>OX276433.1:10000000-12702214 GCA_946251915.1 Abrostola triplasia
CTTTAAGGATTATAGGAGGATTTATCAAATCCACGCCGATCCATGTTATGGAAAGTGAACTCTGTGTACCTCCACTGCAGATAAGGAGAAAGTATTTAGCATATAAATTTTGCCTTAAAACTAAATCCCTACTAAACAGTTCAATAACTAGTTTGTTATCAGATCTGCAAACTTTTCGTGACAATTGTTATTGGAGAAACAAAACGATTCCGTTGCTTGTCTCTGTGTACGATGAAGTTAAAGAAGAACATGTGGCTTCTAGTGATCCTTTAAAAATGTTTATGTTAAGAATGTGGGTTACTAAGTTTAATGTGAAGGAATTAGTTGTATCAAACTTAGATTGTGTTGCAAAATCAAAAAAGTCCTATGAAATTAGTTCATTAAATCAATCAATTATTGATGAGTTACAATTAAGATATAGGGACTGGTTTCCTATATTTACGGATGGTTCTAAGAATGTGAACGGTCAAGGAGCAGCGTTTTATGTACCGAATACACCAATGTTCCATCATGATAACTGTTTTAAAATTGATAAAAAAGTTTGTATTATGACCTTGGAGCTTGTTGCGATATCGGAAGCATTGACTTATGTTTGTAATGCTGGTGTACACAGGAAGGTGGTTATTTTGACAGACAGCAAAAGCTCACTACAACACATAGCTCGATGCGCCTCTGGTTGCAGAGGTGCATCGCTAGCTTATGTTATCCTATGTAAGATGGATGAACTTACAGAACGAGGTGTACTTCTGAAGTTGCAATGGGTTCCTTCTCATACTGGCTTAAGGGGGAATGAAGAGGCTGACACATTGGCTAAATATGCAGCTACCTCTGGTAAACAAATGAATATTGTACCAGATTATTCAGAGTTTTTACCTAAATACAAACAAATATGTTTTGAGAGTTGGAAGGAGTATTTTAATAAGCGTTCATTAGAAAAAGGAATATGGTACAAAACCATCCAGTGTCAGCCCTTTCATATCCCCTGGTGCGCAAACACTAAATTAAATAGGAAACTAATTGTTACAGCTCACAGACTCAGATCTGGACACATACCATGCAATAAATTTAATTTTATGATGAGGAAGACTGACTCACCAAACTGTGAAGATTGTGGCGTCTGTGAGGATGTATATCATTTATTGCTGGAATGTGTCCGATTTGAGTTTGGGAGAACATGTCTGGCAAATGCCTTTGAGTTAAATAGAATGGATGTTGGCACATTCAATGTGATTCTTAGTCAACCCAATTCTAAGGTAGCAAAGTGTTTGTTTGAATTAATAGCATCGAAGTAAATTTTTATATGTATATTTTTTAGTATAAGCTATTGTCAGTCAGATGTGGTTAGGGTATAATGGGACTGGTATGCACAATGTGTAAAAGTCCTTATAATAAATGAAAAAAAAAAAAAAAAAAAAAAAAACGGTCATCGGTTCTTCAAGTGATTTTTTACTTTTTTACCTTTGCTGGACTAGGCTTTCCCTTGACTAGGACACAGGCTCAATTAGTCTCGCTATAACATACTTTCTATGCGGACAAAGTCACAAGTTAATACTTGTATTCATATAAAACTTAAAATTACACTAGTTTATAATGGAGGTTGATGACGACATGCACTTTTTTATTTCTCAGTGAAATATAAAAGACAATATGTAATAAAACTTTAAAACATTAATTTGCGACACTAAAGGCAGTGGTAAAGACACTGACAGGACGCAATTATAACAAGTTATTAATAATCCAATAACATTTTATTATTATATCAAAATAATAACGAACGTTATTTTTAACGGGTTAAAAATAATAGTGCAGAAACTACCACTTTAAAATATATAAATTATCCATTGACATGACTAGAATGAAAGTTCTTAATTCAAAAACTTTAATGAATAATAATATTGACAGTTTAATAAGAGTTTTATTAATGAGGACAAGCTTGCGTTTTTAATAGTTTACATTTCTATTTTTAAAATATCCTTTTTATATAATAGGAAGTGGCCTAATATTTATGAATACCTTTTCAAATTTTGTTTTATTCATAAAATGCTTCGATTTTCAAAATATAATTTAGAACATGTTATAATGGAAATTTTGGGTGTACTTTTGTGTACTTATTATTTCTAATTATAGTACGAATACGTTATTGTCACACAAAGTAGTCATAGTAAATATTAATCAATTTAAGAAAACTGCATAATATTAAGTTCTTTCATGTAAATCAGTTATATTGTAATCATAACACAAAACAACTGAAACAGTACTTAATGCTGTTCTATACAACATTATTTTATCAGCTGCATAGGTGATATAGGTATAGATAAGTGAGTTAACCCTCTGACCGTTCATACTTCATTGTTGGCGTCACTGAGGCTAGCTCTCGGACAGCACTGGACATTTAACGGGTTGATTGATTGCTACCACGAGGGAGGTGACGCGGAGATAGCGTGTATAAAAAACGACGCAGGGTTAAAACTTTACAACGTGTTCAATACGTACGGCGTTTTAGGGTTAATATAAGAATTAGGTAATAAAATATTTTACTATTATAATTCTCGTGTACCACAGTAGTTTTAATAAGTTAATATTTAACTAAATTATATTTTTAACACAAGCTTTTAAATCAAAAGGGCCATAATATTGTATTGTAATCAAACCTATTTAAGTATGCAAAATTTCATTTCAATCGGATGTCAAAAAGTGGTTCTAATTTAGATTGCAAGATTTGACCAAAACAAACTCACATACATACATTTCAAGTTAAATAAAAGTTTAAAAAGGGGTATTTATTGAAAAACCATTATTTGAACCACTTTGACTTTGGACATTTTAAATAATTAAATACAGTTTTTTTGCCGTCCTCGTTATTACTATGTGGGATTTAAAAGTAAAGTATAAAACATAATAAAAAGTATTAATAAAGGCAATTGCGAAAACAAGTAAATAGTACCTGCATAGGTAATATTTTATTATGTTATCTCAATTATAGTTATCAAAGCTATTATGACTTGAAAAAGGCACCCCACAGCCAGGAATTTCTCCTATATCATGGGTACGTTTCACAAACATGAAACATCACATACACGTTTATGTACCCAGGTCCCAGACTCGAGACAAACATCTGCAGATCACACAATTTTTTGTTACGTGCGGAAGTTGAACCCGCAACGCCACTGCGCCAATCAGCTCGTCAATTAAATGATAAATGCTTAGTTGTAGGTATGTGTACTAGATCACGTATTAAAATATTAAAAGTCAAATTCAAAACTCATCAATAACTTATTCCTAAAATATCACGAATACTCAATAGAACCATAATTTAACAAGCATGTAAGTAATTTCTGAATCGGTAATTGCAAATACCTCGAATGCAAGATCAAACATAACAGATCAAACAATTTTAATCAGAAACCATTCATATTTTTAATGAATCCCGTCTTTGCAGAGTTAGCGGAGCATATGAGCATCTCAGATACACCCAGCATTAGATACAGGACCTTCAGAGATATTTATGAAAAATACAAACGAATTAGGACCCGCCCGCACAATTATTTCAAGAGACGCACAAAAGAAATGCGAAAAGCGTACGAAAAATATAAGCTTTGTTATCGAAATTGGAAACGAAATGAATATCCGTAGGTACCTAGAAGAAGTTCGGCTTCGCTGGGGTGCATTTTTTTTTCAATTCAAACGTATAAAAACACCCTCCCGCGTATGAAACATTACCCCTACGTCCAATGGTGCCGTGCCCCAAACACATCTCCGCTCTCATTTTTATAAACAGATTTTTTTCTTTGCGATAGAGTGGGACAGATAATCTGCTGTCACAATTCGACGGTGTTATGCCCCATGTGCGAGGGAGACGGAAAGAAATAAAAAGTTCGGTCGGCGGATAAAGAAAGCTCAGGTACGGATAAGGGTGTGGAGGGAAGAAAAAAGGGATACGACGTGGGGTGGCGACCACCCCTCGGCATAGTGGGGGTTGATGTGGAAGTTCCCGCCGCCGCCGCTAGATGGGGGTGTTAAGGAAAGTTTTTTTTTATTGAATTTCGGCGAGTTTTGGCATAATGATGATGGATTGTGCTGTGGCTTTCGGCTGATAAGTTTCGGCGAATTTTTCCGCGGCCCGTAATGTGTATTGTGGGTTTTTACGTAGCAAGGAGGTACGATGCTGCTGTCAGATTTGTATTAGTAGGGGGTGAAGATGTATTACTTTTGGATGATTAAAATATAAATTAAACTTACTTTACATATATTTCTCACACCACAGATTGACTTGAGTAAGACTTATAAAGTAATTGTAATACTTGGATAATAATTGTCATACACTTGATATTGTTGTTCCGTAGTAAAATAGTTATGTTGTGGTGTTTATCTGACCGAATTGTACACGCTAGTTTGTATATTATTTTAGTTTGTATTTTTGTGTATAACAATGATTGGTAAACTTTTTGAATAAATAAATAAAAACTTAGTCTAAAGCACAATATCCATAAATTGAAACAATTAAGATCACTATGGGCCATCATGTATAAACATACTCATGCAATTTTGTATAGGTGCGTCACAATTTCACAAGCAGACCACCAGACCACTATGGACCATGGTGTATAAAATTATTTATCAATCCTGTATAGGTTACAACTTCACAAGCTTACAACCAGATCTTCGTCTGGTACTACTACATTTAAAAAAAATAAAAACTTCACCCCACACTTTTCATTTCTCGTGTGTCGTGGGTGCGTTTTACAAACATGAAATATCACATACACAAACACCCAGACTCGGGTCAAACATCTGCGGGTCACACAAATTTTTGACCCGAGCGGGAATCGAACCCGCAACCCTTAGCACTGCAGTCCAATTGCTTAGCCACTGCGCCAATCAAGTCGTCCACTTACCCTATTCGAGTCTGTTACATCATATAATATGAACAAAACTATTTGACACCACAACCGTCGCGTCAAAATTCTAATTAAACATATCTTACAGGATCACATCATTCAGGTTCCCATCCTATTGTCTCGGTTCAAATCCACTACATTTTTTGCACTGCGTCGCGACTTTTTGTCGCGCGACTATTATGCGCACTACCATCAAAATCTTTTAATTAGCGGCGCTCTCGTCGCGTCCCTCTCAAGACTAATGAGACAAGCCCTTAAAAACGTCTGCCTGCGGTTTTCCCAAATTAAGGTGTGATGTTGGCGCTGCGACTTTTTTTAGTTGCAGTTTGAGTTTGTTTTGGTCGCTCTTTGGGTTTAAGCTCGTTATTTTAATTAATTGGAATAGAGTATAATGTAAGTTTAACTTGATTTTTATTGCACAAGTTTTAATACTTTTAATATGATTAGAATATTAGAAAGAAAGAAAGAAAAGAACGTTTATTGGCATAACAAGAAAAACAAATATAATTACATAAAACAAAAAACAACATTTTATGCCAAAAAGGCCTGCAGCTCAGCATAATGCTGGATGGCAGTGAGACTGCTCCTCCAGCGCTGATTTTCAGCTGCCAGCCCAAGAGGGCCCGGAGAAAACACTAACAATTTATATTTAATACATGTAGGGTTACATACGTATAATACAATCTTACAACTAAATTGATTTGTAGACTTTAGAATTATTTTTATACATAAATATACATATACTTTTATTGTAGGATTTTTCATTACAAAATTTCAATTTGGTTAGATAGCGGGTAAGGCAGCTCGTAAGCTCAGCTCGTTTTTACATTACTGTACTTACAAATTTTCTGTATCCTATATTTCTATTCAATATACTCGCCTCCTATTTCATTGGGACCTATAATATAACTGGAGAAATTTTAGTGAACTAGACACTTTTGACTACCGCTACAGGGAATACAGGCGTGCTGTTACCTTCTACTGCATCTATTTGTACATTTTACATTACATTTGAGATCAATGTCACTGGATTAAATATAATATAACATCACGCCTGTATTCCCCGAAGGGATAGGCAGTGGTGCACATATAGTACACCCACATTTCGCCAGTTATGTTTTTAGGTCCCAATGTAATAGGGGGCGAGCCTATTGCCATCAACCGCGCACAAATCCAGACTCCGTTCTGCTACTGAGAATTATTATCTAATGAAAAAAAGCAGTACCTCAGCAGTCGCGCTCAGCAACCACTAGACCAACGAGGCGGTCATAGCCAAAGTTGTTCAAAATATTAAGTACAAAGTCGTGTTAGAATATCGCTCACCATTTTATAGTCACCCTGTATTTTCTTAGGCCCCATGTAAGCCTCTACTAAGGTCATCGAAGCGTTAATTAAAGTATAGGCGCTGCCCCATTAACTTTAATGAGGGTGTATTGCTTTTTATAGCCTATTGTACCTAGGTATCTGCTGATACCGTTATAGATGGGTATCTGTTAGAGACTGTAAGGCATTAACATGTAATAAATTAGTTTTTTAACGCTTGTTTTCTGGGTTCTAGGTGGTTATGATAATAATGTAATCTAAATGCCCGTTATCAGGTAACCATAGTATTTTTTGTCTCAATCATCATCACCATCACCAACAACAAAGGCCTCCCCCTTAAGTCAAGGAGGGGTTGCCATAATCCCCACGCTTGGCAAGCGGCGTGGGGATCGCAGTATTAGTGGTGAAGTTACAGAAGACGCTGCTGCGTCTTCTGGCAATTGTCTCAATAATAGAAGAAAACATTGCTCCTGAATTTGTTTTTGATAGCCTCTTCATCATCATCAGGCCTTTGAAGTCCAGTGCTGGACATAGGCCTCTCCCAATGTACGCCACAAAGCCCGGCCTGCTGCTTTATGCATCTTGTCTCTTATAGACATAAAATATCATAATAAATGCACTAACACCTAGTCTCATTAAAGATCCAAATAACGCAAACAAATCAGTGATACACAAACGATTTATAAAATTGATTAGTATTAAGCTAATTTTCCGGAATAGCTTCATTTTCTCGTAGCAAATCACACTACAACATTTGAGAGGAGAGCCGGGATATCGTACCGCGCAATTTGTAGGACAGTGTGGCTGTTAATTATATAAATACTAGCTGCGCCCCACAGTGTTACCCGCTACATTTATTCGGGATAAAGTAACCCATGTGTTAATCCAGGGTGTTAGCTACCTTCATATGAAATTTCATCAAAATCGGTAGAGCCGTTTGAGCGTGAAGAGGTAACAAACGTACAAACACAGTGTAATTAACTAAACAAAAATAAAAATATCAGCTAGTTAGAAATAATTTTTGATAACCTCGTTATCCTTCTAACATCGATAACGAAGTCATCAAAAACTAATTTAGCTACCTAATATTTCTACTTGCTTAGTTAATATTCAATAATAAAATCGAATCGTAAAAGCTAATTATAACTTATAAACGTAATCTTATTAGAAATGATACGAGTACCACATCAATTAGAGGACTTTTTAGTATACTTGGAATTATATTTTTGATACTTTCTTCGTCGACTACAACCGTACCTAGCTAAAACACTACCTTAGTTTAAAGTAAATATCAAGTATTTATAGTAAGTTATAACAGCCTTTATTAGTCTAGTACCTAATCATCTTCTTCGTATCTGGAATAATCCCTACTAATATTATAAACGCGAAAATTTGTATGGATGAATGTTTGTTACTTTTTCACATGAAAACTACTGAATGGATTTTAATGAAATTTCATATGGAGATAGCTGACACCCTGAATTAACTTATAGGCTACTTTTTACCCCGAGAATATGTTGCGGGTAACACCGCGGGGCGCAGCTAGTATGTTATATAGAGATTGGTCAGTCAACAAGAACGACTGCTAGATAGTTAATTGTCAGATAGTAGGATGTTTAATTATGCATACGGACCGGCTCGTTGGTCTAGTGGTAGCTAAGTGACTGCTGAGCACGAGATTCTGGGTTCAAATCACGGGTCCAGCCTAATAAAGAGATGTTACAATCAGTAGCATCACTGAGTCTGGATTTGTACCCACACCCAGTTGGTGGCATTAGGCTCGCCCCCTATTACATTATGGCCTATATAATAACTGGTAAAATTTGGGCGTGCTTTTAGTACAGCTCTGCCTATCCTTTCAGATTAGCTTTTCAAATTTAGCTACTAAAACAAAAAAATGACAGTAATTACAAACATATAGGTCATAGGTCATAACATATAGGTACGTATCAAGTACATATAGGTCCTAAACTAGGCTCGTAAAAGCAATGTAGATAACATTAATTTCAACATGTTTCTTAGAATAATAATACTAGAAGTCTTCCTTACAGCTGCCTGCAAATTATAACCCTGCTAATGCTAATGATTTAATTAATAAAGCTCTTTTTATTTCTCTTTTGCAGATACACGGAATCTTAATTCAAATACGTATATATGATAAACCAGCAACCCACTCAAATAATAAATACGGGCGCAGACCCAAAAAAAGAATATCTCTGTTAAAAGAAAAAAAAAAGTATTTTCTATCGACGAACAACTCAACCTTTCACAAATATCCAATTTGGGCTTCGTATAAGCAATAAATAAGAGGAAAAGGCTTTCCAGACGGTGCCTGGGAGGAAAAAAAGCGAAAAAAAAGTAAAAAAGGCAACGGATCGAAGTCTTTCGTCCGTCGGATCCAATAATCCGGCCGTCTGTCCGCCCGCCTAATGTGATCGTAGCCTAATGAAAAACGCTCGGGCCGTATCTATGGTCAGGACCATTGAAAAAAAAAAGTTCAACACTTTGTTTTACTTAACTTTAAACATTTTATGGCTTTAATGTTATTATCCACGACGGTTGAAAAATAATATACTTATTGTATAGAAATAAATAAGCAAAGGTTTAATATTTAAAGAGCGTTGAAATTCAAGTTAGAATAACGTCTGTAATCCTTAAAAAATAGACTGAAGCGTATTCCCATACATCCAAGTTTTGTAAAGTCCCCTATAGATGACGAGTCCATCCGTCGTCCCATTTCGTCGAACCCACTTTGAGTTCATCGTGTTTGATGGCGCTACTTCTCGGCAAAGGAAGGGCGAATCATTTTTTATCCGCCGTTCCATGGTAATGCGTATAATTTTTTTAATGTTGAAGGAAACGGATTTGAAAATCCTTGTCTAATACGTCCCATCCTTTGTACTTCTATTTTAGACTAGACTATTGTAGACTGTATTTTCATATATTAAGATTTTAATCTTATGAGAATATTGTTTTTTAATTTACTCACTTGATCCTGCGAGTAGCGGAAATTTTAACACCAATTCTATTGTCTAAGAGTTGTGTGTTGTTTTTTGTTAATAATTACATATAATCATATTGTCACTGCAAAAATACCTACGTGGTAATAAGGGGGTTGTGTTTTTATTTCTGATAGTACGATAGGTAGATGATAAGTAGAGTTAAATCAACTTAGTTGTCTAATAATACTTCAAAATATTTAGTTACGATTTCATTTCAAATATACAATTAAAAGAGGTCCCAATTTGTAGAGCTATCTCAAACACTCATTTTGCCAAAACGTCCCATTCCTAGTCCCACAGATCCCAATGTAATAGGTGGTGAGCCTATTGCCATCAAACATCATCCAGACTCCTTGCTGCTACTGAGAATTAACTAATAGAAAAATCCAGTAATACTTTTCTCGACCCAGGATTCAAACCCAGGACCTCATGATTAGCAGTCGCGACCACTAGACCAACGAGGCAGTCCTCTTCCTACTATTCCCATTTAAATGATTTTCAAATAACAATGAAAAAATTACAGATTGTCTGACTTTGTAATTCAATGCAAGACCTTACGCATTATCTAAAGGACAAACTGACAAAACTTAAACAGAATAGAATAATGATTCTTTATTGGATACCATTAGTTACACAGCCTACTAAAAAGTACAAATATTCCAGTAAGCCCATTCCAATTTCATATAAGACCAAACAAGTCCTGACTATGAATACGGCCCGAGCTACACGAATGTTAAAAAGAAATCGTGAAATGGGTTTACGTTGGTAACGAAATCAACATAAATTTAGAAGAAAATTCGAAAAAAAGATACGTCGTGTATCCAGCCTGTAATTATATCGATAATTTCAATGTGGTTTTCTATATCGATTATATTTCTTAACTCGATTTGTACTGTTTTAGGTAATTATCAGTCTAAGTGTGTCTAGGATAACGTAATCTAACTGTAGCGTAAGTTTGCACTATAAATTGATCTTATTTCAAAGGAAAACAATATTGATTAAATAAATATGTTTTTATTGTTTCTCCATTTCCTTTCGGGAGAATTACTCCCTGACCTTATAGGAAATACAATTGTGATAATATACATACGTACAAACATTAATATCTTTAAATTACATTTAATACCTATACTTCCTATTAACTCAAACCATGATATGACGTCTCACAACTTAAACACCTCTAACTCTACTGATATATCTATTCTTTGGCATGTAAAAGACAGTGGTATAATTTAATCAATGGTCCAACACTGTCTATGCTTAATAAGGGGCTTAGATTAAGTTTGAAAATAGTAAAGTCTACCCAAAGACTTCAGGAGAGCGTCATAGATTGTGAACAAAGTCTCAGAATCAGGCTTTTATTTAACACAAATACAAGAGACATAAACTACCAACTTCACTCCGAACACACAGCTCAACTTGCACACTGCCCAGCCTCACTCCAATACTAAAGAGAGTAAAAGAACCAACTTTTCCCGCCCGTCTCACCTTGAAATCTTCTCAAAGTGCTTAAAACTGAACTTTTATTGACACATCCTCATTTCGATTTCATTAGATGAAACGAAGTACTTAAGAAATTCTATTCATTCAAGCTCAGCTGTTGCCTGCATCCCTTTCTTTCTTACACGGAAGAGGATCTCTGGTCCCGCTCTGGTGTTCTCAAGAAATAGTGACGTCATAACGAGGTCGTCTCTCCGATTCACTCATTAAATAAACAAGGAAAATTTGCGTTAAGCTAGAGCGAACACTTTCATTTCGAATTTCTGATCCTGTAGGATTTTTTGTCTTATTAGTATTTTGTTGGCAATTAAAGACTGCTATTTTGATTTATAAAGACATATGTTTGGAACGTATGCTTATAAATTATATTTTCTAGGCAGTCAACAAAACTTAATTTTCCTACTGGAGGTCTCTTGACAAAGAAAATGAATAATAGTCATACTTAATTATATTTTTATTTTTTCATCAAATTAATGTGTTGTTATAGCAAATATAATTATTTTAATTCGTCGTATTATTCACAAACTGAATATACAAAATTCAAATCTTAATGTCAACCAGTTTCCAAAATAAACTTTGTTAAGCCCAAGGGTTCAATCTGCATTGAGGCACACGTCTCTCGTTTTAATTCGTAGCTCGACCCCGCTGTTCTTCATTATCTTATTACTTAGCCAACTTTATACAGTGCGACCGGGTCGTTTTGGTCCTTGAAACATTTATGAAATATTCGTAAAATTAATTTATTTTGAATAATTATAATGCTTTTAGGTAAATAGTACATACTTTTATAAACAAAAATTCAGTTTAGGCCACATTTAGTCCTAGCAATCAAATTCCGGTAAATATGTATTCTTATTGGAAGTCGGTCTTGGTTCTCAACTAAGGCTCGAAGAATACCTACCACTACACGATTACCTACAAATTTGTCACTTAGTATAATAAGAATAAAACGATAAATAAGAGTTTTGCCCTACAATTATTGAAATGCCGTAATGTTATACTCAACTCAATGCATTTAACTAAAAAGCAGCACAAATTAATTTTTCATCTTCAATTAATTATCAAAGTATCAAAACTATTAAACCGCGCTATAAATCTTAAGACGGTGTTGGCAACGGAGTTGTTCTAAGTGCAGACGTTAATGGGCTCCTCCTTCACCTTGACCAGGGCTGAACTTTCACCCCAGTTCAGCCAGAATTGGGTCGGACGAGATAGGGTTGAAAAGACAAAAGGATGTTTTTTATCATAAACCTGTAGAGAAAAGTTTTGGTAGTTCGGTTTGAGGGTTAATGCGATTTTGTACCTACTTTATTATTATTACTTAAGAGTTTAACGTACCTCGATTGTTTGTGCCTGGCTGGAGGCCTTTTATTAGGTCTCGCCAAACGACCGGTTAAGCAGTCAGAGCTCCTTCAGAGCTAACTGCGAGAGACAAGTTCGAAAAAAAAATCGATTGTTTGTACTATCAATGGAATAATGATGCAATGAACATGGAAGAAGATAAAAGGTCTTACATTACAAATAGGTATTAGACTATCAGTCTGTTATATTAAAAATAATTTCATATACACAGTTCAATTACAGATACCGTTTACCTTGTGTTCTTGATAATGATTTTGGACGAATTCACATTTCAACACATTGTATTAGAATTTTTATAAGGCGTGCCCAAAAGATATTTATAAAGCAGACATTTTAGTCTTTACATCACAACAGTAGATGTTAAAATTTCATGCTTTTCAGGTTTGTATTATTTTTAATCATCCTCTTTTACAATCTTTTTAATAATTGTAATCATTTACTTTTATATTTGTTACAAAAGAAAAACTATAAGTTCTACTCGAAACTTATCTTTATTTCTTTGTAATATAACCCAAAAATTAAAGTAGATAACAAATAACAAATAACTTAGTAAAGACAACGTTCATATTAAAAAAAAAATCAAAACTTACTGATAAACGCAGCTTTGGTTAACAATTCTGCAGTTTTATTCTTACAAGATAAATAGAATCATTTTCTTTGTTAAATAAATCCTAAAATATATAAATAAAAATAATTGTGTCAAGAAAATAGCATATAACGATTCAAAGCGGTGACATCAAAGACGGTTTGCCGACGGGCGGCGAGATCAAAGTGCCGCCGTCGGGTGTTATCTCTTTGAAGTTGCCGACGGTAATGTGCATTCGGATACTTTACCTTAAGCTGTTGCTTGTTCTTTTTCTTGTATTTTCTATTTTTATTTGTTTTACAAAATTGTTTATAGCGCGTTGATGAATGTTAATGAATTGTTGAAGAATTTTTTCACACTTTTTGTAAAATAATAGAAATAGAATTGGCCTTTGGAAATGAGAGAAAATTAGGTTTTTAAACTTAAAGCCACTTAATTATAAAAATAATCATGTTTATTCATGCAATAGGCTTTTTATGCTATCAAATATTTGCATGGTAAGATGGTTTCTAACTATGTGGTTAACAAAAATATTGTTTTTTTTAGAGGTAAAGCAACGGTCAACTATAGGCTGGGTGATCATAATTATTTTTAGGTGAGTGACAAAATTCATCATTAAATTAATGATTCGTTATGACATTTGAAATTAACCATTTGATTGATAACTGGTTTAGTACAAGTCTTGGGTTTGATTCCTGGGACTAATTGAATCTAGACTAAGTATATTCCTTAATTTATCAAAAAAATATGACAAAAAACAAAGATCTCTACTTCATATTATTTATAATATAAATTATACCTTAACTAGGTACTATTGTGATAAGAATTAGCACACTATGCTATGTAGTTATTGTAAATTTACAGCGAATTAAGATTATTTAAAAAAAATGCCTAAATTACGGTCTTTTTCCGCGTAGTCTATGATTAACCTAAATAATCTAGGTATGTGTATTATATGCCACTAATTTTTACCGCGACTGTACATGTACAATGTACATTTTATTGTACACGGATAGGTACAATCACGAATAAAAATAAGTGAAAAAGCAACCTTTTTTTTATTTTACGTTACATTGCCGGATTGCTCTTCAAAATATTCGTTCGAATAAATTGAAATTGTATTGTTCTCTTAATAGAGACGCAATGGACCGGCAGAGAGGTGTTGACAACACGGAGTATATTTCGATAACCAGCCAACAATTTAATATATGGTAAAACAATACTCTTTGCGGTAACATTCGGAAATTACCAATTATTTCAGTGAGAACTTGACTTTGACGACCTGATTAGCGCAGTGGGGGTTCGATTCCCACACGGAGCAAAACTTTGTGCGAACCACAGATGTTTGTTCCGAGTCTGGGTGTTTGTGTATGTGATATTTCATGTTTGTAAAACGCACCCACGACACAGGAGAAATTCCTAGTGTGGGGCGACGTTTTTTTAAAATAAAATAAAAAAAAACAAAAAAAAAAAAACTTAACTAATTAAGTCTCGAAAAGTCGATATATTTAAAAATCTATAGTGCAGGTACACCTATATGTGACGATAAATCAAATAGATGGGTAATTAATGATCTGGAAATGAATAACAAAACTGAGAGAACATTCATCTTCTTTGTATCAAAACTGGTCAGTCTGTGGTGTATGTATGCCCTGTATGTATGCGGTTGATGGCAATAGGCTCGCCCCCTATTACATTAGTACTTGTGAAATGTCGGTGTACCTCGGCCTACCCTTGGGTAATATAGGCGTGATGTTATGTTACATGTTAGAGCATCTGAAACACTCCTTCTAATACATAAATACACTAACACTTAATGCGACCCGGTAATCGAACCTATACTCGGCAGTTACAAATAACAAACACCAGGCTTCAAGTCCCATTGCAAGGCAAGTACACAGTTTACATAATTAATTTAAGATTGTCACAGTATATAATGTATTTAATACCATGTAAGTACCATGTTACCAATATTAATACATGTACAGATATTGGTATTATTGGTTTTAATTATACCAATTTCAAATTAAATTACCCTGTAAGGTCTCAAGGTGTACGCACACATTTACATGTTTTAAAATACATGGCCATATTATACTTAACTTCCTTTATTATTACATAATGTATTGAGCTAAGTAAAAAACATCGTGGTCGTAGTCGTAGGCCTAGTGGTTAACATACCGAATTTGCATGCACAAGGTGGCAGATTCAAACCTATTTCCATTCGATCCTCAGTAGCAGCACGGAGTCTGAATGTGTGCCCGTTTGGTAGCAATAGGTTTGCCCCTATTACATTAGGACCTATAACATAACTGGCGAAATTTGGGTGTGTGAAGTTTATAACTTGTGTCTAACCCCTTAGGGAATACAGGCGTGATGTTATGTCTTCTCTTACAGTACGATTAAAAGTCAAAGAGTATGTATTTTATTACTACCTAAAAACACATACCTAATTCAATGTCTAGAAAAACAAAAGCTGAAAGTTTTCCTTCCATCTTCAAGTTTAATCCTTAACGTATCTACCCTAACAAAAGCACGTTATTCCTTTACCAAAGAAAAACCCACCCCGGTATTAAAAAGGGATGCACTCATGTGTGAACAGTACTGTATCTTCTGAGAACAAAGGACGGGAAAACATTCGCCTTTTAGGGTGAAACTACAGTAAAAGATGTGCTATATTAAGCGTTCAAAAGTATAAATTGCTAATAAATGTACCTAGTCCTATAAATATATCGCTCTACACGTTCATAGTATTATATTTATAGCTTCATAATAATTATGTTAGCTCAAGGCTGTGATGTAGAAATGATTAATGGATATATTGCACTGGGTTGTATAAAGAAATCCAGGCTACTTTTTCCTCAGGTATTTTATGAACCTAACTAAATAAACCACTGACTAGTGTACCCGATAAATCGAAATAAACCGCTTATCACGTAGAGCCATCACTGTCTGCCTCGTAGATGTAGTATATTACGGTTAGTGTACACTGAAGGCAAGTAGGGGTGCAAGTGGAAAGCCTCCAGGGGTGCAAAGAGTGAGCCTCCACCAGTGGCGATATCTAAGTACGTTCGGCACACCTCAAGCGGTCAACTTCGCGACCATCCTTGTTGACTGTGATGATAACACGGCATAACCTGTTTCCGCGTGACAATTGGCTCAGAATATTTTCTACATACACATAACATCACGCCTGTATTCCCCAAAGGTTTAAAAAAAAAAAAAAAAGGACTAGGCAGAGGTGCACATAATATAGTACACCCACATTTCGCCAGTTATGTTTTTTTGGTCCCAATGTAATAGGGGGCGAGCCTATTGCCATCAACCGGGCACAAATCCAGACTCCGTGCTACTACTGAGAATTACCTAATGGAAAAACACAGTAACACTTTGCCCGACCCGGGATTCGAACCCAGGACCTCGTGCTCAGCAGTCGCGCTTAGCTACCACTAGACCAACAAGGCAGTCAGAATATTTTCTATCCATCCAAAATATAGCTTATAGCTTGTATCTAGCAGTGTACTCATATTTTATCGCCTACATATCAGTAGACACAGATATCTTCAGCAACACCCTCCTTATACCGACATTGAGACGTTTTCCACTTTAATACCAATACTGTATCCTATACTTAATGTTTTTTCCTTTTCGTTACGTTTCTATTTATTTTCAACGTTCTCTCTATATATTCCCTTCTATTTAGGAGACTATGATATTGTACATGGCATGGGATGGGAGCATTTTGGGGATATAGGCATACGATTGCAAGCGTTCATTTGAGCTTAAATTATTTAAAAGTTCAGGAGCAATCATAGTGTTGACTGTTTTAAGTAAGTCTAAATTGATAAAGGAAACTTGAAAAATGATGGACACGAGCGGGACTCGAATCCATTTTTATCTATATTAGGAGACTATTCACCCACATTTAGCTCACCAGTTAGGTCATATGTAAAGTTGTGATGCATTGTCACTCACCGGGCCCTCACCTGGTAGGTATTATGAATGGACCTCCTTAGTTACTAACTCTTGTGTTAACGAAAGGAATTATTATGGTTTCTTTTTCCCCTACAGCTGATACTATCCACCTACATTTTTTACTATTCTTTCTTACCTTCGCACTTTGTCAACAAAAATATCAACACGAAACCATAGTTGCTGCAGGATCAATAACCATTCCTTCCCAAAACAAATGTATCTTAAAAGTTTCAAAACATATTTACCCAACAGGGGGTAACTTAAGGGGTTCTACCCCCACATTTCTTCAGAGCAATAAATTCTATAAATGCGCACCATAAATAATGTCAACCACCTACTAATGTAGCGTTATGTTTACGTAAGATGGTGTTATTCATGGAGGCAGATTACTTGTAGGTATTTTCTTTTACTTTAATCTTTAGACGCGTGCCTTATGTCAGTTGTTGTCTTTTTTCATTAATAATATCTTATATATATATACATATAAAAGTGAATTGCTGTTCGTTAGTCTCGCTAAAACTCGAGAACGGCTAGACTGATTTGGCTCATTTTGGTACTGAAATATTCGTGGAGGTCCAGGGAATGTTTAAACGGTGAGAAGGCGGTACGACGTTTGCCGGGTCAGCTAGTTAATAATAAAATATCGAAATTGTTTGTTGTTTCTATGGCAACAAGCGCTAAGCTCCCTGGAGTTCATATTTTGAAGAGGTTGGTAAATTATCTAATTATTGACCAATGAATACGAAACAAGGGGTTAAAAAAAACAATACATATCTTTAGAGAGTCTGTATTACTTGATGTCTTTATTAACCACATAAGTCCCAAATTTAAAAAAAACTTTTAACCTAAGAACGTCACGATCTATCCTACGATTAATCTTAAGATAAAATCATCGTCATCGGAAATTTAGTACCTAGTACTTTGTAACTACATATTTGCCTGGTATAAGTCAACATAACCATTAATTCCTATAACAGTGACAGGCTATTAGTTTTCCACCAATAAATAAAACAATCTCAAAATATTCCATAATATATTATATTTTTTCTTTTAACACAAAACCTTCTTTTCCCTTCAGAGGAAAACGGCGGAAACATGGGACCGGAAGTGGCCCCGACCGCCACCGGAAGCGACTCGCCCTGTGAACGTTAAGAACATGTCACATAAATCACTTTTATTATCGTGCTATACTGAAAAGGGTGATGGCAGTACACTATGTACTGTGGTTGTAAATAGATGTTACATAAGAATATCCATTAAGAAAGGTGGTTTATAAGTTAGAACATTACTGTTTAGGACCTTACTTTATTAATTGGATGTAATTTTACCAGTAAGACAAAATCTCAGGAGATTTAATGTAAATCAAGTTTTTTTTTGTTTTTTCAATTTTCTTGTAACCCTCCCTCTTACCTATAAAAGACGTCAAAAAGTATTTTTAATTAAAAACACAAGTCTATAGACATCTCTATTCATTGACATGCAAATGATAATAGATAGATAGATTTATCTTTATAGCACACTAAAAATAAATGCATAAGTGCAGTGTAAGAATAATGTACTGACAATAGGCGGTAAATGATAAAAGATTTTATTTTTGCAAATAAGTTTTTATTTTTGTAAAAGTTTCAAAAAAACACTTTCACACGTCATTTTTTTTTAAACTACATGGCATCGGCATTTCATAACTGACTAACTCTGAGAAGAAATACCGAAACAAACTCAGGGGTCAAGGTCTCTTTTAAAGTCCAGACAAGCTCAATATTTTATATGAGAACAGTGTAGGTGGTGTTATTGCACTAATATATAATGCCAGTTACAATTTAATTAATTGCTTAAAATTGTGAACTTCCTAAGGAGGCCTAGGTACACCGGACTTACGTATGTATAAATCTCCCATGAAGTTTCTTCTTGGTCCTTACTGAACTGTAAAACAAAGAAATTGCCAAATAAATAAATAATAATAACGAACGAAACACGTTTGAACAAGTTAAATCAACCAAAGGCGTCACCGAGCACGTTTTACCGGTAAAAGAAATACAAATTGTTACAAATTACCGCTGGCCTGACTAAACGAGACAATCGCTGAACCATTAGCGGTAATCAGGAACAGACTAATCATTAATTACAGGAGGGAATGCAATCTTTAAGTAAATCGAGACAAAAAGAAACTGGCGGGGTGTTTAAATGTCCCGGACACACAAAATAGAATGGAGAAGGTAGTTTTTCTTTTTATTTTATTGTTATGATCTTTATCTTTTTTAGAGAAATTATTATATTTTATTGTATTTCAAAGAATAGAAATAGCTAAAGTTAAACGCAGAAATATTTTTAAGATCTAATTTAAACAGATAAGCGCACTGACGCATAACAATATAAACTGGCATTTTAGAAACTTATGGTGTTAGGTACTCGTTTTAATGTGTATGCTTGAAATCAAATCGATCTTAAGAGGCATAAAGGGCTCTCTGCATGAGAGTAAAGTGGCTACTTAAAACTTTGGCTTGTCATCAAAAAATAAAAGATGTTAAATATCAATATGTTATTCAATGATGCACAAGTCTAGGCCTAGTTTGAAACCAACATCTTTAAAATGTAAGTTGATAGCTACAACAAAAATATGTCACAAAATTTTTTGCTTTATTTTTTGTCACCACATCCAAACTTTCGCAGCTCTATAAGCAAAATCGTTAAAACTCTCCGGGCGAGTAGAAATGGAATTATTAAAGACGCCTGCAAGTCGTAACTGAGTTATCTTCACCACCTGTTGATGCGCTAATTAATTCGATTTTCCAGCACCTTTTTATTTTAGAGTTCCTTGGAGAATGTTTTTGAGAAAATTAAAAATGTTTGCCTTGTCTTGTCGTTTCTTGAGGCGATTACGACTTCTTTTAGTGTGTTGTCAGTATGTTTAAGTATTATTCTATTAAACTACTAACTTTTGCTCGCGACTTCGTCCGCGCGGAGTAATGCCTTCCGTCAGAATTTGGGTTTTTCACTTTTTTTTTTCAGTTAATTTCGTTGTTTTTTTTTTTAGGAATTTCCAAAAATCCTCTCTTAGTGGTAGCCTACTCCTCCCAACAAAAACACATGCCAAATTTCAGCTGTTTACGATCAATAGTTTCGGCTGTGCGTTGTCTGTCAGTCAGTCAGTCAGTCAGTAACGGAAGACTTTTATATATAGATAAGTATGGTTTTCTATAAGAATATAATTAAACTGTTTTTCTTTGTTACGAAATTTTGAAAATATTTCTAAACATGTTCCCGTCTACTAACATATTTTTTTTTATTTGGTTTATTTGTGGTTGTTGTTTCTATAGTTTTGGTTATTAATGATCTTTTTAATTATCATCATATAAGTATAAAGTTAAATAAGTAATTGGAGGAAAAACGTAATATATTTCCATTAAAATTTATGGTATAGGTATTCCATTTTTAATAGTATTACTTGGAACTTCGATAGTATAACTTGGAAGTTCCAATAATTTTACGTAATCGAAAGTTTAGCAGTAAAACCTCTCATCACACACATGAAATAAATGAGTTTAATACCATAATTTATTACAAAATACGCATAAAAACGCCTAGCTACCTATACATGGTAGGTAATAGTACGTGACCCACATACAACAAACGATTGGCCTGTCTGTACGTCAGTAACAAACTTTCACATACTCTTCCCCGATAATAAATGTCGAAGCATGTCTTGGGGACAATTTCGTGCAGGTGGTATAGAATCATTAAAAACAGTTTATTGCGAACATCGGTTATCATGCCCATCTTGCCGGCGCCGTATTGTTTTTAAATTTATTACAGTAATTACGTCACGTCAGGCTCCACAATTGATATAAGTACCTAATAATGTTACTGACCTCAATTTTTTTTGTCACCTTTTGAGGGAATTTGCCTTGAAGTTTATCCCTAGTTTATCATTTTTAATTGTCGGTTGACGCTTTTATTGGCTGGATAGTGGAAGTTGGGTATACATAATATCGATTTAGCTGTATGTTATAGGTGCCTTAGTAAAAAAGTAAAGTGTTGATAGGGCAGATGTTGGCCAGACTCTACATATCGATTTGTCTTTAGCATTTATCTCTAATCTCTGAGAGAATTGTGACGAATTTACCTGACTTTGGCGAAACCTAAAAGAAAACCTGGAATCTAGGTAAAATGCCTTTACAATTGGCTGTGCACTTTACAGAGAAGACGAAGACCAGTTTCAAAAACGTTGTGTTGTGTTTTGTTGTCCAAGGTCATGGGCAAGTTGGAGTTTTGAATTTCTAGAGTTATTTAGAAAAGAAAATTGATGAATTAGGAGACTACAGGACCAACGGTAGATAGGCTATATGATAATTATTTTTTATGAAATGAATAATACCTAAAAGTCGACCTAACCCGAAGAAATAAAAAATTAGATTAGTTAGTCATGTTTTTTATCCCCAGACTTAAAAACATACCAACATAAAGGTTGATTTTATTTATAAGTAGTCAACAAAGGAATTAAAATGCAGTAGGTGCCAAGATACATAGTTTAACGAGATTCTGCAAATTCTAGTAATTGTTGCAGCTTACGTGAATACCAATGCAGAATTGTAACCTTTTTGTAAGTTGTTTGCAATGTTACAAAATTACCTCCTACGTGAAATACCACAACTTCTATACCCTATAATTGTTTCAATATAATTGTATACCAAATAATTGCTTTATTTGTAAACTTTGTATTACAAAATTGTGTTTTATAAACGTTCAATAAAAGTATAATCTACAATTATTGCGTTGACATCTTAATATCGAGGTGTAAGGGATACTTTTTTATTGATTCGTGTTTCGTTCGTCACGCTTGTTTTCTTCGATAAGATATAAATGTAACAATTTGGCGTACAAAGGGGCAGGAAATTTAAAATACAGCATGTTTTTAATAAGTTTTTATTCTTTCTCACCTGTTATTTAAAATAAGAGTTATGACTAAGAACTTTATTTTTTTTTACTTTAAAATATACATCCCTTGCATTTTTATCCGACTGCCAAAAAAGGGGCAGTGACTTGTCAATGTCTTCGTAGCTGGATACGGGTTACAAACAGCTTTAATGCTTGGCTTTCGACCTACAGTAAGAGGTGATGATCAGAGTTTAAACCGCCTGTATGCCTCTGACATGGCTTTACAGACCGTTGAAAAATCTCTCAGGTGTGCCAGTCTCCTGATTATGTTTTCCTTCACCATTTTTTGAAACTGATAACTAATTTATAATACGCACTTGAATTCGATAACACATTTATGCGTGCCAGGGTTTGAACTTACGACCTTTGACTTGACAGTCTAACGGTCATACTACACGGCTATTAGTATTTGGTAATTAATACCAAATAACAACTTTTTTAAATCTACAAACAATACCTAAAAGTCGTTTTTTTCCACTGTCAGTTTATTCACCCCGCAGTGACATTTCTCTGACAATTAAACTGTCACATTAGGCTGTCAGTTGTCAAGCGTCATGCAGTCATTAGCACCATGTTTTGGCATGTCCCCACTTATCTATATAACCCTAATTGTCCGCCATTATTTGAAAAAGGTTATTTTTGTATCAAGGGTACGTAATTTTTTTTATGTTTTTGCGTAATTGAGCTAAATCGATTCAGATGTTTCGATGTAAGGTGTGAGTATAATATAAGTTGGAAGTACTATAGCATTGTAAGTATTAACGATAATAGGGGCTAAGATATGCGCGTGATATTCTAATAAAATGCGGAATGTGAATTTCTTTGTGCATCCACACCTTTGAAAGTAGTTTTAATAAAATACTGTATGCAGGTATAAAATAAAGAGGCTTTAAAAGGATTATTTCTATAGGTTTGTATCCGAGAACGATCTAATAAAGTACCTACTGCGTCTATGTCGCAACTGCCATTTGTTGTAAAACTATGGCTCAGTTGACTATTTTAAAATATCAGACCTTTTTTAAGTACCAAACTAACTTTTTTATCCAGCAATCTTCAACCTGCCAGTATAATAGAATTCGTTTCGTTTTATTCATAAAATAACCTATAAATTGGCATGGCCAGTTCAAAGTAATGGACGTTAAATTTAAATTCAAATATCGCATTCTATATTTGGAACTGATATACGTACATGTCAGAGCGATGCCATTGGCTTATTTTAACAATAGAACCAACTGAAGAAAACAGTCCACTTTTATTTAATAATATTAAAAAAAAAGTTAGTATCTGCCTACTACGATTAAAACTGTTACATACCTACATTAAACATATGTTTTGAAACTTGGAGACTTAAGTGCATTAAAAAAGCAATACTTTTTCTACCTAATAGTTTTATTAAAAAAAACATTTATTCTTTAAAGCTTTTTTGTGTATCAATGTACAACCGTGACGTTTTTATCTTTGAGTCAAATCAATTAAATTTTATCTAGACACGAACTGCATTGGTTATCAGGGTTGCCACACAAAAAATAGTTGAATAATACAACACATTGTAGCTTTAAGTACCCGAAAATTGAGCAGTAAGGGTTCCTTACATTTAATTAAAGGTAATTATTCAGTTGATATGCATTTCTGAATGCTCGTTAAAGAAGGTAATTCTGTGAGTATTATGTTAATGAAGTAAATGAGCATTAAATTGTAATGATCATTTAGTTTGTGTAAAACACCGACTATAAAAATATAAAAAGGAGAGAACACTTTTTGGTTTTAAAAATATTAAAAAGTAATTATAAAAAGTACATATCCCGCTGTTTTTTTAAATTAGTCAACATGTGAATATCCTATTAAAAAAAGTCTAAACTATTGCTGGTCATTCTAATACCTAAGAATGGAACTTACCTACCTACTTGTCTAATCTTCCTACAAATCGTTCTAATTCAAACATTATTCAATATACACAAATAATATAAATAAGAAAATATACTGAAAAAATAAAAGCTCTACCGTGGTCTTTTGTATCCAGTATTTTTGATCCATTGCTACCAAAACGAGATATTTGTACTTGTGTACTTGTTATGTAGTTTCCATGGTTACTGACCGGCTGGTTACCTGAAAAGAAAAGAAGAAAAAATTATATTCTGCCTTCTAGTCAGTCATATATACAATGATTTTATAATCTGATATCGAGGCGTACAGGCTTTGTTAGGAGTTTCCATTTAGCAATGAAATATTATACCAGTGATAGCCGAGTGGTATGACCGTTAGTCTGCCAAGTCAAAGGTCGAAAGTTCAAGCCCTCGCACGTACCAATGTCTTTTCAAATTCATGTGCGTACTAAATTAGTTATCAGTGGCTAAAACGGCGAAGGAAAACATCGTGAGGAAACTGGCACACCTGACAGATTTTTAAACGGTGTGTACAGCCATGTCAGAGGCCTACAGGCGGTTTAAACTCTGACACCAGGTCGTTCATCAACCATATGATAAGAAGGATTTCCAGAGCAATAACTATAAAACTCTTACGTTACTGACTGACTGACTGACAGACAACGCACAGCCGAAACTACTGATCGTAAAGAGCTGAAATTTGGCATGTGTGTTTGTTGGGAGGAGTAGGCTACAACTAAGAGAGGATTTTTGGGAATCCCCAAAAAAAAAATCAAAAAAAAATCTGAAATAAAAAGTGATAAACCCAAATTCTGACGGAAGTCATTACTCCACGCGGACGAAGTCGCGAGCAAAAGCTAGTATACAATAATTCACTACGCTTTCTTAACGTGCCTCCCTTATCATAATATTTCATCCGCATCCATACTAAGGGCATTTTTAATTTATTCTCCACGGAACCCCAAAAGATCATCGATTAACCGATAACCATCGCAAGTAATTCCGTACATTTTAACCCAAAAACAGGATTGCAGTGCCCATTAATTACATAGTTTTTTGTGTTTAAATATTTATACCCACTTATTATGATAATTTATGTACAGTGAAAGCGCTAACTCGATGCTTATTTTGGACCCTTACATATTCCATTTAATAACGACGGACAGTAACTGGTGCGCCCACCTGATGTTAAGCTGCGTATGTGATAATGGTATATTTATGATGACAGCTAGTATAATATTTTAATTAGTGATTTAAACAATTTAGTATTGCTAAGCTTTTTATCGCTTCCGGAGTGTTTTAAGTAGTTCTTTTCGATATCAAAAGGGGCTTAGACGGCCACAGAAAAGGAAAAAATTATGTACCTATTCGTCACCTCAAAAATCCCTACTAATATTATAAACGAGAAAGTTTGTATGTATGGATGGATGTTTGTTACCCTTTCACGTAAAAACTACTGAATGGATTTTAATGAAATTTCATATGGAGGTAGCTGACACCCTGGATTAACACAAAGGTTTTTATCGCGAAAAAATGTAGCGGGTTACACCTCGGGGCGCAGCTAGTGTTATTATAAATGAGGCTTAATCCTGAATCTACAACGAAGAGTCTGAGATCATTAACCTTTACAATACTTTAATAACTATCATCTCAAGATATAAAGGCAATTCATCTACACAAATGATGATTACCAAATTCATATTAGTGATGGCTAATGTAGCACATAGCATCATAGCAAAGCATGCGATTTATACTCAACGCCTAGCACATGCTATTTATAACCGCCATCGGTGCTATATCATAGAAAGACACGTATTCATAGCATTTTAACATACACAGCGAGATCGTAGCACCATTGCAGTCGATAACATAACATCACGCCTGTATTCCCCGAAGGGGTAGGTAATAGGGGGCGAGCCTATTCCTATCAACCGGGCACAAATCCAGACTCCGTGCTGCCGACTGTCGTCCATGTTCAGAAATAGCGTAATTAGTGTCTAGCGCGGTATGTTGATTGTCCTGGGCGAGATGCTTATAGCACAGCATGAAAATAGCATCATCATCATCATCCACAGCCTTCAATATCCCACTGCTGGGTATAAGCCTCCCTTAAACAATGCCATCCGCCGCGGTCCTGTGCCAATCTTGTCCAAGTGCGCCCCGCAATAGCATGCTAGAAAAATATAGCTTTTGGTCCGTAGCATGCTATATTTTTATAACTGATTTGCACACTACTAATTTATATAACTTAACACTTCTGATACATATTAACAAGCCTCAAATTGCAATCGATAAAGATTTAAGCTTCCAATTAGCAATTACTTGCTCTTTAAAAGGATCGATTTCAACTTGCAAGACCTGAGTGTGAATTACTGTAAAATGGCAATGCAGGAGTATACTTAAATACGTCCGGCGTACCCTGGACGGTCAACCTCTCTACCATCCTGGTTGATTGACTATATTTCTACACCACGGTATTTCATCTTCCCATGTGGCAATTAGGTCACACCGATACGAAGAATATGAACACTGTATTTAAGAAATATGTCTTCGATGTCGTTTCAGCCCATAGACGACCATTGCTGAACAAAGGCCTACCAGGGGAGGGGGTTGCCAGAATCTCCACTTGGCAAGCGGATCGAGGATCGCACTATTGGTAGTGAAGTAACAGAAGACGCCGCTGCCCATATTCTGAAGTCCCTAAATTACCTCCTACGACACCTAACAGGACGAAATGAGAAGGTATTCTGGAAGGTATCCCAAGGTACGAAGCAGGTATATGGCGAAAAATTTCAGTAAATCAACCGAATAATTACCCAAAACCCTCAAACTCCGAGCATTTTTGACCGCAACGGCGTCAAAATTAAAATTCAAAATCACCCTTCACAATGAACTGTTTATTTCGCCTTAGTAATCAAGGGTTGATAACAACCACCCCATTAACAGTTTGTTAAGACAACGACTTCCAAATTAGGGGTGCCAGTGGTAATGTTACAATTCAGCTTATAAGCATCTATTTAATTTGCATATATAATATTCAGTAATTTTATATTTTTATATTACACGGAATTCGGGCTATGCTGTTACGTAATTGCTCAGTTTATATTAATTTATTGTAATTTATAAGTAACACCTATTATGGATGTAAATGGACATTCTTGGCGTTGATATTAATATTGTCTATAGCAATAGTTGGCGTTGGGAGACCTCCCACCAGGTGGACCGATAATATCGTCAGAATTGCGGGTAACCGATGGATGCAATTGGCAAGCTGTCGTTCATTGGGCCGTTCTAAGGGGGAGGCCTTTGTTCAACAGTGGACGTCTTCCGGCTGATGATGATGATGAATAGTTTTACAATAGCTGCAAAAAGCAATAGTTGTATACATATTGTGTTTACGCCCTGATATATGACTGTATTTCTATTACATCTGCCTCTTAAATTTATTAATTAATTTATCGATATGAAAATTAGATAGTATACCTACCTGGGAATAAATTAGACAACTCTAAGACAAGTCTAAATATGTACTTAGATTAAGGCTGCCTAAAACACTTGATACTTTTTGGAAACAGGCTTCAAAACGTCTATCTTTTACCACTAGGTAGGGATGGCTTCGAACCGAACACCTTTGCAACTAAATCTTCAGACGTCAGAAATAACCCAAAACTGGACACCAGAGCCGAAATAAAGCCGCATATACAAAGAAAGATCTTAATTCTCATTGATACCAAAAAAGCAATAAAAAACCAAAACATACAATTACGATAGCCAAAACTATAAATTAAACCAATATAATAGACCCAACGTATTTGCCATAAAATTCACCATAAAAATGTTTTTTATTGGACTTTTAAGCAGGCCCCTAATTAATTATAGAGATAATAATCAAAGGAAGAGTTTTAACCGTAATGAGTCACAGTATTACAATATATTACAATGGCGGAATAATGACATAATTATTTAATTTTAGTATCGGTTTTACGACACGGTATTTTATTTGGAAACGTATATATTTATCGTTACGACGCGGACGGCGACGCAACGGGTGCTTTTGTAGCGGTTAGTGTAGCGCTAGCTAGTAATTAAGTATGTGGGCAACGTGTCCCAAGTGAATCCTGGCTGGAGGCCTTTTATTAGGTCTGCCAAACGACCGGTTAAGCAGTAAGAGCTCCTTTAGAGCTAACTGCGAGAGACTGAAAAAAAATGTGTCCCATGAATGTAGCATTAGACTAGCTACCTACAATGCTATATGGTAAAAGCAGAGAGCCTCCACGAGTGACGACACCTTATCTAATCTGGTACCTTAAATACACTGCTGGTGTATACTGGACAGTAAACTCGCTACCATACTTGCTGACTGACCAAGCTCTACAAGACGGCATGACCTGTTTCCTTCTGAGTGATATTTTGTAAGAAGAAGAAGCTACATAGTACTATGGCAACGTAATGTAATATAGACCGTGCTGAATAAGACCTTTGTGGGACCTAAAGAGGCAGGCACCTCTTCGA
Organism: Abrostola triplasia; assembly: GCA_946251915.1. Taxonomy (NCBI): domain Eukaryota; kingdom Metazoa; phylum Arthropoda; class Insecta; order Lepidoptera; family Noctuidae; genus Abrostola; species Abrostola triplasia. Next base: position 10,027,977 of record OX276433.1, read on the forward strand.
GAGGTTTTACGATTTATGGTCGATGAGGGTCTGTTCCAATCGTAGCAAAATGTGATGTAGGTAAAATACGCAACGATTAGCAAGATCTACATTGATTTCAAAATTTGTATTGTCAACAGCCAATGTTAAAGATATAATGCAGTCAATACTAGGATAATCAGAAAGTAAGAAACCTAGCATATTCCATAACCACAAGGGATAGGGGCATAAAACTCCATGGATACTCTTTTGTCAAGTATAACTGACTGCCAACATCATATCCATAGATTTACAAAACTGTGTTCTCCAAGTGCCGTGTGGTACCGGCCTAGAATTAACTACCCTTTTTCCTCCCGTGGGTGTCGTAAGAGGCGACTAAGGGAAAATCCAGAAGATGGGCAGCAGCGTCTTTTGTAACTTCACCACCCATACTGTGATCCCCAAGCCGCTTGCCAAGCGTAGAGATCATGGCAACCCCTCCCTTTCCTTAAGGGGGAGGCCTTTGTTCAATAGTGTACATCTTCCGGCTGACAATGGACGACTGCCCGACCCTGGATCTCATACAGCAGTCGCATTTTTGGACCACTAGACAAACAAGGTTGTTAATGGGTGAATTAAAATAAATTATCAACTGCTAAAAGATTTAGGACCATATCACATATCAAATAATAGTGTTATTAGTGCTAGTGCACACGACACCAACAGGCGAATGTTCGTTCACTCGAAAACACTTTTTTCGACCGTTTAATTTGCATTCTAGCTTTATCGGTACGATCTGAATGGTTAATTGTGAACTGGTTGCTGTTAACCGTTGGAACTTATCTGATAGCTAACTGTATTAACACGCAATGGTTAAAGACGTGGCTACACGAGTACATTGTTTTATGTGAAGTTATTGTAGAGTTTATTGCCTATGTTAGTTAAGTTTGTAGTGGGAAAAATAATCACTAAATGAAAATGTTTGTTCGTATGTCTAAACAACATATAATGTAGGCAGAAGTAGATTAGATTTTGAATTTATGTTCCATATTCATTTGTTCTTTGTAGCAGTGATAGCTGAGTTAGACTACGAGGTAGACCGTTGGACTGCCTTGTCAAAAGTCGCAAGATCAAACCCCGGCACGCACGAATCTCTTTTCAAATACATGTGCGTACTATAGGTATAAATTAGTTATCAGTTGCTAAAAATGGAAGGAAACCATCGTGAGGGAACCGGCATACCTGACAGATTTTTCAACGGTGTGTAAAGCCATGTCAGAGGCCTACAGGCCGTTTAAACTCTGACACCAGGTTCTGCATCAACCTTACGATAAGAATACTTCATCATCTTTATCTGCAGTCCAACTTCACCCAATGCTCGGTACTATCCTTGTTTGTGCCAGACTACACTCCTCTTTGGCAACTTCAACCAGGTTCCACCTACAATTTATTTCTTGTTTTTGACATCATCATAGTTTACTCATCTTTAAAGTTCCCTGTTTATGGTAAGATCTCCTATAGTCTTGATTTAATTATCTCTAGGACGTTGTCTACTGTTTAATATATTATATTATATATACTTAGAGTTGATTCCTGAAATATTAATGGTGATATTAAATAATATGTTCTTTACTATTGTACAAAGTTATACGATACGAAGTAACAAAGAATCGTAAATTTAAAACCACGTACAATTCTGGAATAAAAAGGGACAAAGGGCGGACGTAATATTCTATAGATATTAGAATAGCCATCATAGACTCTACCGCGTAACTAGCTTATGAAACTCGTCGAGCATTCCCGAATATACATACATGGTAATAAAACCGGCGTATAAATTAAATAATATGAATCATTAGGAAGCATACGTAACCCTATCTCACTTAGCGGCTTGTTGTCGACGCAATTTGGCATAGGTACCTGGGTGACGCTACCATCGTCACTGTCGTGGCCAATATGTAAGGGCCAGTCATTGAAACTCATCATCATCTGGAAGACGAACACTGTTGAAACATGGCGTCCCCCTTAAATTAGGGAGGGGTTGCCATAATTCCTACGCTTGGCTAGCGACTTGGGAATCGCAGTATACGTGGTAAAGTAACAGAAGACGCTGTTGCCCATCTTCTGGATTATCTCTTAGTCGCCTCTTACGACAGGGAAAAAAGGGTGGTCAATTCTAGGCCGGAGGCGGCATCATCGAAACTATCCATCCCATTCTCGAAATTCTTTCACCAATATTTAGTATGAAACTTCATGGAGATAGGCTACTGTAATCGGGTACACCTAAAAAACCATACAGTCGCGTGCTTATTTAAATCTCACTAATAATATCATGAAGGAAAACGTTTGTGAGTGTTCGTGTTTGTACGAGGGTCAAACTGAAAGTTCTTAGAACTGGCCACTTATAAACAATATAATAAAAAAATAATTCTAAAATTTGAAAATAGAACTCTTTGCCAATATTACTGAGTATATATTTCATTAATTTGTCATTTGTTTTACGATTTGGCGGCAAATTGAAAATTGTCTGTGTCACGTCAACATGAATTTAACACGAGAAAATTTTCGTGCAATGATTTTTTATGACTTTCGATGTCATTTAAGTCAACAAGAAAGTTATGATAGACTACGATTGGCCTTTCACGATGAAGCCCCATCTCGTGCGACAGTTTACAACTGGTTTAATGAGTTTAAACGTGGTCGCACTAATCTCACTGATGATTTACGTGAGGGACGGCCTTCTACGGCGACGACTGAAGATAACATCTGTGTTGTGCGGCGTATGATAGAGACTGACAAAAGAGTGACCTATCAGCAGATTCGGACAAGCTTAGGCATCGGTATGAGTCAAGTGCACAAAATCCTCCACGAACATTTAGCAGTCAGGAAGCTTTGCGCCCGGTGGATACCTCATAATTTGACTGAGGCTCAAAAACTCCATCGTGTGGATTGGTGCCGTAAAATGATTGAAAGATTTAACGGAGGTGACTCAAATGCTGTGTTCGACATACTAACAGGTGACGAAAGCTGGATTTACTGTTATGATCCTGAAACCAAAAGACAATCTGCTCAGTGGGTGTTTCCTTTCGAGAGGTTGCCAACTAAAGTGAAGAGAGATCGAAGTGCGGGAAAAAAAATGGTGGCCTCGTTCTTTGGAAGGATAGGTCATTTCGCAACAATTGTGTTAGAGGATCAAAAAACAGTTTCTGCAGAATGGTACACTACCAATTGTTTGCCACTTGTCTTGGAAAAAGTTCGAGAGAAACGACCTCGCAGTAGGATCCTCCTTCACCACGACAACGCCTCGTCGCACACCGCTAAGCGAACGATCGACTATTTGGCGACATCAAACGTTGAATTACTGGGTCACCCGCCGTATAGCCCCGACCTCGCCCCTTGTGATTTTTATTTATTTCCAAAAATTAAAGAAAAACTTAAAGGAAAGCGGTTTATGAATGCTGAAGAAGCGGTGGCTGCGTATCGCGATGCCATTGAAGAGAACCCTAAAGACGAGTGGGCAAAGTGCTTTTCCCAGTGGTTCCATCGCATGCAGCGGTGTATTGACGTGAATGGACAATATTTTGAAAAGATATAATAAAACTAATAACTGGCTAATGTAATCAGTTTTTGATTTTCTAAGAACTTTCAGTTTGACCCTCGTATGTTTCTTACTTCTTCACACTCAAACGGCTGGACCAATGTTGATAAAATTTGGTATGAAGCTAGCTGACACCCTGTAAACACATAGGCATACTTTTTATCCCGGATAAATGTAGCGGGTAACTCTGTGTGGCGCAGCTAGTAGTTTTATGAATATCAGTGTAATGTATTGTCACCCTAACGGAGCTCAGTTAAAAGTTTTTCCGAGCCCCAGTAAATTGTTACCGCGATACGTTTCTAATCGATATGTTTGAACTAAACCGCTTGTTTGTTAACTTTCCTGTTAATTGTCAGTATAGCTTTCCAAGTTAACTTCAATGCTCAACTGCTTACACTTGACTTAAAAATTAAGTTTTATTGTTTTTTTTTATTCATGTCGTAGCGTAAGACTTGCATTTTTGTAGTGTAAATACTAATTTTCTAGAGCTTCACAGGTTTAGCAGCAAAAACGACTGCTAGGATTAGGTTCTGGGTTCGGTACCCGTGTTGGGAAATGATTTTTAAACAGCCGATTAGAAATTTCTGAATTTTTCAAAGAATTCAGAAATTTGTTACATTTATAAAAAAATTTTACCTGCATTTTTAAATAAAGTTAAAATGTCTGCAATAGATTACCAATTACGATATCAACATTCACTGTACTATTTGCTTTCTGTTGATATATTTAAAATAAAAACCCGATGACACTTTGCCCGACCTGGGAATCGAACCCACCTCGTTGTCGTCGCCGACCTTCCAAACCAACGAGGCAGACTTCCTTGAGCAAAAGTTTATTAAAAAAAAACTTTTGACAAGTTAACCCTGCACCTGCGTCCTAGTCAGAACCTATCATTACTGTAATCAAAAGTCATTTCACTACCGAACTATAATAAACTTACATAACTACATCGAAAATATTATAATAAAAAGATAAAAAAAACATAATTGGGATATTTATTAATTTTTATATTCCACATTTATAGGTTTTTAATGGGCACCCATAGCAATTAGGGTTGGGACACGATTTTGACTAATACTCGTCCGTTTTTTTTTCAACATTAATATTTTGATGAAGTCATAATTTTCAAAGTTATGACATTTACGAGAAAAATATTTTAGTTACAATTGGTTAATTTAGATGATATCTAAATAATTGTGGGCACACGAATTTTAATTTTAAAATGCGTGTTTAGTAAACTTTAACTTTTTTTTATCCGAGTTTTTACTTACAAAAAGAATTTAATGACCGTCACGTTTGGTATTTTAATAACTATGGAAAGAATCGAGCTGCCCTTATCTATGAATGTCTATGAATGCATCGCTCACACTATTCCTGTCAGAAAGACAAAACAAAAGTTATGTAGATGCCATTAACTTATTTATAACAATAGGCTGTTCTACGATTGTAATCTATATATATATAAAAGAAAGTCGTGTTAGTTACTCCACTTATAACTCAAGAACGGCTGAACCGATTTAGCTGAAAATTGGCAGGGAGGTAGTTTAGAGCCAGGAGAAGGACATAGGATACTTTTTATCCCGTTCAACAGCATTCCCGTGTGACTTGACATGAAACGTCAGTCATTATAAAACGTGGTATAACAAAAAAGAATCAGACTTGGAATAACAAAACCGTATAATGACAGATGATGCAGATTACTTACAGATGAACTTATGAAGTAGAAATCATCACGCTATATCCACAAGGAACTGAGCAGTGAATCATGACATGTATAGAAACGTCTATTTTAAACATACTGCTATGTGTCATCGTAGCGTGGCGGTTTAACGATCGCCCCACGAGTTATGCATAGTGAGATCGATTCTTGCCGAAGGTTTACTTTTTGCGTTAGCTTTAATTTCTTTTTGCATGTTTTTTGACTTAAATATCAATAAAAAGACAATTATAACATATATTTTAACATAATATTATTACGAACAATTTCCAGTAAATTTTAAATATTTTTTTTCTACATTAATAAATTTGTAAATTCACCATTTCAAATAAGTGATGTCCGACCAATTCTGAAGCCAACAACTTCAACTCAAATTCCCCTTGCATAAAAGAAGATTGATACACAAAAAGATTCCCGAAACAATTCGCCACTGAAACTACACACGTTGACAACAGATGGGTTGATCCATACTCACCTGTGCTTTCTAGGACGTTTCAAACACACATCAATGTTGAATCGTGTTCCAGCGTCGAGTCAATTAAATACATTTTCAAATACGTAAATAAGGGTAGTGACCAGGCAACGTTCGCTTTTTTTTTTTTTTTTTTTTTATAATCTTTATTTATTTAGAGGCTTTTACCAACGTTCGCTTTGCAAAGCACTGATCGGAATGAAGTGACCAAGTACCAGTCTGGTCGCTACATTAGTACTTCAGAAGCAGTTATTCGCAAAGCTGCTTCTCTGCTGGCGTTCTCTATACATGATCGGTATCCAACGGTCGTATTTGGACGTCCATTTAGAGAATGTATTAGACCGATTGGAAAATCCCCGCCAAACAACAGTCTTGGCATTTTTACGTCTCTGTGAAGAAGATCTTTTTGCAAAGTCACTTACGTATGATGAGGTGCCGTCGTACTATACATACTACAAGCAAAGAGGTGTATTTAATCGGCATCGACGTGGTCGTATTGTCGAAGGGTTTCCGGGAATCTTTATGGACACTGCATTGGGAAGGGCTTACACTGTGCATCCAAATAATGCCGAGTGCTTTTATTTGCGGCTATTGCTTCACATAGTATAGGGGCCAACGTCATTTGCATTCTTAAGGACAGTTGATTGCATGGAGTATCCGACATTTCGTGCAGCCTGCGTAGCACGAAATCTTCTTGATGGTGTCCAACACTGGGACAACACTCTCCTGGAGACTAGCGTTAGTGATAGCCCAAGTCACCTACGACATTTGTTTGCCGTCATGTTGGTATTCTGCGGTATTGCAAACCCGGTTTTGTTGTGGGAAAAATATTGGCGTCATTTCTCGGAGGATATTTCATAGGCTTTAAGGCATACTATTGAAGGAGAATCGGAGAAACTGATGATGTCCACACTCTCTTTAAATGTAGTCTACTGAGGACAAAACTACGAACGTAGTTTAGAGAAATATAATAATAATAATAATAAGTGGCGAGTCACCGTCTGCTAATATACTGCATATTATATGGTTAAAGGCAGACGCCGTTGTTATTCAGAATAAACTAAAAATAACCATTACACGAAACATCCCAACACAATAGACCAAATCATTTTAGTATCCATTTTTCTCAATAGTCCCGCACCTTTTGGGGACTTTTCATGGCTGTTCTGTTATAGAGCAGTTGTGTGGTGTCCCTAGCTGGTGTCCCATCCCCTTTTAGATTAAAGTTCTCAACGGGCCTCTGCGTGTTGGACCTGTGTCCCCACGTAAGCCTTTTAAAAGTCCGGGTATCTTCCGCATGGTTAGCCCGAGTAAATAAGATGAGATACAAATATAATAATAATAAATTCATTTATTCAGGTAATTTTACACCCGTTGCCACGTAATGTAAATGCATGCCGTCAATGTAGTACATAGATACAGTAAAACAAAGGTGCATTCAAAATTGTATGTGTATATTACTTATAAGCAAACCAATCATGTCAATAACTTTCCTGTTAGTCACTCAATATTCACCGATTATACCCACAAAATCGATATAGCAAGTAAACTAGCCCCATCTTAATTTGAAAAATACCTTTATCATTAAAATACTATGTATATTCCTTTCGATAAGTAATTTATAGTGTTTTCCACTTACCTGCAAAATCTGATTATATTCTACTGGTGTTTTTATCTGAAATTTACGCGGACGAAGTCGCGGGTAACAGCTAGTTATAAATATAACAACGACGTTAAACTATAAATATTCATATTACTTTATGCTTACATAAAATCTGGGTTTGAATTATAGTTTCATTTTGAATAATTAATATATTTTTTCTTGAATTTAATTGGAGCTTTTACAAACTTTCAAACAAAATACAATAGAGATTGTAATAAAAGGCTATTTAGGAAGAGATAAAAGTGAACCTAAGAAAACTTGCCAAACTTTATTCAAACTATGTTATTAACAACAGAATCGTATCGCAAACAAAAATGGCTCCCACATACTTCCGAAAAATCAATTTAAGCCTCAAAAAAACGTATCATAATTTCGCTGTTGCCACCCCACGCAGCACGATAGAGGGAACGAGACAGAAATGTATATTTCGCACGATAGAGAGGGACGAGGAACAAACAAAAAACTTCTACGGAAAAAAACATGGTCGCGAAAACCTCGTAGGGGTTGATTTTAGAGTGGCACATTAGTGAACCCTACACTGAATTTGACTGGAGAAAAATGAATAATAACCACCCGCGCGCGGGGGTTGGACGTTTACGACCATATTCGAAGATATTTTGAAAGAATGCAAAAGGATATTAAATTTTTAGTGGCCCTTTACAGACGGAATTCCTATGATATGGATATTTATGTCAGTTAAACTTGTAAGAAGCATAATTACCTACTATTAGTTACCTATAAAACTTTAGTTTAATGCAGTAATAATATGTAGCATCACTCCCGTATTCTAGGGTTAGCCAAAGGTGTTTAAGACACCAAAACAGTGCCAGTTATGTTTTTAAGTCCCAATCAACCGACTTATATTACTATTCTCTTTAAAGACAACGCTTGCAATCTCCACACCCCTATCTAATAAATTATTAACATAACAGGGACTCATTCGTAAGTATCTTTAGAATATTTAATTCTGAATCCAACCGGACTTATTCAACAATAGTAAGACGACTGGTGGCCTATACAAGAGGCAAATCGCCTGACGAATAGAATTCACCAGTGAAAATGGTGATATTTTTTGCACTTCAGGCGGCGGGAGGGTTAAGGCAAGGCTAGGGCCAAAATGCTAACAGTCCAGATTTATCTTATGATGGATTACTTCGTGTTGCCTTAAGAGTTACTAGATTTATGTCCGCTAAGTAGCCTATGGCCTTTCTCAGGTCTTCTACATGCCACATTTTATCTAAATCCGTCCGTACAGAGTTACTTTTACATTTATAATATTAGTATGGTATAACGACAAATCACTGATCTTGCACTGTATTAGAGCTGGTGTTTGTGCGAAAAGTTTTACAGAAGAGCCAGAATACATATTCAATAAATATACAATAAGAAGTAACATCTAACCAAAGCTTTTTAATTAACCTCTCACTTGTCTTACGTCTTCATAATCTGTGTCTACCCCCGTACTTAACTGGCAAGATGTTATTAACATTTAATCCCTTGTCAATGAGATCCAAACGAGGTCTTATATAATTCACTGTTCATCTTCAAAAATATCCCGGATAATCCTTGTCTGGACAATGTTATGGCATTTAATGACGTCATTAAAGTAAACAGACGCAACTTTTCTTTGCAGCATTGTATTTTAATTCTTTGAGATTTGTGTTATTGAATTTCAACTGTATAATGGAGGTTATAAGGTTTGTTTTTGATTGGTAAACATCCTAATTTGCAAAGTCGCCCTAAATACTTGCAGTTATTTGTCAAGACCGCTAATTGCCTGTTATATTGGGCTAAGGAGGGAGTGTTTGTCTGTTTATGTCTCATTAATGATGAACGCACAATTTGTATGGTTGAGTTCAATTCTAATTTATTGTGTGAATTTTAATTTGGTTTTGTTTAGATTTTTTGTTAAGGCACGGGAAGTAACTTTCTCGCTGTCGTTATTACAAAAGAAAATGTGATGATATCGATTATAATATAAAAGTATCACGTATATCACAAAAAAAGGGAGAGCAGGCCTTCTGGCGTACTCTAGGCGAGGCCTATGTCCAGCAATGGAGCTATGTCCTGCATAGACTGATGTGAAGATGATGATAGCTGCCTACATATTTTGACGGTCTCAGCTGGCTTTATGTAAAATTGGCGATGCTTTAAGTAGGCTTTTAGGCGTTAGAGAATAGGATAAGAACGTACATACAAGAGTCTTCATACAGCATACCGAACCCTCATTAAATATCTAATAGTTAGTCTAACGATTTAAGCTAAGCATCGGCAGCAATAACACGGATATTAAAAGCCAGTAAGTCTATAATCACTATTTTCTGACGAGATATTCAACAGCTAAATCACTGAACCTACTTATTAATTACCCAGACGGTAAAATGACGAGCTGCTTGCATACAGCGGAGACTGGTCTACTTTAGCACATGACCGAATGAAGTGGATGAATGTGAGGGAGGACCTTTGCCCGGCAGTTGGACAACACAGGCAGATAAAAAAATACTGAACTAAAATAAGTTCACTATTATAAAAGCATAAACATAAACATAACATCATGCCTGTATTCCCCGAAGGGGTAGGCAGAGGTGCACATAATATAGTACACTCATATTTCGCCAGTTATGTTTTATAGGTCCCAATGTAATAGGGGGCGAGCCTATTGCCATCAACCGGGCACAAATCCAGACTCCGTGCTGCCACTGAGAATTACCTAATGGAAAAACCCAGTGACACTTTGCCCGACCCGGGATTCGAACCCAGGACCTCGTGCTCAGCAGTCGCGCTTAGCGACCACTAGACCAGCGAGGCAGTCTATATAAAAGCAAAAAGATATTAAACGTAATTTTTTTTTTTTTTTTCGAACTTGTCTCTCGCAGTTAGCTGTGAGGGAGCTCTTACTGCTTAACCGGTCGTTTGGCGAGACCTAATAAAAGGCCTCCAGCCAGGATTAAAAGTAAATCTGTACAAAGCTACTGCAGTACAAGTTAAAGAATTCTAATATTCTGTAACAAACCTATTTAGAGGTCCTTGGCTCATACGAAATTGAATCGTGTCCCATAAAGACCCACGCACACAACAATACATCAACATTCGCGACATGCCGACTATCCACATAAGACCTTAAACTCGTATAAAATACATCCACAAAGAAGGAAAAAGTAATGCAAAGGAATCAGTACAGACTATCACGAAATTGATCTGTGATTCCGCACGCGATAACCGCTCTTACCAACTTCAAAATAAAGGACACTATCGGGTGTGTGTTGCTTTTGTAAATTGGTTTTTCGATGCAATGTGTTTGAAACCCAACTTGCTTAGAAATAGGGTAAATTTTTGATTGTAGAGTCCACCTCATATACCCCCACATAAGTTAGGGCCCAAGTAATACGGATGACGATGCGAAGTTAGTGGAAAGAAAGGGGAGACGGGAAGTAGAATAACGAGGAGGGTGGGTGGGTGCGGGGGGAAACACCCCCTGTTTCGGGTTTTCAATAGATGTTAGAGTTTCACTTCCCGTACGATTTAAAAGGCAGACAGGTAATGTTGTATGTTCATGTATGTTGGTTTGTGTTGGCTCGTGTTATGAGGACTTTATGATTCGGAATTTGAAATTTCGAATTCTGTTCGGCATGACAGTTGGAGCCATTGACTACACAATAGACGGCCATCTTTAAAAAATGTTTTCGTGTTTACGCTTTGTCCAGAAAACTATAATGTATTTGGTTTTTCATCAACAAAGTTAGCTTTATGATAATTAAGTTATCACACATTAAGTTTCAACTATTTAAAGCTCTCTATTACCCAATAATATGTACCTAGATGAGTAAATTCTAAATAAACAGTAAGTGTTTTCTTCAGAGGATAAAAAAAAATTGTGGGTTTTCTTTATCATATTATCATGGCTCACACACACACACACACACTTATTATAAACTTAAGTAGACACAGGTCTGAAAGGAAGCAAGTTGCTTTTCTTTACGAGATGGGGCATTTGACCTACTCTAGGACTCACTAGTATAATTATTACAATAATTGAAGATAATCTACTTGTATAACCATGTTTGAAAGTAATTATTTTCCCAGCCTCCTAGCCTGTCAACCTAGTATTTTACCAAACTGCCTCATCTTTTCGCTACAATAGCAAGCAAGTAACATCAGCTGACACAATTTTAAAAATGATATACCTATCTATGTATTTTATACGAAAATGTTTATAATATTCACTTAGGTAAACAAGATATTGTCGTGATATATCCTGCGATATCTTGTGATATACAGCCCATCCACAGAGCTCGGCGAAGCATTTTTCAAGACACAATCCACCCTCGCTTTTCTGAACGTATTATTGATTGCCTTAAGTTATAGGCGAAAGAGAATCGCGCCTTCGGTGTTTAGCAGAACTACAGATGAAACTATAACTGAAAACACAGGTACCTACATTTTTTTTAAACATCGTCCCTCACTTGGAATTTCACCTGTATCGTGGGTGCGTTTCACAAACACAAACACCCAGACTCGAGACAAACATCTGCGGATCACACAAATTTTTATTCCTTGCGGCAATCGAACCTGCAATCCCTTGCGCAGCAGTCAAATCGCTTAGCCGCTGCGACAATCGGATCGCCTATTATATTTGTTGCTCACCGAAAAACGTCCTGTTTTGAGTTCATAGTAAGAGGGCTCGCCTGTTTCATTCTAGATCTCTATTGTACTCTTTGCTATTGCACTTTGGACCGCCGCTGCGTCTTGTAACTTGGACCACACGCCAGCAAAGTTCGCTTTTTCTCCCTGCTTCTTGGCAGTTTTGATGCATCGCAATATTTTCGTGTCAGCCGCATGCCCTGCGTGACGTAGCATGATATATTGGAGACTCGCCTCCTTTATGATATTATATCAATTTTCTCTTTATGTTTTTGTTCCTGTTTATTTTTTAGATGAAAATTGAATTATATAAGGTTTTACGAAAATTGAATTTCGTATTCGTATTCGAATTTTATAGGTTCATAATTTTCAGCATTCCGCTTGTACCTGACTATCCACTCTGTAGTTTATGTTATAATCTAGTCAATTCAAGACTACTACTGTATTTCATATTACGAAGCTCTCGCATACTTCAGACATTTTCCGACAATATTCATTAGTTATTTATATTTATGTTGCATTTAGTTGTGGTTGCATGCCTTGTCATGTATATAGCGATAGCCAGTAAGTCTTTCACTAAAATACTAATGATGAATATTGTCCAAATTGATGATTACATGCGAAATTAAAATGCAAGAAAAAACAACAAGCAGGTCCAATACAATGAATTACCTAATTTAAGTCCCTAACGCTATTTTATCCTGTATAAAAAACACCCTTTCAAAACATATTGAAAATACTCTGCACCATTCGCAGACACAAACGTATCTCGTAAAGGCTTCCGATATACCTGAAAAAAAATCAAAACAAGCTTCACTCCGAAACGCCAAGTAAAAGCAAAGACAAAAGAGTGTAGGCAAAAAACTCGACTTACAAAGCGGGGGTAAGGAAGGTTCGTCCGTCCTTCCAGCGTCTGCCTCATATGTATGGAAATGTGGCTAAGCCCACCGTGTTAAGAGGAAGAATTGCGGTTCTGAGGCGTCTCGGAAAAACACTGAAACTTCGATATCGAGAACTCTCTCTCAGCCTCAATTTGCGAGAACTGCGATGTAAGAATTATGTGGTATTTTGGGAGTATACGAGGGTCAAACTGAAAGTTCTTAGAAAATCAAAAACTGATTACATTAGCCAGTTATTAGTTTTATTATATATTTTCAAAATATTGTCCATTCACGTCAATACACCGCTGCATGCGATGGAACCACTGGGAAAAGCATTTTGCCCACTCGTCTTTAGGGTTCTCTTCAATGGCATCGCGATACGCAGCCACCGCTTCTTCAGCATTCATAAACCGCTTTCCTTTAAGTTTTTCTTTAATTTTTGGAAATAAATAAAAATCACAAGGGGCGAGGTCGGGGCTATACGGCGGGTGACCCAGTAATTCAACGTTTGATGTCGCCAAATAGTCGATCGTTCGCTTAGCGGTGTGCGACGAGGCGTTGTCGTGGTGAAGGAGGATCCTACTGCGAGGTCGTTTCTCTCGAACTTTTTCCAAGACAAGTGGCAAACAATTGGTAGTGTACCATTCTGCAGAAACTGTTTTTTGATCCTCTAACACAATTGTTGCGAAATGACCTATCCTTCCAAAGAACGAGGCCACCATTTTTTTTCCCGCACTTCGATCTCTCTTCACTTTAGTTGGCAACCTCTCGAAAGGAAACACCCACTGAGCAGATTGTCTTTTGGTTTCAGGATCATAACAGTAAATCCAGCTTTCGTCACCTGTTAGTATGTCGAACACAGCATTTGAGTCACCTCCGTTAAATCTTTCAATCATTTTACGGCACCAATCCACACGATGGAGTTTTTGAGCCTCAGTCAAATTATGAGGTATCCACCGGGCGCAAAGCTTCCTGACTGCTAAATGTTCGTGGAGGATTTTGTGCACTTGACTCATACCGATGCCTAAGCTTGTCCGAATCTGCTGATAGGTCACTCTTTTGTCAGTCTCTATCATACGCCGCACAACACAGATGTTATCTTCAGTCGTCGCCGTAGAAGGCCGTCCCTCACGTAAATCATCAGTGAGATTAGTGCGACCACGTTTAAACTCATTAAACCAGTTGTAAACTGTCGCACGAGATGGGGCTTCATCGTGAAAGGCCAATCGTAGTCTATCATAACTTTCTTGTTGACTTAAATGACATCGAAAGTCATAAAAAATCATTGCACGAAAATTTTCTCGTGTTAAATTCATGTTGACGTGACACAGACAATTTTCAATTTGCCGCCAAATCGTAAAACAAATGACAAATTAATGAAATATATACTCAGTAATATTGGCAAAGAGTTCTATTTTCAAATTTTAGAATTATTTTTTTATTATATTGTTTATAAGTGGCCAGTTCTAAGAACTTTCAGTTTGACCCTCGTACTGATGTTGTACTGAAATAGATATTGATAGGTACCTATAGATGATTTTTTTTGCTATGTATTAGTTAAAATGGAGTAGGCCAGTCACCTACTCCATTTAAATTGTGTGACGTAAAAACAATTAAATAGACCTATCATTTTTGTGTTGTATCCTATTACGCCTATTTGCAAACGCAAAACAGTGTAATGAGACTAACATTTTGCTAGATAGAAAATGTCAGACTAAAAAAAATGCCTATCGGTGTCAGGGTAATTCTTCTAGAATAAACCAAACACCATAACTCCTACTCGGTCTAGATTCCAACAAAACACCTTATAGATAAATGTCCACAAAAAAAAATAGTTTTTTTTTAAATTTCCAATATACCTCAAAACACACCTTTATGTCTGTCTGTCTTCGCCTTAACAACGTCACCACCCAATCATAGCTAGGTAGGCAGTATCCAGTACACGAATACATTTTTCCAAGATATTGCCTCTAAGATTTGTGGGCTTCTCGCAATATTTATATACACCTATAAAATCTAGTCTATATAAACTTGTAACGAAGATATACGGGTAAAGTTTGTTGAAGTTGGAACTTTAGGCTCTATTTCGCGTAATGTATGTATGAGGAGTATGAATGTTTAGTGTGCTAGCGAAAATTTGTTGCTTTTTGGATGAAGTTTTGCGAATATTAATACTATAATTCCTGTCCGTTGCTAACACTAGTGACCCCGGTATAAATAATAGTCCGGTAAATGGTACATAATTACGTCTGTAATTCCCAAAAAAGGAAAAAGAGGGGTTCTTAATTAAAATAAATGTATATTTAGTCTAAAATCTGTGGAAACATTTATACTATTTATCTATCTATGTACCTACTTCTTCTACTATTTCACAAACAGTACCTACTACCTCATATTTCCAAGTCGGTAAAACTCATCCACCTCAAGCCACCTTCTCGTCACGTAATACATCAACCGTAATCTTCTTACATCGTCTCAATTTCGGGACATCCCCCTACCCCGGGGATTACCCCCTGCATGGGCGATTTTTCTTCTTTATTATATTGCTTCGATGTAAGAAATAGTAAAAGAAATTGGATTTATTTATGAATCGGCTTTGGTTTAAACGTCGAAATATTTTTTAAATAAAAAATAGAATTTCAAATTTAAATCAAAGAACGCTGTAGTATTCGAAGTTCAGATGATTTTACTTCATAAAATATAAATGGTTGAGACGCGTTGGAAAACACTGGTTTGCCATGCGCTTTGGTAAATTAGTTTTCTCTACTTTCCAATTCTGTCACACTATCAAACTCCCAATTATTTCAAAGAATGTATAAAAATTTATAAATCTCACAAACAAAAAAGAAAATTTAAATACTATAATTATATTGCAGACTTCATCTATTATGGTTGAATACGCGAAAAAAGCAAATCGCGTAGGTATAATATTGTTTAGTACAAAAGTATGTTCCCCACATACCAGCCCTCCAGGACACCGAAAAAAACATAATTTACTTACATCCCATCCAAGACATTACGGTCCTAACAAGACACAATGCCTTTGCGAAATATCCTCCCTAATGCATCTCGACCAATATAACTTAACCCCCCCGCCGCGCTAGCTTAGAAGAAAGTTTGCGAAAATGGGGAAGAATAGTACGAAGTCATATCTCAGGTTATAGTGGTAATAGATGCCACCCACTAGCGTCAGTCGCTGCGAGTTTGCGAGTGATTGATGACGTAGGCGGGGCAAATCCAATCATTATCCTTGATGCATGACCGTTGGTACATCACTAGGATTCGGGATTTTCGATTTTGCGAAAATTAGTTTTTGGTTCGTGCGATCGATTGTCTTTTTTGTTATTGTTGAATTTAAAGAAGTTAGTGTCATTGAAGAGTTACTCGGTTTCAAGACTTGATTAATATTTAGACTATAAAACCATGAGCAATGGCGAACTTTTTTCTTGTCTATATCTACCATTAACCTATTAAGATAATTATACCAACTTATACCTATATACATTTTTTTTACTGTTTACTAAAAGCAGGTACTTGACAGAACTAAAATGGATGGAGAGCTTTTACAAAGCACTAGGCAAACAGAGACTCAAAAAATACCTAGTGAAAAAAATAAGCTCTACTTACATAATATTACACTCGTATCACTTTACCACACATAACACAACCACGAAGAAACTACCTTCTTACGTCACAAATACTAATCTTAAGCTTCTCGCAAAGCTCCACTCGCTTCGAAATTCAATGAAACACTGAATATGTAACAAAAAATCACATTCACAAACGTATCTGCATTTATTCTATCCGAATATATTAACCCTTGAATAATTAAAAATATGCGTGAGCTCAAATAATCGCGAAGAATTAACCCTTTGCATGCAAATCAGGCGCGGATGCGAAATCACGACCGGTCTTTTGGACCCAGGTGTGTTATTATTTTAAAAACATTTGCATGCGACTTGGGGATAATATTGTTAAACATTTTTGTTGAATTGAGGTCACGTAGGCTTACGCGTAAGATGTCGATTGTTACTGTTGCACTACAATTAATAAGCTTTTAAATTACTAATGTTTTTACTTAAAAACAAAGCAACAATACACCATACATTTCAAAAGAAAACACATACGTACAGCCAATTGTCAATTTACGAAAAAACTCCCATCAAAGCTCCCAATTGGGATACCAACATATCCAAACGTGTCTTTCTAATTACGACAAAAACAAAACTTCCTGCATCGGGGCATTAACCACATGTTTTTACAACATCACAAAAGCTCAGTCCAAGACAACGGCGATCTTAACTGACGGAAATACTCACAAACACAGTACTCAGACACACACACCTGCCAGACACCGAGGGGACACAAATTTGAATTTGAATGCCCAGCGACGAAGGGTTGAAGACATTCGTTTTTCAAAGAACTTTTTCAAACTTAGAATTGTATGGCGTGTTCGAATTAAATAATTTAAAGTTGGAGTTAAAGTTTACATTTTATTTAAAATTAGCTGTCTGTTTGTTGTAAAAGATTTAATAAAGATTGGAAAAATACTTCGTACGTATTGTGAGTACCTATCTATAAATTGTAACGAGAGCTTAATCGGTTTAACTTATATTCTTAGATATATTATTTAGATGAAACCATTGAATATGAAGTCGGTTAATAAGTGTACCGATTACTATTAATAGAGATTCCCTTTAATAACGTGTAAATTAAAATACGCGTCATGTGTAAAATCTTATCTATACCTGAGAAAGTCACATGCAAAAAAGTGTGTACAGAAAACGGGCATAAGTTAAAATATTCCGCTCTCCTGATTTCAACACCCAATAAATTAAAATCAATCGATACAGCATGACACCTTTTCCATTATTGGCGATCAATAATTACCATATTACAGCAAATGTTGACACAGCTTTCCATAACACACAACCCCATCGATTACCCCATAAAGGCCTTATGTCCCACGACCAACCTAGGATCCGTTCCCACGAAATCCATGAATACATTATAAAAAAGGTTTTATCTATTTTATTCAAAGACTAGACTGGCCTTTAAGATGTTCCTAATTTGAATATAAAGTGGAAGGGTTTATTCTTCGGAGTGTCAAAATTGTTCTTCCGCGTTCATAGAACGGTCGATTCATTTGAATATCGAGTTTGAATGCATGGGATCTACTTTGCATATTATTTTTTTCTTGATACTTTGTGCGTTTTAACTTTTCGCACAGTGTTACAAAGACGGTTTGGTGTGGGTATTATTGATTTTTGCCGGTCGATGCGTAACTTTGAATGCGTAATGAGATAAAATATTTTCCCTGTGTTGTCATATTTGATGTTTTGTTGTCTAATTTATTCGTGTCTTTGTGTAGAGGTGGCGGATGTTTTTGGTTGTCTTTTCCCATGGAGTTATGAAGTAGTATAAATTATATAGAGTCGTGTTGGGATATTATAAGTTCAAAATAATAGCAAACCAAAAAACAAGTGCCATTTTGTCAAAAGTTCTGAATTTGAATCTACAAAGAAACGCATAATACTCCGTGACATAAGAACGAAGATATTTGTTATAAAATTGTTTAATTTTTCAATTCAAATCAATTTATTTTATTCAAGTGCATTATGTACAGGAAGTATGTACATACGTGCGTACGTACGTACGTGTATGTACGTACATTTAAAAATGAGGTACTGGGTATTGTCAAGAAAATATTATGAAAAAACTTTGACGGAATTTCAAAATCGCAGTCAAAAATAAAACCATATATTTTGATAAGAAATACATATTTTATAATACACATTCACCTTTAGATAAAACACTTCATAAATATTGCATCTCTCAGTGATAATGACAACAAAACACAAGATTAATTGCATTTATTTCAATGACAATAGACAATACTCTATCGATCGTGAATTATTTAACAATTGACTAAAATTATATAAACAATTCATAGACAATTGTCATTTCATGACAGTTCGCAGATAATAAAATAAGGTTTGAATAAATTAATGATACCTTTTTTAATTTATCGATTGCATTTACATATTTGAAAGTTTATTATTTTGACTTTTAAACTTTTTATATTGATTTTGAATTGTTTTTATTGATGGTTGGCATTTATAATAATGTCAAAATAATTGTGTTTGCTGTAAATGTTATCATTCATTATTTATCAATTAGCGAACAGTGAAGAAGAAGTATAAGAGTAGAAATATCCTTTTTATTATTTACTCGAATTACATTTAGATATTAGAAAATCCCACGTTTAACTAATGAACAACTAACTTTAGATGCTTGGACTCCATATTTTCAGGACAAATGCAATATTATTGCAATAATAAAATACCGACTAGACTTTATTATATGAGCGAGAATATCCACAATGTAAAGGGCTCTAATTATCACATCGCTCGTTACCTTTGACATTCGATGAAAGAATATTGTTGTAAAAACATAACATAACATCACGCCTGTATTCCCCGAAGGGGTAGGCAGAGGTGCACATATAGTACACCCACATTTCGCCAGTTATGTTTTTAGGTCCCAATACAATAGGGGGCGAGCCTATTGCCATCAACCGGGCACAAATCCAGACTCCGTGCTGCTACTGAGAATTACCTAATGGAAAAACCCAGTAACACTTTGCCCGACCTGGGTTTCGTACCCAGGACCTCGTGCTCAGCAGTCGCGCTTAGCAACCACTAGACCAACGAGGCAGTTATTATTGTTGCTCATTTTATATGGAATTTTCATTATCCATACACGATTATTATTTTACAGTCGTATTAATTTAATATTACAGCCTATTTTAATATAAAAGAGAAATGTTAAATCTGACCATTAAAACGGACAACTAACTTGGCTATGCTTTAGTATAGACATATGGTACTAACGTATAAACGAAATTATGACTAATTATGGCTATAATGCTTAATTATATTTCTAAAATACCTCAACATTTACCACTCGAAATACACTCGCTCGTAAAATATTTACGAGTTAGTGTAAAGCGAGTGATTGAAACATTGTTCTCCCGAATAAAATAAATTATACGAAGACAGTGTAACTCTGTTTAATCGCTCGTGAGTTAGAGCTGAAATATCGTCTGTCTACTTTAATGTCTTATTTTATACCAATAGGTGTTGAACATTTTAAAACTGAGTAGGTTAAATTTTATACAAAAGAGAGAATATAATGTTTTTGTTTAAAATGTAGTTACTTACATATTTCTATTCGAAGAAAAACAAATAGTTGTGTTTCTTATAAGTGTACCTATAAAATGATAATCATCTCCTACATTTTATAAAAAAGAAAAATATTTGTTTATTAACATCAGCTTAGTTGACCCACTGTGCAACTTTGCTCCGTTAAACGCCATTATTTTCTGCTTTGAGCTTTTGCATCTAGGTCTTTACCTATACAACTACATCGTCAGTCCACCTAGCTGGTCTGCCAGGGGCTCTACCAAATCGTCCGGCCACCTTTGTTGGCCTTACTCCACCTGTATAAATGTATACTTACTATCATACTAAACATCTATAGATATAAGCCTATTTTCCAAAATAAAACCAGTAATCACGGATTAGAATTTTCTGCGAACTTGATGCTAAGTATACCACTTTCTTATTCGCTTCATTCATTCTTTTCTAATTCTTCTCACGTTAGTCTGGTTCTACTTCGTAGGTACTGCTTGAGCTGAATGTCTATATAAACAATTCATGATGTACCTGTAGAAAGTGGCTGTGGAAAGGTTGACCGCCTATGGTGCAAAATATCGTCACTTTTAGAGGCTCTAATTGCACCCACATTAAGTAACAACTGTAGAGGAATATGTCATTAAAATAATCTGAGTTTAAACACAGTTAGAACACACATCACATCAAAACTAATCATCCGTTAACGCCAATTCCCAGTAACCACCGTTAGTTATAATGCGGTGTAATCAATTAATATTTTCCAGGAAAAAGTTATTGAAGGTATAACTTACGTATTCCAAGCATGTGCCAACTAAAAACAAAAGAATACATTTACAATTTTCTCCAATTACACATCTAATAAGGCAATTAGAAGATATTGCCTTTATAAGTCATTAAAGGAAATTGATTGGCGTTTCTTATTAATAATGTATTATTATTAATAGATTGCTTTGAGAATGCGGTGTTTCTTGTGAATAGGAGTGATTTAATTTAAAAGATTATTCCTTCAATGTTATCGTGGACACGCAATGAGCTTATAAATTAAAAGTTGATCGATAATTTATAATTAAGAAATATCTTCTTATCGTATGGTTGATGAACAACCTGGTGTCCGAGTTTAGTCCGCGTGTGCCTTTGACATAGCTTTGCACACCGTTGAAAAATCTCTCAGGTGTGCCGGTTTCCTGACGATGTTTTCTTTTACCGTTTTTAGCGACTGATAACTAATTTATAGTACGCACTTGAATTCAAAAATACATTAGATGGATGAGATAATTAATAAATATAATATTGAACGGAAGATCAGAATCTCTTCTCATTTGGACAGACAAAGAGTATTCTTTGTCGGATACGGATGATAATGGCTTACATAAAATTAACTCACGTTCAGACTTACGCTAGTTAATATGTTAAATTCCTAGCATCTAGTAAGTATGTTGCTTATGAATTATCTTATCGAAGAACTCAATAACATATTGCCCGACCCAGGATCTCGCACTCAGCAGTCGCGCTTAGCAACCACTAGACAACCGAGGCAGTCCGATGATGATACAAAATAATCTTTATTTTAATTTCATTTTTGATTATCAGGTCGCCCAGACTTAGCCATTTCTATGTCTAAACACAGACAGACAGACAAACATATGGCGAAACCAAAGGCTTGTTTAACTTTAACCCTGTAAACAATAGAATTGGTACTGTATTTCCGCGCACAGCATCACCTAATAGGAATTTGCATACATTACGAGATAAAAGGGCGAACCGTCATAATTTTTAATATTTAATTTTTTACAGTTACAAGTACCGGTTTTTGTCTATTGTCACATTGTATAAAATATTTAAATTGAGAACAAAATCGTTGGGTCGAAACAAAAAGCGCACCTTTTTGTCCCTGCGTGCATTAATTTTGAGTATTGTGTGACATTTCAGTTCACACTACAACCGCCTCTATTTCTTAGTTACTAAGGGTCAGTTTACGTTGTTGGTATTTCTAGATCGACGTGTGAAATTAGTAATAACAGCGTGGAATTATATTAAGAGTGCATCAACAAAATTATTATAGGGTTTGGTGCATCATACCTAAGCGCATTGCGCATGCGTGTTTAAGGCCTTGTATCACTTACGACTATCGCATTACAGCCTAGTACAGACTGTCTTAGGTACAAAATTATAGTGAAGACTTCAGATTCTTTAATATTTAGTTATTTTCTTAATTTAGGGTATTTTTATACAACCCCAAATGAGATAATGCAATTTATTTGATCCAGATCTTAGGATTTCATAATTCAATTAATTTATCTCCTCCTCTTGAGAAGTTGAAGTTCTTAGAGGTGTTCTTTGTCGAAGGACAAGCTGTGGAAGAAAACCCAGAAGATGATCACTGCGATACTTCAAACTGTGTCAACAGAGTAAAACAGCAAAAGCTTTAATTTAATTTAAGTACTTTTTGTAAAAACTATAAATAACATAATTTATTAAAAAAAATTTACCGATTTCATTAAAAAAAAATCTACACCAGAATAATGAGAAGAGAAGAGAAAAATTAGATAAAGAAGAGACCTACGTAGGTTATAGTGTGTAAATAAGCTTAAGTATATTGTCAAATATTATATGAATATGACTCATGCCTTTACAATTATCTTAAATCTAATTATAAATAAATATAAAATATATTTTCTTTACAGGTTTTTCTAGGACTAAACAACAAACAAATATTTCACATCACATCCACATGAGTCATTAGCAAACAAAACAAAAAACGGTTGAAAAAAAAAAAAAGGTCCCAACACACCGGTCCGTAACGAATCGCGAACAAACATGAAGAGATCGGAACTAATCGCCGAAGCACAATAAGATGCTAATCTTTTACACCTTTAGCTTAATTTGCATATTATGTGTGAGAATGTGCTTAACCGACTGCGCGGATGATATGCCTATTTGTGTTTAAAAGGGTGATATGTTTAGGTTAATATTTACATATTTTAGGAAAACGCGACAAATTTTTGGCAAAAGGAAGCTTCAATAAAATGGACATGTTGACTTATTCTTAAAATAAATATGTTATACCTACTAATAAAATAATATATAATCATAAAAAATGTTTAGGAATAACTACAACTAATTTAAATAGAAAAAATCTTGATATCTCCAGTAATCTTTACCTTACCATTTAAATATATACCGTAAGCGATCGCCTGAAACACAGGTTTACCCTAGTTCAGGCTGGCAGCAATTAATACTTTATGAACCATATCATACTATATGTACTGTAAAAATGTTATATTAGTTTAGTTTAACACAAGTGTAGTTTAAGTATAATTGGAACTGTGGTATTTATAAGATCTAGTTTAAAATTCTACACTGTAACATATATTTGGTCAAATAAATAAATATTATATTTGGTCAAATCTAATGATGTCAATCCCATATATTATTCATTCCATTCGAATTCTATTCGTCTATCATTTTGCCACTTATATTTGACTTCAGAGACCAATGATAAAGCTATGTCTTTATCAAAAACAAACGTTATAAGAAATGCAACATCATATTATAGTTTTATCAAAAAATCAAGCAAATGTAATAAGAAGCCTAATTCCATTTGTTTTATTGTTCTTTACCCAAACGCTGGATAGGAACGATAAAAAACTTGTATTTAGTACTCTGCATTCAATTACCTCAAAGTTCATTGATCAAATAACCTTATAACCCTAAAATGCAATACAGTTCAAAAACTTTTCTAAACAAAACAGTCAAAATCAATCGCGATCTTCGTTGCACACAAAGTAAAGAGAGCCGTATTTCTTTAAAAACGCGGACACCTGAAAGGCAGCATGTGCTGGAAAATCAATACTAAGCTTGTCGTACGCGTGATACCAACGAAAAACTACTACAGCCACCCCAACTCACCCTGTGCGGATTTTTCTTCACCCTATCCGCCCCCACCGGCTTAGGGGAGAGAGGGGACGCAAAAAGATGCCGGTTTTTTTCTCATTCGCGTGTGTTTTTGTTGACTGAACTTTTGTACATACGAATTTCGACTTTGACATATCCATATTAGGTGCATTTTAGATAAGTTTCGTATTTGATATGTGGACGATTGTCATGTCGAATTTACGATCTAATTCCAATCTTAAATCGTTAGAAATAAGGCAGGGTTTAGATTAAAGGTTCATTATCAAAAAATGCCTCAGTAAACGTGGTATATGGGAGTTATTCGGTCTTCGCAACGAAATTAGGGTCCGTATATCGTACGCTCGACTGCCTAATGACTTCTTATGATTTTGATGTCATGTTGCGTGTAAGATGCATCGAGTTTATTTGATTCGGCATTGGAGGGTTGACTGATTCGTATTCGCAACGAAATTCAAATTTGAATGAATTCAGAATTCGAATGGTGTCTTAAATTGACAGCTGTCAAAATAACGGTCATTCGTTATTCAAAGATAATTGTGTCGTTTTACTTTAAAATGAAGTTTAATGTGGGGTAAGCAGACATCTATGTGCTAATGGCTAGTACTACAAAACCTCCTAGTATTTGATGTTATTTTGCAACCAGTATATTTGTTCTTTCAATTATTTCTCTTTCATTACCGTCACATTTATATTTTGAAGGAACGAGTATTTGCAAAATATACAAGATGAATCTACTGCATATACACAAATCATATTATTTTATGAAATTATCTTACCAGCTTTATAAAAGCCAATCTGAAATTGAAGTCACAGGGCATTAAGATACAATCTGACAAAGTACTTTCCCAACTATAGAAGACTTAACGACAGTACTATGAGTAACTAATTAGCTAACGATCAGATAGTATTAAACATTATTGTACAGTCACCGACAAAAATAACAAAACGTTAAAAATAAATGTAATCACATTAATATTATAAAGGCGAAAGTTTGTGTGTTGTTACCTCTTCACGCTCAAACGGCTAGACCGGTTTTGATGACATTTCATACGGAGTTAGCTGATACCCTAGATTAACACATAGGCTATGTTCTATCCCGAAAAAATGCAGCAGGTAAAACCGCGGGGCGCAGCTAGTATATTATAAATAAATTTTAAACATACTGTACCTCCCTGTCGGGCATTCCCGAACATCGACGTGAGTACAACCGGTATATATAGTAGATAATACTGTACCTACATGAAGAACAATTTATTACAAAGTGAAAAGCCTTTAATATTTAGATTTATACTCTCCTATAATTTTAGACTATGACTTGAATAGATTTAACTTCTTCACCAAGACGCCGCCAAAGCCGTGAATTGACTACTAACATTAGTATGTTGGTGAGTTTGTATGTTGATGAGTGTTAGTGAGTTTTTGTATTGGTTAGTTTACTATATTATGGTTAGTTTACTATATAATTGTCTGACATTAAGTTTGTAGTTTAGCTACTTTTGTTGCCGACCGTACAAAGTTTCAGTGTTTTCCGCAAGAGGTCGCCACACGTAATGCGTGTCGCATTCCGACACGTTTGTTGTACACATGAACGACATATTGGCAGATAGACGAAATAGATCTGATAACTTCTGTAAATTTCCTATATTGTCTGTAAGGGCTTGTCTGATAGGTGTGCTGTGGCATACCAACATTAAGCCAGACTATAAACTATTGTAAAATGCTAAGCATTAAGCTATTTGTGGGTATTGTTTACTAAGTAGTGTTATATAATAACACAACGATAGTTTCCTAATACATTTGCACGCCGCAACGCACACGTATCCAGTTTTGCAAACCACAACAATTGCCACAAAAATCAATTAGCAAAAAAAATGTTTAAAATAATTGAACTCACGTATTAAAAACACAAGACGTTAGAGTACAATACACAGTAAACCTTTTTACAAATGGCGTTATTAATACCAAAATAACCCAATCCATACACCACCCTTTGAAGCACTAACTTTGAAAAGGCAGCAAAAAAATACAAAAAAAAAATCGATAAAAATCTAGCCAAAAAATTAAATAATAAACAAAACATTTTACATCCTCACGTCCAATACCGCTGTCAGGTGTACACGACCGTCCACTGTCCGACCAATTAGAAGCAAGGAGTAATAAAACCCTCCAATGATGTTATCTGTGGGATCTAGACTGTATCTGTGGATCACTCGTTAGTTGAACGAGGTATGCGCAAGCGCAGTGAGCGCCCACCATTGCTTGTTTCAGATAACCTTATGGTATTGTTGTTTTTCATGTTAATAATTAAGTATGGTGTACTTTTTGACTTAAAGTTAGGTTACGCCTGGATGGCCTAAAGGGGGTAGGCAGAATATAGCACACTCATATTTTACCAGTTATTTTATTGGTCGCAGTTTTATAGGTCCTATTGCCTCTAACCGGCACAAGTGCAGACTCTGTGCTGCTTCT
The DNA here is from genome assembly GCA_946251915.1 of Abrostola triplasia. NCBI lineage: Eukaryota > Metazoa > Arthropoda > Insecta > Lepidoptera > Noctuidae > Abrostola > Abrostola triplasia. The sequence continues at coordinate 10,054,487 of OX276433.1, forward strand.
GAGAATTGCCTACAGAAAAACCCAATCCTATTTGCCTAACCCAGGAATCGAACCCAGGACCTCCCGCTCAGCAGTCGTGCTCTACTACCACTTGACCAACGAGTCAGTATAAAACGTGTCGTCATTAGAATTATTATTATTTCAATATTAAACAATATAATTATTATTATCTAATAATTAAATCAAATAACATTGATTATAAACTCGTTCAAATCTTGATGATGATCAATAATCTCCTTATAATTTATCGAGCTCTGCAATTTCCATAGCCGCGTAGTATGACCGTTGGACTGCCAAGTCAAAAGCCGCAAGTTCGAATTCATGTGCGTACTATAAATTAGTTAGTAGTCACTAAAAACGGTGAAGGAAAACGTCGTGCGGAAACCGGCACACACAAGAGATTTTTCAACGGTGTGTAAAAGCATGTCAGAGGCCTACAAGCGGTTTAAACTATGACACTAGGTTATTCATCAACCACACGATAAGAAGAAAAAAACTGCTATGGTGTTCGTTTATTTATTTTTTTCTTGCAGGCAAATAAAAAATATAATATGAGACACAAATAAATATACAAAGGCGGACTTGATTCTTATATTATTCTTAATTCTTTGGACTCCACACGTGACCAAAGGGCTGGTTCATTTTTTGATGCTTTTTAACTTTTTATTTTTGTATATATTGTTTTTATTTTGTATTAGATTTAAGTTGTAAATCGTCGTATAATAGTTATAATAATCAAATTAAATTAATAATTGATGTAAAATGTAAAAGAAATAAAACCAGTCTTTAAATTCTTATATATTCCTATATGTATATAGACCAAAGTCCTACTAAAAACATATACCGATACCCACCATCCGTGCATCCAACCGCAACAGCTACAACTTAACCTCGCAGATCTCGGGCCCAAGATACTATCGGAGTACAAATAGAGCGCGCCGCGAGATAGGTCGTTGACCTCGTAGTGTGTTCCAACACATAATGTTAATTCGCTAGCATTTACACAGAGTGAATGGTTGGTTCTCAGTAAAGCTTAGTGATTAGGCATTCAATTAGCTCATTGTTCGAACACAACACCTATGCAACTTAACTTTTGTAGCGCCAGCAGAGAAATCTTTGATGTTTTAATTTTATAGATGAATAAATAAAGGAAATATTTTTATTGTCTAAAAAAGTTACATTGTACGAGGCAAATATAGATCCCCAACTCAGCATAATGCTTGCTATAGATTTAGCTTGCGACTTGGTCTGCCTGGAATTTTGGCGTGTCTTTTCCAAGATTATTTATTTATTTACCCATTTATTTCAAGGCCCATATCGATACATATAGGTAATACTATATTAATGTAATTTAAAAAATTAAATACTTACAGTCATAGAACCTCCTCTCTTTTGAAGTCGGTTAAGAATATTATATATACATACTGTACGATATGTAACCTACTTAATTTGATAGAGACTGGGTCGTTGGTCTTGTGGCGCTAAGTGAGACTACAAAGGATGAGGTCCTAGGCTCACGTCCCAGCAAAGCGTTACCGGTTTTTCCATAGTAATTCTTAGTAGCAGCACAGACTTGAGATGTGTGCGCGGTTGTTGGTACGGCTCGCCCTCAATTACATTATAACCTATAACATAACTGGCAACATATAGGTGTACTATCTGCATAAACATTCGGGGAATACAGGCGTAATTTTTTTTTTTAATAGTACCCTAATTACCTTGGGTGGTAGTATGCTGACGGTACCTGATAACATCTCTTCACGGTAGCGGCCGCGGACAAAGGTGTGTTCTGCCGACTCTACTATCGTCATGTACTTGCCTAGAGTGGATTCAAATCACGCGTTTTATCTTCACACTGACGCATACTGTTATTATCACCATTATCGTTTGTTGTCGGTATATAGTAGGTAATTTTTTTTATTAGCATAGGAGATTTCGCGACTTTGCGTGTAAAAAAGCGAGATTTTTGGGATTGAAGTACCCTACACTTTAATTTTGAAAATATCAATTATTTTCTTCAATTTTGTCAGCAGACAACGCTGCTAGCTCCACCCTGAAGATATGATATTAGGCGTATAACAGGCATGATGTTATGTTTAATAATATTAAGGAATCATAGTACAAAAGCTAAGGGATTGACAATTCTAGACTTTTAACGGGCCCAAACAATACTTCTAAAGGCCTAATGATACTAAATCAAAAACACTATAGGTCCTATAAAACATGGGGGCTTCCGGAGTTGGTCTTTTTAGAGGTCCCGGGACTTCCCTTTGTGCAGATGGTAACCACCGGGGTGGTTTTAGTGAGGTAGAAGTCCCACACTCCCCGGTCCTTACCCCATAGGGGCCGAGTGCCTTGTGAAGGTATCCCCCCGAAAACAAAAAAAAAGTCCTATAAAACAACAATCTACAATTAATTCACTACTTGCAGTTAACTTTTAAATTACACAAAGAAGGACTAAATAAAATAAACCATGCCAATTCGTAACAAAAAAAACATTTTCAATAACACTCGAACCACTACAAACTCTTGCGCACCTAAACTGTAATAAAATCGATCGTTATTCGTCGCCAAACCCCCACCCTTGAATTTGGGATTACAAAAAATTGCACTGTTGTAAAAGGGGTGTGACAATGTTGGAAAGAGAAAGATTGTTAGCTATATGAGATGGGTTGTGTGTTAGAAGAGGATAGATGTAGAAAGAATTGTTACCGGGAAGTAGGTAATAATTTTTATTTTCTGTAAAGGTTGGCGCTGACTCTACTGCTTGATTTTTTTTAATAATTTGTCTTATGAAGTTTTTCCTATTATGTTTTAACTGTATGTTTCTTTCACATTTAACGCTACCAGTGAGGACTTTTTAATAGCTTTTAATATTATATACAATTACCTATTTATATGTGTATAGCTGATAGTCTCCCTAAGAGTTTAAAATAAAATAAAACACTGGCCTGCAAAAATAAGTATCACACTTTTTAAATTGCAATAACTTTTAAGTAAGACTTGATGACTGAGACTGAAATATAACTTAACATCACGCCTGTATTCCCCGAAGGGGTAGGCAGAGGTGCACAGTCAAGTACACCCACATTTCGCCAGTTATGTTATGTTATGCCTGTCAAAGCTGATAAAATCCCTACTAATATTATAAACGCGAAAGTTTGTATGGATGGATGTTTGTTACTCTTTCACTTAAAAACTACTGAATGGATTTTAAGGAAACTTCATATGCAGGTAGGTGACACGAATTGGATGGATTAACACAGGCTACTTTTATCCCGAAAAAATGTAGCGGGTAACACCGCGGGGCACAGCTAGTTATGAAATAAAGCAGGTACAAGATCATTTCTTGCTATGACTTTTTTATCAGCCGACATTGTGCAAAATGTATGTAACACCACGGGGCGCAGCTAGTCTTTATATAAATCGTCTGTGCCTAATAGACGTATAGGCCTAAACTTAAATTAAAATATGACTACTTATAAATTAGAAATAATATTATATAGTTATTTAAATAATTAATATCTACCTAATGAACTAAATAAAAAGTTTACCTGATGTATTAAAGTGACTTGCCATAACCATTACAAGTTAACCACAACCTATAGGACCAAAAAGAATTGTACTTCTGTAGAGATATTTACTATGGTCCCTAATTCTGATAAATAGTGTTCCAATCAATTCCAATACACTAAATTCTAATAATGTTTAAAATTAGAACGCACCTACCGACATTTTCTTATTGGATTCTTATGAAGTACATACATCTTCATAAAAGAGTCGAGAAATGAATATAAATGCTTTAAAGCGTACAGAATAAGATGTGAGGTGGCAATTTGAACAGAAAATGAGACAGTTTACTTTAAAAGTCACGTACACTGCCTGGCAAACAGGACATTTGCTCAAATGGATCTAACTTATCTAATGATACACGTAACGCCATCTAGTAACAGGTCTGCGAAACTTGATTATGGAAGTTGATTTTAATTTAATACAGCAAAATGTGATCCTACATATTATTTAATTATTAAATGTAATTTTAAATATTTATTAAATAGAATTATCAGTAATTAGAGGTACATTTTAAAGCTTTAATTCTTAATAATGAAACCTTCACGAAACATTACTAGCGCTATCTGTTATCGAGTAGCGAAGTTAGAAACTGTTTTACAACCGAATCTGACGTTTACTGCTCCCGTGTAAGTACAGGGATAGCTTTGTGCATGTGTGCGTGACCGAAAGCGCACGAAATTTAAAATTTGGCGTCAGGGACTTTGTACTTTTTACTGACGGCTTTGAATATTTTAAAGTTGTTCGGCGCTAAATTCCAGGAAATTAAGTAAAAGTTACTTAATTTCCTGGAATTTATTTATGTAAGTAGTTATTTTTTTATAATACTGGTGAACCTAAAAAGTGTTTGAATACCATGATCACTTTACTAAATCTAATTTATTTTAACTCTTACCCCTTAAATAAAAAATTCTTTAAATTACGTAATTATTTAGGTAATAGGTATCTATAAAATTGTACATTTTTTATACCAATTAGAGTCCATTTTTGGTAAAGTTTCAGGTATATTGGGGTTAATATCAATGAAAAATACATAACTTATTTTACCAACTACTGTCTGTATAAAGACAGCATAATAGCTCACAGGCATCCTTTTGAGCCTCTTGAATGCAAAACAAACCGAGTATTGAATATCAGTCTTTTGTGCAAGCATAATAGCCACTTATCAATAAAAAGATAAATGAAATACAATAGCGGACCGCTTTTAGACTGTTTTTAATATTAAATAAATAATTTATTAAACAACCTATGTACTTATAATTATTATTCATAAAATCAAAACGAAATTCACAATGTATTTATGTCATGTAAACCAATCTTCTTCGTATCGGCATAAGTCAATAGTCACATGGCCATGGTCATGCAATGGTGTAGAGATTGGTCAGCCAACAAGGATGGTAGCGAGGTTGACCGTCCAGGGTGCGCCGGATGTACTCATGTATTGACACTCGTGGAGATGCTACTTGCACCCATCCAATTACAAGCACTTAAGAAACATCAATTTACTAGTGATTCGAGAATGTCTATAGAGAAGAACCAGCAAGGATATTTTTTGTTATGGCAAGGATATTTTTTGTTATAGATACGGGTCAGTTGATAGTGAAAATATTTGTACAGAGAAAACTCAGTGATCCTCATGTTTTATCGCAGTCTCTTGTCAGTCTTTATTGCGTACAAATTGTATTGTGTTCGTTGCATAGAAATAACCAATGGTTGTCATAGTAGATCAGTTAAAAGCGCATCAAAGTATTCCAAACGCATAGAAAATAATGTAGTAGACATGCAGTTTATACCTTAAAAAATACACTGGCCTGCGAAACTATCTACTAAACTTTATTAAAAAAAAACTGATCTATAGAAGGTAGAGATTTCAAAGTATAAAATATATTTTAATAACAAATTTTATCAGCTTTCTTTGATACTATAACCTATACATTACTAAGTACTATTGTACTTATAGTATATAGGTGTGTATAGTAGAAAAAGAAATATCTTCTTCTGAGTCATTTTATTTACTTATAAAGTTATTGCAATTTTAAAAGTGAGATACTTAGTTTTTAGCAGGCCAGTGTAGTTTTATAAAAAGGTTAGCGCTATAAACTAACTCATTTTATTAACTACGATATCCTGTAACTAGGTTCAACCAACAAACTATAATTATTATTCAAATTTCAAATTGCCTTAATTATTTTCTGCGAAAATGTAATTGCAAATTATGTTTGTACAATTATTACAATTTATAATTATTATATGTAAGTAGATGCGTGCAACTGTGCTGAAATTAGCCTTCGGGCTAAATGCGTGCACGCAACTAGAAGATAATTATAATTAGCGGGTTTATTATTGGTGGAACTTCAGTTAACTTTGTTTAATATAACGAATATAATATATAAAAATAAAACAATTAAGATTTAATTCCAGTTGACATAATACTGTTAAATAAACTGCAATATGCAACATCATTTTACGTGCAACCACTCAATTTTTTAAATTAAAAATAAGTATAATTCGCATATATACTGATGTATGTAAAATCTATAACCTTGTCCTTTTTAAAGTCGGTTAAAAATAAAACGTCACATTTCAGTTGAACATTGTTAAAATTTACTTTCCAATACATATTTTAAAAAAAACCATAAAAAATCATGTGACATTTAACTGGCAGCTTTTCCCCCACGGAAATATAACTGGGTCACACTTAACTAACTATATAAAAAAAACAAAAGCTACTGGCAGGTAAATCAGATTGCAAGCGATGCATGAAAAATGACTCCGAGCCGAGCGTAATTAAAAAAAAACCATCGACAATAGAGTTCTTAATTTAAATTCGAACGTTACAAAAAATGCCCTTTTTTGAGGACATTTTTTTGCACAGAGTAAAAAATTGACCCTTCGTTTTAGTGACACTGGCATGAAACAAAAGTTGAAATTTGACTATTACCTTTTGATACTTTTTGATTTAAAGCCTCCGGTACAATGAGACGAGTGCAGTAAAAATACTGGATTTTTCAAAGACAATTGAGTTTTTTTTTGTTTTTTTCTGATTAAAATCAGTGACATTTGCAACTTCATTGGGTGGTGTGACAATTTCGGATTTGTTTGAGTATTATTTTATTTATTTTTACTGTCGTAAGCCTTAGTAAGCCTTGTTATAATACTATATTGTTTACTATGTATGAGACTGTATGCGATTTTGATGAGATTATTATGGAATAGATATTGTACAAACTTTTACCTTCGAAACTGGTTAAAGTAGCTGCCGAAAACATTTTTCTGTTTTTTGTCCTTCTGTTGGAAATGGGGTAAAAATCTGCAGTTTAAGGTACAGTTTTGTTTTTATTTTAAGTCATTGATGGATTGGTCTGTCTTTGCACAATGAGATTTATTAATATTATTATACCCACACTACTAAAGAGTGACACACTGCCATACAACTCTTCCTACCCCTTTGGGTATGCGAGATATTTTATGTCTTTTTATATCTGTACACATGATCCCTCTATGACATGACGTAGACAGCCGCTTGTCCCACAGAGCGACACAAAATAGAGGTACTCAACAAAGTATTTTACTATGCGCCTCTAATTTAATAGACATGAGCGCTGCTACTATAATTTCCATACTCAAGCGATAGTTAGCAGTCAGCCGCTTTTTATTAGTCATGGCTTTTTATGGTTAGTATATTTAAGGGGCATTTAGCAGCTAAGGCGATATAGCAAGATAATTAATTGAAACAATCACTCGAAATTTTGTTGTTAAAAACCATTTTTTTTTCTTTTTTCTTTATTAAGGGGCATTTAGCAGCTAAGGCGATATAGCAAGATAATTAATTGAAACAATCACTCGAAATTTTGTTGTTAAAAACCATTTTTTTTCTTTTTTCTTTATTTTGGCATAAAACCTTTATTTTAATCAACCACTCAAATAATTGATTTGCAATTATTATTTATTTATAAAAAGAGGTTTCATTTTTGTCGGTTTCGCTTATTAAAGGACCGTTTTACATGTCAAGTGATAAAATTAGTCCTTAAGAACAAAATTGTAATTATGTTCTTCTTCATCATCAGCCGGAAGACGTCCACTGTTAAACAAAGGCTTCCCCTAGAACGCCACGATGAACGACAGCTTGCCAATTCCATCCACCGGTTGCCCGCAATTCTGACGATATCGGTCCACCTAGTGGGAGGATTGCCAACGCTGCGTCTTCCGGGTATGTTCTTCTTACGTGACAGGAGTTTATTTTATATACTATCATATTATGCTCAGAAAAAAACCTTTACCTCTTATTCATAAACGATATTATTGTAGATTAAACATATCCCCCTTAAATATAGCCACACATTTCTGGCACACCATGTAGATTTGCAAAACACCGCACATATTGCTAATCTACCATTCAGGCCATTTAAACGCACATGCTAGGCAGATGTTGGGACCTTTGTTCGTCTAAGTCTAACTAGTTTAGCCCTAGGTACCCTAGGTAGTCATGTTAGCTAGGTAGCTAGTGTTGTAACAAGGTGCTTGCGTCATTAATGATACCCCTTTTACGTGTTACCGTTGTAAGTTAGATAGATACTGATATGAATATTAAATGTCTCCATGCTATGCTTGTAAAGGCCGATTTACATCCAACAAGCATGTCTACTACCCCACTCTATTAAATGCTTTTAGTGTAAGTAAACAAACGTTGAACATTGAAACGCCGCTAATTAACTTTTGTTTCCACTAAAAGATCAAGAAAAAATGCTCTTGTTCTAGCTTTAGCTGCTTTAGCAGTGACTGCTGAGGATAAGGACCTGGCTTCGAATCCCTGGCAGTGTTATTGGGTTATTTCGTTAAGTAATTTTCAGTAGCAGCACGGAATCTGGATTTGTGCTTGGTTGATGGTTATGGGATCGCCCCCTATTACATTGGGACCTATAACATAACTGGCGAAATGTTGATGTATTCCACATACAGACTTCTGCTTAGCCCTTCAGGGAATACGGACATTAATAATAAATAGCAGCCTATAACTGTCCCACTGCACGGCAAAGGCCTCTTCTCGTATAGAGAAGGATTGAACATAGATCATAATAATAATAATATATCTCTTTATTGCACACCAAAATGAAAAAATAAAAATATTACAATTTTAGATCCTTTACAAAATTTTACCTTTACCAACATTTCTCGAAAAAATGTGAGTCATGTGTTTACAATGCAGCGGGTTCTGTACATAATAAGTGATGGTCTACGTGACTTTATTGGCGTCCGTCACTGCAATTTTAAAGCTGGGGTGTGGTCCAAAGGATAGGCAAAAGCGGGAGAGAAAAAAAACTTACCCAGAATTGCACAACTACAAGTGTCTTACCTGCAATTCATGCTCATAGTGACACCGCAGATAATGCAATTAAACATAAACAGCACACCTGTAACCCTTGAAGAGGTAGGCAGAGGTGTATAGTTCACCCACATTTCGCCAGTTATGTTACAGGTCCCAAAGTAATGGGAGGTGAGCCAATTACTATCAACGGGGCACTTATCCAGACTCCGTGCTGCTACTGAAAATTACCTACCTATTTCAAAAACCTAGTAACACTTTGCCCAGAATTCGCACCCAGCGACATGTTCCACAAATAAGTAAATAATGATTATGCCCACTTGTCCGACAGGGTAATTTCTCAAAAGTATCTACCGATAAATTCCAGTAAGCTTGCGACCTATTACATAACCACCACACCGCAAATTTGCCAAGTGGTGTCCGGCCAAGAATTGACCACCCCCTTTTCTCCCTCGGGTGTCGTAAGAGGTAACTAAGGGAAAATCAAGAAGATGGGGAGCAGCGTCTTCTGTAACTTCACTACCGATACTGCTATCCCCAAGCCGCTTGCATGGGGATTATGGCACCTCCCTCCTCTTAGCAAAGGGGGAGGCCTTTGTTCAGCAGTGGACGTCTTCCAGATGATGATGTCACTGCAAATTGTTATAATACCCGCTACCTCTTATGACGTAAACGGCTAACAAAGCGATCTTCCCCGAACGATGCGGTAAACACAATCAATTATTATAAAATTTTACCTATGACAGTTTGTTTAAATAATTAAAAATATAGGTATTATAATACTCTAACCATTTCTATAGTATTCAAAAGTTAGTCTTAGAATATTTCTATTGGTTTGGCTGCCTCGTTGGTCTAGTGGTCGCTAAGCGCGACTGCTGAACACGAGGTCCTGGGTTCGAATCCCGGGTCGGGCAAAGTGTTACTGGGTTTTTACATTAGGTAATTTTCAGTAGCAGCACGGAGTCTGGATTTGTGCCCGGTTGATGGCAATAGGCTCGCCCCCTATTACATTGGGACCTAAAACATAACAGGCGAAATGTGGGTGTACTATATGTGCACCTCTGCCTACCCCTTCGGGGAATACAGGCGTGATGTTATGTTATGTGTTATGTTATGTTGGCTGGTATTTTCTGTATAGTAGATGAAGACATCCAACATCAGCACATACGCGCAAGACTCAGGAATTCAGGATAAAATACCTGCTGATCCTGCATATATCTGGCCAGACAGCGACCTGCAACCTCCAGATGCAGTAGTCCAATCACTGGTTTGGTTGACCAGTAATAGAACTACTGCATCATTTACTCACCAGGTTGACCAACGATATCGTCGTGATCATTGCGGCGTTCTAAGGGAAAGCCTTTGATCAACAGTGGACGTCTTCCGTATGATGATGATGATGACGCAACTTCTACTTTCGATAACAGTGATAGCCGAGTGGTATGGCCGTTGCACTGCAAAGTCAAAGGTCGTAACTCAAACCCCGGTTCGTACCAATGTCTTTTCTTTGTATTGTACTATAAATTAGCTATCAGTTGCTAAAAACGGCAAACATTGTGAGGAAACCGGTACGCCTGAGAGATTTTTCAACGATTTGTAAAGCCATGTCAGAGGCCTACAGGCGGTTTAAACTCTGCCACCAGGTTGTTCATCAACCATACGATAAGAAGTAAAAGACGCAGTTCTACGATACATCCCATCACTACAGTATTTAAATCTTTGATATAACAGACACCTAGCATTATTTTATTTATTTATTTATTTATTATGTTACAGAGTTGTTCACAAATTAACAAAGCCCCACAAAACCGTGTGATCGGTTTGACTGTGGGATGAGAGTCTCACTACATATAACATGTAGTTAGGTAACATAATTCGAGTTAAAACATAGTAAGTATGTATAGGTATCAGACACACACACGGTATATGCTGCTGCACACAATTTGTATTATGTATACAACAGAACACACCATGTGTGCATCTCTCCCTTATTCACAGCTGTCTAAGTAGTATTTTCTAATTTTTCTCTTGAAGATTCTCTTGTTGCTTTCACGCCTTATGTCCTCCGGTAAGTTATTCAATATGTAAGGTATGCGTTTTTTCATAGTTCTATCTCCATAATAGTTGGATATTCTCGGAACAATTTTACCGGTGGCCATAGAGCGCGTACAATATTTATTCCTCACATATGATAGGTGATGCTCCTGATTACCATAACTGTTCACTGCCAAAAGGTACTTATGTTTTAAACTTGCAGGTAGGAGTTTACTGTCGCGTTATAATCATCGCGAAACAGGTTATATACCTAACCCAGGACTCTTACTATGTATTTGACAGTTACAAATACACTAAACACTCACTCACTCAATTATTTTACACCCAAAACAAAACACACACAACCCTAACACAAGAGCATAAGGTTCAAAATTGAATAGCATATGTTTTCGGCACAGCAATCAATGCGATGGGGATTGAAAGTATTTGAGACTTATATTGATTGTTTCTTAGCAATTACAAGCTTTTGAAATTGCAAATGTTGTACGATAAATTGCATTAAATTGACACTATGATTGTTGGCGCAGGCGCAATGGGCGTCGAAAGGAAGCCAGGACAATTCATTATATACTTAATGGTGTGTCTGGTTAGGTGAAATTGAATTTATTAGAAGACTAGACAGCAAAACGCTGTCATAATTTCACACTACCTTCCCATGCAATTATAGTGTAGTCATAGTGAATAATATTACTGAATATGATTGGTTTGCAACTATAAAGGGTGCTATACGGTGCAATGGATCGCCGCGATCGATCGCTTCAAAATTGCCGCCACACACGACGGCGATCGGTTGCTGCGATCTTTCGAATTCTTATTTGGAACGGAATACAAGAGACGCGTTTTCAAGATTGCGATATCACTTGTGATGTTGAGAATTTGACATAATTGCAATCAGTCTGCGATCAGTCTGTTGCGACGGATCGCTGCGATCATCGCCCCGTGTGTGGCGCCTTTAAATGACACACCTTAAGTGACGTAATACGCCGTAAAAAATTGCAACAATTTAATAAAGCAATAATATAACTATATAATTGTAAATATGTCGTTGGTGTATCAATAAATAAGTACACTCGCGATTAAAATTATGCGTACACATGTTTTTAATCGCGACTGTACTTCATTTAAATAATACCTGTTCACCATGATACATTTTTCTTACATGTTTGTAAATGTTTACGTCACAATTTGCATTAATAGTTTTACAAAAGAAGCGTATTGTTTTATACAAATATATCATATTTTTTTTTTAGATATGTCTAGGTGGCCTAATGGTTAACATACCGGATTTGTATGCACAAGGTTGCAGGTTCAAGCCCGGGCAAGTATCAATGTGACTTTTTCAATGTTATTTCTTAGTTGTTCTAAGACACCACTGACTAACGGTGACGGAAAACATCGTGAGGAAACCTGGATTTAATTATCTGAAATCGCCAACCCGCAGTGAGCTAGCATGGTGATCAATGCTCAATCCTTCTCTATGCGAGAAGAGGCCTTTGCCCTGCAGTGGGACAGTTATAGGCTGTTATCATTTATTTATTTATTAGTTAGAACGGCAGGCCAATAATACTAACGCAAGATCGTTTGGCGTGGTGAGTGTACGTGGTATGGGTGATTTGGCTTTCGCAACAGTACGGCAAGGACGGACAGCAAACAACCTGTGCCTTCTGCAGCGACGGAGGAGTAAAAAGCCAAGACAACTCGCTAAGCACATCCGGGGCGTCAATTTTACCCCGCATGAGTTTACACGATGCAATTATTTGGTTGTATGCTCTTCAGAGAGTTATAAATATTTTAATTCTTCCCACAAGGTTTAATTTTAAACAAAAATGAAATCGCTCGGGTACTTTTTTAAGTTATGCAAATCATACCGAACTAATCATAAAACATTTCCTTTGCTCTAAGAATGAAATAAAAAAAACAATTTATGTTTTAATAAAAAATAAAAACAAGAATGACATTCACGTTCCAATTTTGAAATAAAACTCGTTCGGTGGGAACGGTTGCAATGACAAAACTATTTATATTAATAAAAAAGAATGCACACTTTGTCTATATTTTAATTCGTTGGATTTGCATATGGTGCGACCTGTGAATAATTTCTAATGAAATGTATGAATAAATTATAAACGAGGACAATGTCTTCAAGGAGCAGGGGAAGAGGAAGCCATAATTAAAATACGGGAGACGATAGGGTTGGCATCTGGTACAAATGACTTAAATTAAAAGTTTGTCATTTGATCAAAAATTACAAGGATTTACAAAAAAAAAAAAATTCCGAAAACTTGACAGCTTCGGCTCCCTGGCTGGAGGCCTTTTATTAGGTCTCGCCAAACGACCGGTTAAGCAGTAAGGGCTCCCTCAGAGCTAACTGCGAGAGACAAGTTCGAAAAAAAAAAAAAAGCTTCGGCTCGCCTGGGCCATTTATTTACTACTTGTAGCACGTGAATATCTACACAATTTTTTGATAAATGTATTTTTAATGACCTATTTAATGGCTTCGAGTTTATACTAAAATACATTATGAATGCTGATTTACCTTATACATAAATAATCACGATGGATAATCTGCAGTGGCCGTCGTAATTCTTAGACATACCGTTTCCAATACCACCTCGGCCAGCCTTCCCAATGTAACCAGCAATATCGCCAACCCTATATTTATGAGCGGCACTTCACTAGTTTACATCTCACTCTACCCTTTCTAATGATAATGAAAACCTGTTCCTTGCTATAACAATCTTTTTTTTTTTGTTTTAACCTCACCTTACCGGTACGGTGTAATTGTCAACGGCAACTATTGTAGCTTTTATATTTATAAACAATGCACGCGGAGGGTTAAAACAGATGTTGAGCCGAATCAGAAACGTTACATTGTCTTAATAAAATAAAGGTGCGAAATTTGAATATTTCTAGGGTTTTATTAAAATTAGTTTTTTTTGACACTGCTTTGTTTGTGGGAATCTTTGACCCCCTTTTCGGACGTCATTGTGTTGCCGCCACTCTTTTGTTTTTTTTAGGTGGCAGTTATTTTTGTTTTATTGCGAATTGGATTTGATATGGTGGCATGGTGGTGGCAGATGGCGCGCTGTCTGTTGCGATATGGTTACATTTTAAGATTTTGTGATTCTGTTAAGTACTGGATAATATTCAATTATATGTAGACTGTAGGTTTTGAATTTATGCATTTATGTTCATAACAATTATACGTTTAATATCGGTTACCCTGTGAGCCTGTGACGTGAGTGTCATTCAAAAGTTCAAACTATACTAACAATAGTTGGCAGTCTTTACAGAAAGTACGTATTTTTTCACTACTTACCTACACGAAAAGCAAGAATTTTAAGTAGGTAAACTATTTTAACAGATTTTATCGCAGTACTCGTATCTATAAACGGTACGGTATATAGTTTTAGGCGATACCTGATTACCCGACTGCGCCAGAAAGGGTTATGTTTTTTTACATTGAAAATTTAATTTAAAAATATACATACATACATAAAAAATATACATAGTCACGCCTGTTTCCCTGAGAGGTAGATAAAAAATATTTTAACTAATATTATATTTCTTGGGTAGGTACCTATTTCATTATATTGTACACGTGTCGGTGCAGCGATATGAGGAACAAACAATAATTAAAATCATTAATAACAATAGCGAATTTCATGGTGTATTGATTTTCATAAGGATATCCTGTTTACCAGCTTATTATCATCTATATACAACACACTGTAGGTTAAGTACTAATTTGGCCTGCGGATGAATTGAAATAAATTGAAACGGGGTTTTGAAATGTCTAATACCTAAAAAAAAGGAAATAATTATATATTTCAATACGTTAAGAATCTATAATTTTACTTATATCCATTTTATAATGAAAAATTTAGAATGAGGATGAAAAAGTAGGCATATAAGTATACCGATTTAGCAATGTGTACCTACAAATAATTCTTAATTTCTTACCTACGTTCTGGATTTCCTCCATACCGCAAATACTTGGTACTTGTATAATTTTTATTAAGGAAGTAGTCTGTATTAATTGTATTGGCTATGCTATTATTTCAATTGAAGGTAACATGTAGGTAACCTCATTTTTTGAAGTCGGATAATTGTATTAACTTGTAACTAATAAACATTAACACGAACACACTTCAATGTTCTACTTTCAAATTCAAATTAAAACTACGTCAAAATGCTCGAGGTTAATCGATGAGTCGATTAAAAAAAGTATGTTACGCAATATTCCTGGCTGGTAACAAGCTAATTTTGAATATAGAAGTTTAAAAATAAACTTACATGGCAGCCAGACATCATGTTCAATCGTTGAGGACTCACAAAATCAATATCGGTACATAAAAATGTACACATATCCACAAATCCCTAAATTAGACCTAATCGAGCGACAATAAGGTCGATATTGGCTTGTGTACTACATAGTATACATAGGTTTATGTACAAAATCGGTCTGTGTGCTAACAAATCTAATAATAACGGTAACAAGCATTGGGGGAGTGCATCTGATTTGGGAAAAAAATATCCCATCGAGTTGGGGTGTCATGTTCCGTACAGTCGCGGGATGAAGTTTTTAGGTATTCTGTTTATTAAACACTTTTGTTCTCGCTTTGCCGGCTGAAGTGCGAAACAGTTCAGTACAATTCTAGCCTCGAAATATTGTCAAAATGGTCTATATTGGATTGGGAATACGTCAAGTTTTAGACAGTAATACCCTTATTTTTGTAGTTTTGTTTATAACTTTTATGTTTGGATTCAGAATACACTTTATGTTAATTTGTTAAACAATAGGTAATATACAACAAGTCTAAAACCCAGCGTTTATTTTTTTTATTATCTTATGGCTTATAACGAACAACAAACTGCAATATAAATTCACCATATCCAAATTACAGTATTTTGTAAAAAAAAACATTTAAAAAATATTTTGTACGCGGCTGGAATATGGTGTCGAAAAAAAATAGGTTTTTTTATCTAAATTAGCAACGTTCTTCTCGTCTGTACCCAATACCGTAACTTGATGGGTAGAAAAGTCGATTTTCTTCAAAAACATCTCTTTGAAATCTCATACACAAAATATAGGTACCGATATTGCAGGGGGAGGATTTTTTGGCTCTCATCAACCGACGATCTAATTTGAATATAAAATTTCTATTTATAAGAATTTTCTTGGGGGAGGGTAAATAGCGTGCCGTGTTTTGCCTTAGGGGTAGGGGTGGGGTGGATACATATTTTGATTTTCGTCGCAAATTATTAAGGAACACGGGCAAACAAGACGGCACCTAACCTAAAACGATAGAATTATGGATCTACAAAAAGTGATAGACCTCTGCAATTGCGGTTCCGAATAAGTAGGAAACCAATGGCAATTCCCTCAAGTCCATGTTAGAGATCTCCTACTTAAAACACTAGCAATTGGGTATAGTTTTACTGGCCAAAGCTACGCGAATCACACTATGACAGAAGCAGTATTTTTTGGGGATATAAAGAAACCTACTCACTCATTGACCCCTGGAATATATCTAAAAAACAGAACGTGCCAAAGAAATATACATGCACTCGAAAACATAACCCTCTTTCTGGCGCAGTCGGTTAAAAATCCCACTTGCTAACATATACATTATAAATGTTTTGGTTAACAATAACCTTAAATGTTAGTAGGTAGATACTTAAGTGCATAGTTTCAAATCGTAAATCATTTGGATGTCATGGTACTTAATTAGTTAGCTTATTAGTCACATTACTAATTATCCTGCTACCCATACTGGCTATGGTTACCGTTTATGGTAAGTATACAGGAAAGACAGGTAGATGTACCTAAGCATAATGGTAAATAGTAATCTGCCATTCTTCCACAATAGGGAAAGTTACGACAGCAAGAATTGGTAAAAACAAATACCTACAAACGTCAATTTGGGTCTGCGCTGAAGTCGGGGCAAAAGCTTATAGTATAAATGTTTTGGAGTGCCGGGCCATGTTAGTGCCAGGATAGCACCTCTCCACTTCGTCTCGTTGGGAGTCGTAAGAGGCGACTAAGGGAAAATCCAGAAGATGGACAGCAGCGTCTTCTGTAACTTCATTACTAATACTGCTAACTCCAAGCCGCTTGCCAAGCTTAGGGAGGCTCCCCCTTAGGGGAGGGCTCTGATTAACAGTGGAACTCTGACGACTGATGATGAAGAAATACGTATAAGTAGCAACTTACATCCAGACATCTTAATAGGATGTTGCAACAAAATTATCTGGCAGTCAGACGATATCCACATCAATCAGATAAAAATTAACCGAGTACTCGATTAAACTAAAATATCGATTTTTCCTAAACGGCCCACCATACTTGTTGGGGTCACAGGGTGACTGCGGGGGTGACACGAAGGGGCCACCCCTACTGGCAAATAGTTTATGTAAAATTTATGTGCACAGCCAATTAGTTCGACATGTTGCGTTTTTTTAATTAATCCATATTTAGGTTGGGCTGTACTGTAGTGTGGAGTACCACGCTTGTTAAGCCCGAAGGGTTAGGCAGTGTTCTCTACCAGGCACTCGCACATCCATACTAATAAGTCCTGAATATGGTAAATGATGTAAAAATCTGGTACGGTCACAGACATATTAGAATAACAAGTTAGGAAAAAAACAGAATTTAACATCTGACCTTCTGATATTCTTTATATTAGTATTTACAGGTGTCCTGTCCAAACGGTAGACACACTAGTTAAATAATTATAATAGCCTACTTTAACTATGTAATAGATAGCGGGTTTGTTGCCATTTGTCTACCTCCACGCCTGTAATCAGTTGTTAAAAGTGTTTACTTCAATGAGACCTTATACCCACATTTCATCGCTCACCATATAATAAAAATATACGAGATTGACATAATATGTCACAGACTACATAAACCAAACTATTCAACATATTCTACTTTTAGCATTATATTCTACTAGCTGCGCCCGCGGTGTTACCCGCTACATTCTTTCGGGATAAAAAGTAGCCTATGTGTTAATCCAGGGTGTCAGCCACCTCCATATGGAATTTCATTAAAATCCATTCAGAAGTTTTTACGTGAAAGAGTAACAAACATCCATCCATACATACAAGCATTCTCATTTACCTATAGTATTAGTAGGGATTACTATTCATCAACCGTTTTGAAACTTGTCTAAAGCCTATGAAAATAGGTAGGAGCGTGTATAAATATCACTTTTATGGCTGATAGAAGAGGATTGTAATAAAATGATATCCCAGATGACAGCGATGAGAAAAACTGCCGAAAAAGCCCAAAGAAAGAAAAGCCATTAAAAACAATCGCAAACAATAACTCTCAGTTGAGTTTGAACTCCGAATCTCTTGTCGTTCGCAGCCGTTTGATAAATATGAGGGGAATGAATGAACGAATTGAATGATAATCATTTTTATTATGAAGACTGTGCCATTTTATTTAGGTGGTGTCTTTGTTAGGTGACCGAATAGTTTGGAAACACGAGTTCAATTTCGATTACCACTGACTTTATAACTTTATAATATAGATTGAAGAGCACACATACCAAATGCATAAATACATAAACTGGCCTGCAACCCCATACATACCCCATACATTACAACAAACTACAGGTCTTCTTTCTCGTTATAAAAATATTTTCGCCGTTTATCTTCACGCTAATATTATAAAGGCGAAAGTTTGAGTGTTTGGTACCTATTTACGCTCAAACGGCTACATCGATTTTAATAAAATTTCATATAGAGGTAGTTGACACCCTGGATTAACACAAAGGCTTCTTTTTATCCCGAAAAAAGGTAGTGGGTAACACCGCGGAGCGCAGCTAATAAGTAATAAATAATAATTATGTAACATTAAAACCTAGACATTCAGATTCGGACTTAACCAAACTGTTTCTTGATAAATGGTTAGAATAATATGTTTTATCCGACAGTCGTCACTCACGATAGGTCTAAGGATTCATTATAATCATTAGGTCTCTAAATCTAACCCTAGGAATATTATCTTTGCTAAAAAGTATTTTGTGAAAAAGTATAAGTAATATACAACATCCAAAGATTACAAAAATCGAATCATTAAAGAACGGCTTCAAATTCTTATGTATAATACCTACACCAAAAGTATATAATATAAAGGGGACTGCATAATACTAGCTGAAGGCTCAATAATTTGGCGAATGGCGCATTGAGTATTATTTGCATTTATTATTGGGGCTTTGAAAAAAAGCGTTTTAAAAAGAAATAATTAAAGAAAAGGTCGCGTGCCAGCATCGCTCGGTTTGAAATGTACTGTCTGCAGAAACATAATCTATGATCTGATTTTTGTATATTGAAAACGTCAATTCGTTTTTACATTCGGGTTCAGTTTTTGTTAGAGGGTTAAGATACCACTAACTTTGCCATTAACACTAACGTTGGGAAACCCTTGCCAAGAAATAAAGGCAACACATTTTCCTACTTCAAAATACTTACAAAAATTTTTCAGGCATTCAAAGGCTAAAAAGTCAATGTTTCCATAATAAAAGAGCAATAGGCTCTTGGCTATTCATACCCACATAAGTCACACCTCATTCCCAGAGAGGTAGGAAGACACCAATGAATTTCAATTAGCTACGATCTTGACCACCCTACTACATCATTTACTCTCATCACATTCTTAAGCTTAGGAACTTCTCAACCTGACTGATGACTAAAACAAAACTGGCTTTAGGCGGTAGTGGTAGTAAAGTATAACAGCATGGCGTAGCACTCTGGTACCTATTTAACAGTAAATTATTAAAACTAGCCGTACTAGGAATTAGAATACAGAAAAAGGTAGACTAATTTATTATGCTCGTAGTTTACCCAATAGCTTAGATGAAAAATCTAAATTTATTCCTCTGCCTTTATTAAAATAAAAATAAAATAATTTCGATTGTCCCTCCCATATTTTTTGCTAACTCTACAATATTTAAGACGAAAATTATTTGCCTAAACACCCACTCCGGTGCCCCCAAAATGAGCATTTCTTTTTGGCAATTTGCTATTGCAATTATGGAAATCAAATAGGGGGCCCCGACAGGCGTCTTAACATTTAATTTAGAAATGCCCCCCTACCTATAGTTATATAACGTATTTTCTAAATAGACATGGTTTTTCGGTGTATCTTAATTTATAATTTAAGGGAGCTATTAGGTTTAGCAAGGTACTGCTTAGTTTCTTGTCATATTTATTAAATACACTATGATTTCTATCACTTCTGCGAATATACATTGAAATAGAATTATGTCGCGGTTTTAATTCGTTTTTGGTCCCGACGCCCGACGTTTCTGATCCTTTACAGCATTTACGGTCACGGGCTAACCAAAAAGTTAATAAAAACCGCGATAAAATCCGTAAATATAATTTTATTTCAATTAAAAAGACTGCCTCGTTGGTCTAGTGGTTGCTAAGCGTGACTGCTGAGCACGAGGTCCTGGGTTCGAATCGCGGGTCGGGCAAAGTGTTACTGGGTTTTTCCATTAGGTAGTTCTCAGTAGCAGCACGGAGTCTGGATTTGTGCCCGGTTGATGGCAATAGGCTGGCCCCCTATTACATTGGGACCTAACACATAACTGGCGATATGTGGGTGTACTATATGTGCACCTCTGCCTACCCCTTCGAGGAATACAGGCGTGATGTCATGTTTTAAAAATACTGGTTTGTTGTTTACCCTTTATCTATCCAGGGATACATGGCGATTGTTTAACTATCGGCTCTACCGTCTGGACAGGTAACCTGGTAATGCATTTGATCTTGGACCAAAGTTTACAAAGGCCGATTTAATAACTTAGACATCCTCTACCAGCCAACCTTAGGGTTATTTGTACCTTTGCGCGTTTAAGCAGGTACCTACCTAGATAGTCTAGGAGTTAATCTATTACTGCTTAGGATGATCATATTATGCTAGACGCATGTGGACAATCTAAGCATGGCGTCCTAGGTTTGAATCCTGGGTCGGGTAAATTGTAACTGGGTTTCTCCATTAGAGTCTATATTTGTATCTGGTTGACGGCAATAGACTCGCCTCCTATAACCTATAACCTAAATGGCGAAATGTGGGTGTATCTATTACATGTACACCTCTGCCTACCCCTTTGGGGAATACAGCCGTAATGTTATGTTTTTAAGCCAAGTTATTTATAATTGAAACCTTCAATTACGTATTATACATCTAAGTTTGAAAAACGCATATAAATCAAAGTTTCATAACTGAAGTATTATTAAATAAATAACAATAGGCAATAAGACATTGAAATACGACGACATGACAACAATAGGCGGGAAATGAACTGTAGTCATTAAACTTAGTGTCTAATTACAATCGATAATAGAGATATACAAAGAACCCTCTTCTTTTGAAGTCGGTAATCTTCAAAAATCGGTTCCAACATCAGCTACGTGTCCAATAATTAATTTTGTAGAGTAAGAGAAAAAAAATTGAATTAAGGGGTGGAATTTTTTTGTGGAAACTTAAATAAAAATGCAGATAGGTGGAAGTTTGTTAACAAGGGGGGTAGGGGGTAGTCACCCCCTTTGAAGTTCGCAAAGAGCACGCGAGCGTAAGGGGCGGCGTATACTTAGGGGTGAAAAATAAGTCTCTCCCCTTAAATAAGATATCAGCGAAATTGAAATTGTTGAGGCGAATATTTTTTGGTTGGTTATGTACCTACACTATCGGTGAAGCTTTGAGTAGGTACCTATATGTTTATTTATGGTTGGATGGGTACTCATTTCCAGAGAGGAACAGGCTTTATCAGACTGTTCTATTAGCATTATCTCAGTAATCAGTATAATATTATACGTAACAGACGAAATAACTAAATGCCGACTAAACAAAGGTTGTCTATGTCTAAGGGTAGAACTTTTGTTTAGGAGAAAATTGCCTGACACATTTGAGGTCATACATAAAATAATAATAGACTTTAGATATGAAATACCGTTTTTATACTGCAGTACCTAGTTACTGCGTCGAACTTTTGCGAGACCTATCAAAAAGCCTTTCAGCCAGGCATAATATTATCTTCTTATATATAAAATTCTCGTGTCACAATGTTCGTTCCCGTACTCCTCCGAAATGGCTTGACCGATTTTCATGAAATTTTCTGAGCATATTGAGTAGGTCTGAGAATCGGCCAACATCTATTTTTCATACCCTGGGTCAGCTAGTATTAGATAATATTCTGTATTGCACACCAAGAACCACGGAATACAGAAAAATAACAGCGTATTTACGTGGTTCAGATGTCCTGATTTTTTTATTTACGTAGATTTCTCTTTATTGTACACTATATATAAACATAAGTACAGTATAAGGAAACGTACAATAAGCTAACATAGCACACCACACATCAAAATATTCTCTTTCACAATTTGTTGATTAGAAAAATAAAAATCTAAAACACGATAATTCCTCAACTCTAACCCTAAATAAAATAACCCATAATATGTTAAGAGATAAGTTGTTCATTAATAAGAAGATTAGCAGCTTAATCTTCAAACCAATAATTCGATTGTTAACCTATTAAATGCTATTCATAAAATCATCGATCCTTTATTACCCGTGGCTCGTGCCGAGTGATTGTAAAGAAATGTATTGATCCAATTGATTCTTAAAAGGTAAAAGGTACCCTAAAATTACCATAAAAAAGATTGCGCACTTTTTTTGTAAGAAAAAAAACCTCTTTAAGTTTTTGTTATTGTAATTTTTTTGACCCAAAATTGATCGTATGTGTGAACGGAATTTTGATTGTGGAACCCTTGTTTTTTTTTTAAGTTTTTTTCTATGTTGCCACTTAACTCGCTTACGGTAGATGTATTTTGAATTGATGTTTGTGATTTTTTTGTTTTTATTTTTGCATTTCTTTCTTTTTTAAGTGAGAAAAAACGTGTGACTTTGGTTAAGGATTGTTTATTAAAATGATGCGACATTTTTTGTAAGTGTTACCGTGTGATAGGAATACCAGAGAATGATGTGAAGTTTTCTGTAATTCGGGTCCACTAACAGTATTATTGATAATTATTTGTACCGGCAAAACTCATAGAACATCGCGTATTCTGAGTAATACAAAAATTAGTTAATTAGTATTTGTAGTAATACAGATTAATAGTTAATCGCGTTAACTCCAAGAGGCGTTGTGCTCATTGCCACAGCTAAATATACATATAACAAACTTTTCGATGGTAAGTTAATTAAGCATTATAACTTATGGTGTCTACAATGGCTGTGTCTATACTGAAGAGACATTAAAGAGAAGAAGCAGTGACATAAAAACATTTAAAAAAAAAAGATATCATAAAAAAAGATTATCAATTCAAGAGACTATCAATTTTAGTCAATAATTATTAAAAAAATAACCATGCTCATCTAACTTTTAAACACGATAAATCCCACCATGAAAATAAATATTCTTCAGTTTCGTTTGTCCTCATTCACAATTCTTCGTGTCCTGTTTCCTTCCTACATACACCAGTCGCACAGGTTACATCAGTAACACCGCTATCCCATCCTTGGAACGAGTCCAGTTAGCGGCAAGAACCAGTTCTATAAACTTGAACTTTGCTCGTAGGTTACCCGAATTAGGGTTCTGGGGCGAAATCGTAAATCTGCCCCCTCACCATGAATGGCACTATGAATCTTAAAGTAGGATATTCTCTGGTAGAAGCGAAACGACGCTACAAGCCGTGTAGTGCAGCGTCTCCCTTCCACAGTAGAAATTGTCCTGCTTTAAAAGTTTATGGTAAGGCTAGCATAGCATATCGCCTGTATTCCCCAAAGGGGTTAGGCGAAGGTAATAGGTATCTATGTTCTTTAGGTAACGACCTCTCAAACCCACCCACATTTCGCCAGTTAAATAGTCCTAATGTAAGGTGGCCAGCCTATTGTCATTACCGGGCACTTATCTAGTGTCCATGCTGCAAATTACGTGATGGAAAATCCAAATTTGAATCTAGATATTTACTGAATAGAATTGTCACTGTCGTAAACACCAAATATATGACATTCCAGTTTTTTTATTTCATTTGTTAGACACACAATTACAAACGATCTTCTCACATCCCTGAATTAATAAACAGTGTCTCGGAATAAGTATTTTTTGTGTATACAGAACCGTCAAAGCAAAAGAGCATTTTTAGATTGTTTTTTTTTAGTAAGTAGTTGTGTTTTGCGGCACACTACTCTGTTCACAGGGGGAATGTTTTCTTAAGATCAATGGAACCCGTTTGCTTTGGGATTGTTTATAAACCAGTTTTGCTTACATAACGTTTGCAGATATAATCTCTAATAATAATTGTTTTGTTTGTACGTAGGTACTTAGCTTAGGATTTTTTGCGAGTAAAAGGACCAGTTTTTTCGATGCGGAACTTAGCAATGGTTTTATTTGCAGCAAGCAGAAGCAGGAGAAAATGTTTTGTCACGTAAAATTATACAGGACTTACGAAATATTTATAATTCAATTTATTATATTACTTAGCTCGCATACTATTTACTTTAAAAAAATGCCGAATATAAATTGCACACTTATTTTTTATTAAAATCGTGCTGTAATACCTACAAAATTTAAATAAGAATAAAACATAGCAAATAAGCTAATCCAAAGCCCGCAGTAACAAGAGTCCAGTTGAGAACTTTAGAGAGTAGGAAAAACTCCGGCCTTAATAAAACTTCGGGAAACTTCCACAGGCTAATTAATTAAATTGTTTTATTAAACTCTGGGAATTGTTAATTGATTTCGAGAGTTCGTTGTGCACTGTTAAATCAGTTTTCTCTATAATCTTGTTTTGAGTGCTTACTCTTCAGCTACAGTTTAGTAAACAATTTCTGGATTTTGATTTTACAACCATTTGAAATACTCATTTAAAATGTATCATTGGTGATCTTTTAAAATGGCTAAAAAAGTATTCAGAGAAAACAGAGTACATTTAAGATTCTAGTAGCTTTCGATTTTTTATAATAACTTAATCACCAAGTAAACACTACTCTACCTGACAATTCACAAATTTACCAACGTTATACTATCCTACTCAATCAGGCCAATATTAGTCCAATTTTACTGTTCCACGACCGTCTCGAATATGCCAACACCCAGACGGACCAAATCAAACGTTTTGTGGGCTGTACAAATATTGAATCCGTTGGGATTACAAGAGATTAGCCAATGCGCCAATCGGCCTTCAAAATCGATATCTCCACGAGTACGGGAATGTACTCACTGAAGGTCGAAGCTTTCAAGTATTTTTGATGTGTGCAAATTTGCAAAATTGATTTTCGGTTTCTAAATTGATAAAGGAAACTTGAAAAATGATGGAACCCGCGACTTTCGCCGTACCGTGGCGCAAGTTTCCTTTATCAATTTATAAATTTAAGCCTATCATGGAAACATGCAAAGAAGATACAGAAAGTCATATTGATTTTCGGTGTCATAGTCATTAAGTTAGTTTAAGATACTACTAACAAATTTTTATGTCAGATGAAAAGCAATACTCTAACAATCAGGAGTTTGTGAAACCTGTGCTTTAGGAATATGTGACTATAAAACGTTGGCTTACTACAACACATTTTGGCTACCCTTCATAACGTTGCAACCATCATAAAAAAGTTAAAGCCCTCTTCTCTCAATTTAAATGGTATTACATAAAAATCTTTACAACACATAAACACGTCTATAGAATTTAACACAAAAGCGGCAAGTACAACCCTAAAATCGATACTTACCTATTATGTACCAATAGAAACGAAAAATCAAAAACGGGGGTGATGGAAGGAAAAAAACATGAGGGAGGGCTCCGACCCCTGAGAGTTTTTTAGGCCGTTTTTTCATCAGGGGGACCAAATCACAATGGTTAGAACATTATTATGTGCTTATTTATGGGTGTACACCCTTATGCTGATAGTTATTGAGATGAAATATTGGTATGTATTCAGTTAGTAGGTATTTATATGTATTGGTCCTTTCCGTGGGGAAAAGGACCAGGAATACTTTTAAGCCGGAGATGCAAGTCGTAAAATGTTATGAATCCGGTAAAGGCCCGGTGTATGGCAATGACTCCAATGTACCAATCACAAGGTGAGATAATGGTCCTAATAAAGTCGGACACCAATCCTATCCTAAAGGGGGATACAGACGCGATCGCATGTCTGATCCTTTGTCACCAAAGCAAATGACGCAACGTTACAATCAAATAGTATTTAGGCTACGCATGAGTCATAAGCTAGTAGACTTCGAAAACGTATGCATAAATATTTTAACGTCATTAATATTGCGTAAAATATAAAAAAGGAATCCTTTATGATTCACTCAAATAGCTATTAAAGATGATCATATTAATTCGCACATTACTAAGAAATAAACTAACTTTTAATACCTCCATCAATCTGACGATATATTTCCTTCGTTTCTACTTGATTTAGAACTAGAAAACATCGTAAACTAGACTCGAACTATTCATAACAGACTTTCATCCGTAAACCGTAACCCATCTGCTCATTACCGATACCAACGTTGGCTTTCCTAATTGTAATTCACTAATAAATTTCCCGTACAATGCAATAAATCGAGCTATCAAAAATGTAACAATTAAACGCTTTGATATTTCATAAAAAACTTGTGTTATCGTGGTAAGAAATCGTTACGCCTTCACACAGTGTGTGGATGGAGGCGGCCAATAGACACGCAGGTTGAAATAATTACAGTTTGCAACCACGCCTATGCAGAGAAAATTAATTATGACTTTGTAATACATTAAGTAGTGGTACGCTCCCATTGTACTGAGACATTACCGTTAGGAATAAACGTGACGTAATTGCAGTGTATGGTTTAAAAAGCCTGAACTATTATTTCTTTGTTCCAGATGTTTATAATCTACGATGTAGAACGATTAATTTGCCGTATTTGTCGTTTTCATATTTTTGTGATATGAAGTAGCTGACCACCAGTTTATCAAATAGTATGTAAAGTAATTATGCTGATTACGTCTTACGATTATGACCAGTTGGCAGAAGTCCGAATGACAGACCCTAAACCCTTTTTTAAGTTATACTGAAATATAAAAATAATTGTTGCTAGTTACATTTTATGAGAAAATATATGCTAGATGAAAGTTAATTTAAAATCTTTCTGAAAAAGCCAGAAGTTAAAATTCTACAGAAATACCATTCCTTGGTAAAGTAAGATATCCAATTATATTTCTCAGTAGCCAACGGCAATGAATATTAACTTCAAACATTTTATTTTTCCACACACAAACTTCCATGAAAGTCAAAGAGCTATATTTCTTTTAATTCCACCCTCAAGTAATAAGCATACCCTAATTAGTATTTCTTGATTACCAGCATTTGAATTTAAATTCAAAGTTAACCACATTCGTACCCCAGCAATGAAATCCACATCGTTAAAACTTATACTAAACTTAAACCCAAGAAACAATAACACGCAAAATAAAAATAAAAAACTTCCACGTCACGAAAAATCGACATAGCGAGGGTGATTCCAAGATGGCGCCGGTGCCTCTTAGCACCCTATTTTTGTATTCTTCCCTCCCTCGCCCGTATTTATGCATTTCACCCCATCTCGCCCCCGCGTAAAAGTGCATCGAATAGTACTCGCTGGTGTAACCTGAATATGTCCGTCCGACTAATTGGGTGCGCTTTGTTTTACTATAATTATTTTTTCTTAAACGAGTTTGGTCCTTTTAGCAACGTGGTCCTTTTACCCCTACAGCAATTCCCTCGATGTTCTTTGTAGTGGGCCATTAGCCGACGTACTCTGTGAGCGTTCATCTGGTGATATTACCCTATTAAGTATTAATGACGTTTTCTAAAAGATTAATAGTATTGTTAACGAAAACTGTTTGATTAACTACGTTGATCTGATATAGGTATCTACTAAAAGTTAAAATAAAGTCTAGAAATGTAATGTCTATCTACAGCATTGGCAATAACTTAATTAAATATGTAAATACTTAGGTAATAATGTATACTATAAGGCCTTGATTGCCCCAAGGGGTTACGAAATTTATTATCTACAATACAACAAACTTAAATGATTGTCATAGCTCTTTAAACAGAACAGTTTTAATCTATCGTGTTACGAGATGCAATAAATATATTAATTAAACAAGCAGTATTTTACATAATTAATCACTAACGAAGCAGACATTTATTTAAAGCAATTCTGTAGTTGTGGCTGGAATATTAATTAAATATAACTAGAACAAAGATTGAAATGTAAATAACCTATAAAACTATAAATAATGTATTTGTGGTGTAATTATACAAATGCAATCATGTAAAACACTGTCTCAATGGTCCTTTTTCTCTAAGAAATCTGTTCTTCCGTCTTGCACAAAGGATTGGCTTCAAAAGGACCAATGATGAATGCCTCTTGCAAGCGTTAAGATGACCTGTTGCTAAAATCCGCCTTACGATGGAATCTTAGCTTTTGCTTGTTTTTGATATCCGGAGATAATAAAATAGTTATCTAGCTAGATATTTTATAGGCTATTAGTGTGGTCTTAGGTTTTGTCTAAATAAATCAATCGACCTTTTGACAGGCTATGTAGACTTATAGAGATAATTATTTACATGTGTCCCAAATTCCTAATAGTTTATAACATCCCAATGTTCTAATACTTGTAGGTACTATGGGTGTAACTATAGATTCTACTAAGTAAATGTTCGACCTTACCCAATCATCACACGGAATATTTTGAGTATTGTAAAAAAATTAAAATCCTCAAAAACCTCACTCGAATAAGTACAAAATATAATGAAATATCTATTTTAATTCAACAGCAATCAAAACATCTATTTTTACGCATATCGGTTTGTGACAGAATTTAATTTTAGTCTCAAAGTAATGGGCTCCAAAGCCATTTAAAATTAGCTTCGAATAAAAATATGCTTATCTTTGGTGTCTATAATCCTGGTTTGACGTTATCGGGATAAAGAAAAGATGGATGTGACATTCCCTTGTATCTATGTCTGTTTAGACTTAGGATAGTACTGGAGCTAGTACCGTTTGACAAGTTATGTCTACTTATTTTTTGTACAACCTATGAATTCATAAAGCATGACAGTTTAAGAAATAGAAGCGGGACGCTGCAACTTGCAGTGTAATGTGGTGAACCCTTGAACAACGTAAACTGTCCTGCTTTAAGAGTTTATGGTAACGTACTGCCCGTACGTAGGTTGTGCGTTGAACAGTAATAGTTACCATTTACCTTTATCATTATTTAAAAACATAAATTATTAAACAAAAAAATACTTCCCGATTTTCTTATTTTACATCACTTTGTTTTATAAAATTGCAAGACGCACCCAAAGTTTCAGTAAAAAAATTAAATCAATAAAACTTCAAATAATGTTTCCCCTCATAAACGAAAAATAAATAAAAACACAAATTAAATAATCTTTATCACTTCGATTTAAAATTTATTCCTTGACAACCATCAAACGATTTTACTGCTAATAACATCAATTGAACTGGTAAGTTACTGGCGCCAGTAACTGTCACGAGTGTGTAAACGGGGCTCTAGTGAAGTCTTCACGAGGGCTCGTTCACCCTTCCCGGGGGGCGGGAACCGAGGGGAAGACACACCCCTAGGCTCGCGGTGTAGTACAAGAGCAATACAATTTGATGCACGCTACCGTTAACAGTATAAAAGTAGTTTGTGTTTGTATGTTACAGAGGAAATATTAGAGCTTTATTTGTGCTTAATTTATTTTTGTTAAGTGCACAGTGCTTGTTAACATATGAAAATAATTTTAATATAAACATTTTAATGAAGTTCATTACTTATTTATGTACTGTAAAAATACTTTTAATCTATTATATCACTTTTATTCTTCAAAGCATATAGTGTGTTTGTTTTAACATTACTTTACATATACTTAGTATAAATATTACGAGTACATTTACAACCAAAGCCTTGATTAGCCGCTATGTCGTGTTCAAATTAATTAGCAATATAATTTACGGTGCTTTAGTATTATTTAAATTAAATTCCTTAAAATTTTATATCAAAATTTAAAAAAATAAATAAATAACACAGATTTTTTTTTATTGTTAATTTAAAATGTCTATATCTAAGTTTTGGTGAATTTCAAACTTGATTTTTATATACTTGATTTTGACAATTTTATACGTTTTGCATGCCTTATGGTAGAATCACTTGAAACATGTACATTTTATAAAACCAATTTGATTTAAAATAAACTTTCTTATTAGTTCAGTTATTTAACTAAAAAATAGTAACGGGACGTCATAATATTTTTTGGACAAAGAGATTTCATATAAAATAATAGCAGGCAAACCCACGCACAAGCCATAGTTAAACACGAGAACCTCACTGCGAGCACTCCTTACTTCGGGGTCACCCCACGCCACTTCTTTCTCTTATTTCCCGGCATTTTTTCGGACGCCATTTTTGCCACGCATGCGTACTCGCCGCCGCGGCATAGCATTCGTCCCCATCGATTTATCAGATACTAAACGAGTAAATAAAAATGAGTATGTAAGTCGTTTTGTTCGTATTTTGTTGGGATATTTCTTGAAATCTGCGGATTTGATATAGATATTTGTCTGTCTGCGGTGTAAGCAGTGATTTTATTGACTTTTGTGGACTTATAGACGTATGATTAGGTATAATGCTTGGTTTACTGTTGACGGACTTTGTGCCTACAGAAAGAGTGTGTCGGGAATCTGTGAGGCTCTTTCGCACTTTCCCTCAGGTCCTATTGCTTCTCAAGTCGATAGATCTCTTTGCATTGTAGACATACTTTTCCTTTAGTTCTTCGCACCTAACTAGAATTATTACCTAGCTACCTAACATATTGTCTGTGACATAATAAAGTCTAAGGTCCTCCAGTCCTCCTATAAAATCGTTACATACTCCAAGCATTACAATGGTATTTCAATATAAATACATTTATTTATCTAGCTTTAGTTTTTGGTCTATGAAATGTAAGACAGAGGTGTGCTCCATTATTTATTTCATCAGCTGTGCTATTGTAAATACATTACTTACTCACTTCTAAATCGGCGGTGAGATTCAATACTAGTGCCACCAAACGATGGGTAGCGAGTTAACTGTCGAGATGATGTTTGTGGTTCAGAATTGCATAGGTAAAGTCCATTCACTCATTTAACCTATCGTACGTCCCATGTAAGTAAGTGGCAAGCCCATCAAAATGCTATTAAATTATTTAGTAAAGAATTAAACATGAAACAGACTTCCTCGTTGGTCTAGTGGTTAGAACGACTGCTCAGCAAGATGTCCTGGGTTCAATTTCAGGGTCGGGTAAAGTATTATCAGGTATGTCAATTATTGTACATAGTGATTCTCCGTAGCAGCACAGAGTTGGTTTTGTGCACGGTTAAAAGAAATAGACATTACGGCCTATAACAGATCTAGCAAAATGCGAGTGTACCTTCTTTTCACTTCTGCCTACCCCTCTGGAAAATACAGGCGAGATGTTATGTTTTTAATAAAACACTCAATCCGTATCAAAAGACCGGTCATCATAATATAATCAAGAAGCAATTCCTACGGTATACGGCAGGGGTGCCAACGTTCCTTCGCAATATCCGGCCCGTGCGGGTGGTAGACCGGTTTCAGTCCGGTAGTGACGTAGACGCACACTTCCGGTACGCAGACAACATAAGTATAAAAGGCACTTTCAATATTTGATTTTAGGCTATTACATACCTAGATACTATAACGCCTGGAATTCTCTGGGGGGTAGGCAGTTCTAAGTACGTGTTCTCCTTTTTCCGGAGTCTATACAGGAGTAACTATAGGTAGGTATAATACTGCATTTCAGAAGTGAGAGATTCGAATCCTACAGTTCGTTTATTTTATATCAAAAGTTGCTGTGTTGCGGTACTATTTCTATTATAAACATAACATAACATCACGCCTGTATTCCCCGAAGGGGAAGGCAGAGGTGCACATACAGTACACCCACATTTCGCCAGTTATGTTATTGTATACCTATTACTATTATATATTTTACGAATCAGTTTATTAACCTAAAGTTAATTTATTAATGCGAAAGTACATTGTCTGTCGGTTCTTATGACTAAACAGCAAACCAATTTAAATAATATTTGCTCAGGAATGAGCTTGGACCTTAGGACTAGATTTAGGCTACTTTTATCACAGATAAGACATAAAATTTCTGGTAAAAGATAGTCTATTCAAGCGATTGGACTGCTACGCTAAAGATTGCGGGTTCGACTCCCGCACGGGACAAACATTTGTACGATCTGCAAATTTTTCCCGAGTCTGGGTATTTATGTATGTGATATTTCATGCTTGTGAAACGCACCCACGATACCAGGAGAAAGGCCTAATGTGGGGCGACATTTAAAAAAAATATCTTTAAGAGGTTACCGATTACTAAAATGCTTTGACCAATTAGAACGGACTATCGGGGTGGACATACGCTATTTTAAATTCAGAAAAGTGCCGAATAAATTAATCTGATTCTAATATCTAGCAGGTGAGTACCTATAAAATTAAAACTATAAGATAAAGTAATAAACTCTAGCTGTACAGAACTAACTCAGTATCGTACATCGTTTATCCCATTTGCCTATCAGGTTAACTACATCAAAAGGGCCGTCTAGCCTGTCTAAACAAGTTAGCTCGTCCGAACATGTTACAGGCTAATTGGATAACTTAGCCTGACATTTACTTAGGTCTAGCTACTAATTCAATTATAAAACTCTATGTAAAAGATACGTATTTTATATTTTATTCTGTGGGTAGAAGGTATAGTTAATTAATGTTGTTGAATAAAATAAATCTGTTTAGAAATTGGATAATAGTATTTCGGTAATTTATAACGAAATTTTATTAAAATATTGGAATTTACCAATGTTACTGTTAGCTCTGTTGGCTCTACCTGGTACTGATATTTTTGTATACCTGTAAGGGGTGCGTAGATGTGTGCAAACTGCAAATTAACAAAATGATTTGCATTCACTAGCAGTTCGAAATAAATTTTGAAAAATAGCACCAAAAAGAAAGAAATCACTTTAATATATAGGTATGTGGGTAAGGTACTGATACTTATAATCTTGCCTGTAATCCCCAGTGGGGTAAGCAGAGGCGATTAATTTCAGGAGTCCATACCTATACATGCGGTTGGAAGCGGATGGTCGATGATCGAATCCAGTGGCGTGTGATAGGAGGGCCTATGAGCAGTGGACTGAGGTAGGCTGGTGATGGTAATGAATTTACACCTACATCTCGCTGCTACACCTAAATGGCGAACCTATTTCCATGCAAAGAGCCAACAAGCAACTCTGATAAATTAAACCCATTAAAGACATCATTTTCCATTACAATGCCAATGAGGTGATAATAGGAGAGGCGACACCATATAGTCCCACCCAATCCTTATTTAAAACCTCGAAGGTGGCAAAATCATCCCCCAGCTTATACCCGACTGAACAAGAGGGGTTGTTTAGCATTTTCTTTTACAACCCTTTGAAATGTAAGGGGTTCTTAAAGAAATACCCTCGCCCATGGGTTTTCTGTTTGGGAAAACCACAAAAGTGAATGCATTTTGTCTGAAGGGGTTTCAAAAGACATGCTCCTCTGTGCGGTCTTTGAAGTTGGAGTAATTTGGTAATTGACTAGTTTTTGTCAGCTTCGCTTGTATGGATAACAGAATGGGATGTTTTAGCGTTCGTTTTTTTGGTTACCTACCTGTCTGTTAATTACAGTATTGCAGACATACGCCTGTATGGGAAATAACTGAATAAGGGTCGGGGAAGATAGAAGTGTAGGTACACAATTTGCCAGTTATATCAGAGCGAGTGATCCTATTGTCATCAATCGGACACTAATAATAACCTGTTATACGAAGACTACATCGCGCTTAATATTCCCCAAAGGAGAAAGCTGAATCTTCGAAAACCCTATAAGCAGTATACATAATACTCTTCAATCCGATCCCCAAACCAGGTAGACTCGCAAAAATCCGGTTATAAATAAAACTTTCAACGTCAAAAACGCAGTGAAAAAGAAAATTGGTGCGCGGTCGTCTCCCCGTCGGGCCGACGTTTGCAAGATCCCTTGTGTACCCACTCTTTTCCTTATTAACAACGGGATTCAGTACTGCGATTTACGAGTCTTGATACTTGGAACATACGATACAGAATTCTTTACAGCTAGGTGTCTTAACTAACTTAACTTTAAATGAGTACCTAACCTTTGGAGTTTCTTGCCGATTCTTTTCCATAGGAATGACATTTTTGGAACCTTCCCCATAGCATCTTAACGCCTGTAATTGGTTAACATAAAATAAAATAAACATTTTGAATTTAATCAACGAAATATTTAATACTTATTTCGGCTAATGCTTACATTTATTTACTTGGATGATGATGCGGCTTGGAAAAAAACCTCGCAGCTATTAGTAGTCAGGAGTTGGTTTGACAACCAGTCTTTCTAAATGGTATCGTATTGCCAAATTAGTGAGTTGTGGAACGCTAATCGAAAATGATGGAAGTAAGCCTTAAAGTTAGCTTATCATCTTCATCAGCTGTGATTAGTCTACTGTATGATGTCGGCCAAAGATTTAATATTTTACAGGATGCAATAGGTCTCCTTTTGATGCTGTCTCTCTCCTCTGTCTTTTGCAAGTCGCACTTATCATTTTATTATGACACATCGTGACATTAACATCTCTTTTTTGACAGCCTAGTCTTGACCAAAAATCCACCCAGCAATCGTTTCACTAAGGTCCAAGACACCAATAAATCAACTACCCCAAGTATCAACTCCTGGCAGTCGCGCTACACAGACACCCTGTATGCCTATGGCTTGTTTCTTTTTGCGAGGGGCGCAGCACCCCGTGTGGAACGGAGCTAAGTGCGCAGAACGAAGCTGCCCTCAAACATGGCTCATATAATACGACTGTCTATATGCCTTACCTTTGCGGGCAGTATATAACTCCAGACTGCCTCGTTGGTCTAGTGGTAGCTAAGCGCGACTGCTGAGCACGAGGTCCTGGGTTTGAATCCCGGGTCGGGCAAAGTGTTACTAGGTTTTTCCATTAGATAATTCTCAGTAGCAGCACGGAGTCTGAAATCGTGCCCGGTTGATGACAATAGGCTCGCCCCCTATTACATTGGCACCTAAAACATAACTGGCGAAATGTGAGTGTACTATATGTGCACCTTTGCCTACCCCTTCGGGTATTACAGGCGTGATGATGTTATGTATACAACTCCAACCATAATTGAAGAGCCAACATATATATTTCTAAGGTTATAATTTGACAGCATATAGACAATAGACATACCTGAACATGGGCTGCAGATATCTATCTGCTAAGCCGTGATAGCTGTGTGGTATGACCATTGGACTGACAAATCAAAGGTCGCAAGTTCAAACTTTGGCACGCACCAATGTCTTTTCGGATTCATTTGCGTCAAGGAAAACATGGTGGAAACTGGCACACCTGTGAGATTTTTCAACGGTGTGTAAAACCATATTAGAGGCCTAAGCGGGTGTGACTCTTACACCAGGTTGTTCATTAACCATACGATAAGAAGAAGACTTAATATCGCGTCTCTTTTTTCGATGATGTGGAATTCTTTTCGCCAGTTACATATAGGCCATTAACCGGACACTAATCCGGACTCCGTGCCGCTCCTAAAAATTTCATCTGACGGGAAAACCCAATAAATAACACATTGTCCAATCCGGAATTCGAACCCAAGACCAAACACAGCAGTCGTGCTCAACAGAGACCAACAAGACAGGGCCTTTACTTTCTTCAGGGGGCTTTCATTGTTCTGATATACATTATGTTCTCTCAATAAAATAGGAAAACTCCAAGGATTATTCCTACTAAATGCCACACATCCCAAACCGCTGACTCCGCCCCTCGAGTTTCAAACGCTCCTACCCTTAATCTATGCACTAGACGTGTCTAAGTGTCAGATAAATTTGCTATCTACTCAAAGAGGCTGTGCACGCATATCTTAAGCTTTTGAGAGGAAAAGGTAAAAGCATGAAAGGTATTTCTTTTCATTTTAGAAAAGCCTGCATCGGTTTCACGGGACTGCTAAGCGTGAAGTCACGGGTTCGATTCCTGCGGACTTACTCTCCAAATTAATTCTGACGGAATTGGATTGGAATTGTAAAGTGAAGTACTCTTAGACTTAACACTGGTGCCAAATTATTTCAATTATTATGTGTCCATTGGGAGGAACTGAGATCAAAAGATTGATAGCATTTTTTTCTAAAATTAAATCACTTTTCCGTTAAATCAATATTAAGTTTGCATTGGCCTTTTATTAGAATTTAATACAAATTGGAGCGTCACATGGACCATGAAAAGATTTTCGGATTTTTCAATGCGGTAATTATCTAAAGCAGGAGTTTAGACTTGTGTCCTGTAGATAGACTCGACCTTGCTCTCACATTGGAGTCTATAAAATAACTACGAAATTGATTGACATTGCGCTACGAGTAACTAAAAAACACGTATGTATGGCAATCGAACCCTCTTTTCCACAGTGGGGCAAGCACTAAACTATAATTAACCTTAACAAATGTAGACTCCTTCTCCATCGATACTAAGGGTATCTTTTATTTTTTCTTTTAAAAGTTATTCTTTCTTATCTTTTAAACTCCTATATCTTATCGTTGTTATGAGCACTTAACATAATAATTATGTAAACGACAAACAGTTAAAAATAAAACATGGTAACATCGAGTAGTAAAATATAATGACTTAATTTCTTATTCATAAGGTACCGGCAGATGTGTCGGAGAAAGTTATTGGTATTTTCTTGCAACTCAAAAATTATTTTTAAGCAGACTTAATTACTTATGTTTTATTTAAACTTAGCTTACGTCACTGTATGCTTAGCTTACTCTTAATTTTCCTTGACATTTTACGATTTTATACACATTTAATTTACACATTACATGCAGTTAATAGACTACCTCGTTGGTCTAGTGGTTGCTAAGCACGACTGCTGAGCACGAGGTCCTGGGTTCGAATCCCGGGTTGGGCAAAGTGTTACTGGTTTCATTAGGTAATTCTCAGTAGCACGGAGTCTGGATTTGTGCCCGGCTGATGGCAATAGGCTCGTATTACGTTGGGACCTAAAAACATAACTGGCGAAATGTGGGTGTTATATATGTTCACCTCTGCCGACCCCTTCGGGGAATACAGGCGTGATGTTATGTTTTTTTCAGTTAATATACCAAGGCAGAATTGGAGGAAGAAAAAAATACAAGGATTTTATATTCGATCCTGTATATGGAATAATGATTTGAGAGAACTGATATTATGTGACATAATAAATAAAAGAGATGTCTAATGAATTACGCTAATCACAAATGATTGGCAGTAGAGCATATTTATACAAGAAATAAAAATGATTTCTATTTACCGTTTTGCAAAAAGTATAACATCGTCTACATCGTTAAAAATAACATAACATAAGCTAAATATATTTGTAATTTATGCACAAGTCACATTGCATAAATACGCACAAAGCAGCGCGATTACTGGCCGGTTTTAATGACGACATAATTATTTTCTTATAATTATAATTTATTTTAATTCGCGAAATTATTCCAATTATAATACACTTGTTCTATACTGTAAAACTATGAAAAACTACTGTATAGATACATACAGACATACATAAAGTCACGCCTGTTTCCTAGAGAGGTAGGCATAGACCATGGTTTTCAATTTGCTACGATCCTAGCATACTTCTTTCGCCTTATTCACACGCACATTCATCATACACACAAGTCGGTTAAGGGTCCTCACTTGACCCTTAAATAAAAATATGTACCCCAGTATAATGCTTTGTATGGTATACATGCTGGGTATTAATGTCTTATTCTGTTATACCAATAAATGTATTTTTTTATTTCATTTTCCTTTTTGCGTTACGTAACATAATCAAGGTTCATTTTTACCAAAAACTAGACTTCAGCACTGCGTTACCTACTTAAAACTACTAATTCCTAGTATAAACAAAAAAAACGATATCGACTTAAAAGATCCATTAACTTTATCTTTCCCGGATGTCTTGATAGGCTTACTACACGTATTATGGGCCTTACCGTGCAGGATCTAGAAAGGCAATAAAACAAAGATACTAAGTCGAATAGACACACTTTATTTTCTAGACAGACATTATCGGACTTAATAATTATTCCCCTTGTCCACTTTCAGACATAGACAAACCTAGCCGGAAATGAAAAAAACGTTAGACCTAACCGCCGCTCAAACTCCATGCAATAATTCTTTTGATGTTGCCACAAACAAATAAAAACGATACTTTATTACTATAATTCCTAATCGTTACTAATCGAAACAATTCAACCGACGCAATATATAGTAAAGCCTATTTAAATTCATAGTTTGGAACATGATAATTCGAATTCGGAAAATAAATTAACGCTTGAATAAATTATAATCATCAATTATAATTTAAAAATTCCAATCGACTGATCGAGCAGATCAAATCGATTCCCATAGAATCGATTAGTCACATACTTTCACATCACTAATGAACATGATTGACCTATTTTGGTATCGATGAATTGAATGTAATATTGGTACAATAGATAATGTGGTAAAGAACCCGACAATTTGATAACTATTTCTAATAACTATGGATGTATGATTCTACTTATTTCTTGAGAACATTACACAGTCTGAAATACCTAAGAAGTTATTTTTGTATGGTAGTGTTATAAGGTACTTAATTAATATTTTTACAATGTAGCTAAGTAAACACACGGGGTCTGTCCCCGCCATCAGATCTCAATCGATTAAAAAATCGATACGTTTAGTTTATGGTCCGACAAAATGTCATGACAATTGACACCTGCCACGCGAAATCGACTAAAATATTAAACTATTAATTAATGAGTGTGGCAAAACAAAGAAAGGTTAACAAAGAAATGCAATTTTTAAATGTGTATGTAAAGAGGTTAGGTCGCGGACTAAGTGGCTCTTTAAGTTTATGTTTATCGGACTTGTGTAGGCTGTGTGGGCCTACGTTACTTCTAGCAGTGACCGTATTATAGTGCTATCGTTACAAAAATCGGCAATTTGAAATAATAATACCTTTATTGATTGACTGCCTCGTTGGTCTAGTGGTTGCTAAGCGCGACTGCTGAGCACGAGGTCTTGGGTTAGAATCCCGGGTCGGGCAAAGTGTTACTGGGTTTTTCCATTAGGTAATTCTCAGTAGTAGCACGGAATCTGGATTTGTGCCCGGTTGATGGCAATAGGCTCGCCTCCTATTACATTGGGACCTAAAACATAACTGGCGAAATGTGGGTGTAATACATGTGCACCTTTGCCTACCCCTTCGAGGAATACAGGCATGATATTATGTTATTTTAATATAATTATTAGCATAATATAGATTTACAATATTTAAAAAATTCATTGACCCCTAGTTTTAGAACTGTATTGCACAGGTCAGTGTCCTTCAGTTACAATATACAATTTTATTTACCTTCATTTCGATACTTTTATGCAAATTGAATTGCTGTTTAACTCTTCTTCAGCCGGAAGACGTCCACTATAGAACAAATGGCTCCCCCTTAGAATGCAACAATGAACGTCAACTTGCCAATTCCATCCACCGGTTGCCCGCAACTCTGACGATATCGTCGGTCCACCTGGTGGGAGGCCTGCCAACGCTGCCCTGCTGTTTAATTACTTACGGCCAATAAAAACGATCAAAGTGATTGATTACTATTAAGGACACTGATTATGTCAATGAACATTATAAAAATTTCTGCACAATCAATCTTTACAACAATTAATCAAAGACCGCCATGTTAGCCACCTGTCTGTCTGCTTAGGGAATTAAGTTCGACTCCTGGTTTAAGTAATTTATAATTACTACATTTAGCCTTTGTATTTCCTTTATAAGTAAGTTTTTCTTATCGTATGGTTGATGAACAACCTGGTGTCAGAGCTTAAGCCGCCTGTAGGACTCTAAGATGGCTTAACACATCGTTGAAAAATCTCTCAGGTGTGCCGGTTTCCTCACTATGCCTTCACCGTTTTTAGGAAATGATAACTAATTAAAATACGCACCTGAATAAGAGACATTGGTGCGTGCCAGGGTTTGAACTTGCGAGAAATTTTCAACGTGCGTAAAGCCATGCTAGAGGCCTACAGCAGGCGGTTCAAACTCTGACACCAGGTTGTTCATCAACCATACGATTACAAGAAGTTCCTCCCAATTGACGACCTGATAAGCGCAGTGGTTAAGCGATTGGACTGCTGCGCTAAGGGTTGCGGGTTCGATTCCCGCACGGGGCAAAACTTTGTGCGTACCACAGATGTTTGTCCCGAGTCTGGGTGTTTGTGTTTGTGATATTTCATGTTTGTGAAACGCACCCACGATACAGGAGAAATTCCTATTGTGGGGCGACGTTTTTTTTAAAAAAAAAAAAAAAAAAAAAATTAGCATCTTGGTATTTTAAATCTATGCTCTCAATACACATAATATTAAAATAATTAACCGCCAGTATTAGTGAAAGAGTCCGAAAGTTAACAATTCCATTCCAATTCGAGAGTAAGCCCACTGGAAATCGAACCCATTATCCGGTCAGCAGCTGTCTATACAACATCAGAGACAATAAGATAACAGACCCAAAATATTTTTTTACATTTACATCCTTTTAAATAGGCACTGTACCGGTAACTAATTACTCAAAGTAATAATAACTATCCTATAATCCCATCTCAATTGTAAGGGTCCCCCAAATCACGGTCAGTAGAATAATAATCATATTCAAATGAGGCCAAAAGGCCAGGTGTCCGTTAAAGGTAAAAAAAACTATCAATTGTATTAAATACTCTTTATAGGAATTTCTTTGCTGACCCTACTCAATCGAGGCGTGAAGGATCTATTGTTTGACATGCTGTAACGGATATTCAACCTTGTTGTTTTAGATGTAGAGTTTAAGTTTACATTTAGTTAATTAAAATTGATGCTGCTTATATTTTGTATATCTTCTTTGGTTCTGCTGACTGCTTTGTTGATCTAGTGGTAGCGCAACTGCTGAGCACGAAAGACCTGGGTTCAGATCCGCTGGGTTTTGTGCCTGCTAGACGGCAATAGGTTGGCCCCTATTACATTGGGACTTATAACATAACTGGCGAAATGTGTGTGTACTTCATCTGCACCTAGGCCTGCCCCTTCGGAAATACTGGCGTGATGTTATGTTATTATGACAAAGTTGGGCTAGGATAGAAACCGCAACGCATAATCCAAATGCTGTCATACACCTCTAATGCAGTACCTTTGCAGCATCGCATAGGTTCATTTAATAAACATAAAACCTAAAAAACCGTAACAATGGCCGCTGAAAACAAAAGAAAAATTCAAATTCAAGTGCAGAATAGAACAAAAGAATCCTTCATTCAAAACTGCAACCGGTACCTTCCGCAAACGCTAGCGAAGAAGGGTTAGTTTCGGCCATTATGACCCGTACTTATTGACGTGAGCGTTTAGCAAGGGTAAACAATGTGAGCCGATTGTCCTAATAATGCTGGGGTCACGTAACCAGCTGCTTGCAATTACAATGCACTTTCAATTCGGCCAGATTTGACCTTCGCAACGAGAAAGCTTAACCCTACAAAAGATGAATAGCGGACAAAGGGTTATAAAAAACGTTTTAGCATATCTTTTGGATGATTTTGGCAGGACTCGTTGTACAGTTATAGGGAGGGAAGTCGGAGATAAAAAAAATACTTATTACTCGAACTAGAATTATTTAGGAAATAATGTGGCCTCCATCAAAAACTGAAACTGATCAAATGCAATTGATTGGAGTGTCTATACGAAAATGTTGAAATCGTAAGTAAATTCCCCGATACTAATTGAGGTTTACTCAATCAAAGACAATTCAGAGCTTTATGTATGAGGAATTGCAGTTTAAATTAATAGAAATACATTTTAAAGGGCAAGTGAGGAGTACCCTCAACCGAAGAGCGTGTATGAGGAATGTGATGCTAATGATATAAAAGAATATAAATATGATGCAAAAGAAGTATGCCAGGATCGTAGCAAATGGAAATCCGTGGTCGCTGCCTACCCCTCAGGGAAACAGGCGTACTTTATGTATGTATGTATGTATGAAATACATTTTAACATTTTGCCAGCCTACTTAAAAGCTAAGCTCATTTAAAGCATGTTGCTCTTGCTACGTCTAAATTCAAATTAACAAAGGATATTCGAATCTAAGAAGGTACCTACCTAGTTAATTAGTGGCGACTCTACTGCTGCATAAATCACAATTAGGTATTTTAAACTAAGTGGAAAACAGAGCTGTAGCTGATGATCTTTTTCTTTAATGTGATGATGCCCTCTTTTTTTGTGGAGCCACTTTTTTATCTTACCTGGGGAAAGAACGTGCCTCCACCAACTCTTAAAAAAGCAACGCACTATTTTATGGACCAACTAACAAAGAACGAAATTTCTTTTTGTTGGCAAGCTAAACATTTTAAAATGGGATCGAATAAATCGAATAGAAGATATTATTATAATTCTCAACAAGTCGTAATTCAACAAAAACTGTTGTGTGCTGAAAGTTGGTTTACTATAAAACCAACTTTCAAGAAAAAGTTGCATACCATAACATCGCGCCTGTACTCTCCAAAGGAGTAGGCAGAAGTATAAAGTACACTCCAATTTCTCTAGATATATGATAAAGTTATAATGAATAAAATTAGCGGCTGCCAGTAATGCCATCTGTATTAGACTACGTAACTTCATTTTAAACTTTAAAAAGCGACATCTATTAGAAGTCAATTAAAACAAAACCAGAAGTACTTTGGGTGCTAATACTAGCACGAAAATAAATACGCTACTTACGGTAAAGAATGCTACTGAAATAGTACCTACTAAAAAAAGAAATCATTGTGGTTCTGCAATATTGATTAATTTAGAAAAATTGATACTAATCTAGAAGAACATCTATGTATAAACATTGGTAGGTATTTAACTATTGTTTACTTAAGAAAGCGCCATCTATTACCCGTAGCCAAAAACCACAACAGACAAGAGAGCGTCGTATAAATGATAATTTCAAAATGTAATCATAGATGGCGCAAGCAGTATAAAATTACCTACCTTTGAAATGGATAAACTTGAAATGAATTAAAAAGACGTTTGGATAATAATTTACATACGTTTATTTGTTCCTGATAGTCAGATATGACGAGCTTATTGAAGGTTATTTTTATTCAAGTTGAGTTTCGAGTCGAAGAATTCGTTTTCCTTTTTCAGTCCTTTCAAACCCATAAAGTACGGGTAATTATTATGGGTCGCCAAGTAGAAGATACCTTGTACATTTCTATCGGTATTTAAACCTACAACATTGGTTATTTGGGGATGCTTATCGTAACAATCTTTATTCCTTGCTTCTTGTACCGTGTCACATTGCATGGCAATCAAACTATTTGGGTTTTGTAGAGCTGCTATCCAAAGAGTGAACGACCTTATATGGCTGCAAAGAACATTGCAAGGGGCCCAAAGAACGTCACCAGGTTGATATTCCCCCCCATTAACGTAAAAATTGACATGGCCGACTGGAGCTGCCATTCCATACCCGTCAATATTTGTATGAACGATGTCCACGAAGTCCGCGTCACTCATGTCCAACCGGTCCTCTGGTCCTAAATTGCGGAAACAAGGGCCAGACGGATCTAAGCCGGTTAATCTAGATATATTCATTCCTGTCTGAAGTCTGTAGTTTTTGGCTATGTAGCTCATGGTGTGCCCTCCCAAACTAAGCCCTAAGAGTTCCAGTTTTTTAGGGTTTAATCCATACTTTGTAAGAGTAATAAGCATTTCAGCGACATGTTTTCCGATGGTACGCATGTTGTTTGCGGCTCTGAAATAAAAAGAGAACAATATGATGTGGCTTTATTTGATAACTATCGGCCAAGACTGGCTTTTGATTATCCTCACTACATAATAAATCTCTCTAAATCAACGAAACCTTGACCTACTAAACATAGACCAATAAAATAAAACAAGCTAGCAATTCGAAATGATATAACTAGGTATTACTTTTTGTTAGCCCTGGTGTCGAATGCGGTAACACTGCATTCTTCGAGCAACCTTAATCTAACATGATACTACATACATAAACATAACATCACGCCTGTATTCACCGAAGGGGTAGGCAGAGGTGCACATACAGTATACCCACATTTCGCCTGTTATGTTTTTAGGTCCCAATGTAATAGGGGGCGAGCCTATTGCCATCAACCAGGCACAAATCCAGACTCCGTGCTGCCACTGAGAATTGCCTTATACAAAAACCCAGTGACACTTTTCGGCCCGGGATTCAAACCCAAGACCCCGTGCTCAGCAGTCGCGCTTGGCAACCACTAGACCAACGAGTCAGTCAGTAACATGATACTGAATGAAAAAAGTATACTTACTGCGCATAAGCAACGGTGGTAAACCTATTAGTGTTGAGCAAAAACACGTTATAGC
The DNA here is from genome assembly GCA_946251915.1 of Abrostola triplasia. Lineage (NCBI taxonomy): Eukaryota > Metazoa > Arthropoda > Insecta > Lepidoptera > Noctuidae > Abrostola > Abrostola triplasia. Next base: position 10,098,998 of record OX276433.1, read on the forward strand.
CCATCTTCTTGTAAACCACTCCTGCAGTTAATGCGAAGGGTATATTGGGGTGGTCCATGAACCCACCTACGTACATGAGAGTGGGTTTCTTAAAGTCGATATTAGAATCTTTCGACATCTCCTTCATTTGATAGTAACTGTATTTGCTTTTCCATGAAAGTATGTGTCCTTTGCCTTGAATTGATATTGTGAGGTATTTTAATTCGTCTGCTGATATAACTGGAGGATTTTCGGTTCCCGGGCCTAAAACAAAGAAATGGCCTCAATAAACCTTCTGGAAAAAAAGGAAGGATATAACTTGGTTCTGTACTGGATCCATGAGCTATGTAACGGTAATATTTTTACTTTATTTGCGTATAATCATTTCTATCACTTACACGAATATTGAACATTAAAATAAAACTAGGTTTACGGATTTTATCGCGGTTTTTTAAATTTCGCGGATTCGTAACGTCGGGACCAAAAATCAATTAAAAAACCGCGATAAAATCCGTAAACCTTGTTTTATTTCAATTATTTGCGCATAATTACACTCAGTGAGGTGTTTCTTTAATTATCATACATAACGAAACGCACCCATGATACGATAAATATTTAAAAGGTAGAGCAGCAATAGAAAATTAAACTAAAGGAAATGTCTCTTCAGAAAGTTATCGTCTCGAACCTTGAAAGTTTAATCATAAGGTAAATATAAAGCAAGTGTTTCTTTATCGACACTAGGTAACTATCATAGCGTCCTTAGCGTCATTGTTATTTAAACAAATATCTTTATATACACAGATACACACTCGATCTGACTAATTTCCTGCATATTTCGGTAATTGTTTAAACAACGACTCATAGGACCAATTCTGGTCCTAACGTTCACGGAGTAATCATCATCATCATCAGCCAGAAGACGTCTACTGTTGAACAAAGGCCTTCCCTTCAGAGCACCACAATGAACGACAGTTTGCAAATTTTTAGAAAATTCAAACAAAATTATGTTTTCCTCACTTATTGAAAACCACAAGTAAGAAGTCAATTGTAACCATTTTACAATACGGCAATATTAAACGCCAGTGTTGCTATTTAAATTTTAGGATAACTACTGCGTGTCGTTTGTAGTTTTATTGGAGAGCTCTGAGACTTTAATCAGCGTGGGGAGCTTTGAAGAACTGGGTCCCCACTGCTTGGACAGCTTCCACCAACCCGTTGTTTATCTAGCACTAGCTAGGCTACTGGAAATGATTCCGCAGTTCGAGTTAAAAGCTTTTGGGGTCCTGGATTTTGGCAAGACCAGGACGGAGCGTGGACTTTACCAGACGTGACTGTTCAAGCCTGACATAGATATTCCGTGTGCCTCTGATGGTGCTTTTGATCATAAAGACGTCACTGAATATACGCTTCTTGCTCGTCATGACGAAGTCGATCTTATTATTGGTTAAACCATCGGGGCTAATCCAATGGAACTCATCAATTTTGCTGTAAGGTAAACAGTTATGTAAAGTTACTACTCGTAGTCTACTTACAATCAGCCAAATACCCTGCTGGATAGCCCTCTAAAGACTTTGAGCTGTACATAGCAACTACTTCACACACAAACATAACACCCACTAGACACACCCGATACATTTCGATCAATATCTCTTTTACTTTGTATAAGAAATGTGTACTTTCAACGTCAATGATTAAACGATAACTGTTACCTATACTGTCTTCATAACAATTTGAGGGACGCAACTTATAGTCTACTGCCTTTGTTTTGTTATCGTAACCTTGTTTTTATCTTTAAGCTTGTGTTTTGTTAAGGTTTGAAGTGTTGATCCTAGTGATAGCTGGAGGATAAGGTTCAGTTATGGTTAGTTGGGCTAACGATGAAGATATGGCTTGTCGACCAACGCTTGCTCAAAAGCGGGCCAGGAGGGCGACTCGAAGGACCAAGTTGCATTTCAGGTTTTACAAGAGCGGGTCCAATATAGACCCTTGGGGAATCTCAATATTTGTGTCATCACGTACTTAGATTAAGTATACATATTATTAAGTGTTATTATATCAGACATTTTGGGCCTCCATTCGCAGTGATCTTTTCCATCCAACAGTTTTAGTGGGATTCAAGTAAAACTAGTGATAAAAAGACTTACAATCGTCGATATCTTCATAATCTGAATCACTGAATACTCCTAATAGAAGCAGGAACAATATATAACTTAGAAAAATCGCGTGAGACATTATGGTTCTTTTAAATAATGCACCAGAGTTATCCACGTTCGTTAAATGTTGTGTCCTTATGAAACACTATGCGAACATAATGATTATGTAATCTATGTAGGTGGCAGGGTTGTCACTGAATCCTTGCCTACCTGACTATGATTTAGTATTTATATCAATGATCCAATAAGGCCCGTGGAGTGCCGGGCTAGAATAGCACTTCCACATTTTATCCCGTTGGGTGTCGTAGGAGGCGAATAAGGAAAAATTCAGAAGATAGTCACCAGCGTCTTCTGTAACTTCACCACCAATACTGAGATCCCTAAGCCGCTAGCCAAGCGTAGGGACTATGGCAACTCCTCTAGGCTTTTGTGCAACAGTGGACGTTTAGCTAATGTTCTAGCCAATGATGATAAGGATCCAATAATTTCTGTCCATATAGGAGAGTTTTAAACATGAGCCGGACTTTCGCAACTACGCACTTGGGTGCACTTTCCAAAGATTTCACATAACAGATTTTGGTCGACAACGGCGATTAACAACTATCCTAAAGGAAGCAGCCCTGATATTATACATTTACATCTATAAAACCATCCCGCAGTTTGTCTGCCAGCCCGCATGTTTTTGCACATTCTCCAAATCACGGCGGCAATACAACTGGTAGGTTTATTTCTGTATAGACTTAAGCTAATATTGATTATCACTGGTAAGCTGCGACATTTAATGGCAATAGGCTCACTCCGTATAAGATTGGGAACTAAAATCATAACTGGCGAAATGTGTGCACTTCTGTCTACCCTTCGGGAAACCCAGACGTGATGTTAAGTTAAGCTACGACATATTTAATCTTCAAAAATATGGTCGTCTTACACGCACAACGGCACAATACGCGTATTCAGTACCTAAGCGCCTAATAGTTACTTTTTGTTTTCCAAGTACCTACTGATGAATTGCAGCTCAATGTATTTTATCAGGCGCCAAGTATGCAAAAGGTTCTTGACCGCCAAAAGACCGCTTTGGGAAACGTGTTTTAGATATTAAAAAAAATATATAATATTTTCCTACTTTGGACGTCAATGTCGATGACGAAGACGAATAAACGACAGAAAAAAATCCAAACTTCATTATCTTAGTGTGATACATAAAACTTATCCGTCTTTCAACTAAAACAACTCTGAAATCTAATGAAATTTCTATTTACAAGCATGCAAATGACAGTAAAAAGTGTAATGTCAATGATTAAAAATTTACCGTTGTATATAATATAGTGTTTAAGTACCACAGTGTAAATTCATTACTGTATCATCGTAGGCATTTACTTTTAATACCTAAGTACTTAAGAAATTGTTATCTCCAGTCTATCGCTTCACACACCACTCTCTTAGGCCTAGGACAGATAACATGTAGAAAAAAAAGTATATCTAGGTAGGCATACTTTTTCATAAACATTGTTGTAACTTTAATAAACGTCTTCCCACTTAATCATAAAAAATATGTCAATTTAAAACATGGACTAAATTATAACTGCGCTGTCGTTTCCATGTCAAAGAATGAAGATGTCAGACTTAATACGGGGTTTAGTTATACCGGAATGATCTTCGTTTATGCGAGGGCTTAAGTTTATTGTCATCTCTATTGATTTACATGCAAACTAGAGTAACATGTATAGCGTAATCAGTGGTTCAGAATTGCCTATTTTATAAGCAGTGGCGTTAACATCGGCGGAAGCTAAGTTTTATGGCGATTCGAACTCGGGACTGAATTCTTGACCTTGTTCATAATAACATGATTATTTTATTAGACAACACTGAGTTCTAAATGTCAATAGCCTTAACGCTTGTTGATTGATTGATACAAGTACGCTCTTAGATACAAATTATGATTTGGTATATATGCTAGCTCTTTGTCCTCTTGTAAATTTCAGCAAATTGCAGTTTAACCTCACAAGCTTTACAACTTAAATGCAGTCTTTCGAAGACGCAAAATCGGCGATGTGTTAAAAGGCGTTAAGTTTCGACACTTGAGGCTGTCTTGTGTAATACGATATTCAAGAAGTACTTACTTAAGCTTGTAAAAAATAGTCTGATTTCTTCTTATTTTAAATGGAGTAAGTGTATCGAAGATGGCCTATGTAGAAAGTAAGAAAGAGATTTATGTCCAGTAGTGGACTGAGATAAGCTGTTGATAATGATGATGTAGTGCGACATGAGAGGCTCACATCTCTATGGCAACTGTGACACTCCAGCAAGAATAATCTAATTTGAATACATGACATTTTACCATTTTTGCGACCGTCAAAATCGCAATTTTGACTTCGCAAAAACGCGAATGTTCGTTGGCGTCGTGTGCCTAAGCCTTAACGTCACATGTTACCGGCAAGTTTCATGCTCCTAGCGTTCGACTTGATGATAATATTCTGATAACACGTAACGTGGAAGAGAATGTAATCACACGATCAACGAGTTACCGTTTAATGTAAAAGTTCAAGGTCTTTGTAATGCTTTCGAAATTATTCTTTGATATCCATTTATATTGATAGTTTTTTGTTATACGGTGGCGGAAAGAGGCCCGCTGGTCGAGGGTTGCGCAAAACCAGTCATGGTGTCTATCGTTTTAGTTTTTAATTAGCATTCTGATTATTAATGAGGCTATCGGTAGCATTTGTTTTAAATGCTCGGATATTAGTGGGAATCTCTGTAGAGATACATCCTTGTCGACCAGTTACCCCTTTTTAGTATAGAATACCGGTAGACCGGTAGTAGAACACGTCGCTAAGTTATATTGGAAAAGAATAAAGCTAACAGAAATGGTTGGTATAGTCAAAGCGTGCGGTCCTGGGTCGGATTTCAGTTTGGAAAAAGTGCTATTGGGTTTGTCCAATATGTGATTGTCAGTAACAGCACGTAACTTGGACATGTGCCGGTTAGTGGCGTTAGGCTCGCCCTCTATTACATTGTGACCTATAACTATGATGTGATTGTAGTATATACCTCTGACTTCTTCTGTTAATACAGGCGTGATCAGTGTTAAACTATAATAAATTGCTTTAACTATGTCTTGTTCTTTACCCTAAATTTCTTCGTAATTACATGAAACCAACAAATAAATTTTCTTGGACATTATTAGGAATTAAGATGGACCACAATACTTCGTTTAGTATTGTACGATAATGAATGTATATACCCTAAGTAGGTCACTATATAAGAGGCTAATGGCGAACTATTGCGGTTATATTGTTGTCTCATAATAACGTTTAATGCTTCTCAACCACTAAAACCTTTAACATGGTGACTCTCACGGTTATAAGCCTGGCTTTCTAGGTTGTTTTTCTGTACATGTAACTTTACTTATACTTGGTACTAACTTATAAACTTGGCACTTCTTTATCTAAGTATTTTGTGGTTTCGTTATGTCTGAACTTGGAATCTACGTTATTTGGTCGCTTTTCTCTAGATTATTTGCAAGTATGAAATATCACATTAACACAACTAGGCTGGAAGGATTACAAATTTCGGCTCGTGCGGGATCCGGACCCCTGACCCTCCGCGTAGCACTTAGTCACTGCGCTAATGTGGTAGTCAAGACTTTGATCAGGGTCTTTGCATTAAATTTTACATTAAATATATTTTATGGACTATAGGGCTGTCGGACAGTATACCGAGCAAGACGTTCTATTGACAACTGGTGGATAAGAAAATAAATAATCATATTCAATAAACGATATCATACCATAATAATATCTGAAGAACAATTAATGGTATTGTTAAGTAGGTAACGCAAGATACTACTTAATTATAGGTATATTATCAAAGTAGACTGAATAATAGTACTTTTTGAACGTCAATCTCATAAAGACAGCCCCCAAAACGTAGACCCTTCACCGCTTCCTAGTGCTATACCTGGGTAGAAGAAACAGCGCAACAAACTCTCCAGCAGCACAATCTGTCTGCAAGGCTGTCAACGAATGCCGTCTAAGGACCAAAAGAAGAAGTGTCGGTCGTCTGGCAGCGAGATGCCTTAGTAGGTGGAACCTGGATGAGGTTGGCACAGAGGCGTGGTGACTGACACAAATAAAGAGAGGTCTATACCCAGCTGTTGATGAAGTCGGGTTGCATATGTTGATGATGATGTTGATAGCGTTATTTGGACGGGTTGTTGATGATAATGGTAGAGTAATTTGGATTAATTTCCCAGTAAGGGCAATGATAATCGATTAGACTGCTCCTCTAGCAGTTGCAGGTTTAGCTCGGAACTTATTTGTATAAACTACTGCAAGTCCGTCTGTAACACGCATTCACGCTACCAAAGAGATTTCTTGTGCAAACCTTAGTTTTATTAAAGCAGATAAAGTCGGCCTCCTTGCAAGTAGTTAATTATAAGCTGGATAACGTTATTAAGCTATTATAAACCTGTATTATATATAGTATAGGTTTAATGTAGTATTAATTTGTGACCAACTCTTAATACTTAAGACAAGCTCCCAGAGGGATCGTCGTATGACCTATAAGACCTCTAGACAAACCAGATTCTAACATCATACTGCGAAAATTAATTAATTATTATTACTGGACATGTACGTGGGTTGGTCGTAAATGCTTTGGTCACCTCCCGTGACCTCTACAGGTACAGTAAGGTCTATTTTATGGACTTCGCGGTTGGTCCTTTTATTGGTCCTTTGAGGCGCAAACTTATATACGGTAAAATACAACATTTAAGTAATAATTAGATATATTAAAAATCGTATATTTCTGACTGTAAAATAATTAGTTGGATCACTACGAGTAACTTGCATATTATAAATCTCATGGGAAACCTGTCAGTTGTCAAGCCTATTGCCATTAATCGGGTTCAGGGGAGTCGCCTGGTATGACCCGCTTTTTCGCTGAGCGAAAGGAGTTGTATTCTTAATCCCTATAGATAAATTATAATTATACACCGTATTATATATTTAACTAACTTATTTTCTATTTTCCATATAGAATCGATCGAAGAAATACTTAAACAAATCCTCCTTATTCATAAAAAAATTAAATTATACCTGTCACTGTCCTTTGCATGTCAAAGAATAAAGACGTCAAGAGACTTAATACGAGGTTTAGTTAATGCCGGTATGATCCTCGTTTATGAATAAGAAGGAAGTTTCATGTCGGAACTAATAAATATAAGATTAAGAATGTAAGTACTTGCTAAGGAACAAGATTTGACGCTTAAATGTAAAAGGGCTTTAAGTTATTATCTACGCGTTACTGCGTTTTCTCTATAACTTATTAAAGCCTATTCAAGTAAAGGCGCGACAAATATTTGCGATTAATCAGACGTTTAATAGCCAGGTTTTGCAAACATCAAACGCAAGCGCCATTTCTCCACAATCCACGACACAAAAGCTTACCATCCTATGCTATTTTTTTTTAATGAGTAGCGCACGCTAAACTAGCCGCACAGCCTTCTTTTTCCATTTTATTTCCTATTTCGGTGCCTTCTCCCACCATTTGCCGAGAAAATGGCGGCTGCGAAGTCAGTGTTGTGCGCGACCACGACTCGTGCGCATGCCGCGACGTTCTACGTCCCTTTAAAATAAGAACGAAACCTCCGAATTTGTGTATTGTGTTTGAAAATAATCGAAGTTCGAATCCGTGTTCTTTTAAAACCAGTGTCGCGGTGTTGTTGTGACGTCTCTAGATTTTGTTTTTGTGTTATATTTGCTGTTATTAACCGAAGCGTGGACAAGTGCAAGCTATTGTTTTCTTTGTTGACGTGAACCAGCTGTCAAAATAAACGGATAATCAAGGTGAGCCGATTGATTTCCGAAATGTTTCTTTTGTTTTTATACGTACAGTTGCTGAAATACAATTTCAAATATACTTAAGTCTGATAAATTACAATCGATTGTATCGTTATGTCGCAATTAATCGATACTCGTATTTTCGTTGTTAAAGATTTGCGTATAATCCACATTCGTTGGTTTATGTGTAACAAAATGATCGTTTAAAACTTTATGCGTGGTTGTAAATCGTTGGAATATTATTCGTAGTTATTTGTAGGTATTTTAGTTGGTACATTAACGTTTGCAGAGCGTCATATGAGATGTTAATACAGATTCTGAGGTGTTTGATGTTATATGGAATGCTCATTAAAACATTCGGGTCATGGTCTTTGCTCAAAACATCGATGTTACAAAAATATTTGAAGACTAAGACGATCTGTATTAAATACTGATTCTTCTGACGCACATTCATATGCGTTCTTTTCTACCGTGTATTATTCGTAGAAGTTTTACTGGAAATATAATATTTCCAATTACCACACTACCAAGTAGGTAGGGTTTCCAGTATTTTCTCTCTTTACCTACCCTACCTATCGTACCTGCCCCTATATTCATTTGGCAATGTTCGAATAGTCTCGGAGTCGAACGGAGCCCTTATTCCAAAGCCTGGCCGGCTCGCGACCTTGCCGAAATGAAAATTCATATATATAATGACAGTAATCATTCATGACTCCTACGTAGGAAAATCAAATTTGAAATCTCCCCTACTACTTTCAATATTTCCTTTTCTGATAAATTTGGGATTTCTAAATGGTCAAAAATGGGCAAGGATACCCAAAGCTGTAAGGGAGGTCCCGGGACCTCTTAAGAGATTCTCTCTTGACACATTCACCGTCCATACAAACAAGGGAGTCCCTTGTTAGTATGTATATCATCACGCTCATGTTCTCACAAGGGACCTTCCTAAAACATTCAAATAGCTTAAAAGGGAACTAGTAAAAGAACAACACAAATCCTTCTCTCCAAAGCACACTATTGTGAATTTCCAAAAGGTTCCTCCAAAAACCTACCATGGAATCGAACTTAAGACTCCCCGATCACATTTGCCAGTAGAATTAAGTATCTAACTACTTTTTATTAAGATAATATTTCAAGTTGAACGCCCATGAAGTTTTATGATTATTTTCATCAAATTCTAAATGAACAAATCTGGTACTTATTGCACGTTTCAGTTCATGTATATCAAATATCGTTTTTGTTCGTTCGAATTTAGCCGTCAATTATTTTGAAACTTTGTGAGCGTCAATGGCCTTAGATGTATCTAGTTTTATATTCTTTACATTCTTAATGTTGAAATGATTCGGTAATTGCTACTTGAGGTTTTTATCGAATACTTTACCGATTATGTGTTGCTATAAGAATGATAATAGCTATATTATTTATTTAAGTTTATTGTGGCCCTGAAAAAAATTACACGAATTCTAGAGAGAAAATTGACAAATGCGATAAAATAATAATACATTTTGATTGCAATTATTATATATAAACTGGCAGGATAATTTAACAAAGAAATGGGAGCATCTGTAACCGAACTAAGCATAAAACATGTATGTCGACGTACAGCGCCGGACTTCGACATCCAAAAATGATGGATCCGTCAGGAGCACTATGTTTATTTTTTATTTTAGAACCTAGCTACAGAATTCCCTAGTAAGTACCCTTAAAAACTTAAGTATGAGAGGTCCACAAGCGAAAATTTAAATTACATAACATCACGCCTGTATTCCCTGAAGGGGTAGGCAGAGGTGCACATGTAGTACACCCACATTTCGCCAGTTATGTTTTTAGGTCCCAATGTAATAGGGGGCGAGCAGTCTTTAAAATTATATAACGAACGGTGGCGTCGTCGCGTGCCATTGGTTAGCCATCACAGTACTAGTTTAAGATGTTTATAAAAAAAGATTTAAGTCCTCGAGATAAAAACACTCTTGTAAAAAGGTTTGTCTAAAAACAACTGCGCTATCGTACCTCCGTAAGTACCTCTTTACCGTGATTCACCACGTATTGCAGTCAAGGCCTGTTCTGCCTCTCTCCGACCAATTAGATAAGATGAGGTGGAATTCACCCAGAAAGTATTTACATTGTATTTTGCACTAGCAGCCATAAGCGATTTTGTTCGTGAAATTTTCCGGGATTAAACTAGCCTATTTTCAAACTCAAACTCAAATGACATATTGTATCCAAATCGGCTTAGTCGTTTCGTCGTGATGGGCAACAAATAGACATACACTCTCTTATTCATAAACGAGGATCATACCGGTATTAACTAAACCCCGTATTAAGTCTATCGGTCTCTATTATTTGATATGCAAACTACAGTGAGAGGTATAATTTAAATAATCCTTGGTTTATAATTTTATTTTATTATGAATAACTAGCTGCGCCCCGCGGTGTTACCCGCGACATTTTTTCGGGATAAAAAGTAGCCTATATGTTAATCCAGGGTATAACCTATCTACATACCAAATTTCAACCAAATCGGTCCAGCCGTTTATGCGTGAAAGAGTAACAAACATCCACACATCCATACTCACAAACTTTCACATTTATAATATTAGTAGGATTAACAGTTTTTCGTATTTACTGCGATAAAATATGTGGTCTTAAGATTGACGTCGTTTTGGCTCATTGACTAAGTGATTGAACTGCTATGTTAAGGAGAGAGAGATATAGTGCAGATATTTTCTTGAGTATATTTTGTTCATGCAAACGCACACACAAAACAGTAACTTCAGGAGGAAGGCAATATTAAATGTATTTAGTTATAATTTCGTTTCCTGAAAGTAAAAGAGTATTCTAACAATCCTGCACGAATTATTTTTGAAACGTCTGTAATTTAGACAAAAATGATTATACAGCTTAAACAATGTCATGAGAAATCTTGTTAGAAACCTTGACCCCTACCTTGTATTTTCTCAGAGGAAGACTATTAGGAAATGTCCGATTCTGCCGTCATTTACAAGCATACATACATACATAAAGTCACGCCTGTTTCCCTGAGGGGGCCTGAGGGGGGCAGAGACCACGGATTTCCATGCTGCCATTTAGAAGCTATTTATACTTACTGAAAAACTTAGTTATTATTTACCTATTTACCTACCACCACCAAACCCTTAAAGGACCAGACAGTTGCTCAGAATGGTCCTATGGGACTGGTCCTTCGAGTCATATACAAGCATTGAAGAAACACCTTGAGTTCAACCATTGCTTGATTTTTACCACAGTTACTGCACTTTAACAGAGTTTATTCTTCTTTAATAAGGTACATAAATCATAGCGAAATTGTTTATTGTAACAGTTCAAAGCAGGTGAAGCCGGTAAGCCAGATGGTCACCGTTTGTGGCCACCGACCCGGAACGGTGGACAACGGTTACCGTTGGGCATACTATTATACTTACTGATTGCTCGCTTCTCGATTTAAAGTAATCCTACTATCCTATCCTATTAATATTATAAACCTATATAAAGGCGATAGTTTTCGACGTTGAGTGGATGTATGTTACTCTACACTACGCAGGAGATGCTCAAGAGTGCGCGTAGACATATGTGCAGTGTGCACTCCGTATTCCTTCACGCTCACAGTCCGATGGAACGTACAGTAAAGACGTAAAACGTCTTAACTACTACTGTACATTACCTTAGCAAGATGAATAATGACATCTCAATAGCAATCGCAGTACATTTTGCTAACATTTATATCTATAGAGTCCACTCACTTGCAAAAAATCAGCATCGGAAACCAAGGAGGCGTAAATTTCGTAATTCGCAAAACTCTTAAAGAAATCGGTTAAGAACCGGTCGGTTAGCGAAAGTGTTACGTAAGTATGACGTCACTGTGACTTTATGATCACTGCCATCTGCATCGCTAATAACTGAAGATATGTTCTTCCGATTGATTGGTCCGCTTTTTGTTTTTTTTTTGCTTACGGTAACTAATGGAAGTTAATTACCAGCCTACCGCTAGATTCAGTTTAAACTTCTCAGTAATAAAGTTGTTTTTGTTGCCACAAAAAACCAGTAAGCCAGTTATTTCATAGAATCGTGGGTTTACTGCCATACATTGGTCTAATGGTTGCTAAGCGCGACTGCTGAGCACGAGGTCCTGAGTTCGAAACTTCGAATTCCGGGTCGGGAAAAGTGTTACTGGGTTATTCCGTTAGGTAATTCTCAGTAGCAGCACGGAGTCTGGATTTGTGCCCGGTTGATGGCAATAGGCTCGCCCCCTATTACATTGGGACCTGAAACATAACTGGCGCAATGTGGGTACGCAGGGGTACGCAGAGTTGCACGTATAGTACACGTGCAACTCTGAGTACCCCTTCAGGGAATACAAGCGTGATATTATGTTATCATTTCCCTACCGTATCGAGGAACTTAGACGTGACCTTTACAATTTGTGTAGTTCAGTTCAAACCATGAAAATCGCAAGTACGGAATAAAAAAATTAAATCAGTTTTGAATTTAAATTTATATGAAGAAATAAATTCCTTTATGGTAAGAGTCCGTCATAAAAAATCGGCATATTGGCATCTAGACTTAGGTACCTAAATATGTTTAACAGTGTCTGATCATAATTATGAGGTAACATCCAAAAATACCGGCGAATTGGAAACCATTTCGTAGCCGGTAAAAATGCAAAGTGACTGGTTCAAGAACCTTGCATAAAACAGCTTTTTCGGTGTTTCTTAAAGCCGCAGTATTATGTGTTTTTTTACATTTTGGTACACTATTTCTCCTGTAGTAGGGGTGCGTCATACATGAACCTTAAAGACACAAAATAGGGCCCAAATCTACGTATTAAACTATAAAGATATAGATAGACATCAATTATTTTAAACATAACAGGTTCTTGCTGAAAACCAAATTAAGAATGTTCACAAGGATCAAAAAATCTTAGGCTTCCAGATTTGAGAGCTTTGCTGATATGAGTCCTGCTTAGTTTTGCACATGTGTTATTTCATCTATGTCTTACAGAAGACATCAATAGAATCATGATAAAATAATCATAACAATGCGAGGCTATGTACAAAAAGACGATTAGACACCTGTTTCAAAATTATACCCAAAATTTGGGCAAGTTTAGTCGAACTCAATCTCGAAGCTAGGTTCAGTCTAAGCAATTCCAAAAGAAAAGATTTTCTTTATTGTCAAATACTTGAACAGCTGTCCCGCTTGCCTACCAGCCTGCTGATTGGCTGCTATACAGCTCTTGTCGATACGATAGGCGCAAGTTCCTTACTCTGTCCACTTAACAGGACACACCCAGCCGCAGCATTCTTGTCTGTGGCATGGTTCTGAATAAGTGGGCACAACTCAAATAACGACGTAACTTCCTTAAAAACTCGAGAACATGCGACAATCTTCGCCTTTCACAGTTGCGAAATCAGAACAAACAAACGATTGGTAATTGTGTATTAAGAATTGTTCGGTCCGGTTGGTGCAGCTGACTGATACCTGTATTGAAGGGGTGAGAGGTGCTTTTCTGGATCAGAAGTCACCACACCCGCTTATCAGAAGTCCCATGAAACAGATGGCGAGCCTAATACACCATAATTATATATTTAACTATTTATACTCCTACATTCTTCACCTTATAAAAAATTATACATCGTTTGCATGACAAATAATATATATGTAGATCGATAGACTTAAGAGGTGTTGAAGGTAAGAGACATTTTAGTATTGTTTAGGTATTAAGTAAGAGGGTACACGTTTAGCTAAATTGAACCTTACCATCGGCGCAGGAGATATTCTGACGTCATTTATAAGCCATTTTTACTTACTTATTATTTAACCTACCAACACCAAATCCTAAAAGACCAGACTGTTGCTGAACTTGGTCCTTTGAAACTGGTCCTTCAAGCGTACTGGACACTGGTGCGTTACTATCAGCTTGCATTGCAGGACACTTTCCGTTGTAGAAACGAGACGCTATGCTACATAGTACGGCGTTCCGCTGCCACAGAGGAGCAATTTATGCCATGCTTCCTCGTACTCATTAGTTCAATAAGACTGTAAACCGACACGTTCGAGAGAGATGGCGCAGGACCAAGATCTCAATGTACTCATCGACACTCGCAGGATTCTCAGTCACCCATCTATGAACTAACCGCGGCCAGCGTTGCTTAACCTAGCGGTACCACAGTTACGGGCCTTATGAACATATTGTCAATGACTAATAACGTCATTAAAAATACAACTTCATTTTCAAAACTGACATAACATTACAAATGTATGGTAATAAGTGCGTGGGCGCATAGGAAGCTGATTGCACTTAGCTGTCCACCTTCACGACACAAAATATACAGAAGGTCAGCACGATACAATCGATATAAAGCCCACATACGATGTCTTAAAACTGAAGTTTAAAAAATAACTTTAGGCCAGAGGTGTATAAACACCCACGTTGCGCCAGTTATAGGGTCTATGTAATGGGGTTGAGTCTAGCCTACCGACTTAGTAAATAGCTAATTAATCTTTGCTTACCTTCGAAGAAAACAGGCGCGATGATACATATACATACGAGTACATAATCATAATACCTCAACACATTCATTACTCGGCTCTTAAGGTGGCTTCACATAGCGCGGTATTACACGAACCGCGGTGTCAAGCTGTATTTCGCCCGCGGCAAGTACGGCGAACAAGCCCGCACGACCGCTTCTAAGGGTGCGTTATAACTCAAGCCGCCATGCCCAGAACCAATTTTCACCGACCAGCAAGGTTGACGAACTAACCTGCGCCACCCCTTCTGACGACTCATTATAACGCGGACCGCGCTGCCCATAACCTAATTTCATGGGCAAGAAGTAAGTACCACGAATAAACCCGCACTATCCCTTCTCACGGCGCGTTATATATAACACAAGCCGTCATGCCTAGAGATTTTTTTCGGGCAAGAAATGGGTACTACAAACAAGCCGGCGCCACCCCTTCGGACACGCTGTAACGCGAGCCACACCACCCGTAGCCAATTGTCTAGGGCCAGGTACTACTAGCCCGAGCCCTTATTACGATGCATCATAACTCAGGATGCCTAGAGTATGCCAATCTTTTCGGCAAACCGAGACGATCCCGCACCACTTCTTTCGGCGCGCTGCTCGGCTCGGCGTTGTCGCGGCCCGGGTTACCTCGCGCCGTGAGAAGCCTCCATTACATAACTTTATACAACAAAGAAAATACCAGTCGTTTGTATACAGTCATATTTTCACATAGTAACCGTTTACACCGATTTTTATCTTAGTCATTTACGACTATTTGTATAAATATACTAACTATAGGTTGATAATTATATTTACGCTTATATTCTTGGAGTAAGTATGTATTATTGATGACTGTATGGCGTAGTGGACAACGATGGGATTGCTATAAATATATATAAGGTACCTTGGTAGTTTATGTCAAGCAATGGACTGCAACGGGCTGATGATGACGCAGTTGAAAAGTGATAAGATTGCTGTTCTGTAGGTAAGGGTTTGGTTCTCGCACGGGGCAATTATTTATGAAATCCGCAGATATTTGTTCCGAGACTGATAGATCTGTCCTGTCCATTACCAAATACTAAACTCCCTCTGCGATTGTCTAACTGATGTCCTAGCTCCGTGGACTATTACAATATTTAAAGAAGTCAAACAGACACTTTTTTTGTTGGACGCGGCAATTCAAACTACGATCCTTAGCTCTTAATAAAAAAACTCTATATAATATTTGACATAGTGTAAATTATATAGGTATCATAAATCGTGTCGAACTTTCCCACCCGTAACTTAGACTTGATTACACAAACAACTAATTATTTTAAGGTTAAGTTCAGCTAAAACAGCATTAACACTAAAACACACATTTACCGTGAGAAATAAACATCTATCAGCAACTTACTACGTGCGCGCGCGCAGTCTTTTATATCCTTCATTAACCTCTAACGAAATAGCCAGTGGCCCAGTCGGCAGTGAATTATGATGGCCATAACTTACTGTTAATTATTCTAATATTAACATTTTAGTATCACATATATTTTTGTTACAAATTCCAAATTAACTTTGTTATGTCGTTTTGAATTATTAGTCGTCATTTTCTAATACGAGTAAATGAGTGTGACGCTATTGGTTTGATGGGAGCTAAAAAAGACCTGCTTTATGACGCTACTTCTGAGTTTCTAT
This sequence comes from Abrostola triplasia, assembly GCA_946251915.1. Taxonomy (NCBI): domain Eukaryota; kingdom Metazoa; phylum Arthropoda; class Insecta; order Lepidoptera; family Noctuidae; genus Abrostola; species Abrostola triplasia. The sequence continues at coordinate 10,115,171 of OX276433.1, forward strand.
ATATGGAATAGATTGCAGGGTTACTATAAGTTTTTGCTGAAATATTTTCACCCACATTTCGCCACTTATGATTTTTCACGTCCCAATGTAATAGGAGGCTATTGCCATCAACCGGGCACAAATCCAGACTCCGTGCCGCTACTAAGAATTACCTAATGAAAAAACCCAGTAACTCTTTATCCGACCCGGGATTCGAACCCAGGACCTCGTGTTCAGCAGTCGCGCTATGATATATATAACTATAAATATGCTACTACAATAAATAATAAACCCGATTTTCACTAAAACGGGTTTCAGATTTAAAAATAACTAATTCATGGCGAGCGTAAAAAATGGATAATCATGACAAAGAAATTAAAGATAGTTATTTGTAACAATCAATGAGGTTTGCGGTAAATAACAGTTAAAGTTAACTGTTATATGAAATTTAGATGATATTAGTTTATTCTTTACTCAACCAGTGGTATTTTGGTGATGAATGGTTTTATTATTCATATTGATTATGTTTTTCAACTTTTTCCCACGGTGCAGTGGGAGAAAACCACACACTTGTATAGTTGTATTCCCGAAGAGCTTGCGTAGCACACCTATATTTCAACAGTTATGTCTAACTCCCCAATGTAATAGGGAACGAGACTATTGTTACCAACTAGGCACAAATCCAGACTCATTGCTGCTACAGAGAATTACCCAAGGCTCGCAAAATTAATCAGCCCCTTACCATAAATTCTTAAAGCAGGACATTTTCCGATGTGGAAGCGAGAGGCCGCTACGTGAAATGTAATGCGTCGTCTCGCTTCCACAACGTAAACTGTCCTGCTTTAAGAGTTCATGATAAGGAGGCAGTTAGACAAGCACGTGCTTCAGACGGCGTGTGTGCGGCAATTTACTGACAGGAAACTACACCTTAATGGAATAATATGCTTACACGCAATGATCAATTACTAACAAAAAATATTTCCTACATGACATATACTCAATTATTAAATTCCGCTATTATGATTCAATAAATGCCAGTGTTTTTTGTATATTAAGTTGCTGCGCCCCGCGGTGTTACCCACTAAATTTTTTCAGGATAAAAAGTAGCCTGTGTTAATCCAGGGTGTCAGCAACCTCGATATGAAATTTCATTAAAATCCATTCAGTAGTTTTTACGTGAAAGAGTAACAAACATCAATCCATACTTACAATCTTTTGCGTTTATAATATTAGTAGGGAAGGGATGATAACTGCGGTAAAAGGTGTATAGATTCTAGAGGGAGAAACAAAATGGTAGTAGTGTTGAAGTTGAATTAATATACTCGCATACATTGGTAGTTACCATTAAGGGCTCTAAATTACTCTCTCCGTTTTTCCGTTTGTAACAAACATCCAAACTCAGAAACATACACGTTTAATTTTAGTACTCAAAATGGGTTAGAATTTGCGATGGTCGCTAGCGCGCCTTCTAAGCATAATGTACGGAGTTCGAATCTAGCCCGGGCCTGGCAAAGTGTTATTGGGTTGATCGCAATAGTTTCTGTATCTATCGACATCACTGGCGAAATGAGTGCTACTATAGTTACACACCTGCTTAGCCCATGGAGAACACAGGCGTAATGTTATGGAATCATGAATAAAAAATTATTATATTAATAGGATATACGTTATACACTATAATTAACCACTGACATTACTTCCTTTAGCATTTATACAAAGTACAGAATGCATCTCTATATGCGCATACGCAATCAATATTCCTTTAAAGTCGAATATCTGTATAGATGACTGTTGATGACATCATACTGTTTGTTCAACTAATGCACTATGTAGGCTTTGTTTTATAATCGATCGATTAATCCCACGTGTATTTGTTGTTTTATTTTCCGTGATACATATAGGGTAATATTGCTAAGTGTTTCTGTGTAGAGTGGTATCCGGCCTAAAATTATCCATCCCCATTCCTCCCGTGGGTGTCGTAAGAGGCGACTAAGGGAAAATCCAGAAGATGGGCAGCAGCGTCTTCTGTAACTTCACCACCAATACTGCGATCCTCAAGCTGCTTGCCAAGCGTGGGGATTATGGCAATCCCCCTCTCTGTGCCTAAGGAGGAGGCCTTTGTCAATAGTGGACGTCTTCCGGCTGATGATGAATATTTCTAAGTATGACTATTTTATTTTCGACTTTATTACTTGCGATCTGAGACTGTAGCACGAATATTTGCGAAAACGTAAATTGGTCTGAAGTTCGCTACGAGTACCAACTTTTTGGTGGTGCTGATTATTTTTTATGCTTTTTACGAGGCTTAACATAAAGTCTCCTGCCATAGTTAGGTTTTAGTAAAATACTGATCTTGTCTTAGTTCATAACTTAGTTTTTTTTACATCCAGTATCACTTGCAGTAGGTACAAAAATGGTCACTTGGAGCAATTCCGCTTAATGTAAATAATTTTCTAAATTTCTAGCAATATCTTTAATAAACATAACATAACATCGCGCCTGTATTCTCCAAAGGGGTAGGCAGAGGTACACATACAGTACACCCACATTTCGCCAGTTGTTTTTAGGTCACAATGTAATAGGGGGCGAGTTTATTGCCATCAACCGGGCACAAATCCAGACTCCGTGCTGCTACTGAGAATTACCTAATGAAAAAGCCTAGTAATACTTTGTCCGACTTGGGATTCGAACGCAGGACCTAGTACTTAGCAGCCGCGTTACCAACCACTAGATCAACGAGGCCGTATCTCTAATATTTATAAATTATTTTATTATATTTAGCAAAACATCAAAACTTTCTATAAATATGATGTTCAATGTAAACTTCATTACAATAAAATCTAAAAATATTTTGTTTGTTACTCCGTAATCCACATACCATCGTGTTAAACGGGCGCCGTAAAACCAACCTACGTTTTAATACTTTACATGTGCGCCTACGCAGTGTTGATACGATCCAAATATTCAAATCATGTGTCTCTTATAATTATGTAGAATCATCATCATCATTAGCCGGAAGACGTCCACTGTTGAACAAAGGCCTCCCCTTTGGAACGCTGAATATATGTAGAATAACACTAATGAATTTGATTTGAACCCAGACAATAAACATTAACCCCTCTACTTATAAACGATGCTAACATGTGTTTTAAGATAACAAATTCTTAAGTGTATTGACATCTCTATTCTCTGACATGCATACGACAGTGACAAGAGTTGTGTGTTTGTATGTTTGTTACCTCTTCACGCTCAAACAGCTGGACCGATTTCGATAAAATTTGGTATGAAGGTAGCTGACACCCTGGATTAACACATAGGCTATTTTTTTATCCCAAAAAAATTTAGCGGGTAACACCTCTGGGCGCAGCTAGTTGTTTTATATTATAAGAGGCTAGGAACGTCCAAATGATGATCTGAGAATATTAATGACTGTTTACAACATATTGTTCTTTAATTAATAGTATGTTTAAAAAATTTAATGTTAAGCTTCTATGTTTCTTACTGTACATAATATGGTAATAATAGAGGAACTGGCTCTAACTGTCCCACTGCAGGGCAAAGGGCATTTCTTATACAAAGATGGAACGAGCATTGATCGCCACTTTAGCTCACTGCGGGTGGCAATTTCTGACTATTAAATCCAGTAGGTCAATTCCCGTAACCCTGACGTTTCGAAGCAGTGCGATAGCGTTGTTTTCGATAAAAATCAACGATTTTCTTATTGAGAATAGTTGGTTTTTATCGAAAGCACAACGCTATTGCACTGCTCCAGAACGTCCTAAACTACAAGAATTGACCCACACAATAAGTGACAAGCAAGGAGTACCTTCAACCGAAGAGCGTGTATGAGGAATGTGATGCGTGTGAATGAAGCAAAAGAAGTCAGGATGCCAGGATAGTAACAAATGGAAATCCGTGGTCTCTGCCTATCCCTCAGGGAAACAGGCGTGACTTTATGTATGTATGTATTCCTCACAATGTTTTCCAGCACTGTCAGTGGTTTCTTAGAATATAATATCTTAGAAGGTATATAACATTTGAAAATTCACATTGACCTGGGTCTGAAACTGCAGCCTTGTGCATGTAAATCCAGTGCTTCAACCACTAGGCCACAATAACGATGTTTAAATGTGTTACTTACTAGCTCATAAATAAAGATAAGCTGCCATACCTCCTCCGCAGTTAGCGCGTAATTATAAATTTTGTTAGCTGTCAATTCTGAAATAGAATATGAATGAATGTTTGCGTCAAAACCACTGCGAAATTACCCCGTCTGGGGTCAAACCCACGATCACGGATATTGTAAACGTTTCCATTGCCTCACGTTACATTTATAAACCACTTAGTTTTTTTTTAAGATTCCAGGTGGCCTACCACCAACACCTTCTCAATAACGATTACTTTTCGATAGAGTTCCGTTTAAGTTTCACCCGTATTGGATCGAAACAACAACTTTAGATTCGCTTAGAGTTTTGTATACAACTCAAAAAATGGCAGAAGACTCTCATAATGGAGTTATGGGATTTTTGCTGTTGAAATATGGGTGGAATGGCATGTACCTCATGTTTTTTACTCCTTAAAAATACGTATCTATATATGATAATATCCATAGGTACTGAAGATACAATAGTAATATTGAACATATACTTTTTTGACAAAGAGTATTGGAGCTTTAACAATACCTAATATTTTTCTTACACATTTTACCGTACCGTATTCAATAATGGAAAATTTCTGGAAGCTATCCAAACTCAATGTTTGAACATAAACCCTGTCTGTTTGTCATGGTGTACGTCAGGAAATTTGTGCGCAAAACATCAATATTTTGTGGGCAAAACATCAATATTTTGTGCGCAAAACATCAATATTTTGTGGGCAAAACAACGGTGTTTTACGATGTCTATATTTCATGGCTGAAACACTCGATCGTTTGAAAGTAATTATCGTTGATTAAAAGCCAATAGGTTAACGTTCCGAAACCGATTGAATCAACGACATTTCGGTCCCCTCTAAAAACTAGTATATAACCCATCTTGTTGATTCATTTGTTTCTGATACGCTAACAAAGGTGTGTACGTCACAGAAGCAATTACAAAATGCAGTCTTCCTTTACTGTGCATGTCCCAAGAAACAAATGGCATGAGCTTTTTTGGGTGTCTGAAATACATCATGCCTCGTATGGAAATAAAATCTTTTGCACAAATAGTATTTACCTATATTATATAGTATTAATATTTCTTCAATTGCCACGCGCATTCTAAATGCCTTTAAAATGGTCTTTTGAAAAATTGACATCATTATTATTAACTTAACTCGTCTCTGATCGAGTTTGGATCGATCGTACATTATATTAACGATTACACGTTCAATAATTACGTCTAACTACTTATTGTATCAGTAAAACTATGTCAAGGTGCGACGTTCATTGATGCACGCCCACAATTCGCGCATAATCGATTCCTAATTAGCAATCGAAAATTCGTAATCGAATAGACTATATTTTAAATTTAATTCGATTTGAATTGATTAGAATTTTGCGTGGATTACGTTCATTAAGTGTGCTAGGAATACAATATTTATAAGGTAAACCACTATGTTATATGTAGTTAAAAATAATTAGAATACGTACCTACCTATATCAAATATTTTTTATATTTCATCATTATTATCAGTTCTTAATTATACCAACTGCTAGGTATAGTTAATCTACTTGCCTAAAAAGCGCATTGTTAACACAGATAAAATCATCTATCATAACAAAATATACTTACTTATACGAAATAATATATTAAAAGTAAGTTTAATTTCGTCACAAAAATTCGAGGTTAAATAAAGTGGAAATTCATAAACTTTTAATTTTGTTCTAAATAACTTCCTAAAATATTCCATTTTCGAATAACATCTGCATTGAATTAATTCTATCCACGCTGCAAGGTCACAGCTGTAGGTGGCGTGCCTTTGTCAGCCGATATTTACATACAAATAATTGAAGGTTCTTCTAGTTTGGACCACAGATTAAATGTACAGAAGTTCCATTGCCAACATAACTATTTTTGCACTAAAGTTGGAACTCGAACTCGCGAATATTGTTGTGGGTATCATCACGCTCTTCTTTATAATCCTCAATGAGGACGGCGACGGATGAAAATCCAAATAATACCAAAAAAGCGAGCCCGTCATTGAATAATTTCTTCACTGAGAATCCCAAATCTAAAAGCCAATTGGTTTCTATATATACAATCCGCCATACGGTCAGCCTAAATACACAGTTGAGGCTTTGTCAGTACCTATATTTAACGTTTCTGAAATATTAATTAAGTACATTATTTATAATTACAGTAACTGTTCAATGCCTGTACATCGATGAATGACAATTAAAAAAGCCAAACCAAAAGCCTTATATAACTAAAAGCAAGGCTGTTGCCATTTATTAAGCATGTTGACTCCAAACAGCCACATCATTCGTCGAAATAATAACTATCTTAACAAACTGGTTGTCAATTCGGGTTCTACGGAACCTTTGCAGCCTTAGTCAAGAATTTGTTCAGACATGACCTTCTGTATTCTTGCTCTATGACTCTGTTTCGACCATCTGTGTATGTCACCTTCATTCATCGCCTTCGGTATGACATAATTATCCGCTGGTATTTTAATGACGAAATAATTGACGTCGATTCGTGAAACTGGAAAAAAAGCTTTGGGGAAAATACATTGTAGATTATAGAATTGTTTGAGGAAGCTGTTAAAAACCCAAAGTCCGAGAAGTTATCTTATAAAAGCATTAAACCCGAACGATTTCACGACCTGATTGGCGCAGTGGCTATGCGATTGGACTGCTGCGCTAAGGGTTGCGGTTTCAATTCCCGCACGGGACAAAATTACGTGCGAACCACAGATGTTAATCCCGAATCTGGATGTCTGTGTATGTGTTATATCATGTTTGTGAAACGTACCCATGACACAGGAGGAATTCTTAGTGTGGGGCAACGTTTTTTTAAAACAAAAAAAACCTGTTGACGTAAAAATAAACGAACATACAGATTCACAAAAATCACTTAAATACCTTTAAACTATTTTAAATTGATTTGTAAACTCAACAATGTGAGTTAAATAAGCATCTATTCAACTGCCAAGTTTGTAAAATAGCTGCTAAAATAAATAATACAAGCCATTAGCTGCAGTAGTTACTAGTTATGACTCAGTTGAGTATGGACTTTCATTTCGCGAGTATCGATTGCCCCACAGACCAGGAAATTGTTTGGTCAGACGCAAACGCCTGTAGATATGTTTAGACATGTTTGACTGAGAGTAGACACGTGTATTTTATTTGCAAAACAATATGTTATCCCTACTAGTAATTTAAACTCGAAAGTTTGTAAGTATAGATGGATGTTTGTTACTCTTTCATATAAAAACTACTGAATGGATTTTAATGAAATTTCATATAGAGGTAGCTGACACCCTGGATTAACACATAGGCTACTTTTTATTTCGAAAAAATGTAGCGGGTAACACCGCGGGGCGCAGCTAGTTATTCATATTAAAAAAAATGTGTAATTTTTGTTGTGTATTATATATATTATCATAAATGTTATCTATATTATTATATTATATTACTTATTACAAAAAGTTCTTGTTTACAATAAAAATCACAATTATGTTAATCATACAAAAAGTACCTACAAGAGAAATAATTTAAAACTACGCTGTCATCTCTGAGTATACAATTAATTAACTTAAAGTTCTTAGAAAAACATTTATTCTGTGTATAAGTCGTCGTTTTTTTATAAAAAAAGCAAAGGTCAAAGGCCACTTGAATTGATACCTGACAACTAAACCATGATAAATGATTATCGTCGCTTAAATAACAATTTAATAAAAAAAAGTATAATGACTAATCTACAGACTGATTTGAAGATAAAATTAAATTAAATTTAGCCTTATATGTAGGAATTACGTATAAATATACCTAATGTTTAGGTTTATTTCTATTTTATAAGTCACCTAAGTAGTTCCGACAAAATACGAATTCAGTCCAAACCTAAACAAACCTGAAATTATTGTTTTAAGAGACTTTATTAGTTGTATTTAGTGTTGTAGGTTCAAAATTAATATTTAACAGGTGCCCTATTTTTTCAGATGAATGTAGTATGTAGTTTGATGTATGTAGGTCCTAGATGTACGATAACATAACATAACGCCTGTATTCCCCGAACGGGTAGGCAGAGGTGCACATATAGTACACCCACATTTCGCCAGTTGTTTTTAGGTCCCTATGTAATAAGGGGCGAGCCTATTGCCATCAACCGGGCACAAATCCAGACTCTGTGCTGCGACTAAGAATTACTTAATGGAAAAACCCAGTAACACTGCCCGACCCGGGATTCGAACCCAGGACCTCGTGCTCAGCAGTCGCCTAGATGTACGACAGTAGTATAATAAAGGGAAACAAAGATTATAATATAACTACGCCATCGTCGAATACGTCATCATAATTAAGTTTGTTTTTTCTTACTACCATAATTGTGCAACTTATATGACACTATAAAAGGCAAAACGGTAAAGAAATTCAATACGTCAACAAAAAGTCGTACCTCAGGACTTCCACGTGATGCCCCATGAGTGAAGACCTCGTAAAGGTGAGCGAACCGGTCGTAAAGGACGTTTTTCGACATTAATCGCACGAGACTGACCTACAGGACTCGTTCTGAATAGGACAAGAGTACATGAGAACTGGTTTTATAATGTGAGGTAATCGAGTTTGGTGCCAGTTTTAAGCTGAAGGGATTGTACAAAAGTTACATTGTATTGCCTTTCAGGAGCGCCGCGCGACGGTTTTGAAGTATTTTTATGCATATATCTATATAAAGCTTGATGACTTCTGTCTTATTTATTTTAAATATATGTGTTGTCGTCAGAATTGCGGGCCACCCGTGGATGCCATTTGCAAGTTGTCGTTCATTGATTCTAAGGGGGAGGCCTTTGTTCAACAGTGGACGGCTTCCGGCTGATGATGATGATGATATGTGTTATTAATATAACATTCTGATTGGCACAATCGCTAAGCGATGGGACCGCTGCGGGTTTCATACCCGCACGGGACAAAAATCTGTGTGATCCGCAAATATTTGTCTCGAGTCTGGGTGTTTGTGTATGTTATATTTCATGTTAGTGAAACGCACCCACGATACAGGAGGAATTCCTAGTGTGGGACGACGTTTTTTTTAAACAAAAGATAAGAATATTGATGTCAAAATTCCTTTGTACAAAGCTATATAACCAGTCAATAGCAGTTGTATCTGAATTATCGGTGATATTTGTTTTCCTTGAAAATATTGTAGGGTCATCCACAATACCTGGTTTTAACTAGCCTGTTGGTCTAGTGGTTAGGGACCCTGACTGCTAAACCGGAGGTCGTGTGTTCAATTCCCACCCAGGACAAATCTCTGTGTGACTAGGATAATCATTTTAGTGTCTGGGTGTAAATTTACTATAATATGTTTTTAGAAATATATAAATATGTTTATCAGTTGTCTGGCTGCCATAATACAGGCTCTGCCTAGTTTCAGGTCAGTTGACCTTATGTGAGCTGTCCACAGATATTATTATGATAGATATAACAAGTTCCGATGTATGTAGACAATATGTTACTTAACAAAATACCGGTAACATATCATGTTTATGGTATATTTAATACGACTCGTAACTTCGTGATCTTTGGATCTAGTTAAAGATTTGATTGCTCTCATAAATAAAGCGGTATTTACGGCTAATTGGCTAGATTTTTATAGTTTATTACTTCGTGGTGATACATTTGAGAACTGCTTTTCGCACTGTTTGCACATTTTGCAAGACGTATGAGAATGAGAATGAAAAAAAAGAAAATATTCTTATCTGCTCTATTCTTTCTCTCACACTCCGAAAAAATTTGGATAGCTACGAAAATGGTTATTTTTGAAAATAACTTTTTACTTTCAATACCAGTAATATTTTGTCCGACCCGGGATTCGAACCTAGGACCTCGTGCTCAGCAGTCGCGCTTAGCAAACACTAGACCAACGAGGCAGTCTTTATATTAATATTAGTATGGATTCAAATTAAAGCCGGTTTTATTTCTAAGCCGGTTTTTTTCTTTCTCGTTTTTACAACCTATCCTATTATTATGGGATTTGCTTGTTTTTGTCAAAAACCACCAGATATTAAGTCACGACTGGGTCACTGGGACCAATCGTTTACCAAAATAAAAACCTTGTCTAAATTGCATAAATTAGATTTAATTTGCCGTTGTTTCAAATTATATGCTGACATTTAGTTATTGCGGAATATATTGTTTGACATTATAATAACATGTTTAATAAACATTTAATATTTTATCCTGTTTTATGGCATACCCCCTTTACTTATTATAATTATAAATGCTTTACAATTAAATAAACAATGCAATGCTGCCAGTTTTTTGGGCACGTTACTGGTTGACATCGATGGGGATGAATTTTTTGATGCTATTTAACATTTTTTTTTGTATATATTGTTTTTATTTTGTATTAGATTTAAGTTTTAAAGAGTTGAAAATAGTTATAACAACAATAAAATAAAAAATTCTAAAGATTAAAAAAATATTTTCTTCTTTCGTTTGCATGTCAAATAATAGAGATGTAAATAGACTTAAGTGATGTTTAAATTAAGAGAGGTTTTAGCGTCGTTTAAAAGGTTGATCCACAGGTGTTTGTCCCGAAACTGGGTGTTTATGTTTGGATATTTCATGTTTGTTAAACGTAGGTACTCACCAAACAGCAGAATTTCCTGAGGCAATGTTATTTTTTTAAATCTAACAACATCCTCTTCATAATAAAACATAACATATAACATGCCAGTAATCCCCGAAGAGGTAGGCAGAGGTGCACATATAGTACACCTACATTTCGCCTGTTACGTTTTTCGGTCTCAATATAATAGGGGGCGAGCCTATTGCCATCAACTGGGCACAAATCCAGACTCCGTGCTGCTACTGAGAGAACCCAGTAACACTTTTCCCGACCGAGATTCGAACACAGGACCTCGTACTCAGCAGTCGCGCTTAGCAACCACTAGAGACTAGACCAACGAGGCAGTCTTCATATTAGTATGGATTAAAATTAAAGCCGGTTTTATTTCTAAATTGCAATAGTATGAATACTAAATCGATAATTAAGAAAAATCGTGATTAATCACAACTAAAGTAGGATGTGTTAACAGACTAATTAATACTCTCGCTTTGTTTGCATTAATTGCATGATATGTAAATATTTTGGTATGATATCATTGGTTTTAATTGGTTTACTTTACCACAAACTAGGAATTCAAAATAATTAAACTAACAAATCAATTACCATTTTTAATAAAACAGAAATTAAGCCGAGTGGTATCCGGCCAGAACAGACCACCCCTTTCCTCCCGTGGGTGTCGTAAGAAGCGACTAAGCAAAGATCCAGAGTCTTCTGTAACTTCACCACCAAGACAACGATCGCCAAGCCACTTCACAAGCGTGGGGATTATGGCAATCTCTCTACCTACTTTTTCTAAGGAGGAGGCATGCGTTCAGCAGTGTACGTCTTCCAACTCATGATGATAAAACATAACTTATCATTACGCTTGTATTCCCTAAAGAGGTAGACAGAGGTGTATTGTATATCCACATTTCGTTAATTCAGTTAAACAAATCGTTTCGAAAAGACATTGTGCTGGTTTTAACTTACGACCTTTGACTTAGCAGTCCAAAGCCGATAGCACTCGGATATCAGAGCTACAAATGTGGCTATCGGCTCATGAAGACGAAGAAGTTCGCTGTTTGTGATTGCCCACCAGGCTCCTCAATTTCAGTAGTTGCGTTTTCCGACAAGTAGACTGACGAGACAAGATATAAAACCACGTTATATTATTCTCATTAAACTTAGTGGTACAAATGTTTAACTTATTCCGAGTAGAGGCGGTGTGACCGCACACCATAATGCCTGCTATGAAGCTGTCAATCGTCTGAGAGCGTGTAATGAGTGCTGGGAACACCCGTTATTTTGTGACACTTGGGGCACAAGGCATAGGGGATAGCGGCCAGTCAGTTGTGCCCCAGAGGGTGTATAAATAATTACTTTACACTTATATTATTGACGACCTGATTAGCGCAGTGGCTAAGCGATTGGATTGCGATTGGACAAAACTTTGTGCCAACCACAGATGTTTGTCCCGAGTCTGAGTGTTTGTATGTGATATTTCATGTTTGTGAAACGCACCCGTGACACAGGCGAAATTCCCAGTGTGGGGCGACGTTTTAGAAAAATATCATTATCATCACACAAATTATATATTTTATATGGATCACATATCCTAATATTATAAAGGCAAAAGTTTGTAAGTTTGTTACCTCACCACGCTCAAACGACTGGACCAATTTCGATTAAATTTGCTATGGAGGTAGCTGAGCCAGCTTATTATATACATACTGCAAAACATTAGATATCATCGCTAATTCTTAATACTTGGCTCAAACGAAGCCGTATCTAGTTAAGATCATCCAAGTTACGGTAAGTTTCGTCCCATCATGTAGCAAGTCAAACAAATCTTGGTTATCGGTGATGCTGTCCGTTATTTTGTAAACATGATAAACGGAGTATGAGCAGTCATCTAGATGTGGAATGTAATGAGTGTTAAGCTATCTTGCGGTATTGCATGATGCGACAAATTATTGTTGGATGATATTATGTCTTGTGGACTGCCTCGTTGGTCTAGTGGCCGGTTAGTGCAACTGCTGAGCACGAGGGTTTGAATACCAAGCCGGGTAAAGTGTTCCCGTTTGGTGGTTCCGAGTAGCAGCAGGGAGGTTGGGTTTGTGTTCGGTTGGCAATAGGCTTGTCCCCTATTACATTGGGACGAATCGGATGAACTCAAAATGAGCTTAGCTATACATAGACTAGAATCAGCCTACGACTTTGCGTGTAAATCTTGGTATTTTCGTATCTTTTCCGGGACTAAAGTAGTCCATCGTAAATATCTAAATATTGTTTTTTTTTTTTTGAAATTCGGATGATTAGTTCCAGAGATAATACCCTACATACAAACATTAATTACGTCTCGGCCAGTAGTATCTAGTCTGGAATTGACCATCCCCTTTCCTTCCGTGGGCGTCATAAGAGGCGATAAAAGGAAAATCGAGAAGATCGCCAGCAGCGTCTTCTGTAACTTCACCACCAATACTTCGATCCCCAAGCCGCTTACCAAGCGCCCCCTTACCTACAGGGGAGGCCTTTGTTCAACAGTGGACGTCTTCCGGCTGATGACGAATATCAGTATGAAGAGTAAGAGATAATACTTACTTCCCAAACATAATCATTGTTTTCTCGCCTTCCTAATGAATCTTTTTATAGTTATAATCGAGAACAATTGCCTTTCCATAGCTAGTATAATCACGCGACATTTCCCGCTCCGCTATGCGCAATAATAACAGTATTAAACGCGTTAGCAATAAATTACTAAACAAATTGTATGCGGGGAACAAACGATTGAGAATGTGTAAACACTGCTAGCAGTGGAAGCAGATCAATGGGAATATACTAGCTAACGTAGGAGTTTTTGTAAAGGTTGCCCTAGTCTAGGAGTTATTCAAAAGTTGTCCTAGACTAAGAGTTATTTGTAAATGTGGTCCTAGCCTAGGAATTTTATAGGACGCACACTTAGCCATCGGTTTGATAAATCCTATTACTATCAACCGGGCATATTAAGCTAATGGAAAAACCCTCCTTTTGGCACAGACAGGCAGTAACACTTTGCCCGACCTGGGTTCCGAACCCAGGACCGTATGGTCGACGCGGATGTCTGTAAGTTCTTGTCATATTTACGAGCAAACCCATATAAATCCAGTCCATTACCTATAGTCTTTGTTAAAACGCTCCACATGTTACTTGAAACACTCAGCTTTGTTTGAAATCGTTCTTATGACCCTAATACACTAAAAATCTAGTTAAAACACTGCGAGTTTAACAGCTCAGTTAACATTTAGGTCACATGAAGAGTTAAGATGCTAATGGGTTTAACTACGTTTGTTTAACTTGACTCTTTGTAGTTAGTGCTAGTTTTATTCAAGACAAAACTCGCAAGTATTTGACGAAAGATCGAATTTAATATCTAGGCATTTAAGTATTGTAGATAAGACCCATATTTTTACAATGGAGCTTGCCAAGCGTGGGGAATATGGCACCCCCCCCCCCCTCCTTGCTTAAGGGGATGACCTTTGCACAACAGTGGACGTCTTCCAGCTGATGATGATGTTGATGAAGGGAAATAGTATGAATAGTTGGTAGTTTAAAGTTAAACTAAAGGTTTTAGCTATTTACGTTGTACGGTTGATGGCAATAGGCTCGCCCCCTATTACATTGGGACCCAAAAAACATAACTGGCGAAATGTGGGTGTACTATATGTGCACCTCTGCCTACCCCTTCGGGGAATACAGGCGTGATGCTATGTTTAGCTATAAAACTATATCCCTAGCTAGGTACCTTACGAAGTTAAATACACTCAAATCATAAGTAACGAAAACTAACAACTCATAAAACATTTTATACCAAGCAACCTTAAAACCAACAGTGGATAAACCATAGACTATTAAAACTAAATTAAGTATAGCGTACCATGTTTTATGGTTAAAGTTAATTTTAACTGTCATGGTCCAGTTGTCAAGTGTGCCGACGATGGTAACCGAAATAGTTAAACTTGAACTAGAGACGAGTTTAAGGCCGTGACACTATCCATTGTGGTTATTTCTTGTACCTTTTATATAGTGAGGTCTCGGCTTCAATAGGCCTAGGACCTAGTACCGTAGGATCCCTAGGTCTAGGACTAGGTCTTACAAAGTATTAAGAACTGTTTTCGATAATAGCAATAGGTGTTTTGTGAAGGATTTTTTTTATAACCTAATCTTAAACAGCTATAGGAAATGTAAAAAGCAAACAATTGAGTAGTAAATTTTTAACAATAATTCGTGTTTATTCTTTTTATTTTGTACTTATTTTAAAAATGTACTATCCAAAATGAAATTAACTATTTAAAACAGACACAGTATAATTAAAACAACAATAGTAAAGTAATTAAGAAGAAAACAAATAAACTACTTCTGATAAATACCACCCACGCGGCGCGCCGTCGGCCATGTCTGTCATTTTGACAACTCAAGCGCTTATGTCAAATGATGACGTTTGGAAAGGTAATGGATGCAATCAGACGTCACCTTGTCTTCCTGTCTGTCAAAATCAAACTTGATTGTGTTTCTAATTGTTTTTGATCTTATTTTATTTGTTTATATGTTTTGAAAGAGTTTGTTCTTTTTTATTATACATCTTATCTAATTATTTAATAATTATGGGTCTTGATAATTGAGTATGGAATAAAGTACGTAGTACGTAGATATGGGATGTTTATTTGAGCTTGTGTTTCGCCTAACAAAACCAATTGATGACGACGAATGTTAAAAAAACCACCATCATTACTGATATACATTTATTTGTTTCAATACAACAATATGTATTGTGTAAATTATAAAGTAAACTTTAATCATAACATATAAAAAAAAGTTTAATTAACTTTGCATAAATAACCAAATTATTCAATTTCTCACGTCATTATCATTAAAATTTTACAATATCATACATAACATAACTTTGCATTACTTGCAATTTTTAAACCGTCAAAAAACAACCCTATTCCAAAAAGTACATTATTTCTAGAGCTACAAATATACCTCGATTATTTGCTTGTAAGCAGTAATTTTATAGAACCCTTATTATGCCTTGCAGGTATTCTCCTTACAGACTTTAAATTCCCCCTTCTCATCGCAGCAGACACAGACACAGTCCTTACCTTCGGTAGGAACACAAATGCAGCCCGACTTATCACACTTCCCATTATCATCACATTTGCAGTCATCGCAGCTGACGATCTTTCCTTCGCTGTTCTTGCACACACAGATGCAGGATTTCCCAGCACTTGGAATGCAGACACATCCTGTCTTACTGCACTCTGGAGAATTATCTACTTTTGTGCTGCAAGTGCAATTCTTGCAGACTTTAAATTCCCCCTTCTCATCGCAGCAGACGCAGATACAGTTCTTACCTTCGGTAGGAACACAAACGCAGCCTGACTTGTCACACTTCCCATTGGCATCACATGTGCAGTCATCACAGCACATGATCTTTCCTTCGCTGTTCTTGCACACACAGATGCAGGATTTCCCAGCACTCGGAATGCACACACATCCTGTCTTACTGCATTCTGGAGAATTATCTACTTTTGTGCTGCAAGTGCAATTTTCACACACCTTAAATTCCCCCTTCTCATCGCAGCAGACGCAGACACAGTCCTTACCTTCGGTAGGGATACAAACGCACTCAGATTTATCACACTTCCCATTGGCATCACATTTGCAGTCATCACAGCACACGATCTTCCCTTCGCTGTTCTTGCACACACAGATGCAAGATTTCCCAGCAGTTGGAATGCACACACATCCTGTCTTACTGCATTCTGGAGAATTATCTACTTCTGTACTGCAAGTGCAATTTTCACACACCTTAAATTCCCCCTTCTCATCGCAGCAGACGCAGACACAGTCCTTACCTTCAGTAGGAACACAAATGCAGCCCGACTTATCACACTTCCCATTATCATCACATTTGCAGTCATCACAGCTGACGATCTTTCCTTCGCTGTTCTTGCACACACAGATGCAGGATTTCCCAGCACTCGGGATGCAGACACATCCAGTCTTATCACATTTCTTGCTTTCTTCAGGGCTAGAGCAGGAACAATCGTCGCAAGATTGTATTCCACCTTTTTCGTCGCTGCACACACAAATGCATGACTTCCCTTCAGATGGGAGGCAGATACAGGATGAGTCTTCACATTTCCAGTCATTATCGTTTATTTTGATTGGTTTGCAGTCGTCACAGCGTACGATTTTTCCTTCATCGTCTTTGGACAAACAAACGTAAGGTTTGCCCTCAGTTGGGATACATAGACAGTTGCTTTTATCGCAAACGAAGGTATTTTTAACGGAGACTTTGCAGCACGGCATGATTATTTATTTTATTCTGAAATTAAAGAGAAATAATGATTAAATTAAGAGTATTTAAACCACAGAATCACTGCCTACAAAATGTTAAATAAATTACCAAAATAATCTAATTTAGAAAGATCTGTTTATGTGTGGTTATAAATGTTTTTTTTATTTCTTGCTCATTTATTATCAACAAACAAAAATCAATTGTACAAAAACAAAACGATTAAAAAAATTAGGGGCACAAAAATAATTAAAAAACATAAAGTTAAATAATAAAAAAACTCACCTTCACACGAAAAACGATGAAACAAAAAACAACTTGTTTATATACTTATCAACACTCGTATTGTAGGCAAGAGTATTGTTATCAAACTGATAACTGTCGCCGGTTCTCGCGTGTATATATTCAATAGTGATAACTCGTGTGCAAAACAAGTGCCGTACGCATTTGAAACGAGTGCAAACGTGAATCACGCTTTTTACTCAGGTGCCGTGTGAATCTTACGGTTCTGGAGTTCTAGTACTTTCGTATCGAACTTGGTATGATGAAATATTAATTAAACATAACATCACGCCTGTATGAAGGGGTAGGCAGAGGTGCACATACAGTACACCCACATTTCGCCAGTTATGTTTTTTAGGACCCAATGTAATAGGGGGCGAGCCTATTGCCATCAACCCGGCACAAATCCAGACTCCGTGCTGCCACTGAGAATTACGTAATGGAAAAACCCAGTAACACTTGGCCTGGCCCGGGATTCGAACCCAGGACCTCGTGCTCAGCAGTCGCGCTTAGTTACCACTAGACTAACGAGGCAGTGAAATATTAATTATTTTGCTGTAATAGAACCAACAGATATGAGTCATAGACTCATGCCATAGCCTATATCCAGGGCGATTTGAGGACCTGATTGGCGCAGTGACTAAGCCATTGGACTGCTGCGCTGAGCGTTGTAGGTTTCAATTTTCGCACGGGACAGGAATTTGTGCCAACAGCAGATTTTTATCCGGAGACTGGGTGGGTGTATGTGATTATTCATGTTTATGAAACGCACCCACGATACAGGAGACATTTCTAGTGTAGGGCGACGTTTTAAAATAAAACATGGGCTGGACTCTGCGTCGTTCTAGTGGTCACAAAATTAGTTTGATTTCCGGGACAAAGTGTCATTGGGATTTTCTATCATTTCAGTAGCAGCTCGGAGTATATTTTTTGGATTTTCACCTCACTAAAACCAGTCATTTGGTAACTATACTTTCAAGATTCAAAATAACTGCCTAGTCGACTCCACACGTGACCAAAGGGCTGGTTCATTTTTTGGCCAAAGAATTAGCATTGCCATTGAACGTGGCAATGCTGCCAGTCTTTTGGGCACGTTACCGGTTGACATCGATGGGGATGAATTCTTTGATGCTTTTGTGGGGACACACACACACGCTCTCACTTAACAGTGTATATTAACAGGATCGTGAAATATAATTCAGTTGGCATTTGACTCTCGAGCCTTTCATTTACCGTCCCGATAGGCAACCCTACACACAACTACACGAACAGTGGTGACCCCGATCTCGACACAAGCGCACGATGAATCCGCAGTACGCGCCAACGCAACCGAGTGCTATAAAATACGAAGAACAACCAGTGACAGTTTCCGCAGTGTCAGTGTCAGATAAAATACCGAACATTTGGCCGGAAAATCCACGTCTTTGGTTTATGCAAGTAGAGGCAATATTGGCACCACAAAAAACGTCAGACCTTAACAAATATTACATGGTGGTAGGAAAACTAAGCAAGGATGTGGTACAGCAAATAGCAGACATATTGGCCAATCCCCCGGACACCGAAAAATTTGAAACACTAAAAAAACGACTTCTGCAAATATACGAAGAATCTGAAACAAGACAAGTGCAAAAATTAGTATCAGAAATGGAATTAGGAGACCAGAAACCAAGTCAACTATTGAGAAAAATGAAGGAATTAGCAAGAGAGAAGATAAAGGATGATACGTTACAAATACTATGGCAAAGTCACTTACCGTCAGCAGTTCGAGCAGTACTTACCGTCACGTCAACAAAGGACCTGGAAGAAATGGCAATAATAGCAGATAAAATTATGGAGACGAACCAGTCCGCGCAAGTCAGTGAAGTAGCGCGTGGCGAGACGAAGTCCGTGACTACATTCGACGTAGCATCGATCATGGCAGAAATAGCGAAGATCAACCTAAAAATAAATGAGATGGACAGAGGAAGAGAAAGATATAGAGGAAGAGGTGGACGTAGGAACTTTTCGCGTAGCCGCTCAAGGTCAAGACCGCGCAGGACATCCGATAGTGCTGATTGGCTGTGTTCGTATCACTGGAGGTACGGACAAAGAGCGAAGAAATGCAGAGACCCGTGCAACTGGAAAGATAAGAACTCATCACCGAAGTCGGAAAACTAGGACAACTGCAACCGGTGGCGGAAAGTTTGACAGTTAAGGATCACCGCCTAATAGTAAGTGATAGAAAACTTAATATTAAATTCTTGATAGATACAGGAGCATGTATTTCTGTTTTACCTAAAGTTTTAGTAAAGAAAAAAAGCGAATTAGATTTAAACTCAGATTTTAAACTATTTGCTGCAAACGGTACAGAAATTAAAACTTATGGAACAAAGACACTAGTATTAGATTTAAAATTAAGGAGACCTTTCAAATGGACCTTCGTAGTTTGTGACGTAAAGCAACCAATACTAGGAGTAGATTTTCTAAAGCATTTTATGTTAATTGTAGATATTAATGGTCGTTGTTTAAAAGATAAGATTACTAATTTGGCAGTACGTGGAACAATCGCAGGCCAATGTGAACCAGCGATTTCTGCGTTACGAAAAGACCATCCGGTATATGATATAATAAAAAAATATACAGATATTCTTAAACCTATGTCATTCAAGGAAACGCCTAAACACACAGTCTACCATTACATTGATACTACGGGACCTCCTATCTTTTGTAAACCTAGACCTTTAGCGCCTGAGAGATACAAAATCGCCAAAGAAGAATTTAAAAACATGTTAGAAGCAGGCATATGTAGACCATCAAAATCGGAGTGGGCTAGTCCCCTACATTTAGTTCCTAAAAAAGGAGGGCAAGTTCGTCCTTGTGGCGACTACAGAGCTTTAAACGCGATAACCAAACCGGATAGATATCCAATACCTAGAGTACAGGATTTTACATATTTACTAGCGAATAAAACAATATTTTCGAAAATAGATATCAAAAAAGCCTATCATAATATTTTAATAAATCCAGATGATATTTGCAAAACCGCGATAACGACACCTTTCGGTTTATATGAATTTGAACGCATGATTTTTGGTTTAAAAAATGCTGCTCAAACATTTCAACGTTTCATGACAAACACCGTATTGTCAGGCTTAGACTTCCTATATTGTTATTCAGATGACATATTAATTAGTTCAATTAACACAGAACAACACCGCGAACATTTAGAGCAGGTATTTCAACGTTTAAACGAATTTGGAATCACAATTAACTTAGAAAAATGTACTTTTAACGCTACGAAAATAGAGTTCCTAGGCTACGAAGTTAGTACGTCAGGCATCAAACCTATAAAAGATAAAGTACAAGCAATTGTCGACTATCCTAAACCCCAAAATATCAGTGAATTAAGAAAATTTTTAGGTATGGTTAACTTTTACCGAAGTCATTTACCAAAAGCAGTAGAATATTTAGAAACATTAAATAAATACATTCATAAATCTAAAAGGAACGACAAAACACTCATACATTGGACACCGGAAGCTGAACAAGCATTCTTGAAATGTAAGAATAGTCTCACACAGGCAGTCACGTTATCGTTTCCAGTAACAAACGCGCCATATGCGCTATTTGCTGATGCATCAAATAATTGTGTAGGAGCTGTGTTGCAACAGTATATTCACGGTAAATGGAACCCGTTAGGATATTTCTCAAAGAAATTAACTGAAACACAAAAAAACTATAGCACCTATGACAGAGAATTACTTGCTATATTTTTAGCCGTAGAACATTTCAGAACCCTGTTTGAAGGTCGTCAATTAATTATCTTTACGGACCACAAGCCTATAACATTTGCATTTTCAAAATTATGTAAAACAAATAATAAAGAAAGCCCAAGACGTATCAGACAATTACTATTTATAAGCGAATTCACAACTGACATACGCCATATAAGTGGGCAATATAACATAGTTGCAGACGTGTTATCGCGCATAGAAAGTATAGAATGTACAACAACCGTAATTGATTATGAAAAACTGGCAACAG
This sequence comes from Abrostola triplasia, assembly GCA_946251915.1. Taxonomy (NCBI): domain Eukaryota; kingdom Metazoa; phylum Arthropoda; class Insecta; order Lepidoptera; family Noctuidae; genus Abrostola; species Abrostola triplasia. The sequence continues at coordinate 10,136,537 of OX276433.1, forward strand.
AGCAAAAGAAAGATCCACAAATAAAAAACTTAATAAACGACAATAGAAACCAATTTAAGAAATTCCAAGTACCGAACAGCGATAAATATATATACTGTGAAATATCAAAGGAAAATGCAAGACCTTATTTAACTGAAAATTGTAGGAAAGATATATTTTACGCAATACACAATCTCAGTCATCCAGGCATACGTACATCGCGCCAGATGATTAAAGAAAAATATTGGTGGCCAAGTATGAACCGAGATATTGGCCTATGGGCAAAAACATGTATTAGCTGTCAAAGAGCAAAAATAAATAGACATACTAATTCAAAGTATGGTAAATATCCTCCTGTTGACAGATTTGATCATATACATATTGATATAATAGGACCACTTCCTATAACCTCAGAGGACTACAGATACTGTTTAACGATAATAGACAGAGGTACAGGTTGGCCAGAGGCATATCCTTTAAAGGATATAACAGCAGAGACAGTAGCAAAAATTCTATACACGGAATGGGTATGTAGATTTGGCTGTCCAGTTCAACTTACGAGTGACCAGGGCAGGCAATTTGAAAGTAGATTATTTGCAATTTTAATGGCATACTTAGGAGTACAAAAGATAAGGACAACCCCGTACCACCCTCAAAGTAATGGAGCAATTGAGCGATGGCATAGAAGTGTAAAGGCATCATTAATGGCAAGGTTAAATGGTAATAAAAATTGGACGCACGAACTTCCTAGTGCAATGTTAGGACTTCGCGCAGCCATCAAATATGATAGAGGTGTAAGCGCCGCACAAATGGTATACGGCCGAGCTTTGCGATTGCCAGGAGAATTTTTTGTAGCAATAAGTAATCAAGATTACGAACCACATGTTATTGTACAGAACATCAGTGACACCATAAAGCAATACAAGCCGATTGATATTAAATCTAATGAGTCTAAAGTATTTTTTGTACATCCCGATCTTAAAGATTGCTCACACGTTTTTTTAAGAACTGACAAGATAAAGAAATCATTAACATGCCCGTATGAAGGCCCATACAAAGTGTTGGAAAGGACAGAAAAAGTTTATAAAATTCAATTATCAGACAGAGCATTATCAGTTTCAATAGATAGGTTAAAACCAGCCTATTTATTGAAAGAAAATGTAATGGGACAAAGTAACGAAGAAAGTGTAAAAAAAACTAAGAGTGGAAGAACAGTAAAAACTCCTGTCAGATTCTTATAAAAACGTAATTAGTTAAGATAATTCAATAAGTAGTATTAGAAAATAAAATATAAGCAAACATGGGTAATGTAACTAGTATGTAAGAAGTGTTGACTATACTTAGCAACGTATCAAATAATATGAGTCATGTGCATAACAATTATTTTGTTAAGTGTTGTCAAGCGCAACCAAGACATAATATTGTTTAGTTATGCGAAAAATAAAAAGGTATGTTAAAAAGTGTGTTAAAATAAGAAAAACAAATTGTAAGCAAATTAGTATAAATATCTTTATTGCACTGAAATATTAAAACAATACAGAATGTAAGTCAAGTTAATCTTAAAAAATAAGGACATCCTGTTGTTAAAATGTAACACAATACAGTAACTATAGATGTGTGTACCTACTCTAGATAATTACTATGTAAGTACCTTAGAAACAACATTGTAATGTAAAAGTAAACTAAACAAGTAAAAATTATATCATACAATTTTTTAAAAAAGGGGAGGAATACTGTGGGGACACACACACACGCTCTCACTTAACAGTGTATATTAACAGGATCGTGAAATATAATTCAGTTGGCATTTGACTCTCGAGCCTTTCATTTACCGTCCCGATAGGCAACCCTACACACAACTACACGAACACTTTTTAACTTTTTATTTTTGTATATATTGTTTTTATTTTGTATTAGAATTAAGTTGTATATATTTGTAAAATAGTATGTTAATCTATAATTAAATTTTAAATATTATGTACTGTGAGTAATAAGATATATATAATAAAATTCAAAACATTACTGAGAAATTGTATAGTACATGTCTAAAATGGATAATATTAAGAAGTTATGTAAAACGCTTCTTCCACACGAGACCAACATTGTTTGATGCGCAGACACGAAACAGCAAAATTTCTTATAAAAAGAGAGAGCATTGTTAATCTCATACACAATAAGGTTGCTAAATTCAATTTTAATTTTGTTCAATTCGTAGTCTTCATACACTTAGCATCAGAAGTAGATTAAAAATTTAAAAAACTGAATGTCAAGTAATTGAAAAAATATACCTACATAATTAAAGTTTTGGGCACCCTACCAGTCGACAGCGATGAGGAGGAATACTTTGATGCATAATTTTTCGTTTCAATTTTATCTTTTGTATATATTTATTTTTAAGGAGTGTAAATAAGTGTAAATAAATAATTTTAAGCCATGTTTTAAAAAAAAAAATCACTTTATACTTTCAAATTATTTAAGAATATTAACAATTATTACGCCACTCAACGTGGCAATTCTGCCAGTCTTTTGGGCACCTTACTGGTTGACATCGATGAGGATGAATTCTATGATGCTTTTTAACGTTTATTTTTATATAATTACTTATATTGTTTTTATTTTGTATTAGAATTAAGTTGTAAATAGTTGTAAAATGGTTATTATTTTAAAATTTAATATCTTCAAGATTATTTAAGGTTATTCACCACTTATGTAACAAATTGTTCTTCAATATTTTATGGTATGTGAAAATGATTAGTTTCTTTTGTAGTTGACTGTACTTTTAGTCAGGCAACCACAACTTAATGCGTCTAGACGGATTAAATCGAATTTTCTAAAAATAATCGTTATTTTTTTAACGACAATGTGCACGGTATCTAGCAACTTAATAGGTTCTTGATGACTTGTAGCTTAGAATTGTGTACCTAATACTCTAATGTAGTCATACTTGTCACGTCAGAAGGATATAACCACGGATAAGCTGGTCTGTAGGTCTATTCTCATAACTTTAGACGTTTTCGTTGAGCACTCATTTTTAGAGTCTGACCACGGCCAGTGTAACTCGGTCGAAAAATCAAGCCAAAAATTTAAAAAAATGTCCGCTTTATTTCCCGTTTTGTAATTTCCATTATGTTTTCGTTCAGTGCAATAGCGATATACTTTCGATCTTCCTATCGCATAGTGTGTACCGATGTCCTCCTTTATATTTTCTGGCAACTGATAACTAATTAATAGTACGCAGAACAAATCGAGAAAAGGTTTGAACTTGCGACCTTTGATTTCGCAGTCCAACGGTCATACCACTCGGCTATCACTGCTGTGATAAAAAAAATACTCAACGTTATTTCGAGTGACGGAAACTGTGCCTAGATACACCGAAATCCGTATACAAATCAAATAATAGCAGACAGTCCACCGTCACCAACCGGGCCTTATTTGGGCCTCAAGGCGGTTGGGTCCATCGCCCACGGTAATTCGCAATACCACTGACGAAAACGCCAGGTCCATAGCAGTAACTGGTCCAAGGTGAACTAATTAGATATTATATTAGTTTTAAATAACCATGCTACATTCGACATTTAGTAAATCTGTAATTACCGTTCGTTTAGAGGATTTTAGCTTTTATTACGTTCGTGATAATGACGATGATAACTGCAGATATCGGATATCACTTGGCATTGTGATTGTTTTTTTTTCTTGTGTTTGATCTTCTTACCTAATAACTATATGATGCTTATGCCCGGGACTTCATGCCAGTGGATTTAGATTAAAATTACCTGTAGTGCATCAGTAAGCATGTTTGAATCTAACTTTGCTAACAATTTTGTTCAATATTTTTCCCGGGGAAGCCCAAAAATTTTAAATTCAAAAGAAGCCCAAGCTACTTCTTATAACACCAGCTATCTGCCAGTGAAAGTCCTTTCACATCCGTCAAACCGTCGCAGAGTAGCTCCTACCCACAAACTTCCAGCGTTTTTCTTTTTTTTCGCGGAACCCTATACATTTTCGAAATTCAAAATATCCTATATTAGACCCTAGACCATCACCCATCTGCCAGTAGCATTATACAACAAAAATAACCAGTCTGTCACCATGAAATCGAATTAACAAGTAACTACACTTCCTTAATGCTTTAAGAATTGGTCATGCAACGAACATGCATTAGAAAATGACCAAACAAAAATGCAACACAAGTGTGTAACAGTAAAAAGAGAAATTGGGCTTTATAGAGAAAGTCCGGTGTGCAAGCCTGCAATTTATTTGCATGCTAAAGATGCATGACGCAACTCTTCCTGCATATTTTGCATCCTAAAGCATTTACTATTTAGTCATTACTCATTCACTTGCAGTATTTAGTATACACAATGTTGATAGTATACAACATACGTAGAGTATTCATGCAATGTTTAATACGCAGTAGCCAATCAATGTTTCATGCACTGTTTGAAAAACACTGCCCAATATGAATGAATGAATGACATGATATAAACATATGCAGGGTAGTATAATCAATGACTTTGACGTTCTGATTGGTGCAGTCGGCAGAGGTAGCTGTGCGGGTTCGATTCCCGCACCGGACAAATCTTTTGTTCAATCCGCCGTTCGCCAACCGTTTTTGTGTATATTTTATCTGCAAATATTTGTCCCGAGTGTGGGTTTCTGTATGAGATATTTCATGTTTGTGAAACGCACCCACGATGCGGGAGAAATTCCTAGTCAAAAACGTAATATATTTTTTTTAATTTATAAATTGTGACTACTTCATGAATTAACAATATGATTCATATCATTATTATTATATGAATTAACTAAGCTGTAATTTACCCCCCAGTCAGCCCCACCCCCCTTTTCAGTCCAAAAGCTGAACTGCAGACTATCGTGAGTATTTTAAGTTATATTGAAAAGGTATCGCGGCAACACATTATATAACAGCTGACGTAATGAATCATTAACACGTAGGTGACATAAATACTTGAGCGACCCATTCGCGATGATTGCCTCGCAGCCGGCAAGGTAACAGGTATGTTCTTATGCTCACAATTATAATATAGTCATTGTTTCGTGTATAACATAAGATTATGTTGTAGTTTTATAGTCCTGCCTTGTTGGTCTGGTGAGCACGAGGTCCTGCCTTCGAATCCCGGGAAAAGTTTTACTGGGTTTTTCCATTATGTCATTTTTAGTACCAGTACGGAATGTGGCAATAGGCTCGCTTCCTATTACATTGGGGTCTATAACATAACTGGGGTAATGTTGGTGTACTAAGTATAATGTCCAATTGTCTACCTCTGCCTACCCCTTAGGAGAATACAGGCGTGATGTTATGATTTGTTTTTTTTTGTTAGGATCTAATTGCTCTTTTACATAAAACAAAATTGGGGTGTTTCTAATATATTTTTTTTATAAATGGTATGAAAGTATACACAGTACACATCACAAAAATACTTTTTTTTGTTTGTCTATCTGTCCGCTGATTCCGGATCTCCGAAACGGCTGGATCGATTTTGACCGAACATTCACTGGTCGATAATGTTATAAGGAGTAAGTTAGATTACTTTTAAATTTGAAGAAAGAATGATGCAGTTAAAAGCACAGGTTACAGCTAGATATGTATACCTAATCAGGAATTACTAAGAGCCATGCGTTGCAGGTTAAATCCTTTTCTTGTTAGCCGATGTAAGAAATATACGGAAGTAGAGTTGAGTCGCGACAAACCAACAGTTGTCCATTGAATTTATTACCTTGCCCGTTTTATGTTTATTGAATGATGACGTAAACGCAATAAAGTGAGAATGAAGTCATTTTTATTGGCCGCTACTTCACGCCTGCAACTTTGTGTGTATTTAGTATTGTACCGCTGCATTTCCATCAACCTGTGGGTTCTATAAGAATGGATTTTTTTCCGCCTATTTTGTTTCCCACTGTTGGGCAAAGGCCTCCCATTTGTCCTTCCAAACGTCTCTATTGTTAAACCAATACATACATAAATTATATATAGAATACACTATAAAGGGTGCCAGGGTGGTAATAAAGCTACCTACTAGGCATTGGTTTCCAATACTCTAGGTACTCTTTTTTTAATAATGTCGCCCGCATTAGGAATTTCTCCTGTATCGTGAATGCGTTATACAAACCAAAAAATATCACAATAAATACCCAGACTCGGGACAAGCATTTGTCCCGAGCGGGAATCAAACCCGCAACCCTTAGCGCTGCAGTCCAATCTCTTATACATTGCACCAATCAGTCGTCAGCCAGATGAATTATTTTGTAATAGTCAACAACATGAGATAATACGAGATTATATATTTATCTCGAATTCACGATATTAAAATCGATAAAACTAGTACATTTTCGTCATAATAAGCTTAGATATCTCATTAACAAGATTCATTAATAGTTACTATGAATGATTTGCGTAATTTTTAATATCTGAAGAAATTGTTTTGCGAAATAGGTATTTAACTTTATTGCTTTTACGTAATAAAATGTGATTTATCGAGACAGATTTGATGGTTTCTACCGAATCGAATGTGAAATAGTAAAACAGTACCTATAAGTTGAGCCTTCATTCTTAAGATTTAGTAAGACTGGGTGGATCAACAAAGTATTGCTATTCAACCTTGATCGCGATGTACTTGTAACATTGTAGGTTTCTATAAAAATTTAATTAATACACATTTCAATTTTATTACCGACAAATGTGGTAATAAATCTTATGATGACATCATTAAATTCAATTTGAGTATACTCATATTTGACCTGTTATCTGAATTTCTCGATATTCTCGAAAAGGAAGAATTTACTGATTATTCATTCAATGAGGTTTTTGCAAAATATTTTGTGCACATACCGTGAAATGTTCATGTAATTATGTATTGACAATCAACAAGTTTAAAAGCTGTTTCCCGTCAAGGAATTTCTTCTGTATCGTGGGTGCGTTTCACAAACATGAAATATCACATATACAAACACCCAGACCTGGACAAACATCTGTGGATGGCGCAAAATTTGGTCCTGCGTAAATCGAACCCACTACCCTTAGCGCAGCTGTCCCATAACTTAGTCACTGCGCCAATCAAGTCGTCGAAGCATTACGTGTATCATCATCATCAGCTTTTAAGTGACCCACTGCTGGGCATAAGCCTCCTCCCCTAAACGCCACTGATTCCTGTTTTAGGCCTTTTGCATCCAGGTCTTTCCCTGTACAGCAACAACACCATCAGTCCACCTTGCTGGAAGTCTACCAGGGGCATTACGTCAATACCGCCCGTTAATTATTAGTTATAGATCTTCAGACAATGCATCTCATCATGCATGTCTTACAATACTATATAAGCTATACAACCTCGAGAGGAACCTTCAAAAACCATATAGGTGACGTAACATGAATAATGCATGTGTCGTCATACATTAAACCCACTACAAAGGTCGAAGGCCGCGTCGTCCTTATTGAGTCATCATTTAATAACATTTTACAGCTTTAGATTTCTGCCGAGTGGTGTCCGAACTAGAATTGACCACCCATTTTCCTCCCGTAGGTGTCGTAAGAGATCCCCTCCCCTTACCTAAGGAAAGATGTCCACTGTTGAATAAAGGCCTCCCCCTTAATGGGGAACGGGAGCTTGCCATAATTCTCATACTGGGCAATCGGCTCGGGGATCGCAGTATTAGTGTTAAAGGTACATAAGACGCTGCTGCCCATCTTCTGGATATCTCCTAAGTCGTCTCTTACGACACCCACGGAGGGAAAAGGGGTGGTCTATTCTACGCCGAATACCACTCGACAACTTGACGTACCTTCCGATTTCTATAAAGTCTATAGGAGCTATTAAGATTATATTGTTACGACCCAATACCCTAAGGTCTCTGGGGTCAGCAGACAGATTGTGTTGTGAGCTTTCTAATGAGTACGGTACTAGTTTCTTTATGCAAATCATGCTCTGTGGACGAGAATAATTTGTTTGACTTTGAAGACCTGATTGGCGCAGTGGATAAGCGATGTAACTGCCGAGCTAAGGGTGGCGGGTGCGATTCCCGCACGGGACAAGAATTTGTGTGATCCGCAGATGTTTGTCCCGAGTCTGGGTGTTTGTGTATGTGATATTTCATGTTTGTGAAACGTACCCACGATACAGAGAAAATTCCTAGTAGTAAAAAAATTAATAAAAAAGACACTTGATTTATATGTTAATGATACCATCACGCTTGTGGGACGATAAGGGGACCGGCCGTATTGTATTTTAATATCTCAGTCTGCCCTCGACCATGAATACTGTAAAGAATTCGAAATTTCGGAACAAAAAAGCAAAATAAACTGCTATAAATATCTTAAGAACCTTTTCTGCAAATAAAAAGACTAATCAGTTGTATTGAGAAAAACCATTAAACTCTGATTTCGCTATAAATGTAATTGTACAAGACAATTGTTAGTCTCTAATTCACATTTACCACACACACACTTTGCCAATGATTATACATTTTGAACAAGTCTCAATTCTTATTCATCATCGTCATCAGCCGGAAGACGTCCACTATTGAACAAAGACCTCCCCCTTAGACCGCCACAATGAACGACAGCTTCCAAATTGCATCCACCGGTTGCCCGCAATTCTGACGATATCGTCGGTTTGAATTTCAATTCTCATTCTTATAAAGCAATTCTTCCAGTGATCAGATAAAAAACAAGTCTCTAAGAATCAAAATCGAATATTGAAAATGACTAAACTGAGAACGGAACGCTAAACCGCGCGTTTGTCCACACCTACCGTAAACACATCAAAACCGAAAGTACTTATCAATTATCTTCGAATAACGTAGGTAACTTAACTTGTCTTATCTGTGTAGATACATAATATTATTATTGTATATATTATATATATATATATATATATATTGTATCAGTGACATGAATGACATATTATCTGTAACTTATCATCATCATCAGCCGGAAGACGTCCACTGCTGAACAAAGGGGGAGGCCCTTAGGGGGGGGGGGGGGTTGCCATAATCCCCACGCTTGGCAAGCGGCTTGGGGATCGCAGTATTGGTGGTTAAGTTACAGAAGACGCTGCTGCCCATCTACTGGATTTTTCCCTTAGTCGCCTCTTACGACACCCACGGGAGGAGAGGGGGTGGTCAATTCTAAGCCGGATACCACACGGCATAACTAAGTACTGTAACTTATACAGCGTATCAACTATCGCGTCATAATAAGGATGAAGAATTCAAAGGTTTCGTAATACGAACTTGGATGATTTACAATCATAACTTTCGTGAGTGTCTCTCAAGGATTTGATAAAAATATCTGGAAAAACCCATAATTAATAGCATTCTTTCTATGTTACAGGTAATTTCGAGCAAAACTACGCAAAGAGCATTAGGTTGGTCTTTTTCTTCTTAAATTTAAGAGCTCTTCTGGTGGAACAAACTCCACAGTTCTCTATTTTCATTAAGTTGGTAAGTTGTACAAAATATTTCACCTCAAGATCCAGATCCAAAACTTCCAATGTAATAGGGGGAGAGCCTATTGCCATTAACCGGCCATGCTGCTGATAAAAAACCCAGCAGGTAACATTATGCCCGGGATCCTAACCCAGGACCTCTCAGGAATTGCGCTTAGCAATCACTAGACCAATGAATCAAATAAAAATACTTGAAAAAAGTAATTCCGAGCTAAAACGAAGATTCCCTTACCCTGTGTCGTAACAGAGCTCCAATATCCTAGCTAGGGTCACATCGTGAGGTCACACGATGAAAGTAAGATTGCTGTGCCGTCCCTGTCACGGGGCAACCAACCTACTTCGATGACATCGCGCTGTTAACTGTGGATGGGTAGGTAGAGCTTAGAAGTGAAGAAACAACGCTATTTTTGCAATCGTTAACGTAAGTTTCTCGTTGAAATGTCTACTGACTTTGGTAAGTTCTACTTCTTCTTATCGTATGGTTGGTGAACAAGCTGATGTCAGAGTTTAAACCGCCTGTAGGCCTCTGACATGACTTTATACACCGCTGAAAAATCTCGCAGGTGTGAATATGTGTTAATCCAGGGTGTCATCTACCTGCATGTGAAATTTCATTAAAATCCATTCAGTAGTTTTTACGTGAAAGACTAAGAAATATAAGCATACTCAAAAACTTTCGCATTTATAATATTAGTAGGGATTAATCGTAATGGACAGTCTGCACTAAAACTTTCGCGTTTATAATATTATAAGGATTTCGCAAGAATGAATGAATGAATGATATCTTTACTGAGTACAGCAGATATGTTACACAATTTACTCGGCCGTTGTTCGTGTCGTTCTCAGGAAAATGCCTGGGTTTTCCACACGCGTTAAGAAACTCTGTAACTAGGCGATTACTTTTCACACCCGGTGGGAATCAAGAAAATTTACCATATCATACGATAAGATTATGTCGCCATTTTACTTGGATATTTAAAACTGTACTGCGACTGCTGAGCACGAGGTCCTGGGTTCGAATCCCGGGTCGGGCAAAGTGTTACTGGGTTTTTCCATTAGGTAATTCTCAGTAACAGCACGGAGTCTGGATCTGTGCCCGGTTGATGGCAATAGGCTCGCCCCCTATTACATTTGGACCTAAAACATAACTGGCGAAATGTGGGTGTACTATATGTGCACCTTTGCCTACCCCTTCGGGGAATACAGGCGTGATGTTATGTTGTGTTATGTTATATTTAAAACTGTAATTGACGATAATGGCGAAGTGATATAGGGTTGTGTGATGCGGATTCTATTCCCGCTCGGGACAAAAAATCTGAGCGATTCAAAAATGTTTGCCTTGTGTCTGTGACTGTGTATCTATGTGATGTTTTTTGTTTGTGATTCGCATCCATAATACGGAAAAATATCCTAGTAAGCAAAGTATAAAAAACTTAGGTATAACTTCTAAAAAAACAAGAAAGTAACTTGAATAAAGCAGCAGTGAAGATAAGATGAAAAACAAAAACCATTTCTGCCCCATGATCCTGCTCTGCCTACTCCGTCGGGGAATACATGCGTGATGTTACGGTTTGTTATACACCTCAGAGCTACCATTAGTTCACATCAGAAGATTAGCATTTAAATTAAATTGACAGCACTCCTAAATGGGTCCACCATAAGACAGGTTACGCAACATGTCCGATACGATTGAGTGATTAGAACTCACTAGATTTCTTACTTAGGCTGAGATATATAAAGCGCAATTAAATTTAAAAAAACACGTCACCCCACATTAGTAATTTCTCCTATATCGTGGGTGCGTTTCACAGACATGAAAATATCACATACATAAACACCCAGACTCTGGACAAACATCTGCGGATCACTCAATTTTTTTCACGTGTCGGAAACGAACCTAATGATAGCCATCATTATCGCTGTAGTTCAATCGTTTAGCCACTGCACCAATCAGGTCGCCGAACGAAAAATAACCCGCAATGAAAGCATGCAAACTTATAGTAAGGTACTAGCCCACTTACCATAAACTCCTAAAGCAGGACCTATTCTGTTGTGTAAGGAAGACGCCACTCCGATGCATGCAGCGGCGTCTCTCTTCCGCAACGGAAAAGGTCCTGCTTTAAGAGTTTATAGTAGGTGGACTGATCTCAGACTTATACTTCGAGTTAGCTTAAATTCGGTATTTCTTTTTATTTATAAACCAATATTTGTTTTCGTCTGAGATTTCATTCAGCCAATGTGTCCACATACGTAAAACTAAGACGATAAGCCAACCATAGTGACATGACTTAATTGTTTCCGTGACAGGGACTGAGATGAGTCTAAGTGCGCTTCATAGACCTCCGGCCTTAGATCGAAGCACTCTATATTTGCATATTTTCCCTATCAATAGTTAATCAACTTGTTTTATTGAGCGATAGGCGCCTATTTACGAATTGTAAAAGACAGTAAATTGGTGACTTGCCGGTACGCTGGTTGGTAGCGGTGCTGTCTCCTCAGGGTCACCAGGGTGGGCCATACGACCATATGAATATCGCCATTTGCTAAATTCGCCGAGGCTAAAAGAAATCGTGTTTAATATAAAATTTTAATATAAAATACTTGCAAACAATGACAACCTGATTTGTGCAGTAGCTAAGCAATTGGACTGCTGCGCTAAGGGTTGTAGGGTTCGATTCCCGTCCGAGATTTTTTTTTTAATGATCCGCAGATTTTTGTGTATGTGATATTTCATGTTTGTGAAACGCATCTACGATACTGGAGAAATTCATAGTGTGCGGCGACGTTTTTCTATAAAAAAAACACTACAATTAATTTAATACTCTGCAATTTCTATGTGCGAGTAACTGACTTTACATAAACAAACAAATGCCAACTGCCTGAATACCCCATAAAACAGTCAAATAGACTCCACATTCCCATAAAATTCTAACAAATAATCCCCCAAACCACGGTATACCCCAATTACAAATTTGATTTGTAACGCAAAATCGCACGTTCGCCCACACCGTACCCTATAATGTAACCCTAAACGCAAACCGTATAGTTATGGTAATGCGATATGGTATCGCGAGGTTGTAGTTTGGAAATCGAAAGTAGACTACATGTTGCGAACGAGATTGTCTGTGTACAGTCGAGAACAAAAGTGGAGACAAGATAAAGTTACGACTAGATATTATACCCGCGACTATGCTTGTATAAATAAAATTCGTCTGGAATCTTTTGACGTATTATATTTGATTACATACCTAGATATAAGTTTATAATGATGTAAATAATTAGGTTAACTCTATTCATCTCTCCGCTTTTTGCTGTGCCCGACAGTGTCCATAAAGATCTGTACTATTATAAGTCCGTCTATTTACTATTATGGAATGCAATAAAGTATTGAGTATATATCGCCAGTTAAGTTCATGTCTCATGTAATAGCCATTTACTACCGCCAGTAACTCCGTGCTGCTACTGAGACTGCTACTTATTACCAAGAAACGCAATAGCACTTAGCCTCACCTGGGAATCATACCCAGTTACCTCACCGTCAACAGTCGCAGTTTGCGACCACTAGACCAATGAGGCAGTCAGCAGGCAGGAAAGGAGTGGTCTTTACCACTCCTTTCCAATCTACTTGGATGGGTGCAATCAATATAAAGTGTTCGGCATACCAAAGTAAGCTTTATTATTTAAAAACAAAAGCGACTTTCGTGTACAATTATAAAAAATGTCATCCGACATTCTGCCTCACTATGGACCCTGTTTGACGATATATGTCAGACGAAATAATGTCATTTACAACCTTCCAAATATGGGAACTCGGCCGCCATGTTGCATTGTACAAGGCTTTTCATTTCATCCACATTTGGTTAACGTATTCTGTTTTATTTTATTTTTTCTGAGTGATCTCGAAATGTAGCCATCGATATTAATCTTCATCATCTTCATCATCAGCCGGAAGACGTTCACTGTTGAGCAAAGGCCTCCCCCTTCAGTAAAGAGAGGGGTTGCAGTAATGCCCACGCTTGGCAAGCGGCTTGGGGATCGCACTATTGGTAGTGTAGTTACAGAAATCGCTGCTGCCCATCTTCTGGATTTTCCCTTAGTCGCCTCTTACGACACCCACGGGAGGAAAGTGGGTGGTCAATTCTAGGCCGGATACCACTCGGCACGTTATGTAATAATCTTAAATGTGTCATGTAAAAAAATATTTTATTGACTGCCTCGTTGGTCTAGAAATAGCTTAGCGAGTGTTGAGCATGAGGTCCTGGGTTCGAATCCCGGGGCTGGCTAAGTGTTAATTGGTTTTTTATATTGTATATTAGTGTGGTTGGTAAAGAAAAAGGGAGGCCTTTACCTAGCAGTGGGTGATACCAGGCTGAGATGATGATGAATTACCCTAGTCGTTATGAGTCAGACGTCGAAAACAAATAAATATTTAAACGTACAGCTTGAGTTCACGACAATACCGCCATTTATGGAAATATCTCATAAGGTTTATACCAGTTAGGCTGAGCTTTGCATAACTCCGTCTAATCTATTGCGAATAATCGTCTTAGCGCGGGATTAAACGATTACACTGACATATTACTAGCGTCGATATAGATATTTAAATGTAAAGTGGTTAACACTAGTGCCTGGTTCAATCCCAGGACGAGCAACTTTTAATATGGAAATTTATTTAGATCTTCTTTAAAAAAATTATACGTCGCCCCAGACTAGGAATTTCTCCTGTATCGTGGGTGCGTTTCACAAACATGTAATATCACATACACGAACACCCAGACTCGGAACAAACATCTGCGCTTCACACATTTTTTTGCCCCGTGCGGGAATCGAACCCGTAATCCCTAGCGCAGCAGTCCAATGCTTAGCCAATGCAACCCAGGTCATTTGGATTTAATAACCACCACAGTCTCCACACAATAGCAATGGGTTTTCTATACAATGTTATTTAATAGGTTATTTTGTCCGAGTAAAAATTTAAAAGAACTGCATACATTATATTATTCGTCATTAATCTATTGAATGGTAAAATTTAAAGGTATTTTTTTAAATTATTATCTATAATATTCATCAAATATAGGTATATTTTTTTCAAGCACTAAGTACCATTAAGCCACCGATAAAAAATATAGGTCCTGCACTGTACTTTTATAAACTAAAAAAAACGTTTTATAAAATAAAATAAACATACTCTACATATAAAAACGTTATTTTATAAATAAAATAAACATACATGATACAGACAGTACACAAAGTAGACTTAAACACTATTGCTCCATGATACTACTAATAAAATCACATAAAAACAATATTAATTTATCGTAATTAACCACCTTCACGTGACCCGAATAAAAACATTACGCGACGACTGTACCAGTACACATGTACAATCGTAAACAAACAGTAATCAGTGAAAGTCTTCGGCCATTGTCTACGCATGACCGTCTGTGACCATTTACCAAACGTTTACCGTCCATTACCATGTACATATTACGAGTTGAAATGTCAGTGCCAACTAACATTATCACTAGTAGAAGAGCTGACCGAGAAATAACTCATCTCCTGTTTACACCCCGCCTTCGCGTCAACACTATATAATGTTGCTATCTCGCAGTTGCTATTGTCCTTCATTTGTACGTAATTAATGCTAAGGTTTCTCTTAATTACTGGGTATTTTAGCTGATTGAATTAATGCTGGTAGGCAGATATGTACCTATAGTACGTCCACATTTCGCTAGTTATGTTGTCGGTCCCAATGTAATAGAGGGCGAGCCTATTGCCATCAACCGGACGCAAATCCAGACTCCGTGCTGCTTCTAAGAACTATCTAATTGGAAAACCCAATAACACTGCCCAACCCGGGATTCGAAGCCAAGACCTCATGCTTAGCAGTCGCAGTTGGCGACCTCTAGATCAGCGAGGCATTCTGATCGAATGATACAACCAATATAATAAAGTTCAATATATTTTGTTTTAATAGAAATTATTCATTTTTGATTCTTTGTCTCTTGAAGTAAGAGAAAGCTCTAAAATTCTATTCTAATACATAGTACCTGCACTTGACAACCTTTTGTAAGGTCTTTAGCTAGGATTGGTATCTTAAATTAAAGAAATAACAACTCAGTTTTCACAGTACGTACTTCTCGGTTTGACACACACACAGACTTCGATTACAACCAGCATGTAACCTCGCAATCGATTGACTTGTCCGAATTTAAAGAGACGATAACTACAAAGGTCGGTTGCATCACTAGGCGACAGAAAAAGTAAAGACAGCCCTTGTACTTACGTCAAAGAAAATCTGCAACGAGTCATTCATTCTCGTTCACTTTGTGCCGTTCCTCGCAGCCCTATTGTATGAACGAGTGACGTATGTCACTAGATGTCGCTCACGTTGCGTCGGTGAGAAATGCGCGCAATTTGTCTGCTTGCTCATGTGTTTGCATGTTGCGTAATGGTTACGTAATTTGACTAATTATCTTGTGGGAAAACTGTTTCTTTGTGGTTTGTTGGTTTATGTATGTCTGTACCGTTATTTATTGGAAAGAATCTAATTGGTTTAACATATTAATTGCTAATCTGCATTTGTTGGCGTGCATTGTCGGTTAAGTTTGATAAAAACGGTATATGATTGTTATATCGGCAAGAAGGTGCTAAGATAATTTATCTTTAATGGATTACCGGTATCTGCTAAAACTTTTTGACTTTTTAGGACTTAGGTCCTAGAGAAAAAAAAGCTTCGTAAATCAGAAATCTTATATTCCAAAGCTGGCACACTCGTACATTTTCCTTAAAAGTGGTAGAATTGTATTATGTGCCAAGCCCCGCTTCAAAATACAGTACCTACTCGCATCCTAAAGACACAAATTCTACCGCAACAGCGTCTTATTATTTAAAGATACACAGTTTTCGGTTGCAGATAGCTTAATGACACTTTGCTTTGTTGACAAATAACGACCTAATTGGCGCAGTGGCTAAGCGTATGGACTGCTGAGCTAAGGGTTGCAGGTTCATTATCGTTATTCATTTGTGAAACGCACCCACGACACAGGAGAAATTCTTAGTTTGGGGCGTAGTTTAAATAACTATATCTACCACAATCATGTTCAAATATGAAATGAGGACCCTTGTCTGCCCAGTCCGGGTTTCATCCAGCACAGTGTTAAACACGATCCGTTAACACTATCCGTTGAATCCAGCACAAAAGTACGGCAATGAAAGAAAAATAAAACGGTATGGGAACCACACTAGACCACAAAGGCACCGATAACATCAATGTTATTGTTTTAAAACATCGGAAAACGATCGCGACGAAAGAATGTACTGTCTGGGAGAGAAAGTGTGAAACAATACATCAAATGGAATGAGGTGTTAATATGCATATAATTGTGTATATGACGGAGCGTATGAAGTTCATTTGTGAAGTTATTTGGATCAACTGTTGGGGGCCTGATGAATGGGGACAGGGCCCCAAAAGGGGAACGTGTTGATTCTTGATAGATGCAACAAAATTACCTCTAGGAATACAGGAGGTGAATTAACTTATCTTCTTCTTGCGGTGCCTCTCCATTACTAGAGGTTGGCCGTCAGCTCCGCATATCTCTCCTTGTCCGCCAGGCGAAACAGCTCTTATACGCTGGCGATACCGGTCTGGCCTAACCTTTCGGAGCCAAGACATTTTCCTTCTTCCGACGTGTGTATTCCCCTCAATCTTTCCCGTCATTAAATAGAATTAGTTTATACAAAATCTAATTAGTGATTGATCTGTTCAAGTACGTTGACGGGATTTTAAATGGTACTTACCACTTGAATGTTTGTTTGTATGTCTGTGGCTACATTGTTATGTTAGATTAATAGGTGTAAGAACGGTGTAAGTTATTATAAATAGACACCTAGTGATACCAAGTGAAAAGCACAAAATTGTAGCCAGGCTGCATTGATATTAAAAAAATGTGAGCCGTCATGGGACGCCTGGCAGATGTGAAACATATATATATATATGTATACCTCAGTATAGCGTGGCGACCCGTCGCCACACTGCACACTCTACTACACATAAAATATATAATTATATGTATACCTTAGTAAAGCGTGGCGACCCGTCGCCACGGCAAGCGTCGCCACGCCAACAATTCGGTTTACAAGTGAGCCTATAGATGTTTCACATCAAAATCTCGACAAAGATAGTAGTCTTATGAAGTTGATGCAGTTATTTCTTAATGCAATTATTCAACATAACCACATCTTCACTCCACATCAAGTTTCTCTAATAGGCCTAAAGATTACTCTTACGCAACATCCAATAGAGCACAATTATAAAAATCATGGTCCTCATATGAGAACATGAGCAAGCATAATACATTATAATGACGTAATAGTCCGCTTGAAACTGAATGCATGCGCCGGCGACGCAACGCGTCTCACTGCGCAATGTCATGCGCAGTGCATCACGAGCGCACGATGACAGTGCAATATCCGATGTTAAAGGTTGCTCTACTAAACTTGAGCAAGGCAACTTGGTAAGGGCTAAGGGCTAATTTATAAATACAGAAACTTCTAAAAAATAATGATGTATGGCAAATGAATACCTTTAATAAGTTTCAGGCACCTATTGCCATCAACCGATTCCAAATTTAGACTCCGTGTTTCTACTGAGAATCACCTAATTAAAAAACCCAATAACACAGCCCGACACGGGATATGAACCCGAAACCTGATGCTCAGCATTCGCTCTTACCGATCACTAGACCAACGAAGTCGACAATACAACTAACAACTACACAACAACATAACATAACATAACATCACGCCTGTATTCCCCGAAGGGGTAGGCTGAGGTGCACATATAGTACACCCACATTTCGCCAGTTATTTTTTAAGTCCCAGTGTAATAGGGGCGAGCCTATTACCATCAACCGGGCACAAATCCAGACTGCGTGCTGCTACTGAGAATTACCTAATGGAAAAACCCAATAACCCCGGGATTCAAACCCAGGACCTCGTGCTCAGCAGTCGCGCTTAGCGACCACTAGACCAACGAGGCAGTTAATACAATAACTAATTGCATGAACTAGTTCTACAGGAACCACCGCACTTTATAATTCCGTTTCGATTTACGCTCGAAAAACTGACAAAACGGATTATGTTAATAATGTTTTTACTAACTGATCGTGCACATAATGTATGTGCAATTCTCTACTGTTTAATTTATACATAACATTATGTATGAGCTCGGCGACTCCTTCCTCAATCATTTGTAAATATTATTGCTGATTATTAGCTTCAGTAGTCATGTTTGTTTATTGGCTGCTTAATTCAAGCGGAAAATAAGACAGGTATGTAGTAGTTTACTATAATAACTTTCGTGAGGGTTATCCATATTATTTACTATGCCCGTTTTACTCACGTGAATACTCGGGTATGCCCGAATGCCTGAAACGTTATATAAGCTAGCGACGCCGCGTCACCAGCTCATGAACAGAGGCTCCGTTTGAGTCCAAATTTAGTCGGGCATTCCCGAATATTCACCTGAGTAAAATATATGGTACATAGGTTGTTTTTTTACTGGTTACATTTAATTATTTTTGTTGCTGGCGTATGTGTGTATAATCATGTATTTTGATAAATATTTTATAGTGTAAAAATGTTTAGTTACATTATTATTTGTCTAACGTCTGAACTCTTGTACTTACGTACCTTAGGTTGCTGCTGACTGCCTTGTTGGTCTAGTTGTCGCTAAGCGCGACTGCTAAACATCTGTCTTGAACTCTTGAGCTTGAATCCTGGGTTTGGCAATGTGTTACTAGGTTTTTCCATTAGGTAATTCTCAGAAGCAGCGCGGAGTCTGAATTTGTGTCCGGTTGATAGCAATAAGCTCGCCCCCTATTACATTGTAACCTGTAACAGGCGTTTAGTGAGTGTACTTTAGTACAGCTCTGCCTACCCCTTCGGGGGAAACAAGCACGATATACCTTTGGTACTTTCATAGCATCATGCAATTTTCTAACAGTAAAATTATTAAAGGTACTAAAACGAAATTTAGCTATCTCATTACGCAGCGGAAGGAGTCACAATCAGATTTACTTCGCGAAACAACGAAAAATATATCTTCAAGTTACGTCCAGTCATCCAGTTAGTAAGACATGTCCAAAACAAATTAAGGTGCAACATAACTGTATCATAATCTGTATTATCATTCTCAGACATTAAGCACGTGTATCAGTGAACAAATTTGGCACGTGCATAAATGCCCAAACACAGTGACACCGGTGTTGCCATGTCCACATTAAAAAGATGGCCGATATACATGTTCTGCAACTGATTGCGTCTTTGTAATTAAAGGTTCCCTAGTTGTCACGTTCTGGGCTTGATTGTTCTGTTTATCGCTGTTGTACTTGGTAATACATAATTTATATTACATAAAGTCACGCCTGTGGATTTTGTTGTGTTGTTAGCATAGTTTGTTAACTCATTGACAAAACAAAACGAACAGTTTGCAAACTTTATTAATTACTTTAGTTTGTGACTTACTACTACTTATCTTAAACATAAATATCACGCCCATATATAGGGAATATATGGGCCAGGGGTAGGCAGAGGCGTATCTGTATAGTACACCCTTCTTCGCCAGTTATGTTATGGACCCTAATGTTGATTTTGTAAGGCCTTTGCAACAAAATTTTCAGGAGGCTCCGGGATTCGAACCAAGGACCTTATGCTCTGCAACGCTTAGCAACCACTAGACCAATGAGGCCTTGACAATAGGTTGATTGCTATCAACCGAGCAGAAACGACTCCGTCTTGCTACTGAGAATTGCCTAATAAAAAAATTCAAATAATACTTGACCTATGTATCACACTTATCCATACTAGGTAGACATACACAACACTTCTATTAATCCGAGTGTAAGCAACAATCTTGAGGACATTAGTAAGGTAATTACATCATACAAATGTTAGTAAATCTAGTTTTAAAAGGTGATAATTGCATAAACAGTTCCTTATGACGTCTTATGAAATATTTCCGTTTTTAATCACAATACGGGACCCTAGTAATCTTGTCAGCTGGGCGCGGCATTCTTGGAGTAGGAAGACACGTAAAATACTCTTTTTATATGCCACTAACTGTCTGCAAACATTTTAATATACCTCCAGTCGCTTTAAGATCGTTTTAATTTGATCCTTGTTCGTCTAGTGGTCACTGACGTTGACATAAGGTCCTGTATGTCAATTCTTGTAACTTAAGACGGTTTGGAGCAGTTCTTCTTCTTCTTATCTATGGTTGATGAACAACTTGGCCCCGAGTCTGCTATTTTTTATAAATTCATCATTCCAACACGATGCCATTGTCAACATAAAAACATAACATAACATCACGCCTGTATTCCCCGAAGGGGTAGGCAGAGGTGCACATATAGTACACCCACATTTCGCCAGTTATGTTTTAGGTCCCAATGTAATAGGGGGCGAGCCTATTGCCATCAACCGGGCACAAATCCAGACTCCGTGCTGCTACTGAGAATTACCTAACGGAAAAACCCAGTAACACTTTGCCCGACCCGGGATTCGAACCCAGGACCTCGTGCTCAGCAGTCGCGCTTAGCAACTACTAGACCAACGAGGCAGTAATTTTGCTTAAAGTTCGTAATCTGCTAAACTCATACCATTCTATGTCATTTATTTCAATGGTGTGTCAGTGGTCGACCATTGGAAAGTCATAATGACGCTTTTATGTTAGCAGATTACCAAACTTGTCAAAATCAACAAATATGAAATCAATGATCGACCATTCTGACACTATTGTAATAGCAGACTTGAGACCCTGGTGTTAGAGTTAAAACCGCCTGTAGGCCTCTGATCCTCTGAAGTAATAATAAATCTTCTACCTTTAGTACTATTTTATTTAAGTAATGGAACCAAACATTATTTTTAGATACAGTTGAATGACCCGAAAATAGTTCCAAGTATTGCTACACAACAAAATCAAAATTAAACAAACTAGATACATAAATAGTACCAGCATTATTTATTTATGTAGCCTGTCATAATTTCAAACATTTCTCGCGTTAATTCAAAGAGTAATTTTAATACAAACACCATCTCACCGTACTAATTCAAGCCAGACGTCTGTTTCCCATTAATAATTCTATCCCCGATACAAGCCCGTTAGAATTTAATTCTGTAAATAAACTTGGCGTGTGTAGACGTGGAAATCCTATTGCAATGTCTTCATAATCTTAGTTAAGAAGTTACTGAATGCACAGCTTAAACAATTTGGCAGAATGGTAATTATCCTTGTATATTGTTGTTTCAAAATTTAAACGTAAAAGATGGCCGGCATTATTGGATTTAGATAATTTTCTTTTTGCGTGTCAATTACTTTTGGCGACCTGACTGTCGCATGGCTAAGCAATTGGACTGCGTATGAGTTGCGGGTTCGATTCCCGCAAGGGGCACACATTGGTGCGATCCGAGTTTCATGTTATAGATGATATAGAGCATTATGGCCTGGCCAAAGCTCCAGCATCCAACGTCTTTTATGAACTTTCTCACGATTTAGATCAGATCACGTAAATTAATACATACAACATGAATACTAGTGATAATCTTACACAAGACACATGGACACACATGGTGACGAAAATGTTAAGGCTACCCATAGCATAAAGCTTCAACTCTTCCAAATGTAATTTTCGAAATTGCTCAACTGCCCTGCTCATCTGACAGTGGGAAAAAGCGCGCCATTTTGCAGTTAAGCTGTCACTTTCCCCACGCGTTCTGATACACGTACAAACCACAAAAATCCAAACACACGATCTCTAACAAAAAATAAATCGATTCAGGTATACGTCTGCGCTGGTCACAATAATAGGAAAGAAAGTGAATTACAAATTGAAATTGAAAGTACCGGATGTGATACATAAGGAAACCATTTAATAATCTATTATGATTCAATCAATTGATTCTGATATCGCTATGAACTTAATATGACAGGTAGATGTTATCCCTTGCAAAGTTCATGACCAAGAAATGAGAATAAAGTAGTACCATACACTCTGACGACTGTTAAATGCATCAATGCCCGCTTAACACCTATTAAGCAATGTAATCATATGCCTGCAAACTTAAGACTCTTACCGCCTCACTTATAAACGATGCTAACATGAGTTTTAAGATATCTACTTCTTACGGCCTCGTAGGTCTAGTGGTTGCTAAGCGCGACTACTGAGCACGAGGTCCTGGGTTCCAGGATGGTCCAAACGTGGGAATTATGGCAACCCCCGCCGCCACTTTAAAAGAAAGGCCTGTTTCATCAGCGGACGTCTTCCGGCTGATAATGATAATCATATCACCACCACCACATATTTTCAATACCGTGTGCTGTACCCGCATAGACCGTTAGTACTAAAACTCTTATTGCCATTCAGAGGACGTTCTAAGACAATTGCAATTGCATAATCGGCTTAACCTGCCAAACTCAAGAACAACATAACTCAAACCCATACAACTACCAGATCACGTCGAAACCATCACGTATGGTGTCAATGCCATTGCCGAAAAACAAACTTAACTTGGCAGCTGGATTGGAAATATCCGTTGGATTCCGAACCTTATTGTGATCGTGTTAGGGTTGTTGCTACTGTTAATTATGTCGGTACTTTATGGCTTTTGGTAGCAAAGTGCTGTCAGCAATTATTGTTAGCGCGATGACCCTAACCTGTGATTTGGTAACAGTCATGAGCAAGCATTTAGGAGCAAGTAAGATTTATTACTTGAGATTTATGATGCCTTGGTTGTTACTTGCGAAAACTACTGCTGTGTGGTTCTATTAGAATCCTGGTAGATTATTTATATATATTATTGAGATTATCTATTTCCATACTAATATTTTAAATGTAACTCTGTCTGTCTGTTACACCTTCACGGCTAAACCGCTGGACGGATTTTGATGAAATTCGGCATGTTAAAAGTTTAAGACCCGAGAATGGACGAATACTAATTAAACGCTGGCAAAGCCTGGGGCTAAGGCTAGTTATTACAATAATATGGTGGTAATAGTCTATTTTAAAACATAACAGTAGGCAGAAGTGCACATATAGTACACCCACATTTCGCCAGTTATGTTTTTAGGTCCCAAAGTAACACACTTTGCCCGACCCGGGATTCGAACCCAGGACCTCGTACTCAGCAGTCGCGCTTAGCAACCACTAGACCAACGAGGCAGTCTAGAGGCAGATTTTAAAACAATATTCTTTTATAATTCCTTTTTGTTTCTTATTCAAAATATCTACTTATGTCAGTTTGTCACGATTAAACACTTTAAATGACTTTTCTGGGTCATCTTAGTCCCCTTGTAAAAAGCGAGTCCTATCATGCAGAATATTACATTATCTATTTCTAGTGCCCCATTACTAAACACTTCTAACTCGGCTTTCGTTCAACAACGCTCATAAATATAATCTTAATAGTCTTAAAAATGTCATCGTGCGTAATAGCCATGTTTTATTAGATGCGTAGATGCTATACTTTCACTTGATTTCCTATGTAATAACTACAGTGGTTACGTCACGACTTCTCGTTTCGCATATTGAATATTGTATTACTATTTCAATTAAAATACTTATTTCCTATATTTCGATTGGCATTTTTTTTGACGTTAAGAGTCTAACTGCATTAGGACCAGAAAATTTTTGGTCCTTAGAGTCAAAACTACGAAAGTCATCAGTTTACCATGATTGTGACCTGTAGATTAAAAATATTGCAGATGATATCTTTGATAGTAAAAATCACCTCTGTATATACTGAAAGACTCGTTGTAAGAGCACTTCGAAATTTCCAAGCACACACTATTTGTTGTTTACCTGAGTTCCAAAATATGAAGTTCTGAGTATTAACAAGCAAACCTGTTGCCATTTACCAAACTTCGGACAGCTACCAGGAATTTCCTAATGGATATACCAATACCTGATTCTAAACACTCGATTAACAAGACGGCAGTGACGAATAATCTTGCCTAATATAGAGTTTGTCTAACCGGATGGTCCTTTGCAACTTCCTGGCATATCATACAAGTATACGTTACGTCTAGTATTTCGGTCCAACCCAAGCTATTCTCAGTATTACGTGTGTACGTTTTGTACAAAATTTTGCTTCTTATGTCGGTTTGACCGCGGCGAATGGCATTGTTTAAGGGAGGCCCAACAGTGGGATATTGAAGGCTGTGGATGATGATGATGATGATGATGTCGGTTTGGTGGTCCTTCGTCTTTGACTGATAGGCCATCAAATGTAAAGTCAATAGATTATTAATTAAAGTCTTTCGTTTGGTAATAACTTGTTATAATTTATAATATAACGCTTATCTATAGATTTTTAGTAATTAGTTATCAATTGCTAAAACATCGTGAGGAAACCAGTACACCTGAGAGATTTTTTGACGGTGTGTATAGCTTTGCCAGAGGTCTACAGGCGGTTTAAACTCTGGCACCAGGTTATCAACCATACGATAATTAAGTAGATCTTTCTTAGTCCCAAACCGAAGCTAATGACAAGATAACATGAGTGTAAATTCACTCAAAAAACAGTTACTGGTATTACATAAATCCTCGACTATTCTCGGCAGGCGCTAAACGAATTACGGAAACGCACGACCGATGACACTGGCACTTCCTATGACGTTACGTAAACCATAGACAGATGTAGGTACTAATGGTTTAGAATTTTGTAGGGATTTAACTAACGCCTTCGAACAAAATGTATGTTTCTACTCGTCCTACATACTTTTCTATGATTATTTTCATTGCGGGTTTCAAGACAGTCGAGTCATTTCTTTGAGACGCCTCGAGCTCCATTGCCTCGATGATCCTCAATGGTTATCATTGTAGATCCTGGCTTACGTGAGTCACAGTGATGAGCACGAGTGGTGGCTTGTCCCGATTAACGCCTTCGTCCTTGCCCGCATAGCGACGTCTTATTTTAAAGAGCTGTATTCTTTTAAATCACAAGTTTACAAGATTCCATCTAAATATTTAAACGTAGTACGAGTTTATGTAGTAATATGTAAAATATAAAAGATATTCTATATAATCTATATCAAGTATAAGTGTTCAAGGAAAGGAACATGAATGTCTAGGCATCCCACAAGGTTCCATTTTTTTTTTTTTTTAAACGTCGCCCCACACTAGGAATTTCTCCTGTGTCGTGGGTTCGTTTCACAAACATGAAATATCACATACACAAACATCCAGACTCGGGACAAACATCTGTGGGTGGCACAAAGTTTTGCCCCGTGCGGGAATCGAACCCGCAACCCTTAGCGCAGCAGTCCAATCACTTAGCCACTGCGCTAATCAGGTCGTCATTGTAGGTCCTATATCATTTAAAAAACGATCAAAAGGCATGCAGCTCTTTTGGCCTTTCTTATCGTCAGGTTAATAAACACCCAGGTGTCATATTTTAAACCGCATGTAGGCCTCTGACATGGCTTTTTTAAATGACTACATATAATCTTTACTCATGTGTTTCATGCTTCGAGTATGAAATACATAAGTAAACTTTACATGGAAAACTTCAACATGTTGTTGCATCGTCATTAATATTTCCGTCGAAGAACTTCCTGCGTTACTTTGTAGCTAGCGGTTAAAGGTATTTGTTTTACTAATAACTTGAAGGGTCCTTTAGCTGAGGGGAATGTGTGACCAGTTGGCTGGCCATTTAAAACTAAAAGCCCAGGAAAATAGAATAGGAGTTCTGGGAATGACTAAACCCTGGAAGAACGCTGTACGAATATAAATAGAATACATAGAATGGCGAATGTAGGAACTACTTGGATTCAAAATCTATGCGCAAAAGTATGGGCTTGACATAATGTTACGAGTACCTACAATCTATGACAGTGTCAATACATCTATTCTATTTCTATTTGTCTAGCGTAATGTAGGTGGCCTTAAGCCATTTACAGTTGCTACCTACTGGAAGTATTTAACAATGATGTAGGTATACCATAACTCAAGAACTGCTCATAGTGGTAGTCAAGGTCAAGCCCATATTAGCCTAATGAGAGTATCTACGTTTATTAAGTTCAAAGTACGCTTTTTGGTCCTTAGAGTCGAAACTACGAAAGTTATCATCACGTTAAACCTGCATATTAAAAATATTTCAGATGTTATCTTCGATAGGAAACATAACTTCTATATATGCTTAAAGAGTCGGTGTAAAAGCACTTACAAATTTCACCAATCACAGCCAACTGTTGGTCCACCTCATACACACACATTGAACACAAGATATCTACCAAATCACATTTTACCTATTCAAGATTTGGAGTATAGGGAACTATTTGGATGTGTTGGACAGTCATTCACCAGGCTTTGAATGCGCTAGAACAATGACATCATTACCGTTCTAAATCGATCGATTTAGTAACGATTACCTTAAGCCCTCAAGTAATAACTTAAAGTGCGAAGTATTTAATACTAGAATACGCGCAATATCACGTTTCTAGATCGTGTTGTAATCAATACAGGCGCCACGGCTATCGGTCTAGTATTACAATTGCGACCGCATCCTGCGCGCGCGCAAGCTTCCGCTTATAAATTTACACGCTTGCTTATTTATATTTTAAGTGTTTTCTTTTGAATAAGATTGTTGTAGTTTAACGGTTTAAGAATTTTTAAAATAATTAACTGAAGAATACTTAAACAAATGTCTCCAGAATTGTTTCTCCATGCATTGATTGCTGTGTCTTCGTCAAGCGCGAACCGATATGAATTAATCTCAGATGCCGTGACCTGTCTACGAATAACTGAAACACTTGTGCGAATCTTCCACAATTGATCCAATTGTATTCTATTAATGATCCCAAAAACTGGCAGCCATTGATAAATCTTCCCACGAAATAGTACCACAACGGGATCCACAAAAACCAATGTAAAAAAGTAACAATCCGATCGTGGGTTATCGTTACATCTGTGAGGTCACTATCTCAGTAGTCGACGGCCTTTTTTCACTATTGTCAGTAAGCGGATCTTAAATTATAGACCTTGATTTGGACAAAAAAATAATTGAAGAAATCGGTTTGATACATATTAAATTATCGAATTTGTAACAATTACATTTGAATGGTGATGATAAAAGTAATGTTATTGTATTGTTATAAGTAGTTAATGGTTATGTTAGCTTGTTTTTTAACAACGAGTTTAATGGCTGTTCATAATGGCGCCCAATCTGGTCTCAGTCAAAAGAATGGAGTTGAAATTTAAATGCTTTGGAAACAATATTTTCATCTTCAAAACTGCTTAGGTATTTATTAGGTTAGGTAGTAGATTATATATTTCCTTGTCTGTTTTTATAAAGACTGAAAATTAAATTTTTAACCTTTGGTGGGACACCTGGCTAGAGGAGCAGGTATTGATAGGATAGGAGTTCGATCGAATGGTGGCAAAAGTTAGGCAAGAGAAGCCAAAAAGTAGAGGAACACTCTTGGTTTCTCATCGCTGGTCCAATACCAGCGATGAGAAACCAAGAGAGTTCTAGAAAGAAAAGGTAGCCTTGCAATGGTTGCTTCTGGGTTAATAATGATTTTCATGAAATGGCTTTTTTTATTCCTCCTTTTGCTTAATGAGAACAGAACGTCACAACATAAATATTAATTGCTAGAAACACTAACAGCAGATGTGTCTACGGATGAGACATCATACTTTAAATTCTTGTTAAAGCTATCAGAAGAAAAACACAACATAAATAGAGATGGCGTAAAATTCCCACATACATAAAATTCAATATACAACTACATTTTTTTAACAACCTTCTCTTCAATAGAAAGTCGACTTACGGGGCATACGTTAAAACACAATTTCGCCTATCTAACCTTAGATTTATGACGTTCTGAAAACTAATGCTATTGCGCAGGTGAGTCGTGCAAAAACGCAATGAGATCACCATCGCCGTGTCATTTAGACGTGACATGTACCTCTGTAAGGTTTAGATGTTGTGCAGGAAAGGGGCAGAAGCTTAACTGTCTTACTTTGTACCTTTAAACAAGCTAGTATTTTTTTAGTTTTAAAAAAACGTCGCCCCACACTAGGACTTTCTCCTGTGTTGTGGGTGCGTTTCACAAACACGAAATATCACATACACAAACACCCAGACTCGGGAAAAACATCTGTATTACGCACAAATTTTTGCCCCGCGGGAATCGAACCCACAACCCTTAGCGCAGCAATCCAATCACTTAGCCACAAATATGAACCTTCAAATTAACAAAATAATTTTGCCGAATTTTGCAATCTGGATTTCCCGCACTAGACAAAAATTTATGCGATCCACAGATGTTTGTCCTGAGTCTAGGTGTTTGTGTATGTGATATTTCATGTTTGTGAAACTCACCCACGATACAGAAGTAATACGTAGTCCGGAACGACCTTTAAAAGAATACAATAAGGCTGATTATTCAATGACATCAAATGACATCGATGTGATTGAATGATCAGCCTTGTCCTATCCAAGACTGATCCAGACTAAATCAAACTGTATCGGACTTGGCATACCACCATTTTCTCGGCATACGTCGTGTAACATACGTGACGCATTCAGATCTGCGGCTTCAATCACGATCTACTGCCACGATATGCTATGATGACATGCCACAGTCTGAATGAATCGTTACAGCCAGCGTTATTGATACGAAACTAGTGGAGAGATGGCAATGCACTGATAATGGACGTATGTATGAAGCTACGTGTAGCTTCATCTGTAGCTGTAGTGTTACAGCGTCATTTAAAGCCTGAATCTCACATTCTGGAGATAGTGAGGTATTTTATCGGATGCGGCGCGTCGCGAATCTGCGTTGATTGGTGAACCAGTCTTAGTGTTCGTTCTAGTTTTCATTCTTGATAGGCTTGAAGTTATTCGCGTCAATTACTGGCCGAAGAAACTCCGTTAATGCAGGCTATGGCACTGCCAAATAGGGTCGGTTTCCGTTGTTAAAATATATAATTAATATATAATTTAAACAAATTGTAAAACCAAGAAAAACATCATATCCCGGGTCGGGCAAAGTGTTACTGGGTTTTTTCATTAGGTAAATCTCAGTAGCAGCACGGAGTCTGGATTTGTGCCCAGTTGATGGCAATAGGCTCGCCCCCTATTACATTGGGACCTAAAAAACATAACTGGCGAAATGTGGGTGTACTTTATGTGCACCTCTGCCTACCCCTTCGGGGAATACAGGCGTGATTATTATGTTTATGTTATGTTGAAAAAAAACATGATAGTGAAACTTATTACGTTCGTAAATGTCAATATCACTTGAAAAATACATCTTTGATATGTACCTATATTAATTCTAAAAACATAAAAAACACTATCATAAAATAGAAAGGTTCAATCATTATTTTTATTAAACTCCTGCACAAAATACATTTCTGCGTTTGTAAAAAGCCAAACAGGAAACATTGCTTTCTGCAGCGCAATGAATAAGATGTAAACCGTTCGTCCATTCTACGCACGTCGTTGTAACGTGTGTTCATTGTAGGTACACATTGGCATTAGTCAGTAACGGTTTCATAAATAAAAGGTAACCATGGACTTTGTATGATAAAAACCTAACATTTGTCATGGCTTTCATAATTTCGAGTTATGTTAACTATTGTTATTAAAAGACACCAAGAAAAGGCAAAGAATTTATAGGTACGCCAATACGCAATTTATTAATAGATGATAATATTATTTCACGGGATAAGAAAGGAATTTGCCTTGCAGTGGGACATTTATAGGCTGATATTACTTCTATGATTATAAGCCTTGGGCGACGACACTTTCATAGTTTTTCATTGTCAACACTTTCATTGTCAGCGAAGTTACGATTACTTACCTCATATAACATGGATAAGAGATGGGATCAATTAGCAACTAAGACGCAATAATTTGTGATAAACGGCGAGCCTCGAGCAACCAATCGAACCAACGACTTATCTCTCTCGGAATAATTTAAACACCAAAACGACACGATAGACGGTTCCCGATAATAATACAACTCTAGAACCAATTTAATGGGATCAAATAATACAACCAGAGAACCAATTTAATGGGATCAAAATGGCAACGTGGTATAATAGGCTGACTGCGAACGCTGACGTATCTTCACTGTCATCTCTTGTAAACTAGCGAGAGACATCTTGTGAGTAAACATTATTCTTTTATGTTGTGGTGCTGGGGACAAAAGATGGCGGACTTATATTTCTATAAAGGGGAATTCACCATGCAGTCGGACAACGCTGTTAATTTATTTATTTAAGGGCAGACTCAGTAAATTAATTAGTAAACTACATATAATAAACCTCTTATTCATAAACGATGTCAATAATGTTCTGACCGAATCGGTCACGGCGGCCTGTCTCGGCTGAGACTAGCCAACTACGCAGGAGATATTATAGACATTATAATGCATAAGTATTTTCACAAACACAGGTGTACTCCTTATTCCCAAACTCTCATAATCCGATGAGACAGGGCAGGTTTAGAACGTTTTACGGGCCAGATTCTATTTTATTCGCGCCTGAGGCGTCCCTATTAACCCGCCCCTGGGCGCTACTGTCCATGGTTTATTTTTTTTTCTCCTTTTTGGCACCCTACCAGTCGACAGCGACGAGGAGGAATACTTTGATGCATAATTTTTAGTTTAAATTTTTTATTTTGTATATATTTATTTTTAAGAAGTGTAAATAAGGGGAAATAAGTTTCTTTTTGATACATCAGTTAGACGTAGCGTGTCTTCAAAAGCCTATAACTTACACCAACAGCTGAGAAGACCAGTCCCCTATTAAAATAAACTCTTGGTTTCTCGTATCTGATACTTAATCATAGGTAGGAGCCGATTGAAGTACCTCGAGGCTTCCGCGTGACAGACGTACAGATCGACACAGAACAACTGCTATGTATAACTCTTACACATAGATATAATTTATATTTGGCGGTTACAGTCTTAGCTAAGAATTTGTCGTAAAACGAGGTGTGCCCCGCGGTTTTACTCGCGTTTTTGAATGATGGTTTGAAAGACATTTGTGCTATCTAGAGAGCAAAAGGAAATTTTGACCGTTTAATTATATCCTTCTTAATATTTCTATCCTTTACTGTACTCCTGACAATGTATATTCAAAAATGAATGACCGATCTACATAAAATTTTCAGTATCAGTTTATTATAAGCCTAATTGTTGTCTCACTGCTGAGGAAATGGCATGGCGGAAAATGCCATCGAATAATGAATTTATTGGAAAAACAAAGCCTTTGCTTTAGTGTTCTAATTAATTGAAGTAAAATTATTTGAAAGTTAGGCCGCGCTTCGCATTCCTATACGACTGACACTAACCCCAACTAGCGCCTACGAGCTACGTAACGAGATTGCAAAGATACACCTCTGAATGAAAACGGATATGCGCAAGCGCAATACGTTTTGCCCTACCACAGATTAATACATATATGGAGTACACATAAGTTACCAAAGCATTTTACTTAAAAAGAGATTAATAATGTTACTACATTAACTAAACTTTTTATATAATTATTTTAATAAGATTTTTATTAATAATATGTATAAAAGGATGTTTTGATATAGCTTTTGTATTCGTTCAATGGTTTAAACTGTTACAATAAAGCCTGTAAGAAGCGCTCGGCAGTTTCCTTTATTGTAAATCTATACCTATCTGAAAAAATACACCCCCATTTCGCCAGTTATGTTTTAGGTTCAAATGTAATAGAGGGCGACCCTGTAGCCATTAACCGGGCACAAATCCAGATTCCTTGATTCCTTGATCCTTGATAGACTAGCGGAGCAGTGTCAACAGACACACAAAATAACAAACTCCTACAAAACTTCGATGGTTACTCCATTAGTTGTATACTCTGTGTATCCTACTGCGCATTGACGCGCCATTACGTTCACGCCGACCGATAAACTCGAGCCGTCGTGTTTGCAACGGAAACCGTCTGTTTATCTTTATGTAAACTTATATATGTTTTAACTGACAGTTATTTAAATATATTATATACTGGAAAATGTATGTGGATTATATAAAACAACGATGTATTGAGGAAAAGCTGTTACATTAACTTTGCTCTTTTACGATGTTCGGATTATGTTTTGTGGTGTTCTGTTCGGTCTCATTTGTTCTACTAAACAGTCTAATCTATTTCTTTGTTGTTGTTATTGAAGAGTTCCCAAAAATATACCAGACTAAACATTGTCCTACAAAACCGTTTCCCTAGTTTGTCTGTGTACCCATCTTAGAAATTAATACACAACTCATGTAATGCGAAACTGTATAAATAGTTCGGAAATATGCAAACCACATTACTTACAATAAACTATATTCATATAATAATTAATTAAATTCCTTGTTACTCAATTTTACTATCTAACCCAACCTCAAATGTTAGCGTGACGTTAACTGTCTATTTCTTTACTCATAATTTATACTTCAAGGCTTACTAAAGGTTTCAGCCTTTGGAAAACCTGAATAACTCATTATCCTACCGGAAATCGACCCCAGGACCTCACGCACAACAGTCGCATTTTGCTAACCATCGGTTTACCTCCAATTATAAGTACTTAATTAAAAAATATCACATTTGGCAAAGTTATCCCCCTTTCCGGCCTCCCCCTCCCCCTCTTCCTGGCTACTCCCTTTCTGAAGTCGGTTGAAAAGGAAATATGGCTACCACACTTCTATATACCAAGGTTTTATCTCAGCGATCTCAGGGAGTCCGTGCGCGGAAATCATTGATACTCGTTTCAATAAGTCGGTATGAACATATCAGATACTATCGCAGCGAGAAGGAAGTGTGTCTGTATGAATGGGCTAGCTAATCTCGAAAACAAATAGACCTGTTGAAGTGGGACATTGAAATTAGTATAGGCAAGGAACTTGATGTATGGTGTTTTATAAGATAGTAATGGATGTTTCAGGAGATTTTTAACTACAGGTTAGTCGATTGATACAGTGCTTAGGAGAGACACTTTTACTGTCTCCCCAGGGACGTGTCTAATAGGCGTTGCGTGGGGAGGTCTTTTGAGAGGTCCCGGGACCTCCCTTGTCTGTGCAAATGGGGTCACCATTTGGGTGTCACCGCAGTGGTTTTATTGAGGTAGAATTCCCACACTCCCCGGTCTTTACCACAGCGGCCGGGTGCCTTTTGAAGGTTTCACCCCCAAAACGAAAACATCTGCGGATCGTCGCTTAACCACTAAGGCAATCAGCATAACATCACGCTTGTATTCCCCGAAGGGGTAGGCAGAAGTGCACAATCACATATAGTAAACCCACATTTCACCAGTTGTTTTTGGGTCCCAATGTAATAGGGGGCGAGCCTATCGCCATCAACCGGGCACAAATTCAGACTCCGTGCTGCCACTAAGAATTACCGATCGTATTTATAATAGTAATTTATGTTAGAATTTAATCTAACCTGCATAAGAATTAAATTCGTAAAGCACTCAGCCAACACAACAAGTAATAATAGCTATAACTGAATGGAACGTGTAATTCAACCCATGTCTGTCAACTCCCATAAGATAAGACGTGATGATATTAAAGCGAGTATCATAACGCTCCATAGATACGATCTCCTACACCATGGAGTTTCTCATTCTAGATTATACATATGTATATATACCATGACTGCATTATCTGTGGACATACGGCATTTCATTTGAGACGTCAACGCCGCGACAGGAGAATGAAAACAATTTAAACACAGGAGGTTACCAATAACATGTGTATCTATTGATTCTCTAAAAGCTTTTGTATTAGAATATTTTACACGCTGTTAGGCAATGTTACTAGGGTTTTTCGAGTAGACAATTCTCAGTAGCAGCACGGAGTATGGATTTTTGCCCGATGGCAATAAGCCCGCCCCTCACATTAGGACCGTCTTGTGTCGGTAAAGCTATCGCCATTCCGTTTTTGGTTCATTCGCAGTACCCACTTAATAATAACAGCCTATAACTGGCCCACAGCAGGGCAAAGGCCTCTTCTTTTATAGAGAAGCATTGACACGCTGGCTCATGCGGGTTAGCGATTTCAGACAGTAAAATCCAGATTTTCTCACGATGTTTTTCGTCACTGCTAAATAATAAATGATTTTATTTCTGTAAATAGGTTTCAAAAAAACACTTTTAAAACACGTAATTTTTTTTTTAAACTAGATGGCATCGGCATTTTCTAACTGACTACCTCTGAGAAGAAATACCGAAACAAACTCAGGGGTAAAAGTTAGTCAGTGTTACTAGCGTAGGTTTGAACTTACAACCATGTAAACACAAATTCAGTATGTCAACCACTAGGTACGCCACTACGACACACTTAGCTACATGTAAATTATTTTTAGTTGATCAAGTGAAAACGCTCGTCCAAACCGGCACGCTGTCTCCCGTATGTTTCCAATCAAAGAACTCCAAGTATTTTACCGTGAAGGCCTACCACTATATACATACACTATCAATAATGATCATTGGCCCTAGATAGTGTTAAACTAATGATCTCCATTCTAATTTGAACCCTATAATCAAATACCAAAGTTGAAGTTACCTTAAATAATACATACCGGGAAAGTACACAAAATAGATTTAAGTCCAAATAACTGTGTTTGTTTCTGAGTAAGAACTAGAAACTGCTTTCCGTGTTGGAAATATGCAGGTTGTGTTATGGTCACTATAAAATATATTGTTTATTTAATTTTATTTAGTTTCCTACTCGAATTCTGTATTTTACTGTAGTGATTCTCTGATTTATATAGGTATTATTAATACAGTATTCGCCGGAGGTGTAGGCAGACCAGACAGTCAGCATCATAACTGCTCTCCCTACTATTTTTCCTACACACTATTGTCTTCGTCTTCATTTCTAGTATATTTCTTTTGTCGCAGGTCTGCTGGAAGAGATTTCTTAAAAAAAATAAGCAATACCTTTGTAATATATTACTTTTAATGTTCTTTCCTCTTTATATGTTTCCTTTATGTATGTACATAAATTGTCAATAAATAAATAACTGAAAATTTACTTTTATTACATACCATTTATCAAAGAACAACTACTTCTGCAGTAAAAAGATTTCATAATTATTTGATCATCATTTTGGATGTTTCTTTACATAATAATTTGAAACAATAACTTGAATATATATTTGTTACTTCCAAATATTTGAGATAAGGTTTCTTAACTACTAAACACTCAATAAACTAGCTGTATTAAACATTTAATTAAAATACAAAATACAATTTAGAAATAGACAAAGATTTTTATCTAAGTACAAAATAAACAGAAGAAATAGTAAAACAACACAATATCCTTCTAATAAAACGTAACGAAATTAATTGAGAAAAGACAGTCTTATCTAACAGTACAAAAGATGGACACAAAAATGCGTACGCGCATCGCTAGATTGACGTTTCAATTACAAATTATTTATTTGTAAAATCAAATTTAGTTAGTCGATATCGACCTTTTGTCGGCACATCACTAGCCCTTTGTATAGTGTTGTTACTTTAATCTTTTGTGCTCAGAAATTATATTAGTCGATGAAAAGAGTACAAAGGTTTTGTTATTTGTTAGCTTAATTAGTTTTTAATTAATGTATTTGGTTCATTACCCACCTATAGTGAAACCAATAAGTTTTATTTGATTATATAACCCACCATAAACCACGCGTATCATAACAGAAGGGGTAGGCAGAGATGTAAGTATAGTACACCTACGACTATGTTTTAGGTCTCAATAGGTAATTGTTATCATGGTTGATGATGATGACGATAATGGAGCATCATCACCAGCCGAAAGATGTCCACCGTTGAACAAAGACAAATTGTTATATTGGGCATAAATCCAGACAACGTGCTGCTATGCTGAGAATTGCCTAATGGAAAAATTAAATTACACTTACCGACCAGGAAATCAAGCCCTGGACCTCTTATTCTGCAGTCACGCTTTATTAGGCCAACGAGGTAGGCATCAGATCATAAACATTTTTTTACTGACAGAGACTTATATCCAAAAGCTCCCATTGTTCGCAAATCCAGTAAAATGAAGTTGCCATAAATATTGTACAATAAGTATGTACCTAGATTAGAAATAACAGGTACGTTGCTTGCTGCAAGAAATAAGGTTTATTTAGATTAAAATATGACTAAGATTGGAATAATAATCTTGACAATATTGACATTTCTGTGGCCATATCTTGTGGCCAACCCATAGACTAAGGAAGGAAGCCATTAAACTGCCAGACAAAAAAATAATTATAAATATGTTCGACATTCAATTTTTTTGTTAAATGTAATGCAAAACACTGTCTGCCTCGTTGGTCTAGTGGTCGCTAACTGTTAGGCATGAGGTCTTGGGTTCGAATCCCGGGGCAGGAAAGGGGTTACTGGGTATTCGATTAGCTAATTCTCAGTGGCAGCACGGAGTCTGGATTTGTGCCCGGTTGATGGCAATAGGCTCGCCCCCTATTACATGGTGACCTAAAACATAACTAGCGAAATGTGGGTGTACTATAGGCACCCTGCCTCTGCTTATGTTATTCAATGCAAAACTATTCAGTATTTATACTGAGTTGACTAGTTAATATTATCATGGTCTGTTCCCACGCATACAAACGGCCTTGTGGCTATATAAGTAGATTAGTTGACTAGGCGTTAGCGAGAGCGATTACAATTTAACAGCCCAATAAATCACTAGTTTAAATGTTAACTCTTCTGTCTAGACTAAGCGTTCCTTTAGCTATGCACTAACCACTGCTAGAACGAGAAATCTGTGCAATTAACTGAAGAATATTTTGTTTTAGTTTCCTTGAGTTCTTAAAAGGGGGGGCCTTTACCCAGCAGTCGGTAATAAAATAGTCTATTAAGAAATGATGACTGCCTCGTTGGTCTAGTGGTTGCTAAGCGCGACTGCTGAGCACGAGGTCTTGGGTTCGAATCCCGGGCCGGGCAAAGTGTTACTGGGTTTTCCCATTAGGTAATTCTCAGTGGTAGCACGGAGTCTGGATTTGTGCCCAGTTGATGGCAATAGGCTCGCCCCCTATTACATTGGAACCTAAAAAAAACATAACTGAATGTGGGTGTACCGTATGTGCACCTCTGCCTACCCATTCGGGGAATACAGGCGTGATGTTTACGTTACGTCTTTTCTGTGTGACCATCGCCCAAGGAGACCACAGGCGTGATATTGTTTTATGTATAACGTCCAAAAAAAATAATAGCTGAAATAAGGAAGTGATATTTAAATGTCACATGAAGCAATTATTTATTGTTTTTATTGAAATATCAATTTTCAAGTTTTTTTGTAGTCATTTATTAGTATGAAACTAGTTTTTTGCAATTTACCAAAAACTTAGTAGATTTTTAGAGTGACTTGGCGGTAGAATGCTATTGCGATCCCCCTAGCCAAGTGGGAAAACGCACGCGAATGATAAAATGACATTAATGTTTTTACATGTTATCGATGACATAATTATGTCAAACCCATTTTTTTTCCATTTGATATCTATTCGTCAAGACTTTTGCTAGTATAGTGTTGCTTGTTAATAGTGTGGGGCGACGTTTTATGTAAAAAAACACCGCGGGTTACTGAAAGACGATATAATTACCTACTATTGACCTCAGTTGCTTTTTTTATACTGTCAAACAAGTTGGTTCTTGGCCCCAGAAATTAGTTTTTTGTTCTTACAAAAAGGCTTTTTTCTTCCAATTCCTCTTAAGTATAAGTATCCATGCTTAACAATACTTAATCAGTAGTCACGAACTCTGAATTGCCTGTCACAGTCACAACCATTGAATATATGTATATGGTTTTTTGCTTACCAATAATTTGATTATTTACTTTGTAGGTAGGTACATTGACTGCTCACTCTATCAACGTCAAACATCATTATTGTCCTTAATCATTGTGTTTGTTCAACCAGACTATTATTAATATGAATGCTGGTAGGTAAATAAATATTAGAATTACAGGTTGATAAACGTGATGATAATTTGGTGGCCTAGTGGTTGACAATATAACTGCCTCGTAGGTTCAGTGGTCGCTATGCGCGACGACAAGCGTGCGGGTTTAATTCTCAGTACGTAAATGCGACGCTTTCGAGAAATGACCTACAGTTCAGACAGTGTTATTGCATTTTTTCATTATGTGATTCCTAATAGCAGCAAGGAGTCTGGATTGGTGCCCGGTTGATGGCAATAGGCTCGCCCCCTATCACATTGGGACCTATAATATAAGCAGTGAAATATGGGTATACTACCATACATTTCGGGAAGACTGGAGTTGCTACGGTAAATAACAAAAAAATAGTACTCCGCGAATATTACCATCGACGCTATATAACTCCTAAACTATCCTCGCTTAGTAGCGGCTTTGGTTCCGACCCAGTTCCGCGACAATCAACCATTCTACACTTCCTAATAGCAATTAATTATCAACCTTAACACAGGGTGGTACGGTCGGAATTAGTTCGAGGCGTTATTAAAAATAGTCCACAATCTATGTTGCAGTTTGTACAATGTACAATGTGTACGGGAGCGACTAGGGCTGCCATGGGATATTAATTACAAATATTATGAACGTCAGATAATATCACACCTGTAAACCCAGAAGGGGTACGCAGAGGTATCCTAAAACAAATACTACGTTTTGTCAGTCCAAATGCCGTAGATGCTGTCTCGATGTTACGCATAATACGATGATAGAATTGCGGACAAGCGGTAGATGCAATTGGCAGTTACCGTGTATTGTGGCGTTCTAAGGGAGAGGCTTTTGTTCAACAGTGGACGTCTTACGACTGATGATGACATTTTTGTAGCTTGACTCGGCAAGCCCGAAAGCAAGATGATAAAAAGTGTTTTGACATAACCCTTAAGTCAATTGACATCTCTATTTTCTCGATATATATTTAGTTTTTACTTGTAAAACTTTACATTAATGAGGCTAATATCTATAAGTTTTATACAAGATTATATAGATTCTAACATTTATCGATACCTATTATAATTTAAGACTGCCTCGTTGGTCTAGTGGTTGCTAAGCGCGACTGCCGAGCACGAGGTCCTGGGTTTGAATCCCGGGTCGGGCAAAATGTTACTGGGTTTTTCCATTACGTAATTCTCAGTAGCAGCACGGAGTCTGGATTTGTGCCCGGTTGATGGCAATAGGCTCGCCCCCTATTACATTGGGACCTAAAAACATATGTGCAAATCTGCCTATCCCTTCGGGGAATACAGGCGTGATGTTATGTTTATAATTTAAGAAGAAAAAAATATTATTTTAAGTTCATAATTATCAAGCCTCTGCCCAGCTGTAGGAAACAAAATAGGCTTATAGAGAACGTTATTTGAAATTATCTAAGCAACCTATTTAATCAGATCGTTTTCGACAGCCCTACATAGTGCGGAGCCGGGGGGCAGTTTATCATTTCGGTCCGTTATCTCAGTAACTGCAATCCGCTTGCCCGCTTCACTTGTCTCAGATTCGCAGGTGGTCAGGCCCTTCGGATTTACGCCGGGGTCAATGGCCCACCGCTACTTAAATTTATAACTGACTAGCTGCGCCCCGCGGTGTTACCCGCGACATTTTTTCGGGATAAAAAGTAGCCTATATGTTAATCCAGGGTATAACCTATCTACATACCAAATTTCAACCAAATCGGTCCAGCCGTTTATGCGTGAAAGAGTAACAAACATCCACACATCCATACATCCATACTCACAAACTTTCACATTTATAATATTAGTAGGATTAATCAGCACAGCTACCTTATTTAAGGGTTGATTCCATCACGATTCTTCTAATATTTTATTCGATATCTTTTTCTTATCGTATGGTTGATGAACAACCTGGTGACAGAGTTTAAACTGCCAGTAGACATAGCTTTACATACAGTTGAAAAATCTCTCAGTAGTGCCGGTTTCCTCACGATGTGTTCCCCGTTTTTAGCAACTGATAACTAATTTATAATACGCAAACTAATTCGAAAAGACATAGGTGCGTGCCGGGGTTTGAACTTGCGACCTTTGACTTGGCAGTCCAACGGTCATACCACTCGTCTTTCAGTGTTTTCCAGGATATCTTCAGATCAATAATCTTTAAACAGATCAATACTTTCTTCTTCGTCGTCAAACTCTTGGCCGTGGTCAGATCAGGACTAGTAAGTTTCACTATCCGTCGCCATCCCTCCTGTACTATAGTTTTTCTGGAACATTCGAGAAGTGGATCAATACTTTACGTGCCTACTAATTACAAATTGTACCCAAAATTAGGTGCAAGCAGCCTCCACACGAAACCCCAGTAAGTCCTCTAGGAATTTCTCACAAA
The DNA here is from genome assembly GCA_946251915.1 of Abrostola triplasia. Taxonomy (NCBI): domain Eukaryota; kingdom Metazoa; phylum Arthropoda; class Insecta; order Lepidoptera; family Noctuidae; genus Abrostola; species Abrostola triplasia. The sequence goes on from OX276433.1 coordinate 10,177,331, forward strand.
CATGAAATATCACATACAAACACCCATACTCGGGACAAACATCTGTGGTTTACACAAATTTTTGCCCGGTGCGGGAATCGAATCCGCAACCCTTAGCTCAGCAGTCCAATCGCTTAGCCACTGCGCCAATCAGGTCGTCAATCGTGTTCCATACTGCCTCAGGTTTTATATACCACCCACCTCCTTAATGGCAAGTGGTAGCTAGTACATATTTTATTTGTTTTTGCCAATACAATTGTTAAAATGACATTTGGTGCGAACGTATTTCAAAGGTGTGGCGAGTGTTGCAACAATGCTTAGAATGTGAACAATGAGACTGTTGGCTACATAAGAATGATTTATTTCTGTAAATAACTTTGAATCGTGTTAGTAGTTAGTTATTCTCAGATACACTATTATGGTCGTAGGTTGGATTCTCGGGACCGTAAAAATAAATAAGCGTTAATATAACATAAGCGCGACTGCTGAGGAGAAGGTCCTGGTTTCAAATCCCGGGTTGAACAAGTTTTTTGGGGTTTTCCATCAGGTAATTCTCAGTAGTAGCACAGAGGTTGGACTTGTGCCCGGTTAATGGCATATAGGCCTTATAGTATAACTAGTGCTATACACCTCTGCTTACCCCTTCGGGGAATACAAGAGTAAAGTTGTGTATGTTACAATTATTTTTTTCCCTTTGGTCGTTCTGTCTAGTTTGTTCCAGCATCTTTGAAACAGCTTGCCCAGTTTTGACGGGACTTCAACTGGCAGATAGCTGTAGTTACAAGTAATAATTTAGGCTGTTAACTTCGAATTTATTAAGGTACCGCGGGAAAACCCCGTGTGAAGCCGCGGGTAGCAGCTAGTTTTGAAACTAAAGCGTTCTGAGCACATGGGAGGCTGATACAAGTCTGATACCATATAACATGGCTGCCAATTAAACCCTGGGACACACCTGTCGAGCTAATGGCTTATTCCTACCACAGCCACCCACGAGATGTAAACGATCTCCGCTATTACGGTAGCCAGGCAATTAACTGGTGTTTAGTATTATCTTTTTAGCCGACTGCGCCAGAGGAGGGTCATGTTTTAACTACAATTGTTATGATTAATATATTAATTGTTAAAGTTTGTATGTAAGTCTCCAAAACAAATGAATAGTTTGTAAATTACCCTTTACATAGAAAGTTCTTCCAAAATGCTTTTACGAATAACTTTAGTGCAGTGGCTAAGCGATTTGACTGCTGCGCTTAGGGTTGCGGCTTCGATTCCCGGAAGGGACAGAAATTTGTGTGATCCGCAGACGTTTGTCCCGAATCTAGGTGACTGTGTATGTGATAGTTCACATTTCTGAAACCCACACACGATACAGGAGAAATTCCGAGTGTGGGGCGACGTTTTAAAAAATAGCCAAAGAAATATCAATATTGCTTGAAAAACAAAGTGGTGAATAAATTTTAATGACGTTTCATTTACCTACATGTTACCCTGGTCCAGCTGGTCAGTGGTTTTGCTGTAGTTTTTATTCTAACCATCCAGTTAAGTTATAATACTCAAGTCTACGCTTAAATTATAGCACATTCGATGCCTCGTTTGAATGCTTCAGCGGTCGAGTATAGTATATAGTAATTTTTTATTAATTTAACTCTTGAAGTCTAGACTATTAGAATGCCTCATTGGTCTAGAGCGCGACTGCTGCGCGCGAGGTCCTGGGTTCGAATTTCAGGTTGCGAAAATTGTTTTTGGGTTTTTCCATTAGGTAATTCTCAGTGGCAGTACGAAGTCTGGATTTGTGCCCGGTTGTCGTTCATTGAGGCGTTCTAAAGTGGACGTCTTCCGACTGATGATGATGATGATGTAGGCAATTGGCTCGCCCCCTATTACACCTCTTTCTAGTACATCAGTTATTTAACAAACAAATAACAAATATATGAGTTCTAGGTATACTTACAAACTAAATTATGAACAATGAGCGGCCTTATACTTTTTGTCTATAATTTCTACTTGGAGTATTATGTATCTAGTCTTCTTCTTCTTATACAATATCTTTCTTATTTATAAAAATGAATTGCTGTTCGTTAGTCTCGCTAAAACTCGTGAACGGCTGGACCGATTTGGCTCATCTTGGAATATTCGTGGAGGTCCAGGGCAGGTTGAAACGGTGACATGGCGGTACGAAGTTTGCCGGGTCAGCTAGTATCAAAATAGAATATAATTTATTTCTATGTCTATGGTACAAAAAGATCTTAAATATAACAAACACAGTATCACATACTACGTAACGTGCATAAAACTATAGGTAGACCAACAAAGCCGGCAATATAGAACTTTTACTGTCCTAGTACTGGCCGGTTGCGGGACGAGCAAGTTCACAATCGACCGTAATCAAATAAATATCAAGTTATTAGAACCACGCTCGATCGCTAGTTTCATATAAGAAAATTACTTTTGCGCTCATAAAAAATATTTTTTGCCCATAATCTGTAATAGGGATGCTCGTTTTTTGTTGTTAATTATAATATTAACTTAATTACTGGGAGATGGCGCCTATCTACTATATTACGTTCATCATTCGCTGAAAGATGTCCACTGTTGATAATCCCCACGCTTGGCAAGCGGCTTGAGGATCGCAGTATTAGTCGACCTTATACTCAGCAATCGTAATCAGTAACTACTAGAGTTCAGTGCGCATAGTACGTAGGGGTACAAAGTTTTCTCCACAGAAATTAATCTAGATAAGTAGGAACCTACTTAAAAAATAGCGGTATCCAATTTACCTACCCACACAAACGACCAATATCCTTGGTCTCTGCCTACCCCTCTCAGAAACAAGCGCTTTATGTATGAATACCCAATACCCAGAACTGTTGCAATCGTAACCTTACGCTGCTACAGTTGGGGTGTGGCCAGTACAGTAACAGATAAATTCGGCCTGCGATCAGTTCTTAGGATAATAGAAGGGCCGCATTGTGCGGTAAATCACGCCGCATAGGTCACTAGCATCAATTAGAAATGATAGTAGACTAGCTGCGCCCCGCGATGTTACCCGGTAGGTACATTTTTTCGGGATAAAAAGTAGCCTGTCACCTATATGTTAATCCAGGGTTAAGCCACCTCCATACCAAATTTTATCAAAAGACGACGTCCACTGTTGATCAAAGGCCTCCCCCTTAAGTAAAGGGAGGGGTTGCCATAATCCCCACGCTTGGCAAGCGGCTTGGGGATTGATGGTAAAATTTCAGAAGACGCTGCTGCCCATCTTCTGGATTTTCCCTAACTCGCCTATTACGACACCCATCGGAGGAAAAGGGGTGGTCTATTCTAGGCTGTCTACCACTCTGTACAAAAATCTAGTTATTTAAAAAAAACTTTTTTGCCGACACTTCACGCTTGAATTAAAGAAATACAGGTCATTGTCTCGATTGCCTCGTTGGTCTAGTGGTTGCTAAGCGCGACTGCTGAGCACGAGGTCCCGGGTCGGGCAAAGTGTTACTGGGTTTTTCCATTATAGTATAGTTAAAATCTCGCTGCAGACTCGGTCATAAATCATTAAAGTGTTTCGCTCTCTTTCCCACTCATGGGCCTTATGGGCAGGCCACGCCCACACGTAGTCCTGTGCATTACTGCAGTCGATAAGTGATATCGATAGTTGTATATATTTATAACTGGGTGAAAGAAATAAAAACACATTTATTTTTTATATTTTATTATCAACAAAGCATATTAAATAAACAACATTGAACAGCAATGTTGTCGCCAACAGGTAAAACGTTACTTTGAAAAGCCATTGTGTCACTCTTGTAATCCAAAATAGGAATGATCTAATTTATTTATGTAGCGATTTATATATATTTAACAGCACGGCGCAATTAGCGGGTAGCAAAGGAGACGAAAACATATTTGTTAATTACCCTCTTTTTATGTAATTAATTAAGAACAGAAAAACATTAGTTTTTATATAATTACCTTCTGTTTATTGAATTAACTAATGGGTTAATTCAAATTAAAAAAAAATAATATGTTCTTACGAGAAAAGAACATTAAATAAATTATATTACGCATTAGCTACCCTGCATACTTAATGAATGCAGTATGTTTAAGTGATAACCTTAATGATTCCGTTATCGATAATGGCCTTGCGCGCGCGCAACTAGCGCACATCCCTACTCCGATTATGATTTATGACCGAGTCTGCAGCGAGATTGTAACTAGACTATAGGTAGGTAATTCTCAGTAGCAGCACGGAAATTTGTGCCCGGTTGATGGCAATAGGCTCGCCCCCTATTACATTGGGACCTAAAAACATAACTGGCGAAATGTGGGTGTACTATATGTGCACCTCTGCCTACCCCTTCGGGGAATACAGTCGTGATGATGTTATAAAGGTCATTGTCTCCTGCGGATGTAACTAATAAATGACTATTAGACGAGTTATTTAGATAATCCTATCCTTCATGCTATGACATAAGGGGCGTGGCAGTAATCACTGATAATGATGTTGACGCCTCGTAGTGCGGGAACAAGTAAAAACAAAATAATGTATGGACGTAGGATAAAACTATTCGAGTAATAGAAGCGGTGCTATAATATAAAATGTGGCTTAGAATCAAAGAATTACATTCAACGTGGCAATGCTACCGCCCTTTTGGGCACCCTACCAGTCGACAGAGATTTGGAGTACTTCGAGTCATAATTTATTAGGTGTAAGTTTTAATGTAAGTAGAGTAAAAAGTACATTATTTTTTTTTAGAAAACTTACAGCTAACTTAAGAATAGAATGTACATTAGTAAAGGAAGGCCAATTACAAGTTTTCACAAATAGCGTAGTAACATGGTAGAAAGAAATAGACAGTAGACAGACAGTTTTAGGTATAGAAAAGTTTGGTGAAAAGTATTTACATCGTGTTTAAAAAGTGTTATTTGAACTAATATGTAAAAATTAGGTAAAATATTAGGGAAAAAATCAGTTTAGCAATCAAGAAATAAACGTCACGTGGTTTAGGCTGGTACCTAGATTTATTTTGTTCAATCTCAAATAACTCTTTATATTCTTATGTAGGGTAATATAACAAAGAGAAGTGTAGTACGGTCATAATTTGCTAATTAAAGGTATCAAAATTCAACATAATAAGGGGCGAGCCTATTGCCATTAAACGTGCAACAATCCAGACTATAGGACTAGGTTATTTAATTAAACAATCCTAATAGAAAATTACTGACGCGGGAAAATAAACCCAGGCCCTCAACAAAACATATAACATAACATCACGCCTGTATTCCCCGAAGGGGTAGGCAGAGGTGCACATATAGTACACCCACATTTCGCCAGTTATGTGTTAGGTCCCAATGTAATAGGGGGCGAGCCTATTGCCATCAACCGGGCACAAATCCAGACTCCGTGCTGCTACTGAGAACTACCTAATGGAAAAACCTAGTAACACTTTGCCCGACCCGGGATTCGAACCCAAGACCTCGTGCTCAGCAGTCACGCTTAGCAACCACTAGACCAACGAGGCCCTCAACACTTAGCAATATATAAGATATATACCTAATTCAGAATCTGTATCCTAAAAATATATTGTAATTTAAAGTATAGCTTTAAATGTGCCACCGGCCTTCACTTGTATTAAGTTGATGAGAAAGATGGGTGAAATCAAATTTTTAGTTGATGGGATTTTGATTAGGTAGCCGTGACGATATGGCAGGCCACCACCAGCGCCATACTGTATTGTGTATAGACTGTATTTAAAATGGGTTGCGTCATTACGTTGTTACTTATGTGTTCATCTTTATCAACTTGATTAGCCTCTTGGTCTAGTGGTTAGTGACCCTGACTGCTAGAGCCGGAGGTTCGGGTTCGACCCCGTCCAGGACACTATGTGATGACCATAATCATTTTTGCGGAAAGACATTAGTGCGTGTGGGGTTTGAACTGGCGACCTTTGACTTGGCAGTCCAACGGTCATACCATACGGCTATTACTGCTTAGAGGCTTTGTAACAACATCAAAGTTATAGCTAATAATAACTCGTAAACATAATATCACGCCTATTCCTAATAGGTAGGCAGAGGTGTGTCAAACACCCACATTTAACAGTTATGTTATAGGTCCCAATGTAATAGGCGGCGAGTTTATTACCATCAACCGGGTACAAATCCAAGCTCAGTGCTGCTACTGAGAATTACCTAAAAAAAACCTTAACTCTTTGCTTGACCCGGGATTCGAACCCGGGACGTAATGCTTAGCAGTCACGCTTAGCAACTACGAGCCAGTCAGATACAGAGAAACTAATTGATTTATCAGCTTCCGACAATATATTTAACTTGGACAGTAATTCCCACTGTATTCAAATAAGACCAGGGCAAGCCTTGTAGGGGAAATCGCCATTCGTGTTATGCCTTCGTGACTGTAATACGTTCTTAGGGGTCCAAATGCCTAACATACATCTAAGTTACTTAGACATTAGTCTTAAGGTGCTTCCTCACTAGAGCACCTGTAATGATATAAAGATAAAAATCATTTATTAAAATTAAACTTTAAAAAGTTATTTTTGAACGTCAAACTACATCAAGAGAGCCCCTAAAACGCCCGTCACCGCTTCCTAGTGCTATAGCTGGGTAGAAGAAACGGCTTAACAAACAATTTTTTTGTATCATCTATTTGAGATCTCTAACATTACTGGGTCCCTGCCAAAAACCTGCTTTCCAATAAAAAAAACCGCATCCAAATCGGTTCACCAGTTTATAAGTTACGGCACCACATACACACCTCTCCCACCATCTTTTTGCGTTAGAGTCTTTTATAAAACGATATTTATCAAGATTTAGATCCTGATGATTTCTTAATGTGTATTTTGAGAGGCGTGAGGATGTGTATAAGGGGTCTAGAGCCAAGACTGTTGGACCCCTAAAACCTACAAATGTACTCCAGCCATTTCTATCCGAAATAGCCCCCTTACCAAGAACTCTTAAAGCAAGATATTTCACGTTGTGGAAGCGAGATGCCGCTACGTGTAGTATATAACGGCGTGCTTCCACAATGGAAAATGTCCTGCTTTTACAGTTTATGGTAAGGGGGCAGTACATTTAAAAACAATGGGTCGTTGAAAGTATGCCTGCCGGTTGGGACAAGTTGGAAACTTTTTACATTAAACCTTATAGAAGTCTAAATCTGAAATCCAATTAATCAAAAGCCAATTACGGAAAGGCTTCTTTAATTTAAGCACCCCCTTTGGTATATTAATGTAATTAATAATAAATAAAATTAATAATATTCATCAATTAAAGATTTGTCTTGGCAACTAATGTTAAGTGGCGTTTTTATCGCCTACTATCCTAACCTTTTTAGTCTTTAAAAAAACAACGTCGCCAGCACAAGACATATCTCCAGTGTTGTGGGTGCGTTTCACAAACATGAAATATCACATACACAAATACCCAGACTCGGGACAAACATCTGCAGATCACGCAAAGTTTTGTCCCGTGCGGAAATAGAACCCGCATTCCTAATGCGGCTATTTTACCCTCTGGACAACGTTATAAACAGCCATCAGCTATTGCAGTCCACTGCTGGGCATAAGCTTCCCCCAGGGTACGCCACAACGCCCGCTCCCCCGTTACCTAGAATAGTAGGGGAGCCAGGAACTGGGGGCTGTTTTCTTTGTCTACTCGGGAGGTTTTGCCCATAGTCCCCACGCTGAGCAGCGTTGGCAACCACAGTACGATAGACGATACCTTCAAAGGTGAACGCAGATAAGCAGTAATAGGTCTATTCTCTCTCAAAAACCTTTAGTTAGCACCAACATCTTATTACTTGGACCACATTCATTCATTGCAGCAGGAATTTGCGAAATGCTGACAATGGACCGTTGTAAACTATTTCCTGACCCAGGCTGGAACCTGGGACTAGTTCTAAACATATTTATATAGTTGTGCATACAAGTGGTGTAGTAGATCGTCACCTACCTACCCCTATACATAATTATATTATGACCTCCTGATGTATAGGCTTGATAAACGATTATTGGCGCAGTGGCTTAGCGACTAGGCTGCTGCGCTAAGCATTGCGGGTACGATTCCCGCACTGGGCAAATATTTGTGCGAACCGCAGATGTTTGTCCTGAGTCTGTGATTTCATATTTGTGAAAAGCATCCACGACACAGGAAAAATTCCTAGTGTGGGGCGCTTTTTAGTAAAGTTAAAAAAGGTTATATCTCAGGTACTAAATAGAGAGGGAGAGAGTAAAACATAACATAACATCACGCCTGTATTCTCTGTAGGGGTAGGCAGAGTCTGGATTTGTGCCCGCTTGATGGCAATAGGCTCGCCCACAATTACCTACATTCGACAACATATTTGGCGAAATGTGTGTGTACTATACACCTTTGCCCACCTCTTCGAGGAATACAAGCGTGATGTTATGTGTGTGTGTGTGTGTGTGGACCTTGACCTTTAAGTCCATTTTCGTACAAACAATCAAATGAACTTCGTTTTAAAACCTACGACATGTTCAGTCATCCATCACAACTGATCAGTCCGATACAATAGGTATTGTGTTCGATGCCCGAGCACAGCATTAATAGTATTCATTGAGTAAGACGTTGCGAGTTTTTATATACAGTGTGTTCTTTTTATTGATTTTTATTTTCGTATGTATTAAAATCTGTTTTCGTTACCTTTTTAAATAGGTATAAGTGTAAAGATAAAAACAAACAGGTCTACTACGCAATGGTACGGTACGCATTATGATATCTGGAAGCGTGATTATGGTTAAAAATCAGGCGAGCACACATTGCGTAGCGTTGCGTAACGTTGCGTACGTAGGACAAGTGTGTAACTACCTTGATCCTTACTTTTGATTTAAATAACTACCTTTTGTTTATGGTTCATGGATAACCATGATATTGTTTGTATGTATGTAACAATAACCTCAAAAATAGCTGGACCGATTTAATTGGGTATTACATTACATGATCAAAACTATAACTTTGTATGGTTGGTAGTGCATAAAGTCGTAAAAACCAAATACATGCATGCCAATCAAAATTAGACAAGTTAAATGCTACTTAATTGTAAGAAATTATGTAAAAATAACTTAACTTCACGCCTGTATTCCCCTAAGGGGTAGGAAGAGACCAGAGATGTATAGTATAACTACATTTCGCCTGTTAAAGAAGCAAGCCTTTTGACATACACAGAACTCATTTCCAAACTCTGTGTCATACTGAGAATTATCTGGCAAAACCCAATAATACTGCCCAACCTGGCAATCGAACCCACGACCTCACGTTCAGGAATCAAGCTTTATGACCACTAGACCAACGAAGAAGTATGTAAAATGTCATTACCTATTTTACGTTGTGTTTTATTCTTTGATCTTTGTATAGTATTATACGCTATAGCCAATTTAACTAAACTAACAATTAAACTGTAAAAACCATTTGCAAGTACTTTATGCTTACAAACAGAGCAAGGTAAATCCACTAGTCCACGTAAAAAAAAACAGTTATTCAAAAAAGACTTAAAAAAAGTACTTTTTGAACGTCAAATAACATCAAGACAGATTACAAGTCAAATTACATTATAAATTTGTAATCATGCAACCATCAACGCGATTGTTTAAAAGATATTAATTTACATCAAGACAGCCCCTAAAACACCCGCCCTTCACCGCTTCCTAGTGCTATTAGCTGGGTAGAAGGAACAGCGCTACAAACTACCCACTAGCATGTATTAAACAACGGTATAATTAAAAGATAATTAAAACATAACATAACATCACGCCTGTATTCCCCGAAGGGGAAGGCAGAGGTGCACATACAGTACACCCACATTTCGCTAGTAATGTTTTGAGATCAAATGTAATAGGGGGCGAGCCTATTGTCATCAACCAGGCACAAAACCAAACTGCGTGCTGCTACTAAGAATTACCTAATGGAAAAACCCAGTAACACTTTGCCCGACCCGGAATTCGAACCCAGGACCTCGTGCTCAGCAGTTGCGCTTAGCAACCACTAGACCAATGAGGCATAGACAATTAACAGATCGTTATCTGTCATCCTTCGATTTTAATGGCTACCAATACACTTTTATTTCAAAACAGTAGGAATTATTCCATTTCATAGCCTCGCTGTAACATAATCGATAGAATCTACAACCAAATAGAAACATTACGAACAATTTAACAGGTAAATATATCGATATGAATCGATACCTGCAATCGTTGCGTCATTAATCGATTCAGATCGGAATTCGGAACGCTACTATTGTTTCGTGCAATAATTCTGTTACCAACTTTTTATTGGATTATAAACTCTATTTATTAGTAGCATGGTCCAAAACGGATTGTGCATGTTAAAATCGTTCAAGGTCGCCAATGCTATTCGATTTCGTTTACATATTGTGTAGAGTTGAAAATGTTTTAAATTCGAGAAGTTAAGGGTTTACGCACAAAAGATAAATACGTCAGGGATTTCTAAGGACTATGTCATATGTCCTCAGCAATGATATTATAATATGAGTTAGATATGTTACTAAGGCGCTCATTTTAAAGACTCAAACATGTCTTAATTGGGACATTTTGTCCAGCAGTCATTGGCTACCTAGACTCCTAGAGTGACGTTCGACATGCACGCCCAAGTGTCAAACATTTTTTTATTCTGGTTTAGTATTTGACGTATATATACTTTTTGATACTGGTACGCACCCTATGAATGAAAGTGACCTAACAAAAAATTCCTGTTACCTCTGATTTTGCTATAAACTGACTTTAAAGGAGACCGCACTATTATTAAAAAATGGTATTTTATAAATACTTCGATCTCTTTTTCTCCACACGTGTTTAAAGTAGGCTTTTAAAGTCAATCTGGCTTTTTTAAAGCTTATTTCTTAAATATTTGTAAAAAATATTCTAAACCAACTTATTTCAGTATTTTTGTCCTAACTTGATTCTTCACTAACATAATACATTTCTTTGTTACAGAACAACAAACAATGAACTAGCAAAAACCCAAAACAAGTATCAAGAAAATGTCACGAGCGGTCGCGCTATACTGAACGAATGAATGAAAATGCGCGCTCTTCAGCAGCTGTCAGATTGTGACTGACTGTCAAAAAAGTATGCGTGTTGTGAATTGAAGGACTCAATATGGCGCACAAAGTGAAAAACAACCATTACGTGGCGACACACAGGTCGGGGGTGGACTCGCCGTCGTCCGGGGGCTACCAGCACCGCGCGTCGTCAAGGGATGAGAATGACAGCCACAGAGCTCCGTCAGAGAGAACGCTCTCAGAATATACGGTAAGAAATTATAGTAGGTTCTCGTTAGTCTAGTGGCCATAAGGCCAGTGAGGTCCTGGGTTCTATTCCCAGTTCCCTGTTCTGAATAACAGTAAACAGTCTGGCTTTGTGCCCGATTAATGACAATGGGCTAGCACTCTTTTACATTTGGTCCAATAACATAAGTAACTAGGGAAATGTGGAAGTACTATACATTTCTGACTACCCATTTGGGGGATACAGGTGTGCCGTGTAATATTACGTTAAAACCTTGATTTAATATATAATTAGGTATGTGTATATATGTAAAACAATATATCTTCTAATTTCAGCCTCTTAATTTCGCCTAGTCTCGAAGCTAGACATAAAAACAAACTAACGAGAACTGATTGACGTGGTACAATAATGCCTGCAGAAAACCAATTCAAAGAAACCAAGAATGCGTTCTCAATTAATTTACACAATTATTTACACTAACTTTGACGTCACGATGCTAGTTAATGACATAAAAATATTTTGATTCCAAACCAACATTTGGATGTATAAATAACCTTTTTAAATTCGAAAAAAGAACACGCCTTTGTTTTTATTTATTTACATTGGTTTAATGGTCTTTAAACTTTGCAATGTGCCAGTTGATGTGGCAAATAAACATCAAATTTTGCGAGTATCAAAATTACTTGTTTACAGTTTAGGTTTCGGAGTAAGTCTGCCGAACAAATTGGTCCGATTTTTTCATTTCCATACAAATTAAGAGTAGATTTATTCGAATAATATGTTGTGAACCACTCTTAAACACATTTTTGAAGATTTTTTTAACGTACTACCATTCCTTGTTCTCATAAATCTATGTTTATCGCATTAGCCATTCAGATAAATTATTTTTACCACTAAAAATACCACTATCTAATATTTTAAACGTAAATCTTTGGATGCTATTATTTCTATAACAAACTGTTTAAAATTAATTACGGAAAATTACTAGAACAGTGTATATTGTAATCTAATCTATATTGTAAAAGTCGTGGTGGCCTACTGGTTATCATAACGATTTGTATGCATAAGGTTGCAGGTTCAAACCCGGGCAAGTATCAATGTAACTTTTTCAATGTTATAAATACTTTCTTAGTTATTCAAAGACACCACTGAGTAACGGTGACGGAAAACATCGAGAGGAAACCTGGATTTAATTATCTGTAATCGCCAACCCGCAGTGAGCTAGCGTGGTGATCAATGCTCAATCCTTCTCTATACGAGAAGAGGCCTTTGCCCTGCAGTGGGACAGTTATCATCCTCATACATGTATCATTCTATTCGATTCGCCATTTGTCTAGCTACCCACACATACGTACTTGTCCTCCTATCTAGGTAATTGTGATTGTCTTGGCTGATGCGCATAATATAATTCTGAAGGCGCACTGACTTCTAAGATACAGGTTTTACCTAGTTTAGAAGTCAGGGTCTTTATGCTCTGGCCCACATAGCCATGATCCTAAAATTGTAATCATTGTGATATTTTTGGTACTAATAAAGATTTATTATTTTATTATTATTATTTATGTAGTAGTACCAGTTTCAGAGTAAACAAGTTCTTTCCTAGCCGTAAAAAGACGAATTTTACAGACAATGGATGAGAGGACTCGGTCTCCGTCTGGTGAGCACAGGAACGGGAGGCGGCATCAGAACACGAACGGATCGCCGCGAGCCGACTCCGGGTCCGACGTGTACGTCACCAGCGGCGCGTACAGACCTCCCTCAGAAATCAGGTAAGAATTAGGGAAGAATTATCCTTACTAACATTACCCCCCGGTTCGATCCCGGGCGGAACCAGATCTTTTTGTGTATGTTATTTTATTTTATGACTTGTTGGTCTAGTGGTTGCTAAGCGCGACTGCTGAGCACGAGGTCCTGGATTCGGATCCCGGGTCGGGCAGTGTTACTGGGTTTTTCCATTAGGTAATTCTCAGTGGCATCACGGAGTCTGGATTTGTGCCCGGTTGATGGCGATAGGCTCGCCCCCTATTACATTGGAACCTAAAAAACATAAATCTTTTTCATCTTAAAAGATAGAGCCTGAGAAACTAAATTCCCGGTTAGCGTGATTGAACAGTTGCATGGTTTAATTTAAATCCATGGTGATGTGGGGTCAGCGACCTGTTCTTAGCACCGTTACCTTGTATCGGAGCCGCTTAAACCCTAAACTCCACTAATTCGACCAACGGGGCTGCATACGTGCCGTTTGGCCCTCGTCCCCGAAATGGAAACAGACGAGCGGTTCAACCGTTCCCCAGAACCAAAAAGATTAACGTCGAAGTCTACTAGTCGTATAGTCTAAGTGCACATAAGATCTTAGGTTCAATTTCCGGGTTAGGCAAAAAAAAAGTTTTTTCTGTAGCCCATACAACATTGGAACCTATAAAATAACTGGATAAATCTGCATACAATACATTACGTATCTCAAAGTTATGTCTAATAACTAAGGGAAGAAAATATATTATCAATAGCAATTATAAATGTACGTAGTGTCGATGCTACACTTTTATTTTCTTGAAGCCTATGTTTCGACATTTCTTATCTAGTATTTGTTGTGCCTGTACAAAGTAAATCACGCTACTCCAAATAAATACAAGCGTTGCATTTAACACGTAAATAAACTTATCGAACGGTTCCTAAATATTTATTTTTACAGCAAATTATAATTATTTATTTACAAAATACCGGATTAAATATGCTTTTTGCAAATTCACCAACATACCTAACCCGTTACCCGCTATTTCTCCGCCCGTGTGTTCAGCTCCGGAACTGAACAAAACCTTTTACATAAACCCGCGAATTGATGGGAAATTACTGCAGACTCAATTCAACGGGCACGTAGACATGAATCATAGTCCTACATACACAGTACTAGACACTATGTATGTTTGTACGTGCTCCTACCTTGAGAGGTCGGCTTCTAGTACTACCAGATGCAGCTGGTTACCAGCATTTTAGATGGAAAGCGACTAGCCTCCATGATCCACAACAGAGTTACTGGGTAATAGGATACCTCTTAGCAGCACTGGTTATCAAAAATTCTGGCTCCTGACTCGTGCTGACTCTGAAGATAGCTTCTCACGGCGCGTCATAACTAGGGATGTTCGCCGAAGCGCGCGTGAATTGTTTTTATACAACCATGCGCAAGAGATGCACATCCCCGGTTACGTGATGTTTCATGTTTGTAAAACGCACCCACGATACAGGAGAAAATCCTAGTCACGACGCATAATATAAACCTTTGGCCTCGTGGGGGGTTTTAATTTGTATTTCTCGTCCTCATTTTTTGCTGATGGGTTTAGGTTAGGTTAGGACATTATTATAATTAGATATTTACCTAAAAGCCTAATAAACTGTTCCTACACAGCGAGCGTCACCGCAATGCGTCTAAACTTAGCATCAGTTAAATTGTACGGTTAAACCAAACAAATTCACAGTTAGGTTATAAATCATTGTTCATATAATTCAGCCGCGGTTCGCTCTGCCGACAGTTCAATGATGTCGCGACACGGGAATCGAACCCAGGCATCTAGGGCACGATTTATTAGCTCCTACGTACCTCCGTTGAACATCGATAATTTGACTTACAGGATTTTCGACCTTATTGCAGTGTAAATTTGAGTGAAAATGCTGTGGTTGTATTTCTTTACTTTTGTACTTGTGTCGTCTTATAAGTGCGGTGTTCTAATAACCGGGGAGTAAGCAGAGAGTAGCCTTAGAGTAGGTAGGTACTTGTAAATACTGATTTAGTTACTGCATCTAGTACTGTGTACTATAGCCGGTTTGTTTAGGAATATAAACAAAAAACAACATCACGACTGTATTCCCCAACAGGGTGGTCAGAGGTGTATGGCACACACTTTTCGCCGGTTATGTTAGGTCCCATTGTAATAGGGGGCGAGCCTATTGCCATCAACCGGGCACACAAATCCAGACTCCGTACTGCTACTAAGGGGTAGGCTTCGGGGAATACGGGAGGATGTTATGTGATGTGTGTGTGACATGTTAGCATGTTTTATAATTAAGAGGGTAAGCATTTTGCCAAATGTCTAAGGGGGCCGGTACCCGAGTTCTAGCGTGATAGTGAGTCTATTATCCCCGCATACCGACCAAAAACAGGTTAATGGGACCGTGTGAAAAATTCTAGATCAACAGTAGCACCCGACAAAAAGTTCCACACTTAATTTGATAGGTAGTGGGTCCGGTCAAGCAAAAAAGGCTGGCCATAAAAAATACAAATAGTTGGCTACTTGTATTTTGTGTGGTAGAGCGCAACAAATTTAGTTTACTCTCTGCTCGTATCCTTAAGTTGCCGGCGTGATAATACCGGATTTGTTGGCGGCTGTCAAAGAACGGTTTTTAAATTAAATTGTCATGACAGTGTACTTTTTATAGAGTTATAGTTATACAGTTACATTACACTTACCTTAGATTTTGTAGTAGATATATAGATCGCAGCTTTAAGCTTTCAAATTATGGTATCTATAATAGGTATACTTATCATTGTAGATATATGAGGCTGGCATGCCATTGTGAATAAAAGCCTCAATAAATAGTAGAATAAAAAAAATTGTAGATATGTAGTCGAATTACTTGTCCTATGTACCTAAAACATGACTGGCGAAATGTGGATGTATATGCGCACGTTTGCCCACCCCTTCGGGTAACACAGGCGTGATGTTATGAACTTGTCCAGTACGGGAATCGTTCCCGCCGCCCTCAGCGCAGCAGTCCAATTACTCAGCCACTCCACCGATCAGCCCTCTTACCATGAACTCTTAAAGCAGGACAGTTAACGACGTTGGAGCGAGGCGCCGAACGTATCTGCGTCTCGCTTCCGCTATGAAAAGCATGAGTTCATGGTAAGGGGGCAAGTCGTCATTATAAATACTTTTTACTCTACTACTCTCGACACTTTTTGTAGTATTTGACATCTTATAAGTAAATATTTGATCATCTCACAGTGACTAAGGGTGTTACGCCTTGTTAGTTTTGGATGACTTAACTCCGGACTTTCTCTGTGACCGGCAGATGATTGGACAAAATATTTACCATACAGGAATGCACCCAATTAATTTTCTTGTTTTTTTAACTAATAAGGGTTGTCACTTGTCACGTCAAGATTCAAAAGGGTTTTGTTTTTTTACTAAGCCCTGAATGCGCTTACTAGTTTAGGTGTGATTGCAGGCATTTGATCATTTGTATTGATTAGGAACTCATTTAAAATCCACTCTTTATCGATATCTTTCTTCATTCTCTAACAGTGACTGCTTCTACGCTTCTCACTCTCTTACTTATAATCGATAGAATATGTTATAAGAACCACCTCTCAAGTCTATTACCATCTCTATTCTTTGACATGCAAACGACAGTGACAGGTATAATTCAATCTATTGTTCAACATTGACCATTTTTATAAATAAGGGCGTATACCTATTTTCAGAAAAATAGAATAATATGGGAAATTAAAATGTTTTATAAAGCCATATTTTTTTGAAATCAACATAGATTATACTTATAGTCGCTCAAGTTCTAGATATACATCTATCTAATGCATCAATTTCGATTCAAGAAGTAGACTGTTAATCGGAATCAGTTTAGGTGTCAACATTTAGATCAGTAAATCAGGTTACAAATAGGAAATGAAAAACGAAGTCTCGTACTTTTGTAACTAACGATGCTAATCCAGTCACGACTTTGAACGGAGATATCGAATCAAGGTCACCACGATAGATGACATCGATAAGTTGCATCACTATAATAAATACAGGTGCATCACTATTCGTAACCATAGATAATAGTATTCTTGAGGATCAGAAGCTGATCCAAATTTTTTTTTAAGAATATACAATACGACCTATCAACTATTTAATTATCAATTAAATTAATTACAAATATGCAAAGATCATTAAACAACGCAACCATTTCTATCTTTCAAATGTGTTCCATAGACAATTCGCGCCATTTTCTTCATCACCGCAATGTTGCCGCCTCCTCGGCTGACCAATCTTTTAAGAGTATATTATTAAATTGTTTGGACCATAGATTTAGTATACCAAGCGGTTCACTGCTCAGTTACTCACAGGTACACAGGTTGATTGAAGGTAAAGCTGCATTTGCTCTGGCTAGACGGTCGATGGGTGATCAATGACCATACTCTTTCAGAGACCCCTCCGTACAAACTTCAGTGCTGGTCTTGCGCTTGACTTCTCAGGTGGTCGTTTCGATCTACCGTAATATATTATACCAAATTTTGACAGACATTGTGGTACTGGTTAGTTTGTTGCGCCGTTTTTGTGAGCTATGGCACTAGGAAGCGGAGACGGGCGGGTGTTTTGGAGACTGTCTTTTTGTAATTGACGTTCAGAAAGTATACATTATTCCAACTTGAATAAACTTTTCTTTTTTTTTATCCTTATATTTACCGTCCCATCGTACAATGCAACTATTAGGTATTGCACACGCATACGACTGACCACCACGAGCACTGCTCAATCTCGCAGACCGACATGAAACGCCTATGTTATGTTAATATCTATAACTTTTTGCTTGTTCCTAACCTTCACGACATACATGTTAGTTTCATATTTACGATTGTCGTGACATACGTGCAGTCAGATTAGGGACGCGACGATGCGCGTGGGCACGTCTCGGTTACACACAGAGCACCGGAACGAATGCCTGTCACGGATTGAACTATATTCTGAAATACTAGCTACAAAGTATACATATATATTTTTTGTATATAGGTATTTTTAGTACTAACTATTGGTGGTAGCGGACTGTATGCGCAGGCGCACAATTATATGATACAAGAACTTACGGAACCCTGAACTATCGACAGCCCTAATACCTACCGTAGTTTATCATTTATAAGATGAATAACTAAATAGATAAATTCGGGATTTCTGCACCATGCCTCTTAAGGTAATAGGCGGAGAGTAGACAAGATGTCCAGGTTGAAGATAGATAACTCATTGCCAGTTGAGCAGACTCGAATATGTTGGGATAACAGATAGTTTCCACTATGTTATCGACGATTTGTCTTGGCACAGTGAAATGTTGGTAAGGTATAAATTGAGTCAATAGGTATCAGAAACACTTACTCCCAGGAATTAATTTATTGTTTGTTTCAGTCGACAGTCGAGAGCTCCGCGCAGCGTCTACTCTTACAGAAGCGCAGTGGCGCCCTCTGTCGCGTCTACCCACAGATCCAAAGTCTCAAGAAAGGTACCTTTTGTTTATTATGATAAATTTAGCCAATATATTATATTTATACTTACTGCAATATTTTCTTTACATCTAAGTATTTTTAACCTTAAAATCTTAAATAACCTACTATCTCTAAAAACATTTAAAGCTGTAACATACTCAATTTCTTTTTACAGTATCCAATTTACTCAAATGAATAATTTCCATGATAGGAATCTACGCAAATTTTATTATCTTTACATTCTTACTGAAAATGAATTGAGTATGATGCAGCTTTGAATTGGGACCAATTTATAAATATTAGAGATACTAAGTCATTGCTAGGAATTCAGGAAATAAAGCCCAAAGTGGACATTTTCGCCCTATAGGTATCATGTTTATTGCTTTCCAGGCGGGTGTGAAAGTAGATGCGATGGCCGCACCCAACCCGTTCTGTCCCAACGTGAAGGGGATGTGCTGTCTGATGCTGCTGCTCAACCTGGGCCTCATCCTCGTCACCCTGGGCTTCGTCATCGTGCTCCAGTTCTTTGAACCACTGTTTGTTTGGTAACTACATTACTACTTACATATCGATTAACATCACGCCCTGTGCCTGTGCTATGTATTATCGAAAGCGCCGATCGGCTGGAAGAAAATTCCTCCCGCAGAACGCAACGAATGCCACATTAGTTTGTTTGCAATGCTTTATAATATACTGCGTCTAATTAATCCATGTGTTATACTATTAATTATTAGAGATATTTGTATACATTTATGATTCTTGCACACAATAAAATACATACAGACATTTTTGCATGAAAGTTTACATTCCCTTGTCCTCCATGGACACAAATTTAAGTTTTATAATACGTTTGCTACAGATTTCAACAATAAAAGAACTTTATATTTTCAGGATCCTGGGTATAGTCTTCTTGATATTCGGCTTCATCACGTTAGTTGGCAGCCTAATATACTGCGTGGTGCTGTGCCGGGAGAACCCATACCCTCGGTACCCAGACGACTTCTACTGGACGCACCACTGGTCAAAGACGATTGGACCCTCCGAGATCCACTACAGCGCGAGTGACAAACAATACGTGAAGAACGGTCATGGAGACAGATACAATAAGTACAACGGGAAATATTCTGACAGAGAAAGTGCTAAGGGCTATTCTGACAGAGAAAGCAAACTTAGTAGGTATTGAACAAAAAGAATAACTAAATGTGGGATGAATTGTGTTTTGTAACGAAACGTTTTAGTAAGATTGTCTTAGTAAGTCACTAGGTGTCGCTTTGGTATGCTAATAAAACAAGGAATTGCAAAATGCATTTGAAAAGAATCATGCTAGATTTTGTTGCCAATGTTGGTTAGCGAATACCTATAGGCACATGGTAATATTTTAATCACTGGCAATTTTTTTTTGAAGTATTGTAATATTATAATGAAGTAAAAAATAAAGTTACTAGGTATCACAACTAAGATATGGCATCACAAAGTTGACTAGTTATATAGAAAGTTGGATATGAAGAGTTCATAATATGATTTTTTTTTAATTAGTCATCCATATCTTTGTAAAAGTTGTGTACCTATGCAATGAATTGCCAGTGAAAATAAAACTACCAATTTTTTTACAGAAACATATTAAGGCACTTTATAGTCCTGAAAATATTCGAAATATATATTATACTAATATTATTAAAATATTAAGAATAAAGAATATTATCTAGATTAATGATTAGTCTTGTGTATTGTGTACCTAATCTAGTAACAAATTGTACGTATCTAAAAGTGTTAACTCAATGTAAATAATGTCGGGAAAGAAAACACTGATTAAATGCCATATTATTTTACCTGTTAATATAAAGGAGAGTAGAATAAGATTAGTGTATAACCGATTATAGAAAAAATATGAGCGAATAACTACACTGTAACATAATTCAACATTATATATATTACTTTAGACACATTTAAATAAAACGATGGATCTTAAACATTTATTATCAATAAATAATATTGTAGTAACAAAATGCTGGTTTTATTTGTTTACACGAAGAGCAGTTAATTAAGGCAGGCAAGACAATGTCACGTAATTACATTGACGTCATTCTAAGACACCACTGGCAAATCGATGTTATACAAATAAATAGTAAGTTCGCTCTCTACATACTATCTGGTGGAGTGCACCCACACTTCGCCAATTGTTTTAGGTCCCAATGTAATAAGGGGCGAGAATATTGCCATCAACCGTGCACAAATCCAGACTCCGTGCTGTTACTTAGAATTACCTAATGGAAAAACCCAGTAACACTGCCCGACCCGGGATTCGAACGCAGGACCTCGTGCTCAGCAGTCGCGCTTAGCAACCACTAGACCAACGAGGCAGTCTAGCTCTAAGTGTTGATAAAAAATACCTTAGATATACATTAAAATCATTAGGGCTAAAGTCGATAACGTCCTAAATGGCTTCAAGAAAAGGACTACGACTATGCCATCGATGCATGCTCGGCTTGGCGGACTTCAGCTGTTGGCTGATTTAATTATTATCAATGAGCGCAAAAACCTGAAATTGGACAAAAGCACGCCTAGCGTGTTACCCGCACTGGTGGCACGCCGGACTCACACAGCGTGTGCGTATTGCCGCACCGCTGAATCGAAAATTTCAAAACACAACAGGCCGCCGCACTGATGGCAAGTTTAGCATTACGCAGCGTATGTTTTGCCGCAGTGAACGTGTTAAGCTGACATAGTATTTCATCCTCTTTGGTACCGTCAGAATGGCCGAGCGGTCTAAGGCGCCAGACTCAAGGCAACTTGCCCGGTAAACGCGGGTTGTGGGCGTTCTGGTCCTCTCCGAGGGCGTGGGTTCGAATCCCACTTCTGACAAACTATTTTATGATAATCTTCATGACCAGTTTCTATTTTATATGTTTGATGTTTTTAATCTAGCGTGACATATTAAATAATATAGAAACTGCGTTTAAAAATGGCGCTGGTTGTCGTATCTCCTTATATTTTCTTTTAATTGTACACAAGTTATGGCGGATAGCAACGCATACTTTGTGTCCTTTGACAAAACGTGGACCATGGTCGTATAAATAAAACTACATTTAAAATTGTTCATTTATTTACAATTGTTAAAAATAACGAATTATTTTGAGAAAATTACATCTGTAACGTAAAAATAAGAAAGTAGCTGAATAACTCAATTTAATTGTAAATTTATAATATCCAAAATAATATCAAGACAATTTCATTTGAAATAATGAAGCTATCAAATTAAGAATGTCAATACCCTAAAATACTAATATCGTAACAAAAATATCTTAATTTCGATAGAGATGACAAATACTGTTTTAGAAAATAAATAAGAGAAAGAGACAAAGAAAGAAAAAAGGACTATAAAATCACTTTTTGTTACGATACGATTTATTTACATTTGTCATAAAAAACTATATCAGAATTTGCTCAAAAAGCTTTTTAAAAATCTTTTAAAATTATTTTTGAGCAGCAATGTGCCAGACGTTTTAACTAATTATGGACTAATTAGATCTAAATTATAAATATATTCATAACGTAATGGTTACAAACATGTATTTCTCAGTGCAGTCACTGTCTGCCAGTAGGCCAAATGTATAAAAAAATAACGTGTTCACGTATTCGATACGAACGATAACAATATAAAAAGTTGCCTCAGAATCAGCAACTGTATGCAAAAATGCTGTCTTCACAATACTGGGTCTGAAACAATTATAGGTATTAAAATATGGAACCTTTACATAATTAGAACATAGCGATTGCAATGCTGCCTACCGCATCCAATTTATGAATCTGATTCATCCAGGGACTTGTTCAAACTGACATAAAAATTACACTTGAATTGACTTCTCCTTGTTTTTAAGTCTATTAAAAATCATAAAATCGTTAGACCAGTTTAGGAGTTCATAGCCATGTAAGAAAGATTGTAAACTAATAGTATATATAAGACTTCGTTTCTAAAATCTAAAATACAAGAAAAATGTTCCACGCAGACGAATTCGCAAGCACGTTATCTAAATAATGAAGGTGAGCTTTTACGAAAGTCTGAAAGCTATCGATCACACGACGCACCCTGAACCGACAGCCCCGTAACCAGCCTGCTATTAGGAAGTTGTGTTCGTTTTACTCGAACATCATCATAATGTGGTGAGCTTAACGGCATTTTATTTTATTTATTTATTCGTGAAACAATTTTTGTTGAATATATGCGTTGCGAAAGACCTAGGCGAAGGTGGCGTGACGACCTGTTCGCCTACAGAAATGGTCAGTACTCGGCCGAGAAGAGCAAAAGAAAGAAAGTTAGGCAGTTGGCCTGCAGTGTGGCTACATAGGCTGACAACGAAACTAATTACTTACACCATTATTGTTCTAACTAATGTGAATAGTGAACTTCTCGATAAAAGAAAAATATATATACTCACGGTGTGTGTGTCGCTCGCTAGTCAGAATCAGATTCACTAAAGTTGTATTTGGGCTGCGGCCTCGCGCGCGCGTGTCCCCGCGGCGCGGCCTCGCTGCCCGCGTCCGACTCCGAGCCACTGCTCACCTTCTTTTTGAGCTTCTTTTTTGGCGCTGCCTTCTTCTTTAGATCCTGAAATATACATACAATAACAGACTTATTAAGTACCAATGTAACTTTAAATATTATTAGGTACTTTAATTATTCTAAGATGCCATTAACTAACGGCGAATGTAAATATATTGATTAAACCTGGATTTAATAATCTAAAAACTAACAACCAGAGAGTCAAATATTGAGTACCGAGCTAGTGTTTCGATCGAAACTTGTTCTTCTTTTTGGAGAGTTTTTTGCTCTGCAGTAAAATAGTAACAGATTTACATATATTTAGATTTATTAATAGACTTTTTTGGATAAATTAAATACTGCTAATCTGCAGAGTATTGTAATTGATTGGTTCGATGCCTATTCAAAGTTGTGGATCGACCCCAAACGAAGCGAATATTTGTGTGCTTCGCAGATAGTCGTCCCGAATCCCGAGTGCACGTTTGAGTATGTGTTTTATGTACAGGAGAGGAGCGACATTACAAACGCTTGACATACCTTTTTGCTGTCAAATATGCTGTCGTCATCATCGTCACTGACCATGTCCTTGGCTGGCCTCTTCTTGGGTTTCTTATCGTCGCCGGCTGGCTTCCGCTTGGCCGCGGGCTTCTTCTTGGGCGGCGAGTTGGGCGCGGCATCCGAGTCGCTCGACAGTACCGTGGTGTGCGCTGCGCCATTGTTCTTAGCTTTATCTTTTTCTTCCTTTTTCGTGTCTTCAATCAGAGAATCGAACAAGCAATCTGAAATTAACAATTTGTGCGTGTAAGTGTGGCATACAAATAGTAGTATTCAGATTTGCGGAAAGTATTATTTAGTTTAACATTCAAATAATAACTGCGTGTATAGTTTCATTTACAAAAGTTAGTATTTACTTTATTAAATATTGAAAAACGATAATTCTTAACTCAGGTTATAAACTCTGCCGCAATTGTCATCCGAATCTGTGCAGCCATTTCCCTCTCTACGACTACATTTTTTATAACGGAACTATTAATTTTCCAAGTAGATGAAGTCGCAGGTAAATGAAAATTAAAGTAGCTTGATGCGTGACTACTGACCTGAATCCATCTCGGCGGGTTTCTTGTTGGCGTTCTTCTTCATGTTGAAGTCGTCCTCGTCGTCGCTGAGGGACAGCGCGCGCGGCGCCTCGCCCCCGGAGTCCAGCTTGTTGTCTAAGAGTTCCACTTCAGACCCGGAGTCAGACTCTTCGGAGCCATCTTTGTATTTTTGTACCTGAATAAACAAATGAGTTACTTATTATGTCATAATTAAGGCAATAGTCACTGATAGCCCCTGAACGGGATTTGGAAAGATAGTAGGCTTTTGCCAGGTAGTGGGACACTTTAGGCTCTTCATAAAAAGTTACAGACAAGATGATGTGTCTATACAACTACAAGTGGGCATACCTGCTACCATTATAGTACTAAAGTCCCATATAGGTACCGTACGATTGATCACTTCGATTAATGGTATTAAAACCATGTCGATCGTTTGCAAGGAGTCTCACACTATCGGTTTTTGTTGTGATTTCTGCTATCGTTCGATAACGATGTCAATGCTATATATGCGACGTTACGACATTTTACTGTATATAAGGCTATTAAGGTCTAAAATAGAATACTAGTGTAAATAAAAATGGCGTGTATGTCGGACCTTGGTGGCAGCGCGTCGCGCGCCTGCCCGCTCGCGCGGCGCGGGCGCCTCCAGCAGGTCCAGCTCCGAGCCCGAGCCCGCCGAGCTGCCGCCGCTGCCGTACGTCGCCCGCTTCTGCAACACGTCCTTAAGTAAACAACACCGCACATCAAACATAAAAACATACATAAACATAGCATCACGTCTTCCTCAAAGGAGTGCCCAAAGCGTGTGTAGTAAACCCATATTTCGCCAGTTATGTTATAGGTCCCAATGTAATGGGGGGCGAGCCTATTGCCATGAATCGTGCACTTATCCAGACTTCGTGCTCTATAGAGAAATATCTAATAGAGAAACCCCTTGAAAGTTTTGCCCGGCTCGGGCATTCGAACTGACTCATGCTCAGCAATCGCGCTTGACGTCCACTAGACCAACGAGGCAGCTAGTAAGGAGAGGTATCACACTAATATTATAAAGACGAAAGTTTGTGAGTATGTTTGTGTGTTTGTTACCTCTTCACGCTCAAACGGCTAGACCGATTTTAATGAAATTTCCTATGGAGGTAGTTGACACGCTGGATTAACACATAGGCTACTTATTATCCCAAAAAATGTAGCGGGTGACACCGTTGGGCGCAGCTAGTTGGTAAATATAGCTAATACAAGTTGTTAGATAGTTACCTTCTTAGGTTCTTTCTTGAAGTTAAGTTTGGATTGCTTCAAACTGTCCCCACTGGCTTCCACTTTAACTTTCTCAACCTTCTCGGGTTTATCGGCTTTCTCAGGTTTTTCTTTCTTCACGCGGGCCTTAGGTTTCTTTTCGGCACTTATTGGACTGACACCAGTCGGGTCGTCCTGTAAAAAATAAATTATCAACTAACAATATTTCTAATTCTTAAAACAGATGATATAACGTCATTCTAAATATTATGTTTTACAACGAAGGTATTCTTTCTCCAGTATTTCAAATGAATAATAATATTCTAATCGGCTTCTTCTATTTATTGTGTAATCTGTCGGCTCCTCAAAGGCGATGAATAACAGATTGTTGTTTTTTCGAATTCGTTAATAATATTGCTACATAAAAATATCTTACCGGATCATACTCCTTCTTGGTTTCTTTCCTTGTTTTCGCCTTTTCGGCAGCTTGGATCCTCTTGATTAGGTCTTCTGATATCTTGGGCTCCACTCGCCTGCCATTTTCCGCCGGCGCGATATCCATTAGAGACTTACGGTTTTTCTTGTTTGCGTTCTGTAAATATCAAGATATATTATTGGATATTCAATTATGTTTACAGTAAGTATTGTAACGGCGCTAAGGTGGTTTTATACCGTGAACGGGATGGGGGTAAATTTAAATCACGCTACCTTTTTACGCCGTAAATGACCGCTATCCCGCGCCTAATAAATTATTCTTGCACCGTAATAAATACTTAATTTATGCAGCGATAAAGTTCAATATTGTATAACAAATATTTCAATTCCCGCAGCCACTAAAGAGGGTCGGGATACGATCGGAAATATCACTCAAAAAATTTACGCCCCACCCATCCTCTCCTCGCCTGTCTAAAATTACTATTACTTGCGCGCAGATTGTTATCAAAATATAATAATAACGTTTATTGTGTCTAAAAGTTATTCAAAAATCAATTGATGGGTTTGGAAAATATCTCAATTCTGCCAATTAATAATCACAGTTCTTAATACATTATATACAAATAATAAATGTGTTTAAACATTACCTTTACTCTTTCCATCTGATTGGCAGAAACAAAATAAAATGTTTTATTAATTAATTGCCTTGTAGAACTTGCTTACCAGCTTCCAAATTTACAGAAAGTTTTATTCAACACGCAAGGCACAAACAACTTATGTCTTGGCGATTGTCTTATTGACAGTTATTAAAACTTATCTAGGAAAGGGGACAAAATCCTACATTTATTTGATAAATTCGTTTTTAAAATAAACAAAATGACTATTCAACATTTTCGAAAAAACAAGCCGTTGTTTGTCCTACAGCCTCGTTACCATGAACTTTGCTTTAAGATTTCATGGTTAGGGGGCAGATCTCAGCAAACATTGTATTTGAGATACTGACATCGGCGATCTTCCTAGAGATGTGATCTTGCCATTTCCAGGTCTCATACACCCGGGACACTACCTCGGAGTCGAGGGCATTTTGAAGGTTTCCTCGATAAACAATAATAAAGGTACTCACCGCAGCTTTAGCAGTCTTCTTATTGACAGTCGTCTCTTCAAGTCTCTCCTTCTCCTCTATTTCTTCCATTTTGATAAGAAATTCGTCCAGATCTTCTCGCCAAAGCATTGCCGCTGTTTTAATTCTGTACGCAAAACACATTTCAGTCAGACATTATATAAAATACGTTATGTGTTAGATTGTTCCACTGTTAACGCAGACGAGTTTGAGCACATCTCAATGCATCTGCGCTGCAGTGGTTTTCAACTAGGGCCTGCCTAACTATATTTAATTATATTACAATGAACTTTAAGTTTAATATACATACATATTTATATTGCTTTAATTGTGAAAATGTATTTTTTTTTCAAGCTTAGCAGACTTGGCAGAACAAACTTGGTATGTTGGAACAACACTATCATTGTCAGAGTGCAGCATTTCAAAATATTTAATTATATTTGGGGAACAACAATATATTATTGAGGTAGGTAGTATCTGGCCTTACTTTAAAGCATTAAGCTCGGTCAGTTTCTGGTCCCTTTGCTTGAGCAGCTCATCTTTTTTCTCCTTAGTCAGCATCCACATGGACATGCCCAACAAATAGTTGAACTTTTTCACCTCCTTTAAGTTTTGGAATGCTTTTTCTGCAACATTTTATTATAAATTAATGTTAATACTATTATAAATTATATCTCGATGGTTATTAATGGTTATCATTGTAGACAGAAGCAACAATAATGTACGTGAGATGAGCTTGTCCACAAATCACAAAAAAGCTTGTAAGAAAAAAAAACCTGCGACATTTGCAAATGCGTACGCGCATAACAGTACCTGGATCAACAGGCTTGCCCTTCTCAGGCTCTGGTTCGGGTTCTTCCTCGGACTCCGGGTCCTCTTCCACCGCCGTCAATCCCTGCATCTTGCTCGCACGCTTCTTCCACTCGGAAATAGGGTCGGCAGCGTATCCTAAATTTTAATTAAAGTTCTTTATATTAACAATTCTGTGATTGAATTACGTGACAGCGACATACAGCCTAAAACAGTGAGATTTTTGATTTGATTGCATGTGAGCGGTCTTCTTTACTATTCATTCGATTTCACAAATTACATACATACATAAAGTCACGCTTGCCCAAAGAGGTAGGCAGAGACCACGGAAATAATTCACAAATCATTCCACCAATATTCAGAATAGAATAGACTTTCACTCTAGGTTTTACCAGGAGAAGTATTTATACACGCGGAAGTAGCAAAAGGATGGTATCAGCTTATAGCTCGTAACTTACCCCTCTTGATGAGTTCTTCGACCATGACTTTCCGTTTCTTGTTCTCAACTACTAGTCCTTTGTCGCATTTCTCGAGAATGAAGCGCGCTTGGTTGGACAGCTTGTCAGCCTCAGCTTGTAACTGACCCTCGCGATATTCCTTGCGTCGCGAGTAGTATTTAACTCTCAGATCGTAGAAATCGCGTAGTACCTCCTCCACTTTATCATATCTGTTGATGTTTATATTGGTTACTAAGACTGGGCAAAGAATATTTTAGAAATCAGGTACGAATTACACTCATTCATATCCATTCAGCTTTTTTCAAGAGAATTAGAGTCCCTTTTGTACGGAGATAAGACAGGCGCGCGGGGTTGATGCAACAATAGTCAAGAGTATAGGAATGTATGATGCCGTTTCAGATGTATGTGACAAACGCGTGCGGGTAACGACAGAGGTCGGCCGCACGCGGCTGTGTTTAATATGTCTGGAACTTTTCTTTTTCTGTGTAAAACTGGCGTTTTTTATATAAACGCTGATTGGAGCTGAGTAAGTGTAGTTACTAAAATTGCACGCTGACGTCGCAGCCAGTTGCTATTACATATGCGCTTACTTGTGAAGACAGCAGTTGTGATCGAAAGCGTTCATGCAAGTCAGTGATATGGTCGTCTGCAGCTTGAACACCTTGTGGACGCCCTCGGCCTCGACCTCGGCCAGCTTGCCGGGCAGCAGGCTCACCACAAACCGCACCGTCGTGTCTGTGTTGTATTCCTAAAACATAACACTGAATTATAAGAAAGAAAGAAACAAGAAGTGAAGTCGGGGTATATCATTGTGTACCTAATGGTCTTCTATCAATTATATTATAAAGGCGAACGTTGGTATGTTTGTTACTGCTGCTGAAACGGCTGAACCACTTGTGATAAATTTTGGTATAGAGGTTGGCTTGCACCCTGGATTAACACATAGGCTTCTTTAATCCCCAAAAATATAATACCGCGGGGCGCAGCTAATAATATTATCAATGCGAAAGTAAAGTTGTTTGTTTACCTTTTCAAGTCTAAATCAACCGATCATTAAGAAAGTTTAGTTTGTTGTCAGGAGTACAAGAAAGACAGGGTAACTTTCATTTTAAAAAAGTATGTTCCCGACGTAAATGGCCATACCACTAGATATCATTCGACGGCAACAATCGCTTTTAGCCATTAGATGGCACTACGTGTCTTTATTTATCACTAGCTGCACCCCGCGGTGTTACCCGCTACATTTTTCCGGGATACAAAGTAGCCTATGTGTTAATCCAGGGTGTCAGCTACCTCCATGTGAAGAATTTCTTCAAAGTCGGTCTAGCCGTTTGAGCGTGAAGAGGTAACAAACATACAAACACACTCACAACCTTTCGCCTTTATAATATTAGTGTGATTATTTATTTATTAATAAAACATTATAGTTAAACCTATTGTATCCACAAAACTGTATTAAACACTTTATCTATGGACTCCGATGATTCACACTTTAGAATCAAGATTTAAACTTAACGTATGTGAAACCGCCGGGCACGCCTACTATTATATAAAATTATAAAAATATAAAAATAAATGTCAGTTTTCAAACATTTCGTAGGTACTTAAAACAGGATTATTATAATTCCCGTAACTGAAAGATCATCGAACTAGTCTTGTATATTCAAAGTTGTGATAATGCAATCGTTATCAATATTACGAATTACCAATAAAGGTGTCAGTTGAGCATTATCGGTCACTTTGAACTTCGCAGGACGCTAGCTATATCAGCAATGATAAATATCTTTATGGGCGATATTGGTTATTTCTCCACAAGTCATTATGTATGTTGTCAGGCGTTAGCCAGTATAGGAGTTAGTTTAATAACTGCCTTGTTGGTCTAGTGGTCGTAAACTGTGACTGCTAAGCTGAGATCCTGGGTTCAATTCTCGGGTCGAGAAAAATGTTAATGGGTTTTTAAATAGGTAATTTTTGATAGGAACTCAGTCTAGATTTTTAACACAGATTGTATGTACCTAACATTTATAGATGTTTATTGTAATAATCAATTGAAACGACTAAGTATAACTTTTTTTTGGACTATAAGGCTACAAGGAAGGACTAAGGGTAAGTGTTGTGGCGCTACTTGGGAGAGGCTTATGTCCAGCAGTAGACCGCGATAAGCTAAGAGATGTAAAGACTAAGGGTGTCAGAACTCAAAGAGGTCTGACGAAAAAGTATGTGAATAGTGTGTACTCTCACCCTATATTCAGATATCAGCGGCTTCACTTTGTCTGTTCCCAGCATAGGTTCGAGAACATTTTCTTTATAATTTTGAGTCCACATTCCGACGGGAAGTTCTGTTATTTCAATCTTCTCGCCGGGTAATATGGCCGCCTCGCCGGATATAACATATTTGTCACCAAAACCTTCAATAGTTCCGCGGAAGTTCTTGTACCATGGGTGCATAGGCTTCGGATCTTCGCCGTCCAACATCCGCCTGAAAACAAGAAAAATGATTATTCCCGCGAATACTGGAATCACTGGCTCTTATTTTTCCTAATGCCAGGCTGTGGCAGGGACTCAGGAAATTAGGCGCTAGCTAAACCTTACCAGTTGGCCAAAAAACAAAATATTAAAAATACACTTATGGTTCTCTCTAAGATCACGATGATGTATCTACATGAACATTGGCTAAATTGGAGATTCTTAGATTAATTTAGAAGATTTAGAGACTAGGCACTTGATTTTTTGTCTGTATAATAGTCAGAATTATATTGGGTGAATACCTGTAAGAAAGATGTATGTTTTGACCTTTCAAAATAAACAATTGTATTTTTTCAGTATTAGTATATATTTTTCGCAGTACCTACAACCTGTAGGGGGGATGGTAACTTGAATAACAGCGATTATAAGGTGACAGATTGACACCTGAGCTTCTTTCGGTATTTCTTCTCAAAGGAGCCACCTAGTTTCTAGTTTATAAAAATGTACAAAAATTTTTCATTTATTTATGACTTACCGAATATTCTCAGCGATATCCCTAGGATTGTAGTTTGGTATTTTCGTAGACCATCCAGTGCCAATACCTTCAGCACCATTCACTAGCACCATGGGAATGATAGGCAGATAATAAATTGGCTCAATTTTCTGATTGTCTTCGAACTCATGCTGTAACGATGAAATTAGTTTTAATTTATTTAGCCCCTTGAGGCTTGAGCACGCTAGAAAACAACTGTGTAATAATAATCAGAGATTAAGTAACTGTGTGTATCTTTTAAGTGGGTTTATGCATATAATGAAAGAGGAAAATTAAACTTATAATCGAATTATAACTTATATTCGAAAAGTTAAATGTGTGGGACGGACATAGGTCACTGTGACCGTAATTTGGTCAGAAAGCAAGTCCTTCTGACCAAATTTATATCGCTTATGTAGTTCATGACGACCAGATTGACGCAGTGGCTAAGCGATTGGACTGCCGCGCTAAGGGTTGCGGGTTCGATTCCCACGCGGGGTAAAAATATGTTTGTCCCGAGTCTGGGTGTTTTTGTTTGTGATATTTCGTGTTTGTGAAACGCACCCACGACACAGGAGAAAGTTCTAGTGTGAAGCAAAATAAAAAATAATCCTTAAGCTTCTCAGTTATTACTGAGCTTATATCCTGAGAACTGAGAATGAGGATAATAGGCTGTATAATTGTTTACTTTGACTTTGAGAATTTAAGAACTAAGTTTGGATATAAAATAATCCTAATCAGCGACTAATATTTTACCGTTTTATTTAAATTATAGTCATATAGTAGAGTTAACCATCACATATAACAATCGATTGATGAATTATCCGTTTACTGGACAAATGAATTCGCAATATGCCTACAAGTCCGGATAGGGCTATTTTTAAAAATGACTTAATAATCGCAGTGGCTAGCGTGGCGCAACCAATAGGTAGAACAATTAAACAATCTCTAAAATACTTTTATCCTTTAACGAATTAGGGATTTAGGGAATTGGCGGTTCCAGACTCGGCAATCACTTCACGCCGATTAAGCACTTTATCGGACCCTCCACATGATTGGACGAAACGGAAACTTCGATTTCCGATAGATAACGAGTGCGAGTCATTTTACTGATAAATTAATAATCAGTGTACGGAGAACGCTTGGTTCGGTATTACTTAAATAAAGTAGATGTGAGTGCGCGCGTCGTTCGGGAAACACAATTATTGTAAAACACTACAAATTTAATCATTAAGAGTCTGTAGTACACACGCAGTACAAAAAGTGTAACCACACTGTGATAGGTAAGTTGCTTGTATCAAATTAAAATTAATACGGTGAAAGAAGAATGACAAGAGAAGTAGGAGTGTATCAATTGATGAGTTAGGATAAGTCCGCGACAAAAATAATGATTAAAAAGAGATTTTCTGCGCTAAAATGAAATGAAAACTAATATATTTGCACATATATAGCCTTAGCGAGCGGCAAGAATAGACTAAAGTTCCATTTTAGTATAAAAGCTACTTACTACTAATATCTTATATTATAAACGCGAAAAATTGTGAGGATGGATGGATAGATGGATGTTTATTTGTTACGCAAAAACAACTATACGCATATTGGTTAAACTTCAGAGCAACTTACTTATACATCAGAATAACACGCTTTATTATAAAATGATAGTAGCTATTTCAGTATTATAACTTCCGTTAGTGTTATCAATATCATTTACTATATATGACGGTGGACTTGCAAGCTCTGCTCGCGACCTTGTCGCGTAACCTGCTCTTGAATAAGGGCTCTGTTTGAGTGCGAAACTAGTCGGACTTACAGAGTTTACACGTGTTTAATATATATCTAATAAATAAGATAGTAGCTATTACATGTATTCGCGGATTCACCTGCATTATAGCACGTTTAAAGTAGGGGCACCTAGTAATAAAATTAATGTATGTTTATTATAGTTTTTGGAGAAATGGATACAAGCGACGATGACAAACAGGGGCAACAAAAACAAAACCCAGATACTGCCCAGGAAGAGGTACTAGAACAATTAGAATACTTTATAAGTGAAGGAAAAAAAGACAATGTAGATAAGCTGATAAAACAACTATTCTCAGATGCAAAGCTATCAAATACCGGTAATAGATGTATAGCACATGAACTGATCATACATGCGTGCAAGTATGAACAGAAAGACCTTCTGTGTTACCTAACACAAGAAACTAGAAAAACTGATCACCTTAGAATTACCAACAAGACATTTACAGAACTTCAAGAAGATGAGGAAAGATTTAAAGCATTCAACTACGCCATGTGTGCACGGAATCCGAATATAGAAACGGTTAAGATGTTGTACAACCACTGGCGCGGGTTCGAAGCCCAGTGGGCGCAGATACCAAGGGTAACTGACGAAAATAAAGCCTTGATACAGAGACTTCAAGTGATACTCAAGAGAGCCCAAAAACAAAATGAAGCAATAATAAAGAATCAAAACTTCAAACTTAGCGTTCACTACTTCATCAAGTTCATAGATTTTCAACTCGCTGTTCACAACTCTTGTGACTCTATCACTGGGGATCCTAATGTGACGGAACTTATTGAGGAAGTTCTGGAAACTTATAAAGAATACACACTGATTGAAAACGTTATGATAAGAGGCAAGACAGCCAAGGACATTCAGAAAATTGGGGAACTCAATGATACCACGACTATATTTACCAAGATGATATATTATATAAGCTACATAGAATATTTTGAAAATCTAGATTCTTATGTATCCATGATCATTTTAGACAAAATGCAGATTTTAAAAAGGTGTGTCAAACTATCAAGCGATATTTATCACGAGGTTGAAGGTACAATCTTTCGATACATTTGGATGGTCACCGAAAAATGGCGATTATACTTGCCAGCACAGTCAGAAATTATGAAAAGACAATGCAATATTCTTTATGGAGGTCAAGTCACATCCTCGTCTGTAGATCTTGATAAAAATAAAATTATATGGGCGCCGGTGTTATACCTTGAACGACAAAAACTCGAGGAATGTTTATTGCGGTTTTGTGACACTTTACATAAATATAATAATAATAATAACAACGCCGTCGTGAAAAATATTTCATTTGATTCTAACTATTTAAAGTTTGTGCCCTACATGAGGGATTATTATTCGTTAAAAAAGATAGAATACTATCTAAAAGCTGTGGAAAACGACAAAGACAAAAATTTTGTGGTCATTGAAAGAGCTTTAGTAATTATTGGAGAAATGACAAAAATCTCAAAAATTTCATGCCATTTATCGGATAATACAAGAGATATGCTGAAAGAAGAAATATCAGAAGAAACGATCACTAATATAAAGCACATAAGAAATTTCATGGTTCGCGGAAAAGCTACATATTTGAAAGTAAGGCTAGAAATTGACAACAACTCCAGCGCAGAAGTAATGAAAATCAAAACGGAAACTAATATGGATCTAAGGAAAATCCATCAACATATAAAGTCAATAATTCAAAAATATGAACCAATGCTTGATGAATCGATTCTTAAACATGATTTAGAACTTATAGAGAAAAGAATCGATGAATGGCTGCCGGAAGCAAAACTACATATGAACGATATTGATTCCTGGCGAAAAACCCTAGAAGAGCAGAACCGATTAAATCCTACAACACCTTATATACCAGATCTTAACGAAATCTTAATAAAGGAAATAATATGTGTGCTACAAATTAAAGAACTATTACAAGAAAAAGTGAGGTTATGTACTAAGTCAATAGAAGACCTTAAAACTAATAGCGTTACTCCTAGCGTAAAAAGTTCATTTCAGGGCATAAAAAAATACCGAGATCTCCTTAAAATCAATAATAACGACAACAATCGAACTAATACAGAATACCTTATGCAGTTTTTATTAGACAGAATAAAAAAATTAAAGAAAGAAATATTAGAATATCAGTCAACAAATGAACCCTTTTTTAAATACATAGCAAAGAATAAGCAGCGTTTATCGTTTGAGATGCTATTAAGCGATATATTTAATATTTTTGATAATTGTGATATGCAACTGCTATGTACTAAACAAAACAACTTGTTAACAAGCGCCGACTTACGAATAGTACTAGCACACGGCGACCCGATTCTTGAAGTGATTGGCGATGTGGTCGATCCCTACGACTTCCCCACTGAATTGTTAGAAAAAGCAAAGAAGATCGTAAACGACGAGGAAGCCATTAAAGCCCTATATGAACTGTACAGATGTCAAATAACCCCATACACTATTAGAACTGAAAATACAAAACAGTTGAAAGGCAACCTAAATAAATATCTAAAACAATTCAAAGTGTGTACGGAATGGGAGACTTATTTAAAATTGATAGAAAACAATAATAAAAAGAATCATGATAAAAATAAAAAAAATCATAAAAAAAAAAAAAGGATAAAGAAATAAAATTTAATATATTTTTTTTTATGAAACCTAACTAAGTTCCCTACGTATAGTCAGCGCAATAAAGGTCTAAGCATGTTTTATCAGAAGTTATTGTAAAGAACAAAAAAACTACATATTTTATCTTAGCATGCATTAAATTTTGAAGTATGCTTATACAGGGTGTCCCAAAACTCAACGTCAAGCCGAAACGGGGTGACAGGATTGATCATAACCATCACGAGAAAAATCTGAAAAAAAATCTATCCCATGCAGTTTGAAAATTATGGGCATTTTAAGAAAAACCTAGAAATTTGATCAAACTGTACCATTTTTCGGTTATTGTGGTTATTATTTTTTATTTTTGTTCATTTGAACTTTAGAAACGTAATCCTAAATAACATTTCTAGAATCCCAATAAAAAATAATGACACAATTGCCTTAAGTTCCCGAGAATTGAGACTATTTGTTAAACTACGAATTTAAAATTTTCAAGATTCGTCGACTTTGACAGGCCCTCCTATAAAAAAAATGTACTAGAGTGCCTTGGCAAGTAGCATTAAAAGTTGGCGCATTTAATCAGAATTCTAAAATGGTACAATACTTGTTAGTTCCATACAATAGAAAAGAGTAAAAAAATTAAAACCTCAAATAACCCGATTTTTGCTATCAGATTTTACTCAGTTAAAATGTTTTTAATTCGCACAAGCTCTAGGTAGGTTCTTAATTTTAAGGCAAAATGATGAGAGAGATGGATAATGGGTATGTTTGCCATGAGTGAGCGAGACAGATAGTGACGCCACGCATTGAGACGGAGATGCGTCGTTTAAACGAGTGAGTGAATGAAACAGATAGATGCCATAGCATCTATCTGTTTCATTCGCACTAGTTTCAGCCAAGCAAATGGCTACGCTACCAGTCCGACACCAACCAGTTAGTACGTTTCGCTCATTCGTCTACTGCGCACGTTCGTATTCGCTTGTGTTGATTTAGTACTGACAACTTTGGCTTCTCTTTTTGGACTTGAATCTTTGTGAATTGGACTTGTTGATAACATACCGGCAACTTTGGCTTCTCTCTGGACTTTTGTGTTGGCATCCTTTTTATCTACCATGCCTACGCGCTACACTTCACAAGAATATGCGAACATGCACCTCATTTATGGGGAATGCAGATGCAACGCAAGTGCTGCCGCTAGACTTTATCGTGAAAGATATCCAAATTTAGAGCGCTACCCGGATCACCGCGTGTTTGTTAATGTGCACCGTTCACTCACAGAGGGCGGCCATTTCCCGAATCAAATACAGGCTGGAGGTAGACCTGTGTTTCCTTTCCAGGAAGAAGTATTGCAAGAGGCCGCACGTGACCGAAGTATTTCCGTACGTGGAATTGAAGAAAGAACGGGAATACCGAAAAGCACTGCTCATCGTATTTTACAAAGAGCCGAAATGCATCCGTTTCACGTACAACGAGTTCAAAGTCTTCTACCTCGAGATTATCAGGAAAGGATTTCTTTTTGTAGAACAATGCTACAGAGGCATAATGAGAATCCCCAATTCATCCAAAAAATTCTCTGGTCAGATGAATCGACATTTAAAAAAGATGGTTACATGAACTTGCACAATTATCACGAGTGGCATGTGGAGAATCCACATTTAATGCGAGAAGATAGATCCCAGTATCGTTTTAAAGTAAACCTGTGGACCGGAATTTTAAACGGTAAAATTATTGGGCCTATTGAACTGCCTGAGAACTTGAATGGAACTAATTACCTACATTTTTTAAGAGAAGATTTACCAACCCTGTTAGAGGACGTACCACTAGCAGATCTTCGCGACATGTGGTTTCAACAAGATGGCTGCCCAGCGCATTTCGCAGTGCAAGTAAGAGATTTCCTTGACTAGGAATATCCGGGAAGGTGGATTGGACGTTCGGGCACTATCTCGTGGCCCGCCCGTTCACCAGATTTAAATCCCCTGGATTTTTTCTATTGGGGAGTTCTCAAAGAAAAAGTTTACTCAAAGCCCATTGAGAACGTAGCCGACCTGCGTGAACGCATTTCTCAAGCAGCTGAGGCGATCAACTCTCGAAGATATGCCCGACTAATAAGTAGATCTTTTTTAAGAATATGTAGGGCTTGTATTGAGGCTGATGGTAAACAATTTGAACATTTATTGTAATAAAAAAAGTTATTTCTCTATCATCTGACTTTTATTCCAACAAACCTAATTATTTTACTAATTTTACTAACTTTTTTTCACTTTGGTAAAAGTGGCGTCACTATCTGTCTCGCTCACTCATGGCGAACATACCCATTATCCATCTCTCTCATCATTTTGTCTTAAAATTAAGAACCTACCTAGAGCTTGTGTGAATTAAAAACATTTTAACTGAGTAAAATGAGATAGCAAAAATCGGGTTACTTGAGGTTTTAATTTTTTTACTCTTTTCTATTGTATGGAACTAACAAGTATTGTACCATTTTAGAATTCTGATTAAATGCGCCAACTTTTAATGCCACTTGCCAAGGCACTCTAGTACATTTTTTTTATAGGAGGGCCTGTCAAAGTCGACGAATCTTGAAAATTTTAAATTCGTAGTTTAACAAATAGTCTCAATTCTCGGAAACTTGAGGCAATTGTGTCATTATTTTTTATTGGGATTCTAGAAATGTTATTTAGGATTACGTTTCCAAAGTTCAAATGAACAAAAATAAAAAATAATAACCACAATAACCGAAAAATGGTACAGTTTGATCAAATTTCTAGGTTTTTCTTAAAATGCCCATAATTTTTAAACTGCATGGGATAGATTTTTTTTCAGATTTTTCTCGTGATGGTTATGATCAATCCTGTCACCCCGTTTCGGCTTGACGTTGAGTTTTGGGACACCCTGTATAAAATTGAATTTTTATTGAAGGGGGTAAATGCTTACAACAATTAAATTCTTAATAATAAAGGAAATTTAATAAAGATTGTTAATGTTAAACAATTGATTAAATTATACCTGTCACAAAATACAACAATACCTTGTTATTTTTTAATTTCTAATGCCCATTTTTATATAATAAAAATAATGTTTATTGGCAAAAACATGGTAACATTAACTACAATTTAATACAATATTATATTAACGAATTGTACAAAATGTTCTATTTTCATTTATGTCCCGGCAATATGTATTTAATAAGTGTAAATGCTTCATGTAAATAGTGCTTATAATAATAACAATAAATAAACGTTTTATTATGATTGTTGGTTGGTTATTTACCTGTGATTTTCCAGTATAGTTACTACCAGGATTTTAAGATATCATGAGACAAATTATGACTATATATGAAGAAAATGATACAATTATAATTCAACCAAGTTTTTTTTCAAACCTAATTTCTCCTGTATCGTGGCTGCGTTTCACAAACATGATATTACACATACACAAACATCCATACTCGAGACAAACATCTGCGCATCGCACAAACTTTTATCTCGTGCGGGAATCGAATCCGCAACAATTAGCGCAGCAGTCGAATCGCTTAGCCACTGCGCCAATGGGTTGTCATCGTCATTTTTATTTAAAAGCGGTTAGTTATTCAGGTAACCTAACATAACATCACGCCTGTATTCCCTGAAGGGGTGGGCAGAGGTGCACATATAG
The DNA here is from genome assembly GCA_946251915.1 of Abrostola triplasia. NCBI lineage: Eukaryota > Metazoa > Arthropoda > Insecta > Lepidoptera > Noctuidae > Abrostola > Abrostola triplasia. The sequence continues at coordinate 10,216,585 of OX276433.1, forward strand.
TGCACCCACATTTCGCCAGTTATGTTTTAAGATGAGAGGGCGAGCCTAATACCATCAACCAGGTAAAAATCTAGACTCCGTGCCACTGCTGAAAATCTTTGCCGACCCGGGATTTGAACCCAGGACCTCAGCTGTCTGCCAGCCTAAATAATCTAAGTATTTAGATAGATACATTAAAAAATACACTCGAAAAGGAATAGGCCTTACTGTCACTAGTCCAGACCCTTCCAAGAATTACAAGCAAGATTATAATATAGCTATAAATATTTTACAATGCAAATGAAGGCAGAATACTCACAACAAGTAATGGATCATCGTGCGGATGGAACACGAGCCTGGTGAGTGGCGACATGAGCGTGAATATATAACGGGGGCTGGCCGAGTCCTTGCCGCCGCACAGCCGCGTTCCGAACTGACCGCGCGGCTCCAGCAAGTTAATGTTGTTCGACCCCACGTAGTTCTGCGCCAAGTTCACTATCGTCATCGCCAGGGACTGCTCACCTGTTTAAACAGTAAGTCTTTATTATTACAAGGTATTTATTACGGAGACTTTTGAGGGTTGAGGCAGTCACGGCGCATGCGACGGCGCCGACATGATGCAATAGAAGTGGTGGACTACCGGAAAACTGGGTACTACAAATTTCTACCCCCAAAAAACAAGGTTTAAAATTGTAATGAAGATAATATAGGATGATGTAGTGCTTAAGTTTTCCAAATATATCCTTGATATCACAAAATAACTGATCATGTCATCCTATATTATGTTGTTTAGCATATGTAGCAATAAATTAAATGTGGAATGAACCAACCGTGATGGTAAGCTGATTGTTCAGCTACTGAACCAGCTAGCTGAGCCACCTTGACCTCCCTTTTGTCATTACGTTTTATACACGTGAAGATCACTTTACGTTGGCCAGGTTTCAACCCATCTACCATTGATGGAATTGATCTGAAAAATTGATTATGTTATAAGTTATGTCGATAACAGGGTTACTGTGAAGAACTGGTAACCACGCGTTTTAGTAAAATTAAACTAAATTTTCCAATAGTTTTAATCATATTAAAAAATAATGGCTAAAAGTGATGTGCTAGCTCGTAACCAAGTGACCACTATTAAGTGACTGTAAGTCGAATTGTCGATATAAAATTAATTGTATAACTCTTTTATATTTTATTTAAAATGTTAAGTATCTTACCTAACATTGTCGCCGTTTGAAAAGAGTACCAGCTCTAAATTAACGAAGTCTGAATAGGAAACTGCTTTTGTATCCTTTGTGTACAAATATCTCTCAGGAAGACCAATTTCTTTCCTTCGTTTTACTTCGTCCATATGATTAGTCAGCCACTCCTTACGTTGATCAGCGCCTTTCTTAGAGAACGCTAATTCTATATGATGATCATCAGTGGGTCCAGCATACTTAAACTTGATTCTATGCCTCTCCATATTCTGGAAATATTCTTTAGCCTCCTTGGATGTTGAGGTACCCAAACCCTTGTAGTATTTGATAATAAATGTGTGATGGTTGTCTGTATTGTTCTTCCATTCTTCAAATTCGGGTAAAGAATAGAATGATATTTCTTTATCTTTTTTAGTAGCTTTCACAATAGGAGTAATAAATTCCTCGAGAAACGGTAGTTTTAACAATTCTGGCCAATTGTGATGTATAAAATTTATAATCAGACCTTTGATGTGAGAGCCATCCTGATCTTGATCGGCCATGATCATGACTTTACCATATCGTAATGATTTTAGATCGTCTACTGAATTGTATTTCTTTTTGTACTGAAGTCCGAGAATCTTAATGACATTGTTTATTTCAACATTTTCCAGAACCTGTTTGTGTGATGCGTCTCTGACGTTAAGAGGTTTGCCTTTCAGTGGGAATACGCCGTAGTGATCTCTGCCTACGACGCCGAGTCCTGACACAGCCAGAGATTTGGCCGAGTCTCCCTCGGTAAGGATGAGCGTACACAAATGCGCGTTCTTAGTGCCAGCATCGTTGGCATCCTCCAGCTTCGGTATGCCTTTCAACTTGCTTTGTTTCTTGCCAGACGCCTTAACTAATTCAGTCTGAGCTTTAAACTTCGCCCATGTCAAAACAGACTCCACTAGACCAGATTTCGTCACCGCCGTTATAAATTTCTCAGAATAATTACATTTGGAACCAAAACTTTTTGCTTGCAGGGTCATATACTCTTTAGTTTGCGAGTCAAAGGTTGGGTTTACAATCAGGCAATTAATAAATACCCACATGTGATTTTTTACCTGTACAGGTTTTATATTAACTCCTCCCTTGTTCTTCTTTTTTAATATTTCTAGAACATTCTTAACTATGCTGTCGGAAACAGTATCGACGTGTTTCCCGCCTTTTGTTGTAGCAATAGAGTTTACAAATGAGACTTGTTGGAAGCCTCTGTCAGATAGTGTGAGGGCGAGTTCCCATCGTTCGTTAACTTTTTCATAAACAACCTTTAAAGGTTGCCCGTTTTCATCCTCTTTACCTTTTATGTATAAATCAACATAGTCCTTAAACTTATTAATTTTTAGCCTCTCGCCGTTCAGGTACACCTTGACGCCTTGTGCTGTCATAGCGATGTCATACGCACGCCGAGACATTAATGCAACTATGTCATCTTCTAACTTTTCCATCTTAAACTTGGCCAAATCAGGGCTGAATGTCACTTTAGTAAAATCATCATCTTTGCCAGCTTCCTTGACTTTTGGTTCAGAAGCTTTAGTCATATTGGAACCCCATGTCTGTTTGAAATGCTTCTTGTATTGTTTTGAAGCAGTTTCCACCGTAAACTTTGTGGAGAATATGTTACATAGTTTGGCACCATATCCGTTTCGTCCTCCTGTTACCTTCTCCTCCTCGTCATTGTAGTTTGACGACGTCAGAAGATGACCAAAGATCATTGTTGGTACATACATTTTTTCTTCCTTGTGCATCACTACAGGGATGCCACATCCATTGTTATAAACAGACACTGTATTTTGCTCTTGATTTATGTCAATTTTCATTACATCCATTTTGGGATCTCTCTGTTTGTTGTCAGCGGCGTTCACTAAGATTTCGTCATAAATTTTGTATAATCCTGTAACAGAAAATTTTATCGTAATAAATGAAACAGAAGAGCGGGCATTGTGGCGTACCTTGGGGGAGGTCTACGGGCAGCATTACACTGTGATTTATGTGAAAAATTAAGTTTTAAATAGTTACTACACAAACTAACTAAAATTAAGATATGCATATTAATCATATAGTAAAAGATAACACAAACCAGGCACAAAGTTCAGTTCCCGCTGAACCATACACTCCTTGGACTTGTCAAACACCCACATCAACTCAGTAGTCCGCTCAACAGACCCTATGTATGTGTCAGGACGAAGGAGGATGTGTTCCAACTGTGTTTTTTTCTGGTAAATTTTCTCGATAGTGCCTTTTGGGCCCTTCGCTGGAGGTACTGCCTCCGCTGTACCATTTTGTGCTGCATTGTTCATTTTGTTGAACATGTTCTGTAATAAAAAACAATTATGCCCGTTATTTCTTCTATCTAGATTTCCATTAATGGTCTGGAAGAAATTGCTATTAGCAATAAGACCACCACTTGCACTGTTGTTTTAGTTTTAAGGTTTTTCTGTATTACTGATTTTCTGGTGTGCAAAGTATATTCTACCTATCTATCTATCTTAGACTACATACATATAAGGTTATACGGTCGAGTTCTTGAACACCATAAAAAATAACTGTGTCTGCAGCATGGCAGTGAAAGTGTTAAGGCAAGTTTATGAATGAGCAGATTAGAATGGAGATAAGATCAAACAGAATATCATCATCATCATCAGCCGGAAGACGTCCACTGCTGAACAAAGGCCTCCCCCTTAGAACGCCACAAAGAATGACAGCTTGCCAATATGACTATGTGCAAATATGAACATTGCATTACTCAAAATTGCTCATTAATTTTTTGAAAGCCTGCTTCTATTCATTTGAATGTGACGTTCTAAGGGGGAGGCCTTTGTTCAACAGTGGATGTCTCCCAGTTGATGATGATAATGATTCTAAGCAGCAACAGAACAGCACATACAGCATACCAAAAATGAAATACTTATTTTCTTTATATCTAACACTATTGTATACTAAAGAGATAATGTAAAGTAGTAAGGTATAGTGTTTTTTATATCAGATCACAGTGTCTGTAATGAACTAGTCAACAGGAGGTGTATTCTTGTAGTAAGAATTTAGGAATTATGGCCTTTTAAAAAAGAGACAACCAAACCAGGCTAATACTTAAAGTAGTACTCCTTTTAACTTTATACAGTTTCTTTTATGTAAGTAATGTATTAAATCATTGTTAATGTGCATGTCAGTAGGCTTATTTTTACAGAGGCACAGTATCAATCCAACACTGGGCATAATTTCCTACTGGGCTGACTTAATTATTTTTTAAAAGAACACAAACAAATTAATAGTCAACAGTAAAATAAGAGTGACACACTATTACAATGATTAACATAGGTACATTTATTTACATCTATTTGGAAATCAATTATCTCCCTAACTCCCGGGGAGTTAGGGACATAATTGATTTCCATATGTTATGATTCTACTATACTTCTTTCACATCATTCACTCACATTAAATCCCTCATATACACACATTAAAGACTGGTTTATGTCCTGTTTAGCAACCCTAGTGATAAAGCCCCAACACTAGCATTATTAATATTAAGGTTTCCCATATACTACATCATCTGACACAGTCCAGTGTCCTGTGCCAATGTCATCAACTAACTTTTATGTTCTTTGCCCACATAAGAACTTATATTGAAGATAAGCAAATTTAAATTTAAGTAATTAAGATGTTTGCTTGTTCCAATTTTGTATTCTATTGTTATTATTTGCATGCTACATTAAGGCAGAATTGTACAAGTATCCATATATAAATGTAACACCTTATTATTGTACCTAGATGCAAATAAAGATAACTATTCTATTAAAAAAGAGAAAATAACGTTTTTTTTCCTAATGTCAAAAGACCTGTAAATCACTACACCAGCTGCTGTGGGTAAATACTGACTGCAAGTGCAATTTAAAATGAAATATACATTAATACAAACATGTGTTATCCTTGGAAAGACAGCATGCAGCAGTGTTCTACTTTTAAAGGAATTCAGGAGTCTAACTAACACCCACATATGGAAGTTTATTCCTGTTATAGCTAGTAATGTCATTATGGTAGGTAAACTTAATAATGTAAAGAAATTGATAAAATGCTTCTAATTTTTAGCTCGTCATCTATCCAGTAGATGCTTCAAATCATTAAAAATATCGACTTATGGATCAGATGTTGCAGTTACATGTTTTAATTAATAATTTCATGAAGAGGGTAGTTACACAAACGTAAAAATAAAATTTAACAAAGGTTTTTAATATAAAATGGCATTATTTAATAAATTGCGTAAATGCGTACCTATTGTTTGTAAAAATAAACTAAACAAGTACTTCAGCAAGGACTACTACATGTAAATAGTACCAAGCATTCTAATTTCTGCAGTGAACTATATCAGGCAGTTTAAGTAAATTCTGTCGATTGCACATAATGCACAACATATTAATCATTATAAGAAGAGCAGGTGTAAATATTACAAATTTGGCCGTTACCAATCAAAATGCCGCCAAATGCATTGCTTGCTTACCTTTATATCAGCCATCTTGTTAAAGGTGCTATATTGCGTTCGATTAACGCTTAATAGCGTTTGTCTGGAAACCAGAACAAAACGTACACTAATTACATTCGCTACTAAAAAATAACATCTTTCATTAAGTTTTATTTTGCAAATACACGACCGCGATGAAACAACGAAGACGCCAAGAATACCAATAGACAATTTTAAAATTTTCTCTGAAGTTTGTGAGTGAATATTGTCTATTTATTTTCAAAGTCAAAAGTCAGGCCAAAATTATATTCTCAAATAAAAATTGCATGAAGTTAATATCTAAAATTCTGATAACGCATCTTATTTATTTAAAATTAGTATGTAGTACCTTCAGAAAGCTTTGCGATATTACTGAATGCAGCAAGCAGAAACAGAGTCAATTGTAGAGATTTAGGAAGATTATATTTAATACAGCCTGCGGAATTCCTGGATATCAGCCATAGCATTTAGCAATGCGTGCTCAAGTGTTAGCCCGCCCGACATTTTAAGACCATGATTTAAATTATGTTAATTTATATTTTGCATATATACAATCTGTAACAGTAAATTGTCACTGTCAGTCTTGTTCTAACTTCTTGCATCGTTCTGTCAATGTTTTGTGGTTATGTTTCGGTTCTATGGAGAATAGAAATATTAATTTAATATTGGAAAATGTCTTTATTATCGTATGCCGCTACGATACTCAAAAGAGTTGCGGTGTCACGACTTCCTACAAAATACGAAGCATACTTAAAAAAAGCATCTTATAGTACTGTCCCAACCAGAACAATTCATGATGTAAATACGAATGTAATTAAAGATGTTATTCTATTTAAATATGAGAATCCCAAGTTCTATATGTATATGAATATATTTGCGGTGGTTCAGTATATGTTTTGGACATATTTAGGATTGTTTGCGTTCTCAACACTAAGAGATGCCCCGGTGGATAAATCTACAATAACGGACGACACACCATGGTTTAGAAAGATAAATCTCGGGGAGAATAAATACAGAAATACCTTAGGAGTCCTATCTGTCGTTATAGGTTGGTATGCACATAAACATTTACTAACAAAATAGTAGTTTTTGTATACATATTTAAAAGACGAAGCCAGTAGTATGTACTCTAAAAAGAAACCAAGACCTATATCCAGCAATGGGTGGTTCTAAACTAATGTGATGAGAAATTAATATTCCTCTATCTGTCAAGACACCTTCTAAAGGCTTGTGGCCATTGTTTTACCATTTAGTCTGCAAATGTAACAAGCGATAGGATATCAAATTCTAAAATTGAAATATCTTTACAGGTGGAAGTTCTCTTGCAGTTATATGGATGTACACCCTACGTTCAGTGCGTTATTTAATCCTCAATAAGGGTGGCAAGAAATTGACATTTGTTACATACACACCATTCGGTAAGAATCGTATTATGACAGTCCCTTTGGAAGTAGTATGTTGTAAAGAAGCAAGGAACAATGCTAGAGTGCAGTTACCGCTGAAGATCAAGAACAAATGGATGCATTTCATGTTGGATATGAAAGGAGAGTTCAAGAATCCTCTGCTTTTTGACTGCACCGCTGGTTTGATGAGAAAGTTGTGAAGCAATCAGCTTGTATATAATCAGTTCTTTTGTATTTATTGTAAATAGAGTTTAGTAGTATCAGTTCTGTGTTTTATTTAGATTTTATAAACACAGAAGACGGTATTGCTTCCATGATATATATAGATATATTGCCATTGACCACACAGTTAGAATGCCTTAGAATACTTGAAATGTGATTGACTAAAAGTGTTGCCTTGTGTTTAATTGTTCATTGTACCCTGAAGGAACACCTCCAGGGTGACAACCAATGAGCTAACTTTATGTGCCATACATATAACATCACACAGTCATGTTATCTGAAGGTGTAGACAGAAAACACTCTCGTTTAGTCTGTTGTATGTCCTAATGTAATAAATAGGTGCAGAGCACTTTAACTGGATACAGATCCTATGGCTACTGATAATCACTTAATGGAAAATCCTAATATGGTTGACTAGACTAATTAGGCAGTCTGTAAGTATTCTAGTTTTTTAGCTGAATATATTATACAAGAAATTTTACATTGAGGGTTAGGCAAGGGGGTACTGTGTACACTGTACACTCATCTAATTAGGGTTGGCAAGGCAGGGAAGTGATTGCCGGAACAAAATAAAATTAAACTACCTGTTAAGATTTACCAGAAAAATCTTTATTATTTGTTTATAATTAAAGTAACGGAAATACGTCGTCTCAACACAAAAATAAAGAAGTACAATCGATAACAAAAAATAAATTTCTTTTTTTATTTACAATATCCTGATTTTATGTATTGTATGGTAAATGCAAATATTGTATACTGTATTTGTGTATTCAATCTTTTGACCAGCCAATATCACTACCAAAGTTCTAAACTTATATTTGCATATACCATAAATAATAAAATAATTATTAGAAATGAAAGTCTTTCAATACCGTAGACAAGTCATTTTACAATCAACTTAATGAGATACATTAGAGTAATGGTTGTTATATACTTGCAACATTACTTTTTTTATGTCTGTATACAGTGTATGTACCTTTTAAAGTTTTAAACTTTTTACCACCATTCCAGAATACATAAAAGGTGTTTCAATTTGTGCCTGCATAATGCACAATCATAATTATTGTTTTATATACGAGCGAAATAACATTTAAACTAACTGCTAATAATTATGTAGAGTTGACATTTTAAGGGCATGCCGAATTAAATCAATGCGCCCAGGTAGTATTTCAGTTTAACTTTTTACATGTTTCTTTAATGTAAATAACTTGACAATACAGAACAAATTCCTAGTGAGCAAAAGGCTATTTTAATAGTTATGGAGAAATGCAATAGGTACCATTTTAAAGTCTACTCTGATAATTGTAAACTAGTTAATGTATATTAGTTACTACTCAATAACATTCTGTATAATATTGCAAGTATATTACAATCCTGTTGCTTATCACATATAATCACCTACTGACAATTTTTGATTAAATCTACAAATGCTTTTACTAGCTTGCTACAACAAGCTACATAGGATCGATGGAGTCTTAAGTCAATTAAAAAATACATCTAGCCAAGGTAAAAATATTACATCCATTATTTTTTTTATTACATTTGACCATTTCGAATGCATTAGATACTTGTATGAATTGTTTATATTACGAGCTACCTAATTGTTTCATACAGTTAGTTAAACCGGCGCAATGGTCGAATGTTTTGGAAGATATGACGTCATCGACCCTTGAACTAAAAAATTAAGTACAATATTAATTCTTATTTACATTACAGTCATAAATATTTAGCATAGGTACTATAAATAGGTTATGTTAAGGCCCCGTGAGAAGCGCACGGGTACAAGAAGCAGTGTGCATGTGGTAAGGCTCCGGACTCCAGAGATGGGCTGGCTAGACCTAATGACGTCACGGTTCATGTTGGAGTACTTATTAAAATGGGCCTACATTGCCATTGAGAGGCTTATCTACACCATCGCAGGTGACCACCATGCATCGTCACACACTGCATTGCAGTTACACTTATTTTCAATATATCCTTCCTTCTCATTGATTCATGTTTGTTTCATATTATTCTATGCTAAATAAATTATATTATTAATTATAGGTACATAATAATAAACTATTCAAATGTTAATTTTATATTTTAATCGAGAAACTACTCGACATACTCACAAAATTGATTGAAATAGTGATTATAGCTAGATTTTGAATAAATGAATATAAGCTATTTATGTATTTAGAAGACCAAATATTTGTAAAATGCGTGGGATGGAAGCCTGGACTTTGATATACTTATATCGGCTAGACGGAGGTGTTGCCTTTCCTGGTGAATTTAAATGGACAACACATTCGTATCAGTCTGCTTTGTATTCAATTTTCAGATTATTTTCACCAGTTAAGTCCAGTCCGAGATAACTGAGATATCCTAAATAATTTAAAAAGAATACTTGATGCAATATCCGCGGAATACACGTTATAATTATTGTACAATTAGTACACGACTATTCAATTTAAGAAATTAATTACGTTGATGTGATGAGGTGTATTTATGACGTATAACTATCTTCAAATGTAAGTACTGAAATTACCTTGTTACATTAAATTAATGAAATATCTTTTCAGTTTTAAGTAAGTTTACATATATTTACATAACATTAATAAGCGGCTAAGTGAATAAAGTATTAAACATAGTTATTTGTAACGTTCCTATCAACGTTCTTGAAGTCGATAATTTTTTAATCAAAATAAATATCGCATTCTTATTCATGATCATTCTTCAGTCTATCGCTTACAATTTAAGTCTCAGTCAACATCCAAAAACGAAAAGGTCACGATATAAATCTAGTATATTTGTACAAGTCACAAGGAATTCTTATTTCTCAGTGGCAACACTACGCCAGCTGTCAATCTAGTTACGTCACAGCACTACTAGTGTAGGATGTAAACTATTTGCTTGAATATTATTACTATAAATCAGATTTGTTTTAATTGAGTACGGATTAATATAAGTATAAAGTGGAAATTAGTTTTTTCGATATTTAGGTCACAAGTGACGCCTTTGACCAGGCGAGTTACATTCAGCAATTTCTATATAAGTGGTACACAAGCCCGTTCAGAGATCAAGAAGGCACCTCTTAGGCGACAAGCAAAGCCGTGTTACCGGTTATATCCCTAAGCCTGGCCAAGTCCATATCGTATTTAATTATGCTCTTTTGAACCTTTCAAATAATGCTCGGGTATTTGGTAAAAACACGCCAACAACGAGCGACAGGTTCATGAATAAAATAATTCAATTAAGTCACACTTGTATATAATACATGTCAAATAATGTTACCATCAATTAAATGCTTAAACAGTTTATTATATGAATGTTCATGTGTAATCTAAATTCGTTTTAATCACAATGTAATCGACTAAAACACTCGCTAATAACGACTATTTCACACCATTCCATTGTAGAACAGTCCTACAAATTGTTTTAACGTCGCACTGTTTTAAATCTTACTAAAACTGTATCATTTAATATAAATATTGTGTTAATTTGGCGTCAACACAATATACAGTTAAATATCACATCGTATTTAGCAGTTTCATACTGTGTCTGAGATAGTGTTCGTTAATTATGCATTTAGCGTATACGTTTGATTAATCACTTGTTACACATTATTTCTTCACAGTCCGATCATATTTTTGGTCTGACAGACCTTGAATTGTTACGTCGACTGCATATGAAAGATTGGTTCCGTGGCGTGATAAACAAGGCTTGTTTACTAGAACATCGGTGACGGCAAAATAGCATCACATGAGTGCCGATACTCATGGCAAATTCCTCACAAGTGACGTCATTCTCTTAAACTGACAAATTCTGTCAATCACATTTTATGTTCCAAAATGACTCAGTATATTATTTTTTTAATTATGTGTACCAGCGCGTTGCAGCGTCTGGAGTCAATTGCCGCAAAACAAAAGAGCAGCGTGCGGAAGTCGAAAATAAATAGTTGCTCTATATTCGGAACAGTCTTGATTCAGCGGCGACTATAGCTACTTAAGTTTCTTCCAGCTTTAGGTGTTTAGTTTTAGAGCTCTCACCAACAGATCGCACAACATTCGCCGACTATATCGTATTCATTGCTTGTTTTTGAAGTCCGTCTATTGTAGCTGTATCGTGGGTTCACAGTAGTTCGTCCCGGTCTAGTACCGCGCGGCGCGGGCGGCGCGGCGTCAGTCGGACAGGTAGCGCTCGGAGCGCGCCGCGTCGTCGGGGCTCATGCTCTCGATCTCGTCCACTTCCTCCAAGTTCTTCGTACTCGGGTTGCACAGCCTGAAGATCATACAATTGTATTACAAAATCGTTTAAAATCCTTTTCCACATATCCCAGTAAGGAGGAGTGTTCTGAGTTAGAACCACTTCCAGTTACTGGGATGTGGCACGCAATATTCGACCTAAACTAACGTATTTTACGGATTCTAGTAGTTTTATGTCCAACCTGATGGTGGTTTATGTTCAAAATATTAGTGTTAGAGTTTATCATTTAATACTTTTGTATGTCTACCATAGCACTATATATGTAGGTAACCTAGCTGCATTTCTGTCAACCTGTGTTTTACAAATAAAACGTTTCAAATATCACTCTCCTACGTTAATATAATATTAGTATAGACACATGGAAGAGTGTGGGTGTACAGACACGAACCTGCACTTGCAGCACACGATGCACGGCGCGGCCAGCAGCAGCAGCGGACTGGCCACCAACAACAGCAGCCCGAAGCCCGCGAAGATGCCCACCACCTGAAAAACAACCATTACCTCTTTAAAAACTTATCATTTTTTCATTAGCCTATTTTGTCTCCTGGTAAAGGGTAAAGTCCTCCCCTTTCATCTTCCAAACCACTTTATTTTTCGCAAAACTCATTTTAACTTTAGTAATGTTTAGAAATGTCTGCGTCGTCGTCGTGAAGCCCGACTGCAGAGCTCAAGGTCAGATTCTGTTCGATTTCCGGGTCGGACTAAGTGTTATTGGGTTTTTCAAGTAAATTCCGATCCGCAGAATAATAAAATTGTGCACTTAAACACAGTATAAGATGATATGCTAGGTATATAATAGATGTTGTCGATTTTAAAATAGTAGGTATATTATGTACCTGTGCACGATGCCATAGTACAGATGCGCGTGAGTGTCCCAGTTTATTCTTACACGGTCCTTTGTCGTAGTGGCGTAAGAGAAAATCATCCTGAAAGATAATAAGGTACGTATTAAACAAAGCTTGTAAATTTGCTTCCGCTCACGATCTTATAATACCTAATACCATTATCCCTACGGATAGGCCAATAGAACAGAAAAAAATGTAAGAACCTACTTGGTCAACATTTAAATTAAGGTGACCACACTATTGCATTAGGCATAAACTGTAATGATAGGGGTGTTGAGATAATTAAATAAATACATTTTTGAAATAATCAGGATTCCACGGGAAAAAAGAAAAACGCGGGCGAAGTGGGTTACACCTAGTACCTAATACAAAGTAGACCCTAGCATCTCTTCCTCAATTATTCCCTCGGGACGAGACCGAGATCAGAACTGACTGAAAAGGTTGTCTATATTAGTATAAATACGATTGATAAGCATTATAACAAACTTAACCAGATCGGAGATGTTTTACAGAAGGACCAAGTAAGAGTACCCTTAACCGACGAGTGTGTATGAGGAATTAGATGATAGAAGTAGATACGTCAGGATCGTAGCAAATGGAAATCCGTGGTCTCTGCCTACCTCTTTGGGAAATCAGCGTGACTTTATGAATTTATAACAAGGTTGTTGGGTGTCATAGCTAACAATGTGTTATAACAATCAACCAAATCCCAAACATGTTTTTTTTTTAATTTAATTGTTTAATGTAAACTGCAGATGTATTGTCATTAAACACATTTCGCACGCACGTATAAGTGTCAAGGAGAAGAGTTGTTTTTTTCCACGGCTAATTAGAAAACAAAGTGCGAACCGTCCCCGGCCCTTTACTTGTAACTGGCAGTGCCAACTTAATTGACAGCAAGTAAGTAATGATAATGTTCTGACCGAATTGCGGTCATAGCGCCGTCTCAGCGGAGACTAGCCAAATACGCTGGAGATACACTTGCAATTGTAGTGCACTAGTATGCGCACAAACTCTCATTGTCCGTCCGATGGGAGGGCTTAAACGGCTTAAATCTTGATGAGAGAATACAAGAAAATGAATGAAAAAACAACTAGCTTCCACCCGACTTCTTCCGCGTGGAGAATAATTAGCCTATGTAGGTATGCCTTAGCCAAGCTTACTCCGTAGATAACACATTTGATCAAAATCAGTTCGGCGGTTTAGCTAGAGAAGTGGACGTGAGAGCGTATCTAACAGACAGACAGGCATTTATAATATTACTAGCTTCCGCCTGCGACTTTGTCCGCGTGGATTTCGAATGTTATATAGCATACCTCGTTAAGTAGAACTATATACTTTTCAATTCGAACCAGTAGTTCCTGAAATTAGCGTGTTCAACCATACAGACTCATTAACTTATAAGTAAAGATTATGGATACTTACATCTAGTGAGGCCAAGCAGTACCAGCAGAAGACATGCTTGCAGCGCTTGCACATCATCTGCGCGCATCCTTCGTCTTTCTCGATGGGCACGCGACACATGGGGCAGAGCTTGATCAGCTCGGAGTCCGGCAGCAGGGGCACGCCCGCGCCGCCCATGGAGGATGACGCGGCGGCTGCCTCGCACGAAAGGCCACCATGCCACTGGAAATAGTAAACACAAATTGAAGGACACAATGCAGGGCAAAGGTTTATTGGGTTTTGATCAGGCAAGTTGTCGTTCATTGTGGCCTTCTAGAGAAGAGGCCTTTGTTCAACAGTGGACGTCTTCCGGCTGATGATGATGAATCAGGGATAAATAAATAGAAATGCCGGGGTATTACATATTATACTTTAAGACCTATAACATAATGGCAAAATGTGGGTGTACTATAAAGTCTGCCTAATGTCACACACACGAGCGAGGTTAGAATGCAGTCTAGATACAGGAGAAAACATAGAAGGAACTACAAGTTTTGATCGTAGCCTCACAAGATCATCTACATAAATGCATATTTATTTATATAATATTTTGCTTGAATTACAGAATACAATAAAGTGTCTTCGTAAAGAACTCATACGAATGGAAACATTTAAACTTTTTACCATATAATTAATGTATTTTATACCTGTGTGTGGTAGATATCCACACCGTTGTATCTGTGATTCTGTACGGTACAGCCATTTGTGTTTGTGTGTTGTCAGCTAACGATGGGATGCTAATGGTTGTACTTACGATGTCCTTGTCATCATATAAACACATACAACAAAACCGGTGCTATTTACATTCATTACGGCAAACACCACAGGTAAATTTGTATTCAAATTTACTTAAAACGCATATCAATTACGTGAATAATAAAACATAACGCTTGTGTTAACTGACGCGGTGAGCAGAGGGGTCCAGTTATGTGGTAATAATACAGTGAAATAACGTAACTTATGCCTGTACTTCCTGAGTGGTAGGCAGAGGTGTAGTACACCCACATTTTGCTAGTTATGTTATAGGTGCCAATGTATTAGGGGGGCGATTGGGGCAAGCCTATTGTTAGGGACTGCCGTGCTGCTAAGAATTTTCTAAATATACATATCAAGTCCTGAAATTTATTTTAAGATATGAATACATATTTTTTATGTTTACAGACAGGGCACTCGGAACAGATCGCAGAAAAGAAACCTAATTATTTTTATTCTGCTTTATTATCTAATTGCAGAGGAGGAATGTTCATGGATCTACGTCTACTATCTTTTCCAGAATAACGTTAATATCATCCTATCTTGCATTTGTTTTGACGCTACCTACTCGCTGCTACTACACTACACCTTAGATATAAGTATTATTATATATATACAAAGATTAAAGGGAATATGGACCTTGCCGAGTGGATATTAATAAATAAAGACTTTTACTTCACTGAGCGGATTGCTATATAAAAGTATTGTAACATGCTTATTTTAATGATTACAATATACTGTTATATATAAAATGAAGGACACGAAAATAACAATAAATCGCAGAGAATCAAAAAGTCGTCTAGATAGGCAACTTTTCATACGCTATTTTTAATAGCTTTTATTATTATTATTCAAGCCATGATCTCAGTTACTATTACTTTTATTATAGGTTATAAAGTGTTTCCTAGTAGATAGTTTAAAGATAAATAGTAGCCTTGGAAACAGTCTAATATCGGAAGATATTTGGCCTAGATTTGTCCAAATCCCGCTGAATACCAAAAGACACGAGAAAGACACTCTGAACCAGTAGACTGTCGAATCTAACGACCAAATCCATGTTTATACATGTGTCATATATCAGGAAAGTTTTAAAGTAAGCATGTAAATAGGTCTTGGCTCAAAGCATTGGAGCCCCAAATCTTGGTTCAGACGACAAATCCCCGCATCAAAGAACGGATAACGCCCAAATGGAACGATGAAAGGCTGCGTTTTGAATACAAAATTACTTTTGCTCTACATGCGTGGCTCTGATTCAAATAGGAAGTTAAGTAGGTATGGTATTAATGGTACTCTAGACACTTAGAAGTGTTATAGGTAATAGATATTGGTCCTTATCCTGGCTGTCTGTAGTCGGACTTGATCAGGAAGCTTACTCTCCAACTTAATTCCGACAAAATTGCATTGGAATTGTAAAGCTTCGTACTTAACACTGGCGCCAAGTTATGTCAATAATATGTACCCATTGGGAGGAAGTAACTCTGATCAAAAGATAGATAACATTTTCAATTAAACTGTATTACAATCCAAAAATTACATTCAACGTAAGCCACCAGTTAGATTACCGTAAGAAAAAGCTATTAAATATTGTAAATAACGTAGAATCTAAGCTTTGATAATCCGCTCAATGTCAAGCCAGCCGTTATATTAATGTACGAGAGTGCAAGAACCTAAACCGGGGCAAGAACCTGGTTCAATGATATTCACCAACTCTAAAGTCTTTTTTCGGAAACATGGCATTTTAAATTGTTCTTTACAAAATTTTCATCTACTGTGTTAATATTATGTATGTACTCTATTTTCCTAAGAAAAACAACTTCAAGCGTAATAATTGTTTCGTATAGCCTCAGAAAAGATATGAGTGCCTAGCGCGTTAAATCTGTTTTTAAATGCCATGCCCGTTTTGTCTCGGTGTCGTGTGCGCTTTCCCATAAATTACATACTCAAAACAAAATTATACTATGTAAGCAAAAAAAAAATGCTATATTCGATCACTTCTGACGAACTTATCACAACAAATTAAAAGGTAAGGTCATAACTTCTCTTGTAAAGAAGATTAGATCCAATAAATAGGGAAATGTGGTGAGTAGCAATTCGTGGAAGAAATAACGAAATTCTTATGTATGAGCAGGCAATTCTATAGGCTTTGTGGGGACAAAGCCTGAAGTTTTTTCTGTCTGCTCGAATACAGCATTTTTTTTTGGTTTGCATTGTATAATTTGGTTTCGAATATATTATAATTATTTACACCATATTGTAGTTGCTCAAGTGTACTTTACACAATTCAGACTATCTGTCATACAATCTAAAATGTTAACAAAATAAAACTATCGCTACCTTAAATTTGACGTATTCCTTAATATGGCACATGATGACAAGATACAGAGAACTGGCACAGAACAAGGGAGGCACATACCCAGCAGTGGGTGATCAGGCTGAATTGATGATGATGATGACAGGAGCCAAAATGCCCATCCACAGACTGTCTCTCATACAATCTAAAAAACGACTTATCCTCAATACAGCGCAGGAACCAAAACGCCTATCCTCTATTTTAAACATTTCATGTTCTAAGAAAGAATACGCGAGAATAATAATGTTGACATAATGAGGCAGACGTTTCAGGAAGCCTACAAGTTATCTAGAACGTGTTGATGGTATATCTGAGGCCCGCTGACAAGAGAGAGCAGGCAGGCGACCTAGCTGCATTGTTCGTACCTTTTCGACCTAGTTCCATTAAGCCACGGTGAAAAGGGACCAGCCCACTTACCATGAACTCTTTAAACAGGACTTTTTCCGTTGTGAAAGCGAGACGTACAAACAGTATAGTGTGGCATCTCGCTTTTTTAGCGGAAACTGTCCTGCATTAAGAGTTCATGGTAAGAGGGCAGTAATGCGAAGCAGTGCCAGTGTGTTTATCTACATACATACATACATAAAGTCACGCCTGTTTCCCTGAGGGGTAGGCAGAGACCACGGATTTCCATTTGCTACGATCCTGGCATACTTCTTTTGCTTCATTCACACGCATCACATTCCTCATACACGCTCTTCGGTTGAGGGTTTGTTTATCTAGGTGATTCAAGGCGGTAGTTTTTTAGAAAGATTGTACTGGATTGAAATCAAGTCAATTATCAGCTCTTAGTTGGAGCTGTTAGTGTCTATAGTGTCCTGAATATGGGCCTTTTGATCCCACGTCACGTCACGACAAGTCTAAATAGTGAGAAATGTTATCGTTTAGGCGACTGGTGCTAATGCCATATTACTTAGAAAGCTGAAATGTCATACATGGATATTCTTTAAAAAGTCCTTTTCTCAGTCATTGATATTAAACAATACACGTGTACGTGTGACCACTAAAACTACGCTGTACAATTGTTATTTACCTAAAATGAGACAACGTAGCTATTGAACATTCTCCGATACTTAATTGCAAGTTATTTTTAGCAGTAATTACAAAGACTTGACTTAAGCAAATTGATCACTTATTTTCAATTAAGTAAGCGATGTAGCTATTAACTTCTTAATTGAAAATGTTGTATACAGACAGGATAATGTTATATAAGTTAGTATTGGTATTCATACATACATACATAAAGTCACGCCTGTTTCCCTGAGGGGTAGGCAGAGACCACGGATTTCCATTTGCTACGATCCTGGCATACTTCTTTTGCTTCATTCACACGCATCACATTCCTCATACACTCAGTGTTTACATGTTAAAAGCTAGGCTACATAAGTAATGTGTCAGGGAAGTTTTGTTCTCCTTTTATTGACAACTAGCTGCAAGCCCTTAAATTGGAAATTAAAAGTAGCCAAAGTTGCCCCTTATACCTATAATATCAGCTATGTCACGGTGAAAAGTCCAGTCAAAATCAGTCGCGCCGTTTCGGAGGTTATCCGATACAAATAGACAACCAGACAGGGAAACTGACAATTTTTTTTTATTTTTTTTTGGTTTATCTTATGAATTTAGTAATTTGTTGAGTATTTAATTATATTTATTTGTATAGATATAGAAGATGTAGGTACAGATATTGTCGATCTATCAATTTAAACATTAGGCATCACATTAAAAACAGGAAATATTCTTACTCCGCATATTGGTTTGAACTTAAAATAAATATTTTTCTTAACACAGTGCGATGTCACATAGGTACTTAACTTAAACCGTCTCGTACAGTCAATTAGTCTTAGTGATTGTCGCCAGTTGTTTATGTGTATCTTTAGGCCTTGCTCGTTTCGTTTCCCAGTACGGAATGAACAAAGAGATTTGGCGGGAAAGCGAAACGAAGACCTTTTTGTTTTCACTGAGAGGCGAACATGTGGCAAGCGTTGAAAAGACGCGTTACAGCGCATTACGGGGAGTAGCGAGTTTTATGTTTGAGGTTTTTTTTAGGCATTCTTGAATATACACGTGAGTAAAACTGCTTATTATGACATTTTTCAGTACGTGTGTTTGTCACCTTAGTCCTCGTTAACGGCTGGACCGATTTGGATGAAATTTACTGAGAAAATTTCAATGGATTCCTGAATGGTTTGAAAATACAATTAGACCCGGTAGGTAGCGCTGCGTTTCTGGGCAGAACGAAGTCTGCCAGGTCCGCTAGCATACTATATCTTGAAATGATTGGTTAATGGTGTTAACTACCCAATTAAGTGTATGTGTGTGGTACCTCTTGGTTGCACTGTGAGCAGAAGTCGTGCCGGCAGGTGGGGCAGTGCGCAGGGCTGGCGGCGCGCACGTGTACCACCGTGTCGCACCCGACGCGCGGGCAGAACGCGCGCCCGGAGTCCATCGCCACCTCTGCAACAAACAACGATAGTTATATACTTTGAGTAAGCTATTTACTTTGTTAAAATTATAACATACTATCTGCGCCACGTGGTGTTACCCGCTACATTTTTATTTTATATTATTATATTATATGTGTTAATCTAGGGCGCTACCTCCATATGAAACTTAATTACAGGTCTCACAATAGGTAAATAGTTTAATATAGGTACCTATGCTAAGTATACCGTGAGGGATACCACTGTCAAACCGTTTACTGTGTCCGGGTTTGGAGAAAAAACATAATAAATAATAATAATTCATTTATGCTTTTTTTGTATTTGACATTTTTCTGTATTTCAATACCTATTATATAGCAGTTTTCCAATTGAATTTAATATATCAGGAAGGGTATAAAGCCAGGATTATGGAGATGCAGCCGCCAATAGAGATATGATACAATAAGAGCGAATCAATTTGCATTTATCGGAATATAAGTCCCCGTCTGTCGCTACAATGATGCCCGATTATACAGTAATCCTGTTACATAACATAACATCACGCCTGTATTTACTGTAGGGGTGGGTAGAGGTGTATAGTACCTACACCCACATTTCGCCAGTTATGGTATAGGTCCCAACTCCTAATACAATATTCTGTATTGTAACTCGCTTTTTACTACAACCTTTAATGGCGCAGTTTTAAGTTTTCCTGCTAACTAAGAACTCATGCTCACACGTAGCCACGCTAAGAATATACATAGCTTGCATGTAGCCATGCCAAATTATTCCCGCTTATCACGGAATCAGGAAACGGCAACATTTAAAGGCCACTGCGTCCATTACTTTCCCCACTTCCGGCGGCAATTACATTTTTTAATTTAACGTGTAGCCTTTGAGACAGGACCTTTTGGGGCAATCGCAGCTACCTACTTCCTACACGGGAAGTTATTGTTGGCTGTCTCTTAAAACTTGGTTAGATAATTTTGGAATACCAAATGAAAGAGAATAATTTAAAAAAACGGAACAAATCATATAAACTTACTAGTTACTACAATGCATTAAACAAATATATTAAGAACTCTAAAACACGAGTGCCATGTCAAAAAAGAGTCGCAGTCGGGGGGTCGTTCTGTGGAACACTATTTATTTAATTTTAGCCTACGTTACTGGTGTAAGGATTCTTACGAGATTCATACATCAACATCGATTCAGTTAGTATAAACCCTGAAAATGTTACACTCCTTTTTTTGGGGAGTCGTGTAAAAAATAGTGGTAGATTCGATTTCCACGTTTGCGCAAATAAGTAAAAACAGTTGTTCTAACATTTAAGAGACATCTAAATTGATAAAGGAAACCTGAAAAATGATGGGTTCGAGTCCCGCTCGTGTCCATCATTTTTCAGGTTTCCTTTATCCTTTATCAATTTAGATTTTAGCCCTACTTCCTTTATCAATTTAGATTTAAGCCTAGCATGGCAACATGCAAAAAATAAATAAAAAATGTCATTTAAGAGACATGCTTCTGCAACAAAAAGCTGTACAGTAAATCGACTCACAGCTATACGTCGGAATGGAACTTTGAACTGCTACAAATAAAGCACGAAGAAGGAAATTGCTGGAAGACTTTCGAGAGGTACCGACGACAGATCCAGCGAAGTGCAATTTTGTTTTAAACAGTTCAGAATACCGTTTGATGGCAGTTCGACCTTTATACCGTATTATAGGAATATACGGTATTATAGGAATGCGTGGCCATATTTAAGTAGTCTAGATAGAAATACGGAGATTCCTGTTCTATTGTTTATGATTCTGCTTCGATCATATCTCTTCCATGTTCATATCGATGGATTGAATCGAATCATACGAACGATCCGATCATACATCATTTCATCCAGAAACAAAGCACTAAATTGAAATTTAAAGACCCTCTATTGAAAGATTGTAATTTTGCACATTGGGGCTTATACATAGGACCCATCAATATGCGACGATGTGATTGGTGCAGTTGCTAAGTGATTGAACAGCTGCGCCAACGGTAGCAGGGTTCGATTCGCGCACGGGACAAAAAATTGTGCGATTCGCAGATATTTGTCCCGAGTTTGAGTGTCTGTGTATGTGATATTTCATGTTTGTGAAGCGCGGGACGGGAAAAATATGTAGGTATCAAGAGTCAACAGTGCGTGATGGTTCAAACAATTGGTCGGTTTTATTCTGATCAAATCTATGTTAATATCTCGGCTCAGTTGTTTCGTACGCGCGGATCAGCTAGGGTTGCCAAGAATGCCAAGTATACTGTTACAAACAAAGTAAATACGTTTAAAGTATCTAATATATTTTTCGAAAAAAAAAATGGCGTGGTTTCCAAAATACGCGTGGCGTGCTATAGGACAGGCCTAAGCCCAGCAGTGGACGGAGATAAACGGATGATGATATAAAATACTATTTTCATTATTAGTATTAATAAAATGACGAGCCCTCTCGGCTGCGATAAATAAAATAAATTGACCTCCACGTTTTGGTTTTCTTCTCTTTTAAGGCTTAATATTAGGTAGTTGTGCAAAAATCAATTCGCAAGTTGTCGTTCATTGTAGAGTTCTAAGGGGGAGACCTTTGTTCAACAGAAAATCACTATAAATAGGGATTAGGAGTCGGTTAAATAGGAAATTATGCGTACTCCTTTTTTTTTTCAAAATACTGAAATGTTAGCAGCCCTATTCGTAGCACATCATTTTCTAACATCGATCGTTCGAGTTCCTGTCCTACATTTGAAAGTAAACATTTATGTTGCAACGCTCTACTTTTTTTACTCATACATGAGGTATGGTACTGGTGGCTACATCTCTTTAAACAAATCTTCAATGCTTTATCCCCAAAATAAGACAGAAATTATAAGACTGCCTTCTTCTCATCATCTCTCGGCCTATCGTGGTCCACTGCTGGACATAAGCCCCCCCAAGTTGCGCCACAACCCCTGGTACTCCGCCTCCGGCATCCCGACCCAGCTACCTTTTAGCTCGTTGGTCTAGTAGTGGTTGCTAAACTCTACTGCTGAGTATTAGGTCCTGGTTTCTGATCCCGAGTCGAGCAAGGTGTTATTGGGTTATTCTAACGACCAACATACTCCGTCGTCTACCAGTGGCAGGGGAAGAGTAACGCATTTCCTTCACTTAAAAAAAAGGTATTCTCAAGATGCTTCAAATAGTTCCATAATGTGGAACCACAGAGCGAGTAATAGCTGTGAACAGTGTGAACCAGACCACAATAAACATACCGTTCGCAGAAGAGCGCATGCGCGACAGCCGTGCATGCCAATCGGAGCGTGACACGTCTTGGTACCATCTCGATCCATTGGTTAAGATATTTTCACAAAACATATTTAGTGTATTAATCCCAATACTTACAATCTTATACATCGATTACAAAAAGTAATCATCCCCCTTACCATGTATCATGAACAACGGGTTCGCAAAACTTGCATGCTTGGTTATTCCCGCGGCACGTCACATAGCGGAACGCGGAACAAGACGGGTTTTGGTCGGTTTACGTACGACATAACCCACCCGCTGCTTCGATTCCTGCTGCCCCGTAGCCAGCAGGAATCGAAAGACCGCGGTGACGGATATTCCGTCACATCATTATACTGACCATGATTGAGGCGGAACTTGAGGTGTTTCTCCATGACTGCCGGCTCCACCAGGCCCGATATCTCCTCGAGGTTAAGTGCCGCGCCCACCCTGCACCTCGCGTCTGGACACGACACCTCGTACGCGCCATTGCACACTTCAAACTCCACGTATGCTTTCATACACTGTAACAATGGAAATGTAACAGAATTAATTAAATGAATTCCGGCGTTTATTCATTTACTTATAATTAAAACGTAACCATGTCTTAATCAGACAAAGCTGAGAGTAATTATAACAAAAAGCTATAAATAACTATACTACCTACACAAGTCTTAAATGCTAGATTTAAAATAAATCTCAACCAGTATTTTGGAGCCTTGTCTTTTGTTACTTTTTGTACAAAAATATGGCATGGCTTGTACGTAGTTTTAAATATAACAATTGAACTACTCATGGACCGTGTTTCTTGTATCATGCAAATTGGACTTAACGGCTAACTGATATTACTACAATAAAGTATATAATAAACCATAAAATATAGAAAAACATAAAAAAACAATTGCCTCTTAAATATATGAAAAGCTCACTTTTGGTATAATAATAGGTCACTCTAACCAGCCGCACCGAATTGCATTTGTCACTTTTGTGTCCATGTCTCATGAATATCAATTTTTTATTCACAGACTACAAAATGAACTAGACATCTCAGAGTGCTACGACCTCAGTGATTTGTTTACTTGTTTTCTTAAAAGTATTTCTAACATGGTAGATTCGTAGCGAGCTGACCTTAGTTACCCTACAATAGTTCGTTGGCACCAGACCCGGAGTGAACTACAGTATATTTGAAGCAGAGTTGCACAGTTGTTTATATAAAACAAAGATTAAGAACTTGCCGAGTGGTATCCGGCTTAGAATTGACCACCCTTGACCACTTTCCATCCGTGGGTGTCGTAAGAGGCGATTAAGGCAAAATCCAGACGATGAGTAGCAGCGTTTTCTGAAGTTAGTATTGGTACTGCGATCCCCAAGCCGCTTGCCAATCGTGGGGATTATGGCACCCCCCCTAAAGAGGAAGGCCTTCGTTCAACAGTAGACGTCTTCCGGCCGATGATGATGATGACGAACACGAAGATTATACTCTGTGGCGTATTATTTGAAGAGACGGGACATAGGTCCAGCAATGGACTGAGATGGGCTAATGATGATGATGAACTGTAGATTTAACAGATGATTTGATGCTAACCTTAGGTCGTGCAACTGAGCCTTCACCAGACTTTTACAGATGTTCCCCACACATGAATGGTGATGATGATGTATGTATGACTAAGAGTTACAGAGACACGAGTTCTAGATAAACATCCTTATCTTTTCGTTAACCGTGAGAAGTTAAATAGATTGTGGGCTACGTAAATGTAGTTTTTATTTTCATTATAGTTAATACACATTGTATTTATGGAAATAAAAACAACTTTTATTATCTGAATATAGGTATTACACCGTCTTGGCTCTAAAATTTGTCAAATGTGATAATTGAACTGCAGTACCAGTAATTCGTGCACATTATAGTATCCTTAAGGTATCCATAGTCGATGTATTAATGATACGGGAGACTATTGTAATTTTCATTTATTATCTCCGTATGTATAAGTTTCTTTGTTCCTTAATTGTTAATTAACATAGTTTTAAGTAATTTATGTTACTAAACATTATGAGTCATGGTAATCGAAATAAAGTACATATTATGATTATTATAAGAAAAAACCTTCAACCTATATTTTTTAAACGTTGCCCCACACTAAGAATTATAGTATTGGGACTGCTATAGGCCGGAATTATAGCCCGCGTAGTAATTTGACAATCCAACAGTTCAATTTCAAAGCCACTATCAATCTTTCGTGATCCATAGATACCTAGTCGAGTAGGTTATAACTTATAGTAGAATTTATGGGAGAGCGTCTATTCCAATTAAAGTATAACATAAATAGTCTTCTTGTGGTGTTTAAGGCTTCAATTAAAGTAAGTCAGACAGCACGTGGACTATACGGTACACGGCAGGTAATTTCAATTAATTGCGCCAAAAGCTTATATCCGGGAGTCGCGTGCTTGCCGGTCGTGTTGTTACAACGACAAAGTCACATGTACACGCGAAACGATTTGTGCTGATACTATTTAAATATACAGTCGGTGGTTATAGATATTATTGAGAAGTAGTATTCAGCTAGTTATGTCTGCGAGGAAAAATGTTCCGCGTCTTTTTCGGGTTTAAACTGCATGTATATCCACCCTGAAGGTCCAATCTAAATGTTGGTAAAAATATTTGGCAATCGGATGGCAGGTTTCGAAGACTACTCCCTTCATACAAAGATCAGTTGTCTGTATAGAAAATAATTCATTATCAGCCGGAAGATATCAACTCAACCAGGACCTCATGTCCAGCAGACGCGCTAAGCGAACTCTTTACCAACGAGGTAGTTATGCTTTATATCTTAATACTCAATAATTTATTACATTCCATAATAGTACATAGATGGACTTAATCTTTGTTGTGACGTCAACGTCATACATCAACAGAATTCTCAAGTCGTCGCGTGAGCCGGGGCTCTAACAGCATCATACTTAAGAGGACACAGACTGCGAGTATGTCCCCAGAATACTGAAACGCTATTATCCTTGAGTTACAACTGTAAATAGCTTTCGAGCGTCAGATGACTTCAGTATTACTTGTGAGGCGTACTGCGTGGTGTGCTTGGCATCACGCTTGCGTAATCTTATTAAGGATGGATGGGATTACCTTTCTCCATTAAAATGTTTGCATGCCCTATAGTAGATTGTTTAAGGTTCCGATTAATTTATATACCTAAATATAAATATTACCTACGTTCTGTGGGAATAAATAAATTGATTGACTGATTGTTATCGGTCCTATAGGGAGGCGACCTACTGAAAATCATAACTACAATACCGACTAAATAGCCTCATATACGTCGCGATCCGTCGTCGAGATCAGTCGTTTCAGATCGATCGTTACGACAGTCACGACAATCGCTAGTGTATGTCAACATCGTTATCGGAAATCGCAACAAATACTTATTGTAGGGACGGGTCTAATAATACACTAGTTGTTGGTTGTAGTGCCTGTATTATACTAATGAATATGAGGGATTACAAAAATCATACTACACTACATTATGCAATCTGAAATATTGTAACGATAGATCGTTAGTGTGTGGCTCGTTGCGATCAATCGTACCGTTTAGCAGCCCTTTACAAGTTGATTAACGTTTACGCGTTATAGTCAATAATGACAGCTTAATACTAATGATTATGTTCAAGTATATACAGTCGTTAAGTGTAAAGTATAGCGTGCACTCCGTGAACGTGACAGACTCATTGTCTTGGTGGACACGCAACCTGGGCCCGCCACGTGTAAATGGGTAAGATAACATGATGCCTATATCCCTTTAAAGGGTAGGCAGAAGTACACCTCTGACTAGCCTCAACAGGGACAGAGTTTAGGGCGCATGTATGGGCGTGTCGGCCTCTTACCGGCTAAACCCTCCTAACTACCGTATGTCGAGGGATGTGGGACCTCTACGCTGCTGCTCTGACTGTACTCAGGCAGGCTAAGGCAGTACGAGTAGCAGCTTACGCGTGGAACAATACCAGCTACCAGCCAATAGTAGTGAAAGAGAAGTCTGGTTCCTGCAAATATTTTGGTGACTGAAAATCTGAAAGGCAATCGCCCTTTAGACTGCTTTTTTTGTTTGAACATTCCCAGTTTTAACTGTATAACTAACTGGAAATGATATAATTATTACAGGCCAAGTTTTAATACATCTACTAGGAGACCCAGCAGCCGTCATCTTCTCCGGATAAGCAGCGCCTCCTACCAGGTCCAATTGTTTTTACAAGCCATCCAGGAACCCATTGAAATATACACACAAAATTGCATCCAAATTGTTCCAGCCATTTAGGAGTTAGGTGACAATCACACATACAGAAGAATAATGTATATTAAGATAAATTACAGGGAATATGCATGTGCAACCACAAACCACAGTAACGCTCTGGGGAACCAATTAACATAGTTATACATAATGACTAAAGAGAACACAGAAATACAAACAAAAATAAAGTAACAAAGTAAATGTTATTTACGCATCACATGCATAATAAGATAAATTACTATACCATGTGAGGATGACGTCAGGAGAGTGGAAAACAGTATGTACATTCGTTTACGATTTATGTTCGGGTATATTTTAATTTTCCACTACATTTTATGTAAATGATGGTGTTGTGAGGGGAGAACACGACTGAGTTGCAAGATACGGATCGGTGATCCAATCCACTGACGTCAATAAGGACCAATTTTTGTGTGACGTCACATAAATTATATTCGAAAGATAAAATTGCAATTTTGACAGTTAAATACGTCAAACGTCAAATTTATTTTACTGACAAAATTATCTTGCTATTGAAAAGTCGGCGTTAAGTCGTAATCATCATCCGGAAGACGTCCACTTTTGAACAAAAGCCTCCCACTTAGTTAAAGGGAGGGCTTGCCATAACCCCCACGCTTGGCAAGCGGCGAGAAGATCGCAGTATTGGTGGTGAAGTTACAAAAGACGCTGCTGCTCATCTACTAATTTTCCAGTCGCCTCTTACGACACCCACGAGAGGAAAAGGGGGTGGTCTATTCTAGTCCGGATATCACTCGGCAAGTCGTAGTCGGGTCATAGAAAATGACATTTAACCCGACACTGAGAAGTGACAATTAAAAGTAGATCTACAATCCACAAAAATGGGCTTTTGACACACACACAGCTGTCAATAATAAAGAAACGAATAGTACATCCAAAACACCTTGCACTTGACAGATAGACATTCAATTAAATGATTTATCACGTAGATACTGTTTAAACAAAGATAAACCAACGAAGTATACATTATGATTTAGGTGCACCTTTATCAGCGTATAATAAACACTATATCTGTGTGATAACGTTATCACACACGTCATTTACCTTCATCTTTTCATTTAATTTCACTAGATAGTAAAGTTAATTACTGCAATTACGTCTCTGTCGTAAGAAGGGATTTTGTAAACATATGTCGAATATTCTATTTTATCTTTCTACACGGTAGGGTATTGCGTTTGTTGAAGTTATTCATTATTTCTACATAAATTATTTTTGATTACACAGACTGAAAAGTTGGCGGTCTAAGGAGAAGACCTTTGACGTCTTCTAACTGATGATGATGATGATGACACACACCCAAATTAAGCCAGTTATTTTATAGGTCGCTAACCGGGATTCCGTATACCGAAAATACCGGAATATCAGGCCAAAATCACTAAAATACCGGAATTTTCGGTATCCTGGATCCCGGTTTGCGACCTCTAATCCCAAAGTGATGGGAGCGAGCCTATTGTCATCAACAGGGCATAAATCCAGACGCCGAATGATACTGTGTTATATTTTAGAGCTTTAGTACCATAACCTTGGAAAATAAATGATATTCTATTCTAAACCCAGTAACACTTTGCCCCACCCGGGATTCGAACCCAGCACCTCATGCTCAGCAGTCACGCTTAGCAACCACACCACAATATTTAACAAATAAATTTGATTTGAAGAAGCCTTAGTTAGTAGGAAGAAGGATTTCATACTATAATTAAGATAAAAAAAATTAATTAATTAAAATCCTATCATTGGAAATAGATTTAAAACCAATACATTCTAGTAACTGATTATATAATGTACCTATAGGTACTATGTATAATTTCAATTTTATGTCAGGGTTCCAATGATAATTAATTTTATTAGATTCATCTTTATTATACAGTCAATGGCTAGCTGTCAAGGTTTTATCCGATATTTGTTTATTCACACTTCTTTTAGTTTTCTAGAAGTATTATATTGTTTAATACTTTGAATATTACAAAGAAAACTGTCTTCTGATAAAAATATAACATCACGTCTATATCCCGAAGGGGTACGTAGAGGTGTAAGTATACCCACATTTCGTCAGTTATGTTTTACGTCCCAATGTGATAGGGGGGCGAGCCTATGGCCATCAACCGGGCACAAATCCAGACTCCGTGCTGCTACTGAGAATTACTTAATAATAGTGTCTGATAAAAGAAAAATCTAATCGCTAGACTAGTGTGTCCTACGTATTTGTTTTTTAACTGTGAATAAACAACATTATAAACACACCAGGTTTACACAACACTCAATGTTTTGATGGCCACTATAATGATTTTATTATGACTTTGAATTATAAGAATTAACCAGACTTTTTTTTTAAAGTCCACTCTAGGAATTTCTTGTTTCACAAACAGAATATCACAGGCACAAACGACCCGACTCGGGACAAACATCTGAATATCTGGTAATCAGTACCAGTAACCCTACTTATAAAATTGTATGTTAATTAACATCATCATCATTTTCGCTGGTATCACCCACTAGAGTATACACAATGTTAAAACATTGATTAAATTATAAATGTCACTGTAGTTTGCTTGTTAAAGAAAGTATTTTACAATGGATTAAGAGAATTTTTAGCATCGAGACGCGTTCACGTAGATTTGACGAGGTAAAACAAAAATCCTATTACCAAATCTATATTTTATAAATATTTTATTTGTGTAACAATACGAATGTGAACGGAATGAAGGAGCCTGGAACTCACGACACAGGGAATCCTTGTGTGTGTTTCAGGAATCAATCCACTGACTCTAATTTCTTACACAATAAATTTTTCTTATTCTTAAATCACTTTATCAAAAAATAAAACTATTTACAAAACAGTAGATTTAAAAAAATGAACAATATAAGTTCTGTGAAATCAGTTCACTTGTTGAAACGAATTCATTCGCAGCCCTGTCCTGATGCAAGGTGAAAGGTGGACAAGTTTCAAAAACAAAAGGTGAGTGACCTGTAATTATTATAGCTACATACAATAATAAGTTAAGTATAAAGAGGTTGATAATATAAACGTTGCGTTTTAAAAGGGGCACTATAAAAAGCGCATGTGGATTTAGCTCATCTCTAACACCCAATAATTAAGACATACTGTCCACCTTACCATGAACTCTTAAAGCAGGACAGTTTCAGATGTGGAAGCGAGACACTACGAGCAGTGTTATGCGTCGTCTCCCTTCCACAACGTCAATTATATATTAATTATATCACATAAGGTGGACATTATGTCTTAATTAGTGTATAAGCTGGCGCACCTGGACAAGATTGGCACAGGACCGCGGCGGATGGCACTGTTTAAGGGAGGCTTATACCCAGCAGTGGGATGTTGAGGGCTGTGGATGATAATGATGATGAAGAGTTCATACTAAGGGGGTCGTACTTCCACGTGGCATCGTATGTAGTGTATTATTACTGTATCTATTGTGTGTAGAGTTTGAAGACCAAATGTAGCGTAGATCATATAGTACTTTAGTATATTTTATGCATTTTTTTTTGTTTTAGGTACTTATATCATTGTTTCTACGGGTGAGTGACCCTATTAAGACGAACATAATTGAGTCTCACATTTCCTGTTTTTAACATGTGGACTATTCAAGTGTAACCTTCATAATAGGAACTTACCGACTCGGATACGGAATTGTAATTTAAAATATTAACGTTGGTATTTCGCCTACATTGCTTTATTATTTTTAATTACTCTATTTATGTCGTTATCGATAATGTATATTGGTTGTCATGTTGACTTCTGAATAAGGAAATGATGCCCAGGTGTGTGTATTATGTTACATTTTGGACAACACCATGTCTATTTCTTCTCATATACTTACATGTAGCGTTAATATTGCAGCAAGACTTTAATTAATTGGTTGGAATATAATATGAAGAAATATGCTGCACGCACCGTGGCTGTGTGAACGACACGTAGAAATATAAAGAGCAAACGTACCGAATCGAGACCTTGAGAGTAAAAAGTGACAGCCAAGGTCGACTCAGCGACCTCACAAAATGCAGACCAGCGGCAGATGAGGTAAATAACTAACAACGTATAACATTGTTTAGTGTATAAGCACATATTAAGCATACCATGAAAAATAAGTAAGTACCTACGTGCATACGTCATCAAGGACACGAAGCATCCAAAGTTCAACAAACGCAGTTATCCTTTTGAACTCATTTCTTCATTACGATCGCCTTGGAACGCAAAAAGACACGAGCAAAGGTCCTTTTGAATCCTTTCTGGCTTTTGAAGTACCAGGCAATCATGGGCGCGTAGGAGTTGCGTCGTGACTTACTTGCCCGTCGTGCGTAAGTATAGATAGGTATATTGAGCTCTACATAAGGCTAAATAAAATGGATGACGTAATTTTCAATGCTGTGTGCGGCACGCGGACGTGACCGGTTGTGCAAGTGTGCAGTGAGGCGGCTGCACTGCAGAAACCACCGCGAGTTTATGCGCTCCTGGTACCGGCGAATGTGTGAAGCAGGGGCGTTAGCAAACAAAAATTAAGTGCGATTGCATATTATAAAACTTTAGTCATGAGTTTTATAGTAATTGTGTTAATTGTTAAGATGTGTGGTAAAAAAAGACAATAAGAGTTATTAATGTGCGTGCGCTACAGTAAACGGAGTGAAGCGAAACTTAAGGTTCAAGAGACAAAACTTTGGAACTGTTAGTTGTCAAATTGTTGCTTATTAATTTAAATTATAGGGTCTGAATAGAAAAAATCTAAACTCTTTTTGCTACGAAATCAGTTCCAAAATATAGTCTCATAAGTTTCGATTCACCGCGTTTTACTGCATATATTTTTAAACGTTGTCAAGCCACGAATATATTTTATTGTGATACTCCACTTATGAAGAATAAATTAACATCGTATCAAATCTTAAACGAGACGTGTCTTAACATGCTTCAAATAATCAGTAGGTACCTACGCAACACAAAAAGCACTTATCATTATAATATTAGCAATCAGTTTGTCACATGCAGAAATAAATGTATGCTAATAAAATTGGTAGGTAATAAAGTTTTTTGTGAAATGTCAAAGCTACTTTGTCATAATTAGATATTTGATTTAGTGTCCATTTAATTTTGCACAGGATTGCACATTTATTTAGCATCTTAGAGTTCTGCACATAGTGCTATAAGAATTGTTCATGGAACAATTGCGTGACTTTATATACCTAAATATAGTACTATGATGGTCTCTTATCGACGACCACTGCCGCAGTATAGAAGCGCTGTAGCGGTTTTAAAAATAGGTCAGGTTAGTGGTTAATTTTATATGCATAACCCAAAAACTGAATCATACATTTTATAAAATGACAATAACATCGTTCAACACATCACGCCTGTATTCAAGGGGTAGTCAGAAGTGCACATAATATTTCTACCACATTTCACCAGATGTAGATGTAGATAGATAGATTTCCATTTAATAGGAAGCGAGCCTATTGCCATCAACCGGACATAAATCCACTCCATGCTGCTATTGTGAATTACCTAACCCAGTAACACTACCCGTCCCGAGATTAGAACCCAGGACCTCGTGTTCAGCACTCGCACTCAGCGACTACTAAACCGTCGAGGCAGTGAACATTAACATTGTATTGTTATTAATAGTCTCCTTATATTATTAGAAACATTTTTATTAACGATTTTTATTCACCAGCATAATTTTGGCATTTATTTTTTTAGTATTCTTTTCTAATATGATTGCCTATTAACATAACTAGCTGCGCCCTGCGGTGTTACCCGCTGCATTTTTTCTTGACAAAAAGTAGCCTATGTTGATCTAGGGTGTCAGCTACCTCCATATGAAATTTCATCAAAATCGGTCTAGCCGATTGAGCGTGAAGAGGTAACAAACATGCAAACACACTCACAAACTTTCGCCTTTATAATATTAGTGTGATGTGATTCAATGACATTAGTACATAAGTACTATATGTAAATTAATAAAGAAACAAATAGATTCGCCGTTCTTCTCATACTGCGAGCAATGTATTTGAGCAACAGTCACACATCTGCTGAGGTACCTTAGAGATACTGGCGTGATGTTGTTGACGTGCCATTGTCATAGACTTGACTTGAGTGTTATGTATTGATAACAGGTATCCTAAGAGCTATTTACCGTTGACGTCAATACCATGTCACTTGTAACGAGATAATTGGATCCGATTATCTTACTTATTACTAGAGACGTGGTGGCCTATTGGTTAATATACTGGCTTTGTTTGCACAAGATTGCAGGTTCAAACCCGGGCGAGTATCAATGACACTTTTTCAATGTTATAAATACTTTCGTAGTTATTCTAAGGCACCACTGACTAACGATGACGGAAAAAATCGTGAGGAAACCTAGATTTAATTATCTGTAACCGCCAACACGCAGTGAGCTTTATGTTTATAGCATCTCTCTGCAAAAAGAATAACTTTTTACGTAGGTGGAAACGGGTTGAACTAGTGTAGTCATAAATATAACCCATGTTTTATTTTTAGATAGCGCCATTCGCAACCTGCCCGCCCACTGGCCAGACCTCCGCCTATTGTTGCCTCGCATCAATTACACTCCGTTCAGACTCCTTCATTCATGAGTTTAGGGTATTCATTATTTTAATCGTTGCATTGCTCTAGTATATAGGACTTAAAAATACAGATACAGAATGATTATGTCTGCCTCGTTGGTCTAGTGGTCGGTAAGTGCGACTGTCGAGCAAGAGTTCCTGGGTACAAATCCCGGGTCAGGCAAAGTATTACTGAGATTTTCCATTCACACACGGTGTCCATAACATTATTGGCGTTATGTGCGCAATTTATATATTGTATCAAATAAATTATAAAGCATGAACTAACATAGCTAGCTAACTTAAGTACCCACATGTGTAAAGGGGTCAATTATTTACTTTAAGTTATGGCCACAGGCAGAAAAAAGACACTTGGTTGTACATTTTCTTCTTATAAATTTGGCAGATAAATATTGATTAAATAGTGCCATGCCTGTCGTTGACATGCCAATGAATGGCCTTCAGAAGCACTTAATATAAAGAGCTGTTTGATCATCCTTTACACGTAAGGGGATGGTTTATTTATAACTCCAAAAACAACTACTCCGTGAAAGGCGGTACATTGTAAGACATAACCAACAATAAGACAAGAAACAAGGATTTACGCGCGTTTGTAAACCTTATAACATGTCACCGTTAAGTGTGCAGCACTGTGTGGTTACTCGCAGCGTTCATGCACTTAAAGTTTCACTCTCAGAAAACAGGAGGACGAATATCAGTGTATATCTGGGTCCTTTTTCATCGAGGATAACTATTATGGAAGACTAGCTGCGCCCCGCGTTGTTACCCACTATTTTTTTCGGGATAAAAAGTAGCCTATGTGTTAATCCAGGGTGTCAGCTACCTCTATATGAAATTTCATTAAAATCCATTTACTAATTTTTACGTGAAAGAGTAACAAACATCCATCCGTACTCACAATTTTCGCGTTTATAATATTAGTAGGGATGGTACAAACATCTATATTTGATCAACTAGGTGCTATGACCCGACATTTGGCCACAAGAAAATTACTGTCTGTCTGTTTCCTTTTTATAGTGAGAGTGTAGCTTTACTTTGCATCCTAGGGAAGCATATTATGGGCAACTTATCCCGGAAAAGAACCGATAATATTGATAACTTTTTATTACCGCAAGAAGCCGGTACAAATAAAGTTGAACTTTAGCAGAAAGGTGCACCTACTGACTCTGAAGGAGAAGTAACTGCAGTGAACAATTCCAAAACTAATTTAAAACTTATTCCGGTTTCTAAAGCTAATTGGTTTTGTTACGCTGGGATCCCTACAATAAAATCATTTTCCAACAACAGATCGAGTTTCACTGTTTTTATGGCTTTTTGTAAAACGAAGATACTAGTTTGCAGAAATGAATTCAAACATATAGGGTGTAGATATGCCAGGATCGTAGCAAATGGAAGTCCGTGATCTCTGCCTACCCCTCAGGAAAACAGGCGTGACTTTATGTATGTAGACAGTTCATAAATCAGAAATAAAATAACATCATGTATAGGTGTATAGTGCACCCACACTTCTCCAGTTATATTTTAGGGCCCAATGTAATAGTGCGAACCTATTGCCATCAACTGGACCAGATCCAGACTCCGTGCTACTACTGAGAAATAGCTGATGGAAAACCCTAGAAACACTGGCCGATTTCCACCTTATGCTGAGCAGTAGCACTTCGCCTCCAGTAGACCAAGAAGGTAGATGAATATATTGATATAAAAATACTCGATTTCCTAATCTGCGAATAATTAGTTCTGTTAGAAAACTTGCAAGGTAGTCGTGACCTTATCAGTTTGCACCTCGACCTTACAGTCCTTCAAACTTCATGCATATTAGGTGAAACATTTGCAGGCATTTTGAAACTCGATGCCAAAAAAGTCAATATTTATGGCGGATTATTGCACAATTTTAATAAATTCGTTATGCCGTTGCCAAGGTTACGCACGAATGATTTGTAACTATCTTTATCATGGGCATTGGATCATGCAACACCCGAGAAAACAGCCACGAGTGGAAATGGTAATTGTATCAGAATATTTAGTTGGTAGAGAATTCGACAAATCTGATGCGTAAACTGAAATATCTTCTATCCACTTATTTACATTTGTGTTTTCTCTTTTATTTCTGTTTGCACAAGTTCATCAAGACCAAAATCTTATTGTTAATAAACTCATAAGAGTACAAATGTGTGGAGACTTGTTATTAGCATTATCTAGAAGCGTAAATAAATAATTTTGAACAGGATTTTATAACATCAATAATTTCACTTGATATTTCTGTTAGCTGCTTAGCCTTGTTTTTGCCACTAAAAGCTGGTATAACAAATACATGATTTTGTAGGAGCTAAGGTAATCATTTATAGGTGACAATGGCTTCATAGATAAGTTAAACATCCGATTGGCGCAACGTTTAGTTTCCGTTCCATTTTGTTGTACGGAGCTAATTAGATTCGCGTCGCAGCACCCTGTGGATGTTCATTAGCAATTCTCTAAGCTAAGACCAGTTTTGTAATTTGCATCTGCATTAAAAGTTATGTTAAACTAAACTGTGAGTGGATGCTGCGTCAACGTGGGCGAGGATATGCTAAAATATGGACTTACCTACATGGTAAACAACTTTTGGCCCAACTAATTCAGGTTACATACATATTTTAAAGTCTTGTTTTCCCGAGTTGTAAGCAGAGTAGGTACGAGTTTTCATTTACAGAGATATTTAGTTGACATAATTATAATCACTCTGGACGCATATTGCTTAATACCTCGGAGTTAGTGGGTGATGCTCATTGATTGTTTTGTTTAATAATAATGACACCACGCTTTTTTTCCCCAAAGGAGTAGACAGAGAGAAATATCAATGCTCAATCCTGCTCTATACGAGAAAGAGTTATAGGCCGTTTGTTGTATTATTATGTAATAGGGGGCGAGCCTATTCCCATCAACCGAGCACAGATCCAGACTCCGTCCTGCTACTGAGAATTACCTAATAGGAAAACCTACTAACAGCTCAGCAGTCGTGCTTAGCAACCCTACGTCCACGATGCAGTCAAACCCCAGACATACACGTCGACTAGTATAAATAGCTGCATATTTCACAACTGTTGTACCATTTCGAGTAGCAGTCCTTCACGGTCTCAGAGACATTACAAGTCTATCTCGTAATTCCCGTTTGCTTCACTTACCGACTTTACAAAGGCTAGTCATTACGGAACATGGTTCGCTCTTGTAATATATAAACCTCCGTTTTGAAACACTTTAAAATGATAAACGGCTCTTCTGTGTTAGTCGGGAAGCAGTGTAGGGTTAAGTATTATGGTAGATGATAATGGTTTGTTTTTGTTCCTGAATGACTGAATAAATAATCCGTGGAATGTCTTCCTTTTTTAATTAAATGCGTACATTAAGGTATAGTCAGCATCATAAGTATTATCAAATGAAAGAAACCAACATCAATTCAAGTTATTGTTTCAAATTATAGAAACGTCCAAATGACGATCTGAGAATATTTACGACTTTAGACTATAATATAAGAAAGAATGGTTTAGTTTATTACGCTGACCGTACATAACATAAAATCACGCCTGTATTCCCAGAAAGGGAAGGCAGAGGGTGCACATTTAGTACACCCACATTTCGCCAGTTATCTTTTTTAGGTCCCAATGTAATAGGGGGCGAGCCTATTGCCATCAACCGGGCACAAAATATTAGAAAATCAGACGAGCATTGTATCAGGTCAGTATAAGATTTTGCCATCATATTAGTGTTTATATCCCTAGACGTTAGAACTTGAGTCATCCACACATATGTATGACTGTTTTAATTGCACTATTTAATAGAACAATTAAATAACTTCATGCATGTTATGTGTCATCATATATTATGTCTATCATCTTCACCGACGACACTTATTAAGATCCTTCTTAGAAACTTAGGATTACCACCTGTAAGTACATTAACCTCTTACTTATAAAAATGCCAGTGTTATACAATTGAAGCAATTATACCCGTCACTATCGTTTGCATGTCAAAAAAAAGATGTCAATAGAGTTAAAAGCGGTTATCTTAAAACACATTTTAGCATCGTTTATAAGAGGGTGTCGTACTATATCTATATACTACAGACAATTTTTTTTTTTTTTATTTTTTTTTTTTTATTTCTTTTAAAAAACGTCGCCCCACACTAGGAATTTCTCCTGTATCGTAGGTGCGTTTCACAAACATGAAATATTCACATACACTAACACCCAGACTCGGGACAAACATCTGTGGTTCGCACAAAGTTTTTGCCCCGTGCGGGAATCGAACCCGCAACCCTTAGCGCAGCAGTCCAATCGCTTAGCCACTGCGCTAATCAGGTTGTCAAAATTACAAGAACGAAATTACACCTATCACATCACACTAATATTATAAAGGCGAAAGTTTGTGAGTGTGTTTGTATGTTTGTTACCTCTTCACGCTCAAACAGCTAGACCGATTTTGATGAAATTTCATATGCCGGTAGCCGACACCCTGGATTAACACATAGGTTACTTTTTATCCCGACAAAATGTAGCGGGTAATACCGCGGGGCGCAGCTAGTAATTATGTATAACTGTATGCCAATCTTTGATATCAAACATGACGGAACATAATCCCAGTGAGCGGCAAACGAACGTTAACATAATTATATGTAGCAGACTGTAATCTGTGCAATTTGTGTTTTATTTATAAACTACAGCTGATGATTCATTGTATATAACATTCTGTACCGCGTCACCAGCACAATTATTTTAAGTAGGTATAAAAGACTGATACTTATGCCCAACGGTAACGTTTCACAAATGTTCTTATTTATATAGCACTGTTGGTCTTGCTATAGTATAAATCTGCACTAAACTATTGCACCTCTCATTCCACTAGTTATTAATCAGTCCTATATCGACGGGTGCAAAATAAAAATGATTACTTTTAGTGATTTTCTCTGTTTCTGCAATCATCAGAAAATCGCAAAATTGCAGATAACTTTTAAAGTTTTTTTTTATTTTGCACCCGTTGATATAAGTACCTAATAGGGGGCAAGCCTTCTTATTTTAGGCGTGTTCCCAAATTCCACTTCTACTGAGCATTGAATTTCATAAGTCATTGTTTAAGCCTTCTAATATTACATCAATAATACTCAATTTCTAATTAGGTATGTCATTATCTAGAGATAATACTATTGATCACTACAATGTTCAGCTATAATAATCTATTCAGAAAACAATAATACGATTAGAAGCAATGAGTTAATTATAGCCTACTGTATATTGAAGAACAAAAACTGGTATTAAAAATAAACAATCGTTTTGTACGCAGGCTACAAAACAATGTGTTCAGTAAAATTAAATGGTCCGATAAAATACTGATTGCACTGGGGAAATTATAAATGCTATTGCGTGTAGAAATGGTAGCGCTGTATTTTGTATCAGCCAACAATAGGATTTTTTTTTAATTGTTTACTCTTACTCATAAAATAAAACGGATACTTCGGATACAGGTGTGGATTTCCCCACACTAGAAGTTTTCCGGGGGTGTTAAACCAACATAAAAAATCATATACACAAACAACTCGGGGCAAATATTTGCGGATAACACACATTTGTTCCGCGCGGGAATCGGACCCGCAACTCCTAGCGCAGCAATCCAATCGCTTAGCCACTGCGCCAATCATGTCGTTACATACATGAGTTATGAATCAAGATTATCAGAAGCCTGTTTTTATTTTGTCTATCAGCATTCATAGACGACAAGTTATGTTAAACGAAATAAAGGCAAGATATTTTTGCTAAAATAAGTGGCTGCCGAGTGGCTGCCTTACCCGGCCTCAAATTGACCACCCCTTTTCCTCCCGTGGGTGTCGTAAGAGGCGACTAAAAGAAAATCCAGAAGATAGGCAGCAGCGTCTTCTGTAACTTCACCGCCAATACTGCGATCCCCGAACCGCTTGCCAAGTATGGGGATTGATTTGCTCAACAGTGGACGTCTTCCGGCAGATGATGATGAGGAGGCTTACATCTGACCTCGAATATTATTTAGAAGAAACTAACACCTAAGTCAGTGCAGTAAAGAGATGTGATAATTTACATCTACCAACCATCGCGTGATATCCGCTAATTAATCGAAGCATCTCACAAATAATTATGTTGCATTTACATTTTATTAAGTGGCAAATATTTTTATTTACAAGCCATTATATTGTGACGTCCTATAAGATTTAT
Source organism: Abrostola triplasia (assembly GCA_946251915.1). Classification (NCBI taxonomy): domain Eukaryota; kingdom Metazoa; phylum Arthropoda; class Insecta; order Lepidoptera; family Noctuidae; genus Abrostola; species Abrostola triplasia. The sequence goes on from OX276433.1 coordinate 10,256,392, forward strand.
TTTGTTTGTATGTCTGGCGGACTGAAGGTAAACAATAGTATAACGAGAACAACGAACGTACTTATACGTTACCGGCTTAACCTGATTGCGGGGTAGACAAGTTTTGCATAGGCAGATTGTGGTACCACAAACGATGGATTTATAAAAGTTTTGACGCTAGTAAATGCAGCCTCAATAGGTAAATAGTTAATTTCCAGTCTAAAACGTTCCTTGGATTCGATTATAAAGCTGTTAAAAGAATTGAATTTACTTAAGCTTATGTAAAGTTACCTTGCAACAAGAGAGCATTAACATTTACTATGTTCTTATCAAAAAGGACCCTTCACTGTCCTTAGTATGCCAAAAAATAGAGACGTCAATAGACTTAGGAAGTGTCACAGCTTTTTTTTTTAAGTTTTTTTTCTTTGTATTAATATGTGGCGTTCTAAGGTTCGTTCGTTCGTTCTAAGGTTCTCCTATTACATTGGGACCTAAAAACATAACTGCGAAATGTGGGTGTACTGTATGTGCAATTGTGCACCTCTGCCTACCCCTACGGTGAATACAGGCGTGATGTTATGTTGTTCTAAGGGGGAGGCCTTTGTTCAATAGAGGACGTCTTCCGGCTGATGGTGATGAGCTTAAATTAATATGCCGGGTGTAAAGATAGCATAATCAGCATATTAACACTTATTATTATGTCAGGTGCGATAACTGACACACCTCACTGGCACTTACAGCCAGACTAAATCAAAATAATGTGTCTTGCGTACCAAGGACATAGACATTCTGCCAATCAGGCCGAGAAATCTATTGTAACTACAACATAGTTCTAGAATTCAAATTATTAAATAAAGAATGTAATTTAAAAATAAATACTAGATTTCAAAGGTCCTTTCATAATTAATTACGAGACTGCACTACATTAATTTAATTAGAACATGTTTTCACCTTAATTAATACAACGTTAAATATTTAACTTTAGGTAGTTACGAAATAGTATAACTATACAGTTTAGCTAAATGCCAAAATGAACACTGGTGTGTCGTCGGACCTTGACTCTACAAGTACCAACATTCATCACTAATTGTTTATCCTCTTATATAGTAGGAGTGAGCGGTAAGACTCCAGACAGCCCCCTTACCATGAACTCAGTGTAATGCGACGTCTCGATTCCACAACGTAAACTGTCTTCTTTTAAGTTAAGTGGGCTGGTGGAACTAAAATAGAGTACTTATTAAAATGTAATTACTAATTGGAAAAATTATTCTTTATTCTACGCCAAGAAACATAGAAAAAATCTATAAACAGTGCAAGTGGCGGTCTTATTGAATAAAGTAATTTCTTCCCGAAAACCATTAATGCAAATGTAGAAAGAATTGAGATTGTCACACATAAGACAGCTCCCAAAAACGTCTAACTGTCACCGCCTCCTAGTCCTATAGCTGGGAAGAATTAACTGCACAAGAAGCCAAACAGCACAACCTGTCCGTCACAATTTGGAATATTTGACAGAAGAAAATAATCGTTTTTAAATCTTATACGCGGACGTCACAATTTAAGGCAATTTTCTGAGTCCTTGAGAGAGTTTGAGCGTGTATGAAGAGAACGATGTATGCCAGGATCGTAGCAAATGGATATCCATGGTCTCTGCCTACCCCTCTGGGAAACAGTCGTGATGTTATTTAAGTATGTATGAAAACACGAATAGTATGGGACGTTTCCTAAGAAGTCTAATTTAGCGAAATAACTAGTTAATTACCACTGGCAATGAAATTATCATTTGTTTGGTACATTATATGTAAAATCACAGCAATAAATCAGTGATAAAAATCTGGTAAATTTTGCATTAAAATTTCGTAATTACGACTTTGTAAAACAATGTAGCTGCGTATCATTTAAAGCATTTGAAAATTGCATAGATAATAATCGTTTATTCTTGCATCAACATTTGCTAATTACAGATAATAAATTTTGATTTAATTAGTAAATATGTTCAAGTGTACAGTAGTTATTGTGCCATTGGATGTCATAACAAAAAGCATTAAAAATTATGATGCTTAATTGCAAGTGATTTCTATATGTGATTATATTTAGGTAATGATGGCGTTTAGACAACGAGGCATCCATCTGCAATGAGGTGCGGTAATTAGATCTTATGGGCTTGGTTAAAAGAAGCAAAGTTTTACCAGGGTACAATGTACCCTGGTGGGTACAATAAAACCAGTGTATAATCATCAGCCGTAAGACGTCCACTGTTGAACAAAGCTCCGCCCTCCTTAGAAATTTAACTAAATAATACTAACAGTATTTGATATGAAAACCTTGAATACTTATTACGTTGGGGTCATGCATCAAATCGTGCCACTTCATTCGTTATTGGGCAGTACTTATTATTGGGTTTTTCTCAGAAAATACTCAATAGTTTGGAACAGTGCATGGCAACAGGTTAGCTACCAAACTCATGGACATATTTAGACAATTTTATCGAACTGATTATTACCCTGAGGATCAAATGATTTATGGACGATAATGGTGATTGTAAAAAACTAGTAAGCGATGCATAGCCAGAAAAGACCAGGTACCAGGGAGAGAAGACCTATGGGTTCCAAACAGGTTTGATACAGGCTAATAGTGATCCTGTCTAATAATAATGTACTTTAAAAGTATATAGGCAAATATTCTTTCTAAGGGTAGAAACGTATCTACGAGAAATATAACAGATGGTACTGTGTAAATGTTGCCAAAATATAATATTACCTTAGTCTGGAGTCAGCTGAACCGAATTGGGGTATTTGGCATCGGATCCAGGATAGGTTGCTAGCCAAACGGAACGGCAACCAAGGTCACATCTGCTATACAGGTGTAGTTGCTAAAGCTATATCTGTTCATGTTTACTTTTTATGTTTTACGTCCGGGTTTCAGAAATATTTGTGTGTAGAAGTCATCGAGTGAAACATTTTGCACATGGACCAATCTTGCGAGGTCGTTGCTTGGCCTGTTTAGCAAGTATATCTTCCCTTATTTCCTTCTATTCGTCTTCATAATATCATTATTACTATCCATCTCTTCGTTAACAGTTTCGCAAATGGCTAATAGAAACAAACTTAAAAGCTATTGTCTGGATTATTTGCTTAACTGGGCTTGTTTAGAGCACCTTTGAGGTATACAGTTCTTTATGAGTAATAAAATTCGTTAAACTCATTTTAATTGTACGCCCGTATATGTATAAAGGGGTATCCATAATATTATCCTTTACTGTAGGATCATAAACGTTATACAAATGATACACAGTACTTAATTTCCAGACTGAGCACTATATCGAGGCTGTGAGTACATGTTATTTTATTTAGTTCTTATCTATTTGGTTTTTTTTATTAATAGACTATCCACAAGGTCAGTGCAACGAAGTATTGGATGCTTAATACTTTGTTGTTACACGTGGCAGTTCCTGCCTCGCCTGTGCACTTCAGTAATAAAGTGATTACTTTGTAACCGGTCGGTGGATGTTTGTCGCACCACATAATTTATAGCCTGTCTTTTATGTAGTGCTGGTAAAAGACTGCATTGTTTGTTTATATCAGCCCAAGAAGGTCTACCATACGATAAGAAGGAGCCTAATACAATATAATTATACCTCATAAATATTATTATCTAGGAAATCGTAAATTAAAAATCGTGGTTTCTTTCCCTGTCAAATGATTTTATACATTAGTAAATAGAAAACGACTTAGACAACATTCATGATAACAAAACCCTAGCCAAATTGCTCAACCATTTTCTTAGCACCACAATGATCTAACAAAAACGTTCGTGCCAGCAATGTCTACACACACACACGTACACATCGAGAACACGGCCTGTAGCCTGACCTAGATGTGGAGATAAAAGATGCAGTGGGAACATGTCCGACCTGTATATACAGCCTCTTTTCACTTACAGGCCGGGTAGATGTTTCGTAGAGCACTGAATAGACGTGACATCACACCAGCCCCCTTACCATGAACAATTAAAGCAGGGCAGTTTATTTTGTGGAAGCGAGACGCCGCATCACACTGCAGGTAGCGGCGTCTAGCTTTCACATCAGAAAATGTCCTGCTTGAAGAGTCCATGGTAAAGGAACTGGCAGAGATGTAAAGTACGTCTGCGTTTCGTCAGAATTGTTATAAGTCCTAATATAACATGGGGACACATGGAGACAAACTCACTCCATGCTGTCATCCCCATACATTTTGTATTCTATTCGACACGTGAATAAAGCAAAAGGAGTATACCAGTTTCGTAGCAAATGGAAATGCGTAGTCTCTGCCTACCCGTCAGGGAAACAGGTGTGACTTAATGTATGTATGTATGTATTCGACAAGCGATTCGCCACTCGTCTGGGTCCATTGTTTTAGGGTACAAAATCAAACAGTAGTAGGTACAATGAAGGAAGGAGGAGTGAATAATTCAACGCTATTTCTAATGAATGTTGTTTAAGAGCTGAGTTATAGTCTAGGAGCCACTGCAGTGAATGGACGGGACTTTCTTATGCTGGTGTTGCGTTACCAGTTTCTTGATTACTTGTTTTAATACATTTCAAGACAGGGCAGTGCTTTATAGTCTACTAGCTGCGCCCCGCGGTGTTACCCGCCACATTTTTTCGGGATAAAAAGTCTATTTGTTAATCCAGGGAGTCAGCTACCTCAAAGAGTAACAAACATCCATCCATACTCACAAACTTTCGCGTTTATAATATTACTTAGTAATTAGGGATAATATTCTATTATTTTGTTATGAACTAGCTTCCCGTCCTGACTTTGTCTGTGAATTAAACTTTAACTTTTTTTAGGATAAAAACTGTAATGTAGATAGTAATTTAATGGCCTACCATAGAATTTAAGCAACTTTTTGAATAACTTAAACTTTGGTCAGTAGTTTTATGAAGCAAAAACAGTGAGATTTCCTTAAAAGTATGAGGAATCAATGGGTGGCGATGATATATCAAAGAGTATATAGTATATAGATACGTCAAATGCTAAAAAGATTAATGAGACGGGCGCGCGCGTAACATATCTAGATATCAATAGAGGTAGGACCTATAAAATATAAATAATAATTAAGAGACCTTCACCTTAACCATATTCTTGTACAACTATTATTACCTCACATCTTAATCACAATAAACTTTTAATTGCAGTCCTAAATCACAAGACACCTACAGAAACCAGCTCTTCTTATTGGTGGACGTGCAATAATTTAAATATTAATTCTACTCTCAGCAGAACACGTAAATATGTGTTATGATCAAAATGTGTAGAGAAAAAATATATCGCAGAAGCATACAGAATAACCACTTTGATCAGTTCTGGCGTAAGATAAGCATAAATAAAATCCTGAATCATGAACAGAACATGTCCACTGTTGAACAAAGGCCTTCCCCTATGAGTGGGGGGACTGGGGTGCCATAACCACCACGCTCAGCAAGCGGCTTGGGGATCGCAGTATTGGTGGTGAAGTTACAGAAGACGCTGCTGCCCATCTTCTGGATTTTCCCTTAGTCGCCAATTCTAGGCCGGATACCACTCGGAAAAGACTGAATCAGAGGATTATAAATCAATAATTTTCCTGGCAGCTATTGTGATTGGTTAACGTCGTAATCTGATGGCAGATGGGAATCAATTATATGGAGTTAGTTTTCTGCATTTTGTTGTGCATGTAGTGTATCAGTCGGTGCACGCAGCGCTCTCGACGGAAGGTTACTGGTCAACTTAAGTTATTACAAATTAATTGCTTTATAATCTCATAAGGTCAGTTTTGTTATGTATAATTTTAGAATCGTTCGTTTATTTATGATATTAAATATGATATTTTATTGAGTGAGAGATATTTTAGTGATCACATCAAAATGTTTAGTTCAGTACATATCAAAGGTACAATTTTTCTTTCTCAGTGTTTGAAAGCTTTTAGCTACTAAATAAATATATACTGAGTGTTTGGTCCAACGTGTGGTGAAATGATAGATTGTTTAGCTCTTTGCTAGTTAGCCTATTCCATGAACTTCAAACATATTTTATAAGGCCCTCGCTTGATTTATTTTATGGACCTTCCCTTCTATTCCTGCAAATTAAATAGACAAAAGCTTAACTCTTTCTTTCTGTATGTCCCATCACATCCTATTTCAAAGGACAAGAATAGGCCGAACTCTACAGGTACCTTACAATATGGACACGGGTTGTTACGGTAACTAGTTTTTTTCATATTTGTAAATGATGACGTCAAAATATATGTTATACAATAAAGCATCATTCAACAACACTTGTCTGATTAGCAAAAAAACATTATATCAGCGAAGGTAACCAATTAACACGTCTATTGTTAAACAGAACGTCTAATCATTCCGAGGTCTTGCGACATTGGTGGGAGTTGAATAATAACAATAAGGGTCCAAAATCTGACGGAAGATTGGCAAAAGAATTGCGTGTCTTCGGTCCACACTGACGGATCATCGGTCGATTATGTGTCAATTTTTTTTTATTTTTTGAAAAAACGTCGCCCCACACTAGGAATTTCTCCTGTATCGTGGGTGCGTTTCACAAACATGAAATATCACAAACACAAACACCCAGACTCGGGACAAACATCTGTGGTTCGCACAAAGTTTTGCCCCGTGCGGGAATCGAACCCGCAACCCTTAGCGCAGCAGTCCAATCGCTTAGCCACTGCGCTAATCAGGTCGCTATGGAAAACGAACAACCAGATAACAGATTATGTACGCGATTGCTACTAGATTTAATATCAGACGGTGAGAGGAACAGCATATTATGTCCAGCATGCATTGCTACGACTATGTTTTCATTAACTTATATGGATTTTTAGGCGTGAGGACTGGTACCAACAAAGAGAGGTCTATACCAAGCACTAGGTAAAGTTGGGCTGCGGATGATGATGATGATATGGTTTCTACAGAAGACTCAGAGGCCATCACCGTCGCAGCATTTTAAAAATTACACGCCGTTCATTTAGAAAATGTGAATAACTTCTTATAAAACCATATTGTTCTATACTCCATTTAAAGTAGGATTAGAAAAACCAACAAATCTATTTTCAGTTTATTCAAGCGAATTTGACTTCTATTCTGGACGCATAAGGATGGTATTAGAAGCAAAAACTTATTCCCAACGCCAACTGCTTACTGCAGCTGTCATATGTCTTGACACTAATGAAATAGAATTCAAAATAATTTGAATGGATTGCATATAAAGGTTGTCTTGTCGTCTAATGTTATTTCAAATGGAGTATACATATTGCTGGTGTATAAATATTGCTTACGAACAAAGCGTATGAATAAAAATGCTAACTTTGTAGCGTAACAAACAGAAACACTCATACATTTAAGAACAACAAATTATATTCTGTCTTGTGTTCCACAATTTGAACAAAACAATTATTTATTGTTTTAAATAACTGTTAAAATAGTTCGCAGACCGCAACATGAATGGCGTAGCTGGTGTTAACATAAAAATAAAATGACAAACAAGTAAATACTTAGAAACTGTACTGTTGAAATGTTTCAGTATTTTGCCTTGTAACTGTATTTCTTAGTTGAAAAAATAATCTAAACTACATTCACTCTAGTAGACAAAAGACCAACATATTTTTAGTTTATTCAACCGAATTTGAATTCCATTTCGAAGACATAAGAACAGCGAGAAAATGATTTTGCAAACTGGCTAACTACGTAAAGGCTTCATCATTTCATCAGCCGGAAGAGGGCCACCCCCTTTAGTAAGGGAGAAGTTGCCATAATCCCTATACTTGGTAAGCAGCTTGTGGATAGCAGTATTAGTCGCCTCGTCCGACACCAACAGGAGGAAAGGGCGTGGTCAATTCTAGACCGGACACCATTCGGCATACCAAATCACTACCATTTAAAATGAGTAAATTCGCAAAACAAAAACACATGCGGCCTAATCCCGTAATGATCCGTATCAATGCATACTGAGATATAAATAGAAATTAATTAGAGGTTCAGGTATTACAGGGTTAATGACCGGACGTGGAGCTCGAAATGGACTCGGTCGGCAAACCGGTGCTCGGTGCCTAAATAAGTGCGGTTTAGTCAGATTGATAAGATACTTAATGTGGCCGAGGATAAAAATAACCACCGTAAAGTTGCGCTTACACGGGCAACTAAAATTGGGTAATCCTTGGCAATTTCTACACAAGTATTGCCATACATTGCTAGTTGTTATTTATTTATTTATTAAGGTCTTTCCACAGCTTATGCGTACAAATTTCTATATAGGTGTTGCCTGGACATCGTTTTGAACCAAGATTGCCAATAATCGGTTAATTATTTGCCCGTGTAAGCGCACTATAGGAACGAGCCACAGGGAGAGACAACGGCGACTAAATAAATTTTAAAAACTACATCCTTAATCCTATACCTATAATACGATAATTAAAATTAAGCCTTAATTAGAGTCAAACACATTCAAATACTTGCCTGCGTTTAAATTTATGCGCTAAAGTTAAGCGATCGTTACGGTCACGGTTTGGTTTGGTAGTAAACAGAAGAAACAAAGCAAAAATTATATTTGTTAGTGTGTGTAAAAACCTAGTAACGTTTCGTATAGAGTACCTGCAGACAGATCCACAAATACTGGCCTACATTTGTATCAAATTCAATACGAATAAATAGAATTGTAGTGTCTGTTTCTAACATTAAAATGCTAAAACAGCTTTTTACTCAATGCATTTGTTAATATACACGATACATATAATAAAAATGCAATTTTTGTGTGTCTATCTCCGAAACGGCTGAACCGATTTTGATTTCAAATCGAAATCCGCGTGGACGAAGTCGTAAACATAGGCTAGTTGAAAATAAATGTTCAACAAAACATAATTAGTGGTAAAGAAGGCCACGGCTTACTTCCGTACGTCTAGCATATGATTCAATTTCCAACTCAGTGTCCATGTTATCAAGTTCTAGGTTAGTGTCTGTCTATTCCTAGCCGGGTCGTTGACCCCGCGAGGCTGCCAACCTGACAGATGTAACGTCAATGCGCGTGATAAATTTATTTGTAAACATATGACTTTAAAAAACATGGCGGCCAGTGTGTACTCAATATTAAAAAGTTAGTGTAAAATAATGTATTCACAGTGGCTTTTAAGGCTGTGAAGAGGGTAATAAATAATATTTATTTGTTTCTTTGTCTTAGCCTTTGTAGAGTAGTGACATCCTTGACAGAGGTTTGACGAGATGTGTGTTTAAAACAAAAACTAATTAAACAGCAAACTAAAAGACATGTATTCAAGAGTTCCTAGAGGAAACCAGAAGTAGTAAAGAAAAGTTATTTTTAATATGGTGTTAAGGTTAACCACGTATTATCCCGCCTTCAATTCTCGCGCCGTTCATAAAACCAACCCTAAAAGTGTTTGATATCACCTAATACACCTATTTTGAACATAGGCTTAACATTATGCGATACTAATGAATGATTAGATATGAAAATTTATTGTAAGCACTATCCTTTTCACGCAACAAGGATGTAACGCACAGACGCGATGTTTTATATATACCTATAGAATATCGAGTTTGTTTATTGGCGACATAAACGACAAATGTTTTAATCCCTAAAACATGTTTATTTTACTAATCCTGTATGATAGTCCTGGACTCGTACTAAGTATTAGCTCTTTAAGCAGGATATATACCGTGGTAGAAGCGAGACGTCGCTACGTGCAGTGTAGTGCGGTGTCTCACTTCCACAAAAAAAAAGGACTGCTTAAAAATTTCATGGTAAGGTGGCTGGGCCGTTAAAAACTCTTAGAGCAGGACTTTTTCCGTCTCACTTCCACGAAGGAAAGGTCCTGCTATAAGATGTCATAGTAAGAGGGCTGGAGGGAGAAGCCGCTATAAGCTGGCCCATTAAACTTCGTCATCAGTAAGACAAAGCAAATGCGTAAACATTAGGTATGATAATGGCGTTATAAAACGCTGAGGTTCTTTATTCTCAGTACTAATGAATAATTCCGTTAAACAATTAATTACCATAACATTTCCTTTTTACGTTTCAAGGTGATGCTTATTGTTGTGAAAATAAAAAACCTTATGGTTACAGCGTCGGCTTTGTTGAAACATTTATATTCAAATAAAATGTGGGGTTTATACTTCGTTTATGTTGAATTCGAGGACAAGGCAACAATAACAAATTCAGTTAATGTGTGTACTGTACGTGTGTATAACATTACACGTGTATTTTCTATAGGGGGAGTAGATTTATACATTGAGGGGCTCGTCGTGTCGTGCTCGCCGCAGTCAGCCTTATTGTTGTTAGCCGCTTTCACATATCGAGACTCCTCCGTGCTTCGGAAAGCACGTTAAGCCGTTGGTCCTGCGCCTGATCTATCTACGGTCGTTTCGGTCTACTGTCCCATCGGACTATGAGAGGGAAGAATCGGAATACTTCCCTCTCATAGTCCATATATGGAGTGTACCTGTGTTTGCGCGCGTTGTACACTATAATTATATCTCCTGCGTAATTGGCTAGTCTCAGATGAGATAGGCCGCAGGGACTGAAATTCTGTCAGGGGAATATCAGATTCATTGGTCCATAAAATGATAGGCCTCCAAAGCGCATATTTTCTGACAGAAAGCCGCTAAAACTGCATGAGCTTTTTATCATACGAATACCACAAAAATCCTTCTGTACAATTGTAGGAGTGTCCTTTAAGGGCAACACGTTTTAATTACATTTGTCGTCTTCTTGCCATTTGTTTCATTAACTCAAACCACACACGAGGGATTCCCCAAAGACTTTAATGACCTGCTGTGGTTTACTCACTATAATTACCACCTTAATTAATTAGTACAGCTAGTGATCACTGGACATCATTTATTATATGTAATTGCAAGAGCATATAACTATTCAGCTGCTTACCTCCTTGACGCCATATTGGTTTATTATACCTAACATTCTGTAATTACGACTAAGTGATATATAACTTAAAGAAGCCGAAGACAAGACAAGCTTTGACAAGAAATGAGTACATTTTATTTGAAACTGACTTCCCCTTATATCGGTCTTTTGTCGCTATGAAATATACCATGGACAATGCCAAACTCTAATATAAAACTACATATTTGAAGATCACACAACAATTTGCTAGCCGTATTCGGAACTCAAACGCAAACTTTGGCACTTAGACCAAATTTGAAGCCATTCTACTGATAAGTAGGTTAGTCTAATTATTTCAAAGCTAAACGAAGGTAAGTCTAATCGGATACATAGTTACATACGGCAATGAACGATTTAATTGGCTCACACAAGCCCAAAATAGCGAGGATGTGCAACAAGAGTAATTGAGACCAATGTCTCACAGCCACGTGTGCATCTATTTATATCAGCTGAATATGTCCCGCGATGTACAAGCTATTAATTAACCTTCGCACGGGGCATAGAGAACAAGTCTTGATTGGCAGCCGCGGTTACATACTGTCTGATTGCCGTTTGTTTACGTTTCAGGTACTGAAAAGGCTGGTTTAGAGGAATATTACATCAATGTTACCCACATTGATGAAATAGTAAAATCCTGCAAGAATATCGTAGGTATCGTTATTACCAACCTTGGTGCAGAAGGAACAGCCGCAGCCGGAGATGAGCGTGACCTTGTCGACAGTAGCGTCCTCCAGGCACAGTTTGCAGTTGATGGGCGCTGCTGGCACGAACCCACTGCCGGCGCCGTCCAGGGAATACCTGACAGAAGACATTCAAGTGAGTATGTCTCTAGATATGATGCGTTACCTAACGATGTGGTATTGCATGGGAAAGTTCCGAAGTTGGTCTTTTTAGAGGACCCAGAACCTCCCTTGGTAGTGTGGATGGCAGCCCCTGGGGTGATTTTAGTAACATAAGAATCCTACACTCCTAAGTCCGGTCTTAACACCCTAATGTTTTCTTCCGAAAAAAAGTATTATATGCCCACAATTTTGTACCCGCTCAATGACTCACGCAAACGATATTATCATTTATGGCATCATTAGGTACTAATTACCCAGTGCCGGACATAAATCTTTTTGCTGAACCGCTTCTCTTTCTATTCTAGACCTTTTTATCTTGTACAACAACAATATCATCAATATATGTTATAGCTACTTTATATTTAAGTAAGTGAGTGTCAAACTCGTACAACAAGGATGATACCCGTATTAACTGATACCCGTCTGCTATTCTTTGACATGCAAACGACAATGTCACGTATAATTTAATCCATGGTTTAAAATTGTATTTTTTTATGTATAAGGGTATTTGAGTATAATATCTTGTTATATCCATGATGAAAATACGAGAAGAACAACGTTTTCGCAATAGATGTTGACGAATAATTTGCAATCATCAGTCTCAAAACTTTGGCTCGGATTTAAAAATCAATAGTACCGAAATAGCCATGGTAATAATAAAAAAGGAAATTTATACACGATTATTTTGAACTACCTTCCTCTGTACTTAACCTTTCATGTTCTTGGATATTTGCGTAACGGAATTTCCATTTACTGAAGTCTTTCTTGGAATATACCCAATTGTTTATTCTTTTGGGAATTCCTTACGTCTTAAACTGAAAACAATGTACAGAAAAGCATACTAGCGTGACGAAAATTAATTGAGGATTAAAGTATGTGTAGCGTATATATAGCGCTACGGAAACGAATATTCTACTATTATCATAAGATACTACGGCCACTAATTAATTCATGGGACGCACGAGACAAATTCTAAGGAAGGCCTTTGTTCTACAGTAGACGCCTTCCAGCTGATGCTGATGATGATGACGAGACAAATACGCATGAAATAGATGTAGGCGTTTGAGCATGTGATATTCACGTCCCGATATTCCTTTAAACCACAAAAGATTATGATCTTGCGTGACGTCACATAAAAGACCTTTGGAAGACGTACCTGGACCCTCCGGCGCCGGCGAGGGACAGTAGCGAAGAACAACGGGAGCAGACGGAGGGCGCACGCAGTCTGTTGTGTGCCCTGATCGGCTCGGAGGTCTTCTCGCGGTCGGTCAATGCGAGTACCGTCGAGCACTTCCGAAGACCTAGTAGAAAAATAAAACTATGAATAAATACACATCTATACTACCTATTATTTTTAATATTACAAAGCTGAAAAGTTTGTGTTTGGTTCAACGTGTCTTATCTCAGTGGTTCGAATTGAAACAATATTTTTGAATAAAATTGCATAGTCTATTAATCAAGGAAGGCTATAGGCTGTAAACATCTGAAATCCACGCGGATAAAGTCGCGAGCGGAAGCTAGTTATAAATAAATTATTTAATATAGTACATTAAATCTTCCTAACTATAACCAGCTGAAGATTAGATAGAGGTACCTGTAGATTGAAGTGTCTGAATATTATCAATCAAACTGAATAAACTGTCTCAATTGCAATCCTTACAAAAAACTGAATTAATCTAAAGTTGCCTACGTTTTACAAACAAGCAATTTTGATTTGACTTTTATTACGTTATATTTCTTTGAATCCCAAGTAAATTTTGCAAGTAGCTCGTTGACTCTGGGCAGTAACTTTTGTTTTGAGAGAGTTCTAAAGCATACCTACAAAGTTCTTGCCTCCTACCGCAGCAATATTAAATTCTTCATACCTACAGTCCACAAACCTACAGAATAGCAAAGATATTTGCCTTCAGCTTCCAATAACTTAGCTACGCTCACTATAACGTCTGTCTGAATTGAAACTTATTGAAGCATAAATCTATTCAGATACGAACTTGGCTTGCCTTTTGTTAAAAACTAATATCTCTAATTAATTCCTCTTGGAATCGATTAAGCGCCGTGAAGCATGAAGTTGCAAACTGTATAAAACTTATTTAAATGTCAATATGATTCTACTACCAGGGATAATTTGGTATTACCAGGGCGAATTTGGTCATATGAATATTCTGATCCTGACTGCCTTTTTAGTCTGGATGTGGCTATGCGCGAATGCCTACTGAGCTTAAAGAGTGAAAGGAAACATATTATTGGGTTTTTCCATTAGGTAATTCTTGCACGGAGTCTATTTGTGCCCGGTTGATGGCAATAGGGCTCGCCCACTATGACACCTATTGGTACACCTCTGCCTACTCCTTCGGGGAATACAGACGAGATGTTTTTAATTATTCTCTAATAGGTAATGTAAGTATAAGTTTGATAAAATATGTCATCGATAACATGGTCGAAAGATTAGGTCATCCGCATAAATGTATCTTTCGATTCGATTTCTGTTCGTGAAGCGTTTTGCCACTTCGATGGTCCCTACGTAAAGTATCGAATTTACAAAATGTCGTTTCCGCCTGGTTGGAAGATCTTCCCTTGTCGTTGGAGGAACTCCACATCCTTTCCTCCACACAATCATTCATTTAAATAAATTTGTCTTTAAATACCTCATTAAGCAACATTGAATTCTTTTATACATTTTATTATAGGCTCAATCAATTGGATGCCACTGGCAGTTACTGTTCTTATATCTTCAATACTTTCGAATGCATTCCAAGTATTACGACTTCTTAGAAGCCAAGCTCGTAATTGCTTTTTTCTTTACCCCACTAATATGGTCATTGCATTGTTGGTCATGCAAAGAATTGTAATCATTATTGTCACTGGCAATGCGGATATTCCTGAGTCCAATTAAGGACGGTATTTCAGAGAAATATCTTTGATCGTGTGGAATATTTTTATGTCAAAACTGGTACAAGTGTATGCAACCATCATACAAATTAATTAACGAGGCAAACTAAACTAAAATTATGATTTCAGGAAGTCCATTAAAAGAGCTTGCGGAATAAACTTTCCAAATTGTGAAAGACTTATATTTCCATGACTGGAAGTGATCGGGTGTTAAAAAAGAATTGAATTAATATGACTAATATTCTATATTAGTCATATATAGAATATTAGTCATATAGTGCTTTTCTTATTGTGATACGAATTAAACTATTGACAAAATATTATAAATGCACAGGTGTTGAAATTTTATGCAAAATAATAAATATAACCAGAAACGTTACTTTCAGGAGTAACCCTGCGTTTTACTATTTCTTAATCACACTAATATTATAAAGGCGAAAATTTGTGAGTGTGTTTGTATGTTTGTATTACATACATAGGCTACTTTCGATCCCGAAAACATGTAGCAGGTCATGCCGCGGGGCGCAGCTAGTATCTAATAATCCTTAATTTACTTCTTATTTTTAAATGAGACCGATTACTACGTGCTGGTGGTCTGTACTAACCAAAATAAATAATTATAAGTCAATTTGTATAAAAACTATTTAGGGTTCGAGTTATTTTAAAGCTTTATTATTTATACGTTTACATTTTTCATTTGCACATTTTCATCTTACGGACTGCTAATTAAATATTACTGGCTTCTGATAAAAAAAGAAAAACGTGCTAAAGGGAGTAATAATAAAAAATAAAAGGTAAAATAGAAGGTCCTTGTATAAATACAGTGTTTATGTCAGATACACGTGACGAACGATATAATTATGCATGTTATGTGTGCTCAGTTCTCAGTGACTGCCATGCGCCACTTGTTTGAACTGGCGCAAATATTGACTGCGCTCAATGTTTTCCAATTACAGAACACGTCAAGATCGTGTATTTATACAAATACAAAGGTTGGTAATACAAATACTATAAGTAAATCATTAAGGAGGTATTTCAATTTGCTTTTTTACGTTATTCTTGATGATTCTGATTAAAATATTCCTCTTGCTTGTTTCAATTTGTCTTCAATTTCGCCAATCGCGCTGTTAGTAATGTTAACTAGTATTTCTCGTTGTAAGTGAATTGTATTCTGTTTCAGAAATAATATATCTTTAACCATAAGTATTACACCGATAAATATGGGGAAAGGCCCGTGGATAGGCGGAGCAAACCGTACGAGAACATAAAAAATACATAAGACAAAGCTTATATCATTATCTTAGATGAGAAACGTTGGGGCACTTCTTTTAGTACATACGTTGGAAGTAAAAACAATATTGAAACACTAATGGCTTCTTCTTGTTCCTCTCCAATCACTGGAGATCGGACATCAACCTTGACCATTTCTCTTTGTCCATTGACGAATTTTGTTTAATTTTTACCTACGAATGCCTCTATATTACAGATGTCTGATTCTTACTTCAGCCGCAGCATAGATCAAGAAAAAACCCGAACGAACCCTAAAACGTGCTCACAAGCAAAATCAAAGCTGAAAAGCAAGATGATTAAATGGCAGCTAGTCCATTTCAGGCGAAATTTGTAGCATGTTTTTAATAAAAATGTCGTTAACAACAAAACGGTATAGCACGCTACTAATTGGCAATCACGAACCCTTGAATTATTACCCCGTGTGAGTAGCACGACCCAATTTCAGATGCGGTAATCTATTTATGGGAATATATGCTATTTCCCCGGGGCAGACCGCGAGGCGTGCTTAATGCAGATTACATACGATACCACGAGATTACTGATTAAAAATGTAGGTACCTACAGCTTTAACAGAAATTGAGGCTGTGGTATATAGAGGTTGAATTCAGAACGTTTAGTATTAGTTAGTAAATAAATAACATTACCTAAGTTTATCAAGCCCGTATTCCCACAATTCTCCAGTCAAGATATAGATCTAACGTGAACGAGCGAGCCTATTGTCAATACTTGGCAGAAATCAAGACTATTCTGCCACTGAGCTTTCATATAGAGAAAAAGTACTGTTCCCGAGGAAAAATACTATAATATTCCATAGTCACATTTACTTTTGGCAGGTAGTTGGCGCTACGTCTTTTGAATCCTTATAATATTATTAAAAATGTGTGTGATCCGCAGATGTTTGTCTCGAGTCTGGGTGTTTGTGAAACGCAGCCACGATAAGGAGATATTCCTAGTGTAGGTCCAACGTTTGTAAAAAAAAATAATCATGTATCAAATTTATCGCCGGTGACATCGCAGGCACTCCTTGTTACAACATCAACGTTAGACCTCACCTTCAAGCAGAGGTTGCGGCTGCGACAGCACGGAGTCCCTGGACGCTGCCCTGCGGACAGGCTTGGCTGGCCTGGCCAAGGACTTGAGGCCGCCGCTTAGAATCAGCTCCAGGGCTCGCCGACCGCCGGGCCCGTTCGCACCCGCTCCCATCTAGCAACAAGAACAGACAATAAACAACATATTCATACATAAAAATTCTTCTTAATCTCTCAAATTTCACATAGAAACAGGTCTTTCCGTAGTATAGAAATAGGTCAGCCAACAAGGATGGTAGTGAGGTTGACCGTCCAGGTGCGTCGGACGTACTTAGGTATCGTCACTCGTGGGGTCTACTTGAATACTTGATGATAGATAGACACACGAAATAGAAAATTATTACTGTTGCGCTACGTGCAGTATGCAGCGTGTCGCTTCTACAACGTAAAACGTCCTGCTTAAAGATCTCATATTAAAGGCCTTGTATTTGACTGATATTCACGATATTTTTACCGTTTTTATACATAAATAAAACCCTTTCATTCCTCGGTGTATATTATCAGAATAATTAACAAAAGGAAAACAAAAAAACAAACATAACAGTACAGCGGTTAAGTTGGACAAAGAGTAAGTGAGTCATTATCATTATAAAAAATCTCAGATTATTCAAGAATAATAAGAATATGTCAGTATTAATAATAAATAATGATATAGGTACCTTTGTTTAACACGTACCTAATAGCTGCTATGTAATTTCATAACAATTAATGACTTCCCTATTACCTAGGTTTAATGTAAATCTTAATTAAGATACGATGCACTTAAACCACACTTTTTATGAACTGTAATTAGTTTAATTACCGAAAAATACATATTTATGGTTACAAAAATGTTCACAAGCCCGTTGGACATTTTAGGGTTGTGTATCATTAACAACTACTTCATTATGAGGATTTCAAAATAATTTGTCGATATCACCTGTGACCTGAACTTAGAAAAAATAGTTGGCATGGTAAATTTGCGGGGCGCACCTGGACAAGATTGGCACAGGACCGCGGCGGATGGCATTGTTTAAGGGAGGCTTATACCCCGCAGTGGGATATTGAAGGCTGTGGATGATGATGGTAAAGTTATGTATAAGTTAATTAATCTTACTGTATCTTTACCATGACCTCTTAAGACAGGGCATGTTAATGATGTGAAAACAAAACACCGCACACTGCATGTAGTCTCACATAAACATCTTAAACTGTTATACTTGAGTTCATGGTAAAGGGGCTGCTTTGCGGGGTGCTGCCTTTAGCGATATATTTCCAATATTACGAGTATTATAGATTTTGGGGCCCATTATTTAATCGCTAAATATTTTTTATTAGTAGAAGTAAACGACCCGATTGACGCAGTGCCTAATCGATTGGACTGCTGCGCTAAGGGTTGCGGTTTCAATTCCCGCACAGGACGAAATTTGTGCGATCAACAGATGTTTGTCCCGAGTCTGGGTCGCCTAAGGTATGCTTTAACCTAAGGCTTTAACATTCGCCTTCATTGTAATGTTTTTTTCTCAATAACACAACTAACTCATCTTCATTTACCAAATTAATATTTTATTTTCATGCATAACTTTTCAGGTTTCAAACCTGTTATCCGCAGATGTAAACACAGCACAATGTTATCAAATTATAACTTTATATAGTTGTGGCATGTGTAATGTGATATCGTTGTTTAATTACTTGGCATGTTTGCTATGTGTTTCTACAAATTCTAAGTACACCTGTAATTAGTTTGCGTAACGCGTCCTTGAGTATAACTAAGGTTTGTGTATATTATTATTATACATCCGTATAATGTCGTGTTATTATAAAAGTATAATTATAAATTTTTGTTGCTTAATCGCTTGAATTAAAAAATATAAGTCATTGTTTAAGTGTCCAATTAAGTTCATTATTTCGGTAAGCCAGCATTTTCAAACTCGGCAGTTAATGGGTTAACAAAAATAGCATGAGTGACGTGATTTATGTTTAAAAAAACTTGTTTTTCGGTCTAAAAATAAGTAGGCAGTCCATATAAAAAAGTAGAGGCAGCCAGAGCTGCGGAACCTCAAGTGAATGTGCGTGTGGCAGGCACTAACCAGGTTTTATTTGTCGTAAACAAATCAGCGGTTAATAACAAAAGGTTAATAACACGACGTCGCTAAGAAGGACAAACGAACGAGTGTTGACTTTTAGTTTGAATTCAACCTTGGAGTAAAAAAAAACTTGTTCTATTTTCAAACTTACATGGAAATAGATCAATAATTCAATACTATTTCGCATTTAGAGGGTTAAGTCGGTTGCGTCGCGAGCTGGCGACGTCGCTTTTAGTATTTTTTTTTATATTTGAATGCTTTTTTATATGGAACATGTTCGAAACATAGTCTTTTTACAACTATGTTGAAATAGACTACCGGATGCAGCTGGAACAATTGTTTATTTTAATTTTTTGTACGGAAACCAAATCCTTTATCAAAAATAAAATCAGCCTAACTTAATCCTTACAAAGTCAGCCACTGCCAGTGAGTCTCGTCAAGATCGGTTCAGCCGTTTCGGAGACTAGCCGGAAGAAAAAAAGTTTTTTGTCATTTACTGAAGGTACATCGTATGTATAATTCTTTCATATGCATTTAGTAGAAGCAATTATTTTGACGTAACAAACAGACACATTTTATTCACATGTACCTATGTAATAAATGCCATACTAATACGACTCCAAGTCATTGTCCTGAATCCAGTAATCCATCACAGATCGTGATCCTATATTTACAATAATAATAATAATAATAAAAAAACCTTTATTTTCAGGCAACTATGGCCCATAGATAAATACCTTACAAACTAACATATATAAATATAGTAACATGTTTTGTTAGTATAATATAGACTTAATATTATGTTAGTAAAAACACTTCCTAGCACTTCGTATTAGTGCGTTCCGGTGGCACTTGTCCGCGGAAGCGACGGAACACCACATCTTGCGGCCAGAAGTCTTCCTGCAAGACGAGGGGCAGGTAACAGTTAGGTACTCGCACCACGAACGCCTTGAAGTTGACGTTGCGGCGCGACTCAAGCTCCTGCACCCTCGGCGCGTACTGAATCTTCTGACGCACGTACTCTACGATGCTCTCCGCCTTAGTGGTGTAACGCAGGCGCGAGATGTACACCGGAGTGTTCGGCGTGGCAGCCCGCACGAGCATTTTCGGCTCCAATGGGGCTTTGCCGCAACGGTTCTGGACGGTCCTTTGACAGTGCTTTCTCCGCTGCACCATCTCAAAACCATCTTCATCCCGACGTGGCGCCTGCGCAGCAGGCACGGGCAGTGGGACTGGGCACGGAGTACGGGTGGCGCGCGGCGGAGCCACGCGGACGGGCGCGGGGACCGGTGCGGCGCCGCTAGGTATGCAAGCGGCGGGCCGGCTGGCGGCCGCGTCAGCGTAAACACGTCGAGGTGTCGATGCATTTACACGTGCCGCAATCGCAGCCGGGGCATCGCACTTGACGACAGCCGGTGACGCATCGGAATCCGCCGACGCAAAACTGCATACGGACGCATTCTGCGCCCCACGACGTGTGTTAACCTTAGAGGCCTCAGGTGACCTAGTTGCGGAAATAGAGTTACGTAATAACTCTACTTCAGCACGCAGTTCTTTAATGGTCCCATCTGAGACCTCCAATCTGGACTGCACTTCGGTCAGGCTCGTCTTTAGGGAGATGATGTCCTTCAGGAGCCTGGTGACGTCGACGTGGTCGAATGTGACGGGAGGCAGCTTGTGCAGCTCCTTCGCCACGAAAGTAGGCACGTCGTCCGGGTCGGTCACCTTTAACAGGGTGATGATGTCCTGGATGCTCTTCTCAGTCCCGTCCCTCCGTCGAGACGGCATCTGGTCGAGTCGATCCAGACTCTGGTACAGCAGTCTCTTGCCACTGCTCACGTCGTCTTCCTTGAAGTTAGTCTTACAGATTTGTAAGATACTAACCTCGTCCATAGTATCGATGGCGTTTTGTATAAACGCCAACAATTCGTTGACTATGAGTTGTGAGCTCATAGTGGCAGTAGCGGGCAGCGGCATGTAGCCGCGCTGTTCGCGAATTTAAAAAATCCGTACAGTGCACCGTTATGAGGCACGTCCGTATCCGATACGCAATGCGACCGAACCGAATACAGAGATCACCCAATTTACATTTAACGTTCGTGGTTTTTCCATTACACACGTATTTGTGATTTTAATAAACACAAAAGGTACTAAGTGCCGTCACATCGCGCCGCTAATACACAAAGCTAATTGGATAAGGATTTATAACGTTCATTTTAAGGTTACCGTGTCAGTTGTACCGAGTTCCTGTTCCGTTATACGTTAAAAAGCGTTTCTATATGCCACAGCATAATATGATGTTATTACTTCGTGAAGGATGAAGTTATGGTTGGCACGATGTTCTAACTTTTTAACATAACATAACATCACGCCTGTATTCCCCGAAGGGGTAGGCAGAGGTGCACATATAGTACACCCACATTTCGCCAGTTATGTTTTAGGTCCCAATGTAATAGGGGGCGAGCCTATTGCCATCAACCGGGCACAAATCCAGACTCCGTGCTGCTACTGAGAATTACCTAATGGAAAAACCCCATAACACTTTGCCCGACCCGGGATTCGAATCCAGGACCTCGTGCTCAGCAGTTGCGCTTAGCGACCACTAGACCAACGAGGCAGTCTTCTAAGTCTAACTTTTTAAGTAGACTCCAATTGTTATCTCCAACGAAGATGGCGAGATAGCCTGGACTCCTTTATGAAGTCCTTGACAGGGACAAATGGCAAGAGAGTAAGGAGGCCTTTGCCATGCAATGGGACAATATATGCTCCTAAAAAAAAACAGAGATGTAACATAAAAAAGCATATCGCCTGCATTCCACGAAGGGGTAGGCAGAGGTGTACCTATAGTAATGCACTCACATTTCGCTAGTTATGTTATAGGTCCCAATGTAATAAAGGGGGGAATTATCGCTTTTGAAAATGCTGAAAACCGTAAATAACTACAGCCGTCTCTCTTGAATACTTTTATATATTGTATATAAAACCTTCTGTATAATAGAAATGTATTTTTACAAACCCGCTTAAATTATTGTCGTTGGCAGCCCTAGCCATCATAACGGTGCACTAGCGAGTGCTGTCGCGTCAGATGAATGGCTCCGACACGAGCCGGCTAACAATGCCATGTGGTTTTTGTATCAGTAGGTATGTGCAAGGTTTTTTTTTTAACGTGCGGAAAATGCATTACGCATACCCCGCCGTTGGGAGACGACGGGGTTATGTGGGACTCCCCCCCATGAACCGAAAAAGCCGGTCCATGAGGGTATACCAACTAAAAACCACTCATGCCTGCTGGCGCCTATGATGGCGGGGAGGCGGGATCGCTATAAGCACTCTACCGCCAAATGTGCAAGGTTTGATGTAAGTCAAACCTTCAGGAGCTAAGGACTTCCTGGGTCCTCAATTATGTTAATACTGCCCCGACGTTTCACACACTTAAATGTTTTTTTTTTTCGAACTTGTCTCTCGCAGTTAGCTCTGAAGGAGCTCTGACTGCTTAACCGGTCGTTTGGCGAGACCTAATAAAAGGCTTCCAGCCAGGCTTATAAACTAAAAACTACAAACTAAGCGACAGCGCCTAAGGGCATCCCCGCGAGGGGTTCGGACCTCGGCTCAGGGCGTCGCTGGGGGACGCTTAAATGAGCGAAGCAGCTTGTGTAAATATAAAGTCTGTGTTCTGCTATGTTTAAGCTATATAACTCTAAAAGTTCATTAAAATCCGTCCAGTAGTTTTTGCGTTAAGAAGTAACAGACTTACATATATCCGAAAAAAGGTTTTGCGTTTATAATATTAGAAGAAAGTAGGATAGCATAGGAAGCGGGAAAGATACAGATAGTTACATAATAGGTATCCATACGCTGGATGGAATCCCATGAATTTTGGCATAGACGGTCATAGCAGCCTGATTAAGGAAATATAGTTTAACAAGCTTTTATTCAACTTGCAATGTTTATGTGTGTTCTTGCAATCGAAATTAGAACCACTTTTTGACATCCGATTGAAATGAAATTTTGCATACTTAAATAGGTTTGGTGACAATACTATTATGGTACCTACTTTTGAGCTGAACTGAAGATGGAATCAGAAGATGGTCATAGGAACTCTGTGACGTAATGAGGTAATCCCACCGCGTTGGGCTTGTTTAATCCATCTTCACTAGTACTTTGAGCCTAGCTAGTTTAAAAGCTTGTTATTTTTTTTAATTTTAACTTATTGTATTTAGTAGAGTCCGTACCTTCCCACGAAGTTGCTCGAAGACAGCAAAAAAATACATAAGTAAATACTATGTTGGGTAAGTACTATAAGTCATTGCTATTCCCAGCAGCTAACAGATTGGTTTGCAACATTTATATGGGACACGCGACAGCTATTGAATTTCAATGGGGCGTTGACGCAAACAGTACCTATAACATCACTAATGAATGTATCGCTTCGTATCTACATTCTACATGTTTTATTTATCAGTAAAACTGCAAACTGCGTATTATGTTGTTTTGAACGTGTGGTCTGACGTGCACGCCACAAATATAGCGTGTTTGTAGGTTTGACTCATTAAGTTAGTCTGCCCAGTGGCTCTAGATAAAAAGTAGAACGCTAGGCGAATAGAAAGCGAATAGAATGGCGCATGTGCATGACATAACGTTACGGTTCTAAGAATGTAATCTGTGACATAATTATGTCAATCCCATCAGTATTGTTCAATGTTCATGCTCGGTTTGATTCCAGGTGCTTTACTATAAGCGTGCATTGTAGATTTGTAGTTCATTTTCCGCTGTGGAAGCGAGACGTCCCCGCTGCGTAGTGTATACTGTATTATGGCGTCTCGCCTCCACACCGGAAAATGACCTGCAATTCAAGCACAGAGTACCTATAAGCTTGTATGGCAGGTCATTTTCCGGTCACCCTGCAGGTAAACTCATTCGGATGTCGGTTGTACTACTTCCAATACATTAATATTAATTTATTGGTTGTCTCACGTTGTACAGAAGATTACACTATTCTAGCCTTTTTGTACAAATACACATACATACAACTCTGGTTGTCCCCATCCTAAGGCTGTCTGTAAGAGATTGTTCGATAAGACCGCACATTGTACAATATCCTGTGCTTGTACTTACGTTTATATTTGGTGTACAACAAAACAGAGAAATCTGTTTATCACACCTATCTAAAAGATGGCATTAACGGTGGATTGTATCTGTATCAAACCTGAACCCTGGTACATATAACCAAGGACCTGAAAATTGACCTAAAATTTTGTTATCCCAACAAAAATAACGAAATTTTGATTCACGTTTCAAGTCTCTGCATTTAACTCATCAAAAGCTTACCTTTAACAAAAAGCTTGCTAAAACTAATTAAGGTTCAAAGTATAAGCGTACTTTTCCATGCAAAAACGTAATACAATAACCCAACACACAAATGTTACGTAATTCAACATTTACTGAGCCGCACAGACAGTCTGGCATAATCCAATCGTAAGGATTCCGCTACATAACCTATTTCAATACGGTTGAAGTACCAGTTGTGCTTTAGAGGCTACAACTTGTATTAGTTTGGAAGTGATACAGTTTTATGTCGGGTAAACTGATATTGAATAAATAATAAGCACTAGACAAGTTAGATTGAGGACAACAGCGTGCCAGGATAAGGAAGAGTTGAGTTGTAAAATAACATTAACAATTTTACTTTATAACTCCTTGGCCGTGTGGTATCCGGCCTAGAATTGACCACCCCCTTTACTCCCGTGAGTATCTTAAGAGACGTCTAAGGGAAAATCTAGAAGATAGCGGCGACTTCTGTAACTTCACCAACAATAATGCAATCCCCAAGCCGCTTGCCTAGCGTGGGGAATACGGCAACCCCCCTTAGGGGGGAGGCCTGTGTTTAACAGTGGACGTCCTTCGTCTAATGATGATGAGTCCTCGGCTTATATTGAAGGGATTATGAGTGTTACAAGTGATTGCGACTGGTAGTGTTCGTGCAACACTCTCTTAGATATAATAAGCAACAGAATCGAATGTATTTTTGAATTTTGACTCGTGTTAAGCAATGCGTCTTTTCCCGCGCCTTACTATTGCTAGCTCCCTTCAGACTGACTACAGTAACTCGTTGCACTTCCCGCGCAATGCATAACCGAGACATGAGTGATACACTACACGACCTGGCAAAATCGTCCGAATGATTAAGCTCCTTATTACCGTCTGATGATATACTTACATAATAGAAAGAACACGTGTATTATCGTACTCGTAAGTCAACAGCAATCTCTTTAAAGTGCACACACAATCTTGTTCTTCAGCCAATAAATTAATTACTTTTATAGCCTTGGATATAGCGAGACACGTAACAATAAGATTATCATTTTATGTCACCTACTCCGATATAAATAGTTAAACACATGTTTTACTTTTTATACATGCAAATACAATCTCTTTACTCTATAGTTCAGCACAAACATCTGTTCTGTTGGGGGATGGAATGGGCACAACATTCCAGTTGCCAGAAAAACGAGGCGCAAGAAGCGGAGAAATGTGGGTGTATGGATATGATATCTGCCAACTTACCATGAACTCTTAAAATGTCCTGCTCTAAGAGGAGTAAGGGGGACAGATCTTTACATGAAATTATCTACTGGCTTCCGCCCTCGCGACCGCGACTTCGTCCACGTGGTTCTCGAATGTTTAATAGCCTTTCTCAAAAAATATATTCTCTATATTCTATGTAGTCTCTTTGTTAATGGTGATATCTACCATCCAGCTTTTGAACGGACAAAATTACAAGATCTTACATAGTCGGTGTCGGTGTATCTAAGTATGATGTAAGTAAACTATACTCCAAACAATCTATAAGATTTGTCAAGTTTTAATCAACCTTGCGTCACATTTCGTGATCGACTAAAGCAATTAAAATGTGTTAACTAGAGCTTCTATAAATCACTTGCATAACATGAGAACCGTGAAGCCTTGCAATGCACTTCAGCAAATTGAAACTCACTGCGAAGCCAAGTGAGGCTATTTCTATTTTAACCAGTTGTATCGAAAGGGTATTCATTACCTACTTTATTTTCGCAATATTGAGTTCGAATCTGAGTTTTGCAAGAAGTTATTAAGTTTTTCTAGTAGTAATTTTTCCGGCAGTGTGCTCAACTTTTGACAATAGGCTCTGCTCTACATAGAGCCTTATACTCTTACTGTCTAGTGAAAGAAATGGAAACGGCAAAGACACGGTCATGTGGAAAGATCTGTGAAAGTTTGTTCTTGTTACTCATTTTCAAAGTTTCTAGAACCAAAGCAAATAATGTTATTTCTGCATTTGATGAGAAACCGTCAGTGTGCCCATGATCTGATAAAGCATTCAGAGATCGAAATCGGAACTCGTTCTAACAGCATACCTGCAGTGAAATTAGAACTAAGTGGCGGTTTAATGAAGTAAACTATGAGCACCAACGTCCACCACTCTAAAATCCCTGCTAATATTATAAACATGAAAGTTTAAGTATGGATGGATGTTTGTTATTCTTTCACGCAGAAACTACTGAATGGATTTTAATGAAATTTCATATGTAGGTAGCTGACGCCCTGGATTAACACATGGGCTACTTTTCATCCCGAAAAAATGTAGCGGATAACACCGCAAGGCGCAGCTAGTACTTGATAATAATGATGATTTCATGATAATAATACTCCTGGAAACGGCGCGTATAGTGAGAAGGTTCCTCTCAAGAGCCCTAACCAAATGTTTTGAATAATAATTTAATACGTGTGTATTCAGGAATGCCCGAATAGTTTCGAACTCAAACGGGGTTCTTATTCATGAGCTGGTTACGCAGCAGAGTCGCAAGCCGAACAGTTCAGCACACGAGAGTAAAAGCGGCGTGTATAGTAAATAATTCAATAACCAAATGTTTGGGCGATAATATTAAGCAGTCGAAAAGATTTGTCGAATAAAATGATGACAAGACAATACCCGTACGTATAAACTGTTTGTTGAAATAAACCCTGAATAAATATTTACATTTAATTTACAATTGGTTCTGTTTAATTAGCGGCTTTATTCGGAGAATCTTATCACACGGTCCACAATGAGGAAAGTATAACATTGTTCGTTATAACAATACTAGCTCGCACAATCCTTCTGTAGGGCAAAGGTCTTTTTCCATACAGAATAGTGAGGAACAGATACAACTATTAGCATAATCATAGACTATTATACAAGACTGCCTCGTTGGTCTAGTGGTCGCTAAGCGCGACTGCTGAGCACGAGGTCCTGGGTTCGAATCCCGGGTCGGGCAAAGTGTTACTGGGTTTTTTCATTAGGTAATTCTCAGTTGCAGCACGGAGTCTGGATTTGTGCCCAGTTGATGGCAATAGGCTCGCCCCCTATTACATTGGGGCCAAAATATAACTATAATACACATTTGATGGTACCAAAAGGACTACTTCGTAACCCGTGGGGTATAGGAGCTATATCAATTATAACACCAAATATCGTACCTATGTATTTCGAATTGATGCTGTAACGTCAAGTATTCTTTAGTTTTGTTTTCCTGCTATGGGCTTGGAGCAGGTAAATATTTAAAAACACAAACATAACATACTATTACGCATGTATTTCCTGAAGAAGGTTTTATTGTATGATTTTTAGTCATGTCCTTTCTATACGTACCTATAAAATCACGCATCGCATTCCTAAAATAGGAAAACAAGGATGACATATTTCACTCACTACATTTAAACAGACTGTATCCATATCTTCTGTAATGAATCGTCAAAAGGAAATAATTAAAACTTATACAACTGAATGAGTTGATAACTCGGGTTAAAACATATTAATACTGTATAAATAGAATACACGTAAGGCCAGATAATAACGTTATGATACGGATGTACTTACACTTATCATTTGGCAGAACAGACTCGCAGATTCTCGAAAGGACTATAGCCCCATACCATGAACTCTTAAAGCAAGACATTTTCCGTTGTGGAAGCGAGACACTGCACGTAGCGGTGTCTCGCTTTCACAACGGGACATGACCCGTTTTAAGAGTACATGGTAAATAAAGGGGCTGGTGCCTTACTATACGCTTGCATTGCAGGTTATTTTCCGTTGTAGATGCGAGAATCTGCTGCGTGCATTATAGTGCGATGCCCGCAATGCAAGCTTATAGTACCCCGAAGGTATGACAATAATGTCTATAAAACACAGAAGAAGAAGTCGCGGGGTTTCAGACCTAGAAATTAGAATAGACCACCCCTTTTCCTGCCATGGGTGTGATAACAGGAGGGGCAGCAGCGTTTCCCTATATAGATATTGCTGACCATACTGCGGTTGCCAACCCGCCTGCCCAGCGTCTTGACTATGGTCAAAATCCCTCATGAAGAGTAGCCAAGGAAAACGACCCCCACTTCCCGGCCTACTATATCAGGTAACTGGTAGTGCCTGGGTGGCAGAAACGGGAGAGCGAGCCTTGTGGCGTACCCTGAAAGAGGCTTAAGTCCAGCAGCGGACTGCAATAGGTTGATGTGATATAACAGTGGCAAAAGATAATAAGTAGATTGTGATAGTATATCATGATACTAGCTGTAGTAAAATAACTATTAGGTATCAGTACCTACAATGTTTATTTACAGAGCAATCAACACAATTGTTTTCAGACAATACATTACTAGAAACTACATCATTGCTCATCATTACAATACTATTGATAACACTAGTATCGATGCATCAACTTCTACAGCTTACCTCAGATATAACTCAGCCAATTCCAGCTGGAGTATTCACTTCCCGGATAATCAATACAGTATAATTTTAACTCTACGGTATACGCTTACATTTGCTAACGTCATTGCTATTTTACATCTCCACAGCGACATTTCCTGCTTGCGTAGGAAGAAAATAGCAAACACACTTCTTTTTAATCTACATACAAAATTGAATACAGTACGATGTTGCGCAATGTCTGTGACTCTCAGATGTATTAGACATTAGATGTGAATTATTGCGGACGACAGTTTTTGGCCGTGAAAACAGCGAATAGTAGTTGCGTAAGATAATATTTGTAGGTTGAGGCCATAAAAACAGCTGACTTAAAAAGTGTTTCGAAAGTAAAACTATTAATATCATTAGTGTCTAAATATGGCAAGGCGAAATTTTGTGAGTGTGTTTGTATGTTTGTTTCCCCTTCACGCCCAAACGGCTTAACCGATTTAGCTAAAATTTGGAATGCATGTAGCCGACAACTTGGATTAACACAAAGGCTACTTTTTATCCCGAAAACATGTAGCGGGTAAGTAGGGGGAGCAGCTAGTACAGTCAATATGTCTGTCCCATCAATTAACTTTAAGCAAACTGAGATCAACCCATACCTTCCTTCGTACATGAAAGAAGGACAAGTAACAGACATGAGACAGTATTTATTAGGATAACATGTAAACGACATCTAAAGAGTCATGGTCTATTTTGTAATTCACATCTGATGGCTGCCGTCTGGCAACCATCCAACAAATTGAACCGTTTAGTTGTGATATTGACCGGAGAGATGTTTTACATCCAATGTTACATGTATGTCGTGCGTAACAGCATTAAGAAACTAAGTATCTTGGAATATCAAAAGGCCTACAAATAGTACGTCATAGTAATTCAGCGTCATAGCAATAATGTTATCCGAACAAAGATAACGATATTATGAGTAACGTTTCAAGTACCTGCTTTTCAACAGTTCTGGAATTATATTTATTAAAACCAAAAATAAAAATATCTATATACTCCACTTCGAACAGCATATGATACCTGCCGGTGTCATTTAACTTTATTATTTTAGGAAAATTCTATTTCTATACGAGAAGAGGCCTTTGCCCTGCAGTGGACAGTTATAGGCTGTTATTATTATATTATTATTATTATTATTTTAGGAAAGCCATTTAAATCAAATTCGCTTAAACGGACTGTATAGAAGCTAATTTAGTAACGAGTTAAAAAAAAGTATATTTTGTAACTCGAGGTGTATATTGTATTATTGGGACAAGCCCACCACTCGTGCCCATCATTGCAACTCCTGTAAGCCAGGATCTACAATGATAACCGTTGAGAACCATCGAGGCAATGAAGCTCGAGGCGTCCCAGAGAAATGACTCGACTGTCTTGGAACCCGCAACGAAATTAATCATAGAAGAATATATAGGAGGAGTAGGAATATAAATTTAGTTCCGACTTCCCTCCATAGCAAGCGGGAGACACAAAGATTAATATGCCAAAAGCATAATAAATATGGGATCCACAACTGAGATAAGCCCAGTCGCTAAGCACCACGGGTATAAAAGTTATAAACTAATGGGTCCTAATTGTTATTTTGATTCCAATAGTAGGTATGGCAAAAACGTCTGAAAGCACGGAAATTTGATCTGGTCGCAACAAGGTCCTCATAATAAATTACACCGGATGTAACATATATGCTGTCTAACAAGGTATTACGTTCATTCTGCCATAGACCACACTCCCACAGGATATGATGTGCTGTTTGCTCGTATTCACAATCTGGCGTTGAGCAGTGGCACAGAGGTGAAGCAACAAGCTTGAAAGAGAAGAGCTTACCCTTAAAGTTACCATGACCCGTCAAGAACTGAGCCACGCAATGATCCACCTCCAACCAAGTCTTTTCCAGGCGCTCGCGAACGGATGGAAAATACTGGTAAAGGTGGCGGCCCTTGATAGATGTATCCCACCTAGATTGCCATTCGTCCAATAGCTCGTTATACACCTCGATTTGGGATTTAAATAACCTGATAATTTTAACGCGGTCCCGTTGTGTTAGAAATTCGGTGTTTATACCCTCTCGAGTGGAGAAGTACATCGCGGCACGTCTTTGTATTTCGAGATCGACAGGTAGCACGCCCGCTAGTACCGGCAGAGCTTCAGTACTGACCGTCCGATAGGCTTTACATAAGAATATCAACGCTAACCGTTGACTTTGAAGCAATTTACGTCGCGCCGAAGTATATTGTATACAAGGAGTTACTTAGATGAGGTCAAAAAGTGTTAGACGGTAGTAAATCCAAATCAGTTGCATACACTACTCCAATGCTTTTACCCGACTACGGCGAAGCAAGAGGGTAAGTATGCGACCTTGTACTTCAAGACTTCGCGGCTTATCGACCGTCACCTAGTTCAATGGATATGGAGAGATATTATATCGATTTTATAGTCTTGTCTTTTATAGGTTTACCCCAATTCTACTTATAACAGTAGTACGTATTTTTATGTAACATGCTGTATCTAAAGTTTCAGGGCTCCTTAAATTGAGCCTAGTGAACGGATTTTAGGCACAGGATAAATACACTAAAGCAGATAAGGAATTGCGGGCAACCGGTGGATGCAATTGGCAAGCTGTCGTTCATTGTGGCGTTCTAAGGGGGAACTCTTTGTTCAACGGTGGACGTCTTCCGGCTGATGATGATGATGATGGAATAAGGAAGTTTAGGGTGTAATATGGGTTTTAGACAATTTTAGCGTCGCCGCATATAAATAACATAGTTGCATTTATTATACGCAACGATTCAGGGTAGAGGTATATTTATCCAAGAATCCCACAGGATCCTAACACACCGTATATTTTCGACGGAAGGTCTATCCACTGGCCTTAAAGCTATTTATGCACAAAATAACGTCTATATGTCGCTCCATAGTTGCGCGAAAGACGGAAACACCAACAAACACGCTCGCACTTATAAGTAGGATATACCGGTATTTTCCATGCGCCGCTTATAGCAGGACCTAAACTGCCGGTATCAAACCTGTGTGAAAGTTTCTCAGTCTCAGCTTAATAACAATACATATAGCATGACACCCATACCACAGTTGTATAGTACATTTATGTTTTCCTTAAGCAGGTCACCGGTGGATGCAATTGGCAATCTGACGTTCATTGTGGCGTTCTAAGGGGGAGGTCTTTGTTCAACAGTGGTCTTCCGGCTGATGATGATGATGATGAAGCAGGCCACCATTTATTTCCAGCACCCCTAGACGAGTGGCAAAACTCTTGACGAATAGAAATTGAATAGATAAATGTATGGGGATGCCAAAATGTTTCGACTTTGTTACTGATGATGTCAAACCTATATATTTTTCATTCTATATCGATTCTACGCGTTTTCCCACTTATCTAGAGGGACTGCTTGGTGCAGTGACTAAACGATTGGACAACTGCGCTAAAGGTTGCGGGTTCGATTCCCGCACGGACAAAAAAATCTGTGATCCGCAGATGTTTGTCCCGAGTGTGGGTGTTTGTGTATGTGATATACCTATGTTTGTGAAAGCCACCTTCGATACAGGAGAAATTCCTAGTGTGGGGGGACAAATATCTACCTACTATATAAAATTATGGGTTTATTATAATTATAAAAGAGAGGCAGTGCATTTAGCTCTAGAATATTGACCGTCACCTAGTTCACATTAAAGTTTTAAAATCGATCGATCCAACTACATTTAATGGGCATTTAACATGACATTATGTCGTAGTCTGTGATTTAAAACGCTATAATTATGGGTGCCCGTGTATATAAGTATAAATTTATTAATAATTATTAAACAATAACCATACATTAGAGTGGCGATCCGATGTGTTATTATCTAAATAGTAATAGATCTAGTATATCTATAGTAAAAACCGTCCTCGTTTTTAACCGACTTGAAAAAAAGGAGGAGGTTATCAATTCGACTGTTTTTTTTTTTTTATGTTTGTTACCTCATAACTTTCTCTTGGGTGAACCGATTTTGATGATTTTTTTATTTATTTGAAAGCTGGTGCCTTCCGTTTGGTCCCATTGCAATTTGATTTAGATCCGATCAGTAATTCTTAATAATGCTGTTTTTTTTCAAGTTCTTTACTACATTTTTCTATGATTGTTCTCCGATTTCTGCGGTTTTTTTTACTTTTTAGTGCTTTTTAATTTGTTGTGAAATAGTTTTGTTTTGAAGTCGGTTTTTTTTTGTTAAAATTTTTGTATTGATGCAGGTATGAGTTATTAAACTATGTATAGAACATTCTATACATAAAACTGAATTGTTGTTCGTTTGTCCCGCTATACTCAAGAACGGCTGGACCGATTGGAGAAGTCCAATGAAGGTTTAAATGGTGAGAAGGCGGTACGAAGTTCGCCGGCTCAGATAGTAATATTATGTTATGTGATAATGGTCCAATCATTTCCATACATACATCCTCTTATTAACGATGATAAAACCTTAACTTAACCACTTCTTAAGTCTATTGACATCTCTATTCATTGACATGAAAACCACAGTGACAGGTATAATTCAATCAATTTTTTAACAGTATAATTTTTATAAGTAATGGACACCATCTAAATTTATATGTTTCATTTCATAGTGTTAATTTTGAAAAACGGACCTAGCCCTATTTCAATAATAGCGAGTCTATTGCCTTTCCTCGATTGGGCCCAAATTGGGCCTGTTGGCTTCAATAGCTCACTTTCCCAAACAGAAGGCCATTGTATCTATTATTATATACTTAACGATCAACAGTCTGTTTGTGTCGTTATCATTGACCCACCATGCAAAGTCCATGGGAAAAAATACACAATTGTTTTTCCAAATATGCAATCAGTTGCCACTTTTCCACGCAGTTCTTTGATTCCACGTGACGGTCAAACAGGTTAGGTTAGTTTAATGCTAGGCTTTCAAAGATCTTATTTAAATTAGCACGTAAGGTTACCTATTTTGTTATGATTAGATTCATTAAACAGGTAATGTGTATATGCTTTCAATCAATTAACCTTTTACATAATATATTACAAAGCTAAAAGCCTATTTTTATTTCTCCAAAATAGGAAGATTTGTCAATTTGACAGCAGGTGTTTTTCTCATCATTATCATTTATTTATTTATGTTCCAGTGTTGTTCTTATATTAACGAAGCCCCACAAAACCGTGTAATCGTTTTGACTGTGGGATGAGAGTCTCACTATAACTCAACATTAATAAATATAACATAAACATAATATTTATTATATTTATTTATTTTATAATATTTATTAAAATTCATGACATTAAAGTGCAATATGTGTAAAGGTTTGAATACATATTTAGTAAGTAGGTAACATAATTTGGGTTATAACATGGTAAGTAAGTATAGGTGTCAGACACACACACGGTATGTGCTGCTGTACACAATTTATATTATGACTCTAGGACTCAAAGCAAGGACCTTATGGTCAGCAGTCGCGACCACCAGACCAAGGATTCTTCGGGTGTTTGACATTTAGCATAATATGATGCTGTGTTGGTGACCTTTTGGTTATTACCTGATGTTGTCCTGTTTGAGATATCATATGAGCTGAAAAATTGTTTACAATTTTCGTTTCAATATTCCGCTAAACGACATTTTAGCATCAGAATTCAATTATAAGTGGACGCACTTAACAAGACCTGTTAAAACGGGGTCATGTTTTCCTTCCGCCTCGCTTATGGAGTACACAAGAGCAATATGGCTAATTAATTGATAAATATCATGACGCATACATCGATAACGGTGCTGCGTCGGTTTCATGGAAACTTTACAATGGTAGGTAGTGTTGGTACCTCTACCTATATCCCACTAATTTTATAAAGGTGAAAGTCTGGATGTTTGTAACTCGATCACGCAGAAACGTCTGAACGAATTTGGATAAAAGATGGCCAAACAAGCCCAGCTTCGACAACAATGAAATATATACCAATGGGTTAACTATAATAGACATTTGATGGTACCCGACTCTGAAATCCGTGAGGTATAGGAGCTATATCATAAAATAACAAAAGTAATCTCGAATTCATGTTGTAAATGTTGTAATTGTCGATTATTCTGTTGTTTCGTTTACTTGGTATGAATTTGGTGCAGGTAGACAAACAACATAGATTAACATCTGTTATTAGTGTATCTTACGTAACTCTCTCAAAGACCTCTCCTCAGGATTGAGCATTGATCAACATACTAGTTTACAGCGGGTAGGTGATATCAGATAATCAAATGCAGGTTTCCTCATGATGAGTTTCGTCACTGTCAGTCATTGGTGACATATCTAAGAAAGTATTTATGACATTGAAAAAGTCACATTACTACTTGCCTGAGTTTGAACCTGCAACATTGTGCATACAAATCGGTATGTCAACCACCAGGCCACCACGACGGGACTGTTATAATACTGGATCATAAATTATATTCATGTGACGCATTCGCGATATCTGCATTGTTGGACAACAATTGAAATTTTTAAGGATTCTTTAACTTCATTGTATGGTTACTAGTTCAATGCAAAACCGTTGTAGTGTACCAACAATGACAAATGAAGAATGCTGATGGCAGATAACAAAGATGACATTTTTGAGATACAAATTTCTTGGTATACGCAAAAGGTAAGTGTCAGATGAGAACAAGAACATGTCATCATACAGTGTTGACATTGATTCGTAAACAAAGATAGTACGAAGGTACCCATGTCTATACGTCTTTATGTATCTGAACAGTAAGTTAAGTATAATAAGGCAAAAGTTTCCAGTTGGAAGACAGCAGCGTTCTCTTTCAGAATAAAGTGCTTTACGGGCCTTTTGGTGTTGAACCCATGTTTCCACATAAGCCTTATCAATGAACAGGTATATTCCTCAGGGTTGATAGCTCGGGTAATAGTAAAGAGGCTTATCTAATAAATAAGCATATTGGTAATTGTTTATTCCTACGTCATCATCTTCATCGGCCGAGAGAGACTCAGCAGTGATAGGCTAACATGTATATTTAGTTCCGTTTAAAATGGAGTGCGTGGGTCAGTCCGCCAACTACTGCGAATCTCGCTGTTCACAGTAATTACCAGAAGCACGAGCGGACTACAAACACGCGAAAGCAATTTCGTGTGACCTAACATGGAATAATCTTTTAGTAGCATGAATGTGGAATGAACAGCTAAATCTACCTCTATTGTAACGTTTGGCGATCTTTTTAAATTCGACTTCGTTTATTGTAGTTCGTTTGAGGAGAGTTGTGTTTGCTAAGCTGGGTTTGGATTCAGTGGACTAAAGTAACCAACAACTCAATAAAGGCATGCCTGGTGGTGTTCCGGCCGCTGATTCATATAAAATTACTGGCTCAACTTATAAGAATTACTGTTCAACCAAGTCGTATGACGTCAAGTATGACGACCTGATTAGCGCAGTGGCTAAGTGATTGGACTGCTGCGCTAAGGGTTGCGGGTTCGATTCCCGCACGGGGCAAAACTTTGTGCGAACCACAGATATTTGTCCCGAGTCTGGGTGTTAGTGTATGTGATATTTCATGTTTGTGAAACGCACCCACGACACAGGAGAAATTCCTAGTGTGGGGCGACGTTTTTCTCAAAAAAAAAAAAAAAAAAAAAAAAGTCATCCTAGGCAGCTTAAAATCCTTGACCATAAACAAAACTGGTTCAAAACTTCCCGAAAAACGCCTTTACCAAGCATCGCAAGTCTCCTGTATAAACCTCAGAAGCCTTTCTCAAAATACTGTAGTACAACCTCAAATAAGTACGCTAGACAACACCCATAAACAAATCCCATCCTCTAACATGCCATACGCAAATGGCCGCCGATATATCACCATGGCTTCGAATATTTCGCTGCCGATCTAGTCACGAACATGTCGACGTAAAGGGCAAGGTCAAGTAA
This sequence comes from Abrostola triplasia, assembly GCA_946251915.1. Taxonomy (NCBI): domain Eukaryota; kingdom Metazoa; phylum Arthropoda; class Insecta; order Lepidoptera; family Noctuidae; genus Abrostola; species Abrostola triplasia. The sequence goes on from OX276433.1 coordinate 10,293,174, forward strand.
AAAGGGATCGCTCCGAGAGGAAGATTCGCCATTCTCTTCCATATTGTAATTTATATTCTGACCCAAGCTGTTGTGATAGTAAATAAGATTGTCTATATTTAATAGAGAGATAGGCTGATGATGATGAAGAAGTAGGTATTTTGTATGTTAGGTAATACATAATACACATAACGTCACGCCTGTATTCCCCGAAGAGGTAGGCAGAGGTGACTGAAGAGTACACTATATAAATACAAATTGATTAAGAAATAATACAGTACCTACCTACAGATGTCCTGTAGTACTGTCAGATTGGAGTTCATAATATTGTTACGGTTGATACATATTACTCAAACCTGGGAAATAATCTTAGGTTGTTGATATTTCGACAAACAAATAAGCATTTCGAGCAATTAACACTGTTAATTACTTATTTACCAAAAGGAGGGAGGGAGTCGTTAGTTTACGTGTATGTTTAAACTTCTAATACAAATCCATACTTCTATACTCATATTTTAAATGTAAAAGTAACTCTGTCTGTCTGTTACGCCTTCACGACTAAACCGCTGGACGGATTTTGATGACATTTGGCATGAAGAAAGTTTAATACCCGAGAAAGGACATAGGCTACTCAACGCGGGCCACAGCTCGTAAATATATAAAATATTTTTACTAAAAATGAGGCCAACCCAACTTTATTGGTGTTTTTAAAGAAAAAATCATCGAATATAAGCTTTTAATTCGACGTTTGTGGAAATAGGGCAGGGGTTTGTTCCATTAATCTATCAAACTTGATGACGCTGCGACGTGAATTCTTATTGACGTTAATTGTATGGCTTCGCCGTTGGGCGGGCTGAAAACGTATTAGTTGGGCGGATTTCATATTAATCTGGGATTACAAAAATTCTGATTGGCTGGTTACAGTTTCATGTGAAACGACCATGAGGGGATTTTCGTTGAGCGAATTTGGATTGCGAAGTTAGAAGTAGGGTAATTACCCGACATAACTGTGGGAGTTTTCGTGGATAATATTGGTAATACAGGCAATAGGTCGTCGACATGATATTTTACATTATGTGCAAGGTGCAGTATATCTTCAGCTCCAGTGAATAGGTAACAGGAAGGAATAGTTTATGCGCATAGATTCACATTTCTCGGCAAAGGTAAACTGTATGGTGAGAAAGCGTTTGAAACCTTGTAATATGTCATAGATACAACCAATAAATTCCCAGGGCGATATTGAACGTGCAAGTCGAAAGCCTTCACTTAGTTTCACCCTGGGCGGTCAACCTCGCTTCCATCCTTGTTGACTGGCCATCTCTACCACGGCTTGTTATCCTGATTTCATGTCACGATTAACTCATAAGGAAACAAATAAAAAGTTCGATATTTAAAATTTGAATTCCATTTTTAAGATTTAAAAAGGAAATAAAATGTTTTTGTTTTTCATTTTGAATGGGTTCCATAATATGAACTACATTTTTAAGGTTTGATTAAAGTTTATAACAAATCTACTAAATTAGTAGTAAACAGTTAAAGAAATTACGTAACGCACCGTCGCCGTTAGGAAAATAAGCAGAACTCGAGGTTGATTACGGCGACAGGCTTCGAAGATGATTGATAACATGTCAACGCTAATTAGGTGCATTTATAATCAATCAAGTTGGAAAACCACTATACATGTTTATCTATAGTTATCGATAATGTATGCCACGAGTAATATGTCGCCTTGGGGCGGGTTTGTTCTGAACTATCAGATAATGACATAATTTGTTGTTTTATTTGTGCTACATTGCTTTTTAATCAAGGTAAGCTACATTTTTAGCTGTCTTCATACCATCATAATCATGACTTAATGTGAATCTTATCCGATCTTGGTCATGTGCTATCCAGCCTAGAATTGAGCACCCTTTTCCTCCCGTAGGTGTCCTAAGAGGCAACTAACATGCTTTCACTACAACGGACGGAAATAATATTAGTAATCAGAACCCCAAGGACGCCATTTATAATAACCCTTCCTTTAGGCTTCGCCGTAGTCGGGTAAAATCAATAGATCGACCGACAGAATAAGAAATATATAAATCACTCACGCAAAAATAGTCAAAGCATTTACTAAGTTATACAGCCCCCTTACCATAAACTCTTAAAGCAGGAGAATTTACGTTGTGGAAGCGAGACGCGTTATTACACTGCACGTAGCTGCGTCTCGCTTCCACATCGTTAACTGTCCTAATTTAAGAGCATATAGTAAGGGAGTTGATTACTTAATATTAACTACGTAAGTAATAAGTGTAAGAGAAGAACATGGAAAGCCAACAAACAACCTTGGAAACTTGGCAGAAAGCCTCAGGCAATAACAGTGCCTACATAGCTTATAGGCACGACTGGATTGAATGTCAATTTGTTTATTAATATACATTTACATAAATACGTCATAATATTACGTCTGATGAGCCTACGTATGTGTGTGTGGGGGTGCCCAGACATAAATAGACTATAGGGCCTCACAAACGTAGACATTTTTTTTAACCGACATGGCACACCATTACTATATAATAGATGATCAAACGAACTTACCTTGTGATGTTCGATCATTATTATACGAAGCTTCGTTCGAAGATATAATTATTTACCACGCAGCCTCCTCACATCACTCGGCAGCCAAACGCAGCTTTAGAGCTACTAAAACAGAAAAACTAACACACCCAATGTTGCCATCTCTATTCTCTATGTTATCTGTCATTCTTTAGAGTTATAAACTAATCTCAATTTTACTAGGGTAGGGCAGGGTGGGTCTATTATATCTTCGAACGAAGCTTCGTATAATAATGATCGAACATCACAAGGTAAGTTCGTTTGATCATCTATTATACTTCATGCTTCGTTCTCGATATAATTATTTACCACGCAGATGTTAAGAGTAAATAGTAAAATTGAGATTCCCAAGGAGAAAAATTATAAATAATACTTGATAAGTATTATCAACATTTTTATAATGTAGTATCAAAATAAAATCTTAATAGAGTTAAATCAGTCTTAATCTTAACTTAAATCTTATATCTCCAACTTAATTCAAATTGAAAACTTAACATAATCAAGTATACATCTTTTGTATTAATTAAAATCTAATAACACACTTATATCATAATTAAATATCACAATTACATTGTAATGTGTTTTTATCAATCACACATTTATTGAGCGCTGAGCACTGCTTGAGCAAATAGGTTTGAAGTATTGTTATTGACTGGTCTATTATAGAATCTTGCAAATGTTGCTGAACTATTTGTCCATGCTGCAGCTTGTCTTATTGCATGTAATGGGACTCCTTTAGCTTTGGCTATAGATGTTGAAGCATGTCTTGTGCTATGTCCTGAAAAGATGCTAACATCTATGCCACACACAGATAGTGTGTTTTTTATCCATCTACTAATTGTGGATGGGGAAACTGGGTGGTGTAGTGGTTTAAGGGTTAGTATTAAGTGACTATTATTATTTCTAATGTTTTGAGTAAAATTTATGTAATCACATAATGTAACAGCTGGACAAATTTCAGGTTTTCCAAAGAAAGGTAAAAAGAGACTTGGTTGATTGCGGCCGGGGCCGGATGTTTTAATCGTATCTGTGATAGAGATAGTTATACTTGCATCTGTCTGTGCTCTTTGAGCTGTGCTTAGCGCTAACAACATCACTAACTTCTTTGTAATTTTTTCAAAACTTAATGAATCATTTGGAGTCCAAGTTTTTAAAGTATTAAGTACTATACTTGGATCCCATGTTGTAAGGTATTTGGCCCTAGGTGGCCTTATATTATAAAAAAACCTTTAAGTAATCTCTTAATGCGATCATCAACACTAATCTTTGAACCTAAGATTAAAGGCATTGCTGACTTATGGGAATTTTGGGAGCCATATGTAGCCCCAGAGTTAAATTGTTTAGTTAAAAAATATATGATCATTGGTATAGAAGGGGTAAATGGATCTATTTTATGTGTCTGACAAAAGGCCCACCAGATTTTATAAGTGACACTATATTGTTTTAGTGTTATATGAAATGGAACTTGATATAACCTCCAAAGCAGATGGGGGAACTGCTTGCTTTAGCCATGCTTGCCTGATAAAATTCCGGCAATAAGTGTAAGGTGGTAGGGGTTGGTGTTCTCTGAAAGAGGAATGTAGTGAATATTCATTTGGTTTAAATATTAGCAATTTTGAAACTAACATTGTCTGCATCAATGGATACCAGGCTTGTGAAAGGCCACTATGGCATGATCACGATGCCTGTTGCTTTGTCGCTATATATATATATATATTTTTGTATACATCTTAATAAAAGACTAAATGGTGGAAAGGCATAAAGGAAGTACTTCGTCCAAGATACAGTAAAAGCGTCTATATTTAAAGCATCTGGGTCATCAAAAAAAAAGGATAATATCTGGTTGGCCAAACTCAGATACAATATATTGAAATGTATTGATATTAAGTTCCCACTCTATATCTGGGTTGACTTTACGAGACTCTTGATCAGCATCAGAATAAGCGAATAACCAGATTTGTCTGTGCTCGCACCATTGCCATATGTTTCTACTTAAGTTATTTAAATGTGGATACTGAATACCCATTCGGTTGATATATGATATGGCAGTTTTATTATCAACACGTAACAATATGTTTAAATTTTTGTTTTACAAACATTTTTAAGGCTAAAAATATGGTGCAATTTTTCAGTTTCTTTTCAATAACCATTAACCCTATTATTATTACAACCTGCTCCCCACCCACTTCTTGAAGCATCTGTAAATAGTTCTAAATCATATTTAAAGTATGCCATATTTTTGTGTAAATTATCAATGTTATCAGCCCACCATTGTAAGTCAAGCTTAATATCTAGGTGAATAGATATTTTAGCATCATAATTACCTTCACATTTAACTAAAGCTTTAAATATATGATGTTCTAGAAGTTTTGTGTAAAACCAACCATATGTGGTAGCAGGACAAATAGCAATTAAAGTTCCTATTAACTGAGCAAGATCTCTTATACTACAGTATTGTTTTCCTAAATATTTATTTAATAATTTTTTAATGGATGACTTTGTCCATGGGTAATGTTAGTGTCATAGTTTTAGTGTTAAACACAAAACCTAAATATTGACAAGATTGTGATGGTCTAATAACACTTTTTGTATAGTTTATAATAAATCCTAGACATTTTTTTTTTTTTTTTAAAAGTAATTGTTTCTTGAACATTTTTGAGCATGATTCATAAGTGGAACCTATGCATAGGTCATCATGATATTGTACTGACTTATAGCCATTAGACCTTAAATATGTAACAACAACTCTCATAATCTTGGAGCATAGGTACATTTAAAGGTGCTGAACACAAGCCATATGGAAGTGCATTAAATTCATATAATTTATCATTATACTGAAAACTTAAATATTTTCTATGTTCTGGGATAATATTTACTAATAAATAAGATTCTTTTAAATCAATTTTTGCCATAAATTCACCAGTTGAAATTAATGATACAGCTGTTATGTAATCTTCCATCTTAAAATGAGATGTGTGAACAAATGTGTTGAGTGGTTTAAGGTTTAAAATAAACCTTTTACTCCTATTTGGTTATGGCACTAAATATACCTGAGATAAACTCGTTTTTGCATGGCTTACAGGGTCTGATAGCACCTAATGACAATAACTGGTCAATAGCAGTATGCATATTGGGGTCAGTTAGAGAACTTTTTTGTACTGATTGTTCTGATTGATAAGGCGTGGAAGAAAAGGGTATTGAATATCCATTAATATGGTTCAAGATGTGTGCATCTTGACAAATATTTTGCCAACAAGGGAAAAAGTAAACAAGCTAGTCTACCAGAGTGACAAACCTCTATTGTCGAACATGAGTCCTTGCTTGTGGTGGTGGGCCTTTGGGTTTCCTTACTGGAACTTGTGACTGATATTGATTGTGTCTCTTTGGTCAGTATGGGGTTTGAGGTTTTTTGTGTCCAATACGCTGTGTTGACCTCTGTTGATTTAAGCGGACTGGACCATTCAAGTTTCCCTGTTGGGATGTAGTAGGTATTGTTTTCTTGATAGATTACCCAGTTCTCTGACAAGCTTTTAAGACTTTTATCTTCTCTGCTAAATTACTTCCATAGAGATACTCATCTCTTTCAACATGTTTCACAATATCAATAATAAACTAGGATTTTTCATGATTATGTTTGTTTAAAGTGAACATCTGTTAAGATTCTTCCTGCATCACTAAGTTGAGAGATTATTTTATATTTATCTATATTGTTGTTATTAATCAACGTCGTAACGGTATCCCCTAAAATTCTGAGCCCCATTTCAAGTTAATTTTGCTCTGATTCGATTTTCTTATCACAATTAATTATTGTGTCATGAGTGGATGCAACAATTTCAGGGTTAAGCATGGGTGCTTTGAGTAAAGAACAATTTTCTGGGAAAAATCTCCCATATATGATCTTTAGCGAGTCCATTTTTTAAAAATGGTATTCCAAATTCGAGCTACGTCATTGTTTAAAGCAGGTCCAAATTAGGGTTTTTCAGGCATCACATCACCTAAAGCCAACAGTACTTCTAGGTCTGTAACTGGAGGTACCTCAGGTACTGGCTCAGGTACTGACAAGTTTTTATTAGTGTCCATCAGAACTATATTATCATTTAGTACCTCAGTATTCAATTCAGTACAGTCGCTCACTATTTCACTGTCAGTCTCTTGTTCATGATCTTTATGATCTGAAAAGGATGAGACATTACATACTCGACCTCACGATCAATTTGAACACGACGATACATCTCGTGTCTCGCTCGCGTTGACCGATACTATAATTTGATTGCGTTGAAGTAATATACATACATCAACTGTCTCAATTAGTGCAATAGGTAGGTACCTACATAAGATCACGTCAATACATCTCGTGTATTACCCGCGTCTATAAATTTTCATCACGTCAATGCATCTCGTGCATTACCCGTGTTCATCTTCGTGCGATTGACTGTAAAAACAGTATAATTTATTTTCATCACGTCAATGCATCTCGTGCATTACCCGTGTTCATCTTCGTGCGATTGACTGTAAAAACAGTATAATTTATTTTCATCACGTCAATGCATCTCGTGCATTACCCGTGTTCATCTTCGTGCGATTGACTGTAAAAACAGCATAATTTATTTTCATCACGTCAATACATCTCGTGCATTACCCGTGTTCATCTTCGTGCGATTGACTGTAAAAACAGTATAATCTACCTGGAATATGCGAATAAATTGATTTTAGCGACTCCGGGACCACGTGTTCACGGCGCCGTAGACGACGGCGACGCTCCATCTTTCTTTAAATTTTCTTGATCTTATCATCTTATTACGATAATATTCCATTTTGTGTCTTCTATGGCTTATTGTAATTATGCAAATATGTACAATTTTGCAAATAAAAACTTTATTTATTGAAATAAAATCTAGAGAACTTGTGCAACGATCTGTCTGGCTGCCGCGCAAACGTAAAGAATGACAGATAACATAGAGAATAGAGATGGCAACATTGGGTGTGTTAGTTTTTCTGTTTTAGTAGCTCTAAAGCTGCGTTTGGCTGCCGAGTGATGTGAGGAGGCTGCGTGGTAAATAATTATATCGAGAACGAAGCATGAAGTATAATTATACTATATGTGCACCTCTGCCTACCCCATCGGGGAATACAGGCGTGATGTTGTGTTATGTTTATCTAGTTAGCGTTTGACTTATGGCACTCATAAAGTTCTATAATTATTGGTCATTTAATGTCAGACACATAAGTGTGATGATTACAACTATAGATATTGTACATATACATACTTTACCTATTTGTTTATTGATAAAGATACCTTATTCAAATGTAACTCATTCTGAAATTACAACGAATTGTATAATCGATTATCTGTGGTGATTCTTGTGACATTTCGAATGAAAATCGCAATCCATTCCAACCATCAATAAGGTCACACACATCATGATTTATTTGTGAATATTAAATATTAATTAAGAAGACTGACAATAGGCATTTAAATATTTAGTTTATTTCTATCTGACATCAAAGTTAAGGCTTCCTTTGGTTAGGTCAATTGAATGTTGCATCCGAGTGGCGATTCAAGTAATTACAAAAATATATCTACCGAGTTTCGGTCTATGTATTTTCAAAATTTCAAGTTTTGCAATGCAAATATTTAGTCAGTTTCGACATCAAATTAACGAAAGGTAGAATGTTAACTAAATTTAGTTTATACATTAAAATTACGAACGGTAGCCTTCGGATATCAATACTTGTGCATGTAAAAGAACCCACGATGCATTACAGACATCTACCAGTGTGTAGCAACGTTCATACCAATCATGTGACTTACATTGTTTTCCTACACACGTCCCTTCTCGATTCAACATTCCGGACTTAAAACATTTTTAAATGTTTTATCCTTTGGCCTTCGCGCTATGTGTATATAATATAATATTACTGATGAGATAACTATTCATAGTCGCCAGTTTACGTGGTAAAAAACGAATAAAAAAAATTAACAACTGACACTCGATTTTGACACACAACCTTATTTAAATACTATAGGCACCACTGACTCCTATATTATTCTAGACTGACTATGCCTTACAAAATGACAGCTATCTTTTGCGCCGCTTTGAAGCGCCATCATTCTTTGTGCGGCAGTGATGGCTATTAGCAATCTAATTAGTTCAAATTATAAATGAATAATAAATAATTAAGCTGTGTATGTGGTTTATTCTTACAATAATAAACCTAAACTGTTCGAATTTACGTGATTTTTCGTAAATTCTCATAATTCATTTCAAAAGTCAGTCAAGTACATAACTACTCGTAGTTTTAGCTCCACGTAAGTACAAACATTGCTTTCAATCAGTGCAAATATGGCGATTTTCCAATAGACACAACATATGAGTAGCGATCGCCAGTCCAGTATCATAGAGTTCAGTGGTAGGCAACTACTACCTTGTCTTCATACGGAAGATTAAAATACTTTTAAGACACAACGTTCCAAAACACGAAGCTAACTGTACTCGACTAATACGTAATTACGTTCAATGTCGTTCCAGAACGTTTTTTATTCAGTTTATTTTTAGCTAGAACTGCTTATTAGATTGCGGTATGCGGCTTCCCCAGTAATAATGCTGTAAGGCAGACAATGCTAGACCGCAGTGACGTGACTGTGGGATAGATTAATCAGAGATATTGAGGAAACCCTGCTTCTATTATTGTCAACATAAACTATTCTGGCTTCTTCATTCCTCCTTCCTCTGTTTTTATTTCATTTATTTATATACTATACATACATCATTTGTCACGTATTCACCCAATATTAATGAGACAACAATGTAGCCACAGATAATATTAATGACATCTGTTTATCGGACATAAAGGTCGCGATTTTCGATTTGCTATGATCTTGGGATTTCCCATTTGCCTCATTGTATCTTAATACTCAATGTTGATTGCATTCCACAATGTAGTTTAAGTCGTAATATCGACAAATATTTAGAATTTTAGATTATCATGGACCCTGTCAACATGTCGGTTTAGTGTGGCTTTTCTGGTGAACTGTCTGAACAGTATACTTTTGCCGAGGTCTTCCTCTGCCAGTTAAATTATTTATTTTAGTATTTTAGACAACCTAACAGTTTTTGGGTATAACAATTATCAGAGCACAAAATCATCTTCAATTAGTCTTTATCATATCATCTTTAGCCATAATTATAGGAATTTAAAAAAAGTAAAACCTACTACTTTTGAAGTCATAACAAACTTAATTATAATACGACCTACATTTAAATAAACATCACATTAAGAGTAGCCCTGTTATTATTTAAATGAAGGCGGTCACGAAAAACTCAAAGCATCTAAATATAATATATCTTACTACGAATAAATTTAGAATACAAGGTAAATAATGATAAGCAAAAAACGCGACATTGAAACAAATTCATAATTTGATTTTGTTAATGCCTCAAAAATAATCGCTTGGAGTAACGCGAAACTGGCTTCCATAATACTATTATAATGCGAAAATAACTACGCCAGTCTGTTATGTATCATTATTTTTAGGAACTTGCCATGGAGATAACTATTCTAGCGAACCCTAGTCGATTTTTAGTCTTGGAAAGTCGCGGGACTATTTCGCTTTCGGCCGAAATCTTGGGCAATTAAGCATGGATTTAACACTGAATAAAAGTTTGTTGGCTATTCTAAATGTCTCACACAGATTTAACTATATTCGATACCATCTAGTGCTAGCAAACGCACTAACGCTGCTACGTCACTGAAGAACAAACCAACAAATTCTCTAAGGGGCTATGACTATAAAAAACATAGTGTTCACACTATGTTGATTTTTTAAATCTTAGCTCTGTTATCCTTACATGCGGGAAAAGCTTAGAACCTGAGCTTAGAGTCACCAAAATAAGCCTAACAAAATTTGGCTTTTGCCTGTAGTAGATCACCATGGTATATTTTTACCAACATCATTAAAAAAAATTAAGGATTTCTCTAATGATGTCTGCGTAAAACAGGTTCACCGTATACGATGTCCACTAATTAATACAATTATGGAAACAAGTCGACGACGACTGTTAAACGATTCGCTTTTTATTGTAATCTGCGATAATAGTTTTATTTTTATAATTTACCTCTTGCCGTGCGTCACGCAAAAGTCAGTGACTTTATCATGATTCTATAAGCTTGGAATTCTTTATATAGACAATTGCCTTTTTTATTAGATCGTGTGACGTTTGTATCGTAGAATATGTCTGCAACATTGTTGATATGTATATTACTTTGTCTTTTCTCGTGTTACAGTAAGGCAAAGTCCACTACTTCAAGAATAATTGTTGCTACAAGAATTCAGGATGGGTCCTGTCAGAAAAAGAATAATTCGATAAATTAGTTTGTATGAGCGACGGCCTCCCAGCAGTTGGACCGACGATATCGTTAGAATTGGCAAGCTGTCGTTCATTGTGGCGTTTCAAAGGGGGAGGCTTTTATTCAACAGTGGACGTCTTCCGGCTGATGATGGTGACGAGCGACGGTAAGTGAAAGAGGAAAATTAATATAGTAGATTGTAGAAGATACGAATGAAAAAGGTGTTGATCGCACCAACCCCAGGCTACTAGTACAGGGATGTTTAAAGATTACAGGATTGCTATCGATATCAGGTTTCATCTTTATTCAGAGAGAAAAGATTAAGAAATTGACATGTCACTATCACTTTCATAACCACTCAGTCCAATTTTCAGTCGAAAACGACAGCTTGACAATCTCGATCGTACAGTTGAAATCGTTCACATGAGTACTTTCTGTGTTGAGTGCGACTGTGGTGCACTTTCACAAACCTAAACCTTATTTTACTGCAGACCACGGTCTTTTAACATATTGAGACCATTAATTTCTGTCATACAACATACGTGAAAAACGGACGACGAAATTACAAATTTTTTACCTAACCTCTCCAAGCTAAAATAAGAAAGTATGGATATTAATAAATAGTAGCCGACGAATATGCAAATTTTGAGCATAAAAACATTTAGAAACACAAAACAGTAATGACGTTAATCAATCAACTATCTATTGATATCGTATCCATTATCTTTGATTGTATTAAATTGATAGCATATCAGAAATTTCATTTGATGTATTGGAACAGAACCTTTTCAATGATAGCACTTTCTAATTTAATTGACTACTCTCGAATCATTAATGTTTTTTGTATTATTAGTAAACTATCAATCAAGCAGTGCATTTCGATATAATAATTGATTGATAGACGATCAATCAGTGAAGCGGATGTTTAATAATCAGGGTTTCATGTGAATAGGTTTTATTGAAAGTCGCAAATGGCTCGCGAATAAAACTATATAGAAAAAAATAATTTCTATGTGATAGAGGGCAAGAAGCAAGCTTATTGTGATTGGTCGGACATAATATTAGTCAGAGATGTCTCAACTAAAAATGAATATTGTATTGCAAAGGCCAGTCACATTGCCTTAGATTTGGACTAGAATTCTTATGCATTCAAAGCCCGAGAACCAATTACATACAAGAACACCTTAGTAAAATTAATTACAAGAATTTTTATTTCGCGCTAACTTAACTGTTGGGATTTTTAAAGTCACTATGTTCTTGCTTCTGGGAGGTCCAAACTATTATAAGTTAAAAAAGATAGATTAGTAACAATAACAATATAAATAATTACTCAGAAAACGAAATGACTCGTGAAAAACTAAAAATAATTGTGACTACATGTTTAAAGCACCTATGACAACAATGCATAAGGAAAATCGGCAACAACAGGCATACAAATGGGGCATTTAACAAACGCATTCTTCGGTCAGATGATATAACTAATGAAGAAGACAAGGAAGAAGTTATGAATGTAGAGCGACGCGCCTCAAGGGCGACTGAGTCAGCGACTGAGCGACCCGGCTGACTTAACCTCTCGTTGCCAGCTGATAATTATAAACATCCGGAGTGCGATAAACTTCGTGTTTTACTTAGTAATAATACATCGAATATATACAAATTATATTAAGTACATCAGTACTGTCTCCTAAAGACCAAGGATGTCCCTTAAATACGACTATAGGTACTCCTTTCGCCTTATTCACACTTGCTTTCTTCACTGGGATTATCCTCTTGGGAGACTGGTGTGACTTCATGTATTTATTTACTGTGATCCTGTTCATCGGATTATATGAAACTTAAAGTTATAGATCTGCCAGGGATTCTGTGTACTTCATCATCAGCCGGAAGACGTCCTCTGTTGAACAAAGGCCTTTAAAGAGGGGGTGTTCCCGTTATCCCCATGCTTAGCAAGTGATTTAGGTATCGCAGTATTAGTGGTGAATTTACAGAAAACGTTGCTACCTATCTTCTGGAATATCTCTCAGTCGCCTCCCACGACACCCACGAGACGAAATAGGGATGTGCAAAATTCTGGCCCAGCGATCTATGGGAGTGGTTTTATTGTGTAAAAATACAGGCTTGCCAGAAATGATACTGACTCACCTATCGTAACCTATAGTTATATAGTACATATTCTATCCCATTGCCCTGGAATCCCGAATTTATTTTACCGACGCCTACCTACGTTATGTCAAGCATTTCCCTCGATCGAACTTTACGATTCGCACGCCCTGATAACGGGAAGATAACCTTTTAGTTTATTAATGTTTATCACCCGTTCAAAGTACTTATTCCACGGAAAAAATGTATCAGAACATGACTTTATAAACCAATTAAATCATAGTATCATAAATGACAGAAAAGCAGTATAACTCATAACCTTACCCTTGCTCGGTATACCTCGTTCGGCATTGTCGATAATTGTTTAATGTGTGGATCAATCAATACCAGATAAACGACATAATAATCCTGGGGTCACGTGTTATCACACTTATTCGCACTAGTAGAACACATTAACACACATCATTGAAAACTATGTCATATCCACTTCATATATACACTGGTGATCACTCGCGTAAAACAATACGACAATACCAAAGTGATTGAGTTGCGACCGATCGCTTCAGCTACTAACAACCGAATGCCGATTGTCGCGTCGCGGGCTCGCGGAGCCATCATGCGCCCGCGCTCCCGGTCGCTTCCTTACACACGCAAAAACAAGGGAAAAAATAATTGCAGTGTAAGTAATTGGAATACGAAATGTTCCGTATCCGTATTCTGGTTTCCTGATTGTATTGAGATGAGATGAATGAATGCGCGCGATCGAGCGTGGCGCCCGCGCCGGTTTTTGCGATGACTAGAAAGTTGAAGAACTACTCGGTAGTGCCATCGATTCGCGTGGTATTTGTAATGTAATAGCACACACACTATGCACGAATATTTTCGCACACACGTGACATTAACACCTAATGGCGTGTGGCTAATGCTTGTTGTTTTTTCAACTACGTCCTAGTAAGATTTTAGACCTAAAAACCACATCTATTGAATAAATTAATTAGTATTCTTCATTTTGCATCATGAAAAATTGAAAAATGTGGGCACGAGTGGGACTTGAACCCTTTTTCAATTTAGATTCAAGCTTAGAGTGGGCAACATGCAAAAATGACACCAAAAGACATATAACTATATACATTTTTGAAAATTTTTGGTCAATAAGTTGGATTCCATTTATTAAAATTTGGACATTAACCCTGAACGACTTACGACTGATATTGTCATCTAAACCAAACAAGTTTTGTAGATTGTGACGTATGAAGTGAGTCGATACAATATATTCATATCACATTGGGGTCATAAAAAATACGATTGGCACAATGATTAATTCATTTAGACTTTAAACCAAAAGGTCACGGGTTTAAACCTCGCATCATATAAATATTCGTATGTACGTTTTACGAGTTGTTTGATTTATGATTAAAACAATTGAAACAGCAGCCATAACACAGGAGATATTTCAGAATAATAGTTAACAGCGGCAAAGTCTCGGAAACCACATAATGACATCTACACCTTTCATATTATGCCTTTATATCACATTCTTCATACATGCTTGTCGATTTAAGGTGCTACTCATCTGCCCTCTTACCATGAACTTTAAGAGCTCATGGTAAAGAGGTTGGTCTTATTTCAGAACATTATCTAAACACGCAGACGCTTAGTTAAAAACAAAAGAAAATGAACGGAATTCAAACAATCAGAATAAATGTCAATTCAAATTTTGACAGATTGTGATGCTGGGTAGTTTGTTGCGCCGTTTCCTCTACCAGCTATATTATTTAGCACAAGAAAGCGGTGACGGGCGTTTTTGGGTGCTGTCTTGACGTAATTTGACGTTAAAAAGTACTTAAAATTTAGTCTATTTTGAATAAATGATCTTTGTCTTAATGGAAACTATAATGTTTAGCAAATATCTTTGCTAAGCGAATTGCTATTTGCAACACACAAGGTAGAAATAAAATGGCTATTCATAAATGCACTGTTACTCATTGTTTGCACAGATGCCGTGGTTATGGAGCGCGAACTATTGAATAGCGAGCGGCAGCGTGTGAATGGCGCCTTGTTTCTAGAACGAAACTCAAAACAATCCAATACTTAATTGAATTAATTCAGCACAAAAATAAATAAAATATCATCACAACACTTTTGTGAACTGTGACAGTTAAAAGAAAAAGGTGTTGTAAGGTGTACCTCATCATAATCATCAGTCGGAAGACGTCCACTGTTGAACAAAGGCCTCTTCACAAACATTACAACTAGCCATTAGGTACACGTACTACTTTGTAAATCTACCGGTGTGCCTGCCATACATAGGGCACAACTGCCAATTTAATTCCATTTAATTTGGAAATATTTCTCAAGAGTGAGAGTGGACTCCTTTGTAAAATTTCTTCAATCAATAGAATGCTGAACCACATTCGTAGCTGACGTGAAGCGTTACAAATTGATTTAATTTTATGCGCTCCGTTTATCTTGCTACCTAATTCGATAATATTATTAATTAAAAAAACTACATTTTATCTTATATTATACAAAACAATTGAACAATTCTTAAGATAATATAGTTACCTACGTTAATAAATTAATATAAAAAAATAATCCTTGATGTAGTAGAACGTATTATTAGTTATTCTGGGCAAAACCCTGCGACGGCAAAATGGTATGAACATCAACACGGCAGACATATTAAGATTAATCTTATTATTTTACAGTTTATGGCATCCATAAAGTAACATTAGGGTTTAATGTTCTAAAGGTCAAAATCCGACTCTAACTCCGGTATCGTTCGTAAATGACGGAGGTTGGCATTATCGGTAGCCTCATTACAGAAGGTCGTGTGCGCCCTAAAATGCTTCTATTGTGACGTCACATACAGATGGTAAAGCTGTAGAATATCACAACCAATTAGATCGAAGAACAGAATTCATTCATATACTACAATAAGAATGGAATGAAAATAAACGAGTGATCGACTAATCAAATTAAAACAATGATGTATATACGCCTGACCTTATTCACGATGCACAAAGATGACCCTAATGAAATACGTAATGAAAGGCAAACGACACCAACAAGATCTAATTACCATTAGTAAGCATTTGTTGTTTATAATTCCTCCACGGAATAAACTAATGTGTTGTGGTAGGTTACTATCACTATGAAAGGAGGTGTTCTTACCTTTTCGCTGTCGGTTGGAAGAGTTCCATATCCGTACCAGCTCCTGGCGGCCTTTAACCGGGGTTCTTCTCTGGGGGACAGCAGACCGCTGCCCCACCTCGCGAGGCCTTCGGCCACGGCCGCCACGGTCGGTGTGTTCGGGCTGCCATTTGGGGAGTTTGGAGACGGCGCGGTCTTCTCAGCCACAGGCGGCAACGTCGGCCGAGCGCACCCCGTCCGCCTCTCATAAATCCTCTTCAACGGCTCATCTATATCAGTCTCCAGCAAACCTTTCTTATCATTCCCTCTCTTGATCTCCGTGGGTCTTTTAGCTTCATCCTTCTGTACCCGCTTAGCGTCGGCCTCTTTCCGCTTGACACTCTCATTGGAATCTTGGCGACATAGCAACGCTTTTTTCAAACTCTCACTAGAGTCCTGTTTTGAGATCTGACCTTTTTTGTCCGACTCCTTGATAGAGCACTTCTTATCGTCTTTAGATAGCAGCGCACGTTTCAAACTATCCGTCGAGTCTTGTTTGTTTATTAGTTTTCGTGGGCATTCTGTGTTCAAGGAGTCGGTCGTTTTCGATATGAGCAGTTTAGAGTAGTCGTAAGGAGCATGATCATTGGAGGGGGGGTTTAGTTCTAGCGACCTTCGGTTCTTCCGCTTGTCTGCTGGCGCTATCTGAGCCTTGGCGGGCAGCAACCGACGCGACAGGAGGCTGCGATGATCAGCAAGTGGGGATTCCGGTCGCAACATTTTGAGCGGCGATACTGAACTGCCGCGTGGCTGCACTCGCCTGTAACAAAAACAAAACATGTTGAATTCGAGTCATTGGTTTGACTAATTTAAACAATCCTTCCAATTCTGTGTTATCGTTAGGTAAGTTAATATTTAAAGACCTTGACTACATAGTTTTAATAAATTGCCTAAATAGTATTAGTTATGTACGATTATAATACAGCAATAGGACAATGAGCCTATCTGTAGGCAGGACTTAAGTGAATGAAAGTAAACTTGCAATAATGTTTAGAAACGAACCTAGCATTTAATACATAATAGCTATAAACAGAATACATAAAGCTTCAGTCAGTTGATTATCATTGCGACCTCATATATATTTCGATATGAGAGTTATATTTAGTAGCACTATAGTGCAAGCCTGCATACATGGTTTGATGGCAACAAACGCGTGAAGCCTTTCACTCAAACCCTTGGAGAGGCGCTGAGAAGCCGTTATGAACACTTGAAGACTCTATTCCATTGTATCGGTACCTGCTGCATTTTCTCATATAAACTTTCACGATGTAGGGAAAATCTGAGTAGGAATATCACGGGAACTCCTGAGGTTACTACTGACGTAATTGTCGTACACGCCCACGTTTCCCAAGTTCAAACCTCGGCACGCACTCACACGTCTTCTCTAATTTATGTGCGTACTGTAAATTAGTTATCATTATAAACGGTGAAGGAAATCATCGTGAGGAAACCGGCACACCTCAGAGATTTTTCAACGGTGTGTATTTCTATGTTGGTTGACAGCGATAAGAAGAAGAATACAGTGTGAATAAAGTAGTCGTACATACCCGAATGATATAATACACTGAGTGAGGGGTCATTAGTCCTAATTAGCTGCAACGTAACCTCGTAAAGCAAGCCCCCAGACATTACCGTGTCAATATAATTAATTCAATGTCGCAGTTCACATCAAACATTCCACTGCGGCTTGGCTCATATCACGATGTATACGAGTGCCGTTGAGAACGATGTGAAATGTGTAAACACCGCGAGATAAGGCGGCCGGTATCTACGAAATCGTATACGAAACATAAAATAATTCATATCAAAGGTCTGGGTTATCGCGTCGTGCTATACAACACGTTGAATGTTATGATCTTCTTAAATATTGTTAGTTTATGCTTGTATTCCGCGTAGAGGTAACTTGATATAATTACAGCCGTTCAAAGGTGTAAACATAACATCACGCCTGTATTCCCCGAAGGGGTAGGCAGAGGTGCACATATAGTACACCCACATTTCGCCAGTTATGTTTTAGGTCCCAATGTAATCGGGGCGAGCTTATTGCCATCAACCGGGCACAAATCCAGACTCCGTGCTGCTACCGAGAATGACCTAGTAGAAAAACCCAATAATACTTTGCCGACCCGAGATTCGAACCCAGGACCTCGTGCTCAGCAGTCGCGCTTAGCGACCACTAGACCAACGAGGCAGTCAGAGCGTAGAGGTAACTTGATCTAATTACAGCCGTTCAAAGGTGTAATATTTTATTGGGTCGCTTTACAAACTGGAACGCAATTGAAAGAAAGAAGAGGAGGACTACATGAACCACTAACCAGCACAGTTTCAAATCACAAATTAAAAAAGACTCGAGGGATGTGTTTGCAAATAGTCAAATACACAGTACACACCTTTAAGGATAATAGAAATATTAGTTGTCGACAAAACTGTAAAAGAAACACAACACAAAGTATGCCACAAGCAATTTCAACATTGTCAAAGTATAATATCGTTCTAATGCTGCCATTTCTGAGTAGAAACACTCGTGACAGAAAGTCCCCTGGCTGCGGAACTAAACAATTTTCTATACTTTCGAAAGTCGGTTTTAGCTTGGTAAACATTATTTTTAAATTGATTGTAGGAATATTGCCTTCTTCATTTAAATGTAGATGCTGTTGGGACTAACAAGACTAAGACTGAATCGTTTTATGAAACTCGAAGTTTTTTAGCAGTGAAAAATTGTAATTCGTTTCCCAAATATGCAGTCAAGGTTCAATTAAGTTATGAATTTTTATTTATATTCTCAAAGTATTTTAGCAATTCAAGTCTAAAAATTGTACTAATGGTACTTTCATAGGTTTGCAGTCAAGGGTCAATCAAGTTATCCTTCCTTACCAGCCTTTATTTCTATTTTACATACATAAGTAATCCATGGTTTGTAACAGACGTCGTCACGAAGAATTACTGTACCATTTTCCATAATGTTAAACCAGATCCTTACGGAAGAGTTTCGGGCAAGAAAGAGATTTTAATAACATCAAACGAAACACTTTGGTGATACACTTTTATATTGTAAAAGGTGGGTCGGTTATGTTCGACACAATTCCCATCTTCTTTCAAAGAAATATAATTAAATACAGCCCAAGGCGTGTATTTGTGCGCATTACAAAATGTTAATTTTCATTGTTTAAAAATGAAAGTTAAATTAGGAAATCAGCGTAAAAATTCACATAGCACACTTCTTTATTTCATAAAACTACGCGAAAATTATACAGTTTGAAACAAAACATGTTAGGGGAAACTTTCGCATCTTTTGTTTAAATATTAATTACACAAAGAACTAGATAGTGTCATGAATAGCTGGTAGGAATTAAATTAAAACTATTTAAACTTTTACTAATTAAATTTTACGTTTAAAACTAAATATAAAAAGATAAAAAATAAGCGTGCAGAGATTTATTACAGTATTATGATTAATACGGATTGCCAATAATTAATAATTTCGATATATTTTCATAATCAATTTCGAAAACTAATATCTATAAAACAAAATAAACTAGTTCGACTCAGTTTTAATCCTATTCTGCATGTTAAACCCGGATTTGTGGTTAGACAAAACATGTTTTAATTAAATTAATTTCGTTTGCAGCGGTCAGAAGTTCAGAACTTATATCAGTAACACACATCCTCATATAAAAGGAAAAACAAATACCTACTACCTAAATGAATATTAAGGTTAATTGGACACATGTATCTCTGTAAGATTATTCTGATTGGCGAAGTCGATAAGCGATTAGACGGCTCTGCTAAGGATTGCGGAAACGATTTTCGCTCGGGACAAAAATGCGTTCCGCAGATGTTTGTCCCGAGTCTGGGTGTTTGTGTATGTGATATTTCATGTTTGTGCAAAGCACCTGCGATATTCGAGAAATTTCCACTGTAGGTAGATTTTTTTTAAAGGAAGAAACATACTGTAAGTAGATTCCTACGCATACATTAAACACCTTAACTGTATAGGATCAAACGGCTTCACCATAAATTCATGTCTTTATAAACAGTAGAACTTTAATTAAGCTAAGGCTAGACCAGTAAGGTGGAAGCATTCACAAGTAAATCAAATGCTAAGTCATTGAAATAAAATCTATATTACAGGTCTCCATTGCATGTTTCAACTGAATAACAATGCATCGACAACAAATGACCGTTCACATCGTTGATTGGAGTGGTCAGTAATAAGGTAATAGCCGAGTACAGTACAGAACAATATCCTAGCTATATATGTATGTGACATAATGGCGGCCCGACTAGTAATTTAATAGCCTAAGTGATTACAGCGTGGCATGTGATAGAGTCCTTTGTTCGGACAACAAAAGTATAATGAAGAACTATATATTTTGGATAATGAATTTAATGACAAGTTTCTTTGAGAACTATACTTTACCCAAGTCATGTAGACCTCGACTGTTCTTTCTATTCAGAAATAGTACCCTACTAAAAACGGTCTAAACTCTTTAGTACGAGTATTTAAGGGTTTGGAACGTTTTTAGACTTTTTTAGTTTTAGTGGTTTAGTAGGGATTTAAGGAGTTCATTTATATTTATTTTATAAAATTTACGTCTAAGTTCTCAAATATGTTTATTATACTAGAATAGTTAACGAAATACGACAGACAATATTATTTGTAGACAGCAAAGTTAAAAATACTTGGCATATTTGAATTCCCTATTTAAGCGTCTATCTTAATGGACAAAGACGGAAAATATGTTGTAACCCGTGTTCTTACACCACTGATAAGTCAGACGTGTCTTAAGTCATGTTCGGTGGTAATTAACGATAGCATAGGACTTTAAAATAACCATAATGACACCTAACGCTATGGACGACAAGATAAAACAAAGAATGGTAAACGAAACGCAGAATAGCGCTGTTACTAAAAAGTTGACAATGTTTAACAATTGATTAAATTATACCACTGTCGTTGATATAATAATGAATAGAGATGTCTATATAGGTACATAAGAGGTGATCAAATTAAGCATCGTTTATAATTAAGAGGGATGTTATGAGCTTATTAAGTTAAATGTCTAGCTGCATAAAAACGGAGACTGGTACTAAGGGAACAGGTCTAATATGTCGTAGAAATAATTTTATGAACTCTCTGACTTTTGCTTTACAGACTTGCTCTACAAGAGCTGTAAAATGTCAAAATTAAAGTGCTAGAAGTCAGGCATTAACAATTTTAACTAAAACTGTTACTTTATCAGAACACGCGAGAATTGTAATATGACACTTATTTAAAAAAACTCTTAATCCGCATTACTTGCCTATATTCCCAGCTAGGTACCTAATAATAATAATAACAGGCTATAACTGTACTACTGCAGGGCAAAGGCCTCTTCTTGTATAGAGAAGGATTGAGCATTGATCACCACGCTAGCTCACTGCGGGTTGGCGATTACAGATATTTAAATCCAGGTTTCCTCACGATGTTTTCCGTCACCGTTAGCCAGTGGTGTCTTAGAATAACTAAGAAAGTATTTCTAACATTGAAAAAGTCACATTGATACTTGCCCGAGTTTGAACCTGCAAGCTTGTGCATACAAAGTTAGGTGCCTACAAACAAGAAAACTGCCAATTATTTATAATATTTCTCATAGGTAGACAGGTTTAGTTCCGATAACAATGGGTCATTAGTTACTACAGTGGCTCTGAAACTGCGACAACCAACAATTAACAAATCTTATGAGAAATAGAAGTCCACACACCACAGACTGCGAATCTCACTAACATTATAAATGCGAAAGTGTTAGTAGGTTCATCTTTCACACAGAACGGATAGATGTTTCATTTGCATAGAGATAGTTTATGGAGCAGAAAGTTAAATTTAGCTACTTTTTACCCCATTAAACTCGCTGCTCGTGTGTGATAGGCGGCTAAGCTACCGTGCGCAGTCGTGCAACAACAAGTATAATTAGCTTTTATAGTTACTTAGTTTATCAAATTCTTCTTCTTATCGTATGGTTGATGAACAACCTAGTGTCAGAGTTTAAACCGCCTGTAGGCCTCTGACATGGCTTTACACACCGTTGAAAAATCTCTCAGGTGTGCCGGTTTCCTCACGATGTTTTCCTTCACCGTTTTTAGCAACTGATAACTAATTTACAGTCCGCACATGAATTCGATAATATATTGTTGCGTGCCGGGATTTGAACTTGCGACCTCTGACTTGGCAGACCAACGGTCATACCACTCGGCTATCACTGCTTATCAACTTGTCACATAATACAACTACTACTTGAATATTATGCAGTTGGACTTAATTATCTCGTTAGTCTGCTACTGGGAGGCTATCGATTCCATAAGACTTCCGATCCTCTAATTTTGGAAATGCTATACCTATATGATAACATATAGGTTTGTAATTCGCAGATAAGTCTTCAATCCATGTGATGATACAGGAGAACGCCTAGGCCATCCAAATGTAAGGTTTTTTAATGGTCTGCTGTA
The DNA here is from genome assembly GCA_946251915.1 of Abrostola triplasia. Taxonomy (NCBI): domain Eukaryota; kingdom Metazoa; phylum Arthropoda; class Insecta; order Lepidoptera; family Noctuidae; genus Abrostola; species Abrostola triplasia. The sequence continues at coordinate 10,315,875 of OX276433.1, forward strand.
GGCAGCCCCAGCGAGACTATAAAGCATAATTATAAATGCTTTACCGGACTTTTTGACGAGACCCAACAGCCTCCAACCAAGGCTATATTACAAAAAATTTAAGCGATGTAAAGTGTAAGGTTTTAAAAGAAAAACAAGATAACCATATCTGGCCAAGTGGTCAAGTATATACCAATAAACTATCTTTGTTGTTTACTATCGTAGATACCTATTAGGAGTCATGGCGACAGTTCAATCCATTAGAAAGTGACCTCATTTGTAATGAATATCTATTGTCTGGCAAACTACCAACGCCAACCGGTAATTGCCAACTAATTAAGCATTACTTTTACCGGTACACGCCAAGAATACAGCTGTAAATTCAAGTAGTCTAAGGGAATTGGGCTACTTTAGTACGTGGTTATAAAACCTTGGTCTTCTATTTAGCCTTGGAAGTTATTTACTATTTGCTGGTTAAGATCAATCACAGTAATATAAAGGCAAAAGTTTGTGAGTGTGTTTGTATGTTCCTTACCTCTTCACGCGCAAACGGCTGAACCGATTTTGATATATTTTGGTATGCAGGTAGCTGACACCCTGGATGTGTTAACAACATTGTTAACACATGCCTGTTATAAAAGTAGACTATGTGTTAACATAAGCTACTTATTATCCCGAAAAATATAGCGGGTAACACCGCGTGGCGCAGCTAGTATATGATAATTGGAGATGTGCCGAACTGCCGACTAGTAGGTAAAGCCGAATATTCGGCACTATTAGTAATGAATCTGAATCAGTAATTCGGAGATGAGATGAGATCCAGACATAATCGAAAGCAATGATCCGCAATGCCGACTTGTCGTTATTTTTGCCACCGACTACTCGGCCAGTCGACCAATCTCTAATAACAAGTCATGTGATAATAATATAATTGTAAGACTGCCTTGTTGGTCTAGTGGTCGCTTAGCGCGACTGCTGAGCACGGGGTCCTGGGTTCGAATCCCGGGTCGGGCAAAGTGTTACTGGGTTTTTCCATTAGGTAATTCTCAGTGGCAGCACGGAGTCTGGATTTGTGCCCTATTACATTGGGACCTATAAACATAACTGGCGAAATGTGGGTGTACTATATGTGCACCTCTGATTACCCCTTCGGGGAATACAGGCGTGATGTTATGTTATGTAAGGCTGAAATCAAATTCAGTCATGCGCTGAAGATTCAAATCAGGTTTTACTTTCAGTGTGCATCGAAAGATTACATACTTCAATGAAAATATTGAACAAATCATCTATTTTGAATGTTTACTCTCAGTAAATCATCGTCGAATGCTCTAACGCGTCGGCAACACACGCCGCTGACCTTGACAAACTTTTTATGAAGAACAAAATCAAGGCAAAATGCTTAATTTTAGTTATATTCATATGTTGTTGGGCCATAGCAACTAGACTCTACTTGGCGCAGTGGCTAAGCGATTGGACTGCTGCGTTGTGTTGCGAGTTGGATTACCGCACGCGACATAAGTTTGTGCAATCCGCAGATGTTTGTTCCGAGTCTGGGTGATTGTGTATGGCACGCTCTCACGATACAGAAGAAATTTCTAGTGTGTGGCGACGTTTTTATTAAAGAAAAAACTTCATATCCGATTATGAAAAATCTTCGGTATATTTCTTAATAATTGATTACCTATATGAGGATGCCTGTGGTTGGCATATCAGTGATTATAGATGCCATTAGATTAAAAGGCGCTTATGAGACATTTAACCGTAATAAGTAATAGATATATCATCATAATAACTCACCTCTTCGATTGTGTGGTCCATACCGACTGATTACAATATACAACAGTATCCATACATGTGCAGGTCTCATGGTAATCATTAATCAATAATGCACACATTCCCCTAGGCGAGGGGTGACGTCGCGATGACGTCACACGCTCGTAGAGACCTACACCGTCTAGATTTAGCTCCCGGTGACTCACTACTCGATATTTTTAGTATTTATTCTTACGCTATTTATACATTTTTGAATTTGAGTCTAATACTGTTACAATTTTGATAAGAGAAAGAAACATCATTTTGCTCCATGACTTGTATTGCATTGATTTATCTTGAAAAAGAAACCCATATGTCTCAACCTAGAGGTCAGTGACGTAAAATGCCATGAGACTCCAATTACTAATAATAGATACCTATAACTCTTTCCGGAGTCCCGTTATTTAGCTCCCGCTATTTAAACCACATTCATAAATGAAGCACGAAGTTCGAAGCACAAAGGTCAGCTTTCAACACGTGTGACCTACGACACTTAAATACACAATAGAGGTACTTGCAACATTTATAGCACGTGTAAGCTGGATGAGAATAGGATAGTAGGTAAATCCTTTTTTATACGTCGGCTATCACACTAATATTATAAAGGCGACAGTTCGTGAGTGTGTTTGTATGTTTGTTGCCTCTTCACGCTCAGACTACTGATTACTTTTGATATGAATTTCATATGGAGGTAGCTGACACCCTGGATTAACACATAGGCTACTTTTTCTCCCGAAAAAATGTAGCAGGTAACACCGCGGGGCGCAGCTAGTATTAGATATGTCTAGCAATCATCAAGTCAATAAAATGCTTCCTAGATTCTTCCTATTCGAGCTTTAATTAAGGAATTACTAGTATTGTCATATTTAATTCCAGGACTATTTTTTGGCTTTGCCTATACATTGGATTGCAATTGGTATCCAGGTCTTCTTCTGCTATCGTATGGTTGATGAACAACCTGGTGTCAGAGTTTAAACCGCCTGTAGGCCTCCGACTTGGCTTTAAACACCGTTAAAAAGTTACAGGTGTGCCGGTTTCCTCACGATGTTTTCCTTCACCGTTTATAGCAACTGATATCTAATTTATAATACGCTCATGAATTCAAAAAGACATCTTGCGACCTTTGACTTGGCAGCCGACAGGTATTACTCGGTTATCAGTGCAGTGGTATCCAGGTAGATCAAGCAAATAAGAAGTTTCTATAATATCATCGGATGCAAGTAAATCGCGGACACCACCAAATATTAAACACGCAACATAAAACCGCGCCGAAACTAAAATAAAAAATACCGCAATGACAAAAAGGTACGGTCTATTTACATACTTTCCGTATCTTCCGCCATCTTGAGTTATAATGACGTCACAAACAATTTATCCTGTTTACAACGAGTTGCCAGAACGTCAACACGAAAACAAAACAGACAGACATTAACAGAGCACATTACTTACATTTTTAACCGACTTCAAAAAGGTTATTTCGTTATACGATTGTGAAAAGAATACTATCAATCAAGGTTAGCATTATGACAAATTATTTATTTTTTTACATAAAATTGTAGTTATTATAATAGCTTTTATTATTAGACTATTATTTCGCCATTCAACGAGGCAATGTCGCCAGCCTTCTGGGCACCTTACCAGTCGACAGCGATGAGGAGGAATACTTTGATGCATATTTATTAGACTTTTTATTTTTATATATTATGTATATTTTATTAGTATAACAAAATGTATACCTATATAATGTAAATTATTTATGTAAATTTATTTTAATGTAATAAAATAATAGTAATATCTTTTTTTGTCTTAAGGGAGAGCACATAGAAACGGTATTACTCGTAGGACATATCGACCGGTACAATGATACCCTGATCGCATCATAGTTTTAGTATTTATTACTGAAGGATTCTTTCTAAAGTTACTTCTAATTTATATGTATTACTGTCGTTGCTGTGCCAATAAACAACAATATTTAGATTAACTATACTCCCTCTAAGACAAAGTATTTGATTTTACCTGTCTTTAAGGCTGCAGGTTAATTCCAGGATTAAGTTCATACTAGGTTAGTTTAAATCCTATACTAGCTTTCAATAGTTAAACCACTTTTATTTAAAGAGCATTATGAGTTTTCGTTGAAAAATCGGCCTTTTTATACATCAAACCCTAACATTCACATCACCATGTTATATAAAAAGACGCGAATCCATGAATCAATGGACTACATACCTACAAATCACACAAACACATGTGACATTTTGGCAGAATCTAATAAAGGTCCCTCCCTAACATTGTGCAATCCGTACTCTAGTTATAAGCACATCGTGGGCGGCCGCCGCGCCAGTCGACAAACAAACCCGGTCGCCAACATTATTGACAACCACTAGGAAGCAAAGTTCTGCGAGTTGATAAATAAATTGATGTCATAACCCAAAGATATAAATGGCGTTAGTAAATTGACTCTTTAGTAAGCGAAGCGTGAGATCTTTGGCTAGATCTCATGTCTTGCAAAAAGACTTAGAATTTCTCTGTAGTGGCCTAGAATTTAGGCACAAAACAGGAAACAGTGGCGTTTAAGAGAGGAGGCTTATGTCTAGCAGTAGGTCACATAAAAGATGATGATGATGAGCCTGGAATTTTGAATTGTGCCGTAGGTCAGTCTTGCACTCCATTGCAATGAAACTTTTATTGTCCCAAGCAAAAAGTGGGTGTGGCTTTTGAACGTTGTACTCTACGATGTGTAGGTGTAATTTCTTCCTCCTTCGTATCAAACAGAGCCGTCACATGGAAAAGGTTACGCTGTGATAAAGGGACCGGTCAGTCAACAAGGATGGTAACGAGGTTGACAGTTCAGGGTGCGCCGGACGTGTTTTGCACATCATTAGTGGGGACACCCTATACATATACACACTATTCACCCAGAAATAGGTCTTTTCTATGTCTTGTATTCTCCTGTATCATGGGTGCGTTCCACAAACATGAAATATTAGAAACACCCAGACTCGGGATAAACATCTGCGGATCATACAAATTATTGTCCCGTGCGGAAATGGAATCCGCAACCGTTAGTGCAGCAGTCCAATCGGTCGACAATCAGTCAATCTATCGTCTCACAGGTGATACACCTATTATGACACAAATTCCCGCTCTAGAGATCGCATATAAATACTAACGGGCGTTTTGGCAACCGTGTGACATGAATGATCGCGTGTATGCTGCGGGCGAGTGACTGACCTATCGATTTGCATCTTTACACGTGTATTCTCCCTCCCCCTCGCTTTAAAAGCAACTTTTCCTACAGTCGAACAAACAGCAAAGTATAGTTAGAGTTTACTGTTTAATTTGTCCCGAGGACATCGATACCCAAAGGAACTAAGTTGCAAAGGTAGGTAAGGTGTAAACTGGCAAGCACTCGAACGGCCTAAAGGTATCCCGATATTGTTAGCAACAGGTAAAACTTTAATAATCAATGATGCATGTGATCAAACCAAAAGTTTGAAATCATAACCTCACGTAGGCATGCCAATAATGGCGCTAATGTAATGAAATGTGAATAGGTCCACAAACACATTGGCACCTTCGTATAAGCGACAGAAAGTACCAAAGCACGACTCTTGCTAAACACATATAAAATCTTAGGCAAACAGTCTTGAGCTCGCCAATGTTTGCCAAATACACACGCGGAAACCAATGCTTGTTAGTACGGCTGATTTCGGCAAGAAAACATGTTTTATGCCAATTTTACAATTATTATCTAGATGGCTCATTGGTCGAGTCACTAGTGGTTGCTAAGCAGGACTGATGAGCATGAAGTTCTGGGTTCGTATCTCGGGTTGGGCAAAGTGTTATTGGGTTTTTCCATTTAGGTTATTTTTAGTAGCAACACAGAGTCTGGATTTGTGCCTGGTTAATGGCAAACTCACTCCCTTTTACCTTGGACCTAAAAAAAACTAAAAGCCTCCACTAAGAAATGCCATTTGCGACGTCTCTGTGATAAACTCGTCCAGGTTCGACCCGAGATCCTTATAGTATCTTCGACCCATCCTGCCACCTGTGTAGCATTTTTAGGGTCAGATATTAGGAACTAGGCACTACATACTTCTTTGTTAATGCGCTCTTGGACCATCTTTAATCGTAGCTGTGACATTTTTGATACGTAATATTTATCTGATTAAAGATTAGACATAAAATATCTAAACCAAACCCGAAGTTTGGTGCCATAAAATCCAATACAAAGCACAAACGTGAGGCGTGGGCCGTACCGACTGCAAAATAAACAGCCTCGTGTCGGCCAACGTGCAAATATTTGGTACCAACCACTGGACAGATAAGACAGAAAACACATTGTACCCAACAAGGCCGAGTGTAAGTAGGTAAATGCAACAACTTAAAGCGCACTACTAGTATTTTACATAGCGCAGTTTTTCTTCTATATTACTTAGCGCACCAACAGTTTTGGTACATCTAGAATAGTAGATCTCTACATCCCATCTGAGCGTTAAAGAACATCGATAGAAAAAAATCACAGTGGCAATTGTTTTTTATGCCGAAAATGTCTTTAATTGCTTAACCGCATCACAACCACCGATGCTCTAGAAAAAAAGAGCTGAACATTTTTGAACCTATTTACCTAACTTTGGTACCTATACTTAACTTATGAATGCGCTTAAAGTTCGTACGCTAAATGATTTGCTTCAAAATTAGTGTTATTTTCTATGCAGTGTATGAATACAGATCATATTGGTCCTTGTGATAGTTCCCGGCGTATGTTTAGCAGCTGGCTAACTTCCAGGCCACTATGTCTGTTTGTCGTTGAAGTTAGTCTTCTGTAAACTCATGCCATACGGTATCAACAAGGTGACGGCAAACGATATAGTGAGTCGAAGACCTGAATTGATTTGAATGTGACGTCACTGACGTGTATAGCACTATTATTTTGTGTGTACTGACGGAAGCATGCCAGTTTATAGTGATAATTATAATGTCCAATACATTAAGGAGTTCACATGTTATATGAGACTTAAAAAATCAATCAAGTTACTAACTTGAGTTTCTTGTATTATATCAAATTATATCTATGACGCCGAGTGGTTTCCGGCTTAGAATGACCACCCCCTTTCCTCCCGTGGGTGTCGTAAGAGGCGACTAAGGAAAAATCCAGAAGATGGGCAGCAGCGTCTTCTATAACTTTACCACGAACACTGCGACTCCCGAGCCGCTTGCCAAGCGTAGGGAGTAACCTATCCCTTTACCTAAGGTGGAGGCTTTTGTTCAACAGTGGACGTCTTCCGGCTAATAATGATAATAATGATATCTATCACTAGATAGATAGCTATATTTCTAATATGAACTTATAGTCCAATCAACATTTATCTCATTAATCATAACACCTATACTTAAAGACGGTTGTTTCCCCAAGAAAAAAGTGAATTATGATCCTGATTACCTCCAACTAGCTAACAACTTCTGAAACAAGTTCCAATGGAGAAAAGTTATCCTTATTGGCAACCATTTACTCGAAAGACGTTTCTTAACAGCGAACACAGAGGGTCTATTAAAAACCACCCACGCAGACCATTATTTCACTCAAATAAATAAAGATTTAGGACGGGAGATAGGATGTCTCGTTATTGCTACAGAATAGCGGGTTTCAGGCTTATTGTCACAAATCAGATAAGCAAATATGTTGAATAATATATCTGGAGGTAATTTAGATAATGAATTCTATATGTATAAATATCAACAGTAAAGGAAGGTATCATGATGATACCTTGAATTCATGATCGAAGTCGCTACATGGAGAAAGAAAGTATTGCTGATCATTGCTTGTTACATCTCGTATGAGTGAGGTCCTTTGCCATGCGACGGAATACTAGATATAATTAAGACTAGGGTTAACCTATTTATTGAAATATGTAATATATATCATCTTGTTTTTTTCAAATCCAAAGCCAATTGGTTGCCCAATATTTAGTGGGCAGTGGGTATTTCTATACTTCCGTAGACTAGGACCAAAAATTAAGTACCTGGAAGGTTACTAAATAACGTAATTTGAACTGAAATAACGTAACTTTGAGTAACATTTCAATTCCCTAAAAATAACAATAATTCCGCAGTAGATTTAGTTTAACCAAAAACACCAGACAAACGAAACGACATTTCTCAACATGCCTAAATATCGCACGAGACTGTACTGCAATAACTTACCCCTGCAGTCAGAAAGGCGAATTTTGGAATTACATATTCAGAGAATCACGCCTGACGAGTTTATCTCACATGCACGCAAACACACACACACACAAACACACGTGCGTGTCAGCCGCATCGCTCGGTAATAATACGCCCACGATCGAAACCATTAAATCACATATCTGCCTGTACCTAACTACCTACCTAGTGTGCATTGACATTTGAAATGGCAACAACATTCATGCGCCGTCTCGTCCAAGCCTACATCGTTGAACTTTTGTGGTTAGCTACACAACTACACTACTGACATACTAAATCTAAAACAGTACTCTGAGATGTCGGGGTCAAACCGTCTGAACAGTAACCTAGATTTTGGAGTATTCAGTTAAGTAGTGTTTTAGCCATAGAGATGTTAGAGCCATTAAATCAGAATATCTATCGGCAATATAGATATCAGTGATACGGAGTTTTCTGTTCTGTCAATTTAGCATATAACAGCCAAGTGATTGAGGCAAACGCAACGGCTGGTTAGTTCCATCCTGGTTATCAAACGAATAGGTAAGAATACTGCAAAGTTGCAATATCACCAAAACAAAACGCCAATTATTGATATTCTCGAAGATTCCAACCGTTGCTATACAAAACTTGTCTGTGACGCAATCAAGTCAGGAAAATCAAGTCTTATTATGGCAACATACCTTTAAGTCAAGTCTTCTGGTAAGGCCGAGGTAGTGACGTATGCGTTCAGTCGTCGCTAGAGGTCAATGTGAAGCCAGTGATTTAAAGCCCAAAAGAGAGGTTATCGCACAAAACAAGTTTACGATGAGCATCCATTTTTAAATAACTGGGTTTCCTCATAAACTTTATGTTGGTGTGGTTTGGTTTAGATTCTATGCATGTGAATTTTACTATTAGGTTGGCTTTCAATCGCCTTATTTTAAATTTCTAACACAGCTAAGATGAAAGGGTAAAGAAAAAGTACCAACGAGTGATAGCTATAGTCCTAGTGTTGCGGATGGTAACTATCTAAATAGACAGTAAATAGACTTACTTTTCTTACATAAAACATTAAGCTAATAAATTCCTCATCTGTCTCACAAAATGTGCTTCATTTCAACCCACGGGGAAAAATGACGTCATAATCCACATACTTTTGATACTACTTGATACATCACACATATCTTTAGAAAATAAAGAAATGTAGGTACGATGCGACGTTACGAATTGTATAAAAAAGGATATCTAAATAATCACTTATATAGAAGGAATAGACAACGATTGTGTTAATAAAAATTAATTAAGTACTTTAATAAAGAGAGTGTGTTGACAGGAAACAATGTCTTCGAGTTAGTAAAAGGTTAAACGCATTACAATTAAAGTTTAATTAAAACGCTTCTGCATTGTTAGGCCCTACACATGTTTCTAATCTATTCATCCGTTAGTGAGCTCATAACTCGAGAACTACTTAACCAATTTACGTGTTTTCTTTATACAAACGATATAAATAGGTGCTCATGCAGTCCAGTGTTAGTGTACCTATTTAATTTATGTTTATGGATTCTTCTTCTTTCTTATAACCAGTTATATCAGTAGGTACCACAGATTAGCGTGGAAAGGTAGCATGTCGATCTTACAAAATTTACCCTTTACGATGGCAAATATTTGTACAAATATTTGCGATATTTACGAGTAAAAAAATGAACCGTATTACATTAGACTTACGGTGTATTTTGTATTACTAAGAAGCCATGAATATTTGGGCAAATACGCTGAGTGAAGTGCCAGCATTAGATACGATAACTTAAAGTATACATATCAAGAGATATCAAGCCCATTTTCGAAGGGGTAGCATGAGGCACACATTGATTTTAAAACAAATCCCTAAGCATCGTTACGCTAGCAATCCAATAGACGTCCACTGCTGGAAATAGACCTCCTATATTGATCGCCCAGCATCTGTCCGGCGTAGCCTGACGCCAGCGCCTCTCAATGACCTTACTAATAAGTATGTGTTTTATACAAATTAATATATCATGACTTTTTATAATACTTTAATCAATATCCATTTAACACGCCCACTGTGCATAGATAGGCTTCCACACACTATAATCTATCGATATCCAACCTTGCGGTCGCGTTGTCTGTCTGCAAACGATCTACTGTTTACTTCAAGACGGATAACAATCGAGTCTGTCTGTAGACAAAAAGAGAAATAATTGTAACGTTTGTCATTGGGCAGGATAAAACTAGTTTTAAATTAATTTATGAAGATATTATCACGATGCAGAGTAATAAAATATTTTGTTAATATTTAAGTAAAAATATTATGTTTTAATTGTATCCTATTTTACGATCTTCTAGGAGGATCTTATTGTTTATTTATAGACTGTAGCTATAACTTGGTAACGAGGCTACGGATGCTCTTTTTTTATATTATAAGCTTTTATTTAACTTGCAATGTTTGTATGTAAGTATGTATGTGAGTTTCTTTAGATCAAATCGTGCAATCTAAATTAGAACCACTTCTTGACATCCTATTGAAATGAAATTTTGTATACATATGTAGGTTTGGTGACAATACAATATTATGGTACTTTTGAACTGATGTGACAATGGAGTCGAAAGTGGTCATAGGAACACTGTAACGACGACATTTCGCTTCAGTGTTCCTATAACCACCTTGCCTTGACAAATGCGTCATTCCGCAACCCCATCGTATTTGGGCTTGTTTGATTCGTACTTTGAGCCTAGCTGATTTAAAAGCTTGGATTTAAAAATATATTTGTAATATAAACTTATTATTGATATTATATAGTCACAAGTAAAATGAATCTAGACTCTGGACACGTGTCGTAAGTACTCTCAAAAGTGGGGTAATTTTACACAAGGTGGATGCCACAAAACGGTTACCTTTGACGTGGAAATCCCTAGTAGAGATGGTGAAACATTTTAGATGCCTTTCAGAACTGGTAAACCTATCAAACTGCAAAGGCAAATTATGCAGTCTTGTAACAGAAAGTACACGTACGCTCAAAAACCCACCGCAATTGCTTAACCCTAATCCGCTAATACGAAGGCGGATTTTCCAATATCCCGTCCAACTTTTCTACAAAAACCAACTTGTCCCGACGCTAATTCGAACCAGAACTTCTCATTTGACAGCTGCACTTGTAACCACAGACCAAAAAGGCAGTAAACTCGACCCTGAAGCGTCTCGTTCACTCGATCGGAACGCTCGACGCCTCTAGAATACCAATAGGGTTCTTATCATTACGAGCACAAGAAACCGGTTTTGTTACAACGATGTCGTTTTCAAAAAGCATTTACCTACCCGTATTGAGGCAATTGTAGTATACATCACCTTTGTTGCGAAGAAAGTTTTGAATTTATGTTGATATTTGGCCACTATTTTTTTCCCCTATGACTCTGCTTAAATCGTCTGTAATAGACGCAATAGATAAAGATGAAGTAGATTATCTGGATATCCAACTGGTATTATAATGCAGTCGTTCATTGTAGCGTTCTAAGGGGGAGGCCTTTGTTCAACAGTGGACGTCTTCCGGCTGATGATGATGATTATAAAGGTTATCGGCTTTTCCTTCTTTAACGCAACAAAGGATCGACAGACAGGCTTCATATGCAGAGTCAATGGCCCAGAAAGACTTATCCCAAATATTATTATTATTAAAATTAAAGAAGCACTTTTTCTATATTGATCACGGGAGCAAAGATGCGGGGAAAGCTAAGCTATTATAATAACTCAAATAAAAATGTCTGACTCCATTTAATAAATTCAAAGACAACCATTCTTAATACAAGGTCACTCACTCGAGTACTATTTCCAGGTACCTATAATACTAATCGCGATCTATGCAACTGCTGAAGTACAGATGCAGGAGATTTTGGGTCCGAAATGTTTTTTTACTGTTCTGTTTTATGGAGGATATTTATCATCAATATATAAATAAGTACCTACTATCTAATCAGCGAACGTTTGACATACGAAATCGTGACCGCCATTCTTAGAAAGCAATTTAAACGTAGACATGCATCACTTTCTCTTATATCCTTCGTTAGATTAATAACAAGCTGCATATAAGAAATAAGACTTTCAAAGAAACGATACCAAGTTAATAACTATTCGAAAACCCAAAATGGCTGTAATAAAGTATTTCTGCTAACTGTTACTGCGCTGCAATTCATTTAACAACGGTCTTTTACAACGCAAAGATTTTTTAATAACAGATAACTATTAAAAAGCAACTTAATAATCCTCACAATAAATACCAACAGTTTCTTCCCCTCAGAGAAAGTAATTATGCAAGCACGGAAACAAACAGCTAATTATGCGCGTACGCAGCAAACAAGAGGTTGACCCACCTGACCTTTGACCTTACACCACCGGTAGAGTACAGTCGGGGCGCGAAGGTCAAACCGCTTTCGCTCAGTACCATTAAGAACTTGGCAATAACAATAGATAAAAAAGGCCGGTCCTAAGTGGATTAATCCAGTGAAGCTGAAGACTTAGAAATGCTATCTATTGGACGTTTCCATATAATCTAAATCGAACACGTCACAGTATCGATAAGCCAACGTCATCGAAAATCGTCAAGCAATAAGTAACCTAGTATCCAAGCCTAACTAAGACTAGCTAACTACACACTAAAGCCCAATGTGCAAGACATTTAAGGCTGACCACACAGGTGCGTCATTGCGATAATGCGTCCCGGTTCTTTAGACAACTGTGATACTCGTACTAGAATAAGATACTAGACGATAAAAACGCAATTGTGTGCAAGGAATCAGGATAGGCCTCTTCTATCTCAAACAGTGGACTGAGATAGGCTAATGTGATGATATAAGCGATTTCGTAATAAAAACTGTGACTTGTATGTTGGTGAATAAATGTAATAAAATAGGTATCACACACCTATACATACAGCGGTTGATTCAGGGCTTTAGAATGCCACTTATAACTTTTTTCTTATGAATCATTGCTCTCGCTTCTACCGAAAACCGGAACTATCTGTGGTCTTCATGCCAATATCATATCTAATAACAGATAGTATTGGATCCTTAGACACTAGGGAGACTGCCTCGCTGGTATAGTTATGATATAAAGTTTGACTGGTGGAAAATGCCTTAGGCATTACGTCCGCCTTGTACATCTGTTTTGTATGAAGAAAAAAAATATATAGTAGTCGGCTGGTAGCTTAGCACGACTGCTGACAATGAGGTCCTGGGACCTGAGTTCAAAACCCAGGTCGGGCAAAGTGCTATTAAACTTTATCATTAGGTCATTGTCAATAATAGCACAGAGTCTAGATTTGTGCCTGATTGATGGCAATATGCTCGCCTCTATTACATTGGGACTTGTAACTTGACTAGTGAAATTTGGGTGTATAATACGTCTGCCTACCCTCCAGGGAATACAGGCGAGATGTTGTTTTTTCGGCCTTAAACGCGTTATTACGCAACCAGTCCTTAATGACGATTTACCTTCACGTTACGTGACAGCCCACTACAGTTGGAAAGTGTCATCAACGTTGACTTTCACCGTTCGTGGCTCGCGAGCTGTGTAGCTAGTGTGATATATATTCCATAATAAAATAATTACTATTATTATTCTAATGTGCAAGTGTATCAGCTGTTTTTATTTCCAGTTGTCGACGGGCCGATGAGAAATGGGTCAGACAGTGACGTCATTTGCCAGAGTTGCAGTATTCATTTTTTATCATTGTATTATGGGATATATAGGTACTTACTGGATTATGCTAATATTGTTATTCACTAACACCTTGAAAATGAATTGGAATTCCCAACTAATCCTTAAGTTCCCAAAAAAAAAACATCACCAGCTCATAAATAATGCCTCCGGCTAAGTTTTGGATATGTATAACGTTGAGTTAGTTAGGAAAAGTCTTCTTCTTATCGTATGGTTGATAAATAACCTGGTGTCAGAGTTTAAACTGCCTGTAGGCCTCTGACATAGCTTCACACACCGTTGAAAAATCTCTCAGTGTGCCGGTCTCCTCACGATGTTATCCTTAACCGTTTTTAGCAACTGATAACTATTTTACAGTAGGTACCTACGCACAGTTCGAAAAGACATTAGTGCGTGCCGGGCTTTGAACTAGCGACCTTTTAACTTGGCAGTCCAACGGTCATACCACTCAGCTATCAGTGCGCTCAAGTAGCAATAAGTAGAAGTATGTAGTAGATACTAAATGCTATTAGAAAGTACCTACAAAGCACATATGTATTATATCACATACCTAAGCCCTTTAGTTATTTTAGTACGCCGTCATTAACTCCAGTTTCAAGCAATTAGGCTCTCCCCTATTAAATGGGACTAATTGTCGGGCGAAATGTGGGCGTGGGCGTACACCACCGCCTACTTCTACGAGGAATAGGTACACCTGTGTGATAATGTGTAACAACAACACTGCTAATACGGCTATTGATAAATGAACATCGGATTTTGATACTAATTATGAGTTCAATTCGCCTGTGTACATGAAATATCGTGTTGTGCATTTAGAACTGCCCCCTTACCATGAACTCTGAAAGCAGGACAGTTTACGTTGTGGAAGAAAGACGACGCATTACACTGCACATAGCAGCATCTCGCTTCCACATCGCAAAATGTCCTGCTTTAAGGGTTTATAGTAAGGGGGCTGTATATTTTGTGTACGATAATTATCTAATTAAGATTGTAACGCTGTGTACTAAGCAATGATATGACATCATAACATCGTATTACAAACGCTTGTGTGGGAGTCCTAGCATGTACTAACAACATCTATGGGAACATTAAGATAGATGCTAGTTAATTCTACAATAGCTTACCATTATGAAGTAAGACTACTGTGTGACTTGGCCCCCTTCGCCCCCTGCAACAATTTAAATGGTCTATATAAATAAAAATCTATGTTTGTATGTTTGTCCTCTATGCGCTCCTGAACTGTTCATCAGATTGTAATAAAACTTTGGTAGGGCTTTCTGAGGACGGCCGAGAGGGTTTCTGGCGCAAAAAGTCTATATACCTACTTTATCCGAAATCCACACGTATGACGTCGCGGGAATCACATAGTATTCTATAAATAATAGGTACGGCAACTACGGGTACCTACATCGAAACCAATTAAGTATAAAATCGTTGAGATCTACTAATATCTGACCTAGTTGAGGCAAATTAATTGAAACAGATTTCGCGTTCAGACTCGAGATTTGATGAGAAAAAACACTAAACCGAGTTGAATCGAGGCCGCTAAATTGTTACCTACGCTAATCGCACATTGGGTACAAACTAAAACGAATATTTCTCGATATGAGTAATTTGTAAAATAAATCGATTAATATGTAACTGTAGATCGACCGTTAGCCTTGCGCTACGTAACGTCAAACGATAAAATTTCCCTTTTACTATAATAATGACCAAACCTGATTTAGACAAGTGGAATTAGTGAGGCCTTCGCTCTATTGAAACAAAATTATTCTTTATCACGAACAATCACAATTCATTTTTTCACAACGAATACGATTAACCTTAGTTTTATTATTCATAACGACCGTGAATATTTCTAACATAGTACACTCTACACAACGGCCCAAACGTGGTAAACAGAATACAACTAAATCTGACAATAGTGCCATCAACATCGTTTAGCGTCCATCCATCATTTACACTAGAATAAGTACCTAAATTAGTTTAAAAATAAAGCGTAATATGGAATGCGCGTTCATTGGCTGGAATGGAGCTGTTGCTTAGGTATTTCTAAATTCAAATGATTTACTATGCATCGCGACGGCAATTTACCGTTCGGCTTTAAAATTATTAAGATGGAGTTCACGCAATAGCTGCAAAATCATAACTCAATAAAACTATAATTAATGTTTCTAAATTTTATCGAGAACACGTCGTCGTCAGCGAGGCATAGAACAGTCAGCAATTATTTTCCAACGTTGAATTATAGTAAACGTGGCTGAAGCCTTGAGTATTTTAATTCGAGACGAAAAAATGTTTATACATCAAAAGTTCGGAAAGGATCCGAAGACGAATTGATCTCTGAAAATGTACAAGAGCCGACAACTGTTACTATATTTAACTTTGACCCACATATACAGGTTCAACGACTTACTTTCAGATATACATGCGTTGGATCGTAGCTCGTGAGTGCATTGCTAAGTAAGCAATAAACATAACTAGAACTAAGTGCCTATTAATGTTTTAATTGACAAAATGAACACTCAACGATTGTAAGGCCATTAACGCGATGTTTTGAGAACGTGGTACGCATACAAAAAAAAAACATCTAATGAGGATATTGGTTGCTAGGTTGCACGATGTAGGTACAGTCAGAAAAAAAAAATCTTGAAATAATTAACCAACATAAACTTGAATTCTAATAAATAATTATTTTTAAATACCAAATTAAATTATATACCTCATATCTACCTACATTGAAAGCATTAGCCTCTAGTAAAAAATGGTCCTTTATCGCGAAATCATTTTACAGACCTAACTCTTACTCAACTTATAAAATATTTTAATCTAATAGGTAGGTAAATCCACTTTATTAATGATTCTTTTAATCGAAATTCACGCAGACTTAGTCGCGAGCATACGCTAGTTCACTTGTAGTCCCATACGGAAATTAACCTCGCAGATCTTTTCTCAGAAGGTCAAACTTAAACACTACGCAAATAGACACCGCAGTCTACCTTACAGATAAAAAAAGTGTTGTCCTTTGATTGCTATGATAAGCAGCGCATAGTAACAAAATTCTCGTGCTTATGAAAAAAATATTATTCGCATAGGTACTATTATTTTAGCAGTGGCCTAACTCGGATAAATATTATGGCGATAGCCACCTAATAGATATTTATTCGTTCGTTGATTATCTGTCGTTTGCAAGTCAAAAAATAGAGATGTCAATACACTTAAGTAGTGGTGTTAATATAGCTTTTATCAACGTATCTTATAAGTGAGAAAGAAAATGTCTTTCGTGTACCTAAACATTCTTTCATAAGCATAATCTTCATAGAACACAGCAGAACTTGAACCTTGCACCAGTTGCAACTCAAGATCGCTCCCTACGCCCGAGCCATTACATAAAAATTCTTACTCCAGAAATCGTAAATCTTCAACGTCGTTAAAAAATCAGCACCGTTTAATTCTAGACGAATGTCAAAATTAAAAAAAAAATAGGCATTACATAAATAATAAATTATTTTATTATACCGTAACTGCGTAACGTGTGATGAGAACATTCAGCTTCAAACTTCGTACATAGAGTAATCAAATGGAATATACTGAGTACCTACCTATTGTTTTATCTAAGCAAGGTCGTATATTGTTTAAACATTGTATAGTGTTTAATCAATAGCTAGTAGACGCAAAAAGATTTTTATTTAATTCAATAGTCAAGTCTCAAATAGCATCGAGCGGCGTCGTAGTTAATCCCTACTTAATATTATAAACGCGAAAGTTTGTAAGTATGGACGGATGTTTGTTACTCTTTCACGTTAAAACTACTGAATGGATTTTAATGAAATATCATATGGAGGTAGCTGACACCATGGATTAACACATAGCATTAGCTGAAATAACGATTAAATCTTATGCGGCAAAACAAGTAGGTACCAACCTAATAATTCTTAATTTAATTCAGCAACCACTTAAATCAAATTCCATCATTGGCTAGGGACTGTAAACACGAAATTCCCGCGTCATGTTCAACCGACTGTTTATAATTAACGGGTCGATTACGAAAACAGTGGTAAAACGTTCGTGAACTTGGACTTAAGTTTACACAATGTGACAGATTTCAACATTCAACTTTTTAACGTTGTACGGGCCCAGCGGCGTTCCGGTGGTATTTTATTATGTATTTATAAAATAAAACTTATATTATAGTATTTCACAAGGCTTAGTTTAATAATTGATTAAATTATACTTGCTGCTGTCGTTTGTATGTCAATAGACCTAAGAGGTGTTAAAGTTAAAATACTTTTTAAACCTCTCCTAATGTAACGACCCCCGCATGGGGCATGGATGTTTCACTGAGTCTGCTTCCCATACAGTTTATCAGTTAGAGGGTACGACAGCATCGTTGGTCTAGTGGTCGCTAAGCGCGACTGTTAAGCACGAGGAGTTCGAATCCCGGGTCGGGTAAAGTGTTACTGGCTTTTTCGATTAAGTAATTTTCAGTAGCAGCAAGGAGTTTGGATTTATGCCCTGTTAATGGCAAAGGCAATAGGCTCGCCGCCTGTCACATTGGGAGTACTGGGACTTATAAAGTCACTGGCGAAATGTGGATGTATTATGCACCTCAGGTTTTTATAAACTGGGTCTCGAACTGTAAAATCAATTGAGTTGAAACTGTCGCAAGTAGATATTTAATAAGATTTTATCATGACTGCCAATTTAACTTTTAAGCAATACATACCTAGTTAATTAATAGCCAGATGTGAGCACCTTCGGCCAGAATTAGACAAAAAAGGTTTTAACCACATTAAAATCCTGTTCATCCAAACTAATTGCGTGATACACGTAAGTAAGGCACACCCACGCTTAAGGCTGCCACCTTTTTTTGAAGAAAAAATAGGTTAGTAGTAAAAAAAAAGTACCGTACCTAGTAATTCAATAAACAAATTGGAATATAAGATAGTACCCATAGTACGGCCTTCGTATCTTGGCCATCCTGAAGTCAGTCGATTAGCTGCGCAGTAGCCAATTTCGTTCCTAAAAGATCCATTGCGCAGCAATTTGCCTAACTTCAGGTTCGCCAAGACACGTCGGCTGTACAGTACCACACTTTTACTTTTTATTAAGTAAATAGGTTGGCATTACGTAAGCCTGTTCTTTATATAATTTCGTCATAAAATAATTCAAACAAAACACGACAATTGAATTAGCAATAGAAATATACCTACTTAGTACATTTCGTAGGTACCTACTTAATAGTTATTTTAGTAGGTACCTATAATTGGCTTAAATATAGTACGATACTATACATGTATACATACATACATAATAATATTATGGCAACCATGCCCACGCTTCCCGTCCTTGAAAAATTATCACGACGAAAACTATACCAACCTTCAGAATGGATCGTCGATAACCAAGCAAGTTTTTTATAATTGAATTAGGCCAAAGTTTCACGTATACAGCCTATACTCTTTTGTTTTATTCAATTTGGAAATGACCTAATTTCTTTGTTGGGTTGATATATTACGTGTTAATGATAATCATAGATTATTAATCACAATTCATTCATATAATCTGTCATGCCCTTTTTACATACATAAATATAATTAGACAGAGGTGTATTGTCTTATGACTAGTTTTTTCTGATGACGTTGGCGTTCTTAATTCAAATTAGGTACGAAACATGATAATGAGCTGAAGTTTTTTTAAGTATTTATTTGACAAATATACAAAGGTTTCCTTTGTATTTAATAACAATATAAAGGTATATTGCTATACATATTTGGTACTACTGTACCAAATATGTATAGCAATATACCTATATAACCAATATATAACGATATTCATATATTATTGAAACAGCTTCCCTATAAATCTATAGACATAGTCAAAAAATAAGGCTTTAAATTTGAAATATACTCGTGTCTATAAACAACTACCTACACAGTTTACTTTAAAAACCTGTTCTCATAAATCAAAACAAAACAAATTAAAAACTAGCGATATACAATTTACATTACGGTTTTTTCTAATACACCTAATCTGAAGCAATTAAAATTAAGTTTTCTACAGTAATTATAGTATTACAATTAATTTAGATATCATGAGTAATATTTTTGCTTTATGACAAAAAGTTCCGATGTTAGCAGCAATCAAAATTACAAGCAAAATAAAATAACATTATTTGTATTAGTGGAAAAATGCTGTGTTTAGCACAGAAATAAAAAATATTTAGACGCTACACAATAAGTAGCTAGTATATTAATTAAACAAAAAAAATAAAGATAATACCTTCTTAAGATAGCCAAAAAAAAACAATTTTATTTAGCTTTAACTAGGTATAAATCTTAATGATCAAACTGGAAACTAATAAAAACTTCATCAAAATTATACTTACTTAATGAGGACTTTAAAAATACACTTTTAATGTTCATTCAAAATTCAATTTATTTTAAGTAGGAGCTACAAAGAAGACTTTTTATAATCTTTAAATTCGACCTTTGGACTCAACAAGCAAGACAGCAAGTTAGCCATCGTGTACGTTAAGCCCGTAACAAACGTAGCTATAATATATATAAACCAGCTGCGCCCCGCGGTGTTACCCGCTAGATTTATTCGGGATAAAAAGCCTATGTGTTAATCCAGGGTGTCAGCTACCTCCATATTAAGTTTTATTAAAATCTATTCAGTAGTTTTTACGTGAAAGAGTAACAAACATCCATCCATACTTACAAACTCCGCGTTTATCATATTAGTAGGGATACAGTAATACACTACATAATAGAAATACCTATATATTATAGCAACGTTTTTAGACGCTTAAAGACTACTATGCAAATTATATAGTAATATCTTGCTATAATATATATTATGGCTACGTCTGTAACGAGCCTTATTTTTTCTCCTGGCAATGAAATGTTTCCAAATTTAATCGATCATTTTGATATCGAATAGGTATTCTATAATCTGTACTAGAACCGAAGATAGAGAGCCGTTTAGCAATTAAGTAACTAAGAATACTAAACAATGTAGTGGTGACGTCATCATAAAATTGACATAATGGTGTTTTTTTAAACATGATGTGACGAATGTGTTTACTCTTTACTTCTACTTAGGCCTCTACTATAATATCTTTATCGTGTAGCCACAAAAGACTATAATTAAACTATGGAAACCATTATTTATTAAACATTTTATCGTTAATAGTTAACGTGTGCTTGCTAATTCAAACAAAACTGACTGTTGATAGGGTCGACTCTCGAACCTACCCATGTCGATAAAAAACAATAAGTTATCTCACAATCGTTTTTGTTAACTGTAGGAAGTTTACCGGCTTTAAGTTTATTCATTTACATCGATATAGTCTTATGTGATATGATACCTTACTTTAAAAGTCGACTTTGTAATAGCAACTGTTAACTCATAAATTGTCTCCGAAATGTCATAGGCAACAGTCTGAAAATCCCATTAATCTAAACACGCACGATCGTCGAAAACAAAATATAAAAATACCTCCATAATAATTCTTGAATTTAGAATGCACTACATTCCAATTGTAATTTAAAATTTATTTAGGTATCTTCAAGGATAACTTCACATTTTTATTGCCTAACCAATATTTAATGTAATCGATTAGTGGCATAATATGGTATAGTAGGTTTAAGTATGAGTAAAGTAATCGAGTTGGATGCGTTCCGCTCGGTTCTCGGCGAAAGTCGCCTGGGCCGGGCGCCAGCGGCAGTCGATATAAGTGAAAGTGGCGACGAAAGCAGAGTGCGGAAGAACTGCTTTCTTGCGTTACCCCCAGCCCAGAACCACTCGATATCCTGTTATAGAAGTAAACAGCGACAAAGTCTAGTCGATGTTGTTTTGTGTTACAACATTAAAAAATATTATATACAGATAATACCTACCTATTTTTATAATTTGGATTCACTCACCCATAAAATCTTCAGTAAAAAACATGTAATTTAGTACCTACTAGAACTGTACACTATGTCGATAATGACGACTTTAAATTCAAATTATGGCATATTTAGCACTTAGGTCAATTTGATCATAACTCGAAAGGTAATTTGCAGATTTTTTTTTAAATTATGAATTACCACAGTTTTTTCTTATTCTATATTCTCTTCATTATAAATTAATTAATTTTAAATAGGTAATA
This sequence comes from Abrostola triplasia, assembly GCA_946251915.1. NCBI lineage: Eukaryota > Metazoa > Arthropoda > Insecta > Lepidoptera > Noctuidae > Abrostola > Abrostola triplasia. The sequence continues at coordinate 10,337,735 of OX276433.1, forward strand.
TTGTTTTGAATATAAGACAATATGTAATTAATCATTAACCTAAACCTAAAGTAATAACCTAATCATTATTTCATTAATAAATAATGTTCAGTACTTTTACTAAAAGTGTACATTAAACACTATTAAACATTTGTATATTCTTATATTGACCGTTATCTTCAACATAGGAATTTATCAATTCCAATTGTTACTGGGGTGTCTCATTATAATATAATCTGGTAATTATAGGACTGTTTTTTTTTTAATAACTATGAAGTAGATAGTAGGTAAAATATCTTTGTATGTTCCATAAAATTGAATTTAAAGAAATGAAATTCAGACTTACAATGCAGTATACAGCTGCTATTAAAATTAACGCCTGCCTTTTTATTAGCATGTGATTGTGATTGTAAAGACATACTAGGTGATGTAAGTTGATGTATGATGCATTTCCAGTCACATATTTTGCAAAAAAAATAGATAATTACTGTGTTTGTTAGCAGGTCCTTATTTTACACAACTATGCAATCAATCAGTGGAATTCTTTAATAGATTCTTTCACAGCATCCATAAGTTTATGGGCCAGAGGTACATTTTTCTTTTTATTCCAAATAAAATGAACCATGGAAATATGCATAAAGGAATATCATAAAATACCTAATATCACCTAATTAAGGTCTGCCTACCCCTCTGGGAAACAGGTGAGACTTTATGTATGTATGTATAGCAAATGTGAAAGTTTCTGAGTGTGTATGTTTGTTACTTCTTCAAGCTATAACGGCTGGATCAAATTTGATAAAATTTTGTATGGAGGTAGCTGTCACCCTGGATAAATTCAGAAGCTATTTTTTACATCGAAAAATGTAGCGGACGACACCGCAGCTAGTATTTATATAAAGCTGATATTTTTATCTATGAATCATAATGTTATTAAGCTTTTACCCAACTGATATTGCTTATCAGAGAATTGTTTTAGAATTTAAAAAACAATTGATAAATTAAATAGGTAACTAAGGAAATTTATATTTCATAATCTGTTATAGGAGTTTTAAGTACCTTTGCTATCACAATAATAGTATAGGAGTTAAATCGTTAGTCTTTATTTATGTATTAAGGCCTTATCTGAACGCAATCATTTCAGAAAATAAAGACAGTACAATACTAATGTAATATTTCTCATAAAATAGCTATTAAACCAACTAACTATTTATTCATTAACAAAAATATTATTTTAGTAGGTACGGACTTACAAATTTGCATTAGCTGTTGTTGTTGTTGCATTTGCAATGAATCCGGGTTATAAATTGATGTTTATGATTTTCTTACTAATGTGGATTATAAATGACTAGCTCGTGGTAATTAATGTAATTGTTAGGATTAAACTTTCATTTATAGAGCTTATTAGGTAGCTATAAAGACTAAGGAGTATATATACTTCAGATTTCTTTATAGTAAATCTATTATCTCTTATGATAAATACGCATCGTGTACAACAAGCGTATTTATCGTCCCAGCTAAATCAAAAAGTAACCAGTAAGAAAAAGTAACATAAATGCTAAATAAACAAAAAAATAGTTGATACCGTACCGGTCGTGCATCAACGTCGCAGCGGCACGAACGAGCCAGCATGGCTCTCACGGCGCAAGAACCGCAAATAAACACCAACTTCACTAAACACGTAGAGCACAAAGTTGATTAACTTTACCCACTACGTTCACATCACGCACTATTTATTGAATACACAGTGATTTTAGACCTTTGATCATAACACAGACCACACTTAACACGAAATCACTAAAATCCTCGCCGATATCTTCCACAGAAACAGATTGAATGTACACAAATAAACCACCTCCGTGAGACTACTTGCGAAATGATATGTCAACTACCTAGTCAAATTATCTCAAATATACTACAAGAAAACACTAGATACACTAAAGATTACATGTATTTATGTGAAACAAGTTTAATTAGAAACTAAAATACTAATACAGAAGAATGTTTTGCGTCTATTTCGTTTGAAATACCTTAAAATTTGAGCGATACGCGAACAAATACACCACCGCTACGCAAACCTATCCGAAAACTGGAACTGGGAAGGGAACAAATTATCATAGCGCCTTGCAGATAGCCAACCGAACAAAAAGAAAAATCTTTCACTTGACGTTTGACACTGACTTATGATTGACATTTGTAGTGTTGATATCCTAATTTTAAAGACTCTACTATTCAGAATGTATTTAATCATTATAGAATAGAAATCTTTAATTGCAAAGAAATATTGGGAATAAAAAGAAGTTTAAGTCTTTTTCGTTATTTATAAGTTTACATATTTTGTATTAAGATGTTAGGGATCATAATCAAATAAATTTCCTCTGGGCCTATTATATCAATGAAGACTGGTACGGGATCAGTAGAAACTCAAATATCTAAATGTCAATCCAAAACTATTAATACACACTCATTCGGCGTGAAACAAAGATATGATATGATATAGGTATATGAGATGAAAATTTCCTAGAATATTTTTAATCTATACTAGGAGTTGGTTATTGTGTAATTTGCATTTGACTGTACCACTACTCACTTTATTTGGAGAAAATTAAGTAAGTTTAAATTAAAGGTTTTTTTTATTAACACTACACTCGGTTAAATTACTATATTAGTAACTAAATTCTACCATATTTTTTGTAAATTTTTCCATAGATTAAAAACAGTTAATTCGCATTTCACGTTAATTTACGTGCGTTAATGAACTAATTTTCTTGCAGGTTTAGGGTAAAGTTAAAAGATTTTTTATTTTATACTTTGAAATGAAGTTCCTTATCCACTATTACTTACTGTTCCAGACGCAAAAAATCTTGTACTCACCTTGTCTTTTAATCAGTGCAATAAGAATAAACTGGATTAATGAGGGTAGATAAACATAACTCTAGTAAGTGCTAATAAGGTTAGACGCAGATGTAGTAAGTAAATTTAATTCAGTCGTTCTAATAAAATGGTAAATTTTATATCCAGCGGCTTTCAAATGTTAATGCTAATAAAACAAGTTTAGATTTCAAATCTGTAATCACAAGTAGGAATCCAGAAAGTCCACATTCTGTAGGTAAATGTAGAATAATCGTTACAATTTAACAACTGAACATGCCTATTAATTTAGTTATAAAGCTAAATTTTACACTAAGTTCTTTAATATCGACAGTAAAATATTTACTATTTTTCATTATCTATCTACCTACTTACATGACACTACTTCGAATTGTTCAGAAGATCAAAATCAGTCAATAACAAGACCTTTTATTCGAAAAGAAGTACAATCATAACAAACTTACTCAGATATAAATTAAACAATAAAAAAATAATGGAAACTTAGGAAGCAACAAGATTAATAAGTTCTAATATTTGTCAGCAAAAATAAAATAACCTCATTACATTATTCAGTATTATCGTGCAAGAAGTGAAAACAGATAAAAACGACGAAACAATATTTAAAAACTGATGAACAAGAGACTCAAATATTATGGTAATAAATAAATAACTAAAACAACATGAACAAATATTTTCAATTACACTTGTCTTCATACACAGCTTCAATGATTAACATTGTAGCGAAGTCCGTTCACATTTTCAGTCTTACAATTTATTTAGTAGCAGTATGCTCCCAGGTAAACTAAACGGGCCTAGACGAGATCTGATATCTACCGCTCTTACAGCAAAGTAGTATTTAAAGCCAGCCATGAACTGCGTCAAGGTACACGCCATTGGTAAAGGGAGCGCCTTGACGTCTCCAATCTTCTTCCATAACGCTGTACTGGGGGGGCATGTAGTTTCCTGGTACGCATATAGCTGATAACTCGCTATCTCTTCATAACTGTCTTCTTGATAACCTTCTATTTTCCAAGATATAACAATTCCGTTTTCAACTTTAGACAATTTGAGGTCAGGCGCAGGAGGTAACGCCTTCCAATTTGGTGGCTGGTATTGCTTCATAGCATCTGGAAGGGGCGCTGGATGTCTGCCGTTTGGTATCCTGGTTATTCTTACTGCGCTTGACGGGCCTCGCGTCATTTGGGGCGTCGGACCTCTGTGTCTCAAAGCTGGAATAAATATTTCATAAAGAATTAAAATTAAATAGCTTTTTGTTAAAAAGAATAATATATTTAATTTTAATTTACTTACCTGGTGTGGGAACGGTTTTTAACATGATTGTTTGTGCCGCCCTAATGTTTGGACCCTGCGGACCACTAATAGGAATGTACACTTTCCTTGGACTATTAACAGCGGATGAAAACGGCGGTCTCGGATTTGCCATCAGGTTTTGGGAAGGAACCAATCTGACTGGAGGTGCTGGTGAAGTCCGATTGTTTATTTTCGTCGGCGGTTCGTCGTCCGTCAAGTCGACAGTCACGGACAAAATTCTGTTATGTTGCCTTTTTTCACCCACTTTTTGTGATGGAGAAGGATTTTTAATTCCATTAGGTATCGGAGTGGCTTTGATAGGAGTAGTTTGAGTGACCTGAGGTATCGGTTGACTTGGGGTTTTTATCGCTGTATTATGGGCAGGCACAAGTCTAGGAACTGGTATTGGCTGATTATTTGCTATCTTTTGTGGTCGTGGACTTTGTGTAGCATTAAGTTTGGCATTCGGTCGGTTTACGACATTATTGTTAGTGTTGCGTAATGGCGGCAAGGGATTTTTCTCTACACGATTTTTGTCCATGGATACTTGCAAGCCCACAGATCTCGTTATCTTGAGAGGCGCTATATTGGAGTCAGGCGACATTTTTTTCTGCTCTTCCTGAACGGATTTTAAAACAACTTGAAGATCTCGGTTCTGTTTTGATATAGCTAAAGCCTTTTTCTTTTGTTCTTCAAGCACTTGAGCCATGGTTTTTAGTTTGTTTTTAAATTCATTCAAGTTACTCCTATCAACGATGCTCTCAACAATTTTCAGAATACAAAACTCTTCTAAATCCCCTCTTGTCATGTCAGAAAGATTCTTTTTAGCAGTTTTCAGGAAATGGTCCGGCAGTAGCGGAACTTCTGGTTCCACTTTTTCAACTTCGTTTTTTTCTTCTTTTTCACTAATATTAATTTGGAAGCTAGTGTTTTTGATATCATGCGGGGGTGTCGATTCTGGAAAATAACATCACTGCTTTATGAACGTCATAATTAAAAGTTGAAACAAACTGTGCTCCAGCTTACGGCTAGTATAATTAAATATATAATATCGTATACTAGTCACGTTATTATAAGATTTATTAGAATAATTTAATAAAAAAATATAACTAACCTGTTTGAGAGGTATATAAATCTTTATTATCTTCGGTCTCAACCGCCTTTTCACCAGTTTCCGAATCAATTTTTTTATCATCTAATTTAATTGGAGTTTCTTCTTTATTACTAGTATCTACAGGTTTAGGTGTTTCAGTCTTACAGGAATCCTCATCAATAAGCATGATGTCATCATCATCTTCTATATTAATACATTGTTTCTCATTAGACTCTACTGCTTTAGGGGCTACCTCACTGGGAGGCTCATCTTCTTCATCTGATAATATATCTAGTGTAAAAGATAGTTTACATATAGGCTTGTCTATATTAGTATTTACAACGGCAGTGTCGTTTACTTGTGTAAGTGTATTTTTATTATTGCTTTGTTTTTCTTCGGGAACTTCTTCTACGTCCATGTCGTCTTTTAACTCAATTGGAGTGGAATCGTCTTCGTCTTCTTCTGGAATATCTTTCGGGTTATCGTTGTGAGCAGTTTCATCTTTATTCTTGGTATTTTCCGACTGAATATCATTTTTATCACAAGATTCTGCTACAATAGTATTTTCATCTAAATCAACTATTGTTGTGGTTTCAGTTGGAATATCAGGCGTTGGTTCTATAACTTCAACATCATCTTTAGAAGCAAGATCTTCCTCTTCAAGTATATCCTTTTCCAGAGGTAGATTAGCTTTGTCTGGCGCTGAATTATGATTTTCTACAGCTAAATTATCAGTTTCTTTGTCGCAAACCTCTTCTGGTTGGGGATTGATTTCCTCTTTTATACTAATTATATCGTCTTCATCTTCTGAATTATCTTCAGAAAAGTTTTCTGCGATGTTTTCTGTATCATCTTCAGTCAGGTTATCAGCGATAGTATCCGTAACGTCTTCTTGTTCTATATCTTCAAGTTCATCCTTGATTTCATTTTTAATATCACTAGGGTTGTAAATTTGTTCTACCGTGCCATTTTGAGATTCTTCTATTTGTGCATCAGCTTCAGGGCCATTAACTTCAGTTTTTATTGATGCCACCTTAATCGCCATGACATCACTTTCTTCGGAATTTAAATAATCAGTCGGAGCATTGGTTTCAGCTATTTCTTCTTCATTTATTTGTTTGTTGATATCATCACTTAAGATGACGTTAACTTCTCCTATGTTTTCTTTATTGCCATTACAATTATTTTCCTTGAGATCATCAATATCATCTTTTCCAACTTTCTCATTCTGTATATCCTCAACCGTGGACATGTCTTTCTCTATAGCTAAAGTTGGTTCAGTTTCTATAATTAATTGCATTGTTTTTCATGTCTTTGTTTTGACAGGCGTAAACGCTGGACCTGAAACATAAATAATAACGGTTTAAAAAAAAACAATAATTAATTTCCATTGTTTTGCGTAGAATACTCTGATTCTTAAAGATACATGTGAATTCATAGAAAAGATTATGAAGGAATACAACAATATTATAATTTAAGTTATACAAGTTAGTCCTAAGAATCAATACCTAATAAATAATAGTGGATTAGGAACAATAAAAAAAGAAAAATATAAGTACAAATATATTCCGAAAACTATATCTTGAGATTTTGATATAATATTATACATAATCTAATACGCATAACGTTTCAAAGTTGTGAATAATCACTGGCGCAAGAAAAAAATTATCAATAACATGCAATTTTAAGTCGCAGCTTCAACTAATGAAACAACGCCATCTATGAAACAACATGGGTATCACTAAGGCGACCTACTTATATAAAAGGTAGGTATGGAAGTTTACTTGTTTAGAGAGAAATAATCAATGGACCACTCCTTGCCAATACTACAGTAAATGACGGATGACCCAATAATTAATTCAAATATAAGAAGTAAATATCGAAGATCAAAGTGTAAGAGTAACGTTTATATAATGATATCCTTCAAAACAAGAACCTATTTTAAGGTAAATCGATCATTAAAAACCCACTAAAAGTAACTGCTAAAACGATATAACAACATAGAAAGCCTAAAAATACTAATTGAATAGTCCAAGAATGTTCATCATCATCAACCGGAAGACGTCCACTGTTGAACAAAGGCCTCCCCCTTAGAACGCCACGAAGGTTACGTGGCAATAATTGGAACTAAATACGAGACGATCAATTCAATGACAGTTGTGTATGCGATGACAGCTAAATGGGTTTTCATGCGCCGGTGGTGAAACTAGGAACTAACGTCCAGTAAAACATAAAATCAATGGAGAAAATACAATAGGTGCTCTATGAAGTGACAATGTTAACAATGCAGGGGACGGACGAGCAGTAAGGGCACTAAATGTTAGTGTTGCCTTTAGTCTTTAACGGCACTGGTATACATATTAACCTATAACCTAAATATATATATATACATATAACCTTTTCTTGACCTTAGCGTCATTTAATAAAGCATTAGCTTCTGATTGGCTGGATATAGGCAGATTGGTAGCTATGTAATCTCTGGAAGTCATGGACTATCTCTGACGAAAGTCACATTTGGAACAGAGAGGAGAGGAGAGGCAGTCTATAAATACGAAACAAATGTTCAATATCAATAGCATCCTTAACCTCAAAGGAACTAAAATGGGTTATACTAGATGAGTTTCAGCTAGTATAAATTCGGAATAGACGTACTAGATTTAGAAACCGCAATTTCGCTCCCTTAACATCGGCGAGCCTATCTATAATTATATTTACTTTGATAGTAACTAAGAACAAACTTCTATTATTTTATTGACAATCTCAAACTATCTTTATATTATGTATAATTCTTCTGTACGTGTGTTGACAGTGAACACCTCCTAAACGGCTAAACCGATTTGAATGAATTTTTTTTTTGTGTGTCATGTGGATTCGAGGATGGTTTCGATTAAAAAATAAGCCCGGCAGATGGCGATGCAGTTGGTATTTAGGTTATTTATCTATACTGCAACTTCTTACTATGTTTAATACCCTAATCGCTTGGTATATCATGCAAGACAACGTCTGTCGGGTCCGCTAGTTGCATATAAAAGTAATTAATGGGAAAAAAATAGCATTTTTATTATTTTATCAGACTACATTTTTTAAGAAAAAATAAATGGCAACGACACCTGAAAATAATGAAGGGAGACTTTTACCCGACAGTAGGCAATACCAACAGATTGAATTCAATGTCTTAGCAGCAATACATAATTCCTTCAAATCAATTTGAAAAAATAATTAGGCTCGGAAAACACAGAAAAAACCTTTTAGATACGTTTCTTCAACCGGAAGCCTTAGGTCCAAATGCAACCGAATTAACACGTTAACTGAATAAAGTAAATAATTAATTAAATTCAAAAACGTAATTAAAAAGCCCACAATAAACCAGTTTCACGATTAATTATAATTTATAACGGGTGTATTATAAGTGCAAATGACTCATGTTTGTTTATACAAGTCCGTCATAGACAAAGACTTTTTTTTGTCAGTTCTAAAACGTCCCTCAAGGCACTGTATTGTTTACAAAAGGACTACGACCAGAACAAAACTTCGATTAGCTGAATAATAAGAAAACTGAAACCTTAAAAAACGCAGACATGACAATAACAACGCTCACTCCAGCAGCGCTAAAGGTAATGTATTTTGTAAGAATGTTGATAAATACTTATACATGAAGCAAACGTAACATTTCACGTATTAAGAACTAAATACTATCTAAAAATTAAGGGCTGAAAACATACTTTAGTAGCTTAGAAGTAAAATAACAACAAATAAGAGAACGTTGTCAAATTAAACGAAACAACTTGAATGACAATAGGAATAAATCTAATAAACAATCTAATATCGCATTTAGTATGCAAGGCATATCAGATGGAATATTAATACAAATTAATGAATAACTAATTGCAATGAATGGGAGTCAGAACAATAAACACGATGGAGTGGGGAAATGCGGGTGGGACTGACGTTCACCTGGTAACCACATGGTTTAAACCTCGGGTAAGGAGTTGGATTAATAAAAACACTGGAGGTAGGAAACGGTGTTTCCAGAAAAATGGTCTGTTATGAAAACATCAAACATGAACTACAAAAACCTACTAAGTATCGCGTAAAGAATCCTGAAGGGCCCTAACTTGGTAAGGTAAACATTTTTTTTTTCGTTTTGCGTGACTACAGTAAAACTTTTGAGTGTGGCTTCATGTACGCCTACACTGAAATAACCAGCCTACACGTAAGCAATATTGCGTATTCAATAACCTTCATAAACAATAGAAACCCTTTAGGGAATTGAGGTTAGAGTTGCCAATTATTGTCCGTTGATGTTTCGTAAATTTCTTCATCACTCTGGCTTATTTCTTGTACCTACGATCAATGTAGTCTTTTAAAATGGCTTCGTCTTATGTATTTTTAATATCATCATAATAACAGGGTATAGATGACCTGTTAGATTTATATACTATTCTCATTCCAGCCTCCTTACCATGAACTCTTCAAACAGTTTTGGTTGTGGAAGCGAGATGCCACACTACACTGCACGTCAGGGCGTCTCGCTTTCACACCGAAAACTGTCCTATTTTAAGGGTTCATGGTGAGGGGACTGTTCTTTTAAAAGTTGAAGGATCGCTGCTGTTCATTTCCATTCTTCCGTTATTATTTAAAAGGTTTACAATTGCAATTTGGCCAAACAAAAGACGTTTATTGTAACTAATACGGTAGGTATGTAATTAGTTTTAATAATTAATGCAAAAATTCTGTGTCTGAAAAACTATTGTATGGATATGAAAGGGTCAGTGAAAACTAATGAAAAAAATATCAAACCCCCTTCCTCCCCCTATCCATCTGGCGCAGTCGGGTAAAAATATGTTAGTTGTGCATATTTACACAGAGGTGCCGACGATGCCTACAGCCGACGTGAGATTCAGTGAGAAAATAAATTGTTGTGATACAATTAAAACTAGTAAAGATAGGAAGTCAAATCAATATGATGGAAATATAATAAAAATATCCCAATACTGTTGCTCATACATAGGTTACATAATGTAGGTGTACTATTCTAGCAATGCTGTTATCAAAACTTGCCGTAAAACAGACTTAAGTATACTGTTGCTACAGTAAGAAATTCCGAAGATTAAGAATCTGAAAACGCAGAGCCAACATAAGTGCCAAGACAATATTGCCATGTCAAAATATCCACTATGGAATTAAAATTATTTTCAGAAAGATCTTATTGACTAGTAGGTACTGTGAGTACTGATTCGACTAGTCTTATAGAAAAACAAAAGTACTCCGTTTATTTCATGGAGTTCAAAAAGGAGGAGGTTAGGTATGAATTAGGGGTGTATTTTCGTTTATTTTTATACTTCATTAAAATAGAATTAGGAAATAAAGAAAACAAACCCAAGTTACATAAAAGAACCAAAAAAATGGGCACTATATTGTGGATCATCTAACCAAGATGGCCGCCGCGCGCTCTATCGTGCGAAATACCGGAATAAATTCCCCGTTCACTTGGTGTAGAGCTGCAACGCTGGTCGCCAAGCGTCAAGCGGTACAAAGACGAAAAACGTGAGACCGCGCTGTCGCCTTCTCTCTAGCTGCTGATAATGCGCGCGTGAAAGAGAAAGACATATTTCTCGAGGACAAACGGAAATAAATCGAATTCGAGGTGAATGTGGAAGTCAGTATGGTTATGGCTATTGAACGACAACCAGAACTAGATACATTATGATTAGTAATCCAAATCAGACGGAGCCGGAAGGTTATGAAGCATGTCAATTGTCTTTGAACCCGAAGACCAGACTTTGACTCCTTAGGTATCTACTTTTTCGAGACGAATCTGATTTCACAGAGGAATAATAATAATAAGTACTTATTCGATTTCTAAATTAGAGACAATATTTGAGTAGATCAAGTTTTTATTATAAACTATTTTTTTGTTAATATTTTTTAGTCCTACTTCTAAAATTTTAATACAAATAACTAACAATACAAAGGTAACTTAAGTTTGTTTATAATTTGTGTTTGTCTTTAGGGAAAAATATAAAAGTAAAATTGATCATTTATTAAATATAGGTAGGACCTATATTTAATAAATGATCAATTTTGAAGACAAGAAAAAAGACAAATATAAAAATTGTGTGATAAAATATGCGATAAATTTATGCACACGATTTTAAGTGTTATTGCCTTCACCTAAATACGAAAATTGCTTGCAGGTAAAAAATAACCTATTGGTAAATAATGAACTAAAAAACTAAAATAAAACAAACAAAAAACAGGCCGATTAAAAAAAAAAACAAAAATGAATTCTATAACAAATTATAACCTCAAAATGATACAATAACAATAAACGATTTGAAACACAAAACAAATACGCATGTAATGTTGTAAATAACAATACAATAAAAACATTGTAAGAAGTAAATCATGCCAAATGTTTACGAGCACTCACCACAACAACTACGCAAGAGAAGTAGAAGAATTATTGAGAAGAATACGATACACTGCAACTACGGGTGTCCAGTTCCGCGTCCGAAACGACACTGACAGCAGACAGAGAGAGAAGAAAATGGCCGCCGCAGTATTATGAGAGCGCACAGACGGAACACGAACACAGAGTAATGGTCCCGAAGAGAATCGAGTTCGACTATCGTAAAACGCGGCTGGAGGTGACTGAGCGAGATAGCGATATGGACGTTCCGCACGGGTGAAACGTAAAGAAAATCGCTGGCGGTAAGTAGCGAACGTTGCTCCTAAGTTTGTTCATTACTCTGTACATTTATACAACCAACGAGGTCACGGTACGATAATGGTGTCTCGTTCTCTTGCGTTCTACTTCTGTTGGACGTTTGACAGCAGGACATTGAGCAGGTTTGATTCGACGTGATGAGTTGAGACTACCATTTTTTTGGAATAAGTTGCTAATTTATTATTTTTCGGAATAATTAATTGCGTATATACGTACAGCTAGGTAAACAAATAACCACGCTTAAATAAGTAGGATAATTGATCTCATACCAAGATAATATATTTAATAATGACGAAAAAAGAATCAATGTCACCGCAAGCGCGATGCCGTTCCGTTGGCCAACCTTTCCCGTAGGAAAATCTTCGATCTGATCCATTTTAAAGCCAGATTATCAAAAAAGATTAACCCTATGTCATCATCTTGCTTAATAATAAGATTTACATGAGAAAAAGCAAGTAAAATGGGTAAAAGTCCTCAAAAATAGCCCCATTGGGCCGCCACCATGCGACGTTGCCGTTCTTACATAAAACTTCGCCCGAGTCGAGTGGGTCGTTTGACTCGTTGCCGACATCACCCGATCGGAGCCGAACTCCCTGACTAGAGCTATACGTCAGATATACGTCATCATAAAAATAGATGTTTGCTTATCAAGAATTCTTGAAATCTATTAAAACCTACATTTTATGCGGAACCTTTCAGTACCACAATCATTTTTACCATAAGTCTATCACCCAAACATATCATAGGTACCCCCTAAAATCTCAACAATACCTAAGTACTTAGGTATAGTTAGGTAAGTACTTACTAATATTCGTGATTTTAAGAAGATACTTAATCTTATCTGATGCCCATTCTTTTTATATAGTATAAACTAAACTCTTGGCATCACTAGGCATGATGTAACTAGGTCCTTGAAATACTGCTCATGTGCCTACTATTTCATGCTTTTAAAATTGTTCCAGCTGCTCCGCTTCCAGTTTTGACCGTCCGAACTACACCGAAATGTTACCTAAAAAGTTACACTTTTAAATGTTGATTGTAACAAATGGTACTAAATTAATATAACCTAACATTTGAATGAATCGAAGTACGCGACATACGTTGCCTTTAACGTTAGTGACGGCGATAACGTCTTAGTAGCGACTCATCGATGGAAATAAAACTTGCCAACATTAACAAAATTAAAATTCACACAAACCGAAGAATAGTGTAGGTAAATTATTAAAGACGACGTTAATAAAATTAATTTGTGTAACTATAAGTATTTTTTATATAAATAATATACCTAGTACTTTAAGATTAAGAAGATATCGAAGAAATTGATAAAATCTGGCAAACCAAAACAGTGGTATTGGTAAGGCGGATAGCGCCATTAGAGCGAGCAAGATAGAGAGTTACGTACGTCAGAATGTTTGACTGTAGCTACTGAATAGCTGAACAAAAATAATAAAAGTTCACTAGGGAGAAGATTTTTTTTTTCTGACTGTTCATTGATTATCATTTCCTGGCACAAGCCTGGAAAATATGAGGAGAATATAGGTAAAGCTGTAATAAAACAATAAGAAAACCAGAAGACTGATCAGAAGACTATACGACAGAAGATGAACAGAATCAATAAAGCAGTAATAAGCTACGCCTATCACTGCCAGATATGTACATGTATGATGTAGGTAATGTAAGCAGAATGGCAGCGGTTTGGCAACGCCGCATAAACAAGTTCGTGACGGACGGCTTTGCCAGCATAACAATTTGCACTCAATGTCATGCGCGTAAGTACCAGTTTTAGCAAGATAGGACTCAATATTTGCTCTGCCACCCACGCTGAATAGAAGTTGACTGGCAAACTTCAACTTGGCAACTTCAACCGAAATTTGTCAAAGGACCTACAACTCTATCAGTAGAAACGAGCCATCCATTTTGTGGCGTAATATCAACACCAAGTCGCGCCGCTTGGAATAGTAAGAAAGCGCGACGTTGCAGTTGCTGCATCGATTCGACATCGATCACATATAGATAGGTAGGTAGCTGGCCTTATCATATTTAGGTAGGTATATATTAATAATTATGATAGTAGTAGGTAACTCGGTAACATACATAATTATTTAGCTGATCTTTTTATTGCCTTCTAAAGTGTTCTTATTACATAAATGTAGCATATGTACTTATAGTAATTTTTCGTCAATATTTAATAAAGTTCCTACCTACAATTTATGAAATATTTTTTAAAGTAGGTAGGTTTATAAGAACTTACTAAGGGTACTTAAGTTCATAAACCTAAAGATTGTGGAAAATAAAAAAAATGATAATGCCTCCCGGTAGGATAGAAGAGCTGGTTTGGTATTTTTTCCTGGAAAGAGCTGCTGACCAACCTATTAAAAAAAAACCAAAGTGCTTCGGATTCCATAAAATATTTTTAAACGTTGATAAAATCTGTAAAAATGAAAGTTTATAATTGCTGGACTTACCAAACTTCAAAATGTGCTGCCAAGTAGTAAAACAGAATAAGAGCGCTGACCGCGGACCAACTCTCTTCAGGGAAAGAAGATGTCGAATGGCACAATTTGCGTTCAACATGTGTGCGTGAACCGGCGCGGCGGGCAACGGGCAGTCGCCATTTTGTTAAACGATGCTTCGTGAGATAAAGCGAGACCGCTATATCACCATATCTCGCTCGAACGTATAGCAGTAAAGCACCGAAACATCGTTTTATTCTATACTTACTTCTTTATTTTACCCTACTTCTTCCTTGTCCTCACTTTTCTAAAGACTAAGTTTACACTAAGTAGACCTATTCGTTTTATCTCGCAAAGACACCAATTCATTGATGTACGCTTTGAAAATTGAAATGTCAAAAAATAATTTGTCATTGCTTTGTTTTAGGAAAGTCTGATAGTATTTTGTTATTTTCCTTTTTTAAATGTCTGTCAGACTCAGATCCTATTGTCCTGTCACTTCATAGTCATGCCACCGTAAGCATATTGTACTGGCATGTACCAGAAGAGTGAAAATATACATTTCGTAGGAAGTTACATATTTTACTGATGAAATAACAATCCTATTACCTACCTGCACACATGTTTTTTAAGGTACAGGTAGGTACACAGTCACATGTGATCGGGTTAAGTTATGAATCCTACTTATATTAATAATAGTAAAAACCTGTAATTTCTTAATTAGGTTCATGTTGTATCCGAGTCGCTAAAATGCAGTGCCCACTTTCAGAAGGTTTGTAGTATATTATCTACCCTAGTACGTATCTATTAATTACGTTAGTGTTAGGTACGTAGTAATATGTACACGTTATAATTTCACTACTAGGTAGGTAGTGAAAAATAAAATAACATCGTACATGGCTATCGACCGATTCCCTACTCAATCATCGTGTGAATATGAATGAAGATAGAAGCTGAATGAAGTTATAAACTTGTAGTTAACTGAAGAAACATTCTGTACTGGCGCCATCTTTCGATAAAAGTAATAGTTGATAAAGTGTCGTACGTATTGAAACAAGACGGAAAATGTTTGTACAATGGCACAATTTGAAGTAATTCATTTGAAAATAGATAGATGGCGTTGACAAGCTTTTTTTTTTAGAAATAATAAAGCTTACAGACGTTTATTAGTTTTGTCTAAAACCTAATTTTCTTGTGGTTTTAAAGTATATTTTATCCATAGGTATCCTAATAATTTACAAGACTATATCAGTAATTAGGAACGCACTCGTTCTAAAACAGCTGTTAAACTGACAGACAAATGTCATTGCTCTTTGTCAAACTTTAACTGTCAGTCATTGTTGTGGTTACTTTCCAATGTTTTGATTTGTAAACAATATAATTTTAATAGATATTAATCAATTGGTATCTAAGTTTATGGATTAATAATAAATTAATATCAGTATATTCACGTTATGTTCATTTAAAATGTTACGAAACTTTGTACATGCTTCCTCAAAGGCTCGTGTAAGTTTCATGCAATTTATGTAGTTATTTTGAAATCCTGGGTGTTTATAAATATTAAATGATTGCAGAACCACCTGTGCTATTGCTGTCGAGCGTCTGTATTCCAAACTCGTTATTTTACTGACGGTTTAGATAGTAAATACAACGATGCGGAAAAGGAGAAAATATTACAGGTTATAAATGATCCGGACATCAATAATTTATCGAGGTAATATCTTTTAGCCATTAATTTACACTAGAATAACTGTACCACATATATAGATATATTTTACACATACTTTAACACATGACACTGTTTATTTTCAGCTATGAAGTAAGTAAAACAAATATTAAGAATGTCACTTATTGGAAGAGTAGTAATGGACAATTAAAATCACTGGCAGACATAGAATATATCGATGGTTTCTCTGAGAGGTCTGCAAAGAAATTATTCAATAGTATATTGAATGGAGCACAGAAAGAAAAGAAGGTTGCAAGCAAAGTTAAGGGGCAGATCTTACATCCAAATTTAAGTGAGAGAGTTAAAACAGTGAGTATCATTATCCTAAAATTATTCTTTGGCTTTCATCATCATCATTTCAGCCTGGTATCATCCACTGCGAGGTATAGGCCTCACTTACTTTCTCTCATTCTTCTCCGTTTTGAAAGTCTCTCATCCAGGTGACC
This sequence comes from Abrostola triplasia, assembly GCA_946251915.1. Taxonomy (NCBI): domain Eukaryota; kingdom Metazoa; phylum Arthropoda; class Insecta; order Lepidoptera; family Noctuidae; genus Abrostola; species Abrostola triplasia. Next base: position 10,354,341 of record OX276433.1, read on the forward strand.
TTAAAAATATTAAATGGGTGTTAGCACAGGCATTTATTATAATTAATTAACAAACACCTGATTAGTTATATTTATAATGAAATCCTTTGAATTTTGGAAAACAACCAACATATAAATGAGTTTGATCCATATTGTGGGTGCGTTTCAAAATATAAAATCACATACTAACACCCAGACTTAAGACAGCTACACACATATTTGTCCTGTGTGGGAGTAAAACCTTTAGTCATCATCATCCAGAAGATGTCCTCTGTTGAACAAAAATAACAGAAGGATTTGCCATAATCCCCACGCTTGGCAAGCAACTTCATCACAGTATTGGTGGTCGAGTTACAGAAGACGCTGCTGCCCATATTCTGGATTTGCCCCTTAGTTCCCTCTTGCGACACCCACGGGAGGAAAGGGGGTGGTCAATTCTAAACGGGATGCTACACAGTGAAACCAACAGCAGTCCTATTGTTAAGCCAGTGCACATATTAAGTTATCAATTCCCTTACCATGAACTCTTAAAGCAGAACATTACTGTTGCAGAAGCAAGACGCTGTACTACACTGCATGTATTGGTGTCTCACTTCTACAACAGAATATGTCCTGCTTAAAGGCAATGGCCACACAGAAAAGACGACTAGGACGCGTCGCTGACGGGCATAGACATCTGCCCCTTTCATTTACGTTCATACAGAATGTATAGATACGTCGCGACGCAAGATACAGAAAAGGCTGGGCGCAGACGAGACGTTTATGCGTTTTCTATGTTTTAAAAATTCGCGAGGCGTCTTGCGGCTTTTCTGTCTGACCATCGACTAAGGGTTCATGGTCAGGCTGCAGTACAATGCTATATAGCTCCTTATTTTCACAGGAATGCAGGACAGTGTTAACTGTGTACATCACTGTGAACTCAGTGAGTTGGACTTTAATAGACAGGAGTAACTATGAGGTTCAAGAATGGAAGTACTACAGCATTGACTACCCGGAAGCCAGGAAGTTCCAGATTACTGATATACTGGATATTGTAAGTTATTGCAGTGTTTCATTTATATATTTAACTAGCTGCGCCCCGCGGTGTTAACTGTTTTCGTTTTAAATAGTTTATGTGTTAATTCAGAGTGTCAGCTACCTCCATATGAAATTTTCATATCATTATCATTTTTCAATCGCGGTCATAGATAATATACTATATAAATCGCGGTTAGCAACGATTACAAAGTCAGTCGGAAGAATAACTCGCCTCATTCTTCTGCAGGCATGGCGTGTGACAAGACAGCTGCCGCAAGCTGACATATATGTGATGAAAGCTGAAGCCACGACTCTTCGCGCAGCCGGCAGCGACCCCAACAACCCTAAGGTCATCGCCGTCAACCTACAGAAGGCTCAGATGGTCGCGATGATCGTAGCGTTAATCAACTCCAGGAGTCACGCTCAAGAACAGTAAGTGGTATCATGTTATCTAATACCAACGAGTGAATTCCGGGATTAAAAGCATCATCATCATCAGCCGGAAGATGTCCACAGGCAAACAAAGACTTCCCCCTCAATTAAAAGCATCCTGTATTTTAATCCGGGTCATAAACTCTCACTAGGAAAAAGTTCATCCAAATCGGTTCAGCCGTTTTTACGTAATTGAGTAACAAATATTCTAAATCACAAACTATCATAATACATACATACATAAAGTCACGCCTGTTTCCCTGAGGGGTAGGCAGAGACCACGGATTTCCATTTGCTACGATCCTGGCATACTTCTTTTGCTTCATTCACACGCATCACATTCCTCATACACGCTCTTCTTCTCTTCTATCATAATATTAGGATTTTAGTAGGACTTCCAGTATAGTAACTTCCTATACAAACTCTGAATGAATGTAGAAGAACAATGTAGTAATTAACGATATATATATCATTATTTTACAGAAATACCATAGAAGAGAATGATGGAGATGTTTTAAAACAAAGGGTTTACTTCCTGAGGCCTACACTTCCATACAGGTATGTTAATTAACAGGGATCTTGGTCTTAATAAGGCATAACATCCTGTATCTGTATCTTGTCACTATTTTATTTCATCACTATAGTCTAGTTACAATCTCGCTGCAGACTCGGTCATAAATCATAATCGGAGTAGGGATGTGCGCTAGTTGCGCGCGCGCAAGGCCATTATCGATAACGGAATCATTAAGGTTATCACTTAAACATACTGCATTCATTAAGTATGCAGGGTAGCTAATGCGTAATATAATTTATTTAATGTTCTTTTCTCGTAAGAACATATTATTTTTTTTTAATTTGAATTAACCCATTAGTTAATTCAATAAACAGAAGGTAATTATATAAAAACTAATGTTTTTCTGTTCTTAATTAATTACATAAAAAGAGGGTAATTAACAAATATGTTTTCGTCTCCTTTGCTACCCGCTAATTGCGCCGTGCTGTTAAATATATATAAATCGCTACATAAATAAATTAGATCATTCCTATTTTGGATTACAAGAGTGACACAATGGCTTTTCAAAGTAACGTTTTACCTGTTGGCGACAACATTGCTGTTCAAGCGCGTATTGTTATCAACAATGTTTTAACTTTTCTGACAAATATAAAAGAAGATCCTGAAACTTTGAAGACTATTAATTTCTCTCGCCCTCGTGACCTTACTGCAGCAATGTGTAATGTGAGTTTACGAACGGTAGACACTATTAAGCAAGAGTGCAAAAATGGAGTGCCAAGCGCTCCGCGAGAATCAATCTGCAAGCCTTCTCCAGTAACTGCATTAGATGACTTTGACAAAAGTGTGATAAAACAAATCGTGACATCGTTTTACTCTGCTGGTGAATACCCCTCTGCGGCTAGAGTATTGTGTAGAGCAAAGGAGAGGATTGACGGGTTTGAATGTTCTGTTTCGTCAATGCGCAGTATACTTTTAGCACTTGGATACAAGTTTAAAGTGGCTCCGGATGGGCGTAAGCAATTGATGGAAAGAAGTGACATCGTTTGTGCTCGCCTTCAGTTTTTGAGAAAGCTCAAGTCATTAAAAGATAGTGCAGATGTTCGCCCAAGAATTTATTTAGACGAGACTTGGGTGAACCAGAATCACAGCCGTAAGCGTGTTTGGGTCGATGAAGATGGTAATGGCGGCTTGAACACTAAAATTGGAAAGGGGAGCAGGCTCATTATTTGTCATGCTGGCTGCGCCAAATATGGCTTTTTACAAGAAGCTAAGTGGGTATTTCGTGCTGTGAAGTCAAAAAATGATGATTATCATTCCGAAATGAATGCCGAAGGCTTTACAGAGTGGTTCAAGAAATTGCTGCTAGGTCTAGAAGAACCGTCGATTATTGTAATGGACAATGCTAGCTACCATTCCCAGCAAATAAATCTTGTACCAACATCTAGCACCAGAAAGAGCGAAATACAAGAGTGGCTTCGAGAGCATGGAATTGAATTTACTTCAAAAGAGTTCAAACCAGAGCTCTTACAAAAGGTGCGTCGACATCGACCGGAAAAAACGTATCACTTGGATCAAATGGCTTTGGAGTATGGTCATGAAGTTATCCGCTTGCCGCCTTACCACTGTCAGTACAATCCCATCGAGTTGGTGTGGGCTCAAGTAAAAAATGAAGTTGCAACGAAAAATAAAACCTTCAAGATAGCTGATGTCGAGAAATTAGTCGATGAAGCCATTTCCAATGTCTCCATTGAAAACTGGCAAAAATGTGTGGAACATGCAGAATTGCTGCAAGATGAAGATTTAAGAAAAGCACATTTATGCGAAGAGTTCATCATTCATGTGGATGATGATGACGATGACTCAGACGAAGAATTTTAATTTATTATAGAGACGTTCTTTTGTTTATTTAATATGCTTTGTTGATAATAAAATATAAAAAATAAATGTGTTTTTATTTCTTTCACCCAGTTATAAATATATACAACTATCGATATCACTTATCGACTGCAGTAATGCACAGGACTACGTGTGGGCGTGGCCTGCCCATAAGGCCCATGAGTGGGAAAGAGAGCGAAACACTTTAATGATTTATGACCGAGTCTGCAGCGAGATTTTAACTATACTATAGCTGTAACGCCTGTAACCCGCAACGTCACCGTTCTTCTTTTTTCTCGCGTAACCCTAAAAATCAGTTATCTGCTAGATAAGGTCTCGTAAAAATTGACAATTATAATTTCTTGTTCAACATAGACAATTTTACAAGTAAGAAGGTAGAAGTTTGGGCACATTGTCAATTTTCTTACTATGCCATTAATATAATAAAATCGACGTTGCCAGTCCGCAACTAAGGAATCCCTCGTAAAAAAATAAATCAACCAAAAAGGTCATAGAGATTTTGGAAAAGCACGTGGAGGAAGACGTGTGCTGTTTCTGCAAAGGAAAGATTATCCAACCAGTCTTTTTGGTGTGCCTGTTAGACTGCGGCGCCCCACCATACATTTTTTTTTGGGATGTTTTCTTCCGACGATCCTGAGAGGGGTCCTATTGGGCGCCCCCGGATAAATAGCGAGACTGCTTGAGCCTCCAGCCAGTTCATTTTACGGCTTTTTTTTGTTTTTTTTCGAAATCGTTTATTGCCGACGACCCCGAGAGCGATCCTCTTCCATTTTACGGGTCGGGGCTGCCCTTTATGTAGTCTATCAGCTGTGCAAGATTACCATAGTAGTTAGCCACCCGTTATCTAGATGTCGCTACAGGCAGATCAACGAAAAATCAACTAAAGAGCCGTGGAATCTGTTAAGTATTTTAGTACAAAATCCCACTGTATTAAACTGTACTCAGACATAGTTTTTATACATCAATTGAGAAAGATTTTGAAGGGTTGCCATTTCAAATTTGGCCGAAAACTTTGGGCAACTGGGTATAACTATAAACAGGCCCTGCTTTGGGACAATTGTATGTCCATAGTGTTGCAACAGCGCGGTTAAACTGACGGGTCTTTTTGTTGATTTCATTGACCAGCGTTCTGAAAAGTATAACATCACATCCGCTACATACACTAGGGGTAGGCAGAGGTGCATACTGTATAGTACACCCAGATTTTACAAGTTATGCCACTAACTGGGCGCAAGTTCAGACTCTGTTTTGCTACTGAGAATGCTACGTTAAACTTCTAAATCCTTTCTAGATTGTATGGCACACTAGTCGGCAACGAGCGGGTCTCCACAGACCAGACAGTAGAGATGCTATTACGCGATCTCAGCGTAAAATCTCCCAACCAATCCCACGCATACATCCCAGAGTACCTGCAGTCTATGTTCATGGGCCAAAAAGACCTGCAGAAAGATATGCTGGGCCACTGTTTGCTGTTGAGTCTCACCTTTATGGACCTCTGTATATACAAGAATCAGGAAAGAATAGCTAAGTTGAACAAGCGTGGTAAGTGAATTTCATAATGTAGGTTTAAAGAATAAATTGTTGGATGTATTTGAGATTTTTATTTCACGTGGAAACCCTGTAGTTTAGACTATTTATATCTGCCAAATCAACAGCTATAGTTATTTCAATGTTGTCTCTTCCAGCTGATAGTGAATAGTTGTGACTGCTTCGCCTGCCTTCAGGCCAGATATAATAACTGAGGTTAGGTATACTTACAGGACCATTATTATATTATCGACAGCTGGATTGGCGCAGTGGCTAAGCAATTAGGCTGCTGCGGTTGGGGGTTCGATTCCCGCACGGGACAAAAATATTTGTGATCCGCAGATGTTTGTCCTGAGTCTTGGTGTTTGTGTCTGTGACGTTACATGTTTTTGAAACCCACCCATGATACAATAGAAATTGAAAGTGTGGGGCGAAGTTAAAAAAAAAAAAATTAATTAATTAATATATTAACCGTGTTATTAATAGTGTTAGAGCCATCCAACTAGACCCAAGGCCCTCAAGGGCCCTCTATTTGTAAAGAACGCCCACAGCTTGGTGTTGCCAGTTAATCCACTTAATTTAAGGGTAAAAAGGTAAAAAATAATAATCAAATAAAACTGCATCGTATTGCTTCAGTTGGACTAAAAAGTGTTTATTTGATAAAATACAACGAGCTTACTTTTTACAACATTTTACTTCTATTAATGACAAAAAAACAAACAAAACCCTTAATACAATAATAATATACATAAATACGATGGTATCAACTTCAAACGTATCATAAGTAACTAACATAAATGCAATTCTAGGCAAGATCATTAAAATCCAAGTAAAATATGATCTAAAAAAGAAAATAATGTATAATTAAAAATAATTAAAATATCTTTAAAAGTTACATCAAGAAAGTCTAATTCAAAAATTTTCTATAGATCACACATACACTTTTGACCTAACCAAAGTTGAATTTTGTATTTAATACTGATATTATTCATTTTGGAAGAACTAGAAAGTATATTTACAATTTCATTTTAATAATATTATTTTTATCGAATGCCAACGTTTCAATTTTTCGCCTGGATATTTGTGACCATATCGCAACCAACTGTTTCCTTCAAAACAAAACATATGTAAGAATGCTATGGTAAATAACTGAAGTCTGTTGTTAACTGTTGTGTAAAAAGTTCGATCTTGTATTCTGGGATTGTCTAAAATGAATTTTATATAGTCTATTCGGTGTCTCTGTAGGTATGTAAGAAAATATATTCTATTGTAACACGTGGACTGAGACTGTTGGCTACTGATTAACTTAGGCCACCTTATCAAACTCTATTACCTGCTATCATTAATATTAATATATTTATTTCACTGTAATGGACTGTCAACAAGAAACTAACGCCTCCCTATTGCTATAAAAATATGAAAATAATAGTTTTCTATACAATGCTAACGAAGATGTGTAATTCACGTAAATAATGTATTTGAATCACGAAAGCTACATTAGTCAATCAATCAGTATGGAACAGCCTCAGTTAATAACTCTGTAGAAACCTAACAACAGTGTAAAATTACCAGTCTATTGTATATTACAATAAATATGTACAATTAATGATTTAACAGCACCCATTAATGAAACCAATTTATGCATCAAGATACGCCGCCTACAACGCTTCATAAATAAAATATGTATAATATCACCGCTTTATTGTATATGTCTATTGTATATAATTGTATATTCTGTATATGTATTGTACTATTATTAAAACTGTTATTGTATTGCTTAAAATAAGTATTGTAGCAAAAATAAGCTGAATAGGCGACGTAGCTTCATCATTATTATGCTCACAGAAACTTTGCATACAATAAAATCTGTAAAAAACTCAATCCAGACTACAAGATCATTAATCTAATATGTCCATATTTTATTAAAAAATTCAACAACGCTTATTTTATTGTGGAACTGTTTCAACAAGTCTCTATTGTGATAAAAAATTATTATTTTGTATCCTTATTACTTCTGACAGCGGTTGGCGAGTGGCAGTGTGTACAATGATAGTTATTCTAAGTTTATCAAATTATTTATAGTTATAGGCCATTTTTATGTTGGCTACCAATTATTTATTAACACTAACAACTATTTTTAAAATAAGTCATTTATAAAATAAATTATACAATAATATCGCCAAAAATCAAGTGTATTGCACTGGAGCTGCACTAACTGCAGATATACGCTTTTATGGTTTTAAACTATACATAATGCAAATAACACTTAAGTCGGCTCCACACATCCCGACTGGCTACGAACTGTGCTATGTTAAGTCCGCAGCTCGCCGACGTGTGGAGCCGAATTTACAATAAACTAAACAAGTGACACAAATTCCAAAACGCCGTATTGTATATACTACGTTGAAAATGGAAGACGTTGAAATAATTCGTAGCCAACTCTATGAAACTAAATCTGTTACGCTAAGCTCATTTTAACTTGCATTGACAAAACACGCCCGATATAATATATTTACCGTTTGCTGTTTTATATGCGACCAAAACATAATAAGTAGGTATCCTATAAGTATACTATTAAATATGGGAACTTGGCTTTGAATTACAATAACGTAAACGGTAATGTTGAGTACACAATAACTTACAATATATTGCTTCGTTTTGTAAGTTTAAATTACTAAGCATGTGGATATGTGTAATTGTTATAATTGTAAACAGAAATGGTAGGTCGACTTAAACATTCGCCAATTTCATATCCTATTTAGACATTACAATTTCATCATGAGATCATAATTAAATGCATTATTAAACGAAGGAATTAGAGAAAATGTCGAGTTTCGGTTGTAGTACGACCAAACTATTTATTTCGACCAAGCTTAGCAATGTTTCAGTTTTACTTACATTGCGCAGACATTGTATTAAATACAATTGACGTTATTTTGACAATTATTCATGTTTACATGCAAAGTATAGTTTCACAATGCAATCTTATTCTCTCCTTTTAATATTTTTAACAACTTAAAAATATACAAAATTAAGTAGGGTTAATTGATATTGCATTAAATACGAATACGAAGATTAGCTTACGGATAAAACTGCATTACTCTGTAATAAATGTTTACAATACTTTCCAAGAGATGGGATGTAAACGTGTGCTGGAATTTGATTCCATTGAAGAAAGTCTGTCAGACAAGAATTGGCAAAATGATTACAGATTCTAACTCCTATCCTACTGGTAGTCGGTAAGAAGTGTTGCAGATGTGTATAAATAAATATTACGTATTATACAGGTTAGGAACATGCTTCAACCTAATTTAATGAGAAATCAATCCTCGGGAAACTTAATCCAAGAACTCTACGTAAATATTGTATGGATCCGATCAAAATTGGACGGCACGTTCAGATACGGCATTATACTGTTTAGGTATGATGAGTTTAAGATTGTGAACTACAAGATTTGCCAATTAAAGATTCAAATATATGACCGAGATTGTCCCCTGACAATCACGTTTTTCAGCACTTAAAAATAGTTTCATAAGAAAGCAAAACCGTGCTCTCAAAAAAATATTTTACAAAAATCATCTCGTACACAATAAAAACTAATAAGATTAACTTTATAGGTAATACATACACGTGTAATTGAGCAAAACTTAACAAAACAGTGAGCATTACAAACAGAACAGCCTGGGAAATGATTACTATCGCGTAACTTGCATTTTTGACTAAATTCTTATTCGTCCTGATTGAAACCGACGTTCGATTACACGTTTTGGTTAACACTTTTGTCTGCAACTGTCTGGTTTCAATAAAAACCAAAGTATTTTCTGTGTTGCAACACTGCCTCAAAAATTCCCAATGATATGTATTTACAATAACCACACTGAATGTAAGTAGTAAGTGACAAAAAAACCTAGTGAAAACAACGTGCACTTGGAGAAAGATATATTAAGTTGTGCAAAATTGTAACCAGTTTGATTATCATCGATTTTCCACAACTCCCGCGTCACTTAACACGTAACCTTACTGGTGATACAGCACGTTGCAAATACGACTCTAACTTTAAGACTATTTCACATTTACCTTTTTAATAATATTGTATGTAATAAATGTATAAAATATCATCTGTAATCTCTGTATACTTAATCACTTCTTGTTTATATTTAAAAATTAAATCCATTTGTATCGGTATAAAAATCTAATAAGTATAAATCTGAGGTTATTTCTCGGCTATGGCACTGTGTTGTATGTTTGTATTCAAACTTTGTACTAGGGTACGTCGCGCCACTCCCGCCCAATATGGGTAAAATATTTCGTATATTGTATAAAAATACTTATCATCTATTATTGTTTAAGGCTGCGCGTGTTGTGATATAAACTATAATATAACTGAATCCTATGCTATTGTAGTCTGTGGCGGACGGGGGCGGCGCGCGCTACCTCGGGAGGATCACACGCTGTGAACAATGTGGAAAACTTTAGTCACGGAAGATAAATGTTTCTAATTTTCTTCGATAACGATGTTTTTTTCATTTGTAAACCTCCGAAAGTTTGATAGGAAAATTAAATTGGAAAATAAAATGTTACAATTTGGTGCGCCAGTTGTGAACGCTGCGTTAGGTTGTCGACGCGCGAGCTGGACAGAGCGGTAGCGGACGGCTTCTAGTCTATAGATGGTTAAGATCTTAAGCTACGATATTTGTATTAGTTGATTTACAATAGATTTGTTTCGTATACAACATTATTTGGTTCGTTATTTAAGTTTTTGAAACATTCCTTCATAGAAGTTTCACACCGGCGCGCGCGCACGCGCTCACAACTAGCTCACCTATAATTTTCATAACTGCCCAATGTCATAAATTCGTCGTAAATCAACACACAATAAACCCACTAAATAATAATATTGCATCGATCACTTCGTAGTGACAAATAATAAAATGGTATCCATGTGTTATGTGACTCCCACAAATCCACCTTACTATTACACCTATTATTTAATTAACAGTTCATATTATGCGGTAGGAAAACGAAACCATCACAATAATATAGTAAAATAAGCTATATAAGTTGTCTATACATACAAACAGAGATATTAAAACGTTAAAAAGTTGCTGGACTATCCTGGCTCTGTCACGTAGTTTATAGTCTGTGCGACTCGCTGTGTGCCTGACTTTTGACCGAAAATTGACGAAGCCGATACATTACATATACCTGGCCCTTCACACAGTATGAATCCACGATATCCACGTATACAGTTTGTTTGAGCTTATTACTATTAATTTCTAACCGCGAAAAATGTGAATACGACTAATACAAGACTCATATACCATTACCAGAATACTCCAACAATGTCACAAATTCATATAATATTTTTATTCTTCCTAAATTCTAAGTTATTTCGCGATGAATGATCGAATTGCTTGGTAATTCGAAAGTCAATAGTCTAAGCTAAATTAGAAATAAGATTTATTCTGGCGTACCCTCCGTTCCTTGGATCAAACTACATCAAAGCACTTTGCGTCATCACACACGTTACCTAATTGGTAAATTTTACTAATCTCACTCGTAATAATGTTATCAAATCAGTCAAGAAAGAGAAGGCGACGGCCCGGCCGCGGCTCGCCCCACCGAGGCCGTGCAACATTTTAGACAATTACAATTTAGGAACATAAAATACTTTAATATCGAATCGAGTCACAATTAAACCAAACTGTACAAAACGTAAAGGAAACTTTTCAAACATTCACTCGCCTCCGCAATGGATATTCGACCACGTCTACACACGAAGATTTAACGCTAAAATGAGCGAAATAGACACCTAACCTACCTAGCTATCACAGTCCTCTCTCAGTCTGACCCTTTCCCCTTAAATGCATCTCTTTTTGTCACATCGTTGAAAAAACTGGTAACAACCTAAACTAGGCCAACTATAATAGAAGCTGGTATAAAAAATTTAAAAAATCACTACACTATTTGGCACCTATAGTGTTACGAAGACATCTCAGTAATCTCACATTGTTAATTAACAGTAAATGCATTAATTAATGTAAAAAAACCTTTTGTAAGTACGTACTAACACAGTATAATGTTGATGGCAAAAGGTAACCTACGTTTTTGGTTTGCATTCATGATAGTGTCTTCACCGACGATGTTCGTTCATCTCTCATTAGACTTACGGTCCGAACTCTGTCTTAAGCTAACTCGTAAATTCTTATCATTCTTTATCGTTACTTTTAAACATATTTTGAGCAGCATGGATTCTTTATAAAACCCCATATATATGCCAGATTTTATCTCTTAATACTCGTAAATAAAATTAACATAATACATCTACAAAATATGTGTATATTTATTACAATTAGGCACAACGTCGCGCCGGAAACATTCATCGCGAAATATTGATAAGTGGTAAAAGATCAATTCTTAATGTTTAGATTTCAACGAAGTGTTTTAAATTCTAATCTCCGGGCTAGATCCGCTCGGATAGTCCGCGAAAATGTCAGCGGAATCCAGAATCACCGAGACATCTAACTCTTACGTGGTAACTTAATGATTACGGGACAAAAACGCTAACTGTACTCGCTTCTTTGACGGTAACACTACTCGTGATGAATGTTGAAACTGTACAACACGACTGATCTCCCGATAGAGTATAAACAGGACGTTATTTACAGATCGAAGCTCGTTTTACAGCGATCCGGTTATTGATACATCGACTACTGGTACTGGGTACTGAAAGCTCGCGCAGCCTGACGGTGTGCGCGAGTCGTATACGTGTGACGCCGCGTCGCTCAGTTGTAGAGGCGGTCGGCGGCATAGAGGTCGTGGTGCGCATGCGCATGCGTGGGCGCCGGGTGCCACCGCGGCGGTGGCGCGGGTCACTGCGCCGGCAGGCAGGCCACCGGCGCCCCCGGACCTACGGCCGGCTTGAACTCCGCACCGGCGCCCGGGAACTGCTGGAACGGCGGCGCGTAGCACTGCGGGAAGTACAGCTCGGGCTTCACCACGGCGGCGGCGGGCGGCAGCGGCCGCGGGGTCTTGGAGGCGTCGGCCCGCCGCGCCTTAGCCGCGTGCGGGTTCATGTGGTTGTCGATGTGCTTCTTCACCTCCGGCTCGGTGGCGAATCGCCGCCGGCAGTTGGGCATGGGACAGCAGAAAGGCCGGTCGCCTTGATGTGTCCGCGTGTGCTGATCTAAGATGGCCTTCTGTCTGAAGTCCTTTCCGCACTGAGTGCACTTGTAGGGCTTTTCGCCGGTGTGGATGCGCAAGTGCTGGTTGAGAATCGTCCGCTGACGGAAAAAGCGAGGGCAGTATACGCAGCCGTATGGTTTCTCGTTAGTGTGGATGCGCAGATGCTGCGTGAGATGGGACTGCTGCCGGAAGCGCTTGCCACACTCTGGACACGGATACGGGCGTGACTCTATGTGTATGCACCCGTGCTGGAGCAGTGTAGACTTCTGCTTGAACTCCTTTTGGCATATCGGGCAGCGCACGTACAGGGGCATCGCTCGCCCGCCGAGCACGTCAGGCAGTTTGCCGCCTTTCAGGTATTGCAGGGAGAGGCCCGAGCTAAAGACTGAGTGGTTAAGACCTTTCGTATCTTTGAAGTAGGCAGGGTACTGCGCAGTATCTCCAGGTGAAAAGCAGGAGCCGCGCTGCTCGCCGTTCTGTCCATCAGCGTCGCCGTACGTCGACTGCACCTCTTCCTTGTTTTCATCCGGGAATGGCACGTCTTGGGGCCACAGCGTTGGTGTTGTCCCGTTCTTGAAGATGAGATGCGGCGAAACGTCTGTAAACATGGAAAAAGTCAGTTAATTACGCGGGACGTTTGACCGAGAATAACCGACGAGTGGGTTAATCAAACTAGGAACGGTTACGGGAGCGTCCGGCGGTCGGTTCCGCGTCTCGCGAGCGCCCTCCGCTACACGGGCGACGAGAGGATCGAGAATTTGTTTGATAGGAAGGCCAATGGATGCGAGACCGAATCGACGTTGCGGGGGCGGCGGGGAGCGCGGGCGCCGGCTGCAGTGACCGGCGCGGTCAGTGCGGGCGGCGCGCGCGGGGGCCGGGGGGTATATATGTGTGAATAGCGCTCGCCTTGGTGTGTGCGGACGTGCTGGTTCAGGATGGCCTTCTGGCGGAAATGTTTGCCGCACTCGCCGCACGTATATGGCTTCTCACCGGAATGGATGCGCAGGTGCTGGTTGAGGATGGCGCGCTGCCGGAACGAGCGCGGGCAGTACACGCACGCGTACGGCTTCTCGTTCGCGTGGATGCGCAGGTGCTGGGTCAGGTGCGACTGCTGCCGGAACCGCTTGCCGCACTCGGGACACCCGTACGGCCGCGAGTCTGTGTGGATCCGCTCATGCTGCAGCAATGTTGACTTCTGCTTAAAATCTTTGCCACACGTCAAGCACTTGAATAGCCGCAGCTCCGAGTTGGGATTGTGTTTCCGCGGCTTTGGTGGTTCAGGCTGCACTATGTCTGGCAGGTGGCGCAAGTCAGGCGCCGCGTACTGGTCTAGTGGACCTTCAAGGGATAGCACGCCACCATTTTGTTTTAGGTAGTGTAATGGAAAGCCGCCCGTGCCTAGCATGTGGCTTGTGGGCCTCGCCTCCTTAAAGTACGGTGTGTACTGTTGCTGGAGATCAGGTTGCGGAACGAAACATGGCGTCCGATCGAGATGGTCCTGGGAAGGAGGCTGTGGTTGAGGCTGGCTTTGGAGCTGTTGCTCTACTTGCATGTGCTCGGGAGAAGTCTGTTGTTGTTGTTGCTGTTGCTGCTGTTGTTGTTGCGCTTGTTGTTGTGCCTGTTGTTGAGCAAGTTGCTGGGCAGCGTCCTCGGCGGCCCCCGTAGGGTCTGGGGGCGGCGGTGCGGGTGGGTAAGGCGACGGCGCTGGCGACGCAAGCTGGGGTTCTGGTTGCGGCGAAGGTCCACCGGGACTCTGATGCTGCATCGGTTGGTATCCACCGTCCAGCACTCCGCCACCCCACTGTGTGCCCGGCGGGGCTCGTTCGACGCCATCTTTGTAGAGGACGTACGGTGTTGTCGTGTCTGAAAACAAAAAAAACTTTCTAAGTACTTCTACTTTCTAGTAAATGTTTTTATACGTACTAATATTATAGGGACTTATCATAATTGCCGCTAAACGTATGTGCGACTAGTTAGATAGTCGTAAGATAGCGGAGCGAGTCGCTATTGTGTGATAAATGGTGAGCATACCGCCACAAAGGGCGGTGGCGTGCGACTGGCTACACAGCAAAGCTCGCGACATCGCGTGTCGCGCGCGATTCATAACACTCGCTGCGCCAAACGAATAAGAATTTAATAAAATGTCACGTTCTGTGTCGCGAGACGTTTTGGTAGTTCCAACCGTCGGAGTGCATTATGTGATGGACCCATAAAATGAAAAGTCACCAGGATTTGATCTAAAGAGCCTTATTTTATTGCGGCGGTTGATTTGGTTGTTGTTATGCTATATGGTTTTATTGAGAGGTTTATTTTTCCGATATCGCTGTACACACGGCAAACTGTGTGTTGCTTTTGATCGCGACCTTTGTAATATGAAGTTCCAATAGTCATGTTTTTATTAAAATAATACGAGGACAATTACTATATTATCAACAGAATTACCATACCAGCAACGTTTTTACTGTAAAATCCATTAAACGAGTAATGTGTTATAAGTCCGGACTTAATTCAGCTTTAATCGTTCAGTGAAACCATTCGAGATAAAAGGAACTTATAAAATGAGCACGTTTCTAATGATTCACTTTCTCAACGTATTGAGTCTGTGGCGTCACAAAAAACGCGGGGAAATGCGACCATTTTCTTCTATCTCAAAGGGAAATGCAAATGGCGGATGAATATATTTTTATCCACTGGCTTAAATAAAAAGTTGGTAACTTGTAAAAGGAGTATGAAAATTAAGTAAACATGATGCATCTGATGTATGGACGCTAAAATCTAAAAAGTAACATCATTTTTGAAGTAAGCAATTCTACTGAAAAAAAACAGAAAAAAGTCAAGTGCCTAAATCAAGTTCGTAAGCTTGATATTTCATAAAACATAAACATAACAACACGCCTGTATTCCCCAAAGGGGTAGGCAGAGGTGCACATATAGAACACCCACATTTCGCCAGTTATGTTTTTAGGTTCCAATGTAATAGGGGGCGAGTAAGCTTGATATTTAATTACGAAATATAATAAATATGCCTAATAGTGTTAAATTTAAACACGTATAAAAATTAAGGCTGGTTTGTAAGTGTCGTGCTGTCTTGACCGTCACAGATGAGTTCAACACGTGCCTAAGCTGCAGGTGGAGTAATGGGAACAGTGCTGCGGTCACGCCCGATATTTTTGACAGCCACCGACCACGTATCACGTTTCTGATGTTTACTTACGTTACTATGTACTGTCGAATGATGAGTCAAAAGAAAATAAAAATTTAAAAGTGATAAAGTTTGTATGTTAGAGGTAAGCTTCAAAACTATCCATCCGATAGCCAAAATTCTTTCAACAATATTTAAAATTGAGCTTCAGGATGGACATAAGCCACTATAAACTCGGAAAAATCACGAAGATTTTTGAATAACACATCCAACAGGCTCAAAGAAAAGAAAGACTACTAGCCAGGACGGATTAATATAATAATTGTTTAGAGAAAAATCTTGTGCTCAACGCTATGAAGCAAGTTAAAGACGTAACTAACGCACATAACCCTGAAACTGTACTCAATTGTACCATCATAATTTGTAAGGCATGTAGTACTCTGTAATTAAAAGTAAAGAGTGCGTAGTAAACCTTATGTCGCTGTCTGTACTTGGGCTGAGCTTCCCACCTCTCACGTCGCAACGGTTTATGACAGATAGATTAGTACGTTGTAAACTAAATTGAATGGACACAGAAGCAACTTAAAACTGTTGATTGACAGACGTAACTACTAAGAACATGATTGAACTAGTTTTGAAATTTTTGTTGTAATTATTCTACATTAAATATTTACTACTATTTTCCCGCCAATGTTATAAAAAACATGGCCGATCGTTAGAAACTCATTATCGATTATGAAGTTAAACAAACTTTTTTCTCGTAGCCGCGTCATTCGTCATTGAAGTAGACGCATTCAGCCTTATAAAAAATCGTGCACCATCTATCTTGGTCGAGCGGGCATCGTTAATAACTCCAAAGATCGGCTAAACGCTGATAAAATCAGGCTACTATGTAAACTTATCGCTGCCACAATCAACTCTACTGAGCATACACCATACTTTGATCTTGAAACAATTTTATATTAAATAAATTTAAAGTTTGTAACTTCTTTGTGATTATTATTAAAATACTGACGATCGTTAGTAACAAAAACAGACAGACAACAAAAGATTGTTTGATGTAGGTATAGACATGTGTCAGAAATTCAAGAAACTTTTTGTTCTTCAGAACTAAACACCTCATTACGAAATTTTTGCTAATCCTAAAAATTGGTCAAGGGTGTATGGTGTGTGTCTATAGTCTACTGGTTTAGACAAAAGCTGCTGGAAACAGAAGCTCGGCTTGCGGATTTTGCTCTGGACAAAGAACACAGTACACTTCTTTACGCTGTGCTGTCGGTTAAAAATATAGAACTTCGAAATTAGAATACCAACTCAAGTTATTACTGGAATCTAGAGAAAGACATCGGAGCGCGAACCGAACGCATTGTATTTCAACGTCACAATAATAATACGCAAAAACGTTTCATTTCACTTGTGAAACGAATCCTTTTCATGTGTAGCACAAAGACAAAGATTTATTGTCCAATAACATCTGTTTATAATCGAGCCACGGATAAAATAATACGGGATGGAACCAAACGATTTCTTCATTTGACAGCTAAAGTTTTAATGACGCGTAGGTCGGGCCGGATGCCTGCACATGTGGGGTGTCATTCTGAATTAACTTTTTTTCTCTTAACCCTTTTTTAAATTATAGCGTTATGACGTATGGACGTTTGGTCTCTCGTATCTTATGGGAATCTTATCCCTTTCAATGTCAAGTTGGATTTGATTGAAATACCTGTTATGTTCGAGTTTCGAACCAGGATTTGATTAGTATGGTTTAATGGTTTTCCTCTTCGGTCAAGAATTATTTATTAAATTCTCTTACACATGTAAAATCAAGGAAATTATATTGAAAAACAAGACATACAGACGAACATACTACACCTTCCACATTAATGAAGACGTTTAAAAAGAAATCTTGTCTTAACAGCAGCATTCAGAACATTCTGGATCTAAATACATGGAGCTTATACAATATACAGTCATTGCACAATACTTTTACACGTAATCGAAAGCAATTTAATTTTCCTTAACGCTGTAAGTCAATAACCGAACGTAACGTACGTCACACGTTTCTGATGCGTTCTCATATAATTTTATTCGTGACGTGAACGTTAACGTCACAGTTTTGACCACGTGTTAGCGTTTTCCTCTGAGGACACATGGGGCTATGGGAATCAAATGAAAGGGGTTTGCATCCTGTAAGATTATCGTGTGATTTAATGCGTGTGAAGTTGTCATGGAGACATGCTGACGGAGCGGTAACTAATTGGCCCTGAAGGGAGGGACCTATTTATCTATTTATCTGCAGTTGCATTCTTAGGGGCAGGTCTTTGTTCAACAGTGGACGTCTTCCGGCTGATGATGATGATGAATAGCATTCTTAGTTGCATAGCTGTTTATATTTAAACGCTACGACAACTGCGATTTTAGGATAAATAGTTACCTTAATCCCCATAACAGTTGTCTCTAGAAAGGTTTAACCCGGCTTCTAAAGAGCATCTCATTAACCCTTTTAATGAGACATTACGATTGGCTGACGTTTAACATGTCGTTACAGCATGTGACATGGAGCGACGTTCACTTAATTTTGACAAGGCTTACTGCTCGCTAAAGACAAAAAAGAACCTCTTGATGTACGTGAGAACGATGGAGAGTCCAATAACTTTCTTTCTACAACGTTTTGAGAAAGAAAGATAAAGAAGGAATGATGATTCTATACTCAAACAGAAATCGTAGCTGCGTAGCAGTAAGAGAGTCTTGATCGAATTTGCATTATAGCGGCTAATCAAATCCATCAAAACAGAATAGTCAACGCAAGGGATACTATAGTGCATCATAATATGCATAAATCCAGGTTTGTTTGCCACGTCGTTGCCTGGTATGACGGCAAACCGACACGACCGGAGAGAACAAGGTGATCTCCTATGCACGATAGAAAAGCCTCTGTTGATTTTGGTCCAATCTTACTTAACTATTACGTTAACGTTATTCTTTTATTCGTCTCTCATTTAACTTCAGAAGATCACATCTCACAAACTAATCAACATACAAATGCAAGGTAAAGAGGCTATATTGTGCAGTAACCAGCTGACCCGGTGAACTTTGTGCCTCCTACTTACCATTTAAACCTTCCCTGGACTTATAAATATTTCAAACCCAAAATTAGCCAAACCGGTCCAGCCGTTCTCAAGTTATGGCGTGACCAAGGGAAACAGGGATGCTTTTATGTTGCAGTAATAAAATTACTATGTGTTAATCTAGAATGCATTCTTTCTACTGAATTCCATTCGAACTCGCGATTGAGTAATAACCTCTTCAAACATGCAAACCTTTGCATAATTTAATTGAATAATGAGACAAGTATTGCATGATATTGTAATTTATGTTCGGATTTTTTGGCAGAAACTAGAATTTAATTAGAATCCAAGTATTTTGGTAGTACTACCTAACTTAACTTTATGAAGTTTTGGATTAGGTTAAAGTCACATAGTATTAAAGAAAATAGTTAATAAGTGATATTTTATATATTTAAAATTATATTTATTTATCCAGTGATGTTGAACTTACTACAATAAATATAGGCTTTGATTTTTGTTTGACGGTGGAGAGGATTCTGTAGTTCACTTTGAACATAATAGATGGCGCTACCGGTAACTTGATAGTGATCAAATGTTTGTATTAACATTGCTTTGTCCGTTGCAATTATGTGTGTATGTGTGATTTTAAATTCACCTGTAGTAACCATTACCTTGCTAATGGTGGTAGGCAGCGTCAAAAGTATACATCTCTTGGCAATGACTATATTTCATTCTAGGTATTTTATAAGCGAGCCTTTTACCTGTAATATCTATCATGGAGTTTCTAAGAACGTTAGGCAGTTTTTAAAAAGAATTTTCCTAAAATATATCTAAGAAACTCCTACGCATTCTAGCAGCAAACTTTCCTATAAAAATATTATTATCAGCAGTTGAAAAGAATTTCTCCTTAAAAAGCAAAACGCTAAGTATTTGGACTACTGCAATAGGGGTTGCCAGTTCGTTTCCCGCTCTAGACAAATCTGAATGCCTCTACAATGTGCATGTTTTCATGAAAACATAGCGATTGGAGGAAATTCCTTGTTTAGTCAAAATAATCGAAAGTGCGATATCCTCATGTTTGCATAAAAATTATCTGGCTGATATTATTGTGACGCCTATATTTGGTATGCTAAGGAATTTCGAATTATCCATAAATTGCAATTAATTCTTTATCAAAGACTTAGGATCTGAATCACTATTTACTTAAATACATTTAATATTTAAGTGGTATAAAAAAACCTTCACTAACATTTTCCTTCAATAGTAAAAATACTGCACGTAAGTAGAGGAATTTAAATAAATAATAGTAATGCCGGTGGAATATGAGGCAGTAGGCAATGGTTGCAGGACTACGGCCGTGGTGCGCGGGCGCCGCGAACTGGTTCGGCGAGACCGCCCCTTTCCTGCGAACGCTACGCGGTACCGATAGCAGAAAAGGCCCGAATAATTATTCTTAATTTTGTTCTTTTATATTATAAACAAAGATAAAGGAATCAATTAATTAGTTCGTTGAATTTAATTATTAAATGATTACGGAAATAGTGTGAATAAGTACCATTTTTTTTTATTGTTGAACACAAAATAATTAAAAATGTTGTCGACCTACCTAGTTAATTGAATACAATTTTAATTAGTAAATAAGTATATCTGACAATACCGAGTTCAAACGTACCGAAAAGTGTATATCCATTAAAACGTATCAATATAATTACTGTTTATAAAGGTTTTTGTTAAATACCCGCCATAGTTATCTAAGATCACGCCATATTTATTATTTGAAAAAATACTTTTTCGTGCGCATACGCATATCGTTTGCGGGATCTATTACGCAGGTATGCCAAAATGGGGTGAAACTGGTCAGATAACAGATGTTATTTAATGAGACTCCTTAACAAAAACAAATATAATTATTACATATTTATATTCCTTTGTTTATGTAAATACAAGAGCTAATTAGTTATCTAGTTAGGAATTGTCACATAACTGATACAAACATTTGTTATACATCATTTGTAAGCAGTAACGAATTTCTTGTTTGTGTTGTTTTATCAACATAAAAATATTTAAACGTCACTTTCTGACTGCATCCAATTACTTTATAAACATCCCTAAAACTGAATAATTACAAAAATAAAATAAAAAAGCAAATATCTTCGCGTGCGCACCGTACAGGGCTCACGGATCGTCGGAGCCGTCACCCGCTTGGCAGCAGCGATCCACCGGATTAAATCCCTAACAAACATAACAATACCACCAAAAACATCCTCACCACCTTAACATAGCCAGACAAGGTTCAAAATCCCATAAAACTTTCAAATAGACAGCAAAATAAAGTGGTACTCCGAGTTGAAAATCGAACGCGTATAAAATATAATCTACATGATTTTTTGTGGTATCTTACGGAGGTTTTCGGTCAATTATGTTTGATTGCACCTATATTACGGGCAGAGCGGATGGTATGTGATCTGTGACGCCATGACGCATATCTAATACAACAGGGGAGATCAGCTCCCTTACCGCGAACTCTTAAAGCAGGACAGTTTACGTTGTGAAAGCGAAACGCTGCTGCATGAAGTGTAGGGCGGCGCGCGGCGTCTCGCTTCCACAACATAAACAGTCCTGCTTTAAGAGATCATGTTATGGTGGCTGGATTTATCAGAATTTCATAAACCATATAGGATAGATTTTTCATGAAAGTTATATGGAACAGATTCAGATACGCAGGAGTCTACAGTGAATTTTCCGTTTTATTGTCCTTGTGTCTGCTATAGATGTGGTTTAATTAGTGTGTTAAAAGGCCAAATTTAAGGAAAAGAAGAATTCAGTAAAATGTTTATGTTAATCGTAGTTTAAAACTGTTGGATTGTATCACAAATAAGGGATTGGTTTATGATATAATATAAATACGTAGCCATCGACTTTTTATCAAAACCTATTTATTTAAAAAATTCTACAGGCTGTACCCGCGGAGAAATTTAATACATTTATATATAAACAGTTTCTGTAACTAATGTTTTGACTGGTGCAATTTGTAATAACTGCGTTGTTATTTTAGCTTTTGTGAATCATACAGCTACAGCGTTGTATCGACAATGAAAACAGGATGTTTGGACGCGCTTAGTCACGAGTCTTTGTGACTGTTTAGATGGCAGCATCTACAGCTTCAGAACTTCACGGACGAGGTCTTTGTGTAGGGGCTGGCCAAGCTCAGGGCTGTTCATTAGAGATATTATCAATTTGGTTGAGGAAGGCACGTAACTTGCATCCACTGTCATAACAAAAGATTCCAATTCAAACTAATAAGTAAGTCTACAAAATATCGCCTAAGGTCCAAAAAGACTATTACCGTTGTCCGGATCAAAGGACCGCACGAATTGACACATCAAAATTTATTTACAAAAACCAAGAAACTCCGTTCTTATGAATCATACACGGCCGAGAACAAACGCGGAAAGACATGTGAATGAAGATGTAACAAAAAACCTGGCAAGTGTCAGCGAACGGGTAAAAAGTGGTCGACGGACATTCACAAATTTCACTGCGACATTATAAACATAAGCGCTATTCATCGCTGCGTCATCGCCAATTCAGTATGCATTACTTCAGGCAAGTGCAGCATGCGAACGGAGCCGAGTGCGTAATGACGCGAAAGTGACAGGTCGTTTTGGCGGGAGACCGCCGCCCGCCATGTCTGGCATTGGGTTCTTTATAATATCTACACGACATCGGTACCGGTTGTACGCACCACGCGACACTCGGCCCGCGTCGCGACAATTTATTTCGGTTCGGGGCAATGCACTTATCGCACGCAGCCCTGAGATCTGCGCGACGAATAAACGAGAGTAAACATGAAACGCGAAGGGAAAAATAAATGCAACGTAGACGGCGACAAATCAAGGCTGTTGGAATTAGTTGACGTGCCTGGGGTCCGGCCGCGGAGGGCTTCCATTGTTAGTCGCTGGACTCGTAAAGGGCACAAGTGTCGAGTGACCTTTCACACCACTTTCGTTTTCTACGATTGTTAGGGCTCCTTGACTCCGCAGCACTTAAGGTCTGGAGGATAAGTAAATGACTATGACAGTTGTATTCTTATAATAGTTACAGATTAATAGATACTCCATAACTCGTTTAAATGTATGGCTGTAACTTTATGCTCTTTTAAATTTTCAGAATAAATATAATAAATCTTTTAAATGGTTTCGGCTGTAATTAATGGCATGTTCGCACACTCGCACCGACTAAAGAATGGCACTGAAGGCAATAAAAGTTTAATACAGCCGATGTAACACGGCGTACTTTGTTATTCCAGAAATAAGTGGACTTTACTCGCCCAAATCGCATCGCAGCACGGAAGTGCAATTCAAAGTATGCTAATTAAAACAACTTTAATTCAAACGTATTTTTATTTGTAAACCTGTTTGTTAACAAGTGGGTGGTAATAAAAAATCTATTAATTCAGCAGACCGGGTGCGGTAGTAGTCTGTGTCCGCGGCGGTGCTACGGTCATTTGTCAAGTGCACGTTTCGCGCCAAAAGTGACGTTTCACAAATCTTCAAAATGGCGTGCGGTGGTAATTAAATGCGCGCAATAACTGGCCATAAAGCAAACGAAGCGCATTGATGACGCGCCGCCCGCGCTATTTTCAGTGTGCGTCGCCGCCGCTCGACAAATGCTAACGGCCTCTAGGACACTCCAGCGGGACACCACTCACCACCACACTCATTCTACAGCTCTACACTAGTCCTTTATTGTTCGACTGTGCAAGTACAGTCAGTATCATCAATATATAATCGATTGTATGTCATATTAAAATGCGACTGATCCTTGATTTAAAGTAATTGGACAGCAAAATACAGGTAATTAGTTCGTTTTCTAATGATTAATTAGGAACAGCGTTAACGACCATACTACACTATTTATGTTAATATTAAATACGGACTAATATGAAACCTTGTAAATTATGATTCATAAAGTCACCAGAAAAGATTTATTTGTGTATGCTCCAATGCGCATACGCATATATTCTGTAGCTATCGTTAAAACAAGATAATTTTAGATAAATTATATTATTTACCATAAGGCGTAGCTCTTATTTCTTGAATTCAAGCCTGTTTTTAAGAAGGGTAAAGCAGGCAAAGAATTTTTTGGTTATACGATCTTGACATGCTCCTTTTGCTACATTCTCTATCATTCTTCATACTTTAGGTTTGGGTACTTCTAAATTAGTCTCTTTTTAGCTCTGCTGCATAAAGATATCTTTAATCTGTTCCTCCAACGCTGATTATTACTAGGTCGCAATAATACAATAGCAGTTAGCATCTACGTTGGGTCGGTTTCATGACGTCATGGTACGAAATTAGGACTTATTTTGGATCCTAATACGTAATGAAAGGAGTTGGTAGGCTTATAGAAACACCAAACTTAACTCTCTTTTGACATCTACCCCCTAGACAAGTGGGAAACTAGACTTATAGAAATCGAATAGAATGAAAAATATTCGGGTTTGACATAATATGTCATCGAGAAAGTCGAAACATTACATCCTCATACCTTATAGTCTAGGGCTGGCGTTAAACATATAGCGTCCATGTTTCTTGCCTCTAAAAACACTTATTTAAACACAAAACTTATAATACCGAAGTATACTGGCGGCATCCTACATAATATTTTGCCTAAAATATTATAAATCAATTCCTGACATTTAAATATCTTTGACTTGACATTGCTCTGTGAATTCACCTACAGAAATAATTGTTAACAATACCTATACACCTAATTGTTTTTCGACTGGATTTTGGATGTTTGGGTGCTTCTGTGAAGTTAAATAAATAAAATTAAGATTTTTTTCTACTTGTGTTCTGTACTTATTTCAAGACATTTATCTATACATAATATATATGAGCAGTATAGGATCATAGGAGAAGCCTATGCCCAGCAGTGGACTGAGATATCATATGATATCAGCAGTCTAGATTAAGCTGCACACACAGCTATAACAAGAATAGTATAAAAAAATCAGGAATCCCTTGAATTAGGTCAAAAAGTAAATTATATTTATTTTTCAGTCTCTTCTTCATTTATCCTCAATTTCGCAAATAAACATCGACCAAAAATCTTAAATCTAGTCCGAAATCACATTGCCCCGTAGACTTCCCCTAGCCCAGACGATGTAAAAGCGAAAGTATATCTTCAATTATTATTCTAATAATGCATCACCATGCAGCTTATCTGAACAGCGAAAAACAGGTTTCGTCCGACCATCAAATCCAGTTCGATTAATTTTTAAAAAAGCAATTCCATTACCAACGTGTTCTATGCACTTTTTGTGCAACAGACTAAACAATTCCATCGAAAATGACCATAAATAAATGCAGCATATTTTCAAGTGTGTAGGTATTAAGGTACCTGGCAACTAGACTGACTAGTTTTATAAATGAATCACATCGAGTCAGGGTCACAGATTCACGATCGGGCTTCTTGGAAGGATAATTTGTTCATTAATTTATTTTACATTTGGTCATCGAGGTAGGAAGCGGAATGCGTTATTAATTTTATCATTTTTTGTTGCAGACAGCTCATTATGTACTCGTTTCTTATATTTCAATAATAATGAAAGTAAGTGAGACGGCGTGGGTGCACTAGATAGTGGAACTATTGAGATAAATTGCTTCGGATTTGGTTTAAAACTAAATTATGATGATGCTCTTGTTACGAGGTTTTTTATAACAGTTTTTGTTGTCAGGTGGTTAATTCTGTGTATTGGAAACCTTGTTAGTTGAGAGCTTAATATGAATGAATCAAAAGAAGTAAACCGCGAAAATAACCCTGCTCTTGTAAGGTTATATTTTTATCATAAAGTTATAGATGACTTATAAGATCAAAATGCTGTAAATCCACTTTTAAGTTTATGATTTAGTTATGTATCTAAAAACATTACTTTTCCGCTGCACAACGACATTTTTTGGCGAAATCATTGTGGCTTCTAGTAAGTCTTTTCTCCGAAAATTCGTAGCCGCAGCCATTTTCGGAGAACTTTTCCCTTAAAAATTTTGAGTTCCGAAAATGTTTTATCCTTATTCAATGAATTTTATCTAATCGAATGTAATAGGTCGCAGTGGTTGCTATCTGGCCTTAAGCTATCATCATCAACATCCACATCCTTCAATATCCCACTGCTGGGTATAAGCCTCCCTTAAACAGTGCCATCCGCCGCGGTCCTGTGCCAATCTTTTCCTTCTATATAGCCACTGAGCAGTAAAATAGAGAATCGACACTACATGGTGTATATCTCGAATGATATTGTAATTAAGAAGGGAGGGGCAGTGTCCTGCTCCCTGCTTGGTGCGCGTCTATTTTCAGATAAATATCGGCCGACGGACGTGCCTGCCTACGCATCATACGATTTATAACTCCTTTAATTAATTTTAGTTGTGTTAGCTTGAGGAATGCCCTTGTAGCTAAGGTGGGTTTAGTCTGAGGTTCCTGTCTTTGATTGTGAATATGAACTGTAACATCGCTTGTCTCGTCGATATTAAAAGCATTTTGGGACAGAGAGAAGTAAGAAAATATTAAATCATAATAAATCGCGATATAGTTTATTGATTATTAATTTGATTGAGGATTGCTGTAAAGTGTGTATGCTACCACATTCCTGGAATATAGACGAATCAGAGATCAGAAATAACAATGCTCAGATTCAGTAATTTCTTAATAAAATCTTGGCCTTTATTTCTATAAGGTAGCTTGAAGAAGATTTTTAAACTCAAATTCCCAAATTTAAAATGTACCTATTTCTCATAATTTATATGTGGATTTAAAGGAAATACGTTTATAATTCGAAATGACTTCTAAAAAAAAAATTCTGCTAACTATAGTTTCACAAACGGTTAGTCACCAGGTCACTATCTCCATTATGGAGATTGAGTATAGGCAGTTAGATAGGTTATATAATGGAGAATGAGTATAAGCAGGTAAATATATATGTGGTTTAAAAGTGGACGTCAAAACTGAATTAATTAACCCATCTGGAATCAGAATTTTTTATTCCTGATAATTACGACATTCTATCTTACTTCCAGGTGTCATCTAAAGTAGGGTGACATTACAATATTATGTACCTTTTTTAAAGATGGAATGTTGTGTAATGTGTAAGTAACGTAAAGGTAACATAATATACGTCTTTTTACTTTTAATAACCTGGCGCCATTTTTGAAGATCGAATATTAACATAATCTACCTCTTTTATACTATCATGGCATATAGCCGAGTAGACCAAAGAGCTGTTCTATCACATTATGCATTGCGCGTGCCCTCTGTCGGCACGTGCTGAAGCGGCGGTCCACCTGAAGTGGCCAGACTTAATTAAGGGCTCTGCATAGATCCCGTGTTGTGGTCGTTCAACACTGGTAATGGGAGGAAATATCACGTTTTTACTGTCAACATTGTGGCTATTTGACGTTTTAATAATAATTTTACTGATGTGATGTGCGTTTGGAGTTGCAAACTTATTGTGTGTCATACGAGTATTAATGGTATTGTGTTGTGCCATTTAGTAAAATAGTTGTGGTTTTCGCCTTTCTATGGTTTGGTTGTCTGTTAAAGCAACTTTGAAACCAGTTTTATAATATTATTGAGTCCATAACATTGTCTTTTGTTATTATTGCTACACGTTGATGTTACTCTAAAAGTTTGAGTACCTAGTTAGAAAGCGTACCTACTTGAACATCCTTTAGGATATTTGTTCTATATTTCTCTATTGCTTCGAGAACGACCAGCATCATCCCCACAGATTATATACTCCCAAGAAATGCAACAAACCTGCAATTTTCGCGGTCGCATTCACACTTAGTTAACCCTCCACCGCGACAATGATCCTATGAGGCATTGCAACAAAAACGCCACAAAACAAGGCATCATTGAGACGTAAACGCCTGTGGCAGACGTAGAGTGCACTTGAGTTGAGGAGTGTATTTTTTACTAGATTATGCACCGCTGGCTACCCGACGAGACGTGATGAAGACTAGCTTCCAAACTGACACTTGATTGTATCATAAGGACTACCAAAGTCCTTCGAATTTAGATAGGTTTTTGGAAAAATACTAAGTACTGGAAGGAAGAGTTTTGTACTGAGAAAATATAAGTTATGCGTGTGGACTTTTGATATAAGAACACGCCAATTTGATTCCCGCAAGGCACAAAAAAATGTTTGTCCCAAGTCTGAGTGTTTGTATCTGTGATGATTCATGATTGTGTAGCGCACCCATGATATAGGAGAAATTGTAAAATCGGTTTGTGCGGGCCGTGGTTTTCTAAAAAAAAAGTTTGTTTCTTTCAATGATTGGTCATAAGGTTTGAAATAAGCTACTTATGTTACCGACTGTACCTTATACGTTCCGTTTTTAAAAAAACAATGCAACATCAAAACCCTTTCAAGAATGTGAAGACGAAACAAATAAATCATTGCTCATCTTTAAAAAAAACACCATATCTTATTCACAAGTCAGCATTATACAATCACGATTAAAACAACAGCTAAAAGAATCGAGAAGATCGATATCGATATAATTAACGATACATATCGTTTACTTTTCTTAAATCTTTAATTCGACTAAAATAAAACTTACAGGCATTTAACGCTAATACCAATGCTTGCGTGCTAACTTCAAGTCGTTAAATTAAAAAGTAAACGCAATAAATAAGGTTGGGAGCCAATGAACCTTTTTTGTAACTTTACACGCAAACTTCTGTAAGTTTTGCATTCTGCAACTGGTTGGCGAATGCTTTATTCGGCCTTAATAACGTCATTGGCCTTAAGGAATTGAATGTAATTCCTTTGATTATTTAATTTTGTTGATTGTTTAGACGCAAATCGTTGGTACGTTTATTTAAATTCAGAAATTGTTCTTTATGTGTTTTTCTTTTTTACTTTAGGGGTAATGTCATCTTTGTTGAGTTCAGTATACGGCCTCGTTGCTCTAGTGGTTGCTAAGCGACTGCTGAGCCTGGTCTCGCAGCAGAGAAGTCTGTACTTGCAGGTTCAGGGTTCGAATCCCAGGTCAAGAAAAGTGATATTGGGTTGTTCGATTAAGTAATTCTCAGTAGCAGTACGGAGTTTGGATTTGTGTCCGGTTGATGGCAATAGGCTCGCCCTCTATTATATTGGGACCTATAACGTAACTAGCGATATTACTAGGAGTAGGTGCTATTTAGGTATCCCTTTGAGTAATGCAGGCGTGATGTTATGTAGATCAGCCTGTGTATTAGGCCAGTGATGTTTTAAGTAGGGAGGCCTACCAGGTGGACCGACGATATCGTCAGAATTGCGGGCAACCGGTGGATGCAATTGGCAAGCTGTTGTTCATTGTGGCGTTCTAAGGGGGAGGCCTTTGTTCAACAGTGGAAGTCTTCCGGCTGATGATGATGATGTTGTATCTGTCACAATTTAATTCACTATGTACTATATTCAATGGATTCATTAATTTTAATGCACAAAACACTTGCAAAAATAATTAAAACCATGCAGCGCAACTTGAAAAACAAAAGAAACAAGCATGTCAGCAGGTTTCTTAAAAGCCGAATTTCTTTCACGCGAAATCCGTCAAAAGAAAAACTAAGCGTTTTCCATAACGTTCGTACACAAAGAGACTTTATAAAACATCTAGGACTTGCCAAAATAAACCTTAACAGGTAAGATTTAAGGGCTTTTACGAATGCATAAAGACGGTCATTAAAAGAACCTCATTCGTTGAATGTCAAAGGAAAATGCGCCTTGTGTGGGTGTGTAATAAGGGTGATGCAGGTGCTGTAAGGTGGGCGTCTTGGAGGTGAACGACCTCTGAAAGCTGAACATTTCAGAAGTTTGACACGGCATCGCTTCCTGTAGCTCTAAGTGTTAGAATGTCGTGCATTTTTGTTTTCAAGTTTTTTAAATGCATTGTTTTCTTAATGAGTTTTTTCAGTTGCTACAGACATTTACATAACATCATCACGCCTGTATTCCCCGAAGGGGTAGGCAGAGGTGCACATATAGTACACCCACATTTCGCCAGTTATGTTTTTAGGTCCCAATGTAATAGGGGGCGAGCCTATTGCCATCAACCGGGCACAAATCCAGACTCCGAGCTGCTACTGAGAATTACCTAATGGAAAAACCCAGTAACACTTTGCCCGACCCGGGATTCGAACCCAGGACCTCGTACTTAGCAGTCCCGCTTAGCGACCACTAGACCAACGAGGCAGTCCCAAGACAGACATTTACATGGCTGAAAATGATGAAATACAGTTCGTGGCAAAAATGTGAAGGTGTAAACGTGTTTCTGGCTGATTCAAATGTATTTGGTACCTATACATAAATCCCTGGTCTCTGCCTACCCCTCTGGGAAAAGGCGTGACTTTATTTATGAATGTACCTATAATAATGTTGATAAAACAAGAGTATAAGTATTTAATTGATACTCTAGGCTTAGATAGCATTACAACTAGACAGTAGAGTTTCTACATTAAAGTTACAGTACAAACAGAGAAGTTAAACATTTCTTCCTTGCGGGAATCGAAACTGCGACCCACGGCACAAAAGATCAAAGACATATTCGATTTTCAATAGATACACCAAGCATGCTACTTGTAACACCACTCACCAGGACCTAACTTCGTTTACTACTAATAAATGAAAAAGCAAAACGAACAAAAAGTAATTTTTAATATAATTTCTGGGTCTTCTTTACATGCAAAGAATCCAAGCTCCGTGTGTGCAAAAACCTAGCCAAGGCGCTTTTATTAGTTTATATTAGGGTATTGAAGCTAATTATTCAATGAAAAAAACAATAAAGATTGTTCACAAAGTGTCACTGCTATTACTGTTGGCCACTATTCAATGAGTTTGCGCAGTACTGACTCGACTGAGTGATTTGACAGTTCAAACTTCCAACTTGCATCGTATTTTAGCCACATTACCGTAGGGTTGTCGCGTGCCCTCTAAAATATAAGTCCGTAGGCTCTGAAAGGTAAAATTCACTTTCATTTGATTGATTGAAGCTTCTTTCTACGCAGAATATTATATATGTTATCTAATCAGATTTACTAGCGACACAAACACTTAAAATAATTTATATGATTTTGAACTACAGTTTCTTTCTAGTGTTGTGTACACTGTGCATAGTATTGACATTATTGTCATTCAAGTAAATGTCAATTTCGACATTAGAGTCTATTTGTAAAAAGTACTAAAATTAGCTTTCATATATTTTTTTTAATATTTTTTTTATGTTCTTATTCCAATGTACCTATATTTGTGTAAGTGTCGGCACTACGTATTTGTTCCAATCAACGAAGCAGGTTATACACTAACTGATCTAATATCTTTAACTAAATAGTATATTTAGATATTCTGATGAAATCCATCCGTGTTTTCTTCTCATTATACCTATACGTCTAGATTACGATCGTCATCAAGATTTAACTATAAATTTTCTCGTACTTAAAAGCTCGTGAGTACCAACCCTAGAGTAAGTGCCTCGCTATGCAACTTTCCCTTTCGGGACGCGAACTGCAACTTTACAATGTCAGGCGTTCATTAACTATTTACTGAGCCTATACGAGTTTTCAAGGACGAGCGGGAAGTTTGTGGGCGAGGAGCGCGTGTTTGTCAGCATTTTGTTATTGTGTCTTGTTTATGAATGCTAATGTGCTGTTTATGACTGCCTCGTTGGTCTAGTGGTCGCTAAGCGCGACTGCTGAGCACGAGGTCCTGGGTTCGAATCCTGGGTCGGGCAAAGTGTTACTCGGTTTTTCCATTAGGTAATTCTCTGTAGCGGGAGTTATTAGTGGTTAATGAGTGATCTCCCAACTATCTATAGTATTAGCATGGTATTGAAAGCCTATTATATTTCATTGTACTGCCTCGTTGGTCTAGTGGTCTGTCGGTGCCACTGCTGGGCATGACGATTGGGAAAAGTGTTACCGGGTTCTTCAATTAGGTAATTTTCCTTTTGATTTATATTTACCCTTTTCCTGTCCAGTGATACTTGGCGATTGTTAAACTATTGTGTCTACTAGACAGGCGAACTGTTAATATATACAAGAGAAGGCACTAAGCTAGTGGCCTATCATTGAGTTGAACTACACTCGCAGTTACTAGCATTAAGATGTACAGCCTACCGCGCGATGTTAATGAGTATAACCGGCCTTTTCCCGTCGAATGGTTGTCGAAGTTCGATGTATATCTATAAATAAACTTGGGAAATAATCATAACAAAACAAGTCACGCGTCATTAATCGCTTAATTAGACCAAACATTTCGTTATGTCACCCTAAAAGCTTATTATTTGCAGTGTCCGCCGGTCGCCATTACTCGCCGCCATTTTTCAATTATGCCAAATGTGTATGGAGTATAAATCATTGTATGTATGTTAATGTATGGCTATGTGGGGGGTTGATGGGGAGGTATGTGAACAGGGCGTCTGTTTAATTTGTAAACGGAATTGAAATACAGGAATGTACCCTGGCCTGCTTGCACAGGAATAAAAAAACATGCAACGCCGAAGATTTTTATGCGTTCGGATATTTTTATGAGTGGCCACGGCTCGGTTTATGGATTGAAACGTAATCGGGTGGATTCTATTGAATTTCGTATATCCTTTTATAGCCCTTACTATCTATGCATTCAATATAAATTGAAGTTTGGTTTCGGAATCAGTCCATTTATTACCAGACAAATCAGCTACCTACATATTCAAATTCAAATATCGATTGCTTGCTAAGTGTTCTTCGGTGGATGCAAATGGCAAGTTGTCGTTCATTGTGGCGTTCTAAGGGGAGGACTGAGCCTTTGTTCAACGGTGGACGTCTTCCGGCTGATGATGATGCTGAAGTGTTATTCTGCCAGGTTCAAAAGAAAGATCGAATCTTATCTGGATTTTCTTACTGGACATAACTAGGTAGTAAGTATTACCACATTTAGTATGTCACCATAAAATCGACTAGTCTACCACTGGACTAGTACATAGGTGAATTAAATGACTAGAATGACTAGACTGGTACATAGGGGTTAAAAGTGGCCCTAAATCAGTTGTTATAATGTCGGTGTACACGTATATACTACCAATATGTCGATCTTGTGACTCAGCGTAAAATACGCCAGAATGAAATAATAATTTCCTTCCCCTAACAACGGAATACAACTTATCAATGTCTTTCAACCGCAAAACATTTCAAAAGCGACCGTTAAAATGGAATTCCATTTTTAAAACACACAGATTCGAAATTTTAAAACCAAAGCCCCCGTAGGTGGCCAGTGGCGCACGTTAATTCCATCGATCATTACTCCCGTTGCAATCCACCAATCATGAAAAATAAAAACACTGGCAACCCCACCTGCACCCCGGTCGCCTCCCTCCCCCCTCGTCTGCGTCCAGGGGATGTGATTTTTTCGAGCGTCACTCTCGATTAGTATGACTCCGGTTTACCTACATGTACTGGGGAAATCAATTGCGTTTATGTACGGAGTTTGTTTTGATTTCAAGCTATTGTTATGAAAGAGAAATGCCATGGGTATCTACTAGCCTTCTGCTGAATGTGGAAGAATCTAGCTAAGGAAATATAATAATTTTAACAATGTAGTATCCATTCGTACTAGCTATAAAGACTGATTAAATTTTCCAGGTCATAACTGAAATATTTTTGTTTAAGAACCCGCTTTGTTGAATTTTATGCTTTAAAGTTGTGAGGTTACAGACCATTGTAGATTACCGACTACATATCTGTGTGTAAAGTAGGTAGCCGTAGCTCCAATTCCATTTATTTCCCAATTCATCAAAAGCCATTGCATGTATAAAGCGAAATATCGGGATAGTACGAAATTGGTCAATTAAAAAAACTAAAAGCAGAATCCATCTAGTATGTACAACGTGTACGTATGTATATGTTGTCACTCACACGGAGCGTGGTGGTGTGCGTGCTGCAGGGCTGAGCTGAGCCCAGCCCGATCGCAGAGCTCCATGCAAAAATGTGCATTATACACCAGAAATACACGATCTACCGCCCCGCCCTACACGCTAACAAAATAAGGCGAGTGAGGGGCGCTTCAGGCGGTTGTAAAGCTCTTTTTATACCGGTCGAAGTGCTAGGGGTAGTTAGATAACGGCATGCGGGCCCCCTCCGATGTCATGTATCACGTATCCAGTTTTTAAAATTCGAACGATGCGCAATTGTTTTGGGTTTAGTTTTTGAAATAGGAAGCAGGCGAGCTCGCATCGCGGGATAAAAGATTAATTAAAATGAAAATAATGTTTGAATTCGAAATTATTTGTTTCTATTTTGTTGTTCTAGGTTATATTAGACATTCTCATAGATTATTTCCAGTCGTTGGTTTTAGCAAAAAAGTCTCAAATAACAAAATTGTTTTGTTGCCAATTCGTAGATTTCGTAGTCACTAGATCAAACGAATGAAAACGTTAAGCTTGTTACTGTTGAAAAGCATTTTCAAGTCCAAAACTCGGATAGATTCATTTGAAAGATCCGTTTTTAGTTTTTAATATAGCCTGCTGAAAGCGTTTTTTACTTATGTTCAGCAAAGTAGAGTTTAACGAAGCCATAATTATAATTCTCAAAAGAATTCCTCTCTTTTTCACTAATGAAATACCTTTCATTAAAGTTTGATGAAAAGCCTCGGTACTTATACGATTTTTTAATAAACCGAGCAATTATGTTGAACGCAATAGTTTAAATATTAATGTTGCATTTAAAGGATTTAGTAGCAAGTCACGCGGTTATAGGCTATTTAAGAATTTACTTGAGTTAATTAGTTTGATTAGGTTTAAGACTTCTTCAAACAATGATCTAATAAAAACTAGTTCACTTCACAAAAATAAAAAATCTATAGACAACCTCTTTCGTATCTACTTAAATAATTATTTCAAAGTCACCAACAAAAAAAGAAGAAAATTCAACAACATCGCAACAAAAGTTCTAAATTCAAAACAACGCAAGTTTTCGCACAGAAGTGGACTTTTACGAGGCCACAAAGTTTTTTCTACACACACCGACGGGGGGTTGAATGGAGGGGAAAAAAACGGAAAAAGCAAGAGAAACTGTGTTATGAGGTAAGAAAGAGTGAGGCCAGGGGCACGTTCGCAATAAAAAGATGTCTGCGTAAGGTCGGCGCTGGAGACGGCGATTTTTTTGTTGCTTTTTCGAGAGAAAGAGAAGGAAATTTTCTACGATGTGCAACCGGTGTGGGTTTTATTAAATCATTTTATAGTTCGACTATTTGTTGCTTCTATAAATCTGATTCAAACTTACTTCTATTGTGACTAACATTTGGGCCACTTTCCCTATTTAATTAAGGTGCTCCACTATTAATTGTATCATTAAAAATCTAGAAAGAACTTTACGGGGCTACACCGCACCCATCTTGAAAGTCAAAGGATGTTTCTACTCTACAACACACAGTATTCTTCATAAGAAATGTACCGTAATTCAGAATGAGCTACAGAACACTTCATCATTATAACAATCATTGTCTTTATACCGTCCGATATTAACATGTGGCTCGAAGCTGACTTGAATGTAACAAGCGCTATTTTTTATTAGCTGGAGAAATAAACAGTTCGTAGTCTGTGGTTTGTGGCCGTAACGATGCAAGTAACCAATGGATTTGCAAATAATAATTATGCTCGTTTGGACAATTGTCACTACTGTCCGCTTCTGACTGTAGCTAGGTACGCCAAAGCCTTAAGACTTCGAATAAAAAAGTATTATGGAGACAACGTTCGAAATTAGAACTCCAATTGCAGTTTAAATATGTTGCATTCTTATTTCAAACTGTAAATAAGACTAGCATTATATTACACGCTGTGTGGTTGGTAGCGAATTGCTTTCGATTCTTATTAATTGGCAGCCCTGTTTTAATTGCAGTGTACTGTTCGATTGATCGACTCTTCAATTTGGCGCGTAAGAAAAAAGCAGGCTGAACTTGTTATATTATGATTAACAGAGCGCTAATTGTAAGCGGGTGAAAGGTGCAGAGAAAGGTGGACCGTATTTTTTATTCTATCCAACGAAAATAGATTTAGACAGTGTCGCTACAGACACTTTCGGTCGATGGAAAATAGAGGAGGCGAGAACAACTAATTATTATTAATTATTTGTTACGGTGATGTACTTTCAAGTACAGTAATTGAATAAAGCTCTCATGAAGTAATTAGCTAATTAATCTATGAGGATTCCGAAACACTCAAGGCAAGAGGCGCATGCTACTAAACATTATATTAAAACTTATACTTTAAGAAATAGGTGTTGCACTTTATATGCCAGCAAAACTTTCAATTGTTGGTGAATTTAAGTATTTGTAGTTGTTTACGTTAAGAATTTCGCGTTGTTAGCTTTTAAGCACTTCACTATTGGTGCGCTTACTAACTTGGAGCATGTATTGACTTATGATCGGAGCAAAGCCCTAAAACAAGCATTATCGCGGCGACGCACACAAGTGCAGCGGCGAACACGCGCCCCACCACGGCCGCGATTCGGCGTTTTTATATTTTTGCACGTTCAAAAAAACGCGCGGGGCAGACAAAGATGGAGTGATGACGAACCCCGCGCAACAATGGCGCGCGAGCGGGACGGACTCAGCTCTGTCATTGCGAACGCGAAATAAAAATGTGCAAAGCGTTCCTTTTTTAAATGTGATGCTTTTTTTACGTTAGTCTGCGTTAGCAATTAGTGTTGTGCGGTTGTCGCGCATTGAGCACCGAGCGTTAGGAATCTATGCAAATGATATGCTCCCGGAGCCCGGCGACGCTTCTAAAAGCTTTTATATCTCATTCAATGACATTATCGGATGAGCCGCAAATAGAGATCGCGGAAGCGATGCCATTCAGTCCACCTACAAGGTCGCCTGTTCCGCGGCTTTATCAAATTAAACAGCCCCACAATACCCTGGCTAGGTACATAGGGACGTCTACACTCGTTTTCTTGTTGAATCCTCTCCTTTCATTTTACCGCAATCCTTTTAAGAGCACGAGTTATGGCGATTTCTTGTAGAGAATTTGAACAAAAGGCTGATGATAGAATGTTTTAAAATTGTTTTCCGTTTGCGCTTTAACGTCTTGGAAATGTAGAAGCATATTTTTGATATTCCTTGCGCTTACAAATTGTTTTCGTTTAAGACGTACATAACGAGTACGACTGTAGTCTACTAGATACCATTAGCCACAGTATGGCCGTGAGATAGAAGGAACGCGATGATATAATTATTATATAATTTGCATAAAAATATAGCGTCGCATATTGCGTAAGCCCTTCAGGTGCATCCCACTAATCCAAGGCAGCGACGTCGGGTCGTTGTGAGCAAATTTTAATGCGAACGGAAAAAATGCTGGCAACCCAATGCAACGCGCGCGTGTGTGCGTGGCGGGTACACACACACAGGCGCGCCGTGTCGGTGCATGCTTTACGCGCGGAAAAAAGTGCTGCGTTATTGATTTTTCTGTACAGCCACGGGGGGTTAGGGGGAAATGTGGGGGGTGGACGCCCGCGGCCTGAAAAACCGTCTGCTGAAAAAAACCGAGACGAAAAGGCACCCCTCCCTTTTTAATTGGTAACGTAGTGTCAATAGGGCTAATCCTGGGGCGGTAATAGCCTGCTTTTGTCTCGCGAATGCATTTTTCAGTGTTGCCAGGCAACGGTTTGGGTACTTGTGCGAGTAGCTCGTAGTTCAAGTTTAGATTATGAGACGACGTCGCCGGTTACCTAATGCGAGATGAATTCGTCATATTTTTATTTTATACTGGAAGCATACTTGAATTACTAAGTTGGAAAGAAATAGTGTAAACGGCTTAGTTAAGAATATTATGTAAGTAGTACAAGTACCGAGAAGTGAGGGGGTATTTAACCATCTTAATTGACATCTTACGATGTGATTTTTCACTTTAGCAAGGAAAGTAAGTTTATCATCTAAAATAAATCGAATCTTCTAGAAACCCTATCAAGAGCTTAGCGACTTTGAACCGTAAGTAGTTAGTGATGAATAACTGTAATAAGGAGTACCTTGGACGTAGACGATGTAGTCCTACATGTATATATGAAGCCAATACACTAAGTTACATGACGCGAATGCTAGATATTAAAATATAACTATTTCTACGGATTTTATCGCGGTTTTAATTAGTCTTTTGGTCCCGACGACGTCGTTTCGAATCCTTCACAGAACTCATTGTTACGGGCAGAGTGAGGTGTTAACCGTCTAACCTGAAGCTGTATTAGCTGATAGTAATTGTTCGACACAACAATTGATTCTCAGGTAATTGCTCATTACATAGATTTAAAATAAGTACTTTCATCATCAGCCGGAACACGTCCACTGTTGAACAAAGACCTTCCCCTTAGTTAAAGGGAAGGGTTGCCATTATCCCCACGCTTGGCAAGCGGCTTGGGGATCGCAGTATTGGTGGTGAAGTTACAGAAGACGCTGCTGCCCATCTTCAGGAATTTCCCTTAGTCGCCTCTTACGACACCCACGGGGGGAAAGGGGGTGGTCAGTTCTAGGCCGGATACCACTCGGCAAGTATAAGTACTTTATAAGGTGTTATAGGATTCTTATTAGAGTGTGTATTCTGATGCCTGTAAACCTAGAATCTATATTAATATTTTTACTGATCTCCAGCAACTTTCCATTAATTAAGACATGCTTTAAAAAAACATAATTGGCGAAATGTGGGTGTACCATATGTGCACCTCTGTCTTCCCCTCGGGGAATACAGGCGCGATGTTATGTTTTTTAGCGACGGGAGGTTTTAAGATTCTTTAATCTTCGCCCTGCACTAGGATTTTGACTGCCACATACATCAACACCCACCCACATCAATATCTGTCGCCACGCCACTCAGGTCGCAGATATAGTATTACATAACGATATTGTAATTAATAAAACAATGTGTTTAATTTAAAATCTAATTGATCCAGTTATTTGTGCACCCTTCAGGATGTCCCGTCTGCGCCGACGCATGTAATTAGTGGCCGGAAGTGCGTGGCTGACGTCACGTCCGCTCACAATTGAACCACTTGTGCGCAGAGGTCAGGGTTTCGCAGCGCTTAGTGTTTAACACTGCAGGTGCAGAGTAACTCCTGGTTAACAGGATTTTTTAAGAAATACTTACAACTTATAGATATAAGCCCCGGAGGGTTAGGCGAAGGTGTATCTACAGTACACCCACATTTCGCCAGTTATGTTATAGGTAGGAATGTAACGGAGCCTATTGCCATCAACCGGGCGCAAATCCAGACTCCGTACAGCTACTGACAATTACCCAAGGTAAAACCGAGTAACACTGCCCGACCCGGGGTTTGAACCCAGGACCTCGTGACAATGCAGTTATCTTCGTATTTTATACACGTTGTTTATTTCGTATTTTTTCACAACTAATTTTCCTTTGTTCTTTATTTTATATTTATATGTTAGATACAAAAAGTACTCTTTTCTTTAGATATATTTACAAAACCTGTACCCAAGTTTCAAAATATTTTTTTGCAAAAAAATATTATTATAATGTTATTTTATTTTCGTTCAGAAGTGTTTTATTACATTAGCTTTCGGCAATCACATATCACTTACAGATCTAGTTATTTAAATTGAAATTAATTTTTAATTTCACATTATTAAGTCTACCAAATGACAATATTATTTTCATTGTAAAGCTATTAAGTACCCTTGTATAGGTAAAAAAAATATTTTGACAGTCCGAAATAAAAACGTTTGGTTTTTGTTTGTAAAATTTCAAATTTCGAACAAAATGTTTTATAATTGGTAATGTAACCATTTTCTACAGCTTCTCATGAATAGAAGACAGATTTTTAACAATGCATTTAAGATGATATTATACTACTAGATTCTCTGCTCACGCTTTAATGAAGGTCTAGACGCAAGCGCATAGAGTGCAACGACATTGACCGTGCGTTATGCAACAAATTGGTACTTGACATCAATTCGCGACAGACAGACCGCAAGTTCAATGTATCACAATTACTTTCTGACATTATAACCAGTTGTGAACTAAAGACATGTCCGCAGAGAAATGAAAGGGAAATGTGTGTGAGAGTATTTTCACGATATTGCACGAAGAGGTAGGCTGAGGGTCTAAGAAAGTCCCTTACCATGAACTTTTAAAGCAGGACAGTTTACGATGTGGAAGTGAGACAATGCTACGTGCAGTGTACTGCCGGGTCTCGCTTCCACAACGTATATGTCCTGTTTTAAAAGTTCATGGTTAGGGGGCTGGAAGCATATATTACGTGTACCGCGTGATCACATTAATATTTGACTCGTATGAGAATCAAACACGTATCCCGCAACCCAGTAGTCCATTCACTCAGCGACTGCATTTTTTAAAGACTGTATGTCACCCAGTTGTCTCAATTCGAGCTTCTTTGTTACATACTCCACGTAAGTTTTCTACACTGCCTCTTCACAAAAATCGTTTCCTTATACTCCCTCGTAGGTACGCGGAATATGCTTATCAAGAAGCAGTTACAATTATATAGCTTTATGTTATTCTAACCAACCCGCAGAGAGCTAGCGTGGTGATCAATGTTCGTGGTCAGTCCTTCTCTATACGAGAAGAGGCATTCGGACATTATACAGGTAGAAAGATAGTCAATTATATATGGACGACGATACCGTATATAGAATAGGTGTCCGTTTTATAAGTTAGAATCTGTCGCGGCACAGAAATCACCTTAAAACTCGACGCATAAGCTAAATACGTCAATAAACTTAACTATATCAAATCACACGGCGAGCGTCGCCGACAACTTCAACACTAAAACTGGCGGGTGGGGTCCCACTGACAGCGGAGATAAGATAAGAGTATCTATCTCTTTGTATAAGACTAGGATATAGGACTTAATGAATCCTACAACTACTATTTAAGATTCTATTTAGTATTCTTTTATTTGTAAAAAGATAGACTGAAGACATAGCTAGAAAGTTAGAATATCTACGTTACTAAGTAGTGCGTAATGAAATGTGTTTTATTACTAACATGCTCTTGATATATTAATTGAATTGTATAGTAACAATAATATCTGCCTTCACACTCTACCACTGCTCTACATTTTCTGATGTTATAAAAACTGCTGCACGATACAATCATAAATCATATATTAATTTGCAAACATGGGTATATAGTACATAGGTGTAGTTTAACTGCCTTGTTGGTCTAGTGGTCGCTAAGCGGGACTGCTAATCACGAGGTCCTGGGTTCGAATCCCGGGTCGGGCAAAGTGTTACTGGGATTTTCCATTAGGTAATTCTCAGTAGCAGCTCGGAGTCTGGATTTGTGCCCGGTTGATGGCAATAGGCTCGCCCCCTATTACATTGGGACCTAAAAACATAACTGGCGAAATGTGGGTGTACTATATGTGCACCTCTGCCTACCCCTTCGGATACAGGCGTGATGTTATGTTATTTTATAGGTGTAGTTTAAAAATGGCTCTATTACCTGTTTCTATCTCGTATTATCAACATGTAACTTATTATCAAGGGTATATTGCACCCTATATTGTAAATTTTATTTCTTGAGGTAACTTTCTTTGGAGGTTTCTTCCACTCGCTCTCACTGAAGCCCCACCAGTCTGGTGTTCCACGCGACATCACGTGCCAGTCCGAAGATAAATAATAACTTGGAGCCTCCATACTCTATTACTTATTTATGTACTATTGCTTTATTTCTTATGGCACGTCAGTCCACAACCTTAGACGTTGTATTTATGGCGGTGGGTATCGGTTTGAAACAGTGAATCAGCGAGGGTAGAGCTTTTTATGAAGAGGTGACAAAGTTATAGCTTAGTTGTTTGACTGTTCCGTTTTTGGTGAATTATTATACAGTCAAGGTTACCCATATTATGGGTACATAGACATACCCATATATGCTATTGTTATTCTAGGCAATAGATAGTAATGATGACGCCAACTAGGAGTTTTCGATCACGGCGGTTTACTATGCCTTTCGCTAATCATAGTTGGGTTCTTAAATTGTGCACTTTTCTACGCGCTTCTTAAATCTATAGTCATCCTCATTTGGCAGTGTAATTTGTATATTTATTAGTAGACGAGCTTTTATGATATCGTTTCCGAATGCGAGACCGTTATTTTGGTAGACTTTTGGTGCAGGTTGATCATGACTTTTGGTCCCCAAGGCTTTCCTCTTTTTGCGTGTTCGATAATCTTAATATTCGTTCAGTTCACAGTCAAGGTGTTTTTACGACTGTCCGGTTAATAAAAATATCTTTTTTTTTTAACATCTTATCTTATTCAATTTATCTCTCGTAAACGACACAATTTTTTCTTAACTTAAACTTGTGATTTTTAAATTGATTAAGGGAAACTTGAAAAATGATGGACACGAGCGAGAAACGAGAAATTTCAAGTTCCCTTTTAAATTTGATGGATGCGAGCAGTGACACGGTGGCTCAGTTGGCAGAGCGGCGCCACGGTACGGGGACTGTCGCGGGTTCGAGTCCCGCTCGTGTCCATCATTTTTCAAGTTTCCCTTAATCAATTTAAAAATTTAAGCCTAGCATAAAAAGTCATATTAAACTTGTGATAATCGAATTTTTTGATTATACAAATATTAGTAGGTACCTACAGTGAACAACAAAAGTAAATTAACATTTAAATAACACATACATACCATTAATTGAAGAACTCTCAGATCATCATTAATTGGGCTGTCACAATTTCGCTCTAGAGACTTCTTCAGTTAGTGTGTCAGTTACTAACCGTACCCAAAGTTAGGCTTAACCCTTACAATATTCACGCCTCCTATTACTTACGGTATGTCCAATTAGTTCCTCCATAGACAATAGTTACGATTAGGGCGTTATGTTAGCTTTGTATCATGGTCAGGGTTGCAAATAAGGGGTCTCTAGGAGGGCTAGATCCACCCCTATGAGATGAGAGATGAATCTAGTTACATGATTGTGGGTTGCGTATCAATGATAGAGTGTTTGATTTACTTTATTCTGAATTTATTGAGTTAAATAAACTGTTACATACTACTAAATATGAAAGTTTTATAGTTCTGTTTATCGACTAATTTTTTCTTAACGTAATATTATAATAAATAATTAATTAAGTTTACATCTTAATAAAATAAGAAGTAACAAAGTATTGTAAAAATACGGTATTTTTACGTGGCGCTGGCCATCCATAAGAGATACAAAATACCTATGTTCTAATCAATAGTCTTGGAAATGTGTTTGATTCCTAAAAGTACAATATTCAAAGTATAAAACATCAGATCATTAGTAGTACAATAAGTTTCGACAATAGAGGTGTATGTTTAACCAAATAGAGGGTTGTCTATGAGGGTGAGTCTATCCACGGTTAACATATGTTGGTTCATACCATTACACGGTAAGTTGAACATAAATAGATAGAGATTGGCGACATATTGGCTTACGTTGCGGCAAATGTTTGAATAAGTGCTCACTGGTACTTAATTATTCAGATAATGTAAGAATGTTAAAGTTGAGTTTGTCATAGTGTTGCTATTGTTTTTGCTTACAATTGTGGTTTATGTTGTTTGTGTACCAACAGATATAAATCTTGTATATAAGCCTAAGGGAAGCCTTTGTTGTGGACAGTGAACGTCTTCCGGCTGATGATGATGATGATAAACCTCCAGAAATGCGGACCTTATAAACTACCTAACCAAACCTATCTACACTAACCTACCTACCTAACGTACCCAGTTATAAATAGGCTCAGAAAGCCGTTTTTCTTTGGCCTCAAAGCCAGTTTCTTCTTCTTTTCATTACATCCCTTCATGCGACATGACGCGAAAGATGAAGATACTAATGGTATAATATAAGCAGAAGTAGTTTGATTAAGGTTATATGGCATTGCAGAATCATTCACTCCAGAGGGGAACGACTCTACATAATAAAAAAACAAAAACCATCCGAAAATATCAAAAATAATTGGCAAGGAACTCACGCACACACGCACAATGCAAGCCTTGTGATATCTGTTACAAAACAAATGAAAACTAGGATCCCTCTTCTCTAAATAAAGGGTGGTTCACACTGGGTGTCGTTAAATAATAAAATCGTTGTTTAG
Source organism: Abrostola triplasia (assembly GCA_946251915.1). Lineage (NCBI taxonomy): Eukaryota > Metazoa > Arthropoda > Insecta > Lepidoptera > Noctuidae > Abrostola > Abrostola triplasia. The sequence goes on from OX276433.1 coordinate 10,398,212, forward strand.
CGACCCGCGCGGCTCCCAAGGTCGCAGGTTCAAGGGCAGGGGAGCGACCCTTACGCAACTTTGCGCCCTACAGGTGGATGCTAAGAAATCTCCAACATTTTTGTTAAGACTCCAAACTTTTGCAAAAGTTTTTTTGGTAATGTAAGATTTCGATACGGTTTATATTGAAGGGAATTTTTGATGTTCTAAGTGTTTTAGACTTAGGCTGTATTGTGAATTGACTAAAAAAACTAAGCTTTTGATTGATTTCGAGCTTTTTGAAGCTAATAATATTTTTGTTGGCGCTTTACATTGATAGTTGATATTCTCGTGCGCAAAAACCGATGCTATAGAATGTATTGTCTATATTCCGGAATACTCCGACCTTGAGTTCAGAACGAAAATTAAAGGGTTCTAAGGATAATAGCCTAGCTTACCTTGTCGTTAAGAGAGCTCTAGAATAATCACGTTTTCAGCTATTTATTAAGATTGATTAAACATGTTGTAGGGGCTTGATAAGCTTTCAAATTAGGTACTAACTATATCCTACCTAGAATAAGTATATCCAAGAGTTTTAAAACTCTGCTCTCATGAATTTTTCCTGGCTCATAAATTTCAAGACTTTAAACAAATAATAGATCAGAGAAATATTTGTTCCGTCCGGGAATATAGCGTCACCCTGCACATTTAAGCCTGCGACAATCGTCGTTGATGCTATCAGGCAACATGATAATGATCAACTAATGAAAACTATTTCGTTAAAGTTTATCAATGGCATATTTGAACAATGAATGACTACATTATCGTAGCTACGACGTTTCCTTAAATGTTGAGGTAGGCTTCATATCTCAACCAACGAAACTTCACAGCCATCTTGAATTTATTCGTAATCAACATGTAATTTTAAAACCAAAGCTTAGCATATTAAATGAGTACCTAATAACATAAGTAAACCAAAGTACGTGTTATCAAAAAAGCCTGTAAAAATCAACGCGAGGTGAATGTAACGGTCCATTCCTCCTTGTGTTTATAAACAGTGCCGACGGAGCACGCGATAACGCGCGTTTAGTCGCGATAAGAGCGCAATTAGTCGTTAAATTGGGCACGGGTCGCGAGCGAGCCGCGTCACGTGGCGCGTGCACCGCGCGCGACCTGCCACTAGTGTGCAACGCACTTAATGTTTTGAGTTGCGTTACCAAATGTGGTTTCACTTTTATTCTAAATACGGAAGTTTGTATGTATGTTTGTTACTTAACAGCGGAAACTGCTGAACGAATTTGATACAAGTTGTATTGCTTGTGGGTAGATTAGTTTGACGAATAAACATTATTGGTTGGTTTTTTAGATAGAATACAGTCATCGTCTCGTAGTTTCGTAAGGGTTATAGCTATTGGGGTGTATCTGTATTTGCCTACGCTTTAGGAAAAGCTGCATTTATGTATGAATAAAGTTATGAACATCTATTACAAGTTACTAAGTAATTTAATAGAAAATTTTACATAATTATAATATTGGTGCATTCCAATTAGGAGCTTTAAAACCATCATTCCCTGAAATTAGCCAAATATCTTTACCATTCACCTTACACTAATGACGTATCAATTAACCATAGACAACACTCCTTAAAACCTAACATAAACCACATATAAACACCAACAGACTACAACATTACAAAGCAGGATGTAGGTTAAAAACACACCCACAAAAGCTGTGTCGCTTATGATCAAATCGTAGATTAATGACAAAGTAAACACGTAGTTAACGACAATAAACGCATAACACGCGACACGATATCGCATGGCCGGACGTGTGCTAATCAGGACGCCATGTTTGTAAACTTTGCTTGCGTGATTGAGCACGTGACTGGTTCAACACCTTTTTAGTTTTGAAGGATCGGCAGCGAAGGTGATTGTGATACGACGAATTTTTGTTTCCAACTTCTTCATGGATATATAATAAAATTAAATTACAACACGGAAACCGGGAACACCGGCCGTGGTCAGAAGCAGACTCACCAGAGTCTGCCGGTGACCACGGCCGGTGCAACTCGGTCGAAACGTCAAGCCAAAAATGAATACTTGTATCTAAATTGATAAAGGAAATTTGAAAAATGATGGACGGGATTTGAACCCCCGACCTTCGCCGTACCGTAGCGCTGTTCAAGCTTAGCATGGGTAACATGCAAAAATTACACCAAAAGTCATGTAAAAACTTGTGTTTGCGTTAATTCAAGTATTGGAATTAAATTCTATTATAATCATGCAACGCGATAATTTAGAAGTTCTTCATTGGTGCACTTGCTAAGGTACTGAAATTATCCATGATAGTAATGTATAGGTACATATTTACTTAGCCTTATTGTTGCCATATAATCTCTGCAGCTCCCTAAGGTTGACTTGTAGAAGACCTCATATGTAGACAGTTTTATTATGAAGCTTAAATTAATAAATAACTACAGCTATACATAGATCGGAACTTTAAAAGAACTAGTACCTACCTACCTTTTAATAAAATGGACCAGTCTGCACGATCGTAGCAGAGATGACTGCCCAGGGTGGACAAAAAGAACAATGCAATAATGCTTTACATGCAATAGCATTTTAAAAAGGTAACACATTTAAAGGAAACCATTGACGATCTTTTGTTTTAGATACGACATACTGGGAAGTTACTCCTAGTAACCTATTGCCAACCTGTTTTACTAACTGGGGAAGATAGCTGGTTAAATTTATATGTGAATAAAAAAATAAAAACGACACCAAATGAAGCTTTAAAACACATATCTTTGACATCAGTTTAACACTAACAATATAAAATAATTTAAAACCTTAACACTTAAACAACAGCCCAATTTTTAACAAACCCGCCAAAATTCCAAAAACAATTTATCAAACGACGAGAAATGCCCATCGGAACTGGGGTAACTGCACCTATAATCGGCAACGGAGCATCGTGAAATATTAACACCTGATTATCGGTGTACCGTGAAGCGGAAACCAGTCCGGTCGTTATGATCGCTGTGGTCTTTCGCCAATTGGTCTAAGACCCGAAGCCCTTTCTACCTCAAATGATTACTTAAGAAAATTGGGATACTTACACCATTTACTGTTTATTTGTGAAATTGCTTGTTGCTGTGCGATTTGCATAGCATTTTGCTGCCTGGTTTAAGATTGTTTTGAGCAAGGTATTGTGTTTTTTTAGGCCAATGTCCAGCAATAATTGATCTGCCTAGAATTGACCACTCCCTCTCCTTCCGTGTGTGTCGTAAGAGGTGACTAAGGAAAAACCCAGAAGCTGCAACGTCTTCTGTAACTTCACCAGCTATACTACGATCCCTAAGCCGCTTGCCAAGCGTGGGGATTATGGCAATCCCCCGACCTCCTTGCCTAACGTGGAAGCTCGTGTTTTACAATGTCGGTTTTCGGATGATGATGTCCAGCAGTGGATGATGATGATAATTGTTTCAAATATATTCGTTCCTACAGTAAGATATAGCTTAGTGAGAATATTAAATTCTTAAAAATAAAGTCTAAGTAATACATATTCAACTTGCCTAAGATAATTATCATACGCTAATCCGCTTAATTTGAAACGCGAGATGAGAATGTGATTTTATGAAGTTGAGTTAAAATTAAACTAATATCATTGAACTCTTTGCACCTAACTCAAGTTTATAGAAAGTATAAAGTTAGAAGATTTAACTGCAACAGACGCGGTAGACGTCACGGGCGATGAATCTGTGCGCGCGCGCTTGTGACTCGGCACTTTTTGTCTGAAAAGTAATTAGGCGTGAGCGAACGACTGTTGGTGCTGCCACCCGAATAAGGAAAATACAGTTTTTAAGAGTTCATTGACTAAGGTGTTGTATTGGTAAGTATGTGTACTTTAATTTGACATTTCTCTTGTTCCTTCTTATCCAATCAGGATTGTCTGAATCAATCAATTGCAACAATCAGTTCGAAGGTGATTGACCTGTCCAACAGAGGTTAGGCTTCAAGCAGGTTTATTTGAGGTTCAAGTTGAGGGATGGACCTCAATAACTAAAGTTCCCTGACTTCACAAAGAAGGCTTGGAGAGCTTTCTGACGCACCTTAAGTTTGACGGTATGTTTATACGCTTTATAAAAGATTTCGCATTCATGATATTTGTAAGGATAAAGCTAATTAAATTGTAAGAAAAATACGGAATATCCGTCGATATTAAGTATTGTTAAGTGTAATAATAAGCTTCCTAATTATGTTAATTTGTTAGTGTAGTTGTAACAGTATACAATTGAAAAAAATTGCCAACACATTTTCTTTGTTTCTTGAATAAATATTATTAACATAGGCTACTTTTTATCCCGACAAAAAGTAGTAGGTATCACCGCAGGGCGCAGCTAGTTAATAATAAGCACGAATTCGGGACACTGCAGCTTTACTTGACCTAGGTCTAATGGTACACTCAAGCGCACAAGTGTTCATCGACAACTCAACTTCCTTGACATTGAACTTGTTCAACTTAAAACCAGCATTAACACCATGACCTTTATAAACCAGCTAAAAGCTTTGTTGTTAAAATTATAATGCTATCTCGCCTTATTGTTAGCGGAGGGACAGGGACAGGTGAGTTTTACAGAGGGGTGAAGTAGAGAAAGGGTGGAGGTATTGCTTGTTGTCCATTTACATAGAATTGTGAATGTACAGACATGATGTGTATTTAGGTATTTAAGTATGATTTTGATTTGATAGCTGTCATTTTCTTACCCAACTGCCCAAAAAAAGGAGTGTAATGTTTTTTGCTGGTGACGTCATTTTGTCTTGCATCGCGCTACATGTACGAAGAGATATTAAAACCATTTTATAAGTGGGACACAAGTACGACTGAACTAATGCAAATAATTTAAATATAAATCACACTGTTTTTCAAGAAATAAGTTATCTTAATCTTACATCACAAAAACTGTGATAATTCATCTAACCAAGGCCAAAAACACTTAAGAGGTTAACGACCCCAATTGCATTCATCCATTCAATTAGTATTTAAGAAAGGAACTAATAAATACATACACAAATAATAGAAACGTGTTTTTCTGTAACAGTGATATTAAAAAAAAACATTTTCCGTCGGAAAGCTTCATATTCGACAATTACGTAAACTCAAGATAGATAATCTAGCGTTTGTTCAATGTTAGCAGACATTAGCATACTACGTACAGTGGAGCGCACAAGTGTTAGCGAACTGCGACTAGACGCACCGCGGCCTTGAACCTTGCGTCTCAGATGCAACGCATTTGCATATAAACGCAGGAGAGCGCCGATGCGATTATCGACTAACAGGTTATATAAAAGTACGGCGCGACGGAACGCAACTGGTTTTCGTGTACTGTTTAGCGATTAAGTGTTTTGTGTGAGCCTTTATTTTGTTTCCTTTGCTGTTTTGTGGGGGAAATGTGTCCGTTTAGTAGACACTAGTTTCTGGTAGACTAAGAAATGTTACGGGCGTTGTTTGGTTCGCGTTTTTAATATAATTATGTTGTTACCTGATTGCAGGATTTTTTTTTTATATTTTATTGTCTAGTTTGTTCTCTAAGGTTAGGTGAATGAAGAATGAATGAATGAAAAAAGATATTTATTTCTCTCAAAAAGTATATTATAGTTTGTATAAATTACAAATTAATAGCTTAAACTTAACTTTTTGAGAGCTGGTATTACCGATACCAGAATTATCTAACATGTGCTGGTCATACGAATATTACACATGGTATTTTTGTAAGCATTGATCTGTAACACGGTTTGCTTTACACTTTTACCATTATCAGCTTTTAAATACCCACTGCTGGGTATAAGCCCTACTCCCTTAAACACCACTCTATCTTGTTTTGGGCCTTTCGCATCCAGGTCTTTCCCTGTACAGCAACAACATCAGTCCACCTGGCCTGTTCTGGTAGGGCTCTACTAAAACCTCATATTTTCGAAAATAAAAAAAGGCAGTAATATATTAAGTTATACATAAGATTTTACTGCCTATACCAGTTCCAACTTTTTATGCGCTGTGTATCAAACAAGGACTTAATACTTTTCTACACGCTTGTACTCATTCACTGCTAAGGGCGTGTACCAAATCAAATCTGAGCCGCAATGGAATATTATTAATGTAATTTATCTTTCTTTGCAAACATTCCTACAATAGTAGGAATACCAGTGCTAATATTTATACTAGAGTATTGGAAATAATACTGTAAGTCGTTTTAGAATCTTCGTTTTCCCTACTGTAATATCAATTGTTTATTTTTATAAGACTTTTTGTATATTTTTTGCATAAAGGGAAAAGTGAACTCGATGGATGCGAGCAGTGACACGGTGGCTCAGTTGGCAGAGCGGCGCCACGGTACGGCGACTGTCGCGGGTTCGAGTCCCGCTCGTGTTTATTTTTTATTATGTTTCCTTATAATATTTTAATTAAACACTTCTGTGCGCGACTACACACCTATTGTCCGCAAAACCTTGCAAATATAAATTATTAAATAAAACTTGATTAAATTAGCCAGATCTTGTGCTTAAGATACATAAACAAGTTGTTTTTAAGTAATTAAATTATAAATGTATCTCACTTTTGTACTCGGGTTACAACCATACGGAAGATACCCGATCTTATAAACGTTTACACGGGAACACAGGTCAAGTTATGCTGGTTGTTATGACTTCTGCTTTTGAGAAGCATGTGAGGTTTCTAAACGGTGATAATAATGGTATTATTACTGTCCTACAAATTTCATTTCACCTCCGCTTTAAATATCAACTTCTGAGCATTCTTCTTAATATATATATTTTTAAGAAGAAAAAATAGCTAATTTTAAGACTAGTAAATACAACAAAAGGGGTTCTTCACTATGCAGGGTTAAAATAATCTTAGTTCTATGTATTAGACACAAAAAGTACCCGGAAATACATTTAATATTATTTTCAGGGAAACAATATAAATTGAAAAATATTATCTTATTAAAAATAATTAATTTCAGTAAAAAACTGTTCAAATTCAGACGTCAGAATTATATATTCAGTTATATTGTATTTATATGATAATTTAATGTATATTAGCCTTACTAACGTTAAATCTAGACAATTGCATTGAAAAAGTATGCAGTTATCGTGTATTAACCAATGTGCTGATTACACAATACTTTAATATACTATTTGTAATAGATTTCTATATTTAAATGCATTATATTTTCTTTGCATTAAAACTAGCGGTAACTATCTGATTTCCGACGGTAAAGCTTGAATTATGAAATCATTGAGAAAAGTAGTCTTAATTAGATATTAATAGCAATTCTACTAATTAAATATGTGTTTGCGAATTTTTTTTTTTTTTTTTTTTTTTTTTTTTTTTTTTTTTTTAAAAACGTCGCCCCACACTAGGAATTTCTCCTGTATCGTAGGTGCGTTTCACAAACATGAAATATTCACATACACAAACACCCAGACTCGGGACAAACATCTGTGGTTCGCACAAAGTTTTGCCCCGTGCGGGAATCGAACCCGCAACCCTTAGCGCAGCAGTCCAATCGCTTAGCCACTGCGCTAATCAGGTCGTCAATTTATGTTTTGTATTATAATAATGTCATTGAAGAAAAACACTAAATTCGGCATCGATATAGCATAACATAACATCACGCCTGTATTCCCCGAAGGGGTAGGCAGAGGTGCACATATAGTACACCCACATTTCGCCAGTTATGTTTTAGGTCCCAATGTAATAGGGGGCGAGCCTATTGCCATCAACCGGGCACAAATCCAGACTCCGTGCTGTTACTGAGAATTACCTAATGGAAAAACCCAGTAACACTTTGCCCGACCCGGGATTCGAACCCAGGACCTCGTGCTCAGCAGTCGCGCTTAGCAGCCACTAGACCAACGAGGCAGAAGAAGAACGAGGCATCGATATAGCTCAAAGAATATGCAAGTTGAAGTGGCAATGGGCAGGCCATATCGCTCGAGGAACCGAGAACCGCTCGGGAAGAAAGGTTCTCGAGTGGCGACCACGAACCGAAAGACGCAGCGTTGGCAGGCCTCCCACCAGGTAGACCGACGACATCGTCAGAGTTGCGGGCAACCGGTGGATGGAAATGGCAAGACGTTCATTGTGGCGTTATGGAATGATGATGAAAAGGGTAGTTAACTTTAAAAATATAGTTCACTTGAACACTTTCTTAAACACATTGAGGTACAATTTAATCAATGATTAAACATGGAATTAATTATACCTGTGTATAAAGATACTTTTTTTATAAGTAAGGGGTAGGGGACTAACATAAGTGTTTTATTTTTTTAAATTTAGCCATACAGTCGCGTGTGTCCAGCCAGCGGCGTCTGGCTTCCACAACGGAACATGTCTAGCTAAGTTCATGGTAGACTGAAAGACTAATCAGACTTAATATCCCGCTTCAACCCCTTACCATGAACTCTTGAAGCAGGACAGATTACGATGGGGTAGCGTAAACTATCCTGCTTTAAGACTGTTGGACTGTCAGCAGGATATTTTCTGCTTACAAAAAAACAATTTAATCAGCCATATAATGCAAATAAAGTTTAATAATAATAATAACAGCGTATAACTGTCCTACTGCAGGGCAAAGGCCTCTTCTCGTATAGAGAAGGATTGAGCTTTGATCACCACGCTAGCTCACTGCGGGTTGGTGATTTCAGATAATTAAATCCAGGTTTCCTCACGATGTTTTCCGTCACCGTTAGTCAGTGGTGTCTAAGTTATGATGACGAATTACCTGGTTATATACCAAGGACGATTATTATATAGAGGTGGTTTTTCAGAACATTTAACTTTATTATTCAGTAAATGATGAGATCGCTCACTAGTTATGCATAATTATCACTGTCTGCTGATTTTGATTTAACATAATGGTTAGTTTAAAGAATACTAGCTTTCGCTTACGACTTTGATTGCGTAGAATATGTTATTGCAATTTACCTTCATAACCCATGACCTATCCCAGGGTATATCGTATAAGCTACCCCGTACCACCTTTTATCAAAATCTGTGCAGTGGTTTTGTTATATTGAGGTGACAAACAGTCAGACACTTTTGTGATTGTAGAAGTTAACCAATTTTTAAACAGTTAACTAAAACAGTGACTACAGTTTTTACTTTAAAAATAGTTGGGTTCAACCAATACCATTTTGCTTTTCAATTATTAGTATTTAGAAATATATTAGGTAAAATTTTGTATAATATTGTAATTTGTTATCTTTTATAAGTTTAAACTGAATGTTTGAAATATAAGCTTATTCGGGCGTTAAAAAGGAGCGTAAAAGGAATAAAGTTTAAAAAGTTATGACATTATTATACCAACTCACGTCTTGGCGTTTTCATTTATAGGGTTAAAGTTATACATTGTGCAATAGAAATATCTTTTGGCTCATATCTGTCCTCACTCAGATAAATGTTAACTTAACTCCACATTATCTGTTCGTTTGTCTGCTAGTTACATTTTTTTGACTAAACCGCTAAACTGCTTTTGATAAAATTAAGTATAGAGATAGGTTGAACTCTTTGAAGGTAACTTTATGTTCATGGAAAGTAAAGGTAGACATATTCACGCGGATTTAACTTTATAGAGTGAAAAGAGAGCTTTTTATTTAGGACAGCTCTAGCTAAAGCTTTGGCTTAGATTGTAGGTAATTATTGATATAATAGGACTAGTTAATACCTGATAATTCTTTCCTTTGCAAGGGCAATACCTTATTTTGTACTATAATAACTTTCATGAGTGTTATACATATAATCCGCGTAACCAGCTCATAAATAAGGGCTCCGTTCGAGTTCGAAATTAGTCCGGCATTCCCGAATACACACGTAAGTAACTGGCGTATATAGTAAAGAACCTTATTTCTTAGTGATAATGCCTTGATCACCAGGCTTTGTAGTGCATTGCTGATTGCTTTACCATCCTATTCGATACTAGTTGTTAGTATAACTACTTTTAATTTCAATAATTATATGGTATTATATCCATAGTACTTTTGAGTTTTGAGTTTACTAATGTAGTTGTAAAATACTTCTAATAATTCTTGGGTATAGGAGCAATAGTGGCTTTTATAATGTAATGAATATACTCACCCGTCAGATTAGATAATTATTATATCAATTAAATCCTAGTTTAATTGTCTTCGAAAGAGAGTGCTCTACATTTTCCGGCGGTAAATTTAGATAGCCTATACCCAGCAGTGAAATGATGATTATGAAATATAGTGTCTTCATAATGGTCCATATAACTAGGTGGCTGTTACATGCAATTGACGTATAATTATATACGGAGCCAGACGTGTTAAATACTACCAGGAGTCTAATATAAATATTAATTATAAATTGTATGTTAATAGCAGCAAGCCTATAGCCATTCTGATGATCAGACTCACACCAAGAAAAGGCTTCCAAGTTACTACTGGTGTTGTAGTTATAAAGATTTATGAGTCATCCGTTTATGTGTATATAGATGTATATATAATACAGATATTATTAATAGTGATACAGTCTATATAATACGGTCCCAATTCAAGGCCTAAGCCTTTATGCACGTGGGACAAGCGTTGATCACGTTGTGAGCTTGTTCGTAGCGCGTTGGATTCAAACCATCAAGTCGAAAATTGCCGTACGTCTGCGTTCTAAAGAAACTTAAAAAGTCAGATTTGACATTAGTGTCAAAGAAGAGTAAATAAATAAAGGCAAAACAAAAATGATTAAAAATCAATTAAAGGAAAAGTTTGGCATGTAGAGTTCCTATTTATAAAAGAGTAGGATTCAAGCTGTGTAACGTACTGTCGATATGGTTGTAAATTAATTGATTAATAACAGTAAATAGAGAAATATTTTATTGATGTGATTTAGGTTGTAGGTAGAGACATATTCGCATGATTTTTTTATTTGTCTTGTTCCTATAGTATGCAACTTAAAAGTTTATATAACAATATTCGTTATCATTGGTAAGAATTAATATTATAAATGTTTGCAATTGTATAATTTAAAGTTAAGCCTTACATTAACTATACTCTTAGCAATTTACACATATATAATTAAATTCTCACGTTTATACAAATTAATTTAATTGAATTTAATGGTTTCCTCTAAGTAATACTTTAAGTGGAGACGTTATCTACTTGTAGACAGTTTCGAAGCAGAATCGTAGACCGAATAGTTCAGTGCCGGACAGTTTTTCTATTGTAATAATAAAAAAGGCTATTTTTATAATATTATTATTTTATATATTATTTATTATATGCTTATTATTCTATAATTAAAAAGTCCTAGCATACCTATTGAGTTCGAGTCTCGCGTACCGGTTTTGTTAATTTTTTTGGCTAATGTCACTACATGCATGAAATAAATCATAGTGTAAAAAGCTTTTTAAAGTTAAAAAAAAAATAAAAAACAAAAAAAAAAATTTAACAAATAAAAAAAGGAGATAATTGAATTCTTACCTGTGTGACAGTAGTCTTCTAGGTAGTGCCTAGCAGCTCGCTGCACTATGGAGTAATACAGGCTGACAGAAGAAGCAAGCGCCATCTTCTGTTCTCTTCTTACGTTCTACCGAATGTTCCGTCAGTCGCTAATACAGTTTGTTTGCCTATTTTGTTACAATTTAAAACAAAACATAACGTACATAAACTGAAACTTATTGAACTGCATTGGTGTGTTTGTAAGAGCGAAATGAAAACTTTTAAGAAATCAGTGAAAAAAATCTAGTTTGAACTGCGTTAAGTTGCGGTTATTAAAATTTTTTTTGCCGGTCAAAATGATTATTGGTTTTGTCGAAAAAGTCACGGTGTTCCATTTTTTTAATGTCCAAAGTCACAATTTTTTGCACTACCGCGCCGCATACTACCGCTGTCCAAAAGTCTACGCGAAATGAAACACGTAATGTAAAATAATAGAAACGTTTTGGATGCGGCCGGTCCGCGCCGCTGTTGGTGCGAGACTGGGCCCGACTACATGCTTTTTTTGTTTCCCTTCCACGCGGAGGATGCGGCTGAAATAAGTTTGGATTATCCGATTATTTGATTGTGTTTATGTTTATCTATAATACGAGTGCTATTTACATTGAAATGCGCGGAATACTTCACTGTTTAGTTTCTAATTTGTTTTAGTTAGGTATTACTTTTTTGGTTTTCTTGTTAAGAAAAAATCGCTTTTTTGATTAAGTAGGAAATAAATTCGTGATATTCAATTAGATTAGTTATCTTGTAGGTTAAAAATGCGTAAAAATGAAAAGAGAAAATTGTCCTTCCAATTAGATTCACATTAGCAATAACCAAAACAAATATGGCGGCGGGCGAGAAAACGCGGGAAAATAAGTTTCCCGCCGAGACGATCCACTTGAGACATGCGTACGTAACGCAATGTTTACGTGCGTCTTTTTTTTCTTTTCTAACCTCACATCTTACACGTTTTACAGCCTTTTTGTTTCTTTCATATTTGTTTTTCCTTTTTATAAACAGATGTCATAACAGATTATGTCTGCTGGTCTAGCCACATTTACCTGCAGACTGTTAAGTGCCACTTTTTTAATGAATTAAATTATTCTTTTAATTACTAGATTAGCATGTCTGGAGTATAATGCCCAAATTATGCAAATTAATTCATAATTATATGCAATTTATCAAATTGAACTAAAATTGCAACTTGCGTCTTTTTTGTAATGCTACTTTAATATTGGGGGGCTGTAATTAGTAAAAGTACGTTTGTTGCCACGCCACCAGATCGGCTTATCGTTCGCGCTAACATAATCAGGAGCGGCGACGCAATTATGACGAAACCCTTTTTAAAAACGATTCGCGCAAAAATAAAGAAAAAAATGAGAAAAATGTTCATCAACGCGACACGACACCCTCCCGCCACCCCCACGCCCCTGCGCCCCGGGCGGCGGGTGGCGTGCGACAGGGACGGCAACAGACTCTCGTATATCCGTCTCAGCTGGTGCATCTCGCGCCACCAAGTTTCATACGAAAACTACCCGCGGTGCGCAGCTCCTGGCCTATATAGGAACGCGGTAACTCCCGCTGTCGTTATTGAACTTTCGACCCAATATGTACGTCAAATAAAACAGGCTTTACAATAGTGTCTAATGAAGATATGTTTCAAAATGGAACGCAGTTGAAGTTTTGGACTCTTGCAACTGTGAGACACAACTACTAGCATACTAAGCTAAGTTTAGCCCTCGTCCGTACGCGCTGCACTCACGCACACTGGCGCAGCTTCCTTGTACGGTGGGCTGTGTGCGTGCGCCGCGGCTGTGTGCGTGCAGAAGTTCCTATAGAAGTTTTCGGAGGAGTTTCTTTGTGTCGGTGATTTTTTTCGCGGCGGCGCGCGTGTGTGCCCGGGTCAGTGGGATTTTTTTCAAGTTTTTATTACTCATACAACGGCGGCGTTTGTTTGTATGGGGTTGTTTGCTTGTGTGGGGGTGGACGCCCGTTCTTTGTGCCCGGGGATTGTAAAAAATGTCGTATTGGATTCTAGCTGTGCTGCTAATGAATGATAGATACGAGTACGTAGCCACCCTTGCATACTGCACGTCCACATCTGAAAATCTGATGTGGGATTTGCAAATGTGATCTTTTTTTTAACCAGCTCCGACATTTTTCATCATTGCTCTCTGAATATAGGAACAGTAATGAGTTTTGAAGGAGTGGTTCGCTGTGGAGGACTAATATGTTTGTGGAAGGTTTTACTTGTTTTGTTGAAAAGACTTCAACGCGTAACTAGACGTCGTTGATAGTAGATGGACTAATTATCATGTGTTGTGATTGTTTTAATGACAAAATTATCTGTATATAGGTACCTAAATATCCAAGGTACCTACTCGTAGTTGATAGTAATGGTTCATATTAGACATTTAACTCTTCAGTCTGCCCGCCCCATGAATGCTGTAAAGTATTTGCAACGTCGGGACCAAAAAACCAATTCAAAACCGCGATAAAGGCCGTAAAAAATAGTTTAATACTATTTATACACTTAGAAGTATACTTAGAAGTTCAATACCTCCTTTTCTATGGAGAAATATGCTCTTACACATACTTGCTTTACATAGACAATACGTTATATAATGATAGAGAACCGACTTGACTACTCCACAAGACTTGATTGGCGCAGTGGCTAAGCGATTGGACTGCTGCGCTAACGGTCGTGAGTTCGATTCCCGCGATTCCCGCCCGGGGCAAAAATTTGTGCAAACCACAGATGTTTGTCCCGAGTCTGGGTGTTGGTGTATGTGATATTTCATGTTTGTGAAACGCACCCAAGAGAAAATCTTAGTGGGGCGACGTTTTTTTTTTAAAGAAAAATACAAATACATCGGTTCTCTTGATTAGTTGTATCTCTAAAGAAGTGCCAAATTAGTAGTCTATAACTATTGTTGTATGTATGTTATATACTGCATAATTATAGCATACACATTATACACGAATGCATGGTAGGACGAAGACATCTCATATTCATCATCCTTATCATCAATCACACAGACTATGAGATATCTTGGTCCACAGCGTAAGTATAATGTCTATTTTAGTACGGACTTAATTATCACACTGATATTATAAAGGCGAAAGTTTGTGAGTGTGTTTGTATGTTTGTTACCTCTTCACGCTCAAACGGCTAGACCGACTTTGATGAAATTTCATATGGAGGTAGTAACACTCTGGATTAACATATAGACACCTTTTTATCCCGAAAAAATTTACCGGATAGCACCGCGGGGCACAGCTAGTAAAGAATATATTTGAGAGAATTCGTCCAAATCCTGAGTTTGTTTTTTTTTTTAAATTATTAAGTAGTTATTATAATAAAAAGGTAAGGAGCAGAAAGTACTGCCAGGGTGCTGGAAGAAGAAAGACGAGTTCTAACAGTTCCTAGAGTTTAAAGTATGACTGAGAGGGTTTTATGACTTGTACTTAAGTATAATGACCAAATAATAGAGCCTTAGAAACTTTTAAAAATTTGACATAACAGAAGCCACGTCAAAAACAGGGATAAATGACATTCTGATATAATACACCGGAACTGAAATTAAAACACCTAACAAATATAATCACCTAAATATCTGACAAAAGAAAAACTTAAAATACCTGATATAAGAATTTTGTCAGATTTTTTTTGTTGTTTCGGATCTGAAAATGAAAAAAAAAAGTATATCAGGCAAGAAAAATATCATCATATACAGAAATAGTCTCATTGATTCTTTAATAAAGGGCGACGTTATTGCCTAATAAACAATACATAACTGTCAATCTTCAATCATCAATTCGACGACCTGATTAGCGCAGTGGCTAAGCGATTGGACTTCTGCGCTAAGGGTTGCGGGTTCGATTCCCGCACGGGGCAAAACTTTGTGCGAACCACATATATTCGTCCCGAGCCTGGGTGTTAGTGTATGTGAATATTTCATGTATGTGAAACGCATCTACGATATCTACGAAAAATTCCATGCTATCACGAATTTAAACCCACACCTCCCTATTCCAGGTACATCTAACACCTCAACAGTATAACCTAAGTCTAAGTGTTATGACTAGATTTTTTCCAGCTGCTAGGTTGGAAGTGGGTCACTGTATATATTGTGGGCGATGGACCCCGGCCTGTCACACTAATGAGCTCTCTGCATTTTTTATACCAGACGTTCATCGCCAGCGTCCGCTGAGCCTGTAGCTTTGAAAATATCATGATACTAAGTTCATGTCACTAAGTAGGATAGGGTTATTTGAAAATACTAATATTTTAAACATAACACACATAACATCACACTTGTATTCCCGAAGGGGTAGGCAGAGGTGCACATATAGTACACCAACATTTCGCCAGTTATGTTTATAGGTCCCAATGTAATAGGGGTCGAGACTATTGCCATCAACCGGGCACAAATCTAGATTCCGTGCTGCCACTGAGAATTACCTAATGGAAAAACCTGCCTCGGTGGTCTAGTGGTTACTAAGCGCGACTGCTGAGCACGAGCTCCTGGGTTCAAATCCCGGTTCGGGCAAAGTTTTACTGGGATTTTCCATTAGGTAATTCTCAGTAGCAGTATGGAGTCTAGTTTGTGCCCGGTTGATGGCAATAGGCTCGCCCCCTATTACATTGGGACCTAAAACAACTGGCAAAATGTGGTGTACTATATGTGCAATTGTGCACCTCTGCATACCCCTTCGGGGAATACAGGCGTGATGTTATGTTATAACTGTAAACAGTTACATTGTCGCGTAAAATCAACCTTCTAATTTAAGAACACAATAAAAGAAATATGAGTCACTCACTGTGTACTTATTAATGTCTCACTTGTAACTTAACAGCTGTTTATGTGTTGTTCTAGAATCAAGTTAGCAACTTATATATATTTGAACCAAATTTTAAAATATATCTGTATGCTTTATGTGTACAATAAAGAATTAAGAAAAACCCTCTAACAATACTTTGAAAATATAAATCGTAACGTATAAGGTGAAAATAGGTCTCTTAAGGCATAGACTAATATTTAGATTTAAGTAAGTACTTACCTTAGCTTTTAAGTCTTTGTAATTACTAACACACGTTGTATACTTCTAAACTGTTTAGTTTATTATTATTAAAGACCGATGCTTGCCGAATGGCATCTGACCTATAATTGACCACCCCCTTTCCTCCCGTGGCTGTCGTAAGAGGCGACTAACGGAAAACCCAGAAGATGGGCAGCAGTGTCTTCTGTAACTTCACCAGTTCACCACCAATACTGCGATCCCGAAGCCGCTTGCCAGCGTGGGGATTATGGCACCCCCCCCCCCCCCCCGCTGTAAGGAAGAGGCCTTTGTTCAGTCGACGTGTTCCAGCTGATGATGATGTTGCTGTAAACTAGCTGCAGTGCTTTTTAACTAGGGCCTGCAGTGCATTGGCTAACCTGGCAACCATTACGGTCCGCAGACACGCGGAAGTTGCCTTAAAAACCGAAGAACAAAAGAAGGAAAGGTTTTGCGAAGCAATAACTATTACTTTCGTACCAATGAGGTGCTTTCAAGTTATAATCAATAGAATTGTTACAAAAATCGTGATACACGTTATGTAGGTTCTTTCAGAGCAGACGAAAAGCCACTCTATCTAATGATATGCATTAGGCACCGGTGTATTAATCTGCCGAAAGCTAAGCTATTAGGAGAAAAAGAGACACGAGTATAAACAAAAAAACGAGTGAAAAAGAGGTCAGTAACTGGCGAGTGTACGGTAGCAGAGTAGTGTACAGGCGCAGGCGCGTGTGGATCGCTGTTAATTTGTTTTTGCAATTTTTGTTGTTGTTTGATTGATTGGTGTGATTAGTTGGTGGGTTTAATTAATTAATTTAATTGCAAGTGTTAGTGCATCTTGTGTACAGTATATTTAATTAAATTTTAGGATATCCGTGATATTTTATGATATCTGCGTCTTGATATCAGATTGTTAAATCGAGAATAAATTATCAGTAAGTACATGACATATTATTGGCATATTATCCGTGGTCTCTGCCTACCCCTCAGGGAAACAGGCGTGACTTTATGTATGTATGTATATTATTGACAAAGCTCTTGTGGATAATTTAATTCGATTTTGCAAACCTAACCTAACCTAACCCGGGGGCTAGGTTAGGAACTTGAAAAAATTGATATGTAACCATAGCTTCAGCCATAAAGTAGTAAACTAGCTCTGGAGCCAAAGAGTTAAAACTTTTTCATGTGGGATTCAGTCACGATTTCTTATAAAGTCAAAAAGTTATTGAAAGGCGACGTCATCGATGTTACAAGGTTAACCAAGATAAAAATCATATAGCAAACATTTCACCCGATTACTCCTACTTCTCTAACATAAATTCTAATAAATAAAACAAATTATTGGCAGGTGATGTGAAGTCAGTTTCGCCAGCAGGTGTACACCTCTTCTTACTCCACATATGTAAACAGTTCGCGATCAAGACGCGGACGTAGCTACCAGAACATCTTAGTATGGACCTTACTGACAATTAACTTCTCTGTTTACATTTACACGAAGACTTGTTAAACATGTACCCTCTTATACATAAACAAGGATCATACCAGTATTAACTAAACCTTTATTAAGTCTATTGACATCTCTATTCTTTGACATGCAAACGACAGTGACGGGTGTAATTTAGTCTATCGTTTTTCGTCGATGGAGCCATAACCTTCAAAAATTGAATTGAATTGTTTTTTTTTTATAATCTGGTTTTATATTTACCAAAAATATGTTCTTGTAGGATTAGGCTAAAGCAATAGCAAAATAAAAGATTTGTTTTAAAAAAGCTGTATTTGTTGTCATAAAATGATTTAGAACTAGAATAAGAATCGTTTATTTGCTCGAAATAATGGTGTTTACAGATGGAAAATTATGGTCTCACATATATCGCCTACTTTTTTCGGCGTGCAAAAACAAAGTACACATTAAAACTATTACTATAACTTGATTGTCACAATACTGTTGGTTGTTGGAGTTCTTATGTATCGGCAAAACTTATCCTGACAACTTACCTATCTATAACAATGTAGTTTTAGCCTTGGCTGGAGGCTCTCGGGTCTCGCCATAAAGTCCGGTAAAGCAGTAAAAGTCCTTGGACTGACTGCGGCAAACCAATCCTAAACAAAAAAACAAAAGACTAATTGTACCACAGATCGCACTTCATACATTCTGGGTTGTTCACATCCACTCAAATCTTTCGCGAAGCCGACAGTAATTACGCTGTGTCGGTGCTCGCTCCCAAAATGTACAATTATATGGTTGTGTATTAGCTCTCTGAGGAGCTAGAGATTTGTTCACCTGTTGCTTGTTATCACGAGGTCTAGGCGGCTTTAGACTCCTAGTCTATGTCACCACGTCAGAAGGGTATGTATCAAAACATCACGGCTGTATTCCCTGAAGGGGTGGGCAGAGGTGCACGTATAGTACACCCACATTTCGACAATTAGTATAGACAGAAGGCAGTGGATATTTTTATTATCCTTGCCCCGTATTTCTACAGAGGGATAAGGACTCTTCTTAATTTCTCTATACAGCTCTATTATAAGCCATTTATAGCCACGTCTTTCCCGGCATTGTCTGTCAATGTTACATCAGAATTGAAAGTTTTTTCCCGTGGTTGACGGCGGTGGATTCGCTATATGGCAGATTAGTGTCATGTAATAAGGGCCGAGCCTGTTTTGTTTTATAGGTCTCAAAGTCCCAGGCGGCTATTTATAATCTATGACCTGACCTGCGAATCAAACCTTGCAGTCAACGAGGCAGCAATATGTTAGCTTCAGATAGTGCAGGAGAATACACCTGTTGCTGGCAACATTATGCTGTCTTGAAATTAGGTTTTTGACATTGAACTATCTTAAAACCATGTGGGTCAAAGATCGCAATGGGCACTGTGGAAATAAATGTATCAAAAAATAATAATAATTACTAATATTATTTACTATACTAATCTAGATAATAATACTATTAATATAAAAATATAAAGTTTAAATGTGTGTATGTTAGGAGTAATACTAGAAACCATTTCACCGATTTCCAAAATGTTTTTACCAATATTTTCTATTTATTTATTATAGACCTTTGGGGTGGACGTAGGAAGTTAAGTTATTTGTGAGCCCGGTTGATGGCAATAGGCTCGCCTCCTATTACATTGGGACCTCTTACATAACTGGCAAAATGTGGGTCTACTATATTATGTGCACCTCTGCCTACTCCTTCGTGGAATACAGGCGTGATGTTATGTTAAGTTATATAAGTTGACAAGTTAACATGGTATTATATATTATGCCTATGAAAGTAAAATAGTTTATATACATACACACACACAGACACTCGAAAAAGTGACCTACTACTTAGCCACTACATCAGAAACGATACTTTCCGTCAACATATTAGTAAGGAATATCAGTTGTAGGGAAACGTGTAAATTGGCAGTGAACGTGCTGTGAGTAGACCACGGCCCGTAGAAACGGAAAGTGGGCGCCGCAAGGACGCCCGGCCCGCGCCCGACGCTTCCTTGCGCTTGGACTTTGGTGTGTGGCCCAAGTGATAGCAGTGAAGCGGGTGACGCAAACAAAATAATTTATTGGAACAGTGACAGATTAACAATGGAAACTTACGTTCATTATATATTATACGTACGACATAGTACGGCGGCCGGGAACTGGGGGCCGTTTTCTTTGGCTACTTTTCAGGGGGGGTTTGCTCATAGTTATCACGCTGGGCAGGCGGGTTGGCAATCGCAGTATGGTGAACGATACAGGAGAATGCTGCAGTTTTGTCCATCGTGACGTCATAAACTTTGTGAGTATCGTGGTAAAGCATCAGCTATTCAATAGGTAATAGCATAGTTCGTTGCACGATTAGTTGACTATCTATCAAACTTATGGAATTTAGTAAACTTGGTTACTTACTGATGTGTTCACTATTTCACTGAATATCGGTTTCAAAGGCGTTACTAAAAAAACTAGCAAACTACGTAGAATTTCAGTACGTTAAAGTTATTAGAAATACTCGTTGCATGCTTTGTTAGTTTAGTAGTTGTTAAGCTTGATTGCAGAGCAAGTCCTGGGTTCGAATCGCGCCGAGAACCTTTTACTGGGTTGCTTCATAAGGTAATTCTCAGTAGCAGCACAGTGTGGATTTGTGCCCGGATACTGGTAATAGGCTCGCCCCCTATTACATGGGACTGGCGCAATGTGGGTGTACTAATCACGTGATGTTGTTATGTATAATTATTGCTTTTAATTTCAACCCGCTCGTCGCTTATGCTTTGACAACAATGTTTGTGGCGTGCGTAGGGGAGGTTTTTGTGTTATCACAAATAGTTCTCATTATACTTCAGTACGTGTTATGAAATCCTTATATACCCCGATTATCTTTATTTAGGATTTATTGTTCTTAGTATATTCCAGGACAAACAGTTTGATAGGAAAGTCTTGGGATTGGGTAAAATCTGTTATAGGGGAAAGAAAGTAAAAAAAACAATTTGTATCGGTATTTCCGCGAGCTGGAACTTCTGTGTTAAATAATAAAAAAAAAATTGTTGATATATTTCATTAATTACATATATTATTTTGCTCAGACGACATGTTTTATGTGATATCTAATTCGTAAGCTGTCATGTAATCGTCATTTTAGATAACCATAAAAAATAAAATCGCCATTAGACATAAAAAAGAATAAATGACTACTTTAAAAAAAGAATCAAACATACAATTACGGATGGCGGTTCCACATTCAAATCTCCAAAATTTCGTTAATTTACTTTCGTTTAATACTCGTGATGTTATTATACTGGCTTGCTTAATTGTTCTTTTTATCCATGGAATGCACTCATTCAACTGCTAACCAGAAAGTCAATCCATCTTCGTCACCGACCAGACGCACTGCATTAGCCAGACGTTTGAAGACCACGCCACACGAATCCGCCTATCTCGCTCTACCATCAAGGAAACAAACGAAGCTTTTGTGTGTATCCGTCTTGTTCTACAGACTGAGTGATTCAGCAGTTTTGAAGTTTGGAAAGAATGTATGTTTGGTGGTTGCTGTTGTTATTTTAGACTTTGTGTGTTAGTGGGAAGGTTGATTTTAGGTTGGGAGGATGTAGTAGAATTAAATTTCCGAAGCAAGTGTTAATGTTGAGTGCAACAATCTTTTTCTCGGGCGCTTCTTGCAATGCCTGAAATTGGACGGTGTTATTCATTTCGCGACGCGCTCCGATAGACTTATTAAGTGGTTACGTCGTGTTTAACGCTGTTTCGTTAGCTTTTTATATGTGTACTGTGTTAGCATTTGATTTTTTGTGTCTGCCCATTTGTTGGCTTGTTTGCATTTTGCCGTCCACCGATTGAGTGGAACATTGTTGTTGCCGATCGCTGGCAACTCTACCTTCTCGTTGTTCCTATTATTTGGGATATTTCTTGGGAGCCTTTAGTGTATTTTTTTATGGCTTCTAGAAAATAGAAATTAACCGACATGTTAGCGGTTATATTCATCTGTCGTTTAACAAAAGACTAATGTAACATACTTTCGTAAGTTAGCCATCAACGTCTAATAGAAGCTCTTGCTACGTTCGTTGACCGTAGATGATATAGGGCGGGTTTTTTTTGTTTACACCAAGGCCTCAAATTGGTTGCTTAGCAACAGCATCAGGGGGAAGTAATAGAGTTATGGTACAAGTAATGGTATCTGACGAGTTTTCAGTTACAATCAAATTATTTGTATATATAGGCACGACAGACAGGTAAAGATCGGAATTTCACTTCTAAAACTCTTTAATTGTGCAATGGATGTAATAATTATTTATTGATAGGTAATCTTTCTTGAATAATACAAAATATCCTTAAAGTCATACACTCATTGGGCAGTTTCCTGCCTGTCTCAACATAAACAGTAGAAATAACATTTTGGAATCATCATCAGCCGGAAGACGTCCACTGTTGAACAACTCTTAGAACGTCACATTTTGGAATAAGGGTCCAAAATCCATTGTAGTTTGCCGAAGGTAGTTACAGAATTTCTTAAACTAAGTTTATATAAGATTCTTTATAAAAAACTGCAGCCAATTGCATCCTTCATTAACCATCCATTATTGGCTAGCTCATCAGCAGTGGGGTATTTTTCAATTTGTGTTAAGTAGAAGATGCGATAGCTCGTGTAACTTATAGTAAAGGGTACAACAAATGCTGTGCACTGTAATCCATCTACTTCACGAACCGATGGCTGAGCGGCGCGGGCGGCGGGGGGCGGAGCACTGCGCCGGCGCAAGTGATGAGAGATAGCGGATCACGAGTAACTGGAGACAGGAGATACATTTGTTTAAAATATAGAAAATAGAGTTGAATTATTTAGAAAGTACACGGTTTAATATAAATTAAATTAAACTTTACCCAACAAGGATATAAAACGCTCTTCGTAAAATATTATGTTGGGTAGGCGTCTTTTTATATTCTAAACTATTTTTTACTTAGACTTTGTATTTAATACCTGAGCCAAAAACAATTCAATTTTCAATTCAAATAAAGTATAGAAGTTGTCGTTAATTGTGGCGTTCTAAGGGTCCTTGTTTAACAGCGGACGTCTGCCGGCTAATGATGATAGAAGATGCATAGCAAGAATAATTTCTAGAACATGCAGCATATTGATTGTAGGTACTTCAACCAACCATACCTTATAACATACCTTAAAGCAAATTACAACGTTTAACTATTTATTATATTACACACGTCATTGTCGATGACAAAAGAATTAAGAGACGTTTTCTCATAGCTTATAAGTAAGTTAGTCTCCGCCAGCCGCTCACACTGGGGCCCCACCCCAAGCTGCATGATGCATTAATCCCTGCTCCCCACGACGGATCCTTAATATATGATCGCGGGTTCGCGCCGGTCACGGATCACTTTAAACTTGATCCTCGCTTGGTTAATATTATTAAGAGTTTTTATAAGAATATCCACGTTTTTTACACTAGAAGAATAACCTATTCTGCTTATACAACACGCTAGAGTGAACTTGATTTTCTAAAGTTTTGGAGCGAACTACAAACTTTTGTTGAGCAAAAACTTTTGAGGAGACTTGAAAAGACTTCAAATATACCTATGTGAAATTGAAGTAGTGTTTTATTAAACCATTTTTTTGGATTTCATTATTTTATTACATTAATAAATTCTCCAAATAAGAACCTATGTGTCATTATTACGTGTTAATCAAGCAGAAGACAAACACACTATTATAAACCTATTGGCGCAGTGGCTTGATATTTGGACTGGTGTTCGTCGCTGTTTCGATCGCAGCTCTGGATAAAATTGTTTGCGTAAATCGGTAAATAACCTAGGTATTTTAAGTTTACCATTGTTTCACGATACAACCCCCTTACCATGAGCTCTTAAAGCAGAGCTGTTTACGTTGTGGAAGCGAGACGTATTACGAGTACACTGCACGTAGCGGCGTCTCCCTTCCATATCTTAAACTGTCCTGCTGAAAGAGTTCATGGATGGTGCAGGAGGAATTCCTACCGTAGACGAAAAAAGAGCAAATTAAAAAGCAGTGATTCAGACACAGAAACATAGTAATATTTATAAAAACAAACTCTTAAACTCTGTACTCTTAAACCGGAGTCCAAGGCCAGGAGTCCAAGATGCTCCTGACCGAAACAACTTGGACTCTGGCGTAGATCAGACATCCTAGGGCCGCCCTTAGAATGGGGTTTATGATAGTCTAAATTGACGATAAGCTCGCCCCCTATTGCATTGGGTCCTATAACATAACTGGCGAAATTTAGTGTACTGCAAGTACATCTCTGTCAACACCTCTGAGAATATACGGCGTGATGTTATGTTTTATTTAAGTATTATTCACGAGGTTTCTAATGTTTCTGTAACATAATTTTTTGATATCATACGCATTGATTTGAATGAATTTGAATATGTTTTTATAGAACACAATGTCTTCGCGTCCTTTGTGCTAATTTATTAAAAAAGGTTAATACACATACGAACTAGGTTAGGAATTAATGTCAATACAGTCGCATTGGGTTTTTTGTGTACTTTAATTGGATAATTTGAATAATTTATGAGGCAAGGACATTTTTTAAATAAATATGTAGGTACTATGATATTATTTTGTATTTTTTTTGGGTATTATATATCATATGTGTATATAAGCATGCTTTGATATTGGATATGCATAACCAAGACTTGCAGCTTATTTATGTAAGATGTAAATGTAATGTATGAGGAATGTGATGCGGGTGAATGAAGCGAAAGAAGTATACCAGGATTGTAGCAAATGAACTGTTTAATGTTTATACTTTAATCGCCTTAAATTCGTGGACCCTTTACTGCATCATTCGTTTAGCAGTTATGAAACTGAGGAGATTGTAAGAAGAGCTTAGGTTCGATTTTCGGGTCATACAAATAGGTAAGTTAAGATTTTCTTTTAATATTTTTGGCAGTAACAAGTGAGTAATCATCATCATCAGCTGGAGGACGTCCGCTATTGAACAAAGGCCTCCCACTTAAAAGGAGTTGGGTTGCCATAATCCCCACGCTTGGCAAGCGGCTTGGGATTGGCAGTATTGGTAGTGAAGTTACAGAAGACGCTGCTGCTCGTCTTGGCCTGATAAAAAACGCAACCTCACTTTGTCCACTTTGGAATTCGAAACCGGGACCTCGTGCTCTGCGACCACGACGAGGTAGTATCCAAGTGATTCAGCAGGTGTAGGTATATACGATGCAGAAGAAAAGCTCTCGAGTGGCGACCACAAACCAGAAGACGTTGGCAGAACTCCCACTAGGTGGACCGACGATCGTCAGAGTTGCGGGCAACCGGTTGATGCAAAATGCAAATGGCAAGTTGTCCTTTATTGTGACATTCTAAGGGGGAGGCCTTTGTTTAGCAGTGGCCGTCGTCTGACTGATGATGAGGTATGTATATGCTTCAGAGAACAACATTCTAGACAGTGTATGAATGGAATAAATTTCTCCTTATTGAACCCTGAAAACATATTCAATTGTGACATTCCTTTTGCGTGTTCAACATTTACATGAGATTTGAATTTATGACTTCATTACTTATATATTCACGCTAGCATATTGAAGGGCATGAGTTGTTCACCCTCTACTAGGCTGTGGCAACGTTTGTATAAGTTTTGTTCAAGTATATTTTATTTTATACCGTGTTCTAGAATGTAGAGATTTACACACGAATTTGATATTACTTATCTATAATAGTAATTTGATAGACTGCCTCGTTGGTCGGTAAGAGCGACTGCTGAACATGAGGTCCTGGGTTTGGATCCCGGGTAGGGCAGTGTTATTCGATTTTTCATTAGGTTAGTCGTAGGCTTGTCGATGGCAGTAGGCTCCCCCCATTGGGTACTATGCAAGATATGTAACATGACATCACGCCTGTATTTCCTGAATACGTAGACAGAGGTGCACTTATGTAGACCCACATTACGCCAGTTATCTTGTACTAAAAACTAGCTAGCTGTAAATAAGAATGAAGATAACAACAGTACATTATATACCCCTGCTCACTGCCCTAGTTTAAGAAGGTGTGAAGATAAACAGATTGCTTACCAGAGTAAACTAGTTAGTAAACATTATTCCTCCGAGGTGCAACAGATTCTATCCGATGACCTTGACCGAGCGCGCGGTGACCTTCACCCGTCCTCCTGCGATACTTTGATCTTTATATATGAATACATTATACAAATTAAATAGTTTAAAAACACTTGGATTTGAATGATATAGAGGTACTAGGGGACCCGGCAGACATCCTGCCCGGAAAAGAAGCGCCATCTACAGAATCCAATTGAGTTTTCAAGTCATGGGAACCAGAATATACACACAAAATGTCACTGAAATCGGTCTAGCCGTTTAGGATGGGTTAAGTGACAAACGTACGTACAGAATATTATATATAGGTATATTAAGATAGTTCTTTATATTTCCTACTGTTAACTGTATATAAATAAATATATTTGACGACCTGATTGGTGTAGTGACTAAGCTATTGGACAACTGCGCTAGGGGTAGCGGGTTCTTGGATGGGATAAAAAAATGTGCGCGTCTTTAAACAAACTAGCCAATGTCCTAGCCGAATTTATGTTATGGCGTTATTATTATTATGGGTTTGACATAATTATATATAATCGATAAAATAGTCGAAATATTATGTCATCCCCATATTTGTCTTTCTATTCGTCTGAGTTTTGCCGCTTGGCTAGGGGGGGCTGGGGCTGCAAAACAAAGAACCCAGATCTTAGTGCACAGGTTTATAGACAGATGCTCTTCTCCCTACACTCAGAGTCCGATGGGACGGTAAACCGACACGACCAAGAGATCAGTTGGTAGAGCTGTGCCATGGTCCAGCGAAGCGGTTTCATTCTTGCTTGAGTCCATCATTTTTCTTTCAATTTAGATTTAAGCTCTGCTAGGCTACATGCTGAATTAACATAATACATCATGTAATGTAAGGTATGTTTCCTTAAGATTGTAATGTAAATAAATAAACATACTTAACATGCAAATTAGTAATTTAGGTTATGATGCAACTCTTTAGGTTATAATCCAACGCATTTAGGTGCATCCTTATCTCTTATTGATCTTTTATTATTGTTTCCAAACAAGATACGCTATAATAATGGAAATATATTTGAACTAAAACCTACTTTTATTTCGAGTAAGAGACCTTTGTTTCCAGTCAAGAAATTTTAGTTAAATAGAGTTTGGTATAAAAAAGTGAAGATGAAGTTTTTTCTTTTTTAAAAACGTCGTCCCACATAAGGAATTTCTCCTGTGTCGTGCGTGCGGTTCACAAACATGAAATATCATACACAAACACACTCGGGACAAACATCTGTGGTTTACACAAATTGTTGCCCCGTGCGGGAATCGAACCCGGAACTCTTAGCTCAGCAGTCCAATCGCTTACCCACTGCGCCAATCAGGTCGTCAAAGATTGGCACAGGATCGCGGCGGTTGGGAGCAGGATAACCAGCAGTGGGATATTGAAGGCTGTGCATGATGAAGGTGACGAAATAGTATTGTCACTGAAACACCTTTGTTGGGCAGAACTCGCCAGAAATGTAATTAAACCGGTATGACTGAAGAAATTAGAGGAAGGCCTTAGAATGTCCAGATCGGAGACTTGTAGCACTTTAAGCAGTTGGTCCTGCGCCTGATCTTCCTCGAGTCGCTATCTACCATCCTATCGGACTATAAGAGTGAGGGAATTGGAAGTGCACCTATGTTTGCGCGCATAATAATATCTCTTGCGTCGTTGGCTAGTCTCAGCTGACATGGGCTGCCGTGACCGACATTCAGTCGGGAAAACATTATGGTTCATCGGACTGGGAAAGGGTTAAAAATGCATTCAAGGACAACTCATGGTAGACTGCCTCGTTGGTCTAGTGGTCGCTAAGCGCGACTGCTGAGCACGAGGTCCTGGGTTCGAATCCGGGGTCGGGCATAGTATTACTGGGTTTTTCCATTAGGTAATTCTCAATAGCAGCACGGAGTCTGGATTTGTGCCGGGTTGATGGCAATAGGCTCGCCCCCTATTACATTGAGCCCTATACATAAATGGCGTGGGTGTACTATATGTGCTTCTGTCTACCCCTTCGGGGAATACAGGCGTGATGTTATGTTCTGTTCTTTCATGGTAGATACATAACTATGTAATATTATAAATTGTGTAAGTAACGGGTACAAATAATTTAGAAATGATAAAGTATTGGCAATTAAATAGCAAAGTATAATAATTCTGTAAGACATCGTTTGACATTATCACGTCTTTTCACCTTTGAGATTTTAAAGGTTTAATACTCTCATCCGGTTCTTAATATCTTTAGGTGATAGATAAATTCACGAGGTGAATAAATAATTTAATATTTTGGTTATTATTATAATAATAAATTGGGGACTTTTCGATGGAATGCAGCTGCATACGGTGAGTTTGGGAGCCAACTGGAGAGAGATGGCCTGATTGACGCAATGACTAAGCGAGTGGACTGCTGTGCTAAGGGTTCGATTCCCGCACGGGACTAAACAATGTGGGTTCCGCAAATGTTTGTCTCGACTCTGGATGTTGGTGTTTGTGATACTGACACGATACAGGAGAAAACCTTAGTGTGGGACGAAGTTTCTTAATAAAAAATAAAAAATTAACTCCAAAATGGGACAAGACTACAACAATTTTGATCAATACTTCCATAACTTCAGACTGTTGATACAAAGGAGATAATTATTGATTTAATTACAACGGTTCTGCACAACCAATAACAGTAATTAATACTGACCTTATTACATTACAAATAAACATTTTCTTCAGAAATGCTAAATAATTTTATCAAAAACAAAAACTTTATTGAAACTTATTTAAATATTATTTCTTTCACAAAATCTTAGGCATGTTGTAAATAAAACTCCATCGATCGTGAAACACATCACAGTTGGGTGCAGCATTGATATACTTTATTAGGAACCTATTAACTCTCATTTCGCTACTCATCACACATTCCATGTAAAAGATGGTGGACTTGCCGTCCTTCATCAGGTTGGCAACAAGTTCTTCACGGGTTTCTTTCATGGCGGTCGGTATCCTCTCAGAGTATTTCTCTTTAACCGGTGTTAAAAAAAAACGATTCGTCATCATCTTCCACAGACAATCTTCACCCACTGCTATATAGGCATTTCTACTGTATAAATAACCTAACATCACGCTTATATTCCCCGAAGGGACAGGTAGACGTGTATAGTACACATACATTTCGCCAGTTACGTTATAGGTCTTAATATAATAGGGGGCGAGCCTATTGTCATTAACCGGGCACAAATTCGGACTCAGTACTACTACTGGGAATTACCTAGTGGAATATCCAAATATCACTTTTCATGACTTGGGTATCGAAGCCAGGACACCACACAAATGAGGCAGGCAATGTATGCATCCACATTTTATCCTGTGTATGTATGTTTTTTATTAATTGACGTATTCCCCATTGTTATCCTTATTACCGTAGCGTTCACGTTATCTGTCATTGCAGACAGAATAATTGGGTGGCCATATTGAAGTCCATTAATATACCAATTATTGATAAGTACACTTATTTACGTTCGAAAATTGTGAATCGAATTCATTATTACGTGTGGGAATACTGGTTTTGTTGCGTGGGTTTGTCTGTCCTATTTTTGGATTTAATTTTAGTACGTGTACTACCTAATGTTATGATACTACACACTTCAGACAGACAGAACAGGGATAGAATTCTTATGCACAAGGCTAAATACTTTCCTTCTTTTACTCCACAAAATATTTTAGTAGTAGTATTCTTTCGACGAACTTTTAAAACCTCTTCATCATCAGCAAGAAGACGTCCGCTGTTGAACAGCACCCTACCCCGAGGGGGGGGGGGGTGCCATAATCCCCATGCTTGAAAACCGGCTTGGGGATCAGAGTATTGGTTGTGAAGTTACAGAACACGCTGCTGCCCATCTTCTAGATTAGCAGATCAGATCATATTTAGGTATAATAATAAGCAACATCCGACATTAAATACTAATTAAAAAGCACCCATATTTAAAATGGCGGTACAAACAGAGTGTACGATAAAGTAGACATATATTATTATATGCATACGATTCCATTTGCAGTACCTCTGTTGATTTTTCCGATTAAAGCGCAATGCGGACCGGCGGATTATTTGGTCCTGTAGGGGTCCTTACTGGAGGACCTTATAATTGAGGAGTTGACACCATTAAATTATTAATTAATCATTCCAAGACGATATTTCTCTAAAAGCATGCTACTACTGCTCTTGCATGCTCCTTAGAGCCCTGACAACTGAAGGTAAAATTAGATTTTTAGTTGCTTTAGCACCAATAAAGAGTCAATCAAGAAGTAAAGAAGAAAATTATGAATATTCTTCTAGTGGCGGTAGCATGATGCATGCTTATTAAATAGATTGTGCTGTCAGGGAGTTGGTGTACTGTATCGACTTCCCAGCACTAGAAAGCGGCGAAGGGTGGGTGTTATTGGACTGTCCCACGTATGACGTCCAAAAAACTTTAATAGTTCAATGAATATTGTTTTTTTTTTTCTTCTCTAATTATATACATGATGTTGTAGTTAAGTGCCTTTTGTCGCCGTATCTAGGCGACAAGTAAAAGCATTGACAAGAGAATTTCTAGTTATTTTTTTAGTTTACCAGGCTCCTAGTCAAATCATAGTTTTCTTAACATTTTCCCATTATATTTGTTTCCCCATTCCAAATAATTTTACGAGGTGGAAAAGAAAAAGAAAAGAGCTGTAATATATTATAAATACTCTTAGAGACTCATTAACAAATTTCAAAGTGGATAAAATAAACAACAAACCATTGTCAAAATCAAGCATCCATCCAATGAACGTCTTGAAATGGCACCAGTTATTATCACCACAATTGAACTCCAAACCTTGTCAAATCACCTTTCCTTCAAGTAATGACCAACGGAACCCTCCACGTACCAACATTCACGACTTAACCATTTTTTTCGGCAATTGATTGGCTGAAGCAAATAAAGCAAATGAAGTCCGATTGAATTTGTGATGAGCTTTCACAAATTTGTACCTACGTTCGTCCATGTACTGCATGTATGTACATTATTATGTACTTTAAGTACATACATTCGTAAATCATTCCTTCTGTTCGTGCCAATTTTTAAATTTGAATACCCAATTGGTAAGGTAATACAATTTGGGATTTCACGGTGTAAATTATGTAATTCTGCCTGCAGTTTTCATGTTGCATGGTTAAGCATTCTTTTCCAGAAGGAACATGAGCTTAATTCTTACTACGTGATGGCAATTACATATTGTTTTATGGTGTGATTGACTGCCTCATTAGTCTCGTGATTTCAATTCGGTTTTGGTTTCGATTCCCGGGCCAGGAAAAATGTTGTCGTATTTTTCCATTAGTAATTAGTAGTAGTAATTTTCAGTAGCAGTTCAGTCTGGTTTGTACCCGGTTATTGGCAATAGGCTCGCCCCCATTACGTTGGGACTTTGTAACTAGGGAAATGTGGGTGTACTATACACGCATGCGTACTTCGCGTAACAGACACACGAAAACCATTCAACGTCGCAAAATAAACGATAAAAATGGATGCAGTAACTCATTAGTTCACGGGTTCATTGTAGTAAAACTCATGCTTAACGAAAGAAAAACCAAAGTGTTGCGGAGTAAAAATTTTTGTGTCAGGACCGAGTTTGAAGCGGGTGCAGTTTTTGCGTGGCCCAACTTGCACCATTCGTCTTCTCGCGATGCATGGGAAAAGTTACTGACAGATCGGTACACTGCCGCCCAAGTTAAGTAGCCTGTGAGGTAATATTTTCAATTTGATTTCAATTGTGAAAAAGACCGTGTATGAGGAATGTGATGCTTGTGAATGAAGCAAAAGAAGTGCCAGGATCGTAGCCAATG
This sequence comes from Abrostola triplasia, assembly GCA_946251915.1. Classification (NCBI taxonomy): domain Eukaryota; kingdom Metazoa; phylum Arthropoda; class Insecta; order Lepidoptera; family Noctuidae; genus Abrostola; species Abrostola triplasia. The sequence continues at coordinate 10,430,172 of OX276433.1, forward strand.
GAAATTCGTGGTCTCTGCCTACCCCTCAGGGAAACAGGCGTGACTTTGTATGACATGTATGTATGTGAATTAGTATTTTACTATACAACTTTCTTGAGTGTTATCCATATAATTGACTGTATATTCTGGTTATACTCAAGGGTGTATTCGGGACTGCCCGACTAGTTTCGAACTCGAACGGTGTGATTCATGAGCTGGTTACGCGGCAGAGTCGCGAGTCGAATTAGTATTTAGTGATAATTCTAGTAGGCACACTATATTTTTTAATTAACTTGTACTTGGATTCCAGTCTTAGAAGTAATATTTACAGAGAAATGGTTACTGCATGTCTTATAGTCATAATTGATTAAAATTAATCTTAAGCTGTTACATTTTTAGTGATTAATTTTAATGACTGAGAAATAATAATTTATCCAAGTTTTAATAAAAATATATAAGTGACTGAAATTAAATTCATTTATTTGAATTACAATAAATCTCTTGTAATTTCTCTACCTATTAATATAAATCTTATTTTAACGTCTTTCTTTAAAAATTCTAACTAAAACACCAACGTTGTATAATAACATTGGCCTGCAGTGTACAGGGCGGGTGCAACGTCACGACAACGACGGCCGCTAATTTATGGAAAACCTCTAAAGTCGCGTGGCTGGGCGAACTTCACCGGTGTGTACTTTTGTGCGCCCCAAGTGTAACCACCTACATCACCACTGTCAATGTTTACACTGCTGAGCGTTTTGTTCTCATCCTTGAAGAATTCTTCTACTAGTGTAATTTTTTAATTGTATTTATAAAGTTTTATAAAAAAAAAGAAACTTTCAACTCGTTGGTCTAGTGGTCGCTAAGCGCGAGTGGTGAGAGTAATGTCCTGGGTTCGAATCTAGAGTCGCGCAAAGTGTTATAGGGATTCTTTTTTCCATGTGGTAATTCTCAGTAGCAGCACGGAGGCTGGATTTGTGCCCGGTTAATGGCAATAGGCTAGACCCTGTTTCATTGGGATCAACATAACTGGCGAAATGTGGGTGTACTATACGTACTCCTCTGTCGACTTCTTTAGTGAATACAGGCGTGATGTAATATTTAAAAAAATGCTGATAAATTTCATATAACTTTATCTAGACTTGACTTCTAGAAAGTTCCTTGTGATTCAAATTTGGTCCTTAATTGAACATCATTTAAATTTTTAAGCTAATATAGAATTTATATCTCAAAAAATATGAGAACAATAATTACAAATATTGCTCTACCAGAAACTAAAAAGGAAAATAGCACCTACTTCAAAGTGATAAAGTTGAAAATGCTACAACAATAAACTTAGCTAATAGAATGCAGATTTAAATGTACTAGGAAACTATGTGATTACCCCTTCGACCCTTCAAGGACGTAGTAGAAACGTTAAGGTGTGACGCATGCGGCTTCGGTGAATGTGGGCTGTCATAGGCATTGATGGAGACACGTCAGAGTGTCGCTTCTACATGTTATTTAGTACCTATAATCTTGTCTGACTGCCTTGTTGGTCTAGTGGTAGGTATACGTGACTGCGGTTCATGACGTCATGAGTTCGAATCCCGGGTCAGGCAGTGTTATTGGGTTTTTCCGTAGGTAATTCTCATTGACAATAGGTGGCTCTATTACATTGCCACAAATAACTTAACTGGCGAAATGTGGATGTACTATACCTACACTTTTGCCTACACCTTCGGGGAATACCAGCGAGATGTTATTAAAAATTTCACTAGCTGTTATGTTAAAGCTCCCAATGTAATAGGGGGGGGGGGGGCAAGCAAATAGTGCTGATATTAAGAATTACCTAATGGAAAAAACCTGTAATATTACTCGACCCGGGAACGAAGCCTAGGACCATCACGATGAGCAGTCAGGTTTCGCAATCACTATACCAACAAGACAGGCTTATACTTAGAAACTAATGTATATATAAAAGCTCAATATTTAAATACATACACGACCTATAGATACAGTTATGTTGAAATATACAGTCCTCTCTAGCTTATAGGTACAATCACCTTGCATGACCTACCACAAGTCCGGTATATATATCTATGTATAGTACATAACATGTATATACTTAATTTTATTTATATCTTTACGTAAGAACACGATTGGCAAGAACACAGCGATATGATAAAATCATTGTCTTGTTTTTATTTCTTATGGATATTAGGTAGGTGTTGAATTAATAGCAGAATATTCAAATGGGTATTATTAGTATAACTAGTATATATATCGCCTGTAATGTCCGTTGGGGTAGGCCAAGGTGCAATTTACATAAATAATATCGGAATTTCGTTAAGAACTAGAGCCATATTTGCTCGAAGAATATGCAAGTTGAAGTGCAATGGGCAGGCCATATCACCTGAAAAAAGAAAAACCGCTGGAGAAAAAAGGTTCTCGAGTGTCGACTAGGAACTGGAACGCAGCTTTGGCAGGCCTTCCACCAGGACCTGGACTGACCATACCATCAGAGTTGTGAGTAACCGTAGTAGTTCATCGTGGCGTTCTAAGGAGGAGGCCTTTGATTAACAGTGGATGTCTTCCGGCTGATAATGAAGACATAACATCACGCCTCTATTACACGAAGGTGTAGGTAGAGGCGTGTAGTACTCGTAAGAGTTACCTAATGGAGGAGGTAAACTTGAGCATTAGAAAAGGGGGGGGGGGACGTGCCATAATCCCCACGCTTGGGATCGCAGTATTGGCGGTGAAGTTACAGAAGACGCTGGTGCCTATTTTCTGGATTTTCCCTTAATCGCCTCTTACGACACCTACAGGAGGAAAGGGGGTGGGCAAGTCTAGGCCGGATACCACACGGCCTCTCAACCTAACCTCTATCTACATTCTCGTAATAGGTACCTACATATATATAAAAATAAACTAATATGCATATAAAACCAGTAGCTATAATGTCGAACAGTCGCATTACTCCACAAAACTGCGCATGGGCATGAAGTCTGCGCAGTGAGCGGTGGTAAAGATTGGTCTACACATTGACCCGTGTTGGCCGGCCACCGTGTACACGGCGCACGCAATACAAGGTTGTAGGTATGTACACAGTGGCACTGCTTACTGTGACAAGTAAAACTGTCTGACCTTTGATAATGAACGGATTGAAGGCCGCTAAACCTGAAATATACTGTACCGGTAACACGGGGTGAATGGAAATTCAAGGGTGAATGAAACAAAACTTTGAAACTGATATTAAACTGATAAGAGTGTTTTTAAATAGTTGAACATTATTATCTATACTTATAATATATGTGCCTCGTGGGTCTAGTGGTTGCTAAGCAACTTCTGTAACTCTTCACCACCAATACTGCGATTCCCAAGCCGCTTGCCAAGGGATAGTATACATCGGCGAAACAGTTATATGTCTGCCTGCCCGTGTGTCTCAGTCCTAAGATAAAGGAAAATGTATCAGCAATCAGATGTTTTGACCGCACGCCAGCAAAAAATGTGTTTCGAACCGACCGCTGGCTACCAAGTGGCAATGAATCAATTACAATCGTCATTAGTTTTTCTTGAGTTATTGGTGTTGGTTTACAAAATTGATTTTACTCTGATAGTTTGCGTGACTTTAGATGATGTGATTCATCTCTGCCTTGTTGATTTCTTCTGGTATTTGCATTTGTTTGTATTTCCATTCCAATAACGGTGGTTTGGTTGGCATTCGGTTTTTATCCTACTATATTCGTCTGTGTAATCCTGACAAGAAAAGGCAGAGTTTTCTCTATGACGTTTTTTTATAAAAAACGTCGCCCCACACAAGGAATTTCTCCTGTGTCGTAGATGTGTTTCACAAATATGAAATATCACATACATAAAAACCCATACTCAGGACAAAAATCTGTGGTTTGCACAAAGTTTTGCTCGGTGGGAATCGATCCCGCAACCGTTAGCACAGCAGTCCAATCGCTCAGCCACTGCGCCAATCATACAGCCTACAGTGCGCGGGACGTATTTAGGTATCACGTTATCGGAGGCTGTCTATTTTCACCCTTGCTAAGCTGCTGAATAGACATAATAATTACTTTTTTTTAAGCTTTGATAAGTCAAAAGACAAATTTTCGGCATAAAATCATTACCTCTTTACGTTTTTACCCGACTCCGCCAGAAGGAAGTTTATGTTTTTCGAGTGAAATTAAATATACTTTCAAGTTATCAAGTATGTACGTACAAAGGACAACATAACTGCAGTTTATTGCGATAAAAAAAGGCTTTAATCTGATCACCACGGTGTGGATAGCATAATGCGCCACGTCTCATTAATTCTACGTCATTAGGTAGCATTATAAAAAGTGGCCTATTTTTACACCGAGCCGGCAGAAGAAAGCCCTGTGCATTCACTTAATATTATATACATAGGTACTTACACAAAGATTGTATTATTACTACTGGTTAATGGTTTTTTAGTACACATGAATTAACCAATACACCAAACATTGGTATTTGTAGGCAAAATTTTATATTTATTTATTTATCACATGTTTCTTTGCCATTACAGAATCTTATAACTCTAATGCGACAAAGTAATTTAAAATATACTTAACTACATGACTACATGTTTCCCTTAATCAATTTAAAATATACTTAACTAATTATATCTTACATGCTACACAGTATGTGGCCCTTGTAAACTCACTCATTGTACAGTTAAATATGTCTATGACATCCGCCACCGTGTTATCATCGTCTTATGTAGATATCGTTGTCATAAAAACTGCCAGTAAGAGTAAGACCTAAACTGTGCCAAGTGGCATCCGGCTTAAAATTGACCACCGCTTTCCTCCCGTGGGTGTCGAAAGAGGCGACTAAGGGAAAATCCAGAAGATGGGCAGCAGCATCTTCTGCCAATTCATCTCACCATCAATCCTGCGATCCCCATGCCGCTTGCCAAGCGTAGCCCTTCTAAGGGGGCTGAAAACAAAATGAATCATTTTAAGGCAAACATTAAAGTAATGAAAAATAAAAATCATATCCATAATATTATATCGAAACGGGCAAAATGGGTGTCATTTTGTGTCTGCTCACGTGTGACATAAAACAAAACTGTACAAATAGCTAGAGGCTGTGGGGAATGCCCGTCTGTGGGCATCGTGAAAGTATGGAGAGAGGTGAGTGGCAGAGGCGTGGCGAGAGCGGCACGGTGATTACACGTATGGAGCGACCATGTACACAGTGGCCAGTTGATGGCCATGCAGTGGGGAGCCGACAAACTTACAAGCAATCACGCCTGTGATACTCAAAGGCTTACTCTTTTCCAATAATCTCATTTGGAGCGTTCTAAGGGGGAGGCCTTTGTTCAATAGTGGACGTCTTCCGGCTGATGATGATGAATAATCTCATTAGATACACCCAATTGTTGCCGATCATCATTAGGCCAGGTTCTAAATCTGCGTCTAATATCGGGCCCCACACCCCGTTCATCGTCTTTAACAACCTTTTGGGAGAAAAAGTTATCTTCATGTTCAATATATACAATAGGGGCGAAGATTGAGCTCAGTGGCGTGCTATAGGAGAGGCCTATGTCCAGCAGTGGATTAAGATAGGCTGATGATAATGACGATGATGGTAGAAGTAAGAGATTTAAAATAACATTTTACAGCAAATTTTATCTGCTTTCTTTATTTATTGACCAAAAAAATAAAATAACTTACAGTGAACATTGTGGCTTAAACTAGATCTTTCTTTGAAACTATAGGCAACTTTTTCAAGCTTTTTAATTTGACCTTTTTTTTAGTTTTTATTTTATTTACTAACAAGTTATAGCAATTTTAAAAATGTGATACTTAGTTTTGTAGGTTAGTGTATATAGTCCATACAATGTTTTACATTACCTCTTTTCTTCTCTAAAAAGCTTACTCTTTAATTCTCAAAAAAGCTTGTAAATAATAAGTGTCGATATGTGTACATAAAAAACCATCGTAAAAAGAAGTCAACTGCAGCCAATAGTAATACGTAATCGATCTTAAAAAATATGAACACATTACTGGACTATTTGGTTCGTTCGAAACCGAATGCGTTCGGATCGGACGCGCGGACCGGTCCGACTACTTTTTGTGGGATCCCACCCTCATCCGACGACCTGACTGCCTTTTGAGGTCTTCAACACAACCATTGGAATGTCAACTCTATATTTAAAGCGAGAACATTGAAAATTCTACAACAATATACTTGTTTAACAGTCACGACCTAAGAGCAAGGATAATGTAAGGATGAAGGTTTTAATCAATCAATTCTGATCTTTATGTAATAGTTTTAAAGTTGTTTTTTGTTGTCGTTTGTCTTGATGAATAGCTCCTTTGATTTTTATCGTACATTTGACCCATCATGTCCTGGGAATGTTCGGAAGACGATTAAATAGTTATTTGCCGCGATTATTAGGACGCCAGGTGACGGTTCTGTTGATTTTGTAATTGTTTCATTAACTTACATCACTTAAGAGGTCATTTATTTAATAAGGGACCAATATAAGGGACATTAATACCTGAATAAAGGAACATACTGCATCATTAAGACGCTTGTACTTAAAGGGGTAAGTACATCAGCAAGGATGTAGATGCGTATGAAAATATTTCTGCAAACATGAGGGAAGAATGTTGCTGTAAGAACTGAGGATCTGGGTACGATTCCTGGGTCGGGCTAAGTGTAATTGGTTTGGCATTAGGCAATTGTCTGCAGCAGCACGCTGTCTGGATTTCTACCCAGGTCAAATAACATAGGATCCATAACATAACTGGCGAAATACAGGCGTGATGTTAGAATTCAAAAGTTTAATAATAATAATAACAGCCTATAACTGTTCCACTGCAGGGCAAAGGCCTCTTCTCGTATAGGGAAGGATTGAGCATTGATCACCACGCTAGCTCACTTCGGGTTGGCAATTTCAGATAATTAAATCCAGGTTTCCTCACGATGTTATCCGTCACCGTTCCTCAATGGTGTCTTAGAATAACTAAGAAAGTATTTAGAACCTCAAAAAAGTCACATTGATACTTTCCCGGGTTTGAACCTGCAACCTTGTGCATACAAATCCAGTATGTTAACCACTAGGCCACCGCGACTCTCAAAAGTTTAGATTAGACAAAATATTAAAAACAAAGGCTTGACGTAACTGACATACATGTGAGTAAACCCGTAATTTCCCATGATTAATGTAAATATAATTGCCATAAAAACTAACGCCATATGACGAGTATACCCGTGTTAACGAGAATGGTGTTTTAAGGCCAAGAAAAAATGTGATATCGTTGACAGAACATGGTTTTTGGAACTCATATGGGGTTATATCGTTATAATCATGGGTTTCTGTAGTGCCATGTGTGAAATTTAACAGTTGGCTTAATGGTTATTATAGAATCCTGTAGAGACCTCCAGCAAGGTGGGCTGATGATGTTGTTGCTGTACAGGGAAAGACCTGGATGCAGGCCCAAAACAGGAAGCAGTGGCGTTTAGGGGAGGAGGCTTATGCCCAGCAGTGGGTCATTTAAAAGCTGATGATGATGATGATGAGGAGGAGGAACATCGGTCCTATCGCTAAAGGGTTGGTAGTTGTATACACGGCACGAAAGACTTCCATGGAAGCAAAGTAAATATAAAATTATAATACATTATGTGTTTATACTATAGGTGATGTGTCCGAGGTAATATATGTGTATACATACATAATGTTTATATGTATGTATGCATAACTATATATCTTTCTTTGGTCGAAAAACAAGCCAGCCCTTTGGTCACGTGAAGCGTCAACCAACTCTCCTAATTTTAACAAAGGTTTAAAACTGTCACTTCTCCAAAGGTTAAGTCTAAGTTCCCAGTTCAACACATTCCTCTACCCTAATTGTTCCTATATTTCAAACCACTATAAGCGCATTATTCCCGATGCATCCATAGTCTCCTAGTAATGGCAGGCTGGTCATCCATCACTCGCCGCGGCCCCCGCACCCCGCGCGCCACTACCCCGCCCGCGCCCGGCGCATCAATCTTATGCAACACAGCCTGCACGTTTATGCTATCCTAGTACCATATAGTAATTTGTTGGTATTCTTTTGTCAGATTTAAAAGGGATAGAGTTTTTAGTTTTCTTTGTGGGTTTCGATTTGATGTTTGGTTGGGGTAAGCTCTTCAAAATCAACGTTTTGTACTGGAAATGAAATTTTCCTGGCAGATTAAGTCGTAGGAAAGCTTGTCTGACTCTGTACTGCTTCTTCCTATCGTATGGTTGAGGATCAAGTCAATGACTGCCTATGACTGACTGCCTTGGTCTACTTGCCGCTAGCCGCAGATGCTGAGCATGATCCAGATTCGGGTAAAGTGTTACTGGGTTTTTGCATTAGGTAATTCTCAGTAGCAGCACAAAGTCTGGATTTGTGCCTCGTTGATGGGAATAGTCCCGCCCCCTTACATTAGGAAACACTGGCGAAATTTGGGGGGTGTACTTATTACCTCTGCCCACGCCTTCGGCGAATACAGGCGTGATGGTTGGTATGATCAGTTTATAATTATATTAGTCAATCTTAAATCTCGCATGATTGCAAACCGACTCTCATAATGTCAATAATAATTTCCATGAATATAATAATTCCATTTTCATTTACAATACAGCCGTCGCAATTCTCATCTACCCGACATTTTTAATGAAACTTCGAAATAATTACTTACCATAATAAAAACTGTCTTCCTTAGTTTCAATCCGCCAAAATTGAAGTTAAGAAAAGCCTCTCCCGTTAAAATGGACTGGTATTGTTACCAGCGAGAGTTCCACATTGTCTCGTGTTCATTACTGTTTCTCTGTTAATTATGTGTCCACCTTGCTCTGTTTCTTTTTCCTTGGATGCTGAATTTTTGAGAGATTGCATTGTATACTAGGTAGGTGATGGGTTGTTGTAGATGGTACTGTTTGTTCGAATATATTGAATACTAGCTTCGCCCGAGGAAAGCGTAAAAGTTGTATAATATCTTCCGGTTTTGTCGAAAGTCCAGCGTAATAAATAGATAATGATTGGCTATTGCATTTTGAGATAATATCGAATATTTAAAAACTGCAACTGATTTAATAATAGCACATACACAAACACCAAACTGAAAGCAAACATCTCACATAAAAGTTTGTCCCGAGCGGGAATCGAACCCATAATGATTAGCGCAACAATCTACTCGCTTACCCACTACGTCAGTCAGTTCGTCAATATAAAATGCCATAATCCCCACGCTTGGCAAGCGGCTTGGGGATCGCAGTATTGGTGGTGAAGTTACAGAAGACGCTGCTGCCTATCTTCTGGATTTTCCCTAAGTCGCCTCTCACGACACCCACGGAAGGAAAGGGGGTGGTCAACTCTACGCCGGATACCACTCGGCACATATGAAATTATAACATTTTATCCTAATGGAAACATCCAATACACAGTACTTGACAATTATTCGTAGAAGACTTTGGCAACACAAAACTGCACCAAGCACCATCTTATTATATCCTGACTGACTTTTTGACACCTCAAAAAGAGAAAACAGAAAAACCAACCGTAACTCATTAAGACAAAGTTCAATTTAGTTGAATGTTCTTGGTTAATTCCTAACCGGGTGAAGTTTGGCCGTTGTATGCGGGAGTGAAGCAGCCCGGATATTGTCAGCGGAGATTGTTTTAGATAGCTCTTGTACCTTACCTGAACTTGGATGGTTTTATTTTAACATTCACTAACGTTTTTTTAATGGTTACGTCTTGCATAATACCGGCTGCAGATCTGCTATTTCCGTGATGGTAGATAGCAGTTAAGGGATTGCAACCTGCTTTTTTAATATTACGGGTTTTACTGTTATAATTTTAATTTTTGTGAGTGTTGTCTATATCTGCCTCGTTATTAGCGTAGACCTGGGTTCGGGCGTAGTGTTATGTTGGGTTTTTGTGTATTTTCTGTATAGGAGGTGAGCCTACTGTCATAAACCGGCACAAATCCAGACTCCGCAGCTACTAAGAATTACCACTTATGTAAACCCAATAACACTTTGCCCGACTCGAAATTCGAACTCAGGACCTCATGCTCAGCAGTCGCGCTCAGCGACCACTAGACCAACGAGGCAGTCAAGTACAGTCTATTATCATAGCTTCTAAGACTTTTTGTATAGGTACTTACCACTTATGGATGAATTTGGGAAATAAATTGCTTATTATTATTTTAAGCATAATATATGAGATTTCTCTGTCTACCTTTACCTTATAAGAGCGTTATGATACACTTAATAAAATAATGCATACTTATTTCTTCCTTTAATTATAATTATAAGTCAATAGAGACTTAGATTAATTAAGTGTTAATAAAATAATTGCACATTGTAAAATGTTTATTTAAATGTACGAGAAGCCGTATTGTCACGGGTATTGCCCTAACAATGGGATGATCAACTTTATACTCTGATCAAACAGTCTTGATGCTTGCCTACATACCCGTACACAATCACACTAATAATATAAAGGCGAAAGTTTGTTTGTGTATTTGTACGTCTGTTACTTCCACACGCTCAAACTGCTCGACGAATTTACATAAAATTTTCTATGGAGGTAGCTGACACGCTGGATTGACACATAGTTTTTATCCCGAAAAATGTAGCGGGTAACTCCGCGGGGTGCAGCTAGTACACAACTAACTAAGTAACGTTGACCTATTTCTAATATTGCAATTCCTGTTTAAAAATTCAGGAGTATAAAACAATATTCTGTATTTCTGATATGGTTTTGGCAGTATTATAATATAACGTAGGCGTACTTTAGTATATTTAGATGTATAGGGCCCAATTCCAAGCGATTTTCACTTTCAAATCCAACTAAAGCCCAAAGAATAACAAATTTTCGATGCTCTTCGGAACGTTATAATTTCATTAATTCGTATAAAAACGTCTATCCACTTCAATAAAATCTCATATCACGTACGCAACAGCGCACACCGTTAAAAATACAAGCAAAAAGAATAACAATGTACGTCGAACAAAAAACTTTAGCCTGTCAAAAAATAGTAACAGAAATAATTATCGCGAACATTGCATTAATCAAATTCCGTGCACGGCGGTATTGGGAGGGGGTCATGGGGGGTTGCCCCCCTCGAAGGGGGTGCACGGGAAAAACGAATGCTGCGGGCTCGCTGCGAAAAAACGCTGAAAATGACGGACACACACGGTCTGATGATCTGAAGATATATTGGATGCTGCAGGCGGGTATTTTGTTCGGTGACCTATATTGTGTTGTGAATGATGCCAATGCGGAGGCATATATTTAAGTTTTTTATCGTTTATAGGTTATCTATATGACGTAAAAGATTTTCTTTTGGCGACGGTTTTTGGAAATGTTTATGATACGACTTGACTGCCTCGTTGGTCTAGTGGTCGCTAAGCGCGACTGCTGAGCACGAGGTCCTGGGTTCGAATCCCGGGTCGGGCAAAGTGTCATTGGATTTTTCCATTAGGTAATTCTCAGTAGCAGCACGGAGTCTGGAATTGTGCCCGGTTGATGGCAATAGGCTCGCCCCCTATTACACTGGGACCTAAAACATAGCTGGCGAAATGTGGGTGTACTATATGTGCACCTCTGCCTACCCCTTCGGGGAATACAGGCGTGATGTTATGTGTTATGATACGATATAATTTATTAAGCTCTAATTCAATAATTATATTTTGTACCATTAAATAACATTCTACTCGGCTTGTTTTTCTTCAAAGTTATAATGTTATCCTTCTGAATAATCGAGGGTTCACACAACATGAAGACCTATTAAGTCACCTCTTCAGGCATTATTACGGTGGTGCGCTTTAGTACCTATAGGTATAAGGGTTAGTTTTTATCATAGCCCTGTAATTGAACGCAATGCTTAGGGGCAATAGTAAGCAATAACAGTGATACAATATGTACCTATTCAGGTGCATATTGCGCACATTGACCTTCTTATTTATTAGAGGATTCATGTAACAAATATCACACACTTGGATCTCCTTCTTAGTTACTATAACAACACAATTCTTCGTTGTGCCTTTTCACTCATGTAAATCCTAAAACAATTTTCCATTGATTAAAAATCGTCGGACACATCGCATAGAACTTATCTCGTGTGTACTGTACGAGTCCAGCGCAGGCTACCTATATAGTCACAAAAAACCGGGCCCGTCACCCAGGGGGTAGCGGCCGGGGGCCCGGGGGCCCCTGCTGCATTCATTAATTGCTAATTTGCAGATCGGGCCCCGATGTGTGCCGCCGAATGTTTGTATAATGCGTTTTATGTAATACCATCAATGCTTTTTGGGTTAATATTGTTCTGTAATGTACCAATTATGTTAACCCTTTCGCAGTCCGAGCCATACATGGTGCATGTTGATTATTTACCTATTGTGTCTGCTACGCGGACAGTCGAAGTGTTAAGGAACTTTGTGTTGTTGGTTTTTCACTAAGGGTGGGCAGGTTGTGTATGAACCGTAGTCGTCTTGCAAATGTTCTTAGAAATGTCTTTATTAGGTCTTCACATTTCCAAATCGTGTGGAAATGATAACGTCACGTTGTTTTAATTTATTTCTTTTCTTATCATCATTATGTAATTAATTATTATAAGTTTATTAGTCGTCGCATAAACATCGAACTTCAGCCTTTATTTTAAATAATTTTCTGCTTTCCGCACTTTTCTTTATACTTAATTCGTTTAGTAGTTCTTGTGTGAAGGAGTAACAAACATTTATCCTTATGTCAGGAATGGTTAATTCTAATCTTTTATTTATGTATATTAAGGTAGTAATATACAACCTATTGTTTAAAGTGTTACATGTCCCAATACGTGCTATGAACAGTGCCTTTTTAAAAGCTTTAATACCTAGTATTCAATGAAGAATAAACCTTGTCATTATAACGGTATGACTAACGATACTTCTTCTTATCGCATGGTTGATGAACAACCTAGTGTCAGAGTTTAAACCTCTGGGGTGTGCAGGTTTTTTCACGATGTTTTCCTTCACCGTTTTTAGTAACTGATAACTAATTTATAATGTGTACATGAATTCGAAAAGATATTGGTGCGTGCTGGGATTTGTTTTTGCAACCTGGAGTTGGCAGTTCGGTAATACCACTCGGCTATCAGTGCTTACCTACAATACTATTTACTACAGAAATTAAGCTCTAAAGAGATCCCCCTCACGTCAATATCAATATTTTTAGAACAAACATTTATAGATTTTCACAATTAAAACTGCTGGGACGCAAATAAACAAGTTGCCTACGTCACTGGTTATCCCCACACAGCAGTGACGTCACATGTCAGTCGCAGCCATGACCAGTCATGTCATACACAAGGTTTATATCGTACACATACGCGTACATAGTGACGTCAAAGTTATGTACTGCAGATATTTTTAAATGCCCTCTTATTTTGAGATAGATAATTAATAGAATTGTGAATGGATGAAATGGGAATCTTGTAACTGGTTATACCCTTCGTCTTTACTTTAGTATAGTATAGTTTAGGGTCAATATAGAGATGGGTATAATACCTAATTAGCCTGTAAGGGCTGTAACACAATTTAATATGGGTATACCTACAGTCGAGAGGTATTCGGCCTAGAATAGACCACCCCTTTTCCTTCTGTGGGTGGGTGTCCTAAGAGGCGACTAAGGGAAAATCCAGAAGATGGGCAGCAGCGTCTTCTGTAACTTGACTACCAATACTGCGATCCCCAATCTGCTTCCCAGCCTGGGGATTATGGCAAACCCCCTTACCTAAGGGGAGGATTTTGTTCAACTTCGATGATGAGGTGTCCTAAGTTTAAAAGGATGTATTTCTTTAGATGCATATGATACAATGCTCAGAAACATGATTAGTCGACTATGTCCACATCCCTATTATAACTAACACTCTACTCCGATAATCAAGAACTTTAACGATATAAGTATTTTAGGATCATTTTAACCGCATAATTTTCCACCAAACCAGTAGCCACAATGCGCCAATGCATTACAGCATATATTCACAACGGATATCGTCATATAAATAAGTTTTACATAGCCCACACAATATTTTCCCTTCATACCCAACCCGGCATGGTAGCACGTTAATAATCCCCATGCAAATGAAAAAATAGAGCATCTGTGTCCCTGTGTGAGTGACGTGGACGAATCGATCGCGATCAGCGCGTGTGTGCAACGAAATAAACGAAAACACGCGGCGGGCGGAAAAAATCGCCACGTCAAAATGGACGCGGGTGTAGTGCGGGGGGTGTGGAGTGGCCACTGATCATGGAATAAAGAAAATTCTGAAGGGAACAGAAAAAGTCATGGTCATCTTGGTTTTTGGAAATTACAAGTCGAATAAACGAAAAACCGTTGTTTTAGTCACCTGTTTTTTTAAATTCGGCTGCAGAGTAGAAATTACATTTTTGAATGTGCAACTAAATTAAGTATTGTGTTTTTTTATTTTTAAGTCATACTTTTTTTTTAAGTTATTCTTTCATTCAATCTTTCTTTTTATAATTTAAATAAAATAATAATAACAGACTATAACTGCCCCACTGCAGGGCAAACCTCATTCTCTTCTCGTATAAAGAACGAATGAGCAATGATCACCACGCTAGCTCACTGTGTCTTATTTTTACTTATTTAGTAGCGAACACAATATATTAACACTGAGACGTGAATAATATAATTGATAATAATACGTATACCTCAATATTTACAAAAAATAAAGCAGTGCCTTTAGCACTGTAATTTAGATATTAAAAGGTACCAATCCATGTGAAATGTATTAATTAATGCTGCAAAATATCAAAAGCTTTTCTCATAAAAACAAATATAAATTTCATATAATAATATCCAACAACGGCCAGTTTTCGTCAACCGCACAATACCGCTGCAACCGTCACCAAACAGTCTGGTGGCATGGGGTGGCCCCTTAAAAAAATTGCACCGCTCCGGCCCAGGGGGGCAGGGGTATGCCTCAACTTTGACGGGCGCCCCTCCCTAATTGATGCTACGATGTGATACTATGCCGATTTCATTTCCTAGTTTATTTGCAGGATTACAAGCTAATTAGAATAAGGGTAGGTTTATTAATTAATTAGGGTATCTGTTGAAGGGTTGTTGGCTTAGCCTCGGGTTTTTTGAACTACAGTTTGAACCGACTTTGGAAAGGAGGTCTTTTTTTGGTGTTTTTGGTATATTATCCCAAGCAATAGTATTAGCAAGTATTTATTTGTTCTTCATTGAAAATACTACTTCCGCATTCATCATCATCAGCCGGAAAACTACTTCCGCATTATCTAAGTCTAATTATTTTCTGTTTATGGATGAAATTACTTATACAAGGAAACTTTATTGAACGTGTATTACAGTCATGGACGGAGTCGGATCATAGACTAGTATAGACATAGGTTCGAATGAAAATGTATACCCATATCTTTACCTATTTCAATTAAATAAATTAAAATTAAAGAAAGTAAAATTTCATAACATAACATCACGCCTGTGTTTTCTAAAGGGGTAGGCAGTAGTGCACTTTTAGTATACCGGCATAGCAGTTATGTTATAGGTCCTAATGTAATAGGAGCCGAGTCAATTGTCATCAACCAGACACAAATCCAGACTCCGTGCTACTGAGAACTACCTAATGGAAAAACCCAGTAACGCTTTCAGCAGAACATAACATCTTTCTCCACAAAAAGTGTTTGCAATACACAGTTCTGCTTACTCTAATGCTTGATTGACTGCTATTAGTGCTAATTCAATATCAGATAGTACCGTCTCTCAATTATGTTAAAACATGGTATACAATCTAATTCATTGCGGGGCGGCGTCTGAACGACATTACACGCGTGTACGGCGACCATCATTCTGTTATTTTCAACACAATTAACTCTATTTGTAGTGGTAGGGTTAGCTGTCCCCATACCATGAAATCTTAAAGCAGGACAGTTTACATTGTGGAAGCGAGACGCTGATACGTGCTGTGTAATGCGGTGTCTCGCTTTACTTTGTAAACTCTCCTTTTTTTATTTTTCATGGTACTCTACATGGTTAAATCCTGTGTACCTATAATGGGCGTGCATATTAGCACTAGTATTATTCCATGTTAATACATAGATTATTAGGTACTTTTGTTATACCTATTAATAAGGACTGCCTCGTTAGTCTAGTGGTCGGTAAGCGCGACTGCTGAGCAAGGTCCTGGGTTCGGATCCCGGGTCGGGCAAAGCGTAACTGGGTTTTTCCATTAGGTCATTTTCAGTTGTAGCACGGAGTCTGGATTTGTGCCCGGTTGATGGCAATAGGCTCGCCCCCTATTACATTGGGACCTACAAAATATAACTGGCGAAATGTGGGTGTCCTATATGTGCACGTCTGCCTACCCCTTCGGGGAATACAGGCGTGATGTTATGTTACCTATTAATAAATAAATACCCAGTCTTACAGCTGTTTAAACTTGAATTTTAAGTGTTATGGTAATCATAATCAGCAGGTTTAGCTTTTAACTACAATGTACGGTTTGAATATTGATTTACTCGTATTCGTGATTTTCGTTGACGTAACTAACTCTATATGAGTTATGATTATATGTGCATTACAAATGAAAGTGACAATATAGAAAATTCGGCCTGAAAAAGCGCTTTATTATTAGGAACAAACAATAAATTCCAGATGATAATGTCAATTGAATTTTTAACAACATTTAAGAGGCTACAAGTCCTTAAATCTTGATTTTACCTAAAGATAAGGTAACATAGGAACGAACTTTACTGTACGTATCACTTCTAACAGTGTCTCGACGACAAACGAATGCCGATTCGATTAGTGGGGTATGTTTAGTCTACACGAAGGGTTATACCCAATACCCACAATAGTACGTGCACACGCTTCAATTGGGTTTCAGTTTCATGCCGGTGAAACGCTCTGAAGATATAAAAGTCAGAATGTGTCCTTTGATGAAAAAGTCACTGTGAAATTTTAGAAAAGTAAGGCGCTAAGGCTTCGAATTCCATACAATACAAAATGATAGATAATACCTGTGATCTTTGTTACTACTAGCTGCGCCCCGCGGTGTTACTAATTTTTTTCGGGATAGAAAGTAGCTTATTTGTTAATCCAGGGTGTCAGCTACCTCCATATGAAATTACATTAAAATCCATTCAGTAGTTTTTACGTGGAAGTGTAACAAATATCCATCCATACTTACAAACTTTCGCGTTTATAATATTAGTAGGGATAACGGTACATAGATACAATAATAAATACATACATACATAACATCACGCCTGTATTCCCCGAAGGGGTAGGCAGAGGTGCACATATAGTACCTACACCCACATTTCGCCAGTTATGTTTTTAGGTCCCAATGTAACAGGGGGCGAGCCTATTGTCATCAACCAGGCACAAATCCAGACTCCGTGCTGCTACTGAGAATTACCTAATGGAAAAACTCAGTAACACTTTGCCCGACCCGGGATTCGAACCCAGGACCTCGGGCTCAGCAGTCGCGCTTAGCAACCACTAGACCAACGAGGCAGTCAATAATCATGCAACCGATATGCGAAAAATGTTCTTCGTCGAAACTTTTTAACTTTTTCATGGGAACTTCGACTATCTAACTCAAATTGACAATCTTCCTTACACATTACCGATTTTCAAGAAAGTAAAAGTCGGTTAGCTATGACAAATGGCCGTGGGGCACAGAACTCATGGCTACCACACTTGTCCATAAATTCGTCACTGGCAGAGCGCCAGGCACCGCCACGTTAGCGCCTGGACTTCTACATTAAGATGTATATGTTCGTCTGTATGTTGGCATCTTGTGTGCCACGAATTATGACGGGATATTGTTTAGTTTGTGTGTTGCAAGACTTGCAAGGCTTGCTAGTAGTGTCGCCTGTATGACGGTAGGTTTGGGAAACTGTAGAATCTAAGAAATGCAAAAAATTGCATAAGAATAATTCTGGATTTTGCGTAATAAAAAAACGCTGGCTTTTAAAGTCTATCCTTCTAATTCAACGAGGGTCATACAAGCATTAACTAAACCCCGTATTAAGTCTATTGATATCTCTGTTCTGTTAGTCCATGGTTTATGATCGCAAACGAAACTGTGTGAGGGCTTGGAAACTAAGTTTACTCATCAACCTGATTTTTAAGTCTACTAAAATTTAAATTAACAAAAGAAATTTGAAAAATGATTGACACGAGCGGGACTTAAGCCCGTGGCCTTCGCCGATCCGCGGCGCTGCCCTATCAACTGAGCTATCGTGTCACTGCTCGCACCCATGGTAAATTTTCAAATTTTCTTACCCAAAAAATTACTAGGCTCAATCGTACGACAATTTATGTATCTTCTCATCCTCAACGGCGAAATGGTAGTGTGCGATAGTACTTATACATTACTAGCTGCGCCCCACGGTGTTACCCGCTACATTTTTTCGGGATAAAAAGTAGCCTATTATGTGTTAATCCAGGTTGTCAGCTACCTGCATATGAAATTTCATTAAAATCCATTCAGTAGTTTTTACGTGAAAGAGTAACAAACATCCATCCATACTTACAAACATTGGCGTTTATAATATTAGCAGGGATTATGAATGCGGTACTTGTATACCTATCTGTATCTAGTTGTTAGTGCACCTGCGATGTCATGTGTTATTGCGTAGCGCATGTGAGTGTAGAGACACTCAAATGTCCCTTAAATTAGATTATTGAATGCCTCGTTGGTCTAGTGGTTGCTAAGCGCGACTGCTGAGCACGAGGTCCTGGGTTCGAATCCCGGGTCGGGAAAAGTATTACTGGGTTTTTCCATTAGGTAATTTTCAGTAGCAGCACGGAGTCTGGATTCGTGCCCGGTTGGTGGCAATAGGCTCGCCCCCTATTACATTGACATACATAGACTCCGTGGTTTTACTGAGAATCACCACATACAAAAACCAAAACTTTCTCGACCCGGGATTCGAACCCAGGACCTCATGCTCAACAGTCACGCTTAGCGACCACTGGACTACCAAGGCAGTCTGGTATTTTTGATTTCCTACAAAAACAAGAAAACGTTTGCCGTTTACCTTTGAAACTATTGCACCACAGAATTAGCTACAGCGCACAATTACTGATTTTCAGTGCGTAAATCAGCATTGGAATAAATAGGACTCCTTATAAAGGACTGAGTAAGGCAAGAGAGGAGTGTCGGGGCGTTAAGTGCGGCGCACACTGGCGACGAGCCAACGAAACTGATGGATTTATAGTGTGCGCTGTTACTTATACACCGCTATTATCGGCCGCTCGAACTAGAGATGCGGCTGGGTTTGTCTGTAGTTGCGTGTTCTTTTTGGACAAGGACTGAAAGAACTAGAATTATCTAGATGATGAATGGAACAGGAATAGAGAGAGATTACAGTAAGATTAATTTTCATTTACGGAAGAAGTAAAAGTTAGAGGCAAGAGATAAAAAAAAAATATTATGTAGGTTGTATAGCACAGAGGTATGGGGAATGGCAATTTGTCATTCATTGTAGCGTTTAAAGGGAAAGGTCTTTGTTCAACAGTGGACATCTTCCGGCTGATGATGATGGAGACTGGCACGAATAAATAAGGGGCTATGCCCAATAGTGGGGGAACTTGAGCTGAGGATTATGAAGTTTTATCAATACTAAACTGATATTATACATGGGTAAAATTTCTTGGCTGGAGGCTCTTGGGTCTCGCAAAAAAGTCCAGTAAAGCAGCTCTCTGAGGCATCACGAAGCAGACCATATCCAAAAAAAGGGGGTACAATGTTTGTTTGTACGTATCAACCTAGGGGCTAGCTTTTGGAACTCTCTATCTAATTACCAAAATTCTTTCACCAATATTGTTAATGAACAAGGTGGAAAAGCAACTTAAATCCCCAAAAAGACCAACCGACCGGTCCTTTGGAACGAAGACGAATTTTGTTTACGGTCGAATGGCCTCTGGTCCTTTTGCTTTGGGCCTTTCAGACTAAACACCCACAGTTTCGCGGGTTGAATTAAAACTATCGCTCACTAATCCAATTTCTCTTAAAACATCAATAAACAAAACGAACACAACTAAATAAATAATGAGAACACAAATAACGTTTAACAGTATCCTCTCAGTCACAACACAGCGGCTGTGATGTGTATGGAGCGTACGCACATAAATTCGTCAGGCACACCCTGGCTGTAAGCCAATACCTCCTGCCAATAGACTCCAGCTATACATTTATGATGCCAGTATATCTATTTTCTGTTTATAATTACATACATACATCCACGCCTGTATTCTAAGAAGGGGTAGGCAGAGGTGTATGCATGGCACAAGTTTAGACCGTTCTGCTACTGAGAATTACCTAATGGAAAAACTCAGTAACACTTTGCCCGACCCGGGTTTCGAAGCCAGGACCTCGTGCTCAGCAGTCACGCTTAGCAACCACTAGACCAACGAGGCAGTCTATGTATAAATGTTAATTGTAAAAAGAAAAATGTAATGTAAAAGAGGTAATGTACCTTCTAATAACCTACGTGTCAGTAAATAACTAGATTGTTGAACAGTAAATGCACTTTTTACCTTATCCTACCAATTACCACGGGTTGAGGTCAATCAAACAGCCAATTTATTCACCAACCAAACGTGTGAAACAGTTGATACCATACAAAATTGCACAAAAGAAATTAAACAAGCTTTATTGGAGTTGATAGTATTACAAACATCCATGAATTGCCTGAAATTGGATGAGAAGTGTATCAGGAGGGTAGATGAGGTTTGGGGTTGTAAGGGGGAGGCCTTTGTTCAACAGTGGACGTCTTCCGGCTGGTGATGATAATGAGCATATTGTTTTTGTGGTGCGAACTTAATTTGATGCTCTTATTCAATATAATATTTAATATAATATTATAATATTTAATAAAAAACAAAGGCATCTACGATGTTTTGTTTTTTTTTTCAAAAAGATACCTAACATCGCACCTCGCTTCCAGAACGTAAACTGTCCTTCTTTAAAAGTTCATGGTAAGGGGCTGTATTCCCCCGAAGGTTGTTTAGTACACCCACATTTCGCCAATTATGTTTCAGGTACCAATATAATACGTGGCGAGCCTGTTGCCAATAAGGGCACTAATCCAGACTCAATTTAGCTATTAAGATTTACCAAATGGAAAATCGGGAAAACACTGTGCCCAACCCGGGATTCGAACCCAGGATCTCATGCTCTGTAGTCGTACTTAGAGACCAATAGACCAACGAGGCAGTATTTTATGTAAAAAGTTCTTATTTTTGTTCAAACCTAATCGTAGTTTTGACTAAAATGAATAAGTTTAATATTTCTCTGTAAACGAATATTTTAAAAGATTTTCAGTTTTAGCTAACAACAAACCTTACTTATAAACGATGCTAACATGTGTTTTAAGATAACTACTTCTTAAGTCTATTGACATCTATATCCTTTGACATGCAAACGACAGTGACAGGTATAAAATCTATTGTTCAGTTGAAGTTAGAACACACACTTAACTAATATAATTTCACCAACAGTTGTGATAGTTATATATTATATCTATTGCTTTTCTTAAATGTATTTAAACAATACCTTATTTTCTTACATTGTAGAGCCGCAAAAACGTATTAAATGATAAAATAATTGGCGAACACAATAAAAAACACTTATTAAATCTATGCGCAAAAAGTTTTTAGCGGGAAAGTAAGTGCATCATGACTGTACCGTTTATTTGCGACCAGAACGAATTTTCAAATAAGGAACGCCTAAGAATCGATTCAAAATAACGGCTTAGTTGATCGCCGGTCTCATTTAGTCGACTAAAAACTAATAGTGTTGTACTTGACTGGTTGTCACCTGATCGGTACAGAGGAGTTAAGCTACTGTTTTTGAGGCCTTCATTTGGATGGGTTACCGCAGGGTGTATACTTGTCCTGTCAGTGCACCTGTCTTCTCATACCCGAGCAAGAAGTGCCGATAATTCTAAGTAGTAAATATTTAGAATTAGGGTTGTGTGTAATTATTTGATTTGGTTTAGTTTTGAGTGAACTAAATTGTCATCATTAAATGGTCAGGCAGATATCTCTCTATAAAGTCTTGGTACATAGGTATTACTCGTATCTACAGTTCAATACACCTAATACATAAATTCAAGAACAAAGTATTCGCAACTTTGTATACACATCCCTAACTTGAATTACCCATTTCAGATTATAAGCGTAAAATCCACGTTCAATTTAAATACACACAACTGCTAGAGACGATCATGAACCCCATATGTTTACTGTAGCAAGTAAAAGCCCATAATTTGATAGCCAATCATAAATATGGATCTGTTAGTTAAAAGCAAGCTGGCAATATAATAGCGAAATTAATTTCAGGGAACATCCGACATCAGACGCCTCGGGTGGATTTCAGCCAATCAAGGGCGAGCGTGGGAGGTATTGTCCAATAGGGACGCTCGGAAGGTATCGGCATTCATCGGCAATCGGCGCACGAGCGGAAAATAGAGATAAATCTGCGCGGACGCAGATGTTTACTACAATATTAACTCGTTCGATACTGTGTTGCATTTTTATGGATTTGGGTCAAGTAACATGAGAAGTTTGTGGTTTGTAGAAATGAAGTCTGCAGCTGTAAGATTATATTTTGGTTATTTAAGCTTTATACTTACCTGCTTCGTTGGTTTAGTGGACGCTAAGTGCGCCTGCTGAGCTCGAGGACACAGGTCCAAATCCCGGGTCGTGTAAAGTGTTATTGGGGTTTTCAGTACCAGCACGAAGTTCGGATTGGTGCCCGGACGATGGCAATAAGCTCACTCCCTCTTGTTTTGGGACATAAATAATAATTACATACATAAATTCACGCCTATTTCCTAGAGGGGTAGGGAAAGTTCAGCCATAGCTGTGGGCAATTGGGCATACTAATATGTAAACGTTGGCCTATTCTAGAAATTTCTCTTGTATCCTAAGTGCATCTCACAAACATTGAATGTAACATAATCAAACACCTAAACTCACTTATATATCTGGATCACATATCCCATGCGGGAATCGAACCTTAAACCTTTAGGACGTCTGACCAGCTAGCCACCCGTGAAAATCTACTTTCATGTATTAGATGTCATGATGTTAAACTGATGTGGTAAAACATTAAGCGTCAGCGTTCATAGTTCGTCATTTGCATGCTTTAATATTAGTTGACTATAGAGGAGAGTTCCAGTAGGTCAAGTTGGATAATGTTGGAACTGGTAAATAGTCTGCGGGTGACTGACTTTTAAAAAAGGTTAGAAAATGAACTTTTACTGTCACAATTTCAATGTTTCTTGATTATTGTGATAAGTAAACATCTTATATATAAAATTCTCGTGTCACAATGTTCGTTCCCGTACTCCTCCGAAACGGCTTGACCGATTCTCATGAAATTTTCTGAGCATATTGAGTAGGTCTGAGAATCGGCCAACATCTATTTTTCATACCCCGGGTCAGCTAGTAATAATATAACATTAAATCACGCCTGTATTCCCCTAAGGGGTAGGGGCAACTCTCATGGTCTTCCACTGTCTTTGGGCGAAAGAACGGGAATTGCCTACGCTGCAATGCGTCTCCCGATAGTATTCGTAGTTTTTCTGCCTGTATTCCCCCTGAAAAGGTAGGCAGAGGTGTATAGTACAAGCACATTTCGTAAGTTATGTTAAAGGTTCTAATGTAATTAAGGGCGAGCCTATTGCCATCAACAGGACACAAATCCATACTGCGTGCTGCTATTGAGAATTACCCAATGGCTTGGCCGACTTGGCTTGGCAGGCTGTAGTTCATTGTGCCGTTCTAAGGGGAAGGCCTTTATTCAACAGTGGATGTCTTCCGGCTGACGATGATGAAATCCAAAACTTTATTCCACCCGGGATTTGAAGTCAGGACCTCATGCTCAGCAGTCGCGCTTATACCTATGCTTGTTTTTATAAAACAGTTGGATATTATAGTGCAATGGCTGGGTGACTAGAATGCTACCTATGTTAAGAAATTGCAGAACATACATATTTATGTTAAAAACAATGCATCCAATATTTTTAAAATGGAATCGCTGTGTAGGGGCGATATCACAATGAAAACGAAACATGTCTGAACAGATTTAACCTACTGCCTCACACTATGGCGCAGACGCACAAAAAATGAGTACTTTTATGCTTTCAGCATGCGCAGATCCGTAAAACGTGACATAGACTAACTGTACACCACAGACAACAGACTTAATCGCGAATTAATGACCAAAAACTAGAGAAAAAAAAATACACTTACACCTAAAATACTACCTGAATTAAGCGGTTTGTTGCGTTGTCTCTATCTAATCCAGTATGAAAGAAAGAGATGGTTTGTCGGATTAGGATTTGCGGTTGGCTTAGTGAAAATGATTTGCTGCTAGAATGTTGTAGTTAATGAGTATGGAAGTAACTAAGATAGCTGATAATGTAACATTTGTGAGAGTGTACGGTTTGCGTTTGAATTTTTATTTTATTGAAGATGAAAATGTAATTGTTTCTACAAAACAAATATATCAAGTATTGTTGATTAATCTAATTATTATTTATATGACTTTTTGTATTTTTTTTGCATGTTGCCATGCTAGGCTTAAATCTAAATTGATAAAGGAAACTTGACTGCCTCGTTGGTCTAGTGGTCGCCAAGCGCGACTGCTGAGCACGAGGTCCTGGGTTCG
This sequence comes from Abrostola triplasia, assembly GCA_946251915.1. Classification (NCBI taxonomy): domain Eukaryota; kingdom Metazoa; phylum Arthropoda; class Insecta; order Lepidoptera; family Noctuidae; genus Abrostola; species Abrostola triplasia. The sequence continues at coordinate 10,454,876 of OX276433.1, forward strand.
AATCCCGGGTCGGGCAAAGTGTTACTGGGTTTTTCCATTAGGTAATTCTCAGTGGCAGCACGGAGTCAGGATTTGTGCCCGGTTGATGGCAATAGGCTCGCCCCCCATTCATTACATTGGGACCTAAAAACATAACTGGCGAAATGTGGGTGTACTATAGTATGTGCACCTCTGCCTACCCAATCGGGGAATACAGGCGTGATGTTATGTTTTATGTTTTTATGTTATGATAAAGGAAACTTGAAAAATGATGGACACGAGCGGGACTCGAAACCGCGACTTTCGCCTACCGTAGCGTCGCTCTACAAACTGAGCCACCGTGTCACTGCTCGCATCTATTGAATAAAGTGAGCTAACCAATAAGGACACCCTTTGAAAGATGTATGAATTCATCTAATTACAGTCTGTAGTTGTGTTTGTTACTCAAAATATAAGTGAAAGAAGTCGCGGGCATTAGCTAGCTATACATAACTTAAAAGCTAACTGATACAATGATCATCTAATATTACTAAAGAAAAACTACCAGGCACTCATAAACTGACAATACAAAACTTTTTACATCTACTTAATTACGGGCAAACAAACACGACGCGGCCCCCTTACCATGAAGTCTTAAAACAGGAGACTTTACAATGTGGAAGCGGGACACCGCTACGTACAGTGTAATGCGGTGTCTCGCTTCCACAACGTACACTATCCTGCTTTAAGAGGACATGGTAAGGGGCCAACTCACTAAAAAAGTAATCAGAACGAAATGGCACGTGGTAATTACATATTATAAAAATGGCATTATAATTAAGGTGGTGAATAGATCGGTGGTATCAAGTAGTCAACACATCAATGGAGTCTCTCACATTGAAGATTCATATTGAAGTCTGGGCTAATCACCGCAGATCTAATATGGTACTTCTTTCATGTTTCGTGTCGACAAGAGTAGTTAATTCATAGGATATAATTTTGGACTAATGTTATTCATCATCATTATCAGCCGGAAGACATCCACTGTTGAACAAAGGCCTCCTCCTTAAGTAGGGGGGGGGGGGGGGGTGCCATAATCCCCACGCTAGGCAAGAGGCTTGGGGATCGCAGTGTTGGTGGTGAAGTTACAGAAAAAGTTGCTGCCATCTTCTGGATTTTCCTTTAGTCGCCTCTTACGACACCCACGGGAGGAAAGGTGGTCAATTCCAGGCCGGATACCACACGGCATCACAGCACAAATGTTATTATTCTGTACATATATACTAGATACTCTCAAGGTTGCCGATCACTACCTATCTTGGAAAAATTGTTCAGATAGGCTGGCCCATCTTCTGCAAAGAGGTCACCCGAAAAATCCAACTCAGATGGGCAGCGTTCGGGAAACTACGCGACATCTGCTCGTCCAAAATTCCACAGTGTAAAGACGAAGATCTTTAACCAGTGTGTGTTGCCAATGATGACGTATGGCTCCAAGACGTGGTCAATAACGGTTGGCCTTTTGGAGACGCTCAGAGTCACTCAACGAGTTATGGAGAGAGCTATGGCCAGGGGTTTCGTTGCGCGATAGGATCCGGAATACGGAAATTCGCCAAAGAACTAGAGTCACCGACATAGCTCAAAGAATATGCAAGTTGAAGTGGCAATGGGCAGGCCATATCGCTGGAGGCCATCTCTATTACAGGCGTGATTGTAAGCAAAATGAAACCTACCTTTTCCATCTAATGCTAACAACACATTAACATACAAAAAAAACCATAAAAACAATTAATTTGCATCATTCATGAAACAACGTGCAAATATCACTCATTAACGCTTATAATTACAATGGCTAGTAGATTTTATGTCTCTATTGCCACAAGATACAACTGTGTGTGTATGCGAACACATTTTGTATGATTACTGCCGTTTTAACATAAATACGAATTTGTAATTGGAAGTTATTGTAACATGACCGGGGAATTCCGAATTGTGGTTGAAGTTATGTTATAAGGAGCCAAGGAGTTTATAGATAAGTCAAACCATAGGCTTTGTATGTTACATAATAAAGACTAAACTCAGGAGAGGTATTTTTAATTATATCCAAACTAATATTATAAATGTGAAAGTAACTCCTGTCTGTCTGTTACGTCTTCATGACTAAACCGCTGGACGGATTTTGATGAAATTTGGCATGTAGAAAGTTAAGAACCCGAGATGGTACATATTCTACTTAACGCGGGCGAAGCTGCGGGCAAAAGCTAGTATTTCAATATATAAAAAACTCCCTGTTTCTCTTGGTAACGCCATAACTTAAGAACGGCTGGACTGATTTGCCTAATTTTGGTTTTGAAATATTTGTGGAAATCCAGGGGAAGTTTAATTGGTAAGAAGGCGGTTCTCAATACTTCTTATTGCACACCATTATACAATTTTTAAACAGAAGGACTCAAATGAAAGCTCAAAGGTTTGCAGTCAGAAAACTCAATTTTGAGTTAAGCTCGCCTCTGTACATCCAAAGTATTGTTTAAAATATATCCGTATGTTATTGGGTAAATAAAATAAAAAAATTGAAAATAGAGTACAATAGGCGGTCTTATCGCTAATACCGATATCTTCCCGACAACCTTAGGATGGACTGGAGCGATGATAATGTAATAAATATATAAATAATGTCTGTTGCACTCTCTCATGAACCGGTCCACAGCTAGTGTGTCGCGGTAACAGCACATACTTATTTTTTTACGTTTATAATGTTTATAAATAGTAAAGAGGGCAGTAACACTCTGTCTAGATCACAAGGCTGTTGGAGATGTCTATCTCGTATCTAGGTAGAAACCATGCGCGATATTGGGTCGTATTCATAAAAGTAATCGTACGTAATGCTTAATTGCCTTTCATTATATAGTACTTCTGCTTCTATTCAGAATTATTTAGTAGTAGTCCACTGTTGAACAAATGCCTTCCCCTTAGGTACGGGGGGTTACCAGAATCCCCACGCTTGGCAAGCGGCTTACAGATCGCAGTATTGGTGGTGAAGTTACAGAAGACGCTGCTGTCCATCTTGCGGCGGAAAGACGGTGGTCAATTCTAGGCCGGATATCACTCGGCACTTGGCCTCGGCAGTACTTGTAGAGTATATGTAGGTAAATCCTTATACTTGGAAGGATATACCTATATCTACTCTACAAGTACAGCTATTGAGAGACTTTGTTTTTATAAATACGACCCAATGTGCAATGTGCATGTCCTATAGGTAGAAACTATGTGCATAAGCTAATGTATGCAGTAGCGGATTGACCTTAAGGCAAGCTAGGCACGTGCGTAGGGTGTGAGGTCACCCAGGGGCGCGGGCTGGCTTTTAGTCGATTTTTTTCGGCTAAACACAGGGAGGTGGTTTGTTAAAGGATGCCGACGAGGAGCTAGCCTAGGGCGCTCTGGCCCTTTAATCTGCCACTGAATGTACGTATGTATGTAGAGGAGATGACTAATAGGACTTTTTCACGTTTTTGCTTCATTGGAGGGTTTTTTATCCTAAAATATATGATATAATATAAAAATTTACCATCTATATGAGATTTCTTATTAATAATAACGAATAATTCTTTGCGGGAAAGACGACCCAAAATGGCATTGAACAGGGTTTTGTGGAAGAATGATGGGGAGGCCTAGCTCTGGAAAACTGAACAAGCCACTTCAAAATGATAAAAGAATTACGAAGCAAAATAATATTTGAGAAGTGAGAGAGAGCATATATGGTCCCTCTTTGTATGGGTCATTAATAAGGAAAAATAACTCTCTATTTAGACACCTTTGCGAGACACCAGAAATGTCATGGAAAATAAATTTGAGGAGAAATGTACAGGAGGCCTTCGTTTAGCCGTAGGTCAACAAGCAAGCTAATTAAAACTCTCTATAATTATGGAAAGTTGAGCTATGTAGAAAGGTTTCAATAAAATTAAATAACAACACGGTAATTAACGCGAACACTAGTTTTTAATTTTAGCTGGACGTTTTGACTGAGTTGCACTGGCAAGTCGCAAGCATACTTTGTTTTCCAGAAAAGCCCCTGAATGTTGCAACACAATTGAACTTAACATAACATCACGCCTGTATTCCCCGAAGGGGTAAGCAGAGGTGCACATTTAGTACACCTACATTTCGCCACTCATGTTTTAGGTCCCAATGTAATAGGGGGCGAGCCTATTGCCATCAACCGGGCACAAATCCAGACTCCGAGCTGCTACTGAGAATAACCTAATGGAAAAATCCAGTTACGCTTTGCCCGACACGGGATTCGAACCCAGGACCGCGTGCTCAGCAGTCGCTCTTAGCGACCACTAGACCAACGAGGCAGTCACAATTGAACTTAACCTGTAACTTATGTGTATACTTAATTGTTAGGGCCGCATGTCATTCGGATGCCATGGTAGCGCCGTTAGCGTTGCCAATCAATACATGTCAAATTGTATTACAACGTACCTCGCCCTACCTCACTTGGCGACGGCTTGACGTCGACGCAATTTAACATGTTTTGATGGGTGACGCTGCCCGCGTCGCTGCCATGGCATCCTAATGAGATACGGTTCATAGTGTAAGTTTTTTAATAAATAAATGTAAGAAAACTGTAAATAAGAAATGCATCATCATCAGCCGGAAGACGTCCACTGTTGAACAAAGGCCTCCCCCTTAAAACTGATCTATGCTAATCCTTAACAATAAAACAATTAAACAACAGCATACGTATCCAAACATTTATAAATCAACAATAAAAAGATTTATGTTGTGTAATACTCGGGCCGGGGCCGAACGTCCGTCGGGCTCCGGAAGCGGTGTTGGCACTGCGCCCCCGTGCCGTGCCAAGCCCCATGCTCCCATGGCGCGAAGATTTATGCTGATTTCTTCAATAACCCCCATCCGTTTGCCGCAGACTTTAAAATATAAACTTTTGTATATGTACCCTACCTACATCTGTATGCATTTTAACACAAAAAGTTATTTTGACCGACAGTAAACCATGAAAATACAATAGCCTGATAGACAAATAGTATCAAAACGAATTCCTGGAACAATTAAAAAAGTGTGTTGCCTTAGTAAACATGTATGAGCCACAGATGTTATACAATTGAGTTTGAATTAAAGTTAAGTAATACTAAGTCCACGGCTGAACAAAGACTTCCTTGGAACGCCACAATGAACGACAACTTGCCATTTGCAATTTGCAACCACCGGTTGTTCAACACTGAACGTCTTCCAGCTGATGAAGATGAATACTAATCATTTTTATCGGGGGGTATTAGTTTATTAGCATGTATGTAGGGTATCCTTCAAAAACTCTATCCGATTTCGAATGGAATACTTGCCATCAAGTGGGCTCAAATCCAGACTCCGTGCTGCTACTGCTAATTATTTAATGGAAAGATACCTTGGAACTCAGAACCTCATGCAGCAGACGTGTTTTGCCACCACTAGACCATGGCAGTCTTGCAGTTACAATGTTTACCATAGTCTCATAAAATTCTTAGAAACAAAATCTGAAAAAAACACATAGTTTGCATCAAAACCAACATCTAAAATACCATAGTGAAAGAAAGAAAGAAAGAAATAATTTATTTGTAAGAATATAGTAAAATTTAGGTGTATACAATATTTTTAGTAGCATATATTCTACCAAGTTCTGGTGTACAAATATTATAGTGCATAAAACAATGAAACAGATTCTAGGAATAAACAACTTTCAACTTGTTTGAATATCAAATTGCCTTCAAAAAGCTTTTACTTGCAACAAAACATTATGAAACAATAAACAAACTCCAAACCTTTCCCCTTATGGTTTTTTTCTAACAAATTGACTTCCGATCCTCGATTTGCGATCGTGGAAACTACCTGTCCATCTATTGGAGATTTTCATGATTGACCACTGTTAATACAACTGCATTATAAACTTTATTTCTTCAAACGTAAAGTCTAAAATAATTTGCACCTAAACTTTCAAATTTATTTGCCGTAAACATAGAAGATTGTTCAAAGAAAATTGTACTGAAAGTTGAAGGAGATAAAGTTGACTTTGCTTTGTCAGTTTTTGTGTTATAAGCTGTTTTTGTTTGGTTCTATAGGAGAATGCTTCCGTTAATAGAATTTTAATGAAGTAATGTCAGTGGCGATGCGGAGGTTGTGCATGTCATGTCCATCTCCTTACGTGGTCTGACGCGCATGCGTCTACCGGCCACTCGGTACCGTCGGCAACGAAAGTAGAGCAAACTTTTTATGTATTTTAAACTTTTTTTTGTACGTTTTTGTTAAACTATTGTGTTTATGGAGTACTGTACCAAATGTGTTTAAATTAAATTGATTATTAGCTTTTTATTATTATTTTTTTATTTTAATCAATTTATGTAAGTAAATTGGTGAGTGTTGTCAGCAAGCGTGAACTTAACTTTCTTTTTTGTATTTGAGGGAGACACACAGTATACCATAGTTGATAAGTTAATAAAATTCTTCCCATAACGGTATAAGCTAATAAATGAATAATTGATTTATTTATGTAAATAGGTTTTCACAAAAACTTTTACTCGTCAAAATTCAATAAAAATATAAAATAAAAACTGGATGGCGTCGGCATTTCCTAACTGACGGTAGAAGAAATGCCGAAACAAACTCAGGGGTCAACGTCTCTTTTAAAGTCCAGACAAACGTAAGTTTGTGTATGGACAATGTAGGTCGTCCGAAAGCAGGCTTTAGTCGACCTTTCCTAGCTAATTGCCATATGCAACAGGTAATGTATAATAGACACTTTCCAGTCAAATGGTAGCGAGTTTGACGGCCCAGGCTCATGCGCCGAACATACCTAAACCCTAAAGAGTCAGTGGACTTAGTTAATAAATATTTTGCTGGTATAGGAAAATCACTAGCCGATAAAATACCAAATAATGGCACATATGATAGCTCAATGTTTCCTACATCCTCAGTGACAAATGGACCGTGTTCTTCAATGGCCATCTTTGAAGTAACTGAAGACGAACTAGACGGTATTATATGTGGTCTCAGGAATGACTGTGCAGTTGGCTGGGATGGTATATCTGCATTGCTACTAAAATCAGCACGAGAAATCTTAATTCCAGCCCTAAAGTTTATTAATTTTAACCTTTGTTTAAATACAGGTACTTTTCCAAATGTATTTAAGAGGGCCATTGTTCACCCAATTTTTAAAAGTGGCGATAGGAACTGTATCGGTAATTACAGACCAATTTCCGTACTCACTACAATTTCTAAAGTTTTTGAGAAAGTCCTAAATAAACATTTAATTAATTTCCTATCTAAATTCAACATAATTTCCAAAAACCAATACGGATTTATGAAAGGTAAATCAACTGAAGATGCTGTAATTGATATGACTAACACAGTGATACAATCAATGGACAAGAAAATGAAAAACGTGGCGCTATTCTTGGATCTATCAAAGGCATTTGATACAGTTTCTATACCTATTCTCTTAAACAAGCTGGAAATGATAGGTGTCAGGGGCACTGTTCTTGAAATCTTTCGTAGTTACCTTACCAACCGTTGTCAGTATGTAAAGATTAGTAAATTCACAAGCGAGGAAGAATATCTCACATTTGGCGTACCACAAGGCAGTGTGCTTGGCCCGACTTTATTTCTGGTGTACGTTAACGATCTCTGTCAATTGCAAATTAAAAATTGTAAAATAGTTACGTACGCTGATGACACAGCTTTGATAGTTGAAGGTAAAGACTGGCAGTCAACTTTCAATGATGCAGAAAAAGCAATCTCCATAGTCATATCATGGTTGAACACTAATCTTCTTACATTAAACATTGACAAAACTAAATATATTACCTTCTCTTGTACTTCTGCATCATTACCACCGAACAATCTTCAAATAAAAGCACACACCTGCAGCCCTGTCAGACCCGTTTGCAATTGTATATCCCTTATACGCACACCAGATATAAGATACCTAGGGGTTCAAATAGATTACCGACTCAGCTGGGATAAACACATATGTAATCTAGTTTCACGCACTAGAAAACTGATGTATGTTTTTAAAAAACTTAGATTCTCTGCTGACATAGAAACATTAAAACTAGTCTATTACTCTCTTGCACAGTCAATTCTAATGTACTGTGTACCGGCCTGGGGTGGTACTTTTGCCTCCAACATGATAAGAGCGGAAAGGGCGCAGAGAGCTGTCCTAAAAGTCATTATTAAGAAACCTATAAGATATCCTACTACACAATTGTACCAAGAATGCTCCGTACTGACCGTCAGACAATTATACGTACTACAAACTGTTTTACGTAAGCATTTGTCCACCCCCTACCATTCCTGTAACAATCGTTGGAGGGACAGAGTGTGCGAAGTCCAATTGCATAGAACCTCTCTTGCTGGTAGAAGTTTTTATATTAATAGTTCTCGTCTATACAATCGAATTAACAAAATTAAATATATCTTTAACTTAAATAAAATAAAATGCAAAAAAATTGTTCAAAACTGGCTTCAAAACCTTAACTACCAGGAAACTGAAAATCTACTGAAACCAATAGGAACCTAGAATCACACAAAATCAATCATGTACACAAACTGTCATACTCTCACATAATTATACACACGCATAAACACTTCCTCTCTCATAAACACACACACACACACACACACACACACACACACGCACACAAACACACACACACACACACACTAACAAGTCCGTACCATCATTACTGTAATCCTAATTTGGAGGGCGCTGGTATCTGTGATACAATGATATTTCATTAGTACAGGTACCAACGTTTCCCCTTTTCCTGTAAATTATGCTTTTCCTTACAATTGTATTTTTTGTTTGATTACTGTTTTTTCTGAAATAAACATTATTATTATTATTATTATTACTAAGGCATCACTCGTGAAGACCCTCTACACACACACATTTATTTATCCTGAAAAAATATTAATCTTCTTCTTATCGCATGGCTGATAAGCCAACTGGTGTCAGAGTTAAAACTGCTGTAGGCCTTTGAGATGGCATTACACACTGTACAATCTCTCAGGTGTAACGGCTTTTTCACGATGTTTTTCTTCACCATTTTGCAACTGATGACTAATTTATAGTACGCGCATGAATTCGAAAAGATATTGGTGCGTGAAAGACACTTTTGACTTGGCAGTTCACCGGTCGTACCGCTCAGCTGCCAGCATAACATAACATAACATCACGCCCGTATTCCCCGAACGGGTAGGCAGAGGAGCACATATAGTACACCCACATTTCGCCAGTTATGTTATGCGTCCCAATGTAATAGGGGGCGAGCCTATTGCCATCAACCGGGTACACCTCCAGACTCCGTGCTGCTACTGAGAATTACCTAACGGAAAAACCTAGTAACACTTTGCCCGACCCGGGATTCGAACCCAGGACCTCGTGCACAGCAGTCGCGCTTAGTGACCACTATACCAACGAGGCAGTCAGCTATAAAAAAATTTAGTAAAAAAAAATCGAAAATCTTTCTTCACATATTTGCTGTCTGTACTCTAGAATGTAAGTGGGCATCTATATTTGCCGAATCTATTCCATCAATGTGAAGATAATAATTACAGATGTACGGTTATAGATGGTCGAGATATGGGGATGGCTGGCGAGAAAAAAAAGCAATTCCCAAAAGAAATCACTTTATAACTTACAACTTAAACTTATAGTTATACTAGTATACGCGGCGGGTTTGCTTGTTACTAAAACAACATAAATTACAATCACACACGAGTGTGTTTGTATGTTTGTTACCTCTTCATGCTCAAACGGCTAGACCGATTTTGATGGCATTTCATATGGTGGATGACACCCTGGATTAACACAGGCTAATTTTTATCCCGAAAAAAATGTAGAGGGTAACACCGCGGGGCGCAGCTAGTTATGTTATATTTGTATCTACCTCAACTTGAAGGTGGACGTGGTAGTACTAACTACGACCCATATTAAGTTCAGAGCACATTATTTTGTGGTCTACACCACCTTTCTAAGTAATACGTCCGTCTGCGGCCTGTAATCGCGAACATTTTGGTTCTAATATAAATTTCGTGTCAAAATCATTGGTGGACGGATAACAGTGCAATGATATGCAGTCTCGTGGTTAGATGTTCTACATTTAAACCAAAGTTTAACTGTAACTGTACTTGTAACATAACATCACGCCTGTATTCCCCGAAGGGGTAGGCAGAGGTGCACATACAGTACACCCACATTTCGCCAGTTATGTTTTTAGGTTCCAATGTAATAGGGGGCGAGCCTATTGCCATCAACCGGGCACAAATCTAGACTCCGTGCTGCCACTGAGAATTACCTAATGGGAAAACCCAGTAACACTTTGCCCGGCCCAAGATTCGAACCTCGTGCCCAGCAGTCGCGCTTAGCAATTACTAGACCATCGAGACAGTCTGTACTTGTATTATGTCTAAAATTCTTCCTTGAAACTGCTGATAGAGGTGTGCTAAAGCTAACTTCTTCCCCAAAATCTTTTACAGTTTTAATACCTAATACTGGTCAGTGGTCAAGCCTAGGTTATTTTCAGTTAGTGCATATGAGTAGCTTAGCATAACTTAATATTTTTTAAGTTTAGATATTCAGAGTGTAAGCCGTTTGTTAAATGTAAACCTAAATTTAATTATTGAAAGTTAGCTTTAAAAGAACCACCTACTTAAATACATTTTATTTCATCCCGGGGTCATTGGAACTTATGCTTAATTATAAGTTAATAAGCCAATTAAGTAGTCGATAATAATCAATTATTTGTTGACTGGCCATTATTAAAACTTAAAACGCAAATGCATGGTCATCCGTCAGCACTTTTATAAAAGTAGCACCGATAATAACGTATTCAGCCTAATTTGTCAGTTTGACAGACAATCCGATGTCTTCAGCCTGGGGGTTCTTAAACAGGTGAGCTCTTGGCCTTAATTACCTCTGTATTTTGAATCTGTGGCAATTCGTAGTGCATAACCACGTGAAAGTGGTATACCAGTAGGTTCAACATGCGCAAATTAAGAAAATAATACTACTTAAGCGTTATGTTCTTTTGTTCAAGTTTATTTTTTTAAATGGGAGTGGATTTACTGACTTGAATATAAAAATAGTTTTAATAACTATAGCACCTGTTATATTAGGGCTAAGGTTTACTAATATCAGTGTACAATATACAACAACATTTTTTTTAAAACCATATCTAAATTCGACCCAACATTATCCCATAACAGAGCTGTCAACATCGATAGTCTTGTAACTAATTTAAAGAGGGTGGAAACTGCTTTCTTTAACAACTGAATCTCATAGCAGTTCACTTTTGCGGAGTTTTGACCGAAAAGCGTTATTTTCAAGCAATTTTGTTGCCGGATACACACAATATTATAGGTCCCGATGTAATAGGGGGCGAGCCTATTGCCATCAACCGGGCGCAAATCTAAACCCCTTATGTAAAAAAATTACCTTATGTAATAACCCAATAACACTTTGCCCAATCCGGGATTCGAACCCAGGACCTCGTGCTCAGCAGTCACGCTTGGCAGCCACTAGACCAAAGAGGCAGGTATTTTTGTATTTTTAATATAGGCCTTTGTCTTTGTCAAATAAATAAATAAATAAATATAGTAGACTAAGACTTCTGTACATTCCTGTTGCTTGTCGTAACTGTTACTTTATTTTCGCACGCGCGACGATTATCCTACCACAGATTATGATAGACACGCGCGGCGATTGGCGCGCAAAAAATCTGTGACAGTTCATTTGGCGGGATTTGGATTATTCGTCTGGCGTGGTGATTGTCGATGGCTAGACTAGTACTTTTAGGAATTGATTGGAGGTTTTGAACGTGTTGGCAGCTTGTACAATATAAATGAATTTAGGAAAGGTAAATAATTTGTGGGAATTTTGAATACAGTCGCTGCATGCGGTAGAGTAATTAATGGTATTAATTTTTATTTACTAAATCATTGCTTTGTGTTTATTCTCCGGTTTCTATAAAACTATAATTCTTTCATTTATCTAGGCTTAAACTTGTGAATTACAAATCCTTTAGCCATTTTCTCTTGTTATGTCTGCTTGTCTATTGGAACCCTGTCGTTCATTATGGGGTTCTATGGGGGAGACCTTTGTTCAACAATGGACGTCTTCCGGCTGATGATGATGTCTGCTTAAAGGGTATCGAGTGGTAACCGGGGCCTGTTCAATTTTACCAGGAACGACTTGATTTTTTTTTCACGCAGACAATGTTGCAGGCAGGTACTAGTAGATTAGCGTCTTGCTACTCGCCTAGGGTTCACTAGTAGGTTACATTAGATATATTTTTTACGGGCATTCCTCCGATAGTTGTCTATCTCGATGTAGATTAGATCCCGTCTATTAAGCGTGTATTACTGCGGTTATCGCGAGTGAAGACATAAAATGCTCTTAGATGTGTACCGGTGGTTGGGTAGGTTGTGTAGTACAAGCTATACTGAAGCTATGTTGAAGCTATGTTTGTGACCAGTGAGTGGGTTCCACTATAAGGGTCATTACACATGGCGAAAGATGTTTCGTGTCAAATATGAAGAATATCCCACCTTGTCAAATAATTTGTTGAAATACATACTTTTTTCAATGCGAAAGTTAACCTTAATGTGAAAGTAACGAATGCAAAATACAAAGGCAGAGTAAACGCTTTAATCTTCTTTAGTGAAGTAATTCTTAGATTCCAGCCTTTGGAGATTGTTTAACTCCGAAAAAAATTATATTTTTATTGTTTTTTATATCACCACTTCTTATACCTAGCAACAATTTCAGCCAGCGCTATATTTTATCGCTACACATAGCATCGCTATCTATACACGCCCGCCTACTCTAGGTCACGCTTCGTCAGACGGAAGCCCATACCAAAACGTCTGCTGATCACAAATGTTAAGTGCCTTCAATCATTAGTCGGTAGCAGGAACGATCGAGCAGCTTGCCCTATGCTAAAGGGCAATCTAAATCCACCGCGAGAGTCGGAGAAAGAAATAACTCGCTTTCATTCATACCTAGTCAAGTTTGAACGACTTAAAAAAAAGGTGCTGCACAAAATGTATTAAAATAACTATTAAACGTAGATAGTAGTAGGAATATATTGTGTACTGGATGCAAAAGGCCCAAAACAGGAAGCAGTAGCGTTTAGGGGAGGAGGCTTATGTCCAGCAGTGGGTCACTTTAAAGCTGATGATGATGATGATATATTGTGGGGCCAGTGAGAGTAATATTATCAAATGATCATGTGTGATCAAACCCTCCAAAAATAATAAAATAAGGATTAAAAATGAAATGTAAGTTGACTGCCTCGTTGGTCTAGTGGTCGCTAAGCGCGACTGCTGAGCACGAGGTCCAGAGTTCGAATCCCGGGTCGGGCAAAGTGTTACTAGGTTTTTCCATTAGGTAATTCACAGTGGCAGCACGGAGTCTGGATTTGTGCCCGGTTGATGGCAATAGGCTCGCCCCCTATTACATTGGGACCTATAAACATAACTGGCGAAATGTGGGTGTACTATATTATGTGCACCTCTGCCTACCCCTTCGGGGAATACAGGCGTGATGTGTTTTTTTTTATGGCTTTGAATTTTGATGGCTGCAAGTAGCGATACATCCCAGAATTAAAATAAGGCTGTACCCTATGCTTGTATACTTGTCCAGTACCGCCTCGGCAACTGAGACACAATGTTCAGAATATCTAATGCTTTTTATGACGCTCCAAATACTATGAATGTTCGTCATAAGTGAACGGTAACCACAGAACAATCGTTACGGTGCGCTGGGCGCGGAATATTACCGAAGCGGGAATCCCAGACTAGTAAATATTATAATATTAAGATATTTTTAAACTGTCTCGTTAGTCTACTGGGTAGCACTGACAGCCGTGTGGCCGTGGGACTGCCGAGTCAAAAGGCGCAAGCTCAAATCCCGGCACGCACATGTCTTTTTGAATTTATGTGCGTATTATAAATTAGTTAAAAGTTCCTAAAAATGGTGAAGGAATACTGCGTGACGAAACCATGGTAAACAAGCTAGTGTTAGAGTTTAAACCGAGTGTAGACCTCTGACATGGCCTTACACACCGTTGAAAAATCTCTCAGCTGTGCCAGTTTCCTCACGATGTTTTCCTTCAAATTTTTAGCAACTTTTAACTAATTTATAATACGCACATGAGTTCGAAAAGATATTGGTACCGGGGTTTAAATTGCGACCTTTGGCTCGGCAGTCCAAGTGCAACTAACTAACACCTACAAACATTGCAAGTTAAATAAAATCGTTTAAAAAGATCATCTATTACATTTATGAGAATGTTACTACGAAATCCACCTCGCAAATTTTCTTGTTGACTAGCCAATCTCTACATTGGTTTGAACTTTTCTCATCATCTTAGTTCATAGCGTAATGAAACAAATGCCTATATTTTGCTACGATTTAATCTTTAACCTTCATCTAAGGCGTGAATTCCGGACACTGTGCCATTAGAAGGTTCCCAATCAATCTGAAATAATAAATTAATGACAGCCTTTCTAGCAATTCACTGCAATTTGTTCACATGTGTTTCGCGGACGTATTCTGTAACCTAAGTGTGATTGCGAGTCGTTAACGTTACTACTGCGTTGACGTTTTTATAGTTGGACAATAATTTGTTTCACTTTATATGAAATATTATTGTAAGGTAAAATGTTGATATTATGTTGATTGTTGGTACAGTGCAAGTAACTTGGGAGTTCTCTACTTAGTATTTTATGAAAACTATCCTATCTCTATCAGTGTAGGTATTTTTTAAAGATATTATTTATTTCCTTTTTCTGTCTGGCACATAACGTTCGAATTAAATAAATTTTAATTTTAATAACCCTGATATTTACCTACTTATTCAGTATAAAACATGTATAAAATACATAGAAAATACCTGGAAAAGGCTTTAAAGTGCCTTTTACTTTTGTTTAATTTGCCCGTATTATTAATTAGGTAGAAGTTATTTTTATTTTAAGGATTTTTAAAAACTAACTACATAAAAATATAACTAAAAAATAAGTTAAGCGCTCACTTTACGTAAAGTGAATAGTATTTTCCGACAATCTCCGTAATACCCCCGCCACACCGCAGTGACCACGTGATGCACGAAGATGTATGCAATTATGACATTAGTGAAAATGTCTGTCAGTTAGTACTTACCTACCTACTTACACTATAGCTGACGTTAACATAACTATATCAGACTGGCAATTTGGGAGATTTCATTTAACTGTTTGATAAAATTGTTTTTATAACATTCTAGGAAGACGCTTTGAAGTTTGTGGGTAAGTTATAAAATTGAAAGAAACAACGACTTGATTGGCGCAGTGGTTAAGCGATTGGACAGCTGGGCAAAGGGTTGCGAGTTCGAAACCCGCACGTTTTTCCCGAGACTGGATATTTCTGTGCACATAAGAGAAACAGCAATGTGGACTGACGTGTTTTTCTTAAAAGTACTTAAATTCTGTCTACACTAATCGCTAAGGCAAAGTCACGGACATCCTTGTGTTGCGCGGGGCAGTGGTCCGGTGTCGCCCGGGGCAGTACACCTGTAGTCCACGCTCGTTACCGACACGCGACTCCACTCACTACTGGTTCGCGAACTCGACAGGTTAAGACCACACAACGATTTATATTGAATACATGAAGGGCAGAATAATTTAAAAAATATATATTTTTTGCTCCCTCTTCATTATGTAGGCGGTATACGGGACTTTGGTAATATCCTCTGCTTATTCTATAAGTGCCAGTCCAATTAATGAGGGTGCCGACCTTACCAGCTGTTGGACACTCTCTCTATCTTTTGCGAGGCGTACAATTCAGATGAAATTGCGTTAAGTAGCCTATGTCTTTTCGCGGGTCTTAAATTGTCTACATACCAAATTTCATCGAAATTCGTCTAGCGGTTTAGTCGTGAAGGCGTAACAGACAGACAGAGTTACTTTCACATTTATATTAGTATGGATATTACTATTAGTCACCACGGTTCTGCAATCGCGCAAAAGCGATCCTTGCGACAAATAAAACAAACATTTAAGAAAGAAACAATAACCATTTCTAGCTAATTGGTTAATGAAATAACAAGAATTAAACAAATCTAAGGGGGAGGCCTTTGTTCAACAGTGGACGTCTTCCGGCTGATGATGATGATGATCATGAAACAAATCTTAAGAAAACTAGCCGCTGTCACAGTATTAAGAAAAATAAAAAAAAACTGACTACCATTAATTTTGCCAGATCACAACAATATTTGCGAGGCGAAAATTCAAAAATCTCTCCTCACTTTCGAACAAAAAGATGGCCGTAACGGTCACCGACAGACATTTAATTCAACCATTAAAAATCAACGGTCTATATAAATCCAAAAACAAGTTGCACTGGCCCGTCGACAATAGGTAACGATAAAAAAAGAAAATTACCGAAGAGATTGCCGCGAGACAAACGCGTCGCACGCCAAAAAACGGGCGCCTCGTACAAAAGACATAAAAAACGCGCAAGCAATGAGAAAAAATGTGAATCGATATCGAATCGAGTGGGCATCGGGATCAGATGGAACGTGCGTGACAGTCCACGCGCGGTGAATCGATCCGCGAGGCGCGTGGCTACCGACTCTATGCAAAAATCGATTTCGACTCGACCGATTGGAAAGCCTAGATCACTCATTACCAGTTTAATCGATGTTTCTAATGACCCTAAGCTCTTTGTTTTTGCAGTCGTTAGATATGACTGGCCAGTAAGAATTAGTGTATATACATTGGCTGGTAAAAGCTAGTTCGATTAAGATGTTGCAAATCTAGAAATCGTTTGTGGCTAAGCATAAAAGTATGAATATCCAGGGAGTGGCCTGATTATGAATAAATAAAATGATTATGAAGCGATTTTCCGATCTTTACTTTTTTTCAATTCAATGAACTAAATTACCAATAACAGTAATTTTTGCACCGACAATACCAACTATTATATTGTAATTAAAACCAACTGTTCAATCTAAATTGCAGAAAAACCTAAACTCTAAAACGAACCTTACGAAACGTATCCCTACAACTAAATAAACGTTTAAGCATTCCCGAAAAACCTCATTATCTAACCCAAAAATACCTAAAGTATAGGCATTTAGGCCTTACACACATAGATACAAGATTACTAAGATAATAGCTACGTCAAATGAAGCGCCGACGTCGCGAAATAAAAACACTGGTTAAAATCATCCGCAAGACTGTGTTGTTTTAGGCTCTCGCAAAATATTGGGCTCGCTAAGCGAAGAATAACAGTGGCGCGAGCGCACCCCCCACTCCCCCCTCGAGGCACGAGTGAGTGACGACAGAGGAGTAAATTATGTTTATTGATCATTCGTATACGCTTTGTTGGACGTTTGAATGAGTCATTATTGACGTTCGACTTACTGGGGACTCATTAAAATCGAACTACAGATCGCCCTGACGCCAGAATTTAAAAGTATTTGATTTATGATAAAAAAAATTACTTTTGCATATCGTCATAGAAACTGTGTCAAACATACTCCTCCGCGTTATTTTTGTTAAAAGGGGACCAAGGTTTTTGCTGCACGTATAAGATATACGCACGTATATAGATGAATAAGTACCATTTGTAGTCAAGTAAGTATTAGGTCTAACAAATTTGGTGTGATTGGATGTATGGCAATAGGCTCTGTACCAATTGCAAGGGACCTATTATGATGGTTAAATATAGATGTTTACATTTCTGGTAAGGAAGAATGGCTTTGCCTACGTCGTTGAGGATTACAGGCGACTTGTCTTTCCCTTCGAAGTCTGTAGAGCGTAATAAACTACTTGTTTTAAGATCCTATAGTTCAGTGTTTTTATTGCTTGAACGAAATATTTTATGATTCAAGTACAAGAAAAAATAAACCAGCCAGCAACCAGATTCAACATTACCATTCAACGTGGCAATGCTGCCAGTCTTCTGGCATGATACCTTTTGGCAACGATAAGGAGAAATACTTTGATGCTTTTTAATCCTATTTTGACTGACATGGCTTTACAATCTCTCAGGTGTGCCGGTTTCTACACGACGTTTTCCTTCACCGTTTTTGTAACTGTTACTTAATTTATAATACGCACTTGAATTCGAAAATACATTAGTGCGTCTCGGGGTTTGAAGTTGCGACTTTTGGAATCTATGATATATCAATACCATATATTTCATACCTTTATTTAAGGGGAAGCCTTTGTCCAGCAGTGGACGTCTTCCGGCTGACGATGATGATGTTATATTTCATTCTATACGATTTTTGTTCGTTAAGCCTTATGTCACACTAGCTGCGCCCCGCGGTGTTACCCGCGACATTTTTTCGGGATAAAAAGTAGCCTATATGTTAATCCAGGGTATAACCTATCTACATACCAAATTTCAACCAAATCGGTCCAGCCGTTTATGCGTGAAAGAGTAACAAACATCCACACATCCATACATCCATACTCACAAACTTTCACATTTATAATATTATATAGTAGGATTATGTAAGGCCCCTGAAGGTATCCAACTTCTTTTTTTCTGCACATTTAAAGATTCAACGTCTAAGAACAGCGTCTAAGTGACTTTCTGAAGTGTTGCGAGTTCGACAACCACACAAAATATATCCAACATCCACGGCTACTCCAAATTTGGTGTTTGTGGACGTAGGTTGTAATAATGTCTAGTGAAGGCACCTCAAAGATTCCAACACTGTATGGCAACAATTTTTAAGAAAATTATTAATATTTACTTTTATATCATAGATTTTTTTTTGTTATAATGGAATACAATTACGCATATTCCATCAATTTGTTTATCCCTACCAATATTATAAGCGCGAAAGTTTGTATGTATGGACGGATGTTTGTTACTCTTTCACGTAAAAACAACTGAATGGATTTTAATGAAATTTCATATGGAGGTAGCTGACACCCTCGATTAACACATAAGCTACTTTTTATTCCGAAAAAATGTAGCGGATAACAACGCGGGTAGCAGCTAGTCGAGTATATTATAACCTATGACAAATATTTGGTCAATCCCATATATTTTTCATTCTATTTGGTTTTAATTCGTCAAGCTATTCGCCAGTTCTAGGATGCTTAATATCTCCAGGTATAAGTAGGAGACGCACTGTTAACTCTCATTTAGCGAGCAGGTGTCGCGGCCATCTCTACGCCGAGCACAGTTTACAGAGACTATACTTTGTGCCCAATAGGGCTGGCACAAAAATAATTTGTTTAAGTAATAATGGCAATTGCTTCTTTTCTGTTTGAGATGAGGAGCCTTCCAATGGAATGTTACATGGTATGATGGTAAAATTCTGCTTACAACTGCTATACATATAGGTCGTAGATATAGGTCCATAAGAACGCACGTAGGTAATGAAAAATCACAGAATTACACTAAATTAATTAAATCATTCGTGTATTATAATTCAATCATTAGCCGGAAGACGTCCACTGTTGAATAAAGGCCTTAGAACAGTCGTTGCTATGCAAACATTTTTCGTTGAATTTGACGATCAATTATTTAGCTAGAAATGTGTCAGAATACAACATGTAAAGATTTTAATATGATTGAAAATTATACTTTCTAGAGGCAATGAAGTACAGTATAATGAAAATTCTAAATATCTACATCATTTCCCAATAAACTTGTAGGTATGGAGTTTTATTCATCATCATAATTGTTATCATCATGCTGAACAAAGGGATCCCCTTGGAGTGGGGGTGGGGGCTGTCATAATCCCTACGCTAATAAGATAATGGCTTGCCAAGCTTGAGGTTGGAGTGGGGGTGGGGGCTGCCAAAATCCCCACGCTTGGCAAGCAGCTTGGGGATCATAGTATTGGTGGTGAAGTTACAGAAGACGCTGCTGCCCATCTTCCTGATTTTCCCTAAGTCGCCTCACGCCACCCACGAGACGAAAGGGGGTTGTCAATTCTAGGCCGGATACCACTTTTATTAATCAGGTGAAATATAAGTAGCATTACAAACATATCACTGCTATGCTATTAAACTTAACGAAGTACATTCGACAATATAAATTATTTAGATAGGTACTGGTATTTTCTTATATATAATATCCGCTATGCGACAGCCCTACGCGCCACTTGCCGGGCGACTGCTGTTTTTTCATTTACGAATATTTTCCTTAGCGCACGATATTTTTTCAGCGTGTTTTCCCAGTTGTAAAATAACCTACACTCCATCAAATGTATATTTTTTACCATTCAGCCCACCGCCCTTCGTATATACCTATTATAATTTAAATTTCACGTGAACTTGTATCACATTTTATGTTATATTTCATAAACTGTTTTTGGGATATATTTTGGAAGTATGTTTTTACACTAGCTACTAGCTGCGCCCCGCGGTGATACCCGCTACATTTTCGGGATAAAAAATAGCTTATGTGTTAATCCAGGGTGTCAGCTACCTCCATTCAACAAAATCGTTCAAGCCGTTTGAGAATGAAGAGGTAACAAACATACAAACACTCTCACAAACTTTCGCCTTTATAATATTAGTGTGATGTGATTTCATAAACGGTTTTTAGGATCTGCCGGTTTCCTCACGCTGTTTTCGTTCACGGTTTTTAGCAACTGATAACTTGTTACGCACATGAGTTCGAAAAGACATTGGTGCGTGCCGGGGATTTAACTGCGTCCTTTGACTTGGCAGTGCAATGGTCACACCACTCAGCTATCGGTAATTGAAGAGTTCTAACACAAGTAATAAAACGCTAACCATTGTTAACTGCCTCGTTAGTCTAGTGGTCGCCGGGGTCTGACTGCTAACATCTTGCCTCTATTCCCCGAAGGGGTAGACAGAGTTGTATATACATTGTATGTACAATTGTACACCCACAGTACCTAATAGGGGCCGAGCCAATTGCCATCAACTGAGCACAGGTCTAGACTCCGCACTGCTATTGAGAACTCAATTACCTATTGGTAAATGTTAATGCCTACCGCGCAGATCAGTCGATCGGCTAGGTTAAGCCGTGCTCTCTGCGGTCAGTCTTGTGATTGGTGACCGTTTTCAAAAGTCGCGAGCCCACCTTGCTTTCGGAAGGCACGTTAAGCCGTTGGTCCTGCGCCTGATCTCTGACTATGAGAGTGAGAGAATAGGGAGTGCACCTGTGTTTGCATACTTATGCACTATAATATCTCCTGCGTAGTTGGCGCGTCTTAGCTGAGACAGGCCGCCGTGACCGACATTCGGTTAGGAGAACATTGTTATTATAGAACAAAAGAGATATAAGTAGAGACCTACTATATACCTATTACATGGGTATCCAAATGACCCCATATTACAGGGACCTGTGACGAATACATTTATAGTAACTGCCCACCTTAAACGATACAACGAGCGTGAAGTTTTAAGATGATCGAATTATGAACGCGTTTAAACAACCCGTTACTTAAGTTTAGTGGGAAGACAATGGCCGCCGTGACGTCACGCGTCGATAGTTGCGTCTGCGCATTCGACTTGCACCTTAGTATTTGGGAACTAATTAAACGTGGCCTAATTGTTTATTAAGTACCTCTAATTACGTAAGTTTTGATTTTGGAGTCTCTTACTTATCTTCTTAAAACAGACACTTCAGATGCATCATATTTGACCATCAACTAGCATCTTAATGTTTCATTAGCCTGTAATTGGTTTACATGAAATAAATACATTTTTAATTGAATCCTACCGTGAGTATGAGGACAGTGTAGTGTAGCCAGAGGAGCAAGTAGAGATCGTCCACGAATGATCTAAGTACGTCCGGCGCACCCTGGACGGTCAACCTCGCTAACATCCTTGTTGGCCGACCAACCTCTACACTACGGATTGACCAGTTTTTTTCTGACAATCACCTTATTGAAGAAGATACAGAACGAACTAATCAGTCAGAGAACCAAGTTGACCGATAAAGCTCTGAAAGGTAGTAGGTCGAAGTGGCAACGCGCTGGCCACATATGTCGCAGAACCGATAACCGCTGAAGTATGCGTGTTCTGGAGTGAAGACCGCGTCTCGGCAAACGTAGCGAGAGACGCTCTCTGGCCAGGTGGCTGGAAGACTTGCATAAGAAGGCTGGCAGCGACTGGATTAGTTTTAAATGTAAGTGTTTTGGTCCTGTACTGTAAACTTATAACATAACACATAACATAACATAACATCACGCCTGTATTCCCCGAAGGGGTAGCAGAGGTGCACATGCACATACAGTACACCCACATTTCGCCAGTTATGTTTATAGGTCCCAATGTAATAGGGGGCGAGCCTATTGCCATCAACCGGGCACAAATCCAGACTCCGTGCTGCCACTGAGAATTACCTAATATAAAAACCCAATAACACTTTGCCCGACCCGATAAATAAATAAATAAATACTACAGAATAAAGAATAAAGCAAAACTACAGAATTTCTCAAAGACTGGCCGCAGTTAGTGTGGCTAATCCTCGCAGTAACTGCGCTACGCGGACGCTTTACTGCTACGAGCCTCTACGCAATTCTATTACAAAGGTTCTCAATCAAAGGTTCGAATTTTTTTTTTAATGTATTATCACCGAACTTATACAGCATAAGAATGCAGAAAGTGCTTCCAATTTAGATGGTAAAGATCTAAATAAACTAACAGACATACGAACATTGCAAATTAGAGAAAAGCTTATAAAGAGGAGCGGCAGTAGAAAAATGTAGGCATACTGTACAGTCATCTCAGCCTACCCCTTTGGGAAATACAGGCGTTATATTATGACATCATCATGTTATAACATCAGTGAACATAATTACTTTCTCACTATAAACCTGATTAGCGCAGTGGTTAAGCGATTGGACTGCTGCGCTAAGGGTTGCGGGTTCGATTCCCGCACGGGGCAAAACTTTGTGCGTACCACAGATGTTTGTCCCGAGTCTGGGTGTTTGTGATATTTCATGTTTGTGAAACGCACCCACGATACAGGAGAAATTCCTAGTGTGGGGCGACGTTTTTTTCTAAAAAAAAAAAAAAAACCGATTTCCGTATTAAAATACGACCTGATTGGTGCAGTTAAGCGATTGGACTGCTGCGCTAAGGGTTGCGGGTTCGATTCGTGCACGGGACAAACATTCGTGCGAAACGCAGTGTGTTTGTGTATGTCAAGTTTCATGTTTGTGAAACGCATCCACGATACAGGAGTGGTAAATCAGTGTGGGGCTGCGTTTAAAAAAAAATCTTGGTTTTATCGAAACCACATCGCTATTGTATTGCTCTAGAACGTTATAAGTTACGAGAATAGACCTACACTCTACAGGTACAGATCCGTTTAAGTCTGAATCCCTTACAAACGAGACTCCTCATAACAAGTACGATTTGGTCCCTACACGTACAGCATCCGACATTCTTTATTAACCCTAACATTCTCTTAAACACGTGAGATGTGTACTGCGAATAACGAGTTTTGATACTTTGGTTACTGGTACCTGTATTTTTTTAAACGAGGATAATGTCTTGACTTAGTAATATCTACATTATATTGATCACTTTAGGGTAAATACTTTAATAGAAACGGTGAAGATCCCCGTATATTTAGTAGTTGTGATTACAATATAACACGTAGGTGTATAAAATATAATGGATTGGATGTTAATTATTATGTGATGTTGCAGGCCACTCTTTTCCAGTAGGCACTCTCTGCAACTACCCAGGGGGCCCCGCGATTGATGGGGGCCCCTAGTATGTATATCGACATTTCTGTGCAGTTCCCAGGGCCCCCCTAGTATGTAATAGTATGTATATCAACATTTCTGTGCAGTTTCAGATCACCAATCGAAACCTAATGTGCCCAAAGCCTCCAAAAGAACTCCAGATCACATCTGGAGATGTGCACCAAAATGTTTAAAAATCGTACCTTTAGGTATTCGTCATTCATACATACATCCATCTCTACCCAAATTAAAGCTTAAATTTAATAATAAAGTAAAAAAAATGTAAACCGACTACAGAATAATAATAGTGAATTGAAAAGTCCGAAACAAGAAATATTTTAGACATAAATCATGACAGGTAGAAAAATGGTCAAAAGCCGTGGTCGCATGCCATAGTGCATGTAGAGAGCGCCCACGAGTGATCATTGATCGTTATCATTGTTGACATACATACATAGACTGCTAAAATCGTTACCCTTCCTTTAGGCTTCGCCGTAGTCGGGTAAAAATAAGGCTTAAATAACCACCTTATTTCAAAGTATCAAGATTTGTTGGTCTCCTGCGTCCGGTCAAGATGTATACGATAGAGCACCTGTTCGCTGCGGGCGTTCGGAAATCTTCGGACAGGTTCGGCTCAACCCTTATTCTTATTATTGCAATGTATACCTTATACCATAGAAATAAAGTTCATTTTAATATGATATTTCTCAATTATTTTTGTAGCATAAAGGGAGGGTTCGTGGGAAAATCGTACACGAATAATTATATGATTTAACATACTTAGGCATTTATTATGTTGTAAGAAGTTTTTATAATGATAGGGATTATAAGGACCCGGTTGGCGCAGTGGTTCAGTGTTAGACAGCTGCGCTACGGGTTGCCGGTTTGATTCCCAAACATACAATTTGTGTGATCTGTAAATATTAGTCCGAAGTTTATTTAAAAAATAAACATTTACAAAACATCACGCCTGTACTCCCTAAAGGGGTAGGCTAAGATGCACATATAGTACACCTACAATTCGCCAGTTATGTTATTGGCAAAAAAAAATGGGGCGAGCCTATTGCCAATAACCGGGCACAAATCCAGACTAAATGCAACTTCTGAGAATTAACTTATGGAAAAAGCTAGTAACACTGCCCGATGAATTCGAACTCCGGACCTCATACTCAAACCACAAAACCAACGAGGAAGTCATATACTAGCTTATTATTTAACATTAATATGAATGACTTCACCAACTAAATAAGTTTTATTATCACAATAATGACTATCGTTGATTTTACATTCCCTTTGCTAAATGCCACTGACCCTGTGAACTGAATCAGGAAATATAAATAAAGTCACGTACAAATAACTTTGAAGCAATAAAACTAAAAAACTGCCGACAACGGGATACATACATACATACATAAAGTCACGCCTGTTTCCCTGAGGGGTAGGCAGAGACCACGGATTTCCATTTGCTACGATCCTGGCATACTTCTTTTGCTTCATTCACACGCATCACATTCGACAACGGGATCTTGTTTCCTAATAAGTTAATATTAAAAATATATTTTTAACACAAGCATTTAAATCAAAAGTACCATAATATTGTATTGTCACTACTATTTAAGTATGCAAAATTTCATTTCAATCGGACGTCAAAAAGTGGTTCTAATTTAGATTGCAAGATTTGACTTAAACAAACTCACTTACAAACCATTGCAAGGTAAATAAAACCTTGTATTGTCTTGCGTCTTGCAATTCTTGCAACTTTTGATTTCTGGACCACATTCTGTGACGCGATAACAAAAATAAATCATTATCATCATCAGACTACTGCCGAATAAAGGCCCCCCTCTTAATGAGGGGTTGCCATAATCCTGAAGTCCAAAAAGTCGAATCTACGTAGCACCCTGGGCGGTCAACCTCGCTACCATCAATGTTGGCTGCCTCGTCCCTACACCACCTATCTCCATGTGATATTAGCTCACGATTTCGAGAAGCTATACAAGCAGTGGCCTCATGGCCTGGCCTGTTGGTTTAGTTGTTACTGACCCTGACTGCTAAAACCGGAGGTCGTGAGTTCGATTCCCACCTAAATCAAATCTTTGTGTGATGAGCATAATCATTCTGCGTCTGGGTGTAGTTTATCTATAATATGTATATATTTAGAAATATATAAGCATGTTTGTCAATTGTCTGGTTACCATAATACAGGCTCTGCCTAGTTTGGGATCAGATGGCTGTGTAAGCTACCCCAAGATATTAATAATGATATCAAAACGACGTTCAGATGTGCTGATTAACCTAATTTCATTGTACCATTTTCAAAGTGTACAACTTAAATCTATATTGAATACCTATAACTATAACATATCATTGTCGCGAACCGGAAGACGCAGCGGTGGCAGGCCTCCCAGGTGGACCGATAATATCGTCAGAATGGCGGGCAACCGGTGGATGGAAACGGCAAATTGTCGTTCATTGTGGCGTTCTAAGAGGGAGGCCTGTATTCAAGAGTGGACGTCTTCCGGCTGATAATGATGAATATCACTGTATATAGTACACTGTTCATGTGATTTGTGCATGTCATTAATGCAAGTGATTTCGTAATAATGCTGCCAGTCTTTTGGGCACGTTACCGGTTGACATCAATGGGAATGAATTTTTTGATGCTTTTTATTTTTGTATATATTGTTTTTATTTTGTATTAGATTTAAGTTGTAAAATAGTTATAATAATAAAATTAAATTAATAAACACGCTGTTTGAGCATTAGTTTAAAAGATGTACCTTACCTTTTACCTTTTATATATATAGAAGTACCTAAGGTTTTATAAAAATATAAAATTTAGTAACAATAGATTATTAAATAATTATAATTATGCAACCATTTAGTGAGACGTAAGCAAAGTCCTTCAAATTTTGTTTATTACCTCATATGGGAATAAATGCATTGTATTCAATAAGTTACGACCGTAATAATTAATTGCATTTTAAGTTTATTACAACCATTTTGTTCATTTATTTCGTAGCTTCCGGGTTAATAAATAGCCAGGAGTT
The DNA here is from genome assembly GCA_946251915.1 of Abrostola triplasia. Classification (NCBI taxonomy): domain Eukaryota; kingdom Metazoa; phylum Arthropoda; class Insecta; order Lepidoptera; family Noctuidae; genus Abrostola; species Abrostola triplasia. The sequence goes on from OX276433.1 coordinate 10,481,619, forward strand.
TTAATTGTATTCATCCAAATTGATTCAGCGATTTAGTATAAACAAACACACATCATCACCAGCCTGAGACGTCCACTGTTGAACATACCCCCCCCCCCTTAGGTAAAGGGGGGGGGGGTATGTGGGTGACATAATCCCCACGCTTGGCAAGCGGCTTGGGGATCGCAGTATTTGTGGTTAAGTTACAGAAGACGCTGCCGCCCATCTTCTGGATTTTCCCTTCGCCTCTTACGACTCCCACGGGAAGAAAGAGGGTGCTCAATGCTAGGATACTACTCGGCAGAACAAACACACGGGTCGGACTTACTGTGTTTTTATTATTTTATTTTATTTAATTAATGTATTCGCAGTAACGACAGACACGATATAAAAAAACTACATGATTTTTTCGATAACACTACAATTTAAATTTATCATATTCAAGCAACAAAATGTCAGTAAGATTATCGAGAATGTCATAAATGCAGAAAAAGTCAGTGACCAACCAACAATGGAATCAACCTGTACCAACCTAACCCTTTCTTCGGCCGGTTCTTTTTTAAATCGAACCTTTTTCTTTTTTTTGGCCATTAGCTTTTTTATTTGGATCTTCGTTTTTTGTGGGCGTCCCAAATTAATATAATGTTTTTTGGATGTGATGCTATCGGGACTGGTTTAGTGCTGGACTCTGTGGGAAGGCTTTAATGAAAGTGTTTTAGATTCACAATAGTTTGGATACTCTCGATTTCTTTGGCCGCACGTAGAATTTACATAACCCGTTTGCGAGATGTAGACTCTGGATTCTTTTAAATTAATCAAGGGGCTTTAGTATAGTCTTCCATTTTGTAATTCTGTTCCTTTTGGGTATATATTTCCTTGTGTGTTTTATTGGTTTTATCGCGTGTCGTTAACATGAAAGTTTTGCGTAATCTAATCCTTTCCGTGATCAATACTTACTGTTTTATTTTTATCAAAATGCACTGTCTTGTTTTTGTAATTATTGACTGGAGCCAGTTGTACAGTCGAGTTCAACTTCATCTTATCTGCGTTTTTTACTTTTAAAAACATACGTATACACTCAACATCTGTCCAATAGTGATTGTAGTTAATTAACAGGACTCGGGACGGACGAAAGGACAGGTTTCGAGGTATGTAGACGAGTAGGTCTCGCCGTCTATTTTTACTTTTTGCGTGCATTTACTGCGTAAAATGCTGATATTTAACCGTAGAGTAAACTGTTATGATCTTGTAAGGTATTTTTAAATTATATCTACAAATCGAACCCATATGGCTTAAGGATAAAATCTTTATTATATTGACACATCTCTCGTAATTGTTATTGTATAAAGAAATATCCAGTTAGAGGTGGCTTGGTTCGAAACCGGTTGGTTTTATGTACTTGTGAATCTAGCAGCTATTGTTTTGTTGACTAACATTTCACAGACGATGTCCAGACAAAAAACAAACGAAGTTATTTTTCCTAAAACTGTTAATGATTGGATTTTCAGCAAAAAACGTTGTCATGACACTTAAAGGGGTGATACCTCACCGGTCTGTCTGCTGATACCCATTGTGGCTTCCAAAATTCGCAATCTGTGACCGTATCTCGCCTTTTTTCAGCCGAAACGATCCTTTATCCGCGGATCTCGCCAAAACTCCAGACGTAACGCATAAATCCTTATTTAAATATACCTCGTAACTTTCCTAGACGCGTTTGAACTTATAACCCACGACGAGGTCAAAGGAATATCTATCTTAATGCCGTACTAATACATTGCTTAGTCCATTAGTTTGGGATAGACCCGCGAAAATAAAAGAACGTCGTAAGATTGGCGAGCGCATTTGAAATTCGACTGTGTGTAGTACTATTTAAGGTTGTAATTACAGTAGGTGTTGTTGAATGTGTTTTTATAGCAATAAATAAAGGAATATCGAAGTTGGCTGTGTCAACAACGCGTTGCATTCTTGTGCAGTGTGTACGACACACGCACACACGCGCGCACGTGAGGTGTGCCTATGTGTGTGTACACAAATACTTATTGGTAAATGTTGACTTGAGAACAGAGGCATAGATGCACTGACTGTATTTATTTTTTAGTATTTCATCATGTAAAAGAGTAAAAAAGCACAATTGTTAAAACAAATAGGTGCCCAATAGATGTGTTTGTTATTTACATATTTTAGATTCATGACACTGTTTTGGATAAAACTGTCACATTAAATACTACTTTTAATAACATAATAATTTATTAAATTACATTTAATTTATGGGAAACAGAGACAATAGTCAACCGATTGTCATGTACCTAAAATTTACGGTTAACCTGTCAATTTCATTTTCAATCAATAATTTTTTTAGCCTGCTACCCAAGCTAGACTAGACAAGTCTTTTACTTTTACTTTTTTCTTTTACTTTTTTTTCCAGCTTCGCAGCCCAAACCAGAACAGCCTTAGTACACTCCATATATTCTCTGTCCATCTCCCGCTGACCTTGAGTCGAGTTGACCCGTTCCCGCGAATCAGCCGTAGCCCTCGCAGGGAGAGGGGCGGAGGGGAAGTGATTCCGAGTAAACTTTACAAGTTGCCAACAGTGCGCACATTCGCTTCAGCATCGAGAGGGTTAATTATCAGGTTCGCAGGGAAATGTGGGTTGAGGGAAGGAAAATGAAGTGTTAAGCACGATACAGGTGATCAGGGATGTGGGTTAAGTTGTATATTATATTTCCTTGAGACGCTTGGAGAACTGTGCATATGCACACTTGTGGCTGTGCATTGTGCAATCTGTGCATGTGCATTGCCATATAGTTTTATTTGGGATTACAGGACGTAGGTTTTGGGAATTTAGGGTGATCATTTTTGGGTCTTAGGGAAAAAAAATCGGGTCTTTGGGACTATACTTTTTGGGACTTTGAGACTAATTCTTTTTGGGGACGTTAGGACTAATATTTTTTGGGACTTTGGGACTAATCATTTTTGGGACTTTGGGACAAATAATTTTTGGGACGTTACGACTAATGATTTTTGGGACTTTGGGGCTAATAATGCAGGAAATGACTGATATACGTTAAGGTAAGTATTTTGTTGCCAATAAGGCTTCAAAAAACTTAGCAAGCAAAAGTTAAGATAGAAGAAGTTTTCAATAAATAAAATAAATTTGTGCTCTGTATAGGGTTTGATGATGCGGGTTCGATTCCGGCACGAGTAAAATAGTAGTGGGGCTCAATATTTGATAAGTCATTGATTTTGTAAAATTCATAATGTTCATGTATGTAATGTTATTTACTACTATTACATAAGTTAGACATTGAAGTAACTATAACAAAGTTGTTTCTATATCTAAGTTTCTATACTTCGTTGGTTTAGTGATTGCGAAGCGCGACAGCTGAGCATGAGGTCTTGGGTTTGACTCGGGCAAAATGTCAATAGACTCACCCCCTATTACATTGGGACCTAAAAACATAACTAGCGAAATGTGGGTGTGCTATATGTATTATGTGCACCTCTGCCTACCCTTTCGGGGAATACAGGCATGAAGTTATGTAAACAAAGTTACAAGCGTCTATAGTATAATATGTTATTAAAGGTCGTAACCTAGCTTTTTAACCGACTTCAAAAAAGAGGAGGTTCCGTATTCGTCTGTATGTATTTTGACGACCTGATTGGCGCAGTGTCTATGTGATTGGACTGCAGCGCTAACGGTTGCGGGTTCGATTCCCGAAAAATTTATGCGAGCCACAGATGTTTGTTTCGAGTCTGGATGTTGGTGTACGTGATATTTCATGTTTGTGAAACGCACCCACGACACAGGAGACTTTCATAGTGTGGGGCGACGTTTTTTAAAAAAATAATAATTTAAAGTATAGCACAATTGCCACCTTTATAGGTACCTACTACTACCTACATTCCTTTCTTTATGAGAAGAGGCCTTTGCCCTGCGACGGGTCAGTAACAGCCCGGTATTAATATAACACTTGATGATATACCATCATTGAAACTTGATTTAAAAACTTTAACTTGTGTCTAACTTTTTTAGATAAAAATCTGAGTTTTAATAAATATTTATGAATTGATACGATTATAGACTATTGGAAACGAATCTAGTTGATTCTTCTATTTTTAAAAAAGATAACATCACGCCTGTATTCCCCGAAGGGGTATGCAGAAGTGTACCTTTAGAATAGAATAGAATTAGTAATGTTACGAGTCCCAATATAATAAGGGCGAGCCTTTTGCCGTCACCTGAGCATTAAACATTATTCGTGGGTATTAAGAAGTACCTAATGGAAAAACCCAGTAACACTTTACCCGAACCGGGAATCGAACCCAGGACCTCGTGCTCAGCAGTCGCACTTAGCAACCACTAGACAAGGCAGTCACTCTTGTCCATTGATCCAAGTATTACTTACTTAAGTCATCAGCTGGAATTATAAAGCCAAATAGTATTTAACATCTACACAAACACCTATTAGTACAATTAGTTACCACAATCGCAAGCAAACAGAATTTGGAGGATAACTGTTGACTGAAAGTAAAAGTGTAAAGTTTTCTATAACCATTTTTTTTTATAACGTCGCCCCACACTTGGAATTTCTCCTGTGTCGTGGGTGCGTTTCACAAACATGAAATATCATATACACAAACACCCAGACTCGGGACAAACATCTGTGGTTCGCACAAAGTTTTGCCCCGTGCGGGAATCGAACCCGCGACCATTAGCGCACCAGTCCAATCGCTTAGCCAGTGCACTAATCAGGTTGTCGATTATGCGTTGCACTTATCACAAACTTGTTTGTAGAACATCATCATCAGCCGGAAGACGTCCACTGTTGAACAAAGGCCTCCTCCTTAAGTAAAGGGAGGGGTTGCCATAATCACGCTTGGCAAGCGGCTTGGGGATCGCAGTATTGTTGGTAAAGTTACAGAAGACGATGCTGCCCATCTTCTGGATTTTACCGCATCTATCTAATCTACGACCATTCTACATTCATTTCACTCCATAAAAATCTTAAATCAATATATAACCATAAATAAAACAACCTATATCTGAACGCAGCTTCAGCGTGGACCACGGTCGCAAGCCCTTCAAAATTAACCGGTTCCTATCCTCCATTCCTTTCTAACATCCATCTTGCGAGTATACCCGTCTCGTTTTGCCCTTCGGACATTTTTTTATCTCACTCTCACCACCGCTGTAACTACCACTTTCCCTTTTCAAAGGACGAAGACACCAATATTTGGCATCCTTGTCTGGTTTAGTGGGTTTTGTATGTGCGTCCCTGTCTTTAGGAGTCAGGATTTGGCCTTGAGACTGAGATGCTGAGTCTGGTCAGTTATTTTTACTTTTTACTTGGAACGATGACTAAATGCGTTAAGGAGCTAGTGGCAAGTCCTTCGCTTGTTTTATGGTATGTGTTTTGTGTAGGTGTGTGTATCCGAACGCGTATTATTATCTGTAGTTTTGTTGACCGTTGGAAGCCATTTTCGATTTTTGTGTCAATATCATAAGTGGCTGATGGTTCCAGTTACATGTAAACTAAATTGCAATTTTATTACAAATAAACAAAACATTACAAAGGTTAGATAGCGCGATTTATATAAGTCTGACAAGATATTATAATCACCTTGATACTATAAAGTTTTCAAAACCAAAAAAAACTTTTAGCCGACAAACAGTAATAAAAATATCAAATGATTTGGTGAACAATAAACTAATATAAGGACCTATTAAAGTTTGATTACTGAAACAGATTTAAACAAAGCATAACATCACGCCATAGCTTGTTCATGGTGAGCAGAGTTGTCTCATGTGTCGGGGTTATTTGAGCGCAGTGTTGCAGGACTTATTTGCGTAGTAACTATTTTAAGTTTAGTAACATGTTCGTCATCTTCGTCTCCGAGTATATTCGTTCCAATCTACATACAGTCTAATAAAATAGCAGTTTAGTTTAGAACTTTTAGTAATACTGAAGACAGATCAATGGTAAAAGATTGACGAATAGAAATCGGAATAGAATGAAAAATATATGGCTTTGACAGATGGAAATATCGAAGCTAAAAACAAATTACCTACAAAACCGTTCTTCTTATCGTATGGTTGATGAACAACCTGGTGTCAGAGTTTAAACTGCCTGTATGCCTCTGACATGGCTTTACACATCGTTGAAAAATCTCAAGTGTGCCGGTTTCCTCACGATATTGTCCTTCACCGTTTTTAGCAATTGATAACTAATTTATAGTACGCACAAAACAATTTCTATAGTTATTAGGGACAATAACATTTCTGCGTTTTTTGTTAAACAAAAGTATACTAGTAATAGCGTAATTTGACTGCCTCGTTGGTCTAGTGGGTGCTAAGCGTGACTGCTGAGCACAAGGTCCTGGGTTCAAATCCTGGGTCGAGCAAAGTTTTACTGGGTTTTTCCAATAGGTAATTCTCAGTAACAGCACGGAGTCTGGATCTGTGCCCGGTTGATGGCAATAGGCTCGCCCCCTATTACATTGGGACCAAAACATAACTGGCGAAATGTGGGTGTACTATATGTGCGCCTCTGCCTACCCCTTCGGGGAATACAGGCGTGATGTTATGTTATGTTATGTTTAATAGCGTAATTTATTTGACAACCTCTTCAAACAAAGTTCAACCAAATCAGTAGTCTAAGAAATACATAATTTATCTATAAAATACATAATATATTTATACAGGTAGGTTTATTTTGAGAAATAAGATCATTATCATTAGCTGGAACACGTCCGTTATTGAACAAAGGCCTAACCCTTTTGGGGAGTGGGGAGTCTCGGCTTCGGGATTGCAGTATTGGTGGTGAAGTTAGAGAAGACGCTGCTGCCCATCTTCTGGACTTCCCCTTAGTCACCTTTTACGCCAACCGGGGGAGGAAAGGGGGTGGTAAATTCTAGGCCGAATATCACTCGGCAATAAACAATAATACCAGTGTCTATTTATGCTTAAAATAACGTTGAAAAATCAATATTATATCAATTTCTTTACATAAAAAATCGAAATTAAAATTCATAGTATTTTTAACTAATAACTACCTATTTCGACGTCCATCACCGTGTGTGTTACCAATAAAATAAACAACATGCGTACAAAAGGCGCAATGAATGTACATTCTTAGAATAACTCTTATTTGCTGTAAATAATAATAAGGAAAAGTACAGTAGGTACTAGGGTATTGGCACTGGCTAGATATAACAGGGTGCTGACTACTGCGGACCTGTTTTGAAAAACCCAATGCGTAAACACAATGATTATAGTACCTACTTACTAGTTTATTTTATACATACAGCTTACCAACTCTATTTGGAGTGCTTATTTATAGATTGGTAATGATTTACGTCTATCTAAGAATGTCAAAGACTAAGAAAAAACTTGCCAGCGATTTGGTTTCCGTAGACTTCAAAATGTGGTCTAGAAACTTTAATTGATACGATTACTGTCCGGAATAAAGTATCCTATATGTTAATCCAGGGTGTAAACTATATATGTGCCAAATATCATCTAAATCCGTTAAGCAGTTAGAGAGATTGATTACCAAACTTACAAACTCATGTGTAACATTAGTAATAAAAATTGAGAGGAACGTGGTAGATATATAATTTTAGAATTGATTTCTTCTTAATTTAGAGTATTAGGCAGGTTTTTTGTTTCAAAAAATCATAAAATATAAGTATTTTGACGAAAAACTGGCTAAAATTAATTTAATGCATAACAACATAACATAACATCACGCCTGTATTCCCCGAAGGGGTGGGCAGAGGTGCACATATAGTACACCCACATTTCGCCAGTTATGTTTTAGGTCCCAATGTAATAGGGGGCGAGTCTATTGCCATCAACCGGGCACACATCCAGACTCCGTGCTGCTACTGAGAATTACCTAATGGAAAAACACAATAACACTTTGCCCGACCCGGGATTCGAACCCAGGACCTCGTGCTCAGCAGTCGCGCTTAGCAACCGCTAGACCAACGAGGCAGTCATTTAATGCGATGGAAGAATTCTCAGAAATGAGGTTGTCTTCATAACTAAGATAATAAATTTACCTTGTGTTGGCGCATATTACCTACAGCTTATCACTAAGAATAACTTATAAACAATTATCAATAATAAAAGTATTTTGAGTGCAAAACAAAAACTACAACGGAAAGCTTTTGGACAACTTATAAGGAAAATGTTGTTTTCAACAATAATTTAGGTATTTTTATTTAAAAATTAAATTAATATACTTAGTTAATGTCTTATGGCATAGTACATAATATAACCAACTGCTTCTTTTGTTATTATGTAACTGCTACTTGTATTCTTCTTCACTGCTACTCTTCATCATTTAACTAACTGCTATTTTTCCTACTTTTAACTGCTACTTTTCATCATTTAACTAACTGCTATTTTTCCTACTTTTAACTGCTACTTTCCTACTTTTAACTGCTATTTTTTTACCAACATAACATAAGGCCTGTATTTTCCGAGGGGGTAGCCAGAGGTGTACCTATAGTACAACCACATTTCGCCAGGTATGTTATAAGTCCCAAACTTCTATAATAATAGGGGGCGAGCCTATTGCCATCAACCGGGCACATATCCAGGCTCCGTGTTGCTACTGAGAATGGCCTAAGGAAAAGCCCAATAACATTTTACCTTACCTGGGATTCGAACCCAGGACTTCGTGCACAGCAGTCGCGCTTAGCGACCACTAGACCACAAAGGCAGTCAATTTATTCATAATATTCTATTCTATTTATAACCATAACCGACGTGCGTGTATGAGGGATGTGATGCGTGTGAATGAGGCGGAAGAAGTATGTTAGGTGGTTAGAAATCCCTGGCCTCTGCCTACCCCTCTAGGAAACAGGCTTGACTTTATGTATGTATTACCTAAGTTAAAAAATTGCCTGTTATGTGTCCCACAGCTGGGCAAAGGCACCCCCTTTTATTGCTCCACAAATCTCTGTTATGCGATTTATTTACATCTAAAAAGTATTTAGGATATGTTATATCATTGTTTAGAAGTAAGAATGATGATTGATACGTTAATATTCTTCTGTAATATATTTACATATATTTTCTCTATATTTAAACATAACATCATCATCATAACATCACGCCTGTATTCCCCGAAGGGGTAGGCAGAGGTGCACATATAGTACACCCACATTTCGCCAGTTATGTTTTTTAGGTCCCCAATGTAATAGGGGGCGAGCCTATTGCCATCAACCGGGCACAAATCCAGACTCCGTGCTGCTACTGAGAATTACCTAATGGAAAAACCCAGTAACACTTTGCCCGACCCGGGATTCGAACCCAGGACCTCGTGCTCAGCAGTCGCGCTTAGCAACCACTAGACCAACTAGGCAGTCTCTATATTTATTAAAGGACTTTTATACAATTGTACATGGCAGTCCTATCATACCTTATTAATAAAATTTAACAAAGAAAACGTAACAAAACAAACTTAAATGTACTTAAAGCAGCGTCTGAGTTAGGTGTCGACAATATGTAATGGAACTTACCCGTGTCGTATAATATTTATGTTTGATTGATTAACGAAACTGAACCATGTTTTGGCTGCCTCAAACCTGTCATGGTTTCCGCTGTGAGGACGCACCTGTGCTCGGTCACCTGTTGGACGAACTTCACCCCTCTTGTATGGAATACACCTGGGAGACTATAAAGTGAATAATACGAGTACATAATAATAATAAAAAAAAGCTGTTTATTTCAAGAAAAATACAGTTTTATACAATTCTTAACTTAATCTTAAACATAAATAGAAAAGATTTTACAGTTAAGGAGTTGCTATTCCATTATAATTTATTAAATGTCGCTTAAATATGTTATAGGTCTGTCTTTTATTTTTGTTTTCCAGTTTATCACATAGTCAATTGCTCATTTATGTACACAAGGATTTCTTTTATTTTGTTCTAAAAAATCCTTTTGATGACGTAGAAAATCTTACCTATAATCTAATGGTAATCATTGTTGTGGATGGTTATGTTTTCATTTAATATAATAATAATAACAGCCTATAACTGTCCCACTGCAGGGCAAAGTCGTCCTCGTTTAGAGAAGGTTATAGATAAGATGTTTTAAATCAAATTATTATTATTCTTCTTATCGTATGGTTGGTGAACAACCTGGTGTCAGAGTTTAACGCCTGTAAATCATAAATCATTTATTAATTTGCAAACATGGGTATATAGTACATAGGTGTAGTTTATATGATAAAGTTCTCCATATTTTACCGTCACATCGGCAGGCAAATTTTTGGTTTTTACATTACCTTGCCTGTAGCCTGTAGCCCTTTGACATGGCTTAACACAGCGTTGAAAAATCTCTTAGGTACGCTGGTTTCCTCACGACGTTTTCTTCCACCGTTTTAAGCAACTGATAACTAATTTATTATGCGCACATGAATTCGAAAAGATATCGGTCGTGCCGGGGTTTGAACTTGCGACCTTTGACTTGGCAGTCCTACGGTCAACCACGCGGCTATCAGTGCAGTGTATCAGTCACGCGTATTAAATTAATACAATAATTACAAGGCAGATAATTATATCGACAATAAGTCGTCCGATTCATCCTAACGTTAAGATTAAGTCCGTCTATCAGGAACATACTTAATATAGCAATATAATTGCGCCGAGTCACAACATAACTAAGTTTAATTGGACTCCGCACACTGCAGCCTCTGTTTGAAACGAAAGTGATGCGTAGTAATAACAAACAAAAGTAAGACAAGAACTTAAACAAATTCGTAAGTTCAACTTGCGGTTCAACGCACTGCAGCAATTACCGCGCCGCGACGCGACCAAAACAAGCAAACACATCGACCTTGCGCGGAAAACCAAAAAAAATCCCCCGCGCACCGTCCTGACCTACATACGCCGCCACACGCGATAAAAACGTATAAAATAACATAATAATAAGACTAAATAATATTAAAAAAGGAAGCGAGACTCAAAAATAAAAATAATAATCTCGAGATTACGGTTACGGCGCGCGTAGTGGGCGCGTTTTTCATTCACGCTCCGCTGGAATAGTTCTCTTTTTAAAAAGGGGACGGTACGTGCCGCGGACTTGCCTTTTCTTTTATTTTCCGATTTCTTTCTTTTTTAATCATTTCACGAATATGGAGCGTTTTTATTTTCCCCGGGCGGCCGGTCGTCCCATTCATGTGGCGGGCTGGTTGCCTTATGTCCGACTTTTTTGTCGGTTGAAACAATTACGAGTTACAACCGGTTGTGAGATTTGTCGGCTCGTGGTATGCTGTTTATGTTTTTTGCTGTTGCGTAATTGAAGAGCTAAGTTGAATTGTGATGACACTGTGATTGCTATATTAACTGTTTTATTTGTTCGTGTTGAGTTCATGTTAGAATGTTTACCAAAGTTCTTCTTCTTCTTGTATCGTTGGTGAACAACCTGATTCAGAGCTGAAACCGCCTGTAGGCCTCTGACATAGCTTTACACACCGTTGAAAAATCTCTCAGGTGTGCCGGTTTCCTCACGATGTTTCCCTTCACCGTTTGGAGAAACTGATAACTAATTTAATAGTCATGAATTCGTAAAGACATTGTTTGACACAGTGTTTGAACTTGCGACATTTAACTTGGCAGTCTAACAGTTATACACGGCTATCAGTGCCTCTTTACGGAGGTGATCAAGTGGCTTATGTGAGTACCTACAAGCTACTTGCTACTAAACATTTCCTATAGCTTACCTTTTTAGACAAGAACATTGTTTAGTTCTCTGCTGTAGCTGCTGCTTTTATAGCCATAGACGTTGTTAAAAGTAGTAAAAATGGATGGTGCTGATAAATATAGCCAGCATATACATAAGAAAAAATAATACGTTTGCAAAATTCAATCAATTTTGAAAAATCCCATTGGTTTTTTATTAATCTTACTTAATTATACTAAAAATCACCTTTAAGTTAACTGACACCTTCACAGAAGGTTTTTATATAACAAAACCAAATTTTCATGAAGAAAATGAAGAGGACTTGCTCTTCCAAGTTTTGTCACCTTCATCTTTTGGCTTCAGTATACTACGGTCTTTATAGATCCATAGATGGATATTGGATCGCGATTTTGAGAATTCGTCTTTTATCGCGTTTACATGAGCAACTTAGAAATTGGTGAACGTTAAAAAAACAAATATTTCACTTAAAACTAGATGTGCCCCGTAGTGCTACCTGCTTCCGTTTTTCGGGATAAAAGGTTATGTGTTAATCCCGGGTATCAGCTACCTTCATACCAAATTTTATGAAAATCAGTTCAGCAGTTTTTTAGCGTGACGAAGTAACAAACATACAAGCACATAAAGTCCCAAATTTCCGCCTTTTTGATTTAGTGTGAAGAAGATATTAGGAAAATTTCATAACACACACACACATAACATCACGCCTGTATTCCCCGAAGGGGTAGGCAGAGGTGCGCATTTAGTACGCCCACATTTCGCTAGTTATGTTTTTCGGTCCCAATGTAATAGGGGAGAGCCATTGCCATCAACAGGGCACAAATCCAGACTCCGCGCTGCTACTGAAAATTACCTAACGGAAAAACCCAGTAACACTTTGCCCGTCCCGGGATTCGAACCCAGGAAAAATTCATAAATATGATCGAATTAATCCCACTCAAATCTCAGCAGGTGGATAATATAATTTTATTAAAACCTGAGTACATTTGAGAGCATAGAGTGCATTTATTAGTTTTTTATCCAATCGCTGCCGTTCAGACATAGACAAGACTAATGACGCAATCGAGCAAATTAATAATTATGTGGTTACTGGTAATTGTACAGTCGAAGCCATTTTTTGTTGTAGTAATTTTATGACTTTCTAAGCTTGACTCATATTATTTGAAACTTAAATGCAGCTTAATTATATGAATAGGTCTTGTACAGTTACGTATGAAAAGATGTGAGCACTTAGTGTATTTCCAAACACCTTTCTGCTATACTAATTGATAGAAATACACTGGCCAGGTAAACTAAGTATCACATTCTAAATTGATAAAGGAAACTTGAATAATGATGGACACGAGCGGGACTCGAACCCGCGACTATCGCCGTAGTGACACGGTGGCTCAGTTGGCAGAGCGGCGCCACGGTACGGCGATACATGTTTTATGCTTGACTGTACCTAATGGCATATGCTAAATCCACATAACAACATCATAACTAAATTATTTTGAGCATTTGATGTAAGTAGATATCCTATATCTTATGATGGGGTTATAAGTAACTTCTCCAAGAGGGAAAGTGTTACTGGGTTTTTCCGTTAGGTAATTCTCAGTAGCAGCACGGAGTCTGGATATGTGCCCGGTTGATGGCAATAGGCTCGCCGCCTATCCGCTCATGTGCTCAGGTGTCAAATGTGGGTGTGCTATATGTGCACCTCTGCCTATCCCTCCGGGGAATACAGGCGTGATGTTATGTTATGTCTCCCAGAGGGAAGATACTATACGGCCAAGCATCCAACGCATGGTTCTGCAGCCAGTCCACTCGATTTCCGATTAGATAGAGCCAGCATCGATGCTGTAGGCTCATAATATCGAGCATCATAACAGCCAAGTTCCTCGGCAATAGAAAGTGTCTGGCGGTAACAAAACCTTGTTTTTCCTTCGTGTTGCCGATCGTTTTTTCTTTCTTGTTTCGTTTAAGCTCCAATTTAACACTTGTCGTTCGCATGGCGCCTTTAGATTGTTGGTTTGATCAGAATTGGCCGTTAGCTATTCATGTTTGCACAAATATGCCGTTTTGTAAGTTTTAATGCCAGTATATTTTATTAGTCAATATATCTGTGAAAATAATTAAAATTATATTAATAATCTATAAATAATTTATCCCTGCTAAAAACGGGACCACTTCTAAAATATCTAACATTTATTTTAAACAGAAAACATAGGATTTTTGGACTCGTCGCATAATTATGGCTATAATATATACCTTGACTAATTTGATAGACTAACGGATTATTTTTTAACTTACTTGTAGAGATTACCCAAAATCCATTTCAATGTTACTTGCAAGTTTTTTTAGGACTTCTGCCCCCTAGACATAATTATAGAGATCGAATAAAATAAAAACTATTTGGGCTTGTCATAATATGTCATCGATAACATAATTGAAATATTATTTCGTCGTCATACATTTACCACGCAAAACTGCTGGCAGCGGAGGGCCGAAGACCAAGCCTAGTGGCACTGGCGTGTCTACTCCAGCAGTGGACGGAGGTAGGCTGATGATGATGATAACACATACGCCTGTAAGTCGTATTAAAATAAATGTCGAGTCAGTGGCCAATTCTCTTCTTCCCTCCTTTAGTGCGGTCAAATCAAAACTTTTTGCGTCCAAGAATGTCCGTAAAAAAGTCGTCCGTGTAATGACAATCTGATTTGTGGACGACCGTTAGCGCTGCGATCGCGCCCGACCGACACCCATTGTCCAGTTCGAGTCCCGGCCGGGTAAAAAGATCGCGATAAGTACGTGAGCACTTATAATAGTGCTGTTATATTGCAATTTTAGATGAAAAATGACAATTCGGGTTAATCATTGGACGTGATTTCTGTATTCATAATTCTATTCTTATTTAATCTGTGGCTTTGGAAGCGTGACTTTTGGCGAATGGTTTTGAACGAGCACGTACTGGCTGGTTTTGTGAAATGTTTCTTTTTCATTCGTTTCGTCGTTCGTTTCGCCCATCAGTCAATAACCCTTTTCATTGAAATACATGTTTGACTTGATTTAAACTTGACTTCATTATTATTATGAAAGTTATAACAACCTGTTTTTATTAATTTGACATTTACCTTACTTACTACTTGTTGAGTGTTTCGTTCGATTCGCAAGTCGAACAAGATGTCCGAAGTAAATTAGCTAATATTCGTAATAAGTAAAGAATGTTCTTAAGGGATAATAGATGGGCAATGAGACTGTTAAAGTTAGGCTGGCCTGATTTTCGGCCAAAGAATTAGCATTGCCATTCAACGTGGCAATGCCGCCAGCCTTTTGGGCACCCTACCAGTCGACAGCGATGAGGAGGAATACTTTGATGCATAATTTTTAGTTTAAATTTATTTATTTTGTATATATTTATTTTTAAGAAGTGTAAATAACCTTGTAAATAAAACCCTAAAGTATATAAAAAAAGGATAGGTCATTAACCTAATCTAGTGGTCACATAAACACGGAATAAAAACACGCAGATGATAGAGCCTTTCTTATACATTTCGTCTCTTAATTATAAACGATGCTAAAATGTGTTTTAAGTTAATGTGTCTTAAGTCTATTGACATCTCTATTTTTTTTGTTTTTTTTTAGAGTTTTTTTATTATGGGCTTTTATTTAAATTCCAATGTTTGTATGTATGTCTGTTAGTTAGTTAAGGTCAAATCTTCAACCCTATATTAGAACCATTTTTTGACATCCGATTGACATATTTTTTGCATAAATATGAATATCACGCCTGTATTCCCTGAAGGGGTAGGCATATGTGCACATATAGCACACCCACATTTCGCCAGCTATGTTTTTTATGTCCCAATGTAATAGGGGGCGAGCCTATTGCCATCAACCGGGCACAAATCCAAACTCGGTGCTGCTACTGAGAATAACCTAATGGAAAAACCCAGTAACACTTTGCTCGACCCGCGATTCGAACCCAGGACCTCGTGCTCAGCAGTCGCGCTTAGCAACCACTAGACCAACGAGGTAGTAATACAATATGGTAATAGGTGACAATTCTAGTATACTTTTGAACTGCTATGATGATGGTGTGACCGGGGGGTAAGAACTCTGTAACAAAATGACGCAATTCCATCGTGTTTGTGTTTGTTTAATTTGTCTTCAACAGTACATTCAGCCTATCTGATCCAAAAACTTGTTTAAACATGTATTTTTAATATAATCTTATTATAAGTAAGGGGGTACAAATCTTTGACAAAAAAAATCTGATAAGTAAACTACAATGACAGGTATATTTTTTTTTATAATTTAATCAATTGTTCAACATTATATAAGTTAATAAGTTCGTCTGCAAAGATGGATTTATTTTATATCAAAGACTTTTCGAAATCTTTACCCATGATTCGGATCGAACACCCAACGCCATCTATCGAGGTAACGAGAACTCAACGTAAGCTTGAACAATGAACAGTTTATTTACAGATTTTAAGTCGCAATTTCATTTTATGGGTCGGCAGAGGTGTATATTAGGTACCCAGTTTTCACCAGTTACAGTATTATAGTCCCACGTAGGTAATTAACGGCGAGCCTATTGCCAATCACAAAAATCAGGGAACAATACAATATAGTAGCCAACGAAAAAACCAAATAACACTGCCCGTGCCGGGAATAGAACCCAGGACTTAACCTAATTTATTTCAAAATTTATTACTTGATTTTTTTTGTGATTTTTTTCGACATTGTAATAGTTATTTTGCTATTCGGGGCGGAGACAATAAAAATCGGTCCAGCAGTTCTCGAGATGTAAGTGTTCTAACAAACCCGACTTTGTTATATATATTATATAGAACAAGTTAATATTAAAAATATATTTGAAACACAAGATTTTAAATCAAAATATTGTCACCAAACCTATTTAAGTATGCAAAATTTCATTTCAAAAGGATGCTCAAATTGGTTCTAATTTAAATTGCAAGATTCGATCTAAACAAACTCACATACAAACGACCATACATACACACAAACATTGCAAGTTAAATAAAAGCTTGTAAAAAAGATGGGTTATGTATCACAAGTTTGTTGGCATGTGTAACATGCTCATTGCTCATTCTACTTATATTATACTTATGTCTAAGTTTACGCAATAAAAAAATCTATTACAGAAGCGGGATGCCCATAATTCGGGCCTCACTGCAACGTTTGATCATCCATCTGTCTAATGGCTTCATCGCGTGTGAACTTGTTTTAGATTCAAGAAATGCATTGAGGTGCTTACACTATAAAAAACTGTTTAAATGTTACCTGGATTTGAAGATAAGTACATCTAAATACCGTGGTGGCCTAGTGGTTAACATACCGGATTTGTATGCACAAGGTTGCAGGTTCAAACCCGGGCAAGTATCAATGTGACTTTTTCAATGTTATAAATACTTTCTTAGTTATTCTAAGACAGCACTGACTAACGGTGACGGAAAACATCGTGAGGAAACCTGGATTTAATTATCTGAAATCGCCCGCAGTGAGCTATAGCGTAGTGATCAATGCTCTCTATACGCGAAAAGGCCTTTGCCCTGCAGTGGGACAGTTACAGGCTGTTATTATCTATATATATAAAATTTTCGTGTCACAGTTTTCGTTCCCATACTCCTCCGAAACGGCTAGACCGATTCTCATGAAATTTTGCGAGCGTATTGAGTAGGTCTGAGAATCGGCCAACATCTATTTTTCATACCACGAAATTCACGCGGACGAAGTCGCGGGCAACAGCTAGTCTTATATATAAAATTCTCGTGACACATTGTTCGTTCCCGTACTCCTCCGAAACGGCTTGACCGATTCTCATGAAATTTTGTGAGCGTATTGAGTAGGTCTGAGAATCGGCCAACATTTATTTTTCATATCCCGGGTCAGCTAGTTATTATATATATTATTACATCTGCCTATCTACATGATACATGTCAAGGTTATGTTTGATAGAAAGGTTATAGTGACGGCCAACCTCTTACCATGAACTCTTAAAGAAGGACAGTTTACGTTGTGGAAGCGAGACGCCGCATTACACTGCACGTAGCGGCGTCCCGCTTGCACATGATAAACTGTCCAGCTTTTTTTTTTTTTTTATAACAAACGTCGCCCCACACTAGGAATTTCTCCTGTATCGTGGGTGCGTTTCACAAACATGAAATAGCACATACACAAACACCCAGACTCGGGACAAACATCTGCGGATCACACAAATTTTTGTCCCGTGCGGGAATCGAACCCACAACCCCAAGCGCAGCAGTCTAATCGCTTAGCCACTGCGCCAACCAGGTCGTCGCTTTAAGAGTTCATGGTAACGTAAGGGGGATAATTGGCGCAGTGGCTAAGTAATTGGACTACTGCGCTAGGGGTTACGTGTTTGATTCCCGTACAAGAGTAAAATTTGTGTGACCCGCTGATGTTAGTATGGAGTCTAAATAAAATAAGCATTTTGTTGAAATATATTATATGTATGTATTAGTTAGGTATTTGCATTGTTTCTTACATTGGATAGGCTTATGTCCAGCAGTGGACTGATATACGCTGATGATGACAATGATTATTTCTTGCCCCCCTTCTCTTCTGATTTAGGAATCGAACCCTAACTCTACGCTAGCTCAAACTCAACAAAAAACTAAGCTAGAGTCCGTACCATCATACATATTATACACAATATTATTGGCTAATCCACACATTTGTCCGGCCATAACTTAGATTTAGGGTCACAGCGACCTCCAGTTTTTATGGGCTTCTAGAAATTATGTTAAGTATTCGTCCTACAGACGTTCTCGGAACGAGTCGGGCGGGTTTTGGATACGACACTGGATTTAATTACTGCTATCAACATTTACCAATAGCTTTTAAATGTAAACAATACATTAGTTATCAGTTGCTAAAAACGGTGAAGCAAGGCATGAGGAAACCGGCGCAGCTGAGAGACTTTTCAACGGTGTTTAAAGCCATGTCAGAGGCCTACAGGCGGTTTGAACTATGAGACCAGGTTGTTCATCAACCATACGATAAGAAGAATAAAATTTCGCCGCGTTGTCCCATGTAAAAGGTGGCGAACCTATTGCCATGTATAGGGCCTATTCCTATAGGCATTCTTGGTGACGTGAAAACAGGACTTCTCCGACAAAAGACTTTTTAGTTCGAGGCGAATGTAAGTTAAGTTTTTCTTCCATCGACCTCTAGTTTTTTCTTTCACGTATTTTGAACAAACCTAGGTTAAAAGTCCTGGGTTTGAATCATGGTTCAGGCAGTGTTATTGGGTTTTAGCATTAGGTAATCGGAGTCTTGTTTTGTGCCCGGTTAATGGCAATAGGCTCGCCTCCTATTTTACATTGGGAACTATAACTTATCTGGGGAAGGGTGTATTCCTACCTACTTCTTCGGGGAAAACAGGCGTGATGTGATCATGTTAATGTAAATGTAACATGTTTTTAGTTCTGTTTTTAACTAGAAGTTCTTAAGTACTTCAGGAAATACAAGTTCGATAGAAAATATTATCAGTTCTTACTATTGTTTCTGTAGCTTTTTAATCAGTTTTGGCGCGTACACGCCTGCGCACTCCTCTCATCTAATTTCATATCACCCGATCAACAAAGTGTTATCGCACGCAACGATATGCTTTCTAAAATTCCAATTTTCTTTTACATTGTCGTTTACAAGTGGACTGGCTCGCTTCGTATTTAATTCCTTATCAATGGTGCCACCGGTAGTCCCGTTATCTAATTTCTGAACGAATGGAGACGGCCATTTTGCCGGCAACCGTGACCAATGCTATACTTTGGTGTTCGACATTTTTAATATTGAACTCAAGTACCTACCTGCAGTCAAGTTGGAAAATAAATTAGTAGATATGTACTTAGACTTATTTACTTTTGACTTGTAAAAAAATGATTTTGAAATAGGTAAAAATAGAAATAATACTAGGTTTACGGATTTTTTGGTCCCGACGTCTCGAATCCTTCACAGCATTCATAGTTCACGGGCAGACTGAGGCGTTAAACGTCTAATTGGAACAATTACTATCAACTACCTTACATTTAAATTATTATTAACAATCCGATTGTTGACCGTGACTATGAATGCTGTAAAAGATTCGAAACGTCGGGACCAAAAAATCAATTAACACCGCGATAAAATCCGTAAACCTGGTATTATTTCAATGTCTATTATCGCAAATATTATACATTGAAATATATAGTATAAGTGATAATATAGTATAGAATATAGAAGTAATAATATAGTATAAGTGATAGGAATCATTAGGTAAATAGGTCCCCTTATCCTATATCTAGGACATCCTTCTCTCCACGACTACACAAGAGAGCAACAAGCTAGCCTGCGGGGTTACCATGTTTTTGCTTTGCAGGTCATTTGCCGCTGTAGAAGCGCGACTCCACACCACACTGCATGTAGCAGATTCTCGCTTCCACTACATAAAATGTCTTGTTTTAATAGCTAAGTAAAGGGGCACATCTAAAACTGCTTGGATTAAGGAGAATTAGCTACTGAAAAAACCCAGTAACACTTTGCCTGACCCGGGATTCGAAAAGGACCTCATGCTCGGTAGTCGCACTCACCGACTACTAGACTACTAGGCAGTCAAACTTCTATCAAAACATAAAACATAACATCACGCCTGTATTCCCCGAAGAGGTAGGCAGAGGTGCACATATAGTACACCCACATTTCGCCAGTTATGTTATTAGGTCCAATTGTAATAGGGGGCGAGCCTATTGCCATTAACCGGGCACAAATCCAGACTCCGTGCTGCTACTGAAAATTACCCAATGGAAAAAACCTAGTAACACTTTGCCCGACCCGGGATTCGAACCCAGGACCTCGTGCACAGCAGTCGCGCTTAGCAACCACTAGACCAACGAGGCAGTCAAACTTCTATCAATCCAATAATAACTTAGAATGTAATAGGTAAGTGTATAGATAGGTAGCTACGTAAAGTATGCAGTCACGAGGTGGTATCAATCACGTCTAGCCCAAATAAGAATCGTTTGAAAGTAACACCATTCGGATCTATTGTATCATGACACAAACTTCAGGTATTCGTCTTATTTGCTGTGAGTAGGAACCTACCTACATTTAAAAACAGACAATCAGACTCGAAAATTATCCACTACATTTAAATGCCTGCCAAAAATTGCGGGAATGTGAACATCATAATTATAACTAATAAAAAATTCATATCAAATAGCGCAATCTATCGGTGAAGTGTGCGAAACTAAATTGACATTATTGACACTGTCACATTTAAAAACAAAATCTGTCAAAATACGTCTAACTTTTAAAATAGGAAGGTATTTTTTTGAAAAATGCAAAGGAGCGTTCTAAAATCAAATCGCAATCTCGTTAAATATTCAGCACTTAGTATATTGCGGTACCCAGGCTCCAAAATGAAACTTTAAACCTGCCAATCAGCTTCCAGCATTCATAACACCACCGTTCCCCCTAGCATAGCTAAACCCGTTTTTTAAATATTTACAGCTTAGTTATATAGATACAAATTTTTGGTGCATGGCGGGTCGGTGCGGCAGTTACCATGGCAACCACGTCGTTGTTTTGCCGATCGGGCTTTGTCTATTCTTTTTTTTCTTGTTTTGCTTTTTTCGTACGGAAATATAGGCACAGGCATGGAGGCAGACAATGCCTTTTAGAATACATGTTAGATTTTCGTGTACGTATGTGTTCTGGATAACAATTTAATTGTAGCTACAGGTTTAAAATTTTGAAAAGCCTTTTACGAAGCTGAAAGCGCGGAATGCACTTTTATACAATGTTAGAGGTATCCTAAATATGTTTACATGTTTCTATTAAAGTACACCATACTATTTTATGAAGCTTTTAGTTTTATGTAGCACTGGGAAGCTGACTACATTCCATGTGACCCTTGCCATTTAGGTCTACTCTAACTGCAATGTTTGATGTGATATCGAAATCAAAACTCGGGTATGGCTTTTGATTGGACTTGGATTCTCTTCTTTTCAAATTCATGTGCGTACTATAAATTAGTTTTAAGTTGAAGAACACGGTGAAGGAAAACATCGCGAGGTAACCGGCCCACTTGAGAGATTTTTCAACGATGTGTAAAGCCATGTCAGAGGCCTACAGGCGGCTTAGACTCTGACTCCAGGTTGTTCATCGACCATACGGTAAGAAGTTGTTCAGATAATCGACGCTACACTGTATGGCGATTTTTATACTTAATATGTGCAAACGCCTAAACTTGAAGTTAGGCTGTTATCATTACGAAACAATGATGATAACGAGTGAGATACCTAGAATTGACCAACCCTTTCCTCCCATGGGTGTCGTAAGAGGCGAAAAACATAAAACATAACATCACGCCTGTATTCCCCGAAGGGATAGGCAGAGGTGCACATATAGTACACCCACATTCCGCCAGTTATGTTTCTAGGTCCCAATGTAATAGGGGCGAGCCTATTGCCATCAACCAAGCACAAATCCCGACTCCGAGCTGCTACTGAGAATTACCTAATGGAAAAACACAGTAACACTTTGCCCGACCCGGGATTCGAACCCAGGACCTCGTGCTCAGCAGTCGCGCTTAGCAACCACTAGGCAGCGTAAAAGGCGACTAAGGTAAAATCGAGAACATGGGCAGCAGCATATTCTGTAACTTCACCACCAATACTGCGCTTGCCAAGCGTGGGGATTATGGCAACCCTACCCTACTCTAAGGGTAAAAAGGTAGGCCTTTATTCAAGGACGTGATCTAACTGATGATGATGATAACAGGCTTTAGTTCTTCAAACTGTATCTCAATTATTTTCACGAAAACTGATTAACGACAGTAGCGACCACGTAAAATATTTGTATAGCAAACTATGCAGCGCCTCTAGTGGTCATGTGAGGAACTATAGTTTGCCAAACAAATATTTTACTTGGGCGCTTGCGAGGTTACGTGCGAAACCTCAAGGTTGGGGAATAGGGGTGTGTCCCAATGTAGGTAAATCATTGTAACTATCCCTGAGTAGAAAATATAGGTATGGTTTATTTTTCCTTACTTGTCTTATCATGTAAATAAACCCGGCCAAACCACATCTTAGAGTCTTTATCCCACTGTTAAACCCATTTTTAACCTTATTGACATATACAAGAAACTAACACACAATATGAAAAACAACAATTAATCATTCAAATACATCATTTCAAATGAGATTTTTCTTAAAATCTAAATCCTCTACGAAATGGAAAAATGTTGACACATCGAAAATCTAGGATACTATAAATCATCATAATTGTTCAAAAGGTCCGACATCATTTGACAGTAAATAATCGAGATCAGATTTGACCAAATATGCAATAAGCACGAGAATTACTTAATGTTTCTGAACGTAATAAAAGTTGCTATTATTAAAATTTGTATCATACCGATCTTTTTCTGTCATGGCAATTATTTGCGGTTATATTCACGAAACCTTACTGGTTGTTATAAATAGAACTGGTCGTGTCTAATCTATAGCTAGTACTCAGTGTTGA
This sequence comes from Abrostola triplasia, assembly GCA_946251915.1. NCBI lineage: Eukaryota > Metazoa > Arthropoda > Insecta > Lepidoptera > Noctuidae > Abrostola > Abrostola triplasia. Next base: position 10,504,846 of record OX276433.1, read on the forward strand.
TAAATAAATATTAATCATTTCCTAATTCAACAATTAAAGATATCTGTTTTAAATATTTGTTTATTACGTCCTGAAGCAATGTAAGTACCGAACTTTTTATTTTTGTTATCTTGCATGCAGTTCCTGTCGGTTGATAAGATTAACTGAGATAATACTACCAATTAGTTTATGGGTTAAATTGTTTACATAACATCACGCCTGTATTCCCCGAAGGGGTAGGCAGAGGTGCACATATAGTACACCCACATTTCGCCAGTTATGTTTTAGGTCCCAATGTAATAGGGGGCGAGCCTATTGTCATCAACCGGGCACAAATCCAGACTCCGTGCTGCCACTGAGAATTACCTAATGGAAAAACCCAGTAACACTTTGCCCGACCCGGGATTCGAACCCAGGACCTCGTGCTTAGCAGTCGCGCTTAGCGACCACTAGACCAACGAGGCAGTCATTAAATTGTTTATGTTATACAAAATAACATCACGCGTGTATGCCCCGAAGTGCTAGGCAGAGATGTAACCTTAATTTTTTATTTAAAATTTCAAATCGTTGTTTAATGCACTTACAACCTACATTTACAATTTTTTGATGCCAGTACTTCAACTTATTTTTTTTCTAATAAGTTCATATAAAAAATGTGAGCCAGATGTGGAACATCGTGTGTGTACAAGTAATATGCATAAAAGATAATATTATTACAGAAATTAAATATAGCCTAGTGAAAAAATGAAGTATTACGAATTTGTAATAAATAATATACTATTATTTAATATAATATATATGTATACCTCAGTAAAGCGTGGCGACCCGTCGCCACACCGTACACTCTACTACACATAAAATATATAGTATATGTATACCTTAGTATAGCGTGGCGACCCGTCGCCACGGCAAGCGTCGCCACGCCAACAATTCGGTTTACAAGTGAGCCTATAGCTGTTTCACATCAAAAGCTTTTGTCGTAGACTTTGTTGATGTGTGCATAATATAAGCATATTAAGTACAAGATTTTCATATTTTAGCGTGTTGTGGCCAGATGGCTACATGGCCGCAAAACGCTAAATTGGCCAATCTGATGGGCAATATTCTTAATCCGAATAGTGATTATCTAAGCACTATTCGAAATTAAGAAGATTTGTAAAGGACGAGTGCAATATGGTTCTTAAAGTTTGCCAGCGAGCAGTGAAACGCATTACTTTATGAGTGACACTATGTCAGCATTGGGAATTGGCTGCTGTGCTCCTCAACACAAATTGCCGATCTCGGCGAAAAACCTGCGAAACTTAAATTGGCTGGCTTCCGCATTTTGGATGAGCTATGGGCGAAAACAACCGCCCGTACCCAGCAACCGAGGAACGATGACTCCGAAAGATAGGGGTGACGTGACGAACTAGACTCCTATTGTAAAGAGTGGCGTCAAGTAGCTGTAGACCATAGATTTATAAAACCAAATTATTACTACTGTACTGTAGACAGAGATAGACGGAAGGAGGGAAGGGAGACCTTTGCCCTACAGTAGGCCAAAACGGGCTGATAATAATATAAAACCACAGCTTCCCCCGATTTGTGGCGTCGTCGCTCTTTGAACTGAGCTGCCGTGCCGGTTGGTGAACTGCGAATGAAACGTACTTTATTTATGTATTTTATTTTCAGATCATCGTTGGACATAATATCTAATATAAAACATAAAATATAACAATAATTCGCGAGTAAAATCTAAAAAGACAATGTCAGCTTTAACATATAAAAAACGTCAAGGTACATCGGCGATTCATGGCCATCTTCATAAGTCAACACTAATAAGTTTATTATATTTGAGAGCAAAATATGACGCAGAAGTAGAAGACTTCTTGTTAGCAACAAATATGGCCGAGGTAGGAGCGTTCGGTGACATTTGCTTCAGAATAAAACTCAAGGGGTTTGATAAACCTATCGCTGTGTTCTTACAAGCTAAATATCAAAAAAACGACAACTCGGTTCTAACACTTAACAGTAGAAACGATTTGGCCCAATGTTTTCACAGTTACTTGAATATACGACGCGCTTTCAAACCAGGCATTGAAGGCTTCTTTGAAGGTAACTTCGAAGAAATAGAATTTATGTTTGTTATTTACACGACAGCCAAACACGACGGTGACTCTAACAATAGATTGTATAAGAGCCCGATATCCAGTCACTTGAACAAGCTGATATCTACTAATAAGGATGGCCTACAACCGCGTTACAAACAGAGAGACGTGGACTTTTTGTACAACATTGTTTTGAAGGAACAACTCACCATGCTGGCTGAACAGTTGGCCAAGTTTCTTTGCGAAGATAACAATGGCGTCATGCCCATGGATAATGAACTAATGCAACGTTTTCACGTTATTTTGAGCCGATTTGTTGTCGACGTTTCCAATATTAAACTAAAAAATAAACCGAACGAACATCGTATCGCGAGCTTTCGATCAGACTTTTTTGACAATGATGACCAACTTGTAAAGTTTTTCAGAGGCGCACTCTACTTAGAGATAATTAAGAAACCAAAGTTAAACGACAATGAAATATATGACACATTGCAATTGTTTTTTAAGCGGCCTCCTAATGTGTACGTACTCAGCAAGTTGATAGGAAGCGTTTTCTCGTATGAAGATGACAAGTTAAAGTTTGTTCATGAGATGGACGAGAAATTAAACAAACAGTTAATAGAAGTTGAAGTCACTCAAGTTATGGTAAACGAAGCGATTAAAAAAGCTGCGGAGGAAATGTTAATGTCAAAGCCCTTCAAAGTCCCTGTTGAATTTGGAAATAAAGACTTGACTGTAAAATACAAAAAAGGTTCAAAAATCAAAAGTACGTTTAATTACCTCAATAAAAATATCACTGAATTATTTAACCATTCGAATGTACTGAAGATTGTTACTGTAGATGAGAACGTGGGAGATGAACTCCTGAAGCTATGTGGGGGTCTAGCTGGCGCTGTAGGTAATATATTAACTCTTGACGAACAAACCAATTTGTTAAAGTTCACTGATGACGTTGAGTCCTTAGCAGAGCTTTCCAAATCCCTGTATGTTGCATTGCAAAGTGAAATTCTCGAAAATAATTATCTTATGAATCAATACAGGTTTGATGTGAAAGTTAACTCGTTTCCAAAGCTTACATTTGACAGCAGAGAAGAAAATGACGATTTTGATGATATGAAGCGGGAAGTTACCGAGCTTGCATTACTGTTCGCAAACTTTCTTTGTCAAGACACTGATTGTGTAATGCCAATGGACAATACGCTCATATTGCGTTATCATGTCATCCTAGTTCAAAAAGCTATAAATGTCTCTGATATTCAACAAAGAAATGAAAAAGAAGAACATCGCATCGCTAGCTTTAAAAAAGACTTCTTTGAGGCGGAAGAAGAATACCTTATGTTATTTAAAAACGCTCTCTACATGGAGATAGTCAAAAAGCACAAGTTAGAAGACAATGAACGAAGAATCTTATTGGCAAATTTTTTTAAGGATACTTCTAATTTGACGATTCTCAGCAAATTGATTGGAAGCGTTGTTGCATATAAACAAGGCAAGTTACAGTTTGTTGATAAAGATAATGATTATGATCATTTAACACAACAACTTAACTTGGTAAAAAATTGTCAATCCTCGATAGATCAAGCAATAGCACTGGGTGGAAAAGAAATATTAATATCAAAACAATTCAAAGTTCCAGCTGCATTTGGCAATAAAGACGTGACCATAAAAGGCGAAAGTGATGCTAAAACGGAAGCATTGGTGCACTTTACAGCGAAAATAACTGAACTGCTAACTAGTACTACTGTTATAAATATCGTTACTATTGATGAATCCTTAGAAGAAGAATTTCTGGCAATCGCGTGTGGAATTGTGGGTAACCTGCTTGTGCATGACCAAAAAACTAATCTGCTAAAGTTCACTGATTACTCCGAATCACTGGAAGAACATTCAAAAAGATTGTTTGGCATATTGAAAAGTCAAATACTTAATCTGCATCAATATAGGTTCGACGTCAAAGTAAAGAACTTTCCGAAACTTACATTTGACAGTAGCGATCATGAAATAAGTTTTGTTGAGGAGTTTTTAAATAACCTGCTCTTCTACACGAGCCAAGCGAATGAAACCCAAGTACGAGACATTTTGAAAGGTGATATAGAAGACAATATTAGTCGCAGTGTTAACAACTGCCGAGTCACGTCTGACGCACTGTTTGTAATATACCACGACAATATACTAAAATGGTGGATGGAAGAAAAGGGTACGTGTCTTACTAAACATAGCCAAATATATGAATTAGCTGCCAAAAACATTGTCGACAAGCCTCTCATGACAATAATCAGTTTAATGTATCAACCGAGGATAAGGCACCATATTAAATGTACTTTTCAAAAATACGTCATTGATTCTCTAAAGCTACCTCCAGGAACTGTTGTCGTCACCGAGAGCATCGATCTAACTGTTGCTAAAATAGTTCAATATTTGAACAGTAAAGACCATGTAGTGCTAGATTTAGAATTTATGTTAAACCTGCAAGTAAACGAATTCTCCTCATTGTGCGATGAATTGACAAACACAGATGAGCAAAAAGTACTCATTTTTTTATGCAATGCTAAACCGAGTCATAGAAACTGGTCGAACCGGTTAAAAAATATTGCTAAATCGTTGAATGGAAAATATACAGTAATGGTTACTCACAAGATATTAGTTGAATTTATAAGGGAACAATTCGTACAGTTTAATAACAGCATTTACGACCCGAAAATCAATTTGATGGATCTAACGGAAGAGACACGGAAGTATATATTACAAAATGCTACAGTTACATTTCAAGGAGAAGAAGTCAGCTTGAATTTGATCTTAGATGATGAATCGATGAAATATGTAGAAGGTGAAGTTTTATATAAGTTTATAAATAATGAATCGGTCGTACTAGGTAAGTACGTCGGTAGTTTAAATTACGATCAAGTAAAACACTTATATGTTGACAGAATGGCATACAGCCCTTATTATCGCAGACGGATTCCGTTAATGTCTCTTTACGACATACAAGGCGATGTCATACTTATAACAGCAGAATCTGGAATGGGCAAGTCAACTCTACTCACTCATTTATCACATAGAGCCAAGAAATACGATCCCAAAGTTTGGATAGCACGAATAAACTTATTGGATCACTGTGAACAATTCCGCAAGTGGCAGACAGCCGAAACTTATGTTGATACAACAGAGTGTTTAATGTTCCTATTTCGAGTGCTACTTAAAATGGATCGGATCAAATGTTTTGGTATAAGCCTGAATACTTCAACTAGTGTTGTGTATCTTAGTAATTACTGTATTGGCGATGAAAGCTCTATATTCGAGATGAAAATGTTCGTACACTTTTACAACAGCAGAAATCTAATATTTTTGTTTGATGGCTTTGACGAAATCTATCCGCATTATTCAAAAGAAGTGCTGGGTTTATTTAACGTTGTAAGAGAACAAATGGCCGTCGCCCCACGATTAAAATACACGACAGTACGTGAAGGGCCTAAACTGTGGATCGCAAGTGGATCGAATGTAGAAGTTAAATCTATTCTAGAAAGAGAATTCAGTGCATCTTTGGGCTTAGAAATGTTCTCTAATCTGGAGGTGGAACAATATTTAAATTTATATTGGGAATCGAAACTGACAATAGATGTAAGGAATAAAAATACTCTTAATAATTTGCTTAAAATTGTTAATAATATCGAACAATGTTTAGATATGGAAGATTACTTCTCAGATAATTCCTGCTTAATAATATGTGTTACTCCAACGTTATATTCAATAAGAAAACTTAAACATAAGATGGAATATTGTTCTCTTTCTGACAAAAACTCTGTTCGTAAATTAATACGTAAAGTTCTCGACGTTCTTCTGCTTTATTATTTTAAAGAACCTTATTCCCCATTACATTTGTATTTGATATCTTATTACTTATTCAATATCATAAAAGACGTTAATAACACTCCTCTCAAAAGGAATCTGGGTATCAACAGAGAAATTGAAATTTACGATCAGTTTATTGAAAATAAACTGAAAAAAATTGGTGTACGCAACCCTGACAATCTTCAAATTCGTCACAAGACACGCATTGATTTTTTCGCAACCTATCGGCAATTAGGAGCCTGTGTTCTTTTTCCTGAATATTTACAGACGTTATTGACTATGAAGGACGTGAGAGCAATCGTAACCAGCACGGCTAGAATAAAAGAAGGGAAAGACAAGACTGGCATCATTAGTGGTGTATTGAATTATATTCCGCCCAGCAGCGAACGTTCATCGGCTGAAACCAAGACTCCGCATGATGTCCCGATATTCCTTCACTTGACATTTGCAGAATGCTTCGCCGTCCGACACATTTGCCATTTATTAAAGACTTGCAGGGAAGACGAGGAAAAACAGAAATCAATTTGGGATTTTATTATAAATGTGATATTCGATAAATGTAGTAAAAACGTTCAAGATGTTTTGAGTTACGTGATACAGGAGGATGATACAATGAAAATGATTATCAAAGAAAATGAATTGATAATCTTTGATTTACTATCAAAATTGAGATTTGGTGACAAGGTTAAATCGAACCCCAACGAAGCAGTTAAAAAGAAATTAAGAAGATTCATTCTCACAGTAATGGATCACGATATGGGTTATTTAGGGCGAAAGATACACAATATAAGTGTAATTTTAGGATTAATTTAAGTGGGATGACTTGGTTGTGACTTGTGAGCCTAACTAAGTGCGATAAGTTGCCATAGTTTGAAATCACGCTTGTGTGACCTGCGGAGCTACTATGAACTTTAAATCCAGGACATTTTCGTCGTGGGGTTTCGTACGCAGTAATGGATGGACAACCTTCCTCGGACGCGCCGCGAAAAGTGCTTGATCCATATCAATCGATATAAAGGAACAACGGCGATAAAGCGTTATTAAGTTGTTCTGTCTCACGAAATCCGTTGGCTCTCGCTGTAGTTATAACGTTTACTGGATAAGCGCACTTGACTTGTGTGTTGCCGTGTCGCAACCGGCAAGTAATGCACACTAAAACAATGTGCATTGTGCATGTGCACGAAACTTTTATACGCACATGACAACATTCGTCGTCAAACCGTCAAATGGACTCGGGAGATAGAACTACTATGCCCAACTATTGTTGGATTTAAATATTATTTGTGACATCCGAAGATACCTAAACAATGAAAAATTGGGTCAAAAGGAATATTAGGTGTCATATACTACACTCCTATCAAAACGAAACTGGGTATCAACAGAAAAAAACTGAAAAAAATCGGTTTACACAACTCTGCAAACCTTAAATTTCATAACAAGGTACGCGTTGATTTTTTCGCAACTTACCAATTATTAGCCTTCGGCAGTTCGGGACGAGATCTTCAGTTTGTATTATAATATATCGTAGTTAATATAGTGAATTTATTTTAATAATAAATTGTCCTTTTTGTTATATGAAACGTATTCTTCCGAGGTTATCGTGAAGACGTGGAGGTAGATTTTAATCAGTCATCAAGACTCCCGCCATGGCATCAGTGGTCCAGTGGTCCAATGATACTTCATTGAAGTGGTTAGTTGTCTAATTTCAGTCATATTATTTATAATTCTAGTTTATTATCTTTAATGGTTTGTGACATCCTAGCTCAGAGATTTCCAGACGTTTTATCGCATAAACCACTTTCAAAATTTAGCTTTCTTTATATATGGTCTGCCGCAGTCAGCCCCAAGAGGGGCTTTTACTGCTTTACCGGACTTTATGGCGAGACCCAAGAGCCTCCAGGCGCAAAATTTAGCTTGTTCTAGTGGACTAACTGCATCTACATTTCCACCATATTCCCAAAACTCTACAATAAATGTGAAGACTAGATATAAGCCTACAGTGATAGGTGAATTCAAGCCAGTATTTTAGTTCTTCACTATCGAAAGCAGGTATATTTTCAAGGACCTCCGCTTACAAATTGTGGACCCCCATTTTTTGTAGCGCCAACGTAGACCCCCGTCGAGTCTCCCGTAGACCCCTGGGAGTCCACCTGGACCTTTGGGAACTAATGCTCTAGTTTACAAACCTCACGCTCAGGACACACTAGATTAACGACGCAGTCACTGTACAAGACTAAAGAAGAATATACAAACATATTAAAATACGGTACTGATTGAAGAACCAAAAAGTGATCTAACATGATTTATTTAAATATTGCCTATACATAATAAAATTTACAAAACAAAGAGTTTGCTCTATCCCTTGAGGCCGTCTTGTAGTCCGTAGCCGGGTCCAGTCGGTTCTTCAGTCAAGGATGTGAGGCCCCCTAGGGGTTCCGACGCGAATCTTCCACTCCTACAAAAACATAACAACAGTATATTATGTACTTTATCATCCTCAGATGTCCACTGTTAAACAGAGGCCTCCCCCTTAGGTAGGAGGGGAGGGTTGCTATAATCCCCACGCTTGGCAATTGGTCAATTTTAGGCCGGATGCCACTCGGCAAAATACTATATACCGATTTTACTCACGTGTATATTCGGGGATGTCCCGACTAGTTTTTACAACATACATAACATCACGCCTATATTCCCCGAAGGGGTAGGCAGAAGTGCACATTTAGTACACCCACATTTCGCCACTTTTGTTTAAGGTCCCAATGTAATAGGGGGCGAGCCTAATGCCATCAACCGGGCACAAATGCAGACTCCGTGCTGCTACTGAGTATTATTATATTACCTAATCGACAAACCCAATAATACTGCCCGACCCGGGAATTGAACGCAGAACCTCTCGAATAAAGAATATAATTCATACCTAGGGCCTGGCTTCGGTTTCTCGTCTCTCTTCAGCTTTTCAATGATCTCCTTTGTGTCCTCTACTGTCAGATCTTCCTGCAATATCCAAAACAGACAGCATTACAGTTGATTTTTCAAATTAATTCACACAAATATTAAATCTTTAGTGAATTTTATTTTTGTATCTCTCAGTGCTTTATATTATGCCCAGGATCCCACTGTAAGGGTGCTTCGTTCGCGTTTCTTATACGTAATTATCGATTGAGTAATATGATCCCGGAGGGTCGCCATTATTTTGGCCGCAAGTATTTTGAATTTAACCGGAATATTGTGTTGCACCCTATATTAAACGCCTGTATTTCCCGAAGGGGTAGGCAGAGGTGCACATATAGTACACCCACATTTCGCCAGTTATGTTTTTTTGAGGTCCCAATGTAACAGGGGGCGAGCCTATTGCCATCAACCGGGCACAAATCCAGACTCCGTGCTACCACTGAGAATTACCTAATGGAAAACCCAGTAACACTTTGCCCGACCCGGGATTCGAACCCAGGACCTCGTGGTCAGCAGTCGCGCTTAGCGACCACTAGACCAACGAGTCAGTCAGATTTTTTTCAGTGTTCGGTTTTGGTGAGAAAATAAATTATTTTTATTATTTTAATATAATTATTAACTTTAAAAAGACGATTTTTGGGGCGACATTACGTTCATTTGTTTTTTGAATAAAATATCGGTCAAATGAAGGATAAGCATCTAAAGAACATAAAATGGTAGGGTTGCCATTAAAATTTTTTTACGTAACCGTTTATATACAGGCACAGCTTTGGGACAATTATATGTTCATAGCGTAGTTTCATGAACTATACATCTAATAAATGTTACTATATTCTATACTAGATACAGAAACACATTAATTACATAAATCGTAATATCACGACTGTATTCCCCAAAGGTAGGGTAGACAGAGATGTCTAATACAATGACTACTTAATATATTATTATGTGGTAATGGGAACTATGGACTTACATAGTAATCGTCGTTGACTTGGACCATTGGAGCATTCACACAGGCACCGAGACACTCAACCTGAAATGAGCAATAAAAATTAATATAATTTTTGCTGAGTGGCATCCGGCCTAGATTTGACCACCCCTTTTCCTCCCATGGGTGTCGTATGAGGTACGATTAAGGGAAAATCCAGAAGATAGGCAGCAGCATCTTCTGTAACTACACTACCAATATCCCCAAGCCGCTTGCCACAATGTGACTTTACTAATGTTATTATTATTATTATTATTTTTTTTTTATGTTGAATTAGTTTTTTATTTACAAGGTTATTTACAATTCTTAAAAATAAATATATACAAAAATAAAAAATTTAAACTAAAAATTATGTTATTATTATGATAAATGATTTTATTTCCGTAAATAGGTTTAAAAAAAACACTTTTACACGTCATTTTTTAAAAACTAGATGGCGTCATATTATTTACTCAGATATTCTTAGACACTACTGACTAACAGTGATTGAGGAAATCCTATGGAAACCTGGATTTAATAGTAGGTATGATATCGCCAACCCGCAGTGAGCGATTTTACTATTGACACAATAAAGTTGACCAACTGACTATATTGTATGTTAAAGTTGCCTAACTGACTATATTTTATTATTAAAGTCGACTAATTGACTATATTGTATTATTAAAGTCGACTAATTCACTATATTGTATGTTAAAGTTGCCTAACTAACTATATTTTATTATCAAAGTCGACTAATTGACTAAATTGTATTGTTGAAGCTCACCTCAGACACTGAGAACTTTCCACAAGGGCTGTTGCCTCCGACGTGACACTGGGTTCCTTCAGTGATCGCCTTGAGGACAGCATCCGAGCCGCGCAGCCAGCAGGGCGTGGTCGTGCATACTTGGACGTGGTACTTGCCGATTGGTCGCCTGTAAACAGATTATTAAGATTACTTCAACAAAGTTGTTGTACGAACAGGGCTGTACCATTAATTGTGGCTGATGTGCCCAACAGTATTGTTCAGGGAAGCAACAGGATCTAAAAGTAAACTGTAAATTAGCTACCAGTGATAGCTAAGTAGTAAAACAATTAGATTAGTGAGACAAAGGTAGCTTGTTCAGACTCCGGCATGCACAAATGTCTTTTCGAATTCACGTGAATTTCATTTCAATCAAATTAGATTTTTAAATTACTACTTATTATTGAATAAAGGCCTCCCATTACAACACCACTGAACGAAAAGAACCGATAACTGCTGGAGAAGAAATGTTCTTCAATGGTGGCTTGCCAATACTGCATCTTCCGTGTTAAGCTTTAGCGGGCCTCCCAGGTGGACCAACAATATTGACAGAGTTGCGAGCAACTGGTGGATACAAATGGCAAGTTGCCGTTTCATTTGGAGTTCTAAGGGGGAGGCCTAAAACAGTGAATGTCTACCATCTAATGATGAGCCAATAAAACCAAATGTTAAAAACTGACCTGATAAACATAGTGTAGAAGGTAGCCACTTCATACACCCTCATACGAGGAAGGTTCAGGATTTCAGCTACTTTGTGCATGGCAGAGATGGGTAACCAGCCTCCACTCTGACGCTGAGCCAAGTCCAGCATAGGGATCATAGCACCTCTCTTGTGGCCTTCAGGATAGATGTCTAAGAGGGCTTTGACTCTCTGTAAAATGAATATGTGTTGTTAAAACATTTTTATGGCTGGTGTATGGCAGCAGAAGAATAAAATAATAAGAATTTTTAAATAAATATTCAAGATAGCTAGTGCCCTTGTTTTTTATAGTCTTGGTGCAGCACTGCCATGCCTCCTTGCATCTTTTGCAGTAAACAAAATTAGTAAGTAAGCTGTAAACAAGTTGACTTGATCAGAATATACATAAGAGTCAAGTTCTAGTGAGGTTTTACTTATGAAGAGCTAGTTTGTTGTACAATCTAAAATACCACGACATTTTTGTTGTTCATCCTGATAGATTGCTATTTAACCTAAAATTGTCGCCTATCAAAAATGTCGCCTTATTTAATTAAAAAGTCATTGGCAGTATGTAAACTAATATAAAACCTCAATCTTCTGTCAAACTTATGGATTATATTTGAATTAAGAGCGTCAAAAAGAAGAATGTTTTGCAAAACAGATGACTGTCACTAACCTTTTGATTAGCTTCAGTGAATTCGAATGGGACATTAGGGTTGTCCTCAGGCGTATCACGGTGGACGAACAGACTGTCATGCTGAAGAACTGAGCTGGTTTGTAGACTCCTGGACGACGCACGCCACTGTAATTGAAAATATGAACACAAATCACTAGGGTAAGCGCACAAACGTCATAAACGTTATTATATAATACAATTGTTTACAAGAATAACTACATTAAATTAGTGTTTTATCTCACATACCAGACCCTGAACTCCAGTCCTGAGGCTGGATAACATGTTTAATTTTACAATATTATTCTAATTTAAACGAGAATAATATTGCGAAGGCGAAGCACTGTTCGCGAACACTGTATTGTGGCTAACTTCAGTTAAGTGTTATTGAAAATGAAAGATACGTTTACGTTCGTAAACCCATTATCGATAAGTATACCTCTGCCTACAATTATTTTATCACTACTCGATAGATTTCTGTCTATATTGTGGTTTGTAATATCTGTTATAATGTACAACGGGTTTAGACAATTGCTCTGTTTATAAATAAATAAATAAACTGGAAACATATTAAATTAGACTGTTCAGATGCATTTTCTAAACAATTAAAAAACAAAAGCAACAGAGGAACTACGTTGAAGCGGATTTCTTCTTAACATTACTTTTGACGTTGCGCAGGTACCTACATATTACAAAGAAATATATCTATTCAACCATACACCTACGATGATTTGCGATTCAGTTTCAGAACGTTCAACGCCTGCCTACCGACATCAAAAACTATTAACTTCACGTCGAATAAAAAAAATAAGTTATGAAATATTTTTAACAATTTATATTACATGATAAACACATGTTAACTTACGTTAAAAAGAAATAAAATAAACCCAAAATGGATAAACATAAAAATTAAGCATTGAAGTTAATGCAATGTAATTTAACCTTGCAACCTTTACATAAAGTTTTAACTCAAATATAGAATAGATAATTTATTATTCATATTGCGATCGCTTTTTTAATTATTACTGAAATAATACAGTCATGTTACATAGACTGTGGTAATAATTCGACAATAATGAAAAATGTAACGCAGTAATAAATAGGTGCCTTTTATATATAATACTGGTTTACTTATCTTGTAGCGCCTAATGCATTATAATATTTTAGAATTATTTTGCTTACCTGCCTTATATTGCCTTTATTCATACATAGTATATACATTAGACACGCCTGTTGCCCAGAGGGGTAGGCAGATACCACGTTTATATTCGTGTAATGACATTTTCATTTTCCCCTGCTTTAACTGAGATTTTCGGAGTGGATTCTTTTGTTGAAGATAACAGGTTCAATCGTGTTAGCTGTTTAACACCCTTGACTCAAAATCGGCAAACCTACATAAAATGACACTAGTTTTGTCTTACCGGTACCCCTGTCTGTCTATTATGGACAGTTACACCTGTCTACGCTTCCGTGGAATACAGGCATGACGAAAATGTACATGTACCTAATAAAAATAATTGTCTATTTCTCACCACAAACCAAAGCTAAGAGTAAAAACTCTGGTTGTGGATCGCTGGAATCTGTGGTAGGTAATGAAAACCTGTCATACAGGTCTCCAGGTTTCCAACTCTCGGAACCAGTAATCAAAACAGTAGCTATGCTAAAAAACATAGAAAAAGCAGAATATTTACTTAACAAGAGAAATGACGCTGGCAATTATATATATTACTATTTATATTAGTAATAAGTTGCTAATTAAGCGGTCAATTCTATTAGCACATCCCCCTTTGACAATGATAGTGCATTTGAAATGTTAAAATTTAAAATTAATATAATATAAATGTAACATTAAACATTAACGCTTTTGAAGTTAGGTAGCGCTCATAAGAAATCAGCGTCAGTTGATGATTAATAAATCGCAATTACTGTATAATATTTTTTTATTTTTTTACAAGTAACATTGACTCATATTGTTAGTAATATACAAAATTTAAGACTATGTTAGTAGCACACAACTATATATATAAAATTTTCGTGTCAGTTTTCGTTCCCATACTCCTCCGAAACGGCTAGACCGATTCTCATGAAATTTTGTGAGCGTATTGAGTAGGTCTGAGAATCGGCCAACATCTATTTTTCATACCACGAAATTCACGCGGACGAAGTCGCGGGCAACAGCTAGTATTAGTATATTTATGTACATGAATCACCGTTGTACCGTTACTCCATGGGTTATGGCACCACAGTGATTCATGTACACACAGTCTAGCCTATCCGCAGTCATGGCCAGGAGTCCCTTTTTATATTATTGTACTCTGTGCCCAGGAGGCAGTTGAAACTAGCCCGAATCCTGCGCACCAGGGATGCACACTGTTATCTCATTGTAATGTCGATCTTAATTACATAGTCACATTATCTGTGCCTGGAACGCCACAGTCTAAAATCATGAGTATGACAATCTCACTAGGTTCAAAGCGGCAAACTTATTAAGTTGTTCCTGTCCTATTATTAAATATAATAATAATGACTGACAATAATACATATAAGCGCGCAAGAAATATTAAATTGATTGCAAGAATTCGAAAATGATAGTTTTTTCCCTCTTACCCTCGTCTATGAGCCATACTGGCTTCCGATATGAGCCGTCATACCGTTATCTGTGCGCATACCGGGATTACCGGGTCCCGGTATGAAAACGCACTATTAATGTTTATGAATAGATAAATTGCTATAAAATGCCAACAGCTTTTGATTATATTATAATATACTAAACAAATCGTAAACATTGAGTTCAAATTACGTCGCCGCCCACGGACATTGTTAACGTAAAATAAATGTGGATTTTGTGTTTATTTTTGTGATTGTATAAACTAATCACACAGTATTGTTACATAAATGTTTATAAAATCATATCGAGTTTCCAAAATTTTGTAAAAAAATACCTCAGACATTAGTGATATCTTAAAAAGTATAACATGTGATTGTCAGCTAATGGCACTTCTATTCAAAAATATACTACCCATATTAATCGGTTTTTGCAAATATAAACGGTTGCCTGTGTGCTTTATCGATGTTATTCCGACATCACTACGGTTTTGTAGGTATTTAGATAAGACTGAAATCGTAGCCTTGCGCTGAGGGCACGCTTTTGAATTTTTGACGTCGCGGTGAAACGATTAATTTGTCAAGCTCACAAGTCGCAACGGAATAATCCCACTTTCTTAAATTAAATTAATCCCAAAACTACACTTATGTTGTGTATCTTTCGCCCTAAATCACATAGGTCGTGATCCATTGCTGTGAGAATGTATCTTCTTAATTTAGTTTTAATTGCTTCCTTAGGGTTTGGTTTAACCCTGTCACCCCATCTCAATTTTACGAGTAAATCAAAGATTATCAATTCATTTTCTTTGATAATCATTTTCATTGTATCATCCTCCTGTATCGCGTAACTCAAAACATCTTGAACGTTTTTACTACATTTATCGAATATCACATTTATAATAAAGTCCCAAATTGATTTCTGTTTTTCCTCGTCTTCCCTGCAAGTCTTCAATAAATGGCAAATGTGTCGGACAGCGAAGCATTCTGCAAATGTCAAGTGAAGGAATATCGGGACATCATCTGTAGTCTTCGTTTCAGCCGATAAACGTTCGCTGCTGAACAGTTGTTTACGTTCAACATGAGACAGGCGGCTTAGGAGTCCGGTGTACTGACCTCGGAGAGCTGAAAGACGTTTGGAATGAAGATTTCGAGTCGAAATATAATTCAACACACCACAAATGAAGCCAGTCTTCTCTTTTCCTTCTTTTATTTTAGCTGTACTGGCTACGATTGCTCTTACGTCCTTCATAGTCATTATTTTTTCTATATCTTGAGGAAAAACAACATAGGCTCCTAATTGATAAGTTGCGAAAAAATCAACGCGTACCTTGTTATGAAATTTAAGGTTTGCAGAATTGTGTAAACCTAAATTTTTCAGTTTATTTTCAATAAACTGATCATAAATCTCAATTTCTCTGTTGATACCTAGTTTCCTTTTGATAGGAGTGTTATAAACGTCTTTTATGATATTGAATAAGTAATCAGATATCAAATACAAATGTAAAGGGGAATAACGTTCTTTAAAATAATAAACCAGAAGAACGTCGAAAACTTTACGTATTAATCTACGAACAGAATCTTTGTCAGAAAGAGAACAATATTTTATCTTATGTTTAAGTTTGCTTATTAAATATAACGTTGGAGTAACACATTTTACGAAGCAGGAATTATCTGAGAAGTAATCTTCCATATCTAAACATTGTTCGATATTATTAACAATTTCAAGCAAATTGTTAAGAGTATTTTTATTCCATACATCTATTGTCATTTTCGATTCCCAATATAAATTAAAATATTGTTCCACCTCCAGATTAGAGAACATTTCTAAGTCGAAAGATGCAACGAATTTTCTTCCTAGAAAAGGTTTAACTTCTGCATTCGATCTAGTTGCGATCCACAGTTTAGGCCCTCTACGTACTGTCGTGTATTTTAATCGTGGAAAGATGGTCATTTGATTCCTCACAAAATACAATAATGTCAGCACTTCTTCTGAATAATGCGAATAGATTTCGTCAAAGCCATCAAATAAAAATATTAGATTTCTGCTGTTGTAAAAGTGCACGAACATTTTCAACTCGAATATAGAGCTTTCATCGCCAGTACAATTACTAAGATACACAACACCGGTTAAAGTATTCAGGCTTATACCTAAACATTTGATCCGATCCATTTTAAGTAGCACTCGAAACAGGAAGATTATACACTCTGTTGTATCAACATAAGTTTTGGCTGTCTGCCACTTGCGGAATTCTTCACAGTGATCCAATAAGTTTATTCGTGCTATCCAAACTTTGGGGTCGTATTTCTTGGCTCTATGTGATAAATGAGTAAGTAGAGTTGACTTGCCCATTCCAGGTTCTGCTGTTATAAGTATGACATCGTATTGTATGTCGTAAAGAGATATTAACGGAATACTTTTTTGACAATTAGGGCTATATGCCATTCTGTCAACATAAAAGTGTTTTACTTCATCGTAATTTAAACTACCGACGTATTTACCTAGTACGACCGATTCATTATTTATAAACTTATGTAAAACTTCACCTTCTACATATTTCATCGATTCATCATCTAAGATCAAATTCAAGCTGACTTCTTCGCCTTGAAATGTAACTGTAGCATTTTGTAATATATACTTCCGTGTCTCTTCCGTTAGATCCATCAAATTGATTTTCGGGTCGTAAATGGTGTTATTAAACTGTACGAATTCCCTTATAAATTCAACCAATATCTTGTGAGTAACCATTGCTGTATATTTCCCATTCAACGATTTAGCAATATTTTTTAACCTGTTCGACCAGTTTCTATGACTCGGTTTAGCGTTGCATAAAAAAACGAGTACTTTTTGCTCATCTGTGTTGGTCAATTCATCGCACAATGAGGAGAATTCGTTTACTTGCAGGTTTAACATATATTTTAAATCTAGCACTACATGGTCTTTACTGTTCAAATACTGAACTATTTTAGCAACAGTTAGATCGATGCTCTCGGTGACGACAACAGTTCCTGGAGGTAACTTTAGAGAATCAATGACGTTTTTTTGAAAAGTACATTTCATATTGTGCCTTATGCTTGTTTGATACATTAAACTGATTATTGTCATGAGAGGCTTGTCGACAATATTTTTGGCTGCTGGTTCATATATTTGGCTAAATTTCGTGAGACACGTACCCTTTTCTTCAATCCACCATTTTAGTATATTGTCGTGGTATATTGCAAACAGTGCGTCAGACGTGACTCGGCAGTTGTTAACACTGCGACTAATATTGTCTTCTATATCACCTTTCAAAATGTCTCGTACTTGGGTTTCATTCGCTTGGCTCGTGTAGAAGAACAGCTTATTTAAAAACTCCTCAACGAAATTTATTTCATGATCGCTACTGTCAAATGTAAGTTTCGGAAAGTTCTTTACTTTGACGTCGAACCTATATTGATGCAGATTAAGTATTTGACTTTTCAATATGCCAAACAATCTTTTGGAATGTTCTTCCAGTGATTCGGAGTAATCAGTGAACTTTAGCAGTTTAGTTTTTTGGTCTTGCACAAGCAGGTTACCCACAATTCCACACACGATTGCCAGAAATTCTTCTTCTAAGGATTCATCAATAGTAACGATATTTATAACAGTAGTACTAGTTAGCAGTTCAGTTATTTTCGCTGTAAAGTGCTCCAATACTTCCGTTTTAGCATCACTTTCGCCTTTTATGGTCACGTCTTTATTGCCAAATGCAGCTGGAACTTTGAATTGTTTTGATGTTAATATTTCCTTTGCACCCAGTGCTATTGCTCGATCTACCAACGATTGACAAACTTTTACAGAGTTTAGTTGTTGTGTTAAATGACCATAATCATTATCTTTATCAACAAACTGTAACTTGCCTTGTTTATATGCAACAACGCTTCCAATCAATTTGCTGAGAATCGTCAAATTAGAAGTATCCTTAAAAAAAATTGCCAATAAGCTTCTTCGTTCATTGTCTTCTAACTTGTGCTTTTTGACTATCTCCATGTAGAGAGCGTTTTTAAATAACATAAGGTATTCTTCTTCCACCTCAAAGAAGTCTTTTCGAAAGCTAGCGATGCGATGTTCTTCTTTTTCATTTCTTTGTTGAATATCAGAGACATGTATAGCTTTTTGAACTAGGATGACATGATAACGCAATATGAGCGTATTGTCCATTGGCATAACACAATCAGTGTCTTGACAAAGAAAGTTTGCAAACAGCATTGCAAGCTCGCTAACTTCCCGCTTCATATCATAAAATTCGTCATTTTCTTCTCTGCTGTCAAATGTAAGCTTTGGAAACGAGTTAACTTTTACATCAAACCTGTATTGATTCATAAGATAATTATTTTCGAGAATTTCACTTTGCAATGAAACATACATGGATTTTGAAAGCTCTGCTAAGGACTCAACGTCATCAGTAAACTTTAACAAATTGGTTTGTTCGT
This sequence comes from Abrostola triplasia, assembly GCA_946251915.1. NCBI lineage: Eukaryota > Metazoa > Arthropoda > Insecta > Lepidoptera > Noctuidae > Abrostola > Abrostola triplasia. The sequence goes on from OX276433.1 coordinate 10,523,890, forward strand.
CAAGAGTTAATATATTACCTACAGCGCCAGCTAGACCCCCACACAGCTTCAGGAGTTCATCTCCCACATACTCATCTACAGTAACAATCTTCAGTACATTCGCATGGTTAAACAATTCAGTGATATTTTTATTCAGGTAGTTAAACGTGCTTTTAATTTTTAAACCTTTTTTGTATTTTATTGTCAAGTCTTTATTTCCAAATTTAACAGGCACTTTGAAGGGTTTTGACATTAAAATTTCCTCCGCAGCTTTTTTAATCGCTTCGTTTACCATAACTTGAGTGACTTCAACTTTTATTAACTGTTCGTTTAATTTCTCGTCCATCTCATGAACAAACTTTAACTTGTCATCTTCATATGAGAAAACGCTTCCTATCAACTTGCTGAGTACGTACACATTAGGAGGCCGCTTAAAAAACAATTGCAATGTGTCATATATTTCATTGTCGTTTAACTTTGGTTTCTTAATTATCTCTAAGTAGAGTGCGTCTCTGAAAAACTTTACAAGTTGGTCATCATTGTCAAAAAAGTCTGATCGAAAGCTCGCGATACGATGTTCGTTCGGTTTATTTTTTAGTTTAATATTGGAAACGTCGACAACAAATCGGCCCAAAATAACGTGAAAACGTTGCATTAGTTCATTATTCATGGGCATGACGCCATTGTTATCTTCGCAAAGAAACTTGCCCATCTGTTCAGCCAGCATGGTGAGTTGTTCCTTCAAAACAATGTTGTACAAAAAATCCACGTCTCTCTGTTTGTAACGCGGTTGTAGTCCATCCTTATTAGTAGATATCAGCTTGTTCAAGTGACTGGATATTGGGCTCTTAAACATTCTATTGTTGGAGTCACCGTCGTGTTTGGCTGTCGTGTAAATAACAAACATAAATTCTATTTCTTCGAAGTTACCTTCAAAGAAGCCTTCAATGCCTGGTTTGAAAGCGCGTCGTATATTCAAGTAACTGTGAAAACATTGGGCCAAATCATTTCTACTGTTAAGTGTTAGAACCGAGTTGTCGTTTTTTTGATATTTAGCTTGTAAGAACACAGCGATAGGTTTGTCAAACCAGTCACGCGCGACAACTCGCCGCGAGCGCACATTGTACAGTTACTCCGTACCGCTTGTTGTGTTTTGTTTTTGAAGTACCCACATAAATTAATATGGATGAAGTTATAAGTGACGAGGATTATTTACCGGATAAAAGTAATAGTGAGAGCAATACAATGAGTAGTGAAATAAGTAGCCAAAACGTTGTAGGCAAGAGGCCGAGAGAAAAGAGTGATGAAAGTAGCGAGGAGGGATTTATTACTGTTACCAGGAGGCGACCAAAACGTCTGTTGCGAAGCGATTCTGGGAATGGAAATGAACTTAGTAACGGAAGCAACCAAGAAAGACAGGAAGTTAATGATATGGATGAAACATATAAATTATGTATGACATCTTTGCAAGTACTCCCGAAGCAGATGGCATTGGCGAAATTGTTAAAAAATAAAAACATAAGCAATGTGTTAAGGATTGTCTATAAAGGCCCTTACAAGGTATTTATTCATTTTGCCAATAAAGAACAAGCCGAAAAGTTAGTCAATTGTCAGGAACTGCTAAGTCTAGGAATAAGAGTTCAATTTACCAATCAGATTAACTTTTCGTATGGAATCATTAGAGGTATTGACCTGGAACTTAGTGAGTCAGAAGTATTAGAAACTTTGGATAGTTCATATAAAATAATATCTGTTAGAAGACTCCGACGTATGAACCAAGACGGTAAATGGGTGGAAAGTGAAACTATGCGAGTTTGTTTCGAAAGCTCTTCTTCCCCAACTACTATTTATGCCTATGCATGCCCGGTTAAAGTGGAACGCTACGTATTCCCAGTCACTCAATGCTCATCGTGTTGGAGTTATGGTCACATAAAAAAATTTTGCCCAACGAATAAAACTCTTTGCCCAAAATGTGGTAAAGCACATGAAAACTGTGAAACCAATGAATTTGTTTGTCTAAATTGCAAAGGCCCACATATGGCTTTGGACAAGTCGTGCCCTTCATTTTTGAAAGAAAAAAAGGTTCGCGATCTAATGAGTGAAGAAAATATTCCATACAGAAAAGCCTTACAATTAGTTCTGAAAAATCACTATGATTCTGTGACACACCCGGATACAGAAATGTTAGATTCTGACAAAACAAACCAAGATAAATCGCAGCCAGTTTTAGGAAGAACTTATAGCAGTGTTGTTTGCTCTAATAACAAAGAATTCAAAAAGTCATCAATTATTACAAATAACCAGGAAACAGAGGAAAATATACATAATGAGAATAGACCAAAGTCAAACGGCAATAAAAACAGAAGACGAAACAGCTTACCCTCAGATCAACATAATATATCAGACATATTAATGGAAGTTGAAGACGTTGGCGAGAAATCATCGGAATTTGAAGACAAAGAGGAGGAAATGGAGAAAAAGAGAGAAAGAAGACGTATAATTAGGACCATTATTCTAAAACTTAAAGAAATTGTATTGTCCAACAATTTGTTTAAAGAAAAAGTGTGGTTGATATTTAATGTTATTTACGAGGAATGTAAGCTGTTTATTAGGCAATTTTTTACCAGGGGCGATTACTTAAGTTCATTATTTGGCTTATTTAATGGATAATAATCATTTTAGAAACCGTTTGATTAACATATTGCAATGGAATTGCCAAAGTTTGAAACATAAATTAGCTAGTTTTGATGTGTTACTTAACCGAGAGAAGATTCATATAGCGATAGTCTGTGAAACTTGGTTGAACCCAGACATAAGCTTAAGTTTAAATAGATATAATATATTTAGAAAGGACAGAAGTGACTCATACGGCGGAGTTGCAATTATTGTTCATAAGTCCATAAAAGCCCAGGTAATACCTTTTAATAGCAATAATCCAGGATTAGAAGTTATTTGTGTTAAATTATTTAATTGTTTAAGCCTGGAATATATTGTATCGGTTTACTGCCCCTCTTCGGTACGTACGACTTCATCAGATTGGGACAATATCTTTTCGCTTGCGTCCAGAAAAACTGTGGTGGCTGGTGATTTCAACGGTCATCATACAAATTGGTCATATAAAACAGATCAACGCGGTATTCACATATTAGACTCTTCATTAGAGGGTGGTTATACGGTTTTGAACAACGGGGAGGCCACCAGAGTTAAATTAGTTAACAACAATTTACAGAGATCGTCACCTGATATCACATTTACTACATCTGATATTGCTATTAAATTCAATTGGTCAGTAATGAATGAAAATTTAGGAAGTGATCATCTAGTAATTAAATTTTCGATAAATTATAAGGATCACACGCAGTACACGAAGAAACGAAATTTTAAAAAAGCCAATTGGCTAGCTTTTCGGGAATTCCTTCAAAATAAATTTAATGGTTTAGAGAATTTAAATACTGATATTCAAACAATGTATGACTATCTCCAGGAACAAATTGAAGCAGCAGCTGAAAAATGTATACCTATGACTAAAATTTGTACTAACCCCACAGCGAAATTTGAGCCAAAGGAATATTGGAATCCGTCAATATCTGAAGCTGTTGCAGAACGCAGGTTGGCCTTAAGTAGTTTTAGAAGGAATCCTACGCCTGATAACCTAACTAAGTTAGAAGAGAAAGTGAAGAAAGCACGATCTTTAATAAATAGAGCCAAATCTCATAGCTGGAGAACCTTTTGTACAAGCATTAATGAAACGTCATCGGTTTCTGACATGTGGCGCAGGATGCGATGGATTAAAGGGTGTAGGCAATCGAGATCTTATGTTTCAGATGACCAATTAAAAGACTTATTATACTCTCAGACACCGGACTCAGTCGAAGGAATTCGCCCTAATTTTGAGTCATATAACGAGCTAATTGAATCAATATTTACTATGCAAGAATTAAATAACTGTATTAAAAAGAAAGATACCGCTCCGGGGATCGATGGGATTTCATATTCTATGATATACAACCTTCCGTACATAGCTAAAAAATATCTTTTACATTTATATAACTCTGTTTTTAGAACTGGTTTTGTTCCTAAGCAGTGGAAAACAATATGTGTTATTGGTATACCTAAATCTTGCAGTAATTCCGAAGTAAAACTTAGACCTATTTCGCTCATGTCTTGTCTATGTAAAATGTTTCATAGCATGTTAGGAAAGAGAATAGAGTGGTACATAGAAAAACATTCAATATTGTCACCTCACACTATTGGATTCAGAAGGGGTCAATCATGCTTGGACTGCGTTGCTAGACTAGTTACTTACATTCAATTGGGCTTTACAAGAAGTTATCCTACCGCAGCCTGTTTCTTAGATATTACAAACGCCTATAATAATGTGTTAATAGATAAGGTAGTACAAACGTTGGATGAATTAGGAATTGGATCGATTGTATGTAACTATCTATGGTCGTTTTTAAGCGATCGTTCTTTATTGATAAGAAATAAAAGTGATGGGCAAATTATTGATATCAGGAGATCAAGTAGAGGTTTGGCTCAGGGCGACCCATTAAGTCCGTTGCTTTTCAATATAGTTACATTTAAAATTTGTCAGCAAATACAAAACATTATCGTCTCTCAATATGCAGATGACTTTGTTTTTTATATTAGTCATAAAAACACCACTCGTTGTGAGTTAGAATTACAAGCAGCTCTTAACGTCTTAAAAGAATTGTTAGATGACATTGGACTTGAAATATCAGCAAATAAATCCAAGGCTTGTCTCTTTAGCCGAGGTATAAGAAGAAATCAAATCAATCTTAAAATCAATCATAATTTAATTCCCTCAGTGGACTGTGTTAAACATTTAGGAATATGGTTAGATAGGTCGCTATTATGGAGAAAACATATAAACGAAATTGCTGAAAAAACATCTAAATTTCTTAATTTACTCAAGGTACTTGCAGGGCCAACTTGGGGTATTCACCCCAAACATTTAAGATCTTTATATACTTCGGTAGTAAGAAGCAGGATTGACTTCGGATGTTTCCTATATGATAATTGCGCAAAAAGTAATTTATATAAATTGGATAAAATCCAAAACCAGGCGCTGAGAATAATAGGCGGGTTCATTAAAAGCTCACCAATCCATGTAATGGAGAGTGAACTCTGCATACCTCCACTGTCAGTAAGAAGATTATATCTTGCATATAAATATTGTATCAGAAGTTTGTCTTGGTCAAACAATATAACCACCAACTTAGTAGACGATCTTAATACTTTGTCACACACTAGATATTGGAACAATAAGAAAAAACCTGCTCTCGTTACTGTCTATAATGAATGCAAGAATTGCAAAGTGAGTTCTTCAAACCCCTTGGAAATGTTTTCCTTAAAGGTATGGGTCACTTATATCAAGTTAAATGAAATAATAGTTTGTAACTTAGATTGTGTCAAGGAATCAAAAAGAAATTATGAACCCACAGCACTAAAATTCAACGTTCTAAATGAATTAACAAATAAATATGGGGATGGTTGGTTAATGATTTTTACTGATGGGTCCAAAAGTAAGGATGGCTGTGGTGCCGCCTATTATAACATAAAGGAAGGGACTTCAGAATGTTTTAAAACTAATATAAATGTGTCCATAATGACGGTGGAACTGATTGCAATTTCAAAAGCTCTTGGAAAAATTAGTAGTCATAATTCTGTTGACATATCCTACCAAAATGTTGTTATATGCACAGATAGTAAAAGTGCGTTATACCATCTGGCTCGTTGCGCCTCTGGGTGCAGAGGTGTACCGACAGCCTACAAAATTTTAAAACAAATCAATGAATTAAGAAACATTAAACTGAGACTGCAATGGGTACCATCTCATATTGGCATAAGGGGAAACGAAGAGGCTGACAGGTTGGCTAGGTTAGCTATTTTGGATGGATCTAAAGTCACTATTGCTCCTTTTTATACGGAATTACTTACACGATTTAAAAACATATGCTATAACAAATTTAAGGAATATTTTGATGAGAGAGCTAAAGAAAAAGGCATTTGGTACAAGAGCATACAATGTGAACCTCCTCGGATCCCCTGGTTTGCCAATATCAAAATAAACCGGTCACAGGTTGTAATGGCACATAGGCTACGATCTGGTCACTATCCATCCAGAAAATTTGGCTACCTTATGAAAAAAGTGAATAGTCCCAATTGTGAGGTATGTGGTACGCTTGAAGATGTCCAACACTTACTTATGGAGTGCAAAAAGAATGAGAGAGAGAGAGAGTTGCTGACGCGAGAATTCAAAATTAATAAATATGATATTGGGATTTTTATAAATATGTTGGCTGATCCAGGTTCAAAATTAGCTCTAGCTGTGTACAAAATGGTTGTTGCGTCGGTGACTCCCTCTCCCTCACAACAGTAGAAATAAGAACTTAATACGTATTGTAAGTTTTAAGATAAGGGTACAATGAGGCTGGCATACCTGTGTAAGGTAAAAGCCTCTAAATAAATTGAGAATAAAAAAAAAAAAAATAAAAAAAAAAAAAAAAAAAGGTTTGTCAAACCCCTTGAGTTTTATTCTTAAGCAAATGTCACCGAACGCTCCTACCTCGGCCATATTTGTTGCTAATAAGAAGTCTTCTACTTCTGCGTCATATTTTGCTCTCAAATATAATAAACTTATTAGTGTTGACTTATGAAGATGGCCATGAATCGCCGATGTACCTTGACGTTTTTTATATGTTAAAGCTGACATTGTGTTTTTAGATTTTACTCGCGAATAATTATTTTATTTTATGTTTTATGTTAGATATTAGGTCCAACGATGATCTGAAAATAAAATACATAAATAAAGTACGTTTTATTCGCAGTTCACCAACCGGCACGGCAGCTCAGTTCAAAGAGCGACGACGCCACGAATCTGTGGAGACTGTGGTTAGAAATCCCGCTCGTTTTTATATTATTATCCCACTTTTGTCCCACTGCAGGGCAAAGGCCTCCCTTGCCTCCTTCCACCTATCTTTGTCTACAGTAGTAGGAAATACTTGGTATTTTCAATCTATGCTCTAGGTTCCTACTTCTACCTACTTGAATTTCAAAAGTATGTCATAATATCAGTTGTCTTCGCCCACAGCTCATCCAACATGCGGCAGACGGGTTAGCCTAGTTCCACTTAAGTTTCACAGGTATTTGCCAGGGTCGGCAATTTGTGTTATAGAGCGCAGTATCCAATGCCCGATGCGGACATTAAGTGTCACTCATAAAGCAATGCTTTTCACTGCCACATGACAAACTTCAAGAGCCATATCGCACTCGTGTCTCTGAAAAATCTTCCGATACAATAAATTTCGAATTGTTTGTAGATGAACATGCTTAATTATGAAAATCTTGTAAAACTTTAAATCTGGTCTAATGATTACAAATCGCGACTGCCGAGCTTGAGGTCATGGGTGCGGTTCCCTGGTCTGGCAAGTTACTATTTGGTATACCCATTAGGCAAATTTCAGTAACAGCCCAGTGTCGACATGTGTGTCCGATTAATGGCAAGAGACTCGTCTGTAGCTATATAATTATATTACATTGTAGTAGTTTACATCTCTGCCTAGCACTTCGGTGCATACGGGCGTGATGTTATTTTGTATAAAATGAATAATTTAACCAATAAACTAAGTGGTAGTATTATCTCAGTTAATCTTATCAACCGACAGGAACCCGCATGCAAGATAACACGTTAGGTACAATTTAAGTACTTACAATGCTTGAAGACGTAATGAACAAAGATTTAAAACAAGATATACATCTTAACTGTTTGAATTAGGTAACAAATAATATTTATTTATCAACACTCAAGTACTAGGCACACATGAACTTAAATAACCAGTTCTATTTATATCAACCAGTAAGATTGCGTCCGCAAATAATTGCCATGACAGAAAAATATCGGTATGATACTAATTTTATTAATTGCAACTTTTATTACATTTAGAAACATTAAGTAATTCTTGTGTATATTATAATTGCGGCGATTATGAAACGTTAGGATGCTAGTTGCACGGTTCCAAAATGTCATTTCAAAGGAGAAGAACCGGCAAGAAACTCCAGAGGTTACTAATTAAAAAAGAAAAATGGTACAAATTTGTAAATTTACATAGTTTCATTATGCGACAACAAAGTAAACTAATAGTGATAGGAGAAGGGAAAAAAAATAACAAATTGGTGAAATATTCGCACATACTATAACTATACGTGAGATACTTCGATCAATATTATACAAGATGATGGATCGCGAACGAGATCATACAGTGTAAATGGCTGCAAAGCTTAGAGATAACAAACATACAAACACACTAACACACTCACAAACTTTCTTCTTTATAATATTGGTGTTATAATACGTAATTACAGTGAAACTTGGTTAAGTGATCATTTGTATCTCTTCCATAAAGAGACGACCTGATTAGCGCAGTGGCTAAGCGATTGGACTGCTGCGCTAAGGGTTGCGGGTTCGATTCCCGCACGGGGCAAAACTTTGTGCGATCCACAGATGTTTGTCCCGAGTCTGGGTGTTTGTGTATGTGAATATTTCATGTTTGTGAAACGCACCCACGACACAGGAGAAATTCCTAGTGTGGGGCGACGTTCTTTAAAAAAAAAAGAAAAAGAAAAGAAGTTATAAAGTATTAATAATCTCAATAAATTTTAAATCTTAATCCTCAAGTGTAAACTCTAATATTGTATGCATTTCTATTCAAGACTTTCTGTCATCTGATAATAGTTAAAAGCCTCAGAGTATTAAAAGCTCTGATACAATAAACTATGGATAGGCCATACCTACAAAATTAGCATGTAGGTAGGTATACCTACAAAACTTTTCGAAGATAAAATGGCAGCCTTGCCTAGTGATGTACTGTGTGACATATCTTGATTGTATCGATTGTTGACCTCGTTGGGATTTAAATGATCAACAATAAGCTATGTTAAATTATAATTGATTCATCATTTATCAACTCTTTGAATAACAATACAGTATACTTGCCCATGGTTAGAATAATAATGAACCGAGATTGCCGCGTTTGTCACTCACCGATGACTACAAAATAGGATACAGGACTCGTGAAGTTGGTCGCATTCTATCGCATAATATAGCATCGCGTCGCGTCGCCACTCGTCGCGTCACGTCGCTCACCTAGGACGACAGGTTACCTAGGACGTTTGTGTTCGTGATATTTAGACTTAGTATATGTTTGAGAAGCGCACCTACAGGAGAAATTCCTAGTGTGGGGCAACATTTTGAAAATAAAAACTTAAAACATGATCTTCGTTCATAACTAAGAATAGTGGATAAGGATGAATATAAATAAATAAATAATTGTCGACATTCGTTGCTTCTCTGCCAACGCTTTTGTCGTGCTCGACGCTTCTATATTGGTCTAGAACACTTCCCGACGGCGAGACCATAGGACACTGTTTCGGTCTCCCGTTTGGAGTTTGCTTTACACACGGTTGAAATTCACGATTTAATTAATAATTTTGATTTGGACGTCTAACATCGCTCACGCGCGGGAGCTCACACCTTACTCTATTTCCGTGCGACAGATGGCGCGCATTAAATATGGCGAGTCTTGCGGCCAATAGCAAAACAGGATTTCTCCACGAGTGATAAAATAAATTTGAAGAGCCTTTACCAAAATCATGTTCAATTATTTGTGCTAATTTCCTAAAAATAGGGTAAGGCAATAATACTGGTAACGTTATCTAAATAAATTATAATTATGTAGGATTACTTTTTGTGCAAACTGACTCACTTATGCACATCAAACATTACAGAAACAAACCTATTCAGTTTATTCAACCGATTTTGAATTTTGTTTTGTAGGCATAAGAATAACACTAAAAGCAATAACTTATTTATTTAGTAATCAGGCATATCAACAATATAAACACAAACAATATAAAACAACAATTCAGGTGTACTAAGACTAGTGTGTACATCAATTATAGACGTGCACAACAATTCAATAGAAACACAGGCGCAAGTACAACATTCTAAATTAACGATAATAATGCAATAAAATAAAACAATATAAAATAAAAATCAAAATTGAGTGCTTTCAAAGAAAAGGTTACAAGGTAAGAGAACATTAAATACAAAGAAACAAAAAAGAACTTACAGTGCCAACTGTTGATTGCTGACGAACATATCACCATTGCAACTTCAATGATATCTGGCCCTAACAGAACATCAGCGCTGCAGCAATCCAGCAGCAGCATTATGCTGAGTTGAAGGACCTGCGCTGCAAGACACTGCGCTAACCAAATCAAGTCGTCAAATTTCTACCTTAACAATGTTATTGTAGGTGTGTACGCACACTTTAAATTGATAACCTGTTGTAGGTCGTTTATATGAAAACAAATAAGAATACCTACCATTTATTACAATCTGTTAAACGTTACAACAAAAGAACATTTAAATAATAATAATAAACATATCTGTCAGAATTTGTTAGTAACAATGTCAATTGTAAACTTATAATATAATACAAGGTTAGTAGATTTAAATTATATTAAGCTGCTTGAGACTAGCCAATCTTAGGGCGTGTCTACTTGACTGCGTGCAGTCAATCCACCGCCCAAGATCGGAGAGTCCCGCCTATCAGCTAACGTTCTAAGAATGGTGTTGGGCTGGCGCGAACACGGCGTGGTAGAAATGCGCATCTCTTGCGCATGACGGCGGGAAACTATCAACGTTCGCGTCGGCAAACATAAATACCTACTTACATTAGAAATTACAATGTTACTCGAAATGTATGAAAACTAACTTTTCCTTTCGTTGTGTCCCATTTTATGATCCCATTTTTTATCATTTAAGTATCTTTGGATCCCACTAATAATGATTTAAATCCAACAATAATTAGGCATAGTAGTTATCTCCCGAGCCCATTTGACAGTTTGACGATGAATGTTGTCATGTGCGTATAAAAGTTTCGTGCACATGCACAATGCACATTGTTTTAGTGTGCATTACTTGCAGTCCCGGTTGCGACACGGCAACACACAAGTCAAGTGCGCTTATCCAGTAAACGTTATAACTACAGCGAGAGCCAACGGATTTCGTGAGACAGAACAACTTAATAACGCTTTATCGCCGTTGTTCCTTTATATCGATTGATATGGATCAAGCACTTTTCGCGGCGCGTCCGAGGAAGGTTGTCCATCCATTACTGCGTACGAAACCCCACGACGAAAATGTCCTGGATTTAAAGTTCATAGTAACTCCGCAGGTCACACAAGCGTGATTTCAAACTATGGCAACTTATCGCACTTAGTTACTTGATTTGTCAGGCTCACAAGTGACAACCAAGGCATCCTACTTAAATTAATCCTAAAATTACACTTATATTGTGTATCTTTCGCCCTAAATAACCCAGATCGTGATCCATTGCTGTGAGAATGAATCTTCTTAATTTCTTTTTAACTGCTTCGTTGGGGTTCGATTTAACCCTGTCACCCCATCTCAATTTTGATAGTAAATCAAAGATTATCAATTCATTTTCTTTGATAATCATTTTCATTGTATCATCCTCCTGTATCACGTAACTCAAAACATCTTGAACGTTTTTACTAAATCTTTCGAATATCACATTTATAATAAAGTCCCAAATTGATTTCTGTTTTTCCTCGTCTTCCCTGCAAGTCTTCAATAAATGGCAAATGTGTCGGACGGCGAAGCATTCTGCAAATGTCAAGTGAAGGAATATCGGGACATCATGCGGAGTCTTGGTTTCAGCCGATGAACGTTCGCTGCTGGGCGGAATATAATTCAATACACCACTAATGATGCCAGTCTTGTCTTTCCCTTCTTTTATTCTAGCCGTGCTGGTTACGATTGCTCTCACGTCCTTCATAGTCAATAACGTCTGTAAATATTCAGGAAAAAGAACACAGGCTCCTAATTGCCGATAGGTTGCGAAAAAATCAAGGCGTGTCTTGTGACGAATATGAAGATTTTCAGGGTTGCGTGTACCGATTTCTTTCAGTTTATTGAAAATAAACTGATCGTAAATTTCAATTATTTTGTTGATACCCAGTTTCCTTTTGATAGGAGTGTTATCAACATCATTTATGATATTGAATAAGTAATCAGATATCAAATAAAAATGTAATGGAGAGTAGGAGTAAGGTTGTTTAAAATAATAAACCAGAAGAATGTCGAAAACTTTACGTATTAATTTACGAACAGTGTTTTTGTCAGAAAGAGAACAATATTCTATCTTAAGTTTAAGTTTTCTTATTAAATATAAAGTTGGAGTATCACATTTTCCTAAGCAGGAATTTTTTGAGAAGTTATTCTCCATATCTAAACATTGTTCGATATTATTAACAATTTTAAGCAAATTATTAAGAGTATTTTTATTCCTTACAGCTATTGTCAGTTTCGATTCCCAATATAAATTAAAATATTGTTCCACCTCCAGATTAGAGAACATTTCTAAGCCCAAAGATGCACCGAATTCTCTTTCTAGAATAGATTTAACTTTTGTATTCGATCCACTTGTGATCCACAGTTTAGGTCCTCTACGTACTGTCGTGTATTTTAATCGTGGGGTCATTTGTGCTCTTACAACTTTAAATAAACCCAGCACTTCTTTTGAATAATGCGGATAGATTTCGTCAAAGCCATCAAACAAAAATATTACATTTCTGCTGTTGTAAAAGTGCACGAACATTTTCAACTCGAATATAGAGCTTTCATCGCCAGTACAATTACTAAGATACACAACACCGGTTAAAGTATTCAGGCTTATACCTAAACATTTGATCCGATCCATTTTTAGTAGAACTCGAAACAGGAACATTAAACACTCTGTTGTATTGGCTGTCTGCCACTTGCGGAATTCTTCACAGTGATCCAATAAGTTTATTCGTGCTATCCAAACTTTGGGATCGTATTTCTTGACTCTATGTGATAAATGAGTGAGTAGAGTTGACTTGCCCATTCCAGATTCTGCTGTTATAAGTATGACATCGCCTTGTATGTCGTAAAGAGACATTAACGGAATCCGTCTGCGATAATAAGGGCTGTATGCCATTCTGTCAACATATAAGTGTTTTACTTGATCGTAATTTAAACTACCGACGTATTTACCTAGTACGACCGATTCATTATTTATAAACTTATATAAAACTTCACCTTCTACATATTTCATCGATTCATCATCTAAGATCAAATTCAAGCTGACTTCTTCTCCTTGAAATGTAACTGTAGCATTTTGTAATATATACTTGCGTGTCTCTTCTGTAAGATCCATCAAATTGATTTTCGGGTTGTAAACGATATTATTAAACTGTACGAATTGTTCCCTTATAAATTCAACCAATATCTTGTGAGTAACCATTACAGTATATTTTCCATTCAACGATTTAGCAATAATTTTTAACCTGTTCGACCAGTTTCTATAACTCGGTTTAGCGTTGCATAAAAAAACGAGTACTTTTTGCTCATCTGTGTTTGTCAATTCATCGCACAATGAGAAGAATTCGTTTACTTGCAGGTTTAACATAAATTCTAAATCTAGCACTACATGGTCTTTTCTGTTCAAATACTGAACTATTTTAGCAACAGTTAGATCGATGCTCTCGGTGACGACAACAGTTCCTGGAGGTAGCTTTAGAGAATCAATGACGTTTTTTTTAAATGTACATTTAATATTGTGCCTTATCCTCGGTTGATACATGACACTCATTATTGTCATGAGAGGCTTGTCGACAATGTTTTTGGCAGCTAATTCATATATTTGGCTATGTTTAGTAAGACACGTACCCTTTTCTTCCATCCACCATTTTAGTATATTGTCGTGGTATATTACAAACAGTGCGTCAGACGTGACTCGGCAGTTGTTAACACTGCGACTTATATTGTCTTCTATGTTTCCTTTCAAAATGTCTCGTACTTCGGTTTCATTCGCTTGGCTCGTGTAGAAGAGCAGGTTATATAAAAACTCCTCAACAAAACTTATTTCATGATCACTACTGTCAAATGTAAGTTTCGGAAAGTTCTTTACTTTGACGTCGAACCTAAATTGATGCAGATTAAGTATTCGACTTTTCAATATAAAAAACAATCTTTTGGAATGTTCTTCCAGTAATTCGGAGTAATCAGTGAACTTTAGCAGTTTAGTTTTTTGGTCTTGCACAAGCAGGTTACCCACAATTCCACACACGATTGCCAGAAATTCTTCTTCTAAGGATTCATCGATAGTAACGATATTTATAACAGTAGAACTAGTTAGCAGTTCGGCTATTTTCGCTGTAAAGTGCTCCAATGCTTCAGTTTGAGCATCACTTTCGCCTTTTATGGTCAAGTCTTTATTGCCAAATGCCGCTGGAACTTTGAATTGGTTTGATAATATTTTCTTCGCAGCTTTTTCAATAGCTTCGTTTACCATAACTTGAGTGACTTCAACTTTTAACAATTCTTCGTGTAATTCTTCGTTCATCTCATGAACAAACTTTAACTTGCCATCGTCATACGAAAAAACGCTTCCTATCAACCAGCTGAGAGTAATCACATCAGAATGCCCCTTAAAAAAAAATTGCAATATGTCATGTATTTCATTATCATTTAACTTTGGTTTCTTAATTATCTCTAAGTAGAGTGCGTCTCTGAAAAACTTTACAAGTTGGTCATCATTGTCAAAGAATTCTGGTCGAAAGCTCGCGATACGATGTTCGTTCGGTTTATTTTTTAGCTTAATATTGGAAACGTCGACAACCAATTGGCTCAAAATAACATGAAAACGTAGCATTAGATCATCCATGGCCATGATGCCATTATCATCTTCGCAAAGAAACTTGCCCATCTGTTCAGCCAGCATGTTGAGTTGTTCCTTCAGAACAATGTTGTACAAAAAGTCCACGTCTCTCTGTTTGTAACGCGGTTGTAGGCCATCCTTGTTAGTAGATATCAGCTTGTTCAAGTGACTGGATATTGGGCTCTTAAACATTCTATTGTTGGAGTCACCGTCGTGTTTGGCTGTCGTGTAAATAACAAACATACATTCTGTTTCATCGAAGTTACCTTCAAAGAAGCCTTCAATGCCTGGTTTGAAAGCGCGTCGTATATTCAAGTAACTGTGAAAACATTGGGCCAAATCGTTTCTACTGTTAAGTGTTAGAACCGAGTTGTCGTTTTTTTGATATTTAGCTTGTAAGAACACAGCGATAGGTTTGTCAAACCCCTTGAGTTTTATTCTTAAGCAAATGTCACCGAACGCTCCTACCTCGGCCATATTTGTTGCTAATAAGAAGTCTTCTACTTCTGTGTCATATTTTGCTCTCAAATATAATAAACTTATTAGTGTTGACTTATGAAGATGGCCATGAATCGCCGATGTACCTTGACGTTTTTTATATGTTAAAGCTGACATTGTCTTTTAAGATTTTACTTGCAAATAATTGTTTTGTTTTATATTAGATATTATATATTATGTCCAACGATGATCTGAAAATAAAATACACGAATAAAGTACATTTCATTCGCAGTCCACCAACCGTCGCGGCAGCCTAGTTCAGAGAGCTATTCCACGAATTGATGGAGGCTGTGGTCACAAATCCCGCTGGTTTTGTATATTATATTATCTGCCTGTTTTGTCTTACTGCATGGCAAAGGCCTCCCTTTCCTCCTTCCTTTGTCTAAAGTAGTAGGAAGTACTGGGTTTTACATCTATGCTCTACAGTTACTTGACAGTTTGTCACGTCACCTCTTTCGCGACCTGCAGCGAAGGCAGTTGCTGGACAGTTGTTTTTGCCCACAGCCATCCAACAAGCGATAGACAAGCGATAGAGGCCAGGCTAGCCCAGTTCCACTTAAGCTCTGCAGGTTTTTTGCACAGATCGGCAATTTGTGCCATAGAGCGCAATATCCAATGCCCAATGCAGGCAATGACTGTCACTCATAAAGTAATGCGTTCTACTACCCGCTGACAAACTCCAAGAGCCATATCGCACTTGTGACTTTTTCAAATCTTCTTAATTTCTAAATAAGAATAGATGGCCACAACATGCTAAATTATGAAAACCTTGTAAGTATTTAAATCTGATCTAATGGTTACAAAGCGCAACAGCCAAGCTTGAGGTCCTAGGTTCGATTCCCAGGTTTGGCGAGTTCTTATTTGGTACTAGATGCACTCCGCGGTGTTTCCCGCTACATTTTTCCGGGATAAATAGCCTATGTGTTAATTCAGGGTGTCAGCTACCTCCATATGAAATTTCAACAAAATCGGTCTAGCCGGCCTAGCCGTTTGAGCGTGAAGAGGTAACAAACATAAAAACACACAAACTCACTCACAAAATTTCGCCTTTATATTAGTGTGATGTGATGTGATAATCATCACATTAAGGAAATTTCAGTAGCAGCCCGGTGTCTGAATGTGTCTTATTAATGGCCATTGACTCTCCTCTATTACATTGTAGTAGTTTACATCTTTGCCTAGCACTTAGAGCATACAAGCGTGATGTTATTATGTATAACATAAATAATGTAACCAATAAACTAAGTGGTGGTATTATCTCAGTTAATCTTATCAACGGACTGCATGCAAGATAACACATAAAAAGAGACAATTTTGATACTTACAATACTTCGAGACGTGATGAACAAATATATAAAACAAATGTTATTGTGTGAATAAGTAATCAACTAATTTTCATTTATCAACACTGAGTACTAGCTACAGATAAGTCACAAGTACTAACCAGTTATAATTAATAATACTACTAATATACCAATAAGATTTCGTGAATATTACCGCAAATAATTGCCATGACAGAAAAATATCGGTATGATATTTATTTTATTGATTGCAACTTTTAGTACGTTCAGAAACATTAAGTCTTCTGTGTTTATAATACATTTTAGGTTAAATATATATAATCTCGATTATTTACTATGAAATGATAATAAATGTTCTTACTGAATTATGTTTATAATTAAATATTGTGATTTTTGAAACGATACTCATACAATATTGTCTTTTCGAATTATATAAATGAAGTACCTTACTAAATCGGACGATGTAAGCACAGTAATATACAGAATATTATAAGCAAAGAGGTCCAAAAAGTATGTTAATTTGTTACTTTAGACCTATTTTATCTCTAGTTATAAAGAGTGTATCATAGGTGCGGAATAGTTTTTGGGCATAATATGTGGGACCCTAGCAATGTTATGTGGATGAACTAGCAAATTAAACGGATTTATTTTTCTATGGTTTAGGTGCTACAACCGACCCTTCAATAGTTATTGAGTAATTCACTGCGAAAGGTTTTACGCAACGAAGTTTCTGATTATTTTCTGCCTACCCCTCAGGGAAACAGGCGTGACTTTATGTATGTATGTATGTATCCCCTAAAATCAGCAGGAGCAAATAAAAACAGACGGGATAAGTATAGTACGGGATAAGATTTACCTACATAGGAACACCTCAGTTCCTCAACCATGAGGATTCGCAAGTAAAGGCGCTAGCGACCACGTAAAATATTTCTATTGGAAACTTTTGTTCCCTACTTCACCGCTAGAGGCGATGCGTAATTTGCTAGATATATTTTACGTGGTCGCCGCTGACATTAGACTGAATAGACGGGGTTAGACGGGTTTACGTAAAAAAAAGAGGTACTAGTTTGAAAAACGAATGCCCGTTATCATTAATGTTCCATAATGTTAACAGCCTGTCTTCAGGTTTAGGCGTTTGCACATAATAATTTGACATTTCATGTCAGAAGATTTATAATTATTATCATTTTAAAAAAATGGACATCGTTGAAGCAGGTTACATGAACAGTAGATATCTTCGTAAAGTTGGTCTTCTGTTAATTAAATGATCATTAGAAGTAGGAACATAGGCTTCCGATTTCAGTCCTATCAGTTTATTAGTTATAAAACCTTTCACTCTACCCAATTAATAAAAATATATTGTTCTTGTAAGCTCGAATAAATGAGACATGGACTGTCTACGAAAAAATTATTCATTACGGAAACGAAACGTGATTAATTAATCCGATTACGATAAACCACAACGCAAACGTTCATATTATCAGCAAAAAACGTGCGAATTATAACTAAACTCGCTATTTATTTCAAAGAAAAGAAAAAAATCGATTAATATTTCATAATTACTCGAAAGTGACGATATTTGATAAGGTGGTTTGGTAATAAGTACGACTTATCTCATTTAGTGCTACGAAACTGCCTACATTACTGATAAGAACAATCACGCTAGAGTTACTATTCAGTCGTGTTTATGTTATTGTACTGTTAGTATGACATAGAAGAATATATTGTAATAATTTAGGTGAGTAGGCAAAAAGGTGAAAAATTGTTTATTGAATTATAATAGTGCGGTGATATTAGTTGATATGCAATCTTTTTGGCTGTGAAAATAATGGTTAATTAAAATAAAATTGCAGTGTCAAAATGGTGTTGATTTACAGATGTTCCGTAGAAATAATAAAAATGAGGAATACACGGAAATACAATTGTGGGATGAATCATGGGATCAAACAAATGTGAGTACCTTATAATAATATGACCATGGGATTATTATTTTTAGGAAAAAGTCTTAGTACATATAGGTATTGTTAAAAATAAAGAAGGTACCTATTTTGAAAAATATTTCTGCTTGTCCTTAAGCCAGTCCTTAAAGTAGGATTCATAGGTAGGAATGTTAGAAATACCAGGAATGTCGTGCTGTCGTCATATCGATCAGTGAGATTGTAAATTTGTAATCGTAATAATCGTACGCTGTGTCCAATCACGCGCCATAGAGGTGAGACTTTTGGCGATCGTATTCGACTACATGGTTTTATATTTTTAACTTAGATACAAAAATAAAATATAAAACGCCTAGACTTAGGTAATTTAATGAAACAATTGATCTAGTTTTGCATGTGTTACTTAAACAATCGAGTTAATTTACTATCTTATAATGAAAAATAGTATTGAACCTCTCTCTAGTGTCAAATGTCATGATTGGACTGCGCTGAACTGTCAATTGTTTGCCTCTGCGGCCTTTGCTTGCGTTCTGTCAGTCAGTGAATTTTCGTGCGTTGATTGTTCGTGTCGTCTTCTTGGCTGTGAAAATGCCTATCGAGGCCTAAGCTGAAAGGCATCGTGTGAACCATGAAAAGTAGTCCCACGCGCAAATATGAAAATTTCTCCAACGACCACCAAGGGAAGGAAACGGACAAGTATTCTCTAGATAGTCAAGACACAGCCAGTGTGGTTAGTAGATCTTTGTTGGAATTATTGATTTTGTTTGTGTACTGTATAAGATGTTATTGATTAGTCGTGTTTTAATGTTTAGATTGGTCATAGCATATGTTTCATACATATTTGCCCATGACAACTGGTGGGAATCTCACAGAAAGCTATATAAATCGTCGTAATTGTTACAATTCGCTGTTTTGACCTACGTATGCGCGGCATACGACCTAGATCATTCTAGGTGTATTGAGCTGAGTAGATATTGCGGATTCTTACTTTTATAATGAATACGTTCGCAAAAGAAAGTTATCTTTTTTTTCCTTTACGTATTTGTAACGTTGCCGACTTGTTTTTTCTCTGTTTTCGTATTCGTTTTACTTTTCGCACCTTCACTTTCACCTCGACACGTTATAGCTATTTATTATTTACTTTAAAATCTTTAATCACTAGTATTGTTTAGACATTTTATACTCTTGTAATGGCATTATATTTGAATCCACCAATATTTATTTTAATTGTGTGCTTTTCGCCTTAAGTTTAATTCTTAGAATACAAGCTACAAACAGCAACCATGAACTATTTAAGTTAAACAGGCCAACTGTTTTTTATTCTCTGACAAGTTAGGATCACTTCAGAAGGGAATTCATTTTTTAATATAATTGTTTTGTCTGCATATTTTTCACAAGTCATCCTTATTATTCTCTTTTTAAACTTGATTTGTACCTGGGCTTTCAACCATGTAAAAGATATGTAGCCTTTTAAAAGGCTTTGTGGGGACACAGGTCCAACAACCTATTCTCTTAATTATAAATCTAAACCAAAAATTATATTTTTTTCTCATATGGGATTTTATCTCCATGCCAATTGTTATTCACATTAAACAGAAATACAAATAAATGATGCCAATGAACAGAGACTTCATATCAGAATTAGGTATTTATTATCTAAGTAAATAAATAAATCATTGCAATAAAATAATGTTTTAACTTGATTTACAATTGATTTCTTATCAAGCAATCTATCTTATTTATTTATTGATTATGATAAAAATTATAAATAGGCAACAGGGCATGATAACGTATGGCTCCTTCTTTCTAGAGTAAATGAAAAAACATGCACTAAATAAATAAGCATAATATAACATAACATCATGCATGGGAATCCCCGAAGGGGCAGGCAGAGGTGAGAATTACGGAATGAGAAACCCAGTAACACTTTGCCCAACCCAGGATTTGATCCCAGGACCTCATGCTCAGCAGTTGCACATAGCGACTGTTAGACCAATGAGGCAGTACAACCAAATAAATAGGATGTGTGTTTTGGGTACTTTATTCCTTGACTAAAGGCTCCTGGGTCTCACGAAAAAGTCTTGTAAAGCGGATTAAGCGTTCCTAGGACTGCCTACAGGTGACCATATAAAAAATAAGAAAGAAAATGATTTATTTTTGTCTCGATACAAAATAAGAACGATACACAAAAAAAATCAAAGGATGATGCAAAAAAGGTACCTAACTCAGCGAGATGCTGCTTCTCGAAATTAGCAGCATCTATTTTCAGTTGGGGCCTGACAAAAACTAAAAAAAAACACTAATAAAAAAAATCTCATATTTTAAAATCTTACACACATATACATACTAATATTATGAATGTGAAAGTAACTCTGTCTGTCTGTCTGTTACGGATTTATGACTAAACCACTGGATGGACTTTAATTAAATTTTGCATGTAGAAAGACATGGCTTAGGCTAATGCTAGTTCATCATTATCATCAGCCGGAAGACGTCCACTGTTGAACAAAGGCGGGGAGGCCGTTGTTGGTTGGCCTTAGAACGCCACATTGAACAACAGCTTGCAAATGCTAGTTACATTACAAATATTAAAAAAAAAACGACATGTATTTTGAAAAAGGTACTTTAGACAAATACCACAGGTTCACAAGGGGTATAAAACTACCCGAAATGAGTTTGTAGAGGTCATGTAAATTAAATTTGCAAAAGTATGGTTGAGAAAACTATACATATAATATATAGAGAAGTAAATTAACTTTTAACTTATATGTATAATAATTTGAACTGAGGTATTTGTTGTTTTTTATGCTTGTGATAAAACATTATTATTTACTATACAAAGGTTTCATTGAGGTATTTTGGACACTTTTTTTTCAGTATGATCCATTGGACATTTATTCGATGGGGCCATTGACATGTCACTGTTAGTCACAAAGTTTAGCAAGAAACAGTAATGAGGTAGAGTTATTTATGTTAAGCCATGTTCTCATTTGATAAGGATTGTTGAATGTTTTAATAACTACACTAGGTAGTATTACTAGGCTTTTCACATTACCTAATAGAGAACATTTCGCTGCCCTTCTTTACAAATGCTTATTACAAAATGCTTAAGTAAGTTTGTTTGTCACTTTTTTACTCGTAAACCACTTAACCGATCATCATGAAATTTTGTATCTACAATGTCAGTAGTACAAGAAAGCACATAGGCTGCATCTCATCCAAAAAAAGTATTGTTCTCAAAGGAAAAAACGATATAATTCGTCAGTCTCAATTCCTTTACTTAGTTTTCGCCTTCCTATAGGATTAAGGAGGTAAAATTATAAAAATGATCAACATAATTTTTCGTATTCTTTTATTGCGTGTAGCGCGGCGTCTCGCTTCCACAACGGTAAGTGTCCTGCATTGCAAGCTCATCGTAAGGCACCTGGCCACCTTCACTTATGATCGCAAGTCGCGCGGGAGTAAGTTGTTAATATCGCGGGTAATGATTTTTAATGTCTCATTAATGATACAACTGTTTTCTTAATTAAACTAAACAAGGTGTGAAAATTTACTCGAGAATCAACAGCTGCAGTGTAGTTGAGAGGGACACGCACCTTTACTAGTTTCACTTATATCTTAGAGCTATGGTACGAGGGATCCTTCGATTTTGCGTTAATTCATGGTATAGTCCCATTTTAATATTTAATCTGTTATCTGTTCCATGAAGGGAGACAAAAGGGTTTATTTTAAAATACCTCGTACCTGATCATGTTTCTAACCTCTGCCAAATTATGTCCTACTTCTGTGCCTGTATGTCCGACGCAGGCCAACAAGTCCTTGCTCAAAGTTTGTAAAAGGGAGGGAATTGTTCCGGAAAAAATTACTGACAATGGTAATTTTTGGAGGATCCAGAAAATAAAAACTCAATTTTGTCCTTAAATCGTCACGATGGAATCGATTTATAACCTAATTTTGTTGTTTAATATCATGTTTCGGCTACTCTTATATCGACGTCTTCACTTACAATCCCATCATCATAATTATTTGGAAAAGGCTGTTGAAAAGCATGTGGTAACGTCTTTTCATACGTGACGGAACGTAATAACTGACGTCAAAGGTTGAACATAATGCTTCACAAACCACCTCGTTAGCGGGACCGGTTTTCTGACGTTGGCAATGTTTTTGTTAAAAAAAATGAAAAGCTTCCGCTGGAGGATTAAAAATATAATTCCCTTCCGTCGCCAGGAAGGCGAGTTGGAAAGAGCGAGGAATCCGTTGTGTCTGGTGAAGACAATCTCGCCACCTATTACAATGGGAATTTAAATGTGCAACGAAATCAAGTGTAAGCTCATGGTAAAGGAGGTTAGGCCTTAAAGAATTAAATATGTCATTGGCCCTCATCATCATTGGCTTTCACGTGTGTGGGAATTATTTTTTTCATAGAAACAGTTTAGTACTTTAAGCCTACAACATTAAAAACTAATACTTATACCTACAGCTTTATTAAAACTTTTTTTTCGGTATGTGTAAAGTAAAGGGAAAATCCTTATCCTCTGTGCTGTCAAGTCTCTAGAATTTCCCACTAATTTCGAACGTCGCGGACTTAATATTAAATTAATAATTGTTCTCGACGAGCGTCAAAACTTTGTAATTACATTAATTGCTTGCTTGTAACCCTTTTTGTTACCATAAATACGAGGGTCAAACTGAAAGTTCTTAGAAAATCAAAAACTGATTACATTAGCCAGTTATTAGTTTTATTATATCTTTTCAAAATATTGTCCATTCACGTCAATACACCGCTGCATGCGATGGAACCACTGGGAAAAGCACTTTGCCCACTCGTCTTTAGGGTTCTCTTCAATGGCATCGCGATACGCAGCCACCGCTTCTTCAGCATTCATAAACCGCTTTCCTTTAAGTTTTTCTTTAATTTTTGGAAATAAATAAAAATCACAAGGGGCGAGGTCGGGGCTATACGGCGGGTGACCCAGTAATTCAACGTTTGATGTCGCCAAATAGGCGATCGTTCGCTTAGCGGTGTGCGACGAGGCGTTGTCGTGGTGAAGGAGGATCCTACTGCGAGGTCGTTTCTCTCGAACTTTTTCCAAGACAAGTGGCAAACAATTGGTAGTGTACCATTCTGCAGAAACTGTTTTTTGATCCTCTAACACAATTGTTGCGAAATGACCTATCCTTCCAAAGAACGAGGCCACCATTTTTTTTCCCGCACTTCGATCTCTCTTCACTTTAGTTGGCAACCTCTCGAAAGGAAACACCCACTGAGCAGATTGTCTTTTGGTTTCAGGATCATAACAGTAAATCCAGCTTTCGTCACCTGTTAGTATGTCGAACACAGCATTTGAGTCACCTCCGTTAAATCTTTCAATCATTTTACGGCACCAATCCACACGATGGAGTTTTTGAGCCTCAGTCAAATTATGAGGTATCCACCGGGCGAAAAGCTTCCTGACTGCTAAATGTTCGTGAAGGATTTTGTGCACTTGACTCATACCGATGCCTAAGCTTGTCCGAATCTGCTGATAGGTCACTCTTTTGTCAGTCTCTATCATACGCCGCACAACACAGATGTTATCTTCAGTCGTCGCCGTAGAAGGCCGTCCCTCACGTAAATCATCAGTGAGATTAGTGCGACCACGTTTAAACTCATTAAACCAGTTGTAAACTGTCGCACGAGATGGGGCTTCATCGTGAAAGGCCAATCGTAGTCTATCATAACTTTCTTGTTGACTTAAATGACATCGAAAGTCATAAAAAATCATTGCACGAAAATTTTCTCGTGTTAAATTCATGTTGACGTGACACAGACAATTTTCAATTTGCCGCCAAATCGTAAAACAAATGACAAATTAATGAAATATATACTCAGTAATATTGGCAAAGAGTTCTATTTTCAAATTTTAGAATTATTTTTTTATTATATTGTTTATAAGTGGCCAGTTCTAAGAACTTTCAGTTTGACCCTCGTAATTAGTGAAAATTTCGCCAGCTTTGTCTCGGAGTTTGATCGCGAAATTGTTTATTTATTACGCTCTATTGTTAAGTTTTAATGTCTGGACAGCTACTTATTTTGGATGAGTCTATAATAACGTAGTTGGAGGCCATTTAGGTCTCAGTGAATCGATGGAAAGATTACAAAAGCGGGAGAGATTACCTTTACCATGAACTTTAAGAAGTAGGGCATTTTTCATTGTGGGAGCGTGACACCGCACTACACTGCACGTAACGGCGTCCCGCTTCCATATCAAAAAATGTCCTGCTTTAAGAGTTCATGGTAAGGAAGGGTGTACGTGGAAAAATAGGTCACAATTCTATGATAGAACTGGTGTGTCGGTTTGACAAAAGTTCCTTTAAAGAGAAATATTACAACTAGGTCACGCATTTAAAAGGCAAAAATATTGTTTACTCAACATTTCCCACAGTATGCAAATTATTCTGTAAATATTTATCCTACCTTTTAACTTTGCTGAACGAAAACTGAAACGAAAACGAATTATTGTTCTGTCAGATTACTCAAATATTCTCTTGCTAATAAAATATTTGAGTGGTTTAGGATTTTCATAATATTTAAAATCTTCTTATTTTTCTTGGCTGAAAATGGCTTTACACACCGTTAAAAAATCTCTCAAGGGTTTCCTCACGATGTTATCCTTCACTGTTGTTAGCAATAATTAATAATACTTATGAATTACTAATTTATAATACGCACATAAATTCTAAAAGACATTGGTGGTGCATTTAAACTTGTCTACTCTGCCTCTGCCTCGTTGGTCTAGTGTTTGCTAAGCACGACTGCTGAGCACGAGGTCCTGGATTCGAATCCCGGGTCGGGCAAAGTGTTACTGGGATTTTCAATTAGGTAATTCTCAGTAGCAGCACGGATTCTGGATTTGTGCCCGGTTGATGGCAATAGGCTCGCCCCCTAATTCATTGGGACCTAAAACATAACTGGCAATATGTGCACCTCTGCCTACCCCTTCGGGGAATACAGGCGTGATGTTATGTTATGTTTTAAACTTGTGTTCTTTGATTTGACAGTCCAACGTTCATACCACTCGACTATCAGTGCTACATAATTCTATATGTATAAAAATGAATTCCTGTTCGTCAGTCTTGCTATAAAACTCGAGAACGGCTGGGCCGATTTAGCTAATTTTGATCTGAAATATTCGTCGGAAGTCCAGGGAAGGTTTAAATGGTGGGGAGGCGGTACGAAGTTTGCCGGGTCAGCTAATTTAAAATAAAAAGGAAGAAATAGTTGGAACAATTATCCTAAGCTTTACTATTTACCTTGAGAAACTTGTCTATCATCTTTAAATCATAAAAGGTTGATCAGAATACTAAACTGTATTTAAACAACGGATTAGCATTTACAGTGTCGCTACATAAGAAAATTTAATCGAGGATATAGGTACGAGGGTCAAACTGAAAGTTCTTAGAAAATCAAAAACTGATTACATTAGCCAGTTATTAGTTTTATTATATCTTTTCAAAATATTGTCCATTCACGTCAATACACCGCTGCATGCGATGGAACCACTGGGAAAAGCACTTTGCCCACTCGTCTTTAGGGTTCTCTTCAATGGCATCGCGATACGCAGCCACCGCTTCTTCAGCATTCATAAACCGCTTTCCTATAAGTTTTTCTTTAATTTTTGGAAATAAATAAAAATCACAAGGGGCGAGGCCGGGCTATACGGCGGGTGACCCAGTAATTCAACGTTTGATGTCGCCAAATAGTCGATCGTTCGCTTAGCGGTGTGCGACGAGGCGTTGTCGTGGTGAAGGAGGATCCTACTGCGAGGTCGTTTCTCTCGAACTTTTTCCAAGACAAGTGGCAAACAATTGGTAGTGTACCATTCTGCAGAAACTGTTTTTTGATCCTCTAACACAATTGTTGCGAAATGACCTATCCTTCCAAAGAACGAGGCCACCATTTTTTTTCCCGCACTTCGATCTCTCTTCACTTTAGTTGGCAACCTCTCGAAAGGAAACACCCACTGAGCAGATTGTCTTTTGGTTTCAGGATCATAACAGTAAATCCAGCTTTCGTCACCTGTTAGTATGTCGAACACAGCATTTGAGTCACCTCCGTTAAATCTTTCAATCATTTTACGGCACCAATCCACACGATGGAGTTTTTGAGCCTCAGTCAAATTATGAGGTATCCACCGGGCGCAAAGCTTCCTGACTGCTAAATGTTCGTGGAGGATTTTGTGCACTTGACTCATACCGATGCCTAAGCTTGTCCGAATCTGCTGATAGGTCACTCTTTTGTCAGTCTCTATCATACGCCGCATAACACAGATGTTATCTTCAGTCGTCGCCGTAGAAGGCCGTCCCTTACGTAAATCATCAGTGAGATTAGTGCGACCACGTTTAAACTCATTAAACCAGTTGTAAACTGTCGCACGAGATGGGGCTTCATCGTGAAAGGCCAATCGTACTCTATCATAACTTTCTTGTTGACTTAAATGACATCGAAAGTCATAAAAAATCATTGCACGAAAATTTTCTCGTGTTAAATTCATGTTGACGTGACACAGACAATTTTCAATTTGCCGCCAAATCGTAAAACAAATGACAAATTAATGAAATATATACTCAGTAATATTGGCAAAGAGTTCTATTTTCAAATTTTAGAATTATTTTTTTATTATATTGTTTATAAGTGGCCAGTTCTAAGAACTTTCAGTTTGACCCTCGTATTGTAACGAAGGGTCTATCTGTCTACCCGCGGCCGAAAGATTAGGAGATACGACGGCCTCGAATGAAAAGGCTTAGTGTGAACCGTTCTAGGGTCGCATTGTATCGCGTCCCTTTTGGATCAAGGAATATAATGATGATATACCATCATGCCTGTTCTGCCTGATAGGGTAGGCAGAGGTGTACCCACATTATGCCAATGGCCGTATTACGTCGTAACTATTAGAGGCCGGACCTATTTTATGTATAAATATCTATCATAAAAATATACAAGGTGGAATAAATGCCTTAGGCATTTTCTACCAGTCCAACCTTTGAATAGTGCAGAGACAGATCACGGTAGATGCATAAACACCTATCTGTGTTCAGCACTTTATGAGACCGGCTGAAAATCTTATGCTTTGATTTCTGAAAGCAATGATAGCCGAGTAGTATGACCATCGAACACCCAAGTCGAAGGTCACAAGTTCAAACCTCGATACGCACCAATGTCTTTTCGAATTCATGTGCGTACTTTAAATTAGTTATTAGTTGCTAAAAACGGTGAAGAAAAATAGCGAGGAAACCGGCACACTTAACAGATTTTTCAACGGTGTGTAAAACCATGTCAGAGGCCGACAGGCAGTTTAAACTGTGATATCAGGTTGTTGTGAATAATTGTACATAAGTAGGTTTCAATTTTCTGAAATTAATTTCTGTAGGGAACTAAAGTATTTATGATTGTAGACTGTAGAGGTATTCTTGATTAAAAACTTATACCATAGAGTTTAGACTATAACTTGTAGATACTAAAATCCATAGTCTATACCATTGTTACTTGTTTTATTATCTTCTATCGTATTTGCATTGAATCAACGGTTACCATCCATGAACGTTTCAGTTGTGGATACTTTCGTTTTAATATTATATTATATATTGAAATTTCCACATTACGCATGTGCAGAACAATCTGGGAAGCTGCAAACAAGAGAGGTTGTTAGGGTTTTTATACGGTTTTGAATACATATTTATATACTTACCCCCTTTTTAAATAAACACTGTATAGCGCAGAGGTTCCCAAACTTTTAGGATAACGGAATATCCACAAAATTTTGTATATACCATATATAGGTACATACACACATACAATTGTATTGGTGGTTACTTTAATTATTAGTTTTAATTGTTACACTAGACGTTTTGGTCAGCGCTCAGTTTCCAATTATAAAATAATATTTGTCCCTACCTTCCTATTACTTTACTACGGCACCTACTTCACGAATCGCTGGCTATAGCGGTTGTATAGTTACACAACACTATGTCTTCTTCAAGTTCATAATGGTAAAGAAGGACATCCGTGGTCTATGGCTACCCCTCTGGGAAACAGGCGGTAGTTTATGCATGTATTTTTTTTTTTTTTTTTTTTTTTATTGGGACAAGCCCACCACTCATGCCCATCATTGCAACTCCTGTAAGCCAGGATCTACAATGATAACCGTTGAGAACCATCGAGGCAATGAAGCTCGAGGCGTCCCAGAGAAATGACTCGACTGTCTTGGAACCCGCAACGAAATTAATCATAAAAGAATATATAGGAGGAGTAGGAATATAAATTTAGTCCGACTTCCCTCCATAGCAAGCGGGAGACACAAAGATTAATATGCCAAAAGCATAAAAAATATGGGATCCACAACTGAGATAAGCCCAGTCGCTAAGCACCACGGGTATAAAAGTTAAAAACTACTGGGTCCTAATTGTTATTTTGATTCCAATAGTAGGTATGGCAAAAACGTCTGAAAGCACGGAAATTTGATCTGGTCGCAACAAGGTCCTCATAATAAATTACACCGGATGTAACATATATGCTGTCTAACAAGGTATTACGTTCATTCTGCCATAGACCACACTCCCACAGGATATGATGTGCTGTTTGCTCGTATTCACAATCTGGCGTTGAGCAGTGGCACAGAGGTGAAGCAACAAGCTTGAAAGAGAAGAGCTTACCCTTAAAGTTACCATGACCCGTCAAGAACTGAGCCACGCAATGATCCACCTCCAACCAAGTCTTTTCCAGGCGCTCACGAACGGATGGAAAATACTGGTAAAGGTGGCGGCCCTTGATAGATGTATCCCACCTAGATTGCCATTCGTCCAATAGCTCGTTATACACCTCGATTTGGGATTTAAATAACCTGATAATTTTAACGCGGTCCCGTTGTGTTAGAAATTCGGTGTTCATACCCTCTCGAGTGGAGAAGTACATCGCGGCACGTCTTTGTATTTCGAGATCGACAGGTAGCACGCCTGCTAGTACCGGCAGAGCTTCAGTACTGACCGTCCGATAGGCTTTACATAAGAATATCAACGCTAACCGTTGACTTTGAAGCAACTTACGCCGCGCCGCGCCTATTGTGGCTCTATCAGCCCAAACTGGTGAACCGTAGCATATGCATCCTAAGTAAGTTGCCCCGTAGATGGTTTTTAGAGTGTTAAACGAGAGACCCCAAGTTGACGTTGATATTCGTGTTAAGGCATAAAAGTTCTTTTTTGCTTTTTCACCGACGGTTTTAATATGTTCGATAAAAGTAAAATTTCTCTCTAGCACAAGACCAAGATAACACACGGATTCCCTTTTTTTAACAGTTACGTTATTAAACTTAATAGAGGGTGACGATTTAAGATTTCCTTTTAAAAGTAATTGAAAGGTTTTATGTGGAGCAAAATTAAGACGATTCCGCTCACCCCATTGAGAAACTAATCGTAAACACGTATCGGCTAGATTTTCAAGTCCGGCTCTTGTATTAGATTGTATGAGCAGAAGGCCATCGTCCGCATAGCCTGTAAGTGAACAGCCGCAAGGAAGTGGTATCGCGAGAAAGTCATCAAATCCTATATTCCATAAATATGGACCTAGAACTGATCCCTGAGGACATCCCATTGTCAGTTCCTTCGACAGCGAATGATGGCCAAGTTTTAGTTTAGCTGATCCATGTGAAAAGTACGAGTAAATAATACTATAGATGTTGTTGTAACACCCACGCGCCTTTAACTTGAGTAGTAGCATTGGCCACCATGCATTATCGAAGGCACCGGAAATGTCTAGAAAGATACCTAACACGTACTTTAGTTCAGAAGAATTTACTAACTTCCTAACTGAGATCGCAGCGTCAGTAGTTGATTTACCTACTGTGAAACCAAATTGGTTATTATGAAATTTTGGACCGCCCGGCAGTAAGCGTGGAACAATAAGCCGCTCTAGCAGTTTACCTAGCGATGGTAGTAGTGTGATAGGCCGGTAAGACTTAGGGTCATCCGGAGGCTTATCGCCACTTTTAGGTATTATACGTAAAAATCCGCGACGCCACGCACGAGGGAAAGTACCCTCAGCAATACAACGATTAAAGACTGTTAATATAGAATCACCGGATAACTTACACGCTTCCTTAATCATCTTATTAGAAATTTTGTCCTCACCTGACGCTTTATTAAGAGTTAGTGACTTCACAGCGTTGATGAACTCATCAGTAGATGGAAGGTCTGATGCTGGAGATGCAGGTGGTTCGGAAGCAAACGCTCTTATTTGCTTGTGATAGTCGTTGTCACTGTTCGGTAGATCATCAGGTATAAGAGAGTTAAGGAGAGCCTCCGTGGTATCCTCAATACTCACAGTGTGTTTATTGTTAAATTTGATGTTTGGGATAAATGCCAGGTTAACTGACCTATTTGCTTTGAACTCGTGGTACAGTGGAGACCACGGACCCTCCCTATCTAATCTTTGTACTACTTTACGCAATAGATTGCCCTTCGCTTTTTCAATAGCAGCCCTATAACGTGACCTGGCGACTCTAAACGTAGTTAAAGCGTCGTTGAAGATATCTCCTGTCACTTGTTGTTTTTTAAGCTTGTTAAGCTTTCTACGCGCTTTGCGAAAACTTTTGCGCTGTTCAGTGAGATAGTTACTCCACCAATCACATCGGTGTATATTGGTAATAGATGCGCGACCAATGGCGACATCAGCACAGTAAGTGAAAGTGTCTGACATAATATCAGCACTTTCTTCAGCTGACAGGCCCTCTCGAGTGAAGTCCTTGACATGAATAGCAAAAAATGAACTGAAAAAATCCCAATTTGCTCCCTTAGATTTATATCTGTAACCGTTTATATTATGAGAACCTTGCGTTAACCTAGGTACAAATTCGTACACAATCAGGCGGTGATCACTACATGACGCGTCAGGGAGGACGCGCCAACTGTCTAAGCGAACGTCGGCACTAGATAGTGTGACGTCAATAGATGACTCGCCCATTTGGCTGCAAAAAGTAGGTGGTGCATCAGGGGTGTTATGAATACATAGGTTCATCTCGGCGATGAAGTCTTCGACAGCGCAGCGTCGATCAGTATCAGAAGCCCTAACCTTGCCATACCACAATGATGAGGACGCATTAACGTCAGCGCCAATTATAATTCTGCGGCCAGCAAGTGACTGCAGGACATGGCGAAGATGATGAATGTGAGGAGCAACAGGGTCTGAGTATTGAAAGTAACAGCTCACTACATATACTTTAAAGGACGTAGAAGAAATCTCCGCGACCGCACAGTGTGACGTCATAAGATTTTGTATAGATGTAATAGTTAATTTATTTGAACGCGAAACGTAAATTCCAGCTCGTGCCTTGCCATCCAGTTGAACTACTCTATTTCGTAAACTAGCGTTTTGATACTGTTCTTGGATAAGGACAATGTCTAACCTATGATCTATAATCAGTTTGTCAAGCTCGGACGTCGCTACCCTATCGTTGTGAAGATTTAACTGTCCTATGAAAAGATTATCCATATTAGTAATTAGTGTTGAGAATCAGCTGTTCGAGTTTGGCCTTGTAAGAAGGACAGTCCTGAGACCCGCACCGATGGTCGCACGGTTTCTTGTAACGCTTACACGCTACACAAGTTGGTTTAAATTCAGGTTTATCCTTATGGGGGCACTGCTTAGTCTCATGTGCTTCAGCGCAGTTAGCACAGGCGGGAGATTTGTTTTCGCAATACTTTTTAACGTGACCGAATTGTTGACAATGTAAACACCGGACTACTTCAATGTCATCAATAAAACGGCAGGTGGCCCAGTCGATGAACAATTTGTCCTTTGTAGAAACAAGATGCTTACGTACTGAGGAGTCGATTTCAATACCTATCCATTTCCGGCCGTTTTCTAATGCGCGCCTACGGATAATTTTTGTTGTTTTAATGAAGTCGTCTTCAGTTAAATTTATTTCGTCCTTGATGTTTTGACGATAAAGCGCGGTTAGAAAAGCACGATCCTCCATTGACGAGGGGACGTCCTTGACTAAGATACGTGGCTGTCGACCTTTTGGGGTTTCCAGCCTTAAACCGGCAGATCTAATTGCATCAACAGACTTAATTTTCTGCATCTGTTTATCGTTGGCAACGCGGAGTACGACACCCGATTTGTTTACTTTCTTTAAGCCTACGATTTGAAAGCCGTCGTCGCTAGGTTTAATGGCATTCATTAACGCCTGTTTTGTAGCGGACGATGTTGCATACTCCGCCGAACGCTCAGTCGTTGGATATGCAACAACGCAGGGCAGTGGGGCGCGCGACGGCGGCGCCGGGACGGCTTGCGGCAAACGAAGTTTTAGTTTATTGGCGTATGACTCATTATTATTTGGTTTAGTGTAAGTAATGCCCGTATTTAACTTCAATCTCTCTAATTCGCGCTCACTGTTCGATAATTTGGTTTCATTACATGACGACTTAATGGCTAGTAAAGAATATTATTATATTATGCATGTATGTATAAAATAAATCTCTGTGTAACTATTATCCATCGTTTGTGAGTAACGCTGTTATAATATTCAAATAATAAGCCAATCGATGCATCCGAACCTTTAGTTCTGATGTTTCTAGTAATAGGAGCGTCCCGAATTACTTACTTTCTCTACTCTAAGTGTATGGTTTACGTATGAAGGTATTATGAGTGAGTAAGCGAATCGAATCGATAGTTATGCCTGCATATGACCTGTGCAATTTGTTGCTTTGTGTGATACAATTTACAATTTGTGTAAAACTCCAGTCCACAGGAGAAATTTCTAGTGCGGGGCGACGTTTTTTTTAAATGTGGTTTTAAACATAGAGTATTATCTGAAATCGGGTTTGAATCCCGCTTGTGTCCATTTCCTTTATCAATTTGAATACCACATCTCATGAACACTTTAATTACAACTTTCTAGTGTATTCCACCAATATTAAAAGTAAACAACTGATTACAGTATCATCGCGTGTGGATGTAATTGATATCTCACAACAGATCACGTAACTCTGGTGTGTTTGAGGTTGACACGCAAC
Organism: Abrostola triplasia; assembly: GCA_946251915.1. Classification (NCBI taxonomy): domain Eukaryota; kingdom Metazoa; phylum Arthropoda; class Insecta; order Lepidoptera; family Noctuidae; genus Abrostola; species Abrostola triplasia. The sequence goes on from OX276433.1 coordinate 10,557,445, forward strand.
GGATAATTATGTTGACGTAACTTTAATGACCTGGTAATATGCCTTGGATAAAAATATTGGGAGTAAGCAGTTTTCTATGAATGAGAATTTTATGTACGCCGATTAAATACCTATGTCCTGGCTAAGTTCATCATACACCTTTATGTTAAAGATAAGATAAAGATAAAAAACATTTATTTAAAATAGACTTAATTTGAAGTAGTTTTTGATAGTCAAATTACATCGGGACTCCCTCCAAAATCGCTAGCCCGTCACCGCTTCCCAGTGCTATAGCTGGGTAGAAGAAACGGCGCAACAAACTACCCAGCAGCACAACCTGACTGTCAAAATTTAGGACATGGAAAATAGTTTATACCTTGATTAGGTTTAATAATACATATCTGCCCTTTGTAGGAGTTCGTACCTGTTGATCTGGCTATATTCCTCTTTTTCCTAGGATCCATTCTGTTAAATATGTTTGTGACTCGTCTTTTTAAACCAACGGCTTCACGGATTTTAGATTTTTAAATAACACATAAATCCTGAAATTATTTAAAACATAACAAAATCAACAGAGGTGCACATACAGTACACCCACATTTCACCAGTTGTTTTTGGTCCCAATGTAATAGGAGGGGAGCCTATTGCCATTATTTACCTATTATAGTTTAAAATTACTGCTTGTATTTTAAACTGGCGATTTTTTCCAATATGTTGACTCTAACTGGATTAAGTGATTTGTATATAAATCAAGTGGCTAACGTATCAAACCGCAATTTCTCTTGCTCGTGTACAATGAAATCGGTTTCATATGTCAAACGGTACCGCTAATTAAATTGATTAAATGTGACTTAATCACTTTTTGTTGCGTGATTTGTTCGAACAGAAACATTAAAGCTGTACCGAATTAGAAGATTAAGGTCTTATGAAAAGGTACCAATGATTTTATCGATACCTTTTATTCAGAGGTATTGTCGAGACCGCCTCGTTGGCCTAGTGGTTGCTAAGCGTGTCTGCAGAGCACGAGGTCCTAGATTCGAAAGCGTTACTTTGTTTTTCCATTAGGTAATTCTTAGTAGCAGCACGGAGTCTGAATTTGTATCCGGTTGATGGCAGTAGGCTCGCCCCCTACATTAGGACCTAAAAACATAACTGGCGAATGTGCACCTCTGCCTACCCCTTCGGGGAATACAGGCGTGATGTTATGCTATGTTTATGTTATGTTAAGACGAGACCTAAGATGTCGGCCTTCCTTGGTGAAGATTGAGTATGGACGTCGAAATTTTTCATAATTTAAGTTTGGATATGTATATAGGGCTCGACTTTATAAGAGTAGCAGACCGGGTTCTGTGGCGTACTTTGGGAAAGGCAGTGTATATCTAGCAGTGGACTGCAAGGGGCTAATGATCATGATGATGGACCTATACCTATAGTAGAGTCTAGATTATTGTGCCATATCAATACGCGTGTATCCGTGCTATTGCCTGTGAATAGGCTGCGATGGAACCTATAGGCATGCTGTGTTTTCTTTACCTTTTTCATTTTGTGAAATCGGTAAACTTTTTGACATTTATAAACCTGGTCTCACTCTACCTCTTAAACTATTGTTTTAAATTATACAGCATTCGATTTGTAACTACCGATTCTGTTGGTAATTCACAAAGACCAGGTTTCATTACATTAAAGTGTGAACTTCAATTAATTGTCTATCCTAAAGTTAGATTCATTGCCTCTAATTTATCCTGTATCAATTTTAGGAATAATAAAGCGTCGCTAATCGCATTATCCATTCTATAAACACGTCTAGTGTCTGATGTTGTAGGCTATCGAGTTCTTTCGCATGACTTAACACCAGACGCGACTCGGTATTCGTATTCATTCAGCTAAATGCTAAGCAACAGTGATAATTTTGTACTTTGAATATTTATAATACCTACCTTGGTACTTATGTGTTATACCGGATGAATTTTTAGTCACCGTCCAAATTTTGATATATTTATCTTTGGCGAAAATCATTGAATACCTGTTTTTTCTTTTAGTATCACTCAATACAAAAATATTGACTTATAACATCTCAAAGTTATCTATAAAAGTTAATGTTTCTGGACACCGCCACGCCGTGCGTACGCGCTAGGTGTAGCGGGGTGCGCGCTACCCTTTTCATTAAATGTTTGCGCGGCAATTGTAGTATTATTAACGCTTAACTTAGTGACCACGCAGAGCGGATAATTCTTTCGAGAAAATGATTTAATATAAAAATTTTACGTATCGGTTTTTTTTCAAAAATGGAATTATTGAATGATACCTAATGCCTAGAAAAAATTTGGACGGTGACTAAAAATTCATCCTGTATATGACCTGTGAACGCGAATGGTGTTAAAGATTTGAAACGTCAGCCCCCTTATCATGAACTCTTAAAGCAGGACAGTTTACAGTGTGGAAGCGAGACGCCGCTACGTGCAGTGTAATGCTGCGTTTCGCTCCTATACCGCAAACTGTTCTGCTTTAGCAGTTCTTGGTAAGGGGGTAGGTATCAAATCGGAACCGCGTTAAAATCTATAAAAAATATTTGACTTCAACACGTGTAATATTCAAAGCTTTTCTGGCTCTAATTATATAAAGTCTTTGCGTATTTTAAGGGACTTCGTTCTAGTGTGCTAGTCCTTTCGGATATGTATATATATTGTCGTGTTTTAAAACAATAAATACGCGAAGCAAACTCGCTCTTTGAACGAAAATTCTGCAAACCGCCTTCCGTGATTTTTGGCATCGTTCAAGTTAATACTCAATACTTTATTGCATTCCATAATAGTAAATAGATGGACTTATAATAGTACAGATCTTTATGGACCCTGTCTAAGTTGATATGGAGAAGTAGCTAAAAGTTCTTATCATATTTTTGGCCAAGTTTTGGGTTTGAGGCGACATCTAGTTCCATTAAAATCGCGTTACTCTGAGTTAGAGACTTCTTAATTTTATGAAATATAAATGTTTATGTCTATACTGTATTGGTCAATAAGTAGTATGGCCAAGTAAAAAGAAGAAAAAAATATATTTTGTGTTGCTATTTGTCATCAGTCCTGTTTCCTTAAATTGACTTAATTATCAATACTTTAAATGCCGCCTCTTTCTAACCGATAGCTACTATTGGCTGAATAACTAAAGGGGCGAGTCCTGATAAAAATACTAATTAACTTCTATGTTTTTCTAAACCATACTATATATATATAACTAAATATCCAGTCAGTTGATTGCTCTGCGTCTACGAGTATAGTCTGTTCCAATTTAATTAGCGTTAACATTTTTAAATTTTGACTTAAAATTGGTAAAATATTTGCCAGTTGTGACAATCAGCATCGTAAGTAGCTTTTAACATGTTAAGAAACCTTATGTCAAATAACTGAAAGATACAAACGTCAATTCAAGTTATTGTTTCAAATTATAGAAACGTCCAAATGATGATCTGAGAATATTTATCATCATCATCATTATCATCAGCCGGAAGACGTCCACTGTTGAACAAAGACCCACCCCCTTAAAACGCCACGATGAACGACATCTTGCCAATTGCATCCACCTGAGAAATTGCAGACTACTAATTTAAGAATTCGTTCTTAAATTAATGGTACTATAAATTAAATGTTTAGCAATTTATGATGCTGAATATTCCAAAATATATTATATAATAAAGCCGCACCTATTTCCCGGAGTAGAAAGAGGCTTTAGATTGATATGTGCTACAATTCTAATACCTTTTACCTTAAACTAACATCACATTCATAAGTGTTACAATTGATTAATTTAACATTAGTAGAGGTTGCTCTGCGGCCAAAATTTGGCCGAAAATATGATACAAATTATCCCCTTTACTTATAAACGATGCTAACATGTGTTTTAAGATAACTACTTCTTAAGTCTATTGACACTATTCTTCGACATCCAAACGACAGTGACAATTACAATTTAATCAATGGTTCAACACTGACAATTTATATAAGAGGCTTAATCTCTACATAAAGTTTAAACCTGAACCTCACGCTCCTCCGTGCACGCAATAATCTTAAAAAAAAACCGAATGTTTTGCTTCACGTTGTTACTATATATTTTGACTCGCAGAGATTGTTAATACATTACAAATTATATTGGAACAGATCAACAGAGTATGAATAAGCGGCGCCATCGCTCATTTGCCGGTTAATTGTTTACGATCAGTCTGACGTCGAACCATGGTGCGTGCAAACGTGTTTTTAGTATTTATCTCCATATAAAAACGCACGTTTTTGTCGTGTGGTCGTGACCACATACTCGTTACCAACAGGTATTGTTTTGCGATATTTAAAAGGCTGTTTCGTGAAATAACTGTGTACTTTGTGATAGTGTCTTAGTGATATTGGTTGTGCGGAATCGAAGTGTGCTGTTTAGTATGAACTTTTTTTTAATAATACTGCATATAGTATAGTATAGGTTCATTTTCTTTCTTTCTAAAAGGGTTTGACGGTGATATTTGCAAGAACTCAGTTACCTAGGTACTAACGGAAAGTTTAACCTTTCCTTAAAAGTGCAATGTACTGAAGTGGCGAGCTTTTTAAAGGTTAAAATTTCAACAGTTTCTAAGAAATGTAAACTATTTACCTGTTATTTAAGTATCTTTTCCTCCAACTGTTACACAGTTAAATGTTATATTTAATCTTGTAACATTCAACGAAGAACCAAGGAAGAGAGCTACCTTTAGTTATTTTTGAACGTTTTCCTCAGTATAGAGATATTTATTTATAGCATTATACGGGTAGAACAGATTGCATGTTATCAGCTATTTCTATGTATGATAACATGTTGTTGATATTTTTTGTGCTCTAAAACGAATAAATGACGAAGAAATGAATCAGTATCAAATGATGTGACGTGTGTCACGATTGGCGGGCGTGAATGAAATGATGTACGTATGATAACGTACTATCACGCCTCTTACAAATATTACAATACAATTTTATCTATTGTACGGTTGTTTTAGTTTGTGATCCTTCTGCTATGATAATGTAAGGCTGATGAATGTTATTTGGGTTTCAAGTTGGTAATGTAGGATCAAAATAGAGAGCCCTTTACTCATCAGTTGGTGATATAGGACTGCAAATAATGTTGAGTAATTAATAGTGTATAATATTTGTTTCATATTTATTCTTACGGAGATGATGATGATGAGTCCATAGTGATGAGTTACGTATCGGTTACGGTATTTAACATAACTAGAGGTCGCTCTGAGACTGAAATTTGACTGTAATTATGATACAAAAATCTTTCTGCACATCCTGCATTCTCTATTAACTTTGACTGTACTAGCTACACTCAGTGCGCGCAATATTCTCAAAAAGTGATTAGAAAACTTTGCTTTAAGTATTAATATATGATTTTCAATTATTAGTGATATTTAAAGTACCTAATCATAAATATCTATCTATGTGATTTTATAATTAAGAATAGTAATTACAATGAAATATGAATAGTATCAGAAATAAAGGCTATTTAATTTGATTAATATATGACAATGATTAGATACTGAACTCAACTATTTCTCAGTTCGAGTCAGGATAACACTGTACCTAGTTTTCTATGAGAGAATCTGAGTAACCAAGTAAACTAGTAAACAGAACATGGTGTGTAGGTTTTTCAGTCAATAGGTACACTCGTCATAATGTAAACAGAATTATTTCTAAACTAGCTGCCCCCCGTGGTGTTACCCGCAACATTTATTCGGGATAAAAATAGCCTGTGTTAATCTAGGGTGTCCGCTACCTTCATATGAATTTTCATCAAAATCGGTCTAGCCGTTCGAGCGTGAAGGGGTAACAAACATACTCACAAACTTTCGCCTTTATAATATTAGTGTGAAGTGAAGAGTGATAAATTAGCATTTTAAATGTCATGAGAAACTGACGTTATTCACTGTATTGTTTTGTTATAATTTGTTTTGCTGCAGTATGTAAATTATAAAATTATGTTCAGTTGAAGTAACTCCTTTAATATAATGATAAATACGTTTATGTATTGTACGCGCAGGCACAATAGTTAAACAATTATTGTAGTAGGTACCATTATAAATATGTATATGAATTGTTAATAATTGAATTGAATTAAAAAATCTTGTTGGGGCCTCTTAAATCCAGGTTTGATTACGATGTCTTTTCAGCCAGTGGTGTCATAGAATCCATACTTCCATACTAATATTATAAATGTGAAAGTAACTCTTTCTGTCTGTCTGTTACGCCTTAATGACTAAACCGCTGGACGGATTTTGATGAAATTTGGCTTGTAGAAAGTTTAAGACCCGAGAAAGGACATGGGCTACTTTTTTTTTTTTTTTTTTTTTATAAAAACGTCGCCCCACACTAGGAACTTCTCCTGTATCGTGGGTGCGTTTCACAAACATGAAATATCACAAACACAAACACCCAGACTCGGGACAAACATCTGTGGTACGCACAAAGTTTTGCCCCGTGCGGGAATCGAACCCACAACCCTTAGCGCAGCAGTCCAATCGCTTAACCACTGCGCTAATCAGGTCGTCAAAACGCTTAACGCGGGCGAAGCCGCGGGAGTATTGTAGTTGATTTGATTTGGTTTTGAAAGCTAGTATAATGTATACATTTATGGCATATCAAAACATAGGTCTATCTTAGCTGTGCCGGTTTCCTCACGATGTTTTCCTGCACCGTTTTTAGCAACTGAAAACTAATTGTTATTACGCACATGAATTAAAAAATATTTAGTGCGTGTCGGAGTTTGAATTTGCGACCTTTGACTTGGTAGTTCAACAGTATATACCACTCGGCTATCAGTGCTTAGGTAGTAGTACACCAGTGCTAAGTATGAGTTCGTTTTTTCAATCTAAGTCCAAATTAACGCAAGCAAAGTCGCAGGCTAAAGTTAGTAGTTTATAACCTAGGTTCCCTTATGTATTGTGAATACCTTTATACATATAAGTAACCTGTACCATATTGTTGCAGCATTCCACGGAGGAGGGGGGCGGGGGGCGCCGCGGGTTGATCGACGTGAGCGCAGGTGCAGGCGACATGTGGATCAGCGCCGTGGAGAGCTCCATACTGGCCTGGGAGGAGGTAAGCTCAGCTTAGGATACTTACATACCTACATACATACCAAGTACAACGAGCCCCCTTACCATGAACTCTTAAAGAAGGACAGTTTACGTTGTGGAAGCGAGACGCAGCATTACCCTGCACGTAGCGGCGTCCCGCTCCCACAACCTATACTGGTCTGCTTAATAGTTCGTGGTAAGGGGACGGTTTACCAGAGTGGTAGGAAGAGATCACGGATTTCCATTCAGTACGATATTAGATACATTTGGTTTAGTGTACTTCTAACCTGTTCTGTTTCCAGAATAGAGTAAAATACCTTATTTTTCTCTCAAATTGTAATAGGGTATTTTTTTTTTTTTAAATAACGTCGCCCCACACTAGGAATTTCTCCTGTATCGTAGGTGCGTTTCACAAACATGAAATATTCACATACACAAACACCCAGACTCGGGACAAACATCTGTGGTTCGCACAAAGTTTTGCCCCGTGCGGGAATCAAACCCGCAACCCTTAGCGCAGCAGTCCAATCGCTTAGCCACTGCGCCAATCAGGTCGTATAAATGGGAAGAAAGACAGGCCTCCATTAAAGTTAGGCTCTTTTGAAGTCCGTTAAATAACTATAATTGGTGTAAGTTGTAAATCTCTTTTGATATAAAACTAACACAGCTGTTTTGACGACAGCAATGCAGCTATAAATATTACACCTATTATACAATGTCAATAGTATAATGTTAATAACTGTTATGCATAAGTAAATGTGACGTTTGTATGAACAAACAGCATGTAGGTATCATCATCATTTCAGCCTGTTAGCACCCACTGCTGGGTATACCGTACAGCTCCTTCACCATAGACTCTTACATACATACATAAAGTCACGCCTGTATGCCAGGATCGTAGCAAATGGAAATCCGTGGTCTCTGCCTACCCATAGACTCTTAATGCAGGATAAATGATAAATGATTTTATTTCTGCTAATAGGTTTTAAAAAAATACTTTTACACGTCTTCTTTTTTAAAACTAGATGGCATCGGCATTTCCTAACTGACAAAAGAAGGAAAAAACCTGCTAACGATAGTTTACGATATGTAAGCGAGACGCCGCATGTGCAGTGTGTGGCGTCTCGCTTATACAACGTGAACTGTCCTGCTTTAATTTTTTTTTTTTTTTTTTTTTTTAAAAAACGTCGCCCCACACTAGGAATTTCTCCTGTGTCGTGGGTGCGCTTCACAAACATGAAATATCACGTACACAAACACCCAGACTCGGGACAAACATCTGTGGTTCGCACAAAGTTTTGCCCCGTGCGGGAATCGAACCCGCAACCCTTAGCACAGCAGTCCAATCGCTTAGCCACTGCGCTAATCAGGTCGTCAAAATTGTCCTGGTAAAGGGCAGGCCTCTCTTTATGTCTGTCAATATTATTTATCTATTTTGAGTGTCTCTAGTCCAGGTACTCACGTAGGTATCTAGGTACTCGAATGAAAACATTTATGTCGAATCCAAAGATTGATGAAACATCTATTCACATACATTGAGAACTGGATTCAATTGTTACGCCCATTGATTGATTGAAACGTGACAATGTATAGCTGAAACAAATTCGTTTTGGAAGTAGGTCATGTGGGACTTTTAAATCAAATGTATTTATTTCGTTTGAAGAGGGCAAGCCAATGAATATCTAAATAGAAAAGATTTGCAGAAAGCTACAATGTTGCAGTTAATTTTGACCCCTAGGCGACCACTAGTTTTTAAAATTACGTACCAGATTATCAGTTAAGGACAAAGAAAAAAATGGCGTTTCACTTGTTTGTTAAGCGTATATCCTGAGCACTAACGAGAATTGAAGGGGAACGGATAATAGTGCCGCGTACTCCAATCAAACGGGGAAGTGACACGGTCCTGTGTTACTTGGTACCTAATAATATACCGACTGATCCGTAGATAGGCAGAAAAGAGACAAATCCGAGGAGTTAAGAATATTTACCTGGCTAGTTCCTTCTGGTTCCAGTATAATGAGTCGAAAGAGATTAACATCTGCCTCGCTGGTCTAGTGGTTGCTAAGCGCGACTGCTGAGCATGAAGTCTTGGGTTTGAATCCGGGCAAAGTGTTACTGCAATTGGATGCAATTGGCAAGCTGTTGTTCATTGTGGTGTTCTAAGGGGGAGGCCTTTGTTCAACAGTGGACGTCTTCCGGCTGATGATGATGATGAAAGTGTTACCAGGTTTTTCAATAGGTAATTCTCAGTAACAGCACAGAGGGAGTTGTGCCTGGTTGATAGCAATAGGTTCGCCCCCTATTACATTGGTACCTATAACATAACTGCCGAAAAGTGGGTGTACCTTACAGTCTCCTCTGCCTACCCCTTCGGGGAATAGAGGCGTGATGGTATGTTATTTAAAATAAATGAAGAATTTATTGACGTTACTCTACTCTAGCTATTTCTTTTCTATTGTGGGAACTGTCTGGTCAATTTCAAGGCTACACAAATTATATATCCATTGTCTTCAGTACAACACATGATTTTCTTAAGAATAGTTCAAAGAATATACCTATGAAATGGTTAAGGTTACTTTATCTTAAGGTTTGGCCCATTATATAGGCACCCATAGTAGTTTCTGAGGCCACTTTTTAGCTTAAAATATAGCAGGGTTCCTAGGAGACTATAAGGGGCAAAACCAAAGGCAAAAACTTTTAGCTAATAAACAATAAACTCAATCGTCTATAACTGTATGTATAATATACGTAATACACACCTACGCTTTCTCAGTATCCGCAGATGCTATCAATGTCAAGAGCTATCTCTATGAGACCTACATATTTGCATACTGACCCAGTTTCTATCAATTAGTTTATATGATCCGAGATGTGTCGCCATTAGACCCCTTCCTCTAATGGGCTCATGCAACTCAATTGTGTAGAGCTGTGGATAGTTCATTAATTTTAATGCGATGGACTGTGCTAATGATGTGGAGTGTTCAAGGTTTCTCATTGTAGGTAGAGATAATGTTGCTTTTTATGATGGAGATACTGTTTGTGGAGATGAGAGCTGAACTCCTAAATTAAGAAAGGACAAATGGATAGAATTCCATGGGGAATTTAATCTATTTGGAGTATGAAAAAGTAAAAAACTAGCGCAGATAAGTATTCTCTTTTGTCGCTAGGAAAAGGACCCTTAAAGGCGATGAACTCAGTAAGAACCTAAGAAAAGCCAATTAGCTTGCTATCTGTTAAATACTACTTCTTATAAAGGAAAACACCATCGCCTACTCCTTCGAGGATTGCAAGCCTCATTTTATAAGGTACAATTATACTGAAATCGTGAAGTGATACCAAGATTAAGGATTTGAAACTACCCGATGGATAGCGTCATTTCGTCAGACGCAAATATGGAAAGAAAAATAAAAAAATTGTGACAAAAAAGTTTTGGACTACCTAGTCCCAAATGTGAACATATGGCAAAAAATTGGCTTTCACAAAATAAAGTAGGCACCACTGCTTACGCAAATACATACGTGATAAATACCAGTATTGAAAACAAGAAATTGGCAGAACGTGCGTTTTATCATGATATTTTGACCTGATTAGCGCAGTGGCTAAGCGATTGGACTGCTGCGCTAAGGGTTGCGGGTTCGATTCCCGCACGGGGCAAAACTTTGTGCGAACCACAGATGTTTGTCCCGAGTCTGGGTGTTTGTGTATGTGAATATTTCATGTTTGTGAAACGCACCTACGATACAGGAGAAATTCCTAGTGTGGTGCGACGTTTTTTTTTAAAAAAAAAAAAAAAAAAAAAAAAAATAAAAAAAAAAAAAAAAAAAAAAAAATTTACATACATTATTTCCGTAACCACGTGGTGTTATTGAACAAAACCTGTTAGTTACACTCAGAACAAGCTAGTGGAGTAGATTAGTCACTTCAGAATGTTTAGATAACTGACCTAACCAATAATCTTGAAATTTATTAATATCTGCAAGAGGTTATTGAATTTTGTAATAGACATCCTAACATAGACTGAAGATAAAAAACGGAATTTAAATAAATGTCTTTTTAGGTTTAGCCTAAAGCCCGGTAAAACAGTCTAGTCTCTACTACTTCTACTAGTCAGGTGCGAAATAAGAGAATAAGAATCCATCGTCCTCTAAGCTTATCGATCGAGCTCAAAAGTGAAATATCGGACAAATTTTGATAAAATATCCTTTGCGGATTTGGTATTCAAATGTTATCCTATAATAGAATTAAGTCTATGAACAATTAAATCAAGACGGGATGAATTTGGTGGTATAATTTAGCCTCGAAATCGAAACCTTAGATTTGGTTTTATCAAACATTTGGCAGTTTGGCAATTTAAAGCAATTACACCGAGTCGTCTCAAGCTTAGAGCAGTTGCTAAATATTATTTTAATAAACCTTCAGCCGATTCGTCACTAACTAACGATACATGAATCAGGTTTTTGTTTAAACAGGTGCGCAAACAATTTTAATTAAGCAGCTCGTTCGAAAATAACACTATTTGATATAAAAACAGATTTGCCTTAATTACAGATTGTTTCGAAATATATGCATAGTTTAACCTCACGACTCGACTTATATTCTGCGATGCTTGGTTAAAAATCTAAATTATCTACTCAGTAGACAATAACATGCAATAAGATAAATGTTAATGTCGCTGACTCAGAATATGACTTCATCAGATGAATTGGCAAGTCTTGATAGATCTTATTCTGCGCTTTAAATACCCTGAAGATAGCTAGGTCAGATTGGATGCGGTAGACGGTAGAAAGAGTTATTTCAAATAAGTAGAAGAGGCCTGCAGGAATGCCATAGGTAACGGATATAGTGTTAGACCCATTAAGGTAAGGTTCTTTGTTTTTTACCGAGTCACAACTGGACGCAAATGTCTATGACTAAATGTGTTGATAAATTCTCCTGATATGACAGTAATTATACAAGTAACTTAAGTACATGTAACAGAAAAAACTACCAGACCGAATACTTTCCAACTGTGTATTTAGAAATTTATCGATTTTGTTTCATGTTGGATATAGAAACAGATCTCTTTGAGATGTAATTAAATGGAAATGTATGATAAATGTTCAAAGACTTGTAGAGATTTATGTTACACTCACGCTTTCGTGGTTAGTGAAGCTTCGCATGCCGTGTGATATGGCTGCGGTGTGTTGGCACCGTTCGACTATAAAATAGGGCAATTGGTTCTTCTAAACATTTACTTTTGTAAGTGACATAGTGCTGTACTGAGTACTGAGGCCTGGCGAAGAATATGAGATTTAATGAGTTTTTAAAAAGGTTCAAGATGTTTAATCGTTTGTCTGACATACAATTGTGCTTAATCTCTACATTCCATTTCGTCGTCGTTCTGTCATTGTTGATATGGCTCCATATATCATGTCTCCGAAGCTATGAAATTCTTCGCAGTAAGGAACGCTTAGTATATGCTGTCTCCAACAGCATTATTTCAAGATTGGATATATCATATCATGGGTCTCTCAAAAAAAGCCGTTGGCACCTGATCTCTCTGCGGTCGTGTCGGTCTACCGTCCCATTGGACTTTGAGAGTGAGGGAATAGGGAGTGCACTCCCGTTTGCGCGCGTACTTTTGCACTATAATATCTCTAGCATAGTTATAGAATTACGCGATATAACTGACTTTAAGAAGCGCCAAGTGAATTTAACGGTCAAAACAATACCAGCCTATAACTATCAATAGAATAACCCTGAGTGCTCTCCTCTGCTCATCACTGATCACAGTTTAATTAGTCAATTACTAGGAAGGCTATCTCCAGGGTAATCTAATTGCTGTCTAGACACGCATGTCTCGGAGCTAAATCCATTGCGATTGGATTCAATAGACCGTCAAGATTTAATCTCAGCTCTGACATATCTAATTGAGATCGCTCAATCCGTATTTAGTTTTAAACTTATTTTTAAATACGGAGAAGTTGCTCAATTGAAAAGATTTGTGTGTGGGATATTCTCAGATCTTTTTACAGATTTTAAAGATTATTTTTTATCAGAACCCTACTGATAAAAAATATTTTTCTCACATACTAAAATGAGCAAATTACTTTCGAAATTGGCTCTTTTCAGTATGTGTTTTCCACTCACTTCTTGGCAGGAAAAGACATAATACTAAACCATCGTTTCTATATCTATTATCATCAGCCGGAAGAATCCAGTGTTGAATAAAGGCGTCCCCCTATATGTATGTCTAGATAATATACTCATGCTTAATATTTTGTATTTATGAAACTGTATTCATAAGTACACATAACATAGCGTCACGCCTGTGTTCCCCGATGGGGTAGGTAGAGGTGTACATGTAGTACACCCACATTTCGCTAGTTGTGTTTTTTAGGTCCCGATGTAATGGGGTGAGACCTTATTGCTATCAACCGGGCAGAAGTCCAAAGTCCGTGCTGCCATTGGGAATTACCTAATAGAAAAACCCAGTAACACTACCCGACCCGGGATTCGAACACAGGAGCATGAGCTCAAAAGTCGCGTTTTGCTACCACTAAATCAACAAGACATTTATAGGTAAAATTGTGTAATTAAGCTGAACATAAGACCTTCTCGACGACAAATTATTAGTCTTCATTTAACACTTATATTCTGGTTCCCATATCTGATTGGATATTTCTATTTCTCAATCCTTAGTAATTGAATTGTTCGTCATACGTTTAATTAAACTTTTCTTCTTAGGTGGCTGAACGTCTAAACGTGGACGTTCGCCGCGGCCTGCCATGGCGGGAAGCCAACGATCGTATGAACTTCGTGGGCCCCAACGAGTTCCAGGTGAAGGAACAGGAGCCGCTATGGAAGAAGTACATCGAGCAGTTCCAGAACCCGCTCATTCTGCTGCTGCTTGGTAAGTAAAATATAAAACAGGTATAAAACAAAAATAGACACGTATAGAGATAACGTTCGAGGCCGTAACACAAGTTATCATCGAATCAAAGAACAATTGTGATAGTGAAACACCTGTTGGCGCAAACCGTGACGGGATGACCCTACCATGCCGTATCGACACCTTTGATGTTTCACATCAGCCGGGCGTCCTGTGATGGCCAACGTATAAATAATAGTAGTATCTGATCGTCATAAATAATACAGTACCTTAAAACGCCCACCCTTCACTGCTTCCTGCTAGCTGGTAAGAAGAAGAAACTCCCCAGACAATCTTTCTGAGACACAACAATAATATCCTCATAACGTTTATAACGAGTCTGGGTGTTCGTGTATCTGATATTTCTGAAACGCACCCGCGATGCCGAAGAATAACGTAGTGTGGGGCGACGTTTTTCAATACCAAAAATGGTTTTCTGCATCTATTAGCAAATGTGCATTCTTCTCCTCCATTGGTGGCAGTTATGCATTGAATTCTAACCTGACTGCAATTCGTTTAAATACAATTTCCCAACAAATAATTAGAGACAACAGTGCAGTAAAAAGGGTCTACATCTTCTTCACTTACTTGAGAGATAACATAAATTCTGATATAGTGGGTAGTCCCAAGTTCACGCCTAATTAGCTGGACCAATTAGGTAAGATTCCTTGAATGATTTAAGTCTTATAAGGGTGCACTGACGTATACATGGTAGGTATGCCACCTGTCTTCCCTTGTCCGTGCATGTTTTGGAATCTACCAGACCTTTTGAGAGCCTGTTGATCAGTTGTCGTAAAATTAGTAGTCATTGTCTTCAAATTGTGATAACATTATTTTTGCATGATTGATGCTCTATGTTTATTTATTTATTCTTTATACAAAGATGTACAAGGCGGACTTAATGTCTTTATGTTGCAATTCATTTCATAAATCTAGTTAAAATGCAGTAGGTATAACTTTTTGTCAGTTTTGCAACTTTAACTAACTAAATAACTTGACTTCAGTATACCATTTACCTATACACATTATGCACTTGTTTCAAAAATTATATATTTAATTTCTACGTGACGGTATTATGTTTTATTTAATCTATATATATAAAATTTTCGTGTCACAGTTTTCGTTCCCATACTCCTCCGAAACGGCTAGACCGATTCTCATGAAATTTTGTTAGCGTATTGAGTAGGTATGAGAATCGGCCAACATCTATTTTTCATACCACGAAATTCACGCGGACGAAGTCGCGGGCAACAGCTAGTGATACTATAATAATTGATCGTCTGTGAGGCTTCAACTTCTTATGAATAGAATAGAATAGTTTATTTGCTTGAAATAATTGTAGTATTATATTTTAATACCCTATGCAGTTGCATCCGACTTTCACCACTTAAAATTCACCTCATAATTTGAACACGCTTTCCTTTCAAATACCTGTGCGAATAATTTTACTATCTCAATTATTTCTAGAGTTCATTGCCACTGTCTCGACTTCTATAGAAATAATAAAGTCAAACTTTGATATATGATTAAAAGTAAAAACTGGTTTTTGGAAAAATGTATAAGAATATTTAGTTGAAGCATTCATTTAGAAGATACATATTAATCAATTAGGACAGGTATTAGTAGAGAATTAAATTAAAAGTTTTCAATTAATTGTTTTATTTAGTTGCATGCTAATGAGCGAGATATTAGCAAATACAATTAGTTTAATTCTAAGAGGTCCGTACAAAAATTAACACGTTGTATTTGTATAGCCTGTCGGTGACTCACAGGACAAGAGTTCGAGTCTTAAGTGGAGTATAGACTAGCTAGAACATATACTTGTAACAGAATATCGAGCATTCACAGTCAACCTTTATTGCACTGCGAGGTCACTATGGCAAAGCACCAGCCCCCTTACCATGAAGACGCCGCTATGCGCAGTGGAATGCAGAATCGCTTCCACAACGTAAACTGTCTTGTTTTAAGAGTTCATGGTGAGGGGGAGGCTGTTCTTTAAACACGACACAATATGTTGTTACAACCTAATGTTAAATATCAACGAGCGTATTGGTGTGACATTATATCTCCAAATACCGCAAGGAAGAAATATATTTTATAAGTAAATGCTCACGTGTCACAGGAATTGTCAAATACAGCGACGAATATTCGCAGGAACGTTAGAAGGTTACATACCCTAAGCTTTATCGTATTATTCGTAAGAAAGTTAAATCTCTTGAAAACCTTTATATAGTGAAATGTATAAGCTGAAGATAGGTACGAAAATACAAAAGACTCAGCGACAAAAATGGTAGCGATTAATGAAAGGCGCCGTTCTGTAATGAGACCTTCACAGAATAGCCTGGTTATTCAGCTACGATCATACTTTTATTACGTACGCTTGTTAAAAGGGTCCAGACTCCAGGCCTCTTTCTATGACCTCTTAAAGCTTGACGACCCGATTAGCGCAGTGGCTAAGCGATTGGACTGCTGCGCTAAGGGTTGCGGGTTCGATTCCCGCACGGGGCAAAACTTTGTGCGAACTACAGATGTTTGTCCCGAGTCTGGGTGTTTGTGTATGTGAATATTCCATGTTTGTGAAACGCACCTGCGATACAGGAGAAATTCCTAGTGTGGGGCGACGTTTTTTTTAAAAAAAAAAAAAAAAAAAAAGCAGGTATTTTTACGTCGTGGAAGCTAGACGCCGCCGCCGCTACGTGCAATATAGTGCTGCGTCTCACTTCTACAACGGAAAATGTCCTGCTTAAAGAGTTAATGGTAAGGGGGCAGTATAAAGCAAATGTCACGCCTGTTTCCCTGAGGGGTAGGCAGAGACCACGGATTTCCATGCTACGATCCTGGCATACTTCTTTTGCTTCATTCACACGCATCACATTCCTCATACACGCTCTTCGGTTGAGGGTACCCGTGACTTGCCCTTTTTGCAGAACATCTCCAATTTGGTCTAGGTATGTTCGCCTAGGTCTTCCCCTTTCCGACACTCCACTAACACTCGCCTCATATATTCGTTATGTCATTCTTCTTTCATCCATCCTTTCTACATGCCCAAACCATCTAAGCATAATTGTTAAGAGAATGAGATGAGAGATAATGATGTGAAACGTTCAGGTGGTTCAGGTTTTAACGTGCAAGAATCATATAACAGACACCACACTATACATTTAATAATCACAGACTCATTTTACACATCGCAGTGAATCGCGCGTATTTTCCGCATCGTGACATTCATTGATACAGATATCTGACATAATATGCTGAGGAATTACGCTCTTATTGTTTGAACTGACAATGAATAGGGCCCGGAAACTGCAAGCGACTTTCATAATATACATATTATATAAAAACGACAACTACGAGTACTATATTATGCCTTCTGTCGACGTACCCTACCGTACGTAATACTACCTATACATTGTGATGAGCAAATAATACTCAAGCAATCTGATGTTTCCGCCCGAATCAAGACAGCAATGTAACTTTTCTAATGTTAAGAATAGCCCCTTCGCTATTATAGCCGAGTGGTATTACTGTTTAACTATTCAAATCAGATCGCAAGTTCAAAAACCCGGCACGCATCAATATCTTTTCGAATTCATGTGCCTACTGTTAAATTTGTTAACAGTTGCTAAAAACGGTAAAGGAAAACATCGTGAGGGAACGGGCACACCTGATAGATATTTTAACGGTGTGTAAAGCCATGTCATTGGTTTATAACATAACATTATCACATTACATAACATCACGCCTGTATTCCCCGAAGGGGTGGGCAGAGGTGCACATACAGTACACCCACATTTCGCCAGTTATGTTTTAGGTCCCAATGTAATAGGGGGCGTGCCTATTGTCATCAACCGGGCACAAATCCAGACTCCGTGCTGCTACTGAGAACTACCTAATGGAAAAACCCAGTAACACTTTGCCCGACCCGGGATTCAAACCCAGGACCTCGTGCTCAGCAGTCGCGCTTAGCAACCACTAGACCAACGAGGCAGTGGTTTATAACAGGCGGTTGAAACTCTGACACGAGGTTGTTCATCAACCACACGATAAGATCATATTAGTTTAGCTTAATGACAAAGCGTCCAGAACTCTGCCTAAATCTTCGGAGAAACATGGCTTTTATTCTTTAATTTTGATAAAACTGTTTTAAGTGCACTTGTAAGAAGGGGTCAATCTGGTCATCTTTCTCATTTCTGTTTATGTTATTATTCTTAGTGATAACATAATCTGTTATGACTATCAGCCAGAGATTACGCTCGAATATCGACAATTGACGAATGCGGGCTGGGCTGCTTCAAGTTTTCGCTCTGGTATAGTGACTAACTTTAAAGTTGATCACAAGTTGGCTTGCTTTAAGTTACCGTAAAACGGAGTGAATAGAACTTGGGGGGGAGGGGGATGGAATTTGATTTTGGTATAATTTCAAACTGCCTCGTTGGTCTAGTGGTCGCTAAGCGCGACTGCTGAGCACGAGGTCCTGGGTTCGAATCCCGGGTCGGGCAAAGTGTCACTGGGTTTTTCCATTAGGTAATTCTCAGTGGCAGCACGGAGTCTGGATTTGTGCCCGGTTGATGGCAATAGGCTCGCCCCCTATTACATTGGGACCTATAAAACATAACTGGCGAAATGTGGGTGTACCGTATGTGCACCTCTGCCTACCCCTTCGGGGAATACAGGCGTGATGTTATGTATAATTTCAAACGCTGTATATGGCAAACTGTGATCCCACGTCCGCGTCTTTAACAATTTGGTAGTATTGTAAAAAATGGGTATCAATTCTACAACACTACGAAAATCGTTGCAAAAGATCGAAGACCTATATATTCACCCCGTTTTACGGTACCGTCTATTCGTATCAGCATTTATTTTCTACGCAATTAGTGTAACAAGAGTAAGGCAACTATTTAACATAAAAAGCTCTGACATTTGAAAGTAATAAATAAAAATGCATAGCTCAGACCTTTGCATTCGAGTGTTACTTTATTAAAAAATTAGCTGCGCCCCGCGGTATTACCTTTATATTTATATTAACTTATTAAATTGTCATGACGACAAGCTAATCGTAAATTTAATAAAAATGCACGACTAGCAGCCATTAAATTGGATGTCGTGCTTCTAATAAATAAATAAAGTAGTTAAAAACTCGATTTTACGTGTTGTTATCATATCACAAGGTTTCACATAAAAAATGATATAAATGATAATAATAAATTTTTATTTACTATAAATTTTCAAAGTACATAACATAAAAAATCATAAAAAATGTCTGTTTTGTTCTATTGAAAAACAATTGATATGAAGAAAAATTTTCTTGAAACTGACATCATCCCAACAATACATGTATTTAACCTAGCTAACAAACTTTTAATCGGTAGGTTTTTGGGACATACCCCCCACTCATCATCGTGCCCTTCATTCTTCTTATCGTATGGTTAGTGAACAACCTGGTGTCATAGCTTAAACCGCCTGTAGGCCTCTGACATGGCTATTGAAATGGCCATGGCGTTGAAAAAATTCTCAGGTGTGCCGGTTTCCTCACGATGTTTTCCTTCACTAATTTATAATACGCACATAAATTCGAGAATACATTGGTGGTTTGGTACCTCTTCACGCTCAAACGGCTAGACCGATTTTGATGAAATTTCATATGGAGGTAGCTGACACCCTGGATTAATACATTTTTAATATAAATACAAAGCATTACGTCTGTATGTTCCGTACCGGTGTAGTGTGTAATGCCCCCCACGTTTCGCCAGTTATGTTATAGGGGGCGAGCTTATTGCTATCAACCGGGCACAAATCCAGACTTCGTGCTGCTACTGAGAACTACCTACCTAATAGGAAAACTCTATGACACTCAAATTACCGGGGCTACCCAGGACCTCACGCTCAGCAGTCACTTAGCAGCGCTTAGCGACCACTAGACCAACGAGGCAGTATTATTTAAGTAATTAAATAGTTATTTAATTTGTAACTCATTATCATTGTTTCCTGTATTACCATTAATAATATTACATCAAAATATTGCTGGCTTAATTAAAAAATCCAGTAACCTAACTGTTTGTCTAGATGAATTAACTCAAAAAAAGATTGATGTAGATGTTCTATGTATAACAGAACATTTTATTATGAATGGATATCAAGATCAGTTGTATGTGCCAAATTACGGACTTGCTGCTTGTTACTGCAGAGATGAGAAAAAAAGGGGAGGGACATGTATTATTGTAAAAAATGGCCTTCAATATAAAGAAATTCCTAGTATTTTGAAATTGTCTTCATCAGGAATATTTGAATGTTGTGCAATTGAGCTCACATATTACAAAATTCTTGTTGTCTGTATATACAGAGTACCGAATGTTAATAATCTGAATTATTGTATGGATAAATTAGAGACTCTTTTGAAAAGTATATCACAAACACGTTATAATAACATTGTAATTGCTGGGGATTTTAACATTGATATGCTTAAATATAATAGCCATTCAAATGATTTCGAATGTCTTTTAATAAGCTATAATTTAAAGTTAGCACTAAAACAGCCGACCCGTATGGCAAGTATGACATGTATAGATAATTTTGCTCATAATTTCAGTAAAGTCTGTAAAACTGATGTGATCGAACTAGCGTTGTCGGATCACACTGCTCAGCTGCTTCACTGTCCTGTTCAAACTAAATGTATAATAAATTACTGGTACACTTCTAAAAGGGATTATAATGCAGAGAACGTTTTGAAGTTTAGAAATTACCTAAAACAGCTGTCTTTCTCGGAAGTATACGATACAGTGGATCCAAACGTTTCTTACAATAGTTTTATTGACCTCTTTAAATTAATATACGATCTTTGCTTTCCAACCAAGTTAGTTAAAATAAGTGTTATAAAAAAGCCTGCTTGGTTATCAAAAGGAATAAAATTAGGTAGTTACAAAAAAAGAAAACTTCTTTGGCAGTCTAGATTAAATCCCAATAAATATAATAAAAATAATTTTAACACCTATTCTAAACTACATAAAAAAATCATATATTTAACGCAAAAGGCGCAAAATAATTACAAAATAAAATCATCTAATAAGAAATCTAAAACTACGTGGCAAATTATTAATCGTGCCAAATACAACTTACCAAAGATGACCATAAATAAAATAATAACTAAAAACCGCACTCTTTTGGATGCTCATGAAATTGCAGAGGCATTTAATAATTATTTTATTGATAAAGTGCAAGGGACACTTGATATAACTGACAATGCTAAAAGTAATAAAATTAACAGCATAAATAAAACAATGTTTATGGCACCTAGTCTACCAAGTGATATTCAAAAAATTATCATTTCCTTAAATAACACATGTAGCGTAGGATATGACGGTATTAGTACCAAAATATTAAAACAAGTGTGCATGGAAATTAGCGGTCATTTAAGTCACATAATTAACTTATGTATTAGTGCTGGTACATATCCAGATTCTTTAAAAATATCAGTAGTTAAGCCACTTTTTAAAAAAGAGAATAGAGAACTGATGGAGAATTACCGACCAATCTCATTAATTCCAGTAATTTCAAAAATATTCGAAAAGTACATCTATAAAGCGGTATATAATTTTATAGATAGGAATAACATTTTATGCGAGGAACAGAAAGGATTCCGAAAAAATAGAACCATTAATATGGCCATATACGATTTTATATATAATGTGATTAAAAATGTCGACCACCGTAATTCCGTTTGTGGTATATTTTGTGATATGTCTCAAGCATTTGACTATGTTCATTATACTACCCTCGTAAAAAAGCTTGAAGCTTACGGGATTAGGGGTAATACTCTTGATTTACTTGTATCATACCTTCAAGACAGAAAACAGATAACTGAAATCAATAAAATCAATACAATAAATAATTATGAAGAGACATTTAAATCTACAGAGCGTAAAGTTCGGTACGGTGTACCGCAAGGCAGTGTTTTAGGCCCTTTTTTATTTATATTATACATTAATGATCTTCCTAAATGTATTCAAAATCATGTAACACTGTTTGCGGACGATATCACTATAACGGTACCTTGTAACATAATTGAATCATTTGAATATGATATAAATAATAGTTTAAAACAGACAATAAGCTGGTTAGATGCCAACAATTTAAAAATAAACTTAAAGAAAACTAAAGTTATCCAATTTAGACAACGAACTCTTGGTACCAACTTAAACATACATTACAATAGCGATACAATACATGAAGTTAATAGTACAAAATTCCTAGGGCTTGAAATAGATAGGCAGCTTAATTGGGAATCGCACATCGATATTCTATGCAAGAAGATTAGTAAGTCCGCATTCGCTTTACATACATTATCATATTTAGTCAACACAGACGCTCTTCTTACTGCCTATTATGGCATAGTGGAATCCCACTTAAGATATGGGGTCATATTCTGGGCAAATTCCTCTGGAAGAGAGATTATCTTTAAGGCACAAAAGCGATGTATTCGCGCAATGTTTAAGCTTAAAGTTACAGACAGCTGTGAGCCATATTATAAAAACTATAAAATTTTAACTTTACCTTGCCTGTACATATTAGAAGTAGCTTTGTTTGTAAAGACAAATCCTAGTCGTTTTAAACTTATGGCTGACGTAGTTTCACGCAGCAGACGCGATAACAGCGTGCTATGTCTAGAATCTGCCAAAACAGCACTCATGCGCAAAAGTGTATACTGCATGGCTCCAGTTATATATAATAAAATACCAAAATCTTGGAAAGAATTGCCATTATTACTATTTAAGAAAAGACTTCGAAACTTTTTAGTGGTTAAAGGATATTATAATTTAAGTGAATTCCTAAATGAAAGAGATTTTGTAATATAGTTTCTATTTCAATGTTATTTAGTTTATTAGTTGTGTGGGTTAATTTTTATTTGTATGTTTAAATTCATATTTTGCATGCCACTATGGTAAAATATGGCTGAACTTATATTTATTTGTCATCATACTGTACCTGTACTGTAATACCCATATTTGCAAAATAAAAATATCTTTATCTTTATCTTTACCCACTATCACAGTCATGTTAATCATTGCTTACATTTGTAGAAAGACCAGTAAAATAAAATACTTAAATATGGAGTTAATTTTGTTTAAAGATAAAACTAGGTACTAGTTAACCTTGTTATTTTAAACTGTTAAATGAAATACATGTTTTTGACGATATTTTTAAGTAGTGTTGGTCCCAACTTTAGAAGAATAGGCACGTCACTTATGAGGTAGGACTTATAATGTATCATCATCACTGCCGGGTATAGACCTCCCGTTTCTAGTTCACCAGAATCCAGCTGGGTTGCTATGAGTATTTTACAGTTGTAGACACCGAAAGAAGTGTAGTGCTACACTGCACGTAGCGGCGTCTAGTTTCTACAATGGAAAATTTCCTGCAATGCAAGCTCTTACTATGGTACCAGATAAAAAAGATTTAACCCATTACATATACTTACCCCTTCTGGGTTACAGGCGCCATTGTTTGAAACAATGTAGAGACAAGAAAGCTAATCGATCCAAAACGGTATCTTAGCATAAACTGTAACTATAACAACTTCACGCCTGTATTCCCGAATGGGTAAGCAGAAGTGTGTACATCCACATTTCGCCAGTAATGTTATAGATCCGAATGTAATCGGCGGCGAGCTTATAGCCAACAATCGGGCACAACTCTAGACTCCGTGCTGTTAACACTACGGTAACGACAACATGAGTTGCTCATAGCAACGTGGCTACCGCGCAGATCGATCTGCGGTTGTTGTTGCTTGTGATAAGTGACCGTTTTCACATGTTGACGGAGAGGTCCGCCGTGTTTCTGAAGGCACCTTAAGCCGTTGGTCTTGCGCCTGATCTTTCACCGGTTGTGTCGGTTTACGGTCCCATCGGACTATGAGAGTAAGGGAATAGGGAGTGCACCAGTGTTTGCGCGTATACTTGTGCACTATATAATAGTTCCTGCGTTAACTAGTCTTAGCTGAGATAGGTTGCTTGACCAAATTTGGTCAGGAGAACATTATCTACTATATATACCGGTTTTTACTCACGTCAAAATTCGGGAACGCCCGACTTGTTGTTGAGTTTACCTCGCGACCCCGCCGCGTAACCTGCTCAGCATTCCCGAATTTAACGTGAGTAAAAACCGGTATATATAGTAGATAATATGGATAATACTCACGAAGGTTATTGTAAAACAGGAGAACGTTATTTATTTTACGAAGTCTAGAAATTAAATAAATAAGCAATGTTATTTACTTACTACCCAAGTATGAAAACTTGTGTTACTATCCCACGGTTATAAACGATTCACAGTATCGATCATAACCCTCCAACATTTATGAGGCCCGCTCCACAATTCAGCCCAGGCTTTTAGCCAGGCGTAAACTTATTCAGCGCACCTGTGTCCTGACACAGTTTGATATTGTACCTGGGAATTGAGAAACGGTGTACACCTGGTTCTCAGGGTTATCGTCATGTTGAAAGTACAAAGACAAAAGATTAGGTTTAAAATATGTTTTCTTTTATTGCTATATGGTTGAGAAGATGAGGTAGGTATGTAGTAGTGTCATATTCTATTATTATTGTATACTTATACTAGACCAAATAATGAAAAGATGACTGTGTCTGCGAATAAATTTCTATCTCTATTTCTTATTGTTTGTGTTATATGAATGTTATTGTGGTTATTGATTTATTTTATCTAATAATATAATTGAGTTAATCAATTAGGCCAGGAAACATTGGCGTTTAAGGGAGGAGGCTTATGCCTAGCAGTGGGTCACATAAAAGGTGATGATGAATCCATTATTGACCTTTTGAACTGCCTCGTGGGTCTAGTGGTCTTTAAGCGCGACTTCTAAGCATGAGGTCTTGGTTTCGAATGCCGGGTCAAGCAACGTGTCACTGGGTTTTTCCATTAGGAAATTCTCAGCAGTAGTACAGACTGGATTTGTGCCCGGTTGATGGCAATAGGCGTGCCACCTATTACATTGAGACCTACATAACTGGAGAAATGTGGATTATCTATTATTAGATGCGGACCTCTGCCAGTTGATTTGGGAAATACAGGCGTGATGTTATGTTATGTTACTTTTGAAAAATAGAAAATTATTCGACAATTGACATCACGCTCTCTACTACGTGAATAAGTTAGATTACTCTGCCAACCTGAATATATGGCGAGTTCCAGTTACATGCGAAAATAATTAATACGCAATAGTAGCAATTTTAATCTCATTGCAACGATAACAAACCGAACTATTAAGCTAATTAATTTAATTAACAGTTCCGGTTAATAAAGTTTATTAAACAGTAACAACATATCGCCAACCCTAACAATATTAGCGTCGGCAACATCAAACGTTAATGTTTATTAACACAACCACTATGGGTAGCCCGTGACCTCGCTCTGACAGTTTATAGGGTTTATTGCCACTTCGCCAGTTCGCCACCCTTGTCTACCTCCGTTATTGGAAGGTCGATTGACACTCGGCAGATCTCATCTAAGGTTATAGAGTGATATTTTATATTGATATTCTATCGACTCATAATATCTTTAAGATGAATGTTTGTATTGTTCTTTTTATCGTTTACCGCCAGTAGTAGGCCTCTAACATGGCTTTACACACCGTTGAAAAATCTCTTAGGAGTGCCGGTTTCCTCACTATGTTTTTCTTCACCGTTTTTAGCAACTGATAACTAATTTATAATCCCTACTAATATTATAAACGCGAAAGTTTGTAAGTATGGATATTATATTATTATATTATGTTTGTTACTCTTTTACGTCAAAACTACTTAATGGATTTTTTGTTTCTGCAGTCTTCCTTACGAAGAAGTTAGAAATGTTCACCAATTCCGTTCCCAAATTATAATTAGTGTCTTAATGATCGAGGAATATTTGAGACCATTTACTGTGTAACAAATGTAAATGTCTTCCGGCTGATGATGATGATGATGATGACTGTGTAACAAATTGTTTTTCGATTTATGGTATGTTTAAAAATGGCTCGTACAGTCAGCAACAAAAATACCTGAAAAATGTTTTACATATTTTGACCCGACTACCAAGGAAGGATTATTATTGTAATGTGTTTCATGTGTACATATTTCAACTAGGGAAATATAAAAGAAGGCATTTAGATTATAATAATTGTCTATTGTGAAGTTAATTATGTGCTTCGTCTTTTGTTTCTTAGTACAAAAGCGTTGAGTTATTTGTTGTGTCTTAGAGAACGAAGCGGAAAGATATGCGATTGTAATAAATGAGACACGTGATAAAAAGATTTGTCGCGATGTTAGTATTTACAGACCGAATTTCAGAACTCAAGGTCGCTGGATGCAATGCGCTTGAGAATCAGTATAAGAATTTTCAACGGTGAAATGAAAATCATTATCTTCTGTGTTTGTAAGACGGGCAGACATGTAATTCGAATCTTGTACACAGACTCATTAAACATGTAATCACTCCGGGAATCGTACGGTTGTACCTCATAGAGCGGAAGGCTACTTCTCTTGTACGCTAAATGGGTAAAGCTACGTAGCAGACAATAGTCAAACAATGGCAGAAATCGCCAGGAGATTGTCCTAGGGGATGTGCAAACGTAGACACTTTTTGCTACCGACACGGCGCACCATCACAAGAAACCGTAGTAGCTGTGTCCTGTAGCGGCGGTTTACGTCTGCGCAGGGAGTGACTGATTTCATACTGGTTATATGGAAACCGAATATTCATTGGTAGCTTGTATCCGACACAAGACACAGAACTTGTCCACGTTTGCGCAGCGCCTCAACGTTAAATATACATAACATCATCACGCCTGTATTCCCCGTAGAGGTAGGCATAGGTGCACATATAGTACACCCACATTTCGCCAGTTATGTTTTTAGGTCCCAATGTAATAGGGGGCGAGCCTATTGCCATCAATCGGGCACAAATCCAGACTCCGTGCTGCCACTGAGAATTACCTGATGGTAAAAACCCAGTAACACATTGCCTGACCCGGAATTCGAACCCAGGACCTCGTGCTCAGCAGTCGCGCTTAGCAACCATTAGACCAACAAGGCAGTCGTTAAATATCATAACAAAATAACATGGCGCCCTACCAAAGATCTCCGCAATAGGTATATTTCCTTCACTACCTAATTATAAACTGATTTACGTCAGACTGCACCGCGCCGAGTAAACGACGGATATTTTTAACCTCCAACGAAATAACTATTTTTGGTACAACGTTAATATTTATCTTGATTTGTTCAAAGAATCAAGAGACCGCGTCCAAGTCCCTGAGGGAGATCTGTTTGTTACTTTTAATGGAACAATAACCTAGAAATGCCATGTTTTAATGGAAAGGAAGACACTAAAACTTAGTTTAACACCTCAGTCTGCCCGTGACCATGAATGCTGTAAAGGATTCAAAACGTCGCGGCCAAAAATCAATTAAAAAACCGCGATAAAATCCGTAAACCTAGTTTTATTTCAACTCTAAATCTTACTGATTAAGATATGATCGCTTAATTTGTATCGTCATTGTAATGTAGAGACATACGTCGATGTGTTTCGGATATTATACGAGGGTCAAACTGAAAGTTCTTAGAAAATCAAAAACTGATTACATTAGCCAGTTATTAGTTTTATTATATCTTTTCAAAATATTGTCCATTCACGTCAATACACCGCTGCATGCGATGGAACCACTGGGAAAAGCACTTTGCCCACTCGTCTTTAGGGTTCTCTTCAATGGCATCGCGATACGCAGCCACCGCTTCTTCAGCATTCATAAACCGCTTTCCTTTAAGTTTTTCTTTAATTTTTGGAAATAAATAAAAATCACAAGGGGCGAGGTCGGGGCTATACGGCGGGTGACCCAGTAATTCAACGTTTGATGTCGCCAAATAGTCGATCGTTCGCTTAGCGGTGTGCGACGAGGCGTTGTCGTGGTGAAGGAGGATCCTACTGCCAGGTCGTTTCTCTCGAACTTTTTCCAAGACAAGTGGCAAACAATTGGTAGTGTACCATTCTGCAGAAACTGTTTTTTGATCCTCTAACACAATTGTTGCGAAATGACCTATCCTTCCAAAGAACGAGGCCACCATTTTTTTCCCGCACTTCGATCTCTCTTCACTTTAGTTGGCAACCTCTCGAAAGGAAACACCCACTGAGCAGATTGTCTTTTGGTTTCAGGATCATAACAGTAAATCCAGCTTTCGTCACCTGTTAGTATGTCGAACACAGCATTTGAGTCACCTCCGTTAAATCTTTCAATCATTTTACGGCACCAATCCACACGATGGAGTTTTTGAGCCTCAGTCAAATTATGAGGTATCCACCGGGCGCAAAGCTTCCTGACTGCTAAATGTTCGTGGAGGATTTTGTGCACTTGACTCATACCGATGCCTAAGCTTGTCCGAATCTGCTGATAGGTCACTCTTTTGTCAGTCTCTATCATACGCCGCACAACACAGATGTTATCTTCAGTCGTCGCCGTAGAAGGCCGTCCCTCACGTAAATCATCAGTGAGATTAGTGCGACCACGTTTAAACTCATTAAACCAGTTGTAAACTGTCGCACGAGATGGGGCTTCATCGTGAAAGGCCAATCGTAGTCTATCATAACTTTCTTGTTGACTTAAATGACATCGAAAGTCATAAAAAATCATTGCACGAAAATTTTCTCGTGTTAAATTCATGTTGACGTGACACAGACAATTTTCAATTTGCCGCCAAATCGTAAAACAAATGACAAATTAATGAAATATATACTCAGTAATATTGGCAAAGAGTTCTATTTTCAAATTTTAGAATTATTTTTTTATTATATTGTTTATAAGTGGCCAGTTCTAAGAACTTTCAGTTTGACCCTCGTATCAATGAATGGCAATTGGCTTGACAGGCGGGCTTGTCATTTTTATACATACTTCGGACTGATACTGTCTGGCTATAAGTCGGTGTGAAATTGCACTCTGTACTACCACTTTGAAGACTATAGGTTATATTTATACTTACATAACTATCAGTAATACAGCAGATATTATTTCTTACAGCATAAACACGAGGTAAAACATTGATAAATGGTTCCATCAATCTTGCATAAACAACCAGACCCATATTTCTTTGAGTTTAGATCAAAATAATGGTTATTTTGTGCGTGCAACGGTATAACATCCCCGGCAGATGGACCTAACGCTTAGCCATGAAACGGATTAATTTGCAAATAAACGACAAAACAAAAAGTTCGTCTCAAAGTTACTTCGCATCTAAAAGACTACCTACATACTAAAATCCGACTCCTAACTGTATACCGACTTACTTGACATACTCATCAGTCAGTCTGAACTATGTAAGTACAGTTAGCACCAAAAAACTGTTTACGTTACAAGTTGATTGTAGAAGTAAATTATACGATGATTACGAGCATGATCGTCAACGTACAAATTGGTAGTACATCAAATAGTAAAGACACGTTGTGATTATATTTTGTGTCTATTATAACACGTATTATAGTCCTCCGGGGAATGGATTATGGTCTACACAGTATCATAGTAGTAAGTCGGTAGTCTTTTATAGGTATTCCCCGGAGCATATAATATAATATTATGTGATTCTAAGAATATAGGTAATAAAAAATTTCATTTTCGCTCAAACATAATGCCAAAAATAAGCTAAGTAAGGGAGCTACATCTGCCAACAAACTGCTATACAGTTTGGCAGTAGTAAAAAGTATTGTATACGGTTTTTGTCACTTAATAAACACTTTTTCATTTTTTTTTTTTTCATTTTTTTTTTAAATGTAAAAAAAAAACCACAGTTTTTTCGCAGCTGACTGTACAAGTTGCCTTGTGTGTACGTACGTCTATTTATTTTGCGGTACCACAGGTCATTGTCACGGGGAATATGCACTTGATATAACCTGTTCATTGCTGACTTTTTTACGCGACTAGTTACGCTTCGCAAGATGTTGAATGATTTGAGACTTGTAATTATGATGGAAATATGAATGGATACGATTAGGGTTTTTGGAATTTCCGACGTATTATGAGTGTTAAATGAAGGTGGTTTAAATGCTTAGAGGTGACAAAGGACATGTCTTTAATTTAGTTTTTTCCTTAACCGGGCTATGTTGTCTGCTTGATACGTTTCTTCTTCGGCCTAGCTTGCCAATGTTCTACCAAATTTTACCCCAACGGCAAACTCATCAAATTTAGACAGCTATCCTACAAGACCTGTCAAGGGATGCGGTGCAGCATACGCAGATTCCGCGTCTCTCGGCCTTAGGTAGTTAAGACACCCTCGGATTTACCAGTAAGAGGTAGTTAGGAGCACACCCTTTAGTTTTATCTGGTAAGAGACCATCCCATGCCACATCATAGATCATAATTATTATTACTACATAGTCGAAACATCCTCATATATTTATCATTCTATTCGATTTCAATAGTGTAGTATAGTTTTGCCACTTGTCCAGAGATAGCTGGACGGAGGAAAACATTGAGGATTTCCCCAATTATTAGAAAAATTACCCTACCCAACTCCACATCACTGTCACCAACGTAGACTTAAAAAGCCATAAATACAGTTAATTAGTTTCCTTAGCCCGATGAAAATAAAAGGATATTAGACACGCAACGTTATGGCGCTATACTAACCACGTTTCATGCTTCTCGTATAATGAAGAAAGCGTTCTAATTGTTTACAGTTACCGTCGCGCATTAATCTTATGACTTCTACCAGATAATTGAGATAATAAAGCCTCGATAATAAGAATTTGACTGGAAATAAGGCAAAAGGAATAGTTTGATGGGGACACGCCCCATCTCTTTTGCCTTGTCATCAACCAGGCGCAAATCTAGACCCCGTCATACTATTGAGAAAGACGAAACGAGAAGGAAAACACAAGTGGTATTCGCTTATTTGGCTGACTTTTATCTTTTCGATTCCGCATGCGAAAATGACGACCTGATTGGCGCAGTGGTTAAGCAATTGGACTGCTGCGCAAAGGGTTGGATGCCCTTTTGTTGGGTTCCAATTGGACGCGGGACAAAAAATTGTGTGACCCGCAGATGTATGTCCCGAGTCTGCATGTTCGTGTATATGATATTTCATATACATATTCATTTCATCATGTCTGTGAAATGCACCCACGATAACTACAGGAGAAATTTCTAGAGTGGGTTGACATTTTTTTTAATACATAAAACGTTAGTCTGTTGATGATATTAGGTACACTAAAGAATTATAACAACTTTTTAAACAGTTTATATGACGTACGTTATATTAGGTGAAAGCGCAGTGTTGAAACTTTACAATCATTGTTTAAGTGTATTTATATAATACAGCATGGAAGTCGTGTTATCATTGCATCTGTAAACCGCGGGCCGAAGCGAACCGAAATTAATAACTTTATTACGATAACAAAAGAATGTTTTAATAAATTGCCCTCTGTACAGTTGCCGAGTGTACGGCTAATGAGAATGTGTTTGTGTTATCAATTAATACATTCTCGAAGACTGCAGAAATTATGCACTAAATTAAATATTTAAAATTGTTCTTCTTTCTTCCTTAGCCTGAATCAGATGTTCATTTGTAAAACAGGTTTGCACATAATGCAGATGTTAAATATGCAGTAGACGGTTATTTTGCTGTGGAGGTGTACCTACAAATATAGGGTAGGTAGGGTAGGGTACCTAAATAAATTTAAAGTAAATAACACGGAATCAAAGTTCTAAGCTCTTCTTGGCCTTTTACTTTCTATATTTATTTTATGTGAAGTTGGAAACAAGTTCGAAGTACATAAGTTGTTTTAAAGTTATAATACCAAGTAACATATATAATAGACTGCCTCGTTGGTCTAGTGGTTGCTAAGCGCGACTGCTGAGCACGAGGTCCTGGGTTCGAATCCCGGGCCGGGCAAAGTGTTACTGGGTCATTCCATTAGGTAATTCTCAGTGGCAGCACGGAGTCTGGACCTGTGCCCGGTTGATGGCAATAGGCTCGCCCCCTATTACATTGGGACCTAAAACATAACTGGCGAAATGTGGGTGTACTGTATGTGCACCTCTGCCTTCCCCTTTCGGGGAATACAGGCGTGATGTTATGTTTATGTTATGTATATTTAAAAGCACGTTAAGGAAATAATAAGAAAAACTATCAAACAAAGCCCAAACCGAATCATACAAATTGAATTGCCGGGATGACATTGTATTGTGCTATTTTATGAGTTTCAGGGTCTGTTAATGAGTACAATTATGTGTTTGTACAATCATCGTAGGTAATAAGCCGTGACATTGCGTCGGACGTCAGCGGTGATACGTAAAAATAAATGTATTAGCCTGTGGTGAGGTTTGCTATCCACAGATTTAATTGGAATATGGAAAGAATTTTTTAATATCTGAGTTAGTCTATTGACATCTATATTCTATAATATGCGGACAGTGACGGGTATAATTTATTTCATGGTTTAAATTGACAGTTTTTTATGAATAAGGCGGTGCATGCTAACCAAGATGCACATGTACATGCGAAACTCTTTAAATTGTTCGGTTATAAATATAGAAATGTTCAGCAGTGGACTGCAACGGGCATGAAATATAGAAAGAAGAAGAAAGAAAAAAATAATGTTATCGTCACACAACACAGGGAAAACAAATATCATTACTTATAACTAATAAAGATAATATATAATTATTAAAACTAAATTCGTACGATACAGCGAGTTGTGTGACAACGGGGTGTCCACTCAGTATCGTGCTGGTTGTGTCGCCGTAACACAGCGCTGGCTTTCAGTGGGCATATATAAAGGTTATTTACTGTATATTTCGGTTATACTCACGGGTGTCACTAGTTTCGAACTCGAACGGAGTCCCTTATTCGTGACTCGGCTCGTTACTGCCGCGTAACCAGCTCATGAATAAGGGCTCCGTTCGAGTTCGAAACTAGTCGGGCATGGCCGAATACACCCGAAAACACACGAAAGTTATTATAGTAAAATATATAGAGGTTTTTGAACTTGTAGAGACACGTAGAAGCCTAAAGGACAAATGTGTTTCACTTCACACACATTAACTGATTTGAATCTATTATTCTATACTAATATTATAGAAATAGGTAGTTGTGACTTTGTATGTTCGAGGCAATCTCCAGTAAGAAAGATCCGCTTTGAAAATTCTTTTTGTTTTGGAACATCCATTTATCGAGGTTATATCATCACGCTTCTAACAATAGGAGCGGAGCATCGATGAAAATGGTTTAAAACAAAAGGTGAATCATGGAATTCGAAGTCCACACGGACTAAGTCGCTGGTAGAAGCAACATAACGTGACAAAAAGGCCACAATACAGAGAATGAATCAACATCTATCGACCATGGGTATATTGATTTTAGTGTAAACTGTGTATTACTGTGTAGTACTAAACATTTATACTAGTCTCCGGTGATATAAAACGCCTCAATATTGACACGTTCCATATGTAACAATATTGAATCTCTTGACTAGAAAAATCTAGATATAGCTCGATAGGAATCGATTCAGTACCTCTACATATTGCGGCGAAACACGGCTGGAATATTCTCGCGTTTTCTATTTCTTTCTGCTAATGGTGCCATTTCTTTTCATCATTGCAGTCGTCTCTCATTTGCCTTTCATGCGTTACAGCGTTTCACAGATGGTTCTGCTTTTTATGCTTTGTTTTTAACCAAGGTTAAACAAGAACTGTATCTACAATATTTAATTTCTGACAAACATCCCACATTGGGGATCCTAAATAAATATACTTTTCTCTGATCGACTCTGTACACACTATAATTTTATTGTTACATATTTTCTTTACTTTAGTGCCTTGTACACTTTATTTACGCCCCTTGATAGTTTACCAACGTCATCTACTTACCGAAGCTATTTCTGTAGAGGTCAATACTTAATAATGCATAGGCAATGCCGCCTGTTAGTCGATATCGATTTGGTTAGCATTATGAATTTAGAGCTGAGTGAAAGGTCAGTTCGATCAAACAACTGCACCTGGTGATGTTTATTTTGGTGTCTTCGGTGGTTGAGGTATCTTTGGTGTTACCTCTTCAAAGCTTGAAAACTTGACAGACACAGGTTCGAAAACTATTAGGAGTGAAGTTGAAGATTCCGTCAGTGGTGAAGATATATAGGGTCGTTTCCTATTAATGGTCGTTGGTGAAAGCTAAAGGGTGTACATGCGCACTTTGATACATTAAGTTTTCGATAAATATAGGCGTCCGATACATATACATTATCGGATTCCACGGATTTCTGTCCACATAACATCACGCCTGTATTCCCTTAAGGGGTAGGCAGAGGTGCGCATATAGTACACCCACATTCCGCCAGTTATGTTTTAGGTCCCAATGTAATAGGGGGCGAGCCTATTGCCATCAACCGGGCACAAATCCAGACTCCGTGCTGCTACTGAGAATTACCTAACGAAAAAACCCAGTAACACTTTGCCCGACCCGGGATTCGAACCCAGGACCTCGTGCTCAGCAGTCGCGCTTAGCAACCACTAGTCCAACGAGGCAGTCTTGATTGAGGCAGAGGATTTCTGTCCAATATACTAAATGAAGCTTTCTCTTGTCCATAGGATCAGCAGTAGTGAGCGTGTGCATGCGGCAGTTCGACGACGCTATATCGATCACGGTGGCCATCATGATCGTGGTGACAGTAGCGTTCGTTCAGGAGTATCGCTCGGAGAAGTCTCTTGAGGAGCTGAATAAGTTGGTGCCGCCGACATGTAACTGGTAAGTCATGGAACTTTCTGGTCAGTATCTAATAATCTAATGTTGTCAAAACGTTGCGTTAGGGCGAATTTCGCTCATCAAAAAATTTTGACTGACAGCATCCATGATATGATATAAGTGCATAAGTGTGTGCGAAAACACAGATGCACTGTCATCCTCATATTCATTCACACGAGACAATATACCGACTTGACGGAAGAAAGCTGACCAGGCTCAGGATTAATTGCTCAACGTGCTATCCACATAATATGTGGAAAACGGTTATTTATCGAAAGAAAGACTGCGGCAAGCATGCCAAGTCAAAACTAATGCACAATATAATTCTTCACCTGTCAAGCCGCTTTCTAAAGGCGTTTGGTAGGCTTGTAGCCATTGTTTTACTATTGTGTCTGCAAACGTGACAGGCGAAATGCTATTGATAACGACTTCACGTGACAAGCGAGGTCTGGCCTGCCAACAGTGCCAACTACCCAGACAACATAACATAACATAAAATCACGCCTGTATTCCCCGAAGGGATAGGCAGAGGTGCACATATAATACACCCACATTTCGCCAGTTATATTTTTAGGTCCCAATGTAATAGGGGGCGAGCCTATTGCCATCAACCGGGCACAAATCCAGACTCCGTGCTGCTACTAAGAATTACCTAATGGAAAAACCCAGTAACACTTTGCCCGACCCGGGATTCGAACCCAGGACCTCGTGCACAGCAGTCGCGCTTAGTAACCATTAAACCAACGAGGCAGTCAAAACTACCCAGACAAACCCTTCAACTAACCCTTAGTTGAAGTTAATGCAGTGTAAACAGCTAGTTATATGAATTCTCCGACGCAATTGACGCAGTGGTGACTCAGCGGTTAGGCTTTGATAAGATTGCGTTTCAGCGCAGTTTTGATTTCAGTCACGATGCATTTGACTTTTTCAATTTCACTGAGATGAAAGCGAAAGATATTATTTGGAACGCCTTTTGAGATGATGAGGTTGTTAGGGATTTTTTTTATGAGAATTTCTTTCGTACCATAAATTAGGTGATTTTTAATAGCTTCATAAAAACGTCATGTTATAAATGCAGATAGCTGTGATAATCTTCCTGATTTTTTTGTATACTTCAGCAACGAAAATGTTTGTATTACATGACAAATTATCGAAATACTAACACAAAGAGCTTTCGAGTTCTCGGTAATTCGTCACAGAAAAAATTGATTCAAGTCGATAACCAATCCACCTTAGCCACGTAGCTTACATAAAGTAGACTAAATATCGATCAGGTCGGTAACATACATACTACATACAATACATCGTTTAATACATTTGGATGGGCAATCGAGTTGATGGCCGATTAATTAATGACAGTCGGTGACATTCATTGGAGATAGCGGCGTCTAGCGTCCTTTTGATTAAACTCAATTAGTGCAACTTATTTATTGATTGGTTTTATAGACTCTACCATAATTACGTTGATATTGGATATAATGAAGTTGTCCTTGGCCTATTGGCTTGATTTGCGTTGCAAAAGAAAGTTACTTATAGACGACCCGATTGGCGCAGTCGGTTCGATTCTCGCACGGGACCAAATTTGTGCGATCTTTATCCCCAGATGTTTGTCCCGAGTCTGGGTGTTTGTGTATGTGATATATCATGTTTGTGAAACGCACCCACGATACAGGAGAAATTACATGCGTGGGGCGAGGTTTCTTTTAAAACAATAATTTTCTGTTCTTTAACATTCTTAGCAAAACCATTGACATCACTCTTTCCATTTGACATCGTTCATGTATTGAAGTTTCCATCTATTAATTTACTTTAAATAGTACAGCCAAAGCTAATTACATACCTTTATCTACAGTCTTCGAGAGGGAAGCCTCGAGCACTTCTTAGCTCGAAACTTAGTCCCTGGCGACATAGTCTACCTGAATGTCGGCGACAGAGTGCCTGCTGACCTTCGGCTGTACGACTCCACCGACCTGGCCATCGACGAGTCCTCGTTTACCGGGGAGACGGAGCCGGCCATGAAGAGTGTGCTGCCTAACAAAGCGGCAGCTGGAAGGGTCAATAAGGATAATATCGCTTTCATGGGGACCCTTGTGCGATGTGGAAATGCGAAGGTATTATTTCATGTTTTGGTCCCGTCAGTGAAAATTTTAAATAGGTGCTGTGTCTAACATAACCAAACGTAAAAACGCCTGTATTCCTAACTAGGTATGTATATATATAGTACACCCGCATTACGCCGGTTATGTAAGGTAGGTCCCAGTGTAAAGGGGGTGAGCCTATTGTCATGAACCGCCACAATACCAGCCTCCGTGCTGCTACTAAAATCAGGGGCGGGCAGGGATTCAAACTGCGGACCTCAGCAGTTGCATTTAGCAACCACTAGACCAACGAAGCAGTCGAGTGTCCTTATAGTTGTGAAACTTTCGGCAATATTAGTTTTAATACTAGGTGTACTAGGCAATGTTAGGTGTGTTGTTTTATGGTGTGGTAGTCCATTAGGTAATATTATTTATGGTGATAGGCACACATATAACGGCAAAATGTGGGGATCTACTCCTGCCTTCGTCAATACAGGAAAAGTAGGTTTAGTATTAAAATAAAAAAAAAAACGATTGTAAATGAAAGAGTTGTTTACCACAGACTCGCAGAAGCGATCTTGCATGCCATATTGACGTGGTTGTGGTTTAAGAGACTAGCATGATAGTGTGGTGTATCTTGTGGTTACAAATATTTTCCAATGTAAATACATTTATATAATACTAGCTGTTGCCCGCGACTTCGTCCGCGTGAATTTCGTGGTATGAAAAATAGATGTTGGCCGATTCTCAGACCTACTCAATACGCTCACAAAATTTCATGAGAATCGGTCTAGCCGTTTCGGAGGAGTATGGGAACGAAAACTGTGACACGAAAATTTTATATATATAGATTTAGGTCAGGTGTTATTATAGACAAACAAGACGAATAACTGTATATTTTTGGCCAAATTTGGGGAGACAAGTTTTTTCTTAGGACAAGTTTTATAGAGAAATGTGGTTATGCCAAATACTGGCAAGGTCACACGCTTATTCTTGCAGCTGTTATCTGGCTTTTGAGAAACCAAACCTATATCCTGTGAAGCTTCTATGAACACAGTACTATCTAAATTTAAGGTTTCTTCTTTTAGAGGTGAGGTCCAGTCGTGTGGTGCAATCACTTTGCTCTCTCTATCCTCTGCCTTCATTTTATTTTCTTGATATTCAACTCCAGCTTTCTCTTTCACCAAACGTACGAAATTCCTTCCTGCTCCCTTCTTTTTGGTTGTCTATTTTTTCTTTCTTTTTATGCTGTCTGCTGAAATGGTATTATAGAAAC
Organism: Abrostola triplasia; assembly: GCA_946251915.1. Lineage (NCBI taxonomy): Eukaryota > Metazoa > Arthropoda > Insecta > Lepidoptera > Noctuidae > Abrostola > Abrostola triplasia. Next base: position 10,595,552 of record OX276433.1, read on the forward strand.
CTTATACTGTCATATTCAGGGTATCGTAGTGAGCACAGGCGAGCGTTCAGAGTTCGGCGACATCTTCCGCATGATGCAAGCTGAGGAAGCTCCCAAGACTCCGCTCCAGAAGTCCATGGACACCCTCGGTGCTCAGCTGTCGATGTATTCGTTCTGCATCATTGGCTTCATCATGGTGACCGGCTGGCTGCAGGGCAAGGCTCTTCAGGATATGTTCACCATTAGCGTCAGTCTTGCAGTAGCTGCTATTCCTGAGGGTAAGTGGATTCTCGAAGATATACAGAATTATGTACTTGGTCTTAGATTATTCTAAAAAACGTGGGATTTTATATATCTTTAAGTAGAGGGAGGATTGAATATTCAGCTGATTTGAACATAGACCTTTTTTGCACTAACGGAGCTCAATCAGGAGAATCCTTTTTTTATTTATTTATTTATTTAGATAGGGACAACAAACAGCAGTATATTAAATATTGTAACATGGTTAGCATCTTATTTAATCCTTTATTTGATAACTACATTATTTTTCGTTCATTAATTTGTGGAAGCTTGTAATAAGAAAAAAAACCTATTTGTAAGAACTATGTAATTATTAGTCTGTAAGCATTCCGATGAAAAACTTTTTACATGGCGTATTACAGACATTGACTAATTGTAACCAAACTCTATCTATTTTAATAATGAAGCACCTTACCTTCCGTAGATTATTCAGCTTACTCCAATAATGTTAAATTGTTCCCGTAACATTCTACTAAAGTGATAAACACAATGCTTGTTATAACTCTTAGGCCTCCCGATTGTGGTGACTGTGACGCTAGCGCTGGGTGTGATGCGCATGGCAAAGAGGAACGCCATCGTCAAGAAGTTACCCACCGTGGAGACTCTTGGATGCGTCAACGTCATCTGCAGCGATAAAACTGGTGAGTAGCCTGTGAAGAACTAATGAGCTTTAAGAATGTATACTATGGATTAAGATATTTTTTATTGTATATTGGAATGTTGTTTATTAAGAACTAGCTGCGCCCCGCGGTGTTACCCGCTACATTTTTTCGGGATAAAAAGTAGCCTATATGTTAATCCAGGATATAACCTATCTACATACCAAATTTCAACCAAATCGGTCCAGCCGTTTATGCGTGAAAGAGTAACAAACATCCACACATCCATACATCCATTCTCACAAACTTTCACATTTATAATACTAGCTGCGCCCCGCGGTGTTACCCGCGACATTTTTTCGGGATAAAAAGTAGCCTATATGTTAATCCAGGGTATAACCTATCTACATACCAAATTTCAACCAAATCGGTCCAGCCGTTTATGCGTGAAAGAGTAACAAACATCCACACATCCATACTCACAAACTTTCACATTTATAATATTAGTAGGATTAGTAGGATATTGTGAAATAAAATGTGGACCAAGGTCCGTTGGCTTATACACACAAATTTCATCTAAATCGGTCCAGCCGTTAAGGAGGAGGTGACAAACACACGTACAGAAGAATTACATGTATTAAGATATATTGCTCACCTTAAACCTACAGGTACGCTAACAAAGAACGAGATGACAGTGACTACGATATCGACGTCTGGCGGCCATATTGCCGAAGTTACGGGCACCGGGTACAACGCCCGGGGCGACATACAGCTGCGCGCGTACAAAGGACGCGACCTAGATGTGGCTCGGATGGCTGTCAACACTATGCTAGAGGTAATTGTGATTTATTTGAGCCAAAAAGCTTGCTTCCTTATGACATTGGTGATGTAGGTGTACTACACATCCCTGCCAACCTCATCGGGAAATGCAGGCGTGATTTTATGTGTTACTAGCTGCGCCTCGCGGTGTTCCCGCAACTTTTTTCGGGATAAAAAGTTGCCTATGTGTTAATCCAGGGTGTCAGCTACTTTCATATAAAATTTCATCAAAATCTGTCAAGCCGTTTGAGCGTGAAGATGTAACAAACATACAAACACACTCACAAACTTTCGCCTTTATAATATTAGTGTGATTTGTTGAGATATTAATTTAACAGTACACTTGTAATATAAAAAATATCAAGAACCGCTAGTTAATAATATTAAATATAATAAGGTCATCTTTACATTTTATCTGTGATTTCACTATTATTATCTGTGTTAAAATACACTGACTCTATGATATTATATTATGTTCTATTCATCTACAGCCCCCTTACCATGAACTCTTAAAGCAGAACAGTTAACGTTGTGAAAGCGAGACGCCGCAATCCACTGCACGTAGCAACATCTCGCTTCCACATCGTAAACTGTCCCGTTTTATGAGTTCATGGTAAGGGGGCAGATAGCGTATTGCATATACTATTGATAACCCGACACCGCAAACTCATTGCTCACTCTTCTACCGTAGTCTTTACATTATATTTTATTTGCAGGTGGGCGTGCTCTGTAATAACGCGATGGTTCGAGACGACGCGTTGTATGGGCAGCCTACAGAGGGCGCGCTGCTCGCGTGCGCACTCAAGAACGGCATGCATGACGTCAGGGAACAGTACAATCGGCTGCACGAAATACCGTTCAGGTACCTATAATCTTGTCTTTGAGGACAAATGAAAAAAAAGTTTCAAAATCGGTCCACAATTGACGGAGTAATCGGTGTCATCATCATCAGCCGGAAGACTGTTGAACAAAGGCCTCCACCTTAGAACGTAACAATGAACGACAGCTTGCAAATTAATATATTTGTATTTTTTTTTAATAACATAACTTCACGCCTGTATTTCCCGAAGGGGTAGGCAGAGGTGCACATTTAGTACGCCCACATTTCGCCAGTTATGTTTTAGGTCCCAATGTAATGGGGGGCGAGCCTATTGCCATCAACCGGGCACAAATCCAGACGCCTTGCTGCTACTGAGAATTACCTAATGGAAAAACCCAGTAACACTTTGCCCGACCCGGGATTCAAACCCAGGACCTCGTGCTCAGCAGTCGCGCTTAGCAACCACTAGACCAACGAGCCAGTCAAGTTAATAAACTTATATAAAAGAAAATGTCTTTAGATAAAACACTTAAATAATTATCCCGTAAGCTGACTAAACGTGTTACTTTAAGTTAGTTATTTCTTTAAAAACTGTGCCAATCAGATCATCTAGAAAACCATAATTTGTAATTTTCGTCGTTATACAACAGAATTTCTTTTATAATATTTCAGTTCCGAAACGAAAATGATGGTGGTGAAATGCGCACCCAAATTCGCGGACGGCAAGCTTAAGGAGGAAGTCTTCGTTAAGGGCGCCATTGAGAAAGTGTTGCCATTATGCACTCATTACATAGACAGCAGCGGCAACTATGCTCTGATGACCAAGGAAAAGCAAAACGATTTTATTGCAGAAGCTTACAATATTGCTAGGATGGGTAAGTGATATAAATTGAATAATTATTTTTCTCCTGACCGAATTTCGGTCACGATGGCCTATCTCTGCTGAGACTAGCTAACTTAGCAGGAGATATTATAGTGCACAAGTATGCGCGCAAACACAGGTGCACTCCCTATTCCCTCACTCTCATAGTCCGATGGGACGGTAGAACATGACCGGAGAGAGATCAAGCGACCAACGGCTTAACGTGCCTTCCGAAGCACGGATATAAATAACTATACACAGTTTATTAATGGTAAGAACACCCATAACCACATTAAAAGTAAAATATGTGGTGCATTTTTTTGATATTAATAACTAAAGGACCAAGAACGCTGCCCTGCGGAATCCCACAATGTTTTCGTCATAAGTAGATTGTGAACTTCGATTTTTGTAATAATTTATATTAGTAAATAATAAGTGTAATGTATTTGTTTAAGTCTTCATTTAATTTATATGCAGACATTATTATTTCATACAATTTTGACATTTATGAATGATGAACAGTATCAAATACTATGTTGTAGTCAGTGAATTTTTCGTGGTATATTTCTTTCGTTTAAGTAAATGCCCGATTTTTTTTCCCTTGTTGCATGACTAAGTTCTATTATATTAATTATTTTTTATTCTACTATTCAATCATTGCAGTTTTTTTTTGTGTGACGGTTGTTATTATGTAGGTATAGTTCGTGCAAAATTGTATAAGCCTTCTGAAGTTAGATCCTTATTGAAAACCTCGTAAGTCTGCCAAACAAATTCTCTCTCCCTTTTCACGGTATTACAAAGTCTAAAAACTGGGTACTGCGCAACCACTCGCAGCTAACGTCCGAGTGCTAGAGTTGTACCCCTACTAGTTAGTGACGTCGGTGCCCCCCCCCCCCCCAGGGCTGCGCATCATCGCGCTGTGCCGCGGCCCGGGGCTGGAGGCGCTGACGTTCGCGGGCGTGTGCGGCGTGTGCGACCCGCCGCGGGTGGGCGTGCGGGCCGCCGTGGCCACGCTGGCGCGCGCCGCCGTCTCCGTCAAGATGGTCACCGGGGATGCTAGGCCCACTGCACTCGCTGTCGGTATGTTATTTGACTACATTATGATGTGTAAAATGCTCTCCTAACAGAATTCTGATACTCAGCATAATTATGATTGACTACTCAGCCTCTAGTCAAAAATCTGGTGCAGATTACGATCTTGCACCTGATTTTTGCAAGGCAATTAAGCAAGCAGTCGAGCTTAATTGCCGAAATACGAAGGATATTATTGTGTTTCACGAAAATCATTCAAAAACTAACAGCCAATCACCAACAATAAAAACAGTCACCTCACAAATTGACTTATAAGTATATAATATTCTACATACGTGTAATATATTATATTTAAAAAGTTACAATAAGTACTTATATTCAATACCATATCCTATGGTCTTCTATCCTATAGTATAAATACTAATCTGTTAACCAAGATCATCACAAAATACTGTCTTACATAGTCTAGGTCATTTATTTAAAAAAACGTTTATCTTGCAGCACAAATGGTTGGATTGGACGTGTTACACTCGCAGTCGCTCGGCGGTGAACAGCTCGACGCCATGTCTGAAGAGGAACTGGATAGAACCATCGATACTGTGAGTTTATCGTCATCACCGCAAACTGTCATACCATTGGAATATTATTTAAAAACACATTTATGCGTCATACCATCATCATCATCAACCGGAAGACGTCTACTGTTAAACAAAGGCCTCTCCCTTAAAGGGGGGGGGGGGTGCTATAATGATATAATCCTCACGCTTGGTAAGTGGCTTGGGGATCACAGTGTTGGTGGTGAAGTTACAGAAGACGCTGCTGCCCATCTTCTGATATTTTCCTTGGTCGCCTCTTACGACACCCACGGGAGGAAAGGGGGTCAATTCTATGCCGGATACCACACGGCACACATGACAGCACAAATAAAAAGTAAATTCAGTAAAATATACAACAAACAGATAATATCAGTGGGTAATTCACCTGCTGAATATAAAACCGCTAAATGTTCTGTGATCCTGCTAAGTATAGACTTCTAATTCCAGTGTTGCCTGTGGTCCTCTTGACCATGACAATACATGTTAAAGGTTATGTCCGTCTAGAGATATTTTCAACAATTTTATGTCAAAAATGCAAATTATTTCTGGAAAACTGATAAATGTAAATTTTATGTTTGTTACATTTTTTCAACAATCACGAAATATTTTAGATGTTTGTATCCATAATGTAGGACTTTTTTATCACTGACAATTTAACGAAACTAATTAACGTGTTCTCAATATAATTTAACATTGTTTTAGGTAAGCGTGTTCTACAGGGTGACACCGAAACATAAGCTGGCCATTGTGAAGTCACTGCAGAGGGTTGGAAACATTGTTGGGATGACGGGTAAATTATTTATAGACCTTTTTTTAGATGTATTTTTTATCTAGCCCGACAGCTGACCTGGCTTTCACTTATATTTTTACCTACCTAATATAATAGCAGCACTGATAGCTGAGTGGTATGCCTGTCGGACTGCCAAATCTATGGTCGTAAGTTCAAAAACTGGCACGCACCAATGTTTTTTTTAATTCATGTGTGTATTATAAATTAGTTATCAGTTGCGAAAAACGGTGAAGGAAAACGTCATGAAAAAATTGGCACACCTGGGAGATTTTTCGACGGTGTGTCAAGCCATGTCAGAGGTCTACAGGCGGTTTTAACTCTTGACACCAGATAGGTCATCAACCTTACGATAAGAACGCCTAATGTTCTCGGTTGCGAGCTAGCAACGTCGTTTTTTAATACGAATTTAATAATATTTCAACAAGGCTTGAAATTGTTAACGTCATCAAATAATATCTATAATGTAGCTAATTAATTCTAATACAAAATAAAAACAATATATACAAAAATAAAAAGTTAAAAAGCATCAAAGAATTCATCCCCGTCGATGTCAACCGGTAACGTCCCCAGAAGACTGGCAGCTAATGACCTATGTTTTAAATTCTAATATTTATTTATTTTTTTAAATATTATGTGTATTTATTTTCTTAGGTGACGGCGTGAACGATGGTGTGGCTCTGAAGCGAGCTGACATCGGCATCGCGATGGGTCGCAACGGTACAGACGTGTGCAAGGAGGCGGCCGACATGATCCTAGTCGATGATGACTTTGCTACCATCATGTAAGTGATGACACCGTTATTACTGCCACTAACACAAGTGTTGGAAATACAATATTATTATTATTTCAGCCATGATCGTCCCACTGCAGGGCAAAGGCCTCCCTTTCCTTCCTCCATTCCTCTCGGTTGTGAGCTGCAATAGACCAAGATACAATAAAAAAGTTATTTGTATGTAAAACTATAATATATTTTCTACTTCACTTGCATAAAGTTACAGTCAATTTCTTCAGGCCCCGCCCTTTCACTCCTATCAGGTCCAGCACTCTCCCTCCTCCCAGGTCCAGCCCCCTCACTCCTCTCAGGTCCAGCACTCTCCCTCCTCTGAGGTCCAACCCCCTCGCTACTGTTCTAATTTGATAAACACTCGTACCATTATTATTTTTTTCCCTATTTATAATAATTAAGTATCATCTTTCTCTTTCCCCAGTGCGGCGATAGAAGAGGGCAAGTGCATATTCTACAACATCCGCAACTTCGTGCGCTTCCAGCTGTCCACGTCGATCGCGGCGCTGTCGCTGATCGCGCTCGCCACGCTCATGGGGATCCCCAACCCGCTCAACGCCATGCAGATACTGTGGATCAACATCATCATGGACGGTTAGCATTCACATACATACAGTTATGAGTACGAAATACTCAGTCGGCAATACGTGTAAAAGAAGAGAGCAGGAAGGAGGGATTGCCATTGGAATAATATTATTCATTTCTTGAAGATATAGAAATGCAAGCTTCAATGCGCACTGCTCTATGCGTGAATTTAAAAACAATTGAAATTCGAACAATGAAATGTATTTCTTTTTGTTACAAATTGCCAACTCAATAGGCTTTGGGACTATTTATAAATTTTATCGCTTTTTTAGGACTAGTTTTTTGAAATATTGGTTATAATTGGTGCGAAATACCCTATTGTGTGATTTCCCGTGTGGTACTAACCGGCCGGCCCCGCCAGGCCCCCCGGCGCAGTCCCTGGGCGTGGAGCCTGTGGACCACTCGGTGCTGAAGCGGCGGCCGCGCGACACCTCCCGCCGCATCATCTCCCGCGCGCTGCTGCTCAACGTGCTGCTCTCCGCCGCCATCATCATCGCCGGCACGCTCTGGGTCTTCAACAGAGAGGTCTTTTTTGTATATTTTTTCGGGGAAAATATGTCTTTAACTTTCCTACCACCCATTGAGGAAGAGCGGCGGAGGTGTGTGGAACGGCCCGTTGTAAATCAACAGACCCTACCACTACAATAACCCCAGTGTATCCCTCATTGCTATAAGGGATGGCATTGAATTCCCTTTGGATGACGCCACGCTTCCCCAGCAACAGAGAGGTCTCAACTTCAACTCAACTCAACTTGCTGTTAAAAGTTTCTCATTTCAGGAAGTTGTTCAAATCAAATCAAATCGTTTATTTGTCAATGTAGGTATGTATACAACAGTAGATGGTACAAAAGCATAGTGTTTCAGTTCGCCACATTGTATCTATACAGATATACAAATTTTATTTTATTTTATGTAGTTTTATGTAACTATTTAACACTATTGTATTTATTATTATATCACAGACCACAAATCTAATTATATGTAAATCTATTTTAGTATTATATATTGAACCCACTTCTCAGTTCTCATCCCTTCTGAAACGTACTGTTCTATTCCAGATGTCTGACAACAAAATAACTCCTCGCGACACTACAATGACGTTCACGTGCTTCGTGCTGTTCGACATGTTCAACGCCCTCTCGTGCCGCTCTCAGACCAAGTCCGTGTTCCAAGTGGGACTGTTCTCCAACAAGATGTTCCTGGTGGCTGTGACCCTCAGCCTGGTGGGCCAGATGCTGGTGATATACTTCCCGCCGCTGCAGAGCGTGTTCCAGACTGAGGCGCTCTCTGGACACGGTATGATAACATGGATACAGAATATTTTTTGTTTATTACTTGCCCACCAATGACATCCATTTTGAGTTGTACTTGTTATAGAAAAAAAATTGTGTAATGTGTAGCATACAATACAATTATTAAAAATAATAACCCTGTATGTAATAATAATATGGGTTAAGACAAGACTGGTCCACTTTAGCAACACGACCGACCCTGCAGTGGGACAACACAGACTAATAAAAAAACCCAACCATTTCTGTTTCAGACATAATATTTTTAGTCTGCCTGACATCAAGCGTATTCATAGTGAGTGAAGTGAAGAAGCTAATCGAGCGCACCCTGAAGAAGCGGGCGGTGGGCAAGTTCACCGGCAAGTCCCGGGACGCGATGGACTTCGTATGACACAAGCCCGACGGCAAGGCGCAGTAAGTGCGCTCCCACTCCCACGTCCCGCACACGCTGGGCCATGCGGGGCCACTGGGTCACACACTACGACAACGGACGTTTTAGAGTCGAGTGGGTCGGGCCGCTCCAGTGAGTCGAGTGCTAGTCGACCATGTGACCCACACGTGACTCTACATTTAGAACATTTAGACTTTCCAAATTCAAGTGACCCACAGCGGGGCGAGCCGTGTGTGCGTGGGTCACATGAGCCGGTGTCCGGCGCGTGTGCGTTTAGCGGCGCGTGTCAATGCGCGCGCGCACCCTTCTCCATATACGACGGCAAAATCAATATTCCTATGAGTTTCTAGTTGTGGACCGAAATTTTTGCAGTATTTTTGTGTGAAATGTTTTATTTATTAAGTTTTTTGTCTAATATAAGTAGTTTAGTGGATATAGTGAATTTGTATTTTCGTCACTTTTACTTCGATGAAATTCGACGATTATTTTTTTAATATTATTTAATGAAATGTGTGTGTCGTATATGGGTGTACTTACGTGTTTTAATGTTGTAAGATGTAGTAGCTTCTATATTAGACAATTGGTACTGAGATTGCAGAGTTTTACTTAGTTGAATAGAAGAAAAGTGGTTACGTACTGTGCTGCGTACAAATCTCATTAGAGTACTTTGAACTAGTGTGAAAAACTCTGCGATTACAGTTTAGAGACGTATTCTCTTATTTGCATTTAAATTATGACATATTCATTTCGCCATACAAAAATGAACAATAGTATTTAGTATTACGGACATTGATTTAATCATAGATCATTATTTACTCACATTTGAGACCCGAGAAAAGTTAACAATTGGGTTATTGACACCATTAGCTAATAAAATCAAGACTATACTTCTCAAAAATTGTGCTATACTATCATAATTTTGCCCAGAAAACCACATAACAGTAAAATTAGATTTTGAGATACTTTGAAATCACTAAATAGTGAATTAAGTTGGCAAAATAGTGACGTCATCTTGCCATTAACATACAAAATATCTAGAAATAGCGCTTTAACAGGTCATGAAAATACCTGAATTGACTGGTGGCGTCAAATACCCAATTTAAAATGTTAACAGAGTCAACTGGACGCAAAAAATATTGACGAAAACAAAAGTAACTGACGATAGCATTGTGAGGCAACCTTTAACTAGAGTATAGGGATGTTGACTACTTGGAATTAATTGATATCTGAAAATAGGTTTAAAAAGGAATGAAAACATTTATAAAATCTATGAAATAACGAAGGATACAGATTTTTTAAGTTTGTGAATCGTGCATACTCTATCCTTCTCGTTTAAAGCGCTTAATGTACGGGGCGGTGCGAAATTTACTATGCAAATACAGGACATTGACGTCACCATCCTGTAGTGTATCACAATCCAATAAGATTTAAAATGCTTATAACTCTGCAATTTTTGCCATATTTAGTTTGTGTTTACAGTTACAATGTTAATAAAAAATCCATTTTCAGATTTCAATAAAATAGCATTCAACATCCCTATTGAGAGTTAGAACGGCTAGATTACGAGCACAAGTTACTACTCGTTATAAATAACGTTATATTATTTAACGTTAAATATAGCGTTGTATTATTTAAACATTTAGTCAATTGATGTTGCTAGATTAGCGAGTTTCCTTAAAACGTTGTGTTAGCTTTGATAGTTACGCTTAAAAATAAAATTATTATAGTAAATACAAATTTATCAGCATTGATACGCATTAGCCAGAACTATAATACAACAGAAATTTGTAATGTTTTATGTCGATTCCCAAAATAAAATGACGATGCACATACCGTCATTTTTAATTGAATAATAAAATGACGTTTTGTAAAATCAAGTGTTACCAGTATCAACGTGAATATTTTTGTATTATAATATATTATGTATATTTTAAAACGTAATTGTTTAATACACGCGTCATTTGTAAATACATTCCATTAAAGAGATTAATTAGAAATGGTTTAAGCGTAAAACGGACAATCTGTACGTAACAACATTTAAAACTAAATGCGAATCAGTGTTCATAAATGTGTTGTCTTCATATAATATTTAATGTAATTTAAAAAATCTATTTATATCATAAACAACGGGTATACACATTCAAACTAACAGTTTCTTTTTTTAGAGAGAAATAGCGCTATATGATTGGTATACAGCTGTCTCTCTCTAACGATGGACGGTAGTTTAAGCTGGCAGGAGTGTCATTAAGCTTGTTGCTATGTATAAAGCTACTAATGCACATCTCTTAGTCATTGTCTAATCCGATAAAATATAGCTAAGGAGGCATTGTAACTTCTCGTAGACTTGTCTAAATTATTATATTTATTATCGACATTTGTCATCAGTAGAAAATATTTAAAATTAACTTAGCAATCGACTAAAAAGTAAACTAATGGTCTAGTCGATATGGCCTGATGAAAGTTAAGATTTATAGTTGAAGCAACATGTGTCATACGGCTACGTGTCGTGACTGTTTGTGCGTCATTATAATAGTTAGACCCAGTAATACGACTTTGTGGACCACAAAGATTGAGAAATCTTTTATCTTGATGACTTTGTATTGGTTTTACCTTGCCTTTTAGTGGCTTAGATATCTTTGAGGGCGGAAATTATACGGTATAAAAATAATATTGATCTTTCTACCTTTTGATTAAAGTGAAGATTGAATATTATTTTTTATAGTAAAGAGGCCTATGTCCAGCTGTGGACTGAGATAGGTTGATGATGATGATTGCAAAGAAGAAGAATATTTGTTCTAGTAGTAGCTAAAAGGCACGGTAAATATATGTTAATATCAATACTACGTGACATATATCATGATATTTACTATCTAGACGGCGTTAGACGCTGATCATATATTATATTAACATCAAGTAGTTCGTGTTAAATCTACCCAAAGGGGAATATAATATAGTTAACTATTTTATCTAATACCGTAAAAAATTGTAGGATATTTTAAAGATTTCCTTCGATTTTGTAGACACTTATTGAAATTTAATATTTGATGGTATTGTTACACAATTATAGTTTGAATGTTAGTTTGATTGTTTCCTTATATCTGGGGGGCTCCGACTTTTTAAGAAAAATTAAATAGACAAGACTTTATTATTTTGAAAAAAAAAAAAAATTTTTTTTCAAAATATTTTATTGAAGACAGGTTTATAAATCATTATATTTAATGTATAACACTCCTAATAATTATACAAGAACACTTTAGAATCACCAGTGAGTATGTTCCAGTCACACTAGTGATTATCTCTTACCAGTATTTATGTTTCCCTTTATTCATGAAAACTGTCACCGTAGTTTGTATGTCAAAGAATAGATATGTCAATAGACTTAACACGGGTTTAAGTTAATCCAGATATCATCCTCGATTTTTCGAAGAAGATTGGCGCTATCGAGCCGCCTCCCACTTTTTAAAATTTTAGCTTTTTAAAATATAATCATGTTCAATGTCATTATTTATATGCTGTATTATAGCTTTTGAGTCAGCTTCGATATTTTCTTATTGATGTTAAATTATATACTACCTTTTTTAAATTTTAATCGTATAATGTTGACGATTATTTTTTGGACATACTGGCATATTGAAACTTGGAAATATATTATTGCTTTGTAGAATGTATGAATGATGAATACAGATTACCTTCATTTATGGTGAATAATGGTTCCGATTCTCCAGCTGATATAACTAGCGTTGAACACACAATTATTCTAAAACTATTAAAGCTTGTTTCCAATATAATTCCAGTGTTAAATTTATAATTATATTCCCCTAAAATATTTAAGTTTGGAGTGAGTGTTGGCTGTGATAAATAATATGGCCCCGGATGTTATTGCAAGGATATAAGTATAATCTATATAATTATGTAAAACGAAGTTAGTCTGTCGAGAACTGCTGGACCGATTTTCATGGCGTTTGATTTGTTGGATTTATCCCCGCACCGAATAGCAGAATAATTATTAAAATGTCGAAAATCTTTACTAAAAGAATTAAACAAGTAATTAATTTTATAAATTACGCTTGGTACTCCGCCATCTTTCGCAATTGACGGCTCACGTCACGCTGCTTTTCCGGGCAGGACGACGTCTGCTGAGTCCGCTAGTTATATTTATATTATGTTATCTTGCCAAGCAAATGTATTGGCTTAACATTCTTTAGTACATGTTGTGCCCTTAACATTATAAAGGCGATGTTGAATCACCATTTTTTATGATAATCACCAATTTTTGTGATAATCACCAATTTTTGTATACCTTAGTTGGGTTTGGTCTAAGATGGTGCTTGATAGGGTGTATGGAAGTTGTTGGTAGCATTATATATTGTAATAATATCCCAATGAAATAATTTTTGTAATTTGTTTGACTTGATCTACAGACAGAGTTGAGCTGGAGATGAAATTAATGAAAGATCTAAAAATACAGTATATGTATCTCTTTAGGTGATTGTTAAAATAGTTAACAGTGTTCTCCGCAACAGTGGTATTATGCAAATGCTAAGGCTTTGATCCTAACATGAAATTCCAACACAAGTTAAAATTTACGTGTAAACACAAAAATTTAAAGTTCTTTCAGCGACAATACCGGCCACTAGTTACTATATGGCCATCGTAACCTTGGCAACAGCTACTACAAACAAATTCTACTGATACCTACATAATTTTGCATCGATTCTCCAGCTTATCTGTTTTTAGTGTCATATATTATCAATTTTTAATAATTGGAAATCTTGTGAGCCTAATCCATAGGTGTTACCGGAACAATGTCACACGAGGTCATAATATTCCTTAGTCAATATAATTTCATTTATCGTTAGTTAAATTATACAACTCGTAACAAAGTTCTGCTTGTAAGTATACACGAACACGGTTTTTGAATCACTTGTCTCTGGATAACATAATGTATTTGTTTATTTTTAAGTACATTATATACCAGTACTGGTAAGAGTTGTATGTCTATAGTTAAGAAATTTCAAAGTTGTCAATTTCATATTGTTAATTGTCGTTTATTTTTTGTATGTTCGAGCCTTACTTAAGATTATTTTCTGGCTTACTTTATAGTTTTGTAACATGGATAGTATGAGTAATGCAAAAGCCGTGTGTTTTATCAAATAGAATTGATAGTATGTAATGTTTTCATGTGATTCCGAGTCATATCTGTAAGTTTGTCTGCGACTTATCTCGTAACTGTCGTACTATTGAATGCGGACGCGTTTAGTGTATGTATAATGCACGCTTGAATAACTTGTAATACCTTAGGCAGTAAGCAGGCGTATTTATCTACTATTCACAGATAAGTCTCTTGCAACATAGGACAAGCCTTTCTATTAATGAATTTATCCTATACGTATTTTGATATAACATAAAATTTAATATACCTTTAACACCACCAATCTATAAGCATATTAGCCGAATTATGCGTTTCCAGGCTACGCTTTAGTCGAATACTTGTAATATTGACATCTCGCTAGACGCGTCCCATCACTATGATAAGTTATTTGATGTTTTAAACTACCTACAAGTAAATGTAACGTAGGGATCGACTCTCTGTAGTTTTAAGGCACTTAGAGCATTTCGACGATAGTAGGAGGTTACAAATTTTTAATGTATTTGAAATTATAAAAAAAAACATATATGTAATATCAATTAATTGATCAAAGTATTTGTAGTCTTTTATAAGGTTGACTGGGGGTGCAACCGTTGCGTCTTCAGTGGATTAAATTTCACCGACATTGTAATGACATTTGTGTCAACGATTTCAATCCCAGTCAATATTTTGTATTCTAAATACATCTCTCGAACTGTTTTCACCTCTTTGTAAAATAGTGAATTGTGGAATAAACCAGTTAATTAATGTATAGTTTACAGCAGAATTTGCGTTAACACTGTTTGAAGGTATTGACAGAATCTAGATCTTTAATAATGGTGTTCAGTTGAGTATTTAAAGGCAGAACTACACAAAGAAAGGTCTCTATAATAACAATTCTAGGTCAGTTACTTAGTTGATACACATTTTTAAATTTGCCGATATTGTAAATGCTGAGATTCAACTTAATAAAACCACACGGACTTTAAAAATATTCACGCAATTTAGCCATTTTTCGTCAATATTTTTAAAGCAATTTCTTCTTCGTTACGTCCAAACAGTGTAAACAGCTCTCAATTGATAGTCAAATATTGTGAATGTTATGCATAGCGAGGAAATCTAATCTTCTTGTCTTGCTAACAAACATGTACACCGTGCAAATAAAAATAGTTCCATGTGTATACGACTTTTATTTATTAAGAGCTTTGTTGACTTTATTTTAAAAGGAGTGGTCTTTGCCACCTTTGTATTTTCCGCGTGCAAAAAAATATCTAAGTCTGTTTAGCTGATTACACGGTAATGATTAATGTATAAAATATAAATTCGACTGCCTCGTTGGTCTAGTGGTTGCTAAGCGCGACTGCTGAGCACGAGGTCCTGGGTTCGAATCCCGGGTCGGGCAAAGTGTTACTGGATTTTTCCATTAGGTAATTCTCAGTAGCAGCACGGAGTCTGGATTTGTGCCCGGTTGATGGCAATAGGCTCGCCCCCTATTACATTGGGACCTAAAAAAACATAACTGGCGAAATGTGGGTGTACTATATGTGCACCTCTGCCTACCCCTTCGGGGAATACAGGCGTGATGTTATGTTTGTTGTTATGTTTTATATAAATTCGATTTTGGTTAGTTTATCTTGGCTGAAACAGTTTCTTAGGATAATTTCCCAGGCAGAAAAAATGCATGAAAAATAAGTTTTGTCATAGATAAAGCAAGGTGGTTTTAGATTGCTATCCGTCAATGATTGTACCTGGCTAGTGATATAGCAAATATCTAGTCACATAAAACACCATATCCAGTTAAATTACGCATTTGTTAAGCGCAATCTAGTTAAGTGGAGTAAGGCGTTGACAGAATGTTGACCAAGAACGAGCAATCGAAGCGTAGGTCGTCCGGCAGCGAGATGGGTCAACGATATAATAAAGATTACGAGGCACCTGGACAAGATTGGCACAGGACCACGGCGGATGGCATTGTTTAAGAAAGGCTTATACCCAGCAGTGGGATATTGAAGGCTGTGGATGTGGTGTGGTAAATATTGAACTAATAATTATTGAATCTGCCGTGTGGTATCCGGCTTAGAATTGACCACCCCCTCTCCTCCCGTGGGTGTCGTAAGAGGCGACTAAGGGAAAAAAAATCCAGTAGATGGGCAGCAGCGTCTTCTGTAACTTAACCACCAATACTGCGATCCCCAAGCCGCTCGCCAAGCGTGGGGATTATGGCAACCCCCCCCCCAAATGACAGACAGAACGGCGCGACGGCCCCCAGTACCCGGCAGCTCCTCTATCCCTGGCTATGGTAGCGGGCCAGGTAACGGAGGAGCAGGGGGTGCTAAGAATCCCCGGTGGATTTCTCGCTACCACCCCCACCGGACCTTGGCCCTGGCAACACACAACGTCCGCACGCTCCGGACTGACGAGAAGATTGTCGAGCTGGAGGAAGAATTGAGCAGGTTACGTTGGGACATCATAGGATTATCTGAAATCCGACGAGAGGGGCAGGATACGATAATCCTTGATTCCGGCAACATGCTCTTCTTCCGGGAAGGAGACCGAAAGTCCCAGGGTGGTGTTGGGTTTCTCGTCCGTAAGTCTCTCATTAACAACGTGGTAAAAGTCGATAGTGTGTCAAGCAGAGTAGCATACCTGATACTCAGAATTACCGACCGGTATTCGTTGAAGGTCATCCAGGAATATGCGCCGACCTCGACACACCCTGACGATGAAGTAGAGGCTATGTATGAGGAGATCTCTGAAGCCATACATACCTCCGAATCCTACTTCACCGTTGTTATGGGAGACTTCAACGCTAAGGTGGGCACTAAGAATGGCGATGAGTTGAGAGTAGGGTCGTTCGGATATGGGCAGCGGAACCAGAGGGGCCAGCGGCTGGTCGACTTTATGGAGAAGGAGGAACTCTATTTGATGAACTCCTTCTTCCAGAAGCGACCATCCAGGAAGTGGACGTGGATAAGCCCCGATGGTTCAACCAAAAATGAGATCGACTTCGTCATGACAACCAAGAAGCGTATATTCAGTGATGTCTCTGTGATCGGGAAGGTCAAAACCGGTAGCGATCATCGCATTGTCAGAGGCACACTGAATATCAATGTTAAGCTAGAACGGTCTCGTCTGATGAAGTCCACGCTCCGTCCTGCTCCTGCCCAAATCCAGAACCCCGAAACCTTTCAACTCGAACTGCGTAATCGTTTCCAGTGCCTAGCCGAATGCGAAACAGCGGACGAGATAAACAACGGGTTTGTGGAAGCTGTCCAAGCAGTGGGGTCCCAGTTCTTTAAGACCCCACGCCGAAGAAAACCTCAAAAGCTCTCCAATAAAACCATTAGACTAATGGAAGCCCGGAATGAGATGAGATTGCAATCTTCAGCTGATATGTCGGAATACGGCCATCTCAATAGGCGGATTTCAAACTCCACGCGACACGATCTGCGCTCCTTTAATACTAACCGTATAAAGGACGCAATAGAGCGGAACCAAGGCTCCAAAGTGTTCGCGAGGAATTCCTCTATTGGGAAAAGCCAAATGACGAAGCTGAAGATCGACGATGGCAGTATCATCTCATCAAAACCGGAGATATTGAGAGAGCTGGAGAGGTTTTACGGACAGTTGTACACTTCGACACGGAAACCCGTTGTCGGTTTGGCTCAGGACTCTAGGGCTAAACTGACCCGACACTACACCGAGGACATCCCAGACATCAGCCTGTACGAGATTAGAGTGGCTCTGAAACAGCTTAAAAACAACAAGGCTGGTGATGACGGAATTACAACAGAGCTTCTGAGAGCGGGTGGAAAACCGGTACTTTTAGTCCTCCAGAAGCTATTCAATTTCGTCATACTCGAGGGTACTACGCCAGAAGCATGGCACAGGAGTGTGGTGGTGCTCTTCTTCAAAAAAGGTGACAACACCTTATTGAAGAATTATAGACCCATCTCGCTCCTGAGCCATGTGTATAAGCTGTTTTCGAGAGTCATTACGAACCGTCTCGAACGCAGGCTTGATGACTTCCAGCCTCCCGAACAAGCCGGCTTCCGAAAAGGCTTTAGCACCATAGACCACATCCATACGCTCCGCCAGATTATACAGAAGACCGAGGAGTATAATCGGCCACTGTGTCTAGCGTTTGTGGACTATGAAAAAGCCTTCGATTCTATCGAAACCTGGGCTGTATTGCAGTCCCTCCAGCGATGTCATATCGACTATAGGTATATCGAGGTGTTGAAGTGTTTGTATAGTAACGCCACCATGTCAATTCGGCTACAGGACGAGAGTACGAAACCAATCCAACTGCAGCGTGGTGTGAGACAGGGAGACGTTATCTCTCCGAAACTGTTCACAAATGCGTTGGAGGACGTTTTCAAGCTCTTGAACTGGAACGAGTTCGGCATCAACATCAATGGCGAATACATCACTCACCTTCGTTTTGCCGATGATATAGTTATCATGGCGGAGTCGCTGGAGGAGCTCAATACTATGCTCAGCGACCTCAGTATCGTCTCCCAACAGGTGGGTCTTAAAATGAACATGGACAAGACAAAGATCATGTCCAATGTCCATGTCGCACCTGTACCGGTTGTCGTTGGGAACGATACCCTCGAAGTTGTCGACCACTACGTCTACTTAGGACAAATTGTTCAGTTAGGCCGGTCCAACTTCGACAAAGAGGTCGCCCGAAGAATCCAACTCGGATGGGCAGCGTTCGGGAAACTACGCGACATCTTCTCGTCCAAAATTCCGCAGTGTCTGAAGACGCAGGTCTATGACCAGTGTGTGTTGCCAGTGATTACGTATGGCTCAGAGACGTGGTCGCTAACGGTTGGCCTTTTGGAGAGGCTCAGAGTCACTCAACGAGCTATGGAGAGAGCTATGCTCGGGGTTTCTTTGCGCGACAGGATCCGGAATACGGAAATTCGCCAAAGAACTAGAGTTACCGACATAGCTCGAAGAATATGCAAGTTGAAGTGGCAATGGGCAGGCCATATCGCTCGAAGAACCGATAACCGCTGGGGAAGAAAGGTTCTCGAGTGGCGACCACGAACCGGAAGACGCAGCGTTGGCAGGCCTCCCGCCAGATGGACCGACGATATCGTCAGAATTGCGGGCAACCGATGGATGGAATTGGCAAGCTGTCGTTCTTTATGGCGTTCTAAGGGGGAGGCCTTTGTTCAGCAGTGGACGTCTTCCGGCTGATGATGATGATGATGATGATGAATTATTGAATTTAATAAGCTCATATGATAAGACTGCGATAAGTGTGTGCGATCTTTAGTTTTTTAACTTGAGTGTTCTGTGTTGCCATAAACATCGTAAAAGAAACAAAATATGGTTCTGAACGTCTAATGTCAGCTATGTCAAACTCCTGTCAGTCACTGTCAGTGTCACCTGGTCATTTGATTTGTTCATGTTATTATTTGTTGTGTATTTTACCATTTAAGTGTTTTTCGGCCCTGATAGAAGTTACTGCTAAAACAGTAACTTCTACATTTTGTAGTCTCAGAATATTAAGTTACGTGTAGGCGTAGGTAAGTGCATTAATTTCTATCTAATTTAATTGTAATGGTGAAAGCCTTATTATAAAATTAAATGACTGCCTCGTTGGTCTAGTGGTTGCTAAGCGCGACTGCTGAGCACGAGGTCCTGGGTTCGAATCCCGGGTCGGGCAACGTGTTCCTGGGTTTTTCCATTAGGTAATTCTCAGTGGCAGCACGGAGTCTGGATTTGTGCCCGGTTGATGGCAATAGGCGCGCCCCCTATTACATTGGGACCTAAACATAACTGGCGAAATGTGGGTGTACTATATGTGCACCTCTGCCTACCCCTTCGGGGAATTCAGGCGTGATAATATGTACTTATGTATGTATATATAATAATATTATATCGGTACGAAGAAGAAGGGTGTGCAAGACTTGCAATCACGCCATTGCCTGTTAACCAATAAGTCTTCAAAAGCAATTAATATTCTTCTTCTTCTTTGTTGTATCCGCATGAGCTTAATGTCTCATAGACATAGCTTAATCTGTAGTGTAGACCTTGTTCAGTCAACAAGTATGGTAGCGAGGTTGACCAACCAGGGTGCAACATATATTCAGGTATTGCTGATGGAGGCTCTCTACTTGCACCCTAATAAATATTAATTAAGTATATTTTTACCCAACTTATATTACAATACACACCCTATAAACATATATGTTTTGCAAAAATGTACCTGTATTATCATTTATTAGTCAAAGTCCAAAAACATACACATCACGCCTGTATTTCCTGAAGGAGTAGGCACAGGTACATCTAGAACACCCTTATTTTGCCTGTTATGGTATAAGTCCCAAGGTAATAGGGTGTCAGCCTCTGTGTTATTACTTCACCATAACCTTAACATAATTGTAGTTGAGTTTTTTTTATTTTATAAAAATGACTTTTTAGTTAGTCGAGTTAGCCACTCTAACTTACAAGTCAGAATTAATTATTGTGAGAAGAAGGCATGAATGCTATTATTCATGTTATTATTGTATTATTATTTAATTGTTTTCAATTGTTTTTGTGTTCTTTAATTGTGTTATTGGAGTACACCGTTTAATTAAAGTAAAATAAATAAATAAATAAAATAACAAGACTGATTTGCTCTCTTACAGAATTAATTGCCTTAACTATGCGAACCAAAAAAAGCAACATATTATGTAGACGAACCAAAGAATGCTTAAGAATGAGAAGAGTTCGGGCTCTGGAAACACCAGAACAACGTGAGGTGCGACTAGCTAAAAATAAACTGAGAAACTTCAAGCAACGTCACACGAAATTCATAACACCGGAACAGTTTCGACTTCTAACTGAGTTACGTGCAAATGAAGGTGATATGTGCGCAGGAACTAGTTCTCAAAAGAGTAATGATGATTCGCTCTTGGTCCCTATTTCTGGGAATTCGTCTGAGACCCACAAAGCTTTACAAGCAGCAATGCTCTATTCTGATCAAGAGTGGTGGCAGGCGGTAGCGCAAGAGTCTGAGCCAGTACTTGATAAAGACCCACTACTGATCGATCCCCAGCTTCAGGAAACGCCAAGTGAATAAGCCACATTATTACCGCGCACCTCGTGTTCAATTTAGATCGGAGGTTAGCCTCGAAATGACGTTAAAGCCGAAACAGAAGCACGCATCAACTGCAGTCTACATAGCTTGCGTAATTTGTCATCAGACTGAAATAGTTCAATGATTTGGGAGAAAAATAAATGAATTTTATTATTATTATTTGTCCCTGAAGTTGTTATGATAATGCAACTAAATACAATATTTGCAGAAATAGGTATCTAATGTTTATTTATTACTAGCTGCATGCCCGCGACTTCGCTCAATGCCGGCGTCTCGCTTTCACAACGTAAACTGTCCATTTTCAAGAGTTCATGGTAATAGGGTGGGGGGAGCTGGGGGCTGTGTAATAAAAAACAAGTTTGTAGGTGGTAAAAAAACCTATATTTTCATACAGTGTGATTCATATTTTTTTCTTATAAGCAAAACTAGCATTAGACTAGGCACGGTTGTATTTTTGAAGTGGATAAAATAAATATAGGTATTTGCTTAACACTTTGGCTGCGGCCGAACAAAGTACGCGCGGGCCACCGGTACGGGAAAAACACAGGGTATGCGTATTGCCGCACCGCTGGATCTAAAATTTCAAAACACGACAGTTGTGTAGCCACCGCACTGGTGGCAAGTTTAGCATTACGTACCGTATGTGTTTTGCCGCAGTGAACGTGTTAAAGATCAATGGTATACATTTTTTTTTATTAATAATGACGATACAAAAAAATCTCACTATACTTAACAAAGAAGATTCAAGGATATCACTATAATGTAAAACAAACACTTCTGTCAGTCTTCTTAACTCTATACATTCCTACATTAAATCACCGTGTTTGGTAAAGGCTTAACTAGCTCGAGCGACAGGGGTTTGATTCCCGGGACGCGTGTTATCTTAGGTAAAGTTTGTTTAATTCAAACTGTAAAAACAATATAAATCTAACTTCGCGGCTGTATTCCCCGAAGGTGTAGGTTCACATAATTTTTGTTATTAGACTACTTAAACCTAACTGATGGAAAAACTCCGTAACACTGCCCTTCCCGGAATTCGAACCCAGGCCCTCATGCTCAGCAGTCCGCGAGGTCACAGTCACTGTATAGACCTACTTATATAAACACCGAATTTAACATAACTAGTACGATAAGTTCGTTAATATGATAGTCCAGTCGCTAAGTTTTGACTTTAGAACGCAATTAGGTACTTTGAATCTACTACCTATCTACTGCCAAAATTTCACCGTTCTAGCTCTAGCGGTTTAGGCTGTGCAGTATGCAATGATCGCTATCACCCTACACTTAATAGTTTATCTAGAACATCGAACAAAGATAAAAAATAAAATAAAAGCGGCCAAAAATGGGTTAATTATTTGTCCTATAAAACGATAGCAAAGGTTTTAAAAAAAAAAAAAAAGTAATTAGGTTCCGACGTTTCAGCCTTTTTATAATTATGTTATAACATTGGTAAAATATATGCCCGTTAGACTGCCAAAAAAAAAAAAAAAAAAAAAATGTCTTTTCGAATTCATGTGCTGTGTTATCAGTTGCTAAAAACGATGAAGGGAAACATGATAAGGAAACCAGCACACCTGATAGATTTTTCAACTGTGTGTAAAGCCATGTTAGGGGTCTACAACAGGCGGTTTAAACTCTGACACCAGGTTGTTCATCAACCATACGATAAGAAGAAGAGTGCTAATGAGACTGGACTATTTGCCAGCTTTGCAGATCAGCCTTATATCATTAAAATTAACTTATTCTTATGACTAGGATAGCAGAAGACGATTCACAGCGCCACAACTCTGACGTAGTCCACGAGCATCTCAGGCTGGTTCCAGGTAGAGGACCACGCGTCCAGGTCCTGCCAGAAGTTGAGGAGTGCCTTCCTGCTGGGGTTGCTCCAGGGTTTCGGCCGCCCGTTGACTGTGGTCACTCCGTCGGGGAACTCGGTGATGCTGCCCGCTCCCACACCAAGTGTTATATAGAACTGGAAAGGGTAATTAGGTATAAAGTGAACGAGAGCTACGAAAGATCGAAGTGAATGAACGGATACACCGTTGAATTAAAATATTATGTCGTCTAGTTTTTAGTTGTCCACTCTCGCAGTTTGTTTTTTAATACGTCGCTCGTATGCGTAGTGTGGCATCTCGCCTGTGTTGTTATACGCCGACCAAATTGAATGTTACTTACATGATCATCAAAAGGTGCCATCTTGGATCCAAGATTGAGCAGGGTGCGCGGCAGCTCCGTGCACTGTGCAGGGAAGCGCCCGCGCAGCCCGCTCGCTGTAGGCTCTATGCGCGCCCACTCCGCGCCGTCAACCGATAGCGTGATGCGATCTAAGAATAGCAAATTATTTATAGTCCAGGATTTACTATTAATGGTTTGTTATACACTAAATTATTAATTCTTCTCACTTTTGTCACCACAATATGGTGGTATCTAACTCATGTGTTTTTTTTCTGAAATTGTACTGCGGTTTTAGGAGCAATTTAAAGTTTTTAGGATAGGGCGTTTGGCTTAATTTTATTTAGGTAACGAGGTGCCTTTAATTATGTAGTCGCCAAATATCCAAACGTCTTTTATAAGATTATTTTTATAATATAAACGAATTTTAAACAGTTAGGTAGGTATTTGCATTCTCGGCTTTTATCTGTTTTTTGTTGCCGCGACCCGACAGTCTAACAGTTTAGAGCTCTGGACAGTCGGACACCCACCGATACGTAGATATCAATAAGCTTCGATTACCTGGTGCCCAACGCACGGAGTACTCGTGGTAGTCGTCTCCCCAGAGGCCCTCGTTCAGCATCTTGTTGCTAAGCAACGTGTTGTGACATTGGAAGTCCATGATCGGCCCTCCAAAAAGAACCTGCCAATAAATAGACCGTTTAGGGCCAGCAGCTTTACATTGCTTGCACACGGATCCTTATTCGTAAGGTGGTGACGTGGTGGAGTCGCGAGACTAAGCTAGTCGGCGTCCCTGAATAAACGCGTATATAAAGCCAGGATACAGTAAACAATATACAAAAGTTAAACTATGTATAGATGTTCTATCTCATGAAGTTCTTTACGTTTAAGATGTGGAAGCTAGACGCTGCTATGAGAGTGTAATGCGGCGTCTAGCTTCCACATCTTAAACTGTCCTGCTTCAAGAGTTCATGGTAAGGGGGCAGTACACCTTGATAGCGTGTATGGTACCTTATTAGAGTAGTCTGTGGATCCACTTTTCAGCTCCC
Organism: Abrostola triplasia; assembly: GCA_946251915.1. Lineage (NCBI taxonomy): Eukaryota > Metazoa > Arthropoda > Insecta > Lepidoptera > Noctuidae > Abrostola > Abrostola triplasia. The sequence goes on from OX276433.1 coordinate 10,619,849, forward strand.
TATTTCCTCGAGCTGATGCTATTTGGAGAACACCGGAGCTGTAGTGTGGACTTCCATACTTCTTCAGGAATGGCTCCAGAAGAATTTCTGGAAGTAGAAGGATAACAAATATAGCTAGCTACATAATGAAGGGTGGACTACTAATGACAGTTCACGGATTACATGAATACCGAGTTAAGAAGCACAAGCCTTGTTGGAAGATCTTCAGATTTTTTGTTGGAGGAACACCTCACCTGACTGGCGGAGTGGCTTAGCGATTGCACTGCTGATAAAAATTGTGCGATTGGCTATGTTTGTCCCCAGTCTGTGTGTTTGTGTATGTGATATTTCATGTGTTGGAAACGCACCCCCTATACAGGAGAAATTCCTAATGTGGGGCGACGTTTAAATAACACACCTCGTTCTCCACAGAAAATATCTCTATTAAGATTGTATCAGGTTTTTCTACATACCTTGCCCATCTATGTAGATAGATAGATCAAGGCTTTAAGTCCGCCCTGTACACTTGTATAAAAAATAAATGAATACCGTAATAAACAAGTAACCATAACTACGTACTAACCAGGGTATAACCAGTCTCCTTGTGGGAACTTGGCTCTCACAGTAACAGTTCCGTACGTAAACGCGAATCCCTTTGAGGTGATCTTGCCGCTGACGACGGGCGGCAAGATGTCCGCGCCAAACGACTGCTTGTAGCATGCCTCGGCCGATGTAGTGCATCTGTGGAGATAGTCTATCTTTTAGGCAACCATTCATATCTGTTATAGGTTCTAGTGTTGGATGCGTGTTTATAGTCATTGACCGGTCACAAATCCGGATTCCGTTTGGATAGTGAGAGTCACTTAATAGAAAAGCAAAAGGAAGTGTTTCTCGATTCGGAAATCAATCCTAGGTCCTCACGCTAAGCCTTTGGGTTTTGCAACTAGTAGACCTAAATGGATACTTCTAGTATCTACCTAGATTCGTTATAAGTTCTTTTAAACTGATTGTAACTATGTTAAACACAGACCAAATAAGTAATAACAAAAGTAATTAACAAGAACATTATAAACGATATTTACCCACTAAAGAGGTTGATAGTGCCGGTGTATATGGACTCCTTGGTGAACCCTGGCAGTTCTTCCTGCAGCTTGGGCGCAATCCGCAGCACTCCGTCCTGCACCGACACCGTCGGCTGTGACGTCAGGCGCTGGTACGACACGAACGGGAAGTCCTGCGGATGGGAGGTGAAGGTAGGGATTTAATTAAATAATATTATGTTTTATAACTGGTGGATCTTATCACTGATTCGCTGCCAATTGTGTATTTGACACCACCAATCCATTGACAAAAATTCAGAAGATAGGCAGCAGCGTCTTCTGTAACTTCACAACCAATACTGCAAACCTCAAGCCTCTTGCCAAGCTTTGGGACTATGATAACCCTCTCCATTGACATCACATACACATGATGTATGAGATGGCTACTTAAGAATCCATGTTAAGCTTTAAGGAGATCCAAAAATTGGTATTATACAAATTCTAAAACACTGATGAATTCTGAATTACCGGCCTTGTGATGTCGGCACCGTTCATCAAATTACAGGTAAAGTGACTAATTATTATCTTTAATAGCTAAACCACGAAATGCGTTTAAATGTAAAATGATTCAGACTCAAAAAGTCCCCTGAACCGGACATTTTAGTCACAAACAAACAAGTTTCGTAGAAGACTCAAACCGTATTTTTTTCGTTGATGGATTGTGTTTTGAGAAACGAAACAAAGCATTGGCTACTGAATAATGTCTACTATACCCTTAGAATTTTTTGATCATACATTTTTATGTTACTTTTTTATGTATATACACTGCGAGATACTGCACCTAAAGGTATAATAATATAGTGATAATGTTCTGTTTCCGTACTGATTTAATATCGTTAAACACCTTATTTTGAATTTACATTTTCGCATGCCGGCACAAGGCAAAATGTGTGGAATCTATTTTAGACTTAAGAACCAACTGTCTGGGTCTGTACCCATGTTTTAGGCGAAATAAATATGATTTGATTTGAAACTTCGCTCATACAAGTAATTAGGTAGGTAAGTAACCGTAAGAATGCAGAGCACTCGCTTCTCAGTGCTATTTGACAACTACTTACCTAAGTATTTAAGTTTTTTTCTCACCCGCACCGGGTTACACTATTATAATTTATTATGTGTTCTCATGTACCTTAGTGACAATCGTCTTAATGGGAATTAAAGTTCTTTAAACCGAAGTATAGCTTCATTATACAAGGTTTGATCAATTCAATTATTGTCTTTTCCAAATTGCAAGCTTTAGCGCGGCAGTCCAATAGTTTACTTAGCCAAACTTTAAACCGTAGTTCTCATTTTTTCTTTAGCTTAGTTAGATACTTACAAATTTAATATGAATGGCACTAGTATAACAAAATCAAATAACTCCAATCAATCTAAAAATAACTAAACCACGGTACACAAGCTACGGAACCCGTTTTGTACCGACGTTAATAACCTCACCGGTTAAAGTTATATTTAGAGTTCCGTTTATGAATTGCGGAACCATCCGCAGAGCTAAGATGGACGCTGAAATTCCTTTTACTATGAATCATTTCCTGAATTCCCTATAAACATCAATTCGGTATAATCCCTTCTATTGTCAATAGAAACGCCTCTAATAATGTATTTCTGACAAGTTCGTCATAGATTACAGGCGTAATTTTATTATTATTTATGTAACTATATAATTGGACTGCCTCGTTGGTCTAGTGGTTGCTAAGCGCGACTGCTGAGCACGAGGTCCTGGGTTCGAATCCCGGGTTGGGCAAAGTGTTACTGGGTTTTTCCATTAGGTAATTCTTAGTAACAGCACGGAGTCTGGGTTTGTGCCCTTTGATGGCAATAGGCTCGACCCCTATTACATTGGGACCTAAAAACATAACTGGCGTAATGTGAGTGTACTGTATGTGCACCTCTGCCTACCTCTTCGGGGAATACAGTCGCGCTTAGCAACCACTAGACCAACGAGGCAGTCAAAGAAAATAAAAACTGTTATAATTATTATGGATGTTTGGATGAAATTCGCCTCACAGATAGTTTATTCTGGAGAAATAAGATCACTGACCTCTATTGTGCATAAGATAGGTACCAACTTACCTATACACAATATCCCTACACAATTTCACCCAGACAAAGTCGCGAGCATATAATTAATTATCATAGTATATTATTATTATTACCGGTGTATAAACAGGAATATATTGTTCAATCTGCCAGACATTGTCTCGAAGTGTGTCGAAATTCTCTTCGAAGATGGTCTGTCCTCCGCATGCCTGGCCGCCGCGGACCGTTGTCAATGTTGGCGAGCATGTGCCAGGCTTGACTGTAGTCGGTACCACTGTACCGGTGCTTACCCGGTCTTCCAAAGCTGAGAACATGAGGTAGAGAGTTATTCTTAGTTTTAGTTCCGTCTTCTTATCGTATGGTTGATGAACAACCTGGTATCGGGCTTAAACCGCCTGTAGCCTGTATTTTTCGGTGGTTCTCTGTCATGTTTCTTGACGCAATTGGAATAATGTTATATCACTAACCAGTAACAGTGTAACTGAGGTTATCCTTGATGTATCCTCCTAGCTTATCCAGGGTCACCACCACGTAGTAATTGATGACGTCTCCGACCTTCAGCTCTAGGGCTGGCAGCTCTAGGGTCCACCTTCCATCCTTGGCACGGAGCACCTCGCCCGAAATGCTGCCCACATCGTTCTGGCCTATAGGACGGTTGACGTTGCCTTGGAAGGCGAATAGGGTTATTTTAGGAGCATCTGAAAGAGAAGATAGTTAGGAAAGTGGTGAGATTTGATGAAGATTAGAGAGATGGACTTAAGATATTAACCAAAAAAGTGATGAGAATTATTTTATGGCAATGTGAATAAGTGGGAGGCCTTTGTTCAACAGTGGACGTCTTCCGGCTGATAATGATGATGATGATGAATGTGAAAACAGTTGGTTTGATTGGCCTGTGGCAAAAGGCTAGCTGTGTAGTAAGGTTTGAGATATATTTATTTACTCATAAGAATTTACAATAATTCACTTACATGAGAATACAATATTATAATGTAACAGTTTAGAAAACGTTAGCGTACAGAATAGAGAGAAAAAAATAATTATATAAAATCTAAATGTAGGGTATTTTCAAAATAGTTTAACCAAACCAGATCGCCTGGGTATTGCAGCGTAAACGTATACAAAGAACGAGCGCGACTGGAAGTGGCATACTACGCCATCTTTTTGTTAAGTGATTTTTATGTTTTCGTTTAGTATTTTAAGTCTTGTTTATGTACATTAATTATTTATTTACTATTCTGTTAGGTTTGTATAGGTATTATAAGAATAGATGTTAATGTTTTTTTTGTATTTTATTTGAAATATTTACGAGATGACATTTCAATAGTTTTTTAAAGGAACCCATAGTTTTTGCATTTTTTATGTTATTTGGTAGGTTATTGTATAGTTTTGCACCATCGTACACGAGGCATTTTTTTCCGTAATTTGTTCGTGGGTTTTTTAATTGTATATCATTTCCTCGTCTTAGTCCAATTTTATGTATTTGATTTTTTTTTGTAAAAGTTATTTGAGTGTGAATTTCTTTATTTAATATTTTTCTAATTAGGATACAGTTATTATATGTGTATGTTTGTAATATATTCATAATAGTACTAGTATTAAATGCAATATCAACATTATTTCTTCATTCATTTCATTTTTTTTTTCTATAAAAACTTTCGTGAGTGTTATCCATATTATTTACTATATATTATGTCCGGCTCGCGACTGCCGCATAACCAGCTCATGAATGAGAGCTCCGTTCGAGTTCGAAACTAGTCGGGCATTCCCGAATACACCCGTGAGTATAACCGGAATATACAATAAAACACATTTTATGCCTGGGAATCCGTTTTTGTTACTTGGATAACATGTACACGAGTATAAGTATACTATTGTTTGATTAGCATATTGACCCAACATTTTGATATAAACATAAAGAAAAAAAAAATGATAACCAACGTCAATTGGACCGGGGAATCACATTTTTTTATACAGAATCTTAGTAAGAAGGTTAAACACGTCATCTGAGATAATAAACCGTTACCTCTGAATCAATAACTACGATGATAAGCATCTTTTCTTGTTATACATAAAACATAACATCACGCCTGTATTCCCCGAAGGGGTAGGCAGAGGTGCACATACAGTACACCCACATTTCGCCAGTTATGTTTTTAGGTCCCAATGTAATAGGGGGCGAGCCTATTGCCATCAATCGGGCACAAATCCAGACTCCGTGCTGCTACTGAGAAATATCTTTCGAAAAAACCCAGTAACACTTTGGCCGGCCCGGGATTCGAACCCAGGACCTCGTGCTCAGCAGTCGCGCTTAGCAACCACTAGACCAACGAGGCAGTCTTGTTATAAGAACTTAAAAAAATCTGCGTCACACAAACATGAAATATCACACACAAACACACAGACTCGGGACAAACATCTGCGGATCACACGACAAGTATTTGTCTCGTTCGGGAATTGATCCCACAAACCGTAGCGTAGCATTTTTTTATTTTTTTTTATTTAAAAAAACGTCACCCCACACTAGGAATTTCTCCTGTGTCGTGGGTGCGTTTCACAAACATGAAATATCACATACAAACACCCAGACTCGGGCACAAACATCTGTGGTTCGCACAAAGTTTTGCCCCGTGCGGGAATCGAACCCGCAACCCTTAGCGCAGTATTCCAATCGCTTAGCCACTGCACAATCATGTCGTTGATAATTTTTAACAGCTTTTGGGAATCCGAACGTATCTATTCAAGTCAATTATCTTGCTGATAACCGAATGAATGTTAACCTTGTTATGTTAATTTACTTTTTATAACTTTCCCTCCTTTCTCTATTATAATGTTTATTTTTTAAGCTTAATTATGATACATGTAGCCTCTTTTGTTACCATTCAATATTTGGAACTAAAATGACGTGGACATAGGTTTCTGTCTAACTTTTTCTTTTGATAGAGGTTTTCTACGCGTTTGAAAAATATCAGATACGTTTTGAATAGTAGTAGTAACACTAATTCACTGATTTTTTAACCACTGCAATGTAGGACGATTTATTGTTTTTTAACCGACTTCAAATAAGGAGGACGTTGTCAATGTGCCTACCCCTCGATGTATACAGGGATTAAGATGTACTAAATAATTATAATCAATCGAATAATAACTCAGGCCTTTACCATGAACTTTTAGGTCGTTTAAAGACGACTTTTGAACAGTTCGTGGTAAGTGGGTAGTCGGATTATCGCATGTTGACGTATCAGTGACCTCTTACAATAAGATAGCTATATATATGCAAGCTCATTTGTTTTGTACTTAGGAAAGAAACAAATACAGTTATTTAGGAAACATAATAGATAATCTCAACTGCATATTATAAGATAATGTCTAAATTTAGAAGAGCGGAGTCTCCTATCACAAGCAATTTCTTGCTTAAAAGGAGATCTTCAAACCTAGTGTGTAACCGACCTTATGTAATTGAAATAAACTTTTTTTTTTTTTTTTTTAATATTATTTACTATACTTATATGCCGGTTTTACTAACACCAATATTCGGGAATGCCCGACTTCTGACGTGAGTAAAACGAGAAGTGGGATTTAAATCGCGACCCCGCCGCGTCACCTGCTTCTGAATAAAGGCTAGTTTGAGTCAGAAACTAGTCGGGCATTCCCGAGTATTGATGTGAGTAAAACCGGCACATATAGTTAACTAGCTGCGCCCCGCGGTGTTACCCGCTACATTTTTTCGGGATAAAACGTAGCCTATGTTAATCCAGGGTGTCAGCTACCAAATCCATTTCGTAGATTTTACGTGAAAGAGTAACAAACATCCATCCATACTTACAAACTTTTGCGTTTATAATATTAGTAAGGATAATATGGATAGCACTCACGAAAGTTATTAAAGTAAACATAACACATACAAAGTCAAATATACATAATCCTGTTTCCATATTAAACCTAAGCATTTCACAAATCGGAAACCAAATTAAAAGAGTTGTTCTTAAAAGTTAAAACCGCCCCTTTGCTAACATTAAACACCTCATAAGTCTATGTATGTGGCCTGCCCCGTGGCCATAGATAGTGTGAATGTAAAACGCCGCGTATAAAAAAATATAATCAAGTTATTGTCTAAAAAAGAAAGTTAATGACAAAAAATCAATTTAAAACTATAGTTAATGAGAGTTTTTCAATTAAGTGCATAATATATTCAAACTTACTAAATGCATGAATTCGTTTTAAAAGAATAACGAGCTTACAATTTAAATGAAAGCAATATCTAAACATACTTCTTTCAAAATGATTTCTATCACTTACGCGAATAGTAGTCATTGAAATAAAACTAGGTTTACGGATTTTATCGCGGTTTTTTTATTTCAAATACTTCTTTCAAGTTACAAAGTAACTAATACAAAGAACGTATTACGATACTAATAACTTTACAATACCTATCTATATTAATACTTAAACGCTAAATAACATTGCTTTGTTTTCAAAGAACGACGAAGCTATTTATAATAGTGTTATCGTTACAACGTTATTTGACTAATATTTTAATAAATAAAGCACAAAAACTTACCTGGTATTGATGCTCTAAATCCTCTAGGTTTGAGAGCTTGTATCAACACATCTGGGATCGCATATTGAGCACTTACTGTTTGTATTAAAATTAACGTCACGAAACACGCGGCGGCGCGTGCGCACTCCTTGGCAGACATTTTGTTACTGAGCGGTATGATATATAATTATGATTGTCAATAGTTCTTCAACAAAAACATAACTGCACTTTACACAACTTTGGAGACTAAAAATATTCTTGAGTAAGTTTCATTGACTAGATAATATACATACATATCTATCTACCAGAGGTTAATGGACCGGGTTGTGTACAAGGTTGCAGGTTCAAATCTTGGGTACGGTTTTTCAATGTCATGATTTCCGTGTTCTTAATGCACATTTTAAACATGTACAAATGCGGTCTGAATATTGCCTTGGACATTATGATAAGACATGTTACTTGTGCCCGATTAAAGGCAGTAGTACTAAGTATTACCTAATAGAAAAAGCAGTAACACTTTGCGTGACCCGGGATTCGAACCCAGGACCTCGAGGCAGTTCTAGTTATCCAGTTAAGTTATACGACTTACCGTGTCGAAATGTGTGGAACTACACTCTCCAGCATAAGTTTTCTATACAATATGGAAATATAAGCTTGATCGTCATCATTCACAGCCTTCAACATCCCACTGCTGTGTACAAGTCTCCCTTAAACCATGCCTCCCGCCTCGGTCCTGTGCCAGTGTTATCTTGGCCTAGCCCAGTAGCAAAACGGATGACGATTAGAAATCGAATATAATGATAAATGTATGGGAATGACATAATGTATTGACTATGTTAACGATTACATATTTCAAACCCACAATTTTTTTATTTATTCTATTTCTATACGTCAAGTGTTTTGCGTCTGGGCTAGGGGGGCAGGTGTCTGCAATCTTTGCAATATCCTGGATACTTAAATAGGTTTGGTGACAATACAATATTATATAATATATACAAAAGCCAGGGTTAAAATATTTTTTTAAATTTTAACAGTTTAATTTCTAAACATATTTATTTATTTATCTTTATCGTTAAGGCCATAGCTATACATATCTAATAATATAATATAACCTTTACAATAATAGTATACGAATGCAATAAAGACGTCATCTTAATATAAATTAGTTTTACTTAATTGCCAGATTTATCATTGTTTTACGATGATATTAATTATTTTATCATTTGTTGATACTTACGGATACTATTTCCAGTCAATATAGTATTATGTGTAGACTATAAGGAATATATATCTTAAACGCTACAAGAGACAATGGTGATACTACATTTGTTTACTCTTGAGTAAAGCTAAGCTATTAAACATAAAAAAACATAACATCACGCCTGTATTCCCCGAAGGGGTAGGCAGAGGTACACATATAGTATACCCACATTTCGCCAGTTCTGTTTTTAGGTCCCAATGTAATAGGGGGCGAGCCTATTGCCATCAACCGGGCACAAATCCAGACTCCGTGCTGCTATTGAGAATTACCTAATGGAATGACCCAGTAACACTTTGCCCGACCCGGGATTCGAACCAAGGACCTCGTGCTCAGCAGTCGCGCTTAGCAACCACCAGACCTAGTCATTTTCTTTACTCGGGCTATCAACCATGCGGAAGATACCCGGACTTATAAAAGGCTTACGTGGGGACACAGGTCCAACACGCAGAGGCCCGTTGAGAACTTTAATCTAAAAAGGAATGGGACACCAGCTAGGGACACCGCACAACTGCTCTATAACAGAACAGCCATGAAAAGTCCCCAGAAGGTGCAGGACTATTGAGAAAGATCCTAGTCATTATTATTAAAAACTTTAATTTGAATGAATTTTAAGTTGAGATTAAATGACAAATATACATCAGTACAATACTGCGGATGTTACGAAAGGTTTATTCTATTAGGTCTGAAAATTACGTACAGAAAAAAGAGTCCAAATTAAAAGTCAAGAATTCAAATCCTTTTGGCTAGGAACTAGCCCCGACCAACACATTGCGTAAATGGTGCACCTTAAGCACCTCTGCCTACGCTTTGGAGAGTACAGTCGTAATAATAGTAGTAGTACGCTATTCACGTTAAGATACCTTTATTGAATCCAAGCTTTTATTTAGTTTTTTGATTTTAGCTTACCATTTTTTTTATAATAAAGAAATAAACTACAGTCAACAAAACAAGAAAGAAGGCTAAGGCCTCCCCTTACTTGTTTTGTTTGGGCCTTTGCCCAGCAGTGGGAAAAAATAGGCTATAGAGAAAAACATAAAACATCACCCCACACTAGGAATTTTGAATTGTATCGTGGGACATGAAAATTAACAGATAGTGAATCACCCAGACTCGATACAAACATCAGCGAATTGCACTAATTTTTGTTGCGTGCGGGAACCTTTAACCCAACCCTTAGCGCAGCCGTCCAATCACTTGGCCACTGCGCCTATATATGCAGTAACTCAGTTTTAGACCTTGTGAAGGACAGATAAGCAGTCGCTGCATAGAAAATACTGGTACCTGTAGCTGCATCCAGTAGCACTGAAAGTCGATCCTGACACACCTAGTTAGGAAACGGCTAGTAGGATGATACATAAATAATAAATGATTTTATTTTTGAAAATAGGTTTTACAAAAACACTTTTTCACGTATTTTTTTTAAACTGAAAATTGTGAAGAACCTTAAAGTATGTAAAAGGTAATTTTTATTTAACACAAGTTCTGGTATTAAAAAGGTATAAATTAAAAGACAAATTAATATAATAAAGAACCAATCGGACTTCGTGTGATGGAATAAATATCTATTCAAGTATATCTAATAACAGTTTTAATTGTTATTTACATAAAACTATACACAATTACTTTTGTACATATTGTATTAAAATTGTTGTCCGATACAAATGCTATAAATACTATACAGTACACATGTAAACGTGAACGAACTTGTACCCTATCGCATTCGTCTTAGAGACTAGTTTACAGTGCTACAACTTCGATATAGTCTACTAGCATCTGAGGTTGGTTCCACGTGGAGTGCCAGTTCTTTAAGTCTTTCCAGAAGGTGTACAGCCCCTTGCTACTATGGTTGCTCCAGGGTTTGGAGCGCCCGCCCGCTGTTTCCGCCTTGTCTGGGAACTTCTTGATGCCACCAGCTCCTACTCCCAGAGCTACTTGAAACTGTGGAAGAAAGTAAGATGAATATTAGTATTGTAGGACTTATATATTACATTTGAAATTCAATGTTTTCTTGCGTTACGAATTTGAATTAATTAGATAGAAATAGACGATATTGTGGCGTTTTAAAAGGGAGGCCTTAGTCCAATAGTGGACGTCTTCCGAGTGATGACGAACAAACAAAAAGAACCAGAGATACAAAGAAGTTGAAGTTAATTAGCAGGGAGAAAAGTGTCATGTATCTTGCGTAATAGACGTGCACATTTTTGTGCAAACGAATTGGAATGATTACAGTAAAATTGGACGAAAAATAAGAAACAACATAACCTCACGCCTGTATTCCCAGAAGGGGTAGGCAAAGGTGCATATATAGTACACCCACATTTCGCCAGTTATGTTTTTAGGTCCCAATGTAATAGGGGCGAGCCTATTGCCATCAACCGGGCACAAATCCAGACTCCGTGCTGCTACTGAGAATTACCTAACGGAAAAACTCAGTAACACTTTGCCCGACCCGGGATTCGAACCCAGGACCTCGTGCTCAGCAGTCGCAATAAGAAACAAAGTTTTATAAATAGTGAGAGAACTATTCTACTTCGCATCGCCTTAAGCAAATTTTCTTTTTTTTTAAAACGTCGCCCCACACTAGGATTTTCTCCTGTGTCGTGAGTGCATTTAACAAACATGAAATATCACATACACAACCACCCAGACGCGGGACGAACATCTGTGGTTCGCACAAAGTTTTGCCCCGTGCGGGAATCGAACCCGCGACGCTTAGCGCAGCAGTCCAATCACTTAGCCACTGCGCTAATCAGGTCGTCGAATTGACATAATAATTTACGGTTTTAGATCATGCCGTGGTGTTGACATTGGCCAGTCAACGGGAATAGTAGCTCTGGACGTACTTTCAACACATTCTTACCCATTGCCTGTTTGTTGGGACGATTAGCTCATTGCGATGTATAAATTATGTATGATGCTATTGTTTAACTGTTTAACTTTTCTCGTTAACCATAGATAGATAGATTTTTCTTTATTGTACACCAAAAATAAACAAAAGTACAGTATACGGATAAAGTACAATGGATGGTCTTACCGCAATAGGTGATCTCTTACTGACAACCTTAGGATGGACAGAGTTGAATATATATAAAAGGTAAGGATAGGCCATAATACATACGAAGTCATCAAACGGCGCCATTTTGGTTCCAGTTGCAAGTAAAGTTTGGTCTATTTGGGTGCAGCTCCTGGAGAACTGGCCTCGTAGACCTTTACTGGAGGGTTGAACATACGCCCACTTCTTGCCGTCTACCAATAGTGTTATGTTATCTGTAAGATTATAATGACATCATTATTATTTGTATGTTTAGGAAAAAAACATACACCCACGATTCATACATTCACGAAATTCCTAGTGTGGGGCACTAGGAATTTCTTCTGTATCGTGGGTGCGTTGCACAAACATGAAATATCACATGAACCAACATCCAGACTTGAGACAAACATCTGTGGTTCACACAATTTTTTGTCCAGTGCGGCAATCGAACCCGCAACCCTTAGCGCAGCAGTCTAATCGAATAGCCACTGCGCCAGAAATGCGAGTCAGCTGACAATATTTTTGACAAGAAACTGTTTTAGAAAGTCGAGTTTTCCGCATAGATTTTAGTATCTCTAAGGAGCTTTGTACCTCTTGCCATAGAAATGAAAAAAATTCGATGGTGAGTCAGTAACGCAACAATTCATAGCAGACACAGGTGTATGGCAAAGTGTAAAAATGCAGACAAACCTTTGGTCCAGCGCACTGAATACTCATGGTACTGGTCACCCCAATGACCCTTTGTCACCTTCATGTTGAGTAATGTGTCATGGCAGCGAGAGTCCATGATGGGGCCGCCAAACAGAACCTGTCAATTAGCAACATTGTAATAACGTTAATTTTGAAAGAAAATAAAGCTAGTTTGCCTTTCAAAATGCTATCGTATATTTTACTTATGTATATTAGTATGATTAGTGTATAATAATTCAAAATTCAGCATGTTGTGTGGCATAATAATTTGGTCAAAATGTAGCCCAAAATGGCGTTGGACACGGTTTTGTGGAGGAATAATGGGGAGTCCTTTGCCAAGCATACACAGAACAGGCTATGTACTTAAAAATGACCGTTGGACTGAAAAGACAAAGGCCGCAAGTTCAAATTCATGTGTGTACTATAAAATTATCAGTACCTAGCTAAAAACGTTGAAGGCAAACATCGTGAGGAGGCCGGCACACCTGAGACATTTTTCAACGGTGTGTAAAGCTACATCATAGGCCTACATTTAAACTCTGACACTAGGTTGTACTGAATATTAGACTGCAAAAAAGTAACTAATAGATACTTAAATATTTGTACATTTTGTTGAACTGGCAGAATATAATATATAAAACTAAAAAAAAAATATAAGTACAAATAAATTGTGCTATATTCTAACAACTAAATTATTTCTTTCTTTCTTTCAAACCTTATTAGAGTAGTCAAGGGAACGCATAGTCAGCTGCTTATTGCCACGCGCAGATGCTATGTCGATAACACCAGAAGCATAGTGCAGTTTCCCATATTTGTGCGCGAAAGGTTCCAGTAGGATTTCTGCAATAATAAGGAAATTTCACTGTTCATTGCGTTACATTTAAAACCTCATTGGGCCTAAATTCATCGTCTTTTTCCTTAGGTTATAATAAAGTTACTGATTAGGCACGTAGATAATATTAATATAATAGCATAATGTTGTTAAACATCGTGCGGAAACTGGTACGCCTGAGACATTTTAAAACGGTGTGTAAAGCTATGTCAGAGGCCTACAGGCGGTTTAAACTTTGAGAACAGGTTGTTCATCAACCATACGATAAGAAGATGAATGACGTGGTATACTTGAAGTGGGTGCATCCAATCCTATTTCAGTAGTGTTGCTTGCTCAATAAAATCAGAGTGCAAGCTATCGGCCGTTTCACACAGCCCTACGTTCAAAACAGTGACTATTATACATAAAACATACACGTCCCATTACTATATAAGTAAGTGTAAGCGAGATGCCGTACTACGCAGCATGGAGCGGCATCTCGCTTCCACAACGATAAATCCTGCTTTAACAGTTCATGGTAGGGAAGCTGACCTGGGTAAATCCAGTCTCCTAGTGGTAGCTTGGCCCTCACTGTGACAGTTCCGTATATGAATGCGAAGTCCTTAGAGATGATCTTGCCGCTGACGACGGGCGGCAAGATGTCCGCGCCCCACGCTTTCTTCAAACACTGAACACCAGATGAGGTGCACCTGAGAAAAATATTACACAACATCACGCCTGTATTCCCAAGAGGTGGAGAAAGGTACACATACAGTACACCCACATTTCGCAATTTGGAATATTTAAGAATGTATTTATGACATTGAAGATGAGATATTGAAAAAGTCACATTGATACTTGCCTGGGTTTAAATCTGCAACCTTGTGCATACAAACACGGATGGTGTTAATTTATTTAATCTTAATTGGACAAAATGTTCGCTCTACGGACTTGAAGCTGTATTCTCTACCAATTAACCCCAGGGTTGTAAAAAGAGTAGGTGCATGAAAAAATATAGTAATGAACATAGTAATGGATTCCATAGTAAATTACCCGTTTTGTAGGTCTAAAGTGCCCGTGGCTACTGTGTCATTGTTGTACCCTGGCTGTTTCTCCTGTAGTTTTGGTGCAATGTGTAGGGCGCCGCCTTCCACGGACACTGTGGGGTCTGTTGCCAGATTCTGGTATGACAAGAACGGGAAATTCTGTGGATGAAGATGTCAGGAAAAGTGTTAATGAGGTTTCCATATTTGTAACCTGTTAATGACAATAGCTCGTTTTGTATTACATTGGGATCTACGACATAACTAGTGGTATGTTGGCGTTGGCTATATACTCTGCCTACCCCTTCGGAGAGAAATAATAATGTTCTCTTGACCGAATTTCGGTCACGGCGGCCCGTCTCATCTAAGACTAGCCAACGACGCAGGATATTATTACAGTGCACGAGTATGCGCGCAAACACAAGTGCATTCCCTATAACATCACTCTCATGGTACGATGGGACGGCACACCGACACGGCTGGAGAGAGACCAGACGTACGACCTACGGTGGCGAGCCCGGCTAACCTCGCAGATCGACTGATCTCCGTGATTGCCACGTGGCTACTAACCTCTCAAAAAATACAATACAGGTGTATTGTTCATATGATTAAAAAGCTACTGTATTTACGTTAATATGCGTTTATTACGTATTAGTTACAAATTTGGCCAAAAGATGGCGTTGTTAGTTGAGCGCCGGTTTCTGAATCGCGGTGTTAAGATTTTCCGGCGCTCAACTAGGTCAATCATTTCAATTTGTAGTTTTTGTGAGCATCAAGCACTGTGGTCATATATATTATACGCGCTTAATATAAAGTCCAGTGTTTCATTCCTCTCCAAGTCGACCCTCGTTCATACTGAAATACGATTCGAGTCAAGCCAAATAACAATCCTATTATCCTAGTTAATTCAGAGATTGCAGATGCAGACAGATTTGTTCATAAAAGAAAGAAGAAGATCATCTCTTAAAGATGTCGTATTTAAGAAAGCTGAAACATTACCGGTGCTCTAGATGGGATGTAGTGTTCAATCTGCCATTTGCTGCTTTGGAACGAGTCGAAGTGATCTTCGAATATTATGTCTCCAGAGCATGGGATAGAGCCTCCACGCACTACAGTTTCTGAAGGCAAGCACGGTTTCTTAGTGCTGGTTGTGATAACAGGTATAGCTGTGGTAGTAGTACGACGCATTCTTTTGGTAGTAGTACGTGGCGTCCTTTTGGTAGTAGTACGTGGCGTTCTTTTCGTTGTAGTACGCGGCGTCCTAGTTGTCGTAGTACGCGGCGTCCTTGTAGTCGTAGTACGTGGCGTCCTAGTTGTCGTAGTACGCGGCGTCTTAGTCGTTGTCGTGCGTGGTGTTTTCGTGGTCCTGCGACCATGCGGTCTCTTGGTAGTACGTGGTTTTCTTGTGGTGCGTTGAGTTATTACGGGTGGAATGAGGGTAGCACCTGGAAAACATCATTTTCTTGTTTATTATACCTAGTATAATAGAATAGCGAGTTTTTTTTATATACCTAGAGTTATAAGCTGAGCTATTACTAAGGAAAATTTCTCATCTTTTTTATATCAGGGGTATTTGCATTCAACGGCGTAAAGTCGGACAGTTTATATGGTCTGGCTATTTTGGTAATGGAAGGCCTTAATGATCGTACTTAGTGAGCATCTCCGGCGTTAGCGCAGTAATTTTTTAAAAACGTCGCCCCACACTATAATCTTCTTCTGTATCGTGGGTGCGTTTCACAAACATGAATATTCATCTACACATTCACCCAGAGGCGGAACAAACAACTGCGGATCGCACACATTTTTGTCTCGTGCGGTAATCGAATCCGCAACCGGTACCGCAGAAGTCCAATCGCTTAGCCACTGACTGCACCAATTGGATTGTTAATAACATTAAGTCTAGCGGTAACTTTCATCATTTTTAAAACCATAGCGTTTGTTTGATACTCTAAGATCAGCTGTTACAATATGCCGAGTTGCGCAGTACACAATTTCGTTCCTAAAAGATCCATTGCGCAGTTAATCGGCTAGCTTCAGGACTGACACATCAGCCCTACTGTGCATAAAGATAAATGTAAATGGGAAAGCTAGGATAATAATTTACCTGGTCCACCCCCGCCCTGACAAGGGTTCAACCACCACTTGCCGGTATAAGTTTCCATATCTAAAACAAAAACACATTTAAGGTAGAATTCGAATCGTGGTCGCGGCAGACTTCTGTTAACCACTACCTACAAACAATAGGGAGGCAAGGGTACAGTGGCACTGTAGAGTGGTATCCAAAACTAGAGTTTAACCGAAAACATAAACATGCATTTTCTACTTATCAGTCGTTGTTTTAAGTTTTTCAGCCCAGCCTTTATAAGTTTGGCGGCTTGGCAGTTAAGGTTGGCGCCGCCTGACTGCTTGAGCTCGGGCCTGTGATAGTCCCTCAATCGCGAGAAAGAAACAGCCTCCAGTTGCACCGCACTGTCTCCTACATTGTCACTGCATGCAAATCCATACAGAGCGGTGCACCGTGGTCACCGATATCGGCAGGCTACCCTTAAGTCTTGTTTAAATCTGTGTAAAATTCTAATTTACACCCACCTTGGCAAACAGGAGACCATGGTCCAGGTCCCGGATTTACTGCTACACCAACAACGACTGAAGACTTCGTCGGTGGGTGTACCGGTGGCGTTATTGGGATGCCTCCATCACCACTGGCAACTAATAAATAACAATAAATCTGTTAAGGTCACAGCACACATATTTACTCGTAAAGGGAGCGGCATGCCTCGACAAACAGGCCTCAACCCTAGGCCACGCGATTACGTTACGATTCCGATTAGTGTACTTTGCAACAGGATATTTCATACAAATAATACGAAGGGCAAGTTGTCGTTCATTTTGGCGTTCTAAGGGGGAGGCCTTTGTTCAACAGTGGATGTCTTCTGGCTGATGATGATGATGAATACGCACGGCTCGGGTTGATACGGTGACGATCCCTTTCCGGGTCGATATGCCTTGAAGATCTCAAGTTGAATTCAAGTACTTTATAAGATCTATTAATTCCTATTTATATAATTTCCATTACAATACAGTTGCACAACTGGACTTATACACAGAAAGGGAATGAGTCATCGGACTTATTTTCGTAAATATATTTCGTAATATATCGTGAATATATCTTAAACTCTTCAACGTTAACTTCATGACTTTAGTCAGAGATAAGTGATAACGTCACGTCGTCGGGTCAAATAGTTTTTACAAGGGCAACCAGTACCTAACCTAAATTCAGAAATATTTTTTATGCATTAAGATGTTTCCTATTATGATATTGGTGTAAAGGTTGAGCATCGGGTAAACCCTACTGATAAGCAATCGGCAGGGTTTTCCAGTTTGTGAGCTTATTAAAACAATAAAAGCGGATATTATGATACAAGTGAACTTAAGAAGAATTTGTTATTACTAAATATTTAATTTAGTCTGCCGACTGCCTCGTTGGTCTAGTGGTTGCTAAGCGCGACTGCTGAGCACGAGGTCCTGGGTTCGAATCCCGGGTCGGGCAAAGTGTTACTGGGTTTTTCCATTAGGTAATTCTCAGTAGCAGCACGGAGTCTGGATTTGTGCCCGGTTGATGGCAATAGGCTCGCCTCCTATTACGTTGGGACCTAAAAACATAACTGGCGGAATGTGGGTGTACTATATGTGCACCTCTGCCTCCCCCTTCGGGGAATGCAGGCGTGATGTTATGTTTTTATGTAAATATTTAATGACCTCCTGACCGCATTTGGTTCAAGGGGACCATGCACCTAACTTTGCGCTTCCTTCCCTCATATTGTGTCTAGGAGACAGTATTATAATATCAAAACATTAATTGGTAAATAAACTTAACATTCTTGCGTAGATAGCCTATTGACCAAATGTTTACAAACTTATCTAAAATTCGAAAAGATACTACAAGGATGGAGAGTAAAAATGCCTAGTTCTTTTACTATACAGGGTGCAGTTTTGAAGATGCAAAACATTTCGGGAGGTTGTAATAAAAGTCACAAATAATCATATAAAAATACGATACTTGGTCAATAATCAATAGTACATTTTATTTTAATTTTTTAAGTTTAGCTGTTATTCAGAATAACCCTCTACGCAAACATCTTGAAACAGAATCACGCGTTGCGAACTGTCAAGCGCATCATGCCACTCACGCACACAGCTGCGAGAGTGCATCGACCTGTACGAGGCTCCGCCCACTTATTCTACGTAATAACGAAATGTAAGCGCAATAGTTGCTTTGGATGTCACAAATAAAGTTCGGGCTTCACATTCAATATACCACTTTTAAGCGACAATCGGGTACAAAAAAGACACGGGATACATGTAACGTAGAAGCGCGAAGGATATAAGTGTTCGTACCATCGGACGGTCGGTAGGCCTCTGGGGCTCTGGCTCGGTCGTCGGGCGCGGGTCGCGGTGCGCAACGCACACGCAGGGCCTCTCTCGGCAGCGGGCTATTCTCCGGTGTAGCAACAACGCGGACAACGTAAGTAGGTAAGCAGTACCGCGCATGCGCGCGTTTTGCGCGCGTGCTAGTCATTTTTATAAAAGAAAAGTTCATGTTGCCTCGTTAGTTACCTATCAGCTGATGAGTAAAATGTTAGGTCGAGATAAATAAACCTTACATAGCACGTAAGCAATATTCGTATCCCTGCTACACAATTGTGAATAGTTTCACATTAAATTGATTGCAAGTTAAAGACGAAACATAGCTAACCTAAAGTAATGTTTATTTATCTTGACCTTAGTTTTGCTTTATGACTGTGACCGTGACTGACACGCACAAATGTTGTTGTAGGTATGTAAGTTGTAGGACGTCGTTCGTAATCCGTTGCTGCATAGTGGACGCGCGCGCGGGTATTAGGTACATAATAATAAAGCGGCGGCATGCGACTGTAGGTAGTTGGCGGCGGCGGGCGGCGCAGTCGGCGCGCTGTAGGTAAAGTTTAAGTGATTTATCTTGCCTGAGATGTAGGTATGTTTGGCGTAGATTGATTCGGCTAACAACGTATTTACAAATTATTGTCTATGTACAAATAAAATAAATAAATTACCTACTTACGTTAATTGGAGGTATTGTTTAAAGTGTTAACACTCCAGGCTCAGTCTAGCACGACGTGGCTGATGATCTTTTAGCTTACGTAGCACAAACACATTCGTTTTTAAAGTGTGGAAAGCACTGATCACTTTTTCACGCAATTGTGTAACACTGGTGCTTAGTCACTCGTGGGTTATGCTCGCGGCGAGTCCACTGGTGTTCGTTATGAACATTTAGACGCCAACTTGAGTAAATAAACACTCGTCCGTCCATAGGATGTTGGCGTCTTGGTGTTCCAGCAACCAGCGACAAAACGTAACTCGCGCGGCGTTATCAGCTGTGTAGAGGTCCTGTACCTTGCGGTAATGCAATGGATGTTGCAGTTATTTCTTCAGTAGCCGCCACACTGTAGAGTGATGCACTCCAAACAGTCATTTTTATTACCACTAGGTATACGTAACCGAAAACGCAACGGCGGGCGGATATTGCACGCGCATGCACACGCCGGCGACATGAATTACACTAAATCGATAGATCGATGGCCGCCTGGGTGGGGCTAGCGAGGTGCGGGCGGCGAGGGCGCTGCCGATCAATGAACTGTTTGTGTGCGTTGTTATAGGGCGAGTAGCGACTAGCCGCTTTTAAATAAAGGTGGTTTACACATATCGATTTCGGCAAATAAGAAAAAAAATACCTACTGATTTTATTGTTGATTCGGGTCGAGGATCACTAACATAATTACCTCCCGAAATATTTTTCATCTTCAAAACTGCACCCTGTATATTCCGGTTATACTCACGGGTGTATTCGGGAATGCCCGACTAGTTTCGGACTCGATCGGAGCCCTTATTCATGAGCTGGTTACGCGGCAGAGTCGCGAGCCGAACTGAGTATAACCGGAATATATAGTAAATAATATGGATAACACTCACGAAAGTTATTATAGTAAAATGCCTAGTTCTGTTTAAATTATTACATAGATCAAGACCCATCTTGCTTTTTCTCCCAGGGATTTGGGTCTTCAAACTTCCCGGTATAAGCCATTAAAGTTTTACTCCTTAATATGAGAGTCCGGAGTTCAGTGAAACCTTTACCAAAAAGTCAGTCTTTAACTCAGGTACCAGTTTATACAGCATAACACCTTACTTTCGTTGCTCATTTGTTATTTAATCATAGGCTAGGCTTGTATAACTTCTGTAATTTTCAAATTTTGACAGACGGATTATGCTGCTGGGTAGTTTGTTGCGCTGTTTCGTCTACCCAGCTATAGCACTAGGCAGCGGTGACGAGCGGGCGTTTTTAGAGGCTGTCTTGGTGTTATTTGACGTTCAAAAAGTACTTAAAAAGTTATGTATTTTCTCTTTATCTTTCATCTTATCACCGACCTCCTTGGATTGAGCCTTAAACCTTCTATCGTTTTGTTCTGTGAGGAGTGCAGACTTGCGTTCATAAGATGTCATCTCAGTCCTGGGTCATTCTATCTTCTGTCACAGATGGCGAAGGTCGCCTCCTTGTTTAATTCACCACCGTTTTGGCTTACAATACTCACCCAGATAAAGTTTGCTTCGCATCGCATGCTGACTTGCTATGAACGGAGAATAACTATTCTCCGGTTACTGGAGAAGTCTCTAGTTCTCCGGTGAGAAAGCCGGGCTTCGATTCCGTTGATAATTGTGCCTGCTAAGGTCAAGGAGCCACAGATGAGCCGGAGACTTCGCCAGTGAAAATGTTGGCCTCCGATGCCTTTATAGTGGTGTCTAACAGAAGTCTGCTCAAGCTAGAGCTTTTGATCGGTGTAAGCATCCAGGTTTTAGGCATCTGCGTCAGTCGTTATCAAATATGGTAACATGGCGCCTCTTCGGCCACTCCTCCGTCACCTTATCAATGTTATCACTTCCAAAGTTGACCTCTTCTTTGTCGTATTATTAATACGTCATGTACGAGCAGCAATAAACTCCTGATATTCTTTTGTTCAGTAGTAATAAATGTGCTGTTTGATTTTGAACTTTATCTGGAGACTGGAGATCCACTGAGATTTATTGATGTAAAAGAAATATTATATTATATATTAGCTTCAAGCAGTATCTCTGCAATTGACATAAATATGAGTTGGTTTTTTAAATCGTCTGTTATTTTATCCGTTTGACCTTTGCATACAAAGATTGCGTTTGAACAAATGATCTCAGTTGTGAAACTATTGTAGTTTAGTTGCATGATCAAACATATTTTTGTAGAAGAAAACTTAAGACTTGAGACGAGTAGCAACAGCTACGTTTTATGGTGCAATTCGGGTTAGGTAGGCCAGCAAATTGTCGTAACATTGGCTCTGTGTTGTTAAGAATTTCTTGTGATCTAGTGGTTCATCAGTAAAAATGTATAAATACATGAAAACATGTATTCATATTTGCATTATCTACTCACATAATATCACAAAGTACGTTGTCATTTTGTAATCACATGTACGCACTCTAATAGAGTCCAAGATTCCGTTACTCCTGTGTTTTTGTTACAGGCTATATGCTAGAAACATTATATTTATGCTAGCCAACTTGACCAGTATAGTGGTGAACGTAATTCTATGTGACAGCACTTCCATTAAATGTTAATACATAAACATCGAGTCCTAGAACTGTATTTATCTTAATCATACATAAAACATTTATTTTGGGGGTCTTCTATCCACTTCTTCATATCGTGTCCTTACTTTCAATTCTTTTCTTTTCTGTTACATCCTTTGTTAATATTTTTATACTAATATTATAAAGAAGTAAAATTGTTCGTTTAAATGTTTGTATATAAGCGGCAATCTCCGGAACTACCCATCCGATTTTAAAAAATCTTTCACCAATATTTAGATTGAACCTGTGGATATTTCCCGGAAACCACTCAAACATTTCTCCCGATTAGATGACGACACTGATTTTAGTTTTTAATAAGTTTACATCGCGACTGTAGTCAATACGCTGGTCTCATCACTTGAATTCATCTTCTGTTAACATTGTCCCGTAGCACTTTTATCTTGAAACTTTAAGAACTTTTATAACAAAATTAACACTGATGTCAAATTGTATTTTTTAAAAGGTGTATTTGGTAGTTTTATAAATGAATACTAAAGATTTTTCTATAATCACCACGCAATTAATAGTAACACGAGCTTTTCATAGTTCATGCACAAACACTTGATGATTTCGAATTATAGAAATCTCCGTAACTAAGAATCAAAACCGAATTCCTGGAAACAATAGGGTATCTTAATCACTGTAGTGTAATAAATGTAAGAAATATATATATTTTTTAAGAACTTGACGAAATAATGGCACTGAATTATAACACACAATTGTTCCACATACCGTAGTTATCGTCTTCGTGTAGGTAATCGTACGAGGTTGACAGAGGTATTTGAATGAAGATATATATAAGGATAGTATAGGCGGAGACAACCTCTCTACGGGCCGCCATTGTGATACTGGGCCAAGACTATTGTAACCAATACTACCAACTAAAAGAAGAATTGTAAACAGACAAAAAACTATGCAAGATATTAAAAGTGCCTACTAGCGTATACAGCGCCGTGTTTTCTATACGGAAAGTTGTAGAACTAACAGTTGTATATACTATGATAAATAACCAAAACTTGGTATCATGATATAGAGCTTGGTTTGCCGAAATTATACATTATAGCTGACCCGGGGTATGAAAAATAGATGTTGGCCGATTCTCAGACCTACTCAATATGCTCAGAAAATTTCATGAGAGTCGGTCAAGCCGTTTCGGAGGTGTACGGGAACGAACATTGTGACACGAGAATTTTATATATAAGACTAGCTGACCCGGGGTATGAAAAATAGATGTTGGCCGATCCTCAGACCTACTTAATATGCTCAGAAATTTTCATGAGAATCGGTCAAACCGTTTCGGAGGAGTATGGGAACGAAAACTGTGACACGAGAATTTTATATAGATAATGGTAAGGCTTAAAATAAAACTACGAAAGCAAGTTACCTTAATATTAAAACATAATATTTCTTAGTTAGAATAGATTATTAAGAAAAATAAGATCTTTTAGTATTTCATATTTTGGTTGACACGTCCACAAATTTTTCATTTCAGTTTCATTAGTGCTGAAACACAGACTGCAAGTGATAAACTACATGGTTTGCTGGATGAGCGAAATTTTGAAATTTTGCTCTTGCTACCTCGAATGCAGCAGCTAGTGATCTCGAATGGGTATCCACTGAATGGACGTATTCGTTCTCCTAAAATTCTAAAGTTCAAGTAGCTAAATTAGCTATTTTCTAGATTTATATCACCTAGGTAAACCTAGATCAGCAGAACTAAAATGGTGATATTTAGTAACTCCTCTAAATGTGAATAATTTCCTAAATATTTAGCAATTCTTTTAATATCTTAGTACAGGGTAGCCAAGCGAGTCATAGTTTCCGAGCTATTGTTTGTTTTCTGACTTTTTTAGAATTTTTGACCTGACCAAATTAAAATTATTATTATTTTTAAAGTAGAAGATATAGCTATTCCTCTAAAGACAAAAGCAACTATTTTAGCCCATCGATATCCACTCAAAGGGAACTAACGTTAATTGAGATATAAATTGCTAGCTTTTATTATCGCCATCTTTAGATTTTACCTTTATTTCTTTTATCTTATTTAATCTGCAACAAATTTATCTACTTGCTCAGCTAATATTCCATGTAGTTTAAATTACATTTGATATATTGTACTTTGGGAATGTGAGGAGGTATTTTTAAGGAGTTCCACAGGGTACCATGTCAGGACCCTCTTTAATTTAGATCGAAATTTTTTGGTTTTTTTATTTTTTAATTATCTGTATGTTCTATTATAAAGAACAAATCCAATCAAATGCATTTATTTGTACAGGTATGTAGAGTTGTTAACATGGTAAACAAAATCAGAATATACATATAACTCCTTATCCTGCCACAGGCAGCATACAAATCTTAATTATTATAATATTATATATTTAGTTATACGATATACAATGGTATACGCAGTAAGTGCTTATATGATTGAATATTTGTGTGTGTATTGTCCAAAACAAAGTACGATAAACATTCGTTTTAAATACAACTCTATTCGTATCGCCAAGAAAGATAAATCATTATTTCATTAAAAAAGAAATGTAAATCAAAACTCAACAATTCATAGTTTTCAAGTATCAAGTAGTTCCATAGACACAATCTGATCTTTCAGTCTTCTTAAAATCGAATGTTTTGTCGTTAAAGTCATCACAGCGCCACAACTTTGACGTAGTCCACAAGCATCTCGGGCTGGTTCCAGGTGGACGTCCAGGAGGGCATGTCTCGCCAGAAGCGGAGTAGACCCTTCCTGCTGGGGTTTCTCCAGGGCTTCTGATGCCCGTTGGCTGTGGTCACACCGTCAGGGAACTTCCTATTGCCGCCTGCAGCCACGCCCAGGGTTATGTAGAACTGTAAGAAGAATTAGATTTCTTAGAACTGTTAAGATTAAAAATAGAATCAAATCAATTTATTTGCCATTATATAGGTAGAGAATGAGAACGCATAGCATGCCACCAACACCTGAAATGACAACCACGACCACTCTGTTAAGTGATAACAAAGAAGAAGATATAGGTGTAAAAATTAGTAGACAATATAATAGTAATGTCCCAACATATCCTACCATAACGACTTAACATAAAGGAAAGTTCTACTATATATAATAATAACAGCCTATAACTGTCCCACTGCAGGGCAAAGGCCTCTTCTCTTGTAGAGATTGATTGAGTATTGATCATCACGCTAGCTCACTGCGGGTTGGCGATTTCAGATAATTAAATCCAGGTTTCCTCACAATGTTTTCCGTCACCTTTAGTCAGTGATGTCTTAGAGTAACTAAGAAAGTATTTATAACATTGAAAAAGTCACATTGATACTTGCCCCGGGTTGAATCTGCAACCTTGTGCATACAAATCCGGTATGTTAACCACTAGGCCACCACGACAGTTCTAATAAGTTTTTCTATTACTAGCGGTGTGGGTGTGTACAATAAACTGTTTCCTTCCCCCTCGGTGAGTACGGGTATTATAGTATGTATGTATCGACGCGCTAAAAAGAAGAACAACACTTACAAAGTCATCAAAGGGTGCCATCTTTGATGATGACCGGAGGAGGGCTCGTGGTAAGTTGGAGCAGCTCCATGAAAAATGGGATTGCAGTCCCCTGTTCCTTGGCAATAGGTTAGCCCATTGTTCGCCGTCCACCGATAAAGTGATCCCATCTGTAGAACGAAATTAAATTAGCTTCCTGGACTTTCACCTGGACAGCGTACACTAATCGGAATCGTAACGTGAACGCCTTGCCTTGGGTCAAGCTCCGCGGTGTGGTGCATAGACAACTTTCAGTTCTCGCGTTTGCTAAGTCGACGTATCGGAGTTGCCGATCCGCTTTTACGTGGTGTTAGGTTGACGCCTATTGACGGCTAGGCGAAAGACGATACCTTTCCGAGTTGACCTTAAATTAAAAAAGCAATTTCCAGTACCTGGTGCCCACCGCATAGAGTATATGTGGTAGTTATCACTCCAATTTTCAGCCGATATCTTTCTTTTAAGTAGAGTTTCATAACATTGGGCATCCATGATCGGTCCGCCAGTCAGAACCTAAAAATATACAACATTTAAATGAATGCTATCAAATGCATGTATTGTATTATGTACCTATTAGCTGCGCCCCGCGGTGTTACCCGCTACATTTTTTCGGGATAAAAAGCCTATATGTTAATCCAGGGTATAACCTATCTGCATACCAAATTTCAACCAAATCGGTCCAGCCGTTTATGCGTGAAAGAGTAACAAACATCCACACATCCATACATCCATTCTCACAAACTTTCACATTTATAATATTAGTAGGAAGTAGGATAGTAGGAAGTAGGATAGTAGGATAGTAGGATAGTAGGATAGTAGGATATTAGTAGGATAGTAGGAAGTAGGATGTATGTGTGCTATTGTATTATCAACTGTGTCGTATCTTTTCTTTTTTAATCATCATCATCATCAGCCGGAAGACGTCCACTGTTGAACAAAGGCTTCCCACTTAGAACGAAAGACAATGCAATTGCAACCACCGGTTGCCCGCAATTCCTTTTTAATAGTTTGTTATATTTGTTAGAGTACAGAATTATCGTGGATACTACAATATTTTGATTGTTGTCCAAGTCCATTATACGAGTAGATGTAAATACTTGTCCGTAACCTTGTTGTGTTTCAAAGTTTGTTTTTATGTTGTCGATGTGCCTTTAAACAAATAAATATTCTCGTAGACAAGACATCGTGTGTCTTATAACATGAATCAATACAAAGGTATACGCTTTCACGACTTTGCCTGGCAGAATATTTTAACACAACTTTTCCGAGATAAAAAGTGCCTGTCTTAATCCAGGATTTAAACTACCTCTGCGTTAGATTTTATTAAAATCCGTTGAGCCGTTTTTGCGTGATCGTGACACATGACAGACTCACAACCTTATGATTATGAAATTAAGTTTTTTGTTTTAAGAATATACCTTGTCTTTTGTTTTTTTTTTACTTATTTTCTCTTTATACATTATCTTCTATGATAATAATATTCGAACCGTCATCAAACGTCACCTTATTCGAGTAGTCCACATATCCACTTCTTAGCTCCTCATTGCCTCGAGCTGATGCTATTTCGAGAATCCCAGAACTGTAGTGGAGGGCTCCATATTTCTGCAGGAATGGTTCCAGTAGAATTTCTGGAAGAATACATTATTGATATAGATTTGAAACTGACTTCGTCGTGACTTTTCTATGAGAGACTTTCAAGGGAATGAGACAGTATTTTCTTCCTAGTAGAATAATTAGTCATGTTGTGTGATTTAACAATTTAAAGTATGAGAGAATAATGAGCTAAACAATACCTAAAGTGAGAATACAAGTAGCATCTAAATCAAATACATTACATCACGCCTGTGTTCCCCGATGGGGTAGGCAGAGGTGCACATATAGTACATACACATTTTGCCAGTTATGTTTTAGGTCCCAATATAATAGCGAGCCTATTACCATTAACCGGTTACAAATCCAGACTCCGTGCTGCTACTCAGAATCACCTAATGGAAAAACACAGTAACACTGCCCGACCCGGGATTTGAACCCAGGACCTCGTGCTCAGCAGTCGCGCTTAGCAACCACTGGACCAACGAGGCAGTAAGTCAAATAATATATGAATATTTCATCATCATTTCATCATTGCTACGCGTGACTGATTAGGGTCATAGATCACACATCAAATCGGAAAGGGAAAAACCGTATCAACTCGAGCCATGCCGTATTCTTTGTATGAAACTCGCTACTGCAAAGCACACATGGATTCGTAACGTAATCGCCTCGTCTCGGGACCGAGGAGCCGAACGCGGCGTAGCCAAATCGACGTTTCGGACCAGCTGATCCGCTTTGGTTACGTCTCCGTCCAGATATACCGACCGGTGATCGAGTAAATGAGGATAACCTACACTGTACTAGGGCCTTTCTGTTTTTTACAGCTAATCTATAGTAAAGACTACTTGGTATCCAAAATATATGGGCTACGTGCTTACGTAAGGTTGACGCCTGTTTGACGGCCAGGCGATACGGTGACGACCACTTTTCGATTTGATGCATGTTCTAATACCCTTCGTAGACCCCAGTTTCATGAAACTTGTAAAATATAATAAATTTCGTGAGTATTATCCATATTATTTACTATATATACCGGTTATACTCACGTCGATATTCGGGAATGCCCGACTAGTTTCGGACTCTAACGGAGCCCTTATTCATGAGCAGGTGACGCGGCGGGCTCGCGAGCCGAACTCCGCCGACACAAGCCGGGCGTTCCCGAATATCGACGTGAATATAACCGGTATATATAGTAGATAACTTGTAAAATATTTCCATTTCTTTCCTTGTATTTAAATGGTGCTTACCTGGGTAAAGCCAGTCCCCTTTTGGTAGTTTTGCCCTCACAGTGATTGTTCCGTACATAAACGCGAATCCCTTTGAGGTGATCTTGCCGCTGACGACGGGCGGCAAGATGTCCGCGCCAGACGACTGCTTGTAGCATGCCTCGGCTGATGAGGTGCACCTAACGGATTTAGTAGATTAATTTCTACTTGCAATATTGCCTCAACGTGTTACTGGGTTTTTCCATTAGGTAATTCTCAGTAGCAGCACGGAGTCTGGATTTGTGCCCGTTTGATGGCAATAGGCTCGTCCCCTATTACATTGGGACCTTAACATAACTGGCGAAATGTGGGTGTACTATATTTGCATCTCTGCCTACCCCTTCGGGGAATACAGGCGTGATGTTATGTTATATCTTAATATTGCCTCATTCTTGGAGGTCTTCAGCAATAGGTATCTGCCAATTTTTTTATTTGTTCTAACAGAACTGTTTTTCATGTGATTGCTTTTTCATTTTATATGATGTGATGTTCTTACAAGGTTTAAGGTTATCAAACACAATATAGGTTCAACATCGTCAGCCGGAAGACGTCCACTGTTGAACAAACAACCACATTATCAACTTCTGGGTAACGCAGATAATAACATCGCATAGCCCTTATGTACTACCTACTATATTTTTTCTTTCTATCCCCTCAAGTACCTACTTTATTTCCAAATTGTCTTTAGTTGGTTCATGAGTGTTAAGAAGAATATGTTATGTAGGTCAAAGTTCGTATGTTTGGATGCAAGATGTAATTTTCAGCACCAAAATACAGTATTTTTAATTTTCAGGAGTACTAGGGAGTGGCTACATTAATTCCAGAAAAGACGAAGCTGCGTGCCGAATAACGTAAATTATAGGCGGACTATAAAAAATATTTACCCAACACCGAGATCTAAGGAGCCGGTGTATATGGACTCCATGGTGTACCCTGGCAGTTCTTCCTGCAGCTTGGGTGCGATCCGCAGCACTCCGTCCTGCACCGACACCGTCGGCTGTGACGTCAGGCGCTGGTACGACACGAACGGGAAGTCCTGTGGATGAGAGATAAACGTTAGGTTAGGTAAGGTGTGGCGGGGTTGGCGGTAAAATGCTGCAGCGATCCTGCCTTCCCACCATCCAAAGCGTAGAGCAGGCATGCGAGGTTGTTACTGGGTAGGCCCCGGATCTTATTGGGTTTGGGGAAGAGTCCCACATACCCCCGTCGTCTCCCTACGGCGGGTGATGCGTAACGCATTTCCCTCACAATAAAAAAAAGGTTAGGTTAGATTAGACAGATTAGGACGCTGGGAAGTTCGTTGCGTTTCTTCTTCCTAGCTACATCAATAAGCAGATGAAGAATGGTTTATGGGTTGCATGTATAACGGTCAGAAAGTACTAATTCAAATAGTCAAACTTGTAAATTACTGTTTCTTAATAATCTCCAAACCACTTTACTCTATTACAAAACTGTACTTCTTTTAGGTATGTTAACAGCAAATCAGTCAGGCGGTCCGCCTCGCTACTATCTTTGTTGACAGGCCAATCTCTATGCTACGGTATGAGCATAACCTATTTCCTGCCAATTCGAAGAAGAAGAAGATTTGCCAATGGGATGGTGAGATTGTTATCAATACATATGAAAATCGAAGGCTTCACACGTGAGAGATTTTTCAACGGTATGTCAGAAGCCTATGGGCACCTTAAACTCTGACACCAGTGTCCATCAACCATTTGATAAGAAGAAGCTTCACACATGTTACCGGTGTATTAACAGGGATGTATTGTTCAATCTGCCATATATCGTCTCGGAATGTATCAAAGTTTTCTTCGAAGATTATCTGTCCTGCGCACGCGACGCCTCCACGCACTTCCGTCAACGAAGATTTGCATTCCGGTTTAGTTACAGCGAAGTCTGGTGATATGGTTCCCGTGTTCTTCCGTTGTTCCGTAGCTGGAAGCAGAAATATACAAATAATAGTGCTGTCATACAACGTGGCAATGCTGCCTGCAATGCGATATAGCTTCATCACGCCTAAATTCCCCAATGGGATAGCTAGTGTATAGTATACTCAATTACCCACATTTTCGCCAGTTATGTTATAGGTCCCGATCTAATAAGAGACGAGCCTATCGTCATTAAGAATTACCTTGTAAAATAATAATATTATAATAAACTTCCTGATAGTATAAAAGATACAAAAACAATAAATATATTTAAAATTAAGTTAAGGAATATGCTGTTAGAAAAATGTTACTACACCATTAAAGAATTTATGGAAGATAAACTTTGAGTAGGTATAATAAGTCAATACATATAAGACTATATATCTGTAAGCTACTCAATTTTTAATTACATAACATGTTTTGTTTAATTAAGTGTTTTAAAAAATATAATATATTATATGGACCTTGTTCAAATAGCAATAATAGGTGTAAGGTTACCTCTAATAAGTAAATAGATACAAGATTTTATTGTATTATAATGTTTTAAATTTTTATTTTATTATTTAAGTTTAATTATCATATATACTTATGTATGGCATTAAATATGTTCATTAGGTAGTAGATTTAGTAATAGTTAGTAGATTCATAATAATAAGGTATAATTTTAAAGTTATAATCTTAAGTTTAAACCACTGTTTACTTATCTTGTCGAAAATGAGTGTTGCTACACCCTTACAGGGTCTATGTTAGTTATGATAATATGTATTATTTTCTGTAAACTACATAGTGCAATAAATAAATAAATAAATAATCCAATCCATGGTAATAGAACCCAGGACCTCATGCTTAGTAGTCGCGCTTAGTGACCGCTAGACCAACGAGGAGGTCTACATAAAGTACCTATATATACCTTCGTCATAAGAGTTTTTGTCTGCTGTCTTCACGATGTAGTAGTTAGTCCGATCAGCGGTTTGCATCTGAACAGTGGGGTCCTTCACCCACCACCTGCCTGCATCGTCCCATACCCAAGTCCCTCCGATGGTGCCAAAACCTGCCAATACAAGTAAGTTAGTAAGTAAAAGTTTATTTAGTTTTTTTCTTAAGAAGATTTAGGAATAATCGTAAGTACATTAAATCCAGATCTCTAAACTGTTTATTTAGCTTTCACTATCGAGTGGCCCCACCCCCTTTCCTCCAGTTGTCGTAAGAGGCGACTAAGGAAAAAACGAGAAGATGGGCAGCAGCGTCTATTGTATTTCACCACCAATACTGCGATCCCCAAGCCGCTTGCCAAGCGTGGGGTCTATAGCCCTCACTCCAAGGGCCTTTGTTCAACAGTGGACGTGTTCCGACTGATGATAATGATTCAGCTTTCACAAGATTCTCGTCATATAGGATCATTATTACTAAGCTAAGATCTTTAGTATTAAGAACCCCCAATGAACTGGATAAAATAACAAACAAAAAACATACTTAGATAGTGCTGTGACCTGTTTACAGAGTTGAATTTAGAAACGATAACAAGACGTATCTTAATGTTTTTTGGGACCGTTAATATGCGCTGGTTTCATAATATCGAAAAACAAATGAGGCCTTTGTACAGTAGACGTCTTGCGGCTGATGCTGAAAAACAAATGCTTATTCTAGATTTATGTCTGAACTCTATCTTCAAATTACTATCGCAGACGACTTCACATTGTCTCATAAATTACCTTTCTGGACTTTAAAAGAACGATTGCTTCTGATTACGTTTTGCGCATTCACGAAATCTCACATCTAATGTTTAAAAAATCTGACTTGTAAAATATTAATTAATATTATACTAACCTTTTATTCTTACTTTTGACAGATTTCTTCGAACAATCGACTTTTTTTATAAAACAAGTAAACTAATAACCCTATTGACAATATACACATTTAGATACTCCCAACTATAAAACTATTTACAACTGCACAAAATTAACTAACCATATAAAAAAAATATATGAAAATTCATTATCACGACTCGAATTTCGTCCACAAGAAAAACGAACGAAAGAAAAAAAAAACGTTAATTGGCACCAAACATAACAAATTCAAATTCAAAATGTTTTTATTTCATATAAACCTATTACAGGCGCTTATGAAACGTTAGGATGCTAGTTGCACGGTTCCATCCAAAATGTCATTCCAATGGAGAAGAACCGGCAAGAAACTCCAGAGGTTACTCATTTTAAAAAGAAAGATGGTAACATTGAACAAAATCAGCGTTTTATGCCACAAGGGCCAACAGCTCACTATAATGTTGGAGGGCAGTGAGACTGCCCCTCCAACCCTGATTTTTCAGCTGCCAACCCGGACCCGGTATACAATAATACACTAGAAAATTCTAAGATGGCCTTCAGTTAAACTCAATCACGAGTACAGTAACAGACTATAATATAAACCACGTACCTGGAATAGTGTATTCGAATCTTTCGGTATGTAGGTTTTGCGGAATACTAAGCGATTGATGTATCAAAATACTTAAAATAAAACTCTTAAAGACAACCATCCCCAAAGCTGACATTTTTGATAATAATCACACAGCTATGTTGTTAACTATATATGAAATCTGACTTCACAATAGAGACTCTTGGATAAAGAGTGATAGTACAATGTGCGTTGATTCGTCCGTTAGTTGGCTTATCCCATTGGTCGACGTAACCGGTGTTCGGGAATAAAAACGTCAAAAAAACTAAAACCCGACAACGTCCGAACTGCTATCTGAAAGTACGACGTTCAGTGGTAGTCAGTTAGGAAAGCATTTAACCCGAAAGTTTAAAATGGAAGTCAAAAGATTTGCCTGTATACATTACAAACGGTGAAGATATTTAGGCAGACTAATTTTGACAGGTGTACTAGCTTTCAAAAGCCATTTTTAGCCATGTTAATGATTTTAAATAGAATAAGGAAATTTTAAAAATGTTGGACAGAACGGGACATAAACCCGCGACCTTCGCCGTACTGTGGCGCAGCTATGCCAACTGAGATATCGTATCGATGCTCGCACCCATCGTATATTGAGTTCCCTTTTAGTATTTAATAATATTGTTAATACAGGTACACATAACATCCCCCACGTTTTGTGTTATTTTTCTAAAGTCTTGCTTAATTAATTATGATTCAGATTGTGAATGTGACCACTAAGTAGCTTCGCTGGTCATTCTTCGCGAAACTCCTCATTATTTTTCGTTTTTTTTTTTAACAAATATGAAATATCACATACACAAACACCCAAACTTGGGACAAACATCTGTGGTTCGCACAAAATTTTGCCCTGTGCGGAAATCGAATCCGCAAACCTTAGCGCAGCAGTCCAATCGCTTAGCCATTGCGCCAGACAGGTCGTCAGTTGTGCTCATTGTGGGTCGTGTGTATGACACATTTAAAGACTTTGTAACAATACATCTTCTGTACAAAAATGAATTGCTGTTCGTTAGTCTCGCTACAACTCGAGAACGGCTGGACCGATTTGGTTAATTTTGGTCTTCGTGAAAGATTCGTGGAAGTCCAGGGAAGGTTAAAGGGTGAGAAGGCGATATGAAGTTCGGCGGGTCAGCAAACAGTCTTTGGAAACAAAGAGCAGTCTTTCGAATTTATGACTGACATTTTCAACCGAGCAATTAGCAAATTGAAATTTCATAAGTGCCCGTAATTGGTGGGTGTACGTGGGATAAAAATAATTTGAATTTGAAAGCACAACCCTTATAGACTTTAACTGTAGACGGGTAAAATAGTATTAGTACCCTCAACCGAAGAGCGTGTATGAGGAATGTGATGCCTGTGAATGAAGCAAAAGAAGTATGCCAGGATCGTAGCAAATGGAAATCCGTGGTCTCTGCCTACCCCTCAGGGAAACAGGCGTGACTTTATGTATGTAGTATTGGTATCAGTTGATAAAGACAACAACAACTTTATCTTAACTTATTTTATTATCAATTTTTTTCTCTTAATTCCTACATCAAAACAGTTTTCTGTCCTCGGGAGTACATCTAAAGCGCATAGACTCTGACGTGGTCGACGAGCAAGGAGCTGGTGTCTTCAAACCAGGTGGAGAACCATTGGTCGCGCGCGTTCCAGAAGTTGAGCATCGCCTTCGTGGCTCGGTTGGCCCACGGCTTGGTCGGGCTGTCGGGGAACTCGTGCACTCCAGCCACGTTCAGACCGAGGGATATGTAGAACTGGGGGAGAAGACACATGTGATTACTTGTTACACCGACATTTATGTAGGTCCCAATGTAATAGAAGGCTAGCCTATTGTCATTAACCGGACACAATTTCAGCCTGCTGCTACTGAGAATTACCTGATAGAAAAACCCAGTAACAGTTTGTCTGACTCTGGATTCGAATCTAGGACCTCTTGCTCAGCAGTCACAGGTTAACGGACACTAGACCAACGATTTTGGTAATTAAAAAAATGTAGTATGCTTTATTCTTTTTAGTGTCGTGGGTTTTTTTCAACAGTAAGTGCCTAGCTTGCACATTATAGGTACGTATTTATAGTACACACCATGTCATCAAAAGGCGCCATGACAGAGCCCTTCAGCCATTGCGAAGCTGCCTGCACGTGGTTCTCAGACGCGCTTTTGTAGAACCCTTCGACCGGAGGCTTTACTTCTCCATACTTTTCACCATCAACGAATAGAGAAATGCCATCTGTAAGGAAGAATATTCAAATCATGAGTACTTTGAAGTGCTAAAATAAATTCTAGGGCTTTCATTCTGGAAATCATGAAGACTCGAAATTTTCCATATTGAAAATTTCGAGTCTTGATTTTGCTGTAATTTCGAGACTCGAGAGGTCGAGGTCGTACTCGGAAACCATGAGACTTTCGGGATTTTATTGTAAAATTGTGTACGTAATGTAAGTTCCGACTGTGCTGTTACGGATTTCTTCAAGAGTTGGCTCACCTGGTCTCCATTCCAAAGAGTAGTTGTGGTAGTCCTTGCTCCATTGGTCGAAACCCAATTTTTCTTTTAAGTGAATTGTCCTAAAACAAAACATAAAATTGAATTCCTGTTTCCCTTGGTCACGGCATAACTTGAGAACGGCGCGACCAATTTGGCTAATTTTGGCAAATATTTGTGAAAATCTAGGGAAGGTTCGAATGGTTGGAAAATATGGAAAATTACTATTTGACGGGACAAAGTTCGGGTCAGCTAGAGATCAATAAAACAGTTTTTGGTATTTACGCGTTATTTGATTGATATAATCGTCACATGTAGTCATCGTTTCCCGGAATAATAACAACATTATCAAATTGGTCAAGTTCAAGATGGTCAAGCCTTATCTTTTGTAGAAAATTTGAAATACACATTAAATAAATTATAATATGCGTTAATATTAACTAAATAATAATAACAGCCTATAACTGTCTCACTACAGGGCAAAGGCTTCTTCTCGTATAGAGAAGGATTGAGTATTGATCACCACGCTAGCTCACTGCGGGTTGGCGATTTCAGATAATTAAATCCAGGTTTCCTCACGATGTTTTCCATCACCATTAGTCAGTGGTGTTTTAGAATAACTAATTTATTACATTGAAAAAGTCATATTGATACTTGCCCGGGTTAAACAACCGGGTTAATTAAACCTGCAACCTTGTGCATACATGTCCGGTAAACTACTGAGCCACCGCGAATGATAATTGGTGCATTGTACATTCAATAAGTGACCCCGCAGATGCTTGTTTTTATGACATAACTTAACATCACGCCTGTATTCCCCGAAGGGGTAGGCCGAGGTGCACATATAGTACACCCACATTTCGCCAGTTATGTTTTTAGTAAATGTGAATAAACGCCTCAAATCCGGGAACATCATAATAACCAGTAAGTTTTGTTATTGTTAAAATCTCGCCTCTCACTAGAAATTTCTCCTGTATCGTTTCACAAACATGAAATATCAATCATATGAAATTAAACAACCTTCTAGCATCATCGCAACTAGGATTGGTATGACAAGGGTTGTTTTTGCCTGCATGTAATACGGTGCACTTTATTTCATTCAGTAATAGTAGCCATGTTTCAGTCTATTCGAATATGGCATCTAAATCATTTTATATTAGTAGGTTGGTTGTTATTGAGCGTTATGGGACAAAACCAAGTTCTTCCGAAATAATGTGTTCTTGACTTAGGAATCGACTAAGTTTCTCAGCTATAATATCTTCCTTGCATTTGTATAAGACACTTGACAGACTGATACAAAGTGTCTGTAGTTTACGGCCAACAGCTGATTGCCTTTCTAAAATATTTCGTGAAGGAGTTCGCCACTTCATCCCTGCCGTTAGACTACTACGTTATCTACTATATGCCTCCACGGCAAGGGATATGACAGATTTAGAAACAACATAAATCTTAAGACAAAACATCATATCCTGACATAAAATGATTCAGTCACGAGATACATCCTGATTCCTGAGTCAAGGCACATTCTAAGACATGTCATTCTGAGACAGGACAAGTTCTGATACAAGACAGAACCTGAGACGAGATTTATCTTGAGACAAGACAAATCCTTAGACAAAACAAATCCCGAGGGAAGAAAGATTCCGAGACAAAACATATCCTAATACAAGCACAAGCACATCTTGGGACAAGACAGTTCCCCTCACCTGTAGGGTTCAGCGTCACACATGATGGGGCCGGCGTACAGTCTCTTGGAGGCTTCCACGTTCCCCTTGACGGTGGCCACTCGGAGGACTCCGGACGCGTAGTTGCTGACCCCGTAGATACTGTCCCGCGGTTCCAGTTGGATCTCTGGAAATACACACATTTTATATGACTTTTTGTATCATTTTTTGACTGCCTCGTTATCGAATTCTGAATGAGGTATCTTCAGCTATACCTATAATAAGCTCGTCCCCTTTAGTAGTAAGTAAACATGTTATTTATAAACAAACTCACTATTTAATAAACATAAAAGTTTAAGACCATAACTGGCGAAATGTGGGTGTACTATATGTGCACCTCTGCCTACCCCTGCGGGGAATACAGGCGTGATGTTATGATGTTTATAAAAGTTTAAGAGTTTTCTCTGCAATCAGGCTTTTGATCAGTGACAGATAAAGGCTGGTCATTATTTTTAACCGACTTCAAAAAACGGAATGTCGTGTTTCCGGGGGGTGTCTTTTCCAATTCATGCTTACCGGGATATATCCAGTCTCCAACGGGCAGCCTGGCGCTGATATCAACCCTGCCATACTTGAAGGAAAACGTTGTCTTCGTGGTGACCTTGGCTGTGACGATGGGTGGCAGGATCTGGGGGCCAGACGCCTCGCGGGTACAGTCCATACTGCCCACAATGCCGGTACATCTGGAATGGCGATAATACACATCAAAAGTAACATAACATTACGCCTGAGGCAGAGGTGACTCTTTCGCATTATTGTTTACAAATCCCATGTTTTTAACTCTTGATAGTGTCTAGCCAGAGAAGGTGTAGATGATAAGATAACTATATTTTGTTCAAACATGAGTTAATGACGACCTGATTAGTGCAGTGGCTAAGCAATTGGACTGCTGCGCTAAGGGTTGCGGGTTCGATTCCCGCACGGGGCAAAACTTTGTGCGAACCACAGATGTTTGTCCCGAGTCTGGGTGTTTGTGTATGTGAATATTTCATGTTTGTGAAACGCACCCACGACACAGAAGAAATTCCTAGTGTGGGGCGACGTTTTTTTTTAAAAAAAAGAATGACATACAGTATAAATAATATTAGATTCTAAGAATACAAAAGAAAAAAAAGAAGGAAATTCGATTGATTTTATTAAAATGCTAAATTCACGTAAATGTCTTAAAATCATGACATTTTGAATCTTTTTTGCATGTTGCCATGCTAGGCTTAAATCTAAATTGATAAAAGAAACTTGAAAAATGATGGACACGAGTAGAACTCGAACCCACGACTTTCGCTGTATATAGGCGCCGCTCTGCCAACTGAGCCACACGAAAGTCGCGGGTTCGAGTCCCGCTCATGTCCATCGTTTTTCAAGTTTCCTTTATCAATTTAGAATCATAACGTTTTTAATTAGCTTTATTTTTAGTATTTTTCCTGGCGTACCTAATGAGTAACCATGTTATTATTGCACTCCAGCAGGAAAATACTATATTTATAAATTATCGATATTATGAGACCCTGCCAATCAAAATAATAACTATGTAGGTGCGCTTGTTTTGTTTTAACCTAGTAATGTGAGTGAAGAGCCTTAATTGCATTAAAACTAAAACTACTATGCTAGCTAAAACATGACAGTGATGATAGTATGCCTATTGCTTAATAACAGATTTGCTCTGATTCGAAGTTTTGCTTACGAATCCTCCTTTTGTTGTTAATGACAAAGGATGAGTTCATACAACAGTGCTACAAGTCTCGAGTGCGACACAGTCAGCACGGTATGTACCAACGCGCAGCCTTGCGACGGAGATACGAGTAGCGACGAAGACGCACGACAACACCCAGCGCTACCACCACCATCATCGCGGGCGCATCGGTATGCGGAGCGTTGCGCACGCAGTTCGGCTCGCGACTCTGCCGCGTAACCAGCTCATGAATAAGGGCTCCGGTCGAGTCCGAAACTAGTCGGGCATTCCCGAATACACCCGTGAGTATAACCGGAATATATAGTAAATAATTAGGATGAGTCAGTCAGGAATGGAATGGCGAATACACTTCAATTGGTCCCATGCATAGGTCAATACAACGTTAGTATTTTAACTTTTTTGTGTTAAATGCTTACTTTTACTGTAGTCGAAATGGTAAACTAAAAATATGTGTATATTTTTTTTGTGCACGTTTATTATATTTCTTGGTGGAAATAGTTTTTTGCTGCTGTACAAAGGACATCTGGGTCATAAAACCGCTGTAATATAATCGAGTTGAAATTTGAATACCTTCTATTGAAAAGTTGGAATTTTGCGCATTGGCCCTTCAACATAGGACCCATCGGATTATAGGGTTGCCATAATCCATATTGAACATATTCTATTTGTCTAGCGTTTCGTTCGTTTAAATTGTACTGGTTACAATACCTTGCATTTATGTCTAAGGACTGGCGCACGTAACCCTCTCCGTAAATAGACTCCAGGGTGATGGGTTTGATGGCCAGCTTCCCATCGCCCACCTGAAGAGTCGTGTCCTGAAGATACATGTTGAAAGGAAAGTCCTGGAAGCAATAATTGATTTTATTAAACTCTGATACATGGTTAGTCGACCTGATTGGCGTAGTGGCTAAGCGATTGGACTGCTGCGCTAAGTATCTCTCTGCCTACCCCTGCGGGAAATACAGGCGTGATGTTATGTTTACATATTATGGGCCTTTATGCCTGAAATAAATGGATATTATTATTATAACAAACTAGTAAACGGCACGTTCGAAAAAAAAATTGGAATGTTCAATTTCCTGGTAGCTATTGCATCTTCAAATGTCAAAGTGACAGTTTCCAAAGCGCTGACAGCTAACCTAGCGACGCCGTCATCTGCATAATTAAACTTGTAGCAGAAGTTGAGTTTAGTCGCAGTGACAGCGATGACATAAATATTCAAAGTAATCTTCCTTAATATCTTTTTCTTTCAGTTGACGGTACTTTGTTAAAAGGTAAAGTTTTCTTTTGAATATTTTTAAAAAGGGTGTTTATAAGTTGAATTGCTTTTAAACCTTTTTGGTCCCCTGTGGTCGCTAAAACATTTATATCTTTGAGTTTTTCGGTTGGACTTAATTTATACTAGGTATTGTCCCTTATATGCCTTTGGGAATTGAATGATAAATGTGAGACACTATATTATTATGATAGTCTATAATATTCGGACGGCTTGTACTATTGTACACACTTTATCGATCATTGCATCTTTATGGATCAGTGGCCTGGTTAAACAACCCTGTGATTTGTTCTTAACTTGACTATCTATAGAAGTACTTAACATTAAATTTATGTTTATTTCAGAACTTTGGCTGTGATTGCTTGACAATAACTGTCTAACTGCCTGCATAACAAAACCCTTTTGTAACTCCCTGGATATTACTTATATCGTGTCCTCTTCCATCGTTAACCGGAAAACGTCTACTGTTGCAAAAAGGCTTCCCCCTTGGGTAAGGGGAGGGGGGTAGCCGTATTCCCCACGCATGGCAAGCGGCTTGGGGATCGCACTATTGGTGGTGTAGTTACAGAAGATGCT
Source organism: Abrostola triplasia (assembly GCA_946251915.1). Classification (NCBI taxonomy): domain Eukaryota; kingdom Metazoa; phylum Arthropoda; class Insecta; order Lepidoptera; family Noctuidae; genus Abrostola; species Abrostola triplasia. Next base: position 10,660,544 of record OX276433.1, read on the forward strand.
GCTGCCCATCTTCTGGGTTTTCCCTTAGTCGCATTTTACGACACCCACGGGAGGAAAGAAGGTGGTCAATTCTAGGCTGGATACCATTCGGCACAACATCATTTTATCATTTTATCTTAACCTTAAGACATTCACGAAGATAACTGCTAATAGAAGAGCTAAACAAAATTCCCTCACAAGTAAACATACAAATATACTTACAGGTCCACCAGCAAACTTGATCTCAGGGGTCCAAATCTTCCCCTTAGCGATGCCAGAATTGAAATTATCTTCGAACAGCAGTTGACCCTTACACACGAAGCCAGGAACATTGACCTTCGACACGGACAGTTCGCAGGGGTACTGCACGTTGCTGACTTCGGGGTTCTGAGATGAGGGGGCACTTGGGCTCGGCTGGCTTTGTTCAACCTCAGGAGCTGGAGTGGCGAAGGTGGGCGCACTTGTGACGTTTGGAACTGCCTCTCCGGTTGAGGTGACGGGGTTACCAGCCTCGTCGACGTAACCTGCAATTGTTTTTGGTTTGTCAATTAAGGATTGCTTTTAATTTATTTTTATACTAGGTACGCCCCACGGTGTAGCCTATGTGTTAATTGAGAGTGTCAGCTACCTCCATATAAAATTTCATCAAAATCGGTGTAACCATTTGAGCGTGAAGAGGAACGACAACTTGCATTTCGAATTGAACCTTGGGAATCGAACCCTATGCTTTGGTTTCGCATCGCAGTTGTTTCTTTAGGTATCGGAGGGTGTTTTTGATTTTGTATAGAGGTTTAAAGTACACAGTGCCAAGCTAACGTTTCAAGCAACTTTAACTTCTATTTTAGAGTTTACACGACACAAATTCCCTTAACAAACACGGTTTTAAATCTATACGCCTTGCTACGGTGTTCAGAGTGCTGCCTTTTGTCTTAAAATGATACTTGTAGCTTCTTGCCTTACACCTTTTGTGTTCTAAGATGTATGAAAGGTCTTTAGCGATCACTGGTAACGGAGAAGCAGTCTAAATGTGGTGGCTATCAACTAATATTATGGATTTTCTCTTTTATCGTGCGTTATTTAGTAACATGAGCTCATGTCTGTATTTTTCGAAGAGGTATACATAGGTAAATAGTACATTTACATTGTGTCTGTTATGTTATAGGTCCCAATGTAATTAGGACGAGTCTAATATCAAACCGGGCACAAACACAAACCCCGTGATGCTATTGAGAGACTTAATAACACCCGCCCCACACCTGCTCGGCAGTCGTCCTTAGCGACTACTAAAACAACGACGCAGACTATTCCATCCTTTAGTACTAGGATTAATTTTTAACCGACTTCAAAAAGTAGGAGGTTGTATTTTTGTTTGTTTTTTCGAATAAAAACTAACTTAAACGTGTATGTTGGTCTGCATCTATGTATTTTTGTACATTTTTAAAACTATTTATCAATATGCATTCATGACTTAAATAAGGAAATAATCTATTATCGCTGCAATAGCTTTTGATTTACTGCAGTATATTTATCTTCGTGACCTTACGATAAGTAATCTGCCCCCAGCCAAGTAAAAACGGCCAGTTTTACTCACACGTGTTTATATACATACACACTATGTATATATATAAATATAGATACTCATATAGAACTCGAGCTGAGATTGACTCGCGATTGCCGCGTCACAATAAGGGCCTCGTTTGAGTTCGAAACTAGTCCGGCATTCCCGAATATTCACGTGAGTAAAACCGGCACATAATATAGTTAATAATATGGATAACACTCACGAAAGTTATTTTAATTAAATAGATTGTTACTCGTCCAAATTCAAATTCGAATATTTATTTAATTATACTTAAATTTGGAATTAAAGAGGACAATAAAATTAAGTACGACACAGATGATATCCAAATATTTTGCTTAAGTATATAATTATCTATGGAATGTCACTGTCCTGTGCTACACACCATTGAGTGTGTAATTTGAATAATACTTTTAAAGCAATCTATGCTCTATGATCTTCAAATTAAAGTCTAATTTTCTATGAAACTACGCAGCACTTACCAGTGACCGTCCATTCCCCATTATCCTGGCGATATCCAAGCCCGTTTTTGATGACAAAAGTCCAGAAGTAGACCGTGTCTCCGATATTGAGCTTGGCATTTCGGTCCCTGAACGTCCACCTTCCATTCTTGGCTTTAATTATGTCGCGGGACCATTGACCAGCTTCCAAACCTTCCATTTCCTCATTCAGCTTTCCGTGGAAGGCGAATAATGAGAAGCCATCGTCTGAAAAGTAAATTAGATATATTATTGTACATGATGGTAATAAAGCTATAGGAATACTGCACGCCCAATGTGTGTTAGCCGGGATAAGCCTTAGTATTAGCGCGCCCGTACTTTTGCAGTGTTATTTACTACACTTACTTTTTTTGATGGTTTGAATCACGTGTTTATTCAAAAATACCCGGGATTTTCTCGTGTTTTGGGCTATGCACGACCCCGGCTCCGTTAGAGTCCGAAACTAGTCGGGCATTCCCGAATATCGACGTGAGTAAAACCGGTATATATAGTAGATGATATGCATACACAGTTTAATTGTAGGCAGAATTGAGGGAATAAAACCGCTTACTACCTAATTGAATAAACAATATGAGGAGAATGTTACAGGAATATCGGGAAGAGGGACCTCTACGAGCGTACTTCGACCAGATTGGATGATGAAGAGATGTTCTACGAAAGGGTCAAGTGAGGAGTACTCTTAACTAATAAGCGTGTATGAGGAATGTAATGAGAGTGCATGAAGCGAAAGACGTATGTCAGGATCGTGGCAAATGGAAATCCGTTGTCTCTGCCTACCACTCTGGGAAACAGGCTGTATGCATGTTTAATTAAAAAATATAAACAGGTTATTCTTGTGTTTTAAAACACGTTACTTTTCTTTTTTATACTTTAACGGATGGAGCAATTTTGCTAAAATTTGGCATGGAGGGCTACCTCCATCTGCTTGTTATCCCGCAAAAATTTAGCGGGTAACACAACAAGGCATAAACGTCTATTCAATATTATTCTCTTATAAGTAAGTTTTTACTCGAAAACCACACGTCAATTACCTATATGCAAACAGTACCATCTTATAAAGAATCCTCAACATTTATCTTTATTTGCTTAGTTGAATCTATAGAAAAACAGTAGACCGCAAGGTTACTATCGAAAACCCGGATAACTGGTTACACAGTGACGTCACAGTTATCATTAGATTGTTATCGCGGTTATGCTATTATCATTATTGGATTGAATAACTAGTTTTCGAATTTATAACAGAATTATGGAGTTCCCATGGAGCACCATATTTCGTCCCATGGATGTCGTGGGAGGCGACTAAGGGAAAATCCAGGAGATGGGCAGCAGCGTCTTCTGTAACCTCACCACCAATACTGCGATCCCCAAGCCGCTTATCAAGTTTGAGGATGGTGGCAACCTCTACCCTTTGTTCAACAGTGCACGTCTGCCGGCTGGTGATGATAATGAACGGAAATATGAAAAATAATGGATTTCATTTAATACAGCCCCCTTACCATGAACTCTTAAAGCAGGACAGTTTAAGATGTAGAAGCGAGACGCCGCTACGTGCAGTGTACGTTCATGGTAAGGGGGCGGTATCATTTATCTCAAGGCTTTATTGGGCGTTACCGGGCAAACCCATTTTATATCATCGATGCCACATATCTGCATACCTACCGGATATAACTGGCGTGATAATAAACATAAGCATAACAATATAATATTTTATTTTATTTATTCCCCTAAATGTTACTTCAATCTTCTTCAATCAAGATATGAACCGAATTTTTCAAAACAATTAAAAATATATTATCAATACACGGCTATTATGATAAGGCGGGCAACGCCTGTGATCTTTACATTCCATTAATTGAACATTCTAATTAACTATTCAATTAATAAAAATATTTATTTATTATTTTAGATAAATTTTCCATGTCATTATATTGTTTGGCGTCTTTATTATGGCAGATAGAAATGAATAGAAGGTGTCTAGTTTAAAAATATCTAGAGCTAAAATGGTCGAAGGATGAAATGTCTATGGACTTAACGTTTTGAATTTGCCCAGGGTTGGAACTCTAGGGGTGAATTGTAAAGGTTTGTTTCTAGGGTTGAAACTTTGTCCGATTTTCTGCAATATCATTTACGGTTTACAATATCGTCATAATATGTATTAACCCACCCATTTTAAATATAGCTAAGTTATACACAGATAAGCTGGGCTTCATAGTAATCACTTCAACATACAAGTTAGTTTTCCTTATTGTATTTAAATAAATCGATCGATTGTACAGTTAGCATCATAAGTAGCTAAACATGTTAGAAACTGTATGTCAAACTAGCTTCTGCCCGCGGCTTCGCATGCGTTAAGTAGCCTGTGTCCTTTCTCGGGTCTTAATCTTTCTAATTGCCAAATTTCATCAAAATCCGTCCAGCGTTTAGTCGTGAAGGCGTAACAAACAGCAATACACACAGAGTTACTTTCACATTTATAATAATTATTAGTATGGAAGTATGGGTAATTGTGAGGAACAAACATCAATTTAAAGTTATTGTTTCAAATTATAGAAAAATCCAAATGATGATATGAGAATATTTAAGACTTTTTACTTCGTAAGATTTTCTTTAATTTATGGTATGTTAAAAACAAAATGTTTGTGTCTGTTAATTGAAATTCATTCATATTCATTTATTCGTAAAATATAAGCTTACAGTATATACAACCAAATCGCTTATATCTATACTAAATACAAAAAAGAAAAACACAAACACACAAGAAACAAATATTAAAAATCTAAGTAAAGAAAAGAATTAATATAAACTGTATAAATAATAAACTCAACAATAATGAAATAACAATAAAATCTACTAATTCTAACTTATCCTATTTAAATAGTTTAAAACATTTCTGTACATTACGCTAGGTTTATCAAAAAATATATCTGCTTCTGGATTGGCCTTTACGAAGAAATTAATAATACGAATGGCTCTGGAAGTAGGGCTGTTGTCTGCTTGTGGGGAGTTGTGGTTTAGCTACTTGTGATGCTGACTGTACCATAAGTGTCCCATAGTCACTGTACCTCTATAACTTAGTTATTGGTTATGTACCAGGGACTTTTTGACGGTTATTGACCTATCCATCCCTGATTATCATAATTTTTTCGGTCTGTGTAATTCGTGGATATTTTACATTTTATTATAATTTACTTATCGTTGAATTAATGTACAATTTGTGTAACGCATATAGCAATATGAGTATATTAAGTTGAGAATATGAGTTATCTTTTCATATATACGGTACTATGAAACTGAATAACAAACTTGGCTATCTATTTGTGAGTAAACTTCGATAAGCTACACCACTCGACACGTTTTACGAAGTAAGAATAAGAATAGTTTATTTGCTTGCAATAATGGCGTTAACATATAGAGTTTTTGTAAAAATAGTCTCACATATTCCGCCTACTTTTTTCGGCATGCAAAAACAAAATACACATTAAAATGAAGATAACAAACATACAAGTATATCAACTTAACCTATAACACATTACAATTATTAAACTTAACAGTTATCAACAAATAAAATATTAAATATGAAAAGATTTAACAACATAACAACACATATTTTTTTAATAAACTTAGAGTCTTAGATGGTAATTTATCAATTAAGGTTCATTATCAGAATTTTATTTGTCAGTATTTAAAACAAAAAGTATTTAAGCTCACCCGGTATCGATACTCTAAATCCTTTAGGATATATCGCCTCCAATTTGGCTTCTGGCACATCGTAGCACAAACAATAATTAAAACTAAAAAATAAAAACAAAAGCACGCACGCACTCGTCATTGTTACAACACTAGTAAAAAAACAAATCGTTCCTCATTTAAATTTATTTGTTAAGTGACTAGATGTCAGTGAGTCGGAATGTAGTGATGGACTGAGATGAAACGTTACGAGTCTAGCCGTCGGATATAGTCTATGGTATTTTTTGTAAGGCCGCGACTACACTGCGGTCAACGATTTGTTTTCAAGCTGTCTGTGACGAATTTTTACCGTTCGATGTTGATTGGTTGTTTTGTCAATATGTTTTTTATAAACTGAATTTGAGGGTACTTGAGCTATTGAATAACTAGTTGATGCTTTTTTTTTTTAATCTTATATTAAGTATACTGCCTCGTTGGTCTAGTGGTTGCTAAGCGCGACTGTTGAGCACGGTATCCTGGGTTCGAATACCGAGTCGGGCAAAGTGTTACTGGGTTTTTCCATTAGATAATTCTCAATAGCAGCACGGAGTTTGGATTTGTGCCCAGTTCATGGCAATAGGCTCGCCCCCTATTACATTGGGACCTAAAACATAACTGGCGAAATGTGGGTGTACTTTATGTGCACTTCTGCCTACCCTTTCGGGGAATACAGGCGACAATAACATCAGTACCTACTTAGTTCGTACTCGTACGTTCGAACGTAATCTGGTAGGTACGTTGTTGATCGAAGGCTAGTGGCGAGCTCACCGCGAATTTAGAGGTGAGTTCGTAAGTAATGGCTTCAGAATAGCACGGCTGTTAACCGTCTACAAACACAATATACGGCTCTAATGTGAATAAGCCTTTACATCACTATGACATAATTACTGAATTAATATTATTAGAACAAACATTACCTCTATGATTCAATATTGAGTTTAGCATATATTAGCTAAAAAGAATACGTCAATGTTAGTATAATGTCGTGTCGGAGCTAATTAACATTATTAAAGCAGTAACAACCGAGTGATATGACCAATGGACTGCTAAATCTAAGGTCGCAAGTTCAAACAACGGTACCCACGTTTTTGAATTCATATTCGAACTATAAATTAGTCATCAGTTGCTAAAACCGATGAAGGAAAACATCGTACGGAGACTGGCACACCTGAGGGATTTTAACGCGTGTAAAACCACGTCAGTGACCGGCGGTTTAAACTCTGACACCAGGTTGTTTATCAACCATACGGTAAGAAGGAGAACACTATTGATAACCGACGAAATTAATTGTTATGTAAGTGACTCAGAAGGACACCTCTGACTGTCTCTTCGGGGATTGCATGCTTTATATACCTAATCCCTTTTTCCTTTAAATGATGAACTGTTTTTTGACCACATTCTCCATTGGAATGACATTTTGGAACCGTGCAACTAGCATCCTAACGTTTCATAAGCGCCTGTAATAGGTTTAAGTGAAATAAAAACATTTAGAATTTTAGAATTTAGAATTTTATTCAAAGACTCTATTACAAGAATTATGAGATTAATAATAATAACAGCCTTTAACTGTCCCACTGCAGGGCAAAGGCCTCTTCTCGTATAGGAAGGATTGAGCATCAATCACCACGCCAGCTCATTCAGATAACTAAATCCAGGTTTCCTCACGATGTTTTCCGTCACCGTCAGTCAGTGGTGTCTTAGAATATCTAAGAAAGTATTTATGACATTGAAAAAGTCACATTGATACTTGCCTGGTTTTGAACCTGCAACCTTGTGCTGAATCCGGTATGTCAACCACTTAGCTACCACGACACCTGACACGAATATCGTGACTATGCCTGATATTATAACGTATCCCATTTTCCTCATAAATGATGAATTATTTTTGTCCATACTCACAGGTCGTCTATTACAAGAATTGCGGTGGTTCCCCGTATCCGACGATTACGCTTACTATAACGGGTTTATTGCAACCATTGCGAGTTCGTATTATGACGTCATCAGTGTTTTTAAGTATTCATGACGAGTTTCACCAAAAATATCAGTAATAATAAGTCATAAGGTTAAGGTAAGGGAAGGCAGGTGTTAGCCTAGTTCCGGGCTGCGTTGCAGCGGTGGTGGACAACATCTTGGTTGTGGGGGTCTATTTCTCGCCCAACAGGGTCCTTGCTGAGTTCGAGATTTTCCTTAACAGTTTGGAGGCCCTGATTGGGCAGAATCGCCCCCTCCCTGTACTTGTTCTTGGGGACCTCAACGCCAAGTGCACGGCCTGGGGTTCCCCCGCCACCAGCGCTCGCGGCAAGCTCGTGGAGGAGTGGTTGCTGACGTTGGGACTGTGCGTCCTCAACCGGGGTTCGGTCAACACGTGCGTGCGGCATAACGGCGGATCCATAGTGGACGTGACATTCGCTAGTCCTGTTGTCGCATGTATGGTCGCCCACTGGAGGGTCTTAGAGGGGGTGGAGACACTGTCAGATCACCGATACATTCGGTTTGACGTTTCCACCCCTTCGTCGTCGTCGTCGTCGGGTTCGCACTCACTGGCATTTCCTCGGTGGGTACTCTCCAAGCTCGACAGGAACATGGTGCTGGAGGCGGCCTTGGTCCAGGCCTGGGTCGGCTCACCAGCGTTCGCGGGGGTTGACGAGGAGGCGGCTTGGTTCCGCGATGCATTGTCCAGTATTTGCGACAGTGCAATGCCCCGGGCCAAGTCACGGCCTTCGCGACGCCAGGTGTACTGGTGGACGGCTGAATTGGCGGAGCTGCGCATATCGTGCACAACGCTCAGGCGCGAGTACGTGCGCCAGCGCCGAAGACGCCGCACAGACCGCGAGTTAGAGGCCCGGCTGTATGATGCCTACAGGGGGGCCAAACGGTCACTCCAACTGGCCATCAGTCAGGCCATGGATGCGGCGCGGGAGAAACAGCTGTCCACCCTCAACTCTGACCCATGGGGGCGCCCATACCAACTGGTACGGGGCAAACTCCGCCCTTGGGCGCCTCCACTGACCCAGACACTGGAGCCCATGTTCCTAGAGACGGTGACGACGACCCTCTTCCCAACGAGGACGCATCACACCCCCCCGCCCATGCGCTCAAACGCAGCGGGAGGTGACGACGAGGTGCCGGCGGTAACTACCGCAGAACTGGAGGCGGCAGTGCTTCGCCTCAAAGCGAAGAACACCGCCCCTGGACCAGATGGTGTGCCGGGCCGAGTACTGGCCCTGGCATTGAAGGCCCTAGGGCCCCGACTGCTGACGCTACTCGACGCCTGCCTGCAACGCGGAGAGTTCCCACAGCTTTGGAAGGCAGGCAGGCTGGTACTGCTCCGCAAAGAGGGGCGTCCGATTGATGCTCCATCTGCATACCGGCCGATCGTGTTGCTTGGCGAGGTGGGAAAGCTGTTTGAGCGAATTCTCGCCGTCCGCCTTGTCAAGCACCTAACGAGGGTAGGGCCCGACCTGTCTGAGCACCAGTTGGGTTTTCGAGGGGGTCGATCGACCATTGACGCGATTTTGCGTGTCAAGACCCTCTCGGACGAGGCAGTGTCGGGCGGCGGGGTGTTGTTGGCTGTGTCTCTGGACATCGCCAACGCTTTCAACACTCTGCCGTGGAGCGTCATCACCGCGGCGCTTCAATTCCACGGTGTTCCGGAGTACCTGCGTCGAGTAGTCGGGGCCTATCTGGGCAACAGGGTGGTTGTCTACGAAGGTCGTGGCGGACTGGTCACCAAGCAGGTGACGTGCGGTGTTCCACAGGGGTCAGTCCTTGGACCTCTCCTGTGGAACATCGGATACGATTGGGTCCTGCGAGGCGCCACTCTCCCGGGTGTCAGCCTGGTGTGTTACGCTGACGACACACTGGTGCTGGCCCGGGGGAGAACGCACAGGGAGGCGTCTCTGCTCGCCACGGCTGGAGTGGCCCACGTGGTGGGGCGCATTTGCGCCCTAGGCTTAGAGGTGGCGCTGCCAAAGTCTGAGGCCCTATTTTTCCATGGGCCTCGAAAAGCGCCACCCGCTGGGTCCCACATCATCATCGGGGGGGTTACAATCAACGTAGGGTCCACCATGCGGTATCTCGGGCTATTGCTCGACGGCAGGTGGACCTTCAACCCCCACTTCGAGCGATTGGGGCCCAGAGTGGCCGCTGCGGCGGCCGCCTTAGGGCGGCTGCTGCCAAATTTAGGAGGGCCGAAACAGAGTGTTCGACGTCTGTTCATGGGCGTAGCCCGGTCGATGGCGCTCTACGGAGCACCGGTCTGGGCGGGGTGTCTAACGCCGCGCGGCGCCGCTTTCTTGCGGCGGCCGCAGCGCGTAATGGCTGTCCGGGTCATCCGCGGCTACCGCACGGTATCCGGCGAAGCAGCGTGCCTGCTAGCCGGATCCCTGCCGTGGGACCTGGAAGCCAGAGCTTTAGCGGACGCCTACTACTGGCGTAAAGGGCTGGCGAGTCGCGGCGATGGGCCCCCGCCCAGAGCCGTTGAACGGCACCTTAAGGAGCTCCGTAGAGCCCTTGTCCTGGAGTGGGCGGTCAGGTTGTCCCACCCGACAGCGGGACACCGGACGATACAGGCCGTCCACCCCCAAATGCTGAGGTGGTTGAGCAGACGTCACGGAACACTCACGTTTCGGCTGACACAGGTACTGTCGGGGCATGGCTGCTTCGGCAGATACCTGTGTCGAGTGGCTGGCAGGGAGGAGTCCACTTCCTGCCACCACTGCGACGACAACGAGGACACGGCGCAGCACACGCTCGAGCGTTGTCCTGCTTGGGCTGTGCAGCGCCGGACTCTCGTTGCACAAGTGGGGTCGGACCTTTCGCTCCCAGCTATCATCGAAGAGATGGTAGGGAGTGAAGGGTCCTGGAGCGCCATCGCAGACTTCTGCGAAGAAGTGATGGCGCTCAAAGAGGCCGCGGAAAGAGAGCGGGAGCTCCATTCCGCTCTTCCGATCCGCGCCCGAAGACCCCGGCGGCGGAGGAGGGCCGACAACGCCCTCTACCAGCCACCATAAGACCCGGCCTCAGGGCGGCTGACAAGGGCTGAACTGCCGCCCGCTTAACAGAGGCCCGGGTCGAGTGTGCGCATAGTGCGCACACTGAAGAGATGCAGGGGACACCCATAGTCCCCTGCCATAGGAGGCCTGCGGAGTTTGGGTTGGGAGACCCATCTCCGCATTCAAAAGTTCCTCCGCTGAAGTCCTGCAGCCCCCTCCCATACAAAGGGGGCACAGAGGAGTGTCCGCCCCTCTTTACAGGGCGGACAGCGCTGGCGGGGTTGGCGGTAGAATGCTGCAGCGATCCCGCCTCCCCGCCATCCAAAGCGCAGAGCAGGCAGGTGAGGTTTTTAGTGGGTAGGCCCCTGGATCTTATTGGGTTCGGGGGAGAGTCCCACATACCCCCGTCGTCTCCCAACGGCGAGGGATGCGTAACGCATTTCCCTCACGGTAAAAAAAAAAAAAAAAAAAAAAAAAGGTGTTAGCCTAGTAGTTGACAGACCGGATTTTCGCAAAGTTGCAGGTTCAAACAGGCGAGTATCAATGTGACTTCTTCAATGCCAAATACTTTCTTAGATATTCTAAGACACTGGCTAACAGTGACGGAAAACATCGTGAGGAAACCTGGACTTAATTTTATCTGCAATCGCAAACCCGCAGAGAGCCTGCGTGTGATCAGTACTCAATCCTTCTCTGAACGAGAAGAGGCCATAGGTATTCGACCTAGAATTGACCACCCCTTTCTTCCCGCGACTGTCCTAAAAGATGCCTAAGGGAAAATCCACAAGATGGGTCGCAGCATCTACTGTAACTTCACAACCAATAATGCGATCTCCAAGCTGCTTGCCGTAGGGTTTATGGCAAGCCCCCCCCCCCCCTTTAAGGGGCAGGCCTTTGTTCAGCAGTGGACGTCTTCCAGCTGATGATGATTACTAGATTAAAACAGACCTACAGCGTGGCAAACGTCTCGTCTCAAGAGGAACGAGCAATTGACCAGCATGCTGGCTCGATGCGGGTTAGAGATTCAAATTCAGACCATAAAATCGATACTTATATTATATTATTTATTATTATATATTATATTATATATTTTATATTATAAAGCTGAAGAGTTTGTTTGTTTGTTTGCTTGAACGCGCTAATCTTAGGAACTACTGGTCCGATTTGAAAAATTCTTTCAGTGTTAGATAGCCCATTAATTGAGGAAGGCTATATGCTATAGCACATTCGAAATCCACGCGGACGGAGTCGCGGGCGGAAGCTAGTATACAATAAGTATTCAACTTCTTCCCAATGAGGAAACTTAGCTAGCCATTCCAATAATTAGTCAGAATGAAATAGACGTTGAATGGAATCTGGCTATAATTACGATTGACGGAGATTTTAATTCTAAGGAAGCAAAAACTACTGGTTGACCTTGATAAAGTTATGTTGTGAATATTGTTAGTAAAACGTGACTGGGACTGCTAGCGTTTAATTAAAAAGATTATAGAATAATTTATTAATGGCTTTTTTTTTAAGGTTAGGGCTTCATCGACGAACAGTCGATGATTTTGCTAGTGATAAGGTATAGTAATAATGGTCGGTACACAATAGTATATATAACTGTACTACCTATTGATCAGTTTTTATGTTATTAATGGTTAACGTATATTTGAAGAGCTGTCATATTTATAAAGGTCATTGACATTCGCACTGTCAATTCCAAGTGAATTGACGACTTTTTGAATTTATGTGCGTACTATAAAACTTCTTTGAATTCAAGTGGCGACTTGATTGGTGCAATGGCTAAGCGATTGGCCTGCTCCGCTAAGGGTTACGGGTTTGATTGCCGCGTAATAAAAAAAATTGCGATTCGATTTGTTTCTGTCTGGGTGTTTGTGTATGTGATATTTCATGTTTGTGAAACGCATCCACGATACAGGATTAATTTCCAGTGTGGGGTGAGGTATTTTATAAGAAAAAAATATACTAGAAAGAACGAAGTTATAAAGTAATATTTTTTGGAAATTTCTCTTCAAAAATGGATAATAAGGTCAAAAGATAACTAAAACCAAACTGATACCGAGAAATATAATAATAAACAACAATATTTTCATTTAATCTTTTATTTGTTTAGTCACAACCAAAAAAGAGTGCATAAAATAGCTTTACCGCTCTGAAACTAGGCTTCCGCAAATGCAGTTCTTATCTTCTAGCAATAAACAAGAGGAAAAAATCATCAAAGAGTAATTAATGAACAACGTAGATAAAGAATGCGCATGATCAAAAAAATCTACTGCGCAACGTTTCGTTCCTAACTTCAGAGGGTAAAAGTTACACTTCCTTTAAAGTGCATATACCCTTACAAAGTCTACCATCAGCGCGCTGTTGTACCACGTGGGGTACCAGGAGTCCCTATTTTTCCAGAAGTCCAGCATGGCTTTGCTGGCTCGGTTCTTCCACGGCTTGTCGACCAGATCGTCGGCGAAGTCGTTCACTCCTCCGACACGGAGACCAAGTGTCACATGGAACTGTGGAGTTACAATACTTATTAATTAGAAACAGATTTAACTCACGACAGTTAAAGATTTCTGCCCCCTTACTGCAACAACCGCCTCGTTGGTCTAGTGGTTGCTAAGCGCGACTGCTGAGCACGGGGTCCTGGGTTCGAATCCCGGGTCGGGCAAAGTGTTACTGGGTTTTTCCATTAGGTAATTCTCAGTAGCAGCACGGAGTCTGGATTTGTGCCCGGTTGATGGCAATAGGCTCGCCCTCTATTACATTGGGACCTAAAACATAACTGTTGAAATGTGGGTGTACTATATTATGTGCACCTCTGCCTACCCCTTCGGGGAAAACAGGCGTAATGAAGTTATTGACAGTTGAACAGTACTAATCTAGTCTTATAAGATTATGATCGTCATTATTATTGCAGAAAACATACCATCTCATCTAGTGGTGCCATGACAGTTCCTTTCAGCCAGGGTGTAGCATGAGTCACACCATTCATACTCGCTGTATGGTAGAAACCCTCACCAGGGTTGACGGTGCCGTATTGTTGACCGTCCACCAGCAGGTCGATGCCGTCTGAAAATGAAAGGAATTGGGGAAGGCCGTCAAATCAAGCCTGTGGCCTTCGTTATCCCACTGCTGGGTATAAGCCTCCCTTAAACAATCCCATCAGTCGCGGTCCTGTGCCAATATTCATCTTTCGTCGAATGCTTATTAAAAAAAAAAAAAAATTCTTAAGTTGTAAAGAATCCGAGGTACCTATATCTTTTTAACCCCTTAACTTGTTTCGGTATTGAGGTAGTCAGTTAGGAAATGCCGATGCCATCTAGTTTTAAACAAAAATTTTAACAAAAAAAAACCGACTTCAAAACAAAACTATTTTACAACAAAGTAAAAAGCACTAAAAAGACAAGTACAGAAAAATACAGTTGAATTGAGAACCTCCTCCTTTTATTGAAGTCGGTTAAAAATGACGAGTATAAGTGTTTTGTTAAACCTATTTGCAAAAATACAATCATTTATCATTTAGCTTATTTTTGCGATTTGCCCAAGTCTGCACATAAAATGCGTTGGATGTTAAAACATTATGTGAAACATTCAGTCTATGCGTGGTTGGACCAAATGTAGCAAACCTTTACCTTCTTTATTTTCTTCTGAGAATCGCGTCTATCACTCTTACTAAAACATAAGAAGGAAAAGTGCAATTCTGTATCGTCACGTCATGATAATTTAAAGGTCAATAAGGTAAATACCAAAATATTGTTATACACATACACATAACATCACGCCTGTATTCCCCGAAGGGGTAGGCAGAGGTGCACATATAGTACACCCACATTTCGCCAGTTATGTTTTAGATCCCAATGTAATAGGGGGCGAGCCTATTGCCATCAACCGGGCACAGATCCAGACTCCGTGCTGTTACTGAGAATCACCTAATGGAAAAACCCAGTAACACTTTGCCCGACCCGGGATTCGAACCCAGGACCTCGTGCTCAGCAGTCGCGCTTAGCAACCACTAGACCAACGAGGCAGTCAAATATTGTTATAAATTCCAGTAATTGGCATGAATGCCGAATTTAAGGAAAAAGGTGTTTATAGGACTAAGGATACTGAGATTAATATTAAATGCACTAACATGTTCTGGGCCGGTTTTTGGTTCAACTTCTGCGGTGTTAGCATTGTTTGTACCATACGTAGTTAGCTAGCGATTCATCTATTTTATACCAGAACTACGTAGTCTGCTTGGAAATTTTCTTTGTGCCTTTACTGGGATATCCACCCTAAAGGTCCATTTTAAATATTGGTTAAAGTATTGAAAAAGGATGGACAGTTTTGACCATTATAACTTACATACTACACCTATTATAACATTGTTAGGTATAGAACATAACATCACGCCTGTATTCCCCGAAGGGGTAGGCAGAGGTGCACATAATTATGGTACACCCACATTGTATACATAATAAGTCGTATCATACCGTGTCTCCAGACCATGGTGTAATTATGGAAGTCCTTGTACCAGTTGTCAATGCCAATCTTCTCCTGAAGCAGCTTGGATCTGAAAGGTTCCTTGTCAGAGAGTACCGGACCTCCATACAGCTTTTTGGCTAGGCTGGGGTTACCACGGGCGTAGGCCACGTGCATGACACCCGACTCGTAGTGATCAGAACCGTATGTTGGATCAGTTGGCTCCAAACTTATTTCTGGACATAAAAGTGTTTATGTAAGCAAATTTTAATTTTTAATAGAACGTCGTCCTACACTAGGAATTTCTCCTGTGTCGTGGGTGCATTTCACAAACACGAAATATCACATACACTAACACCCAGACTCGGGACAAACATCTGTGGTTCGCACAAAGTTTTGCCCCGTGTAGGAATCGAACCCGCAACCCTCAGCGCAGCAGTCCAATCGCTTAGCCACTGCGCTAATCAGGTCGTCAATTAAAAAGTATAACATCTGAACAAATCACTGTTTACTTAAAAATAATAAAAGATCCTTAAAAACAGATTTTGCAAAATAACATCGTATCTCGTTCAAAATGGCTATCGAATTATGGATCAAACCGGTTCAATGATGTTTGTTAAAAATATATTTAGAAAATCATTGCACAAATTGGTTTCGTCCTTGACTTGATTTTGATGGTACTGACCAGGTATCAGCCAACTGCCAGACGGTAGTTTGGCGCGCACCTCAATCCTTCCAAACTTAAAGTTAAAACTTTGTCGGCTGCTGATCTTCGCTGTTATTACCGGACGCAGGATTTGAGCTCCCGAAGCCACTTGCTTGCACTCACCCCGGGTAGCTCTACCTGTACATCTGAAGCAATGACAAAAATTATATTATACGTTAATATTAACAATCACTAAGAGCTTAGTAATTTTACAGTTAACTTGCAAGATTCCATGGAATATCTTAGGAATTCAGAAAATAACTGTAACAAAATTACTGAGTGTTTTTACTTCTGGCAATGCAGGTTCGAGTGCCTGGAAAACGGACATAAACAATAGTTTAACAATGAGTATTGTGACGCGAGTGAATGAGGCGAAAGAAGTATCTCAGGATGATAGCAAATGGAAATCTGTGGTCTTAGCCTACCACTCTGGGAAATAATCGTGACTCTAGATATGCATTTTATCAAGAACACAAGTTGTACCTGGCACTCAAATCCAGGGACTCAAAGAGGAATCCCTCGTGGTATACCTCTTCAGTGAGCTTCGGAGTGATGACAAGCGACCCCCCTTCGACGGTCACAGTTTTGTCCGAAATATACACGTTGAATGGATAGTCCTGAAAATAAACAAATTGAAGATCCTATTGGCACTGAATAAGTGTTCTGTGCCCACGTCACTTCGACCCCTACAGAGAATATTTTTAATTATTGCTAGCCAGCTATGGTATTTTGAAACACTAACATTATTTCGCTTGTCACCTCGCTATGGGCTATTGTCTTTGATCATTAATATACTAGATTAAGAACAAAATCAAATTACATAAATCCAAGAAAGGTTTATGTAAATATTTGTATTTCTTCTAGAAATACATTATAATATCTTAATGTTGCTACGATTGGAGCGTACGAACTTCAAATAAGACCCCAAAATATTTGTGGTCTTATTTCTCGGGCCGTTTTTGAAGCGTTGATCAGTAATTTAGTACATTGTTGATCGAAGGCTAGTCTCGAACTCACCGCGGATTTAGAAGTGAGTTCGTAAGTGATATCTTTAGAGTTGTACTGGAGAAGTGATGATTAGAGCAATAAGTATTTCATATATTTAAAATGCATCTACTTGAAATAAATTGCAATATTGCAATATAGTCACTTTGGCAAGAAAATATAATAATATGATAAGCTAGCTAAGCGATATGTGACCTTATTCTGGTCAAACTATGCAAAAAAAACACACACGACGTGACAAAACAAGCTTACAGGTAAATCAATAAAATTATTAAAAAACTAAATACCTAAGTATATAGGAAAAAAACAATAGCAATTAATATATATTATGCTAACGATGGAACGAAAGATAAATAAAAAACAAACAAACCGGTTCTATTGGAAACTTGATCTCAGCAACCCATTCTACCAAGTCTTTGAGATTCGTCTTATCAAAGTCTTCATTGAATAATAATATGCCTTTGCAAACATTGGTTTGGCCTTGCACCATAGTAATGCTTTTTTCACAAGATCCACCTGTGGTGCCGTATCTTTCGTCCAGTACAGGTTCTGGTTCTGGAGTAGGATCCTCAGGGAAATGGAAGCCTCCATTTTGAATATTGCCACCGACTGGTGACTGTTCTTCTTTGATAAATCCTGAAGAAATATGAATATTTTTTCCAATATAAACATCGCCATATACTTAATTTTACTTATAGACAATCAGAGAGTCTAAAGATGTACTAATGCACTGTAGAATTTAATATTTATGATGTATATTTATTAGGCAAATGTATTCATAAGTTCAAGTTGTTATATGGAGGAATAACCAATAAGTCTAATCAATTTAAATTTAAGCCTAGCATGGCAACATTAAAAAAAGATACAAAAAGTCATACGATATGTATAAGTTAATATATTAAGGATAACCACATTAATATTAAAAAAATACATCATTATCCTGCCTGTCTCCATACACTGCTGGACATAGGCCTCGGACCTTATAACATGTCATGATTTTTTTATTTTTTTTAATTTTCGCCCCACACTAGGAATTTCTCCTGTGTCGTGGGTGCGTTTCACAAACATGGAATATCACATACACAAACACCCAGACTCGGGGCAAACATCTGTGGGTCGCACAAAGTTTTGCCCCGTGCGGGAATCGAACCCGCAACCCTTAGCGCAGCAGTCCAATCACTTAGCCACTGCGCTAATCAGGTCGTCAAATTGCACATAATTATTATTCCTTACCAGTAACGGTATAATCCAAATTATCTTTTCTGTATCCCATTCTATCTTTGATTATGTAAATCCAATAGTGTATTTCGTCTCCGATCTCTAGCTTAACATCTCGATTCTTATAGATCCAGTATCCGTCATTTGGTGTTGTAATGTCTTTCTTTATGTCACCTTCGTTTAACATTTCGAATTCTTTATTTATGTTGCCACGGAACCCGAAAAATGAATATCCGTCATCTGAAAAATTTGGTTAATTGTTTAGTGGGATTGATTTTCTTGTCACCGGAAAATCGAGTCATCATCATCTGTATTAGTGGTGAGGTTACTGGAGACGCTGCTGCCCATCTTCTGGATTTTTCCTTAGTAACCTCCAAAGACACCCAATGAAGAGATGGGAAGGTGCTATCCCGGCCTGGCACTTCACGGAAAATCGAGAAGTTACCTGATAAATAGCAATTCGTTCATCTCCTTACATGGGACTTATGATGAGAGGGAAATGTAGGTGACTGTGATTGCCTCGTCGATCTACTAGACGCTAAGCACGACTGCTGAGCTTGAGGTCTTGGGTTCGAAACCCAGGTCAGGTAAGGTGATACTGGGTTTTTCCATTAGACAATTCTCAGTAGCAGCTCGGAGTTTGGATTTATAACCGGTTGATGGCAATAGGCTCGCCCCTATTACATTGAGACCTAAAACATAACTGGCTAAATGTGGTGTACTATTTGTGCAACTCTGCCTACCCCTTTGGGGAATACAGGCATGATATTATGTATACATTAATTTGTAACAAAGTGTATCAGTTTCTTCGCCTTTTTTAATTAACACTTGATTTTGTACTCTGTTATTGGCTATCAACCATGTGGAGAGTCTTTTCAAAGGCTTACGTGGGGACACAGGTCCTTTACGCAGAGGCCCGTTCAGAACTTTAATCTTAAAGGGAATGGAATACTAGCTTTAATATTAAATTAAATTATAATACTATTTATACATTTAAAAACGCTCAGTTCTGTTGTTTAGTCATGCAGAGGTACAAAGTAGTCAGATTTGCTTTTGTGTACAATTGTTAAATTCCAAATATAACAGGAAAATCTTTTAAATAACCAAGACAATGCCGATTTATTAAACCGTTTTTTATGATGTGTGTTAAAACCATCGTCATATTAATTTATATTTGAACTTTAATTATAAACTTTCAAATGTAATCTTAAAATGTATTCATCACAAAGGTCTCCCCTTTTGAGTGTGTGTGTGTGGGGGTGGGGGGGTGCCATAATCCCCACACTTGGCAGGCGGGTTGGGGATCGCAGTATTGGTGCTGAAGTTACAGAAGACGCTCAGTTCTAGGCGGGATACTACTCGGCGAAAAATGTATTAATCACCCAAATTATTTTTAGATAACCTTACCTTTCAAAATAACCCTGAAGCCTTTAGGATTAAGTGCTTCTACCCTTGGTGTGGGGACTTGATACTTCGGCTTACTTTGAGCTTCGCATGTTGTAAACAACACAATAAAAAAAAACAGCAGAGTTCTAACGTAACCCGTCATGTCTTCATCAGGTTCCGAATTCTACTGAATGTGTTTTGGCAATGTCTTATTAACATGATGCCGGCCGGTTTTGTAAGGTCACATTTAGAATATTAACACAATTTAAGATGTTATGTTAGGATGAGTAATGGTGGTTTCACACGGGCTGCGTCGCCCGGAGGAGGTTGACTGGCCAGCAAATACGTCGATCTAGCCCTTCACAAGGCGCGGCGCGTTGGTCGGTTCGACGCTGGCGTGGCTGGTGTCAACGCTCCGTGAGAAGTCACCGTAAATAATAATGTGTCATACAATTGATGTGTATGGTTAGGTAGGTAGTGGTGGTATGTGAGCACGTAATGGTAGCTCTTCTTAAGGCTTCCATTCGCTGCAATCTAGATAAATAATAATAATTCTTTATTGCACACAATAAAATTCATACAGATATTTTACATGAAACATTATGTACACAGGCGAGCTTAACTCAAAAATTGAGTTCTCTAACAGCAAACCTTTGTAAGAAAGAGAGATTTTATTGGTGAGGACAGAAGAGTGCACAACAAATATAAAGTAGATCTGCTGCTGCCAGCATGTGTGGTATTTCGTCAAACACCGTACCGCAGTTCGGGTGTTTGGTACTTAATATGGCCTATCCAAATGTCCCGCTGATGGCCAGTTGGGGTATATCAGTACCGGTCCATTAAACCTATTTTGGTTCTTCTTCAAAGACAAATTCAGACATCCTGCATTGTTCTCTCGAATGATTGTACCTGCCTTAAGTTAAGAAGAAACCGAAAGCTTGTATTGGCATTTCGTTAGCAATGTTCTAGAAAACACCGGCGTCATATCCTTAATTTTAATTAGTCTTTTGTCCTTTATGACATTATTCTGACATGACACTTCCATTTATCTTTTCCTTTTATTGTTTGCTTGTTCAACTCAGTGTTGAAGCTGCCTTTAGTTTCCTCATCGGGGCATTAACTTCCATCGTGTGAGATAGGAGTGCGGTACTAATTTTGTACAAAAATGGAATTAAAAGATTGCCTCAATAAATTATCTAAACTTTGTAAACGTCGACTGATGAGCATGAGGTCCTTGGTTCGAATCCTGGGTCGGGCAACGTGTTACTGGGTTTTTTTTCCATTACGTACGTAGTAGCAGCACGGAGTCTGGATTTGTGCCTGGTTGTTGGTAATAGGCTCGCCCCCATTGGGACAAAAAAAACATAACTGGCGAAAGTTGCGTGTACTGTATGTGCACTTCTGCCTACCCCTTCGGGGAATACAGGCGTGATGTTACGTATGTATGTACTTTGTAAACGTTGACCAAATCTGGGATTTTCTTATCGACTGTGCATTTGTCAGAGATGAAGTATTAAATACACTAACACCCAGACTTGTAACAAATTTGACGACCTGATTGGCGTAGGGGCTAAGTGATTGGACTACTCTGCTAAGGGTTGCGGGTTCGATTCCCGCACGGGCCTAAAAATTGGGCGATCCGCAGATGGTTGGCTCGACTGTTTGTCCCCTGGGTATATGATATTTTATGTTTGGAAAAGAAATTTCTAGTATAAGGCGAAGTACAAATCATTCTTCAGTGCAGGTATCGAAACCACGGCCATTATGCATGGGAGTTCAAATATTTAGCATCACCGCCAATCGAGTCGTCAAACCACAGTTTACCGGACAATGCAAAAAAAAATTGGTAAAACGAACTCAATGAAATAATACACAAAACCTTATATTAAAATATTTAATTATATTTATCTTATTTTAATCTCAAGAACACAAATTAGTCTACAGGGCATAAACTCTAACGTAGTCCACCTTCAAGTTGGAGTTGTACCATGACGGGTGCCAGGAGTCCTTGCGTCTCCAGAAGTCAAGCATGGCCTTGCTGCCGCGGTTCCTCCATGGCTTGTCGGGTAAATCGTCGGCAAAGTCGTGAATACCGCCCACGCGAAGACCGAGGGTCAAGTAGAACTGAAAATGGGACAT
Source organism: Abrostola triplasia (assembly GCA_946251915.1). NCBI lineage: Eukaryota > Metazoa > Arthropoda > Insecta > Lepidoptera > Noctuidae > Abrostola > Abrostola triplasia. Next base: position 10,682,240 of record OX276433.1, read on the forward strand.
AAGGTTAGTGTTGCAAGTGAGAACTTGTGTTAATTGAAATCTTGCCAGCGGCGGTCATGACGTCAGAACCCTGGCTAAGATGCTGGCTTCTAGAAAACTACTTTATAGGAATCGGACTTTATAAAAACATAACATCACGCCTGTATTCCCCGAAGGGGTAGGCAGAGGTAAACATATAGTACCCCACATTTCGCTAGTTATTTTTTAGGTCCCAATGTAATAGGGGGCTAATCTAGACTCCGTGCTGCTACTGAGAATTACCTAATGTAAAAACCCAATATCACTTTGCCCGACCCGGGATTCGAACCCAGGACCTCGCTTAGCGACCACTAGACCAATGAGGCAGTCAGTGGGACTTTATAAAAAAATACAATGTGCTTTTTTTCGTAATTCTGGATGATAGTTCTTATCTATAGGTGTAGTCTGTTACTCATCTCATTCCAAATAAATAAACGTATGTAGAAAAAAAATGTCGTTCAGTACCGTTTGATCTAAGGGCGCCATGACAGTTCCTCTCAGCCAATTAGATGCATGAGGAACGGCATGCTCCCGCGCACTCGCAAAAAATCCTTCTCCGGGATTAATGTTGCCGTATTCGTCACCATCTACTAATAGCTGAATGCCATCTGGAAAAAGAAAAAGTATAATTATAGGATTTGTATATTCGTTGATTTGTTTTTATATTAATTATTTTTATAACTTGCATAATTATGCTTAATTAAAATAATATCACCGTTAATAATATTCTTGATATGACTTTAAAAGAAGTACAATGGATGTACTGAGAAATGAGTTTATTATAATAATTAATGATAGAAATAACTGATTTTTAATAGTTATTTTTTAAATTTTGATCTAGCTTTATAAGTGTGTCTCATAGCCCCATAGGTAAAAATACGCATAAGATGTTTTTAAAATCCAAAGTTGATACGTATGGTAACACAAACTGTCGAGTATAAACTTACCAGGCCTCCAGACCATGGTATAGTTATGGTAATCCCTATTCCAGTTGTCGAGCCCTATTTTCTCCTTCAACAGTAGGGTCCTGTAGGGTTCAGAGTCGGAGAGAACGGGACCACCATACAGTTTCTTGGCTAGACTAGGGTTCCCTCGAGCGAAGGCCACTCGCATAAGACCAGACTCGTAGCGACGGGATCCGTACACGTTGTCCGAAGGTTCCAAGTTAATTTCTAGAAATAAAAGTTAAAGTTATTATTCCAGATGAAGTAAATGAAAGGATAGTTGAAGTTATACTACCTACGTGGTATCTGATAACACAGGGATTGTTTGTCAACAAATCTCAATTTTTTGGTTTGTTCCTCTAAAACCGACTTTTTTATTTTGACGTTGACTTTTACAATGTTTTTGCTCCGGCTCGTAGAAGTGTTTTTCATATTTACAGAATATTAATCATTATATTTCTTTTTACACATAAATCTTCAGACATGCGATGAGATTTTTCAGCTACTATTGATTGATTTGATAATTTTTGCTGCCATTTAACATAAGCTTCGACAAGAAATTATTATAATTGAATTCATTTTGATTAATCCCAAAGTCTAGAGCGCCATCACTGTTTCTTTTGCATCAGGTGTCTTCATCACTACATTCTTCCTAGACCCCTAAACTCCCGTAGAACTGGTGCTTCTAGAAAGTTGCATACCAGGTATTAACCAGCTTCCAGCAGGCAATTTCGCGCGGACCTCAACCTTGCCGAACTTGAAGCTGAACCGGTGACGCGTGGTGATCTTGCCAGTCATCACCGGCGGCAGGATCTGGGCACCCGAGGCGGTCCTCCTGCATTCCGTCGTGTCCAGCTGACCAGTACATCTGCAACCACAAGGGGTTAATGTAGAGATGAACCAAGTCAATCAATTTTACTATTCGACGAAGATTGTACATAGAAACTATAGTATCTGCGAGGAATATACGGAGCAAAATGGCGTTTAACAGAGATTTGTGAAGGAATAATGGAGAGGCGTTTGCTCCATAGTGGGACAATGATCAGAGTATTTTTCTATAAGTATAGTATTTAAAGACATCACTGACTAACGGTGACGGAAAACATCGTGAGGAAACCTGGATCTTATTATCTGAAATCGCCAACCCGCAGTGAGCTAGCGTGGTGATCAATGCTCAATCCTTATACGAGAAGAGGCCTTTGGCCTGCAATGGGACAGTTAAAGGCTGTTATTATTATTTTACCCCTGTAGTGGAAACTATACATGGTTAGGTGATATATTCACTTACTAAATGTTTATCATTGTACGTTATCATGTCTTTGTATATTTTCCCACATTAGTATTAATAAAAACATAAACGAAATAATAAATGAAACACGATGCTTAAGAGAAGCAAATGCGGCTCCAAAAACCTTGGTTGACACAACTTTAAAAATCTCATCAATAATTTTAACATAATTCGTTTTAATTAATATCGACAAGTTTAATTACAGCTACTTTACTAAAGGGCCAGTCGAATGTTTTAATTGATTTCCAAGTTGTTTGATGTTAACGACATCCGCCAAATAACTAATAAAGAGTGACGGGAAATGGGGGACGTTAACACGAATTTGTGGTAGGGCCGATTAATTTCGACTTTAGTTACGTAGTTGACCTTGTGAGGCTTAGTTTTATTTATTTAGAGACTATGATGCAATTCCTGATTAAGGTAATATTGTAACTTATAAAAAAGTGTTATTCGTCAGGACCCACACTTCGATAATAAGGTGGCAAGACTACTGCCTAGTTGTTAGTTCAAACCTTTTATCCGTATTATTATGTACTATATAATAAGTTTAAAACAGAACCAGCCAGTCTGACGGTAGATGCCTTTTATTGTACAAATTGATATTTCATCGTCATCTTGGATGACTCAAGAATCAATCACAGCCAGTTTGTGATTTGAGATTACTCTTACTTTGGGCGATGTCTTAGAATAAGTAGAGACGATTTTCCCTACTAATATTATAAACGCGAAAGTTTGTAAGTATGAATTACCTATTTGTTACTCTTTCACGTAAAAACTGCTGAATGGATTTTAATGAAATTTCATATGAAGGTAGCTGACACCCTGGATTAATGATAGGCTACTTTTTATCCTGAAAAAATGTAGCGGGTAACAACACCGCAGGGCGCAGCTAGTAATTAATAAAATTCATCATGTCATTAGAATTTTACATAGATATTCTTTTGAATCCGCAAGGCCATACATTCTGTCTCCATCTTCAAGAAATAGTACCAAGGGAGCATATACCATTAAAGAGCGCCTTCACTAACCTATTGGTGAGATCTAAGGACTCTGTCAAAAATCCTGGGTGGTGTCTGGACTCTGTGAGCACAGGGGTGATGACGAGGGAACCATCCTCGAAGCTGACCGTTCCATCAGGAATGTACACGTTGTACGGATAGTCCTGGAAACATACAGGGTATAACAAAAGGTAGTATAGTACAGGATCAAAAGGTATCAAAGTATAGCTTTTAAAATAGGAAGTATAGTATAAGAAATTTTCAATGGACATATTCAGTCATAAAAAGTTTTAGTAGCACAATATACAATTTTTCGTATTGATAAATTGCACTTTCATCGAATGACAATCACCCTTGCACCACCAAAAATAATTGCAATAATAATAATAATCATTCATTTCAGGCATCAAGGCCTATATCTATACATACAATACTATATTAGTATAATGTGAAAAATACTATAAACATATAACTTTATTTATGTACAAGGTTATTTACACTTCTTAAAAATAAATATATACAAAAAATAAAAAAAATAAACTAAAAATTATGCATCAAAGTATTCCTCCTCATCGCTGGCGACTGGTAGGGTGCCCAAAAGGGTGGCGGCATTGCCACGTTGAATGGCAATGCTAATTCTTTGGTCGAAAAACAGGCCAGCCTTTTGGTCACGTGAAGCGTCAACCAACCGTTTAGAGAGGTCACTAAAAAGAACATAATTATAACTATATAAACCACAAACGTGATTAAATCTTCTTTGATTAAACAGAATCAAATAATATACGAGTACTTACACCGGTATGTTTGTTAGAACATTGCATACCTAGATCTCCTTACCCAGTTCCAAAACATTGATTGTTAGTTGCCCTTTAAAGAAATAAAAATTATCATTACTCTCACCGGTTCCTCTGGGAACTTGACTTCAGCCTGCCAATTGGTGAGATCCCTCAGCTCAGACCTGTTGAAGTCTTCGTTGAACACCAATGTTCCTCTGCAGACAGCACCGCGGCCTGTCACGACTGTGCTGGATGTCTGGCAGACAGGTGGGGGGGTGGTAGGGGGCTGATAAGGAGGCGTTTGAGGAGTGTTCGGCGGTTGGTAAGGAGGGATGGTTGGTGTTGGTTCTGTTGGTCCTGGTAGTCTGTTGGGATCAACTGGACTACCGTCTTCGTTGACGAATTCTGGTGGTTGAGAAATTGATTAGTGATGTATTTTCTGGTCATTTGGGAGTTTGATTAAACTTATTGCCATAAATAAAAGCTGTTGAATTTTTTGAGTGGTCAATTAAAAGGGGTCACTTGCGGGCTATCAACGTTGCTTTCAGATCCATGTATTTTTTCACACCTAATAATATTGAGGTTTTTTCAAACTTAGTCAGTCACACACTCAACTGTTAATAAAGCGATATTGACAGTTTGTGGTAATTTACGATAAAGAATATTAATCTATCAACAGTTTTAGTTTCTACCAAAAAGCGACGTTGACGTCCGCAACTGAATGTTTAATTGACACCCTAAAAATTAAATACTTATAGGATAGAGTACTTATACTGTATAAGAGTTGTTCTCACCTGTTACCGTCCATTCTCCGTCATCCTGTCTATATCCCAGCCCATTTTTGATGACGTACGTCCAGAAGTATATTTTGTCTCCAGTCTTGAGCTGAACATTCCTGTCTCTGAAGGTCCACCTTCCTCCCTTGGCTTTGGTGATGTCTCGAGCCCATTGACCAGCTTCCAGACCTTCCATCTCTTGGTTCAGGTTGCCATGGAAGGCGAAGAGTGAAAAGCCATCATCTGGAAAGTAAATAAATAGATGTCAACCATAAAACGTAACGTAAATAATATTAAAGACATAACCCTTCTCCGGCAATTTTGCCGCAGTCGGGTAAAAGGGGAACTTCAAATTCGATGGGTGCAAGCAGCGACACGATAGTAGATATAAATTAATTGGCAGAGCTGCATCACGGATTGGCGAAGGTCGCGGGTTCGAGTCCCGCTCGTGTCCATCATGCCTAAATTAAATAGGCAAATGTATAAAGGGCTATAAAGTCTCATTTGTAATCATATAGGGGTAAGCAAAAAGCTTATTATTATTATAGATTTCGTATTTTCTTTGCCTATCAAAACTACAATTGTATAAGCTAAGTGAATAGCGACAAAAAATGAGAAAAAAAAGTCAAAATCATTACAATATAACAACTTACGTTATTTCTGTTGACTTGAACAGGTTTACAGACAAACCTGTTTTCAGATATGTATAAATTACTTGGTTCATGGTTCTTATTGATAAGTTCGTTGCCTTCATAGACCTTAGGGGCCAGTCAATGACCATAAGGAGAGTAATTACGATAGCTGTTGGACCGTAAAAAAATTGCTAGCAGCATTGTCGGCTCCAAAGCCGAGACCAAATTGAAGCTTAACCAAAAGCTTCAATTTGGTCTAAAAAGTGTCTTACTAAACTGAAAGTCACAGCCAATAATGTCTCGTTATACATGCATACATAAAGTCACGCCTGTTTCCCTGAGGGGTAGGCAGAGACCACGGATTTCCATTTGCTACAATCCTGGCATACTTCTTTTGCTTCATTCACACGCATCACATTCCTCATATAAAGTCATGCCATTATATCATTAGTAATGTCATTTTAAAATAAAACGTCATTTTTAAATACAAATATTTTCTTCTATATCGTAGGCGTATTTTATAGGCATAAAACACTACATACATAAACACCTAGGCTCTCATACAGCTGAGGATCACACAAATTTTCGTCACGTTAAGGAATCAAATCCGCAAGCCTTAGAGCAGCATATAATTTAATCCATGGTTTAAAACTGTAACTTTTAACGAATCAGTGGGCATTAGCTTCGTGTGCATTGCTATAGAATTATCAAAAGTTTTCGACAATAAGACAAAAACGAAAAAGGTATTGGTAGACACGCAGGTCATAAAACAAGGTGATTCACTGCCACAATCCTTTCATCTTCATATTTATGTCCCTTATATTGTGTCGCAAAAGGTCGCAATACTCGGGGATCTGTATCCCAATAAATTGCGAGGATAAAAATCAAAAAACACCTTATGGAAATTTTATTACCGGAGCTAATGTTTGGTTTTTATTTTGGTTTGAATACATTACAATTGAATTACTATAGGGCTTTAATTTTTTTTTATCTTTTGCCCCACACTATCAGTCCTGTGTCGTGGGTGCATAAACACAAATAACCAGACTCGAGACAAATATCTGCGTATAGCACTTTCTGTCCCGAGCCGGAATTGATTCCGCATCCTTTAGCGCAGCAGTCCAATCGCTTGGCCAGTGCGCCAAGTAGGTCGTCAATATTGTTTTGTACGTTCTGTTTATTTAACAACTGTGTCAAAAGTAAATAAACTTATAGAAACCATATAGAAAGTTCTGGAAACGTTCTACTACCAATATATTGGGATATGGTCCTGTGAAGCTTGTTGTAAAGTCTATATTCCCATGAGGAGGCTTCGAAGTGTGTAGTATCCCCTTCTTTAAGCAAAGAACGATTCGCCACGTATAATAATTTCAACTTTGAAGTTGTTGCAACTTTGCGAGTACAGATAATATAAGGCACCGTTTGGGCCAGAGGCTTTGGGGGTTCCGATTTTGGATTCATGAGCAATGCTGGTTTATATTGCAGAGTTTCAGGACACGGTGCGACGTTTTGCAATAAAATAAATATTATTTCTTTGGTATTTTAAGACATAAAACCGTAAGTATTCAACAACAGGGTGTGGACCTCTAGCTTGTACAGTCAGCATCATAAGTATCTGAACATTTTTTTTAAACATACCATTAAATAAAGAACAACTTCTACATAAAAGTCTTAATTAGTATGCTCAGACCATCATTGGAAGTTACTATAATTTGAAACCATAAATTGAATTGATGTTTTTTTAATCTGATGATGTTTTGTTAATCCCAACGCTTGGCAAGCGGCTTGGGGATCATATTATCGGTGGTGAAGTTACAGAAGACGCTGCTGCCCATATTCAGGACTTTGCCTTAGCCTCTTACGATATCAATGGGAGGAAAAGGGGTGGTCAACTCTAGGCCGGATACCACTCGTCTCCTATATTATATGCCAAATACTGTATCACGGGTTCCGTTTTACCATTACAGCAGCAGAACTCTAAAAATGAAAGGTTATTAGCAAAATTGATGGCGCAAACAAAGAGATCCATTTATTCGGCCAGGTTGATAAGTCCGCGGGATTTCAACGGTAAATAGGTGGCGATCAATCGTCCGCCATGACACGGTAATCTACAGGGCATTGCTCGCCTTAATTACGATTGCCATTTGTTTTTCTCGTTTCTATGTCGTTGGTGATTTGTATGGGTTATAGTGAGCTTGGAATATATACATATATATATCACGTTCGTTTTTTATGAAAAGTTCTATACGATTGTGGGATTTCAATGTAGAATTAGGAAATTCTGGAATTTTTTGACAGTGGTGTTATTTTTATAAGGTGTACCTGAGAGATAGGAATTAGCTTTTATCACGTTAGTTTTTAATGATGATGACGTAGGCTTTTTACATCTAAAGTTCTACAAGACAGTGGGATTTCAATGTATAATTAGGAAATTGAAGATCTTTTTGACATTTTGTCAACGTCATTATTATGAGGTGTTTTAAAATAACTAACGTACATGAAAATATCGCAGGTTAAGAATGGAAAATGTATAACGAGCAGAACGTTATTTAATACGAAAAAGTTTTGAAAAGCTTAGGTGACTTGTCCTGACGTAAAACTGTAGTATGAAAAATAGAATATTAAAAATCTTGATACTTTGAAACAACTTCGCCCCGAAGGACGAAAGACGAGCGATGTTTAGAAACTTTGGATGTTTCGCGGTCGGTTCATTAAACCTACTAAATAAGGAAAACGTTAAGCGCGAGTGTTTAGCTAGACGTTAAGTTTAAATTTATGCAAATTGCCAGAAATACTCAACTTAAAAAATCCAAAATGTAAATGTTAAGCTGTTTTGCCTGATGCTAATAAAAACATAACATCACGCCTGTATTCCCCGAAGGGGTTGGCAGAGGTGCACATATAGCACACCCACATTTCGACAGTTATATTTTTAGGTCCCAATGTAATAGGGGGCGAGCCTATTGCCATCGACCGGGCACAAATCCAGACTCCGTGCTGCTACTGAAAATTACCTAATGGACAAAACCCAGTAATACTTTGCCCGACAAGGGATTCGAACTCAGGACCTCGTGCTCAGCAGTCACGCTTAGCAACCACTAGACCAACGAGGCAGTATCATGGTAATAAATTGTTTATTTATGACATTAAAACATTGGTACATATACGTGCAAAATTACTTATGAGCTCACACTTATAAAATCGCAATAACTTCAGTAAAAAAATGGATTAAAAAGAAAGGTTAAGCAAAGTGTTACTGGATTTTTCAATTATGTAATTCTCAATAGCAGTGAGTCTGGATTTGTACCTGGTTGATGGTAATAGGCTCGCCTTGGAAATTGGAACCTATAATATGTATAACTGGCGAAATGTATACCTACTATACACATCTGCTTTTTGAGGAATATACGCTTATGTTTATATAGGTACAATAATACATACTTTAATATTATAAATGTGAAAGTAACTCTCTCTGTTACAAAGACTAAACCACTGGATGGATTTTGATGCAATTTTTCATGTAAAAAGTATAAGACCAGATACAGGACGTAGCCTACTCAACGCAGGCAAAGTATGGGGCAAAAACTAACAATAAAGTAAGGGGTAACCTCTAAACGTAATTGATTCAAAGTCTTTCAAACAAATCTTATGATTATTTTTATTTATTGAAATATGTTTACCTGTTGTTAATAGCTTTATGAAGTTGTCAAACAAGTAATCGAAGTATTTCAAAGCTTTTATACTGTGTCCTAGCCATGTTGGTTAAAAATGAATACGATAGCTAGAATGAGGATAATAAACTAAGTAATAGTTAGTCAAGTTTATTCAGTGATGATATCAGCTCATTGGAAGGAGTGTTTTTGTTCATATATATTTACTCATATTTACACACTATAATATATAAAAGAAAAAATTAAAACAAAAAAAACAGTTTATATCTTATCTATACATATAAAGTTTTCGTGTCACAGTTTCGTTCAACATTTTTTTTTTCATCCCCCTTAGTGATAAGAGTTTTTTACCTGAAATTCACGCGGACGAAGTCGCGGGCAACAGCTTGTCTTATATATAAAATTCTCGTGTCACAATGTTCGTTCCCGTACTCCTCCGAAACGGCTTGACCGATTCTCATGAAATTTTCTGAGCATATTGAAAAGGTCTGAGAATCGGCCAACATCTATTTTTCATACCCCGGGTCAGCTAGTAATTTATAATACGCATATATTTGTACCCGGTTAATGGCCAAGGCCCGCCCCCTATTATATAGGGCCTACAATATATTTAAATGTATAAATATTAAACAGACCCCCCTTTTTAAGGTGGGTTTTGTTTAATAGTTGCCGTTCATTGTGGTGTTTCCACCATTTTTTCAGTTCTTCGGGCGATGTAGCCTGCTCAGTCTAATATTATTGGCCAAATAAATTAGTCGCGAAATTAAGCATTTAATTAAAATCAATTCAGTGCAAACTATAGTTAATTTATTGAAAATAATAACTATTTCACAAATATTTACAACTTAATGCTAATACAAAATAAAAACAATATTTACAAAAATAAAAAATTAAAAAGCATCAAAGAATTCTGACGACCTGATTAGCGCAGTGGCTAAGTGATTGGACTGCTGCGCTAAGGGTTACGGGTTCGATTCCCGCACGGGGCAAAACTTTGTGCGACCCACAGATGTTTGTCCCGAGTCTGGATGTTTGTGTATGTGATATTTCATGTTTGTGAAACGCACCCACGACACAGGAGAAATTCCTAGTGTGGGGCGACGTTTAAAAAAAAAAAATTCATCCCCATCGATGTCAATCGTAACATAAATCAATTAAGCAAAACAAGATACAGGATAAATTCTAAGTTTAATTATTTTCGTATTAAGTGTCAATATATAACCACTCTTCTAGTAATTACATTAATGCAATATAATTAATTTATAGTTATTATTGGTTTTACCCACACTCGAATTCTTATCGCAAACTGTCTCTAATGGCTCGTCTCGTCTAGTTTTATCAATAACGGTGTTATTTACCTCAATTTAATTTGTTTATTATAACTTGGACTGCCTCGTTGGTCTAGTGGTTGCTAAGCGCGACTGCTGAGCACGAAGTCCTGGGTTCGAATCCCGGGTCGGGCAAAGTGTTACTGGGTTTTTCCATTAGGTAATTCTCGGTAGCAGCACGGAGTCTGGATTTGTGCCCGGTTGATGGCAATAGGCTCGCCCCCTATTACATTGGGACCGAAAAACATAACTGGCGAAATGTGGGTGTACTATATGTGCACCTCTGCCTACCTCTTCGGGGAATACAGGCGTGATGTTATGTTATGTTTATGTTTTTTTTTATTATAACTTGATTTTGTAAACCAGATTTATTAGACTGTATATCCATACTGTTATAAATGGGAAAGTAACTCTGTCTGTCTGTACGTTTCACGACTAAACCGCTGGACGGATTATGATGAAATTTGGCTTGTAGACAATTTAAGACCCGAGAAAGAACATCTAACTATTCAACAAAAGGTTCATGGTTCATGTTATGATGTAAGAAAGATTTTTTTATTATTATATTTGGAAAAATCGTCGTGTCATGGGTGTGTTTCCCAAACATGAAATATCACATGCCTACACAAACACCCAGATTCGGGACAAACATCAGCTGGACAAGGTTGGCACAGGACCGCGGCGGATGGCATTGTTTAAGGGAGGCTTATACCCAGCAGTGGGATATTGAAGGCTGTGGATGATGATGATGATCAGCGGATCACACAAATGTTTGTCCCGTGCGAGAATCAAACCTGCAACCCTTAGCGCAGCGGTCCGCTTAGCTACTGCACCAATAAGATGGAAATAGGGTCGTCAGATATATTGACAGTCATAGTCACTATCCCAATTAATATACATAACATCACGCCTGTATTTCCCGAAGAAGTAGGCAGAGGTGCACATACAGTACCCCCACATTTCACCAGTTATGTTTTTAGGTCCCAATGTAATAGGGGGCGAGCCTATTGCCATCAACCGGATTAGTGCGTTAGTGGAAAAATCCAGTAACACTTTGCCTGACCCAGGATTCGAACCCAGGACCTCGTGCTCAGCAGTCCCGCTTAGCAACCACTAGACCAACGTAATATAATTTAGAGGAAAAATAATTACTTAATACATTATGAGTCGTTTAAGAAGGAATCTTTTCCTTCTCTATTTTTACCTTTAAGACAAAGGAAAATACTTATTGTAAAATATTTGCAGCTCCAAAGTGCATGATGGCGATGTTGGAATGGAATTTTAATTGACGTCATGAAAAAAATAACTCAGATCTCTAAATTCTTGTTTGCGAACTAAGTGTTTATAATTTTGTAGATGTTAGTTGATAGATACCCGATCAGGCAAACCTAGAAGGCGATGGAGGGACAATCTGGACACCTTTGCGGGAAAGACATGGCCGGAAATGGCACTAAAGAGATTTGTGTTATGTGGAGAAATAAAGGGGAGGCCTTTGTCCAGCAGTGGGGTACATTATAGGCTAATAAAAAAAAGATGGATAGATGGATCTCTTTTATAGAGTAATTTGTAGGTATTTTAAACAGGAAGTCTTTTAGCTTCATTTTAAAATTACCAATTGTATTTAGGTTCTTCATGCCCATGGGTAAATTGTTATTTTGACATTGACCCCTGAGTATGTTAAAGTAATCGTAAAACCTATTTACAGTAATAAAATAATTTATTCGTTTAGTGTTTTTGATCAGAACAATATTAATTAGTTCTGTGGTAGATGAAAGCTGACCAATCAAACAACCGTTATCCGGTCACGAGTGTTAACTTAAAACTAATGAGAAATATTCCATTAATTTAAATAATTAAAGCTATTCCATGGTTATTCATTAAAAAGTTATCTAACACCACGCCCGAAGGTTTAGGCAGGCAATGAGTATAGTATAAAAAAACATAACCCTGCTCCTGGCGCAGTCGGGTAAATAAAAGAATAATGACGCGGTTTAGATACCTAGTACCTACAGCTCAAAACCAGAATTCTTATTCATAATTAAACACTTCTTATTGTTTGGTTGAAGTACAAACTAGTGTCAAAGTTAAAACTGTCTGTAGGCCTCTGACATGGTTTTACACACCGTTGAAAAATCTCTCAGGTGTGCCGGTTTCCTTACCATGTTAACCTTCACGGTTTTTGGCAACTGATAACTAATTTATAGTACGCACATGAATTGGAAAAGACATTGGCGCGCGCCGGGGTTTGAACTTGTGAGCTTTGACTTGGCATTCCAACGGTCATACCACTCGGCTATCAGTGTTTTTTAACAATAGTCACACTTATTCTATGCGTAATGGTTTTCCTTACGGGTGAGTCATATAGGAAATGTTATTTCGGGAAATACGCCGGAGGTAGATAAAATAAATTGAAAGAATCATTAATTTTGTTTAAGGTCACAAATAGACCTAACATATAAGTTTTGAAGGGGGAGGCCTTTGTTAAACGGCGGACGTCTTCCGGCTGATGATGATGATGATATAAGGTTTTAGCTTCTATTCATACATGAATAGTTTCTTTTTATTTTAAAGCTGCTGAGAAGTAGTCAATGGAAATACCTAACACTGCCTCGGATTCAAACCCAGGACCTCATGATCAGCAGTCGCGCTTAGCGCGCACTACGCCAACTATGCCCCTATTTATAACCCACGACGGAACATATATTTGTTTCATTTGAACCTGGTGAGTGGTATCCGGCCTAAAATTGACCACCCCTTTCCTCCCGTGGGTGTCGTAAAAGGCGACTAAGGGAAAATCCAGAAGATGGGCAGCAATCTTCTGTAACTTCACCACCAATACTGCGTTCCCCAAGCCGCTTGCCAAGCGTGGGGTTTATAGTAACCCACCCCACTCTGAGGGGGAGGCATTTGTGCAACAGTGGACGTGTTCCGGCTGATGATGAAATGTGAGTGTTCTACATATCTGTGCCTACTTCCTCCGTGAATACAGGCGTGATGTTATGTCATGTTGTTTACTAACAGTAAAACCACTTCTGTATGCGTGACAAGTTAGTAAGACTTGAATTTGTTGGTGATTTTTCCTTATCCTCAAGTTGTACGTGAACAACAAACAGACGGGTATCTACGATCAGATTTAGAATCTATACACGATTTAGATACTGTTATAAAAACGGATTAAAGTATCAAGAAGCTTGTAATTAAATGAGTAATCTGTATCAAGTTCTAATTTATTAGAGACCAGCTGCGCCCCGCAGTGTTACCCGCTACATGTTTTCGGGATATAAAGTAACTTAAGTGTTATTTCCAAGGTGTCAGCTATCTCCATATGAAATTTCATATGTGTGCTGTAGCGGGTAACACCGCGGGGCTCAGCTAGTACAATATATAATAGTTTCTTAAAGCAAATAGAAAATTATATCACATTTAAACGTCTTCGGAGTCTTCTTTTAAGCAAGCAATAACTGTATAAGAAGACTATTTTACATCATTATCGTACACTGTAACTATAAATATAGTGTATTGCGACCTTAGGGGTAAATATGCAATGTAAGTACATTTTCCTGTATATAACTTATATAACTAATCTTAAAAAATAAACAAAATAAAAACATTTAAGTAAAGGCGCATACAAATTTAAAAAATGCCTTCACCAACGAGTTTCAACTTATAAAACAAAAAAGACATTAAACCTACTCATCAACAATGGAATAAAAAACCATAAACAAATGAATTATTATTTTAAGTACCTGGAATGGAGACCCGTAGGCCCTTCGGGTAGATGGCTTCAAGCTTCGCTGGCGGCACCTTATACTGGCCAGCTCCTAACTGCGCTAAGCAAAGCGCTATAGTCACGAGTAAATAAACAGTTGAGCCCGCCATGGCGTCTACACTCGACCACGTTTGGCGGTAGACTGAAGTTCCTCGCTACAGAATATGCGCGTGCGCATCTGTGTAGTGCAGAGAAAAGATTAGATGTGGCGAGTGTTTACAAACATATTTATGTTCTGTTTTATGTGAGTCACCCTTATCGGACTATTTTGAAGTGTTGATTAAATTATTTTTATTTTTGTATTTTCTGTTCAATTAACGCGATGACCTGTAAATAAATAGACATTATTTTTCATTGTTTGAACATAAATACATAAACATAACAACCGGGCACAAATCCAGACTCCGTGCTGCTACTGAGAATTACCTAATGGAAAAACCCAGTAACACTTTGCCCGACCCGGGATTCGAACCCAGGACCTCGTGCTCAGCAGTCGCGCTTAGCAACCACTAGACCAACGAGGCAGTCTAATACAAACATAATTATAAATTATGAAAATAACTTCACTAAAATCAAAATAGGACTTTTTTAGATAAATAATTAATTTAAAAATTGCAAATATAAATGTAAGATCTAAATTGATAAAGGAATCTAATTCGGAATTCGATGGATGCGAGCAGTGACCCGATGGCTCAGTTGGCAGAGCGGCGACACGGTACGGCGAAACTCGCGGGTTCAAGTCCCGCTCGTGTCCATCATTTTTCAAGTTTCCTTTATCAATTTAGATTTCAGCTTAGCATGCATAAAGTCATATAAATGTAAGATCTGTCAAATATTTATTAGTTTTTTCTTAGCTTCTTGTATTCAGCAGCTACAACCAAGCTTAGTCCTAATTTCATTCTCATAAAACCGTACCAAAACCATTCAGAGCATTGTAAATTAGAATGGCCCATTGAAATATTTTACGCATGCGCTTAATGACAGCGAGACCGCAACCCGGGCGCGGCGTCGCGGCGTAATTGTAATTACATTGACAGGCATAGCCGCAGCCGGGAGCCATACATGAACAATATTAAACCACACGCGACCGTTGCTGCATGCCACAAATCTAGCTATTTGCTTCATTTATAGCTTATAGCTCGAATTATGGATTGTTTCGACAAATAGAAAATATTTCTATCTAGTATTTTTTTTACCTGATTAAATTACTGAATTACCAGACTAGATTATGGCAACTCCCCCCCCCCTAACTTAGGGGGGATGCCTTAGTTCAACATTGGACGTCTTTCAGCTGATGATGGTGATGTTTTTTTAAACGTCCACTTACACTAGCAATTTCTCCTGTGTCGTGGGTGCGTTCCACAAACATGAAATATCAAATTCACAAACACCTAGACCCACAAATTTTTGCTCCGTACGAGAATCAAACCCGCAACCCTTAGCGCAGAAGTTCAATTGCTTAGCCACTGTGCCAATCAGGTCGTCAATCGCAATGCTTACGTATAACTGGGAATTTATCGCTTGAATAACCTGGAACTAATACCGAGTGTTAAATTGTGGCAAAAACCACACCATGTATATTCTTACTTTAAGTAGTTAATGTGGTCATCTTTATTTTTATTTTACATCCTTTGATAACACCTATAGGTATGTATAAAGAACAATAGCGAATGATGTCTTACTTTGTACGCACCAGTACCAACTATATACGTCATTTTGACGTTAAAATCATCGGTACTTGCGTGAATTTGTCAACCTTATACCTACTTACAAATCTGGTTAGAAAATTAGTCATATAAATCGTCAGAATATTACAATACCTACACTGCACTGTGAAGCTCGTCGTGTCTAAACATTAACAGCTCTGTGGTTATTACGCGTGATAATGACTACTGGTCACACCGCTACGTCAGACAGTGGCACAGACAGATGACGCGAATTGACCTTACCCTACAAGTTCAATACACTGACTTGACAAACGACATGCACTGTGTATGAAGAAGAATGAAGAATATACGCTAGCAGTCGTGTATAGTGTATGCTCTGCCTTTCATAGTGTATATTATTGACTATTTATCGCAGTTTGTTCAGACATGCACGTCTAATTTCGGACTCAAACAAATGGCTTTATTCACACTTTCAGAGTGTTTTCCCCCTGGAAACGAGCTTCCGTGGGAAACCTGGAAGTCTTTAAACAGAGTTCAGACTAAATTTATATTCCTACTCCTCCTTTTATGATTTATTTCGTTGCGGGTTCTAAGACAGTCGAGTTTTATCTGGGACGCCTCGAGCTTCATTGCCTCGATGGTTCCCAATGGTTATCATTGTAGTTGTGGGCTAGTCCAAAAAAAAACCTCGGGTTGGTCGAAGCAAAGACAACCTCTGCAAGTGGGGGTTCACAAAGAGTTCAAACCTTCAGTACGGCCCGTCTTTCATTTTGTTCCGCGTGTCCTGTAACCTGTACGCCAGAGAAGTTAATGTGGCTAGTGACAACGCCGATTGCGTAGCGCTATTTTGGACCGCTAAATCCTAATTTGCCATTGACCCGCTAAGAATTTTACAGTTATTACTATAGGTAGATACATTCACACGCGTTTTATTTTTTCACGCGGAAGAAGATAAAAGTTACTTTCAAAATTTTAGGTAATTTTATTTTATCTTGCAGATTTATTATAATCTAGTAAACACCTAATTTTCTTATATCAAAAGGCATTAGCACAGATAAGATAGTCTTAACTTTAATAAGTTTTTGAACGTCAAAATACATCATGACCGCTCCGAAAAATGGAGCGAAAAAAGTGGGTCATTTTAGGGGCTACCCATAACATCTGTCTGTATCAGACTACTACACTATACGACATAACATACTGCTAATAATACTAGACAAAGTATTGTATAAAGAATGATACCGAAAATACTAATATTACTAGGTGACCTATATAAGAAGGTTACCTAGAAGAATGATACAAGAAAGATCGGAAGTAACAAGTAAATACATGTAGCACCATAAAATACAACACTTGATTTACGTCTGCAATATACTACAAGTATTCGAAAAGACATGTCGAATAATTACCAGAAGGTTCACTTAGAACAAGGGGAGGTAATTCTGTAAGACTCATGAGAGATTTAAGAATATTTTCCCCATTTTCACCTAATGATTGGTGTATTTATGGTGCTGCCAAGCGTAAATGGGACTGGGCAGGACATGTCTGCCGCATGTCCAATAACTTATGGGCTAAAATTTGCACCGACTGGGTCCCATAAAATATACGGCGCCATCGCGGCAGACCCAGACGACGGTGGCTAACGAGCTGCATGCATACAGGAGAGACTGGTCCATTTAGCACGCGACCGAATAAAGTGGAAAATGAAAGGGAGAACTTTGCCCTGCAGTGGGAAAACACAGGCTGTTAAAAAATGGTGGGTAAAGGTCACACATAGCAATTATTACGTTTACGTAAACTTGGCAGTCAACTGTACTGCAAACTTGCTGACTGGCTCATCCATACACCATGACATGGCGACAAAACACATTGGAACTTTGCCTAGATTTAAATTGCTGTGTATTTGGCATTGACCTTCTGATATTAAGTCTATTGTAACAGTAATATCTTTCGTTCCGTTTTATGTTCATCGAAGACATTTGCATGAAATACCGATGCATAAATAGTTTTGATTACGTTTCAGATTAAGTTTTATGAAGAGACATTGCGAAGCTTAAAAATGTTTTTATTTACATGAATATAGTGTAGTTCACCTATTTGTATGATCTGCCTGTTGTCCGCGATTTTTACTAGGTTCCATAAAGTTCTGAAGTAAAAAGTCTTATGCTGGGTTGCATTAGTGGTTAAAGTTATGGTTTATGTCAAATTAGACGATAACAGTAGAATAGAATAGAAATATTTATTTGCTAGAACATAAGTAATAAGCTGACAATTTCATTTTAAGTTCTGTCGTATTCTACCAGAGAACTGGTGTGCAAATGTTGTAGTAACGCTAACTTTAACATTGACTGCGGCTTGGGTTGCACCACAGATATAGATCTACATAGATAACGCAAGTATCACGATTTGTATTGAAACCAAGCGTGCCGACTTTTTAATACCTATTGTGACGTCACAGCCAAAATTTAGTGACGGGAAATCCAAACCGATTCAAAGACACCGATGCCGCCGATCCCCATCCGCCCAGCACGATTCAAACGATTCAACTGGAGCCGTCCGCTATGATTTTCTCGCTCATACTCATACATTTAGCGGCGACCAACCTAGACGCTTGGTCGGGGTTCGGACACGCGAAGTACATGCATTTGCGTTATCTATGTAGATCTATATCTGTGGGTTGCACCATCGGATTCCTTGGTATAGTTAAAGTTAGTAGGGTTTCCAGTGAAATGAGAACTATATCTTTTTAAATATGGGAATACTAGACTCAAATACCGCTGTCAATTGACAAATTTTGCTGTCATTGTTATGTTAAAATCTGCGAATGTTAAATTTGACTTTAACAATAGCTTTAACCAGCGAAGTTTGGGCGGTTATGGTTACTGTTAAAGTTATGACGTCATCTAACAAATTGTCAAATGGTGTAACTCATTTTTTACCCAACTGGTACTTTAACATGTTTGTTAATGTTAAAATAAGTTCGTGCAACCCAGTCTTACAGTATGCCATAGCCCTTAGCTGAACTCAAAACAAAAAGCTAACAAGGGACATGACAATTTATTCTACCTGTTTATATAAGTCATAGTTTCCAGCATTTGATAATTTTATAGTTGGTGTACATGCAACATTGCAAATTTTAACTTAACGATAACTGCATAGATCAGTGTTTCTATCACGAGTTGAAAAAGTTCATCGAGTCAAGTTTACGACTTTGTACTAGTTGCCATGGCAATAACAATTATATTATATTATTATGAGATAGACATAACATAATATAACATCACGCCTGTATTCCCCGAAGGGGTAGGCAGAGGTGCACATATAGTACACCCACATTTCGCCAGTTATGTTTTTTTAGGTCCCAATGTAATAGGGGGCGAGGCTATTGCCATCAACCGGGCACAAATGCAGACTCCGTGCTGCTACTGAGAATTACCTAATGGAAAAGCCCAGTAACACTTTGTCCGACCCGGGATTCGAACCCAGGACCTCGTGCTCAGCAGTCGCGCCTAGCAACCACTAGACCAACGAGGCAGTCTATGAGATAGAAACGCATGAAAATGTTACAACTAATGGTAGACACACGGAGGAACACATTTGGTTTTATGGTTTCTTGACGACCTGATTGGTGCACTGGTTAAGCGATTGGACTGCTAGGTTGCGGGTTTGATTCCCGAACGGGACAAAAATTTTTGCAATCCACAGATGTTTGTCCCGAGTCTGGGTGTTTGTGTATGTGATATTTCATGTTTGTGAAACGTACCCACGACACGGGAGACATTCTTAGTGGGGGCTACGGATTTCAAAAGATTAAAGAAAAATCATGCCAAGAGTGAGGTTATGAGGTATTTCTGCTATTGATTTTTATATAGTTAAAATTTGTATCTACATACATATATTATACAGTACATACATACACATACATAACATCACGCCTGTATTCCCCGAAGGGGTAAGCAGAGGTGCACATATAGTACACCCACATTTCGCCAGTTATGTTTTTTTTTTAGGTCCCAATGTAATAGGGGGCGAGCCTATTGCCATCAACCGGGCACAAATCCAGACTCCGTGCTGCTACTGAGAATTACCTTATGGAAAAATCCAGTAACACTTTGCCCGACCCGGGATTCGAACCCAGGGCCTCGTGCTCAGCAGTCGGTACATACACAGTAATAGTGTCATAATGGTTTATCTATTACTCAATTAACTTATGATGATTGCAATTAACGCGTGGTCATTGATTAGATTATAATGACTTTAATTAGTTCTTAAATATTAATAGGTGCTATTAAATATAGATATACCTGGTATGTAGTCGACATTATACTTATTCTATTTACATAGATTTCATATAAAATCTGTGCGCCTGTCCGAATTTTAGCCAATAACTGACCTATTACGCAGGAGATATTATAGTGCAGTGAATCTATGCAAATACAGGTGCACTCTTTATACTCCTGTGGAGGAAGGGATATGGACTTCCTACAAAAGGGAAGATCTTCCAACCAGGCGGTGGTATACCTGGTGAGCCGCGGCGCCCCACTTCCCAACTCGGGGCGGCATATATTGCTAGCGAATGTGATAACTTCGCTAGCGCGATGCAGGATTAGCAACGTCACTCGTCCTTCGACGTGTAGATGTCGCTACACTCCTAGTCATAGTTCAATGATTTTTTTGACGACCTGATTAGCGCAGTGGCTAAGCGATTGGACTGCTGCGCTAAGGGTTGCGGGTTCGATTCCCGCACGGGGCAAAACTTTGTGCGAACCACAGATGTTTGTCCCGAGTCTGGGTGTTTGTGTATGTGAATATTTCATGTTTGTGAAACGCACCTACGATACAGGAGAAATTCCTAGTGTGGGGCGACGTTTTTAAAAAAAAAAAAAAAAAAAAAATGGCACAGAGATAAGATTTGACCGATGAGATCAGGCTTTTCATGACCTCTTCAAGCAGGTCATTTTCCTCTGTGAAACGGAGACACCGCTATGTGCAGTGTAGTGTGGCGTCGCGCTTCCACAACGGAGGCTGTCCTGCTTTATGAGTTCATGGTAAGGAGGCCTAATCTCAACCATGAGTTTATTCATGTAAGCTAGCTAGCAAATACGTAAGATATTTGTATGGCAAGCTGTAGTTACCTACGTGACCGATAGATGGAGCCTCTGTATAGTTTGCCAAACAAATTTTAGGTGGTCGTTTGCGAGTTTGGTTGAAAAGCTAATGGTAGTGGTACAGGCTCAGGACCAAGGGTTTGACGAAGTCGCGTAGGCTATACGATATGCGACAATCGTTAATAATTTACCTACTATACATACTTAAATATTTGGTAGAAAGAAAACAATTTTTTTAAAGAGTAAGTCGTCGTCATAGAAACGAAATTTTAGAACCGAGCGAGTACATTTGACGTTTTGTAAGTGCTGTTTTCTAATAATATGAAATATAACTATGAAAAATTTTGGCATATTTTTTGTGAAAATTTTCTATATAACTGGCAACTTGCCTAAGAAGTGATCTATCCATTCCGTTTAACATTATACCCTATAACTCATAACAGGATACCGTCCATTCATATTAATGTTAAAATTACTTTAAATGAATTATTTTTATCAAAAACTTTTAAACTATTTTGAGTTGCACATCGACAATCGGATGTCCGTTCTATATTTTATGCTATTTTAAACTCATTTTTTTGCCAAAGAATTAGCATTGCCATTCAACGTGGCAATGCTGCCAGTCTTTTGGGCACGTTATCGGTTGACATCGATGGGGATGAATTTTTCGATGCTTTTTAACTTTTTATTTTTGGATATATTGTTTTTATTTTGTATTAGATTTAAATTGTAAATAGTTGTAAAATAGTTATAATAATCAAATTAAATTAATAAACTCTATGATTGATGATGATGATTCGAACCCAAGGGCGTCGTGCTCAGCAGTCGCGCTTAACGACCACTAGATCATCAAGTCATGCTTTGCACGTAACTTGAATAAATTGCGTTAAAAAAAATCCAAGGATGCCAACAAACTTCCATACCGACTAAAAGCTAAGTAATAATAATAATAACAACCAGATTGGCGCAGTGGCTAAGCGATTGGACTGCTGCGCTAAGGGTTGCGAGTTTGATTACCGCACAGGGTAAAAAATTGTGCGAACCGCAGATGTTTGTCCCGAGTCTGGGTGTATATGTGATATTTAACGAAGTGTGGGGGGGGGCCTTTATTTTATAAAAAAAAATATGTTAGAGTTTCAGAATAATACAGCTGGTGTCTGTACTAGTTTTTAAACCTGTATGACAAATCACCAGGCACATACATACATACATACATGCATAAAGTCAGGCCTGTTTCCCTGAGGGGTAGGCAGAGACCACGGATTTCTATTTGCTAACAAACCAGGCACAAAGCTACTAAAACGGTACAAATCTTAAAGCGAGAAATATAAAGAACGGAGTAGTTTACATGTGGATTGTTTTGGGAAATGAGGTCCTTTCTCACTGTAAGTTTGTGTATACTAGAGTAAGTATATGAAGGTATTATATTTATCAACCAGTAAAACATAACATCACGCCTGTATTCCCCGAAGGGGTAGGCAGAGGTGCGCATATAGTACACCCACATTTCGCCAGTTATGTTTTTCGGTCCCAATGTAATAGGGGGCGAGCCTATTGCCATCATCCGGGCACAAATCCAGTTTCCACGCTGTTACTGGGAATTACCCAACGGAAAAACCCAGTCAAACTTTGCCCGACTCAGGATTCGAACCCAGGACCTCGTGCACAGCAGTCGCGCTTAGCAACCACTAGACCAACGAGGCAGTCAAGCAGTAAAGTATTATCATAATTAGATTACATTAGCTCGAAGCTCACCGCGTTATTAATATTGATTATTTACTTATCTCGATGATAACCTGAATTTATTTATCGGTAGACTACTGACGGTACCTAACTAGCGTCATAAGCGTTAAGTGGATGGGACGAGCGTACGCGCATGCGTACTAAAAATCCCTACTAATATTATATACGCGAAAGTTTGTAAGTATGGGTGGATGTTTGTTACTCTTTCATGTAAAAACTACTGAATGGATTTTAATGAAATTTCACACACGGGCTACTTTTTATCCGGAAAAATGTAGCGGGTAACACTGCGGGGCGCAGCTAGTTAAAGATATTTTAATGTTTATAATATTCAGGATTGCGTAAAATTGTGCAAGGGGGTTCGAATCCCGAGTCGGGTAAAATTTTATCGGCCTTTTTTTTGTTGCCGGTTGTAGCCCGGTTAATGGCAATAGGCTCGTCCCCTATTACATTAGAACTTATTACACAACTGGCGAAATGGTGTACAATAGTGCGTCTTCGCCTACCCCTTCGGTGAATACAGGCGTGATGTTACGTTTATTTGTTTAGGTTATTATCAGTATTACGTTCTGCTTTCCCGTTAGTGAATCATATGCGTGAAGGTTGTTCGGTTAAGGTTAACTGTTAAACAAACGAGTATCGATCCGTTACGTTTTATCTCGCGGTTCACGGGTACTGCGATAATGGTAACCTAAGTATATTTAATTAGAGAGAATAACTAAATTTCAATTCTCGAAGTGTGAGACTCGTGATACCTACTAATAATTTGCAAGTTTAATATCCTAGTTATACAATCGGGTTCTCTCAACTTCCAGTCAAATATGGGTGTCTGCTGATTAAAAACATACAATGCTCTGTAACGTATATAAATCTCTATTAGCACAGGTTTCGGAAAGGACGATTTACATGCTGTGTAGCGAGTAAACGGCTTTTACATGATCCTTTATGCAAAATAAGTTATGTATGTGTCATTTTGGTTGGTGTAGCATGTTGGCCGTCGTAGCTATGTTGGCTGTCGTAGCAATATTGGCTCTCGTAGCAAAGTTGGCTGACGTAGCATGTTGGCCGTCGTAGCATGTTGGCGGTACAATTTTAAACCAAGGATTTAATTATACCTGTCAATAGACTTAATACGGGGTTTAGTTAATGCCGGTATGATCCTCGTTTAAGATTTACAGGATAGGTGTCTATTCTGTTACTAACATAGATTATAAGTTGTGTGTATTACTAACATCATAATTATGGATCAAGGTCTGAAATAAAGTTTATTTTATTTTATTTATTTATTTATATTCCAAATGTTAATCATCATCAGCCCGTTGCAATCCACTGCTGGACAAAGGCCTCTCCCAAGATACGCTACAGAGCCCGGTCTGATGCTTTATACATCCAATCTGTCTTAATAGACATAAAGAAACGTTAAACAACATGCCAGCCTCGTTGGTCTAGTGGTCGCTAAGCGTGACTGCTGAGCACGAGGTCCTTGGTTCGAATCCCGGGTCGGGCAAAGTGTTACAGGGTTTTTCCATTAGGTAATTCTCAGTAGCAGCACGGAGTCTGGATTTATGCCCGGCTGATGGCAATAGACTCGCCCCCTATTACATTGGGACCTAAAACATAGCTGGCGAAATGTGGGTGTACTATATGTGCACCTCTGCCTACCCCTTCGGGGAATACAGGCGTGATGTTATGTTTTATGTTAAACAACATGCTTTTTCCAAATCGTTATTGGGGTGGGAAAACCCATTTTGAACAAACTGTTCGTGTTACAAATTGTACCGGTAATGCCCGAAGCTCACGCCACGGCACATGCTCGACATACTCGACTTTACCGGGAATAAATCGAACCAATGATAGTTCCAGACCCCTTACCATGAACTCTGAAAGCAGGACAGTTTATGTCGTGGAAGCGAGACGCTGTTACGTGCAGTGTGATGCGGTGTCTCGCTTTCACTCAAGGGTTTATGGTAAGAGAGCTGGTAACCTTATAAACTATAAATCATTTGACAAACTATGTCTATACTTTTGTTGGACAATTAATGTATGTCATAAAAAATATCATGTACCTTTTTAAATTAATCATCATCAGCCGGAAGACGTCCACTGCTGAACAAAGGCCTCCCCCTTAGAACGCAACAAAGAACGACAGCTTGCCAACTCCATCCACCGGTTGCCCGCAATTCTGACGATATCGTCGGTCCATCATTTAAATTAATAAATAAAATAAATAAATGTAATGAAAAAATGTAGCGGGTAACACCGCGGAACGCAGCTAGTATAAACTAAAATTCTGGTTAAGTTGTATATTGTGAACGTGGGTGTACTACACAGCTCTGTCTCACCCTAAATACAGTGATATTATGTATTATTATGTTATAATATTGAAATAACTTTCCATAAAGTCTCGCGGCGTCAAACAAACAGTGTTCAATGTCCAGTGTAAGCTTCACTTCAGCGTAATTTGATGACCAAACAAGCACTCATGTTGGCGCTGCGTAAGCTCGTATCCCGCGTTTGGTTTCAAAAATTTACATACATGCAATGTTCATGTTTTGTGGATCAACATCTGTTTGCTTGCGACTTGTTCCATGTATTTATAATGGCGTTCCCCTAAATAGGAATGGTTGAGACACGTGTGGAGGAACGGAATTTGAAGAAAATATATTATATTATTTATGAAGAACCCTTCTTGTATGACTTTATACTATTACTAGCTGCGCCCCGCGGCACCTGCTACATTTTTTCGGGATAAAAAGTAGCCTAAGTGTTAATCCAGGGTGTCAGCTACCTGTATATGAAATTTCATCAAAATCGGTTTAGCCGTTTGAGCGTGAAGTGGTAACAAACATGCAAACACACGCACAAACTTTCGCCTTTATATTAAGGTAGGTACTTTAGTGTTAATGCTATTTTGCTAAAGGATATTTGTACTCCTGTTATTATTGTTAAATTATATTAATATTGTTTCCACTTGCTTACTATTCATGGGTAAATTATAATATTAAAAAAGTTTCAATATATATTAATTAAACTTTTTATTCAAACGCCTTATTTATGCTTTACTGGATTCCAAAGTTTACTAATTTAAATATTTTCGTCGCGAAAATAATTAATTGCGTATTTACCTGTTTTAATGAAAAAGGGAGTTATGGATTCATGTATTTTTTGGATAAGGATTTAAATTGTACTTAGGTAAAATAATTTATCTACCATGTAAGGACATTCTATTCCTGAACTCAAAACCAGAGTGACGTGTTCGCGAGTATGAGAGGATTATTCTTGTCAGAATGTCTGAAGTTCTGTGAGAGAGTTTAACGAAAGGGTTATTATGTATATTTTTACATTGTTAATGAGTTGTTTTTTTGTTTTATATTTCTACGTGTTTATGTTGAATAGTGTAATTGGCTACCCGTTCTATTCTAATAAATAAATAAATTCGGTCTACCTAGGCAAGTGGTTACAACTTAACGAATAGATTGCTTTATGCACGACTATTACATAAAAACATAACATAACATCACGCCTGTATTCCCCGAAGGGGTAGGCAGAGATGCACATTATTTACTTTTAGGCAAGCCTATTGCCATCAACCGGGCACAAATCCAGACTCCGTGCTGCCACTGAGAATTACCTAATGGAAAAACCCAGTATCACTTTGCCCGGCCCGGGTTTCGAACCCAGGATCTCGTGGTCAGCAGTCACGCTTAGCAACCACTAGACCAACGAGGCAGTCTACTATTACGTATACCATGACATATTTCAACAGTGGCATTTACCATGATCATCATCAGCCCGTTCCAGTCCACTGCTGGATATAGGCCTCTCCCAAAGTACGCCACAGAGCTCGGTCTACTGCTAATCTATTATATACTAGCTGCGCCCCGCGGTGTTACCCGCGACATTTTTTCGGGATAAAAAGTAGCCTATATGTTAATCCAGGGTATAATTTATCTACATACCAAATTTCAACCAAATCGGTCCAGCCGTTTATGTGTGAAAGAGTAACAAACATCCACACATCCATACATCCATACATCCATACTCACAAACTTTCACATTTATAATATTAGTAGGATAGTAGGATGTCAATACCATATATTTTTCATTCTATTTGATTTCTCGTTTAGCGTTTTGAACTTTGTCAAGAGCCTGTTTATTGACAGATGAAGATGTATTATAAACGTGCAAAGAAATATTAACGACACACGCAGCTTAGAGATTGGACTGTCACGCTGTTCGCAGCTGAAAATATCGACTGTAGGTATAGGAAAAGTACTCATTTTACTATAATAACTTTCGTGAGTGTTATCCATATTATTTACTGTATATTCCTGTTATGCTCACGGGTGTATTCGGGAATGCCCGACTAGTGAATAAGGGTTCCGTTCGAGTCCGAAACTAGTTGAGCATTTCCGAATACACACCTGAGTATAACCGGAATATACAGTAAAAAGTACTCATTATCTTTATTGATTTAAACATTGCCCTACTTACTACTACTTACCTTTACTATTTTCTTTAGCGGGTGAGATTAAGACATGAAATTTCATAAGCACAAACTCTCAAACTCGGGTCAAACGTCGGTCAGCGAATTAGCCGAAATCTAGCCATAGTGCCAATTGACGTGAGTCGTCGAAACTTAGTCAAGTTGTCTCCAACTTCACTTAGTTACTGGTCAAGCTAAACTTACTTAAGACTTACTATAGGATACATAGGCCATGTACTGTAAACATTGCGAGATTTCCTGGAAAAAAAAGTCATCCTTCGTTTCAATGTCATCTGAGTTCAGGAGCAGGTAAATTTCGACCAAAATGATGATTGCCGATTGTCCATCACAAGCTCCGTTTGAGTTCGAAATAGTCAGGCATTCCCGGAAACACCTAAAAAAATAAGAGAAAAATAATTAACCACCGCAAAAGTTATAAGAACATTGAAGGTCATGTTAGATCAGGGCCTACTATGCAATTTAATTTCAATTCTAATGCAAGGCCAATAAACATTAAAATGGTTTAATGATTCAGCTTTCAGTAGAAAAACATAACTGGCGAAATGTGGGTGTACTATATGTGCACCTCTGCCTATCCCTTTGGGGAATACAGGCGTGATGTTATGTTATGTGAACTGAAACTAACAACGCAGGAAAATTTATTTTCTCCAAAGCGTGGTCACCTCAGAATCTCTGGCCTGTGCTAGGCTAGTCCGAGACAAAGACCCAATTACCTTGCGAATAGCCTTCAGTATTAATTCGGGAAATGCACCGATGTAAACTAAACGTACCCACGTTGAATAGACATGTCTATCGACCGTGAAATTGGTTACACACGAGGACGATGCTACTAGTGTTGCTAGAGATAGGTCCTAATCTTCCCTGGCGTCCTCTTCTTGTCGTATGGATCAACCTGGTGTCAGAGTTTAAACCACCTGTATCCTATTTAAACCATATTTTTTAAAGGAGCAACCTTTGGAGTTTCTTGCCGGTTCTTCTCAATTGGAATGACATTTTGGAACCGTGCAACTAGCATACTAAAGTTTCATAAGCGCCTGTAATAGGTTTACATAAAAAAACATTTTGAATTTGTAGGCACTTGTCATGGCTTTACGTACCGTTGAAAAATCTCTTAGGTGCGCCGGATTCTTCACGTAGCGTTTCTTCACCGTTTTAGCAACTGATAACTAATATATAATGTGTAACACTCCAAGAGGGAGGCCTTTGTTCAACAGTGGACGTGTTCCGGCTGATGATCATGACATGAATTCGAAAAGGTGGTTGCCGAACTTGCGACCTTTGATTTAGCAGTCCCATGGTCATACCACCAGGCCATTAGTGCTAGATCCGGCTTTAATGCCTTGTAGGTATACGTCGTTGTTATATTATATAACAGAAACTTAAGTGTAGGCCTACTTTGTTTAAAGCACATTAATAATTATAACACTTTCAAATCACTAAGGCTTTATCCCTCTCAATTTTAACGAACACTTAGAAAGATCTTTGGAAGCGGCTTAAGTATAAATCCTGTGTATTAATAGGGGTTCGCTAAACAAGAGGTGGCCTTACGGTGGCCTCGCGACACCCAAAAAAGGAGTAACAATATATGACTTTTTGATTCAAATTTGCATGTTGCCCATGCTATAAGCTTAAAACTAAATTGATAAAGGTAACTTGAAAAATGAGTTACAGTTAGCAGAGCGGCGCCACGGTACGGCGAAAGTCGCGGGGACGCGTCCCGCTCTTGTCCATCATTTTTCAAGTTTCCTTTATAAATTTAGAAGGAGTCTTATATTTTAAGGGTTGTATGTAAGTATTATGTACACCCTACATAAAACTCGCGACTTTAAAAACATCTGCATTGATACTGTATTTTAGTCAGGAGTAGGCAGAGGTGTACCTATAGGTCACCCACATTTTACCAGTTATGTTATATGCCCCAATGTACAGCTTCATTCCATTTCGCTTCGAAATCCATATTCCTGTATACATTTTGCCATGATTATTTATTGCCTTCAAAGCATTTCGCCAGAGATTGCAAATTTTAATCTAAGATGGGCAGATGGTACTGTTTCAGTCTGGAAACTTCCTTGATACTGTCAAACGTGATTGGAATACACATTCGCCGTCATATTATATTGATGAAGGCTGCAGCCGTTTTATTTTTAACATAACATCACGCCTGTATTCCCCGAAGGGGTAGGCAGAAGTGCATATAAAGAACACCCACATTTCGTCAGTTAAGTTTTTAGGTCCCAATGTAATAGGGAGCGAGCCTATTGCCATCAACCGGGCACAAATCCAGACTCCGTGCTGCTACTGAAAATTACCTAATGGAAAAACCCAGTAACACTTTGCCCGGCCCAGGATTCGAACCTAGGACCTCATGCTTAGCAGTCGCGGTTAGCAACCACTAGACCAACGAGGCAGTCCATACTAATGGACATGACATACTAAATGTTCAGGACATGAATAAATACTAAACTAACAATTGTATTCTAAAATTCTTTTGTGGATAAATATTCTGAATTCTTGAGCAGAGACCGAAAAGAAGTGGATGTCTTCAAAGATCTTGTTATATTGGTTGCTAAGGCGACGTAGGGGTGCCCGCAAGCTGGCGTTTGTACAAGAACTTACTGCGAATAAAGGTCTTGCACGCACCCCACGGCATATCCTTGTTCCTGGTACTACATAACTAATTTTGAGACCGTCTGGGTTAGTATGAACTTGCATTGCAGCTTTATTTATTTATTAATAATTTAATATGGATTACCAACAGTTGTTACAGTAATAATTTCACTATATCACTGCACAACCAATTATAGTAATAAGAAAATTCACTAATACCATTTCAATATACTTACTTGCCTATGCAAAATTTTATATGTATATAATTATAGTTTTATTATATACATAATATAATAGTAACAATGTTTTAGGTCCCAATGTAATAGGCGGCTAGCCTTTTGCCATCAACCGGGCACAAATCCAGACTCCGTGCTGCTACTGAGAATTAGGTACCTGATAGAAAAACCCAGTAACACTTTGCCCGACCCGGGATTCGAACCCAGGGCCTCGTGCTCAGCAGTCGCCCTTAGCGACCACTTGACCAACGAGGCAGTTTTATTTTTTTATTTTATATATTTGGAAAAATAAACAGTTATACATTAAAATCCTATCATCATCATCATCAGCTATCAGCATCAACAAAGGCCTCCTCCTTAGAAAACCACAATGAAAGACAGCTTGCCAATTGCATCCACCGGTTGCCCGCAATTCTGACGATATCGTCGGTCCACCACACCACAATTTATTTGTCAATTTCTTTAATTTTGTTTTGTCAACGATGTTACAAATATACCGCTACAAAGAAAAGTTTGAAATTACCTACATTCAGTTCTCGCCGCTGTAGGTACCATTGAGAACTAGTTCCCTACGGAGCAACAATGCAAGTCTACCAAGAATCTGCTCTATAGCATCGTCACAATGTCTTTACCGCTCGAAGTCTTTGCAAGCTTGTAATACCGCACTGACAGACGCAGAACAACTTATCTTACGTTTCTCGTTTTAAAAACTATAAATCTTGAAACCCATAACTTTCCCCATAATGTACCAGAAAAAATATGGTTTCAGAACAAACATTAATTTAGCATTTCAATGCGAAACGTAAATTTCAACTGACTGCAGAACTGTGAAAAAACTGTTTGAAACGAAGCAGAAACTTCTGTTCTAAGTCATTTTGAGCCAATCCACATACTTCACTAAATAATTGTTATGATTTAAACGAATATGTTATAAATTCTACAACCGATAGGAATCTTCTTTTACTCCGAAGATAACCGTAACTAAACAAAGGTGTGAATCAATAAACGTACATAGGTATCTTATGGATTAACAAGCACGGCTCACTGATCCAGAAAGTTACCCATTCAGTGAGTAAACTTTGTGTGTTAAAATATGTAACAAGAACAAGCTAAAATAACTCGTGATTCTGCTCACATTAGAGAAGAATACTCGAGCCATTCATAAAAAACACACAATTAGTGGCATTTAAAAGAGCACTAATCTCATAATCCTCGATGCAACAAGTAACCGCCCGCCCAAGCGGCGCGGAGGGAGCCGATGGCGGCCGATGACGACTCGACGCTTTAGTATCGTCGCGACCATGGCTACGGACGGACGTACGAAGCGCTCGCAGTCGATATGCGCTCCCGCCTCCGCGAGTATGGAAGCCCTCGCGGCGCCCATGGAGACCACGCCGGCGCCGCGGCGCAGACCGGCGGCGCGCTCGCAGTCCGCCAGGATCACCGGCGGCCGCTCGGTACGCCACCGGCGCCAGCAGCAGCAGCAGCAACTGGACAGGGAGACCAGGACTCGGTACAGTTCCGAGCCTCGCCTGGCTGAGGCCGAGACACCGCCGCAGGTGCGGAGGCAGGCCTCGGCCCGACGTCGACCGCCGCCGGGACAGCACAACCAGCCGCGACGCTCCAACGCGTTCCTGGACGTGCCCAGGACCACGCACCAGCCCGAGGAGGAGCCCGACGAGGACTCGTACCGGCTACGCACGTTCAACATCACGCAGAAAGGAGGTCAGTGCTAGCCGACACGTTCGTTCACCCTCAACTATATTTACACGCGTGAAAGTTAGTGTAACGTCTTTTTTTAATTCGACTTCGAAACGTAAAACTTGGCAAATGGCCTGCTTGACTTTTTGCGATGAGTTTTGAGTGTTCTACAGCCGAAAATTTGCCTAAGACTTACCCGGAAGAAGTCATAGTCGGGTAGACGTGCGTTTTAGGAAAAACTGGGTTAAAAAATGATCGTTAAATATTTTTGTGTCATCGTGAATCGTGTTGAGCAGCATTTACGAGGCCACTATAAATCAAGATACAAGAACGTTGGAGTTTAATTTTGTGGTATAAATAAATCGGGACGCACGATGAACACGCGAAAGTACGCTTTATCGACGTTTTAACTTTTGAAAACACGGCATAACGCGAGCGGATCCGCAATCTTCGATGGACTACAAAGAATATCCGTTGAGCTTTTGAGTGCGGCAAACAGCAGAGCACGTCAAAGTGGTTGAGGTTTTCTTGGTTCTCCAGTAGTTGGAAGTTTTATCAAAATGGCGCGTTTCCGTAAACAATGGAACGTCGCATCTGTTTAGCATAATGCATATTGAATAGGCAGCGCCGGGGGACAATGTCTGTTCATCGTCCGTGTCTAGATAAAACAACAGGCGGCCGATATTATTACGTATTAGATAGACGTCTGTTATGTTAGATCAAACGCATCTCTACAGGGAGCTTTCATCGATATGTTTTATTAAAGACGAGAATCGATCATATGGATGTGTTTTATCGATGAAAATATACTGCTTCAGTGACTACCTATTAATTTGAAGGAACATTTATATACAATATTTGTTGGGAACCTTAATAAAGGTCCTTTCGACTCACTTATAAAGTGTAGTTACTTGAGATAAAGTTTTTACTAGCTTTAGAAACTAGAGGTGAATTTTAGTTTTATTCTGCGGTGGAAAGTAAGTTTGCCAGTTAGTCGGCGTCTCGCGTAATTTGTTGAAGGTCAGACTGGGGAAAGATACACTCATAGTAACTACGGCATCAAACGTTAACTTTCCGGTAATTTGGAAGTCTCTTACGTGGTTGTGGTGAGTCATAGTAAACTTAAAGGTTATTGGGCAGACTTAGGAGTTTCCAAAAGAAATCTAGCTATAGCGTTATTAATTAATATTTATGTACATGGCTTAATATGACTGATTGCCAAATAGCTATATGTAACTTTTCATTTATGTTCTTTGATTAACAAATGACTATTTCAGCTCCAACTTTTTTAAGTAACATAACATAATATCACGCCTGTATTCAGTATTAGGCAGAGGTGCACTTTTGCATTTTAGGTGCATTTTTTTAAGTACTTATTTTATTTTTATTTAAGAACAGAACATCGCCCCACACTAGGATTTTCTCTTGTATTGTTGGTGCGTTCCACAAACATTAAATATCACATACACAAACACCTAAGAACAAACATCTGCGGATCACCCAATTTTTTGTCCCGTGCGGGAATCGAGCCCGCAATCCTTAGCCACTGCGCCAATTAGGCCGTACAATTTAATATTTACTTTATCAGCCCTCTCTGCTTACCCCACAACAGCTACATTTCAATACGTTTGAAGCCGACGTCGTTTCCTTAATAACAAAATTAATGAGTTCAAAAAACTCCAAATACTCTGAAATCTCGACGAGAAAAATGTTAAGGAAAAATACTTTCATCTTAATTGGACATTGGCGGTTTACATGCCTCATTTTTGGCTACGAAAAAACGGGAAAACATTAATACCTTTTTTACATCTACTCTCTAACTTATAAGCAATGATTTAACGTACTTTAGTGAAATAAGTATCTATTATTTACAGTTTAATATACCTATAATAAAGGCGAAAGCTTGTGAGTGTGTGCGTGTATGTATATTACATCTTGCGTAGTTGACATCACCAATCAATTGAGATACTTTTTTTGGTTGTCAAAACGCTATTCGTCTAGAAACCTTAGGTTAATTGACATCACTAGTTAGCAAAGTCAATTAACTTTCTTCTCTATACGAGAAGAGGCGTTTGCCCTACAGTGGAACAGTTATAGGCTGTTGAGAAGAATAAGAATATTTATTGGCATGAAATGTGTTACATAGATGTTACATGTTTAAATAAGTCTGACATTTCGCCAAACAGGTATGCAATTTTTGTGCAAGCATGCAAAATGTACATAGTATAACTAAGCTTTAAATACAATTAAACACATAAAACATAAACATAACATCACGCCTGTATTCCCCGAAGGGGTAGGCAGAGGTGCACATATAGTACACCCACATTTCGCCAGTTATGTTTTAGTTGTAGCCCGACCCGGGATTCGAACCCAGGACCTCGTGCCCAGCAGTCGCGCTTAGCAGCCACTAGACCAACGAGGCAGTTCTTTAAATACAATTAAATAACAAAAATTCATAATTTAACATTTAGTAACATATACATATATACCAATATAAAATGAGTTAGGTAGGTACTTATTATATATATTATTATAGATTTTAGTTCATCGCGTTATCTCTAGGTGGCCTTCTGCTCGTTGCCATGGAAATAACAAATGTTTTCGAAATTTAAATAACGTGACGTTTTCAAATTAGCTACAATTTATTTTACCGAGAAGTTCGGGTCATTTTGTGGAAATAAATCATTTGGATTGCCTGAAGTGGGAATAGGAAATGGATATTGGTTTGAGAGCAGTGACGCGTTTAGTAAAATACGTGGTGGAGTTGAGTAACGTGGTAAAAATACTAATATTAAAGTAGCACTGATTGGAAGCTCATGGGAACATTCAAAATGGTCAAACCATTTAATTTCACTAAGTCAAAAAATCGACTGATATTATCAATCATTGTAGTTACATACTTTTCATAATTATGCGATTATAATTATCTTACTCATTTTTACTTTAAGCTTTACTACATCGATTTACTTTCGCTACAAACATTCATGAAGTTTTTACTACAAACAAATTGTTAAGGTTACTGAATGAGACACACATACATAAACGATATAGATACATACATAATGTCACGTTAGTTTCCGAGGGGTAGGCAGAAACCACGATGTATTTTTGCTACGATCCTGGCATACTTCTTTCGGACAGCTTCGATTAATGAATTTTTGTAATTAATTGAATGTTTTTTATTATAAAAAGATACCATTACAATCAACGAACATTAGTCAGCCCCATAAAAGTACGTAATTGCCTAAATAGCGAACTCTCCAAACCGAATTTCAGCAGACAAATAACTTTCAATCAAATTTGAAAACTCTTCTGAATATTTTAATTTAATTTGTTATGGCCCAGAATTGCTAAAGTTCACGTTCCAATTATGTGGTATAAAGGGAAATGATGGGATCCAATTAGATGACTAAACTATGTTAAGTTACGGGTTACGCGTTAGGCCGCGGTTGGAAGATCACTTGGAATAGTTTGGACAGATCTTATTGTTGGTCGCCATTGTTGAATATACTAATTGTAGACGACAAACTTTGGGAACCGGTTGTTTTGATGGCAGTAGACTATATCCCATCCATCGTATAACTGAAGGTATTCATAGAACAATTTGGTGATAAAAAAAAAATTATGTATGTGTATATATTATCTCCGTCTAGGTCTTCCTCGCTGTCGTCTCCCTCGTTAAGGCGTCCAGACAGATGTTAGTTTCGCCCATTGTTCGTCTGCCATACAACAGACATGCCCAGCCTAGACTAGAAGCCATATTATATTAAAAACAAATACCAATTTCGTCTAAGCTTATTGGTATCATTTTAAAAACAATTGAAGATTGTAACTTAATATTTTCATTCTATTATTGAATTAATTATGTCTTGAAGTTTTTGAATTCGAAATTTTATCGATTAATGTTGGTTTTGCTAACTTTTTAAGAATTTTTTATTTCAGTTCGAATTTCAGCAATATTTTGCTTTTAAATTAGCGTGAAGCTAAAGGCTAAAGCTAAAATGGCTTTTACTATGACCTTACCCTGTGAGGCATTTTCTACATTAACAATAAACTATTGCCTTTGCGATCAGAATAATAAATTGGGTACCGGTTATCGATAGTGTAACAGGATAAGCTCAACCTTAGATCTCTTCAGATATTTTCCAGAGAATATGAATTACTAATACTTACCAATGAAAATTATATTCGCACAAAACTGAATTACTGTAGTACCCAAAGGGGTAGGTAGTAGTGTACCTAGACATCCTCATTTTGTCAGTTGTATTATTGGTCTTAATGTGTGAGCCTATTGCCATCAATCGGGCACAAATCGAGACTTTTTGCTGCTATTAAAAATTACCTAATAGAAGAACCCAATAACACTTTGCTGGATGGATTCAAACCCAGGACCTCAGGCTCAGTAGTCGCCGTCACCGACCAAGGCAAGGGGAATATCTCAACAATACTAATGTGTTTAAACCCTCGCTACGCCGGGATATTCAGAGTTGCTATTATAAATCTTGTCGGTTCCCCTTCTAATGGAGTACGGTCATACATCTAGGAAGTTAAAACAAATAGAGCTGTCAGCTGTTAAAAGTTCTTCCCAAACATGTTCAGGGCATAAACGTCTGAAGTTTTGGAACCGATTTGCGAAGTTGAAGTGTTAAAACTGGGCAAGAACCGATTTGACGTTTTTATATACATTAATAGCCTCCCTAGGTAAGTGGCAGAACGCATAGAAAGTAAATAGAATGCTAAATGTATGGGGGATGACCTGATTGGCGCAGTGGCTAAGCGATTGGACTGCTGCGCTAAGGGTTGCGGGTTCGATTCCTCCACGGGGCAAAACTTTGTGCGAACCACAGATATTTGTTCCGAGTCTGGGTGTTTGTGTATGTGATATTTCGTGTTTGTGAAACGCACCCACGACACAGGAGAAATTCCTAGTGTGGGGCGACGTTTTTTTTTTATAAAAAAAAAAAAAGTCGAGATAAAAACATCCCCACATATTCTAAAATTAATATAAAAAAAGTCTGCATGAAAATTCTTAACATAATGAAGCCAAAAACTTAATAACATTGTATTCTTCCGAACGACGTAGCTAACGTTACAATACCATAAGGATATTTTGAGAACGCGCACACCAGGCTTTATTAACTTACCTGAAAGCTGTAACAAAATAAACATAATGGAAGAATGAAATACATAGAATATACTTTAACACATGTAACAGAATAACGACAAAAAAAGGCAGCGACATTCGAACCTGAGACTGCCAAAATCAATGAATCTGAGCGTGCCATGAATAGAGGATTCGCTCCAATGAGATTGGTGAGGACTGGGCCAATTTAGCTGATAAAACCACCCGCTTCAGGCTGAATTCTGAACATTCTAGGGTAGAAACCCTCATGGAATTCTCTTCAAACAAAAGCTATTTTCAACTATCAACAATTGCTATGATAACCGTATTATGCCAAAGCCAATATTTGTGCGATCTTACGATGTTTAAATCAAAAGATTCTCAAAAAGGTGAAGGTAAATAATATCGCTTATTTTAGACAAAATCTGTAGCTGTACTACTGCTAGACTAAGTAAACGTATAATAATAATAAAAACATAAGTTTCCTAGTACTGGTAAAACGGGGACGGCCTTGTTGGTCTAGTGGTTGCTAAGCGCGACTGCTGAGCACGAGGTCCTGCGTTCGAATTCCGGGTCGGGCAAAGTGTTACTGGGTTTTTCCATTAGGTAATTCTCAGTAGCAGCACGGAGTCTAGATTTGTGCCCGGCTGTTGGCAATTGGTTTGCCCCCTATTACATTGGGACCTAAAACATAACTGGCGAAATTTGGGTGTACACCTTCGGAGAATACAGGCGTGTTGTTATGTTATGTTTATGTTATAGTAAAGTGGGGTAAATAGAAGAAAACTTTGGAAGTAATTTTATAGTAAAAAGAGTATATATACCTTGACTGCCATGCTGCAGACACAATTGGTTTTTATTGTTCCCGGGTCACATCTGACCCGCGTGGCTTTTAAATACTTAAGGACCCTATACAACAATCTAGTCATTTTTGACTACTACTGTAATAAATGACTTTAAGTGTCATTTTTGCATGTTGCCCATGCTAAGCTTAAATACCGGGATCCCACTCGTGTCCAACATTTTTCAAATTTCCTATATCAATTTCGATTACTACTGTTATAATTTAATGTTAAAATCAATTGCAAAGTTTTGTTTCGATTCACCCTGTATTACGGTGTTCAAAATAAAAATGTCGCTTGTACCCTTTTTCTTCTGACATAAAATAACACTCTGATAAAGGCAGATTGAAAGCTTCGAAACATTGTCTTTTAAAAATATATTACTTTTGTCTATTACGTTGATTTTACATCAAATAACGTATTTTCCTTAGAAGGGCGATGTGTTTCGTATTTGCTTAAAAAAACAAAAGGGGATGTTACCTTCAATCTCAATGTGTATCAGGGGATAAGCAAAGAGGTTAATATGCTTTTGCAATGTACGTACAATGTATTTTTAAAGAATTCAATACTACATTCTCTAAGTATTGCTTGTTTATACATGTGTTTGTTAATTTCGCAAAAAGTGAAAATAAATATAGGTCTGTGCATAATGCTCGAAATAAACACGTGTTTTACGTGTGTGAAATGAAAAGGCTTAAATATTTTAATCAGGACGTACCTAAGATTATTTTGTTTTAATATATTAGTTTAACGTAGCGTGGGACGCCTTCTGGCCAGATGGCGGGACGACTTAGATAAGAGGGCCGGCAGCGACTGAATGCATAAAGCAACAGACCAGGCCCTATGGCGTACCTTGGGAGAGGCCTTTGTCCAGCAGAGGACTGCAACGGGCCGGGCATTTTAAATCGAAGATCATACCGGCATTAAATAAACCCCGTAATAAGTCTATTGACAGGTATAATTAAATCCTTGGTTTAAAATTATACGGCCAATGTCTAGCAGTGGACTACAATGGGCTGATGATATAGATCATATTACCAGTAATTAAATTATGATTTCAAATCCTAATAAGTCACCTATTGATTTAAAATATAACTTTACTGTCTGATGTTAAATTACATCTTCATAAATGTAAATGATCAACAATGTTCAGAATTCATTAATTTACAATTTACACTTTGAGGTCGGCCGAGTAAATATTGCAAAGTACGAGATTTCGCGAGAATACCTACAAAGCTTAATCATTTATTCAAACGTAGGGTAACGTAATGCTCGCAATGATTGTGTGTGTACCGCCTGCCGGCTTAAGGTGTGCCTAAGTTGGAATTAGCGAAGAAGTTGAGATGTTTCCTGTTGAAACTACAGGGCCATAGACAAGTGGTATAACGATAGACAATATAAATCGAAGGGAATGAAAAATATATCGATTGACATTGTCATAGATTAGATAGCCGAAGCAATATTTCATCCCCATATATTTATCATTCAACTAACTGTGCCCCGCGGTGTTACCCTCTACATTTTTTCGGTATAAAAACCTATGTATTAATCCAGGGTGTCAACTACCTCCATACAAACATAAATATTATCAAAATCGGTCGAGCCGTTTGAGCGTGAAGAAGTAACAAACATACTCACAAACATTCGCCTTTATAATATTAGTGTGATTCGACAAACATTTTACCACTTGTAGGCGTGGTGTGGATTTATTATTACGCATTGGGTTGCACAAAAGTACAGAAGATGATGATGTACATAAAGATGGCACTCCACTCTTGCCAGTCAGTTTCTTTAGTAGCTCGCATATTATTGCACTGTTGCTAATGTTGACGCGATAGAAAACGAAGATAATCTAACACTACGGGAACAAAAGATTTATGCTCAAAATACTTTTAGATAAAAAAAAGTGTAAAAGGACCACATAGTCTTGCAATATACACCAGCAGATTTTAGGTGCAATTCGGTCTGGGAATGTTATCGAAATTTTTTACGGAGGAAACAAGAAAAACAATCGAATTCAGATCCTAGTTCAGCAATGTTTCAATTGAAAACATAAGGCCAAATGAAAAAGGCAAAAGGACCAAAAAGTTATCATACAACGAGTTCCTTTTATTTTAATTCCAAAAGCGTGATGTATGTACTTATATATTCCACTTATCTCGTTCAATGTAACAGCTGTGACGATAACTCAAGCCTTCTTGGGTTTTCGCAAAGTTTTATCTTTTACGAAGGGCGCGTTTTAATTTACGGCAGGGGAAATATTGTCCTTGCGCGACAAAGGACCACGCTTATGGGCAGTACTGGTCTTTGTTGTCCCGGACTTTTATTTGGGATTTTGGCTTAATTATATCAATGATGTCTTTGTTGGTCAAATGATTAGTTTAAGGATATTCTGTATAGCGCTCTGTTATAGCGCTCTTTCACGTATGTAAGTCTTATAATATGTATTATAACTATATACCTAAATGAAATGTTCATAAAATTCAACAGTATGATACGAAAAATAATATGTTACTGACACGCGTTTTGGCAATATGTTGTTATGAAGAACAATATCACTAACATACCTATATTTTATCCGCACCCATTTCATACAAAAACGTATAACGTTAAATATTTTTGGCCTTACATTATATCAAAGGCGTGAATACTTCCAACAATACACAATGAAACCTGTCACAATATTTGTTAAACGTAAATCCATTTGATAATTATTATCGGTTACCATTCCTTACCCGTAGCCGTAGCAGTGAAAAGAAAATCGATTCGCCCACGATTAAGATAAATGAATGAGCTTGCTCGACACAAAAAGTGTTCCAGAACTTTCCTTTGTTACCATTCGGCGTATTGTTACTTTTGGGCCCGTTGATGTAACTAAAATTTAAATAGGCGTAAAGATTATTCAACATGGTATATTTTTATCACGTCCCAAAAGAGTAATAAAGGTATATAGTACATCTACATTCCATCAATATGGTCTCATGTAAGATTTTCTGTATGGGATTTTTATAGTCTGGCAAAATCCGGTTGTGCAATAGGACACCAATGTTTACCCCGCCGAAGAATACAGGTATTACGATAATTTACGCCACGCCTATCGATGTGCGTCACAAAAACCTTAGATTTCTCTTTGATTCTCGTTCAATGTCCTTCAATACTCATTACATGCGTTTGTTAATGCGCAACATTTAATTAAACAGACATCTACGAGCAGACTAAACAATGCTGCTTCCTTGAAGTCTTGGGGCAAAAATACATCAATTTGTCTGCAATAAACAGGGTCTTTTTTCGTATATTTCTTTGTATTAATATTAGATTGTAGGGAACAGAGCGGTGCCTGTTTGTTCCGATAAGACACAGATGCTGCTTGAATAGGCAAGTTTATTGGATAGAGATTGTAAAAATATACAATCACGCCTTTAATATTCAAAGCTTTAGGCTTAGGGTTATTTTTATCACGAGTACATCTATAAATATTGCTGAGGTACATACAATGACGATACTATATACAATCTGCGTACTAAAGGACCAAAATTGAAAATAATAATTCAGTCGGACTTACTTTTGTTTGCCATATAATAAGCTGTAAGATAACGACTCCACACGTGACCAAAGGGCTGGTTCATTTTTTGGCCAAAGAATTAGCATTGCCATTCAACGTGGCAATGCTGCCAGTCTTTTGGGCACGTTACCGGTTGACATCGATGGGGATGAATTCTTTGATGCTTTTTAACTTTTTATTTTTGTATATATTGTTTTTATTTTGTATTAGAATTAAGTTGTATATATTTGTAAAATAGTATGTTAATCGATAATTATGTTAAAATAAATTTTAATAATAAATGTGAGATAATATAATTAAGTTCAACTTCCTTAATCAGTTGTTGGCGATCTTTGCCAACAAAAAATAAAATCAAGCGATGCGAAAGGCCCTTAACCGCTGGCTAACTACTTTCAATTAACATTTAATAAATTAGCGTATTAGACTGAAAAATCCGGTATCCAATTACCTTAAGGAGATTGCGGCAGGACAAAACAAGGCACTTGTTTAAAAAAGTAACACACCTGGCTGAACATTTATTTCTGCTAATAGCAGAAATAAATGTTCAGCCACGTATACAAGGGATAGGGAAAAATACGTCAATTTATCTGCTTCTATGAAAAAGACTGCCTCGTTGGGCTAGTGGTCGCTAAGCGCGACTGCTGAGCACGAAGCCCTGGGTTCGATTCCCGAGTCAGGCAAAGTGTTACTGGGTTTTTCCATTAGGTAATTCTCAGTAGCAGCACGGAGTCTGGATTTGTGCCCGGTTGTAGCAATAGGCTCGCCCCCATAGGGACCTAAAAACATAACTGGTGAAATGTGGGTGTACTATATGTGCATCTCTGCCTACCCCTTCGGGGATTAC
The DNA here is from genome assembly GCA_946251915.1 of Abrostola triplasia. NCBI lineage: Eukaryota > Metazoa > Arthropoda > Insecta > Lepidoptera > Noctuidae > Abrostola > Abrostola triplasia. The sequence goes on from OX276433.1 coordinate 10,724,382, forward strand.
AGGCGTGATATCATATTCTATGACAAAGTTCGAATTTTTTTTAAAATCTGCTGAATAATAAGTGGTTTTCAATTGAATTAAAAACTCTTTCGGCCAGTATTAACCAGTGACAATGGACAATTTGTTCGCTTGTTCTTTTATAATGAAATACTGTACATTGACGGCACAGTCAGGACAAAGCATTCTATACGTAGGTATATATAAATAACTAAGCTTTAAAAAGTTATTTTCATTATTTTTGTGTGACGAAAAGCTTATTTCATCATCATCATCAGCCGGAAGACGTCCACTGTTGAATACAGGCCTTCCCTTAGTTAAGGGGGGGGGGGGGTTTGCCATAACTCCCACGCTTGGCAAATCTTATTTAATATTAGGTAAATATTTGGAAAGAGAGTAGGGAGGCCTTTGCCCAGCAGTGGGCCATTCCAGGCTAGTAAAAAAAAAAAAAAAAAAATATATTTGCTGATAATAATATCAGAGACAGCTGCCACTTGGGTTTAACCAAAATGATTCCTAATTAATTAAATATAATTTGATAAAAAAGGCCCTTTTTATTGTATTGTTATTTTTATACAGTTAAATAAAAATAATTTGACATATACTCTGACAGGCGACTTTGGCAAAAGTGGTCTAAAAAATATTAACTCGACCCTTGTCAGTCGACTCGTTCAAAATGTCAACCGCAATTTTATCGTAAAGTTGCTTTTAGAATTCACAACATGTGGTTACATTTACTTTAGGCACTGTTCATTTAATTTTCATGATTAAAAAATAGATGCTCAATCCTTCTCTATACGAGCAAAGGCCTTTGCCAGTGGGACAGTAATAGGCTGCTGAAATTAGGTATATTTTTATTAAAAAGCATTGCTACGACTTTTATAAAGATTCTCGATTGCTCTACACTTGGATTTACTTTACGTTACATTCACAAAATTATATTGTATCTCTCTCCTTAATAATTATTTGGTCCTTTTGAGTGTCAAACCTATTGGGAATTTATACACGGACAAAAGGACCGCAAATTAAAAGTAACTTTTATACAATACTAGCTTCCGCCCGCGCCTCCGCCCGTGTAAAATTTCGAATGTTTTATAGCCTATAGCCTTCCTCGATAAATGAGCTATCTAACACTAAAATTATTTTTCAAATCGGACCAGTAGTTCCTGAGATTAGCGCGTTCACGCAAACAAACAAACAAGCTCTTCAGCTTAATAAATAAAAAAATATAAAATATACTTCTATACTAATAGTATAGTAGTCTCTAGTCTTCTATACTAATAGTATAGTAGTCTCTAGTTGAAGTCCCTAGTCTTCTATACTAATAGTATAGAAGTATAGATTCGTGCTTAAATAACATAAAATAGTGTATTTATTGTTCTAATACCATTTAAGTATCTCGCTAATAACAATTAATGGCCGGATGATCCGTTTACAATTCTCAGAGACACGTTTCGTTTCTCTCCAATTGTTTTGTTTCTGGTTAATTTGTAGTAAACATTTAGATCCTAATTGTTAAATAAAGTAGGAGAATTTCGGATAGCTATTCTTTGTCAAGTTTAATTACATAGTTATACCTTTTGTAATAAATTATTTATCGGATATTTTCCTATTTTGACACTTCGGGATTATGTTCTTCATCTTTTGTCTGTTAACGATTTTCATTGAGAATTAGGACGTTTTTCTTATTTATTTTATCTGTTGACTTAATTTGAAAACGATTACATTAAATTACCTTTAACATTACAGAACTAAGTGCAGAATCTATAAAGTTGAAACATTGCCACAATCTTAACGACCACGTACCACAGTAATTGTCAGAGTTTATGGATTAATCAGAGAACGTGTCCTAGTGTAGTAATGCATTTGTGAGTCGTTGCTCTATCGATTTTAGACTTAATTGGTAGGGCTTTAGTAGCATTTATTTATTTAATTTCAATTGGCAAGCTGTCGTTCATTGTGGCGTTCTAAGGCCTTTGTTCAAGAGTGGACGTCTTTTTTTTTCTTTTAAAAACGTCGCCCCACACTAGGAATTTCTCCTGTGTCGTGGGTGCGTTTCACAAACATGAAATATCACATACACTTGACAAACATCCAGACTCGGGACAAACATCTGTGGGTCGCACAAAGTTTTGCCCCGTGCGGGAATCGAACCCGCAACCCTTAGCGCAGCAGTCCAATTACTTAGCCACTGCGTGATTAGCGTCGTCTTCCGGCTGATGATGATGATGATTTATTTAAACTTCATGTAACAAAAGCTGTATACATAGGCGGACATAATGCCTGAAGCATTCTCTACCAGACAACCTTAGGATGGTGCAGAGATTATATGGTAGGTGTAACAACAAAACTGAAGTAGTTTTTTCTTCAGTTTCCTTCATTATCACGACTTATATAAATTAATTTAATGTTTACTTGAAAACAATTTAGGTTTTGTGAAGAAATGTTGCGTCAGAAACACTCAAAACGGACCAGTATGAATAAATAATGTGATAAGAGTAAATGACTTGATAAAGGTATGCCACGATGGAAGCAAATAGACTTCTGTGGTCGTAGCCTACATCAGAGAAACAGGAGTTTTTTTTTAATTCCCCTCCGCAATGTATACATACATGAAACCTGAAAACATTACACTTTTTTGGGCAGTAGTGTATAAACAAGTTTCATCGCAGCCGGGAGGACGATCTGTGGAACACTGTCTTATTAAAAAGGTACCCCGACTACGATGAAACTTGTTTTTTTTACTTTTTAGTTCGATTTTTGACATGGCAGTCGGTTTTAAAATTTTATGAAATTTGTTTTTTTCTTTATAGTTCACTTTTTGACATGGCAGTCGGTTTTTAAAATTTGTTTTTTACTTTATAGTTCACTTTTTGACATGGCAGTAGTGTATATTTTTAATTTTATAAAACTTGTTTATTGCTTTAGGATTTACTTTTTGAAATGGCAGTCGAGTTTTTTAATTCTAAATATATCTTTATTTATTTAATTTTCGTATTTATGTCGATAGGTACAAAATTAATAAAAATAACGTACCCAATAGTAATTGCAGTAAAATCCAAATTCCTAAATAATTATTGTTTTGAAATACTTACGTATTATTGTACGTAGCCGTACGTAGCTGTTTGCTGGATTGGTGGAATTAAACTCGTTGTTGATCTTGACGTACCGAAGCTTTATTTTCTTTCCCAGACTTAACTCTTAGGGGTACTGCTGCCAACTGTGTGGCTTACAATTTTGTGCCCTATTTTATACAATTTCTCATACAAAATTCCAATGCTCCTATTGGTTGACCAATTGGGAAGCTTACATTTCGTCCAATAGGATTCTAATCGGACAATTTGATGCTAAGCTTAGGTACGACGACTCTTTACCTTAACGAGAGCCGCGTACACTAATATTTTCTATTAAACCTTATAAACTTATCCTATAAACATTATAAAGTAAAACAATTAACGAATATCTTAAACTAATTCAAAATCAACACTTAAATGACTAATAAACATTAAAACTATACACGCACTGTATCGTCACTTTAAGTGTCTCGCACATCTCTCCCGCCGTGCAACCGTGTTGCATCTTCTTCCGGTGCGGGCACGACGTCTGTAGGCAAGGGCAGGATCACCAGCTTCCTCACCGGTCTCCGTAGTACTCCTCCCTTGGTTCGGATGTCCACTGCTCGCACGACGTTGTCTGGACCCGGATACGTCGCGATCACTCGACCTCGGATCCACACGTTGCGGGGTAAGTTGGCGTCGACGACTTGTACGAGGTCATTCACCTGTACCGCTGGACCTTTCCCGTGCGGCTCCCGCCGGTTCTGAAGCTCTGGGAGATATTCTTTCACCCAGCGAGCCCAGAAGGTGTCTGCTAGGCGCTGCGCAGATCGCCAACTGGCTCTGGAGATCGTGTCCTTTTCCGTGAATGTGCCTGGTTGTGGCACTCGTCCGTTTCTTTGGTTTGTCTATTTTTCTCCAACTCGGATCCTGCTCTGTATTCTTCTTAGTTCTTCTGTAGTTAACACTTTGTTTCGGTGTTCTACATAACTCTATAAATTGTAAGACTCTTGCTGTTGTATGTCGTAGCCTTTTCCAACTAGAGAAGCGTGATACTTCTGGTAAAGCTTCTGATAGTTTCGGTCTCATTCTGTCTGTTACAAGATTGACTTTCTCTTCGCCGGAGGTCTCTTCTGTTACTATGGTGGTCACTTCTGTCGGCCAGAGTTCTTCTGTTTGGTAGAGGAAGTCAGGCCCTTTATACCAGCGGTGATTCTTGTTGAACTCTGTAGGAACGTCTCGCGTCGCGTCGTCTGCTACGTTCATCTTCGTGGGGACCCAGCGCCACTCGTTTACTTTGGAGCTTTCCTCTATAGCTGCCAGACGATGTGCCACGTACGGCTTGTATGAGCGTGAGCCAGTACGTATCCACGTGAGCACTGTCTTGCTGTCGGTCCAGAATACTTTACTGTCAGGTTTTCTTGCGTGTTCTTCGATTACTGTTTCTGCGAGTCTGGCTCCCATGACTGCAGCTTGTAGTTCCAACCTTGGTATCGAAGTCAGCTTCAACGGTGCCACTTTTGCCTTTGCTATGATGAGTGAGAGGCTGACCTCACCGCTCGGCGTTACTGTTCTCCAGAATAAGACGGTAGAGTAGGCTGATTCGCTTGCATCGGTGAAGACGTGCAGCTGTACAACATCGGCATCGCTGTAGTTGAGATATCGTCGCGGGATGGTCACATTGTGGAGATTCTTCAGGTGACTCATCCAACTCTCCCACTGTTCCGCTAGGTCTTTGTCGATCACGTCGTCCCATGACGTCCCTCTGCGCCATACTTCTTGCAGAAGCTGTTTTGCCTTTATGGTAACTGGCGATGCGAAGCCAAGTGGATCGAACAGTGACATCACGATCCGCAATGCTTCCCTCTTCGTCGGCGTCTTCCCACCTATAAGCGTCTTCGGAATGCGAGCTAAGTTCAGGTTGAACGTAAGCTCGTCGTTGGTGATCTTCCATATCACGCCTAGTACTCGTTCTGTTTTCTCTTCTGACTTGTAGAGTTCCATATCTTCTGTTTGTTCACTCTCACCGAGTGCTTCTAGGAGTGCTGAAGAGTTCGATTTCCACTGTTTCAGTTCGAAGCTGGCCTTCATGTGTACTTCTCGTACATCTTTCGTGATGCGTATAGCGTCTTCAAGGCTTCTGAAGCTGTCCAAGTAGTCGTCCACATAATGCTTCTGTATAATCGCTGCTGTAGCTTCGGGGTGAGTGTCTTCGTGTCGCTTTGCATTCAAGTTCTTGATATAGATTGCTGTAGACGGGGAACTTGATGCACCAAAGATCAATGAAGTCATTCTATATTCTTCTGGAGGTTGTTCATCGCGTCTGTTTCCTCGCCAGAGATACCGAAGCGAGTCTCTGTCTTCTTCTCGCAGCTTGACTTGCATGAACATTTCCTTGATGTCCGCCGTAACCGCTATCGCGTGTTGTCGGAACCTCATGACCACCCCTGGTAATGATTGCAGGAGATCAGGCCCTTTAAGTAGCATGTCATTGAGAGCTACTCCTTTTGTCTTGGCAGCGGCGTCATGGACTACTCTCAGCTTATCGGGTTTCATCGGGTTGGTCACAGCGAAGTGGGGTAAGTACCAAGTCTTCTTTGGTGTCTTTTGTTTAGGTGCAGGTTCGCTGTATCCCTTTGCTACGAGAGCTTCCATCTGTTCTGTGTATTTCTGTTTCAAGCAAGGGTCACGATCGATCTTCTTTTCTATGTTGAAGAGCCGGTTCAGAGTATTAGCGTAGTTATCAGGAAAGCTGATGTCTTCTGTGCGCCAGAGAAGACCCGTCTCGTATCTACCGTCTTCTGTCTTGGAAGTCGTCTTCTCTAAGATGCGTAGTGCTTGTTCTTCTGGATCTGACTTTGGTCTTCTGGGATTTAAGCAGAGTGAATCCATTTCGAAGTACTGCTTCACGAGGTCTTCTAGGTTGTCTGTCTCTTCTTCTGTGACGTGCGATACGAAGTTGATCGTGTGTCCGATGGTGCGTGTTTGGCTTCCGTGTAATACCCAGCCGAGAGGCGTAAGTGAGGCCACCGGTTGGTTATTGTCACCCTTCCTTACTTCGGACGTCAACAGAAGGTGCCAGTTGTCCTGTCCTATCAGAACTTGTGGTTTCACGTTGGTGTACGTGAGGTACTGGCGAATGTCCTCTAGGTGCTTGCAGTCTTCGACTAATTCCCGTGAAACTCGTTGAGATGAGACTTGTAGGTTCTTCACTGTGCGCGCCTGTATTTGCTCTTCTTGATCGTTTATTCCTTTTAAGTTGATAGTGACTCTTCTCGATGATGACTCTGTTGTCTTCATATCGTTGATGCTCTCTATCTTCAATGGCACGATAGGTCCTGTTGCTCCGATGCGCTTGACTACATCGTTGTCTATAAGGGTTACTGTTGACCCATCGTCCATTAGTGCGAAAGTGTTGACCTTCCCTGCCGGACCTCCTACTTGAACCGGGATGATCTTCAAGTATGACTGTTTACTCTTCATAGTCCAGGCAGAGTTGATCACTTCTGTTGATTCTTTATCTCCTTTCGCTTCTGTCGCTGTGTCTGTTCTCTTGTTGTAGTGTAGCATTCTGTGGTGAAAGTACTTGCAGCTGTTGACACCACACGGCTTAGTTTTACAGCTGTGCGTCTTGCTTCTGTAGCGTAGACACCGAAAGCAGAGACGCTTGGATTTGGCTAAGTCCCATCTTGCATTTTCATCTAGGTTCTTGAATTGTTCGCATTCTGTTGTAGAATGTCCCGTCACTTCACATACAGGGCACTTAGGTGTGTACGTTTTTTCAGTCACGCTGTGAACCTTCTGTATTCGTTTCTGTATTGTGGTCGCTGCGTGTGACGTCATTTGTTCTGGCGTCGCATAAGGTCCACATAATTCGGCTTCTCTTCTGAGGAACTTCTCTATCTTCAAGAGGTCGGCGTCTTCCTTTGGCTGCATCGCCGCGAAGTCGTAAAATCTGTAGCGTAGTGTTGGTGTGAGCTTGTCCACTAGTGTCTTTGAGGCTTCTGGGTTATACATATAGTTTATGCAGCTTAACGTCTTCAGAGTTGCTACTATGTTGGAGACTTTCGTTGCAAATATACAGATGTCGCGTGGCGACTCTGTAAGACGAGGTAGACCACGTAGTGTTTCTATTTCCATCATTGCGATAGACTCTGGTCTTCCAAATCTTGACTCCAATGTTTTCATGATGTCTGTAGGGTGAGCGCTGGTGATTAGTAGACCGTCTACTGCCTCCTTCGCTTTCCCTTTCAGATTTCTTCTGAGTCTGTTAGTATTTTCTACGGCAGAGAACATGTTTTCTGTTTCGAAGTATGCGGCACGGAAAGGCAGCCACTCCTGATGAGACCCGTTGAAGATTGGCAGCTCTATGAACTTCGGTCGTTGAGCGGCGTTGACGGCACGTGTGATAGCTGCAGCCAACTCTGTGAAGTCGTTTTGAGCTCCCGCCGGTGATGGCTGCAGGCGCTGTAACTGTTGATGACGGTCTTCTGTTCTTCTGACAACTGGTTCTTCCGTAGGTTGATGTGGTTCGTTGGCTATTGCTAACACTGCGCGGTTAGTGTGTTCGTCCAACCAGTTGTCGACACGTTCGTTGACTTCTGTCTTCGAGTCGATGGAGACTTCATCATCTTCTTCTTCTTCATCTTCTGTATCCCCCGCTTCTAAAGAGGCTAGGCGAGCTGTTGCTAACTCGACTTGCAGTCTTATTAATTCTTCTTTGGCCTTCGCTATTTTGCAGGCCTTAGATTTGCTGTAGTTAGATCTTCCCCCTCCCTCCTTCTTGCTAGAGGGGCGGGTGACCTTCTGTCTGCTCGGCACTGGCAGACTTCCTATATTCTTCTTTACTGTTGAAGTTTCTGTTTCTGTATACTTCTTGACAGCGGCTTTTACCCCCTTTCCCCCCTGTGCAGGTGGCTTCATCAGTTGCTTCAGGGAGGCGTCGGTAGATAGCATTTGCGCGGCGGATTGAGTTTCTGATGACGCAATGACGGCTGAGGCGGGGTCAGTACAAGGCGCTGTTGCCACGGAGGCGGCTGTAGTTTCTGTATACTCCGTGGCGGTTGTCCCCGTCTCTTCACTGGTACCGGTCGCTGAGGTTGTAGCTGTCACCTCGGACGATGCCGGCGTCTGTTCCGTCGGTGGCTTGCGTCCTCTTCCTTCCGAACGCGTAACTGGCATCTTCGCTATTTTGTTTCAGTAGTTCTTGAACTATCTTCCACGTTATCCGGCTCGAAGGACCATAAATGTACGTAGCCGTACGTAGCTGTTTGCTGGATTGGTGGAATTAAACTCGTTGTTGATCTTGACGTACCGAAGCTTTATTTTCTTTCCCAGACTTAACTCTTAGGGGTACTGCTGCCAACTGTGTGGCTTACAATTTTGTGCCCTATTTTATACAATTTCTCATACAAAATTCCAATGCTCCTATTGGTTGACCAATTGGGAAGCTTACATTTCGTCCAATAGGATTCTAATCGGACAATTTGATGCTAAGCTTAGGTACGACGACTCTTTACCTTAACGAGAGCCGCGTACACTAATATTTTCTATTAAACCTTATAAACTTATCCTATAAACATTATAAAGTAAAACAATTAACGAATATCTTAAACTAATTCAAAATCAACACTTAAATGACTAATAAACATTAAAACTATACACGCACTGTATCGTCACTTTAAGTGTCTCGCACAATTATCAACATATGGCATCACTTCTTATGGAAATCAAAATAAATAAGCATGGCGCCTGAGTGTGCCAAATATTAATGATATACCGGTATATTATGATTCATACAATTATAATATGTTTTGGAGATACTGACGTCGACTTTGGCCTCCAAATGTCCGACGAAAAGCAACTGAACTGTATAATAGCTAACTAGCTGTGCCCCGCGGTGTTACCCTCTACATTTCGGGATAAAAAGTAGCCTATGTGTTATTCTGATGTATAAGCTATATTATTGTAAAGTTTCATCCATTCTGTAGTTTTGACGTGAAAGAGTAACAAACATCCATACATTCATCAATACACACTGCGTTGGCAGGCCTCCCACCAGGTGGACCGACGATATCGTCAGAATTGCGGGCAACCGATGGATGCAATTGGCAAGCGGTCGTTCATTGTGTCGTTCTAAGGGGGAAGCCTTTGTTCAACAGTGGACGTCTTCCGGCTGATGATGATGATCCATACATACAAACTTTCGTGTTTATAATATTAGTAGGGACTAGCTTTTCTCCGCGGCTTTGCTTCCGAGGCAAACTTTACAGGAATTAACGAAATTAAATATTAAGCGGGACTGGGAACATCTTTATTTATCATCTTTAATTATATATTCATCTTTAATTATGTAAACTATTGATGAACTATATTTCCTACACATACATTTCGCTGGTCATGATATAAGTCCCAATGTAATAGGGGGCGAGCCTACTGCCATCAACCGGGCACAAATTGCTGAAGCAACAGCAGTCTAGTGCTACTGAGAATTACCTAATAAAAAACCCTCATAACAATTTGCCGGGGAATCCAACCCAGGATTGTAAAACTGTAGCGAATAACGAATATTTTTATTTATTTAACAAAACCTTAAAACTATCATTACAGGTGTGTACTACCCAATGCGATAGCTAGGCACTTACGACTTACATCTTATTATAATTATAAAAACAGATAACATGATAAAAATTACATATATAATAAATATCTATTATACTAACATAACATAACATCACGCCTGTATTCCCCGAAGGGGTAGGTTACAGTACACCCACATTTCGCCAGTTATGTTTTTAGGTCCCAATGTAATAGGGGGCGAGCCTATTGCCATCAACCGGGCACAAATCCAGACTCCGTGCTGCTGCTAAGAATTACCTAATGGAAAAACCCAATAACACTTTGCCCGACCCGGGATTTGAACCCAGGACCTCGTGCTCAGCAGTCGCGCTTAACAACCACTAGACCAACGAGGCAGTCTATTATACTATTAGGTGAATATATTCCATTAGTATCTTATTGGTCTTCAGAGTTCATATAATCGGTCATCCTTGGTAATACAACTTTCATATCACTCGACATCGGCTTAAGTTGAGAAACTTGTTATAAGTTTTTTCGTGCCCAGAGGTAATCTCCGAAGAATCTCGAGTCTGCAACACTTTCGTCCCTTTTTCATGTTACATACATTCGGAGTCTTTCGACGTATGTATGTATATTGTTATATGAGAAAAGGACAATATCATTTAAGTAACTTTTCTGTTTTGATTTTGTTTAGGTTTTTTCTTGATGGTCTGTTTATCACATGGATTTATAGTTAATGAAACGAAAGGATGGATACAGGAGATTAATAAAATTAACTTGCGCCGATATTGGGCAGAAATGAGACCATTTAATTTACACAAATTATACTATAAAAAATCGTTTTTATTTAATGAAGATTATAATTATGACGATAGCTATAAAATTTCCCTCACGACCCTGTAGGTCATATTTCTCGGCCTAATTTTTCTATAAATGGGTACGTTTCAGACACGAAACATCTCATGCACAAACACCCTCGAGACAAACAACTGCAGATCGTACAATATTTTTCCCCTGCGGGAATCCAACCCTTTGCGCAGCAGTCGAATCGCTTAGCCACTGCGCCAATCCGGTCGCACACAACATTACTATCAATTAACCTGTTATCTGTCTAGCAAGTACACACAGTCGTTAAACAACAGCCCCCTAATTATTAAACGATGCTAACATGTGTTTAAGGATAACTATTCTTAAGTCTATTGTCATCTCTATTCTTTGACATGCAAACGACAGTGACAGGTATAATTTAATTAACTGTTCAACAATGTCAATTTTCATTTTTGAGACTGCCTCGTTGGTCTAGTGGTTGCTAAGCGCGATTTCTGAGCACGAGGTCCTGGGTTCGAATCCCGGGTCGGGCAAAGTGTTACTGGGTTTCACCATTAGGTAGTCTAGATTTGAGCCCGGTTGATGGCAATAGGCTTGCCCACATTGAGACCAAAAAAAAAACTTAACTGGCGTAATATGGGTGCATTTATATGCGCACCTCTGCTTACCCCTTCGAGGAATACAGGCGTGATGTGTGTGACAATTTTCTTAAGTAAGGGCTTAAGGGGGTTAATGTGTACTACAATGAGCATTGAGTAATACATTGGATAGCCACAGGGTTAAGTTGGATAAACGATGCAGTTTTCTGGCAGCGACAATCTTTAGTCCCATCGCAAGGTCGATTGAGTAGACGCAAGCCTTCTTTGTGCCATCTTTCCACCGCTTCCCAGCGCTCTAGTTAGAAGGAACGGCGAAGCAAACCATAAAAGTTCAATTTAAGTCTAGTGTCGATGGCATTTTGTTTTCCTTCGCATTGTATCAAGTACTTAGTTTGCTATCGTTGTTTGGATAACGTTATTTAGTACCTATAACGTGGCTAAATAACCTTATCCGAACCAAAATAACGTTATTTTCAAGTCCCTGATAACGCACACTCGTTGCCTCTCGATTTGGAACTGAAATGTTTTTCTTTTGTCTTCCTTCAGTTCAATTGTTTCCAAGTCAATGGGCTTCGAAAGCTTAACTGAGTGAGCCAATGACAGTTCATTTGGCCGTCTACTCGAGTGAAGGATCAGTTATATCGATTATATTATGCGGCATTTATAGCGTTTGAAAACTTCTTGATGTGCTTCATCATCAGCCTATCTCCGTCCATTCCGTTTGAGCTCGATCTTCGGCCTACGATGTCAATATGGTTATTTATAACAAAAATAATAGTCCTTTTTCTCGTAGCCTATTTAGTTTCCCACTGCTGGGCAAAGGCCTCCCCTTTCTTCTTCCAAACTATTCTATCCTTTGCAATATCTGACCACGTGCGTCCCGCATCACACCATCAATAGTCCTATTTTACAAAATTAAAACTTGAGTTCTCGTGTTGTAATTTAATTTGCTATAGTCTTATTTTGCTAGAATACTAATATTTACACTGTATTTGGTGAAACTTACGTAAGGTATACAAGCGTATTTAATGCTTAATTATTTAGGAACCTGTGTAAAGTTTCATGTTAATTTACATATTATTTACATTAGTTTTTTTTTAAACTTCGCCCCACACGTGGAGTTATTTCTTCTGTATAATGCGTGCATTTCACAAAGATGAAACAACACATAACACACACAAACACCTAGACTCACAACAAACATCTGCGGATAGCACAAATTTTTCAGTTCGGGAATTCGACTCCGCGAACTTAGCACAGCAGTCCAATCGCTTCGCCACTGCGCCAATCATGTCGTCTAAACTGCCCCCTAGACAACTGGCAAAACGTTTGACGTATAGAAATCAAATAGAATATAGGTTTGACATACTTCATCGATAAGTTAGTGGAAACGTTATGGCATCCCCATACATTTATATATATAGTAAGTAAGTAGAGGGGTAAGTAAAGGGGGCATGCCGTATACCGGTCAGGTACCTCTAATAATATAGATATACCTGGCCCTAAACTAACAAGTATATCTCACGTATATCGCCTACAGTTGTGAGTATATGAGAATAAAATAAGAGATTTAAGAAGGCCACTGTATTCGAGTCATGTTTTAACTTGGCCAATGTATTTAGGGCCGAGGGCAAGGACGGACCTTTTGGTGGACGATGTAATGCCTATACTGCTATTTATATGGAGGGTACATCTTCGCATGTGTTGCGTGAGTAGTGAGAGTTCATTTCATTTAAAAAATATTTTAGGATTATTTGAACAAGGCTTTAAAAATTAATTGTAGACAGTAGCCATAGCATTATAGACTGCCTCGTTGGTCTAGTGGTCGCTTAACGCGACTGCTGAGCACGAGGTCCTTGGTTCGAATCCCGGGTCGGGCAAAGTGTTACTGGGTTTTTCCATTAGGTAATTCTCAGTGGCAGCACGGAGTCTGGATTTGTGCCCGGTTGATGGCAATAGGCTCGCCCCCTATTACATTGGGACCTAAAAAAAAAAAAAAAAAAACATAACTGGCGAAATGTGGGTGTACTGTACGTGCACCTCTGCCTACCCCTTCGGGGAATACAGGCGTGATGTTATGTTATGTGTAGATTATTCTTTTCGCTTCTTGAAATTAAAGGTATATTATTATTGGTTGTAGCGTAACAGATCACAATATTTTTATCAATCCAACCTGCTAGACATTACTTAAACCAATTGCTTTTAACATTCAGAATAATGGTATTGAATTTAAAGAGAATTATAAAATGATTTCAACGCCGGAGTAATCAAAACGGGATCAGTTTAATCCATGGATGGGTAGCCACGTATCGTGCAACGGCAACCGATGTGGGTGCAATGATAATGAAGGCTATTTTACTCGGAAAGTTAATTAATATTGCTATCGCCTATTTATTATTGAAATGGTTAAGGTTCTTAAATATAAATGTTAGTGCTGATTGCTGTCGTTGGATGTTGACCTAATCGGCTAAGCGATCGGAATCCTGCACTAGGGGTGCGTGTTCGATTTCCGCGCGGGATAATACAATTGTGGGATTCGTAAATGATAAATGATTTTATTTCTCCAAATAGGTTTTAAAAAAAACACTTTTACACGTCTTCCTTTTTTAAAACTAGATGGCATCGGCATTTCCTAACTGACTACCTCTGAGAAGAAATATCGAAACAAACTCAGGGGTCAAGGTCTCTTTTAAAGTCCAGACAAGCTCAATATTTTATGTGAGAACAGTGTAGGTGGTCTGAGAAGTGGTCTTTTTAGGAAAGAACCACGGCGAGTTTGAGTCGACCTGTCCTTACAGACGCCCCGTCTCGTACCATCTGAAGGACATTTGGGTAGGCCGCATGAAATACTCAAACCGTCAGACACGCATAGAGAAAAAAAAAGTCGTAGTCTTTGAGTTTGTAATATTTAATGTTTATAAAACGCACCCATGATATAGAAGAAATTCCTAGGGTAGGAGGACGTTTTTTTTTTTAAAAAGAAAGAATAATTATGTTAAGTGTGTGTAAGATTTGTCATATCGGTTTTTAAAACTCGTGTAAATAAACAGCATTCGTTATTCAAATACAATATTCGAACATGGAACTCCTCATCCAATCAGTTATAGTTCCAAATTCAAATAGCACTTGTCAACTATCAATACTGTCACTCACATTACTTCATATGTATTCCATGGAGCGAAGTTCAAACATTCAAAATAAATTGGAGTTGTCAAATAAGAGGTCTAGCCGTCAGAGAAATGTACGTGCGGGGAATACCCGAGTTGTCACTCCTGACCTTAGAAAAGACACTGATCTTCACAGAACTGGAGCTAACAGTAAACTATATTTTTTCTTGTTAATAGACTAACAAACTCTTTGGTTAGAAAGTAATATCTAATTTAACTTAGTTAGTCTCTGGTTGCGTCTAGACAGTGCTTGTTAGCCGACTTCTGAAATAGGTTTATCTTCTTTAGTTATAAGAAGTTATTTCATATTTTGTTGCGAGTTGAAGAAATATTTTTAGGTAATTTCAATATTTTCACTGCACGCTGTCTACTGCTACTTCACATTTATGGACAATACATAACTGCACATGCGCTAAATGTAATTATAATCACAAAAGTACAATATTTGCTACTAAATCACGCTTCACGCTAATATTATATAGGCGATAGTTTGTAAGTATGTTTGTATGTTTGTTACCTCTTCACACTCAAACGGCTAGACCGATGTTGATGAAATTACATATGGAAGTAGCTGACACCCTGGATTAACGCATAGGCTACTTTTTATCCCGAAAAAATGTAGCGGGTAACCGCTTGGCGCAGCTAGTATTATAAAACTTGATTAAAAGTGTTTCTGAAAATGTTCTTTTTTCAACACTTCTTGTGGAAGCTTCCAAGAAGATGGTAGGTACTATATTTTTACGTAAAATAAATATTGTTTAAATCCTACCAATAATATAAAAGAGATCCCACTCTTATATTACCAAACGAAAATCTAAAGCCCATAATAATATAACAATAATCTCAATCAACAATCTGGGTCGTTACCAGAGTTTCTAACGACAGGAGTTACCCATCTGCTCCACAAGTCAGGTAGTATCACGGATCCCAAAAATTATAGGCCGATCACTTGTCTGCCTACTATATATAAGCTTCTTACATCCATTTTGAAGACAAAAATTTGTCAACATATTGACAGTAACAACATCATGAATGTCGCTCAAAATGGATGTAGGAAGGGATCACGTGGTACTAAGGAGCTGCTCTTGATTGACATGACCATTAACAGACAGGTCAGACGTAATCGTAAGGATTTGTCGGCATGCTGGATAGACTACAAGAAGGCGTATGATTCCGTGCCCCATACATGGCTCATGAGGGTGCTGGAGTTGTATAAAATTGATGCAACTCTACGCGCCTTCTTGATGTCGTGTATGGGACAATGGAAGACAATACTTCAATATCCTGGATGCCGGCAAACCCGCGAATACGGCGACCCTATCAGGATAAAACGTGGGATATTCCAGGGTGACAGTTTGAGCCCACTGTGGTTTTGCCTAGCCTTGAACCCCCTGAGTACATTACTAGAGAGCTCAAGGCTGGGTTATCGGTTGAAAAGAGGAGGTCAGGTAATATCTCACCTTTTTTACATGGATGACCTGAAACTGTTTGCGTCAGGTAGTCTACAGCTGATGGATCTACTAAAAATCACTGAAAGCTTTAGTAGATCCATCAGAATGGAATTTGGCGCAGATAAATGTGCACTCATCCATGTAAAACGAGGAGAGGTTGTGGAATCTGAAGGAACACAGCTGTCAGATTCCACATACCTTAAAGCCCTCTCTTCAACCGAGACCTACAAATATTTGGGTATATCGGAATCATTAGGTATAAAAGAGACTGACATGAAACAACTGTTCAAGGAACGTTTTTATGGCCGCTTGAAAAAAGTGCTTAAAAGCCTTCTTTCAGGTGGAAATAAAGTGCGTGCCTTTAATAGTTGGGTCATGCCAGTCTTGATGTACTCTTTCGGTATACTCAAATGGACTCAGACAGAGTTAGACACCATGGATAGGAAGGTCCGAACAATGCTTACTGCATATCGAATGCATCACCCACGGTCTTCCGTGATGAGGTTGTACATCCCGCGAAAATGTGGGGGTCGGGGTTTTTTAAACGCTAAGACCCTCCATAATCGTGAGGTGTGCAACCTCCGGGAATACTTTTTAAAGATTGACGTGGGGATGCATCGAAATGTAGTTGCAGTTGATAAGGGCCTTACCCCGTTATCCTTGTCTAAAGAGAACTGGCGCAAACCTGCAGTACTAGATACAGATGATCGCAGGGAGGTATGGCAGAGCAAGGAGCTACACGGACGGTTCTACAAGGCTCTTCATGGACCCGATGTAGACCTTCTATCGTCCGTCTCTTGGCTACGCTTCGGTGATCTCTTTGGAGAAACCGAAGGGTTTGTTTGTGCAATTATGGACGAAGTTATCATGACGAATAATTACCGGAAATATATAATTAAGGATGGCACGGTTGACATATGTCGGGCATGTCACCGGCCGGGTGAATCCCTAAGACATATTATCTCTGGTTGTTCTCATCTTGCTAACGGCGAATACTTGCACAGACATAACCAAGTGGCCAGGATTATACATCAGCAACTTGCTCTGAAATATGACCTTGTAGAATCAGAGTTACCGTACTATAGGTATGTGCCCGACCCAGTTCTTGAAAATAGTCATGTCACACTGTACTGGGATCGATCTATCATTACTGACAGGACTATTGTTGCCAATAAGCCTGATATAGTGGTGATAGATCGATTGGAACGACGCGCAGTGATTGTCGATATCACTATCCCGCATGACGAGAATCTCGTGAAAGCTGAAAAGGATAAACAGATTAAATATCTGGATTTAGCGCACGAGATTGTCGACATGTGGGAGGTGGACTCGGCAATCATTGTGCCGATAGTTGTTACAGTCAATGGCCTAATGGCCAAGAGCCTCGACCAACATCTTCGGAGGCTCGCGTTAGGCGGCTGGGTTAAGGGCTTGATGCAAAAGGCGGTACTTCTTGACACGGCGCGTATAGTCAGGAGGTTCCTCTCTTTGGAGTCCTAACCACCGGCAGCTAGGACCTGTTCCCGATGCCGGTTGGCGACTATATTTTATATTTTTAAATTTTGTATTTTTTATATTATTTAAAAATGTAAAGTGTAAGATAATATCAATAAATAAAGAGAATAACAATAATATGATTTCAATATCATAACAAGTAAACGCGCGAATAAAAAGAAAATGGCCGATACCTCAAATTTGAATTTGGAATGTTAGCCATTTTTTGTTTGAGCGTGAATATCAAAGGTGAATATAGATGAATGAGGTTATATTGGTTAAAGAATTGTATGGCAGGTCATTGAGGGCCTAGATGTGATGGTTTCTGCTTGAAAGGTCATCTGTATTATGCCCATTAGAGAGATCTATAGCCCTAGCAGGAATATCCACGATGAATTCGTATCGAACTCCATTCCAATTTGTATCGGATTTGATGAAACACAACAACGTAAAAGTACTAATTCTGATTGGCGCGGTGGCTAAGCAAATGGACCGCTGCGCTAAGGGTTGCGTGATCGATTCCCGAACTGGACAAAATTTCGTGCAAACCACAGATGTTTGTCCCGAGTCATATATAAACACCCATATATGTGACATTTTTTTTTTGTAAACGCACCGACGACACAGGAGAGCTTCCTAGTGTGGGGCGACGATTTTTTAAACAAATATTTATGAAATTGGAAGCACGAGCACATTTTCTACAAGAATCTTATTGTAAGCGAAAGTTTTATACAAATTGTTGATACTAATACTTTATATACGTAGATATTCGTGCTAATACTAGCTAATTTATTTGTCCGAGTTTCGGCATTTGTATGCGTGGGCTATGATTGTTAACTAAGACTGGATCGCAGTAATTAACACTTAAAATCTTACTTAAAAACGATGTTAATTAAAACCTCTTTCAACAAACAAGACACTATTGACAGCTCTATTTTTTGACATGCAATCGAGAATAACAGGTATAATTCTATCACTTGTTTAACATTGTCAATCTGTATAAGTACTGAGGGGTTAAGTCAATATCTTATAACCCTAAAAAAAAGAAGTTTGAATTCCAATTCTTAATTCAAAGCTAGAACAAAGACGTTTAAAAATATTAAAAGTAGACTAAACTTAGTGTAACTTTTAAAACCCCTTTGCTTTATGAATTCCATTTTCAAAAGCTCCGTTTCTTTTCTATTATAATTAAGGTTGCGCTCAAAACTGCTGAGTTTGTGTGACGTCGACCAATTAGGGCTACTGTAATTAATAATAATTTGTTAATTAACTTTCAGTTGAGGATTGTATAATGAGATTATAAGTCGAATGTTTAAGGTCAGAAATTAAGCCAACACAAGGTGACTAAATACCATGTATCATCATCATCAGCCGGAAGACGTCCACTGTTGAACAAAGGCTTCCCCTTTAGAACGCCAAAATGAACGACTACGATATCATGTATAGGTACTTACTTATATTATTTTTCATAAACGTCACCCCACACTGAACTATTCCGCTATAGCCTCCGCTACAGTGATTGCGTTTTAATAAATGGAAGAAATATCACTTAAATTAACTCCCAGGCTAGGGACAAATATTTGCGGATCGCATACATTTTTGTACCGTGCGGAAATTGAAACTGAAACGGCAGTGGCAAGGAATAAATAAAAAAGGTATATATTACTTCTTTCTAGGTAAAATAACCGATGTTTGCCATCTTCTTATCGTATGGTTGATACACAACCTGGCGTCAGAGTTTAATCCGCCTGTACGCCTCGGACATGGCTTTACACACAATTGAAAAATCCTCTCAGGTGCGCCGGTCACGAAGTTTCCCTTCACCATTTTTAGCAGCTGATATCTTATTATAGTTTGACTGCCTCATTGGTCTAGTGGTTTCTAAGCGCGACTGCTGAGCATGAGGCCATGGGTTAAAATCCCGGGTCGGGCAAAGTGTTACTGGGTTTTTCCATTAGGTAATTCACAGTAGCAGCACGGAGTCTGGATTAGTGCCCGGTTGATGGCAATAGGCTCGCCCCCTATTACATTGGGACCTAAAAACATAACTGGCGAAATGTGGGTGTACTATATGTACACCTCTGCCTACCCCTTCGGGGGATACAGGCGTGATGTTATGTTGTTTATTATAGTATGCACAATAATTCTAAAATACATTGGTGCGATACAAGGTTTGAAGATGCGACCTTTGACTTGGCAGTCCAACGGTCATACCACTCGGCTATTACACTATATTCGGCAACAGAAGCGTAATCGTATCACTTGATACGACAACTACTTAGTTGTGCAGACTTAACCACAAGAAGCTACGTGATAGGCACGTGGCGCGGCGGCGTAAGCCGCAGCTGCTGGTGGTTCCAAAGGGCGCGCACTAACCTGCTGGGGCGCTCACCGCTGACTCGTGCGCTGCGCACTCTCAACACGGTGGCGGCTGTCATAGACATATTTAACTGTACAATGAGTGAGTTTACAAGGGCCACATACTGTGTAGCATGTAAGATATAATTAGTTAAGTATATTTTTAAATTACTTTGTCACATTAGAGTTATAAGATTCTGTAATGGCAAAGAAACATGTGATAAATAAATAAATAAAAGAAATAAATAAATAAAGCTTACTACAAGTCCCGCGGTATCTCCTCGCCAAGAATTTCACACCAAGTTACTATAAGTATTTGGTAGTGTGGTAAATATCTTGGAAATGTTCCCCAAAGTCGCTAATTGCCTTCGTTACTTAAGCTAATTAATTTCTAATTATTACATACATAAGTACACGAAGTCACGCCTGTTTCCCAGAGCGAGAGGCAAAGACCACGGATTTGCAATTATTGGGAATACTAGCTGCGCCCCGCGTTGTTACCTCCTACATTTCGGGATAAAAAGTAGCCTATATGTTAATCGAGGGTGTCAGCTACCTCCATATGAAATTTCATTAAAATCCATTGAGTAGTTTTTACGTGAAAGAGTAACAAGCATCAAGCTATACTTACAAACTTAACTTTCGCGTTTATAATATTCGTTGGGATTATAAAGTTAGCCCTGCTTCAAGAGTCCATGGTATGGGGGCGGACTATCGTTTATTAGACCCACACGGACATAATACTATACAGCCTCCTTACCAAGAACTCTTAAAGCAGGACAGTTTACGTTGTGGAAGTGAGACGCCGCTACGTGCAGTGTAATGCGGGGTCTCGCTTTCAAGGCAGGTTGATAAAATTTCTAACATTTTATTTTTGTACCTACAAAAACCTGACTAGCGCAGTGGCTAAGCGATTGGACTGCTGCGCTAAGGGTTGCGGGTTCGATTCCCGCACGGGGCAAAACTTTGTGCGAACCACAGATGTTTGCCCCGAGTCTGGGTGTTTGTGTATGTGAATATTTCATGTTTGTGAAACGCACCTACGATACAGGAGAAATTCCTAGTGTGGGGCGACGTTTTTTCTAAAAAAAAAAAAAAAAAAAAATATATAATTGTGAGACTGGTCCACCTTAGCACACGACCGAATAAAGTGGAAGAAGGAAAGAGAGGCCTTTGCCCTGCAGTGGGACAACACAGGCTGTTAAAAAAAATATATATATATATATAATTGTAATACCTATATACAATTATCATTATAAATAGCTCGAACGCCAAGTGCATCGAACTGTGAGACTTGGCACCTACGCGTTTGCAGGACAGTAAACTTTTAAATGTTACTAATTATAATTAGATTATCTTAATATACCATCACGACTTTATTCCTAAAAGAGCTGGCAGAGCTCTACGCTACGTACTACTGCACGTACTACGGTAGTGTAGTAGAAGAAATAGTGAATCCGTTACCATAATAACCCGACTGCGCGACGCAAAGGAGGGTAATGTGTTTTCAATTAAGAATTTACATAAAATTTGGAAATCCATGGTCTCTGCCTACCCCTCTGGGAAACAGGCGTGACTTTATGTATGTATGTAATTTACATAGAAGATCAATATTAATATAATCATCATCAGCCGGAAGACGTCCACTGTTGAACAAAGGCCCTTAGAATCCCACATTGAACGGCAACTTGCCATTTGCATCCACCAGTTGCCCGCAACTCTGATGATGTTGTTGGCCCACCTGACACAAATACAATATTAATATTATGAAGCGAAAAATTCGGATCATATTTTAAGAATAGGGAGATATAGTTATAGGTAGGTTATGTTAATATAAATACTTAAAGTTTATATGGAAAAGATAGACAATAAATTATTTTAGATGAATTTCGACCTTACATACATAAAATCACGCCTGTCTCCTAAGGGGTAGGCAGAGACCCCGAATTTCATATGCTACGATCTTGGCCTACTTCTTTCGCCTCATTCACTCTCATTTCAACCACAAGTCATTATAATTGTAAGCCCCGGCTTGCTCCAAAACGTCTTAACACTACCCGACCTGCGGCTATTACTTTCTGGGAACCAATTTAATTAATTACAAGTTACCATTAAGCTTTTCACAGCTGGGTAAGCAGTTATTAATGCGACGTCTCTAACCCCATCCGTTTGTCAAAAGATTGCTGTTAAATCTATTATTCCATTTTAATTTATAACTCTGCGTTCTTGATGAATCAAACATTTTAGCTTTGTATATTATTAATTTTAAAAGCTTGCAAGTAGTCTCAATGATTATACCTAAGTATGTCCAATGCTCCCTGGACTGTAAACCTCGCTACCATCCTGGTTGACTAGTGGATCTACACCACGGCATCACCTTACCATGTGTTGGTACTTATTTATTTATCACACACACACTAATATTATAAAGGCGAAATTTATGTGTTTGTAAGTTTGTTACCTCTTCACGCTCAAACGGCTAGACCGATTTCGATGAAATTCCATATGGAGGTAGCTGACATCCTGGATTAACACATGGCTTTTTTATCCCAAAAATGTAGCGGGTAGCTGCGGGGCGCAGCTAGTATTAGTTAATTATATATTAGCTACATGACTACGGCGCAGATCAGTCGATCTGCGAGAATAAACCGTGTTCGCCGCACTTAGTCTTGTGACGGGTGGCCATTTTAACACACCCCTAGGTGCTTTGAGAGTCATGTTATGTTGCTGGTCTTGCGCCCGATCTTTCTCCGGTTGTGTCACACAACCGTCCCATCGGACTATGAGAATGAGGATAGGGAGTGCACCTGTGTTTGCGCGCATACTTGTGCTCTATAACATCTCGTAGTTGGCTAGTCTCAGATGAGACATGCCGCCGTGACCAAAATTCGGTCAGGAGAACATTATTACTTATATAATTATGTGATTATTAGACTGCCTCGTTGATCTAGTGGTTGCTAAGCGCGACTGCTGAGCACGAGGTCCTGGGTTCGAATCCCGGATCGGGCAAAGTGTTACTGGATTTTTCTATTAGGTAATTTTCAGTAGCAGCACGAAGTCTGGATTTGTGCCTGGTTGATGGCAATAGACTCGCCCCCTATTACATTGGGACCGAAAAACATAATTGGCGAAATGTGTGCGTACCTACTATATTATGTGCACCTCTGCCTACCCGTTCGGGGAATACAGGCGTGATGTTATAATTATCTAATATTGTTTATGTTTGTTTGTTACAGGTAAGTTCAGAGTTTGCTGTTTCAGATCTATTGGTAAATATAAATTATCGACTACTCGACACTCACAAAATAATGATCACAGATAATTAATATTGTAGTCTAAACACTGTATAATGAACAATTACCATTTTAGACCATAATTAACATTATTTTGCTGACCGTAAACACAAATTGGGCCGCAGAAATACTAATTAATTAGCGACCGGTGTTTCACAGATTAATTAATGTTTCTAAATGCAAAAGTTCGACACAATTATTCCTCGATAATTGTTGGTTTGGTTGGTGACCATAATGTTTTAATAACCACTGTATTTGCTGCCTCGTTGCTCTAGTGGTTGCTAAGCGTGACTGCTGAGCACGAGGTCCTGGGTTCGAATCCCGGGTCGGGCAAAGTGTTACTGGGTTTTTCTATTAGGTAATTCTCAGTGGCAGCACGGAGTCTGGATTTGTGCCCGGTTGATGGCAATAGACTCGCCCCCTATTACATTGGGACCTAAAACATAACTGGCGAAATGTGGGTGTAGTATATGTGCACCTCTGCCTACCCCTATGGGGAATACAGGCGTGATGTTATGTGTGTGTGTGTGTGTATGTGTAACTACTGTATTTCCACAACAGACACAACACAACAACAGTTTATTATAATGGTTTGTCTTGTTTGATCAGGTTAAGTGTAAGTAGCTTACAGAATAATTTACTGCACACTGTACGTGGGTTCGAGACCAGGCCTTTTTCATCATCAGCCGGAAGGCGTCCACTGCTGGACAAAGGCCTCCCCCTTAGAACGCCACAAAGAACGACAGCTTGAGAATTCCATCCACCGGTTGCCCGCAATTCTGACGATATCGTCGGTCCGTCTGGTGGGAGGCCTGCCAACTGCGTCTTTCGGTTCGTGGTCGCCACTCGAGAACCTTTCTTCCCCAGCGGTTATCGGTTCTTCGAGCGATAAGGCCTTTTTATAAATAAAATAATATCTTGTTGACGAACTCGACTTGTTTATGCAAGGCTGGTAGCTGGTAGCTGGTAACAGGGAATTTTGGAAAGAGAGTGGGGAGGCCTTTGCCCAGCAGTGGGACATTCCAGGCTAGCAAAAAAAAAATATCTTGGAATAGCTTTCTTAGGAGAGCAATGGCACGAAGATAACTGATAAACATACTTATATATTATCCAAACTCTATACTTTATATTATAAATCTGAAAGTAACTCTGTGTATCTGTCTGTATGTTACGCCTTCGAGTTAGGCTGTTGCAAAGATTGTTGCTTAGGCACAAATACTTGTAGTGTAGACACTGGGATAACTCCCCCCCCCCCTACAGAAAATAGGTAAGAACGTCGAGAAAACGAAAACAAAAGCTCAAAAACAAACTTGGAGTTTGTAAAAAACATGTCTAATCTTCAATCTTTGAAAGTAAAACCCTTTAGCCATGGGGTCGATTCTAAAACACGTCTGCGTAAACGTAATTTTAATAAACAGAATGTAGGTACGGTTCGCAACGAAAGTGGATTAACAAATAGAGTAGGTATATTAATCCCTACTAATATTATAAACGCGAAAGTTTGTAAGTATGGATGGATGTTTGTTACTCTTTCACGTAAAAACTACTAAATGGATTTTAATTAAATTTCATATGGAGGTAACTGACACCCTGGATTAACTCATAGGCTGCTTTTTATCCCGAAAAAAATGGAGCGGGTAACACCGCTGGGCGCGGTGTAGTGTCAAATAATTGAAGGGAATATATACTTATATTAGTTATAGTCTCATAAGAGTGGATAAGTGTTAAAAGTGATTTTTTGTACCTTGTAACAATTTGTTTTATTATGGTTATGTTTAATTTGAAGATTTGTGTGATAAAAATAATAAAATTGAAAGCAATGACAAAGAAATAAATTTAATAGCCTCATAAGAGACTATTTAATTTCTTTCAATTTTATTATTATTATTCTCTAACCCTAGATTATTCTAGGGTTTGAATGTGACCTACAAATATAGAAGACTTTACTATGTAACATATTGTATGTCTTCAAATAGGAAAATGCCTAAACAAATTAAGGTCAGGCTCCTTACATTGCAGGATATTCCCGATGTGGAAGCGAGACGCCGCTACATACAGTGTATTGCGGTCTTGCTTCTACAACGGAAAATGGTGTATTACATACATACATAAAGTCACGCCCGTTTCCCTGAGCGGTAGGCAGAGACCACGGATTTCCATTTGCTACTTCTTTTGCTTCATTCACAATGAAGGTGTTTTACAAGTTCATATTAAACCCCTGCTACTGTTGTTGGTGACTGTACCTATAAGGTGTAATATAAACACAACGCCTGATAAAGCCCCATAACCTTTAACATTACACCAACAATGTTGAAGGTCGGAGCTGGCAAGGAATAACGATTTTTTTATTGTTTTGCGACTATTTTTAACCGACTTCAAAAAAGGAGGACGTTCTCAATTCGACTGTATTTTTTTTTATGTTTGTTACCTCATAACTTTCGCTTGGGGGAACCGATTTTGATGATTTTTTATTTATTTGAAAGCTGGTGCCTCCCGTTTGGTCCCATTGCAATTTGATTAAGATCCGATCAGTACTTTTTAAGTAATTCTTAATAATGCGGTTTTTTTTCACGTTCTCTACTACATTTTTCTATGATTGTTCTCTGATTTCTGCGGTTTTTTTTACTTTTTAGTGCTTTTTAATATGTTGTGAAATAGTTTTGTTTTGAAGTCGGTTTTTTTTGTAATTTTTTTTGTCTTTAGTACTGTAATGTTTGCCTGCCTATTGACATTTTAAATATTACTCATAAAAGTCATTTAACAAATGCGGGGGTAGAAGTATGTTACTCTTGATTAACATTCAAAAAACATCAAGAACAATGCTGAAGCACTGATACTGATATATGATAGTATGACCGTTGGACTGTCCAGTCAAACGTCACAAGTTAAAACCCGGCACGCACCAATGTCTTTTCGAATTCATGTGCGTACAATAAATTATTTTTCAGTAGCATAAAATGAGAGGAAAGCGTGAGGAAATCGGCACACCTGAGAGATTTTTCAACGGTGTGTAAAGGCCATTTCAGAGGCGTATAGGCGGTTTAAACTCTGACACCAGATTGTTAATACAGCCATACGATAGCAAAAAGTAGTATCACTCAATATTTAACATAAAATAACAAAACATAACATCACGCCTGTATTCCTCGAAGGGGTAGGCAGAGGTGCACATACAGTACACCCACATTACGCCAGTTTTGTTTTTGAGGTCCCAATGTAATAGGGGGCGAGCCTTTTGCCATCAACCCGGCACAAATCCTGACTCCGTGCTGCTACTAAGAATTACCTAATGTTAAAACCCAGTAATACTGCCCGAGCCGGGATTCGAACGTAAGACCTCGTGCTCAGCAGTCGCGCTTAGCAACATCTAGACCAACGAGGCATAACAAACTACGATAGTTTAACTTTACTCTTTTCAAATCTGAGTATTGGTCCACGTGCTAAAGCCAAGGGGAGTATAAATAGACCTTAGACTCTACTGTACTTACCATTTTCTTAATACCCAGTAAGATCACCCAACCCAAACCATTATCAAAGCTTCGACAAAACCTTTCTGCTCCATTGGTCAGTAATCCGTAATTAAGACTGTGGTTAATTGCCGCGTAATTGGTGATCAAATGGACAGACTTTGTGGCCAGGTTGACCCATTACTGTGAATTAAAGGTCCATCCGATCAGATAATTCAAATATGGAAATGGTAATTGGCTTAGCTTGTGAGTTTTACAGAAGGTATCTAACATGAGTCTCTTCTTATCGGGTTGATGAACCTGGTCAGAGTTTAAACCGTCTGTAGGCCTGTGACATGTTCGTGCAGATGGTAACCACCGGGGTGGTTTTAGTGAGGTAGAAATCGCACACTCCCCGGTTCCTACCCCATAGGGGCCGGGTTTGAAGGTTTCCCCGGAAAACAAAAAATAACTGCCCCTGACATACCACACAGTTGAAAAATCTCTCAGATGTGCCGGTTTCCACACGATGTTTTCCTTCACGGTAAGCAACTGATAACTAATTTATAATACGCACATGAATTAGAAAAGACATTGGTGTATGCCGGTTTTAACTTGTAACCTTTGACTTGGCAGTCCAATGGTCATGCCACTCGGCTATCAGTGCTCCACCATGAGTTGGAAAAGTAAATAACGTAATAGTTTTCAAAAACGCGGGTTCTCTGAACATCTCTTTGACATTATTCATGACTGACATTTGTGTAAACTCTAGACATTCTTGCATGTCGCAATTGTTTTTTTAAACATAACCACAGCTGCACATGAGAATTTGTATCTGTGTGTAACGTATTAACAGTAAAAACGAAAAGGATCGAGCATTGATCACAAGGTATAAATAGAAAACTAAGCAGACTAGGCGATACATTCATATAACTAGGGCAAACGGTGTTTTCATTGTTCTGCAAGTCATATTTAGTTCAGAAACGTGTGCCAAATGACTGAGGCAATAAAACAACAATATCGGAATACTGGTTGTTAGATGTGTGTTTGGTGGCGAGAAAAAAGTAATGCTTGAGTAGAATGTTGTAATATTGATATCTCATTGCTCTTGTTAAATTAATCGGGATTGCCTTCACGATTTTGGTATTAGAAACAATTTTTGTGAACAATATTTAGAATAGACTTTTAGGGTAAACATACACTACTTTATACCCGGAAAAGACTCGAAAAAACAATTGAAAGCAGGCGAAGCCGAAGGCAAAAGCTGTATAATATGTTCATAAGTACTTAAAAATATGTTTTCAATTAGTCTAGACCCTTCCAAGCCATAAAAGCCTTATATGAATTTACTTAACAATGACCCTTATTATTTTTCACTTTAGGGCCTTGGGATAAGCCCCTATGTAAAGCTCGTACCCTTTAAGATAAGATCTCTTGGAAGTGTAACTGACGAGCAATATCCCTGCTTGTCTTGATTCGAATTCAAAATGTTTTTATTTCAAACTAGCTGCGGTGTTACCCGCTGCATTTTCTTAGGATAGAAAGTAGCCTGTGTTAATCCAAAGTTTCAGCTACCTCCATACCAAATTTTATCAAAATTGGTCCAGCCATTTGAGCGAGAAGAAGTAACAAACATACACAACATATTAGTGGGATTCTGACTCGCGCATGAAGGGTTCCGTACCATTATCAACAAAATCACGTTTGCTGTATGGATAAACATTTATTTTATTCTGTTTCTTTGTATTTGTTGTTATAGCGACAGAAGTACATATATAATCGGTGAAAATTTCAACTTTCTATCACGGTTCATGAGCCTGGTTACAGGCGGACGGATACCGGAGTCTTAGTAGGGTCCCGTTATACACTTTGGTAACGGAACCCAAAAAAAATACACAAAGCGTAAACAACTTCTTGAGGAATGCATCAAAACAATGTTACACTGCGTTATATTTCACAGAAAAAGTAAACTAATTTACAAGAAATAATTTACAAAAATGTATACAGTTTACAAATAGGCTTGACTGCCTCGTTGGTCTAGTGGTTGCTAAGCGCGACTGCTGAGCACGAGGTCCTGGGTTCGAATCCTGGGTCGGGCAAAGTGTTACTGGGTTTTTCCGTTAGGTAATTCTCAGTAGCAGCACGGAGTCTGGATTTGTGCCCGGTTGATGGCAATAGGCTCGCCCCCTATTACATTAGGACCTAAAACATAACTGGCGAAATGTGGGTGTACTATATGTGCACCTCTGCCTACCCCTTCGGGGAATACAGGCGTGATGTTATGTTATGTGTATAGGCAGTAGGTATTGTTTTTTTGTTATTAACAACCACTTTGTTTAGATACCGTACAACGGGCGGAGTTTGCCAACTTTTTGTGTGATTTTTTTATACTGTCAGTAACATAAATATGTAGCCATGATGCAAAATGAAACAAAATTTATTATTTAGTCACACTAATATCATAAAGGCGAAAGTATGTGTGTGTTTGTATGTTTGTTACCTCTTCACGCTCAAACGGCCAGACAGATTCTGATGAAATTTCATACAGAGGTATCTGACACCCTGGATTAACACATAGGCTACTTTTGAATACCGAAAATTGTAGCGGGTAACACCACGGAGCGCAGCTAGTACCAACATAAAAATCAATGAGAATAGTTTGAATTTTTACCCACATTTCTCCGCACTGGTTTTTCTTTGTCTCGTGGCTAATGTTACAGACATAAATCTTAAAGCAAAAACACTCTTATTCTAAACAAATTGATGAAGGTCATCCAATTTTCTCTCGCGGGGCTATCGAACTGGCGTCCTTTGGTGCGGGTAGAGCATTGATTACAGTGTAGATGAATTAACAAACTAGACACATGTGTGCATAGAAATTAATATTAATATGGTATTGACTGAATTGCTTCATTGGATGATAACCATAGTATATATATAGATAAATAGGGTCTCATTTTTACTTGGCTGCCGAGCATATCAGACGTTCTGCGAGGTTAACCCGCGCTCGCCGCTGTCAGTCTTGTAATGGGTGACCGTTTTCACATGTCGAGACGCCTCCGTTCCCTTGCTTCGAGAGGCACGCTAAGCCGTTGGTCCTGCGCCTGATCTCTCTCCGGTCGTGTTCGTCTACTGTACCGTCAGACTATGAGAGTAAAGAAATAGGAGGGCACCTGTGTTTGCATTTGCAATCTCATAATTTTAATCTGTAAGATGGAATGGAGAGCATGTGCTAAACATGCTTTATACACGTGTCTAACTGTCTATATTATACAGAAAGAATAACAATGTAATTAGTCTCAGTGTGATGAGTGGCCGAGCACGTGGCGCGGGTAATTCAGACAGTTTCGGCTATTTTCATCAGTGGTGATGTGACTTTTGAATGCGAAATAATAATACAGTTATAAGCCAATTTGTTTCGTCATAGGTATTCGTGAGTTACAGCTTTAGTGCTGGGTTCGGTGCAAAGGCAATCACGTGGTCTTCGATTACCCATCTGGACAAAAGAGGTGAATATATGTATGAGAATGTATATTTGACTGCCTCGTTAGTCTAGTGGTAGCTAAGCGCGACTGCTGAGCACGAGGTCCTGGGTTCGAATCCCGGGTCGGGCAAATTGTTACTAGGTTTTTCCATTAGGTAATTCTCAGTACCAGCACGGAGTCTGGATTTGTGCCCGGTTGATGGCGATAGGCTCGCCCCCTATTACATTGGGACCAAAAAACATAACTGGCTAAATGTGGGTGTACTAAATGTGCACCTTTGCCTACCCCTTCGGGGAATACAGGCGTGATGTTATGTTATTGTTGTTAAAATATATGTATGACTTCGGTTATTAGTATGGTGTGGGGTGCAGCTGTGCCTATTTGCACATCATACATTAAAATAATCATCGTTTCCAACAGATATTGCTTGAAGTCACCCTGTACACCTAAATACTAAAGGGAACTCAAAATTCGACAGGTGCGAGCAACAACACCATAGCTCAATTCGCAGAACAGCGTTCCCGATGAGCGAACGTAGTCCCGCTCGAGTCCAACATTTTTCAAATTCCCTTCTTATCGTACGGTTGATAAACAACCTGGTGTCAGAGTTAAAACAGCCTTAGGCATCTGACATGGCTTTACACATTGATGAAAATTCTCCCAGGTGTGTCGGTTCTCTCACGATTTGGATTCAAGCTTAGCATGGGAAACATGCTAAAATGGCACCAAAAGTCATATGAAAATATTAAGAGACACGAAAAGATTAAGGTATCCCAGAGTCCCTAAGATTCGCTCCACATAGAGGTTTATCCCGAAGTAATGCCTTCTGTATTCGTGACCCGGCCTAGTGACACCGGAGGGGCCAATATAATATAATAATGGTCCCCACGCAATGTTATTGGTTTTTTTATTAGAAGAATCTCAGCAGAGAACCTTAGGCAATAGGCTCACCCCTATTACGTGGGATTTTGTACCGTCTGCAGGTTGATGTAGGTGAGTGTACGTAGAAAACTGTATCTGACTGATTATATCTACGCTATGGATACGCTACGAATGGTAAAAGCATAGATTCTAGTATACCAACAGTAAGTATGGTGGTGACTATAAGGTGGTGACCGAGTTGCACCGGCCGTTGCAGACGTCTGCGTGCGACCACGGAAGGTGCAACTCGGTCAAAACGTCAAGCAGAAAAAAACTCGTGCTCGCGTTAATTCCCGTGTTGTAATTTAAGTTTATTATAGTCATGCAACGCGATAGTTTAAAAGTTAGTTTGATGATGACATTAATGTACAACTATGCAAACATAATTACATCATAACATCACACCTGTATTCCCCGAAAGGGTAGGCAGAGGTGCACATATAGTACACCCACATTTCGCCAGTTATGTTTTTTAGGTCCCAATGTAATAGGGAGCGAGCCTATTGCCATCAACCGGGCACAAACTCCATACTGCTACTGAGAATTACCTAATGGAAAAACTCAATAACACTTCTATGCAAACAATCACATATATTTAGAAATGTTATTGAGATTTGATACTATATATTTACTTCCTTATAAAATTACCGATCCGATGGCGCAGTTCCTGCGTGATTGGATATTTCTAACGATTGCAGCTTCGGCCCCTCATGAGGTAAATACTTATGTAAGAAGTTTGTCCTAAGTGTGGGTGCTATTATCAATTCTGTCTAACGTATACTTATTTATTTATTTAAATAGTATACAAAGAAAACAATGTGGAGCCGTGTCTAACAGAATAATTTCAGGTCACTTTGTAGGTGTCAATGATTGAAATTTGCACTTTTATACGCCTTTACCCTAGCAAATGCTAGTCTAAAAAACTTCTAGGTTTCAATTTCATATTTCACGATATTCAAACAATGTATTATGCACTAGCGTATCTGTCAGATATGTGTAAAATGGCGTCAATTGGCGAGGTCAGTGCCCTAAGGGCTGGTCGTAAACGATATTTATGACCGTCTGTGTAGACACTACTTCGCGTTTTGTCTCGTATCATTTATTACTGGTTCGGTTTATTGTAGTCGTAGTTAGAAGTGTTTACTTTATAGTGAAAGGTACTTACAAAACATTACTACTTTTACTTTCTTTCTTTAAAAAAAACGTCGCCCCACTAGGAATTTCTCCTGTATCGTAGGTGCGTTTAACAAACATGAAATATTCACATACACTAGCACCCAGACTCGGGACAAACATCTGTGGTTCGCACAAAGTTTTGCCCCGTGCGGGAATCGAACCCGCAACCCTTAGCGCAGCAGTCCAATCGCTTAGCCACTGCGCTAATCTGGTCGACTAAATTAATCCATAATTAAATTATGGAGAGACAATAGAAAATTCATGGGAGGAAGGTAATAATTTCACGACATACCTAATGTACCTACGTCTTATAGGTACTTACTAGAAAAAAATAGTTTATTGGTAAAGTACCAATTTCCAGTAGAGTACAAGACCCAATTAACCCAATAAATGTTTGAAACCAAATTGCAATGTATCTGTGAATGCTACCAATAGGTACTGTTTTCCTAATTAACAGGAAAATTGGCACAGAGGCTAAGCGATTGGACTGCTGCGCAAAGGGTTCGATTCCCTCAAGGAACAAACAATTTTGCGATCCGCAGATGTTTGTGCCGTCTGGGCGTTTGTTTATGTGATATTGCATGTTTGTGAACCCATGATACAGAAAAAATACCTAGCAAGGGGCGACGTTTTATATTAATAAAAGTACAGGCACATAAGTACATAATAATTACATAAAAAAAAGAAAAAACTATATGACATTTTGGGTCATTTTTGCATGTTGCCCATGTTAAGCTTAAATCTACACGATGATGATGCGATGGCTCAGTTGGCAGAGCGGCGCCACGGTACGGCGAAAGTCGCGGGTTCGAGTCCCGCTCGTGTCCATCATTTATCAAGTTTCCTTTATCAATTTAGAAGAAAAAACTAACCAACTTAAAAACATAAAGAAGGTACAAAAAATGAAAACAATTTGGTAGGTATGTATCTGGCAGTTGTACTAATTAGGTGTAGTTGTCTAGTATTCTGCAATAAACAGCTAAATAGATAACTAGGTATACTGTTAGAGTTATAAAAAACCGAGGTCGCAGTAAAGTATTAATGATTTTTAAAGTAAATAAATAAAAACTTACTCAATACAGTCACGCCTGTAGTTCCTAAAGGGTCAGGCCCTCTGCCTACCCCTTTATTCTTCTTTATCAAGAGTTTGTGCAACAATTTTTCTTTTATATAAGTTTTATTTCCACATCAACTGCACCAGAGCCTGTTACCATAAATCGGGCTCTAAATGAATAAAAACTATGCTTCAATTGAAAATAATTATATTACAGAGAAGAAACTGCCTCGTTGGTCTAGTGGTTGCTAAGCGCGACTGCTGAGCACGAGGCCCTGGGTTCGAATCCCGGGTCGGGCAAAGTGTTACTGGGTTTTTCCATTAGGTAATTCTCAGTAGCAGCACGGAGTCTGGATATGTGCCCGGTTGATGGCAATAGGCTCGCCCCCTATTACATTGGGACCTAAAACATAACTGGCGAAATGTGGGTGTACTATATGTGCACCTCTGCCTACCCCTTCGGGGAAAACAGGCGTGATGTTATGTTAAAAACACATTGATAAAAAGTAAATAAAGTCTATTTCCTAGAAGGGTAGGCAGATGACGTATTTCCTTTTGATACTTACTTAATTCGTTCGCTCATTCACTCACATACCCTTCCTCATTCGTTCGTCGTGCACCTGACACTTCAGCAAAACATCTTCAACGAAGAAGAAAGTAATCTTTCAAAATCAAAATTTCTCACAATGTTTCCTAAAGTGCCGGAAATATTGAGATGAAAGTGAATGCGCAGTGTGGGGAGGAAATTGGGTCAGTGACCCGAACCCTTCACTTACTGAGGTACTAGGGCGGTATGGCGTGCACGCGTATAACAATACAACACTCGATATATGAAACGTAAAATGGAAATCACTCAAAATCCGATATGGGTTACCGTACTCATCAATGACTCGCTTTACTGTGGAATCAAATCTGAAATAGAAATATATTTTAGCTTTACCGTACATTTAGGTATGTATATAGAAAAAAAATACGCAAGGATTTTGAAAAAAAAATCTAAATCCTAATTCAAATCATAATCTACTCGTGAGTCTAAATGTCATCCAAATCTGTTTAGCTACTAAAGCTTGATTGCAAACATCCAAAACATAGAATAAATGATTTGAATTGGTACTTAGTTCCAATTATATATGTTAATAAGTTTTTAAATATCCACAACCATCTTAAAATAAGATCAATAAAAGTATAAAAGACAACCCCCTACCACGAACTCTTAAAGCAGAACACTTTCCATTGTGGAAGTGTGACGCTGCTATGTGCAGTGTAAAATGTCCTGCTTTAACAGTACATGGTAAGGGGGCAGGAAGACAAAATTAAATAAAACTCACCATGCATTAACATTGTCCCAATTCTGTGCGCAGATATCTGATTAGCTCTTAGAGGTACATTTGAAGAGTGCCAACCATTTTATTGTCTATAGAAATTCAATTTAAAATGGTACAATCAAGTAAAAGCGGTTTAAGTGTCCAAAGGGAAGGAAACAAAGGAGGATTGTGATTTAATTGAATAAAAAATTTGAGTGAAAAGGTATTAATATGGCGGTTTAGGGCGGGTTGCTTCAGCTTTACTTGAAGGCACACGTTAATGTTAAAAATGGCATTAATAATTTTGTTTTCTACTACCAGCCTACTGACGAAAAAGTTTTGCTAAATTTAGCAGCCCTAATAACATTGGCAACCGGTTTGTTATGCCACCAAACTACGCTTCATGTTTTACGTACGTACTTTAAGCGTTGTCTGCAATAATTATTGGTGGTTTGACCCACTGTGGACATGAATACAGCATTAAATACCTAATAACTAGTGCATTCAAATTCTCCTTCGACGACCATCGAGGTAATCTAGAGGTATGTAGGCACTATGTAGGTAAGTGCATCATCATCGGCCGGAGGACGTCCACTGTTGAACAAAGGCCTCCCCCTTCCAACGCCACAATGAATGACAACTTGACATTTGCGTCCACCTATAGGTGCATTTATAGCAGTGATAGCCGAGTGGTATAACCGTTGGACTGCCAAAGGTCGCAAGTTCAAACCAATGTGTTTTGGAATTCTTATGCGTACTATAAATTAGTTATCAGTTGCTAAAAACGGAGAAGGAAAACATCGTGAGGAAACCGGCACATCTGAGAGTTTTTTAACGGTGTGTGAAGACATGCCAGATGACTACAGGCAAGGCGGTTTGAACTCCGACGCTAGGTGTGTTTATTAATCATACTATAAAAAGAACAGTCGGAAGACGTCCACCGTTAAACAAAGGCCTCCCTTATAACGCCACAATGAACGAGAACTTGCCATTTGCATCCACCGGTAGGTACACACTAGGTAGATATAAACAACTAAAAGTTTTATATAAAAACAGTTTAAATACAACTAGTACCCGTCAACCACTACTATTTTGCCGAGTATTTAACCCTCTCAGTCGACTCTCTGACATTAGCAACTTAAATTTCACTTAGGGACCTTAACTTAGAGTAAGTAAAGCATTATGAATATTATTTCAAAGAAGGGTTGTCCATTAGATCCCTGGATTACAGCAGAGCTGCGCCGCATTTTGTCTAGACTGAAATAAAGGTAGATTTATATACAGACAGACTAGAAAATGTCTGGTTAATAGTCTGCACCTAGGTACAGAGCCTCTACGAATGACCATACTTAAGTACGTCCGGCGCACCCTGGACGGTCACCCTCGCTACCATCCTTGTTGACTGACCAATCTCTACACCATGATATGACTTATTGCATGTGGCTATTGGCTCATGCCGATACGAAGAAGAAGGCCCGAAGTAAATAGCTGCAAAACTTGTGTTTTTAACGCCAGGCATGTAATGCATCCTTACAATAATGCCTGTTATGCCTAAAGAGGTAGGCTAAGTCGTACATCGTAGGTGTATGTCTTCATCTATATGTTGCCACTCATCAGTACTAGGTCGCCTATTGCCGTTCACCGGGCACACCGATCGACTTGAACACGTTTTAAAGGCGACAGAATAACAGTAGATAGCAGTAGACAATAATACACCTAATCCGTATCCCATATTATTTTGTTATATATTTAGTTTAAAGATATAATTATTTTGTATTTCTTTAAAGGAACAAAAGCATACAAAAAATTATTTAAATCTTATAATGACGATCCTTTTCTTCTTTGATATGTGGGCCTTTAGATTGCATGCACCACTTTTTACCATAAGATTTCGTTTAACGCCATTTTTGAAAACTCGTTTTGTATTTTTATTAATACGCAAAGAGAAAACTTTGTATTTATTTTTACAACATTTGGCACATAGAGAATTTTGAGTATTAGTAGGTAGATTCTATTCGAATAAATTTGAAGAAATTGCGGTCGAATTTCGACCGATAAGCGACCACTATTAGATATTAGGTCCCCTCATTTTTTACCATTTCTTATAGCCCGTTTTCAGCCCCGCACTCACTTATTTTGATTGCGTATAAAAAGAGTATAAGGTAAATTACATTACAAGGTTGAGAACATCAAAGACTTTTAGAATATTATATCTTTTTATTTCTTAGAAATGTCATGATTATCAAACTCTTTTAAAGACTACAAGCAATTATAGAGAAGCTATTTACAAAGTACTATCCTAAGTATTTAAAAGGTAGCTTCTATACCCTTAGGCAACTGGGATTTAGTAAAAATATTCCTTCATAAAAATATTAAAGCGATGTTTAAGCTAGACATCACTCGGCCTGTCAGTTTCAAATACAGCCTCCTCATGAACTCGTACAGCAAAATATTTTTCGATGAGGGAGCGAGACGGTACGTGCAGTGTGATGCGGCGTCTCGCTTTCACAAAGAAAACTGTCGTGCTTTGAGAGTTCATGGTACGGGGGCAATGCTTATATTTCTCGTTTTTTTTTTGTATTGTCAAGCCGTTATTCGTGTTTTATATTCCTTATGCGGTAACATACACCTACTTACCTACATTTTAAAATACAATGATCATCATAATATAATTATTTATTCAAATTATTTATAGAGGCGAAAATATCATAGGATGATGCAAATATAAACTATTTGCTTTTCCTTTTCTCTTGTATATATGCCTAAACTTCCCAAAGGGATAGGCAGAGGTGTGATACCGTACACCCATATCAGTACATAGATTTTAACTTATGCGATAGCGCAACCCAATTGCCATTTTCAGGCACAATAATGTATTTAAAGGTGTCTAATCGTTTAAGAAAGTACTTAGTGAATCAAATCCTTACTGTTCTTGTCTAGGCTTGAACAAATAAATCGGTTATGTACACCATAGGGCTGCCACGCGTATATATAAGTTGTGATAAACAATAAGGGCGCACCCTATAATCGTGAGTGAAGAAAAGGTCATTGACATAGACAACTAACTGCCATTACCTATACATATAATATTGTTTGCGTGACTAAGTGATATACTCGGACGCACCATGTGTTACTATTATTTTACTAAGCTCGAAATAATAGTAGAAAGATGAGTGGTATGAATCAAAAAGTAAAAGTTTATGTCCAAATATACATACTACTAGCTGCGCCCCGCGGTGTTACCCGCTACATTTCTTTAGTTATTTTATTTATTTATTTTTTTTAAATAAACGTCGCCCCACACTAGGAATTTCTCCTGTATCGTGGGTACGTTTCACAAACATGAAATATCACAAACACAAACACCCAGACTCGGGACAAACATCTGTGGTTCGCACAAAGTTTTGCCCCGTGCGGTAATCGAACCCGCAACCCTTAGCGCACCAGTCCAATCGCTTAGCCACTGCGCTAATCAGGTCGTCAATTATATAATTTTGCGTAGTAACTTTCCGGCAACTTAACGGTATAATCAGAGTTTTGTGTAGTTCGCCCACGTTGAGGCGGCAAAACCTCCGGTAATCCTTATAATTGCTTTATAGTTCGGGCGACATTACCTGTTTGTAAGAACACTTAACCACACGGAGCACTGTTCGCGACAGGCTTGCAACACAACGATATGGAATATTTACTTTTAATAGTTTACTGCCTCGTTTGTGTAGTGGTTGCTAGGGGCGACTGCTGAGCACGAGGTCCTGGGTTCGAATTCCGGGTCGGTTATTTTACTGGGTTTTTCTATTAGGTAATTCTTAGCACGGAGTCTGGATTTGTGCCCAGTTGATGGCAATAGGGTCGCCCCATATTACATTGAGACCTAAAAACATAATTGGCGAAATGTGGGTGTACTGTATGTGCACCTCTGCCTACCCCTTCGGGGAATACAGGCGTGATGTTATGTATAGTTTTATTATGTTGGCAAAATTGGTTAGATAGGTACCTACATTAAAAATTAAACATGCGTGTTAAACTTAAAAAAAATGCAAAGCACAATTAATTGTTTATCTGTTTGTAATCAAAACATGAAATATCACAGACACAAACACCCGGGACAAACATCTACGGATTGTACAAGTTTTTATTCCGTGCGGGAATCGAATTCATAACCCTTAGCGCAACAGTTTAATCGCTGAACCACTGCGCTAATCAGGTCGCAATGTCGATAAAACTATTAAACCGATTGTAATACAATTTGGTGAACAGAGAGATAGCCTAAGCACAAACTGTACCACTACACTCAAGTCCATTACTATGCTCGTTTAGCCTATAATTAATAATTTATAGCTTCTCTATTCCTAATTATATTTTTAACTATATACACATAAATGAATACATTACTTCAAGCCTGTATTCCCCGAAGGGGCAAAGGTACACCCACCTTTTTCTAGTTATGCTATAGGTCCCAATGTAAAAGGATAAAGCCTATTACCATCAACCATACACAATTTCGATGTACAAGTTGAAGTGGCAATGGGCGGGCCATATGGCTCGAAGAACCGATAACCGCTGGGGAAGAAAGGTTCTCGAGTGGCGACCATGAACCAGAAGACGCAGCGTTGCCAGGCCTCCCGCCAGGTGGACCGACGATATCGTCAGAATTGCGGGCAACCGGTGGATGCAATTGGCAAGCTGTCATTCATTGTGGCGTTCTAAGGGGGAGGCCTTTGTTTAGCAGTGGACGTCTTCCGGCTGATGATGATAATGATACACAAATCTAGACTCCGTGCTGCTATTGAGAATTACCTAACGGAAAAACGCTGTAACACTTTCCCCGACCCAGGATCAAACCCAGGACCTCATGCACAGCAGTCACGCTTATCGACCACTAGACCAACGAGGCAACCTGTAACTGAATTCCGTTCAAACGATAAATCAAAGCTCTACATGCGACTATCGCCATTGTGTGCCACTGTGTACACGAGACCGAGGGTCGGAGTGGCCAAGACAAACAGGCGGCCAGTGTGCACACTATTATCGATTGCCATGCAGATAGCGAGCCTTAAAGCTGTCTACCCCTTAAGGCTGCGGCTGCCAAATGACCCACCCTTAAGCCACAAATGCAGTAAAGGCCAACTGGATAAACCGATTTATTGTTATCTTAATGTCGTCGGCCAAGGGGCCGTAGAAAAGTGGCAAAAATTTTAATGAATAGAATGAGATATGTATGAGGATGACAATAGGTTTTTACTATGACATTACTAACCTTTTGAACGCCACGGTCGGATATAGCCGACAAATGAAAACGTGGGCAACAACGTCGGCAAATGCCGACAAAAGACGGCCATTTTCTAATGTCTTAGCGTAGAAGTGGCGCCGATGCGTTTACGCTCTGGCTTTCACTAGATTAATTCAATTCCAGTATTCTTTCTGCATGTCGCATGTGTGCTGGTTTCCTCACGATGTATTCTTTCATCGTTTTATCAACTGATAACTTAATTGATGCGAACGCATTGCCAAAGCGTGCACAAGTCCAGACTCCGTACTGAGAATTACCTAATGAGAAACTCCAATAACTTTATGCGCGACCCGGGAGATGAACTGTAATTATCACATGTTTTTACATCGAGAAAAGTCCCTCCCCCATTACAACTACTGTTTAATCTACTTTTAAATTTGCATACAAATGGTATCACAAAATTGGAGTTGCCAACTCCAATTTGAAAAGCCTATCTGTTGCATATCAGAGATGACTGATCATTTTCCAGTTGGCAATTCCAATTGTCATTCGTTATTATCGTTGTTTGGTAGTAAATCCCTACTAATATTATAAACGTAAAAGTTTACAGCTAGTGACTAACAAATCACGAATTTCAACTCAATTTGAAATTAGTGAACCTTTAATGAAATGTAATTTGAATTACATTACCCGCTACATTTTTTTGAGATACAACGTAGCCTATATGTTAATCCAGGGTGTCAGCTACCTCCGTAAGAAATTTCATTAAAATCCATTCAGTAGTTTTTACGTGAAAGAGTAACAAACATCCATCCATACTGACAAACTTTCGGGTTTATAATATTAGTAGAGATGTTACTGTCAAAGTCCGATAGAAAATTTTAATTGGTAAATATTAGGATTTATATTATCTGTGATGACTTTGCGGGCCTTTGCCATCTGTATGCAAAAATGCTAGGTTTTAAAGACGGTCAATATATATTAAATCTATACGCTTGTACCGTCGATAAGGAAGCTACCTCACGTGAGGAGCGTGCGTCATCAACACATGACTGAATTATTCCATCAAATATATTTGCGTCATCATATTAATAAAATGTTTTATCAAAACTTTGAGAACAAGGTAACTATTGGCGAACAGTTTTGGAGAAGCTGACGGTGTGATTGGCTTAGTGTCTTGGATCGCGTCTGGTTGCGGTTTGATCTCTGTTTGAGAGAAACATGGTTGGTCCGCAGATATTTGCCCGAGTACCTAAG
The DNA here is from genome assembly GCA_946251915.1 of Abrostola triplasia. NCBI lineage: Eukaryota > Metazoa > Arthropoda > Insecta > Lepidoptera > Noctuidae > Abrostola > Abrostola triplasia. The sequence continues at coordinate 10,765,077 of OX276433.1, forward strand.
GCGTTTACAAAAGAATTTTCATCGAGTCATTCTGAATGTGATGATATTTTTTTATAAAAACAGAAAAAATACCTTTATCAGAATTGGTTACCAGCTGTTTAAGCGTGAAAAGGTAACAAACATACAAACGCCATGATAACAAACGTATGCCTTTATAATATTTGAGGGATCAATTACCATAAAGTTAGGTAGGAACCTACTAATTCTGACTTGGCAAATAACGGAAAAATCTAATAATTTCAAGAACTTTATACCTCCACTTTTTTAGTAAACATCTATAATATACTAACTGTGTCCGCGGTTTCACCCGCATCATTTGTATTTGTTCGAACTTCATTAGATATCTGATATCCTAGTACCCAACGTTCAAAAATAAGGCAACAGCTAGGAATTTTTGTTTAGGTTCATTTCCGATTCATCATCATCGCGCAGACGAAGTCGCGGGCAACAGCTAGTTAATACATATAGACCTTCCTCTTGAATCACTCTATCTATTAAAAAACCGCAATTGCGTAGTTTTAAAGATCTATGCATATAAGGACAGACAGACAGCGGGAAGCGACTTTGTTTGTATACTATGTAGTGATAATAATATACATACTAATTTTTTTCACCTATATAATTCTATCAACACATTATTTCTTCCTGAATAGTCCAATGCCACATACCTATATATACTATACATAAGTAGGTTTATATTATCAAGAATATTATGATGAATATCGCGTCGAGATTTTATTTAAAACTACTCCCACGCACGCCGCTTTCATTATATTCAGGAACAAGGCTGTAAAATGTTTTTCATTGCCCCTGGCTTTTTCGTGTTACGGTAACTAACAGATTTTTAATTGAAACTAGATTTATGCAGATTTTCATACCGGTAAAACAGTTATATTTTTTTATTTGTTTTTCGTGAATCGATTCATAATAAAACGGTAATATGGTCACTACGGTATTAAGGGGTTTGTAGCTGCATAGATTACTGCGCAGATTAGTTAATCTGCGGATTAGCAGTTCACGCCACGATCAGTCATGTAATGGGTTTATCTATACATACATGTACTAGCTGCGCCCCGCGATGTTATATGTGCACCTCTGCCTACCCCTTCGGGGGACACAGACGTGATGTTATGCTTCGCCCGACCCGAGAATCAAAACTACGACACTATCGGACACCACGACCTTGCAACTATTACACCTACCTGCCAGACATCATTATCATTTATTTTAATTACCATAATTAACCTCCCGTCTTACAGTTCCCGTTAACGATCAACGTAATCGTTAACTTCACAAGTTAAGTCTATTAATTAGGAGCAGGTCACGAGACAGTTAGCGGAGGGTTTAACTGACCATTATGGCGGCTTCCATTTATAATTTGGTTTCTTTGAAGATTAAGAGTTAAACTGAATGAATTATTGAACGAATGAATGTGCACGCATGGAATGAATGAGTGACAAGCGACAGCAGTAAGAATTGTTGTGGTGTCTGTAGTCTCTGCCCACCTATCTGGGAAATAGGCGTAACTTTTTGTTAGTATCAAATATTAAAACAAAAAAAACATTTTTTTTTGTTTTAATATCTGATACTAACTTTTCTTAAACATAAAACAATAAATTATGTTCCTAATAATATTTTAACAAAATAATAAAACAACACTCACTATATTAAATAAAACTTTACATCGAACCAAGAAACTCAATGATATTCATCGAAACTTTTAATTGGTGTCTGTGTTTACAAGCAAAAGTTAAGCAATAACATTTTAACTTATTACAATAACATTGACTTATTAAAACAAGTTAACAATCAAGTATCCAACTCCCAGACATAGACAAGAAACCTATAATAACTTGAATTATAGTACTACGCGTTTGAGGGTGACGTATAGGCTGTAGATTGGTTGACAGCGGGCAGTGTGGTGGTGGCGGCAGCGGCGCCGTGCGGCAAGAGTGCATCGCTCGTAAGGCCGCCCCCACCACCGCACAGTGGTGGTGAAAATCGAGCTCCATAGAAACTCTTGCATATAATTCCTTGCCAGATTCCCTGTTCCCAAAGAACTATAATTTAACAGTTTTCAAGTCGAGTGAACCGGTTTTTATTAAGTGAGTGCGCTCCATCGTAGGCCAGAATATCACTTATCATCAGGCAAATTGTGGCTAAGCGCACACCTACTTAGAATTAAAAAAAAACTGCAGGGTTTAAAAAATATTGGAATGTCTCTAGTGTGTCACAGCGACGGATCGCACGTCTACGTCAACATCTCAAGCCGTTTTCTTCTCAACGTACGCTTACACAGGCAATTACTTGCGCGATTACTAGCAATTTTGGTCAAAAATGATGTCCCAGCAACACTTACATAGCAATGTACCTATGTCAATATAAAATTTTATAGTATTTAAATTGCCAAGAATTGCCCAATTTTAGTAGGTGCACCTTTAGCAAGCGCAGATCGCAACAAAACCCTATGGAAACAAAAAACACGTCTCTTTTGTGCCGTTCCAAATAAAAATACGACAGATTGCAGCGACTGATCGGTAGCAATTGTGGCAATTTTGAAGCAATCGATCGCTGCAATTTGCGTGTGATTGATCGATGCGACCCGTTGTCCCGTATGTGAACCCTTTTATAAAAACCTAACTAACCTATGTACACTTCTCCTGCGTGGATAATTTTACTGCGCATTTTCTGGAATAACTGCAACTAGATTTGAGGTTATGTAAGCTCTCGTTTATGTGTGTCGCTATGGAAAATAATCCTTTTAAATATAATAAAGACTGCCTCGATGGTCGAATCCCGGGGCAGGCTATGTTAGCAGGATTTTCCATTGGGTAATTCTCAGTAGCAGCACGGAGTCTATATTTGTGCACGGTTAATGGCAATAGGCTCACTCCCTATTACATTGGGACCTATAACAAACTGGCGATATTTTGGTGTACACTTCTCCCATTCTCTCCAGGGAATAAATGCGTATGTTCACAAGGTCTAATAATGTTATCGCTGAAGCTTTATAGTTTAGACCTCAGTAGGTTAAGTTCAGTTAGATTTTACATCGAATTACACGATGAAGTTAGCGAGCAATTAAGTTGAGAAACTTAGCTAGATGGCAACAAACGGAAACTGTGTTTATCTTCACTATTTACACTTAAGTGAGTAAGCAGAGTGTTGCGACACTTGCAATAGATTCAATTTGTTTAGTTTTTGTTTTCACGCCTTGCTCTTTTTTATAAGTTTTAGGACAATTAAGGTGATATACAACTAATCGATTTCAACAAAAAGCTTAAATAATATCTCAAATGTTTTTATGGAAAATCCCTGTAATTTAATACCTTATTTAGGAAGTCATAATTACGAGTCTTCTTCTTCTTATCGTATGGTTGATGAACTACCTGGTGTCAGTTTAAACCGCCTGTAGGCTTCTGACATGGCTTTACACACCGTTGACATATCTCTCAGTGCCGGTTTCTATACGTTTTTCTTCACCGTTTAACGACTGATAACTAATTTATAATACGCACATGAATTCGAAAGGACATTGGTGCGTGCCGGGGCTCAAAATTGCGGTCTTTGACTTAGCAGTCCAACAGTCATACTTCTCAGCTATGAGTGCTGTATGTAATTGCAAGTACGAGACTTGAATTGCTTACAGTCAGGCTAAATAAACGTCAGTACAATATATATTCCTACTAATATTATAAACGCGAAAGTTTTTAAGTATGGATGCTGTTACTCTTTCACGTAAAAACTACTGAATGGATTTTAATGAAATTTCTTATGGAGGTAGCTGATACCCTGGATTAGCACATAGGCTACTTTTTATCCTGAATGTAGTGGGTAACACCGCGGGGCGCAGCTAGTAATTTACAAGACTCTGGGATCCATAATACTAGATTACCAAACTGAAGACCAAATCACTTACTTTCATTTAACTTTTGTATATATTTCCCAACTATTAAGTACTTTGTAAGCCTCTGAAAATGCCGGAGTTTGTCCATTCGTGACAGGATTAGCCAGCAGGACAGCGTGACGTAATCTATTGTTATCAGGGTATTCCACACGCCGTCTGAATCACTGAATCGATTTTTTAACGGCATTCGGTTAGATTTTTGTAATGCACTTTAATTCCACATGTATGGCTTTCAATGATTTTATTTTATTTATGGAGCTTACAGCTATATTACAAATGGGTATACAAGTAATAAGAATAACGCTAATAACAAGCTTTAATTAATGAATTAAAACTATTACAGTTGGCTAGAAGTTTTAACTGCTAGAAAATGCCTAAGGCATTAAGTCCGCCTTGTACACTTCTGTATAAAGAATAAATTAATTGGATTTGTACAGCTTAGGTACTATATCGTTTTTTAAATTGGACGTCTTCCGGCTGATGACGATGGTTTTTATTTCTTTTTTAAAACGCCCCACATTAGGAATTTTTCCTGTATCGTGGGTGAGTTGCACAAACAGAATATCACATACACAAACACCCAGACTCGGGACAAACATCTGCGGTTCACACACAAACTTTGCCGCGTGCGGGAATCTAACTCGCAACCTTTAGCGCTGCAATCCAATCGCTTAATCAATTCGCCAATGAGGTTGTCAAAATTATATACGTGGCCAATATTAAACCAATAAGAATATGTAATTGCTTTACTATTGTCACGTGTTTATACCGTTACATGAATGGCGTGAAGGTTTTCTTAACCCTAAGCGGTTATTCTTGCCAAATCTCAGACCCTTTCAGTCCCAAAGGGGTCATGTCTGCGCCAATTTGCGGCTTACTGGATAGGATCAATTAGTTTAGGGTATTTCGGTGACTGCCTCGTTGGTGAAGTGGACGCATAACGCGGCCGCTGAGCGTGAGGTACTGAGCTCGATTCCGAGGTAGAGCAAAGTGTTTTTGGTTTTTAATTTAGGTTATTCTTAATAGCTTCACGGAGTCTGGTTTTGCGCCTGGTTGATGGCAATATGCTTACCCTCTATTACATTAGGAGCTATACCTGGCGAAATGTGGGTGTTGGTACTATAGATACACCTCTACCTACCCGTTTGGGGGATATTGGCCTGATGTTATGTTATGTAATCCACTGAGCCACAATGAAATTTAGTCGTATAAACGAAAAAAATAACTTACAAGGAAAATTTCAGAAACCTTCCTGCTAATACGACATTATTCTACAGTCACTGGGAGGGTCTTAACATTTGCATATGAAGCAATACGCTAGACAATGGCTACCTGATACCTCTGCCGAACCCTTTTGGCTTAAACCCTTTCTAACATACCCATATATTGATACCATAGAGTTTATTATTTCATCTAAGTATAGGATCGTAGCTATGGCGCTGTTTGGCGCTGATTGGCTGATCTGCGGTATTAAACAATTCAACAGACCTTTTTTTTTTTTTTTTTTTTATTTATTCGGGCTATCAACCATGCGGAAGATACCCGGACTTTTAAAAGGCTTACGTGGGGACACAGGTCCAACACGCAGAGGCCCGTTGAGAACTTTAATCTAAAAGAGGATGGGACACCAGCTAGGGACACCAAACAACTGCTCTATAACAGAACAGCCATGAAAAGTCCCCAAAAGGTTGAGAAAAATGGATACTAAAATGATTTGGTCCATTGCAACAGACCTTTATTATTATAAGTCACTAATTGTGGTTTAAGCCTTTGGATATTTTTAGCGAATTCCGTGTATATCGTAGGTGTGTTGCCAGCCACGCTAATTAACATTCTAACACGAGCAGGACACGCCTAGCACAACACTCTCATATACCACTAATTAACAAATGTTCGCAAACCCAGTAACGTCCAGCTCATTGAAAAGGAATCCAACAGAATTATTTAATGTTTAATTTGAATACTTAGACATAATAATATTTTCATTTTGTATCTTAAATAAATTTGAATATTTGATGGTAAAAACCTAATAAATTATTCAAGTACATAATCGAGGCTGACATAGTCACCTAGAGTGACTGAAGCCTTGGTCGAAACGAAGATTTAAAAAAAAGTACATAATAAGAAAATGTATAATGTGTTTAAAGTATACCTATAGTAAGTAAGTAGCATGATTTAATCACAAAAAACTTAGCCTTATTATACAGGTATGATGTGCGTTAACCAACACCAGTTAGATAAGACCCCTGCCTCTCAAACTAGAAGAAATCAGTATCTTCAAGACAGTGTACTTTTGTGGGTTAACACATTTTACATTTATAAATGGGTAATAATTTTAATGCTAGCATGTACACTTGTACAGTAATAGGGGTAGTGTGTGTGTTATGTCTGCGTGTGTATGTGGTTGTAAAAGTGTGTGCATGTGTGTGTGAATAAAGATTTTGCGTAAAAAAGTCAAAGGAATTGAAGTAGCACCTTGTACACTCTTTTTAATATTTTTTTTATAAAGAGCCTAACTGCCAGATTTATACTGAGATTTTTATGAAAAAGAGCAGGCTAGAGATTTTGAATCATATCATATTTTAATGATGGAATAGGAATGTACCTGTGTTTGCGCGCATACTTGTGCACTATATCTCCTTGGCTATTCTCAAATGAGATAGGCCGCCGTGACCGAAATTCGGTTAGGAGAAAATTTTATTTTCGTTGCGACGCAGCGACACACAAGCGCGCTTATCAGTACACGTTACAACTACAGTGAAAGCCAAATAGACTCCGTGAGATAGAACATCTGTAACAACTATCCAGCCTTTCCTAAACAAACATAAGAGTAAAACCAGTAAACAATAATATTATATTAAACAATAAAAACACACTGCCTTGTTGTTCTAGTGGTTGCTAAGCGCGACTGCTGAGCACGAGATCCTGGGTTCGAATCCCGGGTCGGGCAAAGTGTTACTGGGTTTTTCCATTAGGTTTCTCAGTAGCAGCTCGAAGTCTGGATTTGTGCCCGGTTGATGGCAATAGGCTCGCCCCCTATTACATTGGGACCTAAAAACATAACTGGCGAAATGTGGGTGTAATAAATGTGCACCTCTGCCTACCCCTTCGGGGAATACAGGCGTGATGTTATGTATGTATGTATGTAATAAAAACACAATATTTTGTAGAAACACACATCACGACATGTTACAACAAGTCCGGAAAGAAAACAACGCAACTTGTTCTGTATTGTCATCGACATGACATTGTTCTTGTTAAACAAATGGGAATTGCTTTAGTTCGATGTTTTGGAGCGAATAAATACGATTTTCGCTACGAATGGAAGAAATATGGATGTTTGGTGGAACAGGAAATAATGTAGCTGTTTGATGTAGAGTAATATTCTATTTACCCGACTACGGAAAGCCTGAGAAGGGTTATGTTTAAAGGTGCTCCGTCACATGGAGCGGCCTGTAATGTAACGTTACACAGTCGAGCATTATATCAGTGAGGGAGGGTAATGTTACAGATTCGAGCATTGCATTGGTGAGGGAGGAGAACCGAGTGTTACAGAGCGCAACCTGTAACTTCACAGAATCGAGTTTTATATTGGTGAGGAAAGAGAACCGAGCAATGCAGTACGCAACTTGATGATACAATGCGTAATACTTTGATATAACTTATAATGGTCAAAGTGGAATCTGAAGTGTTACATTACAGGAGACTGCTCTAGATGAGGCACCTTAATAAGTCGATCATCATCATAATCATCAGCTGGAAGACGTCCACTGTTGAACAAAGGCCTTCCCCTTAGAACGCCACAATGAACGACAGCTTCCCAATTGTATATAATAATCAAATTATATCAAGAACTTTCTTTTCAAAATTTGAGGATGTTAATACACAAAGTCATAAAAATAGCTTGCACGTTATAAACAAAACCAAAAATCAACTTACTGATTTTTGGTTTTGTTTATACTCAAAGGTGATGTTCCTCTGTAGACTATATTAGGTTAAGGTACGATGAGGCTGGCGTTTCCCTGTGGACAAAAGCCTCTTTTAAAAATAAAGATTAAAAAAAATCTTACTGATTTGTCCAAACATTGTTTTCGTTACTCATACCTATATTTGTGTAAAAAATGTTACCTTCCTACTCATATTTTCTTCTTTAATAAAGAAAAACAACGGGCCTGGCGCGTAAAATGGGTAAAACACTAGGCAATTACAGACAAAACCTCACAGTAACTGAATAAACTAACCAACTAACGTACCATAAACTAGAATAACACTACAGAACGAAATCACTGCGTACCGTTGACATATCAAGGACCTCTTGAGACCCGAAGGACTGACCTCAAGCCCTTTTCATACTATTGGCCTCTCCAACCTCTTACGGGTGAGCAGAATTGTCTGACAAACCTATTACATCACAATTTAAAGCAAGTGTTTGTTATTTCAAGATGTCAGTTGGTTTGATGAAATTTGGCTAGTTATTTCATGTGTTACAATTGAAATAAAAACAAAGTCGGGTTTGTTACAACACTTACCTATTACCCGTCTACTAGACCGATTTTCATGGTTTTTGATCTGTTGGATTTGTCTTTGCCGAGTGGTATCCGGCCTAGAATTGACCAAAATTCAGAAGATGGGCAGCAGGGTCTTCTGTAATTTCACCACCAATACTGCGATCCGTGGGGGTGCAAGCGTGGGGATTATGGCACCCCCACCCACTCCAAAGGGTGACCTTTATTCAACAGTGAAACTGTTCCGGCTGATGATGATGATGTCTTCGCCCCAAATTGCAGAATAACTCTAATATAAAATACCTGAAAAACTCCAAAGAAGATAAACAGAAAATTATTTTTTAAACTAATTCGTTTTGAGCTTTGCCATCTTCTGTAATTGGTAGCTCACGGCTTGGGTATCAGGATAATGCAAATAAAATGCGGGTGAAAACACGGGTGACAGCTAGTATGTATATATAACGAGGTAGATATGTTACTAGCACGCTCATTTTGAAGACTCAAAAGTCCTAATTGGAACATCTTGTCTAGCAGTAATTGGCTAGCTTGAGTGACGTTTGACATGCGCGCGCATGTATCTCTTTCACGTCTTTGTCAAGTTGTATAATTAAGTACCTATGTGTGTAGTTCGGAACACGTATGCTAGGATCGTAGCAAATAGAAATCCGTGGTCTCTGCCTACCCCTCAGGGAAACAGGCGTGACTTTGTGTATGTATGTATGTGTGTATGACGTATCTATACTTTTTGCTAAATCATTGGTGTGATGGGAAGAATAGAGAATTCAGTGTGAAACAAAAGAAAACTAATGAACGCGGATATTAGTGAGAGAAAAAGAAAAAAGTAATGAAGGTTTATTCTGTCATGATCCAAAGTCCAAATCAAAAAATCATTTATTGGAAAAAAAACGAGTTTACAATATTAATGTGCGTTAACAGTTACATCAGTTAGGAAAACCGTCGCAACAGCGCCTACCTTCAAGATAGGGACAGTGTTGCAACATTAAATTTAATCTAAAAAGGAATTAGGTAGTTTAATTTTAATCTAAATTTAAACTAACAATAATTAAGGAAATTACTAATTAATGAGATCAATATTATATCTTTGTGATGGGCATGTGTGCGTGTATGTATGTGTGTGAGTGGTGTGTGTGTCTGTGTGTGTGTTTGGGTGTCCCTTCTTTATTTATATAGGTACTAGCAATCACTTTGGTTAGCGAACCACCCCGCCGTGTCACCTCATGAATAATGGCTCCTTTTGAGTCCAAACCTAGTCAGTTCCCGAATAAACACATAAGCCAAAGAACAGTAAATGATATGGAACAGTCACTAAAGTTTATGAGGGAAGGGAAAGGGTAGGTATATATCTAATAGATACATCCACATTATGCCAGTTATGTTATAGTTCCGAATGTAATAGGGGGCGAGCCTCTTGCCATCGACTGGACACAAATTCAGAGTCCGTGCAGCAACTGAGAATTTTATAATAAACATCCAATAACACTTTACCCGATCCGGGATACGTACTCAGAACCTCATGTTATACAGTGGCTCTTAGCGATCACTAGACTAATAAGGCGGTCCTAAAGTAAAAATTAAACTATCCATTTTAAATTATTCACAAATTCTATTCTACATTCAAATTCATATTTTTAATCTAGCGATTATTGCCAGTATCTGAAACATTATTCGATATTCAAATTCATATTTTTAATCGAGCCGTTATTGCCAGTTTCAAAATCTTACGACAAGCAAAAGTCCCAAATCATTATTCGACGCCATTTCCAATAACGGTAGGTGAGAGGACTCTCCGAAAATGTCCAATTTGCATCGGGGGGGTTAACAAGACTGTTCGAAGTCCTATTAGAGTTCCATTTGAAATGTTTGACGTTCCGAGGGTTGGTTTCGGGAAAATTTATAATCTTCTTTTGAGGGTTAAGAAAATCGCGAGCATTTGCAATATAGAGGGTGTTTCGATTCTTTCTTCGTAAGTAATGATCGTTGGTGAATATTTTTCGTAATTGGATGACATTCTATTTTTAATGCAGATTATTTTGAAGGTTATTTTCTTTTAGGTTTTTAATATGAGCTTTTTTATAGAAAGTGAGACGACAAAAAAGATGTCAATTTTAATGTTTGCTTGACGACCTGTTTGGCGCAGTGGTTAAGCAATTGGACTGCTGCGCTAAGGGATGCGGGATCCAATTCCCATAGTGGACATTTTTTTTCTGATCCGCAGATATTTGTCCCGAGTTTAGGTGTTAGTGTATGTGATAATACATGTTTGTAAAGGTGACCATGATACAGGAGAAATTTCAACAAAAACCAACGTACAAAAATAAACATTTCTTCTACCTACTCAATAATATTTAATAGAAAACCGCAGTATTTATTTACTCCCCGTGTCTTTCAGTAATAAAACAACAGGAGAACGTATTAGCTCGGTTTGTATGGCCGGTAGATGCTGGGTCCAATTTATACCGCCATTGAATGTCTGCACTCTTGTTAGCAATATATAATAGTATTACTATATAAAGTAAATAGGTCGCCAATAGGATATTTGATATTATGTTTTAGAAATGATCTTTTGTGATAGATAAGAAAGGTATTATTTAGTTTTAATCCATTAAAACTGCAAGCTGTCGTGTTGGTGTAGTAGTTTCTAAGTGCGACTGCTGAGAGCTCCTGAGTTCGAATTCCAGGTCGGGATGTGTTATAGGATTTTTCCATTAGGTAATTCTTAATGGCATGGAGTCAGGATTTGTGCCCGATTGATGGCAATAGGCTCGCCCCCTACTTCATTGGGACCTATACCATAACAGGTAAAACGTGGATGTAGTACTATAGTTACATCTCTGTCTATCCCTTCGGCACGTACAGGCGTGTCGTTATGTTTAATTCATAAAATACTACATTTGGATACCGTTATGTTGGTATTAGACATATACGTACATAATTACATCGAGAATGGGCTAGACAGATAGTTATAAATATGAGATTTAGAATGTAACTCAAATACGCACGAACGGCTAAATCAATTTCGATAATATTTGACACACAGATAGTTTACAGCCCAGAATAACACAGCGACTACTTTTTATCGCAGAAAATACTCGTTGCTCTTTTTCACGCGGGCGAAGTCTACGGCAAAAAATAGTTTGACAGAATTTTTTGCTGATCGTTTTTTTTTTTTTTTTAAAAACGTCGCCCCACACTAGGAATTTCTCCTGTGTCGTGGGTGCGTTTCACAAACATGAAATATCACATACACAAACACCCAGACTCGGGACAAACATCTGTGGTTCGCACAAAGTTTTTTCCCGTGCGGGAATCGAACCCGCAACCCTCAGCGCAGCAGTCCAATCGCTTAGCCACTGCACTAATCAGGTCGTCAAACGTCGTCGTTTTGCCACTTATTTATGCTTCTTACATACAGACAAAGCCGTGAACAAGGTTAGTATTACAACAAGAATAGCTTCTCTTTGAGTCCTCACTGAGGCTAAGTTTGTCTTTGTGAATTACGCCTGAGTGCATATCGTTGAGTGTACTTAGAACGCTATTACTCTACATGTTTAACCCTTACGTTCTACGTAGATACATCGTATTGTTTACCTTACCTAGTCGCATTTACAGGTTAATAATATATAATAATAGCCTATAACTGTCCCACTGCAGGGCAAAGGCCTCTTCTCGTATAGAGAAGGATTGGGCATTGATCACCACGCTAGCTCACTGCGGGTTGGCGATTTCAGATAATTAAATCCAGGTTTCCTCACGATGTTTTCCGTCACCGTTAGTCAGTAGTGTCTTAGGATAACTAAGAAAGTATTTATAACATTGAAAAAGTCACAGTGATACTTGCCCGGGTTTGAACCTGCAATCTTTTGCATACAAATCCGACGTGTGCATTTACAGTTAAGATGTAAAAATGTCAAGTCATCAGTCATACTGTAGTTGATGTTTTTAATTGTTTATTGTCTATTTGTTCTAATTTTATTATTTCCTATTTGGCGCAAATGTTTAGTTATTGCGTGGAAACTGTTTTGGATTATGTTTCGTTTACTTTGTATGTATTATATTTGCTATATTGTACCTATTTGTTTCCCAAATAAAAATAAAATAAAAATAATTGTTTTAGAGTTCAGTTAGAGATTCGTTGACTATTCATATAGTTTCAATGTTTTTTTTCATTCATAACATAACAACACATAACATAACATCACGCCTGTATTCCCCGAAGGGGTAGGCAGAGGTGCACATGTAGTACACCCACATTTCGCCAGTTATGTTTTTAGGTCCCAATGTAACAGGGGGCGAGCCTATTGCCATCAACCGGGCACAAATCCAGACTCCGTGCTGCTACTGAGAATTACCTAATGGAAAAACCCAGTAACACTGCCCGACCCGGGATTCGAACCCAGGACCTCGTGCTCAGCAGTCGCGTTTAGCAACCACTAGACCAACGAGGCAGTCCCAGTATTTTTCATTCAATTTAACATATAATATACTTTCTTTGGAACAGACATAGCTACGTTTACAATATACTGTCAGCACGTGGGTGTTTATGTTCTGTGATATTCGTGACACAGCTGTTGGTAACCGTCCAACTACAAAGCGTCTAGCATTTAATACTGGGAAAGCCTAACTGTGTCACATCGGCTTATATTGTGATACGAATCACAAAATAGACATATTATACATACATCATTATATATTGTATACAATAACTTTCGTGGTCTAGTGGTTGCTAAGCGTGACTGCTGAGCACGAGGTCCTGGGTTCGAATCCCGGGTCGGTCAAAGTGTTACTAATAAAATTGGAATTTATTTTACAGTATATTTTAACAACAGCATGCTCGTGACCATGAATGCTTGCAATGCACACGTCGGGACCAAAAAACTAATTAGAATCGCGATAATGTCCGTAAATCATTTATTTCAATGTATTATAATCTAATATTCGCGGGTAATACCAATCATTATTCGAGTGTTTATTTTATTCAGTTTCTTAGAGAGATTTCTTAATTCTTCTTTTGTGGATACAGTATTCCATTGTATATAAGTTTTTTTTTAATATTTTACAGGTACGTAGCTGTGTTGCATTTCATTCGCTGATATCAGTAAGTTATTGAAAATAATAATAATAAAAAAAAATGTTCTAAAAACTTAAGGAAATTAAGAGAAAGGTAAAGATATAATCTTTATATATAATATAATTAATATCTCTGCCTACCCCTCAGGGAAACAGGCGTGACTTTATGTATGTATGTATAATCTTTTCTTAAAACAAAAATGTAAAGGAGTATTACTTATATATATTTTTAAATAAGGGAATATTGTGTGCCGCTAACAGTCATACGTTTTGTGTATTTCCTCCCGTGGGTGTCGTAAGGGAAAATCCAGAAGATGGGCAGCAGTGTCTTCTGTAACTTCACCACCAATACTTCCCTATTCCCAAACCGCTTGCCAAGCGTGGGGATTATGGCAACCCCCCCCCCCGCACTAATTTAAAGGGGAAGCCTTTGTTCAACAGTGGACGTGTTCCGGCTGTTAATGACACCATACCTACAGTCCTACACTATATAATACACATTTCTATGTATAATGCAGACAAGGTAAGAAAATCGGTGCGTTTTGTCGCCAATATTTTAACAGGTCGTTAATTCTCGGCATGTGTAATGTGTATAGTGTACTCGCCCAACAAAACGCACGTGCTAACAAATATTTTACACGTTATTAAATTACAGTGTTTACAGCAGGATGTAATAACTATAGGTATACTTGTATTGTATAGGAAAATATTGGCAGTATACGTTATAGTTTGAGAAACATTGATACAGTGTGTCTCTTTGTATTACATTGTGCTAAAAAAGGCTGATAGCCGAGTGGTGTGTCCGTTGGACTGCAAAATCAAAGATCGCAAGTTCAACCACGCACCAATGTCTTTTCGAATTCATGTGCGAACGCAAATTAGTTGCTTAAAACGATACGGATATGAAGGGGTATTAATTTTGTCAATGGTCACACATCTAAAATACTGTTTACGGCGAGCGCTGCTTAACCTCACAGATCGATTTAGCTGGTTACTATGTAGCTACGCTCCTCAATAGTAAATAGTAACTACAAAATTAATTAGACAATGGAACGAAATTTGTTTGAAATCAACCGCTAAGTAATTTAATTGGAAACCTTGGTGGTAAATTGTTCTAAGTAAAGGTCTTAGGTTTCTGCTACGTCGTAGCCGGCGTAGCATCGCTACGGGCTACGCTGATCGATGCGCTACGTGTCAAGACACTTAATCTTTTCACTTTATTGGACGTATATCTGTTTTATTAGTTCTCACAATGAGGGGCTCATAGCTACGTGGCTACCACGCAGATCAGTCGATCAGCGAGGTTAAGCCGTGCTCGCCCCGGTCAGTCTTGTGATGGGTGACCGTTTTCAAATATCGAGCCTCTCCGTGCTCCGGTATGCACGTCAAGCCATTGGTCGCTTGATCTCTCTCCGGTCGTGTTCTACCGTCCCATCGGACTATGAGAGTGAGGGAATAGGGAGTGCACCTGTGTTTGCGCGCATACTTGTGCACTATAATATCTCCTGTGTAGTTGGCTAGACTCAGTTGAGACAGGCCGCCGTGACCGGAATTCGGTCAGGAGAACTTTATTTTATTTATAACATAACATCACGCCTGTATTCCCCGAAGAGGTAGGCAGAGGTGCACATATAGTAGACCCACATTTCGCCAGTTACGTTTATTGTTATCAGGCCGCCGTGTGAAATACTGTTAGGAGAACATTATTAGTCCTGACAAGGTTTCTTACATTTTTGACCTTCAGACCATTTTCCCCCAATTCAGTCTTCATCTTGTTGTTTTTAATTAAAGCATTTGTTTTTTTTTTAATGATAGAACGAGGCAGAGACAATATAAACAGCCTTGTTCATTTACGTTTCCTTGTTTATATTTTTTATTCATTAAGCTTGTTTTTCTAAGAGTTTCTTTTATACTGACTACTTTACATAGTAGGCAATGTTTTCTTTGGAAATCATATGCATGTGTTTGTTAATATAAGGTTTCTTTTATTCTTTTCCTATATCATAATGTGTTAGAAACAACTCTTTTTGTGGTGTAGATAGCATAATTAAACATACCATCATGCCTGTATTCCGTGAAGGGGGAGGCAGAGGTGCACATATAGTACCTACTCCAATATTTCGCCAGTTATGTTAAAGGACCTAATATAATAGGGAGCCTATTGCCATCAACCGAGAACAACGACTCCTTACTGCTACTTAGAATACCTTATGAGAAAACCCAATAACAACTTACCCGACCCGGAATTCGAACCTGGGATTACTTGCTCAGCAATCGCGCATAGCGACCACTAGACAAAGACAAAGGCAGTAAAATACTAAATATTTTAATATATATTATATACACCTATGACGTCACAGTACATTAAAAACAAAGTGTTGCATAAACCAAGGTAATATTAATTAAAAACAGTGGTTTGACCCGCCGTCGCCATTATCACTGCATATATGTATAAGCTAGTGCATTAAAATTCACCATCGACGCGCCATTGTTTGAACGAAAACGAATGAACGATAATGAAGCATCGTTCAGAGGTATATAAACATAACATCACGCCTGTATTCCCCGAAGGGGTAGGCAGAGGTGCACATATAGTACACCCATATTCCACCAGTTACGTTTTAGGTCCCAGTGTAATAGGGGCGAGCCTATTGCCATCAACCGAGCACAAATCCAGACTCTGTGCTAAGAATTACCTAATGGAAAAACCCAGTAACACTTTGCCCGACCCGGTATTCGAACCCAGGACCTCGTGCTCAGCAGTCGTCGTCGTCGGAGTTATATAAAGAGTATATTTACCTATACACAGCCTCCTTAGTCTAGTGGTTGTTATTTCACCTGCTGAGCGAGTCCTGGGTTCGAATTCCGAATAAGGAAAAGTGTTACTGGGTTATCTATTACGTAATTCTCAGTAGCAGCTTGGAGTAGGCAATTCTGTTTGTCTTTCGGTTTTAGCTCGATGTTTTTCTTTATCTTTGGGAACATTTACAAGTATATTTGTTACATGATAGTTAAAAGTTTCATTGATATTTGCATGGCTTTGAACATGTCGCCTATTGCATAAAAACCCCGTCTGTCCACAACTAGGCCTAGTCTATCTAAAATTTGCTTTACAACAACTTTTATGTAAATCTATGTATAAAAATCCGAACGTTTTATCTATAGCAATGAGCAAAACCTTTTTTAACAATCGAAGCATACTCCAATACGTTTTAACCACAAACAACGTACTCAATACGTTTGTAAATGGAATATAAATTAAATTTCGAATACGGTAAAAAAGCAAACAAAAAGTAACCAACCACTATGGTTTACAGCCAGTATCAAATCTCGATTAAATCCACCAATTTAACGAGATCGCAACTTTTTGCGATTCTCTCTGGTATCACTTGAATTGGTGATGTATTGAATAATTCGATTGGTGCCAGTCGCCTGTGACGTGGTCTGTGAGCGTAATACTTACTTTTATAGCTTTTATGATTCCATTTCTTTTTTATGCCTTCTGATATTGATTTAATTAATATGTAAATGCGTCGTATTCAGATTATACTTGACTGGTGGATGTTATTTGGCAATTCATAGAATTGCTTATTTGTAAATATGTCGTGGCAAATGGTTATTATAAAGCTTACGACTACTCCTTATTATTTTGTTGTGTGAAAAGAAAGAAAAACACCGTCGCATTCATGTACAATTGGCGCTGTGGCTAAGAGATTGGAGTAGCTCTTAGGGTCGCATAGGACCAAAACTTATAAGATCCGCATATGTTTGTCCCTAGTCTGGGTGTTTGTACAATTTTTATTTAATATTTTGTAATACTGTCTAGTTAGTGCCTAAGTATGAGGTCCGGGGATCGAATCCGGGGACGTACAAAAAGTTACTGGGTTATTTTATTAGGTAAGTCTCAGTAGCAGTACGGAATCTGAATTTTAGCCCGGTAGATGCGCATAGGCTCGCCCTAATTCCATTAGGACCTAACATAACTGGCGTAAATATGGGTGTACTACGCACCTCTATCTACAACACAGGCGTGATGTTATGTCATATTTCGAAAACCTGCTTTCTAAGCCTTTAAATATTATATTAAAAAAACATTTACAAACAAATTTACCTTCTTCATCGGATTGCCAACACGGCCTCCAACACCCAGGAAGGGTAATCGACTAATTTTAATACTTCATATTGAAACCAACGCGACATGTGATACAGGCCGTTTCCCGGAAAATCACGGATTTCCTGTAAATATCACGTCAATACCAATACAATTAAGCCACAAACCCGGGACGTCCGATTCATGGTTCTTTACACGGTAATATTGATATTATTTTCATCCTCGTAAAAGAAAATTATTGTAACTGAGTTTAAATAAATGTGTTAAACCAATATCTGGCATAATAAAAAAGCAAGAACTTTTATTATAGTATTTTTATTTTAAACTAGCTGTACCCCGCGGTGTTACCCGCTATAATTTTTCGGGATAAAAAGTAGCCTATGTGTTAATCCAGGGTATCTGCTACCTTCAAATGAAATTTCATAAAAATAAGTTCGAATCCCGGGTCGGGCAAAGTGTTACTGGGTTTTTCCATTGGGTAATTCTCAGTAGCAGCACGGAGTCTGGATTTGTGCCCGGTTGATGGCAATAGGCTCGCCCCCTGTTACATTGGGACCTAAAAACATAACTGGCGAAATGTGGGTGTACTATATGTGCACCTCTGCCTACCCCTTCGGGGAATACAGGCGTGATGTTATGTTACTCTGACATAAGGTTGTTCATCAACCATACGATGAGAAGAAGGAAACTCAATAAGAACTTATTATATTGAGTTCAAAAACCACATTACTAAGAACACCATGCAGAGTTTTAACGACTAGTCTTGGTAGTAAAACTTGATTAAATAAACGGCTTCCCAGGTGGGTAATGTGTTAATAGAAAAGGAAGAACAACACTACAGCGCGTTCCTGCACTCTCATTGGTTGTTTACGAGACCTAAGATCTTTTAACTGCGTCGTATATGTGGGGAAATGATAAACGAACTAGATTTTTTTTAATGTCAATAAATACAGTCGTCCCAAAATATTACTCGCCAGCTGCACCCCGCGGTGTCACCCGCTACATTTTTTCGGGATAAAAAGTAGCCTATAACGTTAAAACAGGATGTCAGTTGCCTCCACACCAAATTGTTCCTCTAAATCAATATAAGTCCATCCGTTTAATAAAAATATTTCGGTGTGTCTTATCAGACAGCCTCGTTGGTCGCTAAGTGCGACGGAGCCCGGTAAGTGGCAATAGGCTCGCCACCTGAGATACAGGACCTGTCCTAGTTCGGCTGCAGAGGCTCCCACATTGTATTGTTGTTATAATATTAATAAGATATTTGTAACATAATTTAATTACTTGGTGAAATAAATAAACTAAACTAAAAAAAAACTAAAACCTAAAAAACTAAACCTATTACTCTGGGACCTAAAATATAATTAGCGAGACGTAGGTCTACTGTACACCTCAGCCTACCACTTCGGAGAATACAGCTGTCATGTTGTTATTTGCAACCAAAAACAACAACTCCAAAACGAAAAATATAATTTACAAAATATCATCATATAAGTATCTGAAAGGCTGGTTAATTTTTCGGCCAAAGAGTCAGCATTGCCATTCAACGTGGCAATGCTGCCTGTCTTTTGGGCACGTTACCGGTTGACATCGATGGGGATGAATTTTTGATGCTTTTTAACTTCTTATTTTTGTATATATTGTTTTTATTTTGTATTAGAATTAAGTTGTAAATATTTGTAAAATAATTATTAAAAAATGTCGTAAGTAATAGATAAATAAATAAATACTAGTATCTGAAAATGATTCGCAATGCAGACCAGCCACTAACATTTCGTAACATGGACTGTGGAATTCAAAATCAAAGCCGCTCTAACTCCGCGCTGTAGTCTAATGAAGGGGGCTTAGAAGCCAACCAAGTTTGTCCAATTCATGGTTTGTAAGGGCAGTCGTGCTTATTGACGCAGTCATACGTAGTTAGGTTTCAGCTAGATACTCACTAGCTAGATGTAATTGTAACCGAACAGTTAGATATAGTTTAAGGTTCTAGTGCGTACGCTAGTTATATTATTTGTCATGTTACGATGACAAAAAGATATTTAAATAAACATACATGCATATTTTTGAGATAAGTAATCTTTTTTTTTTAAACGTCACCCAACACTAGGAATTTCTCCTGTGTCGTAGGTGCGTATCACAAACATGACACAAACACCTAGACTCGTGACAAATATCTGCGATTCCAACAAATGTTTGCCCCGTGCGGGAGTCACATTTCGCCAGTTATGTTTTTAGGTCCCAATGTAATAGGGGGCGAGCCTATTGCCATCAACCAGGCACAAATCCAGACTCCCCTGCTACTGAGAATTACCTAATGGAAAAACCCAGTAACACTTTGCCCGAACCGGGATTCGAACCCAGGACCTCGTGCTCAGCAGTCGCGCTTAGCAACCACTAGACCAACGAGGCAGTTTCCTCAAACCATTGTAATAGCCAGCTATAGTACAATAAACTGTCGACTAAAACATTCTCCTAACAAAGAGGTAGAACAAAGATTTGAGTGAACAATTTCATGCACCCATTACTGGGATGGCTAGCTTATTGTTCAGTGGGACTGAATGGACGGACGGAAACATTTTTACATTGACGCTTGCAGTTTTAAGGTTGGTATTGTAGGCTATTTGTTAGAGGATTTATACTAATATGTTGGTATGTTTTACTAGAATAACTTACGTGAGTGTTATCTATATTATATAACATAAGAAATTTGAGGGGCTTGTAGCTATGTGGCTGCCTTGCAGATCAGTCAATCTGCGAGGTTAAGCCGTGCTCGCTGCGGTCAGTCTTATGATGGGTGACCGTTTTCACATGTCGACACCCCTCCGTGCTTCGGAAGGCACGTTAAGCCGTTGGTCCTGCGCCTGATCTCTCTCCGGTCGTGTTCTACCGTCCCATCGGACTATGGGAGTGAGGGAATAGGGAGTGTACCTGTGTTTGCGCGCATAATTGTGCACTATAATATCTCCTGCGTAGTTGGCAAGTCTCAGATGAGACAAGCCGCCGTGACCGGGATTCGGTCAGGAGAACTTTATTTTATTTATAACATAAAATCACGCCTGTATTTCCCGAAGGGGTAGCCAGAGGTGCACATATAGTAGACCCACATTTCGCCAGTTATGTTTATTGGTCCCAATGTAATAAGGGGCGAGCATATTGCCATCAACCGGGCACAAATCCAGACTCCGTGCTGCTACTGAGAATAACCTAATGGAAAAACCCAGTAACGCTTTGCCCGACTCAGGATTCGAAACCAGGACCTCGTGCTCAGCAGTCGCGCTTAGCAACCACTAGACCAACGAGGCAGTCAGTATTGTATATATCTTATTTATATATGTTAGTTATGCGGTTTTACTCACGTGAATATTCGGGAATGCTTGACTAGTTTCAGACTCAAGCCGTTTCACCCCGTCGCCTGCTCATGACGGCGCTTTGAGACTCCGAAACTGAGAATTACCGAATGGAATAACCCAGTAACACTTTGCCCGACTTGGTATTCGAACCTAGAATCTCATGCTCAGGAGTCAATTCTGTCACAATCTCCAATGACAAACCTTTAGCAAAGCCATGTGGTAACTAAATGATGCAAATTTTTTTTAAAAGGTCGTCCCATACTAGGGATTTCTTCTATGAATAACAAATCCCTTTATAAATATCTATATTAATACATTCTTAGTTACTCAGTCTTAATTATTGTACATGTTAACTGATATATACTACTACCTTTTTTCGCGTCTTCGCTCCCAGGATTTCTGTCACTCTCACATTATATTCTAGACCTTCATCATCATCATCTGCCGGAAGACGTCCACTGTTGAACAAAGGCCTCCCCCTTAGAACGCCACAATGAACGACAGCTTGCCAATTGCATCCACCGGTTGCCCGCAATTCTGACGATATCGTCGGTCCACCTGGAGTATCTGGACATTACCTATCTCTAAATAAAAAAATGTAAAATCGGTGGATGCAATTGGCAAGCTGTCGTCCATTGTGGCGTTCTAAGGGGGAGGCCTTTGTTCAACAGTGGATGTCTTCCGGCTGATGATGATAAAATAAAAAAATACGTATTCCTCCGTAGCTGCGTAAAGGATAGACAAACAAACGCATTCCCGCGTATAATAATTAATTTCGTTAGAGGACACAAAACAAATTGAAACTCTATTCAAAATAGACCGACATCACAATATGACGTAAAGCAGACTACACAATACACCTTCAGATGACGTAGCGCTACGACGTAGACTCCGCTACAAAGGCTACGCGGCCTACGTCAAGCGCTCCATTCATCTGATAATGTCACTTAGTATGTCAAACTTTATTTATATTATTATGTTAGGTTTTTTATATTTCTGTTTTGTTTTTGTTATAATAATTAAACCTTATACTAATTATAATACATATTATCAAGCCTAAATCTATAGGTATTGTAAGCTAGTGCCTCGTTGTCTAGTGGTGCTGAGTGACTGCTGAGCTTAAGGTCGTGGGTTCGAATTCTGGGTCAGGGAGAGTGATATATGGTTTTTTTATTTGCTAATTCAGTAGTTGCAAGGTGTCTAGCTGCTACCCATCGTCTGGATTTTTCCTTAGTCGCATCTTACGAAACTCACGAGTAGAAAGGGGTGGTCAATTTTAGGCCGTATACCACTTGACAGGTAGTTGGGTAGCCTCATATAACATTTAATGACATTTCGTACTAACTATTCGCCCGCGTAGAAATCCGTGGTCTCTGCCTACCCCTCATGGAAACAGGCGTAACTTTATGTACATATGTATGTATTCGCCCGCGTTTATTTCGACTATTAGTTTCATGCAAACTTTCAACCCATATTTTAACTCCTTAAAGGGATGAATCTAAAAAAATATGTATCTATGTTCCGTCTTAGCATTGTAAACTTTCAACAAGCCAGATTTCATTCCAAAATCCAGTGGTTTAGTCGTGAAGGCGTAACAGACAGAGTTACTTTCACACATATATTATTAGTATGGCAATTCCGTGCTTCGGAAGGCACGTTAAGCCGTTCGTCCTGCGCCTGATCTCTCTCCGGTCGTGTTCTACCGTCCCATCGGACTATGGGAGTGAGGGAATAGGGAGTGCACCTGTGTTTGCGCGCATACTTGTGCACTATATCTCCTGCGTAGTTGGCAAGTCTCAGATGAGACAGGCCGACGAGACAGAAATTCGGTCAGGAGAACATATATATATTGAAATAATATCAATTGGGATTGTCAATAATAATTAAAATTGTAAGGTAGTTGATAGTAATTGTTAAAATTAGACGTTTAACACCTCAGTCTGTCCGTGACCATGAATGCTGTAAAGGATTCGAAACGTCGGGACCAAAAAACAATTAAAAAACCGCGATAAAATCCGTAAACCTAGTTTAATTTCTATGGTCTAATATTCGCGTAAGTGATAGAAATCATTACATATATATAAATTAGTATGGATAAATAAATGAATTAATCCATAACAAATGAATGTACTTCATATACTCATTTGGACAAGGTCGTAAGTCCCGTAGGTTCATAAAATAAATTGGACGTGAATTAACAGCGGCCATCCAACCGCCATTACTTCTGGTTACAGCGCGCCTGTCGCATCCATCTTGTTTCTACCCGCTTTATAGTTCGAGGACAGAACAGCTGGTTAACGTGAATACGTTTAGCAGTGTTATGAAATAAACATCACGTCTGTATTCCCCGAAGGGGTAGGCAGAGGTGCACATACAGTACACCCACATTTCGCCAGTTATGTTTTTAGGTAACAACGTAATAGGGGGCGAGCCTATTGCCATCAACCGGGCACAAATCCAGACTCCGTGCTGCTACTAAGAATTACCTAATGGAAAAACCTAGTAACACTTTGCCCGACCCAGTATTCGAACCCAGGACCTCGTGCTCAGCAGTCGAGCTTAGCAACCACTAGACCAACGAAGCAGTGTTATGTAGAGTAATAATATCCTGGGACAACTCACACAAGGCCATCTAATCCTAAACTTGGTAAAGCCTTATATTAAGCCAAAAAAATAAAACTGATAGCCGAGTGGTATAACCTGTGACTGCCAAATCAAATCCCGCAAGTTTAAACCCCGGCACTCATCAATTTCTTTTCGAATTTAAGATAGTATAGTACGCATTTGAATTCAAAGTTATTTATCAGTAGCTAAAAACATCGTGAAGAAACCAGCACTTCTGAAAGATTTTTCAACGGTGTGTGACGCCATGTCAGAGGCCTACAGGCGGTTTTAACTCTGACACTAGGTTGTGTCACAATCATACGATAAGAAAAAGATTAATCAGACTACTGATACACATTTCTTTGCCTACCCCTCAGGGAAACAGGCGTGACTTTATGTATGATACACATTTCTTTTAAACAAAGAAGCACCGGTCGTGAAACTGTTCAAAGACGCAATAGTATCTTCATACATAATACTCTCGCTACCGTCTATAAAACCGGTTTTAAGTGTCTGAGACTCAAAATGATAATTCTACGGTCGGCTACCAGTGACGATATGAGTCGTTATTCTCAGAACTAGTTTATGGGGTAGGCAGAATTGAAACAACTGTTACGTTTAATGTCTACGGATTAAATGTAGGCCCCGTGCCGGTGTTTGATCCATAGTGCCGCAATCTTATATAATTAGCAGCCTGATTGTCGCAGTGCCTAAGTGATTGGACAGCTGAGCTAAGGGTAACGGTTTCGATTCCTTCACAGGACAAAAATTTGTGTGATTCGCAGATGTTTGTCCCGACCCTAAGAATTTCCTCCTGGGTGGAGCTGGGCTCCTCGATACTGGGTGTTTGTGTATGTGATATTTCTTGTTTTTGTAACGCACCCACGACACATACACAAACACCCAGTGTGTATGTGATATTTCATGTTTTTGTAACGCACCCACGACACAGGAAAAAATACTTAGTGTGGGGCGGTGTATAAAAAAAATCTCACTGCTCTAATCAGGCCAACTAATTATGTTCTCGGATAAAAAGAAACTTAATGACTGCACACAAACTGCTTGTTAACAGAATGCATGAACGTGTGACATTGTACGCTTTGTTAAAGACTAGTCCGTCGTAAAATAGTCGATATTTTAATTAGCTTATCATAAATTAGTTATCAATTGCTAAAAACAGTGACAAAAAATAGTGAGGAAACCAGCGCACCTGAGAGAATTTTCAACAATGTGTAGGGTCATGTCAGAGGCCTACAGGCGGTTTAAACTCTGACACCAGGTTGTTCATCAACCATACGATAAGAAAAAGAAGATATAAATTAAAACAAAAACAAAGATAAAGCGTGTATACGTAATTTCGACACACGGCAGTGTGTCCGCCAAGTTCTTGATAATTTATTTACTATACCATCCGTCAATACAATCCATGTACTTATAACTCGGGTTATAGTCACATAACTTAAGTTGCTCCTCTGTATCTTGTTCAATTCAAATAACAAATGGTTCTGTGTACCCTTATTAATAATAAAAATAAATGATCGTCATTACGCTCTCCTGTTGGACCTCGGAAATTAACCGATTCGTCAGAAGCGGTATGTGGTCCTTGGGTCAGATGGATGGGGACCCAAAACATGTTGTTTTGAAAAATGGGGGAAAAGGGGAACGGAAATAGGGGTAGAATGAATGGTTGATGAAAGGGGAAGACTGAAGTACAACCCTTTCAGACGTTAATGAACATATTCCTGCCTTAGATCCGACATCCCATCAATAGGAAATGTGAAAGGCCAAGTTACGTGCGAACATCAAGTGGGTGTGCTAGTTTTTCCTGTTAAACTATATAATTATGTAGGTTTGTTAATTTACCTTTTAACGTATGTTTAAAAGGCTGTGATTGGCTGCGAATGGTGTTAAAAGTCACGTGGATTATAAATGAAACAGGAGTAATCAGCTAACTTTATTTTGTTTTATGTTACAATGAGCCGCTATAAAAACAACATGACAACCTGATTAGCGCAATAGCTAAGCGATTAGACTGCTGCGCTAAGGGTTGCGGTTTCGATTCCCGCACGGGGCAAAAATTTGTATGCTCCACAGATGTTTGTCCCGAGTCTGGGTGTTTGTGTATGTGGTATTTAATGTTTGAGAAATTGCTAGTGTGGGACGAGGATTAGTAAAAAAAAATTTGCTACTATTTACTTCGTTAGTGCCTATTATTATTTATTTTTCTATTGCCTTAATTACAACAGTTATAACCAATTACAGTAATTAAGAAGTATTAAAAATCATTATCTTAAGAAATGTATTATGTAAGAGGCATGTGATGTGTGTAAATGAAGCAAAAGAAGTATGCCAGGATCGTAGTAAATGGAAATCAGGGACACAGGCGTGACTTTATGTATGTATGTATTTTATTTAGTGGTTCTTAAGTTTAAAAGATTTTCCTTGAAAAACCAATGCATTATTTAAGAACTTGAATCATTCCACAATTTTATTTCAATGTTCTTTCAGCTACCTTTCCGATACCGGATAAAAGTGAAATCCTAACTCAAATTGAATAAATAAGTTACCGAAGCAATAAGTGCAAGTAGCCTGCATTTTCTCGAATAACCAGAGACAAGCAATCTTGAGGTAAAAGCTTTCTGACCAATACAATGTTAGGTACGGGTATATCGAATGTGGAACTAAAAAATATCGAGTGGTATCCGACCCAGAGTTCACCACCCCTTTCCTCCCGTGGGTGTCGTAAGAGGCGACTAAGGGAAAATCCAGGAGATGAGCAGCAGCGTCTTCTGTAACTTCACCAGCTGTACTGCGATCCCCAAGCTTCCCCTATAACCAAAGAGCGGGGCCTTTGTTCAACAGTGGCCGTCTTGACCCAATGTAATAGGATGCGAGCATATTGCCATCCACCGGGCACAAGTCTCCGTGCTGCTACTAAGAATATTACATTATGATCAATATTAAATAGACTGCCTCGTTGGTCTAGTGGTTGCTAAGCGCGACTGCTGAGCACGAGATCCTGGGTTCGAATCCCAGGCCGGGCAAAGTGTTACTGGGTTTTTCCATTAGGTAATTCTCAGTGGCAGCACGGAGTCTGGATTTGTGTCCGGTTGATGGCAATAGGCTCGCCCCCTATTACATTGGGACCTAAAAAAAAACATAACTAGCGAAATGTGGGTGTTCTGTATGTGCACCTCTGCCTAACCCTACGGGGAATACAGTGTGATGTTATGTTATGTTTTCAATATTAAATTAGTCATTCGCAATACATGTATATAAAATGTAAATACGTGCAATTACAATTAGCTCAATAATTAATGTGTTGTGTTTGCATTAATTATGATTTATACTAATTAAACATGGATTGCTTTACGTTGCAGCCACCAATGCTATTAATGTTATACGATTACTCGGTGATTTTTTAATTACAGGCTATACATTATATATAGGCTATAATATATATATCAAAGAAAAAAGCATCCTTCTACCTAACCTATTACAAGTAGGTGTAGATACCTCCCCCAAGCCGCTTACCAGGGGTGGGGATTTGTTCAACAGTGGACGTCTTGCAGCTGATTATGATGATGAATGATACCTCCAGAAGATGGGCAGCTGCGTCTTCTGTAACTTCTTCATCAACTGCGCTCATCATCATCATCGCTTGCCCAGCGTGGGGATTATGGTACCCTCCCCCTCCTTAGCTAATGAGTAGGCCTTTGTTCAACAGTGGACATCTTCCGGCTGATGGTGATGATACAAACCACCTATAGCTACATATAGCACAAGCTATTAAATATTTTAGGAGCATAATTAATATTCTATTACCCTTGATTCTCATTTTCGTCGACTGTCATTGAAACCGTCCAATCATACAATTTGCATGTTAACAGCGTATTACACGAGCTATGCAAATCTGGCGCCGATACGTTATCTGACGCCAGTCACACAGGACTTTATAGCTGCGTTTTATCGTGAAGGGATTATGGTTCCGTTCATTTGTTCGTCGGCTCTCATATTGTGCACCTTCACAGATTTTAGTTTGTTCTGTATTTTTAGGTGGCAGGTATAATTTAATTTAAAATGTCTTTTTTTTTATTCCGTACACAAAGGATACGGGACACTATTACTAAGACTCCGCTGTTCGTCCGTTTTGCCGTCTTATAAGTACGGAACCCTAAGGGCGCAAGTCCGAGTCGCACTTGGCCTATTTTTTTTCTAATTAAAAAATCAACCCTTTCCCTTCCCTTCAACACACATTTCCTGACACCGGAATAATTTCCCACCATACACAATAACTATATTTTCTTTAAAAAACCTCGCCCCACACTAGCAATTTCTTCTGTCACGTGGGTGCGTTTCACAAACATGAAATATCACATACACAAACACCCAGACTCGGCACAAACGTCTGCGCATCTTACAATATTTTGTCCCGTGTGGGATTTAAACCCGCAACCCTTAGCGCAGCAGACCAATCGCTCAGCCACTGCGCCAATCAGGTCGTCGTATATTAATATAAATCGTGCAAAATCAATTCCTCGCTACAGAAGGTTCAAGCAAGCATGATTATCGGGAAATAACACCTGGCCCCATTGTCATTGGAATAATCTCTCCGTGCATTATACAGTTAAATGCCAATAAAGACTCCCACATAAGTGTGCTCTACAAATTGCTATTGCATCTATATATACGAGCGTGTGACGTCACAAAACGGGGATAATTGTTCACTCACAGATAAAATAACTTTGGGACTGCAATGTGGAATCGGATGTAATGGTTATGTTGCGTTTGAATAGTCTATTTATCTATATTTATATGATAAATAGGTAAAGTTTCTTTGTAAAGGGCAATGTTGAAAATTATCTATATATTAAAAAAAATACGTATGTTTTATGTTGTTTAAAAAAAATACAACAATATAAATGAACCTACTTATAATCATAGGCTACTTTAATCCCAAAAGGACATAGCAAAATTTTTCATGAAGACAAAGTTCAGAAAACTGTAGTATCCGGCCAGAATTGACCAGCCCCTTTCCTCCCGTGGGTGTCGTAAGAGGCGACTAAGAAGCCCAGAAGATGGGCAGCAGCGTCTTCTGTAACTTCACCACCAACACTGCGATCCCCAAGCCACTTGCCAAGCGTGATGATTATGGCACTGTCAATTCCAAATTTAAATTATACTAAAACCTTAATGTCATGTCATATGACAACGAGTCCACATTATAAATTCCAAATTTAAACTACAGCAGCAAAAACAAATGAAATACCTTTCAGCTGCAGAATTTGAAAAAAGAATAGGTGGAATATCAAACCTCTTTCCATCCATTATGCTTCATTACCAGCCAGCACTCATGCTCAATGGATTTTTTATAGAAGTACAAAGTTCACGTACCTTTTGCAGACAAGCTCGCTCGATGGTCGGATGTTCGAACTTTTCATTGCACCTTACAGTAGCTAATTGATTCGATTCATCCAGACTGAGCGAGCATTCTATTGAAAATATTAATTTAAGTTCAATGTAGCCGGAGGAGAGTGGAGCAGAGTTGTGCAAAGTTTTTTACTTTGACTTTTTGAAACAATTTTATATCGTGGAACTGAATATTTTGAAGGAATCTAAAAATCTCAATAATTGGGCAGTTCACACCACCAAAAATTTTAATTAAGAATGGTACGATATTGATGATATATTAAAGGATATTATTATACTTTACAGTTAATTAAAAATGTATAGGGTTTTTAGGGCTAAAATAAAGCATTTTTGTCTTTAAATTATTTGTTAATGGAGTCAACTACCGAATTACATAAAATAATAATATCAAAAAAAATGCCATAGCCCATACCGTTTGCCCTTTCACACAGCTTCGACGCAACACATTTAATGTTTGCAAAAAGATATATTTTATAGGACAGTCATCGAAAAAGTTTTCTAATATCCAAATATTTTAAATATTGTATGTCCAGAACGGGCTGATTGATGTGACACTTTTTTTTACATGAACAACTATATATACCTACTCAATCAAAGACAATAAAGATTACTTTACTTTACAAAAATATATTAATTCAAAAAGAAAAACCAAGGAAGCAAAGCCACGCAAAAGCTAGTAATATAATATGCAAATACATCACAAGCAGATGTACGGGAAATAACCATGAAACCTCCCCATTTAATATTAAATTCGGAGCGCGTGCCGCTGTAAAGGTGGAGAAGTCGACACACGACTACTTGACTAGCGCAACTAACGTCAACATGAATATTTACATTTGACTTCATGTAAAAGCTACAAAGAGTTTATTAAAGTTGAAGGTAGACGTTCGGTAAGGAGGTTTTATATTATGTTAGTTTCAGCCGTGATTATTCTAAAAACATCACTTGCGATCTCACTTCAAAATCCGCGAGCCACAATGTACTAGATTACTGGTCAACGCTTCAAAAACTGCCTCGTTGGTCTAGTGGTTGCTAAACGCGACTGCTGAACACGAGGTCCTAAGTTCGCACATTTCACCAGTTATGTTTTAGGTCCTGTTGTAATCGGGGGCGAGCCTATTGCCATCAACTGG
Organism: Abrostola triplasia; assembly: GCA_946251915.1. NCBI lineage: Eukaryota > Metazoa > Arthropoda > Insecta > Lepidoptera > Noctuidae > Abrostola > Abrostola triplasia. Next base: position 10,795,205 of record OX276433.1, read on the forward strand.
GCACAAATCCAGACTCCGTGCTGCCTCTTAGAATTACCTAATGGAAAAACCCAGTAACACTTTACCCGACCCGGAATTCGAGCCCAAGACCTTGTGCTCATCAGTTACGCTTAGCGACCACTAGAGCAACGAGGCAGTCTCATCTAAATTACAAGATTTAATTTAAGATAAATACTGAACCCTGATCTCTGGCAGATAACATGGGCAGGAGTCATTAGCACGGCTTGTGAAAAGCAACACTCGTTAGAGATCTCTCGCGTCGTCGTAGAGTGCACTAAAACATTTCGTATGTCATTAAGAATGTAATATACATAATATTTGATATTCGAATGCTGTAATGAAAATATTATTTTACTGTATTAATATTTTTTCTTTTGGATCTGTCATGTCTGTGGTGTGCCATTGAGGTAGTCCTTAGAATTTATGGATATGACCATTTTAGCCTAGCTGTTTTTTTCTTAATCTTTATTCATTTGGAGGCTTGTATTAAAAGTAATATGTTAGCCCTATTGTGGCTCTAAGTATACTAAAATGTACTTAAATATTACTTCCATGCATAAACTCCAAGACTCGGGTAATGCTGTACCGCAGCATCACTTAGTGTCGGCGACATTCTTGTCACAATCTATACTAATATTAAGCTGAAGAGTTTGTTTGCTTGAACGCGCTAATCTCAGGAACTACTGGTCCGATTTGAAAAAATATTTTAGTGTTAGATAGTCCATTTATCGAGGAAGGCTATAGGCTGGAACATTCGAAATCCACGCGAACGGAGTCGCGGGTGAAAGCTAGTATATTATAAAACATCATACACGTGGCCTGTAAATTTGTTCAGTGAACTAGAAAACAACATGGATTCAATGTGGCAGGACCGACAGCATTATATTTTTTATTTGTACTACTAGCTGCGCCCCGCGGTGTTACCCGCTTTTTTCTAGATAAAAAGTAGCCTATGTGTTAATGTAGGGTGTCAGCTACCTGCATATGAAATTTCATCAAAATCGCTTGAGCCGTTAAAGCGTGAAGAGGTAACAAATATACAAACACTCACAAACTTTTGCCTTTATAATATAAGTGTGATATCGGCGTTTTGAGAAAAATGTCAAGCTCTTCTGAACTTGTAAGTTCAAAGCATTGAAGGAATTTTGAATGTAGGTACTTACGAACCGTAAGATGCGGTTACGGTTTCGAGTTCTTATTGTAGCTACTAAAGTGACTTGTTAAAATAACTTGTACTTTCTCAGACAAATATCTGTACCTAAGAAAGTGTTTGCTTCATCCGCCCTAGACAAGAGGCAAAACGTTTGATGAATAGAATCAAAAATATATGGGTTTGACATATTATGTCATCGATAAAATAGTCGCAATATTATATCATCCCCATACATTTTATATTTTATTCCATTCGATTCCCACACGGGACAAATAATTGTGTGATCCGCAGATGTCTGTCCTGAGTCTGGGTGTTTGTGTATGTGATATTTCATGTTTGTGGAATGCACCTATGTAACAGGAGAAAATTCTAATGTGAGGCGACGTATTTAAAAAACGCTTTAATATTATTATTATACTGTATACTATTTTCCAGTTGTACTCATGTTATTTGAGATTACCCGACTAGTTTCGAAATGGAGTCATGAATAACTCCATAAATAGTCCGCCCTATCATTTCAAAACACGAGTGATGCGCAATCGATACGGCGTCCACAATTACAGATCTCTAGCACCGCCAAGTCACGTCCCTAGAATGGTAAGTTTACCATTGAACTGTCATTAAGGAGGGCTGTGCGTTTCCGACACCGTCAGCTTACACGACGGTGAGCGAGCGATAAGATCGGATCCACATAATCGATTTGACAAGTATTATGAGCTTGCTTTACGCGTTCACCGCTATGTTGTAGCACTTGGGATCTGTGATAAGAAACTCTTCGGTATAATGATATTTCTAAAATATCAATTAATACCAGTAATAATAATTCTTGACACGGCGCGTATAGTCAGGAGGACTCTCTTTGGAGTCCTAACCACCGGCAGCTAGGACTATTCCCGATGCCGGTTGGCGACTATTTTTTATATTTTTAAATATTATATTTGTTTTTATAGATAAATTATTTAAAAATGTAATTTATAAGAAATGTGTAATACATAAAGGAAATAATAAATTCACCAAATAAACCTTACGATTTTCTTTATCGCAGCGTTCAGTGACTGATGTCCTAATTTTGGCACTGGTAGGACACACACTAGTCTTTAAGTCTTATAGTGGGTAACCGTTTTCATATGTCGAGACCATTCCCCGCTTTGGAAGGCACGTTAGGACTTTGGTCCACCCCCTGAACTCTCTCGGGTCGTGTCGGTTGCCGTCCCACCGGACTATGAGAGTGAGGGAATAGGAAGTGCACCTGTGTTTGTGCGCATACTTGTGCACTATAAAATCTGCTACGTAGTTGACTCGTCTCTAATGAGATATGCTGTCATAACTGAAATTCGACACATTAACTTTTCAAAAGGCCAGTCACTACGCGACAGGGATTGATCAACACCCAATCTCTGGACTTATGGCCCCTGTAGGATTAAATGGATTATGCCCACACACGATTAGATTTGAGCGGGATTCAAACACAACTATCGCCGATCCACTCCGTTCTAACCAACTGGGCTACCACCTACTGTATCGTTAGCGGCCATCGCGGATTCAAATTCCGCTCGTGTCCACCATCTTTCAAATTTCGCTTATTAATTTGTATTCTAATGCAGTCGACATTTATTTCCTATTCGTTTTTAAATTCGTCGTATTCAGCTCGCAGTTACCTGGCAATGCGGTTCATTGAGCTGGAAATATCAGGTGCGGCTTACCTACGGCGAATTGTATCCAAAGGGTTTAAATGTCAAGGCATAGGTCGGATTATGCAACCTTTTTTATTTTGTGCCAACGTTAGACTTTTTTATTACGCCCGTTTTGAATGCCACAGGCTAATCGTAACAAATGTTTCCATTTTCTGAAATAGAGAAGAATTCTAATTCAATGTTTTATGTGGATTGAAAAAAATCGTTTGTAGGTTACTCTGTTATTCTGACTAAATATTGAAGCAATATTCAAGTATAAAACGTCATACGGACGGTTACGGTTATATAAGCGAAATATACGAAAACTCACCTAAACCTACCAACCTCTAAATTCATACAGGCACTACTAGTACATCAAACGTCACCCCACTAACCCGTCATTACATAGCACTATCTTTGAATAGGACAGGCTTCATTATGGGGCTTGCGGCCCATACACCCGTGCAATCACCACAAATTGTTACGCACCGCTGAGCTTCAGTTATCGCGATGAGAACACGCCAGATGGCGGTAGTGTCGACGCGGAAATGTATCCAGTTTAAACCGGTTCGTTTAATCTACTTTGTAAAGAGATTCGTATTTAATATATTAATGATTATTCTTACTGCCTCGTTGGTCTAGTGGCTGCTAAGCGCGACTGCTGAGCATGAGGTCCTAGGTTCGAATCCCGGGTCGGGCAAAGTGTTACTAGGTTTTTCCATTAGGTAATTTTCAGTAGCAGCACGGAGTCTGGATTTGTGCCCAGTTGACGGCAATAGATTCGCTCCTATTACATTGGGACCTACAAAACATAACTGGCGAAATGTGGGTTATATATAATATGTGCACCTCTGCCTACCCCTTCGGGGAATACAGGCGTGATGTTATGTTTTTGTTTATGTGATTATTCTTTAGGGACGCGTGAGCAGATAATGCTCGTTATTCACCAGGTAAGAGTTTTGAACTGAGGTCTAGCGTGGCCCTAATGAAAAGCTATAATAGGCTCTCCTACTATTCATCATTAGCCGAAAGACGTCCACTGTTGAACAAAGGCCTCCCCCTTAGAACGCCACAATGAAGTACTACTATTCATCATCATCATCCACAGCCTTCAATATCCCACTGCTGGGTATAACGCTGTCGCTTAGTTTTTAGTTTATAAGCCTGGCTGGAGGCCTTTTATTAGGTCTCGCCAAAGAACCGGTTTAGCAGTAAGAGCTCCTCCAGAGCTAACTGCGAGAGACAAGTTCAAAATATAAATTAATTTAAAGTGTGTTTGCCAGGCCAGTGTATAAAAGATAGTGTTGCCAGTATGCGACCTTTAGAACTCCCAGTGTCAATTTTCGCATGTTACCCCTGTACATTGGTCGTACTATCGTTCAGATGTCGTCTCGTTCGTTTTGTCCCCCAGCGTCCGCTGCACGTTCTGAAAACGACTGAAAACAGGTGTCAGTAGAATTCGCAGTTTTCACTAGGTTTTTTATTTCGATGTTATTTTACGTTTGAATGGTATTTCCAACGCCTTTCCTTGATTAAACGGGGCAGGATATAATTCAGTACCTATGTATGTTTAACAACTAATAGTGTTTTTATAGTGCGTGTCGAACTCCAGGTTCATTAAGCCGGTTTTTCGTGGTAGTGGGCAGAGGTGTTCATTACATTATGCATTCGGTAATTTAGACAGTAGACCTAAAAAAACGATCCTAAAGCGATGTAACAATAAAAAAAATTACTGGTCTTTATTTGGTCAAGGTAACTTTTATTAATGTCACTGTTTGATTTTCCTTCTTATTGTATGGTTGATGAACAACTCTGACACGGCTTTACACACCGTTGAAATCTCTCAAGTCTGCCGGTTGCCTCACGATGTTTTCCTTTACCATTTTTACCAAATAATAACTTACATGAATTCGAAAAAAACATTAGTGCGTGTCGGTGTTTAAACTTGCATCAGTGCCTTTTGTGTTTGATTAATTCCATTAAAATTGAACAGAAATATATTTTTCCATCGCGTAAACGAATACGGTAAAACTGGATTTTAAACCAAACAAGTTTCGACCAAAAACTGTTGTAACTAACTACGCTATTGTTCGTCAAAATTGTGTGCAGTTAACGCGGATTTTTGCAGCCTGCTCTGCAGGAATGACATTTTGAAAACGAGTAACCAAATTATACTTTTTTGAGTGCGCTTTCGGGATAAATAATAATGCATACATAAACATAACATCACGCCTGTATTCCCCGAAGGGGTAGGCAGAGGTGCACATATAGTACATTCACATTTCCCCAGTTATGTTTTATTAGGTCCCAATGTAATAGGGGGCGAGCCTATTGCACAACCGGGCACAAATCCAGACTCCGTGCTGCTACTGAGGATTACCGAACCGAAAAACCCAGAAACACTTTTCCAGTTACCTACAGGAACTTATTTCAGCAGCCGCTAGACCAACGAGGCAGTACCACCACGCAGGATAAACAACTATCTGCTTTATTATTTACGTATCACAGTTCACATTAGCGTGCACTAGTAATACTGAATAATTCAGTTAGTCACCTCGTTGGCGCTAAACCAAGCAATTAGATTAAACGCTTGGGAACACGGCGATTGAAATGCAGTCAAGAGTTTACACTGGATATTACAGTATAGGATAAATATGCAGTGTGGTATGCGGCCTGGAATTGACCACCCCCTTTCCTCCCGTGGGTGTCGTAAGAGGCGACTAAGGGAAAATCCAGGATGGAAGCAGCGTTTTCTGTAACTTCACCACCAATACAGTGTTCCCCAAGCCGCTTTCCAAGCGTGGGGATCACGGCAACACCCCTCCTTTTTTACTTTTTGATTGCCACGTTGGTCAAATGTTCGCTGAGCTGGTCCTGGGTTCGAATCTCGGGTCGGGCAAAGAGTTATCGGACTCACCCATTAGAAAAATCTCAGTAGGAGCACAGATTCTAGATTTGTGCTCGGTTGATGGCAATATGCTCACCCCCTACTGCATCGAGACCTATAACATGACTGACGAAATGTGGGCAAAAAAACCATTTCGGGGCATACATGCGTAATGTTATGTACGTTCTAAATTGTTATCGTAGTCATCAAAATATGGGTGCTAGCGATAATTATTGCTCTAAATTGAACATGACTTCAGCTGATATATAGCTTACGTTGCCAAAATACACGGATTATGCCTGATGTGATTTCAGTGCAGTGTAAACGATAAATGTGTGTGCTGTTAACCCAATATTAGTAGCACAACCCTACAGCCGCTTCGTGTACTCGTATGTACGGGACGTGATTACCTGCCAGGGATGTCACTTTGACATTTTTATTAAAAGATACATTTCAATGTAATGGAAGTTGTTTGGATGGAAGCTTTTACATTAAATTTTTTTTTATTAAAGCTTTTACTTTAGCTGCGAGTTTTTACTTGATAAATAAAAATAAAATGACAGATGCTTAAGGAAGAATGTAAGTTCCAACCCTAGCAACCTGTACCTTCTGTAAATTAGCTACTCCAACACACTAAATTAGCGACTTATTAAAACTGAGATATGGCTATCCGCCGATGGGGTCCCTATTATAAAGACTTACCCTATTTCTAAAACTGTGTGCATAAAATAAACATTGTCAATGTCGGGCCGCCCAATCATTTAGCTCCAAACGGTCATTAAATCCTGTGGGGGTTGCCACAAATTATGGTTCACCCCCCCCCCCCCCCCAACATGTTCATTGTGAATTTGTGACTAACTGACAAGACATTTCCCCCCCCCCCCCCTTAACATGTTGATTGTGAATTTGTGACTCATACTAAGAGACTTGAATTCACGCGACAACCCTACCCGCAGCCTCGATCACAAGGCAGTTGATCCCCAAACATTGCAGGTTCAGGTAAATTGCTCTCACATTGATTAAGATTCCGTTTCTCTGCAGCTGAGCCATCCGAATTTTGTTAAAAGCTTCCCTTGATTACTTATACCGGTTAACCTTATCTCCCCATTTCTAAAAGAAACGCTAAACATCTTTTGCGTTCGGTTTTGCGGTACTTTCAGGTTTTTTTGGCAAATTTAGGTATTAAGACGATCGTACCAATATGTATAAAGAAACAGTTAAATGTCTTTTTTTGGTATGTGGCTTAGTGGCTTATGGGTCGAAATTGTATGCTTCCCGGGGTTTGAACTTGCGACCTTTGACTTGGCAGTCCAACGGTTCATACCACTCGGCTATTACTGTATACTTACCGTTTTTCGATTATATTTCTCTACCTTAATTTAGTACTTCCATTTAAAATTAATTTTTGACTTCCCGAATGAAACGGGAAAATGTTTTTGTGGAAACTATGCTAACCTGCCATTTAGTTCGCGCAACAGAATTTAGGGTTTTATTGCTAGAGTTTAATTTTCATAGCCGCTCATGCAATTTACTTGATAAATAATCGAGGTATTAAGCCACCAAATAACCCAGTTTGTCACGAGCACCGAATATTGCCAAAGATAGTGGCCAATTACCATAATATATAGCCTCATTTGAAAGCGGGACCGTACTCGGTACTCTATTGCATTATGATTGCTTGAACTTTTTCATTGTATTAAAACTTTTTAGTGGGATATCACTGGGATGGGATATAAACTATGACTTTGCTTAATATATTACAAAGAAGGACCAACTATCATGAATAGTTCGTTCGTTAATATTGGTTTAAACATAACATAATACCACGCCTGTATTCCCCGAAGGGGTAGGCAGAGGTGCGCAAATACTACACTCACATTTCGCCAGTTAAGTTTTAGGTCCCTATGTAATAGGGGGCTAGCCTATTGCCATCAACCGGGCACAAATCCAGACTCCATGCTGCCACTGAGAATTGCCTAACAGAAAAACGTAATAACACCGCGGGGCGCAGCTAGTAATGCATAAACAAACAATTGCTTAAAATAGGTATCCAAGTCTCATAGGTAGTTGTATTTATTCACAATATTTATATCTATTTTTTTTTTGTTCCAGGTAAGAAACAAGACATTTAGACAGTGGCGGATTTACCAGCAGGCTGAGTAGGCTGGAGCCTAGGGCGGCAAATTTTAAGGGGCGGCAAATTTAGTTCATAATTTTTTTATTTCGATTTACAAATTTAAAAAACAATATATTATACACACACATAATACAAATTTTGAAATTTCGGGAGAAATTAAAATATTTAACAAAAATCTAAATATTCTCATTTACAGTGCTAATTAATAAATATTTCAACATCTCTGCATGAACAATTCTTAAACGCTTTACTAATTATACAATAATGATTATGAAATTTTAGAATATCGCAAAAGCGATTCGATATATTCTTCACTGATAACTGCTATAATTTTTTCTCCGTGTACCTAATAATTATGAGATCTGCTTACCCAATTCAATCGATATAATATCGATGGTCTAATAAAAATACTGACTAAAATTGACTAATTTTCATTAAATAAAAAACTAGTTCAATATCGTATAGAGATCATATTAATCGAATAACTGATAGTTGAACGACTGTGACTTGACAATAAAAAAATTCCCTCCACAAAACAATTTGAGACACTTTGCTCATTAGAAAATTGATACATTTTATCAGTTAATTATTTAATTTGTAGTAAGAAAAAGTTTGGAAAATCCAAATGAGCAGGCCTTAAGCGCTCATGTCGTACACGAATTATATAAATTAAATGTTTACATCAGTAGATTTAATAACTTTTTTGCAAAGCCAACTTTTTCAGAAAATGCCAATCGGAATGAATTAATTATTATAAGATAAAACAATACTCAGCTGCAATTTTTTATTCAACGGCTCCTCTCCAGTTAAACAAGTGTATTAAAAAAAATTGAAGTAAAAAAATGATTTTTTCGAAAGTTATCGTGTTTACTGTGAACACGATCATTCAAAATCTATACGATATGGCATTAAAATTACTTCCTTTTAAATAAAAAATAATTAATCATAACCGAAAAAATATTTTTTTAAGCTCAGCGATCATTTTTCTTTCCGATAAGTTGCTTTTTAATTAATATTCATGTACATCATATTTGTTAGGTACGGTTTAATGTGAGAAAACATCGGATTTAGATTTTTAGGCAAGAGTAGAGCATACCTACTACGCGCTTTGCACTTAAGGCATGCAATTGCGTAGTCGTATTTGTATTGTAACGCCAGAACAAACGACATGACGATTTATATGGGAAAAGTTGATGTAACGAGGATGATGAAGCACAAATTATAAAGTTGGAATTTTATTGATAGAAAATTGATATGATTGTGGACTAAGATATCAAAATTTAGAGGCGGCAAAAATTGAATAACCTACGGGCGGCAAATCTATAAATCCGCCACTGCATTTAGAGAGAGAAAAATTTCGTTAATGGCGTTTAGATGTGGCTTCATGTAAGGTAAGATAAATATAGGTACTTCTCCGTTGATTGGACAGCAACGGGAAAGTTTACCTTGGTTTGAATAAGTTTCGGATCTGCCTCATAAATGCATAAGTGTACCGAAATTGATAGTCGACAGCTAACACATTAATTTATCTTCAAACGGGTTTTTCCATTACCTAATTTCCAGTTACGGAGTCTGGATTTGAGCCCAGTAAATGAAACTAGTCTGGCCGCCTATCTCATTAGGACCTATAACATAACTGGCGAAATGTAGTATACTATACACCTCTACTTACCCCTTTGGAAAATAGGCGTGATGTTATATTTATAATAGAATTATCTGTATTAAGAACACAGATATGAGGTTAAGACCCTAGAGACACGTAATTGTTATTCAAACTTAAATACAAAATTGTAAAGGGTACAGTCAGCGGCAAATATAGCTAAACATTTTACATTTACATACTATTTTTTTTATGTAAACTGTTCATGTGTCTGTGTCCCACCGCTGGGCAAAGGCCTCCCCATTATTCTTCCACATTACCCTGTCCAATGCCATTTCGGTCCATCCATGTCATACATACATACCATTAATTGAAGTACAGATTCTTACAACAAGTCTTAAATATTCACCGATCATTATTTGGAAGCTTCTTTAATTTAAAACAATAACATGAACGAATGTTTATATCTTTCAATATGTGACATGATATTTCTAAACACGTTAAGCTACTTATATAGCTGACTGTACGACATTTGTATACAAATTCAGATTTACAAGGGGTGGGGGCGTTCACACTTCATTTGCTCAGCAGTGTACAAACTCCGAGCCAATGGGCCAGAAATATGGAAGTTTGTAGGCAGCGAGACAGATAGCGGACGCGGCATGGAAGTGCACTGCAGTGTACAGCGATTAGGACGTTCTTGTTAGGCTTGGGACAATATTTGGGCTATCGCTTCTATTTGTAGTTGATTGTAGGTTAATATGACTGCCTCGTTGGTCTAGTGGTTGCTAAGCACGAGGTCCTGGGTTTTATTCCCGGGTTGGGCAAAGTGTTACTGGGTTTTTCCATTAAGTTATTCTCAGTAGCAGCACGGAGTCTGGATTTGTGCCCGGTTGATGGTAATAGGCTCGGCCCCTATTACATTGGGTTCTAAAAAACATAACTGGCTAAATGTGGGTGTACTATGTGTGCATCGTCCTCTGCATACCCCTTCAGGGAATACAAGCGTGATGTTATGTAGATTAAAAATATAGTGTCACTTTACTGAAAAATATTTTTGGATTTAAGTTAGCAATTATATAATTACTTGGATAGATATTAGTTACATCAGCAACAGAAATAGGTTGTTAGTTAAATCATTAAAAAAAATACATTTCGTAACAAAAAATTTGCTTTATTTTTACCAATTTACTAATTAATAATATAATGTTATACATACAAAATATCTTCCATAATAATACCAGCATTTGTAATCATCGTCTTTCTGCAAAGTTTTATAATAACTCAATATCTATATGCACTTCACTGTATTTTATGTTCCAATTCGACAAACTACTTTATATTATATATTTTCTTATTCTACCTACCTACTTCGATCGTACAATAAATTACCTACGTCCAACATCCAATCATCGTGTTTACAATATTCGTGGGATGTTATTGGCTTACAGAGACACCTCTCGAAGGTAAAATAAGCCGTTAAATAACTATTAGTGTCAACTTAACGTGCTATATTGTATAAACATGTTATATTAATGTGTTACCACTAGGGTTACCTACAGCCCCGTACCATGAACTCTTAAAGCAGGACAGTTTTCGTTGTGGAAGTGGGACGACGCATTACGCTGCATAAACAGCGTCTCGCTTCCACATCGCAAACTGTCCTATTTTAAAAGTTCTTGGTAGGGGACTGTACTGTATTTATATCGTAATATATTTTAGCTAATTGAACTACACTGGCCTAAAAAACTAAGTATCTTGCTTCTAAAATTGAAACAAAACTGTACAATTTATTTTACCTTTTTTAAAAACAAACTACTACTATATTTTACAAATAAAAAAAACTATATTTTTCTTAAAAAAGTTGGTAACCCTAGTCACCATATAAATTATTTGTAAGACTCCAAATATAAATAAGCATAATGGACGTTGCTGTCAGTGTAAGTGTGCCCCTTAAGCAAAGGGAAGGGTTGCCATAATCCCCACACTTGGCAAGCGGCTTGGGGATCGCAGTGGTGAAGTACAGAAGACGCTGCTGCCCATCTTCTGGATTTTCCCTTAGTCGCCTCTTACGACACCCACGGGAGGAAAGGGGGTGGTCAATTCTAGGATATCACACGGCAAACAGATCACACAATATTGCCATAATTATTCCAAAAGATGAAAGAGACACGAGTTGGGATTTATTTTACTTTTTAAGATTCTAGTATCTTATAAGCACAACACTACGCGAATAATAAGTACCAGACGTTATTATATTTAAAGCTTAATAACGTCTGCAAAGTTTGAACTTTTAAGTGTTAGTGAGTAATTAACATTTGTAATATGATTAGCGTTTTCTTTGTGCTTAATACCTAATTAAAACTAAAATGTTGTTAGACCTGTAATAACCCCACCTGCCTCGTGGGCCTGGTAGTGTAGACTACTGAGCTCGAGGCCCTGGGTTCTAATCCCGGGTCAAGCAAAGTGTTACTGGATTTTTCCATTAGGCAATTCTCAGTAGCAACACGGAGCCTGGATTTGTGCCAATAATGGCAATAGATTTCATATTGTTTTTCGATATTTAAGTTTAGTGTACAATAAAAAATTAAGACTTGCCCTCTATACATTGGGACCTAAAACATTACTGGCGAAATGTAGGTGTATTATACACCTCTGCCTACCCCTTCAGGGCTTACAGGCATAATGCTAATCAACCACAGATTAATGTAGGCACCTAATTGATTCCAAACAAAAATTAAAACATCAAAAAGGATAGTTTTATGCATTGAACTGTTAAATTCTCTTTTGATTTGACATCAAAGCTTTGCATTAGAAATAACGTTGGACATTAAGAGAGCCTTTATTTCAAGCGATTTAGATTTCTATTGCATTGTGATACGACTAATGACAACTGCAGCGAACAGTTGGTTTTGTAAATACTAAATACCTTTTGGTTTTTAATGGTATCGTTACATCAAAGTAGAATTTAATGTCGGTTGAATAAACTACAGATAGATATGATAATAATAAAAACCGTTTATTTCAGATTTACAATGTCGATCCATGTACTAAAATTCATAATTAAAAAAAAAGTTATGCAATTAAACAAAAAAAACACTATTCAGTCAATAATAATAATCAATCAATGCAACTTCATCAAGCAAAGTAATGAATACAATACATTAATAAAATATTATCCTATCCCTCTTATCGTATGGTTGATGAACAACCTGGTGTCAGATTTTAAACCACCTGTAGGCCTCTGACACACCATTGAAAAATCTCTTAAATGTGCCGGTTTCCTCACAATGTTTTCCTCCGCTGTTTTCAGCAACTAATAACTAATTTATACTACGCACATGAATTTGAATAAGTGCGAGCCGGGATTTGAACTTGCGACCTTTGACTTAGCAGTCCAAAGTTTATACGAATCAGCTATCACTGCTGTATGCTATAAAATATTAAGTTGTATTTTTCTTAATAAAACAAGTTCATTTAATTTGAATGCACTTAACCGATTCACTTTTGCATAACTACATTTAAGAACGTCTTAAACAAAAACAACATTTGCTTCACATCAAAGAGTACGCATACGCACTTCCAATTTTAAAACAACCGACCCGAACCAGCGACCGTGCCGAAAATAGCCGAACCCGCACGAGTCGGGCCGAAAATAGCCGAACGCACGGCATCGCACTGCCGACGTAATTCTTGACCCTATTTCAGAAATGTCTAAGTTCTAAAGTTAGATTTGTAGTGTGACCACGCGTTGTGTGAACACGGATAGTCCTGTTTGGTATACTCGTAAGTTTAACCATTATTTTAGGTAGGACTAGTTACTTAAATGACTCGTTTTTTCACTATTTTTATACAAATAGCACATATTTTTTTTTATTTTACGACAGCGTTTGATCATTTGCACCATAATTTTAATACCACTTAGATAAAACTTTGAGTAATAATTACTTATGAACTTGTAAACCACTTTTGAATATAATTACTTTAAATTATATTAATCAGCTTAGCGAACGTTAAGGTCACAAAGTTACATTATATCAAAATCAAGTTAAATTTTTTTATTAAATTTAAATAATCCATTTCTTTTACAAGATAATCAAAATCATGACAGACGTGAAAAAAATATGATTTTAGAACTTTAAGCGTCAGAAACAGTTTCATTAAGATTAGGCTGGTTTCACAGCTGTCCGGGAACCCTTACGGGCTGCCCGTACGGTCTCCCGGAACGGAGACACACGTGAGGCGCTTGAACATTGTTTCACATCGTAGAGCCCATACAACGCTACCCGCGTCCTAGCAACCGCATTGTACCGAACCCCTAATTTCAGAGCACTGCGGGCGTTACCCGTACGGGTCCTCCGTGTACGGATAGCCCGTACGTGTGTCCGGGACAGCCGTGAAACCGGCCGTAGGTAACTTGAAGGTAAAATAAACAAGGCCTCTGAAAAATAATTATTTTATTTAATATTCATATTTCCATTAGGTTACAAACTTGACTATTTAATATTCAATATTCATCGGCCTGCCTTTTCCTAACTTTGTTTTAATCAGTTTCTGAAGATGTTTAAGCTTTACTCGATCATCAATTTAAGTGAAAATAGGTCGGACCCATCTAACAATTAATAGTCTTTAATCTAAAACTATTTGATTTAAATAATAATTCATTAATATTGTATTGATGTGAAAGTAAATATTTAATAAATCACACATTAAATAAATAAATTCGCAAATACCTTAATAAATAATAAGATATTTTATGAAGTCGTAATAAAGGTGAGTCTCAGACTAAATCTTAATAAATATTAATTAACTTGACCTGTAAATACTAAAGTACCTACACTATACACTTGAATAATAAACATCATGAAGAAAAAAAAATACCTTGCTTGTTTAAAAAAAAGACTATTCTTATTACGAAAAAAAATTAAAATTGTGGTCACCCTACATAATTGTGAAACGTCGAAGTGGGAAGCGAAATGCAAAGTTGCGTAAGCGCACAATTTAGGTGCTCATGCGTGTTACCGCCTTCCCATTCACTGAACACAGTGAGTACTCCAATTTTATAATGACCACGCCCATTTATATTTATGATCGATAGTTTCCGTTACAGTTTTAATATTTAACTTTTCGTTTAATATAGAACATCTATTTTTAATTTAATGGTAATTTTCCCGTAAACAACACAAGTTTTGATGTTACTTAAAAACTTTTTACATAACAAGTTATAACGTCGTGGTGGCCTAGTGGTTAACATACCAGATTTGTATGCACAAGGTTGCAGGTTCAAACCCGGGCAAGTATCAATGTGACTTTTTCAATGTTATAAATACTTTCTTTATTATTCTAAGACACCACTGACTAACGGTGACGGAAAACATGGTTTAATTATCTGAAATCGCCAACCCGCAGTGAGCTAGCGTGTTGATCATTGCTCAATCCTTCTTTATACGAGAAGAGGCCTTTGCCCTGCAGTGGGACAGTTATAGGCTGTTATTATTATTATTATGTTATAACTGCGTACCCTTAAAATGGTATCGGTACCTTAAAACTACTGGATAAATGTCAAAAGCTGATGTCAGCAAAGAGTATAATCATTTATAGGACACCACCAATCAATTGACATACTTTTTATAGGCTGTCAAAACGCTATTCGTCCATAGATGTGGTATGCACTGACCTATATATTACACTGGACTGGTGATCGCTACTCTAAGTTGTACCTATTTGAAAATCGCCATTTTGCGCTGACTGGCGTGGCAGCAGTGTTTGTACGTGGAACTAAAACTAGTTATGTATAACAACTGACATTTGTTATCTAATTAGTTCTCCGTCCAAATAATAATGGTGCTTCAAATCGGCACAAGGCATAGCTGTCATTTTGTAAGGGATAGCCAGTCCAGTGTATTTTAGTGGTCAGTGGTTGTATGGCAATAGGAATCAGAGACGTTAATAGTTCGCTAACTCAATTGACTTACTATTTATTGATTTCAAAGCAAACAAAAATCGAAGTTTACTGTTAATTGAAAATGTTGAGGGTTTATAAGATGTAAAATAAATCCCTTTTTAGAGAAGTCGTTTTTTGGAATTATATTATAAATGTGAAAGTAACTCTGTCTGTCTGTGACGCTTTACGACTAAACCGCTAAACGAAATTTGATGTAATTTGGCATGTAGAAAGTTTAAGACCCGAGGAAGGACATAGGCTAATTAAAACGGGCGAAGCCGCGTGCAAAAGCTAGTTACATATAAGAATCTGAGAGCATCTTCAAAATTCGCTTTCTCGTTCATTCATTCGAGTGAAATAATAGATTTTAGTGGCTATATTTCAGTATTTAATGTATAAATACAGGTGAATATTAATGTGGCAGATAATGGGTACTCTCTCGGAAAATACTGATGTACTTATTTTTTGTATTGACACCTATAAACCACAATATAGGATACATGTTGTGTGGGCGTCAGAATGCCACTTTTTAGTGCCAACCGGACATCGAAGTGTTGAGTAAATTATCGTGTTGTTAGGTGCCTATAAACATAACATCACGGCCGTATTCCCCGAAGGGGTCGGCAGAGCTGCACAGAATATTGTACACCTACTTATATATGCCAGGTATGTTATACCTAGATCCCAATGTAATAGGCGAGCCTATTGCCATTAACCGGGCACAAATCCAGACACCGTGCTGCTACTGAGAATGACCTAATGGAAAACCCAGTAGGTAACACTTTGCCCGAGCCGGGATTTTAACCTAGAACCTCATACTCAGCAGTCACGCTTAGCGACCACTACACCGACGAGGCAGTCTAGTTACCTATATATTAAAATAAAACTAGTTATATTACAGGGCGAGCTTATCGCTTTGAATTTGGAACTTATCCTTGCCGCTAGAGAAAAACTCAACATCACTTTGCCCAGTCCGGAATTTAACCTAAGACCTCATATTCAGCAGTTGTGTTTGCTACTGACACCTTCACCAACATGCAGTCGAATTCATAAAAAAAAAATTCTAGAGCCTCCTAAAATTGCTAGCCAGTGTTTTTATTCATTCATTTTTTATTAAACGTGCCTTCCACTTTCAAAATATTTTTCTTCCTCCTGACAGCTGTCATTTTGTTTTACCTATCATTTCTTCCAATCAGATCGCTTCTTTGTTTAAGCGTATTTAGGCCACGACCTAACGTCGTACGTCAATATTAAGGTGCGACCACTCTTGTAACATTCCAACGAACATTCCTCCCTAACCGTAACAAAGTGACGTGTCTAGTCTATACCAAACTCGAAGAAACAGCGTTATGGAAGAATGTTTCGAACAAATGTATACAAGCGTGGTCGCACCTTTACTCTGTATTTGATTAAGTGTTATCTTCATCAAAGTAAATCATTTTTACGTAGCTAGTGTACATTATGAATAATAGGGAAGTCATATTGTGTTTGTTTACCGAAACTTTATACAAAAGACTACATAATATTGTTTGATATATTATGAAAGAGTATCACTGGACTGTGTTCTGTTAAAATGAATGATAGTTCCGCTCTGTATGTGTAGTACATTCCGAAAACTGTAATTCTATAGTTCTTTTATATGCGGTAATCTGATTTCTAATTTTTACAGACAAATATATACATATATTATAAAAAAATAACATAACATTGCATATTCCCCTAGGGGTAGGAAGAGGGACTAAAACATAACTGGCGAAATGTGGGTGTACTATATATGCACCTCTGCCTAACCCTGCCTTCGGGAATACAGGCATGATGTTATGGGTAGGCAGAGGAGTTAAGTACAGCCACATTTTTGCCAGTTATGTTATAGGCCCTAATGTAAAAATAGGGGGCAAACCTAATGTCATTAACGGAATCCCAGCATTACTTTGCGCGACCCGGAATTCGAACCCATAGGACCTCATGCTCAGCAGTGGCACTTAGCAACCACTAGACTGAGGAAGTCTGTATATAAAATTGGGTAATTTATAGAACACTGTTAAGCCATTGCAGCATAAATAATATACAAAGAAACATATTTTTCTCCAACTAAGATTAATGCCAAGTGGAAGCCTTGAACTTGACCAAACTCTACCCTTTTTGCGTCCTTGCTGTACCCGGGACTAAACTAACTACAAGTCAATTGCGTGACTTTGTCCGCAACACACAAAGGCCCATGTTTCAATTTGATTTATCGTTGTTTAGCTAACAAGCACTAACAAACTCGTGGCTAGCATATTTAATGGTCGGTGCCGCATCAATCATTGGTGTATTAAGTCTATTTTATTTACTTAAAGGCACTAATTTACTGTGTGCAGACCCGGCAGACGTCGTCCTGCCCGGAAAAGCAGCGTGACGTGAGCAGTCAATTGCGAAAGATGGCAGTATACCAAATTAATTACACGTATAATTTTTTGTGGTTTTTATCGATATTTTAATAGTTATACTGGTAGTCGGGGTGGAGACGAATCCAACAAATCAAAAACAATGAAAATCGGTCCAGCAGTTCTCGAGTTATAAGTGTTCTGACAAACCCAACTGTGTTAAAAAAAATATGTTATGAGTTATTTTATTATGAGTCTATAATGTCCCACTGTAGGACAAAAACGTCCCTATTGGGTCTCATGGGTTATTTCTCACTAACAAAATATATACCAAGTAGGAACTGTAATAGGTCCTAGTTCTTCATTAAATTGTTGTGTAATAGTAATTTTGTTGAGCATCCTAAATTGAATTTTGTCTACAATCTGCGCCAGTTTTAGGAAGCTTCGCGCAATTCATTTGTTATTCTCTTTGAGTTAGCTAATTAGTCATTAGACTAGTAGATGATGTTCACATTGTTCTCCCACGTGTATAAACAAGCATGCAGTTGCCGAAATTCAAATGTGAATTTCGTTTACAACGTATAATAATATAACACGTGTCCAATAAAGTTTGAACATATTATGTATATTTTTGGCTTCAGAATCGTTCAGACATCCCATTGCACTTATTTTTTTTCAAATATCTTTAATGTACAGTTTTGACTTCGTTACGATTTTATTATATGTATAGATAGTGACTTTAACTTTAGATTTTAATGTACTTTTACTGTAGGAATAAGCGGTATTTTTAATAAAGATTGACCTCTTTTAAATGTGACTTTTCAAAATTAAATTTCAACCTGGGGTGTCAATATCTCGAAAATTTCAAATCAAGTATAATGAATAAATATGAAATATTAGCCGCGCCTTGCGGTGTTACCCGCTACATTTTTCCGGGATAAAAAGTAGCCTGTGTTAATTCAGGGTGTCAGTGACCTCTATATGAAATTTAATTAAAATACAAACTTTCGCGTATATAATATTATAAGTAGGGATTTAATTTGAAAAATCTTTAGGTTTAATAAGTGTACTTAATATGATGTACAAAGCGATCATACTTTACACAATTTATTCTATATTTAAATAATAAATTCATAATTTAAATGAGCTACAAAAGCAATTAATATTTTATCCTAACATGCAATTAAATTCTCTTGTGGTTATACCAAAATGATGGCGATAGCAATTTGTGAAGATACGTAATAAAGCCTTCGTGGAGACTCAGGTGACTTATTAGATAATATTAATGGAAGATGGGGGTTAATTACGTGTCGGGGTGTGGTGAATGTGGGGAGAATTTTGTGCTTAAGGGTGTAGGTGTGAGGGGAAATGGTAGTGTTTCGTTTAGGCTGGTAAGAGACGGACGACGGCCGGAGATTATTCTATACTGAAAAAATAGAGGTTACGTTTCAAAGCATTTATATTATTTTATGTTATTAATTATTTTCCAATTCATTGACTAAACAATATTATCAAATTTTCAAATTCAAAATGTTTTTAGTTCACATAAACCTATTACAGGCGCTTATGAAACGTTAGGATGCTAGTTGTACGGTCCCAAAATGTCATTCCAATGGAGAAGAACCGGCAAGAAACTCCAGAGGCTACTCATTTAAAAAAAAATTGGTACAAGTTGGTTCTAATCTATCACAGTAACCAACGATACTAAATTACAAACTGAATCCAACTCTCCCACTACCCCCACCATTTTGTTCAATCTAAGAAATGTTCAATCGGGATCTTTTACAGGGAATTTATTGCAAAAAGTATTTTAATATCATCCCTCGGTATTTCAGCCAGTCTGAATGAGGATTGAAGACTGGCTGGGAGAAATATTAAAGGCGGTTTTTGCAACCGAGCTATGCTCTTGAATAAAATGTCAGCATTTCTTGCAGGCTTCGGTGGGAAATGCGGAATCATAATAGCGTTGAAATGTTAGGAAATCAGGTTCGTAGAATTATGATACTATTTTAGCGTTTTTATACAGCGTGAGTATTTTTGTCTGTTCCACTTACAGGTTGGTATTTTTTTGTCAACTTCTACTTACGTATGTAGAGTGATTTGTTTTGCCAATTCTAGGGTAATTATTTTTGTTAACTCTAGATGTTTATTCCATTTTAGAGGCATTTCAATTACGTATATATCAATTCTAGGTTCATAATTTTTTAAATCCGTGGTCTCTGCCTGCCCCTCTGGGAAACAGGCCTGACTTTATGTATGTATAGCTTTGCTATTTTGCTAATTCCATAAAAATAAGTATTTATATGGCTAAAAAGTTTCAATCATGAGACTATTTAGTATAGGCTAATTAAAAAAGCGTTCACAAGGCTTCTGCTAATGCCCTACCATTGTTAGGAACATCGGCGTAACTTTAAATTGCGATGCAGTGTCTCGAGTGGCCGCAGGTTTTGTTGGACCGTATTGCAGTTAGGGTTGTCACTTGACTTGTTTTAATTTATATAGTTAAGGTTGCGTTTGACAGGTGATTGTGGTCACTCAATTTGTGGTAAAGAAAAAGGCAGGTCTTCGTAGGTAGGATAAAAATGATCCCATGATAGTTATGCCTAATTGGTCATACATACATACATAAAGTCACGCCTGTTTCCCTGAGGGGTAGGCAGAGACCACGGAAAGCCGTTTTGCTACTTCCTAATTGGTCGCCGTGCATTAATTCAATTTTTGTACTAAATATTTGTTTTGAACCTTGGCGTTTAGCGTTTATGTATGTCTTCATCAACATCATCTGGAAAACGTCCCACTGTAGAGCAAGGGCCTCCCCCTTAGAACTTATGTAATAAACTAAAATAGCAATTAACATTTAAATCAAATAATCGATATTCTCGCAATATGAGCTTACCAACCCAGGAATCACAAGCATGATAGCATATAAACGTGGCAGCCCTAGCGTCATTAAGCCGCAGCTAGTTCGGAAGTTTCGAGAACGATTGTGTTCGACGAGGTCTATCGGTCAAAATTGGATTCATTCGTTCAATACAGACGTTTGGACTGTTTCTATCATTCACTCCCTCTCCTACTTTAGTCGTTAGTTCAAAATCGTCAGACTTTAAAGCTGAAGTATGAAAGTTGACATAATCACACTAATATTATAAAACTGAAAGTTTGTGAGTGTGTTTGTTACCTCTTCACGCTCAAACGGCTTCACCGATTTTGATGAAATTTCATATAGAAGTAGCTGACACCCTGAATTAACACATAGGCTACTTTTTATCCCGTAAAAATGTAGAGTGCAACACCGCGGGGCGCAGCTTGTGTTACATAACCTTAAAACACATTTAACTAAATAATTAAAGAAGGTTTATTATGTGACTACTAAATATTATACATACATAAAGGCACGCCTATTAGCTGTCTGTGTATGTGATATTTTATGTTTGTGAAACACCCACGACACAAGAAATGTATAGTTTGGGGCGACGTTTTAAAAAAACAATTAAATACTCCCATCTTATTAAAACCTATTTAGATTTAAATAGTTTTAATTATAAATTATTTGGACTGCCTCGTTGGTCTAGTGGTCGCTAAGTGCGACTGCTGAGCACGAGGTCCTGGGTTCGAATCCCGGGTCGGGCAAAGTGTTACTGGGTTTTTCCATTAGGTAATTCTCAGTAGCAGCACGGAGTCTGGATTTGTGCCCGGTTGATGGCAATAGGCTCGCCCCCTATTACATTGGGACCTAAAACATAACTGGCGAAATGTGGGTGTACTAAATGTGCACCTCTGCCTACCCCTTCGGGGAATACAGGCGTGATGTTATGTTTTTATAAATTATTTATCTTTTCTGTGAGCCAATAGAATCCAACTGGTTAGTTTTAAACGTAAATAGTTTTATATAAATATTTTTTATAGCTCCATTGAAATCTCACGTCGATAAGGTAATACAGTTAACTCTATGTTAACACATTAACAAGGAGATACAGACAAAGAATAACAAACAGTTTCGGGCTAAATATTTTATATCTAAGACTTGCTAGACTTATAGAAAATATGGATTCTACGACTATTTTTATATTTTCTATCGAGTCCCCGACTTTATCGGTGTGCAAAAATTTTTTTTTGAAATCAATGTTAACTATTTCCACCCAAAAGTCTATTCTAAACCATCATCATCATCAGCCGGAACACGTCCACTGTTGAACAAAGGCCTCCCCCTTAGAGTAGTGGCGGGGTTCCATAATTCCCAAGCTTGGCAAGCGGCTTGGGGATCGCAGTATAGGTAGTCAAGTTACAGAAGACGCTGCTGCCCATCTTCTCGATATTAGTCGCCTCTTACGACTCCCATGGGAGCAAAAGGGGTGGTCAATACTAGGCCGGATACCACTCGACAAATTGTTAAAGAAAATTTGGAAAACGGATAAAAATTCGAAGACTTCCTACAGTTACTATCTACCTCTCCTACTCTCCCTCCTTGTCTACCTCTTTAAAATATACACGTACTAGACCGGTATACCTCTGCATCCACCCGGGGCGGGGAGAAGTCCATGAGAATTTCCGCAACAAAAAAAATTGAAGGAAGCTCGGAGGTTATTTTATATTCCGGAAAAGTCGCGGTTAAAGTTTACACGCGAAAGAAGCCGCGGGCAAAAGTTTGCTCAACCTTGTCGAAATAATTATACAACTCGAAAATAAAGCTACGACGACTATGTAGAAGGCACTAAATGGAAATATTCTCACTACAGCATCCAAAGCTTGTTACAGCCACCATAAATAACTACAGCGCCCATTAACGCGGCAATGTACCTACTAAAAACGAAATTCTCAACGTTTTTGCTCTCATTGTAACCTATGGGGAATCTTTGGAATGTCATAAACAAGTATTATAGACTTTATGCCGGGAGAAAATCTCCAAAAGTAGTAAATGTTTATTTCAGGTTTGAGTATACCTTTGAGGGTTATGAATAACTTGAGTATTGAAGTAGTATTTATAAAGTGGATGTGTAAATAATCATCGTCTTCTAGTCTGAATTTCCAGCTAGTAATCTTAATGTTCCTTTACATATAACCCAATTAAAGGAACATTCACTTATAATACCACAAGAGCTTCAAAATTATCGGGTATTTCCCGATAGGTTCGTTGCAAACAAATGAAGGAGTCACGTTTTTCAGGTTAAAAAATCACTCGCGCTTCGCGCTCGTGATTTTTCCTGAAAAACTTGACGACTTTATTTGTTTGCAGGGAACCTTGAGGGAAATGCCAGATAATTTTGAAGCTCGTGTGGTATTCGGGGGATTATTTTTCCGTCCCAAATGTCGGCCAATAGAATTGCACCATTCGACGTCACGTGGTACAACCTAAAAATAATCAAAAAATTATCAGTATAATACCATGTAGGTTGTACCACGTGACGTCGAATGGTGCAATTCTATTGGTCGATATTTGGGTCGGAAAAATAATCAACGAAATTTGTACTAGAAAGTAATAATTTATAGATATATAGAAATGATGATAATACGTCATCATCATCGTTCCAGCCCGTCATCACCCACTGCTGGGTATAGGCCTTCCTTTTACTCTGCCAATCTTCTCTATCTTGAGCGTCTCTTGTAACTAATTGCGCATGAAAAATTGTTGTGCGTTAGTGTTTTCGCAAACAATTGTGTACTCTCTATTCCTTTTAACTTATAGTCCAATTGATCGGTAATTTACTCGATACATACATACATAACATCACGCCTGTATTCCCCGAAGGGGTAGGCAGAGGTGCACATTTAGTACACCCACATTTCGCCAGTTATGTTTTTAGGTCCCAATGTAATAGGGGGCGAGCCTATTGCCATCAACCGGGCACAAATCCAGACTCCGTGCTGCTACTGAGAATTACCTAATGGAAAAACCCAGTAACACTTTTGCCCGACCCGGGATTCGAACTCAGGACCTCGTGCTCAGCAGTCGCGCTTAGCAACCACTAGATCAACGAGGCAGTCATTTCATTATCATTCATTCGATACAATCGAAAAGAAATCGATTGGTAAAATACGTAAGTGGATATTTTGAATACAGTTTTATTCTTTTGTAAATGCAATGTATTCCAAACCTAATCGAAAAACAATTCGATAAACGAATACATTATCGATATCTCGCTAAAAGAATCATAATATGCATGTATTCAGATAAAAACATGTTTTCCTTCGACATATTTATGAGTATTTTGAATAAATGCACATTTTCTTTGTACATTCATTATAAGATTCTACACTGGTTTGATTAAACAGTAAATAAACTCTACATTTCACTGGAATTACCTTTGTGTTGCCCGCTTAGATAAACATAATTTGGATAAGCACTCCGGTTGAACTATTAGCGGAATTATGCAAAACAAAATTTAATTCTATTCCAAATTTTATTTGTGCATTTCAACACATAGGTACGCTTACTGTATTAAAAGGAGGTAGTTTTAGATACATTTATATTATTTATATTAATGGGGCAAAATGTGGGTGCAACCGACAGATATTTTTGCGGAGTCTGAGTTTAATATGAGAACTAAATACATAATATGAATATGGCAATTTTAGCATAAACATTATGCAAAATAAATGGTAATAAATTCTGAAAAGTTTTAGGTATCTAAAACAGCTTTTCAAATGTATCTCAAAACCACTTACCAAAACGAAAATCTAAATCAAGAATTTATCAAGATTTTTATAATGAATGATAGTTGAACTGGCGAAAAGCCAAAACACGATATAGAAAAGACAAACAAATGAAAATAAGCTCAAAGAGCTATTTAATAATATTTCATCATCATTGAATAAGACTACCTCATTGGTCTAGTGGTCGCCGATGCCAGTGTTATACGTAAGGTCCTAAATTCAATACCCAGATCGAGCAAAATGACTGGTGTCTTTTTCCAAGTTCTGCGAAGTCTGAATTTTGCCTGGTTAATGCCAAATGCTCCTTCTGTTACTTTGGGACCTATAACATAACTGGCGAAACGAGGGAGTATAAAGCCATTTGCCTACTCCTTCGGGGAATATAATGGTGATGTTATATAATATTTTTATGTTTTATCATCATCAGCCGAAAGACGTCCACTGTTGAACAATGGCCTCTACCTTAAAGGCCGATACTGTCAAACCATCCTGTCCGTGGAGGCACAGAACAATGGAACTTGATAATATCCTTTAAAACCAAACACAAAATCTCAAGAACATAATAAAAAAGCATTCAATCAAACCCAGACATTGTTTTATTGTTTAATAATTCTTCCAAAGACGTTAATGTTTATAGCTGACACAAACACAAACTTATGAAGATTATAAAAACATTCATTCATGAATACTAAGAAATAGTTCGCAAATAGATTTACATATAACAATATATTTCTTGGCATTTGCCATTCATAGTGTGCCAATTATTGGGTGGTCTTTTTATATTATCATGTTTATGATCCAAGATTTATTGGTGATGATGAGATTTTTCAAATTTATATTTCGTCAGATAGACATAGGCCTATGTCCAGCTGTAGACGGAGATAGACTGATGATGATGAAGCCCCACACATAGGTACTGAAAACATAAATATCATACATACATAAAGTCACACCTGTTTCCCAGAAGGGCAGGCAGAAACCATTGATTTTCACTTGCTACGAGCCTGACATACTTCTTGCTTTTTGTTTTTTATTATCATTTGTTGTGGAAATGCCAAACTGAGTTACACCGAAGATTTTCCTAACAGTAAACTCTATTCAATTGTCCAATCTGGAAATTAACCCTTTCCTAGTGTAATGACCCACCGATGGGGATAGCTATTGTTTTACTATTATGTCTGCTTCATGCACAGTCAAAATGTTTAAAACTAAGCTCTCTTAATTCCTTTTTTTATCTCTTTGCGTCTCAAGCATGCTATGAACAAAAATTAAAACTGTAATGTCCAACACCTATATTCTCTTCGAATTATTTTTTTCTTCTAACTTCTAAGACACATTTACCTTAGAAACTGAAAGCTTTATCGCCTCAATGGTTTCTCTTCGTTATCTCAGTAGTAGTAGGTGTAAATAGCTAACAACCTCGATCTTGTATATGGGTATCTCTCGTGTCTTAGGATATCCCAATGGCGTGAGTGGCTGGCACAAACATCATGCCGAGCCGGCCGCAGGGATGGCTTGGCTAAATCCTTAGGGAATCCATACAGATGTAAAGCGATTAGGGATACGCCGATGTTATTTGAGGGGTTGGATATGTTTCAAAGGAAGCAGTCCCACGCAATTTTACGCTTCTATCGGTGGGATAGCTCCTTATATTACAGACAAGAAGAGTAGCAATGTATAGAAGCTAACTTAATGTATAGACGACCTGATTAGCGCGGTGGCTAAGCGATTGGACTGCTGCGCTAAGGGTTGCGGGTTCGATTCCCGCACGGGGCAAAACTTTGTGCGAACCACAGATGTTTGTCCCGAGTCTGGGTGTTTGTGTATGTGAATATTTCATGTTTGTGAAACGCACCTACGATACAGGAGAAATTCCTAGTGTGGGGCGACGTTTTTTAAAAAAAAAAAAAACTTTCCAGTCCAAAAAACAAATTTACGTATTACTTACGTTCTGCAAACCATGAACTTTTAAAGCAGAACAGTTTACGTTATGCAAGCGAGACGCCGGATTACACTGTACGTAGCGGCGTCCCGCTTACACATCTTCAACTATCCTGCTTTAAGAGTTCGTGGTAAGGGGTAGTTATTTGCGTCTACACGATTTAAAAGATGATCAAAACTGTGAATCTAAAGCAACAATATCACATCGCGTCTGAAGAAGATTTTTCACGTCCGGACAAAGTCAACACTCGCTTTGATAAAATATAACAACAAATCGTGTTAATTCGACGGATTGAAAGAATAACAGATATAAAAATACGCATGGAAGTAGTTTTTATGTGTTTGCCTAGCCTACGCAAATGTGGGCACTGATTGAGAGGAACAGATTACCGTTGTGAACGTGAGAGATGTGCGAACGATGACTTTCATTAGATTAATGCTATCTTTAACTTCAATATAAAACATTTGTGGTTTGAGTTGTGTGCTCCTAAGAATTTGACTATTAACAATTTATGAATGCTGTTATTTTGAAATAAATATATCTTGGTAAATAGATAAATCTTAGGCTCGGCCCCTATTACATTGGGACCGAAAAACATAACTGGCGAAGTGTGGGTGTACTATATCTGCACCTCTGCCTACCCCTTCGGGGAATACGGGCTTGATGTTACGTTATGTAAATGTATCTTACTGCTCGTTAGAAGAGGACCTTCTTATATGTGACGAACACCTCATTCCATTAATACTGTCATCTACGATTGGCTACTGCTACTTTTTTATTTATTTTTACCGTATTTAACTATTATTTTTTTAAAACAAACCATTTTTTTGGAAACAAAAGAAGAACGCGAACCGAAAATTCACAGATGAAATTCATTGTTATCTCAAATCTTTCGAGGTGAATACAAGTACCTATGCAATGCATCTTCATTAACGACATGTTCCTTCTTTAGTTACACCAAAACCATAATATTAAAATTGTGCCCGATAATGCAATAGGCACTTTACATGACACTGACTGGCAGGCATGTGCATGAATATGACTTCGGGAAATATTGGCGTGATGGCACATAGAAATATTACGAATACTCAAATTCTGCACTCGACAGTCTTGGCACCAATATAAGGAGATGTCAACCAAAACGTTGTAGTCTGTGGACTTAAAAATATCTAAATTCTGTTAACTAGTACGAATGCCGCCAAGACAACCACTAAAACTCATAGATCTTGGGTCCATGTCATCATCATCAGTTGGACATAGGCCTTTCCCATGGCACGCCACTGAGCTCGATCTTCGGCCCTCTACCTCCAACCACTGCCAGCTATTTTGCGTATATCGCCCCACCTAGCTGGAGGACGTCCTACACTACGTTTACCGAGTCGTGGTCTCCACTCCAGAACACATTTCCCCCAACGGTTCCAAGTAGTTCCTCTAAAACTTGTTTGTCAATACAAGTATTATGAATTATCGTGTCACCATTAGTTTGTCGATAGATACGATTGCCCGAGTGGCGCAGTAGCTTGACATGTTACTTATGAACGAAGATCAAACTTCATTATACCTCTTTGACTCTCTTGACGTTGCCATGCCAACGTAAATAACAACTTTCAGATACCAGGCATTGAAAATCATTATAACGAGATTATAACTAAGAAAGATGATCAGAATTTTGGAGTAAATACTCCATAAAGACAAGCACACTGTTACCTATTCCTTTTGCTGTAAAAAACATGAATTTTATCTACCTAACTATTAATAATAACATACAATCATGAAGCTAGCGCCACAAATAGAACAAATAAATCACTTTACCAAATCAAAATCTGTGACCGCATTAAAAAATATAATTTATTTTTTATTCGTTTGTTTGCTAACAAAAATATGGACCACCCAGGGCGATTTGGAGATATTAAAACCAGTAACTGTTGTGTTAACGGGTATATAGCATCGTAAAGTGTTGATTGGTTGTTGTAAAATATTGTGTTTGATGAGTATGAAATTACAATATTACGTTTTTTATGATGTTTTTGTCGTTTCATCCAAATTAAGACTTGGCAACACTGCTATGTCTTCAACAGAAAGTCCAAATGCAAGAAAATTGTAGTAAAAAATTGCATTATCAAAGAGCCCCGTCGGGCCAATTAAAACTTCGATTAAAGATTTAAGTACTAGTAAAAAAATAAAGATATTGTGTGCCTAAAAATGGTCCATCACACTTGGAGAATAAATTAAAGAAATCTGCTAGATTTCATACAAGCTTGATCGTCGTCATTTTGGCCCGGTATCACTTACTGCTGGGTATAGGCCTCCCTTTTTTTCTGCTATTCATCTCTGCTTTCAGCGTCTCTCAGTTTACAAATTTATATTATTATGTCAATGTTCAACAATAGAGCAACGGATTAGCGTGATTTTGTACATAGAGGTAGTTAAGAGACCAGAAAACGACAAAGAAAAAAGTATATTGTATTAGGCACAAACTCCAACTATCACAAATATAATTTATTATGCCAATTGCAACATTTCTGAGTCTAAGGCTGCAAAACTTAGGAAATAAGCTAGCACCACTATCACTCATCATCACTCTCAGCCTATCGCAGTCATCTGCTGGACGATCGGCATAGGCCTCTTCCAAGTTGCGACAGAACACCCGGTCTTCCAACACCACTATAAATCTATCATAACACACATACGATGCCATAGTATGCCTAAAAGCTCCCTAAGTTATTACATACTGTCAACGACATGCAGCTTGGCTGTCTCGTCACTGCTATAACGTCTAGCGTTGACAGCAGACGTCTAGACGCCTGCCTGAATATTCATTCCGCCATCAACTGACTATTCTAGTTCTTGTGGGGTCCGGTGAATGGAATGATTCATCGTCAACTAGCTTCTACCCACGACTTTTTCCATGAAGTTTACTGTCTTTGCATCTACCGTGATCTATCTCTGCACTACTTGAAGGTTTGACTGGTAGAAAATGCCTAAGACATTAAGTCAGCCTTCTACACTTGTATAAAGATTAAATAAATTAATACAATAAATTTAGCCCGCGAATTAATCTGCAAAGAAAAATATTTCAAATCTTAACAAGGTTTAAAATAGCCATTATTTTAGAATAGATAGTTAAATTTAAGTAGACTAAGTTCTCTGCTAATCCCCTGTTGCGCCGATTATTTTTAAGACCACCTTGGAGATCCATTCTAAATATTGGCGGCTTTAGGAAATCTGATCTAAACTTCCAAAGATTTTCGGTTTACATCCAAACATACAAACTTAACCTTTAAAAATTGCTCGTCCAAAACAAATAATATTCTCGCCAACGCAACGTCGTAACTACAAATAGACTTGTACCGTCCTTAGATACCGTCATAGAGAAATTGTGCACGCTGCCTATTGACTTACACTGGCGCACTGCCTACTACATGTCTACATAGTATACTACCTATACTATACCTACTTAGCTATCAAAGCCACCAAGAATCAGAAAGGACTCACGATAAAACTGTCAACAGTGTGGAGAACGTACCATTTATTGAATTAAACCCCATCTATTTCCAATGCAGCCGTTTTATTAGCAATATTATTGATATTAGCAATACGCCGTGCACTTTATGTGATTGGCGTACGTCCAAAAGTAACAATTTTGCGCAAAATTGCAAGTGTTTACAAATTTAAACACGAGCGTAATACTCATAGGCAGAGCCGGTAGGTTAGTTATAGTTTGTGGCCTTGAAGCTTTACCATGGAGCAAGTATTACCATACTGTTGCTATTGTGGTTAACGTGGATCTAAATCGTTCATATTTTACTACGAGTACAATTTACAGCGAAAATGTTAGGAAAAAAGGCATTTTATGCATCCATGTCATCCTCATCCATGTTGACTGGAATAGGCAAAAGACTAGCAGCATTACCATATTTCGCCAGTTATATTATAGTTCCCAATGTAGGGGGCGAGCCTATTGCCATCAACCGGGCACAAACCCAGACTCCGTGGTGCTACTGAGAATTACGTCATTTAAAAACCAGTAACACTTTGCCCGACACGGGATTTGAACCCAGGAACTGGTGCCCAGCAGTCTACGAGCAATCTCACTAGACCAACGATGCGCAAGGTATAAATAAATAAGTGAAAACAGGGCTACGATGATAATAACACCTATCAAAGAGAACGGCTCTTTTGGCCTTAATCTAAAGCTGTTAACCACTGTACCACCCATAAACGAGGGGCTTAATGTTCTAACACCCTTATCTCTCTTGCATGGTGTATGGGTAGCCCTGGATTTTAGCGCTATTTTTTTAGATAATAACATTTTCCGTGGCCGTACGTTGACTTTAGATGTGTCAAAGATCTATTATTTGGTAGATACCTTAGTTATGTTGGTATTACTGAAGGTTTTTTTATATATCGGCGGCGATTTTTGTTATGTGAATGCATTCAATAATGGAACAAGTCGTTTTTTTCAGTTTGTTTATTTATTTTTTAAAAGAATATCTCCCTTTAAAGAAAACAGGAAGGAATGAATAGTGAATTGGAGTCGGTAAAATATAGACAATTTTACCGACACCAATTGACCCTTCATTTGTATAATTTTGCCGACACCACAAATTTTTATATACATCAAAATAAGCAATAACTTTCAAATATAACTTCAAACTAAAAATAATAAATCTATTCATACAAACGAACTCAATAATTTAACCTGAAATAACTTTTAATAGGCCCAGCAGCACATAGAACACTTTTTTTAACGATCCAATACAATATGGCGTCAGTAAAAACGTACAATTTCGCGCCAATTACCATTAGGCATTTAAAAATCATTCAATCCTTGTCCGACCGATGCACGCGACCCGATTACTGGCAGTCAACAAACACTATTGGTTTTTCAATTCCAGTTCCATTTTAGGCATGGAAAATAGAAAATTCGTATTTCGAAGTCAACGCGTTTTTTAAATGGCTTCTATTTCTAGTGAAGGTTGGTAGTACTGGCATGTTGGTGTGTATGTTGCCTTTAACATAAATAAAATTGGAGTATATGTTTGTATTATCAATATTATAGGTTTTTACTAAATGTATGTTATTATGATAGTGTATGCGATTTTTTTGTCCGTCTGTCGGTCTGTCTGTTTGTTCGGGATAATCTCCGAAATGGCTGAACCGATTTTGACGGCACTTTCACTGGCAGATAGCTGGTATTATAAGGAGCAACTAAGATTACTTTTAATAATTTAAATATCTAGATTTTCGCGGGTATGAAAAAATGCAGTCAAAGTCGCGTAATATCTGATACTAATAATCTAGAATTTGCCCGCGGCTTTATCTGGAAAATTTAGAAAACAAATAAAATATTACATACTTGAACACTAGAATCAAAAAAATTAAAAAAAAAAATCTTCTCAGCCTAAACCTCTCAATTTCCAATAACATTTGCCAGTTACAACCAATACTTACGTATAAACATCATTAGAAACAAAAATACTAGATAACAAAGTCAATTAAAGAGTTGGCATCGTCCACCAAGCTTCAGATTGAGTCAGGCATGCGTCATGCCCACTCAGGATACCGCGCCGTAATAATGCTGTATCATTTGCTTTATTATATCATTTATTAAAGTAATCGTGTATTATATAGATACCAAGAATACAATTCATCATCAGCAGATGGTTTACGTCCAGACTGTGGTTTCCGTAAACAACCAATTGCTGTGGTTTACTGGGAATATATAATATATTGAACTCTTTTTGCAAGATTTCGCTCGATTTCGCGAATAATCGACCAAAATTTGCATCACTATAAAAAATAAAAAAACAAGAAGCCATAAAAACGAATCATCGGTGTGATTAAAACAATAACGTAAAAATAACAGTCATTATCCTTACCATTACCAGGCAAAGGTTTAGGCAATGGAACGGCATCCGATAACATTACTGCATGCTATTCTGGATCTTTCATGTCAAAAAATCACCCTGTATAACTCAAAGCAAAGAAATAAGTAGTTAAAACATTCAGTTATTATGTACATGATACCTGATGTTAATACATATACGTCAGTGGAAGTTTATACAATAAGGTTTATCATCATCATCAGCCGGAAGACGTCCATTGTTGAACAAAGGCCTCCCTTAGAACACCACAATACGGTTCACGAGGTACTAAAATATATTTATCCATATTCTTCCCTGAATTGCAAAAGCCACTTATAACTGGCTACTTATAAACGACACCGGTAGCAAGTTACTGTCATAATATGTTTCTATACCAAAAAAGTAAAATATAGCCGTGGTGCTTGACGACTGGGCTTATCTCAGTTGTGGATTTAATTATGTTTTTGGCATATTAATCTTTGCGTCTCCCGTTTGCTATTGAGGAAAGAGGGAATTAAACTTATACTCCTACTCCTCCTATATATTCTTTTATGATTATCTAGCTGCGCCCCGCGGTGTTACCCGCTACATTTTTTCGGGATAAAAAGTAGCTTATGTATTAGTCCAGGCTGTCAGCTAACTCCATATGAAATTTCATTCAAATCCATTAAGTATTTTTTACGTAAAAGACTAACAAACATCCATCCATTTATAAACTTACGCGTTTATAATATTAGTAGGGACTTCGTTACGAGTTCCTGGACAGTCATTTCCCTGGGACGCCTCGAGCTTCATTGTCTTGATTGTCCTCAATGGTTATCACTGTAGATCCTGGCTTACAAATAGACTGGCTTAATTTAGTATTTTAGTTTTTCTAAAAAAACCTCGCCCCACACTAGGAATTTCTCCTATGTCGTGGGTGCGTTTCACAAACATGAAATATCAAATACACAAACACCTAGACTCGGGACAAATATCTGTGGTTCGCACAAAGTTTTGCCCCGTGCGAGAATCGAACCCGCAACCATAAGCGCACCAGTACACTCGCTTAGCCAGTGCACTAATCAGGTCGTCGAATTGGTTGGCTTGTGCCAATAAAGTATTATTACCTCAATCAGTTAAACTAGCTTATTCCAGCAATAATAGTACTGTTCAATTTAACACCTGTCCTCCAAAAATAACCAGCACTTTTACATCAAATACTATTTCTATTATCTCTTATCTGCGTAATGTTTACAAGGTAGTGACGTCACTACAATAAAACCGCGGCCTTTGATGTGCGATGAAACAGATTTATTTTACGCCGCGTTTATGAAGGATGGATACGCTGACAGACGCTGAATCGATTCGGATGTTGCTGTGTCTATCCTGTTCACGGAATTGGAATTGATGATTGTCTTGGGAGGAAGAGCAAGCTGGTGCAATAGAGTTCCTGTTTTAGGAGGATGTTGGCGTTTTGTAGGAGAATTCAAATAAATACTTTTATATGCGAAAGTAAGTTTGATTGTTTGAAAGGAGTAAGGGAGCCTGGAGATCCGTCATAAAGGTCTAGAACCTAGTGCGGACTCCAGCTCTCAAAAAGTTATGTTTTAGCTATGTCTCTTACAATTTATACGAACTGTAATGTACTTTTTGAGAGAAATAAATAAATTTATGTGTAATTATTATTACCTTTTTACGCCTAAACTACTGAACCGATCATCGTGACATTTTGCACTTTCGTTGTCAGGAGTACAGAGAGTACTATTCCTGACAAAATAATGATTCTTCTTCTACATTCTCTCCCTCAGAATCAGTACTTTTTTCTGCACATACGACGTGGTCACAATTCATTTTGGCCACTAGATGGCGCTACGTGTCTTTCGAAACATGATTGAAAACGCGGGAGATATCGCGGGGAACTCGCCTTCGTAGATAAATGTAGATGCTGGTTCGCTGGAAAATCTTCTAATACAAAAGAGGTATCATGCCAATTCGAAGAAGTAAATCTCAGGATATTTTGACCTAGGCGAACATACCTAGACCAAATCGGAGATGTTCTGCAAAAAGGGCAAGTGAGGAGTACCCTCAACCGAAGAGCGTGTATGAGGAATGTGATGCGTGTGAATGAAGCAAAAGTATGCCAGGATCGTAGCAAATGGAAATCCGTGGTCTCTGCCTACCCCTCAGGGAAACAGGCGTGACTTTATGTATGTATGTATATTTTGACTTGTGACCTTTTGATTATAATATACTTTTACTGCGTCCATCTTAAAGAGGTGACGATAGCAATAAGGTCCAGTATTAATCCGCCAGACGAAGAGTGGTTGTCACATAACGACAAGTTTATGACTTGTCTTATTAGCTTTTAGTAAAGGTTGGGGCGGGTAGTTAAAGTTTTTGATACTCCTCTTTACGATAGGAATTACTCCACTTATTTGAAGAGATGTGGTTTGGATTTTATTGGAGTTTTACTTGGAAGAAATGGAGGGTAGGTTTAATTAATGTTATTAGTTATATATATATATATCGACTACCGCGTTGGTCTAGTGGTAGCTAAGCGTGACTGCTGCGCACGAGGTCCTGGGTTCGAATCCCGGGTCGGGCAAAGTATTACTGGGCTTTTCCAGGTAATTCTGAGTAGCAGCACGGAGTCTGAATTTGTGCCCGGTTGATAGCAATAGGCTCGCCCCCTATTACATTGGAACCTAAAACATAACTGGCGAAATGTGGGTGTACTATATGTGCACCTCTGCCTTCCCCTTCGGGGAATACAGGCGTGATGTTATGTGTGTGTATATTAGTTATATCACTTTCCCTGTATTTCCAAGAGAGGTAATTTTTTCTTTAAACATTTATGTTCCGCCAGGGAGATCATTTAATGAAAATCCCGAAGCCCCTTTTTAGGTTAGATTTCCCATTTGTACGGGAGAGTAGAATGTAAGGGAAAACAGAGCACCTGTGTTTGCGCGCATACTTCTGCTCTATATCATCTTCTGCTTAAAAGAAGAATCTTAAGTTAGCTTTTATTATATACAATGGGAATCAGTAATCTATGGTCAAAATATGAAGTGGCACCAAATTTCAATACCTTACCTGCTCAAACTAGCAGGTGAAGATTTTTCGCAATTACGATGTTGGTCTAATAAAGAAAGTGGTTTAGTTTGATGGTCTTCTCTACATCCTTAAATATGATCATGTATCTCTGATACACGTTATTATATTTCAATTCTTCTTTTATATTCTTTAAAACGAGAACATCGCCCTGCACTAGGAATTTCTCCTGTATCGTGGATGCGTTTCACAAACATGAAATATACAAAAACATCCAAACTTGAGTCAAACATCTGAGGATCACACAATTTTTTGCCCCGTGTGGGAATCGATCCCACAACCTTTAGCGCAGCAGTCCACTCGCTTAGCCGCTGCGCCAAACCCAAAGCTATCAGATCTGCATTCATAGTATGCGATCTAGAATGAATGACACTTCAAAAGAAATCCCGATTCTTTGCCAAGTGTTGGCAGCCAAATATTTTCTAGACATATTCCTACCATTTCCTGTGATGCATCGAATGTAACGACAACAGATAATCATCATTCTTTTACCATGTGAACATTGTATTGTAATTAAAGTTTCGAAGAATCGTGTCCAATTTTAGTACTATGGCATCTTAATAGTTTTACGTCATTAATTAGATATTAAGAGCTGCAGTAGTCCATGTGTCATCATAATCATAAGGGGTCACGCCATCTTTTGGGCCAGCTGGGAAAGAAAGGGAAGTCTTTGCCAAGCAGTGGGACAACTGTGGCTGAAATTGATATACTCGTAGGAGATGTTAACTGCCTCGTTGGTCGCTTAACGCCACTGCAGAGCGCGATGTCCTGGCTTTAAATCCCGGTTTGGGAAAAGTGTTTTCTAATCACCCTCAGTAACCCATGTAGTTAGGAATTGTACCACGTTGATGGCAATAGACTCGCCCCTATTACATAGGGACCTACGTATAGCATAATTGGCGATACATGGGTGTACGATATATACACCTCTGCTTTCCCTTATAGAAATACCAGGCACGATGAAATACCCACAAACTTAGCCTTGGGGAATATGTTTTATTAAAACAAACGACTATCTAAAACCATTATTTATGAATTGTTTCGACGTGGTAGCCGCCTACGCATATAAACGTACCTACATTAAATAAACTTTTTATAAGAGATGAATTATCTTACCATACGCACATGGTAACGGTCAGCCGTGGGATCCGTGATAGGGAGTGAGATGAATGTAATGATCACATGCCAGAAACTGACGAATATAAAGTTTACCGCATAAGAAGTAAACAATTGTATAGCTATCTGGACTCTTAGGAAATATTCAATTGAAATTAACAAAATCTATTGCCTGGTGGCTGGTATTGCACTATTACTCCAGCATCAGAACGGCAGAGGGGAGGGAGTAGAAATGGCTAAAAATTGCTTCTTCTGGAACAGCGTTAACTGAGCCATTTCCTTTCGCTACAGTATGTAGACCCTTAAAATTGTCTTTTAACAGAGCCTTCTAGTATAACTGTTTGCCTAGAGGGTTAAGCAGCCACTACGGATTTCCTTTTGCTAACTTTTTCTAGCATACCATTTTTGCATAATTCAATTGTCATATGCTAGAATTTCCTGGTTAATAGCCTAGAAACATATTTGACCCTATATTATCTACTATATATACCGGTTATACTCACGTTGATATTCGGGAATGCCCGACTAGTTTCGGACTCTAACGGAGCCGGTATATATAGTAGAAAATATGGATAACACTCACGAAAGTTATTATAGTAAAATATTTGACCCTAACTGATTTGCCTTTTTCTGCAGAGTTGCACAGGGTGGGCAGGGTATCAATATTTATTCACTCAATAGCATATAAAATTTTCAATAACCACACAGTTTAAATTTCATTCCACGTGGGCTTCAATATGACAGGCGCAAGTAGTGGGGTTTCCAACGCGTTAATAATAAATTCTAAGCGCGTACTGGTCGGTTATAAGTCACGACGGCATAGAACTGCCAACCGTATTCCGTATTTCTATATTTCATACCTATGTCTAAGTGTCTGGTGTATGAGATCAATATTTTTCTTTAATAGAAAAGCTAAGCTTTTGTTTTAAATTGTGCTATATTCTAAGATTTATTTTTAAGTCAAAACTTTCGCCCAACTCTAGGATTTTCTCCTGTTTCACAAACATGAAATACCTATCACTGTCTGTAGGCCTCTGACATGGCTTTACACATCGTCAAATAATCTCTCAGGTGTGCCGGTTTCCTTACGATGTTTTTCTTCCCCGTTTTTAGCAACTGATAACTAATTTATAATACGCACATGAATTCGAAAAGATATTGGTGCGTGCCAGGGTTTAAACTGCGGCCTTTGACTTGGCATTCCAATGGTCATACTACTCGGCTATCACTGTATTTTTAGGTTATAGGTTATATGGCAAATGTAGTGCCATCCTTGAGGTTCTTACCGAGTTCGCCACCTCATACAATTTGCTTTATCAGTCCCATTACCATGGATTCTTAAAGCAGGACAGTTTACGTTGTGGAAGCAAGACGCTACATCACACTGCACGTAGCGGCCTCTCGCTTTCATATCGTAAACTGTCCTGCTTTAAGAGTTCATGGTAAGGAGGCTGAGGACGAAATTTTGTTCACATTTCATCCCTCTATGACCTATTTCTTTTGTGGAGTAAAAGAGACATCTGCTGTACATTCCTATTCCGCCTATTCTTTTGTTTCTGAATTGAAACGGGAATAAATTACAGAATTTCAATGCTCTATTCAAAGTCTATTGATATGGAAATTCTATGTTACCTCGCAGTATTTTCCTTGCAGCAACGTGTTGAAATTGAAACTATGGAGAAGTTAGAGTCGTATGATTTCAAATAGATAATGTATTATACTATTTTAGGTTCAGAATACATCAGTATTGAATAAAATCTAGGTCCTAAACTAACACGTATAAAACAAAAAAGCAATACACATATTACGAGATTACTAGTACCTATATTCTTACGTCTATATTTCCTGAATTCCTCGTTGGTCTAGTGGTTGTCAAGCGCGACTGCTAGCATGAGGTCCTAGGTTCGGATCCCGAGTCGGGAATAGTGTTATTGGGTTTTTCCTTTAGGTAATTCTCAGTAGAAGCACGAAGGCTGAATTTGTGCCCGGTTAAGTCGTTAAACGCCACGCAGGACATTTGACCCGCGAACAATAAAAAATCAATTGTGTCTGCGGCATGGTAGGTAGTCAAAGTGTTAACAATAGGCTCTTCCGATTTTACCCTGAAAGGCTGGTAGAGGCTACGAACAGTTAACGCACGAAAACTCCATCGCTAGCTACAATTTTTTTTTTTATTCATGACATATATAATAACATCGATTTTCATTTCTGCCAATCTTATTAAGTAAATGGAGGTACGTACTTACTTGAAAGGGTGTAATAGTACGTACGTTGGCTGAGCATAATCCTTGACTGTAGAATCGTAGTACATTTGTAAGAAAAAGGTGCGGGAACATTGAGGGTGTTTTATATGCGTGAACAACGTTACGATTGAGGGTTAAACCTACTCTTTTTATGCTTTCCGGTGCCCGAGCATCCGCGGGGTTCAGACATAAAAACACGGAGATTGTTTATTTTAAGTTCAGTTACGAATTTGATGGACTTTGAAGTTACTAGGCATAACAAGTACTTACAACTTAAATTAAATACAATACATAGATATATATACTTTAAATAGCTTTATTATATATATGGCAGACCTCCAGCAAGGTGGACTGATGATGTTGTTGCTGTACAGGGAAAGACCTGGATGCAAAAGGACCAAAACAGGAATCAGTGGCGTTTAGGGGAGGAGGCTTATGCCCAGCAGTGGGTCACTTAAAAGCTGATGATGATGAACACTATAATATTCCCTTTATTTATAAAAATGATCAGTGTTGAACAACTGATCAAATTAGACCTGTCACTGTCGTTTGCATGTTAAAGAATAGAGATTTCAATAGATTTAAGAAGTATATATAAAATAAATAGGTTAACTTTAAATATATTTTAGCAATTAGTCTTATAGCTTTGGCCACCTTAGGCCACCCTAAGGCCAACCTTAGGCCCTCCTTAGGCTCTCATTCGGCCCACCTTAGGCCAAACTTAAACCCTCCTTAGACCATCATTAAGCATGCAATATTGAGCAAGAATAAGGACAGAGTAAGTAAATGTTTCAAAGCACTAAAAACAGGTTATTATCGTTTAAAACCTCTCTAATTTGCAGTTTCGTTAACAAGGAAGATCTCAATCTAAGTTCCGCAGTGTGCCGCGCCGCCTCCGAATAACTCTGGCTCTGGCTTTACAAACAATTTGGAGATTCCCCACTCAACCACACTTACTTGGTGTATTCCCAGAGTAACGGGTCGTATATTAACTCGCGCGAGTTAATTTAGATAAACTTAATTACTTTAATTAGTGGATTCATTGTGATGTCACAGAAACAGCTGTTAGCACTTATTTTTATTGCATCGATTCTCGTGGTCGATGGTCAACTGAAATACAAAAAAAGAACATTAACCATGTATTTCGGACCCACGATTTAAGATGGAATTATGGAGAGATAGGTTTGTCAACCACTAGGCCGCCATGACACCTACAAATGTCGCATAGATTTATCAAATATTGCTAAACTGGTAGAATATATGAAACTAAAAATATTGAAAATATATAATAACTAAATTTTACTATATTCTAACAAATAAATTATTATATTATTCTTTATTTCTTTCTTAAAGAAAATGTTGCTTTATCCAAATGATAATAAAATCTACAGCAGGTTTGACTTTTGCGGGTTTGGTACCCTACCTACCTACTTTCGATCCCCTATTTAACTAGAGTCCACCATTTGTTCCGATCTTCGTTTGTTTTTCGCGAGGCTCCCGAGGCTTGGAGCTCCAGAATTCCAGATACGCTTCAAAGGAAAACTACGAACTTAAATTATTCTGCGCAACTATTTACACGCAGCCAATGTTAGCTAAATGTTAAGTAAATGTGACTGGACTAACTTAGTGCCTAACTTAGTTACTTCAAGCTTAACTTAAACTTAAGATCTTAGGCGTTTTGAATACCTTGGGACCTACTTGACGGGTGCAAACAGACGTGAAATCCGCAAGCAAGAATAGCAAGAATTAAATATTGAGTATACTGTTATGAATAGGTATTTAAAATCGGTTATATGTTGCCAGTAAAATAAATTAAACAAATACGTATAATATTATAGGCCTCTTAACGAGAGGAGTACCCTCAACCGACGAGCGTGTATGAGGAATTTAATGCGTGTGAATGAAGCAAAAGACGTATGCCATCGTGGATGGATCATGTCATCATGATCATGGATCGTAGCAAATGGAAATCCGTGGTCTCTACCTACCCCTCAGGGCAACGGTCGTGACTTTATGTATATATAACCCTGTTTTGAGAAACTTTTCAAGTCCCTGATTTAAACTTACGGCAACATCGCATAGTAGCGTGTAAAATTACGTGTACTTTAAATGAAATTGAAAAGCGACACACAGCTGAAGTTTTAATTGAAATGTTGGAATGTTGTACAGAACATACCGGTATGTGCTGGAAGTACTTTATCTTACAAATTCAATATATTGTTTTAAAAGCTACAACTGTTGCCTTATAAGTATCTTCTGTAGCGTTAGATACTCACGTCTTTCTAGGGTTGTCAAAATGCAAAAGTTTCCAAATAAGTTCGTAGGTATGTATTGCACTCCCAAATTTCGCAAGGTTGCTATATAAGTACTACTGTACTGCCTCGTTGGTCTAGTGGTCGCCAAGCGCGACTGCTGAGCACGAGGTCCTGGGTTCGAATCCCGGGTCGGACAAAGTGTTATTGGGTTTTTCCATTAGGTAATTCTCAGTAGCAGCACGGAGTCTGGATTTGTGCCCGGTTGATGGCAATAGGCTCGCCCCTATTACATTGGGACCTAAGACATAACTGGCGAAATGTGGGTGTACTATATGTGCACCTCTGCCTACCCCTTCGGGGAATACAGGCGTGATGTTATGTGTGTGCGTGAATCTAACCCGCAACCCCTAGCGCAGCAGTCCAATCGCTTAGCCACTGCGCCAATTAGGTCGTCCAAGTAGATGTATTTATGAAAAACATGTCATATACACAGAAGATAAATAGGTATATTGCTATACGGTCGCAGGTGTTGTCTATGTCCCAGCAATATGCTTAGCTAAACTATGTTGTTGAATACGTAATGCTCGTGGACGGGCGCCGACAGTCGGCCCTGAG
Organism: Abrostola triplasia; assembly: GCA_946251915.1. Classification (NCBI taxonomy): domain Eukaryota; kingdom Metazoa; phylum Arthropoda; class Insecta; order Lepidoptera; family Noctuidae; genus Abrostola; species Abrostola triplasia. Next base: position 10,836,747 of record OX276433.1, read on the forward strand.
TAGCTTTTATATGCTACATCATTATTAAAGTGCTGGCTACGAAGCTGAATATTTTGGTGGTCTACTGGTTGACATACCAGATTTGTATGCACAAGGTTGCAGGTTCAAATCCAGGCAAATAGCAATGTGATGTTATAATATAAATAATAATACCAGTCTATAACTGTCCCACTGGAGGGCAAAAGCCTCTTCTCGTATAGTGGATTGAGCATTGATCACCACGCTAGCTGACTGCGGGTTGGCGATTTCAGATAATTAAATCCAGGTTTCCTCACGATGTTTTCCGTTACCATTAGTAAATGGTGTAGAATAACTAAGAAAGTATTTACAATGTGATGTTTTATTGTTTGAACTATGTGATAAAAACTGTTCTTATTTTCTAGTAAATACCTCTTCGTTGTTTTTAACGCTAATGAACTATTAACAAGATTTAATTTTTTTTTTCAAAACTATTACATAAACACAATTTGTCACTTTAAAATTTCACACGTACCTACATATATAGGTATGTAAATATCTATCCACTACAGAAAAGTTTAAATTTAACGTAAATCTAATTATGTCAGAAAAAAGGTTCCCACGAATCGAGAACCTTCTCCTTTTTTGAATACGGTCAAAAAGTCCTGCAACCAAAAACCTAAATCAAAAGTGAATCGCGTATAACCAATTAATCTTACAAAACCAATAAGCGAGACGATTCTGCAAAATTCTTGAAAGCCAATCTAAAAATAAACAAAGAAAGCCGAACGCGTACAAATTTAGCGTTGCTATAAACAAGAAAGGGCTCAGCAGGGATGTTAGTAAACAGTCATTGACGTCATCATCCACCACGAGCGTGTGCTGTGCTTGGTTCCTCGCACTTCATTATTAAAAGGTAAATCGCTAAAACTTTGCCATGTACAAAACATAACGCTCGTATTCCCCCGAAGTGGTAGGCTGAGGTGTGCAGTTGCACCCACATTTCACCAGTTATTTCCCGTGTTAATAAAATACATCGACGACAATTCTCAGTTGCACGGAGTGTGGATTTGTGCCTGGTTGATGGCAATAGGCTCGCCCCCAATTATTTATTATTTTATTTAGGACCTAAAAACATAACCGGTAAGACCGCCCTTTGTACATAATTTTAAGTCTTCGTTCTTTATAAATTGGTGTACAATAAAGTATATATAAATAAATAAATAAACCGGCTAAATGTGGGTGTACTATATGTGCAATACCTACCCCTTCGGGGAATACAGGCAAGATGTTATGTTATGTTTATATGTAGAGTAACATGCTTTTTAATGGCTAGTAAACTGTTTTCGAACGCTTTGAAAAACGCACTAATCGTACTTCGGGTCGTAAATCGTGACCTTCATTGATCAATTCTGATTGCGAGGTAAACGCCTCGTTAACTTTTAATATATTTACACGAATCCTATTGAGTTTTTTACCTGAGGAATCGAAGCTTGTGATCTGGTTTCAACCCACATTCCAATATTTAATTAATCTTGATTTAGCATCTTTAAGACATTATCGATTTATTTGTTTACAAGATCTTCGTTTTAATTATATTGTTTTTGTTTAAGATAAGACTAGATGTAGAGTAAACAGGCGATACAAAAAATATAATATAACGCATTCACTTGAATTGAAACAGTTTCAAATAAAGAAAGATTTTCTATAAACACTTAACAATAAAAACTTTTTCTTTAAACGTCACCCCTCATTGGGATTTTCTTCCGTATCGTGGGTGCGTTTCAGAAACATGAAACACATACACAAACACCCAGACTCGGGACAAACATCTGCGGATCACACAAATTGTTGTCCCGGCGGGAATGGAACCCGCAATCTTTATTGCAGCAGTCCAATCGCTTAGCTATTGTGCCAATCAGGTCGTGAAAGTAAAATGGAAGATAAACAAAACAATGCAAAATATAAAACTATTACAATTATCATGTATAAACTAGGTCAGGCACTGATAGCCGAGTAGTAAGACCGTTGGACTGCCAAGTCAAAGGTCGCACGTTAAAAACCCGGCACGCACCAATGTCTTATCTAATTCATGTGCGTATTATAAATTAGTTATCAGTTGCTTCAAACGGTAAAGGAAAACATCGTGAGGAGACCGGCACACCTGAGAGATTTTTCAACGGTGTGTAAAGCCATGTCAGAGGACAGCAGGTGGTATAAACTCTGACTCCAGGTTGTTCATCAACCATACGATATGAAGAAGAACTAGCTCAGTGGCAGATACTAGATGTATTTGCTTTATCACGAGAACCTAAATCTTTGCGAATGAAGGAGTAAAACAGATTGGTAGACGCTGCTTATCGTCCAAAGAAGTCGTAAAAGTCTTAGAGCGTAATGGATTAATTACTGTGGTGTTATTCGAATAGATCTACTCGATTGAGAGACTAGAGTTGTAAGAAATATTCAAATCGATTATCGATTTAATGGTTATAGGAGAATGCGCTATATTTATTGTGGTGATTATGATATGAAATGCATAAATATATATATATTTTTTTTAATTCAAAAACGTCGCCCCACACTAGGAATTTCTCCTGTGTCGTGGGTGCGTTTTACAAACATGAAATACCACATACACAAACACCCAGACACGGGACAAACATCTGTGATTCGCACAAAGTTTTGCCCCGTGCGGGAATCGAACCCGCAATCCTTATCGCAGCAGTCCAATCGCTTAGCCACTGCGCTAATCAGGTCGTCATTACATAGGAATCACGTATTATAACATAGGAAAACTTAAATAGATACTGGCCAGTGTTTGATCGAATCCAACGTCATCTTATGACACTCTTAAACCCTTATAAACTAAGTTAAACCCAAACCTACACTTGAACCGTTTTTAACGTTTTTCTAACTCAAGATTCCTTATGGACTTCCTCCGTCCTGGAGCGCCGAAAGGGGTATACCTTTTTGAGTCTTTTATCTTATCCTTTCTAACTTTTAGTCTTACTGCCTACAATCCCAAGAAGTCCTTCTAGCTACCTTAGGTCACAAACCACTAGTTAGAGTCTCCCAAAGTGAGCAATGTAATCATAACTGAAGTAAATCTATATCTATAATATTTAAAAATGAATTGCTGTTAATACTCTCGCTAGAACTCGAGAATAGCTGTATCGATTTGGCTAGTTTTGATTTTAAAATATTTGTGAAAGACTAGGGAAGATATAAACGATGAGAAGGCGGTACAAACTTCGCCTGGTCAGCTAATAATCAATAAATCATACAAAACAACTTCAAAACTTTCTAACTACGATAAAGTCTGCAGTAATAAGCCCTTCACGCCGAAATGAGTTCACGTATCCCAAATTTAGCCCTGACGCGACGTTGGTTTATTGTGGTCTTGCAAGCATTGACGTCAGTCTCGTAAAATGTGTACTCAAACGGTGCAACGGCGCTGAACATACCAATAAGTACCTATAAAACACATATTTCCGTACTGCACGGAATGGGAAAGAATCGGGCGGCTATTTCACCTGCCCAACATTTTAGGGTCTTTGAATTGTCTTGCGAAAGGAGGATTATAAGTAACTGTTACCATGGCAACTGCTTGTAGATTTTACAACAGTTTTCCGTGATAAAAAGATGTTTCAATAAGTTCTTTAGTGCAAATACTGACAAAACCTATTAAGAGAAAATCTTATTGCATACAATCTTTTTAACCATGTTGACTGCCTCGTTGGTCTCGTGGTTGCTAAGCGCGACTGCTGAGCACGAGGTCCTGGGTTCGAATCCCGGGTCGGGTAAAGTGTTACTGGGTTTTCCCATTCGGTAATTCTCAGTAGCAGCACGGAGTCTGGATTTGTACCCGGTTGATGGCAATAGGCTCGCCCCCTATTACATTGGGACCTAAAAAACATAACTGGCGAAATGTGGGTGTACTATATGTGCACCTCTGCCTACCCCTTCGGGGAATACAGGCGTGATGTTATGTTTTATGTCTTTTTAACCAAATCACTCGTCAATTACTTTCTTTCTTCTTTCTTTCTATTCTTACACCCCCAAGCTTGACCTTACACCCTGACATTAGCCCTTAATTCAACTCCCTCTGATATTTAACCTGAAAGCCCCTATCCAAGCAAAAATACTGTCAATATAACCTACATTTGTATAAACAAAAGGGCAGAGGGGTCGTTTTTACGCATCAGTAACTAAAATTTCCGGGACATTAGTTTTAATTACCCGGGGTTCTCATTTGTTCCAATTTTGTATGGAGTTTTAGTGAATATTCTCTGTCATTGATGGCCGCGATTTTGAAGATTGATCTAGTTTTTTCAAATTAATAGAGCTCATCTTCCACATGCATATAAATGATTAAATTAAGAATATATTAAATATAAGCTGAATACAGAAAAATGTTACATTACACCCTTATGGTCACATAACATCATCACGCCTGTATTCCCCGAAGAGTACCACATTTCGCCAGTTATGTTTTGGGTCCCAATGTAATAGAGGGCGAACCTATTGTCATCAACCGGGCACAAATCAGACTCCGTGCTGCTACTGAGAATTGCCTAATGGAAAAACTCAGTAACACTTTGCCCGACCCGGGATTCGAACCCAGGACCTCGTACTCAACAGTCGCGCTAAGCAACCACTAGACTACCGAGACAGACTATAGTCACAGTACACTAGACTAACTCTAGTTCGTATAAATGGACATCAATGATGTGAAAGAGCGGACTCTAGACCCTAGGCATTGTTTGCGTAGAAGGAAGTTTAAAACACGTTTAAATCTGATGTAATGATCAATTTCCACAATAAACTATATTGCTTTTGTACATTTGCTCTTGTCTGCGGAAGTAGCTTCAAGCTACCTCTGTCTTTAAACCTACTTTAAAAAAGGTATAACTACATTTTAATCTAGCTGTTATTTTTTCTCGTTGAAACACAAGTCAAATTTTCAAAATGTTCCCTCGATATAAAGTTCATAGAGTACGAAAATTCCAGAGTAAAAAACGATATTTCAATCCCTTACGTGTGCCTGAACATTCCTCAGCGGATTCGCGAAATAAAATTGTTATTACGGTACGTACTTTTCCTTTGCAAACTTTTTTATAAAAATCTCTTAGTACTGAAACAGTTTAATGTTCGCTAAATACATGGTTTTCTCATTACACGAGCCGTTTCCACACGTTCGCAAGTATTTTAGGAACCATTCGAGAAGTCTATTTGAGGCGAGTGTTAAACTATTAATTGTTTATGCTGAATTGTAACTATTATGTGTCGATTTAGGTGAATTGTAGGACCGATTGGTTATAAACACTTTGTTTGTGGCATTCATATAGATTTATAACACAATGATTTGGGACAAAATTTTGCATGATCTGCAGATATTTGTCCCTAGTCTGGGTGTTAGTGAATGTGATATTTTGTTTGTGAAACGCACCCACGATACACGAAAAATTTCTAGTATAGAGAAACGTTAAAAAAAATATATAATTCAGACTGTACCTACACTGTACCGGTGTCTCTACATTAGTCAGTCATAATCCAATGGGACGTAAATCCAACTTGGCCAGAGAAAGTCCAGGCCAAGCATAAAGGTGTATTTTCTTTTATAACTTAATGGAAAATTGCAGACCGATATCGGAACTTTAAGCTTAACGATTGGTATTCTAGAGTATCTAGTAGCTTAAAAATTCTTGTAAAGGGCAATTAAATTCTTATATAACATCCTAATTATTTAATAAGCACCTTTCTGTAGCACTTTGTTTGTCAATTGCAACATGCGAATAAATATTTATATTCTATTTTTTATACCTGTTATCATTCTAACAGTGACTTGATCCCTACTAATATTATAAACGCGAAATTTTGTAAGTATGGATGGATGTTTGTTACTCTTTCACGTAGAAACTACTAAATCGATTTTAATGAAATTTCATATGGAGGTAGCCGACACCTTGATAAACACACTTTTTGTCACGACAAAATGTAGCGGGTAACACCGCGGGGCGCAGCTAGTAAAACTAATAAACCAAGGCAAAACGACCACTTCTATGTTGACTCGGACTTAAGGAAAATAAACGAGTAGCAACTGATTGTTAATCTCAATTGTAATAGACATTCTTAGTAGCAGTCTGTAGTTTGGAACAATGCCAAATCAATTGCAATAAGCTCACCGCCTAATATAAAAGAGTTACAATTAGACGTCTTGAGTGAAATTTGAGTGACCGATTGTGTCTCCAATCCGTGAACCGACCGCGGCAAAAGCACTTTAACCTTCGATTGATCGGCTTATGAGGATATCACTTAACTATGTGGCTACTACGATTGCGTGGACGTACGACTATGTAGTCCCTCCCCGTTTAAAGTAAAGAAGGTAGTATTTATTGTTTTGATTGAAAATTACAGTTTTTAATGATCAAAATAATTAGCCCATTTTAGACATACACTATTTTTTAAATTAAGACTTAAATAATATTTCTAAATTAACAAGAGCCCGATTTATATAATTTATTTAATTTTACTACAGGTAAATATATATAAATAAGATAAATAAGTCGCCCAAAGGTCAAAATTTTACCGTTATTTTTTTTTAAATCTTAGCTGCATACACTTTCACTCCATAAAAACTTTGACTATGACAAATCTCACACTTCGCCATGCGCACAATATTCTTCAAAAGGTATCCGAAGTTTTGGCTTCATGTATTAATATACCTTTTGGTAATCTAAGAACTCCCAAATTATGTAAAAATATGTAAATATTTAAGTGTCCTCAGAGGTAGTTTAAACTGTATCACCAACACGATAAGAAGAATTGTCCTCTATTAAGCAAGCTATTTTCCCACAGGCATCGTCAACCGGGGCGACTCATTCCGGCGCCGGCGCTCGCGCTCTGGCAGCCTGGCTCCATCCTCGCCTGCCCAGTCGGCGCCAGAGTCACAGGAGCGTCGGCCAGTGGCGTGCCATCGTGTGGCAATGGTTGGCGCGCCAGGCGTTGGCAAGACAGCCCTTATCAGCCAGTTCCAGACAAGCGAATGTATTAACGCGTATGATAGACAAAGAGGTTAGTTTTAGAATAAGGTAGCCATAAAATTGACCTTAGTGGTGCACAAAATATAGTACTCCTACATTTCGCCAGTTATGTTATAAGTCCCAATGAAATAGGGGGCGAGCCTATTGCCATCAACCGGGCACAAATCCTGACTCCGTGATGTTACTAAGAATGAACTAATGGAAAAATCCAATAACACTGCCCGACTCAGGATTCGAACCCAGCACCTCGCGCTCAGCCATCCCGCTTAGTAAATACTAGACACCGACGAGCTGTCTTTAGAAGGTTCTAGAATGCATTTGAAAATAATCATTTTTTTTTTTTTTTAAAAACGTCGCCCCACACTAGGAATTTCTCCTGTGTCGTGGGTGCGTTTCACAAACATGAAATATCACATACACAAACACCCAAACTCGAGACAAACATCTGTGGTTCGCACAAAGTTTTGCCCCGTGCGGGAATCGAACCCGCAACCCTTAGCACAACAGTCCAATCGCTTAGCCACTGCGCTAATAATATTACCCATTTTTTTTAAATAAAATAAAAAAAAAACCCCAGAACTCGGTCCACCACATCAGTATTCTTCTCAAAACTCATATTATAAAGAATGTCAATGTCCAGTTTCAATAAGAGCAAGCATGGGCCACTGTTATTCGCGGCCAGCAGTGAACACACAGTGGCCTAATGGCCTTATTCGCTAGCTCTTTATGTAATCCATATAAATAGTTTAACATAAACAAAGCTTTTCTTAGAAAATATGAATTACCGAATTTTGGCCGCATCCATTTTTATTGTTTACATCAATAATTTATTCCGAAATACCCGGATGACCAGATTGGAGTTTGATCGGAATGGATTCTGTTTATGCATTGTCCATCCATATTTTTCCATTACTATCTATTTCTATTCACATTTGTTGATTGTATGGTGGTTGAAAATGGCTTTAAAACCTGAACACCAAGGACTTAGATACATGCTTACATAACATCACGCCTATATTCCCCGAAGGGGTAGGCAGAGGTGCACATGTACACCCCTTTTCGCCAGTTATGTTATAGGTCCCAATGTTATAGGAGGCGAGCCTATTGCCATCAGCCGGGCACAAATCCAGACACCGTGCTGCTATTGAGAATGACCTAATGGAAAAACCTAGTAAGACTTTGCCCCACCCGGGATTCGAACCCAGGACCTGGTACTTAGCAGTCGCGCTTAGCAACCACTAGACCAATGAGGCAGTCTTAGGTACTATGAAAAAGGAAAGGTTTGTTGATCCATCGTATGTAGGAAGACTCCTTGATCTCTGCAAGCACGATCTCTTTCATATACATTTTAGACTTATAGTTCAACGATGTATATTCGAGATTATCTACTATATACACCAGTTATACTCACGTCGATAATCGGGAATGCCCGACTAGTTTCGGACTCTAACGGAGCCCTTATTCATGAGCAGGTGACGCGGCGCGGGCGGGGCGCAGTTCGGCTCGCGACCCCGAGTAGATAATATGGATAACACTCACGAAAGTTATTATAGTAAGTTTATTCGAGATCTTCAGAAACTTACTATTTCTCCCATACTTAGATCCTAAATAAAATGTATAGTGCCTTCTCTTTAAGTTTTAGAAGCATAGTTAAGGTAACGAACCATGAAAGACAACGTAAATATAACAATCATCAAGTCAACTACTTAAAATGTAACAAAATATAAATACAAATATATTTATAATAACATCTACTCCACTCCTTTGTTGTGCCAAGACACGGCACGTTGGAACAAGTTGAACTCGCAGCTCAGGTAGGTAAAGTTACACAATAGTGTCAACTTGGCACCAACCGCTACACAGTACTGAATGTCATAGTCACTGACAACTCCAGATGAAACCAAGCCGTGTGTTATTTCAGCCAAATGTAACATCGTGTGCTTATAGGGGTAGGGGGTAGGAAGAAGTTGGCAAATATTACATCTTGTATTTTGAGGGGTAATTATGAGTAACCAAATATAACTGTACGAGTAGCATAATTCTGGGCTTCATTAATATTATTATGTACTAGCTGCCCCCCGCGGTGTTACCCGCTACAGATTTTCGGGATAAAAAGCAGCCTATGCGCTAATCCAGGGTGTCAGCTACCTCCATATGAAATTTCATTAAAATCCATTCAGTAGTTTTTACGTGAAAGAGTAACAAACATCCATCCATACTTACAAACTTTCGCGTTTATAATATTAGTAGGGATGCCTGCTTTTCCCGAAGTGGTAGGCAGAGATACACATATATTACACCTACATTTCTCCGGTTATGTTATAAGTCCCAATGTAATAGGGGGCGAGCCTATTGTCACAAACCGGGCACAGATCTAGACTGCCTGCTGCTACTGAGAATTAGCTTATTGGAAAACGAAGGACCACTTGGTAATTACAAATAATTAAATAGTAAATGTCATATCATGAATATTAGACACTTATTTCACCTATCGCATTATGCTTTATGTCTCGGTTTAGCAAATGGCAGTTCTAAGCGACAGAAAGAGAAAAGGCGACGGAAAAAGGCGATTCCGTGCTGCCAGATGAGGTCCAACCCTGAATTATAAAACTGCTTTGCACAGGAAGCAATCTAAACCCACCGAGTACCGTACCGTTTATGAAATGACTGTTTTGTTAAGCTTCACGCCAAATAAAAGAATAAAGGGCAGCAGCACTAGCTGTTTTGTTGTTCATTTCGCTTCAATAACTGGTCACTATTCAGACATGTAAGAAGGTTCACTCGTCTTGTAATTGTCCAAAAACATAACATAACATCACGCTGTATTCCCCGAAGGGGTAGGCAGAGGTGCAGATATAGTACACCCACATTTCGCCAGTTATGTTTTTAGGTCCCAATGTAATAGCAAGCCTATTGCCATCAAACGGGCACAAATTCAGATTCCGTGCTGCTACTCAGAATTACCTAATGGAAAAACCCAGTAACACTTTGCCCGACCCGGGATTTGAACGTAGAACCTTGTGCTCAGCAGTCGCGCTTAGCAACCCCTAGACCAACGAGGCAGTCATCATTGTTCAAAAAGTAGGCACAATAAGCTGGTTTTTAAAACTGAAAACTAATTTATGTATTTCAGACGTTAAGTCAAATACAGTATTGAATTATTTATTTATTAAAGTCTAGTGATCACTGATCGCGACTGCTGAGCATGACGTCCTGGGTTCAAATCCTGGGTCTCGGAAAATGGCTTTTTTCATTACCTGATACCTGGTTGATGGCAATAAGTTCGCCCCCTATAACGCCCCTATTGGAACCTATAACGCAAGTGGCGAACTTGGTACAATTTTATTTTATTTAGTGGAACTTCTGTGTTCGTTCTATTACGCCCATCAGCTACAACGGACGTCGGCAGAAATTCACTTAACTTTGCAATTATCTGAGCCAGTTCGTTTTTAGAAACTATTCCGTTATTACATCTTGGTTTCATTTGTTTTTATTGTTTCGAACTTAGCAATCTGAGGCAAACAACACTCACAAACATTTATCATGGTTTGGTTTCAGTGTGATTTGATTTTCCTCTCATTTTACAACATCGCCATCAGCCGGAAGACGTCCACTGTTGAACAAAGGCCTCCATTTTGACATGTTACCGTACAAATCGATGTTATTTTTGTGATTTATTTACTGAAATCAGACTTGTAGCGACATCTACACGTCGACGGACGAGCGACGTTGCGAATCCTGCATCGCGCTAGTGAAGTAATCGCATTCGCTAGCATATACACAGCCGCCCCGAGTTGAGAAATGGGAGCGCCGCGGCCCACCAGGCATACCACCGCCTGGTTGGAAGATCTTCACGGGAACTCCACATTCCTTCCTAGAGACTCTATAGGTGTACTGTCCTCAGACTATGTAAAGCCACTTTAATTACGACAATTAGTCACGTACCTATACCTAATTTTGGAATTTAAAATTTTACATACAATTCTGATATGAAATACTTACCTATATCAATATAAACGCTTCACGTGAGACAGCCGTAACCGTAAACCATAAACTGATCTACCTACATGCAAAAAGCTTTTGTCGTACATACATACATACATAAAGTCACGCCTGTTTCCCTGAGGGGTAGGCAGAGACCACGGATTTCCATTTGCTACGATCCTTGCATACTTCTTTTACTTCATTCACACGCATCACATGCCTCATACACGCTCTTCGGTTGAGGGTACTCCTCACTTGCCCTTTTAGCAGAACATCTCCGATTTGGTCTAGGTATGTTCGCCTAGGTCTTCCCATTTCCGATACTCCACTAACACTCGCCTCATATATTCGTTAACACTTTTGTCGTGTCGATGTTAATATAATCAAACTCTTACAGCTGGCAATATCAATACATCTCTAACCTGCCTCCTTACCATGAACTTTTAAAGCTAGACAGCTAACGTTGCGGAAGCGGGACGCCGCATTACACAGCACGTAGCGGTGTCTCTCTTCCACAACGTAAACTGTCCTGCTTTAAGAGCTCATGGTAAGACAGCTGGTACACAACCCAACAATAGACATTGAGGCTAACACCGCGTAAAGCTTTTGTATCCATACATTTCGCTTTTACCATTGTCTGAGCCAAACATACCGTCCTTCATCCAAAATAAAAGCGTTCGTATTTCCCTTTAATCTCTCTGATTAATAAAAATATGATAATAGGACAGAACTAATAACATGGAATATTGAAAGGGAACTGAAAAAGTTAATGATTGAGTGAAGGATGATAATGACTATGAGAGATGGAACGAATGAATGGAATGTCAATGCGCTGATTGGTGATTGGAAGCGGGGTAGAAGAGAAAGTAATATAATAGCAGTTGTGAAGCCTTGCCCAGCTCTGGAAGTGGGCAGACAGATATAGTTTTATACCCACCTTTGACTTTGACCTAAACAAACTCCCATGCATACTTACATACTACATACAAACATACATACATACATAAAGTCACGCCTGTTTCCCTGAGGGGTAGGCAGAGACCACGGGTTTCCATTTGCTACGATCCTGGCATACTTATTTTGCTTCATTCACACGCATCACATTCCTCATACACGCTCTTCGGTTGAGGGTACTCCTCACTTGTCCTTTTTGCAGAATATCTCCGATTTGATCTAGGTATTTTCGCCTAGGTCTTCCCCTTTCCGATACTCCACTAACGATCGCCTCATATATTCGTTTTGTCATTCTTCTTTCATCCATACAAACATTGCAAGTTAAACTCCAAAATACATTTCTAAACGTATTTTGGCGACCTGATTAGCGCAGTGGCTAAGCGATTGGACTGCTGCGCTAAGGATTGCGGGTTGGATTCCCGCACGGGGCAAAACTATGTGCGAACCACAGATGTTTGTCCCGAGTCTGGGTGTTAGTGTATGTGATATTTCATGTTTGTGAAACGCACCCACGACACAGGAGACATTCCTAGTGTGGGGCGACGTTTTTTTTAAAAAAAAAAAAAAAAAAACGATTTCCTCAAATGGAATCATCAAATTCTTATAGCCAATAACATCTTACTGTTTGATCCCATAAGCCGCTTTACAGAAACCTACAACAGACATAACATAAGCTTCTTAATAAAAGTTGTATCGAGAAGAGAATACCTACTATTTGCCATCTTTATAATACAGCACTGATAGCCGAGTGGTGAGACCGTTGGACTGCCAAGTCAAAGGTGGCAAATGCAAGCACGCGAACAATGTATTTTCGAATTCATGTGCATATTAAGGTAATTAATTACCAGTAGCTAAAAACGGTGAAGGGAAATATCGTGAGGAAACCGGGGCACCTGAGTGGATATTTCAACGGTGTTAGAGACGATTTAAACTCTGACACCTAGTTGTTTATCAATACGATAAGAAGAACAAAAGTGGCTATCGAAAACGAAGACAAATCGTGAAATGAATTGTTGAAAAGAGGGTTATTTATTAAAAGATTCACATAAATAAGAGAAGGAAAACATTTGATTACAATCAAAGTTCCTTAGGGGTGAAATAAAAGCCAGATAACGGCGCTCGGGTACCAGGGCGACATAAATTATGAAATGGTATCGGCTCGCGGCCGCCCGTAGTGAACGAGACATTTATTATGCTTTTACTCTTTAGTCCTGTACTGTTACCAATAAGCCACATAAGTAGAAGATTTTAGTTTTAAAACGGCATAATTTGGAAAGTAATTTCAATCATAGTAGTGTGGTCTATAAACACATTTCATCAGACTAATAAAGGCGAAACTTTGTAAGTGAGTTTGTAAGTTTGTTACCTCTTCACGCATAAACGGCTGGACCAATTTTGATAAAATTTCGTATAGAGGTAGCTGACACCCTGGATTAACTCATAATTCAAGTTCAATCAATAATATTAAAGAGAACTTCCATAAAGCACTCTAGAACTCTAAATAATAATACTCCAATAATATCGACAATATCTTCATCCTCCCAAACAGACGGATTATAATCGAAGAGGTCATTGAACGCGTTAAGTGTTCTTGACGAAGCGACGAAATTCGAGACAATGCTTGACGACACCGCAAGGAGTTTGGATATCGATTCGGAATATATATTCGATATATTTGTATTGCCTCGTAGCTGCGTAGGTATCGAGTAGATCAATCGATTTGCAAAATAAAGCAGCGCTTTTAGGGTCAGCCTTTTGATTGGAGACCGTTTTCCACATATCAACGACACACCTTGCTTCGAAAGCAGCTGGACGGAGTTTGATAAAATTTGGCATGTAGAAAGTCTAAGACTAGAGAAAGGATAGGCTACTTAACGCGCGTAGCCGGGGGCAAAAGCTAGTACTTAACAAATATATACTTAAAATATAACTTAAACTTGACTTACACTACTTCTTAATATTGTTATACTAAACTCAATCCTTTATCGTGGGCCTCATTAATTATTCACAACGTATACACGAGACCTTCTACATATAATATGGGTAACAAAACCGCCTCGAGGCATTAGCAAAGATTTAACAATATTATACCAGTTTTCATTAAACATTTCTACGAGAAGCTAACATAATACAAGTAAGAATAGACGATTCAAGAATATAACTTATCCTGAAGGGGTAAGCTGAGGTTGTACAAAGTTCCGCTAAAATATAGGCCCTAATTGGGAGCGAGCCTATTGCCATTAACCGGCCACAAATCTAGACTCCGTGCTGCTACTAAGAATTATCAGAAAACCTCAACAACACTGTATGACCTAGGCATTGAACGCTGGACCTCACGCTTAGTAGTCACTCTGTGTAATATCTAAACTAACGAGGCTACAAGCATTTTCATTTTATGGTAGGTATAATATTAATTGATCAATGTTCACTGCTTCTCTATACGAGAAGAGGTCTTTGCCCTGCAGTGAGATAGTTATAGGGTGATATCATTATTATAATATAATAATAACAGCATAACAGCCTATAACTGTCTCACTGTATAGAGAAGGATTGAGCATTGATCACCACGCTAGCTCTGCAGGCTGGCGATTTCAGATAATTAAATCCAGGTTTCCTTACGATGTTTTCCGTCAGCGTTAGTCAGTGGTGTCTTAGAATAACTAAGAAAGTATTTATAACATTGAAAAAGTCACATTAATAATTATATTTGTTATATGTTATTATAGTACCTACGTAACGGTTTAAAATGAAATCCTATTAAAATAAATTGTGCTGATTATTTTAGTATGATAGTATTAAGTAAAAAAGTGTAGTAAGCAAAGAAACAAAAGAACAAAGCTTTTGCAGAACCATTTAATTACTTACAAAGTGTAAAAGCAGTGAACCGAATAATTGTACAGTCCCAAGTTTTGTCCCGATTCGGGCGTTTTAATTAAAAATGAAAAGACTAAAGAAAGAATTAATTCTCCGCGTCAACAATTTTGTTTATTGAATTAGGCGCTCTAGAAATTTCTATTTTTCGAAAATAATTAAGTTTGCTTAAGATTTAGATTTGTTGCGTCAGTTTTTTCAAGTTGTTAAATAAATAAACTATATTTCAATATTTTTGGTAACGAGAACAATAGAATATAATAGAAATACATTATTATTCTGAACAATATCTTCAACATACAATGATATTTCAAAAGATTACAGATATAGAATACATCTGTGTTCAAAAACATAATTAGTAAAAATTAACTTAAACTGACTGCCTCGTTGGTCTAGTGGTTGCTAAGCGCGACTGCTGTGCACGAGGTCCTGGGTTCGAATCCCGAGCCGGGCAAAGTGTTACTGGATTGTTCCATTAGGTAATTCTCAGTGGCAGCACGGAGTCTAGATTTGTGCCCGGTTGATGGCAATAGGCTCGCCCCCTATTACATTGGGACCTAAAACATAACTGGCGAAATGTGGGTGCACTATATTATGTGCACCTCTGCCTACCCCTTCGGGGAATACAGGCGTGATAGGCCTGTACTTATGATTAGTTTTGGTGTAGAATAAAGAGAAATCTTTCTATCTAACGCCCTTAATTTGAACACTAGAAATGGGGACAATTCTTGGTACAATTATTGTCCGATTTGACATAAGACTAGTGCAGTTCAGACTCAGAGTTCGAAACACTTTTCACGCTCATTTTGTGGGCATATGAAGTATCTATACTATTTGACATATCATTGTCAAGATACGGTATCTACAGACTGGATGCAGAAGACTTTAAACTGGAAACAGTGGCAATTAAGGGAGGAGGCTTGTGCCCATTATCCCCAGCTGTGGGTCACATAAAAGCTGATGATGACTAGGTACAAATAAAACACAACAATTCAGGCAACATTTGAAACCCAACTTTCAACGTAGGATAGCAAAATATTACTTTAGTACATTTTATTTAAATGCATACGAAGCATTCGTGCAAAATGTTGAATATTTTTAATAAAATCAAATACAGGAGGAGTTTATTTCTACGCTGTTATGTTTTGGCAGTTTTATTGACTAACTTGTAAATGCGCTGGCTTGGTTTTCGTGGAAACTGTAACTTACTTTTTTAATTGCCTATTAGGAAGAGCGGGGCTTTCTAGCGTAGTATTTCGCACATTCAAACGGAGACACCTGCATAGGAAAAGTACAGAAATAATATCTACTATATATACCGGTTATACTCACGATGAATTCGGGAATGCCGAACTTCGGCTCGCGACCCCACCGCGTCACCTGCTCATGAATAAGGGCTCCGTTAGAGTCCGAAACTAGTCGGGCATTCCCGAATATCAACGTGAGTATAACCGGTATAATTATATCCTATCCTACTAATATTATAAATGTGAAAGTTTGTGAGAATGGATGTGTGGATGTTTGTTACTCTTTCACGCATAAACGGCTGGACCGATTTGGTTGAAATTTGGTATGTAGATAGGTTATACCCTGGATTAACATATAGGCTACTTTTTATCCCGAAAAACTGTAGCGGGTAACACCGCGGGGCGCAGCTAGTAGTAGATAATATGGATAACACTCACGAAAGTTATTATAGTAAAGTACAGAAATAATAATAGTAATTTATTTCCAAAAACTTATTTGTGGCCTTGTAAGGGGGAGGCCTTTGTTCAACAGTGGACGTCTTCGGGCTGGATGATGATGATGATAATGGTGATGATTCACAAAGTAACATATATATAACACCTTACTTAAACAAAATACACGTATCTTAAAAAAAACGATTCGATTCATCGTGTTTTGTAATCGATTCTTATAAATACATACACAACACATCGGATAATGCATTAAATATAATATTAATTATCTAAGTCTTGAGATAAAAACAGAGTGGACATATAAATCAAGTACAATCATAGAACGAATGAACAGACTGACAGGACGAGAGCCAGTGATAGGCAGACGCTACTAAGTTGGGGCCATAAAACGCGCGAGCTTGCAGAAACTCTAAAATATCAGAAAAAATCTCAAAGTTTCATTTATCTTATTTCTTTTACTTCTGTTTGATAACCAGCCTTTCGACCTCCCATTAAACCTAAATCAGCGTCTAAGAGTTACATTAATATATAATCGCTCTTACTTTTAAACGATACTAATACGTACCTTAACTTGAACACTTCCTATATCTATTGACAGTGAGAGTCTTTACTAAATTAGTAATAAGTCTTTATTAAAATACCGAGAATTTACCTGCGCCCCGCGGTGTTACCCGCTACATTTAAAAAAAAATTAATTTATACTGTTTCTGGTAACGTGTTTCTTTAAGGTTTCAGCTACCTCCATACCAAATGTTATCAAAATTGGTCTAGCTTTGAGCGTGTAGAGCTAACAAAACCCTGACCTTTATATGATCCTGGCAAACAGCTTTCGCATCATCAGGCCCATCACATTTTTCATAAAAGCACAATAATTTGTCAAATCATATGCGTTTATCTGTATACATAATGTTATATCAAACAGTTATAAGTACATATAAATATCTCGTTTCGTACCCCGCTAATTTCATGGCCTACCACAATACATTCTCGTGGCGTTGACAGCGGAAAATTAAATCAACTACCCGCAGACACGGACTCGCGTCGACGGTTCATTAGGTTTATATCCTCACTAGATGAAATGTGAAATCATTCTAACCCGTACGACTTGAGATAAAACAGTTCTCGTTGCATATTACACATGTGCTTAAAACAATCGATTATTTATTTATATTCATCCTTATCCACTAACATTACAGGCATAGATGGCCAACCCGCAGTGAGCTAGCGTGGTGATTAATGCTCAATCCTTCTCTATACGACAAGAGGCCTTTGCCTGCAGTGGGACAGTTATAGGCTGTTATTATTATACTATTACAGGCATGTCCGAATGCGATAGAGAATTTACATCAATAAAAATAAACATCTAAAATAAAAACAATAACAATTAATATTTGTGTAATATGAAATTATTTATGACATTAAAAACTCACATTGATACTTGCGTGAGTTTGAAGTTTTGAACCTTGAACCTCGTGCATATTAATCCGGTATACCAACCGCTAGACTAAGTCACAACTGATTGATTATGAACCATCAACTTTGTATAAAAACTATTATGAATCATTCGACCGCGGTTTCCCTCCAACTACTACGTTATTTAAACGTCGAAACATAAGTAAACCGCCACTCACAACTTCTAGACACTTCTAGACTGTTCCAGAAGATAAATTACAAAAAGCTCTCCTTTGTATTACTATTTCTATCAAAACTTCGCGTCTCGGGAATACTAGTTGGTAAGGGGAACGAGCAGAATCGATTTAAATGTTGACATTTAAAACGATTGTGTTCTCAAACCCTTCTGGCTATCGAGACGACGATACTGTTGGCAGTTTAATCGAGTTGGTAGTGTCATCATATCGATTGAAATTGCAGTTAGTGGTTTGACGACTTGATTGGTGCAGCGGTTCAGCGTTTGGACTGCTGCGCTAAAGGTTGAAGGTTCGAAACCCGCAAGGGACAAACATTTGTTCAACCCGCGGATGTTTGTCGCCAGTCTGGGTGTTTGTGTATATGTATTATATATGTATTTATGTTTGTAAACCCCCACGATACAGGAGAAATTCCTAGTGTGGGGCGACATATAAAAAAGTTAAATTGCCGCACTAAAAAAACTTCGTACCTACAAATATTCTGTGGGATGTCTCTGTACATAATATACTATACTCGGACCCCAGACACGGATGAATTATTTATAAACTTCAAATAGGATTTTGCGACCTCTTTTACCGGTTCTTTTTGACTAGAAGGCGCCGAAGAATTTTCTTAGGTTTTAAGACTCATATTATAAAAGTTCCTTCGGCTAGAGCCAATTCGTGGTAAAGAAGCCGGTCAGGCTTTTCACAAAAATCCATTGATTCCAGAACTAAACTATGATAATACTAACTTTTAAACTATCGCGTTGCATGATTATAATAGAAAATAACAACATGGGAATTAAGGCGTACAAAGAATCAGCATTGCCATTCAACGTGGCAATGCTGCCAGTCTTCTGGGCACGTTACCGGTTGACATCGACAGTGATGAATTCTTTGACGTTTTTTAACTTTTTATTTTTGTATTTATATTGTTTTTATTTTGTATTAAAATTAAATATTTGTAAAATAGTATGTTGTGGTAAGTTGGTAGATACCTACTTAATTGTGCAAATAGATTCGACGTAATACTTAGAAATTAAATATCATAGGCGTACAAAACTTTATTAATCTTTGGCTTGACTTTTTGTTATTTTCTATTATAGACTAAGATAAGCTCCTAAAATTCTAACCTTGTCGTTTCACTTCTCCTCCTCGCAAATTTGATTTGATGTGACCTAAACATGTAAGTCAAGCCCATTTTCACCGGGCGACATTTTGTTCCGCGACTCTGTTGCTCCTGAAGTTTACGTGTCCCGCGCGATGTCACTCGACGTCGCATGCGAAATCTACGGGTCGCGGGACGTGTCGCAAGTCGCGCGACATCCGTGTCCCTCTACAGTGGCCCGACAAGTTTTGGATAGTGAGGACGCGAGATGCTTTATGTACTCGTATGTCGCACTATACAATAATTTGGGCGACATACTATTCACCACTGAGCAGTGTGAACAAGGCAAATTTCGAGCGACATTGTCCCATAAAGTCGTAAAGACATACAACATGAATGTTGAGTGACAAGTCTCCGCGATATGTCCCCTAGTGAAAACGCGGTAACATACTACCCAGGTTCATTTTATTTATTTATGTGCAATACGTAAATAAAGCTTTTACAGGTATTCACCTAATATAAAAATGTAGCCACAGATAATATTACAGACAATAAAAAATATGACATAAACTCCAGTGTTACCCTCTCAAATTCCGCCCATGCACATATGAACATTTCTATCTTTTAAAGGTTGAATATATATATTTCACACATATATTTCTCCTTTCGCAGGTCTGCTGGAAGAAATTTCTTAATGAAATAAGCAGTACCTTTGTACTTCATGTTTCTCTTATTCTTTTTTTTACTTTTTATATTGTGTGTACATAAATTGTTGTTAATAAACAATACCTTGTAGGCTTGTATAATATGTATACACTAAGAGACCATACCATTCCAAGTCTAAACAAATAGTGGCAACCAATAGTAGTGGTGCTACAAAAGCAATCACGTTTAAGGGAAGCTGGCGGGTCCAATAATGGCGTATGACGTCATCCGGTGACAACGAGCGACAGCCAAATGTAACTATTGTGGAACGGAACGTGACGAGCTTCTGATTGAATGTTCACGACCTTTCGGAGCTGGGGGTACGGCAGTACCGAAAGAATAAATGAAAAAAAAACTAAAATTTAAATTGAACTACCATCTAAAATCATGATCAGTTGTTGTACGTATCTGTGTTACATTCTTCAGTTTTTGAGATCTTTTATTTTAGTAGCGGATAACACCGCGGGGCGCAGCTAGTTATATGTATATACAAATAAAAAGTCTAAAAATTATGTATTGAAGTAATTAAATAAATCATTTGAGTAAACATGTCTTATTAAAAACACATAAACTTAAAATTTACGCAATCAATAAAAATAATTCAACTGCCATTACTCATCGTAACATAACTGCACTGTAACATAAACTATAAACTAGTTTAACATGCTTGCTTAAGAGCCGATAGTAGTGGTCATGAAGTGGGCCAATCAGCGGAGGCTGGTACACCCGATAATGGGCGATATTGGCCGTCGCCCGCAACTGACTGCGCGATTGACGGCCAAATGAGAGCTTATTGTGGAACACTGCTGCCGACTTGTGCCTGAATTTAACATTCAACTCTGCAAAATGTCCTTTTAATGGAAAATTATTGCGTTTTTGGTAAGAAATTAATGTAAAGTTGTTATGTACTTATGTAGATAACAAAAGAAAGCAATTATCGCGGGTTTATATTTTACAATATATAGTTTATAATGTAATTCCCAAT
Organism: Abrostola triplasia; assembly: GCA_946251915.1. Lineage (NCBI taxonomy): Eukaryota > Metazoa > Arthropoda > Insecta > Lepidoptera > Noctuidae > Abrostola > Abrostola triplasia. The sequence goes on from OX276433.1 coordinate 10,857,686, forward strand.
ATTATTTTTTATATCTTTTGATCACGGCATCGCTATTCGCTCGACTGCTATTTTTCTAAGTCATGCATGTTATTGGCATAAACGAAGCAGCTTTTTAGAATGACTGGCTCATATATATGCTAATATTACATCTATTCGTGCTATTGCTACGCAATGATATTTCAAAAAGTACAGATCTGTTACTCACTTACTTTGAAGACTCGAAAAGGGAACAATTGTAGTCTTGGGTGATACAATTATTGTCCGATTTGACATTCCGACTAGGGCAGTTCGGACTGAGTTCGGAACACTTCTCTCGTTCATTTTGAGTTTAGATATATCTATACTTTTGACATATCATTGTTGCTACGTAAAAATGAATTGCTGTTCGTTAGGTTCACTAAAACTCGAAAACGGCTGGACCGATTTGGTAAATTTTGGTCTTGATATATTCCTAGACTTTAAACGCTGAGAAAACGGCACCTTGGAAGAGGCCTATGTCTAGCAGTGGACTGCAACGGGCTAATGATGATGAAAGGGGTGTGAAATACCAGGTCGGCTAGTTTAAAATAAATTTAAGATGGCCTTAAAGAAATTACCTTAAATTTTCTTTTCGGTTACCTGTAACCGTTTAAATACAAAAGTGGTCCTTTAAAAATGTTGCGTTAATCCAAGCAGCTAAAATTAAACCTACTATAGTGCCTTAGTAGTTTAATTAATTCTGGTTTATCAATCAAAACACATCCTTCACTAATCAAAATTAATATTAACCATTCTACATTAACTGTATAGATCGTCAGTAAACAACAACATTGAAGGAATTAGGGTGCTGTAGAATATCATGTGTAATTGGTTCCTGCAGTGTATAGCACCACGATTGTTGGACTAATTGGAAGGTAATTATTAAGTTTGATGTTCCTTGTTTGTGTAGCTTTGCGTAAGCTTCGTATCATCAGCCGTAAGACGTCTACTGTTGAACAAAGGAGTCCCACATAGCCACAATGAACGACGATTAGCCATTTGCATCCACCGGCTGCCCGCAACTCCGTCGATATCGTCGGTCCACCTGGTGGGGGCCTGCCAACGCTCAGTGTATCAAAACTGAATTATCCGCATGCCCTGAATAACAATTCAGCTTTACGTAATATTTCCATAATTGAACGAAAAGCGAACGCATCAAATAGCGACACGTCCAAACACCGCGTTACAAATTCATGCGAGCCCAATATCAGGCGGTGTAGGCTGACATAATTTGGAACGACATGAAAATTGATAGCTTCAACGATCCCAGCTTCGATATAAGCGACGTAGAGTTAATATATTCTGAATTTTGTTTTGAACTTCTTTGTCTGAACAATTTGTTGGAAGACCGTGTTATAGATTTGTTGGTATATCAAGCCAGTATCAAGATGTAGAGATAGGGAGAAAGGTGCAACTTAGGGCGAATTGTTTCAAACAATCTGTTAAAGTGACATACGTACGTCAAAATAACGAATTAGAGGATTTTTAACGTACGTAAACATGAAGTGTTGTTTGTAGCATAAAAACTCCGGTTATTAACGTCATTAGGGCTGCTAGTTTAAAACACATCCTTTTTTTATTTTGGTTGCCAGAAAAAAAAATTGGTATTGCCATTTTTAACATCTACGTGTGTTAAATTTCATCAAAATTGGTTTAGCTGTATAAGCGTGAATAGGTAACAAACATACAAATACACTCACAACCTATGGCCTTTAAAATATTAGTGTGAGTGTGATACATACGTTAATATGTGAAATGAAAACTGTGTACCCAAGCATATTGATGACCTGATTAGCGCAGTTACTAAGGTATTGAACTGTTACGCAAGATATTGTGTGTTCGATCCCCGCCCGGGACAAAAAGCAGCAGTCACGCTTAACTGCCACGAGTCCAATGAGGTAGTCAATCCAACATAAATATGACTTTTTGCGTCATTTTTGCATGTTGCCCATGCAGTTAGCAGAGCGACGCCACGGTACGGCGAAAGTCGCGGGTTCCCGCTCGTGTCCATCATTTTTCGTCTCCTTTACCAACAAAGACTTCGATGTTCACCTGTGTTCCACTATCCCACTAATCCCAACCGCCAAATCCCTATAATTCCAACACACTGAATTTAATCGAAGCACTTCAGTCAACCAGTCTCCTGAGAAAACGAAGTGACGTCACGAACTGCCTCAATTACTCGGCGAGCCTTCGAATTATCCACTATTCATGATAAGTTGGGGCTCCTAAACTCGCGGTAGCCTGCTGAATAAACTTTGAACAAGTTAGCTCTAAGTTAAGAGTGAATATTCCAACTTTGTTTAATAAGAATAGAAAATGCGTTGCTGTGAGAATACATGAGAACAGGCAACAGAAGACTGCCTCGTTGGTCTAGTGGTTGCTAAGCGCGACTGCTGAGCACGAGGTCCTGGGTTCGAATCCCGGGTCGGGCAAAAGTTACTGGGTTTTTCCGTTAGGTAATTCTTAGTAGCAGCACAGAGTCTGGATTTGTGCCCGATTGATGGCAATAGGCTCGCCCTCTATTACATTGGGACCTAAAAAAACATAACTGGCGAAATGTGGGTGCACTATATGTGCACCTCTGCTTACCCCTTCGGGGAATACAGGCGTGATGTTATTTTATGTAATGCGATCGAATTTTACGGCAGCCTATTCCAGAGTTTTTTTTAAACTATATTTAACAAAAATATGTACATAGGCGGACTTAATGCCTGAGGCATTCTATACCAGTCAACCTTAGGGTGGGTCATGATGCAAATGTAGGTCATGTGGCCAAAAAATAACTATTTATTATACAGATACATGTGATGGTAGAAATAGGGTAACTGATTCACATTTCAAGGAAATTGGGTGTCAGTAGAACCTACCTTTTCACTTAATATGATTGAAACGATATCATCAATAACAGGAAATTTGATAAAACCACGCGTAATACAAGCTTGATACGTCGGCGATTGCCGCAAGGTGATTTTTGATGGCGTTTCACGCATGACAAGATATCATCTTTACTACTGATAGTGACGCGAAGGGGTATTACAGAAATATTAGAGTTTTTTTTAGTTCGCTTTTGGAATTGCTTTGAGATTTTTGCTTGAAGCCAAAGTGCCGGTTCACGGGTTTTGTAGATCATTTTATTGTAGTATAAACAATTAAACACATTACGAGAAGACGAGATAAAAAAACCTTATAACATATGTGCCTCGTTCGTCTAGTGGTCGCTAAACGCGACTGCAGAGCTCGAGGTCCTGGGTTCGAATCCCGGGTCGGGCAAAGGGTTACTGGGTTTTTTCATTAGGTAGTGGCAGCACGCAGTCTGGATTTGTGCCCGGTTGATGACTATAGGCTCGCCCCCTATTACATTAGGACCAAAAAAAAAACTTAACTGGCGAAATGTGGGTATACTATATGTGCACCTCTGCCTACCAGGGGAATACAGGCCAGAGGTTATGTATCACCAAAATCGCTGTAACTGGCACCACATCTCCTCACTTAACACTTACGCACTAGAATATTTGCACACTAGCAACCCTTCAATTTGGCTGTACACCGTACCAGCCCTGTGACGTCACTCGGCACGTCGTTGTCCCTAATTTAGTATCTTTGACAAGCATGATAAATGGCGGATCGAATCAATTGACAATGTTAATGGACGTCATGAATCAGAGTGTACCGGGTTTCATCGTGAATTGTTTACTATGTCAATTTAGATTGGACTTGCTTCAGCGCGTGAATTTTAATGTTAGCCACTAATATTTTGGGGTTGGCGGCAGAATGATAATGCGATCTAACCTCCGCCGTAGACGTCCACTGTTGAACAAAGGCCTCCCCCTTAGATGAGGGTGCCATAATAGTTAGGGAGGGTGCCATAATCTTCACACTTAACAAGCGACTTGGGGATCGCAGTATTGGTGGTGAAGTTACAGAAGACGCTGCTGCCATTTTCTGGATTCCCTTAGTCGCCTCTTACGACAGCAACGGGAGGAAAGGAGGTGGGCAATTCTAGGCCGGATACCTCTCGGCACAACTAACGTAATATAACTGACTCAATAAGAGAAAAACTCATATTGCGTAAAAATAAAAAGATTTATTGATGGTTATTCATTTGCCTATAAAATTTATTTTAATAATAAATTGAAGTATATTAAACTAAATCTTCGTCATCCCTGTCGTAACACAAGAAGAAATAAAAATAAATATTTTACGTAGAGCTACTTTTCTTCCCTCCAAAGAAAGAGTACCAAGCAATATCTCATAATTTCATTCGAATTATGTTTTACACCCTATTTTGACTCCCTAAAGTGTCAGAAGGTACCGCGGAAATGCTAGTATAGCAAGAAGGTACCTCTTTATTTTACGGAGCTTGGCCAACTTCAAAGATTCATTTTTACTGCCCAGTTTTCATGAAATTCTAGTGACAAAGTTGAGAATAAGTAAGTTTTTGTATTAACTGTAGGTCCTTGGGCACGTCTTACTTTTAGTATCTAATCATGGCAAAAATACGATAACTGCTTTAAATAATTATGGTCTCAAGTACTATTATATTTCTATTATTATTATATTAAAAAAAAAAAAATATATTTCTTTAAAACGTCGCCCTTCAAACGATGTTCCACAAGCATGAAATACACAAACACCCAGACGGCACACAAATCAGCAGTGTGCATAAATTTTAGTTAGGTGAGGGAATCGAACCTACAACCCCTAGCGCAGCAGTCTAATCGCTTGGGCACTGCGCCAATCAGGTCAACAATTGTAGGTTTAGTTATGCCTTATCTTCGGTTGTTTATTTAGTGTGTATTAAAATTTTTAGGATATTTACAAATACTCTGATAAATATTGACTGCCTCGTTGGTCTAGTGGTCGCTAAGCGCGACTGCTGAGCACGAGGTCCTGGGTTCGAATCCCAGGTCGGCCAAAAGTGTTACTGGGTTTTTCCATTAGGTAATTCTCAGTGGCAGCACGGAGTCTGGATTTGTGCCCGGTTGATGGCAGTCGGCTCACCCCCTATCACATTGGGACCTAAAAACATAACTGGCGAAATTTGGGTGTACTATATGTGCACCTCTGTCTACCCCTTCGGGAATACAGGCGTGATGTTATGTTATGTGTGTTATTATCTCTGATATTTTTTTGATAAATTTCAATTCCCCTTTTCCAATCATTTCTTCTCCTTTACAAATACCTTTTTGATTCATAAGCTTTAACTTAAAAGGATCTTAATAACTTCTTTAAACGATTTCAATAAAATGGAAAACAAAAACGAAAAACTAGACTTTCATAGCTCTCGCGTTCTTAGAGCCGCGTCGTTCATAAATACAAACTGAACGAATGGCCGCCATTCAAAATGCAATTTAAATAAATTGAGGATTTCCATGGAATATACTGTAGACTGAGAACGGAGCTCATACGATAGATATATACTTTACCTGAAGTCTTTATATAAATGTGTTGGGCGAGTATAAAATGGTTTCCAATCTGAAGCTTGGAGAAAATAAATCTGCGGGTTAGCTTGCTTTGCAGGACATTTTCCTCTGAGGGTGCCGGATGCTGCTCTATGCGCGTAGCGGCGTCTTGTTTCACCAGCGAAAAATGGCCTATATCCTTTACAAGTGGCAAACGCTTGTCGAATATAATGATAAAGGTATAGGGATAACATTATGTTTCGACCGTGTTATCAATGTCATGTCAAACCCATTTTTTACTATAATAACTTTCGTGAGTGTTATCCATATTATTTACTTTATATTCCGGTTATATTCACGGGTGTATTCGGGAATGCCCGACTAGTTTCGAACTCGACCGGAGCCCTTATTCATGAGCTGGTTACGCGGCAGAGTCGCGAGCCGAACTGCGTGCGCAACGCTCCGCATACCGATGCGCCCGCGATGATGGTGGTGGTAGCGCCAGCTCATGAATAAGTGCTCGGGTCGAGTTCGAAACTAGCCGGGCATTCCCGAATACACCCGTGAGTGTAACCGGAATATATAGTAAATAAACCCATCTTTTCTCATTCAATTCGCGAAGCCTTTTGCCACTTGTTTAGAAGGACTGCAATTCAAGCTCATATACTTGTTTATAGCCTTCAAATAAATTGGAGAACAACAAAAAAATCTTAATAAACATACCGCGGTATTCTAGTTAGTATTTATCATACTCAATAATTACATTGGCAAGACCTTTACGGCCATCTTTCAATATTTTTATCAATTAAAAGAATTCTTAACAAAAAATCTTAATGCCGCATTATCTTTCCAGATGCCGACGGGTCAGAACAAAAGGTGTCTATAATGCTGAATGGAGAAGAATCAGAATTGTACTTCGTTAACTGTACTACGACCAAGGTATTATACTATAGAGCCTAACATTATAATAGGTATACTTAAACGAACTTATGACCAAGTTCGATCCGTCTTGACTTAGAAGTTTTTCGGTTATTTGGCAAAGCCGATACTACACATTGGGCTCTATGCTAAGATTTATAATAACAGTAATAAACCTCCAAGAAAGTTTCAAGTTGCGACGTTCTATCAATTCAGTATCTTATTTATGGTAGCTTCTCACTGGCGTAATTCCTGGCTCCTACAAATCAACTCGGTGCAACATCAATCGCACCAAGGTAAGCCACCACAAGAAAGACGAAACTGAGTTTCACGTTAGGCAAAATTACTGCTTAATTTCTTAGTAATGATGCGCGTGTGTGTGTGTGGTTGATTATGTGTGGGTGTCTTGGTAGGTAACAGTCATATTGTGTCATTAGACAGGGTTTTGTGGAGGAATAATGGGGAGGCCTTTGCCCAGCAGTGGGACACCGAACAGGCTACATAAAAAAAAATGTACAGTATTATTTTTTTCATGTATTTTTATTCATAATTCAAAACACTTTTTCATATCATTTAAAAAAACTTGATGGCTTAGCCATTTCTTACCTGACTACCTCTGAGAAGAAATGCCGAAACAAATTCAGGGGTTAAGGTCTCTTTTATAGTCTAACCTTTTCCATGAAAACTAACGATAAGCCTAATCTATCATATAGTATTACCAGTCACTCGTGCTCGAATCTGAATGATGGACACTGTTCATGCCCCAATCTTTCAAACACATCATTAATAAAGTATTTAGGAGTGATGATAGACAGCAAATTAAACTTCCACCATCATATAGACCGTATTGCTGCGAGAGTACGTAAACTTATCGTAATTTTTAAAGCTTTAAGATATGTTGCACAAAAAAACGTAATTAAATCAGTATATTTTGCTCTCTGCCAATCACAGCTCATTTACTGCATCACCTCCTGGGGCGGTGCATGTAAAACACATTTTTTAAAAATTGAAAGAGCTCAAAGAGTCCTTCTTAAAGTCAGCTTTTCCTTGCCATTCTATCATCCAACTCTGGATCTCTATAAGAAATGGGAAGTATTGACGGTCCGACAGCTTTTCATTTTATATACTGTTACTAAACAACATTCCCTGTTAAAATACGAACCTGATAAATTCAAAAACCAGCGACGTAAGGATAAAGTTTGCACAACAGCTGCATTCAAAACTAGGTTTTCACATAATTTCTTCTGTTACCAGGGTCCTAACTTATATAATAAGTTAAACCGGATCCTATCAATATATTCATTACCAAAAAATAAATGTAAAAATATGGTTATGGAGTGGTTGCAAAAGTTAGATTACCACCTTACAGAAAAGCTACTTCATCAATAAATATTGACTGGGTGAAAAGCTAAATCATCAAAAATACATAGGTCATCTACACTCACACAAACACACATCTACACAATCACACACCCACACACACAGACTTACACAAACACGAAACCCTTGACACAACACATCACAACACACCCTACCATACATTCACATATACTGAGGCGTTGTTTTAGGTTTTAGTTTTCAGTTTAAATGTTTTTGTTAATAAGCTTTTATTTTTTGTTTATTACCTCCAAATGTTCTCCTTATATAATATTTTAAAATTATTCCTTATATCTTAAGTTCTAACATTTTCATTATAACACTGATATAACTGTTCTTTTTGCTTCCGTGGGTGGGGACCTGGTGATTTGTATTACAGGCATTTTATATGCCTACCTCAGACACCAGCTTCTCACATATTCTAGCCTATGCACATACCTGTATTTAAATAGATATAAGTATCTTTGTAATTATGTAAGGTTGGTTCTTGTGAGGAGAAATAAATAAACATTATTATTATTATTATTATAGTCTAGACAAGTTCAATAATTTACGTGAGATGAAGTGGTATTTTGAAGAAAGAGTTAGTAATTCATCCCAGTTAGTAGTTACTTAGATTTTAGATCCTTGTTTAATGCTAACAAAATTACAAGTAAAGCTAACTAACCTAACATTTTAGGAGGAAATCGAGAGAGCGGAGCCTCCTGACGCGTTCGTGGTCATCTACTCCGTGGTGGACAAAGCGTCGTTCCAGAAGGCTGAGCAGGAGCTGGCGAGGCTACTGGACTGCGACATGCTGCGCGCACGACCGGCTCTCCTCGTGGGCAACAAGATCGACCTGGCCAGGAGTCGAGCCGTTTCCACCCAAGGTGAGACCTTACGAAGAAGATTGCAGTTTACCTTCTTATCTTCATCAAAAGTCACATGTCATTTTCACACCCCTGTAATACCTACATTCTATTCTATTCTATTCTATTCTATTCTATTCTATTCTATTCTATTCTATTCTACTCTACCCTACTCTACTCTACTCTACTCTACTCTACTCTACTCTAGTCTACTCTATTCTTCATAAATCCCATTTAATAAAGCCTACAAAGGAATAAGTCCAACACTCGAGCCCATTATTGTAACTCCTGTAAGCAAGAATCCTACAATACAAAACAGTTAAAGCAATGAAGCTCGATACATACTATAAAAATGACTTAACTGTCTTGGAATCCGCACCCCAATTAATTAATCATATAATCATACAACGATCTAAAGAAGGAGTAGGAAAATGTAGTAAGCTAGTCTCAGCAGTCAGGCCGCCTTGACCGACATTCGGTTAGGAGAACATTTTTTTTTTTTAAAACTTCGCCCCACACTTGGAATTTCTCCTGTCGTGGGTGCGTTTCACAAACATGAAATACCACATACACAAACACCCAGACTCGGGACAAACATCGGTGGTTCGCACAAAACTTTGCCCCGTCCGGGAATCGAACCCGCAACCCTTAGCGCAGCAGTCCAATCGCTTAGCCACTGCGCTAATCAGGTCGTCAACATTATTATTACTTCCATTAACATGGTAATGATAATACCATTCAATCATGAATATGTAGAAACATAAATAAAAATATACCTACGTAAATAACGAGAAAGACACATTCAGCCTTTTAAAATACGACGCACGTAACGATGCGATCCGATTGGCGCTGAATGCTTTAATCTTTTTCCAATGCCTTTAACTGTACTTGAAATTCTGGCATCGGCTTACTCTGGAGACTTTCTTTTTACATCAAACGAATATTTTTTGTAAAGCAATAAGGATATAATCGTGTTAGCAGCTTTGATACCGCCTGTGGTTATTACACCCATAATAACGTATGTTTAGCTTCGCCCACAACTGTATTTCAAATATATAATATATAGTTAAGTTTCAAGTATAGTAAAAGTAATAAATCTCAAATATATATATACAAATATTATCAGAATCACGTTTGCAAATTGTTGGCGAAATTATTTTTTCTGTGAATTAAAAGATTTCATTTTAATCACTCTATTTTCAGCATAGAAATATATTGTAAGTATAAATAAAGAAATGGGCCGACTAGTCGGCGACTGTTAGTCTCCGACTAGTCGGCCCATTTCTTTTACTTTCAGTTTTTCAACAAACACGTAGCTAATAAGACTTTACATGTCTTATAATATGAAAGACGTCGACGACCTCTGTGGTTATATTAATATGTAACCTTTTTCGACGATGTAAGCATAAACCTTGATATTAGTGATGTGCCGAATAGTGGCCGGTAAAGCCGACTATTCGACATTATAGTCGGAGATAACTCTCCGACTATAATGTCGAATAGTCGTCGTATGCCGTAATCGTATGCCATGATTCGGGTGGGTTGCTTCAACTTTACTTGAAGTACAATGATATTACGTAAATAATAAAAATTGCAATACAGTTTTGTGTTCTTCTAGCAGCCCTAAGAACGTTGATAACCGGGTTTTTATGTCATGAAACAACGCTTCATATATTACGTACGTTTAACATCTTCTCATCTTCTGAAGTCTTTATTTCTTGACGCACGTTTGTAACATCAACAGACTGAAATAAATGACTACCTGTAAATGTCATCAAATAAGTAAAGTAAATACCTAGTTGCAAGAAATCTAAGCGCAAAATATTAAGTCAATAATGCAATAATATAATATTACGACTCTCAAGAAAAAAACTACATCATAATATGTCGAAATAAAACATAATAAATCTTGAACGCGATGAGCGATCCATTGCTTCGTAAATTAAAAATTCAATGATAAATACCAACCGCAGAGAGTCAAGATGGTTGAAAACTTTTTCGTACCAAATTATGTACCTTTATAAGGACATTTCCCCACCATAATATTCTTTGGAACTGTCGCTGATTTCTCTAGAGACGAAACTCTGATCATGGACTGCTATAGCGGGTAATATTTACCTTATTAATTCCAAATGAGATTCCAATTATGGCTAATGCTATTTAATACATATTTTCTTAGTAGATCACGATATGTAATGAACAAAGCAATGTTTGGTGAAAGAAAATGCCCGTGTGAGTATTTGGGGAAAGAAAGGGGAACATCGGCCAAAATATTCCTATATTATGTAATTACATACATCACACGCATAAAAGTACTCCGTTTTCTAGGCTAGGTAATAATTATAGCTTTTAGCAAAGTACTTACGCAAATAGCAGATACATATAATTATCAAAACGCCATTTTTAATAAGACACTCTCTTTTACTGTGACTGCTGAGCAGGAGGTCCTGTGTTTGAATCCCGGGCCGGGCAAAGTGTTACTGGGTTTTTCCAATAGGTATTTTTCAGAAGCAGCACGGAGTCTGGATTGCCCGGTCGATGGCAATAGGCTCGCCCCCTATTACATTAGGACCTAAGATATAACTAGCGAAATGTGGGTGTGCTATATGTGCTTCTCTGCTTATCCCTTCGGGGAATACAGGCGTGATATTATTTACTCTCTTTTAACTACTTTTTGCTTTGAAAGTATTTTCGTAATCTTCCCCAAAAAGGGTAACTCTGAATTAACAACGACCGCTGAACAAAGACCTTTATACCACAGAATTATAACTATTTCTACAATCTGATGACCTGATTAGCGCAGTGGCTAAGCGATTGGACTGCTGCACTAAGGGTTGTAGGTTCGATACCCGCACGGGACAAAAAATTGTGCGAACCGTAGATGTTTGTTTCGAGTTTGCGAGTTTGTGTATGTGATATTTTATGTTTGTGAAACGCACCCACGACACAGGAGACATTCCTATTATTTTTTTAATCCGCCAGAAGTCAATATATACCTATTCGATAAAGTATATAACTAACATTACCTTTTGTCCAACAGACGGCAAGTGCCTCGCGTGTACCTACAAAGCGAAATTCATAGAAGTCTCAGTCGGCATCAACCACAACGTGGACGAACTCCTAGTGGGCATCCTCACACAGATACGGCTAAAACGACAACAATACTCCGCGGAGGGCGGCAGAGAGTCATCACCGGCCCACTGGTACAAGTCCCGGGGCGTCGTACGCGCAAGTATGAAAGCCAGACAAATGTTCACCTGGATCTTCGGGAAGGAAGATTCCAAGTTCAAAAACTGTGAGAATTTAAACGTCCTGTGAGTAGAGAATGACGGACCAGTGTTCGTCTAATGACAATGGACTTCTGAACGTGCTCGATAGTGATTGTGTGAAGAATTAGATATTGTTTGTTTATAAATGTTAAAATAACGCAGCTGGTTATGTCGACTGACTGAATTAAATTGGTGTTGGAGTACTGGTAGGAGATAAATATAAAAAAATATATCGTCTCTTTGTCTTTTGAAAATGTACTACTTTATATTATAATACTAGCTGTTGCCCGCGACTTCGTCCGCGTGAATTTCGAATTAAGGGGTATGAAAAATAGATGTTGGCCGATTCTCAGACCTACTTAATACACTCACAAAATTTCATGAGAATCGGTCTAGCCGTTTCGGAGGAGTATGGGAACGAAAACTGCGACACGAAAATTTTATATATATAGATAATAATAATAACAACCTATAACTGTCCCACTGCAGGGCAAAGGCCTCTTTTTGTATAGAGGACGTCGAAAGGATTGGTCATTGATCACCACAGGTTTCCTCTCGATGTTTTCCGTCACCGTTAGTCAGTGGTGTCTTAATAACTAAGAAATTATTTATAACATTAAAAAAGGCACATTGATACTTGCCCGGGTTTGAACCTGCCACCTTGTGCATACAAATCCGGTTTGTTAACCAATAGGCCACCACGACACTACTTTAATAAAGGCTAATAATAGTCACAATATCAGAAAAAAATATTGATCAGTTCAGGTCATTTCTCGTAGCATAAAAAGTTTTGAAGTAGTGTTATAGCGATCAGCTTCCGATAAAAGCCAACCATTTTCTTATTCAAATTCATTGGTTTCTATCAAAAGCACATCGCTGTCGCACTGCTTAAAAACTTTAAGCTATGAGGATTGACCTACAGATTTTTCGTCAGAAGACATAACCCGCTGTGTTGCCAACAAAAAAAATGCCAAATATAAATTGGTATACTAGCTATTATGTGCCAATTTTGAGAGAATTTAATAAAATTAGTTATTTAAGTAATATTTAAGTTAGGTAACACAATATATAAGTGAGACGTACAGTATTTTCCCGAATACTTTTAAATATATCATTAAAATGACGTATCAGCAATATATAATAAAATATATATAATAACGTTAAGTGATACATTAAATCATGTAGTTATAATATTCTAATATTATTGGACCATGCGTACTTACCTACATATATTTAATATAACGAAAATATTACATGTAATTTTATAGAGTTTAAAATAGTACCTAAAAATACACCAAATATCTGTGTAATTAATATATAATTATAACTATAAATATAATGAATTATTACTTATTTATGTATCATAATGACATAACTATAAAGTCTTTAGTATAAGTAAAATGTTATGTTTGGTATGTTTTTGGAGGTTTCGTTTAATACTGATGCATGCAATTTGCATATTTGACGTAAAAAAAACACATTTATCACTTGAAAACGTGGAAAGAAATCTTTGTGTGGACACGCCCTTAATATAAATATCTTAACTTAAATTAGAATCTTTAACAAAATTGTAACGTCCTTGTAATGTGTACCTACCTTTAGTTAAATTTAAAAAGATCCAGGGTCCACTATATTCCTTCCATCCATGCCAAACCTACTCTTTTATCGGTATAAACTGTTAGATTCTTAAATTAATTGTAAGAGGCAATTCTACCAAAATAATGGTTAGCGATAAAAAGAATTGGTCAAAGTAGATTTTTATAATAACGCTAGCAGGCCCGGCAGACGTCCTGCCCTGAAGTATATGAAACCGATTGCAGCGCCATCTATCGGCGCCAATTACGCGTCTATATATACCATCTAAGCACTATCTTACACGCACACACACAAAGTGTGGTGAATATCAGTCCAGCTGTTTAGTGGGAAGACAACTAACATAATGAAATTAACCAAATCATTAAATATCCACATTTCACAAAAGTCCCACACTTTCTGGGGATTTTTCTTGGCTGTTCTTGCATAAAGCAGTTGTCTCGCTAGCTGGTGTCTCCTTAAGTTTAAAGTTTTTAATGGGCCTCTGCGTATTGGACCTGTGTCCCCACGTAAGCCTTTGAAAAGGCCGGGTATCTTCCACAGTATGGTTGAGAGCTCGAAAAAACGGCGTATATGTGAAATTGCAAAAAACATCCCTAAAACGGCAGGCCAACATTACCTCTTCCCTGTATCTTAATTACCCAAATTGTCTTATAATTAAGTTATTAATAAAATGTATATTCAATGCGAATGCACTTAAGGATTTGATGTTGTATTACCATACACATAAGTAAGTGATATATTTGTATGTTTACGTACTATATAGTTATCCTTGTGTAATCTGTTTGTAAATTGATTTAAGTGATTGTATGGCAAAACAGGCCTGCTTACTAAAAAAATCTAACGTCATACTAAAGAACCGGTATTTCTAAAGCTTCGGAAGGCACGTTAAGCCGTTGGTCCTGCGTCCCAACAGACTATGAGAGAGAAAATGGAGTGCACATGTGTTTGCATACCTGTCCACTCTAATGTCTTTAGAGTACTTGGCTAGTTTCTGATAAGCCACCATGACCGAAATGTGGTCTAGTGAAGCCACCGTAACCGTGGCCTGGTGAACATTAATATTAATTTTTGGGCGATTTAGAACTGCTACACCTCAAGTGATGTCAACTGTGCAAAACGTATTTTTTTTTAACGAGCAGGCCTATTTTTCTGACCATGGGAGACGTACACTTGTACATATAGAGTAACTTATGATACAGTGAATGTAACACCAAAAACATCCCTTTTGAACGTAATATACCAGCACACCTATAAAGTATTTGGTGTTTACGAAATAGTGGAATCCTCAGGAAAAAATATTTAGAAAAAATCTTATTCAAATCTAACCTGAGTATAATATTATAATCCTTAAAAAATAATATTATTCAATCATAATATTGTTATTCATTATCCAATTATCATGACTGAACACCAAAACTTAATAACTCCTATTAAAATCTTTGTCTTTTGAATTAATATTCAAAACAGTGCCTTTTTATTATTAAAAAACGTATTATATAACCTGTGCTATTTTAATCATAATTTGTGATTAATTACCTATCCTTATAGTACCCTATATAATTATATAAATTGATTAAAAAATGTTGCTTAAAAATGTAATTTAATGTTGGTAATACCCGGTTGATTTCTTAAATAGCCGGGTAATTTGAATAATGTTTACGGACTTTGTCCGGGTTATATGAATGGTGTTAATTTTGTAAATAAAATGTATTTATTATATGCATTTTGCAAAATGTATGAGCTTTCAATTGTATTAGAAGGCCTAGACAGGTGAAGTTTTGTTGGCAAATTATTCGGGTCATTATTTCAGATACGGTATTTTACTTCCTTACGTTATCCAAACGCCGATCGTATATTGATAAAGATGTGATTTGATTCATGAATTTTATTAGAAATCATCTAACAAAATTGGTTATTATGTTTTCAAAAAGTCACATTCTCTTACAATTTAAAGGAATAAAAGTTTATCGCGATTTATATTAACTACTACCTATTACTATTAGATACACATACCTACTATTCCCAATTACGTCATAAGCACTAATTCTAATCAACCTAATACATTTTACAAAAAAAAAACAAATATCTAGATTTTGCATGTGTTAATATTACCTACAGTGTGTTTCTAACTTTGTTTATACCAAATTTACTCACATCTTTCATGAGAACCAAGTATCTAGTCAATGTCAACATTGCCCTGTAACAACATTCTCCGGATAATTTGCCACTTCAACCAGCCACAGTGTGTGTAGGCCTTTAAGAATATCATTATTGTAACATTATGTAGCTAGTCTTTATTGTAAATAAAATGATTGACAATAAATATGATTACTTTAAGTGGTACATAATTTCCTACTTTATAATAATAACAGCCTATAACTGTACTGCAGGGCAAAGGCTACTCGTATAGGGGAACGAGCATTGATAACTACACTTTGTTAGAGTACCCTTTACCGTTAGACGGTGGCGATTTACAATAACATAACATCACGCCTGTATTCCCCGAAGGGGTAGGCAGAGGTGCACATATAGTACACCCACATTTCGCCAGTTATGTTTTTTTGGTCCCAATGTAATAGGGGCGAGCCTATAGCCATCCACCGGGCACAAATCCAGACTTCGTGCTGCTACTAAAATTTACCTAATGGAAAAACCCAGTAACACTTTGCCCGACCCGGGATTCGAACCCAGGACCTCGTGCTCAGCAGTCACGCTTAGCAACCACTAGACCAACGAGGCAGTCGATTTAGAATTATTATCTCTAATACTTAAACAATATATTTTAGGTACACAATAGTTCAAGTATAAAACTGGAGCCTATTGCCATCAACCGCGCATAAATCCAGACTCCGTACTGCTACGGAGAATTCATCATCAGCCGGAAGACGTCCACGGTTGAGCAAAGGCGTCCTCCTCCCAGGTAAGCGGGGAGGCGTTGCCATAATACCCACGCTTGGCAAGAGGCTTGGTAATCGCAGTATTGGTGGTAAAGTTACAGAAGACGCTGCTGCCCATCTTCTAAATTTTCCCTTAATCGCTTCTTACGACACCCACGGGAGGACGCTCTTGGTGGTCAATCCTAGGTCGGATACCACTCGCCACTCGGTCACCGAGAATTGCCAAATGGGAAAACCCAGTAGCATTTAGCCCGACCCGGAATTCGAACTCAGGATGTCCTGCTAAACAGTCGAGCTTAGCGACCACGAAAACAAAACACGTAAAAGAAACATTATATTTAATATGTAGTTTGAATGAATATTCAAGCTCGCTCACTACTATTTAGTGCCAATATTCATACAAACTCGCTCACTACGAGTACACTCAGTCAAGGCAACATAATACAATACCTATACACATGAAACATGACCGGTCCTATAAAAACAAAAGCAAATCGCAGTTGATTAGGTATCAGACGATCGACAATTTCCGAGTCTCGTAAAAATATTGGGTCACACTGTAATAGCATTAACATTATTACGTCACAGTGACGTCATAAAACCAACACGCTCTAATGGACCGATGTGGAGTGATGACGTCAATCATTTAGGATGTTTTTAGATTATTTTTGTGAAGCTTATAATAAATACATTTTTATTTACATAAGTTTGAAATTTTCAAATTAAAATTTTTGTGAATCTTATTTTCAAGTAAGTGGTTTCTTCTATGCCTCCAAGGCATAAGTAAGCACGTCTCCTCGGTCACAAATAGAAAAGCTGGTAAAGTCTGATGGTAAAAAGTACAGAACATAACATCACGCCCGTACTGCTCAAAGGGGTAGGCAGAGGTGCATATTATAGTACAACCCACATTAAGCCAATTATAAAGTCTCAATGTAATAGGGAGCCTATTGCCATCAACCGGGCTCATAACCAGACTTCGTGCAGCTACTAAGAATTACTTGAAATATCCCAGCATCACATTGCCCGACCCGGGGTGCGAGCCCAGGACCTCATGCTTAGCAGTCGCGAGTCACAATACGAACTTGTATATTACTTAATTTCATTAAATTTTGACAAGTCTCTCAATGATAGGTATTTCAAAATATTTCCCGAACATGGAGATTTCCAAAACGTAATTCTCCCTCACTTGACTTTATGATCACGCATTTACATTATAAAATCATAATTTAACATAACTTTACATGGAATTAACATCGAAACCCCGGCATCCCCTACGGCCGTGTACACTGTACATACCTACCTATATAATAATATTAATAACATCGCTAAGATACTAAATTATAATTGTATCAGACATCTTATCACTTTTACATAACATAACGTCACGCCTGTACAGTATTCTCTGGAGGGGTAAGCAGAGTTGTTTGCTACAACCAGATTTCGCCAATTATGTTATACGTCCCTACTTAATAGGGGGCGAGACTATTGCCATCAACCAGGTACGGATCTAGACTCCGTGTTGCTACTGAGAATTACCTAATAGGAAACCCAGTAACAATTGGCCTGACCCAAGATTCGAACCCAGGACCAACGAGGCAATCTAGGAATAGCATCACCACACAGGTTACTTGGAACAAGAGCTTTAAAACATACTTTAACAGCATGTATAGTATAATATACATCACGTCGATGCAGCTTATACTTAGGGTTGCCATCCGTCTGTGTTTCCCTGGATTTATCCTAGTTGGGCGTCCGGGTACCGTCCGGGGAGGTTTTCAAAAAGTGTCCAGATGAAACCAGAACACTTTTTGTGTCAGAAGAATTCATTTAAAGAGCAAAAAATTTAAAAATTTCTTAGTTAAAAATTCACTCGTAAGATGTTTTCTTTGTAAAAATATTTTTTAAGAGGCGTACGGGAAAAAAACTCAATTTTACCCAACTGTCAGGGGTTTTCAAAGTTGTTGGCAATTTAGATGATGGCAACCCTACTGATATTGACCAGCTTACATCGACGTCAGTCTCCCAAATGAATTAATTACAGCCAGGTAGTACACCCGTTAAAGTTCCTGAATTCAATACTAGTTTTAGACAAGTGGTGAAACTACAGGCGAATATAAATCGAATACGAGGAGCAATAAAACACGACTGCCATGTCAAAAACGAACTAAAAAGTAAAAATCAAGTTCCATCGCAGTCGGGGCTCGATCGACAGAGACCTCTTAGATCAGACAGTGTTCCACAGAACGATCCCCCGACTGCGATGGAACTTGTTTTAACATGCCAGTAGCGTTTTATAGCCCCGTGCTGTTACCCGCTACATATTTTGGGATAAAAAGAAGCCTGTGTTAATCCAGGGTGTCGCTACCTACATATGAAATTTCATCAAAATCGGTCTAGCCGTTTGAGCGTGGAGAGGTCACAATCATATTAACACACTCACAAACTTTCGCCTTTATAATATTAGTGTGATGTGATATTTTTTTAATGGTTACATATTTATATACTACTCGCGATGGTGTAAGGATTCTAACAACACTTCAGATATCAAAATCGGGTCAGGCATTCAGAAGTTATGGTGAAATAAATAAGCTCACATACATACATATGCACCCTGCCTGAAAACATGTTCTCCTACCAGTACTGTGAACTATAGTATATTTTCGTACTTCCAATTTCGTGTCTGACATCCCATTTAGTTCTAATCTTGCATACATAAATGGAGCCGTGAGGGCTCAGGTGCGGGCCATGCAACGAGATTAAGATGAAGCGGGGCTGCTCAACGAACAATGTGCAGAATTAGGAATATTACGATATAACACGACTTGGCGTTGGAGTTTTTGAATTCATTTATGTTACATATTCTTATTTTTGTACAAATTTCATGTAGGTAAGGCAAAGGTATTTTCACATCTGCATCATTTGGGCCAAACATAAATGTTGACTCCGTGCTGCTATTAAGAATTATCCAATGGAAAAGCCCGATGAAACTTTGCTTGACCCGGAAATTGCACCAAAGACTTTGGAAAAGTCGCGCTCTGTATTCACTTGACAAACGAAACAGGTCGAGGGTATACAGTCCCCTGATAAATGAAAATAGCTCTGCCTACATTTTTTAGAATAAGAAATTAAAAGAAGGTAATACAGAATACTGGTGTGATCATCATCATCATCATCAGCCTGTCCACTGCTGGACGTTGGCCTCCTCCCAGGTTTGCCACAGAGTCTCATCTGCTGCTTTGTGCATCCATTTGCGATAGTATGATGTACCTATGTAGATCCACTAGGTAATACAAGGTAGGTTACCTAAAAATAAGTTTAAGTATATTAAAAATATATTTTTAAATACAAGCTTTTAAATCAGCTAGGCTCAAAGTACTTCTCAAGACGAATTAAACAAGCTCAAACACGATGGGGTTGCGTCATTTCGTTACTGTTCTTATGACCTTCGACTCCATCATCAGACCAGCTCAAAAGTTCCATAATATTGTATTGTCACCGAACTTAAATATGTATGCAAAATTTCATTTCAATAGGGTGTCAAGAAGTAGTTCTATATTAGATTGCAAGATTTGACCTAAGCAAACTCATAGACAAACATTGCAAGTTACATTTTTAAAAGCTTGTATAATACATAAAATAATGTAACACAGATACAACATAAAACCATTAAGACCACCAATTTATATTCCGATAATATAATTAAAAGCATAACTAATCCGGGGATTAAGATTGCAGCTTAGAAACCTCGCAACATTTTAGTATTAAAACGTTTCTAACTCAGAGCTTTAGTTTAAATTAATAAGCGGTTTTTATAAAGTTAGATGAAAAGTAGATCTGCGTGACCTGAGATTCGTAACCAGCCAGCTTTACCATGAACTCTTAAAGCAGGACAGTTTACGCTGTGGAAGCGAGACGTCGCTTCTACATCGCAAACTGCCCTGTTTTATGAGTTCATGGTAAAGCATAGGTCCTTATACTCAGCAGGCGAACGATACAGTCCGCGATGGTACACGTACCTATATTGAATGATACATCGTGTTCTAATTTTAGATATTGGCATAACTCGATTGGTGGTCAATTTAGTTATGGCATGTCATGAAATACATATCGTACATTCGTGTGTATGTTTGTAGCGGTGTACCGAATCACCTTCGACGCAAAATGCGGTTAGATCAAGGTTAATGGCTAAATTCGGAGTATAGTGGCCTAATGCTTGATGCTAAGATGGTTTGGGCATGTAGAAAGGATGGATGAAAGAAGAATGACAAAACGAATATATGAGACGAGTGTAGGTGGAGTATCGGAAAGGGGAAGACCTAGGCGAACATACCTAGACCAAATCGGAGATGTTCTGCAAAAAAGGCAAGTGAGGAGTACCCTCAACCGAAGAGCGTGTATGAGGAATGTGATTCGTGTGAATGAAGCAAAAGAAGTATGCCAGGATCGTAGCAAATGGAAATCCGTGGTCTCTGCCTACCCCTCAGGAAAACAGGCGTGACTTTATGCTTGTATGTACTGGCCTAATTCGGTAAACCATACCGTTGGTAGCGTACTACACTACATTGTGACCTCGGGCTACTTTGAAGCGAAATTTACGGGAATTTGGCATCGAGAAGCCAAAGATACACTAGAAATAAGAAGGATAGTCTAATGGTCGGTAAACGCGACTTCCGGGCATGAGGTCCTGGGTTCGAATGCCAGGTCGGAACGTGTTATTAGGTTCGTAGATAATTCTCATTAGCAGCATGGAGTCAGCATTTGTGCCCGATTGATGGCAATAGGCTCGCCCCCTGTTACATTAGGATATATAACATGAATGTGAGACTACTATACACCTATGTCTACCCCTTTGGAGCATACAAGCGTGATGTTTCTGTTTAAAGTCGGAACCAAATTTTTTGCAGACCAAACTTACTCGAACCGGAAGAATAAATTCAAAATATCCCTTTGAAAGATCATTAATATGCTTGCCTACTTTCTTGCAAGAAACGCCGGGGGGAGCACTTGTATACCGCTAAAATATCACATCCCATTACACAGCAGTACCTACTTACTCAAAGCTTCAGACTAAATATTAATTTATTTTGAACCAATTACATTTTTTGAAGCAAAAATTTGTTTTGCGTCATTATAATTAAGTCCTCCTTTGCGCACAAAGCGTTTTTATTAAATACATTTTGCCCTCATCATTTGGAATCGTGATGCCTTGATAAATTATTTTGTTGTTAGGTTGGTATTTACTTTTTTTAAACGTCCCCCCAACACTAGGAATTTCTTCTGTGTCGTGGGTGCGTTTCAAAAACACACACCCAGACTTGAGAAAACATCTGCGGGTCGCACAAATTTTTGCCCCGTGCGGGAATCGAACCCGCAACCCTTAGCGCAGCAGTCCAATCGCTTAGCCACTGTGCCAATCAGGTCGTCTCATTAGACACCTACTATACAAGGCGTGTGAAAATTTGCTGTCGTTTGATCTGCGTATCGCGATTTAATATACAAACATGTGAGTTGCGCCATCTATCAAAAACCATATTTTTATAGTTTTTTTATAAAAAATTACTTCACTTTGCTTCTACAAATTATGTAATGAAAGGCACTCTTAAAAAAGTGGTTCATTCACGGGTAATCCGAATGGGTAAGCAGTATTGTATACTACACCCACATCTCGCCACTTAAGTTGGCACAAATCCAGACTCCATGCTGTTCTAACAATTGCCTAATGAAAAACCCAATAAGTAACTTTCCCGACACTAGAATTCAACCCAGGAACTCTGCTCACAAGTAGCAATTGACGTAGGCGAACAAGGCTCCCATTTTTCTTGGAGCAAAAGAGGTTTTGAACATTTTCCACCAGGAAACATTGCGTTTTAATGTTTCCATTGTACAAATAAAACACGAATAAATAAATCCGGATTGTGTGGTCTGACCACATTTTATAGTGTACCTACATCAACAGCCGTGGTGTGGTTGACGAATATCGACCACATCCCGAGTGATCGTGACCACAACAACATAAAATGCTGTCGACCATGACAGCTGGTTTCTGTGGTTACTATAACCAAACCACAGTGCGATTGTTACAAATACTTTTGCCTACATTTTGGAGGTAAATTTTACAAGAGCTTAAGGTTTGCAAGTACGATTCCCGCACAGGACAAACATTTCTGTGATCCGCAGATATTGGTCCCGAGTCTGGGTATTTGTGTAGGTATGTGTTTTTTCATGCTTGTGAAACGCACCCACGTGCCATATCTTCCATGTACCTACAGCGGTGCATCGGCAATATGTCTTACACCTCAGAGGCAAACAGCGGTAGGTAACAATATAAAAAGTTTCCGGTTCATTAGTGAGAGAATTGCCTCGAGTGCCCGCTAACGAGGGTCAATTCCTTAAGCAATATACCCTGACAATTGACCCGGGAAATTGGGGTGGCCTGCTCAACGTCTAAGATATGCTGCTGGCATACCCGACCCTCCTTCAGTAGCAGTAAGGAGGATTTATCGCAGGTACTTACTTCTTAATTGCCATCAAATGGTATGATATTCGCGGATTATAGAAAACTCGTTGTCTGTATGAATATTGAGATATATTATAACAGTTATATAAGGTAAGTTTGTCACCAAACAGCTCCATTAATTTAATAATTAATGTGTTAATAATTTTGTTTATCTGACCTTATCTTTTCATAGCAAACTGCTGAACAAATTTTCATGAAAATTTTCATAGGCATAGACCCTAGAAATATCTATGCAAGAAAACCGCTAAAAATCGCAGGGGGCGCAGGACAGTTAGATTAGAAAGAATACAGAGTATACATTTAGTTACATCTTTAGTTTAACCTACATTGACTGTTAACTTCCCATATTGATAAAAGACTACACACACTAAGTACGCAATGAAGCAGCTACGATATTCGATCAATTTTCATTTAGTGCGAACAGATGTGAAACCCCTAAAGACAGATTGATTCCCAAATTCTAAGCACCATTGATTCTTTACGTACTCCATGAATCATGTAAACGATCAGGACATCCCCGTTCTCTAACCAAAGTATCAAGATGTCTTAAATCTAGTTTTTCTGGCAGACTTTTTGTATACAAGAATCTAATTCTGAGAGCCAAAATGGATAGAACCATTTTTATGTTACATTTTCAGCTTCAAATAGTTTGTAAGCCAAAATTCTGTGTAGGCTACCTAATTAAGTTAATATATATGTTTATCATAGAAGCACCGATAACCGCTGGGGAAGAAAGCTTCTTGAGTGGCGACCATGTATCGGAAGACGCAGCGTTGGACGCCTCCCACCAGGTGGACCGACGATATCGTCAAAGTTACGGACAACCGGTGGTTGCAAATGGCAAGTCGCCATTCACTGTGGCGTTCTAAGGGGGAGGCCTTTGTTCAACAGTAGACGTCTTCCGGCTGATGATGATGATATATATAATACTCAATTAGTATATACCTAATGGTCAACTAGTAGCTGCCCGGCAACTACGATTTTATCTACTATATATACCGGTTATACTCACGTCCGCCGCGTCACCTGCTCATGAATAAGAACTCCGTTAGAGTCCGAAACTAGTCGGGCATTCCCGAATATCAACGTGAGTATAACCGGTATATATAGTAGATAATATGGATAACACTCACGAAAGTTATTATAGTAAACTACGATTTTACATAATAAAAGTCCATATTAAAATCCATTCCATAATGTAATAAAGACATCTAGAATCTGTATAGCATTAATAAAGAAGGATTTAATCAAAAATATTTGGCTTTTGGGGTATAGAGACAATTCAGGACTATATCTTGAAAAAATTATGGTCACAGCACATCATAAATAATTACGCAGTCCGTAATGGAAATGTAATTTATTTCATTGCGTTTGTACCAAATGAATTGCTGAATTTCTATGGGTTTTATATCGTCTCATCGTAATTAACTACTCATATTTTAGATCAAAGCTTTTAGTGTAGTAGGAATCAGTTTAATACGATTCGCTTTAGGCCGAGCTTAATTGACTATTTAAAAGGTGGGAGTGTAATTATACAGTACATAATAACATCACGCCTGTATTCCCCGAAGGGGTAGGCAGAGGTGCACATATAGTACACCCATTTCGCCAGTAATGTTTTTAGGTCCCAATGTAATAGGGGGCGAGCCTATTGCCATCAACCGGGCACAAATCCAGACTCCGTGCTGCTACTGAGAATTACCTAATGGAAAAACCCAGTAACACTTTGCCCGACCCGGGATTCGAACCCAGACCTCGTGCACAGCGGTCGCGCTTAGCAACCACTAGACCAACGAGGCAGTAATTAATAGTAAATATGGGTAAAGTTTCACAGCAAAATGTAATTAGTACGGTAATTATGCAATTAGGAGATGCGTAATGCCTACAATATATGTATAGTACTAGCTGCGCCCCGCGGTGTTATCCGCTAATTTTTTTCGGGATAAAAAGTAGCCTATGTGTTAATCCAGGGTATCAGCTACCTCCATATGAAATTTCATTAAAATCCATTCAGTAGTTTTTACATGAAAGAGTAACAAACATCCATCCATACTTACAAACTTTCGCGTTTATAATATTAGTAGGGATATACTACTCGACCAAGCTAAGTTTGCACCTCGCGTCGATTACGTCACACTGACGCTTAGGTACGGTCTACCAAAAAGGATTTGCTATGACTTTAAAAAAGTAAACAAATGTTTATTAGATTTTACTTTGCATTTATTGTTTTTAACATTATATTGTACATAGGTACATTACAATATACACAAAAAAAGGAGGTGCAAACTTAGGTTGGTCGAGTAGTAGAAGTATAATTTGTGTCCAATAAATGACCGTTACTTTGTTCTGTATTCTGAGAATACTTATACGTACTGCCCCCTTACCATGAACTCTTAAGGCGAGACATTTTGCAATGAGGACGCGAGACGCCACTACCTGCCGTGTAATGCTGTGTCTCGCTTCCACAACGTACACTGTCCTGCTTTAAGAGTTCATGGTAAAGGGCTGAACTTTGAAGTTTTAAAATATCGAAGAGATTTTCCAGTCAATTTAAAATATTCTTTCACCAATATTTGACAGGGAGGTGTGGAACAAGAGTAGGAGGGCTTTGCCCAGCAGTTGGTTACGTCAAGCAAGTTTAATAATAACACTTGAATGGACTACCAAGGCAAACATAGACTACTCGCAACTCGAAAAAGCACGAATTTTTTTTCCACACAGACGCAGTCGCAGGCACAATCTAGCCAAAATTTATTTCTCCAGCAATACTAACTAAAATTTGTTGAAAATGTAAGCAATATATTATTCACAACATTCGAAGTAATGCTCGGACCTCTGGTTTGACGTAATTTCGTTACCCGTACCTTTCTCGCTTCATGCTCCCAAAATATTAGCTCTCATCTGAAAATGAGTAAATAATTAAAATAATCTTTTGACTCCTCGCGCCGCATAGTGCCCTGGTAGAACTATATTACTATTCTCAATTAATTCTAATGATAATTAGTTTCGTTAAGGTTAACTTTAGGAGCACTGATAGCCGAGTGGTATGACCGTTGGATTGCCAAGTCAAAGGTCACAAGTTAAACCCGGCACGCACCCAATGTCTTTACGAATTCATGAGCATATTATAAATTAATTATCAATTGTTAAAAATGGTGAAGGAAAACGTCGCGAGGACACCGGCACACTTGAGATTTTTCAACGGTATATAAAGCCATGTCAGAGGCCTAAAGGCGGTTTAAACTCTAACACCAGGTTGTTCCAACCAAACGAAAAGAAGTTAAGGTTAAAAAATGAATAAGTCTAGGGATAACTCCTAAAAAAGGACACTATGGAAAAACTCAGTCGTTAACACAAATAATATAATACTATACCCTGTCACCAAAACTATTCCTTCCATTAGAAAATTATTGCGAGCGAGCGTTCTAACCTGTTCAAAGAATTATCAAAATGCTTAGTCCACTCTTGCTGCCAGTCAGAAGACTGGCAGCATTGCCACTGATTCTTTGACCCAAAAATAGGCCAGCCTTCTGATCACGCGAAGAGTGGACTAAGCATTTTGTCGTGCCCAGAAGGGCACGATAGTTATCTTTAGACAACGACGAGGAAGAGTACTTTGATGCTTTTAATTAAAAAAATTTAGATTTTTTTTTATTCATTTTTGATACTATTTAAGTTGTAAATAGTAGGTAGAATTCAAACGTGCATATTTCGTCAATTATATAAACAAAGAGTCATGGGCTACTAATAATAGTAATAATTAAGTATAAAACCCATACCTACCAAGTTTTTAAATAATTACTCAGACTTCAACGGACAAAATCGCAGGCAATAAGGTAGGTTCTTGTGAAAAAGTACTTCTATTTGTAAGGTCCTCTAACAAATTGACCTTAAATAATATCGTCCGGAATCATTTATAGTGAGGAAGGTTCATTGGCAATTTTGTTTGCGAAATTTGCTTTCTACACCCCATTAAACATTGTCCAACTTCAAACGCAACATTCAAATAAACACTTAAACACATTCACATACAGTCTAAAGTTGTTTGGCAAACATTTTGGATTAAATACTACGTATAAAATTCTCACCAAAATCGACAAGGTGATTTAAAGTTTAAGTGACGGGATTATGGTTCGATTTTGAATAACAGGAGTAAGTACGGAAGACTTCAGTTTATGGCTTGTGTTTGATGTCACAACAGCCTTAAGTGAACTCTAACTAATGACGAATTAACGGTGTCTCTCTTACAGTAAGGGAATTATGTATTTTACGTCGCATTTATTACTGATAATATTGCATGCAAGATGAGGAGTCTGGAGTTGATTGACTAGATGGCTAGACTGTACTTCTAGCATTAATCTAGCGGGTATTCGCAAGTTGCAGATATCGACTATAGTTAGTGTATAGCACTGGTATAAATACAAACTAGACAATCTCGATCTTAATTTTTAAAAGCGTAGCAAGAAGTGTATAGATTTTATATACCGCCATCTAATCCTCTAAGAATCTGGAGTGCATATTTGAATGTAATTACATAAAGGCCGGTCAGTTGACAGTATTATTGACAATGATGTACCGAAAAAACTGTCAAAGAACTGCGCGTTTTCTGCATACAACAGCCCCCTTACCATAAGCTCTTAAAACCGGAAATTTTATGATGTGGAAGCAAGACACCGCTACGTCTAGCGTAATGCGACATCTCGTTCACAACGTAAACTGTCCTTCTTTAAGAGTTCATGGTGACGGGTCAGATGTTGTGTCTTCGCGTTAACTCCAAGAGGCGTTGCCATGGAAATAACAACCGCTTTCTATAGTACGTTAAAAAGGCATCAAACCTCAACAATGTATGGTAGACACACATATCAAAAAACAACCTATAAGTATGGATAACCTCGTAACGGCCCATAACTGGCCATCCCAGCGCAAACGTACGGAAAATGCAGACTTTAAAATTGGAACGGAAACGGAAACAGCTTTGGCACCAACATGGCGGCGTAGGGCTGCCAGCGCCACACTTAATGAGACTCATTGCTTTGTTATTGCCGTTTTGTGCCAAATTCATGTTCTGTTTTGTATTTTGTCGCCGGATTAGTCATTTTAATGTTGATTTAGGAGTTGGAGTTGACGCATCTTCGTGTTTGGCCCACGACCTGATGTATTGCGGTAGGTTGTCTTACGCTGTTCCAAGATAAACGTACATGATAACATGATCCCATAGTTCAAGGTTGTGTTTTTCACTGTAGAAAGTTCATGGCTGGAATTGATCTTACCAAGGTTTTTCTTTTTACTCGCACAAAATGTCACATTGCTGTTAGGTTAAAATAATTGCCACCACTTTTGTATCGATTTGTTATTGCAAGTAAAATGTTAAATAACATTGTTAATATAAGACTCATGCCAAATTATTGTGCTATTGCTGTTATTTTTTATGTTTCTATAATGACATGTTTAATATATACTACAGGACGACCTAAATAGGCTTTCCCGATACTGTACACTTAATAAACTCCAGCTCAGCATACCTAAATGTAATGTAATAACTTATACGAAAAACAAGAAAATCTTAAAATATGATTATACTATTCAAGATATAATTCTACAAAAGGTTAGTTACATCCGAGATCTAGGTGTCACACTAGACTCAAAATTACATCTTGATCTGCATATTGATAATATCGTTAATAAGGCTTACCAAATGTATGGTTTTGTTATGAGATCATCTAAAGACTTTAACCGTCCATCCACCTTATTACTTTTATATAAAACTCTTATTAGATCGCAGTTAGAATTCGCAGTCCCGATTTGGAATCCATTTTATTGCAAGTATGTAAAAAGAATCGAGATGATCCAAAAGAAGTTTTTAAGATCTATACACTTTAAATTTCATCGCTCTAAACGCTCATACCAATACTTACTTGAAAACTATAGTTTATTAAGCTTGGAGTCTAGACGGAAACTACTCATGTCCATGATGTTGCATGGCATTTGTAACAATAAATTTGACTGTAGCGGTATTACGAACCAGCTATGTTACGTGGTGCCCAGAACTGTATTACAGCGAGAGGTGCGTGTGCCTCGGCTGTTCTACACTGGAAAGTGTAGAACTAATGCTGGTGCACGAGCACCTCTCCGCTGTCTCTTAGAAACATATAACACACACTTTGTTGATATCGATATCTTTGCACTTACACATTTTAAATTCAAACTCGCGGCAGTTGAAGTCTTAAAACAGTAGCTTTAGGCCTTCCGCTGCTGTTCCTTATTTTTTGCGGATTATTTTACAGGAAACAATTACATAGTTTCATTTTGGCGCATGTCTCAAAAAAATTTTTTTTTCTTTTTCTTAAAGAACTTTAATATTACTCCGCGGACATAGGTGTGGGTTATACATTAACTTATATAGATATACTTTAAGTTTATAATGTAATGTAATGTATAACTGTTATATGTCCCAATAAATAAATAAATAAATAAATAAATATAATACTAAAATAGATAGATTTACATATAATTAGATTTGTGGTCTGTGATATAATAATAAATACAATAGTGTTAAATAGTTACATAAAACTACATAAAATAAAATAAAATTTGTATATCTGTATAGATACAATGTGGCGAACTGAAACACTATGCTTTTGTACCATCTACTGTTGTATACATACCTACATTGACAAATAAACGATTTGCATTTATTTATTTCTTTAGTGTTCCCATCCCTTGATATGCTTTGGATTAATTTAACTACGATTTTTGTGAAAAAGTGATATTAATACACTGAAGAGATTTCTATTCGTCTAGCATCTGGCCACTTTTCTACGGCCCTGACAGTTTTAAGTGATTATAACATAACAAACGAAACAACATCACGCCTGTATTCCCCGAAGGGGTAGGCAGAGGTGCACATATAGTACACCCACATTTCGCCAGTTATGTTTTTAGGTTCCTATGCAATAGGAGGCGAGCCTATTGCCATCAACCGGGCACAACTTTAGACTGCGTGCTACCACTGAGAATTACCTAATAGAAAAACCCAGTAACACTTTGTCCGACCCGGGATTCGAACCCAGCACCTCGTGCTCAGCAGTCGCGCTTAGCAACCACAGTGGTTGATAAGCGCGACTGCTGAACACGAGGTCCTGGGTTCGAAGTCCTGGGTCAGGCAAAGTGTTACTGGATTATTCCATTAGGTCATTCTCAGTGCAGCACGGAGTCTGGATTTGAGCCCGGTTGATGGCAATATGATCGCCCCCTATTAAATTGAGACCTAAAAACATTACTGGCGAAATGTGGGTGTACCTACTATATATGCACCTCTGCCTACCCCTTCGGGGAATAAAGGCGTGATGTTATGTGTTTTATGTTTTATATCATGCAGAGCAAAATAATATGTAGGTAATAATGTTCTCCTGACAGAATTTCGGTCACGGCAGCCTTTAACTCGGCTGAGCCTTACCAACTACGCAGGATATATATTATAGTGCACAAGTTCGCATGCAAACACAGGTGCACTCCCTATTCCATCACTCTCATAGGCCGGATTGAGATCAGGTGCAGGACTTACGGCTTAACGTGCCTTCCGAAGCACGGAGAAGCTTGAAAACGGTCACCTATGACAAGGCTGACCGCCACGTAGCTACGATCCCCTCACAAGTAATACAAGTAGCTTAAAAAAACATAACATCACGCCTGTATTCCCCGTAGGGGTAGGCAGAGGTAAAAGTTTAAAAAAATGACAAATATAAGAAAAAAATATCTCAAATGATAAGAAAATTTATGTCTTAAGACTAGCTGCGCCCCGCGGTGTTACCAGCTTCATTTTTTCTTGATAAAAAATAGCCTGTGTCGATCCAGGGTATCAGCTACTTCCTTATGAAATTTCGTTAAAATCCTTTTAGTAGTTTTTACGTGAAAGTGTAACAAACATCCATCCATACATACAAACTTTCGCGTTTATAATATTAGTAGGGATATAATCAGGCCAACTGTAAGGATTGGAATCGACTATTTTCATATGCATACTTTGAAAGCTACGTCCACTCAAACCCTCTTTTATGCACAAGAGTACTCGTAATCTTCAACCATTTCAGTCTCTAATGGCGGTATTAATTAAAACCTGCGCTCACTAATATTAATTGGTAGACCAAATTCTAAGCCCAATGCTAAAATTCATCATTAAACTAGATTTAGAATAAATTCTCGGAAGCAGTATAAAAATGTAATTATCTAATTCTACTTTTTATAATTATACATATGTCGACAGCGATGAGGACGAATACTTTGATACATAATTTTTAATTTAATTTTTTTATTTTGTATATATTTATTTTTAAGAATTGTAAATAACCTTGTAAATAAAATTTTGCAAAATTTATATATAGTATATGTATTTAATATTATAAAGCTGAAGATTTTGTTGTCACGCGACTCGTAATCGTGAGATCCTAGATTCGATTCCGCAGTCGAGTGATTTTTCTAAAGTGTAATAAGTAGCATCACAGAGTTTGTATGTTGCATTACACGGAACTTACACACAAAATCTAGAAACTACGTATTTCTACCGCCGCCCCCTATTAGTAATTTCTCCTGTATCGAGGGTGCGTTTCAGAAACATGAAATATCACAAACACCAACACTCGAGCCAACATCTGCGGATCGCACAAATCTTGAATCAAACCCGTAACTCTTAGCGCAGCAGTCCAATCGCTTAGCTACTGCGCTTGACGACCTGATTAGTGCCGTGGCTAAGCGATTGGACTGG
Organism: Abrostola triplasia; assembly: GCA_946251915.1. NCBI lineage: Eukaryota > Metazoa > Arthropoda > Insecta > Lepidoptera > Noctuidae > Abrostola > Abrostola triplasia. The sequence continues at coordinate 10,889,277 of OX276433.1, forward strand.
TGCGCTAATGCTTGCGGGTTCGATTCCCGCACGGGGCAAAACTTTGTGCGAACTACAGATGTTGTCCCGAGTCTGGGTGTTTGTGTATGTGATATTTCATGTTTGTGAAACGCACCCACGACACAGGACAAATTCCTAGGGTGGGGCGACGTTTTTTAAAAAAAAAAAAATCAGGTCGCCATACGAAGGAAATATATTCTGAAGCAAATATAATAAAACTTTTAAAGCACATCCTAGACACAGTTACTGTCACTCCTACGTGTCACTCTGAACATGTCAACTCGTTATTAAAACAGGTGCCTTTGTGCTGCGAGAAGAATGTAATGAAAATAATATATGAAGAAGTCTTTACAGAACAATATTTATATCTGTATTATTTAAATTGTCACGATATTGGTGCGGCAGAATGTTATTAACTTTAGTCTTAAACTTAGAAGTAAGCACAGTTAGTATCAAGTTGAACTGAACAAAAGATACCTGAAATATCATATAATTTTTACAACGCTTGAATCTAAATTGATAAAGAAAATTTGAAAAATGATGGACACGAGCGGGATTTGAACCCACGACCTTCGCCGTACCGTGGCGCTGCTCTAACCAACCAACTGAGCTACCGTGTCGCTACATGGTGTGCGTTACGCGTGTCCATCATTTTTCAAATTTCCTTTATGAATTTAGATTCAAGCGTTGTAAAGATTATATGATATTTCAGGTTGCAACGTCAAGTCATGATCAATAACCAATCAAGGGTCAAAGTCAGATTCCTTGAAGATAAAGACACAATACATTGACTTATAAAGCATCTCATTGCATCACGTGACCTCTAAATCTAACATTGTCACTAAACGCTATTGAGCTAAATTTTGGTGACTCAAAACAATGCCAAGTTTGAGTTGCCCAATTAATTGTGCGTCTAATTAAAATATCAATCTAATTCAATTGTTAATTGGGTTGTGAGTGATAGCGGGGTGGTATAAGCGGACTGAAGATCGCTCGATGACTAACCGCCTTTTTGTTTTTTTTAACGGAGAAATCCTGAACACACTAGGAATTTCTCCTGTGTCGTGGGTGCGCTTCACAAAAATGAAATATCACATACACAAACACCCAGACTCGGGACAAACATCTGTGGTTCGCACAAAGATTTTCCCCGTGCGGGAATCGAGCCTGCAACCCTTAGCGCAGCAGTCCAATCGCTTAGCCACTGCGCTAGTCAGGTCGTCAACAACAACTCAGTAGCCAGAGAAAACTATTTAGCTGAAAAATAACTAAAAATTTACACTTGCACTTAGAAAGATAGCAAATCAATAACAAGTCTGCCATCTATTCAAAACTTATGGGATAATATAATATTGTAATTAAGTTTTTAATCATGCTATATTTAATGTTACAGTATTTTTATTAATCTGACCTTTTTTCTTAGTTTCAATGCTAAAATCATTAGCTCCACAAAACTCAATTTTCATACAGCTCATCCTCGGAATTCAACCCTGCACTGAACAACCAGCTAACATGTATTACTAACGCTAACAAACTCGTAAAAGCAAACTATAACTCCCTGCTAGAAACGCTATATTTGCCACACAAATATTTTACGTAATTGGTATCGATTTTACGCAAAAAAAAACTATTAGTTGAGTTACTAAATGCAAGTTTCTTCTTAACCATAAATAAAAATCTTAGTAAGAAATTCAAAGCTCGGTAAAAAAAAAATCGGTCGAGCAGTTTTGGAGAATATTGGCAACAATCAGTTGTGCACACAAACAAACTAACATCCTCTCACTGTAAACGCATACACCTCCGTTCCATCGTACGAACCTATCCAACTTGTCCGCTAACACTGCGCCCACACCTCATTTCATTGAAAACCGATTACGCCAACCGTATTTAAACACATATTAATACAGATCCTATTAAATTACCTGCCATTGTCCAGGATTTCTTGTCCGCACTAAGATTATAGTGAAGCTTGTGAATTTACTGAAGAACATGGAGAAGTTGTATGCAGAAAACATTTGGGATTTGAAAGGGGAGGGTGAGTTTTTAGGCAGATTTTTATACCCTAATTAATTGAAATTAATTATCTAAGCGTATTATACCATTTATTATTTTAATTGCATTTTTGATATTTAAGTTGTAAATAGTTTTTAGTAAGATACATTACGGAGTCATTAAATTATACTATTTATTTGGAAATGCCATCCAATTTAGTAATCAACCGTATTATTAAATTGTATTTTTTTTAACAGCCTGTGTTGTCCTACTGCAAGGCAAAGGCCTCCCTTTCCTTCTTCCACTTTATTCGGTCGTGTGCTAAATTGTATTTGAAATAGTTGATTTATTTATGTAATAGTTGGGTGAAAATCATAACCCTTTTTTGGAAGTCGGCTAAAAAGAGGTAGGTTGATACATTACCTACGCAACATCGACCTTTTTCTATATAGATAGATAGATAGTTGTGTAGCGTGTAAGCGTTACAAGAAACCGTGCGACCATCGGTGCGGGTCTCAGGACTGTCCTTCTTACAAGGCCAAACTCGAACAGCTGATTCTCAACACTAATTATTAATATGGATAATCTTTTCATAGGACAGTTAAATCTTCACAACGATAGGGTAGCGACGTCCGAGCTTGACAAACTGATTATAGATCATAGGTTAGACATTGTCCTTATCCAAGAACAGTATCAAAACGCTAGTTTGCGAAATAGAGTAGTTCAACTGGATGGCAAGGCACGAGCTGGAATTTACGTTTCGCGTTCAAATAAATTAACTATTACATCTATACAAAATCTTATGACGTCACACTGTGCGGTCGCGGAGATTTCTTCTACGTCCTTTAAAGTATATGTAGTGAGCTGTTACTTTCAATACTCAGACCCTGTTGCTCCTCACATTCATCATCTTCGCCATGTCCTGCAGTCACTTGCTGGCCGCAGAATTATAATTGGCGCTGACGTTAATGCGTCTTCATCATTGTGGTATGGCAAGGTTAGGGCTTCCGATACCGATCGACGCTGCGCTGTCGAAGACTTCATCGCTGAGATGAACCTATGTATTCATAACACCCCTGATGCACCACCTACTTTTTGCAGCCAAATGGGCGAGTCATCTATTGACGTCACACTATCTAGTGCCGACGTTCGCTTAGACAGTTGGCGCGTCCTCCCTGACGCGTCATGTAGTGATCACCGCCTGATTGTGTACGAATTTGTACCTAGGTTAACGCAAGGTTCTCATAATATAAACGGTTACAGATATAAATCTAAGGGAGCAAATTGGGATTTTTTCAGTTCATTTTTTGCTATTCATGTCAAGGACTTCACTCGAGAGGGCCTGTCAGCTGAAGAAAGTGCTGATATTATGTCAGACACTTTCACTTACTGTGCTGATGTCGCCATTGGTCGCGCATCTATTACCAATATACACCGATGTGATTGGTGGAGTAACTATCTCACTGAACAGCGCAAAAGTTTTCGCAAAGCGCGTAGAAAGCTTAACAAGCTTAAAAAACAACAAGTAACAGGAGATATCTTCAACGACGTTTTAACTACGTTTAGAGTCGCCAGGTCACGTTATAGGGCTGCTATTGAAAAAGCGAAGGGCAATCTATTGCGTAAAGTAGTACAAAGATTAGATAGGGAGGGTCCGTGGTCTCCACTGTACCACGAGTTCAAAGCAAATAGGTCAGTTAACCTGGCATTTATCCCAAACATCAAATTTAATAATAAACACACCGCGAGTATTGAGGATACCACGGAGGCTCTCCTAAACTCTCTCATACCTGATGATCTACCGAACAGTGACAACGACTATCACAAGCAAATTAGAGCGTTTGCTTCCGAACCACCTGCATCTCCAGCATCAGACCTTCCATCTACTGACGAGTTCATCAACGCTGTGAACTCACTAACTCTTAATAAAGCGTCAGGTGAGGACAAAATTTCCAATAAGATGATTAAGGAAGCGTGTAAATTATCCGGTGATTCTATATTAACGGTCTTTAATCGTTGTATTGCTGAGGGTACTTTCCCTCGTGCGTGGCGTCGCGGATTTTTACGTATAATACCTAAAAGTGGCGATAAGCCTCCGGATGACCCTAAGTCTTACCGGCCTATCACACTACTACCATCGCTAGGTAAACTGCTAGAGCGGCTAATTGTTCCACGCTTACTGCCGGGCGGTCCAAAATTTCATAATAACCAATTTGGTTTCACAGTAGGTAAATCTACTACTGACGCTGCGATCTCAGTTAGGAAGTTAGTAAATTCTTCTGAACTAAAGTACGTGTTAGGTATCTTTCTAGACATTTCCGGTGCCTTCGATAATGCATGGTGGCCAATGCTACTACTCAAGTTAAAGGCGCGTGGGTGTTACAACAACATCTATAGTATTATTTACTCGTACTTTTCACATGGATCAGCTAAACTAAAACTTGGCCATCATTCGCTGTCGAAGGAACTGACAATGGGATGTCCTCAGGGATCAGTTCTAGGTCCATATTTATGGAATATAGGATTTGATGACTTCCTCGCGATACCACTTCCTTGCGGCTGTTCACTTACAGGCTATGCGGACGATGGCCTTCTGCTCATACAATCTAATACAAGAGCCGGACTTGAAAATCTAGCCGATACGTGTTTACGATTAGTTTCTCAATGGGGTGAGCGGAATCGTCTTAATTTTGCTCCACATAAAACCTTTCAATTACTTTTAAAAGGAAATCTCAAATCGTCACCCTCTATTAAGTTTAATAACGTAACCATTAAAAAAAGGGAATCCGTGTGTTATCTTGGTCTTGTGCTAGAGAGAAATTTTACTTTTATCGAACATATTAAAACCGTCGGTGAAAAAGCAAAAAAGAACTTTTATGCCTTAACACGAATATCAACGTCAACTTGGGGTCTCTCATTTAACACTTTAAAAACCATCTACGGGGCAACTTACATAGGATGCATATGCTACGGTTCACCAGTTTGGGCTGATAGAGCCACAATAGGCGCGGCGCGACGTAAATTGCTTCAAAGTCAACGGTTAGCGTTGATATTCTTATGTAAAGCCTATCGGACGGTCAGTACTGAAGCTCTGCCGGTACTAGCGGGCGTGCTACCTGTCGATCTCGAAATACAAAGACGTGCCGCGATGTACTTCTCCACTCGAGAGGGTATAAACACCGAATTTCTAACACAACGGGACCGCGTTAAAATTATCAGGTTATTTAAATCCCAAATCGAGGTGTATAACGAGCTATTGGACGAATGGCAATCTAGGTGGGATACATCTATCAAGGGCCGCCACCTTTACCAGTATTTTCCATCCGTTCGCGAGCGCCTGGAAAAGACTTGGTTGGAGGTGGATCATTGCGTGGCTCAGTTCTTGACGGGTCATGGTAACTTTAAGGGTAAGCTCTTCTCTTTCAAGCTTGTTGCTTCACCTCTGTGCCACTGCTCAACGCCAGATTGTGAATACGAGCAAACAGCACATCATATCCTGTGGGAGTGTGGTCTATGGCAGAATGAACGTAATACCTTGTTAGACAGCATATATGTTACATCCGGTGTAATTTATTATGAGGACCTTGTTGCGACCAGATCAAATTTCCGTGCTTTCAGACGTTTTTGTCATACCTACTATTGGAATCAAAATAACAATTAGGACCCATTAGTTTATAACTTTTATACCCGTGGTGCTTAGCGACTGGGCTTATCTCAGTTGTGGATCCCATATTTATTATGCTTTTGGCATATTAATCTTTGTGTCTCCCGCTTGCTATGGAGGGAAGTCGGAACTAAATTTATATTCCTACTCCTCCTATATATTCTTCTATGATTAATTTCGTTGCGGGTTCCAAGACAGTCGAGTCATTTCTCTGGGACGCCTCGAGCTTCATTGCCTCGATGGTTCTCAACGGTTATCATTGTAGATCCTGGCTTACAGGAGTTGCAATGATGGGCACGAGTGGTGGGCTTGTCCCAAAAAAAAAAAAAAGATAGATAGATAGATAGAATATACTTCATTGCACACCAGAGAATCAGTAATACAGAAAAACCTTAAAACTAAAACAACAGTGCAAGTGGCGGTCTTATTGCTAATAGCAATTTCTTCCAGACAACCGTTAGAGAAAAACTATACTCCATTTGAAATAACATTAGACGACAAGACAACCTTTATATGCAATCCATTCAAATGATTTTGAATTCTATTTCATTAGTGTCAAGACATATGACAGCTGCAGTAAGCCGTTGGCGTTGGGAATAAGTTTTTGCTTCTAATACCATCCTTATGCATCCAGAATAGAAGTCAAATTCGCTTGAATAAACTGAAAATAGATTTGTTGGTTTTTCTAATCCTACTTTAAATGGAGTATAGATAGAAGAAACTTCTAATTATCAACAATAATTTCCTTGTTATTCTAGATTACAGCAACAGTAAGTTCCTGATGAGCTCTCCAGTCCCAGTGGTCATCATACTGATCTCCTACCTCTGGTTTGTGCTGAAGGCCGGACCTGCCTTCATGAAGGATCGTCCTCCATTCAGTTTGAGGAACTGGCTGCTGTTCTACAACGCGCTCCAAGTTGTCATATCATTCATCATTTCTGCTCTAGTAAGTACTTTTGATTCTTTCTCTTCGTTTGTTTTTAACATTATTTAAACTACTAGCTAGCTACTTTTTATCCTGAAAAAATGTAGCGGGTAAAACCGCGGGGTGCAGCTAGATAATATAATATATAATTGAATACCAAACATTTCTATTCTATCATCTTTTGTTTTCGTATTTAAACGTCAATATTGTGTGCATTATGATACCAAACTTTTTTGTGTACCGATCTACTAATATTGATTACGATGAAATTATCAATTTAATTTTTATATTGATCGCGTAACACGACTGCTGAGCGTGATGTTCTGGGTTCAATTCCCAGGTCGAGCAATGTGTTATTGGGATTATCCATGAGGTAAATCTCAGTAGAAGCATGGTCTAAATTTGTGGCCAATTAAAGACAACAGGCTCGCCTCCAAATACATAAGACCTAAACATAGCTGTCAAAAAAATGTCGGTTTCACTACACCAACTTTGCCTACCCTTCGGGGAATACAGGCGTGATATTAAGTTATATTACTAAGATGCTATTTAATGATTAGGTACTTGAAAGAAGAACAACGCAGATATCACCTTACGTGTAGGTTCAAACTAGTTCAGTTTCCAAGGTACCGAGTACCAAGGCTACTAACCATTGTTCTCAGAACAAGAAGTGACTGAGTTCAATATCTATACATTATGTTGGACGGCCTTAGTAGTCCCGCTGGCCGATATGCATACAATTAGAGTCAGTGTAATTAAGAAGCGGTCAAAGTTCACGTGTGGGTCATATTATGCACTCCAAAAGGGATTTTTGAATGGGCGTTGACTTGGAAACTTTTAGTTTGTGTTGTGAAAATGGTGGTTAGTATGTCTATTATAATTATGGTCAGCAACAAAAAAAAAAGCATAACATAACATCACGCCTGTATTCCCCGAAGGGGTAGGCAGAGGTGAACATTTAGTACACCCACATTTCGCCAGTTATGTTTTTAGGTCCCAATGTAATAGGGGGCGAGCCTATTGCCATCAACCGGGCACAAATCCAGACTCCGTGCTGCTACTAAGAATTACCTAATGGAAAAACCCAGTAATACTTTGCCCGACCCGGGATGCGAACCCAGGACCTCGTGCTCAGCAGTCGCGCTTAGCAACCACTAGACCAACGAGGCAGTCAGCAACAAAAGCAGCTTAATAAGCTAGATACATACCTCTTTACTCATAACGATGCTAATAATATTGTATTTTAAGATAACTACTTGCCTATTGACATCTCTATTCTTTGACATGCAAACGACAGTGGCAGGTATAATTTAATCAATTGTATACACTGACAATAAGTAAGGGGGTTAATGTTAAATAATTGAAAGAGATATTCATCAATTCAAGTTATGGTCTTAAAATTATAAGAGAGTTAAAATGATGACCTGAGAATATCAGTTATTGTTTAGTAGGTATGAAATTTATGTATAATAATGATTTGTTTAAAAAAAAGTTCATTTACTTTTGATATTGACTGTACAACGCGCCATCTTCATCATAACATATCTTGTAATTGTTCTATATATTTTAATATTATAATTTCAGGGCACGCACTTTCTGTGGCGGTACGGACTGTGGCACTCGACCTGCTATTGTGAAAAGGATGGCATAGGAGAACAGGTAAAATCCTTTAAAAGTTCAGCCTCGTTGGTATAGTGGTCGCTAAGCGCGACTGCTGAGCACAAGGTCCTGGGTTCGAATCCCGGGTCGGGCAAAGTGTTATTGGGTTTTTCCATTAGGTGATTCTCAGTAGCAGCATGGAGTCTGGATTTGTGCCCGGTTGATGGCAATAGGCTCGCCCCCTATTACATTGGGACCTAAAACATAACTGGTGAAATATGGGTGTACTATATGTGCACCTCTACCTACCCCTTCGGGGAATACAGGCGTGATGTTGTTTGTGTATGTATGAGTTCAGTCTTTTAGCAAAACTCCGACATTTCCTCCTCTTCGGCATAGGCCAAATGTCTCATGAACATTCGTCATGCCATGGCGTAGAGATTGGCTAGTCAACATAGATGGTAGAGAGGTTGACCGTCCAAAACTCGACAGACGTACTCAGACTTTATTACTCGTGGATCTCTACTCACCCTTCAACTTTTTAAATAGGTACAGTTGTAATTTGAAATCTCTGTCTATTACTTTCAATGGCTAAATCATTTCCGATGAGGTTTAAAAGAAGTCTTGAAAAAATGAAGAATATTTTTTATTTACAAGGTTATTTACAATTCTTAAAAATAAATATATACAAAAATAAAAAATTTAAACTAAAAATTATGTATCAAAGTATTCGTCCTCATCGCTGTCGACTGGTAGGGTGCCCAAAAGGCTGGCGGCATTGCCACGTTGAATGGCAATGCTAATTCTTTGGCCGAAAAACAGGCCAGCCTTTTGGTCACGTGAAGCGTCAACTAACCGTTTAGAAAGGTCACTAAAAAGAAGACGCGCACTCGGACCCCATGACCCGAGTGTTTCGACCCCAAACGGCTCAAAAATATAATTACCTATAAGGTTATTATATTTTCGCCGCTTGAGGGTCTCCGCAGCTGCAGCAGCAGCGCCAGAGCAAACCGCTGTGCTGGAAACATGAGATGGCGCAAGGGTGTCGACACATGTTGCATCCCACACCAAAGGCCTACCCAATTTCCATGGCATCAAAGACATACCGTCTGGTCTCTTTCCATCGTCCCGTACCAAGCCATTGGGTTCTAATATAGCTGGGACGCCGGCGGTGACGAGAGCACGACGAATAATGTCGTTTAAATTCGCGTGCCGCGGTATGCGACCAGCGCTCCTGGCGCAGGATAGGCCATGGTGCCCGAGGCTGTCAACAGCTTCACCACAGTGACACCGGTGAGGAGCAACACAGGGTGCACCTAAGCGTAAGCTGGTGGCAATTCGAAACGTATTGTCGTCCAACATCGTTCCTATGCTGGACGACGGAAGTGCTTGTAACCAGAGACCCGACTCCCATTCACCCACAGCCAGCAAACGGGCACGCTCTGCAGTGTTGATTGACGTATTAATTAATTGTTTCCGTATCAACCTACAGAGCGGCTCATCCCACTGGCGTTGGGAAAAAAGTTTGTCGGGTAAATCCGCATTCGGGCAAGAAGTCTTTATTTATTCATGGGAGACACGTCAGAATTTTATCGCGTATGAAACAACCTGAGCCAGAAAAGCGTCTGCAAGGCAGCGAAAAGTTAATAAAAGTATAAGAAACTTAGTTCGCCGATGCATACTGAAGGGAGAAACTTTGCTTCTGCATTAACTAGTTAATTTGAAACTATACAATAAGGCGAGGAAAGTAGGAGAATTTATAATGGGTAAAGGGGTGTACTGATGTAGCAGTGTTATTCCCCTGGCCAGACCTTCGCTCAACGCAAGAATACTCTAACAGTGAGCCATCCCACGTGCCAACCCATGGTCGTTCCCGGCTTGCATACGGACCGAATCATCAGAGACGCACCTGGTAGTTGTGACTGCTCTTTTCCAGGGCAATTCTTGACTCTTACAAATCCACTTTGCAAGAGTCAAGAATTGCACAATATGATGATGCTAAATATCAACATACCTATATTGAGCTTGTCTGGACTTTAAAAGGGACCTTGACCCCTGAGTTTGTTTCGGTATTTCTTCTCAGAGGTAGTCAGTTAATAAATGCCGATGCCATCTATTTTTAAAAAAAATGACGTGTAAAAGTGTTTTTTTGAAACCTATTTGCAGAAATAAAATCATTTATCATTTACCTCTGCCTACTCCCTCTGGAATTGGGTTGATCACACAAATATTTGCCCAACCGACAATCAAACCTAGAACCACTTAGAGGGTAAACCAGTTATATACTTCAAAGAATTCCTATTAACAAATATGTAAATTCATTTCATATTTCGAGTATTTAATGTAGAGACATTAAAACTCAAAGACCACGTATTTAGTCATTGAGGGTACTCCTAATGCTCGAACATGGTATTATAATTAGGGACGTGAAATATAATAGGCTTACGATCATACTCGCTTTGCTCACAATTAAGAATAGGGTGGCGGCACCAGTTTACAGCCCCGTAGTACTTGATTTTTGAGACAAAATGAAAAACAATAAAAGTATGCTGTAAAAAGGTACTTTTTAAACTGATCTGTTTAGCGCTGTGTTGCGTGTTAGATTCCTGAACGCGACAAAAATGGAAGTGATCGTCCCGAAATGCCCTGAGTCTGAGTGATTATGTATAATATACACAATCGGTTGTCAGTTTAAAAAGTACCTCTGTTTTTAATGTTACTCTATTACATTTCATGTTTGTAAAACGCACGCGCGGTACAGCATAAATGATAAATATAAAGGCGAAAGTTTGAGAGTGTTTGTATGTTTGTTACCTCTTCACGCTCAAACGGCTTGACTAATTTTGATGAAATTTCATATGGAAGTAGCTGACACCCTGGATTATCACAGGCTATTTTTATCCCGAAAAATGTAGCGGGTAAAACCTTGGAGCGCAGCTAGTTATTTAATATATGTATATATTTTCTAAATCCACTTCCAGTACAAAAGCGGCCTCAATAATGAGCGCAGCTTATTAACACGGGCCTTAATAAAGGGACGCTAATTGGTTCCTTCACCCCACACGCACTACATTATACACAAACGCAATAATCAAATTCCCTTGAGTCTCAAATAATGAATAACTTGATTATTTTGGGACCTCTCCACGTGTTATATCAAGAAACAGTAGTTACACGCAAAATGAAATAAATATAAAACATAGTCACACAATAGACATTGAAATTGAGATGTACCTAATGAATTTCAGGTAACTAGCTTTAAACCGTGGTTTTGCCGCAGCCTATCTTTCCTTGGTTCGTTTCCCAGGCCAGGTAGTGTTATTGAGATTTTCCATTAGGTAATTCACAGTAGCAGCACGGAGTCTGGATTTCCATCCAGTCAATGTTAATCGACTAGCCCCCTATTACATTAGGACCTATAACATAACTGGCAAAATGTGTGTGAAATATACACCTCTGCCTACACCTTTGGGGAATACAGGCGTGATGTTATATTAAGTTCATATTTACCCTTTTCTTCTCCAGATCATAGATGGCAGTCACTATTACTTCCTAACCAAAGTCATCGAGCTGACGGACACAGTTTGCTTCGTTCTCCGCAAGAAGCAGCGCCAGGTGTCCTTCCTCCATGTTTACCATCACACCATCATGGTCATGGCGACCTGGTCCATCGTCAAATACTCCAGAACTGATAATACCGTCTTCCTTGGGGTTATCAACTCTCTAGTCCACATCGTCATGTATGCTTACTATGGTCTATCGGTGTTCCCGCAGCTGACCAAGTATTTGTGGTGGAAGAAGTATATTACTGCTATGCAGTTGGTAAGTAAAGGAACTTCGTAAATAATTATAATAATATACGTTTCTTTCTGGCTTGTTGGTCTAGTGGTTGCTAAGCGCGACTGCTGAGCACGAGGTCCTGGGTTCGAATACTGGGTCGGGGAAAGTGTCACGGAGTCTAGATTTGTGCCCGGTTGATGGCAATAGGCTCGCCCCCTATTACATGGGAGGCCATAACATAACTGGCGAAATGCGGATGTACTCTACAGACACCTCTGCCTATCCCTTCAGGGAATACAGGCGTGACGTTATGTTATGTTTTTATTTCTGGCAGTTAACCCGTAGTATAGTCATTAGTAACACTTTATACTTAACTAGTGGACCCGGGAGATATTGTCCTGCCCGGAAAAGCAGCGCCAACTACCGAGTCGAATTATATTTACAATCTATCCAAGAACCCATTGCAATTTAGCTAAGCGATTGGACTGTTGCGCTAAGGGTTGCGGGTTCGATTTCCGCACGGGGCAAAACTTTATGCGAACCACAGATGTTTGTTCTGAGTCTAGGTGTTTGCGTATTTGATATTTCATGTTTGTGAAACGCACCCACGACACAGGAGAAATTCCTAGTGTGGGGCGACGTTTTTAAAAAACAGAAAAAAATATATATACTTACCCACCCTCATTTACACACACTTGAGTTGAGTTGATCGACATCTGACACAAACATATTTACATCTCATAAAAAGCATGCCAAATGACTGGTAGTGTCAAATACCCATTGAAATAACCTTTATCCTCCAGGTCCAGTTCACGTTGATGTTCCTACACGTCGTGGTCACCCACATGGTCACTGAATGCCGCCCCGCCTACTTCCTCGTCTCATCCGTCTGCTTCAACACTGTCCTCTTCATGTACCTCTTCGGAGACTTCTACGTCAAGTCCTACATCAAAAAGTATAATGCCAGTGACATTGTGAGTGCCACCAAAGAGATTGGATCAAATATTGGTAGTAAAAACAGCATTAACTACATTATTAACCAACACAAGTTGGCTGGAAAAATGCATTAGTGACTCTTACTGTTGAGTGTTTGGATGGTACAAAACGTATCACGCGAATTATGGTCGCGAAGTCAATTTTTATCGGGAACGACTTGAAACTGACCAAAAAGGTAAGCCTTACTATAAACTCTTAAAGCAAGAGAGTTAACATTGAAATAAGGCTATAAATAACATTTACGGATTTTATCGCGGTTTCAATTACTTTTTGTTAATTTTCTTTAAATTTTTAATATTCGCGTAAGTGATAGAAATCATTAAGACAGTTTACATCGTCGAAGCGAGACGCCGCTGTCCTGCTTTTAGAATTTATAGTAAGGGGGCAGTAATTTTTTTTTATTTAATATAATGTGCATTTAATGAACAAATAAACAAAATGTATGCAAATAGATCCAGCTATTTCTGAGAAAGCAGTATACAAACATAAAAATAGGATTATATAACAAAAGAATGCGTTCCAGTTACATGAAACTAAGTCAAATCTGTAATTGGCAAAATTTTTATGTCTGACACAGTTCAGTGAATAATGTTTGTAAGCTTATGGAAAAAATGCCGCAATATAATACAGCTGGCACTCCAACATCCGTATTCTCTATGCAAATTACTGCGCTCGGGAAATTAAAAAAAATACAGACGTTGAAGAATGCTTCCTAATTGCTTTCAATAAATAAAAACAAAAATGTGTGTGAGTACCTTTATTAGTTAAGATTAATTATTGGACTGCCTCGTTGGTCTAGTGATCGCTAAGTGCGACTGCTGAACACGAGGTCCTGGGTTCGAATCCCGGGTCGGGCAAAGTGTTATTGGGTTTTTCCATTAGGTAATTCTCAGTAGCAGCACGGAGTCTGGATTTGTGCCCGGTTGATGGCAATAGGCTCGCCCCCTATTACATTGGGACCTAAAACATAACTGGCGAAATGTGGGTGTACTATATGTGCACCTCTGCCTACCCCTTCGGGGAATACAGGCGTGATGTTATGTTTAATTTTATGATTAATTATTGAATGTAGAAATTTGTGTGTTTTTGTACTGTTTTTAGAATTATAAATGAGATGTATTTAGATTGTATTTTTAAAATGTGATATAAGTAAGAAAAAACGATGTTAGTTGTAAGTGTAGGATAGTGACAAAATTCGTATTGTTTAAAATAAGGAATTATTATATACTATTAATGTCGTTAATACCTAAACTATGTTTTAATTAAGAAAGTGTTTGTATGGAATTATATTCTGCAATTATATTTGTGCAAGTTCGAAATAAAAATGTTTTGAGAATAGTTTTAATTATTTTCAAACTTTATTCTTCTTATAGAATGGATAATTAACAATCTGATGTCAGAGTTAAAGCCGCCTGCAGGATATGGCTTCACACGCCGTTAAAAGATCTCACGATGTTTTACTTCACTGTTTTTAGCAACTGATTACTAATTTATAGTACGCACATGAATTCGAAATGACATTGGTGCGGGACGGGGTTTAAACTTGTGACTATTGACTTGTCCGTTGGACTGCCAAGTTGCCGTTGACCGTTTGGTCATACCACACTATCAGTGCATTTTCAAACTTATATGTTACTAGCTGATGCCCGCGACAGCGTCCGATTGAATTTCGTTAATTATACTGATAAAAAAAGTTTCATAACAATCTCATGAACGGTCTAAGAACGCATGGAAAACAACCATACAATCATTCATTTTTATTTATATAGATGCAGATTTATCACTGCCACAATTTTCATAGAACTTTCATATAGGTAAGTCCAACACACGGATCGGAATGACAGCCAACCCTAGGGGTTATATTCCCGTTTTAAAGCGTCTTGCAGATGCCACATAATTTCCCAAGACAATTTAGTCATAGCCAATCGAATATTATAGAGGCTTACGTCAAACATATAGGTGTTTTATGATGCTTTTGTGTACACCGTAGCAGAGTTTAAAAAAAAAAGTTAATATTAAAAATACATTTTAACACAAGCTTTTAATTCAAAAGTACCATAATGTTGTATTGTCAACAAACCTATTTAAGTATGCAAAATTTAATTTCAATCGGATGTCAAGAAGTGGTTCTAATTTAGATTGCAAGATTTGACCTAAAGAAACTCACATACATACAAACATTGCAAGTTAAATAAAAACTTGTAAAAAAAGTCACCACACACTAGGAACTTCTCCTGAATCGTGGGTGCGTTTCACAAGCATGGAATATCACTTACAAAAACACCCAAACTCGGGAGAAACATCTGCGGACCTTTTACCTTTATACATTTTTGTCGTAAGAATCGAACCCGCATCCATTAACGAAGCACTCTAGAAGACGTCCACTGTTGAAAAAAGGCCTCCGTTTGAACTTAAACTTGTTTAAACATAACATCACGCCTGTATTCCCCGAAGGGGTAGGCATAATTGCACATAATAGTACACCCACATTTCTCCAGTTATGTTTTTTTAGGTCCCAATGTAATAGGGGGCTAGCCTATTGCCATCAACCGGGCACAAATCCAAACTCCGTGCTGCCACTGAAAATTACCTAATGGAAAAACCCAGTAACACTTTGCCTGACCCGGGATTCGAACCCAGGACCTCGTGCTCAGCAGTCGCGCTTAGCGACCACTAGACCAACGAGGCAGTCTTAACTTGTTGTAAGCTTAAATCCGTATTTTATTCAAGCAGCTTTATAAGTTTACCCAAAGAACGTCGATGCAATTTAAATACATAATACCTATATACCAACACATTATTAATATTTCAAAACAGTTGACGTCCAATTTAAAGTTTATCAAGAGCAAGTGCAGAGCCGTTCACAATGTATTTCACTTTTACACTTTTTAATTATGGCTGCCAAGATTGCAACAGTGCAGAACCGGAGTTAGGAAATTGCAAATATGACATTACTGTGGAAAATGAGGACAGCGTTCTTGGTTTTCCGGAGTGAGTTCCCTGTTGCAATAAGGAAATTTATCTCTGTAGATATATTCGAAGCTTATTGCGAAGTAACCCCTGTGTGAATACAGAGTGTCCTTTTTTTAAAGTCGGTTAGCAATGTAGGTCAAGCTGAAGTTGTCGTAAAATTAGCGCAGTGGCTAAGCGATTGGATTGCTACGCTATGCGTACGATTCTCGCACGGGACGAAAAACTGTGTGATCCTCAGATGTTTGTTTCCAGCCTAGGTGTTTGTGTATGTGATGTTTTATGTTTGTAGAACGCACCCACGACACAGGAACTCCTAGTGTGGGGCAACGTTTTAAAAAAAATACATACTTACCAACTACATAGTCATATGTCAAGTATTTTTCACTAATATCAATATAATAGAGGGCAATACTCCCCTAATAATGGGTAGCCATAATAATGTAACGAGCTTTCGAAGCCATACAACTTCCATACAATTTGGATGATTAATGTTGCCAACATAATTAATGATAATTCACTTCGCGTGGACAATATACATGCGGTTTAATGTTTATAAGCGTGAAGTTTTTGATTAACATCAATATTCATAGTTAAGTAGTATTTATTTAAATTATGTAAAAAAATACTAATGTATTATAAAAAACTAACTCGTTGGTCTAGTGGTTGCTAAGCGAGCACGAAGTCCTGGGTTCGAATCCCGGCTTGGGCAAAGTGTTACTGGGTTTTTTCCATTAGGTAATTCTTAGTAGCACCACGGAGTCTGGATTTGTGCCCGGTTGATGGCAATAGGCTCGCCCCCTATTACATTGGGACCTAAAACATAACTGGCGACATGGGTGTACTGTATGTGCACCTCTGCCTACCCCTTCGGGGAATACAGGCGTGATTAAACAAGTTTAAGTTCAAAGGGAGGCCTTTGTTCAACAGTGGACATCTTCTAGAGTGCTGCGTTAATGGATGCGGGTTCGATTCTCACGACAAAAATGTATGTGGACCGCAGATGTTTGTCCCGAGTTTGGGTGTTTTTGTAGGTTTTTTTTTAAATAAACGTCGCCCCACACTAGGAATTTCTCCTGTGTCGTGGGTGCGTTTCACAAACATGAAATATCACATACACAAACACCCAGACTCGGTACAAACATCTGTGGTTCGCACAAAGTTTTGCCCCTTGCGGGAATCGAACCCGCAACCCTTAGCGCAGCAGTCCAATCAATTAGCCACTGCGCTAATCAGGTCGTCAGATTAGATTACATAACTAGCGGAACTAAGTTGCAGTGCAGTGTACAGCTGTGCCTACCCCTTTAGGAAATAGAGGTATGATGTAATCCAGTCACTCAACACATAGCTCTTCTTGCAAGCGGATTTATTTCAAGCTCAGCCTCTAAATTATATTATTATAATTTATATAGCTGTAAGTCTTCCATAGTTTAATAAATAAATAAATTATTATAATTGCACCCTTACCACCTAAGTCCGTCCCTGTTCCCCCGACTTGAGTTAACCAGCTAAGATTTTAATTACCGTGCCGTCGCGTTTTGATGAAGCTGTCTTATATCTTATGCCTACCGGTAAATTACTGTATGCAACATTGTTTGCTGTAAGTTTTAGTTATTACCTTCACGGAGAACTTTCACTTTTATAACAACATACTCAGTTGCACTTGGGAACTTTGAAACTTAAGCTTAACTTAAACTTAAGTAAGTTGACGTTAGGTTATCAGGTACTTGTGGCTTGAAGTTAAGTAGGTAAACCTGTTAATAACAACAAAGTATTTTTGCATAATATACCTATCGACATATCGTCGGTAGGTTTGTCGCAGTGGCTAAGCGATTGGAATGCGGCGCTGTCCAATTCCCGCACGGGACAAAAAATTCTGTGATCCGCTGACGTTTGTCCCGAGTCTGCGTGTTTGTGTATGTAGTACTTCATGTTTGTGAAACGCACCTACGATACAGGAGGAATTGTGTGTGGTGAGACGTTTAATTAAGAAAATGAGCTTACAAGACAGCAGCGATTGGCATATCTTAGGGAGGCCGGTTCTTCTTGATAGGAGAAACATTCTCGAACCAAGCAACTAGTATCTACCTAAATTGACGTTTAATATGTTCATGTAATGATTGGTTTACGTGAAATAAAAACGAAACCAAGATAAAGTAAACTTTTGTAGAGAGGAAAATGCTTCAGGCATTCACCGTCACTGAATTATGATTGGAGTATGTCGGAGAAACTCACCTCATGAAGCCAATAAGATCCACACCGCCCACCTATTAAAAACCTCAGAATGCTATTCGACGAGCGTTTTGCAACGTGCCACAGATACCCCTACTAATATTAAAAACGCGAAAGTTTGTAAGTATGGATGGATGTTTGTTACTCTTTCACGTAAGAACTACATAATTATGGAAGTAGCTGACACCCTGGAAAAACACACAGGCTTTTTATCCCGAAAAAATATAGCGGGTAACACCGCGCGGCGCAGCCAGTGTCTCATAAATAAACTTGAGAGTCGGGGCTATTCATGTCCAACATAGGTGAGACTGTCACAATAGACTTATTCAGGTTAAGGCATCGTTCGCCTTTCAACGGATATTCTATTGAAACCAGATTTCTTTTATCGTTTACTTGACATACAAAGGAAATGGCAAAAGTTAATGTATTGTTTGTTTTGCAGACAGGAACAATTTCCGGAGTTTGGCTTGCTTTAGCTGTATATAGGTTACATACCTATGTATTTACTTGTACCAAAAGTCACTCTGCGGCCAAAATTTGACCGTTATTATGATAACAATTTTAGTCTTCTTCTCTTGGCAAAGGGGTTTAAAGTTTTTGCATGTCGTTTTAATAATAATAACAGCCTATAATATCCCACTGCAGGGCAAAGGTCTCTTCTCGTACAGAGAAGGATCGAGCATTGATGACCACGCTAGCTCACTGCGGGTTGAATCCAGGATTCCTGACGATATTTTACGTCACCGTTAGTGAGTAATGTCTTAGAATTTCTAAGTCATCTAAGTAAGAAGCACTGATAGCCGTTGGTCGTTCAAACCCCGGTACGCACCAATGTCTTTTCGAATTCATATGCGTATTATAAATTAATTATCAGTTGCTAAAAACGGTGAAGGAAATAATCGTGAAAAACCGGCACACCTGAGATATGTTTACACTCTAACACTAAGTTGTTCATCAACCGTACGATAAGAAGAAGTAAGACTTAGAGGCGGCTCATGTCAAGGCAGAATAAAGACTTTTATCACTTCATACTTGTCAAGCCCGTTGGTTTAGGATACTGCCTATCCGAATCCGCCTTTCTGTAGTAGGTTAGACACCTACATCTCTATTTTGCAAATACAAATATACCTAAGGCCCACCATCAGCAAATTATGTGGATTTTCACTTTACCAAACGGAATCCGTTTAAACCTAAACAAACAAGCGTTGAGTACCCGCTCATACCGTGTTCATTTTCGTGGCAAATTGAATTATACGGACCACAAAACTGTGTTAAAACGCATAGCATAGACATCGCATAGACTAGTGCAGGGGTCGCCAAATGGCGGACCGCGGGGCCGCAACCAATGAGTGAATTCAATTAAAAAATAAGTCGGCGGTCCGACTCATTTTTAAATTGAATTCACTCATTTTATACGCACGCGAGAATACAATAACTTGCACTACAGAGTACGTAATTTAATAAAAATATTTCCCCTGCATTATCTTTGTTGACGTAAATTTGAAAACGGCCGGGCTAACAAGCGAGAAAAAGTTTAAAAAATACCTTTATTTCCGTAATTACATACAGTTTACATATAGTTTTACATATAGCTTATAACTGTCCCACTGCAGGGCAAAGGCCTCTTGTCGTATAGAGGAAGATTGAGCGTTGATCACCACGCTAGCTCACTGCGGCTTGGCGATTTGAGATAATTTAATACAGGTTTTCACTTTTCTCAATTACATTTGTTTAATAAAAAACATCTATAAAATGTTGTGCGGGCCGCGATGGTCATTTCATTACTAATAACGAACTCCAAGCGAAACTAATTGGCGACCCCTGGACTAGTGATTTAGCGCGTGGTGTGGCTCACCGGCGAATACTGACCGGCCTGGGGGCCCAACTAATGGATCGGTGTCAGTCCGGCCCAGCTAATGAGGTCCAATTACCAACTAATTTAAGCATTACGTCATTAGGGCAACTGCTATTTTTTAATTATCTATAGAGGTGTTCTAAGTAAAAGACACCCGGGACGATAGGTTAGGGTCAAGCTCCGCGTATGACGGTTGCTCCAAGGTTGGGTGACCATCCGTACCTCGACCAGAACACAGACAGCAGAAGCAGTTAGAAACCCAAAAGTTTGACGAGCAAGCTTCTTAGAGGGTATCGTTTCCAGGACCAGGGTTGTGGAGGTGACACAGTCGCTCCAAGTTTATTACTGGTATCCACTAAGACTAAGTAGGTAAGATAGAGGCCAAAATAAGTTAAATAGGAAAAACTATGGAGATAAGTGACTGCCTCGTTGATATACGTACATACTGATGTACATGAGGTCCTGAGTTTGAATTCCGGGCCAGGCAGTGTTAAGCTGTCAAGTTGTTTTTAAGTAATTTTCAGTAGCAGCACAGTCTGGTTTATTAACTGGTTGATGGCAATACGCTCGCCCCCTATTACATTGGGACATTGGCAAATGTGGGTTTACTATTATCGATATACCTCTGCCTACCTTTTTGGGGAATACAGGCGAAATGTTATGTACGATGAGTCACTAGAGTGAATATTTTACTACTGAATGAATTATTATACTTTTTAAAGCTATCGTTTATAGAAGCGCCATCTAGTTCAAATCGATAAAACTACGAAGCATCAATGGTGGCTCAAAACAACACCAATTCTCAAAATTACTGACTTTTCTTACCTTATAACTGTTCCACAAGTGTTTATTGATTTATTCTTATATAAAACTGCCGATAGTACTGATATTATAGTTAAACACCTATTGTTAATAGTAACTGGTATAGACCTAACAACAATGTTACCTATCAATATAAAAATATCTTGTAATAAAGAAAGTCTAACTACACCAAAATAACAGTAATCTATGAAAGTAATTTATCATTTTATAACAAAGCACATATTGTCTATGGTAAGCACCGTCGACAAACGAGAAACGGGCTCTGTTTATTTATGGGGGTTCCCCAGATTCAAAGACAATATCAGCGACCTATTGTTGAACTGTATTGTAAGTTCACTGTTTGATTAATTGAGGTAATTGTACCAAGTTTCTATCAAACATACAATATCTTAAGAGTTTAAAAGTACTTAGTGATTTTATTGTTAAATCACAAAAGTATTCAAAAGGTAAGTAGGTCAATTTCTGTGTTAAAATTCGCTTTTTACTTTAACAATAACCTTATAATATTTTTTTACATAAAAGTATTTTTTAATAAGTCAAATGCATATAGAATTAAACATAGGTTTAATCTGGCTTGTGGTAAATACCTAAATGGTACTGGCAGGTGAGTAGTTCAATTATACCACCCTACATCAGTTCAAACAATAAATTGATATTTTTTTCAGTTCTTTTTAATCAACACACAGTACACCAAAGAGGTAAGGTTCTTATAACTATTGACTACATTATTTTTGTGTTACCTTGTCAGAGTACTATCAAATATAGGAATACAGGATAGATATACAGGATGCTTATGCTGTAGACTGTCTGCCATTGAATGTTCCCTGTAGCCATATCTGAGATTATGGATAACAAACAGACCAATGGACGAAAAAACTATACTTTCCAATGCATTTAGCAAAAGGCCATACTGATTTTACAAACAGACATAACATAAACATAAGATAACATCACACCTGTATTCCCTGAAGGGGTAGGCAGAGGTGCACATAATAATACACCCACATTTCGCCAGTTATGTTTTAGGTCCCAATTAATGTAATAGGGGGCAAGCCATCAACCGGGCACAAATTCAGACTTCTCACAAACAGACACTTCCAACTTTATCTGTGTATAGTCCATTTAGTGCTCAAGGCAGAGAAGGATGGCAGAGGGAAAGAGGCCCAGCAGTGGGTTATACTGGGCTAAAACAATGGAACTCTTATGAGCAATAATAACAATGAGATCTATTAACAAGTTTATTTACAGCTAGCCTACTCTACTCTAAATAATTTTACTGCTTTTTGAATAACGCTGTGCCCTTTGGCTTTAGTCTGTTGGCAATTATACTCTGTCTCTCTTGCTTCTTGGCAGCTTCCATATTTTGGTACCTCTCTTTAGCAAAATCAACTTCAGAACATAGTTCTACTATTCTGTTTGCCAACTCTCTCTGGCGTAGCATTCTTTTCTTTTGTTTTTGCTGAAACATAAAAGATATTAATCATAACAGGATCATAGTCTCTGGAAGAGTATACATAGGTGTAATGTTGTCTGTAACCCTTATTTAGATAGAGGCCTATGCTATTGCCATGCCACACTGAGTTTATTGACTTTGACAATGTTTTGCCAGTAATGGAAGACAAAATTGTAGTCTTTCACACATCGAAATAACTGATAATTTACTATAAATTAATTTTAATTCAATATATTGAAATTGTACTGGGTTGGTCATGTCTACCGCTAGACAATCAATAGGTCAAATGAACATCCCAATTAACGCCTCAATAAGGTAAGCATCAGGCAGAGTTAAAGGGAGACCTTTGCCCTGCAGCAGAGTTTAAATGTTTGGTGTGCATTGTAGATAGAAAATATCAAAGTAACACTACATTTTACACTTGGCACCAATAAATTTGGTCTTGTTTAGGTTTTTCTTAAGAAAAATCTCTATAATAATGATCACAGTAGCTAATATATAGGTAGGTTTGATCGAACCTTTATTAAATATAGCTAGTGTTCATTAAAGTTAAGAATAAACAAAATTACCAGAAGAGGCGTAGGTCGGCCATCTAAATAGGTGTAGTCTGGTCCGTCAGTAAGAATTCCTTCAGATGTACGGTTACGGGGCAAGTCGCGCTGCAGCCGCCAAGCTTTCATACTCAAAACTGAGCTACTGCTTATTGCACGACATATCACTGAAACAAATTCAATAGTAAGAACAACAATTACTATAACTTAAAATCGTTGAAACATTCTGACTCAAAAAAGTAAAGAAATTATGTACGTTTTGCTTGTGATAATTGTGCAACACTTTTGAGAATAAAACTCATTTTTATGTTTAGCAATCACAGATTGTAATAGAACAATATTCACAAATTATTTTGTTTTTATTAGAATGCAGCAACTCGGTATTTGTAGGTTATATTGCTATTTGATATTGACGTTTGATGATTTGACAGCCATATCCATCTGACAAGTGACAAGTTGACAATGACAACTTTTAACAAGAACTGCCAGTAAAATTAAATTCAATTAGTTCCTTGTACTTATTTATTTTGACCACACTTACTTTTATTATTTATTAATTACTATTTTATGATTTATTTCATAATACAAGATTTAAATTCTAAGCTGTGCAAAATGTTATCAAGCCATTATTTTTATAGCCAAAGAGAACTAACTAGTGTAACCCTACGTCATATGACGTCTAAAGCTATTGGTCAAAGTAGAATTCGACTAATTTCTAGACCAATGAAAATACAGACAAATTATTTTTGTCACCAATAGTACAGAGCATGTGATGAGTCATTTTTATTTTAAACTTCCCTTTATGATATACAGAAGAGAACAGTCAATATTCAATTGTGAGAGAAATTTGACATAAATTGTGCTTTCCAAGTTATTTTTGTCGATAAATATTGTGATATTCTAGCAAGTGTTTGTTTTTTTTGAGATATACAAGAAGCAGTAAATTCCTTCTTATACCAGGTATTGCTATTTGGCTTTATTTTCGTTTTACCAAAACAGATCGATGATTTGTTGCGACATACGTCGTCTAGTACTTTCTAGGTGTTTTTCCATTTTCCGACCCAAACCTGATCTATCTGATTATGTACGGCATAACTATCGAAGATAGTTATATGTACTCGAGAGAAATATTGGCGAAACATCTCTAATAAACATATGACAAGAGTAAAAACAAAACATTGGGATTGCACCACAGCTTTGGTTCTATTATTCATGTATCTGATTAATCAATATTATAAGCTATCGAAGCATATTTATAGGTATTCGGCTAAAACATGCGCAGCGCCGTTTTGTTTTAAAACAAATGAACCTATTATGATATCTGGCACTGTAATTGGTATAAGTAAATATAATTCTACTTGCTTTTTCCCTCTTCTACAACAAAAGTTAAATTACGTTTGCCTTGCCGAAGGTTATGCCTAATTATTCTGGTATTCATTTATATGATTGAACAGATAATGTTTACTGAAAAATCAACACTGGATATGAAATTATGTACTATGTGGCAACAAAACATACTTAATAATTT
The DNA here is from genome assembly GCA_946251915.1 of Abrostola triplasia. Classification (NCBI taxonomy): domain Eukaryota; kingdom Metazoa; phylum Arthropoda; class Insecta; order Lepidoptera; family Noctuidae; genus Abrostola; species Abrostola triplasia. The sequence goes on from OX276433.1 coordinate 10,913,644, forward strand.
CCAAACTAGCCTCAGAAACGTGCTATGTGGCTAATATGAATCATATTCTCAACTCAACAATTTATTAATCAAGTCACTGTATTTAACCTAAACCTAATCTGGACTTTGTAGGCCTCATTTAGAATACAAAATCCCAGTAAAACTCAGTATATAGACAAATAGGCAATGTGTTCCACTGTTCACACACACCAAGTGTCACACTGAGGTACTGGTTGATAATATGCACCTATGCCTAGATCTATAATAATTAAAAATGTTTATTTTCTCACTACAACACATAAGGACATAGGACAGAAATTAATAACATAGCTAAATCACTAGGCTGTACCTAGGATAGGCTATTTTTTATACTACACAGACCAATTAGAATCTGATGTGTGTATAAATTTAAGGTAAAACAATACATAAGCATAACATCATGCCTGTATTCACTGAAGGGGTAGGCAGGGTGCAGATAATATAGTAGGTACGTCAACATTTCACCAGTTTATTTTAGATTTCAATATAATATGGGGCAAGCCTATTGTTATTAACTAGACACATATCTATTTTAATTACTTAATGAAAAAACTAAGTAACACTTGCTGTCCCTAGGGTTAAACCCAGGACCTCTTGCTCATGCACCTGTCTAATACTCAACATACATAACATCACACCTGTATTCCCCACAAGGGTAGGTAATAGGTACCTGTCTAATACTATTGTTATAAAATACTGTACTAAGTATAAATGAATGCTTCTTTTTTTTTTTTTTTTAGTTAGCCTTATTAGTGTCCCGCTGCTGGGCAAAGGCCTCCCCATTATTTCTCCACAAAACCCTGTCCGCTTCTAATAACCAATATTGTATTGTTTCAGTTTGTCTGTGTGTAAGTGCTGAATCACTATCAAAACGGCTACCGAAAACCTTAACTCGAAAGAGCAACCAAATTACAACACAATGTGTATGTATAACATTTTATATTATTTCTAAATCTTGTTATTTCTTTCTGCAGCGGTGGACCATGTGGCAGAATCCAGGGGTTTATCCCGGAGGTCAATACTTAACTATTATTCACAATCGATTTTATGATAAAAGATTTAGTTGTTATGGGGTTTTATAGGAAATGTTTATCAAATAGTGGAACTAACAATACTCATTGGCGTAACATTCAAATCGCTCCTTACACTGTTTATTTGAAATGTATTTACACGCTAACATATATTGGCACGAGTTAGCACCATATTACTGTATTATTATAATTTTATTTTAGATATTATTCTTGTAATGCATGAGATAAAATTGGCAAATTGATTACTTTATCTTAAATTCTTCAAAAGGAGGTCAAATGCCTTATTACTATCAATTATATCCTACCATAAACAAAAAAAAATACCTAAATTGAGTCTAAGAAGTAAGATACAATTCATTTCTAGGAATTTGAATGTGGAATTACAAACATTGGCAAAGGAAATCTAATAAACAAACTAGCTGTAAAGTTTGGTACACAATTTGATGGACAGTATTGTTCAATGTTATCAGTAAACAAAAAAGGTCTTTTATCATTTAATGGATGAAATATGTCGCATTACACCCAGCACTAGCACAAACTATATGATATCTATACTGTATCCAACTTCCTATTAAATTAGATAAATAATTTTCATAAATGTTCAGCCCTCTTACCAGGAACTGTTAAAGCAGGATAGTTTAGGTTGTGGAAGCGAGATGACGCATTACACTGCATGTAGCGGCGTCCCGCTTCCACATCTTAAATTGTCTCGTTTTAAAAGTTCATGGTAAAGGGCTGCAAGGCAAGCTCACAGTAAACCCAAACTTCATCTAGACCCTGTTAGTTAATTGTTAGGCTTATGTACATAACCCAAAAACCTTAAAATTATCGACCAAGACATGTCAATAGTACGTTTGTATGTCCGCGATTTCTCAAAAACTACTGATCTGATTTTGATACGACTTTTTTCTTTTAATAATTTAAATGCAATCTTGCATAATGAAGCAATACACATTCACCTATATTGCCAATGCACTGAACGACACATGCACTTAAATACACATCATAAAGCATTGTGTACATGAATTCTCATTAATGACCAACAATTCTACATTTAGAATCCTTTCCTAAAGCCATTTAAATAAGGGTTGGCTGTTAGCATTATAAAAACAATTTCATTCTAAACATCCATAGATAATTTCTTTTCCTCCTTAGTTTTCGATTTTGCACTACCTTGGCTTTTTGCTGATTTGTCTGTCTATATGTTTGTATGTCTATCTAGAGTTAATGTTATATGTACCTACCTGCCTATGTCACCATGCTAATATTATAAATGTGAATGTAACTCTGCCTGTTTCTGTCTGTCTGTTACGACTCTGTGACTACTAAACTGCTGGAGGGATTTTGTTCAAATTTGGCATGTAGAAAGCGAAGCCGCGGGCAAAAGCGAATCTAATATGTCAATTGTCAAGTATGTTCTGAGACCCGTCATAGGCGCATGTAGGAAACTGAACTATTACTTTAAGTTTTTATATAATTTATTTACAGTTTATTCAACCGAATTTTATGTCTATACTGTTCACACGATTAGAATTATTTTTTTTAACTTCGCCCCACAATCGGAATCTTGTCAAACACACCCACGATCTAGGGGTGCGTTTTACAATCATTAAACTATGCACGAACACCCAGTTCTGGGATCTGCGGATCACTCAAATTTTTGTCCCGTACGGGAATCCCGCCACCCTTAGCGCAGTAGTCCTATCACTTAGCCACTGCGCAAATCAAGTCGTCATTAATAGCAAATACACATTTCAAATACCAACTGTTTAGTCGCTATCATTTCCTTATTTCTAATCCAATAGATGTCAAAATCCTTTGAACGAACTGCAAATAAGAATCTCTTTAATTTCTAATGCTATTTCGAATGGAATATAGTCCGTATACCTTTAATAAATTAAGCTATTTCTAGTAAAAAACGTCGTAAAGTGATATAATGTATGTGTGTTGATTGTCTATTAACAAATGCCTCTCAATCTGATAAAATACAGGACCTTATTTTTATCAGTTACCGCCATAACTGATGAACGTGACTAATAAAACAATGACTTATTATCTCAAGAAATCACTTACTTACGTTTACTGAAGATTCTAGAATGTTGTCAACTAGATAGTACATATCCTACTATCCTACTAATATTATAAATGTGAAAGTTTGTGAGTATGGATGTGTGGATGTTTGTTACTCTTTCACGCATAAACGGCTGGACCGATTTGGTTGAAATTTGGTATGTAGATAGGTTATACCCTGGATTAACATATAGGCTACTTTTTATCCCGAAAAAATGTCGCGGGTAACACCGCGGGGCGCAGCTAGTTATACATATACCTATGAACATGGACAAAATTATACATTTCTTCGCTACAGACGTGTCTCAGTTCCAATGATAGATTCGTGACCGGTCTATTTTTTAAACGACTGCCCAAAATATGGAGTGTAAGGTTTCCAGGGTTCATAGATGTATGTGAGTTTCTTTATTCCACTTAACTTCTGAATGCCTGAACCGATTTTGAAATATGAAGTGTCGTTACAATCCTTACACCATCGCGAGTAACATAGGGTATAAAAAAAGTTCCACCGCAATCGGGGGTCCGTTCTGTGGAACACTGTCTTATCTAAGGGGTCCCTCGACTGCGAAGGAACTTGAATTTTACTTGTTATATGGCAGTCGTGTTTTTTATTCATCATTATCATCAGCCGGAAGACGTCCACTGTTGAACTAAGGCCTCCCCCTTAGAACGCTACAATGAACGACAGCTTGCCAATTCCATCCACCGGTTGCCCGCAATTCTGACGATATCGTCGGTCCATCTGGTGGGAGGCCTGCCAACGCTGCGTCTTCCGGTTCGTGGTCGCCACTCGAGAATCTTCCTTCCGCAGCGGTTATCGGTTCTTCGAGCGAGTTTTTTATTTATCAATTATTTTTTTATTTATTATTTAACGGCTCCTAAACTTTAAAACGAATTTTGACTTTTCGTCGGTGTCCAAATAGCTTTACTTTCCGAGTCGCGTTTAATGGCTTTTTGTTTATAAAAAACCTTTGAAAAGTTTGGTTAAGAGACACAAAATGTCTCTAAAACTTTTAATTATGGTCGCCATGAGTACCACGCTCTGTAGATAGAATTAAGATTTTCATTAATAAGCACTGAAGAGGTAAAAACAAATGGGTCACTGACTTCTACGGCTTCTAAGTTCTACGGGACTTGCTATGGCTGCCTAGTACCCAATAGAAACTTTAAAAACAATTTTAAGACTTGTACAATATTTACTGAAAATATCAGAAGTTGAAATTAACCTGAATTCCTATTTCTTACCGTGTAGAATTACGTTGCGTCTTCCGGTTCGTGGTCGCCACTCGAGAACCTTGGCAATATACGCAAGTAAGCCTACTTGGCTTGCGTTATTAGGATCTTAAATAGGCAATGTTAATCAATAGTACTATCTTTTTATTAGTCTATGTACTATTATTGTCTTGAATACCGAACCTTCAACCGTTTTCACATGAGAACGTCAATGTCAGTTACGTAATCATTGTTTAGCTTTGTTTGTGTGAAGTTGTCATAAACCTCATAATGGTGGTTCGTGTAATATTAACGACAAGTCCCAATCAAATCTCTTAAAATATTGACATTTACTTAAAAAAAATACGCTCTCCGCCCTACTAAATAAAATATGTCTGAACCAACTGGTTTCTGACTCAGCTGGCTTAGCACTACGTAAGAAACATTATGTGCAATATTGCGTAAACACAGGTTCTCTCCCTATTCCCTCACTCTCATAGTCCGACACTGTATGTATCAATAAACCACCAATACTGCGATCCCCAAGCCGCTTGCCAAGCGTGGAGATTATTGCAATCCCCTCGCCCTTTAAGAGGGAAGCATTTGTTCAACAGTGGACGTCTTCCGGCTGATGATGAATTGGCCTGGTAAACTCTGCTGATTTATACTTACCTGGACTATGTGGATGTCTGGGCTTTACACTTTATGTTATAAGGGCCAGATTCCTCACAATACCCATGAAGGGCCATCACGTCTTAATATCAACCGTCATACGTATAATTATTTTTGCAAGTTTTCGACAATCTGCCTATGCAATAAATTTTCGCTTATCTGCGTCGTAAAGCGTTACATTTGGCGTTCAACGATAATATGTGTATAGCACCCATACTCTAAAACAATACGTTGTAAAACTTGATTATCTTCATTATGCACCTAAAATTTCGTCAATACACCATGATACGGCGTGAATATACATTCCTAATTACCTACCAACAATGAGAAAACAATTACTCGGAACCTGGTAATTATCTTTAGACCACAATACATTTTTTTTTCATATCCTTCATGGCCCATCTCCATTCAAAATTGAGTCGGCAAGTTCATTTGGCAACGTAAAAGAGAAGGACACGAGTCAAATATAAGCATTTTGAGTATAAGGTATTTAATAAATGAACCAGTAACTTGTATTCCGGGGAAGTCCCATTAAAACGCACTGGTATACAAAATATAACAGTGAAAAGAATAAATTGAAACACAAAGTTAGCCTTTAGTAGGGGAAGTACCCGTGAAACGCACGCATGTAGTGATTAATGAGAAAAGGGGTCATGACATCGAAAGCAGCTACGAATTAAAGGTTTTGAAACTGTCTCGGTCTGTCCGTGTCTTTGTTTTTGCTATAAAGACTATTGGCAAATGTCTCCGAGCACATTTTTAAACTGCATAAGTACATACATACATTATGTTGATACGTCAGTGAAAGTGACTTTCTATATTTACGAATAAAGTAGAAAGTACATTTTTTTCTGCATGTTTTTGTACGTATAGTTTTTATTCTGATCTCATTGACATGTGACATGAGTGTCCAGTGTGACCAAGTATGAAATTTAAGCCGAAAGTATAATTGTTAATCTAATTAGCGCAGTAGCTAAGTGCTTGGCTTTCGCCGCCAGTGATCGAAAGTACGATACCCGAACAGTTCAGTCTTAATAATGTTTTTTACTTCGATTATATTTTTAAACATAACATAACATCACGCCTGTATTCCCCGAAGGGGTAGGCTAAGGTGCACATATAGTACACCCAGATTTAGCTAGTTCTTTAGGTCCTAATGGGGACAAGCCTATTGCCATCAACCGGGAACAAATCCAGACTCTCAGTTACACTTTGCCCGACCCGGGATTTGAACTCAGGACCTCGTACTCAGCAGTCGCGCTTAGCAACCACTAGACCAACGAGGCAGTCCAAAATCATATTTTTATACTCTACGTAAATCGCGTGCAAAAACTTACTGATATGTGGAGCAAGACGATTTATAAACAATCGCCATTCAAAAAAAGGTAGATAGATACATAGACACTGTTCACTCTTAAAAATTAAAAGTGACCTTCCATTCATGACCGGTAGCTTCAATAATAGAGATAATCTCATTAACTATACTTACAAGAATACATGTGGAATTACACACACACAAACGTACGTCCGCAGTGCAATTGTATTTCGGATGTGTGTGTGTAAATATGATCATTCTTCACACACACCCGTGAATATTTGTTGTGTAATCTAGAAATAGGTGTATGAAAACACGCAATAGCACACATGCAAGGCATTCCATGCATGCTTACAGAGTTGGTGTGGGCCTGTGTTTAATGTTTATGAACAAGTCGACACACACTTATACATTATTCTTGTGTTTGTGTGTGGGTGTTTCGCACACATGTCTACACTAAATTAGTAGTATTAATCATGTATCGCGTATGTTGGGATTCCCCAACCGGTTTCTTTTTCCTTATTCCTCTTTATGACTACGAAATAGATGATGAAATTCTGTTGGCATACTCTTTGACCACTATCGAAATTTATTGCGCGCCAAGATACACAGACTACTGAAATACCCTATTATTATAGTTTAAATCCAGAGTGAGTAAGTTAACCTCATTATAAAGTTCACGCAGGGGTGGAAATTCTACCGGAATTGTAATATAAATTATGTTTTAACCCCCGACGCAAAAAGGGGGGTGTTTTAGGTTTGACGTGTCTGTCTGTGTATCTGTCTGTAGCATCGTATCTCATAAACGAATGGACTAATTATGATGCTTTTTTTTTACACGCTTTATATTAGCTTCACTTGTATGTATGTATGTTTGTTTGTATGTTTGTAACCGACTTCTTTGGGCGCGATTTTGACCCACTTTAAACGGCTAGATTTCGTTCAAACTTTGTAGATTTATCGAGGACCGATGACAATACACTAATTTGATAAAATTATTTAATAATATAATTAATAAAAAGTATTAATTAATAAAAATAGCATAATTACAGCCCGCAACACAAACGCCCTCTGCTAAGCCGCTAGTCGCTACGGTAAAGTTCCGTGGTAGCTAAGCGTCGCGCGCGTGTCCCGACTCCAACGCCCTCTGCTAAGCCGCTAGTCGCTACGGTAAAGTTCCGTGGTAGCTAAGCGTCGCGCGCGTGTCCCGACTCCAACGCCCTCTGCTAAGCCGCTAGTCGCTACGGTAAAGTTCCGTGGTAGCTAAGCGTCGCGCGCGTGTCCCGACTCCAACGCCCTCTGCTAAGCCGCTAGTCGCTACGGTAAAGTTCCGTGGTAGCTAACCGTCGCGGGCGCCGAGACCGGCTCGCGTTAAGGTAAAGCTCCGTGGTAGCTAACCATCTTAATAAAAAATAGAAAATAAATAATAGTTTAAAAAAACTAAAAAACACGCTTTTTATCGAAAACCGAACTAAAAAATAGAAAATAAGTTTTAATCAATTTAAATTAAGAATAGTGTTAAAAATTTCAATAAATATAAATTAATAATAGTGTGAATAAAAACAAAAAATATTTTATTTAAAAAAGCGTGGGGTGCATGGTGTCAATAGTTATAAATATTTTATTGACAGATACGAGTAGAGTGATTATCACTTTGATAATATCTTAAAAAGCACCCCACGCTTTTTTTAAATAAAATATTTTTTGTTTTTATTCACACTATTATTAATTTATATTTATTGAAATTTTTAACACTATTCTTAATTTAAATTGATTAAAACTTATTTTCTATTTTTTAGTTCGGTTTTCGATAAAAAGCGTGTTTTTTAGTTTTTTTAAACTATTATTTATTATTTAAAAGCTGACGTGATCGAGATGGTTCTTAGATATAATTTATTTTGTGTCGCGGGTTACGTTTAAACTTTAAACCAGAACGGATATGAAATAAATACTTCTCGTATTCATATATTTTTTATGTTTATTACGTTTTAACTTCATACTGAATACTATTTCTTACTTAAAATAACTTTAAATTTTACTCTCCAAGAGTGTCATGACTCATGACTCTTCTAGAAACACATTCTCAAGACTGTAGTCTATAATACGTCATACCCACGTATTATTATTTTCAATGTAGCGTTTATTACAAGTATTGTTCACATATTGCCTGATAAGATTCAGCGATAGATTGCGATCATCTACATACGTAAATCGACAAAACTTTAAGATTTTGAAATAAATAGAAATGATTACACAAGTAATGTAGATTGTCTGATAAACTAAAGAAATTCCTTTTAGTTTGTTTCTCTTTCTATATAAATTCAATGTTAACCCTTTCCCACCTATGGGGCATAGCTATTGTTTTACTATTGTGTCTGCTTCACGCATAGTCAGTGTTAAAATCAGGGACTGAAAACGTAACTCAAAATATTGTAAGTTCGGATAACGTTATTTAGTATTGTTCCAGGAAGTTAACAACTCGCCCCCTATTACATTGGGACCTAAAACATAACTGGCGAAATGTGGGTGTACTATATGTGCACCTCTGCTTACCCCTTCGGGAAATACAGGCGTGATGTTATGTTACTTAATAACGTTATCCGAACAACGAGAACGATATTTAGAGTAACATTTCAAGTATCTAGTTAAAATCCCCTGTTTTGTACGCTCCTGCATCCTTATTTATTACCCCGTATGACTAATAATGTTGGAGATAAGTCGCTCTGGGGTTAATAGATTGGTTTTAGTCGTTGCGGGATTACCAGGCAAAAAAAAGTGGTAATATAAGTTCCACTCAACCGTTGTGATGTTTCCACAATTTGAGTCACGCAGGTGGTCATATCTTCACAGTTTTCGCCTCGTATTGATATCATGTGACGCAATAACGAAATCTTTCTCGAAAAACCTGAGTCGACAGAGACTTGAGTTTATCCTACAACTCTCTCGAAGTAACACCAGAGTTACTTTCTTACCCAAGAGGCTCGCTTGTACTTACGACCTTATATGTATATAATCATCGTCCAATAGCACGTACGTAAAGTGAGACAGCTTAAAAGTTCATCAAAATGTCATTAAACCTAGTATTTACATTGAGTCATAACTTGATAGTAGATCGATGACTAAGGTAGTGTTTGTTCTAAATGAATATCACACGACATAACTGAACGATAACGTATAGAAATGTAAAGCATACATTACAGTTCTTGGAAAGCCATTGCTGACGCCCAGCGTCTAAGGGGGAGGCCTTTGTTCAACAGTGGACGTCTTCCGGCAGACGATGGTGATACTCACTTCATAACACACTGTATATATTAATAATTAATTACATAAAAATGATTACACTGCACATAATGAATTAGACATTTGAGCGAAAAAATCTACATTTTTCTTTTATCTGAAACCATACTAATTTTATAAATATGAAAGTAACTCGGTATGTCTATCTGTTCTTCACGACTACTACAGTAAACCGCTGGACGGATTTTGATGAAATTTGGCATGTACAAAGTTTAAGACCGGAGAAAGGACATAGGCTACGTAACACGGGTGAAGCCGCGGGTAAAAGCTAGTTGTAATATAAAAAGTAAAATCTCACTCCTAGCACATGTATTCGTATTAATAATTTTGCAAGTCATAAAAGCAAAATAAACAGCAGTGGCCTTCAAACCTCTTGGCTTTTATTCAAACTCACGATCGATATTATGAGACGCCATGCTTAATGAGTTGAGTGAAACTAGGTGAATGGTTTGACAATACCGACGTAGAACCACTTGATAGAATCAGTGGCTAAGTGATGGGACTTTAGACCAATAGATTGTGGGTTCGATTCACACAAATCTCCACGATACAAAAAGTTGTAAAGCACTTGCTGTGTCTTTATAATATTGTACTTCGCGATAACATTAACTAAGTAATGTGTACTAAATATGTATACGGTCGTGTGTGTAGTTCGTAAATATTGTTTCTTTCTTGGAATGTAGAATAGAAAAGAATAGATATATTTATTTGCATTGAATGTAGGTACAATAATAACGTGTTACACTTATGTACGTGTACTGTGTTTTGTAACCAGAAAACAGATGTTATGGAACGAACGAACGGTTTTTTTTATTAGCCAAAGAGTAAAAGTATATCAAAAAAGGTCTGGAAGTGACGTCATAAAAATTATCAGTGTTTACATTGCAGACATGCGCAAAGGTGTCGCCAGTCAAATATAACGCACAAGTCTAATAAAATAAACAATGGTGCTATTGAATATCTTGATGAGCGGACGGTGTCGTGTGCGTTATATTAATTCGCATAGGCATCAAACTTCAATAGGATACTATTATTATCCCAGTAAAGTTACGTTTGAGCCTGTTAGGAAATTTCTAACGGTCATTCATGTTTGTGAAGTGCTGGTGCTATGACAAAAGCTAGTGGTGTGTTGCTTTTTTAAATACGTTTCTGTGTCTTTTAGTTTTGTGTATTAATCTATGATTGTATGTTAGCTTCTAAGTCTCTTTGTGAACTCTCGCTTGCTTTCCAGTCCTTACTTAGGGCCGATTGTTTCACAGAATAACGTTATGTATTAACGTACGTAAAACATGAAACGTTGTTTCTTGTCTTATAAAACCTCGTTTGTCTAGTGATTGCTAAGCGCGACTGCTGAGCATGAGGTCCTGGGTTTGAATCTCGGGTCGGGCAAAGTGTTACTGGGTTTTTCCTTTACGTAATTCTCTGTAGCGGCATGGAGTCTATAGTGTGGATTGTGGGGTCTCTGAGCCTATGTCCTTTTGCTAATTCTCGGAAATTCGCACACAGTAGGCTAGCATGCGAAAAAATGCTTGATGTGATTTTCTTCTTATCGTACGGTTGATAAACAACCTGGTGTCAGAGTTTAAGCCCGCCTGTTAGCCTCTAACATGGTTGAAAATCACATGCCGTTGAAAAATCTCTCAGGTGTGCCGGTTTCCTCACGGTGTTTTCCTTCACCGTTTATAGCGACTGATAACTTGATGTGTTAATGGCAGTCTTATTGTCCTATTAGGTTTTGGGCATAGTCAGGAAAGTAACAGGGACTACTGGCTAAAGGTTTGGTTAGGTTGAGTTCTTGCCCAAAGAATATTTCTCAACAAAATACAAGAAGGAGGTTTTATCAGTTTTTGCGAGTGTTCTTTTACTATTGCCAGATTGTCGATAAAATGAATATCAAATTGACTGTTATTCGAATCAAAATATTTTTTCTTATTTTTTTAATTATTTTTTTATTGCCTCAAAGAGGTTGCATATAGGTATGTTTAAATATACATACATACAGTATCAGGTAGACTCAGATAATATCTCAATCCATTTGATTGGTGATTTTATCATTTTATTGATGACTGTTAATGTCAAGGTGAAGTAAAAATAGTATTGTCCGCGAGTATTTGGTTTCTTAGTTACCAAGTATAGACTTTATGGGTAATATATATAGAACTACAATATTGATATCGAATTATGAGAATTTTTATATACTGTCTCGTTGGTCTAGTTATAGGTCCTTAGCTAGCTTATAGGTCCCGATGTAAGGGGGCGAGCCTATTGCCATCAACCGGGCACAAATCCTGACTCCGTACTGAAAACTTACTTGATGAAAAAGCTGCATAGCACTTTTCCCGACCCGGGGTTCGACCCTGGACTGTTATCACCAGTCGCGCTGAGAGACCACTAGGCCAACGAGATAGTCTTGCAATATACTGTATATTATAATTATTATGCTATATTGTGTTAAGCTCTACCGCATATTAGAAAATGTGATTTACAAAGTTTCGCAAAATGATAACGGTACAGTCAGCGCCAAATATTGGCTTAACTTAGAAATACAAATACATAAAATATTTATGATTTTTTTATACAAAATTTGATAGATCTGTTGACTACAATACAAGAAACTAGTTTGTTTATAATTAAATTGTAAATAGTTTTAAAATATAATTCACCTGTTTTGAACATAAACTTTGAACGTGAACATAATAATTAATATTAAATTTTAAAAAAAATAGTAACATATATGTCAAAAATCAGAAGGTCGGTTATTTTTTAAAAAGCGCAGTACCGTTGACCTCATCAGGCCATCGGTTCTGTTTTAGCTATATTTAAACCTAGTATTTGTTAAGAGGTGGCCATAATTTTAGCTAGGTTATCAAATTACTGAATATTAAACTTCTAATCAACAAAGCAAGTAAAACATCATAATATGAACACACAATAATTTATTTATTAAGAATAACCAACTCTACTTACAATGTTTTCACGCCAAAATCTGTCGCACAAGAGAGCTCGAGCACTCACAACCCTCTGTTATATAGTGTCCGTTCGCCCCACCAACGGCAAACGTCACTAATGTCAATCACAATACAGTATGACGTAACAATCATTAGTTTTAACAGTTTTGAGCGTTACTATTTAAATGACAATGTCTAAAAGCTAGTAATTATTTATTAAAGTTGTTTAAGCTTTGTTTTATCAAGATTCAGTAAATTTGTATCAAAATAACGACTAAAAGATTATAGATTATTTGTTTACATAAATTGAACATATTCGAGAACTTAATATCATCTTAAATCAATTTAAAGTGATAATTAGAGTAATTATTAGACTGTTAGTAAGTCAAGTTATCTGACGGTATTAATAAATCAAAATAATCACAATAATAAATAAAACCGCGGCGACACGGCCATACTGATGCGCGACGCGTGCCCTGCGTCGCTTCTGGTTTCTCCTGTAATAAGGAAATGAAATATTGTCAGGCTATGTACTTCCACAGTACGCATAACCAACTATGTTTACAAATCTAGATTCTGTGGATACTGCGTGACAGCAGATAACTGCTGATTCCACACGACAACAGTAACAATATTTCGGAATAACTTTTCAGTGGCTTATTGGACGCCTCCACGCGCCAACAGCATCTTTTAGTGTGCAATAAATAGCATCTTTTTAATGTGCAATAGCATCTTTTAGTGTGCAATAAATAGCATCTTTTTAATGTGCAATAGCATCTTTTAGTGTGCAATAAATAGCATCTTTTTAATGTGCAATAGCATCTTTTAGTGTGCAATAAATAGCATCTTTTTAATGTGCAACAGCATTTTTCAACAACATCTTTTTGTTTTGTGTACGCAACGTGTACAGCAATCAAAACTAACATAACGAATTCATTATAGAAGTTGCTCACCGTTAGTATGTCATCGTTCTTCTGTGGGCAGTAGTGCATCCGGTCTGGTCGGCCGTTGCGAGATAGCCATAACACCAGAAGGTCCGGCTTGTTGATCATCTGGAGGCGACACGGCTGCCTGCATGCACTCTCCAGGTTGTGGGGCCCGTCGTAGTTGATCATGGGCCACCTTGCGTGGTCGCCCATGATGTCCTATTACCTTTTTTACCAGGTAACGGTCGTTATCAAGTACCCTGTAAACTTCGTAAGGAGCACTAAATTTAAGGTCTAGGGAAGTCTGGTTTCTGGGATTATTCTTTATCAGAACAAAATCGCCTCTTTGAAAACGGTGAATTCGAGCTTTTCCTTTATCAAATCTGGCCTTATCCTTGGCAGAGATTTGTGTCATTTTTTGTTGTACATGACGTTCCAAAACTTCCATGTCAACCAAGGCATTGTCCAGGTTGACCAAGTTTAACAACTCTGGTGGAACACAGTTTTGACGTCGAGTTAATAGTGTGAGTGGCGCTGCACCTGTGGTGCTGTGAACGGTACAGTTGAGGGCAAGTTGGAGGCTTTCCAATGCAGTGTGCCATTCGGGCGTCTCGTAATTTTTGATCATTACGAGAGCATTTTTCAGTGTTGCCATTACCCGCTCCACTTGTCCATTAGCTCTGCTAACGCCCGGTGCTATACAATGTAACTCTATGTTGAACGTATCGCAGTAATTTTTGTACTCACCAAGAAATTCTCGACCGCCGTCGACGATGATTTGCCTTGGTGCTCCAAACAAGTGAATGACTTGTTTCAAACTTGCCAGGGTACTGTGCTGGCTTTTGTCGTTGGTGTAGCGTAACAATACATACTTTGTGAAGGCATCCACTGTAACCACGACGTACTCCTGTTCGTTAGGGGTGCCCAGCTTACCTGTGATATCCATATGTATCACTTCAAATGGAACGAGTGGTTTGGCAATAGGGTGCAGTTGTACCTGCGTGGCTCCGGATGTCTGCTTTGATGTTCGACACACGATACAATTGTTGACGAAACTTCGTACGGTGGTGCTCATTTTGTCAAAATGGTAAGTCTCCCTTATTTTATGAAGTGTCTTCTCCCAGCCTGGGTGCTTGAGAGCATTATGGAAGGTGTTGATCAGACTCCACTGAAATGACTGTGGTACGACAATTAGTTTTTGTAATCCTAGGATAGTGTCTTGCCTCTCGAATTTAAGAACGCCATTTTCAAGGTGGTATCCAGGGACGTTTTCTCCGTTATGCAGGGCATCTATGATGGGTCGTAAGTGACTGTCGCGTCTTTGCTCAATATTTACCCAATCTAGGTTACGAGTCAAGACGTTCACAGTCAGGGGATCCGGATTCCTGCTTAGGTAGTCCGCGTGTTGCATCCGCTCGCCTTTCCTGTATTCTATTTCAAATTCAAAGTTTTGTAGGAATGCCCACCATCTATGAATACGAGGTAACAAGTCTTTTTTATGTTTAGAGGCTTTAAGAGCATTGCAGTCAGTTATAACCTTGAATGAACGGCCATATAGAAAATGTCGGAAATGCTTCACTGCTCGAACTACAG
The DNA here is from genome assembly GCA_946251915.1 of Abrostola triplasia. Classification (NCBI taxonomy): domain Eukaryota; kingdom Metazoa; phylum Arthropoda; class Insecta; order Lepidoptera; family Noctuidae; genus Abrostola; species Abrostola triplasia. The sequence goes on from OX276433.1 coordinate 10,928,726, forward strand.
CCAGGGTCTCGAGTTCGTAGGAGTGATACCTACTTTCTATGTCTGTTGTACGCATGCTAAAGTAGGCTACTACGTGCTGTCGTCCATTGATGATTTGTGAGAGTATCGCTCCAAAGCCAAGACTACTGGCATCGGTAAACAATTCAGTAGGCTTCCCCTCTTGGAATATTGTCAAGACAGGTGCGGATGTTAGATGATAAATGATCTTTTGACGTGCCTCTTCGTGAATATGAGTCCATTGCCAACTAACACCTTGTTTGGTTAGTTCATAAAGGGGAGACATAGTTCGCGCGAAGTCCGGTATAAATCGGCGAAAGTATCCCGCGAGACCATTAAATTGACGTATTTGTTTAACATTAGTTGGCACTGGAGCCTTTAGCAAAGCCTCGACCTTTTTAGGGCTAGGGCGTACCTGACCGTTTTCGACCACATTACCTAGATATTCGATAGACTTTTTGAAGAACAGACACTTGTCAATGTTCACTGAAAAGCCCGATTCGCGCAATGCTACAAAGATTCGCTCTAGGTACTTAAGACCCGATGAAAAATCTCTGCATTTACTGATGACGTCATCTATGTACACCTGGGCTACGCTATCATTATTTACTTTATCTGCACTACCTGGGCTTAAGAGGGGACCTAGTGCGCGATTGATGCATCTTTGATATACTGAGGGCGCATTACACAATCCAAATGGCATTGTTTTGTACTCGAATAAACCATCCGGGGTGACAAAGGCGGTCTTTTCTATGGAATCGGGAGCAACGGGAATCTGGTGGAAGCCAGAAGCCATATCTAATGTAGTGTAATACTGACCACCAGCCAACTGATCTATTTGGTCACCAATTAAAGGAAGAGGATAGTGATCGCGGACAGTATTTGAATTTAATTCACGGTAGTCGACACACATGCGGTCGTCACCATTCTTCTTTTTTACTAAAATGATAGGGCTAGAATATGGGGATTTACTCTCTTGCACAATGTCATTCTCTATTAATTCTTTAATAATCTTCTTAACTTTCTCTCGCTCAATTGGACTTAACCTGTAGGGTCTTCGTTCTACGAATTTGTTGGGATTTTTCAAGCGAATCTCTAACTGCCCTGTATTGACGCGCGTTTTTGAAAAGCCGCGGGTGAAAATGCTAGAATATTTATCAAGTAAAGACAATAATTGGTTAATCTCGGTTTCGTTAATTAAATCGTGCTTTATATTTTGAAATAAAGCGGCGTTCGATTGAATATGCATGACGCGTGGCTGAGAACACAAGGTCGCGCTGTGTTGAGTTACAATTACGGTTAAGCCGGTTTCATGTAAAATATTCGCGCCTATTAGTACATCGGATGTCATTTCATAGTCAGGTAGGATATAAAATTCAATCTCGACGTTTATATTGTCAATAACACATACTGTTGTCAACAAGGCAGTCGAGACAATAGGGAACGGACCTATTCCACGTAAATAATTTACTACTCGTTGTCGTCTACCCGGTAGCTTGTTTGCGGTGGATTCGCGCATTACGGAACATTCAGCGCCACTATCAAACACTGTATCAATAATTATATCTCCTACCCGCATACGCATAGTATTTAAAGTACGTCTACTCTTCACAACAGAATTCACATTAGAAGCTATTTGTTTTTCTCGTCGGTAACAAGTTTCAAAAGTATGACCTGGTTTAGAACAAAATGAGCAAAATCTAGTGTCACCATGTTTAGATAACGACGTTTCCGGCGCACTAATAGGAGTTTTGCCATCGTTAGTTTGCGCATTAATTTTATCACGACAGTCACGGGAAATGTGGCCCGGTTTCTTACAAACGTTACAATAGGGAGGGTTCCGATTATCAACAGAAAACTTTGAACGTTTAGGAGGTGGTTGGTGGGCATTTTGTTGGTGAGGGCGCTTTACACGAATAGAGGAGGCTACAGAAATTAATTCTGGCACGGAGGTGGCTCTGGCATTCATCAATTCAATCCGAAGGCGTTCGTCATTGACAGTCCCTATCACTGCCTCCACTGCATCATTATCATCAAGCTTATCTCTAGTGACCCGTCTCCACAAAATCCACGATTGCGACAAGAACTCGGCAATGTCCCTACTAGAGTCATAGCTGTGTTCTCTAAACCTGAGCACATCCCTAGAATAACGGCTCTCTGGTTCGAATGTGGTGATAATGTTTTGACGCAACTCGTCCCACGTGGACGTTGTGACAAGCCAGTTATCAGCCCACATCTTAGCCCGTCCTTTAAGTAAGCTAGTCACTTTCATACGAATATCGTAATCGCTGAGTTCGTAAGTAGTCTTAGCCGAAGAAATATGGTTACACCATTCGCGGACCCCAACGTTACCGTCTGGGTCGTAGGAGGGCAGAAACACATCGGTGATTTTGACCTTGTCACGTTGTTTTAGTAGCTTTTCACTCATATTCTGCATCATGTTGATCATGTGCAAATAAAATTCAGTAGGTACGTTACCGCCCTGTTGTATTGGTGCGTTGAAAGCCGAGGTAGACTGTCCAGCTGCCTCGGCATCTGGTCCGGGTACGGTGCGCGGCGGCACCGGCTGACTCTGCGCCGTTGATTCGGTTTGGTCTTGGGCATCCATTGCAGTATCTTACAGTAGCTTTTAACGCAGGTATGCAAAGCTGCAGAATAAAATAAAACGGACAGAAAACGATAATAAAAATAAAAATGTAGGTTATCCCACTTCTGATGTCAAAAATCAGAAGGTCGGTTATTTTTTAAAAAGCGCAGTACCGCTGACCTCATCAGGCCATCGGTTCTGTTTTAGCTATATTTAAACCTAGTATTTGTTAAGAGGTGGCCATAATTTTAGCTAGGTTATCAAATTACTGAATATTAAACTTCTAATCAACAAAGCAAGTAAAACATCATAATATGAACACACAATAATTTATTTATTAAGAATAACCAACTCTACTTACAATGTTTTCACGCCAAAATCTGTCGCACAAGAGAGCTCGAGCACTCACAACCCTCTGTTATATAGTGTCCGTTCGCCCCACCAACGGCAAACGTCACTAATGTCAATCACAATACAGTATGACGTAACAATCATTAGTTTTAACAGTTTTGAGCGTTACTATTTAAATGACAATGTCTAAAAGCTAGTAATTATTTATTAAAGTTGTTTAAGCTTTGTTTTATCAAGATTCAGTAAATTTGTATCAAAATAACGACTAAAAGATTATAGATTATTTGTTTACATAAATTGAACATATTCGAGAACTTAATATCATCTTAAATCAATTTAAAGTGATAATTAGAGTAATTATTAGACTGTTAGTAAGTCAAGTTATCTGACGGTATTAATAAATCAAAATAATCACAATAATAAATAAAACCGCGGCGACATATACATACGTATCTATTACTAATTTTTAAACTATCGCGTTGCATGATTATAATAGAAATAATTATGCAACTCGGTCGAAACGTCAAGCCAAAAATGTAAAAAGTAGTTTTCGCGTTAATTTCCTTGTTGTAATTTCTATTACTATCCATTATGTTTATCAACTTATTTAGGGGCTCCGATATAGTCTACTCTAATATTATCTAGTTTAGTCACAAGTGACCCGAAAAGCGACTCAGCTATCACACACCTTTTAGGAAGAAAAAAATTACTGGATTATTTTAGACGAATCGCAAAGTATTTGTGTCCCGCATACTTTTGGCCCGAGTCTAGGTGCTAGCGCATGAATATTACTATGCCATAACAAAATAAACAACACCCATGAACACAAAAAAACCACAATACCTGTATTTACCTTCATAAATGTCCATAATGTCCGTGCCTGTTGTTAAAATTACGTACTATGTCTGTATAAATGTCTATCTATGTATATTTTTCTGCAACACCATGTATTGATAATATATTTAAAAAATCTCCAGATCAAAATCAAGGGGGCTACCCGCAGCAAGGCGGATATCCACCACCGGCAGGATACCCACAGGGAGGATACCCACCTCCCCCACAGGGAGGGTACCCACAAGGCGGCTACCCACCGGGAGGGTACCCACAGCAGGGATACCCGCCGCCCCCACAAAGTTTCCCGGCATACGGTGCAGGATATGGAGAGGTGAGTCATTCATTCATTCTTACGTTTAAAAATCCTAGCTTCTGATATATTGGGTACGGGTTTACTTCTTATCACGTTCTTACTTATTGATATACATCAAAATCTCTTTAGGTTCGCCAGAAGACAGTTAGGAAGTGCACTCTAAGTACAATAATGCATGTCCCATTAATTAAATCAATACCAATTAATTATGTTTTACTTTATTAAATAGCTGTCGTACATAATTGTAATTGTACCTATTTGATAGGTGCAATAAATATAATTTATTTGCTCTGATAACTGTGACGCATTTACGAACTCTACACGTTGAAGTCGACATATTTTAATTGCAAGATAGGTGGTAATTGCCTATTGGTATTATACGTCACTTCTTTTTAACAATATCACACTCTTAGGCCTTTAGGCAAATCTTCGGAAGATACACGAATCTTGAGTTGTTCACTTATATTCTAAGGGATATTTGAGTTATATAGTGACGTCATCGAACCTTGCATCGTACGCAACCTACGAAGCTACGACCTATGTTCAACCCGATCGATAAAAAACATTAAAACTGACGTAAAGCCTTGGCCTTTGCAGCCGGTCAGATAGCCTATGTCATTATATAATGATCAGTTTTGTTACAAGATTACAACACATCACCTTACAATTCTATGTGATCTAAATTGGTCATGATCATTTGTTAAATTAGAATCAATTAATAAAAATAAATATAAATGTTATCTATTCTAGCGGAATCATTGTAGCTTAACATGTTAAGAACGTTATGTCAAATAATTGAAAGAAACAAACAATAATGCAAGATATTGTTTCAAATTATAGAAACGTCCAAATGATGATCTAAGAATATTTAAGAAGTTGTTCTTTAATTAATGGTATATTTAAAAAAAAAAATGATCAGCTACTAATGCTGACTGTACCTGTTTATTTTTACAATATAGCATTCATTAACTTTTCAACCAATAACACTTATTTAAATTTTAGATCTGTTGATTGTTAAGTCGCGTGTTCAAGTGAATAAGCTGAAACAGAAAGCAATATAAAATATGATAATATCGATTAAAATTATAATTATGTTTACATAGACTTGACCATTAATACATATATCACACACAAAACTATAGAAAAAAAACTGAAATAAATTATGAACATAAGTTTTGAACGTACTTTATACTTATGTAGTATCTCTTCAGATATTTCGCAACCTTATCAGATCAATAATGATGTCATTGATCTAGCGTGCCACGATACAGTGACAGGTGTAGAACGCACATAATGGACATATTAATTAATTTAGTGACGTATAGTTCTTGGAATGGCTTTCCCAGGAGCCGGCTTTAGACTCGTAAGTAATAGTATCGATTACCCTGTGCCATTCGCGCACATCCCTATTGTTGCGTTGTCTATGGTACCTACATCAATGTAGACGGTAAATGGTCTATATGAAAATCGGAAAGTCTGGTTGCCCAGAATCTGGAATTTGATTTAAAAACGGAACTCTGGCTCTGATATTTGAAAAAAAAAAAAGATCAAATTAGTGCAACGATTCCATTTTTGTATTTTCTTAATTCTTTACCGACAATGATTCCTAAAGATTCCGGCCAAATTTCTTCGTCTTGTCAAAGTTATTTGTCTCATAGAACTCGGTCAAGCCGCGGTGTGACCAGTTGACGATGGTAGATACCGACCATGACCGTCCAGGGTGTGCCGGGCGGGTGTCACAGTCGTCAAGCCTCTACTTGCACCCCAGTCCACCTGTCATGGCAATAATGCTGCTCTGTGAGGCACTGCGCAAACGTGAAGTTTTTTGTGTCTTGCGTCTCATACAAGCTACCAATGAAAATTAGATTTCTATACAACCAGTATGAAATCAGCTTGCTTCAGCAGTTGCTTCCACTTGACGTACCGTGTCGATATCAAAAAGTATCTACGTTCGAGCAGCTTCAAAATTCTTCTGTCTAACTTGAGTCTAGACGATGTCGGCATTATCGACTGGGCGCTACAGCAAAGTCAAATTAATTAATTCAATAATATACACATCAAGTCATCAAATTGTGATAGTTTGATTGCGTTAGTGTAATAACGGGTTTTCAAAATTGTCATACTAACTTAGATATTGTAGATGTATAAATAAAAAATGTATTTATAATACAACTCGATAAATGCAATATTGAGAATTGTAGTAAGGTAGTTCTCAGGTAATTATGTAAATAGCAGAAAAAGCGGAGATTATACATATATTAGCATATATTTGTCCGTTTTTCTATCTTAAATAAAGATTAACCTTTACGTGTTGATATTAGATATGAAAGATAAACCAACTTGTTATCAGTAATGTGTTAGAAGCTGATACGAGTGTGAGCAGAGGCAGACATTTAAATGCCATATTCTGGCACACGAAATGTTAGGCAGAGGTTTGGTATTCTATCTGATTCTGCATTATAATGCGGCGTTTCTCTTCCACAAAGTAAACTGTCCTGGTTGTTGATAGTCAGGGGCTGTCTTTATTGACACTGCCTCGTTGGGCTAGTGGTCGCTAAGCGCGACTGCTGATCATTAGGTCCTAGGTTTCCGAATCGGACAGTGTTATTTGATTATTCCATTGGGTAATTTTTAGTAGCAGCGCGAAATCCGAAAATAATATTAGTAGGAATATGGTTGGTACCTATTATAGTATCAGTGATATATAGCCGTGAAGGTATAACACTAAGTTAGTAATCATGGATTTCGTCAAATAATACTTGACGTCTCCTTAATTTATCATTATTATCAGCCCGTTGCATTCCACTTCCGAACATAGGCCTCTACCAAGGTACGCCATAGAGCCTGGTCTGCTGCTTTGTACATCCAGTCGCTGCCGGCCCTCTTATGCAATTCGTCACGCCACCTGGCCAGTGGGCGTCCCACGCTTCGTTTGCCAAGACGCGGTCTGCACTCCAGAAAACGCTTACTGCGACATTATGTAGCCAGCGCATAGTCACTTCAACCTACTATCAGAGCTATGTCGGTCACCTTGGTTCTCGTCCCGACTTATGTCCTTCAGAGTAACTCCGAGCATAGCTCTTTCCAGAGCACGTTGAGCGACTTTGAGCTTATGGGTTAGCCCCACAGTCTGCGTCATCGGCTCCATACGTCATTATTACACACAATTTTCAAAGAATTCACGGTCGTGGCTAGTTAAGATTCTATTATTCTTGGCGGACATTAAGGTTAATACGCCTTATTAATGACACCTACGAGACATTTACAGCTAAATGATCATTTTATTAGTCATTGTAGTTAGCTTAAGGTTGGTAAGGTAGATGTTTATCTACCTTATACATACATACATGTATAGTACACCCATATGTCGCTAGTTATGTTATGGGCATCATAGTATTCATTCCCATCGATGTCAACCGGTAATTTGCCTAATATATATACATATAGACTGGCAGCATTGCCACGTTGAATGGCAATGCTGATTATTTCTTACAATCACACGTCTAAGGTATGTCTGTATGTATGTACCATTGCCCTCTAAAACTACTTAATCGAATACTTTTTTACTCGAATTGAAAATTTTGGAATCGAATTACTTTCGTTTAACTAATATCTCATTAAAACACCACACTACGGCCTTGGTGTTTTCGACTAAGTATTTCATGTTGATATCAATATCAGAGTTAGTCAATCTGTTGCCTCGTTCCCTACATAGTCATTTGTACCACCTTATCGCCACTGATATACTGTGATAAGTAATATAAGTTAGTATACAAAGTGTCGTTGTGCTATCCTCATTCATGAGTCAGGTAAATCACTCGAATATTCTAGTTTAACTTGAACTTTGACGCTTTTTACTTGATCATAAAGCTTGATACATTTAAGATTACCTTAACCTATTGGGCGCCACGTCTTGTATACAAACGTTTCTGTGCTCTCCGCACCATAAATATATTATAAGACAATATCTAATCGTAACATTTGTGTAATGCAAACAAATAATGAAAGTAATAATTTTTATGATTAGATATTGGCTTTTAATAAATCGTAACGTGGGGGACATGCAAGCGTGGCGCACAAGGTTTAAAAATCTTTCTTAGATATTCTAAGACACCACTGACTAACGGTGACAGAAAACATTCTTCTCTAAACGGGAAGAGGCCTTTGTCCTGCAGTGGGAAATTATAGGCTGTTATTTTATTTACTTTTTTATATATTATTACATATTATAACAGACAGCAAAACATATTTTTTTGAATTCTTATAGAATGTTTATACTTACTAATAAAAATATATTTTTTTATTTATACTAATTGGTTCTTCTCTACATTGTTTGCTGAAAAGGTTAACATTATGAAGGCCAAACGTTCTACTCTTGTTGCGTAAACTGATCGATCTTTCGCTCCAGACAATCTGGCGCCTGGACGTCGTATAACGTTCCCCAAATGTCTTTCACTTTAGTTTCAATTTGCAAAAATTGGTGTTATTACAACACTAAAACTGATTATTAATTATCTTTTGCACAAAACACTATTATATAGGTATATTCACCGTTCCTTTCACCGCTAAGTAGGTAGGTTAGGTTAGGTAGCCACCTGTTTTTAAAGAACCAGTATGAATTTTGGTAGGGGGTGCACCCCCTTGGCATGCAGGAAAATACATAGATTGTTTTGATTCTTTATTAATTTTGTTTGAAATGAACCTTTAGTCCCTACTTTCCATGATCTTTTCAAATGTGTTTGACGAAGCCAATGCGTCTAGTCAATTTATTCTACATTTTGTATTAGTTGTGTAGTTTGCTTGTAGTTACTAATGCAGATGCACTTCATGCACACCCTTGAAAGAAATACTGGCGACGCCCATGATAGTAGGTACAGGTGGCACCCTAGTAAGTCGCAAGTATTTGACTTAGTTTACAGAACAACGGTACCGTTCGTCCATTGAATTATTTTTAATGTCACTTAGTCATTCAATTAATTATAGGTACGTTTTTGTTTGTGTCAGCCATCATTAATAGGTATCGTCATTACAACTAGTATAAGAGGAAATGATTATGCCGAAAGAATAACCTTTTGTTACTATATACTCGTACAAATTCTAGTTTGTATTGTTTAAAAGAAAACTTGGAGTTTTATCCTGGTTTTTAGGTTCACAGAAAGCACAGTTTGAAACAATACAGATCATTCTATGTTATTGAGTATATAGGTATGTTATTAAAATCCATTAATATTCTAATCCCTCTCCAACTACTACATGTATTGCTCAGTTTATAATTATATTTATTTATAATTTATGCACAAGTAATGTACAGAGGCTTGTGTAGGTTTATACGTCAGTTGTTTCTGCACAAACTACGACTGTAGAACAATAATCATATGCAATATTTACATACATGATTTAATTAGTTTCTCGACAATGAGTAATATTGATGCAAGGTCGACGTATTACTGCTCCATTATTAATACGTAATACACTCATTATATTAGGCTTCCCCTGTTATTAAGAATATTATAACAATATACAACTAACAAGCTTTCGTTTCTCATTAATAAGTATCTTATACTATGCCATATGGAGTTCTGACCACTTTCAATCCGTCCATCATTAATTGACTACTGAACTACTGAAGATTGCATTGGCCATAAAACATGGCAAATTCAGCTCGATCAGACACCAGCCAGTGGTTTTTTATTAGCTAGGCAAAAGTTTACAATGAATACTGGGATCCCCCAGCCGCCTGCAAAGCGTGGGAATTGTGGGACCCCCCCCCCCCCCCAAGCAGTGAATGTCTTCTGGCTGATGATGTCAATATTAGTATAGACTAAAAAATAATTCCTTCTGTTTCAGCCGGCCGGTTATGCGCCTCCGCCAGGCGGTGTGGGCGAAGATGGGGAGGTCAAAGGTTTTGACTTCACCGAGCAGTCTATCCGAAGATCCTTCATCCGCAAGGTGAGCATGACATCTAGCTGTGGACTGAATAACATAGCAAAGAAGAAGAAAAGTCTAATTGAAGCCTCCTTTGACCAAAGATGGCCTCCTTTGACCAAAATGAATTTTTAAAACAGGCTTGATTCTTTAATGTGTTGTACAACATGATTGACATATAAACTATTTTTATTTGTTTCCTGGGCCTAAGGAGGTCCTGGGTTCGAATCCCAGTTCGGGCAGTGTTTCAGGAGTTTTCATGTTAGTAACTTTGCCACCACGAAGTTTTGATTTGGGCCCGGTTAATGGCAAGCTCGCCACCTATTACATTGGGATAACCCAACTGGCAGAATATTATAATAATATCTTGGGACTGCTCACTCAAGGTCATCTGACCCCAAACTAGGTTTAGCCCATATTATGGCAACCAGACAACTAATAAACATACTTATATATTTGTAAATACATACATATTATAGATAAATTAAACCCAGACACAGAACAAATTATGCTCATCACACAAAGATTTGTCTTGGTTGGGAATCGAACTCGACGACCTTCGGTTTATCAGTCAGGGTCACTAACCACTTGACCAACTAGCCAGTCAATAAGGGTGTACCACCCTGTTAATTTCATCATCATCATCCGCAGCCTTCAATATCCCACTGCTGGGTATAAGCCCCCCCCCCCCCCCCCCTTAAACAATGCCATCCGCCGCAGTCCTGTGCCAATCTTGTCCAGGTGCACCCCGCAATCTTTATTATATCGTCAACCTGATTAACATTGACGTCCTGATTAGCGTAGTAGCTAAGCGAATGGACTGCTGCGCTAAAGGATGCAGGTTCGATTCCCGCACGGGGCAAAACTTTGTGCGATCCACAGATGTTTGTTCCGAGTCTGGGTGTTTGTGATATTTCATGTTTGTGAAACGCAGCCACGATACAGGAGAAATTCCTAGTGTGGGGCGACGTTTAAAAATAAAACCATTAACTTTACCTGTCTGTAATTGATTGCAGGTGTACGCCATCTTGATGTGTCAGCTGCTGGTCACCATGTCCTTCATCGCTCTGTTCCTCTTCCACGCGCCCACCAGAAACTGGGCGCACAGGAATAGTTACTTGTTGTAAGTACTACATAATCTTGTACCGAGTCCATAACATAACGCCTGTATTCTCCAAAGGGGTAAGGAAAGGTGTACCTATAGTACAACGGTCAGCGGGAACAAGGTGGTCAATTCCTGCGGTGTGCGTCACATGAGGTGTGACGTAGATCCGTCACAGTGGGGGGTGATGGCAACGGACCGGTCACTGTGGAGGCGTATTAAACGCTGAGGTGTTAGAGTATGAGGGAAAACGTAGGGAAGAGCTCGATACCAAGCGAGACGAGCTCAAGGCCCGACCACCTGCGGCCTGCCATTATAATTATGTCGGAGGGGTGCTGATTAGCAGCGAATGTGGACGTCTTAGCAATTAGTAAAAATCGGATACGTCAGCCAACTGAGAGCACATCATCGAAGCTCTCACCAGTAAAAATCCCAAGTCACTGTGGCCGAATACGGTCGGGATAATACTAGTCACGCCTCGCGGTGTTACCCGCTATATTTTTTTTTTTTTTTGAGATAAATAGTAGCCTATGTGTTAATCCAGGGTGTCAGCTACCTCCATATGAAATTTCATCAAAATCGGTCCAGCCGTTTGAGCGTGTAAGAGGTAACAACCATACAAACACACTCACAAACTTTCTCCTTTATAATATTAGTGTGATATATATTATATAATACAACCACATTTAGCGTATGGAAAATCATAATCGTCCGTGTGCGGTACGATACCCGGCATGCAGTCCGACATCAACCGTCTAAATTTAAACGCGGTTAGCCCAAATCCAAATATATAAAAAAGTGTCTAAACTTTGATCATCAATACAGTAGCTCAGTTGGCAAAGCGGCACCACGGTACGGCGAAAATCGCGGGTTTGAATTCCCGCTCGTGTATATCATTTTTCAAGTTTCCTTTATCAATTTAGATACGATGTATTGTTTGCAGCTGGATAGCGTTCGCGGTGGTGTTCGTGTGTCTGATAGTCATGGCGTGTTGTCACAACGTGCGGCGGCAAGCTCCTATGAACTTCATATTCCTCGGCATCTTCACTGTGGCCGAGAGCTTCTTGCTCGGCGTCACTTCCAGCGTGTATCAAGTCGATGCGGTAAGTACCGAGTAGGACTAGCCCGGAAAATACCGGGAAATATTGGTCCACAAATATATGGACTACCGGTTCCACAAATACCTTAGAAACATAACATCACGCCTGTATTCCCCGAAGGGGTAGGCAGAGGTGAACATTTAGTACACCCACATTCCGCCAGTTATGTTTTTAGGTCCCAATGTAATAGGGGGCCTTAAAATACAGAAAAAAATAACTTATAATACTGGCATAATCAGGTTAAGCAAATATTTATCTGGAAATACCGATTCCGCAATTATACTGGAAGATACCGGTTCCAACAATACTGGAAAAAGTCTTTACTTATCTTCAGGTTTCATTTATGCTACAAAAGGTCATTTATAAAACGCCAAACCAAGTTGCTTCGTTCAAAAGTGTCGTTTCTATGGAGATGAACCAGATGAACTCCATAGTCATTATGCTCATATTTGTTTTAAACCCTTTTTATAAATTAATACCTAACCCAGCACATATCTTAACGTAGTGACCATCCTTTAGAAGGCCCATAACACTAAATTCACGCCTGTTTCTCAGATAGGTGGGCAGAGATCAAGGACCATCTGTTTATTAAGATTCCCTTATTTCCAGGTGTTGATGGCAGTGGGTATAACGGCAGCCGTCTGTCTCGCGCTGACGCTGTTCGCCTTCCAGACTAAATGGGACTTCACGGTGATGGGCGGCTTCCTGCTCTGCGCTACCGTTGTGTTACTTGTGTTTGGTAAGTTGCATTTTATATTACTAAAGCCCAGATTTTAGATGAAAAGGGAATCTTGTACTAATTTACTATAATAACTTTGGTGAGTGATATCCATATTATCTACTGTATATACCGGTTATACTCACGTCAATATTCGGGAATGCCTGACTAGTTTCGGACTCTAACGGAGCCCTTATTCATGATGAGCCCTCCACGTTCATATATGTGCGAATTCCTCTCATAACTAAAAACACACCTAATCTCTGCCTTTATTTCCAGGAATCGTGGCAATATTTATACCGTCGAACAAAATCGTGACTCTCGTGTACGCGTCGGTCGGAGCCCTGATTTTCTCGCTATACCTCATCTACGACACTCAGCTGATGATGGGTGGCAAGCACAAGTACAGCATCTCTCCCGAAGAGTACATCTTTGCAGCCTTGAACCTGTATCTCGACATCATCAACATCTTCTTGTACATTCTCACCATTATAGGCGCTGCTAGGGACTAGGACAGAGAGTAAGGGCCTCGGTGGACTTGAGGAATGAAGGTTAAGCAGTGTTCTGGTGTTAACGTAGAATGGGGTTCAATTTCAGAATTTTGAACCCGGGGTTCAAACGTAAAAATATTGTTTCTTTTTGTTTAATTTTGCTGTATTCCAAAAATGCTTGTTTTATATTCAAGTTTAACGATTATAACTTAAATATTTTAGTTTGTTAAAATGTAGGTTCACGAAGTGTTCACGTGCCAAATTTATTGATTTGTGAATACTGAGCATTAGCAGAAATCTTCATAGCATCCAATTATAGTCAGTTTGTTTATCAGTTTAGTGATTAATTTCTCTACGGGTTCAAATCAAGAAATGTCTTTGTAAGCGTTGTGTCATACTTGTATTTCCTAAGAGGTACAACACATTAAACAAAGCTTATTTTATTTAGTGTTTATTGTTTTATTTTTATTTGATAGTACAAGTTAGGTTACCAAATATTTCGAATACTACATTTATTTCACTTTTCTTCTAGAAACTTCTATAAAAATCATTTTATGATATGGTAACACCAAAACACTGCAAGAACTAGCTTTATATCTAACGTTTATTTATTCCAACTATCTTTCGAAACTAAATTATTCCAACGAAAATTTCGAATAATTATTCCAAATTCCCAACTAACATTATTATTTATTTGCAGACGTATTTGTCTATGTGATAGAATTGTCTTTGCATTTAGTGTGGAGTGGAATGGCCGTTGCCCTTATAAAAAAAAATACAATATTGGTAGTAGAACAGGTGCATGCACGATTCCTAGTTTTGTTATATATACGTATTTAATATAATATTAATATTATAAAATACTAGCTGCGGCCCGCGGTGTGACCCATAGATGGGGCATAGCTATTGTTTTACTATTGTGTCTGCTTCACGCACAGTCAGTGTTAAGCATTGATTAAATATTACTGTTTGTCGATGCCTTGAGACTTAAGAGGCTGAAGTAAGAGACGTTTGACCATCTTGAAGTAAGGGGGTTAAGCTTTGCTCGATCAAAGAAGATTAGGTACCATAAAAATAGTGAAAACAATATTATTTCTTATTAAATTTTCCAATTATTATATTTATACGTCGCCCCACACTAGGACTTTGTCCTGCATCCTGGGTGCGTTTTACAAACATGAAACATCACACAGAAATACCCAGACTCGGGACAACATCTGCGGAACACAGAAATTTTTGTCCCGTATTACCGTTTCGGCTCGCGACCCCGCCGCGTCACCTGCTCATGAATAAGGGCTCAATTAGAGTCCGAAACTAGTCGGGCATTCCCGAATGTCGACGTGAGTATAACCGGGATATATAGTAGATAATATGGATAACACTCACGAAAGTTATCATAGTGAACTTTTGTCCCGTCTGGGCGTCATATTGATAAAACTTTGGAATCTCATTCACCTGTTTTGCTGGAAGTGATGCGACACTCATGTCGATAATAATCCAAAATTATCTAGATCGATATATCTCACTACTCACTAGTAAATAGGTTAGGATGCCTTCGCACTGTAATCTGTTCCGATCCATGTGAAACTACGCTTATCGTTATCAAGTTGCGCCACTGTTGGGCTACAGCACATCACAATGTTATAAGTGATATATAGTACATAATTATAAACAATAATTATATTTTATTGTTTGTAATTATGTACTACACATTTCTACTTACTTATATACCGTATATATTACTCTTGAAGAAATATTTTTTTGAACTGTGGCGCAACAGTTGCGCAACTAAACTAAAGGCTTGCAATGTACAGTTAGCGCCACAAATACATGCAATTTTTTTGAGCCATTAAAATATATATTGTTTACTCAATGTGATACGGTTTTTCAAAGAATAATATTAATAAGATATTTTTGAATATTAGAGTAGTTGTGTTAAAAATTGCCTGTATTATAGAGTTAATATAATCAGTATTGTGACAACAGCTCTATAAGAACGTATGAAAAGCTTAGACGGTTGTTAAAAATAATTTAAACGCTTTGTCAAAAAAAAAAATTTTTTTCGCCACATTTTTTTCTAAATTTTAGTTTTTTGGGAAAAAAACCTAAATATATTTTTTTTTTCTTTTCTGTAACCGCATCTAGTATAATTATGTGACAACCGTCTTACCTACAAACTAAGAACTAATAGTAATTTAATATTATATAGTTAATTTATGTTAAGGTTTTGTTTAATTTTCCTTTATTAATTAAATGTAAAATATTAATTATTGTATTTTGTTATTTTTTTTACCTCCCAAACTTTATAATATACCTACTTATATTATTATTTCTTAAACATAATTTTATTATTTGATTTGTGCGAGTATAATCAAATCAATCTTCTAACAAATCTCGTATCGGATAAAATTGTGTTAATTGCGATTTTCGTTTAGTACATTGAAACTAACAGTTTCACTCAGAGCAGTAAAATCTTAGCTACTAATAATTAAAATTTAATTGACAACATTTAACAATCTTTTTACTTTAATCAAAAAAATTTGAACCCGCGAATTTAGCCGTACCGTGGCGCTGCTCTAACCAACTGAGCCACCGTGTCG
Source organism: Abrostola triplasia (assembly GCA_946251915.1). Classification (NCBI taxonomy): domain Eukaryota; kingdom Metazoa; phylum Arthropoda; class Insecta; order Lepidoptera; family Noctuidae; genus Abrostola; species Abrostola triplasia. Next base: position 10,944,744 of record OX276433.1, read on the forward strand.
CTGCTCGCAACCATCAAATTTCCTTTTTTTTTTATTTACGTCTTAAGGGTGACGTCAGGTATTATCTGTTGGAATCTACAATTACCAACTCAGTGGTATACCTTTACAGCTATTAATCATTGAAACGATAATACCAACCCAAAACTATATGACTTTTAGCTGCTTTTAGCGTAATTTTTTTGTCAGCCAAAAATGACACTGAATGTCATACAAGTAACACTGGCTATTCTTTTAATTAAAAAGTCAAATATATAACTAATAACATAAGTCAGTCGAGTACTTAATAACGAAGTTAAGTACATAGGTACATATATAACATACCTAGCATAAATACTATTGCTTATTTATACCCACCTAATGCGTAAGAAGATAGATAGGCCAGGATCGTAGCAAATGGAAATCCGTGGTCTCTGCCTACCCCCACAGTGTGGCTTTATGTATGTATGTAATGCGCTTTAAAACTTCTGTAATTTATATAAACAAGGTTGTGTAGGTACCTATATTTCTCTATAAAAATGGACAATACGAAAATAATACCTATTACCTACAAATAAAATATACATAGCTTACCGTTTTACTATTTCATAAGTGACTAGGAGTTAGCTATAATCGTTTTAAAAACTTATTTTCTATGTTATCTCATGGTCCATTTTTTTTCTCGACATCGCTATCTTTATAGACTAACCTAATACAATAGCGTGGTCCATAAATTATTAATACAATAAATTGTAGAATATAATTAACCAAAAACAAGTAGGTACATAATATAAAAACATCACTCAGTAACAAAATTAAATTTGTAATGTTCATATTCTTGTAAACCCAGTATTCACACACAATAACACTTAATTCATACCCACACAGTACACACTAACACTTACATACACGCTACAGAAACACTTTTCATAAATACTGCCTGTGAAAAATTGTTTAAATCAAATCAAATGTTTATTTGTGTTTAGTTCGACTTGCATGCAAAATATCTACTATTATCCATATTATCTACTATATATCCCGGTTATACTCGTCGATATTCAGGAATGCCCGAATATCGCAGTAAATGCAGTTCGGCTCGCGACCCCGCCGCGTCACCTGCTCATGAATAAGAACTCCATTAGAGTCCGAAACTAGTCGGGCATTCCCGAATATCAACGTGAGTATAACCGGGATATATAGTAGATAATATGGATAACACTCACGAAAGTTATTATAGTAAAATGTCTACTATGAAAGATAAAATAATAGACTTACCTTTCATTTATTATTGGTTTATAAAATATATTTGGTATGCTTAGGTACCTAATTTAATATGTTAAACGTAGCTACAAATATTGATAAATTACAGTTGTGGAGAAAAGGCGCGTAAATAATAATTCGTTATGTATTGGAGAGCATATTTACTTAATAAAATGTTTATTCAATATTAAAACCTTGAGTTTTACTAAACTTCCTAATTGGCTGGTCTAGTGGTGTCGCCAGTTGTGTTGTCCCAATGTAATAGGGAAAGGGCCTATTGCCATCAACCGGGCACAAATCCAGACTCCGTGCTGCTACTGAAAATTACAGTAACACTGCCCGACCCGGGATTCGAACCCAGGACCTCGTGCTCAGCAGTCGCGCTTAGCAACCACTAGACCAACGAGGCAGTCAACATTCAGGTACAGTCAACAACAAACGCAGTTGCACATTACAATAATTAAACATAGATACTTTACCAATTACCATTATTTAAAAAATCACTGTTATATAGTAAAACGTCCTAAATATTCTGAAATCATCGCGTGGACTGTACTAAGTAATTTAAAATCATAGCTTCAATATACCTACTTCGTTCAATTATTTGACATTTTCTTTCTTGTCTAGTTAACTATTTCTGTTGCTGACTGTACCTACCTACCATATACTGACGACAATGGCTGAAAATAAAATAAATTTTATCTGTGAAAAGACACCTGGTTGATATAAATAAATTAATCATTTATTAAACCTTTATAAATCAGTAGATACTTTCTTTCATTACTAATTATACTTACATCGTAAAGTCAAAATTGTAATCCTTTGTAGTAGATAGGTACTTATCAATTTATCATAATTAAGTAGGTACTAATCGCTCCACGTGCTATAGAAAGGGCTATGCTCGGAGTCTCTCTGAAGGGCAAAATTCGAAACGAAATCCGTCAGAGAACCAAGCTGACCGACAAAGCTCTGAAAGTTAGTAGGTTGAAATTTTTCATGGCAGCCATTTTATATAACAAGATTTCAAAGTCTATAAAACATCTAGATAATTATTAACCTTTTTAAACGAAAACTTAAATGTTATTTATCAGAAAAATTTTGCTATAAAGTATCGGAGTTCCTAATAGAAAAAAAAATTGTAATAGATATTTATATTTTTAGTTTGTACATCTTTTCTCTTAACTTATATTATTGTACAACCTGTGGGTACGTTACAGTGATACCTTATTTGTTTGTGAACCATCTGAATGTTATATTTCCTTTACCTGTGACAAACAATAAACATAATTCTAATTCTAAAGAAATGGCAATGGGCTAGCAACATATTTCGCAGCACCGATAACCGCTGAAGTAAGCGTGTTCTGGAGTGGAGACCGCGTCTTGGCAAACGTAGCGAGAGACGCTCTCTGGCCAGGTGGCGGGACAACCTGCATAAGAGGGCCGGCAGCGACTGGATGTATACAGCAGCAGACCGGGCCCTATGGCGTACCTTGGGAGAGGCCTATGTCCAGTAGTGGGCTGCAACGGGCTGATGATGAAAACGAGTCATACTGTTTCTATCAACAGTTATCATCACGTACCCCAAAAGGGTAGATCATAAACTACTATTTAAAAATGCTATATATGTGAAACGCATGATAACAAAGAAAATTCCGTCAGAAGGATTGGAAGGCCAATAATGCTTAAAAAAAATAATCAACGGTAATACCTACGTACTTAAAAATATTTAATTTAGACGATCATGTAAAGAAGTGGCTAAGGATGGCTGTGTTCATAGTAGCGTTCAATTCCCGCATAATATCTGAATCTCTACCTATAAATCTACATTCCCTCGATTTTGTCAATCTGAGATGCCGCGGTTGGAGATATTACATGACTAAAAATCAATACAGACACGCAATGAGGGTCAACGTTTCAACAAACAAATAAGCTACACAGCGGTCAATTGGTCGCAAGTGTAAAAACCTTACCAACCGCCGCTGTCTCGAAGTACATGCCTAGACTGATTACTACAATCTTTAATCGTTCAAATATTATACGACTCACGATACTGTAACATTGTAGTCTTATCAACAATATATAACTAAACCTACCGGTTATCAGTGCGTACAAATTGTTGACGAACCATGTCTCTCTTACTCGGTGCCGGTGTCTTACTTGTTTTATTTATTTACAACATATTATGGAAGGACAAGAAACCAATATTCGGGATCTACGCGGTCCCAGGGAAATGGTATTACGTAAAATATGTTGTGTTTGCCGCAATGTATTATTTTAGGAAGGTGAGTAAAGCGATTAGTTTTATAGTTTGTATGTTGCCGTGCTGTTATGACACTACTACATTAAATACCGGTTTAATTACACACAAGTGTACGGCAAGTGATCCACGTCCGACCGTATTTCATCATCTTTTTCCTCATCTGCCTTGAAATTTTCTCTTTATCCCTGGCGAGGTGAAACAATTCCGCGGCACTTGTAGCTCCGGTCCACTCTTGAATATTTCAAAGACAGGATTTTTTCCGTCGACCATCGTCCGTTTTCCCGCAATTTTGCTCATCATTATTAGTTGCAGTGAATAGGATAGTATATCTCGTGTCTAAAACATGACCGAAGTCATGTCTTAATAGTCGGCATTAACTTACGGTTTTGGCTGACACGCGCCTTAAACCTCTACTCAACATTGGTGACATTAATTTCATCAAAAATTCTCATCTCATACGGAGCCTTCACTCATGGGCAGAAAGCATGGGTTTCCATTTACTACCGCCCGTGTGCTTCTATCGCCCGAAAACATCTATTTGTTAACTTAAAAACACTTTATTTTGGATGCTAATAAGGACATTTAAGTGTAACTCACACACACCTCTACCTTTATTACAATTGGCTAATTGTAATGTTAGTCCCAAGCCGCTTGCCAAGCGTGGGGATTATGGCAACCCCCTCCCTTAAAGGAGGCTTTTGTTCAACAGTGAACGACTTCTGGCTGATAATGAAATTTTAGTTATTTTAGGCTACTTTCGAACTCGAACGGAGACCTTCATGAGCTTGAGCCGAACCGAGGTTCGATTCTCGACTCTGCCGCGTAACCAACTAATGAATAAGGGCTCCGTTCGAGTTCGAAACTAGTCGGGCATTCCCGAATACACACGCGAGTAAAACTGTAATTATAATAAATAATACAAAAATAAATTTTAAACATTTATCAATAAGTTAGGAATTAAGGACCATTGGAATATTAATTTGCAATTAATACATATAGGTAGCTAGCTTATGATAATGGAATATTGTCACTCTTCGACATTACAATAAGACCTATAACAAAACTGGCAAAGTGCGAGTGTAATAAATGTGCACTTCTGCCACCCCTACGGGAAATACAGGCGAGATGTTATGTTATGTTTTCGATTTTCGGCCTATTTTATCCTAGATACATACACAGGTACCTCCGCAGTACGAAATAAGTCCGAAGTCCGAACACATAACTTCTAATTACATATCTTGGTAAAATGATAAGATTAGATTTCTTAATTAATTCTTCCCATGTATTAGAACATAATATTAAATAGAATTCTGATAATTATCGTTTTTTTCGTTAACAAAATTACGTGACTAAGCAAAAATACCTAGATACTTAATTACTTCCAGCCCCCTTTCTATGAACTCTTAAAGAACGACATTTATCCTTGTTTAAGCGCGACGCCGCTAGATGCAGTGTAGTGCGACGTCCCGCTTACTCAACGGAAAAGTAGTATTTTTGTAATCACGTACAAAGGGAGAGTAATCTTATAGAGAATTAAGTTGAATGTCGTTGAATGGTTATTTTTTTACGAAGTAATATAACCTTTTTGCGCCAAGAACCTAATAAACATTTATTCTTTTATTTATTTCTTTTTAAATAACAGTTTAGTAGTAGAAAACTCAATAAGAAGACGAGTCTAGATGTACATACATAACATCACGCCTGTATTCCCCGAAGGGGTAGGCAGAGGTGCACATAATATGTCACCCCTTTGGTGTGTGACCCGCATCCACAGTTCACTTTCATCTAGTTGGGAATGAGCCTTTTCCTATTTTTCGAGCAAAACTTAAAAACTATCAAAATGCAAATTTTATTCATTCATAGCTTTAGGATTATTTATATTTCAATACGTAATATTTATAATTAGACGTTCACGCAACTGATATAATTTAGGCACAGAACTGATACTAATCAAAATATTTACACGCATTAAAGACATGCATTTAGCACAACTATAATTGATAGGTTAATTATACCGAATATTCGTCAGACGGTTTTTCCCCAGGCCGAATATTAAGTATTCCAATTAGGTATAAAAGTTAAATCTTAAGTATATATAGATATCCTAGACTAAATATTATGTTTATTTGTGTCTGTCAAATTGATATTGACATATATTCCCCTGATAGGACAGGCACAGAATGCGCATCAAGTTGTCTCAGACAGAATAAAACCAATGGGTAAAAGGGACAGAGGGTATTGCCATTAATACGGCTTAGGGCACAATGTTGGTTAGTTGTGTCTAAAAATTTCTTGGAAAGATATGCCAACGCGAAGGGCTAAATAAATTAATCAAGTTGCAAATTCAAACCTCGACAGTTTGAATCCGAAACTTGTGCATATTATACCAGTCAATAAACGTGAATATTTACAGGGAATTCCTCCTGAATCGAGTTTAAAATCCATACATTTCTCTACGGACCGTAATTCTAAAATATTTTATTAATGAACACCTGTCCAAAATATTGAACCGTATATAAAATCATAGAAATCAGGATAAGCTAGTGATAATTAAAATTGATTGGTATTAACTTAATCCGTGAACCACGCTAAAACCTAATGGCATAAATGTTATAATTGATAAAATAGATTGATAAAACCTACAAGCATGCGTGTCGCATCGCATGCCGTCCGGGTGCTAACACCGCTGTCAGTACTTCACATTGATAGCAACAACTCCATTATCAGCATTAGCCCGTACTTGCAGACACTCGCAGGTGGCCTATTATCTACTGTATTACAACATTTTGTAAATATTACATATATTAATCATCGCAAGGCGAGAATGCGGATCTCTTAAAACAATTCTATCAGATACAACAATTTTTTACCTGTTTCCGAACTTAGCAATTTTGTTTTGGATAAGACTGTGATTTATAATTTCCCGTTCTACTTTTTGAAGTGTTCGTGGTTGCCTAGTGGTTAATATACCGGATTTGTATGCACAAGGTTGCAGGTTCAAACCCGGGCAAGTATCAATGTGACTTTTTCAATGTTATAAATACTTTCTTAGATATTCTAAGACACCACTGACTAACGTTGACGGAAAACATTGTGAGGAAACCTGGATTTAATTATCTGAAATCGCCAACCCGCAGTGAGGTAGCGTGGTGATCAATGCAACTAGCATCCTAACGTTTCATAAGCGCCTGTAATAGGTTTATATGAAATAAAAACATTTTGAATTTGAATTTGAATGCTCAATCCTTCTCTATACAAGAAGAGGCCTTTGCCCTGCAGTGGGACAGTTATAGGCTATTATTATTATTATATTATACTATTTGAAAAACCCTACTACACATCGTATATAAATAAATATTTAATATACTATTTTTGAGGCCGATATTTTATTTGCGGATATCGCAAACAAAATACTTAAATGCCTCCATTTTTTAACCGACTTCAAAAAAAGGAGGAGGTTCTCAATTCGACTGTATTTTTTTTTATGTTTGTTACCTCATAACTTTCGCTTGGGTGAACTGATTTTGATGATTTTTTATTTATTTGAAAGCTGGTGCCTGCTGGTCCCGTTTGGTCCCATTGCAATTTGATCAAGATCCGATCAGTACTTTTTCAGTAATTCTTAATAATGCTGTTTTTTTTCACGTTCTCTACTACATTTTTCTATGATTGTTAATTTGATTTGTTGATGCTTTTTAATTTGTTGTGAAACAGTTTTGTTTTGAAGTCGGCTTTTTTTTGTTAAAATTTTTGTTTATATCTCTAAAAACAGATGGAAATCAACTAAAAATCTATAACGAGTGACCTTGAGTTTCAACCGATAACATTATCTAGACCTTTTAAGCTCAAACTAATTAATCTTTATTATTATTATTATTGGAGCATCACAGTCGATTTCACAGGTGTCTGTTGATGACACTCATGAGTCATGGCACATGGCTTATTTAAGGTTTTTTCAAACCGTTTATAGTCAAGATTCCAGGCAATTCTAAGATTTGTATCAAGTTTATAAATTAGCCACCTGAGAGCACACCATCGAAGCTCTCACCAGTAAAAAACCCAAGTCGCTGTGGCCGAATACGGTCTGGATATATATATATAAATTAGTATAGCTGGACTTAGATCTACATACTTACAAGATCATTTTGGACTGGCCTTTGGAAGAAATTACGTGTTGTATTCTCGTGGACCGTACATATTTCCTTCAAGATGTTGAATGAAGCCAGAACCTTAAAATGATTAAAAATGACACAATCAATCATCAACCTAGACAAGAGTGCAATGAAATGCACTATAAAATGTATTAAAATTTTCCTTACTTTCATGGCCGAAATCCTAGGTTATCACTAATAATTTTATATGATTACAGTATTCGAGCAAGTATGCAGCAAGTGATGCAGGGGGCAAGGCAGGGCAGGGTGCCAAAGCTATGGTTGACGTCACTTTGATGGACCGGGCCCAGCAGCTAAGTAACCACCCCAAGGTACTCTACATTTTCATAATGATGTTAAATAAATGCATTTTTGTGCCCTTTATAAAATAAAAACCATACATTCAACCTGAATGTATGATATGATATGAATGAATGATACTGAATCAAATCAAGTGTACTCATGCGGTCCAAAATATAAATTGGCCGAATATTTTTGAATATTCGGCTTTCGGCCTATTAAGTGGCGTATATTTGCCTCAATTGGTTACTGTTAACCATGATAATTGTTTAAAGATGATAATTATTTTCGTTGTCCTCAATGCCTTAATAGTTAAACCTACTGTTTATTTATTCCAGGCTTTTGATGCGGTCTTCTTCATATCGTCGAAAAGCGAAGGAAATAAGGGTGTGTACGTGATAATGGGGTGTGAGCGCCGGCCTTTAGGGATGTGCAACGGCCTGTTTTACATTGGAGTGAGTACATAATACATGAATAATACCATTTTACTAAGTGTGTGCGAACGAAAGTTCCACAATTTAGGACTGACTGGGTAGACAGAACCCTGGGATCAAGTTAAATGTTTCGTATTCGTGTTGGTGCATACATCAATCGTCTAGTCAATCCACTGCCATCGATTCTTCTTCTTTTGGGAGAGGTTATTTTTTTCATCAAGAAGGTGAATTTGTTGCAAGGAACTAGTCCAGATGTGAGGACTCCTTGTTACTCCTATCCACAAGGCACGTGATTTATAAACATAGTTTTTATTGATTCATTTATTAAGCAATAAGAACTCATTCTGTTTCACAGTCTAGTGACAAAATGATAAGCGGCTTCTAGCGCAAATGAAGTTAACTTAAACTTTGAATATTTATTTGAATGTGTATTTTTTTTTTCATAGCTACCAAACAAAGGTCTTCTCTGCAGCAAGAAGATCCCTGACACAGTATTATTTGGAGCTGAAACTGGCAAGTTTGGAGCTGAAGGCATCAAGATCACTCCCGTTGTGCCCATGCAGAAATGGACTATATCCTACAAAGGACAGATGTGGTAAGCTGGAACTGATTAATTTGCTGTTTGATAGAAATGAAAGCTGAATTTTTGGTTTGTTTTCCGCTGTTGTAACGTTAAGAAAAGTTTGTCCAAAGACGCAGTATTGGCAGGCCTCCTGCCAGGTGGACCGACGTCAATAACATCATCACAGTTGCGGGCAACCAGGGGATGCTAATAGCCAGTTGCCGTTTATTGTGGCATTCTAAGGGAGAGAATTTTGTTCTACTTCTGGCTGATGATGATAATGTATAATCGGACACATTCGGCCACTATTATTTTGTTATGTTGTTTCACACCTCTAAAATATATGAAACATCAATGTAGTTCTTGGATCTGATAGAATATTGCTGTTTAGGTACCAGAATGATCCCGACAAAGTTGTCGATGTGGACTTCGTCGGAGAGTGGAACGCTACGTCCCAATACTTCGACTTCGACTCCGACCTGTACCCGCCGGCGGTGATCAAGTCCATTGCGCGGGAGCAGTGGAGTAGAGAGTACTTTAATGGACTTAAGACGTAAGTATGACTTAAACACCAGCTGGTAATAAATAAAGGTAGGTTAAAAAAACTCCTTGGTAAGTATATACAATATACAGTTGCGTAGCATGCCTTAGACAGGCCCTGTACCTAAATTTGTTTGGGGCCCCTTTTGTCCTGTTACGCCCGATAAGATCCCTCTCGGGGTCGTCGGCATAAACCTATCCCGAATAAAAACCAACTGGAAAGGAAACATTTTTCACAAAAGTAAATTAAATCAACGTGCGTTAAATGTCACAAAGCGCCACTGTTGACACAAAGCGGTACTAGGTTTTCTATTAACAAAAATACCTTGCTGCTTGCTTATATCGGTAACAATAATACTATAACTTGTTTCAACAGGGCTCACCAGTCACACTACGAGCAGTTCGGCACTTTAAAGTGCTCGTTTAAAATCGAGAACGAGTCCTATGAGTACTCTCTGCCGTCCTTCAGGGACCACAGTTTTGGTAAGACCACGATTTTCTTACCCCTTTACTTATAAAAATTGACAGTGTTGAACAATTTATACGTGCATATTATATATTAAATTATACGTGCCACTGTTGTTGCATGTCAAAGAATAGAGATGCCAATAGACATAACAAGTGCACAACGATTGTTTAACTACTGTTGTCTACTTAGCAGACAGTCAACGTGTTATACTGTTTGTTGCACTCCAGGTGAGAAGCGGGACTGGACGCTGATGCACCGGTACGCGTTCCACCACATCTTCCTGGAGGATGGATCCAGCGTCAGCGTGGGCGTCATCTGCCAACCATCCACAGCCTCCGTGTAAGTCTTGACTGAATTGAATCGGTCTTCTCCTTCTTTGTATCGGCATGAGCAAATAGCCACTTCCATGCCATGATAGGCTATCAAGGCTTTGAAGTTCTGCTGTAACTATAGTATATTATGTATTAGCGGCTGGCTTTTACACACAGCTTGCGTTTGACTGCCTTGTTGGTCTAGTGGTTGCTCAGCGTGACTGCTGCACCTGTCTTGCCCCCCCCCCCCCTTTCCAAGCGAAGGCCTTTGTACAACAGTGAACGTCTTCCGGCTGATGATGATGATTTATCTGCTCAAGACGATCAGAAATCGACATACCTGTTAAGTATGTTTTGTTGCGTTTAAGATTCTGTGTTAAGTATTCTTTTGTTCACCAGTTTCGAGGTGGGTGTGATAGCGCTGCCGACCGGTGAGGTCCTCCCAGTCAAATGGGTGGATTTGATGCTGTACCAGCATGGGGAGGATGGGAACGCCCCTCGCGACTACGCTTTTCGATTCCAGGCGGGGGATAAAGAGTATACTGTTCAGGTACATAGCTGTCTTTTGTTTCTTCTAGGACCGTAAGTTCAAGTGATTGACTTATCACTATTCTAATATCTACCTACTGAACTTATGCCAAGTTTACGATATTCTTCCTATTTTGATATCTACGAATTATAGTTAATATATAGGATGGAAACTAGAAAAGCGCAGATGACTTTTAAGCTGCTGAACACAATTTCTTGTATATTTAAAAACAATCTCGATCACCTTTGAAACAAAAAAAGCAAATTGAAATCGGTTTAACCGTTCGGGAACTACGATGCCACAAACAGATAAACACGTTAAACTTATAACATCCCTCCCCCGATCCCTCAAAGGCTCTCAAATAAACTAATCTTTGTTCAGGTGCTCGTCGAGTACGAGTCAGTACACTTCGTGTCTTCAGACTGGGACGCGCGCATGGTCGAGAGATTCTGCAAATATGTCGTCAACAATGTGCCTGGTCGGGGCGTTTCGGAATTCCACTACAGACACACTGAGGGCAGGCCCGAGGCCGTGGCCAAGAATGACCCAGAATGGTACAGGAAAATGTGCCACAAAATATGAAGATAGGCCTTTAAAAACTTTCGCAAATTAAACTCATGTTGACGACATAGTTTGGATCCTATTCAGACAAGAGCCCTCGAGAATGTAGCCAAACGTTAGACGAATAGAATGAGGATAGAAATTACATAATATTTCGACTATATGTAACCTACGACATATATTTTTATGTATAAATCCCATATTGTTCTATTCTATTCTATTTATAGTCGTCTAGCGTTTTGCCTCAGGTCTAGAGTCCCTGGTCATTATCGAATTTTTGTTTACCTGACCACTTACAAAACAAAATGCTACGCACGAATAAGGTCTCAAACTATGTCGCCAATTTATGACGATAACGCGGCAATCCATCTATCGTAAATTCATCATCATTATCAGCCAGAAGACGTCCACTGTTGAATAAAGGCCTCTCCCTTAGAACGCCATAATGAACGGCAACTTCCCATTGGCATCCACCGGTTACCCGCAACTCTGACGATTTCGTCGGTGCACCGAGGGAGGCTTGCCAACGCTGCGTCTTCCAGTTCGTGTTTGCCATTCGAGAACCTTATTGTAAATTATTTTAGCTATAATGTCATTGACCTGTAAATGAGAATATCTACACTAGTTTTAAGATCATTTTTATAATAAAATCTAAGAAAGATTTTTGTGTTTTGATTTGTGTTCGTAAAAAAGTTGTTAAAACGCATGTCTTTGTTTGTTTCGGCATTTCTTCTCAGAGTTAGACAATTAGGAAATGCTGACGCCATCTACCTACTAAGTCCTTAAAAAAGAATGTAAAGCGTGTAAAAGTGTTTTCTGTTTGCAAAATAAAAATCATAAAAAAAAGCCATCTTGCACTGTAAGAATTTTTGCTGTATCGTTAATGAATTTTACTAACATGAATACACACACAACCAGAATCGGAATAACCATCTGTGGATCACAATTTTTTTGTCCCGGGCGGGAATCAAACCCGCAACCACAGAGTACATTGGATATACTACCCCTAGTGCAGCCGTCAACCGTACAACCACAGCGCCATTCAGGTCAAGTTATTTAGGTACATACGGATCCCTACACAACAAACAGTTGGTTACTCAATAAAATAAATACCAATATTGACCATGACAATTCCTTGAGTGTAACTTCCTAACAATTTATTTTGTTACCCGAATTGCATTGCTCGTTACAACCTAAAAAAAGTTAGTTTTATATAACAAAGACATCGATGGATGACGAACATCATAAAGGAACGCTGTCCCCCGACCTTGGCTAGGCAGTCAGGGAGCAGTCCTTTGGCTGCTCCAATTATACCGCTAATCGAATTGACTGACTGGACGACGAATGAAATAATTGCGCACGCGCATCCCATTTTATATACATGCGGATTTTTATCAGCGTTTTTTTTAAACTAAGCTTTAATACCTGATTGACTCATTTAAAGATTTTATCTGCGATCTACGCTGAGAATACAGCCTAATATTACCTGCGTCTAATAAAATCAAATTGGAGATGTCCTGCAAAAGAGACAAGTTAGATTTAGGGGATTTTAGTCCTGCACTCACAAGTCGCAGCTAAACATGTATCTATTTCCACATGGGCAATATAATCCAAATTCAGGAAAGAAAGAAAATAAAGAAAGTAAGAAACTCAACTCAATGGTCTCGTAACTGCAGAGCTGCCGCGCAGATGAGTCGATCTGCGAGGTTAAGCAGTGTTTGCAGTCAGTCTTGTGATGGGTGACCGTTTTCACAGCTTAAGCCATTGATACTGTGCCTAATCTCTCCAGCCGTGTCGTTCTACCCTTCCGGTTCCGATGGAAACAGTCCCATCAGACTCTGCAAGGGAATACAGAGACCTGTATTTGGGCGCAAACGTACTTATGCAATTATCTCCTGCGTAGTAGGCTAGTCTCCAAAATATGTCCAAGATTTTTTTTTGTTATAGCATCCACGTAGTGGGCAAAAACCACTACGGAGTGGGTGCCACACAACATGAAAAGGCGTCGCGGTAGGCCCAGAAGGAAATGGCGGGACGAGCTGGACTCCTTTAAAGAAAATTAGTCTATTGCAGCTCACAACCGAGAGCAATGGAAGAAGGAAAGGGAGGCCTTTGCCCTGCAGTGGGACGATCATGGCTGAAATAATAATAATAATATAGCAACAGCCTGTATGTGTAGCAGTGTTTATGGTCCCGTAAATATGGATGGTAAGGATGAGGGAACTGGTTTGCACAATCTGGCAGTCACGACGGTCTCGTACAGCAGTGAGGACTATGGAAGTTGCTTACTAAGTGAGATCTCATCTAAAAGGTAAGTTAGCACAAGCCACCAACTTATTTAAGCTGAGGGGATGAGCTTTAACATGACAAAATATAATATGATAAAATCACGTGCATATTCCCCGAAGTAGTGGGCAGAAGTAGCTGAAAAGCATACCCACATTTCGCCAGTTATGTTATCGGTCCAAATGTAATAGGGAGCCAGACTATTGCCATTAAATTGACACAAAACTAGACACTGTGCTGCTACTATTAATTACCTAAAGGAAAAATCCTGGGTTTTGAACCCAGAACCTCATGTTTAGCAGTCGCGCTTAGCCACCACTAGATTAACGAGGCAGTCAGTAAAATGACTAGTTAAATATATAAGCTTATAACTATTTTCCGCAGTTACTAGTGACTGAACTGGCGAAGGAACAACATTCCAGTATCATCATGGACTTTGACGCCATTCTAGAAGATGTGGGCACGTTCGGAAGGTACCAGAAGATGGTGATCTACCTCATCCTACTGCCCGCAGTCATACCCTGTGGCTTCCATGCATACGCTCAGCTGTTTATGGCAGCGCACGTAGACCATTGGTGCCGGGTACCTGAGTTAGACTTTATATCAGATGTGAATGTAGCCAAGAATTTGAGGTGTGTAATTGTGCACTTTTTTTATTAAATCTTATGCTAGTCTTTGTGACCCGTTCTTTTGTCCATCTTTCCTGGGGCCCTAGAAAGTGAAAAGCGCTTGACAAATAGACAGCTATTCGATAAGCGTTGCTACTTCTCTAAGGATCCTGAGTTCAAACTGTAACTCCATGCGTAACCTAACATACCTATACCTGCTATATTTAGCATAAGTCGATTCGGTAGTTTCTTTTAATGCGGTAAGGTCTACCCTGCTTGTTCACCTGCCTGTTTTCAGGTTAACAGGCAGGGTAGGCCTTTCCCATTGTCCAAGAGTAGCCTTTGTTAACTCGTCTGCCCATACTTCCAGTATACCGATGGAGCTGAAAAACGGTGAGCTGCAGTATTCTGAGTGCACCATGTACAAGTTGAACTACAGTAAGATCGCTAAGAATTACGAGAGCCTTGATGACACTTCTCTGAAGCAGACCCCGCCAGATATAGTACCTTGTACCAATGGATGGACCTACGACAAAAGCGTATATAAGAGTACTGTTGTTACCGAGGTGAATATCCCCGCAATTTCACGTTCAGTCTAGAAATAAAGAATCATTTACAAATATGCTGCAAGCACAAATAGGCTGCATGTAATGCCTGTTTACAAACATAACGCAAAACTATTTTATGTTGTAACTATTTGTTGTTATGGTCAGTTTTTGACCAAAAAGCCTTTAGGCAAATCATTTTCTGGACTTGGAGTTTAATATTTATTATTATATTATTATTGTCAACAGTGGGACCTAGTGTGCAACAGGGACTTCTTCCCAACACTCGGCTTAGTCCTCCTTGCCGTCGGGGGTATCATTGGCAACTACATATTCGGCTACCTCCAAGACACGATCGGAAGGAAGCCATCGTTCTTCATCTACCTTTTCATTGAGTGTATATTTGGTGTGGCCACTGCCTTTGCCCAGAACTATGTCATATGGAGCATTTACAGAACCGGCGTAGGGTTCACAGTGCCAGCGATTATGACAACACCTTATGTTTTGGGTAAGTTACAAATAACAAACAGGGCGTCCTCTAACAGCCGGACATCTTCTTTGGGTATTACCTCTGCGCAAAAGGAGATAATTACTTCCTCGCGGTCCCTCCCGACCATGGACAGAATTATAGTCAGGAGCAAGGGAGGCAAAAGCCCCTCTGAGGTCACGGCGACGTTCTCCCAGTACTGGACTGTGACCACAATGTAATGAATAGTGATAGCTAGTAGTTTTAATTGCACCGTGGGTTTTTGGCCCAATTTGTTATTTTTTTCCCTTCTATCACTATTAGTTTGCTTTGTTGTCGCATAATGAAACTACATATGTAAATTTACAAATTTGTACCATCTTTCTTTTTAAATGAGTAACCTCTGGAGTTTCTTGCCGGTTCTTCTCCATTGGAATGACATTTTGGAACCGTGCAACTAGCATCCTAACGTTTCATAAGCGCCTGTAATAGGTTTATATGAAATAAAAACAATTTGAATTTGGACTCTTTCAAATTACTATAATTCTACATCCTTCAGTATCCCGTCTAACAAAACGAAGGTTACTAACTTATTTCAGTACTTGAAGTTATTAAATTGAAAAACGTATCAATTGATTATTTACAGCTATAGAAATGGTGGGGCCGCGGTGCAGGACATTGTGCACTATTCTGTCCAACATAGCTTATTCCACGGGTCTCATTATGCTGGCTGGTGTCGTTTACCTGGTGAGGGACTGGCGGCATCTAGCGCTGGCCACCACTCTGCCGTTCGTCTGCTTTTTCCTGTATCTTTGGCCGATGCCAGAGAGCCCCCGGTGGCTTCTTGCTCGAGGAGAGTTTGAAAAAGCTGAAGTTATTCTACGAAACATGGCCAGGTAAGTTAAGTAACACTTCAAAATCACTAAATGTACTCATGTTCTTTATAAACCATTTTGAGTGTGTGTGCGCAAAAAAAAAATCTTGTTGCTTCTACTAAATACAACAACACTTCACAGGATAAACGGCAAGTCTTTGCCAGCAAACTACATGGTGCAACTACATCGTAAATACGAAACGGACAAGTTGAATAAAGATGTCGAAAAAGCTAAAACGAGAAAATATGGCATCCTAGATCTGTTCCGAACACCTAATTTAAGGAAAAAAACTATAATTATAACCTTCATATGGTTTACTAATACTAGTGTGTATGTCGGTCTGTCGTATTATGCACCTGTATTGGGAGGAGATGAGTTCCTGAACTTCTTCTTGGCCGGTATTGTGGAGCTGCCGACTTATTTGTTTCTGTGGCCCTCGATGGAGAGGCTCGGACGGAGGTGGACTTTGTGCATGAGCATGGTGGTCGGGGGCATCGCTTGTTTGACAACCTTCTTGGTACAGCATGGTAAGTGAATTTACTTTAAAGCCGTTTTGTCATTTGGAGGTTTTAGCTATAGGGTTTTAAATGTGTGGGTTTAGTCTTTAAAAAAGCCTTCTACTTTAATATACATTGTATTTTCAACCGTGTCGTATTAAGGTTATTAATTCCTGTGGGGACGAACCCAATGTGGGTCCTAAAAACGGCAGTAGCCTGCCTATAACTTGAAGCCTGACTATGACGAGGTTTAGTAGCCAAATGTTGTAGTTGTAGATACTTCTGGTTCCTGATAAATGGCAACTTCTCGGCCTATCCCTTTGGGCCTTGGGATAATCATAACTTACTTGAGCTTAATGTTCGAAACATTTAAATTCAAATTTTAATTATTTTACAGAGACATACGTAACCCTGGCTCTTTATTGTGTCGGGAAGATGGGAATTTCGTCTTCTTTCGTAGTGCTCCCATTGATGGCATCGGAGTTGTACCCGACGGTCGTCAGAGGACTCGGCATGAGTCTGAGCTCAGTTCTAGGCATGCTGGGACCAATTTTCATACCACTTGTTAATTATTTGGTAAGTTTATCGTTTATCTAATTAATTGAGTTGGAGTAATCATACCAGTAAATAAGAATAGGTGTTTATTACATTCCAGGGTTCAGACATTATGGTGCTTCCATTGATCATAATGGGTGCGTTACTCGTGGCAGGAGGCATAGCCAGTCTGCTGCTGCCAGAAACCTTGAATCAACATCTTCCTCAAACCTTGGAAGATGGAGAGAAAATGGGTCTGGACACAGATTTTTGCTGTAATCCGCCGGTCAAAGAAACGATGAATAAGCACGAGATTAAAGAAACTAACTTGGATATAAATAATTGTAACGCATGTAATGCTTTATGCTCCTGTCAAATGGTAAATGTATCTCTCGTAGATAATATTGCCGCTGTTATTGAGAAAGATAGTGAAAAAGTTGATTTCTTAATAGTAAAATAGTGTTATAAACTATAGATTACTTATGTAAGTAGGTATTTAAAAGTAGAATTATAAGAGCACAAGTTAAATTTTCAATAAAAGCTAATTAATTAATATTCTCTAGTTTCACTACCTATAGTATTATCTATGTTTTATTTATTTTTAGTGTCGAAATAATTTGCATATATATAAATCTATTTTAAAGTTCCAAAAAAATACTCAAATTTGTAATAATGCCATTATGTAATACTAGAAAACTCTCGGAATCCTGTTTCTAGGGTTTCCTTCATCGTTCGTAACGTGTATCCGAACAAATCGCCATAGAGTACATAGTTGCAATTTAAAGACTAGAAATAATGTCTATGAATGATCAATGAAAGAATCAGCTGTCACAATCGTATTCAATGTGCGGCTTTTGGATTAGGAAATAAATATTATTTGATGAACTAAACTTTATTAATCGTGTAATTATGGCTTTATCATTTTTACGTAGTAATGTTATTGCTCGAAATGTCCAAAGACAATTATATCAAAACAAACGTAACGCCGGATACGTTGTTCTGTAAGTAACATTGGTTTTCTTTTTATCTTAGTTGAAACAATAAACTATTAAAGACTACAGGTTGATAAATAATGAGCTACATAATAAAGTGTGATACTTAAAGTCTGTACTTTGCTACACGATTGCGTTCTGCAAAATATAGTTTTTACCACCCTCCAGAGTATACTGTTCCTGTAGATTGCCTTTAAAATTTACGTAACATTTATTATCTCGATTATATTGTTGCACCCTTAATTAACACAATTCTGTATACCACTAAAAAGACCTTGAAATGTAATATATCATCACAAATTAACTGTAATGCATTCATTTCAGTATTCCTGAAATAGGCGAAGATGCGGAAAATACTCTACTCTCAGATAATGGACTACCCGAGTTCAATGATATCTCAATAGAAAAATGCATAGCCACAATCAGCAAGCAAAGTTTGGAGTATGAGAATGGAGTCAGCCAGATTGAACATTCCTCGGCCAACTGTAAAAACGCATTTGAAGAAGTATTTAAGCCACTGGAAAAGCTCGATTCACAGTTAGAACTGACATGGGGCATGGCAAAGACATTGTACCTCGGTAACAGCTCCCTGATGCCTACTAAGTCATACATTCAAATTCATGAGAGGGCCCACAAAGCTCGCTCCGCTAAATTTAACAGTGTAGCCATATTCCAAGCTGCAATCACAGAAAAGAATCGCCACAAAGAGCTGACTGATGAAGAACAGAGGCTTCTTGATAAGTATATTCTAGAAGGAAAGCTAAATGGTTTAGATGTAAAGGGTGTGAAAAGAGACAGATTAAATAACATCCTCTCAGGGTTACAGAAGGAGAGGCAGATGTTTAGGGACAAAGTTAATATAGCCAACAAAGTGTTCACCAGCACCATTAAGGATGGGAGTCTTATGAGAGAATTCCCAGAGGGACTAGTCAGCTCGATGGCAATAGGTGCAGACCCCACTAAAGGACCCTGGAAGGTCACTTTACAACCACACATCTATGAACCATTCATGCAGTACTGCCCCGACAGACAGCTACGTTGGAATACATGGCAGGCTCACGCACAACGATGTTCTAGTTATGTAAATAAAGAAATAGAAACTGCCACAAATCTGGAAAATGTTAGGAGTCTAAGAAGAGAACAAGCCATCATCCTTGGTTACGAAACCTATGCAGACATGAGTATGGAGACTAAAATGGCCGGATCAGTTGAACATGTTAACAACGTACTTGACAGCTTGCTAGAGAGTGCCCGATCAATGCAGGATGTAGAAATTGAATTATTACAAAGGTATGCTAACGAACGGGGTTTTGATGTCAAACTGGAGCACTGGGATATACCTTATTGGCAAAGGAAACAAAAATGGTCACTCTATGGTTTTGATGAAGACAAAATTCGAGAATATTTCCCTCTGCCCAGAGTAATTAACAGCCTTTTTAATTTATGTAGCACACTGTTTAATATCAATATTGTTGAGCGTACCGACATCAACACTTGGCATAAAGATGTTAAATTCTATGATATATTGGATGGATCCAGCAAATCCCCAATTGCTAACTTTTATCTTGACCCCTATGCTCGCCAGGACCTTAAAATACGCATTTACGACGATGCTGGATGGCATATTGCAATGCGTAATAAATGCACATCTACTGATACCACTCCATTGTCAGCACTAATATTTAATTTCCAAGCCCCATCTGATGGTAAACAATCTTTATTATCCTTCAGTGAGGTTGGTATACTGTTCCAAAGGTTCGGACATGCTCTTCGACATTTACTAACTAAAGCAAATTATTCTGAGGTTGCTGGACTATCTAATGTTGAATGGGATGCTGCTGAGGTGTGTGGTCAGGTGATGACACACTGGCTGTATGATCCACACACTATCAGAGCTCTGAGCGGGCATTACATTACAGATGAGCCTTTACCAGAAGAAATAGTGAAGAACCTTCAGAACATCAGGGGGCACATGTCGGGGTACAACTTGTGCAAAGAACTGTATCTCTCCAAACTAGACTTGGAACTGCATACAAAGACAGCTTTCTGGAGGGATATTGTAAGAGAAATGTGGCCTAAATATCACGCGTTACCCTTTGACAAATACGACTCTCATCCCCTCTCGTTCACCAAGATCATTTCGGAGGAATGGGGTAGTGCGTACTACTGTCGTCTGTGGTCCAGAATGATTGCCGCCGACATCTACAGTGCATTTGAAGAGGCAAGAAAAGGAGATCAAGATATCATAACAGTGGGCAAGAGGTACAGGGATACATTCTTGGCAGTAGGTGGCAGCTGCCATCCCAGTGAGGTGTTCCGAAGGTTCCGGGGCAGGGACCCGTCCCCGCACGCTCTGCTGAAGAATCTTGGCCTACCCAAAAAAGTTATGGAAGAGTAAAACTAGGGCATTCAGTTAGTGTATTATAATTTTATTGGTAATATTAATGTTTCCGTTAAACAATTGGTTTTATTTCTTGCTACATATGTAGATCCTATTAGGTTTCATCACTAGGATTGTAGTTCGGTCATGTGTTCATTCTTGCTGAGATCTGCCAAGCGTACGAGGCCCTCATCAACTGTCAACCTGTCGCTAAGTAGTGACTTTGATATAATATCGTTTCCAGATATAAATACATCAGATCAGACAAAAGTACGAATTTTTTTTTCTTTATTAATCAGTTACAGAAAAAAAATCATACTCCATAATGCTTTAGCAATCGTATTTTCATCCTAAAAGATCTTATTGACCGATTGTGGATACTTATAAGTACGCCCCCCACTGAATCTACAATCTAGGGATATTTATACACCTGTCTACCGAGAAAAACATTCTCATCGATTATGTTGCCATATTATTTAGATAATCTCTCCACCTTTTTTACTTACAATTCCTTGATTGGATTATTCAGAATCAGGGTTTTGTTCCCAAGCCCGTTCCATATCGTAGATATCTTTCTTGATAATTGCATCATCGGGCAACAGCTTGGCGGCGGCCTTCATCTCGTCTATGGCCTTGCTGAGGTACCCCAGGCGCGCTAGGGCGGCCGCGCGCCGGGCGATGCACTTCGCACGACTTCGACGATTACTCTCACACGGCGGCTTCATCAGATCCAGTGCCGTAGAACAATCGTTTAACTGAAACACGCGTACATAAAACATCACATCTTTATTATACTCACGTGTGTATTGACTGCCTCATTGGTCTAGTGGTTGCTAAGCGCGACTGCTGAGCACGAGGCAGGACCTCGAGGGGTTCGAATCCCGGGTCGGGGAAAGTGTTACTGGGTTTTTCCATTAGGTAATTCTCAGTAGCAGCACGGAGTCTGGATTTGTGCCCGGTTGAGGGCAATAGGCTCGCCCCCTATTACATTGGGACCTAAAACATAACTGGCGAAATGTGGGTGTACTATATGTGCACCTCTGCCTACCCCTTCGGGGAATACAGGCGTCATGTTATGTTATGTTTTTTTATGTATTCGGGAATGCACGACTAGTTTCGAACTCGAACGGAGCCCCGAAACTATTCGTGAGCATAACTAAATAATATGAATAACACTCACGAAATTTATTATTGTATAATCACATCTTTATTTCCCGAAAGAGTGAGCGAAGGAGTACACCCACATTTCGCCAGTATGTTATAGGGCGCAGTTCCAGACTCTCTTGCTGACAAAAACCTAATGAAAACACTTTGGATTCCCGATTCAAACCGAGGACCATTTTTTTTTTGTTTTCGGAAAAACCCGTTAATATGCACCCCACACCTAGCCCCTATAAAGTAGGTAATGCAACGCCAATTTGGCACATTTCTTGGGTGACTAAAGGGGTCTCCCCTAAACACCCCTGTACACGGCGGCAGGTGACCAGCCAGCCGCTGTCTTGTTTAATATTCAAACAGAGGACCTAGTGCTAATTCGTAGTTAACGAATCTACCTACCGCATTATACTTATTTGGGTAATCCTTACGCATTTATTGAAGTTTCCGAGTGCGAAGTGCGTTGCGGAGCGGTTGGCGAACAGGCTGGGTAGCTTGTCTGACAGTGTGATGCCGTGGGTGTACGCGCTTATCGCTCCCAGGAAGTTGCCGCTACGGAAGAACGCGTCGCCTTTCTCCTTACACCACTGAGGATCCTGCTCCTCAGGCCGAAGGTCCTCAGTCACAAAACCTTAAGTAATAAGCCTAGTTCAATATTATTCAACGTCACACTTGTTGATGGTATTAAGCTCGCCCCCTATTACATTGGGATGGGACCTAAAACACAACTGGCGAAATATGGGTGTACCTATAGTACACCCCTATCTACTCTTTCGGGGAATGCAGGTCTGATGTTGTGTTATACGATCACGCCTGTATTCAGCGATGGCAGGTGTAAAACACACGCTTCTGAAGTTATGGTATGGGTCTTAATAAATAGGGGGCGATTGCCACTAACCCACAAATGCAGACTGCGTGCTGCTACTGAGAATTTAATAATGAAAATACTCAATTAAACTGCCTAACCGGAATCGAACCCAGGACCTCACGCTCTGGATTTAAGAACCACCAACGAGATAGGTACCTATATATTAAAAAATCCGCCTTAGTCATTACCAGTAGCTCGTCTCGCCAGTGTGATGTTCTTCAACCAAGCCTGTTCTTCGGCTGCTGTCGACTCTCGGCTGGGCGTGGGGAATGTTCGCGGCGTGTGCGAGATCTCCAACTCCATTGTATGTCTCAATCTCGGTAAAACCCTCTTCGCTGCTTCCTCTTTCTTTTTTTCAACATATTCAGACTTGACTGGTGTCTTCAGAGGTTTTTTTGAAGGTTTTTGCACTACTTTTACTAGAAGACTATTTTTCTTTTCGTCGTCTTTCTCTCCTTCGTCATCTGATGGGGGTAATTCAACAATTTGAACTCCTCTTTGCTCGTCTGGTGGAGGCTTTATAGCCTTCATTCCGTTTTCTTCTCCACCTCCACCCTTGCTGACTCTCCATTCTTCTAAATCATCCATAGCTTTCTTCCTCGCCGCATCACGCCGGGAGTCCATCAAGTTATGCTGTACGTTATCTATTTCCATAGCCTGTTGAACAGTGAACCTGTCTAACTGACTCTTTTTTATTTTCCTATCTTCAGACTCTTGCTTGGCGCGTTCTTGAGACTTTTCAATTACTTCTTGCCTAACTTTCTTTTTCTCTTCCTTCGTTAGTTCTTTTTCTAAGCTCTCCCATGTTACCTCTTCAATTTTCACTAAATCTAAAAGTATTAAATCTTCTTTCACTAAACATTTACTTTTTTGAATGTTGACTTCATGAAGTAGAAATACTTCGAAAAAGAATGGGCTAAAATGCGCCTTGATGTACGTTTCTGTTGGAAAAAGGTCAACTTTTTCATGATTGACGGGGTTTAGCGGTATTCTTATGTGCACTATATTATTTGTTTGAGACCACGTGAAATCCTTTACTATTATAGGCATGTTATAAAGCTACGCAATATTTACACAGAAAACGCAATATTGTCATAAGACTTAGACAATGCGCCTAGAACATAAGTATTTATCGTCGCTATAGCAATAGTAACATCATTGAAATTGGCGCTCAGTTACACGCAGAATCGGATGTATGGTGGGATATTTTTTTGATATGGCAGCTCGACCTCTACGCTTATTCCATATTCCCCTATCTTTATACCTGACCTTGATATTTACATCTATGCACAGCATATGTATGTATCTTCCTGAGCATATAAATACGTATTTACTAGATAGTCTGTGGTTTATTTATCAGTGTGCACTGTGCCGCTGCTCTGTTTGCTTGTGATTGAGATATTAGTTTAATAATACTTCGCCCATAATATTTCTGCAGTCTAGTGAAAGTTTTGTACATCATCATGACTAGAAGAGTACAAACAGGTATGTGTTATTTATCTACTTATATTAGGTGCCAAGCTAATTCGAAGTTAGTTATAAGTTTATATAATATTATCAATGGTTGTATGTAAACATTCGTTTTTGACCGACTGATCAAGGTTAGTAAGTAAGTGGATGATGTTTAAACTTGTTTACTAAGTTTTATAGTTCGCACATCCCTGGAGCCTGAACATGAGGTTCTGGGATTGATACCCAGGTCGGGCAGTGTTTTTGGGTTTTTCCATTTGGAAATTTTCCGTGGCAGCACGGAGTAGCAATGTAGTTTACAAGTGTCTAGATTGCTACTCCGAACTACCAATATATCAGTGTCCGGTTAGTTTGGCGATAAGCTCGTCCTACAGGCTGTAACGATATGGTTAGAGTTGCGGGCAACTGGTAGATGCAAATGGCAAGTTGTCGTTTAATGCGGTGTGTCAACAGTGGACATATTTTGCTACAGCATCACACATCACGCCTGTACCTATTCTTTGAAGGGGTAGGGGTGACTGTTTAGTACCTATATCCACATTTCGCTTGTTCGCTTAGTTATGTTATAGGTTTTAAATAATATCTCAAGAACCTAATAGGGGGCCAGCCTATTGCCATCAACCGGGCACAAATCCAGACTCCGTGTTGCTTCTGAATAAGTCCTAATGAAAATATAAGTTAATATTAAAAAAAAAATTGCACAAGCTTCTAAATCAAAAGCACCATAACATTTTATTGTCACCAAACCTATTTAAGTATGCGAAATTTCATTTCAATCGTACGTCAAAAAGTGGCTCTAATTTAGATTGCAAGATTTGACCTAGGTATACAAACTTACATACATACAAACATTGCAAGTTAAATAAAAGCTTATAACGTAATAAATCTTTGCCTGATTCGTGTATCTAACCCAGGAGCTCATGTTCAGTATCCAAAATATCCGTGGAATTAACATACATTTAGCTTCCGCCCGCGTATTCGTCCGCGTGGATTTCGCATGTTTCATAGCCTTCCTTGATAAACGTATCTACTATCTAACACAAAAATATGTTTTCAATTCGAACCATTAAGTAGTTTCTACGTTTAACTAAACAAACTCTTCAGCTTTATAATATTACTAGCTGCGCATCGCGGTGTTAGGTACCCGCTACGTTTTTTCGGGGTATTAAATATGTGCCTATGTGCTAATCCAGGGTGTCAGCTACCTCCACATGAAATTTCATCAAAATCCGTCAAGCCATTTAAGCGTGAAGAGGCAACATACAAACACACTCACAAACTTTCGCCTTTATAATATTAGTGTGATAGTATATGTAGATCTAGCGAAATGTGGGAGTAGGTACTACTTATACACTTCTGTCTACTCCTTTGAGGCACACAGGCGTGTTGTTGTTTTATGGGCATTACTACGATTCTAGCCTAGTGTTTTTTTTTCAGTATTAGGTGACGTGAGCTCATCCGAGCTCGGACGCACTCTTACTCACGAACACTTGTCCATGAACTTCGAGCATTTCTACAGGAAACCACCGGCTGCGATTAGCGACAAGTTTGTAAACAAGCCAACTCTGGAAACTATTGGGTACATCCGACAGTACCCTTACAGCTCCAGGAATAACCTGCAACTCGATGACGATGATGCCAAGAAAGCCGTCTTAAACGATGTGTCGGCTTATAAAAAGTTTGGCGGAGGTAAGTTACAGTTTACAATATCAAAGTAATTAAATATAATATTATTACAAAGACTGCCTCGTTGGTCTAGTGGCTGCTAAGCGCGACTGCTGAGCACGAGGTCCTGGGTTCGAATCCCGGGTCGGGCAAAGTGTTACTGGGTTTTTCCATTAGGTAATTCTCAGTAACAGCACGGAGTCTGGATTTGTGCCCGGTTGGTGGCAATAGGCTCGCCCCCTATTACATTGGGACCTAAAACATAACTGGCGAAATGTGGGTGTACTATATTCGACGACCTGATTAGCGCAGTGGCTAAGCGATTGGACTGTTGCGCTAAGGGTTGCGGGTTCGATTCCCGCACGGGGCAAAACTTTGTGCGAACCACAGATGTTTGTCCCGAGTCTGGGTGTTTGTGTATGTGATATTTCATGTTTGTGAAACGCACCCACGACACAGGAGAAATTCCTAGTGTGGGGCGACGTTTTTAAAAAAAAAAAAAAAAAAAAAACTATATGTGCACCTCTGCCTACCCCTTCGGGGAATACAGGCGTGATGTTATGTTTAGAAAGAGAGTGATTTTGTGTGTTTGTAGTATGCTGGCGGAACCACGGCACCTATTTGAAAATTTATTTAATATATTTTCCATTTGTCGCTGTCAAGGGCTGTTAATACCCAGTCCTCCATAAAGGTGTCTAGTTCATCTCGCGATCTCCGTTTGGGTCTACCTTGTTGGGGGCCCCATTGGAATGTACATGGCCATTTGGCCCATTGACCGTCTATAATGCGGTAGACGTGACCTTTGCCTGTGGAGTCCTTTGCCCTGCAGAGAGACATTATAGGTTCCTAAAAAAAAAGATACTTGTCTCCCGCTTGCTATGAAGGGAAGTGGAAACTAAATAATAAATAAATACCTAAGTACCTACTCCTTCTACACTCTTTCAAGATAAATCGTGTTTTGGATTCCAAGACCACAATTTTTTTTTATATTTAAAAAGGAAATTTGACAAATGATGGACACGAGCGGGACACCAATCCATAACATTCGCCGATCCAGCAGCTTTGCTAACTAAGCTATCGTACTGTATATCGAATTTCTAGTTCCCTTTTTAGTATTTACGTCTTAAGGATGGCGTCGCGGGTTCGAGTCCCGCTCACGTCCATCTTCTTACAAATTTCCTTTATCAATTTAAATTGGGCAGCATGCTAAATTTATATAAAATACTATGTGATATTTTCTACGCTAACATTAATTCTTACAGGCACTATCGTAGAGAATACGACAGCGGGCATCGAAAGGAACATACCATTTTACAAGACGGTGTCAGCTCAGACTGGCGTCCACGTGGTGGCAGGCACTGGACACTACATCGCCGACCTGCAAAGCGCCGACATTCTCCATAGCACCACTGAAGAGATATACAACCATATGATGCAGGAGTTGACCGTAGGCTTCGAGGAAGAGCCAGGGATTAAGGCCGGCTTTATGGGGGAAATCGCCAGCGTGTGGCCCATAAGAGGTACCTTCCTAACTTCGCCTTTACTTACGTCGTGTGTGGACTAGTGGGGGTATATGATGCTTGCCAACATTTTTTCAATTGATTTATCTGTCCGCTAGTAGTTCTAAGCATGGCCAAAAAACATTTTTACCTACTATCTACACTTTAAAAGAAATATAGGTAATAGATAAATTTACCTAGATATTAATAGGCTATTATTTATAGGTCCATGTAAACGAAATATAGTATTTTTGTGGACCTAGGTATATTTTCAGTGGCAGCACGGAGTCTGGATTGGTGCCCGTTTGATGGCAATAGGCTCGCCCCCTTTTACATTGGGACCCAAAAACATAACTGGCGAAATGTGGGTGTACTATATGTGCACCTCTGCCTACCCCTTCGGGGAATACAGGCATGATGTTATGTTTTATGTTTTAATTAACATAATTCAACTTGTTTTAGACTTTGAACGTAAAGCAATAGTAGCTGCCGGGGAGTTGCAGCCGCAGCTTGGTTGCGGAGTAAGTTTTCATCCGCACAGGGTCCCAGAAGCGCCGTTCGAGATCATTCGCCTATACCTGGAGGCCGGGGGGACCCCTTACAAAGCTGTTATGTCACATTTGGACCGTAAGTGGCTGTGTATTTAACGCTAGCAACACATGACACGGCTATGCTGAAACATGGCTCAAACGGTGATCTCTATAATTTAACCTTACTTTAGATATGTTAGTTAACATCGATCTATAAACTTGATTAGGCTGAAGTCAGTTTATTAAGCTACGTTTTTATAGGGAATGATGAAATTACGCCGTGCGTACGTATCTATGAACAATACTTACTTGAGATTCCAGTTGGTCTAGTGGTCGCTAAGCACAACTGATGCTGAGCGTAAAGACCCGGGATCGAATGCCACGTCGGGAAAGTCAACTAGATGAAAATAACTATAACTTTTGAATATTTCCCAAAAAGATTGAGACTTGAGTGTATGTATGAAAAGTCCAAATGCTATTAGAGATTGTAAGTGACGATTTTACGGATAGTAGGTACCTTGATCTATTCCATTATAAACTGCTAGCTGCGCCCTACGGTGTTACCCGCTATATTTTTCCGGGACAAAAAATAGCCTATGTGTTAATCCCGGGTGTCAGCTACCTCCATATGAAATTTCATTAAAATCCATTCAGTAGTTTTTACGTGAAAGTGTAAAAAACATCCATCCATACTTACATATACAACTTTCGCGTTTATAATATTAGTAGGGACTACAATAAACACAATTGAATTGTATTTCTAGACTGCCTGGTTGGTCTAGTGGTCGCTAAGCGCGACTGCTGAGCACGAGGTCCTGGATTTGAATCCCGGGTCGGGCAAAGTGTTATTGGGTTTTTCCATTAGGTTATTCTCAGTAGCAGCACGGAGTCTGGATTAGTGCCCGGTTGATGGCAATAGGCTCGCCTCTATGACATTGGGACCTAAAAAAAAACATAACCAGCGAAATGTGGGTGTACTATATGTGCACCTCTGCCTACCCGTTCGGAGAATGCAGGCGTGATGTTATGTAATTATATGTATTTCTAGGTACACTGCTGCGAAACGATCTTCTATTAAATTTTGCTGAGCTCGGCACCTACTGCCAGTTCGACTTGTTTGGCGTAGAAGTGTCTTACTATCAGCTCAACGTGAACACGGACATGCTGAGCGATGCCCAGAGGATCAGCAAGCTAGAGCTCCTGGCGGAAGAGAAGCGACCCCACCAGATCCTGATGTCCCATGATATTCACACGAAGCATCGGCTGGTGAGTTTCCTCACACTATGAATTTCTCCTGTATCGTGGTTACGTTTCACAAACATGAAATTACACATACACAAATACGCAGGACTCGGGACAAACATCTGCGGATCTCACAAACTTTTGTACCGTGCAGGAATTGTACCCGCAACCCTTAGCGCAACAGTCCAATCGCTTAGCCACTGCGCCAATCAGGTGGTGAATTAGAACAACTATAGGTACTTAACAAGTAACTCTACTATCTTCCCATTGGGCTAATTCTCGTCACTAAAGACGCCCAGTTGCAGTACAGTAGCAGTTAAGTTTAGACCAAAAGACGCTGTTCCACTGTACTCTTACGAGGAATGCTGAAGTCGATTTATAATTGCAGATCGATTACGGGGGCCACGGGTACTCCCACATCATAAACAACGTGCTACCAAAAATGAAGTCCAGGGGATTTTCTCAAGAACTCATTGACATGATCACCATTAAAAACCCAGCCGATTGGTTGACCTTCGAAGAATAATTATCTTTCATTATTATTTTCTACATTAAAAATATACATAAAAATATTATCTACATTAAAAAAAATCAGTTCGGCTCGCGACTCTGCCGCGTAACCAGCTCATGAGTAAAGGCTCTGGTCGAGTTCGAAACTAGTCGGGCATTCCCGAATACACCGGTGAGTATAACCGGAATATACGGTAAATAATTTAAAAAATGTATAATTTAATAAATGTATCTGTATCTCATGTTATAATTTAATAAATGTATCTTAAACCATCGAAGTAGACTGTTAAGGTGCCGAAAAGACTGGGAGCAATGCCACTTGTTTTATTTTTATTCAAGTCAATCGATATAGCTATTATTTGTACGCCGTGGTAAAACATGTAGCACTCTACATTTAATTTTCATCTGTTTCAAATTAAATTATCTTTACCTTAACACCTCATTTTAAATAGCTAATCAAGTAATTACTTTGATTTTAACCTAATTATCAAACATTATTATTATTACACTTCTTGTTTTGGCAGGCCTGTAAACATGTTTAGGTTTGAGCTCAATTCTATACCGCATTTTTTTTGTTTTTCATCCTAACACATTTTAGACTCGTAAGTGAATTCATCTCACAATTATTAAATCATAAGTACCGCAGCACCCGTCTAAAAAAATGTAACACTGCCTAGTAAAGGTTGCCGAGTGACGTCATATTCAAGTTCAAGAGTCCCTACTTCTGAGGCCACTTCCCCTGTCGACTCTACCCATTGTTTTTCCCATTAACTAAAGTTCTTTTATAACCGACACTCGTCTAGTTTTAATTCGACTTTGTAGATATACTTACTTTTCTTGCTTCTTTACTTTCATCTCATTACCAAACCGTGAGCCAACCTATTTCTATTTTTTGTCGCATGCTAGCTATAATAATCCACAATACTATCAATAAGAAAAAATTATTTCAAAAATAATTAGTTTTAAGCTAAATGTAGGACCTACTTATTTTATATTTTAATAAAACAATATTATTTAAAATATGTTATTTTATTTACAAATACATTACTTTTATATTCAGAATATTATCAATATGAATCCATACATGCACATTATGTTATACTACGTTTCAAATATAAAATTATAAAGTGAACAATTGTTTTGAGACAATATGGCCGACGTATTTTGGGGAACCTGAAGTTAGCGCAAGTACCTGCGCAATAAATAATTTCCTTCCTAAAAGATCCATTGCGCAGCTAACTTCAGGTTCTCTAAGATACGTCGGCCGTATTGTACATTTAATAAACATATTCTAATCAATCTAAATTATTAACTAATGGTGCTATATATTTAATAAGATACAAAAATATTTTAAATATGTATTTCTATTATAACTGTAAATAAAATGTCTCAAAACCATTGTTAACTTTAATTTTGATCTTATTAGAAACCAATAGGGTTGTGTGTATTTCGATAGAATGTCGATACATAAAAAATAAAAACTAGCAACAGTTTTTTTAGAGTCATGTTTCACTCAATTAAAGACATCAATATATGTGGGATATTTTTTAAATAAGTAGCGTATAAGTCCATGGTACTACAATATTTTTTTTATGTTGTGTCTTATGTTTTGTTATTCCCATACAACAATGAACCATCTAACATGTTTATAAACGCCTTTTGTGCAGTAACCAATACAAGGAGAGAATAGATTTAGGAATACAATATCTGTATAAATTGGGTCATCATTTGCATTTAATATTTTAATCAGAAATATTTATATATACATTAGTTTGTATGGAACAGATAATAACTTAATAAGGTCTAACCTTTTAATCCTTGGTTCTTTACAACCCTGAGCTGACTTTTGGACCCTTATAGGACCCCAAAACACAAAGCTAACAATAATAATACACTGAATACAATAAGTAATATTTACTTGATAGTTGACACAAGTTATAGACATACAACTTGGATTTCAGCTCACCCCAATAAGGGGTAGAGCGTGAAGATTATACAGTGTAACAAAAATTCTAGTTAACCTGTTTGAAAACAATCACGTTTATTATTATTTAACGATATTTTTGGACTCTCGTCCTATCCTAAAGACCTCTCTTAAGAACTCACTTCTAAACCCGCAGTGAGTTCGACGCTAGCCACCGATCTACAATGCACTAGACTACCGATTAACGCATCAAAAACGGCCCGAGAAATAAAACAATAAGAATGTCTTATTTCAAGTTTGTATGCTCCAATGGTAGCCAACATAAAGAATTTATACCTTCTTTCTGGAAGAAATTCAAATGTTTACGTTAAGCTCTCTCAGCTAGTCATGCGATATGATTTTGTTCTTAATCTTTAATCTAGTATATTATTCCTCGAAGACACTAGCGCAAAGCGAGGTGAGGTGCCAGATGTTAGCATAGCTAAAGTTGGTTAGGAGCGGCATTTGTGGTCGTACTTATCGAGTTTAATTATTCTCCTTAATATTACATAACATTACGCCTGTAATCCCCGAAGGGGGTAGGCAGAGGTGCACATATGTATAGTACACCCACATTTCGCCAGTTATGTTTTTAGGTCCCAATGTAATAGGGGGCGAGCCTATTGCCCTCAACCGGGAATAAATCCAGACTCCGTGCTGCTACTGAGAAGTACCTAATGGAAAAACCCAGTAACACTTTGCCCGACCCGGGATTCGAACCCAGGACCTCGTGCTCAGTAGTCGCGCTTAGCAACCACTAGACCAACGAGGCAGTCAGTAATATTTATTCTACAATATCATCAAAGTTAATGCATTTTAATTGCTTTTAAGTCTGTTATGTATGGAAATCGCCTTGAACACTTAGTAAGTTACTTTTCGGAACTTTAGTCCGGTGTAGTGTGAATACGCTTCTACGCGGTACGGTTATACCTTTGCCCAGTTTTTAACCCGTATTAAATACTGGGCAAAGGTATATCCGTACTGCCGTTATTTTACCTATGGAAGACCAATATTGTTGTCTCAAATTAATAACATTAAAACTGATTCAATTGTATTGTTTCTTTTAGCCCGTTTACTTAGGTAAGGGCTGCCAACGACCATTTTAGTAGTATTTTATTGATATTAGAATGTCATATTTTGAAAATGGTAAACATTGCCAGCTAACCTAACCTAACTTTTTAGACGATTGTAATAATAAATTAAATTCTAAACAAAAAGCGACGTTGACACACCGCAACCAAGTTAACCTTCCAAAGAGGAAGCTTATGAGAGCATGTAGCCAAATTTTTGTTACACCTATATAACACCAATTTAAATACCCTAGTCCTCTAAATCGAGGTTTTGTAGTTCCTCGTCTAAATCTTCGTCGAGGAAAAGGTTTTCGTTGATGGGAACGGCGGCGGCATCGTCGTCGGTCGCGGGGGAGCTGCCCTCTCCGTCCTGGGACTCCGCCCCGCCCAGACCATCCCCGGTACCGTTCTCCAGGCCTTGGCTGAGCTGCTGTAGTCTGTCTTCTGTCGCCTTCGTACCCGTGTCGTCCGCCTGACGAGAGACAGAGGGTATAAAAGTTAGTGTTTAACAAAAAAATAACCATAGTATCATGACTGCATTCCTCGATGGGGTGTATAGTGGTGTGTGATCTTTAGTACATTACATTTGGCAAGGTATGTTATAGTTCTTAATGTAAATGGAGGTCGAGTGCCAATATAATAAGGGGCGAACCCATTGCCATAGCCAGGCGCCGTGTTGCTACTGACAATAACCTAATAGAAAAATCCAATATTTCTTTGTCTGATCTGGGTTTCGAACCCAGCCAAACTACCCGTTATTATTAGTAGTTTTTTGTAGGTGTAGGGCGCGTACAACGGGCAGTCTCACACACCCCCGCCGCTCTTCCCCCATGGGTGGTGGGACAACTAATGAGATTTTTTCCCCGAAAAATATTTAAAAAAAAGTGTAGGTTGCGTACCTCGCAGGCCTCCATGCCGATGAGGTCGAGCTGCACCTCGCGGTAGTCCTCGGGCTCGGGGGCGAAGGCCGCGAGGTCCACGGCCTCGTCGTCGTCGTCCTCGCCCAGCGCCAGCGCGGGGTCGAAGGAGAACATCTCCCGGCCCGACAGCCCCACGGCGCGCCCCGCCTTGAAGTCGCTGCGCCGCTGCTCCTCGGCTTGCGTCAGTTGCTCCTGCACACAACGTAGCTCACACATTCAAACACACACACACACATTCCGTAAACATTCAATCACAAAAAATACTTGATTTATTTAATGTAGATTAGCAATTATGATTTCTTTATTTATTTTGTTTATACTCTTTTTATGATCTCTTAATTATAATTAAAATTCTCTGTGACTCAAGGTTTCAACACACTTCAAGGTTTGAGTTAAGCTCGCCGTCTGTACATAAAATTTCGTATTTATAAATGTCTGTTTATAAATTCAAAATATTGCTCAGAGTTATTACGAGGAGCAATAGAGAATATGCATGTATAGTTATATCATTCATACATGATATGAACCATTAGAGCATTTTTTTTTAATCACTCAGTTTCGGGCAACTCAAACGCAGCCATCTTGCGGTGCTTATTTTTGTACTCACATTTTTTTTATCTTACAATATGACAATACGAAACTTTTAGTTTTATTAATTTGATGATATATGGCACGAACCTGTTTATCCTTGATCTTCTTCTTCTTCCACGCGAGGAATGTCTCCAGCGTGATCTTGGTCTGGTTCGGTCCAAGCGCTGCTCTCTCTCTCTCTATTAGGTCCACCAAAGAGATCTCATTCTTCTTCTCCTCCATTTTCTTCTTATCTCTCTTGAGAACGAAGCCCGGCGGCAATGCATGTCTGTATATACATTTAGAACCAGACGGACATTCCCAAAACCATCCGTATTTAGATTTCTCTACTGCTTCTAAGAAGTGTCTGCAAATCTAGAATTGTATAAAAAAAGGTATAATTATTTATATGTTACTAATAATTCGTTTTACACAGTTACAACTTACAACAATCGTTTTCAGGTAATTTCTTACTATGGTTCACACCAAAAACTAATTGAATTACTTTTTCCGACGTAGGAATTGAACCCAGGAATTTCATCACACTTATGTACCACTAAACCAATGGGACTGTTAATAATATAGATGCAAAGCATAAAGGCTGGAGCACACGCAGCAATTAATTGCAGTACAATAGTTGCACAGGCACACAATAGTTGCAAACTTGCAAACAATCTGTCTGCAACTTTTAGAATTGCATTGCATACAATTTTATGTAATGTTATATTTGCATAGGAGTTGTTATCTAACTAACAATGTCAGTGGTGGGCCTCTGCTTCTCTTCTTCATGTTTCTTCTGCACCACCTCTTTCAACTTATCCTCATCCCAATTATCCATGTTGTCGTCATCGTCACGCATGTCCACGTACAGAGAACGTTTCTCAGCCTAGAAACAGGATTAAAAATGTTATTTATACAATTGGTAAGGTTTCAAGTCAAACAATTACATTGTATACAATATAGGAACTTACAGTTGAGTATCAGTGTGTAAAAAATTGATACTCGACAATATCTGACAGACTGAGCCAACCGCAGTAGGGAAAAAGCAAGGTGATGATATTGTTAATGATTTGCGGTCAACAAGAAATGTTTTACATTAGAATTAAATATTAACTTGCTACACTGAGTTTGTTTCGGTATTTCTTCTCAGAGGTAGTCAGTTAGGAAATGCCGATGCCATCTAGTTTTTAAAAAATGACGTGTAAAAGTGTTTTTTTTAAACCTATTTACAGAAATAAAATCATTTATCATTTACATTTTTTCTCGATAAAAAGTAGCCTATGAGTTAATCCAGGGTGTCAGCTACCTCCATATGAAATTTCATTTAAATCCATTCAGTAGTTTTTATATGAATGAGTAACAAGCATCCATCCATACTCACACACTTTCGCGTTTATAATATTAGTAGGGATTAGAGACATAAGTAACTTACCTTTCGTTCAAGAGTTAAGTCGTGGGAGAACTTGCACTTATCACCTTTAGTACATTGCCCTTGTTTGAAGAAAGCACAAACCACAGATTTGGGGTCCGTACCTAAGAAACAAAGACAGATATTATATTATTATCAAGCATAGTAGTTAATGTTTTTTTAGCAAAATACCAGGCAGTAAGGTTGTAAACAGTTGGCAAGAGAGTATTCAGTCAGTCAATGGTCACCCGTTTAGTTGATCCTAGATTCTAGATACTCAGAGTAGTTGAAAAATTATACTTCAAGTTTTTATTTTATTTATAAAATCTTTGTAAAAGTGTTTATAATCAGCCCATTTGCAAAAAATCATTTATCCATGGTAGAAGTACGGAAATAATCCATAGTAGAAGTATGAATGATAATAGTACCTTTCTCAACCTTTTGTGTTTGGACAGGTTTGAACAGCATTGCCAGCTCCTTCTGCTCCTTCATTTTGGCCTCTTTCTCCTTCTTCTTGTCATCCATCGGCTTGGCTGGGTGAATCCCGCCACTCTTCACCTGTTTCTCTACTTGTTGGATGAACTTCTGCTGTTTAGCCCCCTTTTTGTTCTTGAGACCAAAGGTCTTGTCCTGTATAACAAAAGAGTTTGAGTTTCTAACTGAATAATACCAGTGAGCACTGTGAACTGTTAAAAATAAGTTTTGTATGATACAATGTTTGTATTTTTTATTTAAGCCATCTGCAATATCCTCATTGCTATCTTCAGTACTTATTTAGGTTGTTGCAGACAACCTGATTAACGCAGGGGCCAAGAAATTAGACCTATATAGTAGAAATAACGAGTTCGATGGATATACTAGTCAAATATTCAACTCTGCATCATCCTACGGTTGACTGGTAGAAAATGCTTTAAGGCAAGTCCACCTTTGTGATAAAGGAGCATTAAGTATTAATAATTAAATTATTGCTAGTGCCATCTGCAGATATTTATCCAGGACTTAGACATAGGCGCATATGTTAATTGTAACCTGGGTAACCTGTGTCCTACTTATGCATCAAGCTTTAATATATCAAGCTTTAATACTGTAAATATTAAGATCTGTCAAGCTCAATGTTGTGTTGTGTTGTTACCCACCTCGATAACCTTCTCTTTCTTCTTCTGTTCAGTCTTTTTACTGCCGCCACCGCCACCGCCGCCGCCAGCACTGGGTTTCTTCGGCGGCATGGTTATGTCGTTTCTCGAATCTTCAGATTTAACTCAAACCTCCAATAATCCCACTTCCTAATCTAAATCGTCAAAAATACACGAAGTTATACCAATATTACTTGGTTTTTTAATAAATTACTTGTATTTTAAAAAAGTAAATATTCTTCCACGGTGCACAGATGTGATTTCGTGAAAGATTACCGTTCCAATCTGCGATAAAACGTATTATTTACATTATATGCTTGATCTTGTTTTTACATGTTAAAAATTGCCTCTATCTATCTCTTACGTATGTTATATCACAACCGCTTCATGGGTATGGAGCGCGAAGTGCTATGACAGTTATATACAGACTCTCAACAATAATTATGGCAATATTTTGCCTTCCTTGCAAATTGCATGCAAATGTATCTAAGAAATGTGAAAAAATTAATGCAATAGTCAAGAAATTATGACTATAATAATACTTTCTGAATACTTACACCGCAGCAACGGCGACATAAAGCAAATCCTAATATAATTTAAAACATGAGGTCTTAATAACAGTTACTAATTATTGACAGACAAGAAAAACACACATTTTTCAATAAATTTAAACTTGTAGTAATTAATTTATAATTCCGGTTGGTAAATTTTATTAATTATCCATAAATAAATTATATAATTATGTA
The DNA here is from genome assembly GCA_946251915.1 of Abrostola triplasia. Classification (NCBI taxonomy): domain Eukaryota; kingdom Metazoa; phylum Arthropoda; class Insecta; order Lepidoptera; family Noctuidae; genus Abrostola; species Abrostola triplasia. The sequence goes on from OX276433.1 coordinate 10,982,029, forward strand.
TTTTGGAACGTCTTTGTTAAACGTTGGTATTTGGTAATAAACTGACAACCCTAAACATTGACATTATAGAAATGTCAAAAGAATTCTTTCTTTCAAACTTTATAGTCTGTGAATTGTGAGTGATCGCAGTGGTTGATTGTTCGTTCATCGTTGAATTGTGGTCTCCCCGTGCGTAAACGTGAATTAAACAGCCGCTTGAATTAGGCCATGGCGAACACAACCCTGTGCATAAATAAACAGCACAAACATAAATAGCCAGAGTTTAATTTTCCTCAAGGAAAGTCATAATGGAAATTGTCGACGTCGAAGAATGCCAGCCCGACCCTACAGCGGTCACAAGAAAGAAAAGTTTATGGGCTAAAATTAACAATAGGACAACGTACAGTTATTTATTTAACATTGTAATATCAATACTGTTGCTCACTTGCCTGGTACTAGTGCTATATTTTTTCAAAGAATATTTGAAGACGATTTTATATTGGGTGGACGCACAAGATCCGTGGATAATATTTTTGTTGTTTATGGGTTTATTTTTGATCGTCAGTTTTCCGGTGACGATAGGTTATTTAGTGTTGATAATAACTAGTGGATATTTGTTCGGGATTGTCAAAGGTTTAGTAACAGTTTTGGTGAGTGCGAATTTCGGTGTAGCTGTGGCTCATTTTACTCTGAAAGCGCTTCGGAACTACCTGCCTCTGGACCGTCTACTCAAGAACGAGACGGCCAGGGCCCTTCTGAAGGTGATCTCGGGGCCTCAAGCCTTCAAAATAGTATTCTTCGCGAGACTGACGCCAATACCTTTTGGATTGCAGAACACTATTTTCGCCGTGAGTTGTTTGTTTATTATTGTTGACGTATTTTTACGTAGCATTTATTTTCGGAAAACTTAATCTAATTAAGCAGACTAATTGAATAATACTATTATTATTGTATTATTGAGTGGAAAATCTAGAATTATTGAACCTATATTACTGGGCACCTTATATTCTAAGGAACATTCAATAATAATAGCTTATCGTTTACTGACCCATACACAGACCTCCCACTTATATGAGATGACTGTTACTTATAAAGGAAGCATTTGGCTTTCATCTTCACTTTTTCCATTCACTTTAATAACCTTCTTATACTTTATGTGTATTATCAACATGTCACTCATGTCTTGCTTTTAAAAACCATAGGTTTTATCCAGTTTTTTTTTATAGTACCTAGCACAAAGCCAAGTATCTAGATAACTACTTGCTAAACACTCAGTATTGATTATTGTGCCATGAATTGATAAACTAGTTTATAATGAAACAATCAATTAAAATCATGATTAATTTGTTATCTTATCACTTGACCTAACTTTGTATAATTTATTATTTTAGTATCTGAATCTTATAAAACAAACTTTCTTTTTATTTTTGACCTACTCAGTGATATGAATTTATTTATTGATAATACAATTATTATAACAATATAAATACCTACTCAGACTATAAATGACAACTACAATACTGATATCCTTACACTTTGTGTAAGCACAATAAGTACTCTATATTAATTTTATTTTCAGTATAACAATACTTAATGTACACCAATTCAAAATCCAGTTTTAAACCAATTTTATTATCAGTTTTTTTTTCTTCTCAGGATAAGCATTTGCTTGCTTAAAAGACATGGTAGGTACCTAGTAGAGTACCTTGTTTTTAATTAAACCAAATAATACTGGCATAAATTTGCCCATCTTATTTTTATAATAAGTAAAGTAACCCATAAAGTTTCTGGATGTTACTCATTAACCATGGTTTAGGAAAACTTCTCATAATGAATCAAAACATAAAGAAAAATATTTAAAAGCTATTAAATGCAGTATTTAAAAAGAGAAATGTAATTTCTACAGGCAACTGTTTTATGATATAAGCATAACACAAACATATCTACAAATAACATTTCATCATTACCATAAATACCTGTGTTGTACTTTTAAATTTCTGAAGGCTGTATACATACATTCCTTAGTGTGTACAGTGTAATAAAATATTTCTCACACCTTCCGCTAGGGGTGTAGGGTGTGGTGAGGTGAAGGCCGCGAAAATACCAGCATACTTAATCCTGCATGCCTTAGGTATTCAAGGCTGTTTACTTTATAGTCGCCATAAAACTACAAACCATAAACAATTCCACACTGGATATAAACCTCTTTAAGTACATTATATGCTATTGATGTGGTCTGAATAGTATATACAAACAGTAAGTAATAACCTTGTTAGCTGTCCTTATTAAATGTCAAGTGCATATCACCTACTTGCAATTACGTGCTAGCATTTAATAAACAGATGTGAAGTTGAATGTTATTGATTATACCCCTAATGAAAGCTGCAACATCTTATTGGATCTGTTAATTTAATACAATTACGCCCGTAATCTCCGTAAGTCTACACTCACATGTAGCTGCTCATGTCCCAGGTAAATGGCGACGATGGCCATGTATCGGACCTACATGCTAGCCTCTTACATTTGCCGGCGAAGCCGAAGCCGCGTCGGACGAAAAATGTAATTTTAATTACCAACACAGCCACACTATAAATAAAAAAGCCTTCGTTACAGCTTTGTTTTACCGTTAGCCACATTTTAACTTGTCTATCAAGCCTAAAGGTTAATAGGCTAACCGCAAATTGTTTTACCAATCTAAAAACGGTACTCTGATAAGGTACAACCTTGTATTGGGCCGGTCAGCTGACCAGTCGTTGCGTTTACGAACATTAATTAAGCCTGTTCTGTCGGTGCAGCGTCCATGACGTTTCTTTATCAGCTCGCGCGTCAAACGAACTGGTTTGGATATTATTAAAACCACAATGCGATCAGTTACTTAGTTAAGAATATTATTTGTCTGATTGGATCTCTTATATCTATTTCAAAAGCTTTATTTCCCTGTATTATTAGCAATTTAGCACCCATTCCTAATAAAACAGATTACACATCCTTGTTTCCTGTTCACCCCCTCTAAACAAGTGGCAAAACGATCGACGAATAGACATCGATAAATAAATGCATAAATGCTAGTGGGAAATGGGCCTGAAATTCAGTTATAGATGAGCTATATGTAGTTCCGCACCGGTAGTGCATGAAGGCGTAAACACGTTTCTGCGACCCGGTAATACTCCTTGCAAGATTGGCCATCTTTATTCGTCTCACAATAATAAAATATCGGGGCATTCGAGCCGAGACTAGCCATTGTACCGTTCGCAGATGAATCTTATTTGTCGGGCACCGTTCCAATCTGCGCGCCGTAACTAAGATCTTCTGATATGAGATTGGCGATCGTATTGCACTAGTTCCTACTTTCAGTTTATCGTTTGTACTTTGGCTCCAACTTACTTGTTTTGTTAGATATCCCGACTTCCTACTGATATATTCTAGATAACTGCCGGAGGATAGATTTTGAACGTACCCGGCATTTTTACGCGACTTATTGACTCCCTAATTGGTCGTCGGCAGTAGACACATCGACAGCACAGACTCCGGTTTTGTGCCTGATTAATGGCAATAAGCTTGCTTCCTATTACCTTGGGAGTTGGGACCCAAGACAAAATGTGGTGCAAGATGCACTATCGATCGCAGTCTGCCGCTTCAGGGAATACAGACGTTATGGTTTACCATGAAGCTATTCCTCATCATTCAGTAACCTGGCTATGAGCCGCTCGACTAATCGGGCTGCGTTAAGTCGCAATCCTGTCGCAATATCCCGAATAAAATTAGGTATGACCGTACGACTGACGTATAGTAGCGCCCATGGAACTTATTCCCATTATGGTAGACGGAAGCTTTGAACCATGTTACCTCCAGGTGTCAACCTTGTTAGTCAGTATTATTGTATAGGTTTTATACCTTCGCCGCAGTCTTCCAAGTGCCTTTCTTAGACAATTTTGTAAGCTTTGAAGCAGTAGTGTACCTATATAGTGCAATTCAAAATGTATGGTTCCCATAATAATAGGGGACGAGACTATATTTATAACTGGGCCCAAATTCAGACCAAATGAAAAACCCAATACAATTTTGACCGAAGCGAGAATGAAACCAAGGACCTAACGCTCGGTAGTCTAATTTAATTGTTCAAAACTGATAATTATTATAAGTAAGGAGGTTAAAGTCCTACTACTGCTCTCTCTATGTAACTATAAGAAAAACAATTACACTATCTCAGAAGTCACGGCGTACAAAAACGTAGATAAGAATAAAGTCGACGAAAATCCTGTATCATGCTCATGCGCATATAGAACGTACAGTTTTTACGCTCGATGCCCACATACATTAAAAATCGGTTATGATGAACTTCTTGGTATCCGAGTTCTATTTTGAAGTTATTTTTAATATACATAATACATATATAAGCTTTTATTTTTTACTGCGCACGTGTGTTGTGCGCAGCGAGATAACTATTACTATTGCATCGTTACTATACTTATAGACGGTTTCACCGACTAGTTCGTGAATATAGATTGGACTGCCTCGTTGGTCTAGTGGTTGCTAAGCGCGACTGCTGAGCACGAGGTCCTGGGTTCGAATCCCGGGTCGGGCAAAGTGTTACTGGGATTTTCCATTAGGTAATTCTCAGTATCAGCACGGAGTCTGGATTTGTGCCCGGTTGATGGCAATAGGCTTGCCCCCTATTACATTGGGACCTTAAAACATAACTGGCGAAATGTAGGTGTACTTTATGTGCACCTCTGCCTACCCCTTCGGGGAATACAGACGTAATGTTATGTTATAGATTAGTATTTTATTAAATTCTCCGTAGATTGCGACGTTGGTCTAGTGGCCGCGAAGTGCGACTACTGTACGTGATGTCATGGGTTCGATTCTCGGGTCGGGCAATCAAGTTATTGATCTCATATTTATGGCATAATGACCTCGCTCCCCATTACATTGGGATATAATATAATTTGCGAAATGTGTGTGTACTATCTTAGCCTACCCCTTCGGAGAATACACGCGTGATGTTATGCAGGCAAATGTGTCGCTGATATCGGAGTATATGTCACAAATAAATCGTACTATGAGTACTGTACACGATTTTGGCCAAACAATTTGCTCTAACGCCTTTACCATGAATTCTTAAAACAATAAGTTTACCATTAAATAAGAGAGATGCCACACTACACTGCACGTTGCGGCCGGCGTCTCTCTTCCACAACGATAAATGTCCTGCTATATGAGTTCATGGTAAGGGGGCAGCATTCATCTCACATGAATCCTCGTCTGTCCCAGATCTTTATTATCTGAATTCCGACGTTTATTGCCTCGACTGACCAATTGATCGCACATCGCACTGCATCGCCACGATGGGCCATTGTGTGGTACAATTAGGTACCGATTTTTGTATAAAGATTGCTGACCTAGAATTCGGTACCGATTTACAAACCATTACACTTAACGCACTCATTGAATACTTCCTTCAAACAATAATTTGATAAACTATATGTAGACTTTTTGACATTTGTTAGTTTTTTAGTAACGCTGTATTTAATGGGATACCAAAAATTTTTTAAGTATTCTTAAGCCTACCTGTGTAAACGGAACGCGGAGCCTAGGTCTCACAATACAGGCAATCCTAGTGTGAATCTAGGGCCCAATCAACACTGTAAAATATCTTTCAGACAATAAACATACATAACATCACGCCTGTATTCCCCGAAAGGGTAGGCAGAGGTGCACATACAGTACACCCACTTTTTGCCAGTTATGTCTTTAGGTCCCAATGTAGTAGGGGGCGAGCCTATTGCCATCAACCGGGCACAAATCTAGACTCCGTGCTGCTACTAAGAATGACCTAATGGAAAAACTCAGTAACACTTTGCCCGACCCGGGATTCGAACCCAGGACCTCGTGCTCAGCAGTCGCGCTTAGCAACCATTAGCCCAACGAGGCAGTCTTAACTATATGTATTTATATCATATATCAATAAACTTATTAAACTATTCATGTTTAACGTTACTTTTGTCAACTGCGAAATGGGCACGAGACACATAAAACATAATTCAATGAAGAGATAAATTGTTGGACTCAATTAACCTCATTAGTGATGACAGTATGCTTGTAATCCACTTTACAATGTTTTGATACGGTGACTGGACGTGTCATCAAGCTTAATATACGATTGTCCAAATTGATCTAATTGTTCTATGTGCGGTCCTATCTGTAGCATGAGTGGTGATTCGGATTTTGTTAGTGGTTTTAATAACTAGAACATCAAACACGCAAAGAATAGGATTGGAAGAAAAATCTGAAGGCCCAGGCCCAGAAGAGGGATTAACAACAGGTTAATACAAAAATTAGTAGACTGTCTCGTTGGTCTAGTGGTCTCGCGGCTGCTGCGCATGAGGTCCTGGGTTCGAATCCTCAGGCAAAGTGTTCAGCAGCACGGAGTTTGTTTTTCTGCACGGTTGATGGCAATAGGCTCGCCCCCTATTACATTGGGACCTATAACATAACTGGCTAAATGTGGATCTACTTACTAGTCTACTCTATGGAAATGGCATTCAACTTTGACATTGACTTAATTATCGAGTTACGGTATAATAAGTTAATAAATGTATAATTTGAATTATAATGTTAAAACGAGACTAATATGACGAGTACTGATTACGAACATTCATATCATAATCGGCGCCCTACTTATCGTAACGAGTGCGTTTGACAAACAATTCATCATCATCATCAACCGGAAGACGTCCACTGTTGAACAAAGGCCTCCCCCTTAGAACGCCACAATGAACGACAGCTTGCCAATTGCATCCACAAACAATTATCACGTCATAATTATTAGGTATTTGAAGAAACAAGGTTTTTTTAAGTCTTTTACTTCCACTGGAATATTAGCGTCTCTGCCTACCCCTCAGGAAATAAGGCGTGACCTTTATGTATATAATATATATTAGCGTAGGCCAAGAGTCAAAGACCTTAGCTACTGTGCCAATGAGTCCGTTTTTCTACCGCGTCCTAAATCAGTCGCATGAATTAGACTGGAAACTGATCTGATGCTTGAAGAAGGTCAGCTGACATCGTCGCTTTGTGAGGCTAATAGGGTCGAAACGAGTTCGTTCCTAAGGTGTAGGTTATAGCCCATTTTCTACCGATTTCAAAAAGGAGGAGGTTCTCAATTCGTCTGTATGTTTTTTTGTATTTATCACTGTAAACGTTCTAGTCAGGGATCCACCATTTTCCAGGCAAGTTTTCCAGGAGTAGCTTAATTTTGATGAGACGTCCAAGTTTATCTCTTAAAAAAATCTCGATTGTGGTAGCTAACAGCTACCTAACCTTTTTAGAGAGTTATGAAATTTTGTCAGAAATGTTCGCGTGGGCGTGGCAATCAAACGTAGGCGACGAAACGAAATATTAAACCCATCAATTTACCGCCTACTTTATTCACTGTCCATCATCATCATCCTATATCCGTCCACTGCTGGACGTAGGCCTCTTCTGTATCACTATCCTTGTTTCGCTTAATTTCCCACCAGCACTAGAGTATAAACTCGTAAATGTCTTCGAGAGAATTAGTCACGTCACAGCTTATACGTCGTCGTGATCTTTAACCCTGCGTTACTCGTGCTTCTTTTGTCCACGTGATGGTCACACGTGCTTGTGTACCGTGCCTCGTTAACCCTAAGATTGTAAGCCTGTAACGATACAATGGGTCCTCATACAGATGACTACGCAAAATATAGGATAGATCATTGTCCATGGAGGGTTAAAACAATTCAAACGTACCCTATTTGACCCAGGTAAATGGCAATATACTTGGGCTTCAAAAAAAAAAAATGATGGACGCGAGTTTGACTCGATGTCGCGGCATTCGCTGATCGGTGGTGCAGCCAACTTAGGTATCGTCTCGCACCTGTCGAATTTCAAGTTCCCTTTTATTATATCAAAGGCTCCTTATTATAAGTTTATTACATGCTACATAAGATGAGCAGCGAAATATGAGTGGGTAGTCTCTTAATAAGGGGACCACGTCCTGTGCTTACTGTTTTAGGGGTCTCAGGCCGCCTTTGACAGGCGTCTGTATGACGACGACCGTACGTATCAATTTGTACTTTTATCAGTTGTAGACTGTCCCTTCGCCTTCAGAATTGTAAAATGTTTTAGTCAGATACAAGGTATCATATCAGTGACAGTTACAGTATTGTGGTCAAACGACCACGAGTTATATCAAGGTCACCTCAAAATACCACTGGCACTGGTAAAATAATACGGGTTACGTGTCCATAGATACACTTGCTTTCCTGTTAGAATCAATCTGGCTTTTGAAATACCAGCATCAGTTAAATGCTGTCCTGTATAACTGTCCACTGCACTGCAAGTCAACCTTACTAGTGGCAGTGCTAGATCAAATATAGACCTCGGTGATATCAGTTTTGCAATGTCTCTTCCATCTCCCAGTCAGAAAGAAAACGATAATTACATTGACAAAAATAATTGCGTGGCCCAGCACGAAGCCTAGCGCTGACACTGAACTGTTATAATAGGTATTTGGGAAAGGACTAGGCGGTAATAAACTTTCCCACTGCAGGGCGAAGGCCTTTTCTCCTTGGAACAAATGAACGAGCATTGTTCACCGGCCACCGCCATGTTATAATGTCGATTCGACTTCACCAATATTTAGAATGGACCTCCTAGAACGTCGGAAAACACTCGAAGAAAAAATCCACGCAGAATCTAGTTTTAAAAGGTAGATGGTACCAGCGACCTTGTGGCTAACGAATCCAGTACGATAATCACGACATTGATTTAATAATCTCTGTGTTGTTAAGATTTCCATGTATGCTATATATAGCACAATATCTAGTTCTCAAATAGCTTGTTTACGCATTCCTTCGCATTCTAGTTTTCAGTTTAGAATGTTCCATGCTGCGTCCTTCAAGAGAAAAACATGTTTGTGAGCAACTTGCATGGATTTGATCTTATATAATCAGCTCGACTGTATCGCGGAATATACTGAGAAATACATAATGTTGATAATATAACTGCATGTGTTGGTTTGCCCTTTGACGCACGGAAAACAGCAATAGAGAGCTAGCAGTGTACAGTAATATTGTGGTCTTTTTAGCAGCCGTATGACACTGGCCTATTAAACGATGTCAATGCCAAAAGTCCGTCTATCCGTTCATCCCTTGCAAATAAATAATGACCAATCAACTAACACATTGTACATACATACTTAGCAAATATTTATATATAAACATGTCTGTAATCTCCAAAAACGAAGGCAGAGGTTGTCATCTTCACCAAGGCTCTTACCATGAACTCTTAAACCAGGACATTTTCCGTTGTGGAAGCGAGATGCTAGGTGCAGTGTAGTACGGCGTCATGCTTTCACAACGGGAAATGGCCTGCTTTAAGGTAACACCGGCCGTGGTCACAAGCAGACGTGAATTCGCGTTAATTCCCGTGTTGTAATTTCTATTATAATAAAAATGCAACGCGACAATTTAAAAATTAGCATATGTCGTCGATCAGCATATACGCATTCGTAATACTATTTGGATATCACGATGTAAGTTTTGAATGTGTACATTACATTCCCATTTCCGCGATACATTCAACAACATATTAGTACAATAACAACCGATACGTAGACGTGGTACAGTAGCACACAATAGAAAATGGTCGCTAGTACTCGCCAGTTCGTGAACGGCGCGGGCGCAGTGAAAGCGAATCGGGCCAAGTACCTGGATGGTTTAACGCGATCGGCCCAGATTACATGCCAAGAACAATGGCGTTATCAACTTATCATGTAGAATGTGTACAGTCGCCAATCGTAAGTGTATAATGTAATTAACCTGCATCTATAGACAATGCACTTGTGATTATACGTTGTTCCTACAGCGTCAATGCCCCCAATATGTTTGTGGTAGAAAATCTTCGTGGAAAGTATAAAGTCCGATTAAAGAGCATTTTGCCATGCCTCGGGTTTATATATTACATCAACAAGAATTGACCTGACCTGGAAATCGTAAGTCCTCATGCTGGACAGCCACGACCAAAGTAGCGGTTCAAGACTTATGGAACTAGTCTTGAACCGCTTACTTAAATGCAACTTAATAACCTCTCTATCGTGTTCCAAATGTATGTAGTTGTATTAGGCACACGCCTGTCCATTCCTAAAAGAAATACAGGCGTAATGGTAAAAGGTAAAAAAATCATAAGTAAATTAATCAAATTGGTACTTTTGAGTTTAATTACAATATAAAGACAAATCACCGCTTCCTAGTGCTTTCACTGGATAGAAGAAACGGAGTAACAAACTACCCAGCAGCACAATCTGTCTGGTATAATTTAGTATATAGTCACTTAAGAATACCTACATACATAGATAATATATATTGCCCCTTCCCAGGGAAAGGGTTAAACAAACCATGTAGGTAACATACATACTGGACCTGTGCAGTGTATCAAATATGATACCCGAATGGCTTATTTATCGATTGTGTCTGCCGTCTGGACATGCAACCTGTTAAACATTATCTGTCACACCTTGTTTGCTTTATCAGTCGCCTTAAGGAAGTTAGATCATCAACGCAGCCTATAGTTACCTATCTACTGCCTAGTTATGGCGGGGGATGGTAATGAGCCATAGCTAATTGGTACGTTATAGCGAAAAACAGTAAGTCACGCTTCGGTTGCGGGCTGTCGATATTGTACCAAGTTAGCTGTTCTTATCATGTCGCCCGTATAGACCAAAGGAGTTGGCAGAAGTGTGCATATCCAGAACATTTTCTTAGATGGTATTTAGTCGCATAAAACTGAATGAACCCATTTTCATTTGGGCACAAATGCTATTGATATCGAAAAGATGGCTCGTGACCTGATTTGGCTTAACTCCTGATTAGGATCCTTTCTATATCTACCATTTTTACAGCTAAATCCTTGAACTAGTCTTGACGAAAAGTATTCAGAGACGATTGCACCCTGCTTAACGCCATGATTTTTTATTTTGGGTAGATAAGAAAAATGTACGCTAAGTCCTGGGCAGAAGCAAGTAGCATAGTACCTTTAGATCTGTATGTAACCACCCCTTTACCTACAAGTAGGTATACCAAAACCTTTGGAGTACTTTCTTGTAATGTTTTGGTACACTGGCCAAGTCCTTGACCTTCTAAGATAAATGTCATCGGTCCGATTCCTGTCCAGGCTTTATATTTGTATGACATTCAGCTATTTGTTTAGATTCTCTGCAAATGTGCGAACGTCTTAAAACGTATTCACAATATAGCACATGAAAGCTAGATCATCAAAACAAAAATCATTCCGTTTATTTTTGTAAACTATATCTACTTATATATAAGTATTTGGAGTCCTTCTGTAGTTTATAAAAATAAATCTGTTTAAAAAAAATATTTTGATAGACTGTGGATGGATTGTAGTACAATTATCTTCCATCATTAGAAAAGCGTGTTTTAAGAGCGAAACGCTATTGGTCCAAATCCACAAGTGCACGTCACCACAGGTAACACATGGTGAGCAGTGGAAATGCTAATAAAGGAGAGTAATTCTCCCTTTAGATATTACAGGTTTGATTTTAAATATTGAATATTAACTCTTCAGGTAAACGTCCATCTTCGTTCATGTGGTATTGTGGTTAGTACGAAAATTATCATATAGTAGCTGTCCCAAAGGACGTTGTCCTGTCTTATCTATGAATATTGAAACGATAATATAAAGTTTTTAATTATCCTTAAATTTTCTAAGGTTCCGCGCAACTTTCTTAGTGTTTTTCTTTCATAAGAACATTCTCCTAATAATTAGCGATCACGCGTGATGCCGTGACCAGGGAATGAGATTCATTTTTAGATATACATAACTAGCGGACCCGACAGACGTTGTCCTGCATGAAGGAAGTATGGATAAATAACCTAAATACCGACTGCAGCGCCATCTGCCGGGCTTGTTTTTGAATCTAAACCATCCTCAAATCCACTTAAACACACAAAAAAATTGATTCAAATCGGTTCAGCCGTTTAGGAGTTCACTGTCAACACACGTACAGAAGAATTATATAATATACAGATATAGATTATCATCTGAAACACCTTGAGTAAGCACTGCGTCTTTTAATTATACAAAACCGTGTCGTAAGCAATTGTCCGGCGAATTACGATTATATGACGCTCGTCCGATTTAATGCAACCGTTCATTGTCTTATATAGTCTCGTCGATAAACAAATGGCAGTTATCGACAGTTAGAAACATAGACATTCGTCATGGGCTCAAGCTAGACGTAGGAACATCTATCATGTTGTTTTGCGTCAGAAAAAGTAAACGAATTAGGCAGATTTTTATTTTTATAAGAATTTCGGTTTGGCCTTAATGATTGATAGAAAAAAATCATTTATTTTTGGGAAAGCTAGAGCACCTGGGGTTTAAGCTATACGCTATATATAAGCTGTCGTTCATTGTGGCGTTCTAAGGGGGGAGGTCTTTGTTCAACAGTGGACGTCTTCGGGATGATGATATTAGAGTTCATTACGATTGGTGCAGTAGTTTAGTAGTGTTTTAATGACCGACGGTATTCTCCCTTTATATTAATAAGGATTTACAATTTTTCTTTTGCATTTATATTCGCAAACCTGCATAAATGTTTGCTCAAGGATTTTCTCATGCGTCGTGGGAGCGTTGATAGACATCACAAACACTTTTAAACAAATATCTTTCTCTGTGTGCGTGGTGCCGGTCATGAACTCACGCCTCAAACAATGATTCATTAACCACTGCGCCAGTAAGGTTGTAAATTGTTGTTGTGAGTTAGTGACATCTACTTGAGAAGGTAACCACGATGATCCTGAATCGCGCTAACGAAGTTCACAACCAACTGAGTATACACCATTGATCGGTTGTAGATCTTCTGAAGGAACATCAACCCACATAACTCCACTCTGTTAGTCCCCTTCTGAAAACAGACTGAAAATACCATGAGAGTAATCTTAGTTACATTCTTTCTTGGGACCAATTAAATTCGAGTCTGGCCAAAATGTCGAATTGCACTCGTTCAACAGTATTACCTATTATTATGCCCTTTAGTCTGCATAGGGTATAATATTATTTGTATGTAGTCTATATGACAGGTTGAGAATCTTGCTGGCGGGCGTCCTGTCCTGATGTCCTGCTATCTTTTGATTTACGTCGCACTTAAAAGCCACATTCTAAAATAGCGAGTGAGATTTATCTACGCAAAGATAATGTTCTCGTCCATCGCACTACTGTTTACCTTGATATTCAATAATGCCGTTTGCAGTTACGTCAAAATATTGTTATCTCAGAAATTCTCATAGTAACATGCTTAAAGGCCTTGAAATGTCTTCACAGCCAATCCATAATAAAGGTTAGCTTCAGACTCAATGACGCTATCATAATTTATCGAAAAATCTGTTACGTGTCAAGATTAACAATACAATCATTGCAAAAACCTTATCGTGACAATACTTTCCACCTTCATGTCTGATTAAAATGTAAACAAGTAATTTCCTTATCACAGTAACTCCTACATATGTTACAATGATATCAGCGTGTTATCTTAACTGTAACCTGTTTTTATCTGGTGTAGGGCAGTAAACTTTTGTCGCCATCATTCTTGGTCTTCAGCCAAACGTATTAGCATTTATTATTTTAAAACAACACGGGAGCTGCGCAGTCTTTTTGTGTGGTCTCCAGTCGTTAAAATATCTGGCGCATTTGCTGTCACCCGACAAAGGGCAAACATTGTTGTTCATGGACGCCGTTCCAATTTATCGCTTGATGTTTCGATCTGTAAATTACACGCTGCGGTACTGGTGCGTGTCAATAAATTGGCTGAAAAAGACAACTGTGTGATGCAAGATGCAAGTGAAGATATTTTTGTCCTTTGGTATTTTTGCCTTTTGTTTTCGACGGGTTATTAATAAAATTCTCTTCCGTTGGTACTCGTATGTAGCGAAAGAATCGTATGAAGCGATTAAACCCGATTAAAAGGCTACGATTTTGTGGAACTAATGATAAGCGAAATGTTGAAGTTTAGACCTCCAAAACAACTCTGCCTCCTTCAAGGATTACATATTGTGGCGTTCTAAGGGGGAGACCTTTGTTCGTGGACGTCTTCCGGCTGATGATGAAATGATTATATGTTTTTTATGTTATATTTATGTTATAATCTTTGATCGGATAATGTGTGCAGTTTTTAACGTTGAGAATCTAGTATTTTTCGTTCCGAAATGCACCCGTTCGCATATTTCAAGGGAAGCTGTAAACACTACGTCCGCCAAGCCAAATATACCAGGCACCAGTTTCAAAGCTAATAAAACGTTTATTTTACATCAAGGAATATTTACATTCCGTTAGTAATTTCACTACACAGTGCTGTAATAATATTCTAAAAATATCGTTCGAATATCAGAGATACCCGATCGTTCGGGGACGTTCGTAATGTCGTCTTGTTAACTCACCGACTCGCTGACATTATTACTGTTTTTGTTATTGTTTAGCCTGTGTGGGTACACATATAGGTCTTTCCGTCATTCTAACTGTAATGCCTATTTTAGAAATTAGTATTTAACATTTAACTTTCCTAAAAAGTCCTATAGTATTTAACACTTTTGTCACAAGGCTGAGTTTAGCCTGAAAATAAATATATATAGAGATTAGAGACAGAATAATTATCACAAATTTCATCATCCCAGTCTTCTCCTTAACATCTACATGCTGTTAATCTTGAGGCGTATTTAAGTCTCACTTTTGAGGAATCTGATGACCTAAAGATCTATACGTTTAGCGTACTTATGAAGCTTCTTGACAAGTTATCGTAATCCATATAAATTCAGAAGTAGTATGCGCTAGAGTAATTTTTCCATTACATGACTTTCATGCGGTCGGTAATTGGCCTACTTGGAACGCAAATGTGCGTCCGGCGTCGTCAAGGCCAGCGCCGATAGACTTGTTTATCTTAAGAAAAACAATCGATCTTTCCATATTTTTTTTAGAACTGTCACTGTAATTCCGTATACAACGCATTTTTCAAACGAACGCATTTTTGTATTCAACATATTATTTCGAATGGTTATAGAATTTATTTATAGCTGTTATAGCTGTATGTTACAGTAACATGGACGCACTGTGTGAATTAGGTATGTATATTTGTTTATCTCTGTTTAAGCCAAACAGTGTTATACGGGTTATTTGACCTCTTTTCGTGTCATGTACGAGCATCTGAATAATTGAATTTCCTATTTTCTGGACGAGACATGGACACTGAAAATCACCATTTCCTTCGTATCTTATCGTATGCGTATCTTCCGCATTCTTCCGTAATAAATAAATGAGTAAAAATACGCCCGTAAAGATTACGCACCAAGTGCGCGGTGGTTTACTGGCTTAAAAGCATTAAAACCTTTTCACTTTTTCTTCCTTATGTGTTATATACATGCGCTCATATTGCGTGCACTGCGCCATGACCTTTAAAGGGCCACAATATTTGAGGAAGTGCTCCAAAATTTACAACGTTCGTGTTAATTATTGTTTAATTAACCAGCCGCTGCTGTAGTCGGGTTAATTTACAATAGCAATCTGCTTGTCGTGACTCCGTGCTAAGTAAATGCTTATCCGGTAAAGTTTAATTGTACACATTTGGCCACCGCACACCATTTTGTAATCTTGACAAATTTTAATTCGGTTTACGTGTTTCATATCTACATTGTTATAAAAGACGGACTGTGGACGAGCGCAATGCGTTCTCATTCCACGTTCTTGGCAGTTCCGTACGGGAAACCATGCTAAAGATTAGCTTTCAGGTTGGGTCTATCCTATCCTATTTCTTAATAGCTGCACAGAGTCTGGATTTGGGCCCGGTTAATGGCAATATGCTCGCCCCCTATTACATTGGGAATTTGGGGTCTATAACATAACTGGCGAAATGTGGGTGTACTACTCTGCCTTGTGAGTTTGGGACCTATAACTTAACAGGCGGAATGTGAATATAGGCGAAACGTTATGTTAAAAGTGTTATGTCCGACAGGTAAGCGACGTCGGTGGGTGCGGGTACCACCTGGCGACGATGCTGGGCCTGCTGCCGGCGCAGGTCATCAACGTGTACCTCGGCTCCACGCTGCGGTCCATGCACGACGTGCTTCACGAGTCACATCTCACGGGATACGTCGTGTTCGCGTTCCAGGTAATAAATACTTCTCGTTTTTACACGTCTGCCCAAAAGTGCAATGTTTTCAGGGTTCATGTATTCATGTGAGTTTCTTTATTCCACCGCAACTTCTAAATGTATAAAAAAAAGTTGATGCATGCGATGTCGTTAAAATCCTTGCATCATCCCGAACATCATAGGTATAGATAAAACAGCCCCCTTACCATGAACTCTTAAAGCAAGAAAGTTTACGTCGTGGAAGCGAGACGCCTATGTGCAATGTATTGCGGTGTCTCGCTTCCACAACGTAAATTGTTCGTCTTTAAGAGTCCATAATAATTTATATTGTATAGGTACGTTTTCTTTTATGTTTTAATGGCAGTCGTGATTTTTAATCATTATTTATTTTTATTCTTATTTGATGCGTACATAAAGTTTACTGCTGATTGTTCTCTTAAAAAGATTTTAATTAAAACCTGGTGAAGAAGCTACTTTTTGCCGCGCTATGTACAAAGAGTTGTAGTAATGAAAAGGGTTTTTAAGATAGCTGTTTAGAACTGCCCCTTGCATTTATTTAATAAATACCAGGAATTAACAAATAGGGTAATCTCAGAAACTATTTATCTGATTTCCAAAATTATTTCACCAAAGAATGGACCTTTAGGGTGAACATGGGCTACCCACCAGAAAGGCAGGTCGAGCCCTGCCTAGGGATGTGGTGTAGCGACCTAGGACAGCTCTAGCTGGGAGGACACCCTAGGGTTTTAGCCGGTGGAAATCCGGCATACCCCTTCGTCTGCCCCAGGACGGAGGAAGTCTATATAGATTTCCCCAGTAAAAAAAGGGTGAACATGGGCTACTTAGATCCCGGAAAAGGCGTGAAAATGTTTCACTCAGACGCGGTTTCGCGGTTAAATCTAATTGTTTGTTTTTTTTTCTGCTAATATGTGATAGGTAGTTATGTTATCATTTAGAAATCGTCATTCCCCATTAATAAAACACAATTGATTTCGTATGTAGGTATGCCGTTTAATTTATTTCTATGAAATTCATGACTTATGTTATCGCGCAAAATAATTTATTTTTGATTGACTTTTTGATTTACAAAGATTTCCACTAACGCTAACGACTAAATCAATTATTTCACTGCATTGTGGCTTAAGATGGTAATACAGTTGGACTGCAAACAAATATTTGATGATCTTTTTGCCGCAGTGGCTTTGTGATCGAACTCCTGCACTGAGACTCGCGGGTTTGATCCGCACGAGACAACAATTTGATAGGTCCTATAACATAACTGGCAAAATGTAGGTGTCGAAACCATTGGAAAATTCAAGCGTAACGATTGTTATCCATGCTTATGATTCAATGTGTAGCATTCAATTGCATGCCTTAAGAGGAGGCTAGTTGCACACGTCATAAGACTGCAACACTTTACTAACCTTGCCTTTGTTTGTATTTCCTCCACTCCACTAGTACTTCTCTAAGTCTTCAAGGAAAAACATGCCCTTAAAGATATCGTGGAAGTAAGTAATCGAGGTACTTTACCTACAAGTCTTGATACTTGTTTATTACGCTGTCGAGTAGACACTATTTTATCGTTAGGCGTCGGTTGTGTTCCGTCAACCTCGCCACCATCCTTGTTGATTAGCTAATCCTTAGGTACATCACAGCATGATCTGCGTCATTATATATTTTTTTGAATAAACAGATAGTCCTAATCTTCTTCTTTAAAAACATCACATAACATCACGCCTGTATTCCCCGAAGGGGTAGGCAGAGGTGCACATATAATACACCCACATTTCGCGAGTTATATTTTAGGTCCCAATGTAAATGGGGGGCGGGCCTATTGCCACCAACCCGGGCACAAAACCAGACTCTGTGCCGCTACTGAGAATTACCTAATGGAAAAACCCAGTAACACTTTGCCCGACCCGGGATTCAAACCCAGGACCTCGTGCTCAGCAGTCGCGCTTAGCAACCACTAGACCAACGAGCCAGTCTTCTTCTTTATTTATACTTTTAACCCTTCGTGTGCATACTGGATGCAGTTGCATATTTCGACAGACAAAACAGTACCGAGAAACATCTCATGTCCGTGCAAGCCGATACGAAATTACGACTCTTGTATGATTAAATTTGAGCCAGTATATTATCCTTATATGTATGTATTATGTAGTGTAGATATAGTTATGTATATAATTTTACCTGAAAAGGTGATTTCTGGTTTTACCCGTGAGTGTAATACGACATTATATTATATCATTATCACATCGTAATTTATTATAGTACGATAATGATCTATGCAGGTATGACTCGCGCTGGAGATGTTATGTACTGTATCAAGTGACGTCACCACCGCTACCGTTTAAATAAACCGTATAACATTATTATGTGTAACGAATGTTATTTATAACTAGCTACAATTAGTAACATAATTTTGTTGGAAAATTCTGAATGGTTATCGAATTATATGGACACCGCTGTTAATGATTCTTTTTTGTATTGAAATTATAAAGGTGCGCTTACACGGACAACTAAAATGGGTCGTCCTTGGCAATTTCTATAAAATTGTTGTATTGCTATACATTGCTGGGTGTTGCTGGGACATCATTTTTAACTAATAATCGCTCAATTAATTGCCCGTCTAAGCGCATCTTTAGATCAAACTTTAATTTAAAAAAGGCTTTCACCAATACTTAGATAATTTAGTTTTTCCATTGGTGTAACAGAAGGTACAATTAGACGCTTACGCATCTGACAAGAACATTTTGATTCGTCGTACAACTTAGAGTTTTTGGAGACGCGAGCGCATAGAAAGTTTAAAAAAACAAAGAGATGATAGCTTAATGGCCATGCGCACTGCACAGACTACACATCAAGTCAGGTAGGAAAACAAGACAGCATTACTTTTAATATATAGGTATGTACATATACATATTATATGTAGGTACCTACTCAAGAATAAGGTCTTGTCCATAAGGGGCAAATTCGCCGCAAATCGTCTCTCTCGAATTCAAACGAAAAGCGCATTTTAGCCTTCATATTTCAACACACCATTTACGATTCACGGGAATTCATTATGTATGTCTATTCGTGGCCGAGACCTTGTCTGAATACACAGTTACCGAGTCTAAGTTGAGGACTTATTGTGAAGCTACCCATGCATAAACAATGCGTTCACAAATAGATATTCCGAAAACCAATACGTGGTACATTTCTGTAGTGACGACATTGTTATTGTACTCTTAATGTTTCACAATGTGTACGCGACAATGGCAGCAGTTCTTAGTGTTTTAGGACTAAATAATTTGTTTATGATACTTCTTTAGATTGGCCAGCCCCCTTACCATGAACTCTTAAAGCAGGACAGTTTACTTTGTAGCAGCGAGACGCCGCTACGTCAAGTGTAGTGGGGGGTCTCGCTGCCCTGGTTTAAGAGTTCATGGTAAGGGGGCTGTTTGCCGACATTCTCCAAAACAATTGTGGAGGGTTCTCCTTTATCAGGATTTTAATACACATTCCGACACATATAATATTACATTTTGAACTTATTGTCAATAATCGAGCCCACATCGGCCTCTTACGAATTTTAATTCTTAGTTCTTCTTGCAGCTGAATATAATTAATACTTCATTTGACACTTAGGCATATTAGCCAGAAATGTGCCTAATGGAAACAAGCTAGAAAATACCATTATACCATTTAAAACGACAACATGATGGGCGCGGTGGCTAAGCAATTTTACTGCTGCGATTCTCGCTCGTGACAAAAAATTGTGTGATCCGCAGATGTTTATCCCGAGTCTGGGTGTTTGTGATATTTCATGTTTATGAAACGCACCCACAATACAGGAGAAATTCCTGGTGTGAGGTGAAGGTTAATATAAAAATCTAAATAGCTAGCGGCTTGAATGCATATTACTTTGTTACTGTAAAAGTTTTGAACAGATTGGATGAAGCTACTGTGATCAGTCTGTTGGCTTGCAAAACTTTTAATGTACAATATCTCGTAACAAGTTAATGGATAGAACACTGCACCGGGTCAGCTCACCTGTAAGTAGCGGTAGGGGATAACTTGTTTGTGACTTGTTTTCACTTATCAACTTGGCTTGCGGAAGGCGAATCGCAATTTAGTACATTGAAAACTTAGAATATTGTGGTGGTTGACAGACCACACTCAAAAGGTTGAAGTTCAGTTCTAGCCATCAATGTGGCCTTGTGACTACAACACCATCCCACTTATTTTTTTTACAATGATTATACCCGAACTTAAACCTTCCTAAGTCTATTGGTATCTCTTTTCTATGACTTGGAAACGACAGTAACCGTTGTAACTTAATCCATGGATTAAAATTGTCATTTTTTATGTATACTACAGTGGTGTAAGGGTGTTAGTATGTTTTGTATTACTCGGATATTATTGTAAATTAGGTTTCACTAGCCTGAAGGTTTCTAGCAGCCAATACACTTGCAAATGCTTGAGCTAATCTTAAACAGCCTTTCTTTGACGGCGATCGGTTTTTCAAGGGTCTCTAAAACACCACTTACGTCGCTGATTCTGCAAGCTAGGTCAATTCTTTAATAGCAATCGCTTCGTTTGGTTCTAAAAGGTTAAGTATATTGTATAGGCTGATAGAATATAACCCCTTTACTCTTTCTTTTTTAATCAACTTTAATTATAAACGAAAATATGTATAAATATGAACGAACGTCAAGCCAAAATTAAAAACATGAGTTCGCGTTAATTCCCGTTTCGTAATTTAATTTTACTATAATCATGCAACGCGATCGTTTATAAGTTAGTAAGAATGAAAATACTATATGCCTCTTATTCATAAACGAGGACAACACCTGAATTAACTTAAACCCTTTTTAAGTCTTGTCATGCAAATGTCAGGGTTAGGTTTAATCCATGGTTTAAAATTGCATTTTTTATGAATTTGGGATCATGGGTCTATGAATCAGTCTTCTGGCTACGTTGCCACTTTAACAGCAAAACCGATGTCATGGGATAAGATGAGAGTTTTACTCCTCGGGAAGGGCAGAAGGTGCTTCTAATTTATTATGTAAATGGCTGAAGAAGGTTCGGACATCTAGCGTTTTGATCGTGAGGCGCCTCGGATGAAAATAGGCACTTTTAAATTGGCCTTTCCCTAATACTATAGCTAATTTCGTCTTTACAATTAGTCTTTAAAGTTATTACAATTTTGTCTTTTGAGATTAAAGCTCTTTAAACCTACATTGGTGTAACGCAAAGACAGTACGATTAGTCGTCTACACATCTGACAGTTCCTTTACATTTTGATCAGCATAAACTCATTTGCTTGTATCAGAGTTGATTAGAATTTTAAACTAAACTACTCTTCTACCAGTTATAGGTATAGCTTTCGATACGAAAGTTGAATCGCCGTCATAATCGGGTTCTCACGACGCGGCGCGTAATACCACGATTGGGACGCGCCGCGCGGAGCCGAGCCACGAACTATGAGAAAGGGTGACTCTTACTCGATTCTAGTACTGACTCGTATAAATTCGCTTGGCGCGTTGTGACTCGGGGTATTACGCGCCGCAAGAAACCAGTATAAGGCGTAAGTAGAGATGCGTACACGCAACATTATCTTATTATTTGCATATTACATCTGATAAGCGTACCTAATTTTTGTGGTAGGTACTTTCCAGCATTTAATCCACTGATAACAGAAAAATCCTTGAAAATGTAATTATAGTTTATGTTCATTTTTAATAGACGTGTTAAACCGTGCGATGATACAATTAATTTAATATTAACGATTATACGTATTTAAAAAAAACATGGTGACGTGTTTTATTAGTAAGAAAATTACGTAGCGTAACCAAATACCTTTAAATTATATCTTTAAACAAAGCTTATTTACACATCCCGATTGAAATATGACTTGCATATTATAATTCTTTTATTCTTAGAGTCCATCATAATTTAGTATTATCATCAAGTACCGAATTACATATTTATTTTATATAATATTTGACTCCAGTAATTAACTACTTAAAATTCAAAATTTCAATATGATTTCGGACAGACTTTATAAAATTACCATGCATTCGGCCATAACTTTGATTCGATATTGCTGTTTTGGACCCAAAATTACTTACAATCTCCGATCAACCGCATTGTGGAAGCATACCCATCTTTTGGACAAAATTGATCAAATTATCCGGACCACTCTAACGTCGATTCTAAACATGTCCTTGGACGACCGAGCGTGGTCCCAAGCTACGCTTCCAGTCCGTCTGGGTGGTTTAGGAGTTCGTACAGTTTCAAGTTTAGGTTTACCGGCATTTCTCTCCTCAGTCCACAGTACCGAAAAATTAACCAGAAGAATTCTAGCTTCTTGTCTGGTTGATTTTGAGGTATCGTGCTTGACTGAGGCAGTAACAGCTTGGAAAATAGCTTGCCCAAATACTGATCTCCCGAACCAGCTTTTCTCCCAGAGGCAGTGGGACGAGCCGCTCTGCAGATTGATACGGAAGGAATTGATTAATACGTCAATCAATACTGCTGAGCGCGCTCGTCTGCTGGCTGTGGGCGAATGGGAGTCGGGCCTTTGGTTACAGGCACTTCCGTCGCCCAACATTGGAACAATGTTGGACGACAACACATTCCGCGTGGCTACTAGTTTACGCTTAGGGGCTCCAAGTGTTGCACCTCATCGATGTCACTGTGGTGAAGCAGTCGACAGCCTCGGACGGCATGGTCTATCCTGCAGTAGGAGTGCTGGTCGCATACCGAGACACGCTAACTTAAATGACATCATCCGTCGTGCTCTTGTCACCGCCGGCGTACCAGCCGTACTAGAACCAAATGGCTTGGTACGTGACGATGGAAAGAGACCAGATGGTATGTCGTTGTTACCCTGGAAATTGGGAAGGCCTTTGGTGTGGGACGCAACGTGCGTCGATACCCTTGCACCTTCTCATGTTTCTGGCTCGGCAATTTGCGCTGGCACTGCTGCTGCTGCTGCGGAGACCCTCAAACGGCGGAAATACAATAACCTGATAGGTAATTGTATTTTTGAGCCGTTTGGGGTTGAAACATTTGGGCCATGGGGTCCGAGCGCTCGTGCTTTGTTTAAAGAGTTAGCAAAGCGCCTAGTCGACTCCACACGTGACCAAAGGGCTGGTTCATTTTTTGGCCAAAGAATTAGCATTGCCATTCAACGTGGCAATGCTGCCAGTCTTTTGGGCACGTTACCGGTTGACATCGATGGGGATGAATTCTTTGATGCTTTTTAACTTTTTATTTTTGTATATATTGTTTTTTTATTTTGTATTAGAATTAAGTTGTATATATTTGTAAAATAGTATGTTAATCTATAATTAAATTGTATTTGTAGTTAAATATAAATAAGTAAGATTGTATTCACTAATCAATAAATAATATGTACTTAGACAAAATACTGATAAGCAAAAAAAAAAAAAAAAAAAAACTACTTAGATAAATTATATTATTGATTTATTTCTGTATTTAAATGTGTTTTGACAAACACTTTTGATTTGTATTTCAGGCAGTCCAGGATACATGCAGCATAATATAATGCCATAGTACGTCAATCTGAGCTGTCACATCGTTAACTCGTAGGGTACGAGGGGCACACAAATAGTCCCCCTACGTCCGCCATTTTTATGACGTAACAAACTGACATCAATGTTATTTTATCACTACAATGAACTCAGGAGATGTTTGTTGTGGGCTCGGAAATTAATAACATAATCGGTTCGCTCGGGTTACACAGGTGTGTCATTGTCTCATAGACATGTGGGATAATACGATGATAGTGGTTAAGACTAGCTTACTTATGACATTACTACATGCGGCCCGCGTTGTTACCCGCTACATTTTTTCGGGAGAAAAAGTAGTCGTGTTAATTCAGGATGTCAGCTACCTCTATACCGAATTTTACTAAAATTGGTCCAGCCGCAAACACACTAACAAATGTTTGCCTTTTTAATATTAGTAAGAGATGAGACAAGACAAAATATAAAAGTACCAGATTTCAGTGTGAATCTTAGATAAAGATAGAAGATAAAATACTCCATGCAGTCTGGGATTGGTTAGTTTGTTTTAGAGACTTTTTTATGGAGGAGTCGGTACACAGCTGACTAAACCTTTGTTAGGTAGGTGATCCTAAATTTTAGTAGAACCTTTTCAACAAATGATACAAGCTATGCTTGATAACGCGGATGAAACCGCGGGTACCTCTTCTTTTATTTACAAGGTTATTTACAATTCTTAAAAATAAATATATACAAAATAAAAAAATTTAACTAAAAATTATGTATCAAAGTATTCGTCCTCATCGCTGTCAACTGGTAGGGTGCCCAAAAGGCTGGCGGCATTGCCACGTTGAATACCTCTTGTATACAAACTTTTTACATCGTTGGATATGACATATCTAATGTTATACATCCTTGTCGATCGCAAGTATGAAAATGAGCACTCGTCCGGATATTAACTAAGCCGCCACGCCAACACGGAAAGTGATAGATGTATTTCTAGCGGGGTTCAAACGGGCAACCCCTGCCGGCAACCGGTGAGCCCTAAAGGTCACACTCGTGAATAAATTACGAACATAAGCTAGGTTACCAACAAACTTATATTCACACTATTCCGAACCTGTGGTATAACGAATTTTTGTTTGCAAAAAATAAAAAAACAACGTATTAGATTTTTCCCTATGCTCTTCATCTTTCCAATTTTGTTGTCCATCGTGTATTGAATTTGGAAATCTATTTATCTGCTGATAAAACGTATCAAACCTTAACTTCAGCTGTTTTAATAACTTTGCCACTGTTTTGGTTTAGATCGAAGTTATTATCGTACAGCCTCCTTACCATGAACTCTTAAAGCAGGACTGTTTACGATGTGGAAGCAAGACGCTTTATTACACTGCACGTAGCGCCGTCTCGCTTCCACATCGTAACAGTCCCGTTTTAAAAGTTCATGGTAAGGGGCAGAAATTATTCTGTACGCGCCATTTATACAATATACATTCATTTTCCACGATGACGTACGAAAGATGCATGATGATGGAGTTGTGTCGATTTCCACACGGGATTTATATTTAAACTTGTTTGTACCGATTTTATGGGACTCGAATTGGATCTTGTACGTAGGTGACGGTCACCATAGGTTCAAAATAACCACTGGATTTGTTTGTTCAGTTGTTACATTTCATTGTTTAGATACATTGATTTATGTTCAACTAGACTAAAATGCGTACCTACTGTGATATCACTTTTAACAAGAGATCCATTTACACATCTAAAACGAACATTTATTTATTTGTATTTGTTGTAGGAGATCCATAATTAAATAAACATAATTCAAAACAGTCTATCAATAAATATCTAGAATGATTCAATGTCATCTATGCAACTAAAATCATTGCGTGTTCTGATAGGTTTTTCCTGTCCACCAGTCAGTAGGTATACATTCCTATGTATATAAAGCGTATAATATAAGGAAAATGCTGTTTGATTGATAAGATTCATCTGTAATTGTTAGATTTTTATGTGGACAACGGTCAGCTAGTGCATTCATTCTAATTGGCAAAGACATAGTCTTGGCTTTTTCGTTCCAAGTAGTTTTCCATAGCCATCAGTATTAGTTGACGACAGTTAAGTAGTTGTAACCTTGTGTAATTAGGTACTAAACTCAAGCAATTTACTGTTGTTAATGACGCCTTCGTGCCTTTATAACGCTACAACGCAGTCACCTATAGTATTCGCAAGCTAATTCTTATCTTAAGCTTTTACAAAATCCTTGTTCAAATTGCTCGTTGCGGTCTGCAATGTAGGACTGACAAATCGACTAGTCACGATGTACTCCCAAACTCTTTTGAGTTTAGTTATGCTGACGTTATCTTAAGCACATGTTCAAATTGTATTCAGCCCTTGGAAATTAGGAATTATTGATGCATATCTCTATCATTTATTTATATCAGCCCAGATACCATTGCTTGGCAAAGGCGTCCCTTTCCTTCCTTCATTCCTCTCGGAACTGAGCTGCATTTCCACATTTCTTCTTAAAGGAGTCAAGCTCGTCCCGCCATCTTCTTTGCATACCTCTAATGTACTCAAAATTCTTTGACTTAGCTTTCAAGTCTATAAACTTAAAGGATTACATGTCACTAAGTTTAGGTTAAGGCCGAGGTCGTGCTACGGTTAAACTAACGCGTTTTTAACTGCATGATTTTTAAGCAGCCGTACATGCGCTTTTTTCCTTGCGGCCGTTTTTATTAGACTAGCGGCGCCCGCGGTGTTACCCGCTACATATTCGCTACATTTCAGCTTATTTCTTCGATAAAATAATTTAATGAACTATAAAGTTACCATAATAATGTTAATGATGACGCAACGAAGCATGATTAAAAGCGAAATGAGGTAATAAGGAAGAAGGTGAGGAAAGCTACCATAAACACAGCTAGGAAAAACCGAAAGTGGTAACATTTACGTATATTAAACTGGTTACTGAATACTGGTAGAATAAAAGATCCCATCGGCTTGTGATTGCATTCTAGATCTATAATTAAAGCTACCTAGCTAATCAATACTAATATTATAAACGCGAAAGTTTGTGAGTATGGATGAATGTTTGGTACTCTTTCACGTAAAACCTACTAAATGGATTTTTATGAAATTTCATATGGAGGTAGCTGACACCCTGGATTAACGCATAGGCTACTTTTTATTCCTAAAAAATGTAGCAGGTAACACCGCGGGGCGCAGCTAGTTTGTTATAAATAAGGCGTTAAAAGGATAGTCCGCGTAATAAAATGTACGTTTTTTGAGAGTGGTTCTTTTTCACGATTATTAGTGGTGTCTAAGATTTGAAGGACTTTTGTAAGACTAATATTTGAAATCTATACAAAAAGCTCTTTCAAATGATACCTCACACGTTATATTTAATCTTAGTAAGTAGTTGGAGAGGGTCGGCGCACTCCCTCCCCCTCATTCTTGATATTAGTGGTAAGCGATTACACGTATGTATAGCAATTTAAAAAAAAACAATATTACTTGTTACGACAGTCCTGCTATGATCTTATGAGGAGTTCCGGTTCATATCTCCGAAGATCATTAACAGATCATGGCAATATTTATGTAGGAACAATTCAGGAGTATAATCTTTCAAACAAAAAATATTTTTAAAAGTCAGTTTACAAGTGAGGGACATGTCGCTTACTATACATAAAAGAAAAACATTCTGACGATCGATTATGTATTTAATATTATTATGTTAGCCTCTAGTTACAACACTACAGTAAGTAGGTAAAGGGAACCAAATACGATCCGATCTGTCGTTAACTCATAACATAACATCACGCCTGTATTCCCTGAAGCGGTAGGCTGAGGTGCACATACAGTACACCCATATTTCGCCAGTTATGTTTTAAGGTCCCAATGTACGAGCCTATTGCCATCTAAGAATTACCTACCTAATGGAAAAACCCAATAACACTTTGCCCGACCCGTGATTCGAACCCAGGACCTCGTGCTCAGCAGTCGCGCTTAGCAACCACTAAACCAACGAGGCAGTCTACTCGTTGTCGTTAACTCGTTACGTTAAATGTGTATGTTTGTCCCGAGTCTTGGTGTTTGTATATGTGATAATTCATGTCTGTGAAACGCAGCCACGATGCGTTTAACGTTTAAAAAAACTATACAATCTTGGTAATTATACTTAACAATAGAACGACGGTATAATGGCTCCTTGCGATCGATCATCACGATTCTCTTCCGATTGATCGAAACGATTCATCGTATGAGGACCTTAACAAGTTTGTATCGTTATCAGCAAGGAAGTGGCATACAATTGTTAATTTTCTTTCATTGCCGTATTGAGTAGCACATAGATGATAAGTTGATAAGAATCTTTTACTTCGTTATTTTATATACACACGAGTGAAACATGAGTGTTTGAACTGAAGGTTATTTGAACTGGATTCCTATATTTTCTGTCAAAGATTGTTTATTCAACTAGACCACATACAGGCGTCTCCGAAATAACATTTCTAGATTTGTTTTGGATAACAATATGTGTAATCCATGGGAACATACTAAACTTGGTGTATTACACGTTTGATGTCAATGCAGTTTGCAGTCGACCGTATGCATACTGCTACAGAGGACAGCTCGTACTAGTCCCCGTAGACAAGTGTCAAAACGCTTCTCGAATAGAAATCGAATAGAATGGAATCGAAAAAAAATATGGGTTTGACATAATATGTCATCGATAACATAAACGAGACATTATATTATTCTCATAATATATCTATCATTCTAGTCTACTTCTAGGTTATTACTAGCTACGCCCCGCGGTGTTACCCGTTACATTTTTTCTGGGTAAAGAGCCTATGTGTTATTTTGATGTATAAGCTAAATTATTGTAAAGTTTCATTTAAATCCATTCAGTAGGTTGTACGTGAAAAAGTAACTAACATCCATCCAGACTTACAAACTTTCGCGTTTATAATATTAGTAGATGACCGCCTCGTTTGTCTAGTGGTCACTAATCGCGACTGCTGAGCACGAAGTGCTTAGTTCGGAATCCTTGATCAGGTAAAGTGTTATTAAGTTTTTCCATTAGGGAATTCTAAAGGAAAATCAGGCGTGACATTATTATATTTTGTTACTTCATTCAATTGTATTGTATAGCAACCGTAGAGAGACAATACCTACGTAGTCCACGTATTTAGTCTGTGGCCAGAATATGAGGCAATGAACTTCGTGCCGTCATAAATTACAGTATTTTCCATCAACATATTTTTCTTTCCTTACATACAAAGCGTTAATGTAAAACGTTAATAAAATCGTCAATATTACGAAAGCAGGCTTAATAGTTAATGACCACACACCTACCTAGACCTTCCTTTACCCACACGAACCCCACCGTAAGCCTAAAGGTCACGTTACTACTGGCCATGTGATTCAGGGCCGAACTTTATTTCAGTCCACATAAGTAAGAAACTTAAACATTGTAATCATATTCAAAAATTCAAAGATTGCGTGCTGGCCTCATGTACGAATAATATATATTGTGTACAGTCAGTTGGCATAACTTGTCCTTCAGTTACGTTTCAGTTAAGTTGACTTTAACTCATAATATGTAGATAATAGCCACCCCTTTGGGTAGATTTTATGCAATAAGGACTGATAGCAACTGTTTGCGTGGTGTGTTGCTATTATATTCAAGTTATTAATTGGTAAGGCTTCTTCGGCAACTACGTATATTATTTTGTGGTTTACGTGTATTCAAGGTCTTAAAAGGATTGCTTGTAACATAATATTTGATAGGCGTGGGTTTTGTGGACTCAACTTATAGGTATATTGCTGATGTTATTCGGGAAAGAAGATTTTATGGAGAAATAAACGCTAAGGCTTTAGATTATGGCCTATCTCTCATTCATAACAATGTTTTTTACATAGAAATGCTCAGTTTTTGAACCAATGTAAGTCCCCTCTTCCTGCTGCATGTATTGATAACCGTATTAAATAAAAAATAAACTGTTTCCAGATACTGATCGGCATCACATTGATGGTGTGGGTGGTGCAGAAGGCGCGCAAGGAGCTGACAATAGCGATAATGGCGGCGGAGCTCGGCCGGGAGACGATATCCACGTCCAGTAGCTCCTCCATCAGCTAGCCCACACCCAGGGCTTCCACGGACGTGGACAGCGTCTCTGAGGAACCCTCGAGCTAGGGGCAACCCTACGCCTGCTTCCGACACTTGTTCGAAGCCCGCGATGAAGAAACTTATGTGTGAATAAAAGGGTTAGTAGCAACCCTGTGATATTATATTATAATCGCCATGTTACCTCCAAGAGGATTAGTTTAACTGTTACACGGACACGGAAGGAAGAATGTTGATATTTTTAAGCCTTTCCTTGTATTATATGGTTACCTACATAGGTGTGTAATGTGATGGTAATAATGAATCTCGCTCAGTATGGATAGCGACAGCCGTGCACTGAACAGCAAGACTGTCAGGGTTGACACGTTCCTTCGAACAGACATGTTTTGATGGTAAATTAATGTTAATTTATCATACCCTATCTATGTATCGGTGGGTAGAAAGGCGTACGACCGCGTTAATATGCGTGTATAATGTTACCGATTGTACTCAGATAGAGTCGCGTCACGTTTTCGTTAACAAAGATCACTTGTTTGTACGGTGTACTGACGGTCATGAGTTGTGTACCGTTGGCAAGAATGGAGCTATGACAACCACGGTAATTAAGATATTAGATAAGGAAATCCGAAATTGTAAATTGTATTAAATACATAAATAATAAAATGTACGTGTGAGACTCGAGTTTGGATAGTATTTAACAATATTTGTTTGGATATATTGCTTTAGAGTCCTATCTGTTATATTGCATTTGTTAACTTGCTGAAGACACGCGAAAGTAATTTATTTAATGTAGACAATAGTGGTTGTAAAGTATGTCCGAAAATATTTTTGTGTCCCTGTGATTTCATATAATACTTTAAACTATGGCCCATTGAATGTCGAACTGCCTGTTACAGGCTTATTGCAGGGAACATGCCTCTTCTCTTACGTGAGAAAGAGTTACTGTAAGACACAAATATTATACTTAGATATTTTTTTTATAGTTCAATGATGGCTAATGTGTCCTGGCTTTAGGCATTATCTTATTGCCTACATTACGGCCCCTTATCTCCTGTTTAAAGGACAAATGGCATTGTATACCGGCTAACTACGTCCGCCACAGATATGAAAAAAGTCTATAAATATAAATAATTTCATTCATTTTCAAAGCATTGATAATTTAATACATGCTTTTAATATGACGCCAACATGACCATCGTCCTTGATCGTTCGTTTGAATTTTAAAGGGTCATTGCCAATCTTCAAAAATAAAGGAACATTTTTTTCTGTTATTAAATACATTTGGAATGAATCCAATAATTCTCGCTTTTGTATACAAGGTGACTTAAAATTGGGACGAATTAAACACCAGCTTATAAAATTAAGAATCTCTTTATGTTGACATGAAGAAATTAGTTAAACAGAACCAATTACGTGAATTAAAACATGCTGTGGGTCAATTCTCGTAACTTAAGTGGATCTCGAGCAGTACAATAGCGATCTGCTTTCGATAACCCGATGGTTTCATATTGAAATTCGATGGTTTCTCAATATTGAAAGCACATCTGGGTAGACTATTAACAACACTTAAGGTTCGATGGGCTGTATTGATTACAGTTAACACTAAGTTAAGGGACGATTAGAACCAAGAATTATGGAGAAGGCGAAAGGAGGAAAGGAGGCCTATGTATATAAGGGGGTTTATTATGTTGTTTCTCGCATGTATGGAGAGTTGTGACTGTTAAACTGGATAATTGGCACTTCAACAGTACAAAATAGTATAATTATTGATTGTGCAAAAACACTTGGTATTTTAAAAAATGCACGTTTAACGCGAAAATCGTTAAATAATACAGAACATTACTATGACGCTAGCGACTAACTTCTAAATTATATGTATGCTATTGATGCACCTTGGGTACTTGGTCGTTGGGTACAATCGCCGTCAAAAATACTAACATTTAATTATATTATTTGTTCTCAACTGCAACTAAAATAAACTACGTTACGCAAGTCCACCAAACATAGATGAGGGTTTGTTGTCCTTATGCATATTTTAATGCAATAAAGGTTTGAGAAAAATAAAAGATTCATTTTACAAAGTTATTAGTGCAGCCACATAGAAACAGTCTGTTCGGAATCAGGTTGCTTATAACTTTGTACAGCTTCTTTGAATTTGAAGGCATGTCAGAATCAGATCGATAAATAATTGTCGGTATTTTTTTAATAACAAACAAGTTCGTAAAAATTGTAAATACTCCAGTAGCAGACGGACAGACAGACTTGACGATGCCTTAATGATCTTTGTTATTCTACTAAATCTAAATAATTGCTCAAAACGCAAAACCAGGGATGAATTTGCAGTATTGATATTGACAGATATTATTCGATGTTTGCTAAACTTGTGCAAATATTATCAATTGATAATTTGTGCTTCTAATACGAAGTGCGAAGGTCGAGACAAGGTCTGTTGTACGACGGAACCAAATAGCTTAGTGAGTTGCACACTTAATTAAGAACTCTATGGTGTCTTAATAGAGTTCACTTTAACTGTACACTTTAATGTAAAACGCTAGCTACACAGATAAGTGGAGATATCTCATTCCGATTAGTTCGCGGGACGACACACACGTGTTTAGGATATTTTTCATATAAAACGAAACCTTCATAGATAATCTTTTTAGCTTTATAAGTTCCATTTTCTTCACCACAACTTCCTAAGCGAAACGAGCTTTTGAGAGATCGAAAAAGTTTTTTTTATTTGATAGACACAAGAATAGATCTGAATTAGATATCTCCGTTCGTCTTTTTCTACTCCTCAATAGTTTAAGGAAAACCAAATAATGTATGGAATACATAGACGGTAGATTTTCCAGTCATATAACAAATGTAGACAATTTATTTTTCAACAATTTTTTCAGCAAATAATATACTTTTCGGAATTTGTATTGATAGTGGTTAGTATAAAAAGTGTTGCCAAATTATAACACATGCAAACGAGGTTAGTATTTTTAGTTTTGATATAAACTTTATCCTGTTATGACCGATTTTGGAATAATTTGATAGTTCATGGCTGCTCGTAACTTCCTTGTTTTTTTGCTGTTACAGCGTGCCTAACTGCCTACTTATAATTATAGCAAACGTTAAGCTAGTTTTACAGTTATTAAACTCACTTTAGCCAACGAAAGCCCTAATTTATTTAACAAGGAATAAATGCAGCCACACGCGTACTCCCCGCGTTTTTGCCGATCTGTATCGTGGATCTAGTAGCGTGACTTGCGTGTTCCCGACCATTGTAACAACAATTTGCATTATTCCACTTTATAATATCGTTTAAAGTGTACACCAATAAAGTTAAGAGCTCTTTTCTATTTCTGTTATTGTTAAAAGAGTTTATATTTTGATAAAAAGATTGCCACTGCCAGTTTATTTAGTGACGCTATGGTAACTGTGGGAATATAAAAGTATTATTTTAAAAAATGGGCTAAACTCTTTTGCATGTGACAGTACGCATTCTTTTGATGCCAATGCAATGTATTACTAAAAAGTATTTGGCATTTATTCTTATGAAATTGAGACTAAGGTACAGTCGCGAACTGCGATTGTTTAGGACATGATTAAAATGTTTGTGTACGTGTTGTTTCGAACATTATGTCAAGTATCTATACTCTGTTTTAATAAGATTTGCAATGAAGTAAACAATCTTTTCAAGTTTGATTTACAAAATCATTTTTTAAAATTTATTTTCATACCTAAATCGTTCAATAAGTAACTTTGGTATCATTTAGCAACTAAGATATTTTTTGTGTCAGTTTTAACTATGATATAAAAAAGATTGTTTACAATTTTAGCAAATTCAATTGAAATAGACTATACGTTGGTAGCTTTGGTATTTTATACTACATTTTATTAGCTCCTTGTAATTATTTAACCTCCACCAAACTGTTAACCGAATTTGTCGTTGGGTATACTTTTGTTTGGGAAACTCAATATATACGATTTGTATATTTGTTTGTGTATAATATTAAACTAATGGAAATATTTCGCACGGTAACCCAATAGGATTACGAAATCGGATTGTTAGTCTGGACCAGCAAACAAATTGATCTGATATTATCTACTATATATTCCGGTTATACTCACGGGTGTATTCTGGAATGCCCGACTAGTTTCGAACTCGAACGGAGACCTTATTCTTAGCTCGTTATGCGGCGCAGTCGCCAGCCGACCAGTTCGGCTTGTGACTGCTGCGTAGCAGTCGAATATACACATGAGTATTACCGGAATATACTGTAAATAATATGGATAACACTGACGAGTTATAGTAAAATTGAACTAACATAATTGTATATTGCTTTGAACATCACGTCCGTATTCAGTGCCGTAACTATCCTTTTATGAGCCCGGTGCGGGCTTTCACACCTCCCTTTTGTGTTTGCGGTCCTGCCCCCTTACCATGATCTCTTAATGCAGGACTGTTTATCGCTATCACAACGGAGAATAGTGCTTTAAGAGTTTATAGTAAGGGGCCTGGACTGGTCATTTCTGCGCCTTCTGGACACCGCTGGCACCGCCCTAGTTACGGCACTGCCTGTATTTACTGAAGAGAGAAGTCGAAACTTCTTTTTAATACCTATTATTCATTAATAATGTCATTTTTAAACCGTGGATTAAATTATACCTTAGCAGAATAGTCGACGAAACCGACTCAATTGCCATGAACGGAAAGAAAAACAATTATACCTGTCACTGTCGTTTGCATGTCAGAGTATAGAGATGTCAATAGACTTAGACGGGTGTAGACAGGTATTATTCTCGTTAATGAATAAGAAGGTATGTGTATAGTCTTGTGATATTATTTGTGTTCACTGTTGTTATATTAAAAACCTGTCAAAAATTGAATTAATTCACACAATAGTTAACGTGTAAAAAAAGCTTTGTTTTTAGTCTTCAACTACAAATTCGATTATAACATTTATTTATTTAATAAATTAAAATATAAAAATACGCCCAATGTTAAAGATCCATTTAAATTAATCTTCCTATATAACCTAAAGACTGATTATTGTTTTTATTTCTTTCACAGTCCATGCTTAGATAATTTAGGCAAACCATCTAATTTAAAAAATTTCAAGTCGAATTATTATAATAAAACTAATCATGCAAGCTTTTTTATTTATAATTTATATTGCAACATTTGCTTGTGAATGTAACCTAAAGATATTATTGCAACATATTTTGGGAGCTATGTTTTCAATATAATCTGAATGAAGTCAAATAGATTTATTTATGAATTTAGTACATATTTGGTTACCATTTTATTACTGTCTTTATATCTGTATGTATATCCACTGTGCTGTATTTATATCACTAATAAATTCTACATTTAACCCATTAAGAGCCGAAACGGTATCCAGTAGGCTAATCTTATTAAAATCTCGTCAGGATTGTAGCAAATGGGAATCCGTGGTCCCTGCCTACCCCTCTGGGAAATAGGCGTAACTTTATGACTATGTATGTGTAAAAGGATGTATATATTATTATTTACTATATATGCCGGTTATACTTACGTGTGTATACGGGAATGCCCGACTAGTTTCGAACTCGAACGGAGCTCTTACTCATA
Organism: Abrostola triplasia; assembly: GCA_946251915.1. NCBI lineage: Eukaryota > Metazoa > Arthropoda > Insecta > Lepidoptera > Noctuidae > Abrostola > Abrostola triplasia. Next base: position 11,017,452 of record OX276433.1, read on the forward strand.
AGCTGGTTACGTGGCAGAGTCGCGAGCCGAAATGAGTTCAAAACCAGTTGGGCATTCCCGAATACACACATGTGTATAACCGGTAAAATAATATATATAGTATGGAAAACACTTACAAAAGTTATTTTAGTTAAATAGATCATTATATTGTTTAAACATCAGCTCCCATACCAACCATTTTATATAAGGCATGGTAATGTTCTTTCATATTCTGATTTTGTATAATCATTTAATTTATAAAAGTATTATTTTATTATTGTAATATTGAATCAGGTAAATATTTTTGTACATACAATCAATGACAATCTTTAACTCTGATTGGTTAAGATTTTTTCTTTCAGGTTTTATACTAGGTAGATAGCTAGTATTCTCGTTTGTTATGGCTTCGATATGAATCGACAAGCTGACAGTTTATTCAACAGATTTGACTTTTATTACAAAGATATAACATTCAAAATCGGTTGAGCAAGCTGAATCATCAATAATGTTATTTCAAACAGAGTATATTGCGAATTTTTTTTTTGCTATTATTTATTACTTACCCTTAAACAATGAGTGCCATTATTTAAACAAATGTAATATATTTAATATACCCTTAAAGGTACATTTCTAGTGCAATATAAATGTTCAGTTTTGGTTCCAATTAGTTAAATTGTTAAAATGTTTGTGTTGTTGGTATTTCATGATGTGCCAAATTATTAAAAAAGTGGTATCTTTTATTTAAGCTAAACTTATTGTGGTAATTTTTCTTATTGTTATTGGGCCTTAGTCAGAATATTTCAACGATTTCTTATCTAATTTATTGCTAACGAATTTTATGTGAAATATTCATCTACCGATTGATATAATAATGTTTCCATTAAAAGCCTTGCTGCATAGTTTTAGACCAGTCTCTTGGCCTAGGTTGGTTGCCAACCGAAGTTCGCAACTCTGTCAATGCCCAACCACAGTTGTCAACTCAGTCGTGTCTATCGAACATGGTGTTTGATTGTTTATCACACGAAATTCGGTTGCAAACTAGCTCTACATGGTTGGCAACCAGCAAAGTCAGTTCAATGGGGAAGTTGGTCTTTTACAATGTATCTATTAGCATTAGACTTTCCTGTATATTATATTTACCTAAATGTATGGTTGGATTGAGATAGACACATTTATTTTGTCTTAATTTTTAAATATAATTTAATCAAATTCTGTTCGTCATTACGGTCCAACATAATATTTACTACTTCAAAACATTGTATACTTTATTAAATATTTATAAAAGTGTGATGCTTAAAAAACTATACCTATGCTCAGATCTTTAAATAATTTCACTATTTTTATAATAAAAAACTTAATATATAGTCTAAAAATTATGCATTTATTGTTAACGAATTTATTTTGTGTTATGTTATTAATAAATCCCACTGTTATTATTTTTAATACTTGTTGTAAAGTACGTAGCGATTCTCTTCGATATTGTACAATATGAAATGGTGAAAAAGGAGCCTTATGATAGATGTAATAAAACATTCAATATTATTTCCTTGTTTTATTCGTGGTACTTATGAAACTCCCTAATTTGTAAAGTTTTTTTGTAAACTTGCAACATTATGGCTTTAAGTTATTTCTTAAATCTACCCACTACCACAGCCTATTTCATTTAATGTACTGTACTTTATCTTCTAATTTAATCTCTTCTTCTTTATCCTTTTTCATTTACAGGACACTTCTATACACAGGTTGTCTCTCCCATTTTCAATTATCCCCAAAACCCAATGGCATTCCACTGGCTGATCTCTTATACTTTCTTTTTCCAAATTTTGATTCATCAATTGAAGAACCTTTTTCAAACCTCCAATCAAGGGACTTTCTTCTTGTTATCCAAATAAATTGCTGTTTCCCTGCACTAACTAAACCAATCGCTTTTCTTTGACCACAACTTTCTCTGGGGTCAACTTATTCTATTTGCATTTGTTCACATCTATGTATGGTCATGGCTGTTTCGTTGGTCTAGTGGTCGCTAAGCGCGACCGCTGAGCACGAGGTCCTGGGTTCGAATACCGGGTCGGGCAAAGTGTTATTGGGTTTTTCCATCAGGTAATTCTCAGTAGCAGCACGGAGTCTGGATTTGTGCCCGGTTGATGGCAATAGGCTCGCCCCCTAATACATTGGGACCTAAACATAACTAGCGAAATGTGGGTGTACTATATGTGCACCTCTGCCTACCCCTTCGGGGAATACAACCGTGATTTTATGTATGGTCATGACTGCATGCAATTCGATATTTTGATGTTGTCTCTCGCATCGCATCAAAGGGGAGTCAAATATTTCTCCAGACTCCAGAGTATTGATTGAAGATTTTAATGTCATCAATCACAACAAAATACTGTCAAGTTTGTTCTGTATTCTGAGACTGTCAATCAAAACAAAACTTGGGTCATGAAAAAGGAAAAACCTCACGAGTTTCTCACCTAAATCAGAACGAAACGTCATTTTAAACTTTTAAAGATTGATTTATTGATGTGACAATGTATCCGAACGTGGAACCATAGATAAATAAGGCATAACAAAATACGAATCGCTTCGAGGTTGCTTTGGGGAGTAGCAAATAGATTAACATGTAAATATTTAAATAAATATCTGAAATAAGCATACAGTACCAACTATTTTATTATATCAAATTTATTGTTTAGTTTTTAACATAAAATCCCACGCTATCATCCTACATTGTTCACCGGCCTTACTATTCAATGTAACTCTCTGATTTTAAGTTTAAGTCAATCGTAATTACAAATCAATTATTATTTCATTAATTTAATTTTTATCCAGATAATTATGTTCTTTGAAATAATATTTATACGTAGGTATATTTTCTAAACGTTTTATTTCTAATTATCGTTGTTTCTGAACGGCATCACTAACTGTCATTTTTCATTATCATGGCGGAGGACGAGGATGGTGTTTCGAATAAGAAGTCGCCTCAAAATACGAATAACGGAGGAACCTCGCAGGAAAACGAACAAAATGCAGCTAAACCTGATTTAGGCATCGAGGAAGCAAAGTACAATAGTAATGAAAATGGCGACACATCGCCCACGGAGGCGAAAAGTTCTTCTTCCAGTGAGTTTACGAAGTTGTTTTTTGTCCTAAATATAAAGGCATTACTCGTCGACTGTTCGTTTTTCTTGCAGAATCTACGGGGGCGACGCGGAAAGATGAGAACCCATTTTCGTTTCGGCATTTCCTGAAACGAGACCTCTCGTTGCCTGGTAACTCGACGTACGAAAACACAGGCGCTCGTCCGAAAGTGTACGCGAACACCGTACAGCACTCGCCGACCAAAATAGACGTTCACGCTGACTCGAGGCGGGACAAGTCCCGCTCGAGCGACTCCCAAGCCAAAGAGAAGACTAGCGAGGGCAGCAGCCATCGTATAAGTGACAACACATCCTCAAGTAGTTCTGTAGAAATACCTTTTAGTGTAGTGGACAACTCTGATTCTAAGCATAACTTTTACAATAATGATGTGCCGTTTTATCCGCCGTCGCTGCCAGATTTTGTGCAAGACCACATCCTGGTTGAACAGGCATATTTGAACTTTAACGGCCCTATATCGGTTGACTTGGATAACTTACCGGACTTTACATTTAATACTAGTTTCAATGCGGGGTCATCTTCCTCTTTGGGCAGGAGGAATAATAGTAACTATGGTGGTAGGAGTTATGATTATGAAGCGTATATGGGAGCAGCATCTACATCAAGTGAAGCGGGGCAGGCTGGTAGTGGGATCCCACTGGACTTGCCGGCGGGAGCGGAGGCTGCAGGGCCAGTGCCACTGGATCTGCCAGCGCATTTAAGTTTGGATCTGACAGAGTCGGTGAACCCAGTGGATAGAAGAAATGTATCTCCACGAAGCACATTTCCCTTAGACCTGCCTCCTAATGCCGGTGAGTTTCTTTCATTATATAATGCTAACAACTGCCTACCGGTGAACATTGGTGTATTTCATTAACATTATCCATGGGTCTAAAGTAGCCTATGTCCATAGTCAGGGCTCAAAGCTATAGCTATACAATATAGTATATGCTCAGAAGTTATAACAATAAACAAACAATTTTACTCATCTATAATATTAGTATGGAGTAAGGATTACCTCTAGGCTTTGCTTGATGTATACTTACTAATTGATACTGGGTTGTAATTAACTGTAGTTTCATTGTGAATAAACAATTAATTCCATGTACCATCACATTGATATTCAAGGTAGAATAAAACAATGGAATATACAGAATCAAGTTAGTAATTTAATTTCTTTATTTAAAGCGTAGTATGTAATTTGTCAGTCTTCTTTTCAAAATCTTTTTATGCTTACCGTGTAAAGTATGCTTACCCTATTAAATGTTCCCCTCAGTTCTTCTCAATTTTTAAACATACTACAAGCAAATCTGGTAAACAAGCATACAAAATTTCTTAGCCTAAAGCTGAAATAATCAAATAATTTTGTATTGTTACTGTTAATTTTCCATTAGCTAATTTTCAGTAACAGCATGAAGTGTGACTTTGTACCAGGTTAATACCAATAGGCTTGCCTCCTAGGACATTAGGACCTATAAGATAACGGATGGAATGTGAATGTATTACACACTACTGTGTAACTCTTCAGGAAATACAGATGTTTTTGTTACTGTTATACTTTGCTTGTTAGCAAGTTGCTTATATTTCTTAAACCATCTCAACACAACAACAACATAACATCACGCCTGTATTCCCCGAAAGGGTAGGCAGAGGTGTACGTAATATAGTACACCCTTATTTCGCCAGTTATGTTTTAAGTCCCAATGTAATAGGGGGCGAGCCTATTGCCATAAACAGGGCACAAATCCAGACTCCGTGCTGCTACTGAGAATGACCTAATGGAAAAATCCAGTAACACTTTGCCCGACCCGGGATTCGAACCTCGGACCTCGTGCTCAGCAGTCGCGCTTAGCAACCACTAGACCAACGAGGCAGTCATCTCAACACAACTCAACTGTAAAGTAAAGGCTATTCAAACCTGAACCAGTGCCGCTGTGGGTAGAGGTACATACCGCGCGGGTTTCGCTCGCGTATTTAGTGTCAAGTTCCGCGGCTAGAGCGGTATTATTAGCGAATAGTAGTGTTACTGTGTGGCTATGCGGTATATGGGCGAATGCCACTTAGGTTAGAATAAGCCTTAATACTTATAGAATAAGTTTCGATATAGTAACTAAACAGCTATATAGGAATAAGTAGAGAAGCAATAACGTTGTCAAAAAGTACATGTGCAAGAGTTCATTGACCCTAAAACCGTCATTCAGACATTTTTGTTGTGTCAAGTGTTTCTAAAATAACACATAATTGTAATGGTTGATTAACACATAATAAAATTATTTATATTCATTAATCAATGGTTCACTTCACTTGAACTTGTGTTGTAAATAAATTAATGAACTACGTATTTTGTTTTACAGAAATATGTAGTGGTAGGTAGTGATTCATGCGCGTAAGCAATTAGACTAGTATTTGTGACGTTCTAATGATGACGAAAAGAGAGTTATTATTATAATGAAACCAATTAATATCCAATTTATTAATCTTTTAGGTCCAATGGAAATATAATTTACACAACATTAATATGTAGTGTAACTTACGAGTTATGTATTTAATGTAGGTACATATTTTCTTTCATAGCGTAATCTCTCGTCTCTAATCCCCCAAAAAGATCGGCTGATGTGTTCTATACCCAAATCTATAGCTAATAAACAAGCCTATTGTTTTCCTGTCCTTAAGAGAATATAATGGCGTGGAAATATAAAATAATGGATAGGCGTTTGGTTGGCAGTGGGATATAGAACTACCTAATAAAAAAATAATTTGTGTTGGGGAGTTCTATCGCACGTACGTAGTTATGTCAGCTGTGACGTCATACAACCATGTGTATGGTACACAATGAAATAATTATGATCGGTAGAACTAGGGGGCTTGAAGACACGTAAGTAGGCCGCCGGATGGAAGGACCATTAAATTTCATTAACCTTGAGATTCCCCTAACGATTGTCAGCTGTTTCTTACAAAGACCTTTGACAGTAATTAGGAATTCTTAAAATATTTTGTCTTGGGGTTTCTGTTATCCATACTAATATTATAAACGTGAAAGTAACTCTATGACGCATTCATGACAGCTGGACGGATTTTAGTGAAATTTGGCATGTGGAAAATTTCCGACCCCGAGAAAGAGTATAGGGCTACTTGACGCGGGTGAAGCCCCGGGCAAAAGCTGCTTACTTATATGTTAGCAAATAATGAACCCTTCCGGAGTAAAGACATAGTTATTGCGTAGATGAGTTGATGACTATGAGAGTGAGGAAATGCACCTGTGTATGCGCGCATACTTGCGCATTATACTTTTTTGCGCATTGTTAGACAACCTGATTAGCGCAGTGGCTTAGCGATTGGACTGCTGCGCTAAGGGTTGCGGGTTCGATTCCCGCACGGGGCAAAACTTTGTGCGAACCACAGATGTTTGTCCCGAGTCTGGGTGTTAGTGTATGTGATTATTTCATGTTTGTGAAACGCATCTATGATACAGGAAATTCATAGCGTGGGGCGAAGTTTATATAAAAAATAAAAAAGTCTCCTGCGTAATCGGCTAGTCTTAGCTGGGATAGGCCGAAATAAGTTAAGATAACATTAATCTTTCCTTTTTAACATTTATAAATTATATTTATAAATGTATATTTATAAATGTATATTTATAAATGTATATTATTCAGTATAAAAATGCAATAAATAATCTAAATACAAGGAATTATTTTATTAATGTGAAGCAAAAACTTTACTCATTGATCAGTTTTTAGGAATATACGCGCACTAAGGAGGGACAGATTTAGAATAGTTTATATGGAGAACTCCAGAAAGCTAAACTTTGTATCATAATTACAGTAAAATGTCATTATTATTGGTCTGGTAAATAAGGCAGTGTCGCAGGTGCCGAGTCGATGTGTCTGCCGGACTTCCTGCCGGTGCACCCGGGCCGAACGTCGCCGGAACCCGAGCATCAGGATGAGCAGATGCAGCAAATCATGGCTGAGCTGGAGCGCACCAGGTACGTCACTAACCTGCCTACAGCTATGTTATAGGACCAATGAAATTAGAAGTTTAAAACCCCATCAAAATCTGATCAGTAGTTTTTGAGAAAATCGCGCACATACATACAAACATTTACAATATAATTTACTAGTATGCCATAATCACGTCTGCCTTCCTCCATCATGTAACTGTGGAACAAATTTTACCTCATGGTTATATTATAGATTCCATCCAGTCGTTTGTCTTGTATAATTATTATGTGCATATAATAATTACACATAATTATTATGTACTAAGTAGTTCTAACCGAGACGGGTTCGCTTCCTGGCCACGCGACGAGATTGCAAATTATTTTCATGTTAATTAAAACAAATTGCGACTATATCATATTCCTTTGTTTGCACCTGTTGAGCGAGAACTCCTGGGTTAGATATCCGGGTCGGGCAGTTTAAGGGGTTTTTAATTAGGTAGGTAATTATCGGTAGTAGCGCCGTGTGGATTTGTACCCGGTGAGTGACTATAAGCTCGCCCCCTATTACATTGGGACCTATACTGGCGAAATACAGACGTGATCGTATGTTTATGTAAGTAGCGCAAATCTTAGGAGATCTATTTTGTTATAGATCTGAGTTATTCGCGGAGCGTTCGCGCCGCTCCCGCCTGGAGGAGGAGCTGGCGAGCGCGCGGGAGGCTAACAGCGTGCTGCGGGCGTCGGCGGCGGCCGCGCGCGCCGCGGAGGCCGCCGCCCGCCGCCGGCCCGCGCCCGCGCAGGACCCCGCCGAGCGCCCGCCGGCCGCGCGCGCCGACCTCGGCGATGCCGCTGTTAGTTACTTACACCTCTCTCTATGCATATACACGATTCATTTATTCAAAGGCATTAAAACAGCACTTTCTGAACAGACAAGTAAAAAAAAATACTAATTGTTTTGCTAAATAAAACGCATTCATTTCTTAGCACTATAGATATTTATCGTTCATTGTGGCGTTATAAGGGGGCGGTCTTTGTTCAACAGTGGACGTCTTCCGCCTGATGATGATAGCTGGGAAGATGAAACTGCAAAATTTCCCCAGCTGTACGGTCTCACTATTTAAGATTATAATTATCTTGTTCTCTATTAGTATTAGCTAGTGCTAATACGACAATTTTTTATCATGGATTAGATTATACCTGACACTGTTTCCGTCCAAGAATAGATAGCAGTAAACCAAGAGATGTTTAAGTTAATAAATTTTGCAGACGCGGGCTACAGAGGCTGAATCGACGATAGCTAAATTGAAGAATCAAATTAAGAAATTAAAGGTAACTCCCAAACCACTTTTTTGTTCATCTCCAAAATGCATAATTTGCCAAAATTCTGACGTCACACTCGATTACAGAAGTCACAGACACTGACCCTACAATGTGATGTTGGTTATTTCGATATTATTGTCGTGATTGTCGAAGGAAAGTAGTTACTGGGATCGGTCCTAAAATGCTGCCCTGTGTCACACCCAAGATCTGTTATTGGTAATCTTACTGGGAGCAGAGTTTTAATCTTATATATTTATGCTATTTATTGTAACAGTTTATGTACAAACTATTATTATAATACAGTGTTATATAATGTATTAAAAATACCTATAAAGTATACGGTATTTCTGTGATTAACTTAATCGAAGGCTTTACTTGTATCCACATAAAAAAAAACATTCTGGTTAATTTTGGCGCATACTTCAACTGTATCACGTGCTTTCTAAAGCCGTTGATCTCTGATCTCTCTCTGGTCGTGTTGTCTACTCCAGCAGGTTGGCTCATCTCAGAATAGATAGATCGCCTTGACCGAAGTTCGGTCAGGAAGATATTAGATTATAGTGTCCTTGGTGTGTTCCACCTGGTTTAAATTAGCACCTGCATTAAATCATGATATGAAAGATCGCCAACTGTGGCCGTCGATATTGTTCTTAGCCTCGGTAACAGTACCATTATTCTGGAAGTAACATACCCTGTGTACCTTTTCTGTACTCCTGACTACTGTATGTAAAATTTCATGATGATCGTTTCAGTGGTTTACGTGAAACGGTTGCAATTTTTCAGACCAACAAAATTGCTTTCGCATTAATAATATTAGTAAGGAGAATGGTGTTTGCGTTGCAGGAAGAGCTGGCCATGTCCCAGGAGGAGGTGCGCGCGCTGCGGGGGCGGCAGGGGGCCGCCGCGCTCGGCCTGCGCCGCGCCTCGCTCGTGGCCGAGACCTCGCTCAGGTAGGGGGGGGGGGGGGCACATGCAGGGGGAGCTGGCCATGTCCCAGGAGGAGGTGCGCGCGCTGCGGGGGCGGCAGGGGGCCGCCGCGCTCGGCCTGCGCCGCGCCTCGCTCGTGGCCGAGACCTCGCTCAGGTAGGGGGGGGGGGGGGCACATGCAGGGGGAGCTGGCCATGTCCCAGGAGGAGGTGCGCGCGCTGCGGGGGCGGCAGGGGGCCGCCGCGCTCGGCCTGCGCCGCGCCTCGCTCGTGGCCGAGACCTCGCTCAGGTAGGGGGGGGGGGGGGCACATGCAGGGGGAGCTGGCCATGTCCCAGGAGGAGGTGCGCGCGCTGCGGGGGCGGCAGGGGGCCGCCGCGCTCGGCCTGCGCCGCGCCTCGCTCGTGGCCGAGACCTCGCTCAGGTAGGGGGGGGGGGGCACATGCAGGGGGAGCTGGCCATGTCCCAGGAGGAGGTGCGCGCGCTGCGGGGGCGGCAGGGGGCCGCCGCGCTCGGCCTGCGCCGCGCCTCGCTCGTGGCCGAGACCTCGCTCAGGTAGGGGGGGGGGGGCACATGCAGGGGGAGCTGGCCATGTCCCAGGAGGAGGTGCGCGCGCTGCGGGGGCGGCAGGGGGCCGCCGCGCTCGGCCTGCGCCGCGCCTCGCTCGTGGCCGAGACCTCGCTCAGGTAGGGGGGGGGGGGGGCACATGCAGGGGGAGCTGGCCATGTCCCAGGAGGAGGAGCAGGGCGCCGCCTCGGGACAAAAATTTGTGTGATCTGCAGATACGTTTCCTGTGACATTTCATGTTTGTGTGAAACGCACCCACAATAAAAAAGAACATTTTAAACCATGGATTAAATTATACCTCTTACTGTAGTCTGTAAAGAATAGAGCAGTCAATAGACTTAGGATTATTGTTAAGACAAGTATTATCATAGTGTAATAAGAATAATATACTTGTTTTACTTTCAGAGAGCTCCTGGCGGGGTTGGAACAGCTGAAGACATTGAGCACCTCCCTCGACGCGACATGATGCTGAACTGCTTCCAGCTCCACTCTCCATCTCTTCCTGGCCTGGACGCCCACGCGGCTGTAAACAAATGGAGTGACCACGGCCAACTCTCCAATAATTTACTCAAAATACAGTGATCGAGTTTCAATTCAGATATGACTTCCATTTGTATAGTGTCATCTTATGACGTGAGAATGAAACTAGATTGGCGGGATATTTTGAATTTTCTATATATAGATAATGTCTTATTTCTTTGAGTTTGTGGGTGTATGCGCTGCGTGCTATGTCTGATATTCTGATAGTCGATAACAATCTAAATCGTGTCAGTCCAGACCTTAGCAAGTATTCAGGTTCGATTTTGTGTGTGGGTTTCTTTGTTAAGGAATTCCCATTAGCGATTCGTGGTTTGTAATTAGTATCATTATCATCTCTGCATATGCTATCGGGAACAAGCGTGATGGTTGACATACAAGTATTTTTGTATGAAAAGTTGCAGGAGGCACAATTTATGTTGTAATATTTTGGCCGGTCAGGCACAGACATGCGCGCGCGCACCCGTGTTGGGATTGGTTCTCAGTATATGCGTACTAGCACTGCATTTGTTTACACCGTGCGTTAAGAGTTGTGTTTTATTCCGATTGGACCAATAGCATAAAGTATATATGGTTATGTTGAGTATTACTTAAGCAGGAACTACTATAAAAATCTAATGATTACTCGGAATTATGAAAAAAATATTTTACAATGGGACCAATCTCGAAATCGCGAAAAAATCAACAGTTACTCCGTATAATGTATACGTGTGTCATTTCTAGGATAACAGTACTCCGTGAAAGTCTATTCTAAATATTGGTGAAAGAATTATGGAAATAGGATAAAGAGTTTCGTAGATTACCCCCAACATACAAACTAACAAATTCCACCACTTTTGTCTTATGTATAATTTTTATATGGTTACTGAATACTCATTTGTTTCGTAAATATACTAGGAATTTAGACTAACTTATATTTAGTTTTCTTGAGGAAAGAAAATATTATCCTTTGTTTTGATATCCTACTCAAATTGCTCTCAAACTATTTTTTATTTGTATATTTATTTTCCTTTATATACATACTAATTCTAGTGTTCACTGTACCCTAAAATATTTCTTACCATTTATAATCAATAACAGTAAAACTAGCTGCCGCCTCGCGGTGTTACCCGCTCCACTTTTTGGGTATCTGGCCTGTGTTAATTCAGGGTCTCAGTTTCCAAAATCGGGGCTACCGTTTGAGTGTGAAGGTGTAACAAACATACAAACACACTCACCAACTTTCGCCTTAAAAATAATTATAAAAATATTTTCTATTGCATTCCAATCGGAATAGAACGTAACCCAATAAATATATTAATTTAATACAACGATTGTCAAAGTTTAAATTATGTATAGTATTACAATTCTTCCATTTTTCTATAAGTTTCGAATTAGCCTTGTCATTTGAATAAAGATTGACTGAATACTGTGGGAAATTTACTCTATAGAACTGATCTGATCTTTGTGAACGGGGAAATATCGGTTGTGTAGTTAGCACTATCAAAATCATTAATAGCAGAACATACAATTAGTTGAAAAACGAGTTACACAGTGAACCTCCGCTCTCAGAGACACCCTTTCACTTATAAACGATGCCGAAATGTGTTTCAACAACCACAAGTAGACTCCATTTTGAGACCAGCAATCGACAGGGACTGGCATAATTTTGTCAATTTTTCAACATTGACAATTTTTATAAGGGGTAATGATAACTTACTGATATTTTATAAAGGTTTTCTTGTAATCTTTACTAATAGTTAGTCACCTAATCATTAACGTCTCTGAGCGACGCGGTTATCATCATCATCAGCCCGTTCCAGTCTACTGGGCATAGGCCTCTCCCAAGGTACGCCAGAGCCCGGTCTGGTCTGCTGTATATTGTCATCATATGGACGCTCTTATAATTTGAGACTGTATTTTATTCATGTACATTTCTTTAAACTATTTGATATTTAGTTTATTATCTTGTTGAGCTCCTTCAGTTTCTGACAGTACATGTATATATGTTAAATCCTGGATTTTTTTAAGATAGGTTCATTGATGTATCGTAATTTGAAAGCGGTTAAACGATATATTCATGATCCAATATGTGGCTGCGTTCTAAGGTTGTGACTTACCCGTTAAAAAATATGTTTTTTAGTTTGCAAGTTTTTACTTGGCCATGATTATAATGATGGGCCCGAAATAAACTAACAGAAAATTCAAGTGTTGTGTAAACTTGATCGTAAACTCTTCCAAAGGTCAGATAAGTTCTAAGATTATGTTTTTAAATGTTTTGTAAGAAAAGATGGATGGAACATTCAACATGTTTCTGTAAGAATCTGGGAATTATATATATCGATAATCGATTTAACTGATATTAATTTGAACAGTTTCCCATCTCTTTAATACTAGTTTTAACGAAAGAAAAGATTTTGGTTGATTCGACGGTCGATGAGTATTATTAACTGTCAAACTGAATCTTGTATTTAAAACCTATTTTATAGGCTCCAGGATACAAAAGTATTTTATATAATTTCCTAAAGCGCCGTTTGCGTTTAAAACCCTGTGTATATATTTGATTCGTTCCCAGATTTAACACATTCAATATAATTAGGTATGATCATGACAATGGTACTGTTACAGCATGTCAATATTAGCTTAACCAAACTTATTCAACGTGGTCGTAATCCCGACCTCTTATATACAAAACTGTATAAAATATTACTTTCAAATGCATTATTTTGCTATGAATGATGTAGTCTGAATCGAATAATGATTAATATTTAGAGGTACATTAACTGAATCTTCGCTAAAATTGTAAATACGAACAAATACATATATTTTTGTGTGCCATCGAGGCTGTATTCATTTATGTAGTGGACAGACATCGCTTGATAACTGATTGTTCTTCCTGCCATCAAATGATTCCATATCTTTATTATAGATATGTATACGTGTCAAGTCCGACTCTCTGAATAATTTACTAATTTGTGCTTGTTCGACAAATGTTATTGTACATTAAACTGTGATTCATTATTTTAATTCGGGTTTTATTTTATCAAAGGTACATCCTCATTGGTCTAGTGGTTGCTAAGTGCGACTGCTGAGCACGAGGTCCTGGGTTCGAATCCTGGGTCGGGCAAAGTGTTACTGGGTTTTTCCATTAGGTAATTCTTAGTAGCAGCACGGAGTCTGGATTAGTGCCCGGTTGATGGCAATAGGCTCGCCCCCTATTATATTGGGACCTAAAATACATAACTAGCGAAATGTGGGTGTACTGAATGTGCACCTCTGCCTACCCCTTCTGGGAATACAGGCGTGATGTTATGTTAGGTACATCCAAACCATCTTTGCTCCTTGTCATGCTGTAGTGTGGATATAGTCTAGTCAGCAAGAAAGGTAGCGAGACTGATTCACTCAGGTACCGTAACTCGCAGGGGAGACCTTAACTTTAGACCCAATGGTACCATGTGGCAAAACGTTTGACGAACAGAATCAAAAATATATGGGTTTAATACATGTCGTCCTCGTACATTAATCACTAGCTGCGCCCCGCGGTGTTACCCGCTATATTTTGTCGGGATTTTGTTAATCCAGGGTGTCAGCTACCGCCATATGAAATTCCATTAAAATCCATTCAGTAGTTTTTCCGTGAAATAGTAACAAAAATCCGTCTATATTTACAATCTTTCGCGTTTATAATATTAGTAGGGATTCTACTCAATTTCTATTCGTCACGCGTTTCCCACGTATCTAAGGGGGATCTCCTTAAATTGTTGATCTTCGATATATTTAATTTGGTAAATCGTTTTAATAAAACTCAGTTCTCAACATTAAATAAATTGATTTATTAAGGAATGCGTTAGTGTATAAATATCTCCTAATAAGCTTTCCACAGACGTGGCTACACTTGCTAAAATAATACCTTATGCACATTTTCAAGGGAAACAGATCATATATTTCTTCTTAGAAACAAATACTTTGCAGTTACATTTATAAATCATCTAAAAATTTTGCTAACATAATAACAACATAACATTTCAATATATATAGAATATTGCGCGCACTGAGCAGGGTGATACTTGGGATAGTCAAAGCATAGAAGTGAAGAATCCAATTCTTATAATATTAAGATTATATAAGATATAAGACTTATAAGATTTTAATTGTTCAGCTTTTTATTGTTGTGTTGAATGTATTTTACATTTAGAGTGTGAGCTTAGTTTAAGCCTCAATGTTATTCCGTATTTTGTTTTGTGTAGCTATATAGTGCTGTTCACTCTTTTTTTAAATATGTTTTTAGAAGTGAGGACTTTTAATTGGCGGTCAGTTCCACATACTATTTTGTAATCTGTTTGTTTTACCTGTAAGTCTTCCATAGTAAATAAATAAATCAATATGAATTGGAATTGGATCACTGTGCTGCCGTATTGAGTGTCAAATCCCCGGAAAGGCCGGGGCGTGTGGTCCAGCGCGGCGAGGCCGAGGCCGGCGCTAGGCGTGTATGGTGGAGTAGAGGTGGTCCCAGTGCGCGGGGCACTGCAGGAAGTACTTCCGCGCCGCGTTGCAGAAGCGGCGCTCGTACTGCTCCGGGGACACCACGGTCGGCTGCCCGGAGCCCAGGTTCTTCTTTACCAGGTGCTCCAGCTTCTTGTCCCACGTGAACGTGCGGATGTAGTCTGTTGAAGGGCATGATGTAAGTTAGTATTTGTAGAACCACCATCAATTTTGCACAAAACCAGACTTCGCTCCGTGCTTACTAAAAATCACCCAATGAAAAAAGTAAGTTTCTACGCCTTTTCACGTTTAAGTCTACTTTTTTTTACTAAAATAATACTTGCCTGACCTGGGAATCGGACCCAAGATTTAGTAGCCAGTATTTTATAGATGGCAAGTTGTTGTTCATTGTGGCTTTCTAAGGGGGAGGCCTTTGTTCAGTGGACGTCTTCCGGCTGATGATGAATGATTTTGTAGATAAAAATGATTAATATAGATGTGTATCTGACCGATAATGCCGAGCACCAGCGTGTGGTTGTGCACCCCCAGCAGCAGCGAGTAGTCCATGACGGCGTGCGCGGACAGGAAGCCGGCGTCGCGCTCCACCGCGCCCCACAGCACGCTGCCCGTGTGGCCGGCCACGTACAGCGGGCTCTCCCACCGGACTGCAGGGGGGAGGGGGGAGCACTCCAGTTAAACAACATAACAGGTTTTACGGATTTTATCGCGGTTTTAATAAAATTCATGATGATATTGATGTGTTTATATGCAGTTTGAGTGAATTTGCAAAAGTACTGCTATTTATATTATGTTATAAACAGGATACCTAGGTTATATATTATTATGTATAAATATTAATAGATTAAGAATAGTATTTTAAGTATAAGTAGTATTTAAGTTTATGAACTGTCGCATTAGGACAACTCCTGTAAAGATAGTTTTTTTTAAAAAAAAAAACGTCGCCCCACACTAGGAATTCCTCCTGTGTCGTGGGTGCGTTTCATAAACATGAAATATCACATACACTAACACCCAGACTCGGGACAAACATCTGTGGTTCGCAGTAAGTTTTGCCTCGTGCGGGAATCGAACCCGCAACCCTTAGCGCAGCAGTCCAATCGCTTAGCCACTGCGCTAATCAGGTCGTCGAAGTTTAGGTGGATAATAAATAAAGAAGGTAAATAAGAGAAGCCGTACGGTTGAGCAGGTTCTCGTCCATGAGCACGGCGAGCGGGCGCGTGTCGGGGGTGAGGCGGTGCCGGCTGGAGCCCTTGAGGTCGAAGCGCGTGGCGCGCGCGGGGCAGCCGTACCACACGTTCTCCATCACCAGCACGCCGTTGCCCGCGCCGCCCACGCTGTACACGCCCAGGATGCGCGCTGCCGGGACATTAACTTGTACCACCGGGGATCGTGCGAAGACGTTTTATCGGAAACGAATTTACAACTTATTTGCCGAAGTTTATAACCGAAGGGATTGTAAAATATAGCCTATGTGTCGGCTACCTCCATACCAAATTTAATTAAAAATGGTCCAGCCATTTGAGCGTGAAGAAGTAACAAACATACAAACACACAAAGTATCGCCGTTATAATATTAAATTCAATTGATAATTGTATAAAGTACTTTCGACTCCTCTGCGCATGTCATTACTGTTCTAGACTCACCTAACAAGCTAGGCTGTTTGTTCTGCCTGCAGGTAGTGACGTAGTTGAAGTAGTGCGGCGCGAACTCCAGGAACTGTTGCCACTCCGGCTTCGTCATCTCCTTCAGTACGTACCGGTCGTCTGATTACAGAGAACAACACTATTAGGTAAAAAAATGTATATTTATTGTTAACTGCTGTCTCGCGGTGTTACCCGCTGCATTTTTTCTGGATAGAAAGTAGCCTGTGTTAATCCAGGGTGACAGCTACCTACATATGAAATTTCATTAAAATCGGTCTAGTCTTTTGAGCGTGACGAGATAACAAACACACTCACAAACTTTCGCCTTTATAATATTAGTGTGATGTGTGTTTCAATATGATAAGGGTACCAATTGCTTTATTGTAATTGTACTTTTTTTTTAATTCAATTGTTTTGATTGTATGTACTGTATTACATCACTAAAAATATAGAGAATACGAACCAATAGTCTTGCAGAACGTGGAGCCGGACTTCCCTCCCCGCGCCGCCCACGGCACGCAGTGAGCGAGAGAGCGAATAAATCCCTCCTCTATCTCACACAGGCCCTCTGAAACATACCCCATCATGTATACAACAAATATTTTAAATAATTATACGATGTGTTTATATGATGTACAATAAAGAATACTCGAAGCCACTGCCACAAATCCAGACTCCGTGCTGCTACTGATAATTGCTTACTGGAAAAATCCAGTAACACTTTGTCCGACCTGCGATTCGAACCTTGGACGTGCTCAGCAGTCGCGGTTAGCAACCACTAGACCAATGAGACAGTCACAAGAAGCTGAAAATTATAAATTAACTTTATAATGGTATTCAGTGGTTATTACTGTCGTTCCTATCCTTGGTGTCGTCGTAGCAGCCGCACTTGTATTCGGCGTGGTCGTGCGCATGCGCAGCGCTGAGCGGCAGCAGCAGCGCGTGGCGCAGGCGCTGGAACTGTGCCGCGTAGTACACACGGCACACCAGCCCGTCCTGGGTACAATACATTTAGGTTTATAATACACTAGCTTCCGCTCGCGAATTCGTCCGCGTGGGTTTAGAATGTTTTTTAGCTTTCCTCGATAAATGGACTATCCAACACAAAAAGATTTTTTCAATTCGAACCAGTAGTTCCTGAGATTAGTGTGTTTAACCAAACAAACAAACTCTTCAGCTTTATAATATTACTAGCGGACCCAGCAGACGGCTTGCCCGGAAAAGATTCGCCACCGACCGAGTCCAATTGTGTTTTCAAACCATCCAGGAACTCATTGAAATATACACACAAAATTTTATCCAAATCGGTCCAGCCTTTTAGAAGGAGTTAGGTGATGACAAACACTTACAGAAGAATTATATATAAAGAAGATAGTACAGATAACGAAGCATCATATGTCCACATCACGCGTATATCTCCCTAAGGGGTAGGCAGAGGTGTAGCACACAAACATTTCACCAATTATGTTATCGGTCTCAGTGTAATAGGGGGCGAGCATATTGCCATCAACCGGGCACAAATCCAGACTGCATGCTGTTACTGAGAATTACCTAATGGAAAAACTAGATAATCCTGGCTGATCCGAGAATAAAACCTGAGTCTTAACGCTACTGTACTTTGCACACTTACACCTTCAGGGGTACAGGTCTTCATACCTTAAGAAGGACTTCCACATGGTCGTTGGACTTGGCTAGCTTCGCCTTGTCGCCGTCCGTCTTGTCTTTGCCTGTAGAACTCGTGTTCTCGTTCTCTTCTTGCTCCGTTTGAGCGCTGTCAATGTTATTTATTTAATAAACAAAAACATCACGCTTGTATACCCCGAAGGGGTGGGCAGAGGTGACTGTAGTACACCCACACTTCGCCAGAATGTTACGTGTCCCAATGTAATTTATTTATTTAGTAATCATTTATATGTACACACTAGATGAAAAATAATAACATTAAATACAAAGGTAATGCTTATTTCATAAATAATTTTATTCAATAGAACTGCGAATTTTGTATCATTTGGGTATATGGCAATACTAATCAATTGACATACTTCTTAAGAGCTGTTAAAACGCATATTTTGTATTCTAATAGCAAATGATGAAGTCACTAATTGACAAGTTAATTCATTTACTTATTTCAAAGCAAATAATAATCTAATTTTACAGTTAAATTTAAATGTATGTACATTTTTAGAGCTGAAATCAAAAAAATAAAAATACCGAATTCATTAGAACCAAAGTAAAAAAAATAAAGAAAAGCATTTAATAATTTCAAATTTAAGTCATATATGATACTTAAGATCGCGTCTGTTGCGTATCCGCCGCGTGTTACCTGTGCCGGTGCTGCGTGCGCGTGCGGCGGTAGGTGACGGAGGCGAGCGTGGCCGCGATCACCGAGCCCAGCTCGCCCGCCAGCACCACCACCGGCACCACGCCGCTCGACAGGATTATACCGCTCTGGGCACACGTACAAATGGTCACACCGACTTCAATAAACTTTATCTTCGAACGTAAATTGAGAGAGAGCGCCTTAAAGATCAAAGATGACATTAAATGACGACCTAATTGGAGTGGCTAAGCGATTAGACTGCTGCGCTAAGGGGTGTGGGTTTGTCTCCCGCGCGGGACAAAAAATTGTGCGGACCGTCAATGTTTGTCCCGGTGTTTGTGTATGTGATATTTCATGTTTGTGTATGTGATATTTCATGTTTGTGTATGTGATATTTCATGTTTGTGTATGTGATATTTCATGTTTGTGTATGTGATATTTCATGTTTGTGTATGTGATATTTCATGTTTGTGTATGTGATATTTCATGTTTGTGTATGTGATATTTCATGTTTGTGTATGTGATATTTCATGTTTGTGTATGTGATATTTCATGTTTGTGTATGTGATATTTCATGTTTGTGTATGTGATATTTCATGTTTGTGTATGTGATATTTCATGTTTGTGTATGTGATATTTCATGTTTGTGAAACGCACCAGCGATAGGAGAAATTCTTATTGGGGGGCGACGTTTTTTTTGTAACAAACGGTGGTTTTAAGTCGGCGAGGCGTCGTCTATCACTATCCCGCACCGGCTCGCAAAGAACAAATACTCCAATCTTACATCAACGTTCTAAAAACTTACTCCTAGAAGAAAGCTTCAAAAGACTATACCAAAATGGTAGAAGATCAAATATAGAGTAAGATCTGTTACCTGATTGGCTGGCTGGTTGTTCGACAGCAGCTGCGACAGTATCTGACGGACCGTCTTCTTATCTCCTTTCTCTTCATCTTCTTCAGTTCCTGGTTCAAACACATTACATAACATAACATCACGCCTGTAATCCCTGAAGGGGTAGGCAGAGGAGCACATATAGTACACCCACATTTCGCCAGTTATATTTTTAGGTCCCAATGTAATAGGGGGCGAGCCTATTGCCGTCAACCGGGCACAAATCCAGACTCCGTGCTGCCACTGAGAATTACCCAATGGAAAAACCCAGTAACACCTTTGCCCGACCTGGGATTCGAACCCAGGACCTCGTGCTCAGCAGTCGCGCTTAGCGACCATTAGACCAACGAGAGTCCTGGTTCAAAATACTTTAATAATGGCGCTATTTGCTACAATGTTAAATGGATATGGATATCTTTTATCCAATGTTAATAGTGTATTTACTTAGTGGTGCGAAAAATCATCATCTAATTGTGATTTATTCATCATCATCATTTCAGCCCGGTATCACCCACTGAGTATAGGCCTCCCCTTTTTCTCCGCCATTTATAATACATACATACATAAAGTCACGCCTGTTTCCCTGAGGGGTGGGCAAAGACCACGGATTTCCATTTGCTATGATCCTGGCACACTTCTATTCTGCCATTTATGAATTACTAAAATATAAGTTTACCTGTGTGTTCCTTCTCGGCTTCCTTGTTATTATCTGTGAACACGTAAGTAGTACCTGCAGTGAAGATATTCATATTAATATAAGCTCAACGCGTTTATATTATTTGTATATATTTAATATTGTATTTTTTTATTTTTTAGGATCAACCCCGGCATGTATCAATCTGCCTTCTTCAATGTTATAAATACTTTCTTAGTTATTCTAAGACACCATGGAGTAACGTTGACGGAAAACATCGTGAGGGAACCTGGATTTAATTATCTGAAATCGCCTAAGTTGTTATGTGTTCTTTTATTTTTTGTAAAACTTTGTTACTTTCTTTGTTATATACATTGTATTATATCTATAATATTGTATTATACGTATACTGTACAACGATTTCTAACGATAAATAAATAACTTAGCATTTTGTCTGCCCACGTCCCCGTATCCTACTAATATTATAAATGTGAAAGTTTGTGAGTATGGATGTATGGATGTGTGGATGTTTGTTACTCTTTCACGCATAAACGGCTGGACCGATTTGGTTGAAATTTGGTATGTAGATAGGTTATACCCTGGATTAACATATAGGCTACTTTTTATCCCGAAAAAATGTCGCGGGTAACACCGCGGGGCGCAGCTAGTTTTCTATAAACCTGTAATATTTATAGTTACCTGCTTCCTTACCGCCGTCATCACCGGACGAGTCTTCCAAATCGGACTTATCTTCAACTGCAAGTAATACAAACAATAGGTATAACAATAATGATATTAAAAAAGAAATAAAAAGTAAAAACCATTACATAAAACAGTAGGTATAACTATACTGATATGAGTATGGATGGATGTTTGTTACTCCATCACGTAAAAACTACTGAATGGATTTTAATTAAGTTTCATATGGAGGTAGCTGACACCCTGGATTAACACATAGGCTACTTTTTACATACATACATACATAAAGTCACGCCTGTTTCCCTGAGGGGTAGGCAGAGACCACGGATTTCCATTTGCTACGATCCTGGCATACTTTTTATCCCGCAAAAATGTAGCGGGTAACACCGCGGGGCGCAGCTACTATAAAAATTTATCTATGGTACCGGTGTTGTCCGGCTGTGACTTGCTCTTAGCAGGGGGGCTGGACCACCGGTCCTGTGCGTCTCGCAGCATCTTCTCGCCGGAGATGATACGATCCGACACGCTCCACAGACTACGAACTACAGCTGAAACAAGAAAGGAGTTTGACTATATAACCCTACAAGAAACTACAACAAAATGCATTTCAAATTTAAGAATGAAATTTGAAAAAAATTGACACGAGTGGGACTCAAACCTGCAACCGCCGGGGATCCGTGGTGCTCAATTTCAAGTTGCCTTTATATTTTACAAATCATAAACGTTCTGGGACATGATTATATTGACTTTATTTTAGATTATATTAGATTAAAACTATTTTCCAAGTTATAGCTGACAATTAAAAAATAATAATGTGTAAATTACATCTGTGCCACCTACAACTTCAAGTCATCAATTTATGATTGATGAATTGATGACTTGAAGTTAGGCACAGATGTAGTTCTGCGCATGTCACTAATGAACTACAATCCGCGACAGACCTCCGTAGTGTACTTTTAAATGATAAATGGTAATGCACAGGTATCCGCGCAAACTTCAGTCCGACAAAATCAAACGGCCGGTCGAGCTGTATTAGACTAGGAAGTTAGGAACGGTAATAGAGAATATTGAACTCTACTGCTCAGAAAATAAGATTTATTTGTCATTAATGTAACGACTGCTTACGACTGAACATGGTAACGAACAACTTAGCATCTTTCTCTTCTTGAATATTGAACTCTATTGCTTGTACTGTAAGGTGCAGATTGACTTACCAGCCGTGGTGTTGTGTTCCTGCAGGCTAGTTGACGTGAGAGCCAGGTGTATTTGTTCCATGTGCTGTTTGAACGTCTGGTAATCTTTCTCAGCATCGCCGTCTGATAGGCCGCTGAATATTTCGTGACCTGCCGAATAAAATGTTCACTCATATCGACTTAACTAAAAAATCTAAGAATTGTTTTTATTCATGTTCTAAAAATATATAAAACATATATATAACATCAAGAATTAAAAAAAAAAAAAAGAAGTATATATAGTAAACCCACTTTCTCTAGTTGGTCCCAATGTAATAAAAAACACTATTGTCATCAACCGGGTACGAATCCAGGTTCCGTGCTGCTACTGAGAATTACCTAATAACCCAGCAACACTTTGCCTATACCGGGAATCGAACCCAGCACTCAGGACTACTCCAACAAGGCAGTATATAGCGGTCTTATTGCTTAAAGCGACTTCTTCTTATCGTTTAATTGATGAACAACCTGGTGTCAGAGTTTAAACCGCCTGTAGGCCTCTGACATGGCTTCACACACCGTTGAAAAATCCCTCAGGTCTGCCGGTTTCCTCACGATGTTTTCCTTTACCATTGTACGAACATAAATTTTAAAAGGCATTGAGGTTTGAAATAGCGAGTTTTGACTTGACAGTCCAACGGTAATACCACTCGGCTATCAATGCTTATAAAAGCGCCATCTAGCGGACATAGTTCGTACCTTTCTGCACTAGTTCGTTGAGCTGTGCGATGAGGGTGTCTCGCATCTGCTTGGTGTCGTAGTTGATGGAGATCATGTCGGGCGGCAGCTGAATCTCATACGGAGTTATCTTGCTGTACCTACGATAGCGCAAAGTTCTTTCACAGCCAAATCAATATCAACCTAATGTCACATTGTAATAAAGTTGAAAATTAAATTCACTGATGACTACAGCGGACTGAGGAAATATTTTAATTCTCGACTTTATTACATTGGCCGTTCGGTTGATATTTGTTTACCAGTTGAAGTTGTTTTTAGCGGAATTCGTTCGCAATGTTAGGTTTTATATGGCTTTACTTAGTTACTACAATAATCTATATCGAATCAGTTCAAAACATAGATTTACTAAGTAAAGAGAATTGATAAAGTCGTTTGTGCCACCATCATGACATCGTGTGCGGAGAGCAAACATTCTGTTGGAAACTCTTTTCAAAATATTCTATGTACCGTGTAATAGTAATAAATAATGTAACTATCATAATTGGAGTCTGATATAAAAAAGAGTCGATAAGTTTAGGGTAAAGATTTGAGCAATAAAGATGGCGCTGCTAGAGATCAGCGGCTCGTGACCTGAAGCAGGCGGTGGTGAGGTGGTGCACGAAGGCGTGCGCGTGCGCGTGCAGCGGGTGGCTGCAGGTGTGCGCGCGCACGTAGCGCTGCGCATGCGCGCGCAGGCGCAGGTAGCCGGCCAGCGACACGGCCCGCGCCGCGCCCGACACGCGCCGCGCCGCGCCGCTGCCGCCGCACGCCTCGCAGCGCGACCAGAACATCACCTGACACATAATTATACTCACATTGAACTGCTGCCAAAAATCCTGTGATCCTCCCGAGTAAGTGTTTGTGATATTTCATGTTTGAGAAACGCACCCACGATACAGGAAGAAATCCTAATATCAGGCGAATATTTATAAAAAAATGTTGTACCTTTGTTGCTGACTGTAACTTAAAATGCAAAATGTCTTCACACTAATATTATAAAGGTGAAAGTTTGTATGTTTGTTACCTGTTCATGCTCAAACGGATAGAACAATTTTGATGAAATTTCATATCGAGGTAGCTGGCACCCTGGATTAACACAGGCTATTTTCTATCCCGAAAAAATTTAACACCGCGGGGCGCAGCTAGTTTAACATAAAATGGTTCTGATGTCCTAGCTAGGCTACATAATAACCTGTGTTAAGGTCCATCAGCCCGTATCCCCAGAAAAGATAACACTAATATTTAGACTATTGTAGTATTGTAAGTTTACAAAGTATTGAGACCTCGACCAGTGCTCACCTGTTTGCTCTGCTCCTCCTTTATTTTGTCAACGTTGCTGTGTCCTATAGTGTTGCACGTTATCGTGATACACACGTCACCGTGAACGAATCTAAACCGAAACAAAATCAATTGAATACTTGGTGAAATCGATTATAATCATCTAAGAATCGATTCATTATTTTTAAAGGAATTTCCTAAATTGATTTATTTAAAGTAAATATAAAGTAAAGTAATGCATTAAGTTAAAACACAAATTTAACCTTTTTATAATATTAGGATGCATAAATTAGTCTAGAAGTAAAAATTTGTATAGAAGTATAGATTAGACTAGAAATATAAATTAGTAGGGAAGTATTTATTAGTCTAAAAGTATGAATTAGTATATATATTTATAATATAAGTATAGAAGTATGATTAGTCTAGAAATATAGACTAGACACAAAACAACACACACAACATCACGCCTGTATTCCCCGAAGGGGTAGGCAGAGGTGCACATATAGCACACCCACATTTCGCCAGTTATGTTTGTGGGTCCTAATGTAATAGGGGGCGAGTCTATTGCCACCAACCGGGCAAAAATCCAGACTCCGTGCTGCTACTGAGAATTACCTAATAGAAAAACCCAGTAACACTACCCGGGATTCGAACACAGGACCTCGTGCTCAGCAGTCGCGCTTAGCAACCACTAGACCAACGAGGCAGTCAATAGACTACAACAGACTAGTATAGAGGTAT
Organism: Abrostola triplasia; assembly: GCA_946251915.1. Lineage (NCBI taxonomy): Eukaryota > Metazoa > Arthropoda > Insecta > Lepidoptera > Noctuidae > Abrostola > Abrostola triplasia. The sequence continues at coordinate 11,042,500 of OX276433.1, forward strand.
AACCGTACCTGCGCACATGCTGGTTCATGGGCACGCTGCAGTTGGGCGAGGTGCACTTGTAATCGCCGTTGAAGCAGTACTTGTCGAGGAACGCGCCCAGAGAGATGTCGTGACGCCCATACATCTCCATCGTCACTATCCTGCACGACAGGAGTATAGCAGGACATAACATCACGCCCGTAGAAAGGGTCGTATAGTACACACACATTTCACCAGTTATGTTATAGGTTCTAATGAAATAGGGGGCCAGCTGGTTGCCATCAACCCGTCACAAACTCAAACACTTTGCTGCTACGAAGAAGTTTCTTTAGATTCAAATTCCGGTATGAACTTCAGTCAATTTGTGTTAAATAATTTCCACTAAATTTCCACAATATAACATAACATCACGCCTGTATTCCCCGAAGGGGTAGGCAGAGGTGCACATATAGTACACCCACATTTCGCCAGTTAGGTTTTTTTTAGGTTCCAATGTAATAGGGGGCGAGCCTATTGCCATCAACCGGGCACAAATCCAGACTCCGTGCTGCTACTGAGAATTACCTAATGGAAAAACCCAGTAACACTGCCCGACCCGGGATTCGAACCCAGGACCTCGTGTTCAGCAGTCGCGCTTAGCAACCATTAGACCAACGAGGCAGTTCACAGTGTCACGTATTTAATTAATGAATAAATACAGCAACAAACTTAATTGCATATACTTCTCGCTAGGGGTCGAGCTACGACTCATTCATTCATTCATTCAGTACCATAAAGTCATCTATCTACTATAGTGTCTAACCATATAGTCAGCATCATATTGCCGTGCAACTCACCAAGGGTTGACGCAGAAGTCGGGCACATTAGCCGACTTGTTGCTGAAGCTGTACAACAACACGCTAAGTTGCTGGTGGTTCTCGGGCGCTTGGGGGTCGAGTGGCTCGTTGTCGTTCGACTTCTCGTTCTGGTCAAGCTCTGGCTCCCTCACTTTCTTCACTACCGACGGCTTGTACATTGGACATTGACCTACAACACAATAATAATAATTTCTCCCTGATCGAATTTCGGTCATGGCGGCCTGTCGCAGTTGAGACTAGCCATCTACGCAGGAGATATTATAGTGCACATGTATGCGCAAGAACAGGTGCGGCTCCAACGGCTTTTGTAATGTCCCTATCGACGCACGGAGGGGTCTTGTCATGTGTAAACGGTCATCCATCACTAGACGGACCGCACAGATCGACCGAGCTGATGATAGACCCACTTACGTTTATGTTTGTCGTTAACAAGCCGGCATCCAGTAGCTCTGTAGTGCGCAAGAGCAGCTTTTTGAGCCATATCGTCAGCCGGCGACGCTATCGCCATCTTAACGAACGAATGAACCTCCTAAAACAATAATGAACACATTCTTATAAATATATAGCAATTAAGTACTTCAACCGTAAACCCGTTTGTTATCCCAATAAAATAAAATAAAATAAAATATTTCTATCTCACGAATTTCTTTTGGCTCTCGCTGTTGTTGTAACGTTTATAGACAAGCGATTGTGTGTCACCGCATCGCAACCGTGACTGAGTGCTCCACAAGTAACACACACAACGACAATGTGCATGTGCAGTGTGCACGCCTGTCAACATTCGTAGTCAAACAAACTTCGTGAGATAGAACATCTACTTACTCACGAAATCATATCATTGTTAAGGTAAAATGCAATAAGAGACTGTTGTGTTGATGTGAACCGCCCGCCTTCGTCTGTAGGACCTACCTTCAGCACCACGCTCGGCTGCGGCTCGCGCGCGGCGGCGGCGCGGCGCCCAGCAGCGGCGCGGGGAACTGCCCGCGCAGCGCCCAGCGCCGCCCCGCCTCCGTCTGTAGGACCTACCTTCAGCACCACGCTCGGCTGCGGCTCGCGCGCGGCGGCGGCGCGGCGCCCAGCAGCGGCGCGGGGAACTGCCCGCGCAGCGCCCAGCGCCGCCCCGCCTCCGTCTGTAGGACCTACCTTCAGCACCACGCTCGGCTGCGGCTCGCGCGCGGCGGCGGCGCGGCGCCCAGCAGCGGCGCGGGGAACTGCCCGCGCAGCGCCCAGCGCCGCCCCGCCTCCGTCTGTAGGACCTACCTTCAGCACCACGCTCGGCTGCGGCTCGCGCGCGGCGGCGGCGCGGCGCCCAGCAGCGGCGCGGGGAACTGCCCGCGCAGCGCCCAGCGCCGCCCCGCCTCCGTCTGTAGGACCTACCTTCAGCACCACGCTCGGCTGCGGCTCGCGCGCGGCGGCGGCGCGGCGCCCAGCAGCGGCGCGGGGAACTGCCCGCGCAGCGCCCAGCGCCGCCCCGCCTCCGTCTGTAGGACCTACCTTCAGCACCACGCTCGGCTGCGGCTCGCGCGCGGCGGCGGCGCGGCGCCCAGCAGCGGCGCGGGGAACTGCCCGCGCAGCGCCCAGCGCCGCCCCGCCTCCGTCTGTAGGACCTACCTTCAGCACCACGCTCGGCTGCGGCTCGCGCGCGGCGGCGGCGCGGCGCCCAGCAGCGGCGCGGGGAACTGCCCGCGCAGCGCCCAGCGCCGCCCCGCCTCCGTCTGTAGGACCTACCTTCAGCACCACGCTCGGCTGCGGCTCGCGCGCGGCGGCGGCGCGGCGCCCAGCAGCGGCGCGGGGAACTGCCCGCGCAGCGCCCAGCGCCGCCCCGCCTCCGTCTGTAGGACCTACCTTCAGCACCACGCTCGGCTGCGGCTCGCGCGCGGCGGCGGCGCGGCGCCCAGCAGCGGCGCGGGGAACTGCCCGCGCAGCGCCCAGCGCCGCCCCGCCTCCGTCTGTAGGACCTACCTTCAGCACCACGCTCGGCTGCGGCTCGCGCGCGGCGGCGGCGCGGCGCCCAGCAGCGGCGCGGGGAACTGCCCGCGCAGCGCCCAGCGCCGCCCCGCCTCCGTCTGTAGGACCTACCTTCAGCACCACGCTCGGCTGCGGCTCGCGCGCGGCGGCGGCGCGGCGCCCAGCAGCGGCGCGGGGAACTGCCCGCGCAGCGCCCAGCGCCGCCCCGCCTCCGTCTGTAGGACCTACCTTCAGCACCACGCTCGGCTGCGGCTCGCGCGCGGCGGCGGCGCGGCGCCCAGCAGCGGCGCGGGGAACTGCCCGCGCAGCGCCCAGCGCCGCCCCGCCTCCGTCTGTAGGACCTACCTTCAGCACCACGCTCGGCTGCGGCTCGCGCGCGGCGGCGGCGCGGCGCCCAGCAGCGGCGCGGGGAACTGCCCGCGCAGCGCCCAGCGCCGCCCCGCCTCCGTCTGTAGGACCTACCTTCAGCACCACGCTCGGCTGCGGCTCGCGCGCGGCGGCGGCGCGGCGCCCAGCAGCGGCGCGGGGAACTGCCCGCGCAGCGCCCAGCGCCGCCCCGCCTCCGTCTGTAGGACCTACCTTCAGCACCACGCTCGGCTGCGGCTCGCGCGCGGCGGCGCGGGGCGCCCAGCAGCGGCGCGGGGAACTGCCCGCGCAGCGCCCAGCGCCGCCCCGCCTCCGTCTGTAGGACCTACCTTCAGCACCACGCTCGGCTGCGGCTCGCGCGCGGCGGCGGCGCGGCGCCCAGCAGCGGCGCGGGGAACTGCCCGCGCAGCGCCCAGCGCCGCCCCGCCTCCGTCTGTAGGACCTACCTTCAGCACCACGCTCGGCTGCGGCTCGCGCGCGGCGGCGCGGGGCGCGCGCGGCGTGTGCGGCGGCGGCGCGGCGCCCAGCAGCGGCGCGGGGAACTGCCCGCGCAGCGCCCAGCGCCGCCCCGCCTCCGTCTCCAGGAAGGGCGCCGGGATGGTCAGGTTCGGGGACATGGACAGCACCACGTCGTCCGTAGACCACCTGACGTCACACACCACTGATAAAGAACCCCATGGACGATATTGTTCTTCGTTACACGAGTTATGTCGAAGATAAAACAAATCGACCCTTTTAGGACTTCTGATGACATTTCATCAGAAGTCCTAAAAGGGTCACTTAAAACATTTTTTTTTTATGATCTATTTTGTTTCCCACTGCTGGGCAAATGCCTTCCCTTTCTTCTTCCAAACCACTCTATCCTTTGCAATATCTGCCCACGTGCGTCCCGCACATGTGACCAGATCATTACACAACCGTCGCCATGGTTGACCTCGACGGCGATGTCCTCCCTCAAGTGTCCAGTGAGTGACGATTTTAGCCCATCTATTGGGGTGCATTCGCGCAACGTTACCAGCCCACTCCTACTTCAGCTTGGCTGTTTTTTCTCCAACATATCTTGAGTTATAGAGCGTAGCGTGCTGTTTCTAACTCGGACTGTTAGTTTAACACTCTTTCACTTTTGAACTTAGTTTTTTTAAATATATGTATTACAATATGCATTTCTTGTTATCACACTAATACTATTAAGGCGAAAGTTTGTTAGTGTGTTTGTATGTTTGTTACCTCTTCACGGTCAAACGGCTAGACCGATTTTGATGAAATTTCCTACAGAGGTATCTTGGATTAACACATAGGCTACTTTTTATCCCGAAAAAATGTAGCGAGTAACACCACGGGCCGCAGCTAGTACAAACATGAAATACCCCAGATACGATGTCTTTTAGTCTAAAAACTGGACCAACTGGTAATCTGATCACATACCTACTATAGCCACAAATTTTAATCACAGTTTTATTGAGACACTGTGGGGTGTCACAAATAAAGTTCACTTTTGTAGTTATGTATAATGATATACTTTAATATTTAAACAAATTTGTACATGACACGGATTACGAAATGGCGTAAAATGCGCGGAGGATATATTCGCTCCGTACCGTCCGCGTCGCTCGGTCGGGAGTAGTGTTGGCTCGCCTGTCCGGCGCGGCGCCTCTCTCGGCAGAGGGGTGTACAGTGGGGGGCGGTGTGACAACGACGCGGGGTACCTAACTAATGCGCATGCGCGCGTCTCGCGCGCGCTTCCATTTCCCGCGTTACACAGTTTATTATGTACTTACCTATCGGTATGAGTATCGGCTTTCAGCATAGCTTCCTCCTTCGGTAAGAACACGTCATCGTCAACGGACAACGTAGCGCGCAATGGATCACTGAAATCCCTAATCGGAACGCCACAACTCAATGTCTTATCACTATCAGTTTTACGGGCGAACGGCTTCGCACTCTGCAGGGGATCATCGTGCAGAGAGTTCTTACTATTGGAGTCTGCAATCATATCATTACTATCAACAACTTTAGTATCACTATTTCCAGTTTTCGCCGTCGAATTAGTAAATATATTGTCAGATCTCGAGGATTCGTTACTATCGGTTTCATTGCTCTTTCTCGATTCTTCGGTTAACGAGTCTTTGCGTTTATTCGCGTCGTTCTCGCTTCCATTGCTGTGAGAATCGTTGGTAGGAAAATTACTTGTGACGTCTTCTTTTGTGACTTCGGTGTCATTGACATCATCGTCGAACGTCATGCCGGCTTCGGGCAGGATCGCTTCGATGTCTCCCAGGAATGCCTTCTCTAACTTCCAGTTGTAACAAGCCAGGAGCATGAATTTGGCAACCTTTTTGACCTTGATTAACTCCTGGAGGGGCGCCCCGCGTAACAATATGCAGCAACCTAGATTAGGTTCGGCACACCCTTCTAATATCATTAGGGTTTTACTGGAGTCTGTGAACAAATTTTTGGGATTAACCGAGATGAAAATCGCGATAAAGGTAGATCAGGGTCCGGCGGGGTACCGACAGCTGTTGACGTAGAAGCTGGCGCAGGTGCCGAGGCGCGGCAGGCCGATGCGCGCGTCGATGGAGGTGACGGCGTCGGCGCGCGCGCAGCGGGCGGCGCGGGCCAGCGCGCGCGGCCGCACGTGCGCCGCCAGCGCCACGCCCGCGCCGCGCAGCCGGTCCTGCACGCCGCGCGCCGCCGCGCCGCGCACCAGCACCACGCGCGGCCGCAGCGCGCTGATGCGGGCCGCGCAGCGCGCCAGGTACTCCTGCTCCTGCACCCCCCCCGCACGCCGTCACTCTACACTCTAGTCTCCGACCCGCGACCTTGTGACCCGATGGCTCAGTGTGTACTGCGAAGGTCGCGGGTTCGGGACTCGCTAATGTCGATCATTCTTCAAATTTCCTTTATCAATTTAGATTCAAACTTAGCAATAAGCAACATGCTAAAATTACACTAAAAGCCTACCCTATAGTCTATCCTAATATTATAAAAGCACATTTTTTATTTGTAAAAAGTAATCTCCGGAATTATCCATCTGATTTCCAAAATTCTCTCACTAATAACTAAAATAAACCTTCATGGTAAATATAGGCTACATTAATCCCGACGACACAAAAAAAAATTGAACCGTCATGGGACGCCTGGCAGATGTGAAACATCGTGTGTGTACAAGTAATATGCATAAAAGATAATATTATTAAAATATATATATATGTATGTATACCTCAGTATAGCGTGGCGACCCGTCGCTACGGCAAGCGTCGCCACGCCAACAAATCGGTTTACAAGTGAGCCTATAGATGTTTCACATCAAAAACCCAGACGAAGTAGCGGACTGAGTCAAACTAAAAATATTAAAACAGACTAAAAACTAAAAAAAATATTCTGAGCTTTCTAAGAAATTACTAAAAAGCAAATAATTATCCACTTACTTGCATCAACACAGGTTCTAGCGACGTGAGCTTGCCCTCTACTCGTTGATACGCGATAGAACAGTCTAGAAGTAATACTGTGGGGTTCGAAATCTGCTGCGGCATGCCCCTGTCATATACCAAATCTTAGTTATAATATTCAATAATATAACCAACTGGAGGTCAAAGTACAAAAACAAAAATTCAAAAAGCACCAAGTCCTAAAGTGTTTTAACAGGGTAGATGGTTACGAGCTGACACTGTCGCTTTTGAGTAATAAAAATGTTATTGGGTATTTCCATTAAGTAATTCTCAACAGCAGTAGGGAGTCTGGATTTGCGCCCGGTTGATGGCAATAGGCTCGCCTCTTATTACGTTGGGACCTATAACATAACTAGCGAAATGGGAGCATACTGAACACGTCCATCTTCTTTAACGAATATATGTTCTGAGGCTACCCGTTCACCTGTGAGCCACATTCTTGGTGAGCACGACCCCCTGGATGACGCAGCTGTCGCGCATCACCCCGCCCGGCACCTTCTTCACTTGCACGTAGTTCCGAACGTCTATATCGTTACTGTTCACATCTGCAGACAATATTAATGTATAGATAATTTATTGATTGTGGCACCTCCCCCCCCACTCCAAGGGGGAGGCGTTTGTTCAACAGTGGACGTATTCCGGCTGATGATGATGATAAAAGTTCTCTCTCACAAACCTTAAGTAACGCCTTCAAGAGTCGATATAATGTGTATATGTAATTTAATTATAATAATTTTCAATCGAACTAAATATGGTGCTTTTCTATCCGTAAGACCAAGTTAAAAGCGCAGGCGAACCAGGTACCGCTGCAGTAGGTAATAGTGACGTGTTATAGCCTGCGTAGATTGGCGGACGGGATCGCACAGCATTGAAATGTATACCTTATTTCAATTGGATAAGTATTAAATTCCATATGTTACCCAGCACGATGGTGTCGGCGGCGTGCCTGCACAGCGGGTACAGCACGTCGAGCCAGGCGGCCGGCAGCGCGTGGCGCGCGAGGCACTGCCGCAGCAGCAGCCGCAGGTGCTCCTCGCCCGACACCACCAGCGCCTTGCAGATGTTACGCGACTCTGCCGGCAAGGCACACACTCAGCAACACTCATATACTGCCAACTAGAGTATAATAGGCTGCTAACAAAAGTCATGGACTGCCAAAAAGTGTAATACACTGTCAGCACGTTTATATTAATGATTGTAGGCAGAGGTGTTTCTCATTATTATGAATCTGTACACCCATATCTCTCCGCTCAATATAATAATAATAAGTTTAATGTCTGAAATATATTTTACGGTGTTGATTGAGCTCTAGATCCCACACTAGGATTCCCTGTATTGTGGGACCTAGGCTCCGCGTTCCGTTTACACAGGTAGGCTTAAGAATACTTACATATACTTACATATTGCAGAGATATTCAATAATTTACATAAACGAATGCTAGGATGTTCATAATATTAAATTGAGACTCGTACATGTATATGTCTTAGCCAAAGTAATATTCTATTGACGAAAAGAGAGAAAATATTTTTAAAAATTTTTTTGGAGAAAAAAAATACGTACCTTCATTTTGTTCCAATACAGGGGTCTCTTCTTCACTGGATGTCGATTTTGTTTCTAAAACAATAGAAATACATAATAACGACATACCTAAAAACCAAAGTATAATTAATATTAAATAACTCAAGTAAATTCTTTCACGTAAAATAAATCGATTCGAACACGGAATTATCGATTTGCCTTTCGATCATTCGATTCGAGTTATTCTGACGTGTTATACAATTATTTCGATTAATAACAGTACCTGCTTTAGGTGTTTTAATGAGTCGTGCAGAGTTTTCACCTAGGTTCAAATCCAGGCAGTAGGATGAAACGCTCTCGACCAACCTCTTGCATTCTTGAGCTGCCAAAGAAATATATTGAGTATTAAAAAATAAACCAAAAGCAAGTGACATTTATTCGATATTTATTCGATATTTTAAATGCTACTAAATTACAGGTTATGTATAAATAAAACTTGACGTTCAGATTTTTAATTTTAATATTCGATAGGATGGACAGACAGATAAATAAAACTAGCATCATCAACAACATTTTTTTAGGATAAAAACTAGCCTATTTGTTTATCCAGGGTGTCAGCTACCTCCATAAGAAATTTTATCATAATTGGTCGAATCGTTTGAGCGTGAAGAAGTAACAAACACACTCACAAATTCGCCTTTATTGTATTAGTGTGATGATATGCTTACGAGTATTTACACTATAATTATAAACTTATAAACATCAACGACAATTGAGTTACAATGGCGGTCTTACTATTGTTATTATTTTAACTAATACTTACGTGACTCTTCTTCTTCGCTAGGTCTTGGAGGTATTACGATAGGCTTATACAAAGCATAGTCAGCGAAGTGGGGCAGCTCAGTCATACCCTCCATGTAGCCCGCACTCAGAAGGTTCTGACACACCGACGTCGCTTGAGCCCTTTTAGAAACAAAACCTCACTTTAAGTAAACAAAATTGCACCTTAATTACTGCAGGATAAGTCACAATTTAAATTTACGTATCAACTAACCTGGTTTTATTGTTAGTGTTGTCCATGACCCACTGCAGTACGTCGCAGCCGCGCCAGACGCCGTTGTAACGTACGAGACGGTACCTGTCATGTTAGTTTAACACTTAATTTAATCAAGTATATTTCATTTTTACTAAATTATAGAAATATTCTATCAAACACCAAGGAGCGTTTATTATAAAGTAATATTATAGTCCACACATTTTTTGTAGTAATCATATTACTACTAAAAAGCGACGTAGTCAGCTCGCAACCAAAAAAGCGCCTAAAAAGGACTTCTGAAACCAGCCGGTTAACGTTTCAACTCACGTGTATATTCGGGAATGCCTGACCATTTTCGGGCTCAAACGGAGCCTTGAGCATGAGCTGGTGACGCGGCGGGTCCCTCGCAGTACGTACCTGTGTTGCTGCGTGGGCAGCGTGAAGGACAGTTGTCGGAACACGTCGTGCAACGCCTCCTTGTGCGAGCCGCGCGCCTCACAGCGCTCCTCCTGCTCGCGCGCGAACATGAAGTTGTCGCGCAACTTGCTCGCTTGTTGCGCCTTGTTCTCGGGGAACTTTACCTACAGGAATGACAAATGATTTTGCAAATAGCTTTGTAAGAAACACATGTGTATTGTGTGTGTACATTTTTATTAGATGGCGTCGTCATTTCTTAATTGACTGAAGAATGCCGAGGTAAACTCCTGGATCAAGGTCTCTCGTGGTAGCAAATCGAGACTGCTGAATGTGAAGCAGTAGATTCGAATCTCGTGTCGGGCAGTGTTAGTTGGAATTTCATTAGGTAATTTCCTGTAGGAGCAGGAATTACGGATTTGTACCTGGTCAAGGTAAGGTAGGCTTGCCCCCTATTACATTGGGACCTATAACGGCCATAACATAACTATACTAGTATAATATTATACTATACACCTCTTTCTGGCTGGTTTAATGTGATGAAGAAGATGAATAAAATATTTTTATTTAGGTACAAGTTTTTCTTATACTTCAGTGTACCATACCTGTAGGTTCTCTTGCAGAGTTCTGAGGTCGGGCGGTATCTCCCCCGTCATGTCATTCTCTTTCAGGTAACTGAGTACTACGTTGCAGCAGTAGTTGCAAACGCGCAGACCGCCGGCGCAACCGAATATGTGACCTGACAAACAGTAATAAGGATCACTTCACATTTTTTTCAACTAATTGGTGTAGCCTTTCTGCATTTAACTAACTTTATTAAAAGGTGGAGGCAATATGTTTAGATCTTTATTTTCAGTCATTATTTTTTGCCTTGTTAAACGTTTAAAGGCAACTAATGACTAAGACAATGTGCGGGTTGCTACAGATATGAATGGTTACCGGGTACTCGTTGGCTGCAGCACCTGGAGCAGAATATCTGTCCGCACACACGACAGTGGTGACGTCGCCGTAGCGTGCTGAACCGTGTCGCGCATTCGTAGCACTCCCGCGATATATCATCTGGCATCCAGTAACGGGCCAGTTCGGTGTCCGCGTACTTCGTCCCACTCTGTTCATCAATAACATTGTTTTGCAATAATACTGATAATTAAAAAATATGTAGTACATTTTCAAAGAGAATGCAGTATGTTGCGTTAAATACTTTTTTTTACATTTATTACAAAATTTCACGAAGGGGTGAGTTTGGTGGTTTTTATAATTGATTTTTCATTCCAAACTAAATTAACTTCAACTGCAATATGAGAATATTAATTGTTATTGCATTTATTACAAAACAGTAGGTATATAACATTATTCTTATTATTCAAGGTCACAATGACCTAATCAAATAATGCAAACATTATTACAATGAATAAAATCATGTTTATTTATTAATAACAAACAATTAACTTATGCATGTCTGTTCAATTAAATAATACATTAGCAATAAACACTAATGTTTTGAGACTAGGTAAACAGTAACAGCTGTATATCAATTATAATCCAGTTTATAACAAAGTATTAATTTACTTACACCTGTACCTAAAGCAACCAGACTACTGATTCGTCTCAAAACATTTGGTAAACTCCTCCCCTCCAGTTCCACAGCATACGATCCTGCGTCTGCCTTAGTATCATCATAATCCTGCTTCTCATCGTCAACGGAAGAGGCGTTTTTTCCGTCACTCATAGCTTTATTTTGCATACTATCAGCCGTTTCACTTAGTGAAAATATAGGAAACTTCCATAATTTATTAAAGAACGTTGAAACACCACTTTGGGTGGACTCGGGTTCAAAACGGGGGAATTCTGTGACCTGAGATGTATCATATTTATCCATAATCAAATAAATAATTTAGTAATAAACATTTAAATGTTTAAGTCTTCAGTATTTAGTCAGAGCACAAAGTCAGTCACTACCTACTCGACTTTGACGTGACGCGTCAGTCAGACATTTGGGATCTGTCATCTAGGTATTTCTAAACTTTAAACGTTTAGAAATACTTCAGAAGTCAAGGGGGTCCCCTTACTTAATTTATATACCATATCATGAATGATAGAATTTATAATAATAGTATAATTGTATGTAAATTAAAGAGAAACATACGTATATAAAAGGTGAGACAGGGTTCAATTATTCGCAAAAACAAAACGATCTCTGTTGTATTTGGCAACCCAATCAATTTCTGTCATAGTAACTTGTCTTGTCATTTGTCAATCAAGTTCCTGGGATTCTTGTGAATTGAATCGAATTTATTACATTCACCGGATATTATAATTAATTTGTATCTTATTTAGTTAAATAACTGTTGAAACAATGGGAGAAGTTTCACTTGAAACAGCAGCTTATGCTAAAATGATTTTACACGCCGCTAAATACCCGCATTGTGCAGTAAACGGTGTTCTTCTAGCGGATGCTACTAAAATTAGAGATGGAGCTAAAAATCAAGATGTGGATATTGTGGATACCGTGCCCCTGTTCCACCACAGCCATTACTTATCGCCTATGGCTGAGGTAGCGCTTACACAGGTATAGTATAGTTTTATTATCATTATATTAAGAGGTAGATTACATTTACTTTTTATCATTGCACCTCAATTTCCAAAGGCTTGGATACATGTCGCTAGACAGTTATACTGCCATATATTAATATTAAAGGCATGTCTATTGCCATTTATCTAACATAAGATTTGATTGATATATTATTATAGGTTATTTCTGTGACAAACATTTTTAACACATCACATCACTATTGAAGGATATAGTAGGCTATGACAACAATACAACAACAGCAGAACTCTGGAATGCAAATTTGAAGCAATGACCGGACTTGCTGTGTTTATTTATTTTAAAAGGCAATGGGCTAGACCCCCATTAATTTTACCTTTATGTTTAGTTAAAATTTGACATTTGACTTAATGAACATAAATCAAAGGAGAGGTTGACAGCATGATCAGTCTTTGCTTTGAGTTCTATCATCCCGCAGCATTTTCCATATACTGTATATATGTGACCTTGTTTGACAGATCGAGGCCGTAGCGCAAGCCAATAACCGCATAATAGCCGGCTACTATGCTGCTTGCGAGAACTTCAAAGACAACACCATAGAGAAGTGTCCTGGACAGAAGATTGCTGAAAAGATAGTGGAACACTTCCCATCAGCTGTGTTTATTGTAGTAAGTTTTATTTGTTTAATATGCTAATTGTTGGTACAGTCCCCCCTGAGTTTGTTTCGGTATTTCTTCTCAGAGGTAGTCAGTTAGGAAATGATGATGCCATCTAGTTTTAAAAAAAATGAAGTGTCAAAGTGTTTTTTTGAAACCTATTTGCAAAAATCAAATCATTTGTCATATATGTTGCACTGTAATTGACTATCATATTGTAGTAAACTAACGATGTTGTTTATAAAAGCATTACAATAATCAATATGTATTATGTTACTGAAATATTTGTTAATGAGTTCGAATTGAAACCCGACAGACGTTGTTCTGTCTTATGTAAGACAGAACAACGTCTGTCGGGTCAGTTGGTTGTAGTATAAAGAATTAAATAGGTTATACAAGTGAAGTCAAGCAAATAAATAGATTTGATATGCTTTGAAAGAGGATTAGCAAAATCTTACTTCTATAGTGTAGATAACACATTTAAATATAGTGTGACATTGTAATATTGTGTGTCCGTTTTGTAGATTGAATACTAGTGTGTAACATAATATATCAGAAGCATTTTTTTTCCGCTCTGCGAATATCGTCTGCAGCATAGGTGCATATTACAAACATGGAACACCACACAGAAACACCTGCAGATCACATAATTTTTGTTCCGACCGGGAATTGCACTCGCCACCCCTAGTCGAGTATGACGCCGAAGTAATACCTAACTATGTAACGGTTTACAGATTGATAACAAGAGAATGACGCAGCATCTAGTGACAGCTGCCATGAAAGTGCACAGGTACAGCGATAGCAAGTGGAAGGTTATGGACACAGACAGCATAATGTTCCGTAAGTACAGAACCCATGCTATGATAATGTCCTGCTGACCAAAGTACAGAATCTATACTTATATAATGTCCTGCTGACCAAAGTACAGAATCTATACCAAGATATTGTTTTGCTGATCAAAAATCTGTCTTGGTGGCCCATCTCAGCTAAGTCTACTCAAGCAAGGGATATTATTGTACACATGTACATTACTGTACAAGTGTGTGCACAAACATAAGTGCACTCTCTGTTTTCTCACTCTCACCGGGAATGACCAGACCCAATAAGAAATGATCTGCAGTGCAAGCTAAGTAAGGCACCTGTATATAAAATTCCCAGGTTTATCTGCTTCCTAAAATGTTTTTATAAAATTTTTCTAGATTCCCGCTACGTCCTAGACACAGTATCTCATCTTCTGCAGCGTGGTGTACAGAAGGACCTCGCCGACTTCGACAACTATTTGGATGATCTGTCACAGGACTGGACCAATCTCGGTATTGAGAAGCTGATCGCTAGTATTAACGCTTCAAACACCATTGATTGTAAGGAAGACTAGAAAGTAGATTGTAATAAGTAGAGAAATATATGCTCAGTTCAAATCAAGCTAGGGGTTACATTGGTTGACATTCTTCCATGAATGTTTTTACAAACAAAAATCAGTTGTGTGTCTTCATGATAAGATTCATTATCGAGCCTATACGACTATGTATATAACCATGAAATCTTTGGTTTCTGCTGAGCTGAACAGTCTAACACTGTGGATTGGTTTATATAAATAAATGTATATATCGCGGAATGATTGCAGTTCTAAACAAACAGTATCATTTACACTGAATGTACTGAGTGGCTTTCTAAAACGTTATTGAAAGAGCATTGGTTAACAACATTTGACTTGACATCAGAAGGGTTTTTAAGTACCGGCGAAATTACAAAAGGTTCACAATGTATGCAAAAGTAATTGGGCATTCCCGAATACACACGTGAGTAAAACTGGCATATAAAGTAAATAATATGGATAACAGTCTTACTAAAATTATTAGTTGTAAATCTGTATTGTAGTCGTGAAATAAAAACACAACAGGTGTGTGCAACCACAGTGTTGTTCGGACCGCACGTGCGACCGGTGCGGCGGCACACATACCTTGTGTTCTTCCCGTATCGGTGGCTCAAGCGTACTTTGTTTGGCCGCAGCCATAGTGTAGAAAGATATGTATGCTTTATTGTACACCATATAAACACATGTGTAGTGTGTTACATGCCTAGATTGTATGTCGCTGGTAAATAGATCCCTTGTTGATTAGTTACTGGGTCAGTGGTATTAGAGTAATTTATTGTATAGGTAATATAATAAAATATACAAATTTTATATGTCTATGGATAGGATTTTTCTTGTAAACATATTTAAGATATTATCAAATAAAGGGATATGCACACCGGGGATGGCAGATTTTTTATCAATGGACATTGATACTTATCTAGTAGGCATACGATATAAATTTCAATGTATAAATCGATCCTGTGGCATGGAATGATGATGATCCTGTCCCGGTGTGTGAAGGCCTTTAGGCAGACGTTTTTATTATAGTTTGAGTGTGAGTTTTAATTTGCATTTAATTTATCTATCTATATAAGTTTGATGTTATTGTTATTACACCTCAAATAGTTTTATGTTATTATTTAATAATAACGACTTCATTCCTTAATTTAAAGATTGTTATTTTGGTTGTAATTCTACTACATTTATGTGTTACATACGTTAAGTTAGCCAAGAAAAAACCTATGAAATTTTTACTGAATTCGGTTGAGGGGTTATTGAGTTAAAAATCACTTATAGACAGACAGACAACGAATTCTATTCTCGATCTATAACACTATGGATACAGCTTGTTATGTATGCAATATTTAAATGATACATTTTCTTGTACGACCAATTTATTTGTATTACGATAATTCATTAAAGTAATCTTGGATCAATTTCTTGCATTTACTCATTCCGCTCAAATCTCCGGCCTTTCCCTGAAACTTACCATTTTTAAACGCACCTTTACCTTTCAGTAGTGTTGTTATTCTGAAATATATAACAAGAAATTAGTAGAGACTGCCTCGTTGGTCTACTGCTTTCTGAAGAACAGTTTTATATAACAAAATCTTACTTGTCCCCTAAAGCATTGCAGTGCTCCTCCGGCCCTTGTATGATTATTTGACCCTCATTAGGTTTGTCAGGATCTTCGGAAGCCAAGAACATGAATAGTTCCTCTCCCTCCAGCGCTTTGAGTAGAGCACGGTTGAATTCTGGTGTAGCCTCCTTCTTAAACATTATTATGTATTTAGGTTTGGTTCCAGCATTCTTTATTCTGTCGGCTTCATTCTGAGCGAGCTCTAACAATACATTTTGTAGGTTTTTGTGCGTAAATTTAAGGTTTTTCTGCAATTTTTGGATCAAGTCTTCGTGTCTTAATGGTTCGTTTCTGCAAAAAGGAGGGTTTATTTATAATGGTATATATCTAATATAAAATAATGGTTTCAAATTAACATGAAAATTGTATATGTTGTGGCGCCAATTTTAAAGCGATCGAGTACATCAAGTGGTCGGCGCAACAGCTGAGCGAGAGGTACTGGGTTTGAATTCCAGGTCAGGAAGTTTTTTTTTTTTTTTTTTTTTTTTATCTGTTTTATTTAGGGGCTTTTATTAAAATAATATGTCAGCCCCATCGTACCCTTTTACATTAAATCACATATGATGAGATAACTTACTACTTAAAGATGATGGAATCACTCATGAAGAACCGTAATCAAATAGCAGAACTTTTTACACAACTCTGAAGATGGTGTAGACAGGATGGATTGTATTATGCCCATGTCGAGTCTATTTACTTTCAGCTGCTTCATGAATGACTCGCGCTCCTCTTTATTTTTTATACATTCCATAAGCAAATGTTGTACGTCTTCGATTTGATTACAGGCTGTACAATTAGGAGAATCAGCTTTTTTCATAAGAAATGCAAATTTTGCTGAAGGGTAGTGGCCTGAACGAAGTCTTAAAATTAATTTAATATAATTTTTGGTATATTTACTATCATCGAACCAGGGAATACGAGAAGGCTGACCTTGAATACTTCTATACCAAATACCTTTAATATGTGATATTTCAACAAAATGATTTAACCAGGAGTTAAAGCAGTTTAACTTAAATTTTGATAAATATTCCCAATAATCAGGTATGTAATTTATACAGGTACCATCTACCGCCGCTGATTTTGATATATGATCAGCCTCCTCGTTACCGCGTAGTCCAGGTCAGGAAGTGTTACTGGGTATGTCCATTAATGTTTGTTATAACCAACTTGGAAGAATCTATTTCGTACGTCTGCATTTTTTGCAAATAATCAATTATTTCATTGTTTCTTAGCAGTACTTACTTGAGGAGCTTAGTTAGGGCTTTCTCTCTGTCCATCATGTGTTGGAAGGTGCTGCTGACTCGGTTCCCCACCAGGAACTTCAGGTTGGTTTTGCCTTTCTTACCCGGTTCGCTTCCAATCAACTTTATCATTTGCAGTTGACTGAAAAAATCGCTTGGTAAATTATGTTTTTCACTGGCTTGTTGCGTTGGTATAGTGGTCGCTTAGCGTGACTGTTTTGCTCGAGGTTTGTATCCCAGGTCGGGCAAAGTGTCATAGAGTTTTCTGAAGAAGATTTGTGCCCAGTTGATGATAATAAGCATGTGTGGGAACATGTTTTCTCCTGTTACAATTGTCTTTCAATTTTTTGCTGAATACTGATGAATATAGAATTTATTATTATTTACTCCGTTTGTACTCACATACATACTTTTTTTTGGTGAGCCAAACCGTAGCTCAACCATAAGTTTTCACACGTAAACTTGCAAGCGACCAAGTAGAATATTCATACGGCAAACTATGGTTCCCTACGTATCCGCTTCTTCTTCTTATCGTATGGTTGAAGAACAACCTGGTGTCAGAGTTCAAGCCACCTGTAGGCCTCTGACATGGCTTTACACACCGTTGAAAAGTCTCTCAGGTGTGCCGGTTTCCTCACGATGTTTTCCTTACGTATCCGCTAGAGGCGCTGTTTGAGCATACAAATATTTTACTTGGTTGCTACCAAGATTACGTGAGATAACTCATGGTACTGAACTCTTGGTCTTCTCATCATCAGCCGGAAGACCTGTTCACATTGAACAAAGGCCTCCCCCTTAGAACGCCATAAAGAACGGCGTCTTGCCATGTGCATCCACCGGTTGTCCGCAACTCTGACGATGTCGTCGGTCAACCTGGTGGGAGGGCAAACGCTGTCTTCATCTTCTGGCTGGTCGCTGTGGTCCTCTTCTAAGATAGAATGTAACTTACCTAAGATTGGAGACGTGAGTACCGCAACACATATTCTCGTCTATTTTACCGATACAAATGATTCTGATTATTTCACTGCAATCCTTGGGCAACCCTCTTGTGTGTGCCTGAAAACACAATGTAATTATTCAATGTCTATGATTTGTGTATTTACGAAAACAACATGCTGTATTTCCTGATGTAGGCGAAAATTTAAATATATGGTACACCCATATTTCCCCAGTTATCGATATTAACTACACAGAATCCAGACCCGTTATGCTGCTCAGAATTAGCAAATGGAGAAACCCAATACCACTGCCCGACTCATTTATCGAACCCAGGACCTCACGGCTCACGCTCAGCAGTCACACTTCCACCATTGGACCAACGAGTCTTAATATCTTACTTCTACTACACTACTCTACATTACATTCCATAATAGTATAAAGGTAGACTTTTAAATATACCACGCTGGTGGTCGCTAAGCGCGACTGCTCAGCACGAGGTCCTTCGTTCGAGGGTTCGAGTATCAGGTTGGGCAAAGAGATATTGGTCTTTTCCATTATATAATCCTCAGTAGCAGCATGGAATCTGAATTTGTGCCCGGTTGGTGGCAATGGGCTCGCCCCCAACTACATTAGGACCTATAACATAACTGGAAAAATGTGGTACTATAGATAGTAGATACACCTCTGCCTACCCCTTCTGGAAATGCAGGCGTGATGTTATGTTATATAAAACTTGGGCTCAGCAAAGCAGAGAGGAAGGTTTCTCACCTCATTTATATCAGAGTCACTAGGCTTGCAGAACTTAACTTCGACTGGCACCGCTTCCCTGATCAGCTCATTGCACCTATCTTGGGTGGCACTTATCACATCGTCCGTTACTTTTGAGTCCAACTCAATGTAACTCTCTTCAACGCCAAGCCACCAGCTGGTTGTTGGCAAATTGTGTTCTTTCTCCAATATGGCTGATAGTAAATGCTGGCCTGAAAGTCATGAAGATATTAAACATATGCTTGTGTGTAGGTGGCATTAAAAATGACTCTTGTCTCGTGTCTCTCCTGCCTCCCCCCCCCTTGGATAGACATCAGGACTTTTTCAATCTTGTTCTAGCTTCAGATATTTTGTATATATAACTAGGTTTTGCCCGCGGCTTCGCACGCGTTAATCACCTTGTGTCCTTTGTTGGGTTTTCAACTTTCTAAATGCCAAATTTCAACAATATCCATCCAGCAGTTTAGTCAGGAAGGCGTAACAGACAGACAGACATAATAATTTTTACATTTATAATATTAGTATGGAAATATGTTTCAAGAATATAATGTAAATGGTATCATATAAAGATTTCTCTGTCACCTGAATGCTGCTGCATATGATCAAAGCGGCGGTCCCAGTTGATGGTCTGTTCCACAACAGTGCCCACTTCCAGAGGTTCTCTTACAAAGTGAAGAGCTTCATCACCCTTTCGGAGTACTTGCACAACTTCTGTGTCATTCAGCCAACCCACATCATGGGGCTAGAAAGGCAGTAAGTTCGGTTAGCTTTTGCCTTAAAAAATCAAATTGCAATAGTTTTTACTTTTGGCTTAGTTACATAGAAATATGAACTATTAATTTATTGGTAATAAACAGCTTTCTTTTTGGAAATAAATTCTATCTGTATACAGAATTTCATCAAAATCTGTGCAGTGGTTCAGTAAACACAGGGACCAGATAGTTTGTGTCCGTAACACTGCATCAATAATTAGCTGACCTCTGCTAACTTGTGCACGGCACAACACTGATGAATTTCAGCACATAGCAGCATTCAATTGCCAAACAAATATTAATCTAGCAAATAAAACAATAAAGTCGAAAATAACTAAAGCAACAAGCATTTTTTACCTCGGCCACTTTTGTATCCATCAGTGGTTGTGTTTATTTTCAACTTTATTTCAAAGTTAGTTAAGATGATATTCGTCTGGCAGAGTAAATAAGTTCTTATTACATACCTGCCCACCACCCGCAGGAAACAATATTGTGTTCTCTAGTGTGACTTTGTATCCTTCAAACTTCACTGACTTCCCATAGTCTATTATCGGCTCATTGGTTGGTTCACATTTTAACACTATTGAGGTAAACTGAAGAGAATAAGGTTTGACTTAGTCATAAAAGAAAAATAAGACTACAACAGCTTAAAAATCTTTAGTATTTTATCTGTCAATATTATTATAGTTTGCAGTACAGCACATTATTTTAAAATAACTGTTTTAATTTTAAATACTTAGGTATATGATATTTCGTACTTATTCTAAAACTGAGTGTTGTGGTGGCCTAGTGGTTAACATACCATATTTGTATGCACAAGGTTGCAGGTTCAAACCCGGGGAAGTACCAATGTAACTTTTTTTTGTTATAAATACTTTCTTAGACATCCTAATACACCACTGACTAATGGCAACAGAACAGTGAGGAAACCTGGATTTAATTATCTGAAATCGCCAGCCTGCAGTGAGCTAGCGTGGTGATCAATACTAAATCCTTCTCTATACGTGAAGAGGCCTTTGCCCTGCAGTAGGACATTTAAAGGCTGTTATTATTATTATTTTTATTAATATTCTAAAATACTGCTGCTAAATAAGTGTTGAATAAATAGCAATTGGTCATCTCGGAGTGCAGCTACATACTATAATATTCATCCAAATTATTATTCAAATAATTATTAAATTGTAATGTGATACTTCACTTAAAACTGGCTAGATGAGAGGATGTCATGTATTCTAGCTAAACTAGTTTATTGAAATATCATTGCTACTTTAAAAGTTCCATGTTTGGCTATGATAGTTATTGATATCTGATATTTACGTACCTTCGTCAAGAAGCTGTCTTCCTGGCACATAAAAACCATTGTTATGATTGCACGTAAGTAATTACTTTATTTATAAACAAAGCACTTGTTTTTAAGTGGTAGGCGTTTAATAATGCAACCGTATCTTTATGTAATAAAGCAAAATTTTACAACTGAGAGAGTAGTATCAAAATAATCATATTATACCGGCTTACAGCTGTAAGCTGAATGTGATAAATGTCATGTAAACGTCATCGTCAAATTCTTGACGGGATATGAGTTCAGAAACAGCAACATATCGATATTCTTTTAAAAAAATTGAAATCAAATCATTTTGTGTTCATTTAACCTGTTGTGTGGACCTGTGGACGTCTTCCGGCTGATGATGATATCCCAGAGCTGGGCAAACGCATCTTTATTCGAAACGAAATTATCAAGGATTATCGTCTATAAAAATTACGTGACGATACTATTCTTTTGTATAGCTTGAAGGTATTGCTTAAATATTTTAAGGAACTTTTTGAGTATTGCACTTGAAATTTTCTTTGTATCATGGTTTTAAAGTTTGACATGTATACAAATATATATAAATACCTAAACCTAGATCCATTATACAAGTACCTATTCATGACGCTAGCGTCAATTATTTGTGAAATGAAAGGCAATTTTTAAATTGATAAAGGGAAACTTGAAAAATGATGGATACGAGCGGGACTCAAACCCGCGACAGTCGCCGTACCGTGGCGCAATATGAAAGGTAATTTCTAGAAATGCGCTAATAAGACGTTTTGCTAGTCAGCGTGTTTTCAAATTTACAATTTCTACAAAACAACAATATCAAAAGTAAAGTATTAACAAAAATTCCTAATTATATTTTCCTTATATTATCCTTTCCAACACTCTGCTTACCCTTAGAATATGTACAAGCTTATAATTTAATTAAGGCTGATTCTATGCGAGTTCAAAAGAACCGAACACCTAAATATTTACCATCTCAGGGCAAAGTTATTCGATCTCATCAAATACCAATTTCTTAAAAACCCATTACTCATCGTTTTTGTATCGATAACAAGATTATACTTTTATCCATGCAGCACTAAGCTTTTACATCTACTACTTGGGCATTCCCCTTCATGTTTGTATAATGTTGACCGTAAATAAAAATCAAACAACACTATAGTATAAAATAATACGTTTATTTTTTGTTATTTAAATAATTCTTGATAGCCTGGTCTAATGCGGAGATAGTAAAGTCGACGTCCTGTTTGTTGATGCACATTGGTGGTTTAATTCTCAATACCTGCAAACATAGATTGATTATTTTAGTAGTATGGAGTCATGGAGGAAAATAGTGCTACTTATTTGTCTAATGGCCGAGTTGCATTCAAAGAGGCACTGTCATTATCGGGAGATGCACATGTGTATTCGCGCTGTGAACTTAAATATCTCTTGTGTACTTCGTTAGATAGTCTCAGCTGAGATAGGCCGCTGTGACCGAAATTCGGTCAGGAGAACATTATTATTGTCAGTCATGATAATGAAATTTCACATGACGACTGACGAGGATTAGTAATACTATTCAATATTAGGTATATAACACAAAAACTTAAAATAATGTTCTCCGGGCCGCATTTCAATCACGGCGGCCCGTGATAGCTGAGATTAGCCTACTACGCAGGAGATATTATAGATAGTATCCACGCAAACACAGGTGCACTCTCATAGTCCGATGGGACGCGACTGGAGGGAGATCAGGCGCAGGACCAACAGCTTAACGTGCCTTCCGAAAAAAAATCAAGTTCCTAGTTCACGTAGTCAAAACATTATAAACAAATTTTCACTAGAGGGTATTTGTATAATTATTTATTTTGATCACCGTGTTTTAGTCTGTCTTCTGCAACTACCTGACATTTTTAGTTGATATGAAATGAAGTAGCATAAGTGCGCGCATACTGTGGTATAAACTAGGTAATATTATTTTATGTGGTGCTAAATTTAATGTTTACCGCAATGATTAACCGTAACAGTCTCCCTACACCAAGAAAACAAAATATAACTTCATGTAAGTACTTAGTGTAATACAATGTGTTTAGTTTAGTTGAGTCGTGACTTAGAGACCTGCGATCGCTGTTTCTTGTTATTACTTAGTTTTTTATTTTGCTCCTCTGTAAACCTACGCGTGAAAACGGTCACCCATCAAACTGACTGACTGCGGCGAGCACGGCTTAACCTTGCAGATCGACTGATGTAGCTTAGCTACGTAACTACAGGTTCCTGGTAAAGGAAACATAACATAACATCACACCTGTATTTAGGGTAGGCAGAGGTGCACATACAGTACACACACATTTCGCCAGTTATGTTTTTAGGTCCCAATGTAATAGGGGGCGAGCCTATTGCCATCAACCGGGCACAAATCCAGACTCCGTGCTGCTACTAAGAATTACCTAATGGAAAAACCCAGTAACACTTTGCCCGAGCCGGGATTCGAACCCAGAACCTCGAGCTCAGCAATCGCGCTTAGCAACCACTAGACCAACGAGGCAGCTCTGGTAAAAGAAACCTTATTATATGCTAATGTAAGAATTATTTACATTGCTCCAGCGGCCACCACGCCCAATGAGCACGCCGAGGTCCTTCATGTTCTCGTGTATTTCTGACACTTCAGCCACACTCAGCGCGTCTTTAGTCCCTGGCTTCACGAACTCTATGCCCAGCATCAAGCCCTTCCCCCGAACGTCGCCGATCACAGGGTGCACCTTCTGTACTTGCAACAGCTGTTCAACAAAATACGCTCCAATCTCTTTGCAATTTTTCTGTAGTTCCTCCTCTTCGATCACCTGTAAAATGGAAGATGAGAATGAATTGTGAAGAGGCACTTTTGTACATCACTGTGACGGTTAGTAAGAGTTAAGCACAATGTTTTTATTGTCATGGATAAAACTTGTCAAAAATTTGTGCAGACCACAGATGTTTGTCCCGAGTCTGGGTGTATGTGATATTGCATGTTTGTAAAACGCACCCACGAGACTGGAGAAATCAGTAGTATGAGGCGACATTATTTAAAAAGAAATAACTAGGTAGGTTACCTCCTAAGGTTTAGAATTCAGACAGTCGGTAAATATTTAGGAGGGAAATCAACACTTCTCTTTAGATTATCCTTTCTAGGAATAACAACTTCATTCTTCTGTGAATTAAAAATTCTGGTTCTGTTATTTTAGTATTACTTTAAAACTTTCTTTTGCCAACAACATTATCTCAATTGAAGTATTTAACCTGGGTTTTTTATGCATACTCACATCCAAAACAGCTTGACCAACTGCCGCTGCCATAGGGTTTCCACCAAAAGTGTTGAAATACGTCGCTTTAGCGTGTGCGGCGGCAATCTTTTTGGTTGTGACCACAGCTGCCATTGGGAAGCCGTTACCAATGCCTTTAGCCATCGTCACTATATCGGGAATCACTTCATGATTTTCGAAGCCCCAAAACGCGTCTCCCGTACGGCCAAAGCCTGTTTGGACCTGCGAAGAAGTGGGTTACAAAAATTAGGGTGAAAAGATGATAGACCATATTTTTAAGAAGTAGACAAATCAAAATTAACACTATGACTGTACGCGAAACAGACACATTAGTTAAACAATAGCCATGCCCCCATGTAGGTTATTATACTGTGAAAGGGATTAACCCTTTAAACTTTAAATGGTGGTTTAACTTTAGAGGGTTATTAAACTAGTTTGCGATTTTGGGCTCTTCTTCTAATATAAAATAGCTCAAGTCTACCTCATCAGCGACGTACAGGCCTCCGTACTTCTTGACGAGCTGGTGAGCCTTCTTCAGGTAACCCTTGGGGAATTGCACTGTGCCGTTCACCCCCTGAATGGACTCCGCGAACAGAGCCGCCAAGCGACCCGCAGGGATTGAATTCTCCAGCAACTGGAACGAAACAGATTTGTAGTTACTGTGGAAGGTCACGCTACGAAACTTGACAGGTTTGAAGCCGTTCATAAACGCTATAATATTAGCTATAAAGTTTACTAGTCCAAACAGGCAGCCGAGATTCGAACTCTGCACCTCATGAGCTGCTAGTTTGAATCTCGGCTCGGGCCAAGAGTTACTGGATTTTTCTATTAGGTCATCCTCAGTAGCAGGACTCTGGATTTATGCCCGGTTGATGGTAATAGGCTCGCCCTCTATTACATTTGCACCTATAACATAACCGGCGAAATGTGGGTGTACTATAGGGTGTAATACTACACCTCTGCCTACCCCTTCGGGAAATACAGACGTGATGTTATGTTATATTTATAACATAATTGCTTCATACAATTTAAGAAACATCTTAACATCGTAGTTGCTCATAGATTTTAGTTCTTTCAAGTTTCAAGTTGAATGAACTTAATGATGGTACCTACCTCGTTCAATTGATGAATATATTTGTCTGAGGTAACGCAGTCGCCGGGACATGCGCAGGCGCCAGGCACTTGCGACAGGGAATCTCGACATCCTCCCCAAATTCCCCTGTAGGGATCCGGCAACATCGTCTGTCAAGAAACAAATACAACTATAACTATGGATATTTTTATTTTTCTACTAGCTGCGCCCCGCGGTGTCATCCGCTACATCTTTTCGGAATAAAGTAGCTAAAGTAGCCTATGTGTTAATCCAGGGTGTCAGCTACCTTCATATGAAATTTCATTAAAATCCATTCAGTAGTTTTTACGTGAAAGACTAACACACATCCATCCATACTTACAAACTTTCGCGTTTATAAATTAGTGGGGATTACCGGGGGGGGGGGGGGTATAGTTTCTTTAAGGTGCAAGCAGAGAGCCTCCACAGGTACCTACCTAAGTACGTCCGGCGCCCCCGAGCGGTCTACCTCACTACCATCATTGTTGACTGGCCAATCTGTACACCACAGCATGACAAGAAGACCAAAATCTCTTCACATAAATAATGAGATTAGCTATGTTAGAAAATTATAGTTCTCCAATTGCGAATACGAATACACGATCGTCAGAGTTGCAGGTAACAGGTGGATGCAAATGGCAAGTTGTCGTTCATTGTGGCGTTCTAAGAGGGAGGCCTTTGTTTGCCTTTAGGCTGATAATGTAAACACGATTGTGTAGTTGTTTCTGTATAACTTGTGGTAGTAACAAAGGCTTGCTCGATCGAATTAATATAATGTGTGACAGTCTTTTCTGGTAGACCAGTAGGAATTAGGCACTGGAAGTAGCGGCTGTCAAACTAAATCATTATGATGTTATTTTGATAGTCGTTCATTGCTTTTCTCTCGTGGCTTGCAATTATTAGGCCACGTGCGCATTCCACAACTGTCCATTTCAATTATTATAATAACTCCCAATAAAGAGGGTAGTTGATACATGTTAAATCTTATTGTTTAGACTATAGAGCTTAAAGTGGCAACAGCAAAGTGTTAAATGTGAGACCTATTTCTTTGTCTCAAGTATAGTTGGCTGTCGCCGCAAGCCCTGCTTTATGAATCGTGACCACAGTTTCTGGCCTTCGAACAGCCAGTAGCGATAATAAAATGCTGACTTGGAGACGAAACTTACCCTACTGTATAATATTTAACTGAGATGGGCCGTTGCCCTATCTTCGCAAGAAGAGCTTTCACTACCTACAAAGGTTCGATTTATTTTTTCATTCATAAAAAACTCGCCCCACAATTCGAATTTTGCCTGAGTCGTGGGCGCGTTATACAGATATGAAATACCACATACACAATACTGAGACTCGGGACAAACATTCGCAGATCATACAAATATTAACTGTCCCTATTGGATCGAACGTGCAACCACCATCAATTCAATCACTTAGCCTCTGAGCCAACCGGCTCGTCAGCCATAACGTATGACAAACAATCAATTTTCATTACTGATGTGTGAACAGCGGGGCTATTATGAGATGGCATTGCAGTTCATTTTCAGTTGTGGGAGCGAGACTCCACACTACATTGCCCTTAGTTTTTACATTGTCTCACGTCTACAACGGAAAATGTTCTGCAACATAAGCTCACAGTAAGGCCCCCTTATCATGCAGATTGCAGGCAGATTTGTTATTTAATAGACGACTATCTTGTAATAAAATAAGTCGTAGTTAACAATGTGGGAGAAATAATAATCATGACGTCACATAGTTGTTATCAAGTTGTTTGTCGCTTGTTCTTGATATTAATAAGATGCGATTTGTTTAATATTATAGTAGATATATGTAACAAGGTTTATAAATACGAAAGTAAGTTTGTTTGTTACCTTTTCACTCCTAAACCACTGAACCGATTATGACGGCTAGTTTCAGATTTCTGCGTCACCAGCTAATGAAGAGGCTCCGTTTGATACAGCATTCCCGAAAATACAGGTGAGTAAAACGTATTCATCATTCATACACGGACGACGTCCGTCGAACAACGGTCTCCCTCTTTTTTCTTTTGCTTCGCAGCGGCATCAGCCAATAGCCACATGGGACTTATTTTACTGTCGTCACTAGTGGAGGCTCTCTACTTACACCCCTACTATAACCGTAAAACGTAATAGTTATATGGATATCCATGTGGATACCTCTCACAATGTTGTTGTAGTAAAAAAGTGCCATCAAAATAAAACCAGAGAGGTCTTTGACCTTCGTCATCTCACTTACGTGGTAGAACCCTGGAGGAACTGGTACTGGCATTCTGTAGGACTGTGTGGCGGTGAGACCCATCAGCGCCGAGGAGTAGCCGTGGTAGCTGCTCTGTAACGACACGACGTCGAGGTTGCCAGTGTAGGCCTTCGCCAACAACGTGGCCAGGTCGTTCGCTTCGGAGCCGCTGTTCACGAGATAAACCACCTGGGAACACATTTTAGTTTTATAAAATATACCACGCCGGTATTCACCTAAGTGGTGGGTAGACCCATATAATACACCCAGATTTCATCAGTTACCTATGTTATTGTGATGTAGGTAATGCTATATTTTATATTCTTAGCAATAAGTGGGTATGTACAACTTGCATGTGTGAGCCAGTCTCTCAATAAATCTGTTACGCGATTGATGTGTTTTTACTGCAGCCGATTCCCCAGGGTTCCCAGTGTCCAGGGATTCCTCTGTTATATGACCCAATGTAATAGAGGACGTGCCAATTGCCATCAACCGGGCACAAATCCAGACTCCGTGCTGGTAATGAGAATTCCCCAATGGCAAAACACAATAACACTTTGCCCGACCCGGGATCCGAACCCAGAACCTCGCGCTTAGCAGGGCGCGCTTATTGGCACAAATCACCGCTACGTGCAGTGCAGTGTGATGCCGCGTCTTGCTTCTACAACGTAAACTGTCCACACTGCCTAAACTAATTTTTGGAACTCGGAAAGATTTGTTGTTCTATTTAAATTATAAAAGCAAGTCCCCACACTAGGATTTTCTCCAGTATCGTGGATGCGTTTTACATACACGAAATATTACATACTTGGACTCCCAGACTCGTGACAAAATCCTACTAATATTATAAATGTGAAAGTTTGTGAGAATGGATGTGTGGATGTTTGTTACTCTTTCACGCATAAACGGCTGGACCGATTTGGTTGAAATTTGGTATGTAGATAGGTTATACCCTGGATTAACATATAGGCTACTTTTTATCCCGAAAAAATGTCGCGGGTAACACCGCGGGGCGCAGCTAGTAATTGTATAAATGATTGTAACTACATAGTTATAGCATGTTTTTTTGGTTTTTCGCAAGATTATTCATTGTCTGTTTAAAAAGTGTTACCAAGGTATTAAAAATTATTACTCTACTAAATGAATATTTACATAGAAACAGCAATCTGTGTACCTATTTAGGTTGATAAAGATAGCGTTTGATAAAATATTAAATATATTAACATAGTTATAGGTAGGTTTATATCATTGATCTTGATATACAGTGCAAGGTTAACTTGTGAGCGTGCCGTTTGAATCAGTTCTTATCTTACAGAGATAATAATCGACGTAACTAAATGTAAATAAGGCCTTCCCGAGTTTTAATTATATATGACATAAGACTTAAATACATATTATTGAAGTATTCAAACAGACTGCCTCGTTGGTCTAGTGGTTGCTAAGCGCGACTGCTGAGCACGAGGTCTTGGGTTCGAATCCTGGGTCGGGCAAAGTGTTACTGGGATTTTGCATTAGGTAATTCTCAGTAGCAGCACGGAGTCTGGATTTGTGCCCGGTTGATGGCAATAGGCTCGCCCCTTATTACATTAGGACCTAAGACATAACTGGCGAAATGTGGGTGTACTATATGTGCACCTCTGCGTACCCCTTCGGGGAATACAGGCGTGACGTTATGTTTTTATGTTATGTCAAACAGAGTGAAGTTGTGTATGATTAAGGTTACACGTCTTCCACAAAGGAAACTGTACTGTTTTAAGTTTTAACAGTTCATGGTAAGGGGGCCGTACTACATATCGAGAATAGCGATACAAATAATAATTAATGATTACCTTCAAATCTCCAGGCATTTTAGAAACAAGTGTCTCCACATACTCGTATATTTTAGGGTGGCGATAAATATTGGTGCAATGCCAGAGGGTGTTGATCTGCTCCTGTAATGCACCCACCACCTTGCTGAAATAATAACGGTCATTAGTGAGATTGGGGGTGCAAGTACCCAACCTACCAGCATCCGAGGCAACGGCAACAATGTTTTTTTTTTAATTCACGCGTATATTCGGGAATGCCTGACTAGTTTCAGACTCTAACGGAGCCCTTATTTAGGAGCAGGTGACACGGTGGGGTCGCGAGTCGAACTAAATAATAAAATCTGAACCCATCTTTTCAAGTTCAACCCACTTTGGGTTGAACTTGAAAAGGTGGGTTCAGATTTCGATGTCGATGTCGTAACTTAATACGGTTTAGCTTTTTAAAATAAACAAAGAAACATTAGGTGACTTAATTCACGCCGCCTCATTGTAATTTTAGATTATACTACGTATTTAACATTCAAATATGCGTTACTTCGGTTTATGTAGTCAACTTTTACAATGTCTAGTTCATCGACTTCTTGAACTTGTGCACAGAATGAGTGGCAAAGACATTACTATCTATTTTACCAACAAAAGCGATTGGACTGCTGCGCTAAGGGTTGCCGGTTCGACGCGCACGGGACACTGCGCGACCCGCAGATGTCTGGGTGTTTGTGTAGGTATATGTTACCGGCCAAACCCGATTTCAGGACAAACTAGTTTAGCCTAGGCAAAACTAATTTGTCCTGAGTCCGATAGGATAGACCAGTTTAGGCTAGGCCAAACTAGTTGATCCTGACATAAATACGCACACTCTAGGATAAACTAATATGGCCTTATTAGGGCCATATTAGTTTAGGCTTAGGACAAATTAGTTTGAACTAGGCTATACTAGTTAATCCTATCGCGTATAGGAAGAACTAGTTTAGCCTAGGCAAAACTGGTTTGTCCTGAAATCGGGTTTGGCCGGTATCATATATAATGATATAGATTTTATGTTAGTGAAACGCACTTACCACACAGAAGAAACTTCATGGCGAATATTATAAGTATTTATAACAATACTCACGGATGGCAGTGTCCTACGGAGACGGTGACGATTCCTCCAAACAGGTCCAGGTACCTGCTGCCCTCGTGGTCGAACAGCCACTGCATGTGCCCCTGGTGCAGCAGTAGCGGCCGCTTGTAGATGTTGTACATCGCCGGCGGTATGTTCTCCGCCTTCATGGCCTCCGTCTTCTGGTATGTTGGCCCCTAAAGTTGGTGCTGGTTAGATGGGGCTGATATTTTCGCGACCATAACATGACATCTATTTCCCGAGCGGGCAAAGGCGTATTGTTCACATTTCGTTATGTTTTACGAGCCTATTCCCATCAATAGAACATAAATTTAGGGTCCTTGCTACTACTATGGATTACCCAGTAACAAAGCCTGATACTGGAGTCGAACCCAGTACGTGATGTGCTACGGTCACGCTTACAGACCACTAGACCTACAAAGAGTCGATGGCCGCTCTTAACTAAGAATTGTCTCATTAAAAATAAATTTTCAGTAGCAGCACGGAGTCTGGATTTGTGCCCGGTTGATGGCAATAGGCTCGCCCCCTATTACATTGGGACCAAAAAACATCAGTGGCGAAATGTGGGAGTACTATATGTGCACCTCTGCCTACGCCTTCGGGGAATACAGGCGTGATGTTACGTATAATTTATTATAAAATAAGTAACAATAAAACGAATAGCCTATACACACATAAAAAGTTACGCCTATTTCCCCGAAGGGGTAGGCAGATACCACATATTTCCATTTACTACGATCCTGTCATACTTCTATAAAATATATTAATTTTATTGATATTAGTGTATGCAAAGTAATTCACACAAAGATTACATAATTATAGATATTGTTAAATTAAATTTATAGCCACAATTAACGACCTAGCTAATCAAAGTTTTAAATGATAGAAGAACTTACTGCATATTTTTTAGGGACAAAACCACAGGCCGGCTTTGCAGCTTGAACAGTCCCATATCTCCTGGTTATTACACTGCACAGTTTCACAGCTGAAAATCAAATTATTATTCTACACAATTAAATATTTAAATAAACTAAAAGACTCCTCATGTTTCGGTATTAATTCTAACGCGTAAAAGTGTTTCGTAAACCCATGTGCAGAAATAAAATCATTGAATTATGAAACTATTGTATTACATTACTATGCTACCTTTATCAGCCATAGTATCGACAGTGCGGCGGCTAGCGCGTTACTGAATTTGTGATGTAAAGTTATTGTAAATAATGGTAGTTAGTGACCGTCTTGCCGTATAATCATGAGGCATTGTTCACACAGGGTGCATGAAGAAATTGTAACTTATATTAAGTATTATGTAGATTTACAAAACCTAAAAAAAATTAAATAAGTGCTCGCCCTTACTTTCAACGATCTAACGAAAATAGTTAGCTTAGTTTGGAGACCACTGTTCACGATTCCAATGACTGTTACAATTATTATTTTAGTTTTAACTAGTAATTAAAGCCCGTCACAGACTTAGCTATAATATATATTAATATTTTTATAGCTAGGCATATTACTATTATATTTTCTATACTAATTTTCGCGGGACCGCACACTCAGCTATAATATATATTTCTGTGACGTGTGTGTGAGGTGACGGTGTGACGGTAGGTATATTAATCTTATCTATATATATAAAATTTTCGTGTCACAGTTTTCGTTCCCGTACTCCTCCGAAACGGCTAGACCGATTCTCATGAAATTTTGTGAGCGTATTGAGTAGGTCTGAGAATCGGCCAACATTTATTTTTCATACCACGAAATTCACGCGGACAAAGTCGCGGGCAACAGCTAGTATAATATATTATAGCTAAGTCTGTGACGGGCTTAAGTCGATATAATATTGTAACGAATATGTTAAAATAAATTTATTCGTATTAGATACTTACGCTGCTTCCAAAATTATCAGAGATGTTCTAATATTTTAGTACTGTTGTTATTATACTAAAATACATACGTATTTAATATAAGTACTGTTCATTGGGTTGCTAATTCTATATTTATGACATGGGTGATCCCTACTAATATTATAAACGCGAAAGTTTGTAAGTATGGATGGATGTTTGTTACTCTTTCACGTAAAAACTACTGAATGGATTTTAATGAAATTTTATATTGAGGTAACTGACACCCTGGATTAATACATAGGCTACTTTGTATCCCGTAAAATTCTAGCGGGTAACACCGCGGGGCGCAGCTAGTAAACAATAAAGATACAATGTTAGACTATAAAAGATAGTCTAGCCTTCTTAGGTTATAACATTGAACAGCAGAAATTCCACGATTTATTACATTTGAGATAAGGTTAAATTTACTCTTATGTAACTCCATTATGTCACGGTTAGAGTGAACAATTGGATATTGACGAAATTAATCACAACAACACTGACTGCCTCGTTGTCGCACGAGGTCCTGGGTTTACATCCCGGATCGGGCAGTGTTACTGGGTTTTTCCATTAGGTAATTCTCAGTGGCAGCACGGAGTCTGGATTTGTGCCCGGTTGATGGCAAAAGCCTCGCCCCTATTACATTGGGACTTAAAAACATAACTGGCGAAATGTGGGTGTACTATATGTGCACCACTGCCTACCTTTTTAGGGAATACAGGCGTGATGGTATTCGATTGTTAATAAATGTTGTTTTGAAGGAAGTACACAATCATAGTTGAATGTCTGTCATTGACATTAAGCTGGCGCACTTGCACTCCAATCTAAAACCAGTTCTAGTAAATGGGTGAAACAGGATAAAACTCAAGGGTGCATCGAACAAGGCTTTTGAAGTGATTGCACTACACTGCTAAACTATACATACTTATGTCTAATAATATTAATGTTCCTCCTGACAGATTTTTTTTCACGCCAGCAAGATTCTTAAAAAATATAATTATGTTGTTAAATATTTTTATATTTATTTGTTGATTACAATAATTGTAATATGAAGGTTAAGTTGATATACTTGTATGTTTGTTATCTTCATTTTAATGTGTATTTTGCTTTTGCATGCCGAAAAAAGTAGGCGAAATATGTGAGACTATTTTTACAAAAACTATCTGTAAACGCCATTATTTCAAGCAAATAAACTATTCTTATTCTTCTTATTCAGCCTATCTTATCTGAGACTAGCCAACTACTCAGAAGATATTATAGTGCTCAAGTAAGTGCGCAAACACAGGTGCACTTTGCTCTTATCGGCCGATGGGACGGTAGAGCGATACGACCAAAGAGAGATCAGGCGCTGGACCAACGGCTGAGTGCGTGCCTTCCGTAGCTCATCGGAGGGATCTTGACTCAACATGTAAAAACCCCTACTTACCCATGTATACAGAGAACCTCTTGAGCAAAAGAAATCAGTAGATCGATTCTCAAAAGACGTAATCGAGCAATGCAACATCGATGTGTTTTCGATTTAAAAAAAGTTGGTTTCATCGAAAGCGCGTTTCATGAGGCAGTAAGTACTTATTTAAAACGATCTTTATTCATTGTATGCGCTGACGCATCGGCTGTGCATCTCTTTAAGACCATTATTGATATAAAATGGATGCAACACTGAAGGAATGTTGGCCTTAATAAGGTGTTTAGTAGTAATTCGTAATGTCATCTTAACAGTCATTCAGCTACCGCAGTTTAGCTTATTCTCGTAAAATACTGAATAAGCCTTTGTAAGCAGATCTGAAATGTACACAGGTATACTGGAAAATATTTTTTTTTTTTTTTTAAAAAAAAACGTCGCCCTACACTAGGAATTTCTCCTGTATCGTGGGTGCGTTTCACAAACATGAAATATCACAAACACAAACACCCAGACTCGGAACAAACATCTGTGGTTCGCACAAAGTTTTGCCCCGTGCGGGAATCGAACCCGCAACCCTTAGTGCAGCAGTCCAATCGCTTAGCCACTGCGCTAATCAGGTCGTCGTATTATGAACTAGCTGCGCCCCGCGGTGTTACCCGCTACATTTTTGGGATAAAAAGTAGCCTATGTGTTAATGCAGGTTGCCAGCTACCTCCATATGAAATTTCATGAAAATCGGTCTAGCCGTTTGAGTGTGAAGAGGTAACAAACATACAAACACACTCACAAACTATCGCCTTTATAATATTAGTGTGATGACTGCAGATTCATTTTCACAGTCACAAGTGCCGTGGCAAGGCAAATCCTATACTTAATTAAGTAAAAGCAATAAAAACCTCAGATTCCATCTTAGAATAAATAAAAATACCAAAATCGGTTTAATACACAATTGATTTTGTTATATAAAAAATCTTATTATTTTTATGCAAATTGCTACACAGATAGTTTATAACTTGGACAAACACATAGAATACGTCTCATCTCGGTAAATGACATACATAGGTTATTTATATATTAACTCTATGGACCCAATTCTGACGTCCATGCAGACGAAGTAAGGGACAGACAACACGCAGCAGATTAATAGCGAATTGATTGATTTATTTGTACCCTCAACCGAAGAGCGTGTATGCGGAATGTGATGCGAGTGAATGAAGCAAAAGAAGTATGCCAGGATCAATATCAAATGGATATCCGTGGTCTCTGCCTACCCATCAGAAATGTATGTACTTGCTCCAAATATGTTAAATAATGACTTCCCTTGACATTGTCGCACTCGACTAGAGATTATTATAAAGTTAGTGTGTGTGACGCCAGTCTATTAAGCCTATACAAATTGAGGGAAGTACCAGTTCGAAATGTTTGTGAAAACAATACATCATTACAGTAAAAGATGTAGCTCAAATACTCTTCAACTCAAACATGTGAGTATATTTAGTAGAATATTATCAAAACATTTTTATCAACAAACGATTCCGATAAGTTTGCTATTATGATGATAAAACCAACTATTACCCAAAAATAACACTTGAGATTATAATTTCAGCTAGGTATTAGTATTCGTTTTGTCCACTATCAATCGACTGAGAGTTTGGCAAGCTAAATTAGTAATTAAGTAGGCAGAGTAACCTCTGCCTACTAGACTGTGTTATATTATGTTTATAGGTATGTTAGATTGCACTTTAAGATAGCTTTTTTACTCGACTGCGGCGTAGCCAAAAAAGGAGGGTCTTTAACGTGAATATTTTTTTAAACCGAATATTTTAAATAACATAAGTACTAAGGCCTTTGTTCAACAGTGGACGTGTCCGGCTGATGATGACGTACTTTTAAAATAAACATTTACATGGTTTATTCTAAGACAAGGTCGTTTAGTTCAGACTTATTGAGAATAGAACACATGCCTAATTACACATGACGACCTGATTAGCGCAGTGGCTAAGCGATTGGACTGCTGCGCTAAGGGTTGCGGGTTCGATTCCCGCACGGGGCAAAACTTTGTGCGAACCACAGATGTTTGTACCGAGTCTGGGTGTTTGTGTATGTGAATATTTCATGTTTGTGAAACGCACCCACGATACAGGAGAAATTCCTAGTGTGGGGCGACGTTTTAAAAAATTAAATAAAGGGATGTTAAGTTTTAGCTAAATGTATATGTATTACTTAGATACACACTTATGTTATTCAGATATTAACTTGAGGATGTGCAACATTTGCTATTACAGCCTGTCAGGAGTACACAGTATTTGTTAGTAAATATAATTCTGTTGCTGAACGAAATGTATTGGAATAAAGAACACGTGAGGTTACTATGAGTTTGCATTGCAGGTCATTTTCCGCTGTGGAGTTTTATAGTATCACCAGTAGGTCAACTTAGGTTATTATTGACGACGCTCTAGCAGTGCAGCAGTAAAGTTAGGTACTAGATAAACAACGCTATTTTTGTGCATGCAGTACAAATAATAGTCGCGATCTTGACGCCTACTCATGTAAAATCGCTTTTTTACACAATAAGTATGAGAGGAGGGGGGGAGCATGTAGCTAGAATAAGGAGCACACCTAGCCCCTCTATTGGTCTATCATCATACTTCTGCCTCCATACCATGAACTTTTACCCCAGAAAATTTTCTGTTGTGAAAGCAAGAAGCCTGGCATGTCGCTTCCACAACGAAAAATGTCGTGCTTTAAGAGTTTATGGTAAAGGGGCTGAAAAGGACTGAGTACAGCAGTGTATTCTTATACAGTAGAGCTTTCGTAGGCTTTATAAAACCCGCGTTGTTTGTAGGGTTTGAATGATTCCATACATGCGATCCACAGAATTGTATTATTGTAAGTTTTAGAAGCGTATATGGGAAATATACGAGTCAGTACTATAATTTAGGTATAATAAATAACACATGGAAGCAATACATTTTATTAAAATAAAGTATTTTACTCATTAAATACAAAATTGGTTCTATTCACGTCATTATTCGGGAATTTCCGATTAGTTTCAGACTTGCCCTTATTTGTGAGCGGGTGAAGCGGCGGAGTCGCGAGCCAAAGCCGAAATTAATTCGTTTGAATCCGAATATTTTCAGGCATTCCTGAATAAACACGTAAGTAGAGCCGGTATCTAAATAATATGGAATGGATTACATAGTAAAATTAGTTTCAATACAAGTGTAAATACAGTGATAAAATTGATTAACTCTCAATGTAGATATAATTATTCTATATAATCTAATAATTTCTGTCATCTGGCACCACGTCTATATGCTGATGACTCTGATGAGGGAAGCAAAGGTTTCATATTGCACGCTCCCATCCTCCCTTGGGAAAGCCGAATATTATTGATATAAGTATGTAAAAAAATATCTTTAATAAATTATAATAATTGTCACTAAAATGGTGTAAACTAGCGGTGGCTAGGTCTCCAGATCGCCTCTGCACTATGCTTGCTGTGTCGATGCTTATTATCTGTCGCTTAAGATCTAGAAATTAGCTTCAAATAATCCTTCCAATTATCTGACATTCGAAATGTATCTAAACTGTCCCTCTGATCGTTTGACATGCCATGTCGGAGGTCATCCTCAATAGTTTTATAACTTATGTTGTCCAAAAACAATTTATAAAGGGCTTTTATTGCATTCCCATCTTCGGCGAACATTCGCGCCTTTGTCAAAAGTGCCGTAGAGAAATCCCGAGAGTCGAAGATGTCACTTATAACCTCGAGGAACGGATTCCCGTGGTCCAGAACATTGCCCAAGTCGATCCCAGCCAATAACTTGTCTGACTTATTCATTAGATATATCTTACATTTCGCCAGCACATTGCCTATGTCGGCAAGGAGCATCTCAATAACAACATGAAATTTCGGATCACGTTTGCATCTCAACAGATTTTGATATAATGTTGTATTCGGATATTGTAGCAAGTCCGTCAACATATCCACTCTGTCTATCAAACATGATATTAATTTGTCTCTCGTTGTTCCCAATGGATCATTGATGTACACATTTTCAGCTAATTCAGTTATGCCGTCAAATGTGTGACCTTGTACTGAGTTGTATTGGTTCGAAGGAACTAACTGTTCCATATCTTGTAATATATTATTCACAGTATCTAAGGTATCCGCGTTGGGCGGATTATTTTTGACATTAAGCTGAAAGTTTAATGCATGGTTTTGTAATAAATAAATCTCATTGATGAAAAAATTTAGCACATTTTTAATACACACCCAATCGGTTGTCAAATCTTTTATATCTTTCAATCTTTTTAATAAATCGTCATCGACACATTTTTTGATTCTCATAAAACTCTCTAATTTGCCATATATATCATTTATTTGTGTCTTCTTGGGTTGATCAGGCAATTTTTTTTTTATGTACCTAGTTAAATCGTTGTTTATTGTTTTAATATTGTTATTATTGTCTGTTATATATATCACAGTGAGCTTTATATGATTAATGTATTTTGGTAAAATAGCGACACCTAGGTCCGTTATGTAATTAACAGCGTGCTGTCTTTTTTGTAATAATTCATCTTCAATTTCACATACATTACATATTTCAGTTAGAAGTTGTTGCGATAAACCTAAGGGTCTCCAAACTCTTTGCATATATCGGTCTTCGAAGTGACAGCCGTATTGGTTATTAAGATCACGAATCTCAGCTACACGTTGTCTAGCTTCTTCAGGTAATTTTAGGAGTCTTTGTTCTAATAAAAATAAACCTTTATCAAGCAAAGTTTTGTCAAGAATGTATTTGTAAATCTCGAGTATGGGATCGACAATATTGATTATTTTCTTTAAGTCCTCTTGCACTTTATTGAATGTCTGTTCGTGGCCAGTTGCGATCGAAATCCTTCTGCTTAGCTGTCCTTCATGTACCTTAGACAAGTACAGTCTTATGTTATGAAGGCAGAGTAGTGTTGCACTTGATAATTCCATCTGTAGCAAAGCTTTCGTAATTTTCGATACGTGATGAGACGCTTCAGAGCTCTTCATCATTTCTCCGATGACTTGCAGGGTCCTTTCAACCATCAATACATCCGGATCATTGCTATTTGTGACCACTCTTATATAATACTTAATTTTCTTAAGTGAATAATTATCTCTCAAATAACTCATTTGTTTTAAGTAGTTACGATCTAGTAATTCCTCTTTGACCTTCTCGTCTTTTTCTAAATCCGGTAATTTGGGAATTACATGCTTTTTAAGTATTCGTTTTAAATGCTTCAATTTGTTTTTGAAACTTTTTCGCTCCAAAAGTAGTACTGGGCCATTTTGAATTTTATACTCATCATATTTAAGGTCCGAGTAAAATATCTGACCATCTTTATTGCAGAGACGATTATCCATCGAAGAGAGCTGTCTGTCGGCAGGTAGGTACAACCTCCAGTCTTCTCCGGTACGGTATATAAAATGATAGAGAATACATTCTATCTCTTTGAATAACAGTGCCAAACGGGTGTAACTAGCGTTCCGTGTCGTATCAGTCTTGTTTGTTATTTTGAAACGTTTTCTTAAATGATTTTGGAGTACGTTTAAGTTTTCCAAAATGAGTAAGGAGACATTAAAATCAAGCTTCCGGAAATAAACTTCATACATGATGTATGCCGTCCCTTTGATATATAGGCTGTGTGGGTCTCTAAGATTGTACTTTGTTAGGTCTTCAACATAGGCGTTACTTGTTGATATTCTAACCACGCCTAGATTTGAATGCCAATCATATGCACGCAACACCTTAAAAAGCATGGTTCCGACAGCTTTTGCATGGTTCTTTGTACCGGAACGGTCTATTCTGGACTTTAACTCATGTATAATAGCATACAGTTTGTTTTGGAATTCATTAAACTTTTTGAGGCAATGAATTTCAACGTATAAGCGACGATCTTTTTTTACAACGTCTTGACACGTGGCGCTGGCCTCAGCGATTAAGTCTCCGAGCCTCTGTATACTGCTGATGACGTACTGAGCGTTGTTCTGTCCTGACCAATGAGCGTCACCGCACCAATAGTCGTACAACATCTCGATCATGTTGAAATTCTTTGAACCAATCGCGTAACATAATGCACTCTTCCTCTTGCAGTTCACTTGGTCTTCGCTCAAAGATGTTTCAGGCATGTAGTCCAAGATATCGGTCTCATGTAACAGATAATAAAGGACAACATCTCTCTTGTGGACGCACGCGGTTATAATCAAATCCGTCTGGGTTTCTTCCAATGCGCCGTTCCTGTGCAGGTCAGCTAACAAATCCTTGTCCGTCGACAATAGGTTGTGTAATAAATCTACGTGTTTTCTTACGTCATCTAAGTCCCCTTTTTCGATGGCACCCAGCAACTGATTCAATAGTGTCAGAGCTATTGATGGCGGGCCCCCCGAATTGGATGCCATATTTCTGTAAACACAAAACAAACCAATTAATCCGGTGAACTCCAGGGACTGGCGCTCATTTCCTGACAGGCATTTATGAGCAGATGATGACATCATGATTAATGTGATGCTTTAATGTAATTTAATGTGTATTGTGGTGAGAAAATAAACTATTATTATTATTATTCTGTTAGATCAAAATGTTTGAATTTCTAGGACTAACATTCCTGTCTACTCAACTATTGTATGATTGTTGACTAGTTGACACTGAACAAGATAAGATTAAATCGATAAAGTACCTAGTTATCGGCACTCCAAAGATGTAATGTACAGTTATTTTAATTAAATTATACGACCGCGACGGGTCATGTATGCAAATCATTTGAACCGACTAAAATAGGATACATCTATTCCAAACGGTATAGGTAGCTACCAATATTATACAATTTACTAGCTTACGCCCGCGACGTCGTCCGTGTAGAAAAATTTCACGCGTCGTCTTACCTTTTATAATAATATGTATTTTTTGGGGTTTCAAGCTTACTCTGTACCAAATTTCATCAAAATCGGTCTAGTAGGTTAGCCGCAAAGTCAGAGCTATATTTTGCTTCGATAATAAGTATATAAACATGGGTATAGCTCCAAGTAGGTACTTACATATTATAATATAAGCCTATATTATAAGCGTAATACCTATAGATGAGTACTAAGTCGGTAAGTTGGTAAGTACCTGGCTGGTCTACCGCTATAAGGACTTGTTTTATTATTTATTTCCGAAACAGTATTAAAACATAGTGTCCCTTATCTTGTAAAGACTTACACTTAGATGAATAAAACTAATAGTCCGGTTAAATTAGCCCGAAGTAGGTAAGGTTACCACCAGTGAAAATTGGTAGGAATGTTCAGAACGGCATTATAAAAGAAATATGAAAAGCTCCCATCGATCTAACAACTGCAAAAAAATATATTTAAGGTCTAGTTCGAAAAAATGGGCTTTTTTTCGATTTTCAGCCAGACGGTGAATTTCATCATGAATATACATAGAATAAATATTGTAGATCATGCAATTATCTATAAATCCCTAAGAGTCACCGTTTTCGAGATAAAATAGGTTAAAATGTTGAAAAAGTTTAATTTTTTATAACATGCATACCTAAGTACGCTACGTGCATACATTACTGGAGCTGTAATGCAAGTAAAAATATTTTTCTATCGGTCTGCATAACTTATACATAACTAACTTATACATACAAAATAGTACAATAATTAAAACATTAACTCAGATAAAAACCAGTCCCTCATCTTATGCCCCAGTTCCCTATTCAATGGTCCGCGTGACATTACAAGGGTTGCATACGATTATTTTACCTGGATGTCCCCCGTCAAACCTTTTCAACGTAGACCATTGGTAAGGATTTCCTCCGTCCTGGGGTGGTCGACGGGGTATGACTCTTACCGGCTACAACTTTAAGGTATCGTCCCAGGCCAGGCCCTTGACAGGTCCGCTCACTACGTACGGTCTACGTGCCACGTCGCATCAACGAGAGGCGCGCGTGGAACACCTGCGCACGCCGTCTAGTCTGGCCTTTTTGTTTAGGTGACGATTGTTTTCCTTTCTTTCAACTGCCCCAAATCCGTCGCTTGCTGGCTGGCAACTTAAAGCGGCCGGAGGACAATTGCCCTCCGGTGCCCGGTTCGCGTGGCACTCTCTAACTATCCTCCTGAGTCATAACACATTATTGTTAATACTTTCTAACCTACAACCATCAGCCTATTGCAGTCCACTATGAGACGTAGGCCTCACCTAGAGTACGCTAAAAGGCCGGCTCTCCCGTTTTCGCCACCCAGACACTAGCAGACTTGGAATAGTAGGGCCGGGAGCTGGGGCCCGTTTTCTTGCGTTAATCTTTTCCGGGGCGATAGGTTATGGGGGTTTTTACTCATAGTCACCACGCTGGGCTGATGGATTGACAACCGCAGTATGATGAACGGTACGTACACGGGAACGCAGCTGCCCATCCCCATGGCATATCCCTTAGTCGCCTCTTACGACACGCACGGGAGGAAAGGTCTACTCTAGGCCGGAAAGCACTCGGCTTACTTTCTAATCTTATTTCTGTCACAAATAGAATCACAATAGTTCGTGGAATAGGCCTACCGCCTCTACCGGGGGCCAAGTACCCTCACACCTTACCTCACAGGTGGCGTGGAAACGTGTGCTTGCATTACGTTTTTAACTTTTAGAACTACCATATTTCAAAAACGGTGATTATTAGGAAAAAGTGTTGAGTAAGTTTTTATAGATATATGATTGCATGATCTACAATTTTTGTCTGAGCAATTTTATGTTAAAACTAAAGTCTAAAACCCACCGTTACCTACCGACCTTGAATTTTTTTTGCAGATGTGGGATAGGTAGGGACTTTTTACATTTCATTTAAAATGTTGTTCTAAACATTCCAACCATCGTTCAGCTCTATGCGAATTTCGGAATATTTGTTGAAATAAATGGTTTAACCTTGTTTGTCCTATTCTATTTGACTGGATGCAGATTACGAATTATCAAAACGGATTGCGTAAGACAACATAATTCTAACATGTTAATTTATTTATTTATTATTAAAGAATATTAAATAAACATATTTACACACGTTAAAAAATAAATATATACTTACGAAAGAAAAAAATCATACTAAATACCTATTATGCATCAAAGTATTCCTCCTCATCGCATCGTTAAATAAATAAATTAACATGTATAAATAAAAAAAAGTTTTACGAGAGACTAACTAACTTATTATTATTTATAAAACTTATTAAAAATTCCATCTCGTAGGATATAAGGAAAGCTTTTAACGCAAACACGTATCCACAATACCAACTTATACTTTAGCTGACATGGTCACATCTCCGTAGCAATAGAGAACAGAATCGGCTAAAAGAACTGCAGATGGAGGTTGTTTATCTGTTGAATGTTGTTTTTGATGGAGTCAATACTTATTCGAAACTCTTGGTTATGTGTGACACAAATGGAAATAAAACACTAAGTACGCACCTAATTATTATAAACTAAACAAGTTTGTACAAGTAGATTTGTAGCGAGCTAACATTTCTACTGTTTTACCATTCCATGTTACAAGTTAAACCTTCAGTAACTTACAAAATACTTGGAGTGCAATCAATGAAATACAATATAATGTATACTAACCTTATTGTATCAGTAAGTTTTGTACCGTCATTCACTACTTGTATGTATTGTTAAAATATTTTTTTCTGATTACAGGCTTACAGCGGCGAGCTAATGTCAAAGAATGGGGTTTGGCGCGCAAACAGATGATAACCCCTATT
Organism: Abrostola triplasia; assembly: GCA_946251915.1. Classification (NCBI taxonomy): domain Eukaryota; kingdom Metazoa; phylum Arthropoda; class Insecta; order Lepidoptera; family Noctuidae; genus Abrostola; species Abrostola triplasia. Next base: position 11,085,927 of record OX276433.1, read on the forward strand.
GGTGACTCACTATCATAGACAAAATTTGTCTCCTCCATAATATTATCATGGAGGAAAATTTTGTCTATATATTATATGAGAGAGAAGTAGTAGAGAGTATAAATGTTGAATTTAATTCTTAAGTCTATATAGACTTCAGGATTAAATTCAACAACAGTTAATACGGCCCCAGCGTGTTACGGGCACATTAAACAATAAGAAAAGTCATTAAAAATACTATAAAACCTAACAGTGGCAAAATCTGAAAAAATAAATAATAAAGTGTTAGAATTTTACTGTCAAGTAAAGTATTGAAATATGAAATTGTTTCGAGCTAAGGTCAGGATATTATGTGAGAGATATAGTCAATCATATTGAAACTAATGGTGCTTCCACAGTGCTGTTAAAAATGTTTTCCAACCTTAGTTTACTAACGTAAATCAAACTAAACATTATCTTAAAACATTTAGTCACAAAGTTAGAGAATTTGTGAGAGTTGCGTTTATGTAAACTAAATATTTTTGAACAAAATTGTTAGTTTACTAGTTGTAGCAAATAAAACATCTAATAGCATTTGCACATTTTAACAGTCCGACAACCGTCAGTACCCAAATCATTGAGATAGTCTATGGCGCTATACTATTTTCTAGCTCTTGGCACTTGGCGCACCCAGCTAGAGTTCTTTTTCATTTTATTTAAACAAAAAATAAAAGCTAATACAGTGAGCATATCTTCTTTCTTCTACATTTCATGTGTACGTTTCACATTACGTCTTTTTATTTAAATGTCGAATATTTTTTTTCATTTTGTCGGTGTTGCAAGTATTTAGGTGAAATATTACCCCATGATTTGTTAATATTTTTTTTGTAAAAATGCTAAAAGGAGGAAGAACTATGTTTTTATATGTGTAAGGTGTTGAGTTTGATTACCGGTCTGGGCAGTATCATTAGGTAGTAACACGGAGTCTATAATTATTTGTACTTAATCGGCCAATGGCAATAGTCTTAGGATTTAAAACTGTTACATTATAATATAACATTTATTAATAAAAAATCTTTTTATACACATCTTTATTAACCATGACCAAAACATTGCCATTTACTCCATAAGCGGTATCCCGCTTCTAGCCTAGCAACATTAAGCGGGTGTGAAGTGGCGGGAGGGAGGAGCGTACACCATGTTAATGGACACAGTGTACGCAAAGGAAAAATGGTTGAACGCGGAGCCTGCGTCCTCTGCTATTGGTCTACTGAAGAAGACGACAAGGATATTATATGCTAACGTACTAAATTTACCAAGTCTGTTTAATAATTGTGTCAACAAACAATCTTGAATCGCTAGTGTCATTCAAATAGCTGGCAAAGTGGCAACTCTATATTGACTTAAGTTCGCGTCTATCTTTCATGGGACTGACAGAATCACAGAACCCGTCTGTTGCATGTCCAACAACTTGAAGAGTTCGTTAAATTTGTGGAACATGGCCCCACTTCATAATATGAGCTATATTGAGGAGTTTGCGGCGCAAACCCAGACGACTACGATTTATGTTACCCTCATTGCGGCGTGCTAAACTAAAATAGAAATATATAATAATTCGTTAAAAAAAACAACAATTAAAAATTTAACATTTTTATTAAATAATATTCTCATTATCGCTCACGTTGTTAAAAAGCTTCCACACTGTTTGTTCCATAATTTACGCTCACAACACACTGAACTTAGCAACTACAAACCACACAGTCTGTATATAAAACTCGACTAAATAATAATAGGCCTTGACTAACTTACTACATTGTCTATGAGCTGACAGTATTGTTATTGAGGCAATGGTAAGAGATCGTAAAGCCTAACGTATTGGTGTCAGGCCTATTGTTATGTTAGTGTCGCGGTCGTTCGCACGCACTCCGCGAATGTGCTCGGTGCACCTTAAGGCTAACGATAGTTTAGTCGTCTCCAGCGGATCTCTTCGCCTTCCTCATACGGGGCGACTGTTTGGGGGTTTTAGGTGACTTTTCTGTAACAAAAAGAAAAATGTTAATACATTTAAAATTTCCCTTCAACCGAGTTTCAGCGACGGTGGTGATCTCTCAAATTGAGACCAATTAACTACGCCATAGATAACATATTATATAATATATAGTATAAGAAACACAGGCTAGGTGTGTTAAGGTAGTTAGGACACGCTGGGGTTCAAGCCGGTAAGATACCACGACGGGACGAAACAAGTCCATAATAAAATGCACGTACTGAGCTGGTTGACGACCTCCTTGGGCAGCCAGTCGTAGTCCACGTCCCCGGCCGTGCCCAGCTCCAGCGCGCGCGGCGCGGCCCGCGGCGAGCGGCGGCGCGCCAGCGAGGACAGCGCCTGCTGGCCCAGCACCAGCGCCAGCACGCCGCCCGCGCCCAGGAACACGTACAGGAAGAACGTCTCGCCGTCCAGACCCTCCGACACCTCCACGATGTTCAGCGTCTGGTTGTACACCGCCTCCTGCGCACGATTCACTTTGATCACACTTTGTACAGAGCGACAAATGTCTGTCTATGTTCATTTCATATCCTTACGTCACTCTTGCTCGAGAATTAGCCGAAAAAGTGCCTCCTCCCCATTTTATATAACATTCCGCCTGTATTCCCCGATGGTATAGGCAGAAGTATATATATAAATACACATTTCATGACTTAAGTCTACTAGAGCAATGAGGCAGTATACCTACAAACAGTACTGTAACTGATTGACATTTTTGAAGTGAGTCCCAAATTCAAAAGTACGCAGATATAAACCCTCTTTTTGACCGTCATACCTCACGGCGTAGCGACTAACTTCAGATAAGTTAAAAAGAGCTATAATACAAACTTCAACAAACCTGGTAAAAGTTTCCGCTGGCATCTCTGTAGTTGAGCTGGATGTTCAATCCGAACGGTCTTCCTGCAAAGGCTTCGTTGGGGATGAAGGAGTAGGCGAAGGTGGCCTCCTGCTTCGGCTTGACCTCTTTGTTGTAGGACAGAGCTGTGAAGTTCTGGATGTAGTAAGTGTAGTCCATCGGGTATCTGAACGAAGCCTCCATAGACTCGACCAGGTAGTCCTCAGACCCCTTGTTGACGAAACCCACGAGGAACTCCACAGGGAAGCCAGCTTGAATGTCTGTAAGGAGATTGGTTGTTACTTAAACATACTATCTAAGTTTTCCTATAATCACACATATTTTGTACTAGCTTCCATAATTTCTACGCGTCTTTTCTGGACCAATCGGGTTGACACAACTTGGATGACGATCTCGAACCATACCAAATTGTGAATAAATTCAAGATCTATATTATCTACACTATTAAAGTTGGATTTCCATGTATTTTCTTTGCAAACAAAAATCTATTCTATTTTTGTAATGGTGTTTACGGTCAATGCGTTAGCAATTGTTGATGTATATCAAAACAGAGACTACTAACGCCATCTAGTGTTTATGTTTGTGAAGTTTTTGGTTATGAATGAATAGAACTAAAGAATGTTATGTACAATTGTTCTTGTAATAAACTCTCTCAGAAAATCTCAGCAAGGCTGTGTTTGATTTATAGCTATCAGGAATTATCATGAAGTTAAAAGTACGAGCATTAGCCAATTTAGCCATAAATTGCATTAAAAACTTAGTTTTTTTTATAATATTTTAGGCTAAGGTTGTAAGTAATTGGCACTGGTAGGTCATGTTATTGACTAGGTGCCAATGTCAGCTCTGATATTAGAATTAAATATAAACAATTGGTTTCTATACCATCTTGTGCTATGATAGGCATGAGGATTAAATACGAAAATGGAGGTTTAGAATATATAATAAATGAAAACTAAATACAACAAAAACATTACGAAGTTACAAGCATTCGTATTGTATTGTTATATGTTAGTTTGTTTTTTAACCACACAAGGAATTTCTGCTGTATCGTGGGTGCATTTCACAAAAATAAAATATCACATACACAAACAGACTCGGGAAAAACATCTGCGGATCGCACAATTTTTTGTCCCGTGCGAGAATCGAACCCTTAGCACAGCGGTCCAATCGCTTCACCACTGTGCCAACCAGGAGTCCAACATTGTTATTTGTTAAGATGCAACCAGAAAAATGACGTCACTGTTTTTTATTTGCATAATAAATACCGTTATACGCGAGAAGAATAAAGAATGCTTCTCCACAGACTTAAAAATGCTGAATATCCTAAATTCTTGAACGGGTGAGAACACTGATTAGAGTGTTTATACAGGTTTTTGCTCACTTTCATACAATAAACAGTAATTGTATGAAAGTATGTAGTTAGTATATATGTTCTATCTCCAAGTCTTTTTGGCTTAAAGTATTGGTATTACTGCATATCATACTTTAATAATATAATTATTAATTACTATAATTAGTTAAAGACTGGAACAATCATCAACTTAAGTTCATTAAGTTAATAGCTGTTAGTAGAAAGGTAATTATTAATGTTTAGTCATACCAGTCATTTCTTACATCGCTTTTTACTTTTTCTTGTTATAAAAAACCTATAACCTAACCCACTTTAAGGGAAGATTTATATTAGAGCAGGACGTGCTTGGGCCAACAGTGTAGCTGGTCCGGACGATGTTCGTTGCCCAGACCTCGGCCCGGACACGGGCTGGTTTAATATTATAAATCTTCCATAAGTTTATACCCTCATTTTTAAAAACAATGTAACATGCATGTGGCAAGAGAGTTACATTCATATTACGACAACAGTCCACTATATCATCATTCTCAAAACCATAATATGCTGTTTTCTGAGGTTTTAACATTTTGACTACACTAGTTTACAATCTTTTGTATAAAAGAACATCTTATAAAACATGTTATAAGGCACAGCAGATTTTTATTTGACAACAACAATATATTGTACTAATGTTATTGTAAAAATTAATCCCTGTTTCCCTTGGGAACACCATAACTTGTAATTGGCTCGACCCATTCGGAATATTTTGGCTTTAAAATATTTATGAAGTTGAGGAATGGTTTAAATGGTAAAAAGGTGGTACGAAGTTCGTCAGGCGATAGTATTATAATATTATACAACTATTTGACAAATCTTACCAAAAACAGCATCTCCTAAGCTTGTAACAGGTTTAATGAACAGAACAGTTGTATCAACGTCTTGTGAGGACTTTACAACGGAGTCATCGTCATCACCCAGTGTGTCCTCTCCCACCACCTGGCTGTCTTCCCCCTCAATGTCCACCACATCATCCAGTTCATCTTCCTCAGCTCTCGCGAGGATTGTGTTGGCTGGAACATTACAATTTTAAGTTTACATATTGTGTATGGCTTTTACTTTAAAACATTGACTGCCACAGCGCAGACAACTGAAATATTAAGTAGAAATTGTTAGCAGTCACTTGTGACCGACTTGGCTTTTTAGGATTAACAGAGCTAAATGATTGGTACAAACAAATGAGTTGGGCATTGCCAAATACACCTGTAAGTATAACCGGAATATACAGTAAATAATATGGATAACACTCACAAAAGTTATTATATTCAAATATTGCAGAACTGCTTATTATATATCCAGAGAACATTCAATAGATTATGTTTAGTATTCTAAGTATTGTCTATTGTTTAAGTTCTCTTTAATAGTGAATTGGGGGCAGATTAGAAGGGCATATAGTCATCAAGAGAGTATCAATGGCTGTTTTAAATTGAATTATTGTAGTTTTTAACATACATACATCCAAATAAAGAAGTATGAGAGAAACATATGGTTTATTGATACTAAAGAAAATAGTCTCTTAACAATGTTTCTTTGTCAATTAGCTTTTATCATAAAAGTAAGATTAAATTCATGATTACAAGTAATATATATCTTATGATGCTATTGCTAGTACTTCTAGTTGTATTGGGTAGTATAGAGAAGTATGAGTGGAAGTTAGTGAGTCAAGTAAGGGACTGATGGAACCATATTTTAATATACTTTTATAATAATTGTGAAGAGTAGGTTATATAGGTGCCTTATCAAGCCTAATCTGTTCCAGAAATGAATTATCTAATACAACAGATGTTAAAATATACCCCACAGATTAATCTTTGAGAATCATCTTCTGAATCTCTAATAAGAAACTAACTTGAGACCAACAAATAAATGTATATTATGGTGACTTTCTCTCAAAAATGTAACATATACGGTGCCACGTACTTGGTACGACAAAATTATAGATTTATTTCTTTTTTCATTTCACTTACCGCTTTGGAAACACAGCAAAGCCGCAGGCAGGACTAGGAGCGTCAAGTATATTAACTTCATTTTGTTTTAATATGTAATGTATTACTTTAAATATTTAAAAACGACGGCGACTACACAACTAGATAGTAGGCCATTCACTTTTGTAACAACAGCCCAACGGAGCAAGAAACTTGGGGCAAAATGCCAATTTTCTTTCCAACTCGATTGACGTGGAATCTTATGTCACTAGTGATATGCAGTTACTAAAACCGATTAACGGAAATTACCGTAAGATGAATTTGTAAGTTAAATAAGAAATATTTTTTAAATTTTTCCGTTTTAAAGTGTGATATAAACAATAGCTTAAATGATATTAAATTACACCAAACTCAAACTATTATCTACAGCGGATTAAAAAAAATACGACATGACTGTAATAAAATTTGTAATTATTTTGCTATCATTAACACCATGATAATATGCAAGCACAGGTATCAATTTAACTTAGAATAATATATAGTTTGTCAAAGTAAAAGATATAACTTTTTGGCATACTATTATCAAAATTTATTGATTATAATAATATTATAATTTGTGCCCAACTGAAATACATAATATAAAATTATAATCTTTTTATAAACTCGCTCTTAATTTTTGTGATGGAAAGATTTTATTCATACGCCAGATATATAAAATCGTATAGTTATACATAAATACGTTTTTTGGTTTATGTAGGTGCATCCTTATTCACAATGAGATCGGTATTAGACTCGAGAATACGCACAAACATTAAAACTTTGTAGTCGAGTATACAATATAGTAGACTTACTAATTTATGACGTCACTTGGCTTGTCAATTTCTTTTCCACACACGCCATTCAAGGTGCACGTGTATTATTCACGAATTGCTCGATATCTTAAACCAAAATGGACAAGCCCAACGTTCTGGCTCGCGTCGTCAAGGTTTTGGGCCGTACCGGCTCCCAGGGACAATGTACCCAGGTCAAAGTTGAGTTCATCGGTGAGACCAGCCGTCAAATTATCAGGAACGTGAAGGGACCCGTGCGTGATGGTGACATCCTCACCCTTCTGGAGTCTGAGCGTGAAGCCAGAAGACTGCGATAAGCGGTAATTACATATTCAAAATTAATTTTACACATTTTCGAAATTTTGCTTTTGATTTTGTAGGTTATGTTCTTAACGGGTTAAAGTTGTCTAGATTTTATCTAAAAACCTATTGACACGCAGTGTCTGTTGTTCTAGATGCTATGAGAACAAAATGCACTTACAAGTTCCTACAATTTAGAAACAATTTTATTGCAAACACTGGTTAATCACAATAATATCAACAAGAATAGGTTTGTATTGATATATGAATTAGAATACCTGACATGTCTTGGTGTAAGATTCTAAACCTAGATGAAACTATGTAGATTCGATTTTAGCTTAGCTTCATTTGTTGTAGTGCAGAAATATAAAATCTAATATGTCAGAAATATCTATAATATAAACTATTGATGTGTCCCATTCCATATTGCTTATTGACATTATCTTCATTTCCTAATAAATAAATAAGTTTTCAATATTTCTTATATATATGACTACTGTACCATGAATTTGGCCAAGTTGATAGCAGTAGACTCGCCCCCTATTACATTGGGAACTGGCCAAATCCGGGTACACACACCTCTCAACCTCTGCCTACCCCTAGAAAGAATATAGGTGTGATGTTTTGTACCTTTTTATGTGAATACTGTATATTTGTTATGTTTTGCCTGTTTTCTACTAATATTTATCTATAAAACTACATTTTATGTCCTGTGAAAATGGTCAGTGGTCAGGCAAATTTGAATTGAGACAACATTTAAAAAGAACATAACAAAATATTTAAACCAATTTATAAATAATCATTTACTGTAAGAACAACACACCTGTGTGTGAAGGGTAGGTAAAAGTGTTAGTACGCACGCATTTTGCTTCAACATCATCAGCCGGAAGACATTCACTGTTGAACAAAGGCCTGACCCTAATGCTCATTGTAATTTTAAAAAAGTGAATTTGTTGTTTGTATTCTAAATTCTTTTTCAATTATGAAATCCATTTTGGATATTTCATTATTCACTCTTTGTGCACTATAATATCTACGTAGTTGGCTAGTTTCAGATGAGACCGCTGTGACCTACATTCGGTTAGGAGAACATTATGTTTTACTTTACCCATATACTCACCTAATCTTATACTGTTACAAAGAAAAACTCCATAGTTCAGTCAAAGGTTCTGGACAGTTTGGTGTTGAAGTAAACACCACATTCTGCTTAAGTGTGGTCTGGCACAGCTGTAGCTCAATAGTCTAAATTGACAATCTGATTGGTGCAGTGGCTAAATGATTGGACTGCTGCAATAGGGGATGTGGGTTTAATAAAGGGACAAACAGTGTACTAATGTCAGTGTAAATCAAGAAGATATTTTTCCACATTCTGTGTGTTTGTCTTTATTTATTACCCAAATTACACTAACTTAATTGTAAACATAAGTTACTGGTTAAGATAAATTTAGTGATATTTATAAAATGCACCCATGGTACAAGAAAAATTGCTTGTAAGAAAAAAATTGTTATCCATTATCATAAGTCAACTGCATAACCTTCAGTCTAGCCTTGATCATCGACTGTTAGTCTGAGGTACTTTCAGTTTCACTAAGCATTTATTTAGATAGTAATTAACATCTAAAAATCGTCTTATCCTGACATTCACTTTATATTCTATGTATTATGTTCTAATAACCAATTATTTGTTTCAGGTACCAGCAGTGCATTAGGTTAAGGCTTTTTATGTAACAACTATGCAAACTATTGTGTTAACTTAAGAAACCGTCAAAGATGAACATCTCATTGTAATTCACACATAATAAACAACTTGTCTGTGTATGTTATTGTTTTATTTCAATTGTAAAACCTCAAACTTGATGCTTTTTTAACCTTGTAGCTTAACCCTTCATTAGGCTCTTTAATTATTGCCTGTGGAGCCCTAAATATTTTATAAATGAAATGTAGCCTAATTCCGTCTGTATTAATCAGCTATGTGCCAGTGGAAGTCCCATCTAAATCAGTCTAGGTATTTCGAACATTAGCTGGGACATAATATAGTTTTTATAGATTTATTGTATCAACCATTTTTTTAATTTAATTGGTAGGTTATCATAATAGGAGAGATGGATGGTATAATGTACATTAATTAATTAATGTTGAACAAAGGCCTCACCCTTAAAGTGGGGGGGGGGGGGGGTGACACCCACGGGTCGAAAGTGGGTGGTGAATTCTAGGCTGGATACCAATCGGCCAGTTTCTGGAATTATCAAACGATAAAAACGCAGTTGTGGGCAAGGAATATGAGCGCAATGACGCACCTGGAACATGAAACATCACGCCTGTATTCCCCTAAGTTGTATCTCATCCAAATTACGCAAGTTATTATAAAGTCCTAATGCAATAGGTAGTAAGCCTATTGCATAAAACAGGCACAAATCCAGACTCCTTGCTGTCACTTTGAATTAGGTACCTAATTATTAAATAATAACACTGCCCGACCCGAGATTCGAACTCAGGACCTCGGGCTCAGTGGTCGCTCTTAGCGACCACTGTAATAGACCAGCAAAGCAGGCCTATAGATTCATCATAATCATCAGCCGGAAGACTTTCACTGTTGAACAAAAGCCTCCCTTTTAGAACGCCACATCGAACGACAACTTCCCAATTGCGTAGGTAGGTAAATCATAATAATTGCCCTTTCGTCTAACTTAAATAATTAGTGTTAATCGTATTGTAACACTTGTGCGTCCAATATAAGTCCCTAGTTAGGTAACATGACACTATGTAACAAATTGTTCTTCAATTAAAGTAATTGAAAGGTTATCAATCTGAATTGCATTGATTTATTGTTAGAACGAAGAACAATATAAACACGCAAGGTCGGAGCTAAAACATCTGTGGCTTACTTGCCTAATTACTGTGGTACAGTCCGCACCAAAAGTAGCTGAAGGTTTTTAACTTGAGTACAATTTGTATAATTTTAACTTCACGGCTGTACGTAGAGTAGGCGAAGTGCGTAATTTAAGTGCATTGCATATATAAGACGATCCTATTACCTGGGCATAAATTCACACTATGAACAGCTAGGTATACGATTAAAAAATGGAAAACCCAATAATGATTTTTTCTTGACCCGAAATCGAACCTAGAACCACACTCCAGTACGGTAAAAAAGGCAGAGTACATCTGGTATGGAATCCTAAAATCTTAGGGTATTCTATAATATTTATACTCTTCGCTCCTTTCGGATAGAGCCGACCTGATTGGCGCAACGGCTAAGCTATTAGACTGCTGCGCTTAAGGTTGCGGGTTCGATTTCCGCACGTGACAAAAATTTGTGCGATCCGCAGATGTTTGTCCCGAGTTTGGGTGTTTGTGTATATGATATTTCATGTTTGTGAAACGCACCCACGACACAAGAGAAATTCCTAGTGTGGAGCGACGTTTTTTTTAAATATATATATTATACCTTTTCACCTGAAAAGGTGATAATTACATACAGCGTGTGACTACACTCTGTATTTAATTATCATCTTAACGTGTACTACTTATTATGTCGCTGACTGTACGTGCATTATTGAAGCCAAATAAAATTGTAGCTATGACGCTAATTGGTCATCACTTTAAGTGGGTTAATGTGATTGAGCATGTTATGCTTAGGTAGGTACTTAAATAACTTATAGTAATACTACTTAGCGATATTGGGGTCTTAAGCAAAATAAAATACTTAATAAGGATTTGTGTGTGTTTCATTTCAGCCACATGATCACCATATAATTCGATGGTAATTGATAGGCAGGACAACAAATGAAGTAAAATGTTAATAGTTGGAGTAAGTAGGTACTTCTTGGTACAATGTGATCGCTCTTTCATAAAATAACTATCGCCTGGTTTAATTATCAGAGCATTCATGTGTATATTTACGTAATTTTTTAGATATTATTTTTATAAAAGGAGTAAATAGTTACCTACCTTCTTAGCGATGGATAGTTAAGCCTAACCAATTTAAATGTATAAATACTTAGAGCCTGATCTGAAGTACTCTGTGCGCTTCGGAGTATTTGACCCGTAACATAACATAACGCCAGTATTCCCTGCAGGTGTAGGCAGAGGTGCACATGTAGAACAACAATATTACGCCAGTTGTTATACGTCCCAATTAAATAGAGGGCGAGTCCATTGCCATCTAACATCCATCCATACTTACAAACTTTCGCGTTTATAATATTAGTAGGGAATTAGTATATATTTAGGCCGTGTTTGCGATAATATTATCGTGAAATCTATAAGTACTTAAAAATACGAAATAGCCTAGGCATGTTATAATAATTGCTTAGTACATAATTATATACCAACCGGCTACCTTTGTCAGATAATATTATCAAAGATTACTTAGTTAATTATGCTTTTGTAGCAGTTGTCTTAACATTGTTGATGATGAACAATAAATTAAGGCTTCTTCCTGTTACGCCGAATAAGACAGCCCTCGAAGTATAAGGCATTAAAAATAAATGGGCAATTATACTAATTTAGAATAAATTCGAGGACTGCCTCGTTGGTCTAGTGGTTGCTGAACGCGACTGCTGAGCACGAGGGTTCGAATCCCGGGTCGGCCAGTGTTACTGGGTTTTTCCATTAGGTAATTTTCAGTAGCAGCACGGAGTCTGGATTTGTGCCCGGTTGAAGGCAATAGGCTCGCCCCCTATTACATTGGGACCTAAAACATAACTGGCAAAATGTGGGTGGATTATAATTACGTGCATCTCTGCCTACCCCTTCGGGGAATACAGGCGTGATGTTATGTTATGAATCCTTTCAAGTATTTTCTCTGTGGTCATGTAAATTTATAAAAGTCATTTATCATTCTAACATAAGTACTAGTGTAACCTATTCAATTGTGTTTATAGAATACTAGTGTTTGCCCGCAGCTTCGCCCGTGTTAGGTAGCCTGTCTTTTCTTGGGTCTTAAATTTTTACATGCCAAATTTTATCTAAATCTGTCCAGTGCTTTAGTTGTGAAGGCGTAACAGATAGTTATTTTTACATTTATAATATTAGTATGGGTGTTTAAATTAAATAGTTCAACGGTAGCAATGAAACCAAAAACTTATCCCCAAATTGTAATTTGTATTATAATTATATCAATAATTATTTACTAACAATAAAATGTATGTACATCATCACATTTTTTTATGAATTAACATAACAATTTATTAACCTACCAAGTAGTAAGTACAGATCGGCACATTACATCCATTTTGGAATTATTAATAATATCCTTTACAACAATCATGTCAGAATGAGATGTAAAATAAAAATACATACATTCTATTTACAAAAATATACAGAACAACTTTTATATATATTTTTGCATTGCACTAGGCAATGGTATTGGTGTTCAGCCTCGCATTGTCACATATTATTCTTGCCTGGTGACAGAAACAATAACTTGCAGTTTGAGCACTTAGGTAGGAAGGTAACTCTGGAAGAATTGCTGGAGTAGCTAGGTGTCATATTTTTCACTTTCACACTGACTGGCCCAGAACAAACAGTTTCCGATGCCGCTATAACAAATTAAAATCACGGCTGCAAGGAAGACTACACTGCAGACAGTACACGGCTTCCTTTCTAGGAAAAATCCTATTAAATATAACACCATGAACATAACATGTGTGTTCACTAAAGCCGGGTTCATGGGCTTCGGAATTAGGAGCACGGGTATTAGCCATTGCAAACAATACATCTCGCCGGAGATGCGTGTAGACGTTTAACACTATCGTGCGGCACTAACGAAGATAAGCGTTTGTATCTCAATCGACATGATTCGAAACACTATTATTAATCTAAAGAAGGAAGAATTTTGATATTGTAGCGTTTTGCGGATTTTTGCGTTTAATTTTTGACAGGTGAATAGTTGCCACTCTACAGAAAAATAGAAAATTGTACACCATAGATAATAAAAAACGGTCCGTTCCGTTTTCATTAAAATAAATACAATAAATACTAACCTGTAGACCCTGGAACATTTAATAAGATCCTCTTTTATCCTTCAATTTATTATGATGTAATTACTATAAAAATAGATAAACGAACTATTGGAAAATATAAAATAAATCTATGCCACGTAGTACAAACTCAGAAGTATAATCATCGAACAATCATAAAAAAACCATTTTAGTTGTAGCAACATTATTCATTCACCGTAAGGCATCATTCATATTATACTGTTATTCATTTATTCACAGTTGTTGGATAAATAGGTGGAGAGTTAAAAATGTAAATAGTGGTTTTAATAATAATTCTATCTGTAGTTATTACATAGTAATTGAAAAGCTTCAGCACATCGCTGCCTCTGTATCAGCCTATTGCAGCCTACTGCAGGACGTAGGCGTCCTCTAGGGTATGCCACACTACTTGTTTCACCGATACTTATAGGTACCTGGAATAGACCCATCCCCCTGGAAGTAGAAAATATTGATAGAAATTAATATTATCTACTTCCAGGCTTCCCAAATAGCTGATACCTTCATAATTATAAATCTTTTTAAGAGACGTTTAAATACAATACTTCTTTAAAGAGAGAAGAGGGCAAAGCCTGGATGGTGAGAGCCCAATACAGGATAGAGTAGCGTTTAAGGGAGATGGCTTTTGCCCAACAGTAGGTCGCGTATAATACGATATTTCCGCATTTGTCTTGAGATCTCTGGATTTTTAAGCTCCTAACAAGATTGCAAAATTTTGGAAATCTCATAGTTTTTCTATTTATAACTTTCGCCCATAACTTCGTCGGCGTGGAGAATTTCAACACTTCTTTTCAGGGATTAATATGAAGCCTATCCGTCGGTTCTTCCTTGAGGTTTAAGTTTACTCCATACCAAATTCCATCAAAATTAGTTTAGTGGTTTTGCCGTAAAAACCCAGACATACCAAGTATATAGTAGTAGCATGGTTTAGCTATTCTATCACCTTCACAAAGATTAGCGTGTGTAGGAAGGACTTTTCTATGGAAATCATCCTTTTTAATTCTTTCATCTGATAGCCCTACATATGTTGGACTATGGGCGAGTAATGGATCCCTGTCAATGTACCTACACAATAGAAGGACGAACCTCGAACCGATCGAAATGATTGATAGGCCGTGATCCGTGCACGGGTATTTGATAAGCTTTTGTTATATTTTTCATTATGGAGGCTCATGTGTCATGTTACGTACGGAGCTGATTTACATGAACCGTTACAAATAAGAGAACACTTGCAATGCAACATACACTACGCATTTTAAGGGTGGCGGTTGGTTTAGTTTGCATGCGGGCGGATGTTGAAACTCTACAACATTTTATGTTTTTCAGTAAAATAATTTGTCAATAATTTGAGTGTTTACTAGATTAAAATATATGTCTAGGTAAGTTTTTTCTTACACCCACAAATTATATTTCCTGTACCTACTCGTAACTATCGTGGATGCGTTTCACAGACATGAAATATCATAATAACATACACCTATAGACTGTGGTCAAACATCTGCTGATCAAACAATTTTTTTCTTTTTTTTGATTCTCGGGTCGGACTGTTAACGAGTTTTTCCATAAGTATCAGTAGTAGTACGCAGTTTGGATCTGTGTCTGGTTAATGGCAATAGGCTCGCCCCTTACGGGGGTATACTGGGACGTATAACATAACTGGCGAATCGTGAATGTACTTCACACCTCTGCCTACCCCTTTGGAGAATAACGGCGTAAATCCGTGATGTTATGATTTGAAGTTTGTACATAGAATATATAATATTATTATAATGCTCATGGTCTGATGCAACCTGGTAGAGATGAATCCTTTTCTAGTCCACACATTTGCTTTTATTTATCAAGCTCCGATCATAAATCAGTGTCTAGCCGTCCGCCCGCCCCCGAACGCCCCCACCCGCCCCCGCCATTAACTATACCAACATTTTTACTAAGTTAAGTTGTATATTAAGGCCAAGATCTATAGAGTGCACTCCGACTAATATTAGTCTTGATCTTTGACAGAAAAATTAAAAAGATAAAGTGTTGGTGGCCTAGTGGTTCACATACCAGATTTGTAGGTACAAGGTTTAAACCCAGGTAGTACCTATGGGACTTTTGTAATGTCTATTATAAATATTATATTTTCTTAGATATTCTAAGACATCACTGTCTAACGGTAAACGAAGACATTGTGAAGAAACCTGGAATTTATTATCTCGTGGTGATTAATGCGTAATCTTACTCTATACCAGAAGAGGCCTTTTCCCTGCAGTGAGACAGTTATAGACTGTTATTATGTTAATACGTAACTTATTTGTTTCTGATAAATAAAAGACGTACTCTCAGTTCAAGTGACTAATATGACTGACTGAAGCGACTGATATGACTGGCCGGGTCGGTAACCGCGATCCACACAGATGTTGAATAATAAAGAATATCATCTAAAACAGTTTCAACTTCTAAGTTTTCCGAAAACCGATTTTGTGGATACACATATGCCGCCGAGTCCAGTCCCCTTATTATATGGTAAGTGTATGTCTACGTAATTGGTAAAAGAGCGACTAACCTTTGTAACCTACCAATGTTTTACACAATAAAATGTTGATTTGATATTGAGATACAGTTAGTGCGAGTGCTCTTAATTCTTTATGGTATGCAGTAACACACTTTATAAAAAAACATAAACATAACATCACGCTTGTATTTCCCGAAGGGGTAGGCAGAGGTGCACATATAGTACACCCACATTTCGCCAGTTATGTTTTAGGTCCCAATGTAATAGGGGGTGAGCCTATTGCAATTAACCGGGCACAATCCAGACTCCGTGCTGCTACTGAGAATTACCTAATGGAAAAACTCAATAACACTTTGCCCGACCTGGGATTCGAACCCAGGACCTTGTGCTCAGCAGTCGCGTTTAGCGACCACTAGACCAACGAGGCAGTCTTTCACTTTACAAAAATCTATTTAAATTTTTTGTACATAAGGGAGCTTGACTTAGGTTTGAGTTGTCTTACAGTTAACCTTTGAGTGCTCTTTATAGACCTCAGCCTAAGGCCGGAGCTTAACGTCATATTTTTAATGGATTCGTTAGTTAAAAGCTTTATCTACTTTTAAAGTTGTATCTAAGGTAATTAGGCCCCTAAAGGGTTTACTAGGTAGTCATGTTTTTGACATTGTCTTTTATTAACAGTATAATCTGTTGACTGTTGATTGAGTGGCTGCTGGCTGCCCAGCGTGACGTCCTTGGTTAAATTGCGCTCAGGCAAAATTTATTTTAAGTAATAATAAGTATATGTAGTTCTCGATCTCAGCTGCATGTTATGTGAGCACAGGATAACCATGTTATTATCTATTTACCGTTAAACCACTTTTAGCTGTTATGACATCTTTTGACCCGTGACCCCGAGGTACATTTCTTGTCAAATTGCCAAATCAATGCATCCGTAGCTACATTGAGCTCTGTTTGTTCGAAGGCGTTCGGATTCCAAACCGTTCTCATTGAAAAATCTCCCTCGGTGTAAGGTCCATGAAGGGGCATTATTTTAGCGCATGCGTGTGCACGCTCGCTCCTCTCACTCCCCGCATTTCGGGCGAGTTTCCCGCCGAGAAGAGTGGGCACGCGGCCGCCATAATTAATAAGTAGAAAAAATGATAATCTATACTGTTTTGTGTATTTTTAAATAAAGTTCAGTGCCGTGCAAGCAGCCAACAATTTGTAATAAATAAAAAAAATGTTTACGTATAAATTAATTGCCATGCCACTGAAGCCAGACATAAAAGCATTCATAACGTTCACTTGTAATTTATTGGCACTCATTTTGTGCCACGACACGGAATCCGAATCGTTTTAAAAGTAAATAATGACAATAAAACGACAATAATTAAACTGTAATTAGAAATATAATAAAACAATTGAAAGATGGCGAACACCGCACACTTGATGAGGCGTCAAAGCTCTCGGGATTTGTACGCACAGCGGTCAATAGACAGGATGGAGATGAAGGAGCTGCGTGGTCGGCTCGTGACGCTGGAGAACGGGCAGCCGTCGCACCGCACACACGTCATGTACGGCGCCACCAACGAGGCCTTCGAGGACACCAGCCCACAGCGCCGCTCCTCGGAGACGCCCACCAGCAAGGCCAGCTCCGCGGAGGAGCGCGGCGTAGCCAAACCCGAGGGCGGCGTCGAGCGCGAGTCCTGGGATAGCAAGCTCACCTTCCTCCTGGCTACAGTCGGGTACGCCGTCGGTCTCGGCAACGTCTGGCGATTTCCCTACCTAGCACAGAAGAACGGCGGCGGCGCGTTTCTGATACCGTACTTCGTGATGTTGGCGATTGAGGGTATCCCTATATTTTACTTGGAGCTGGCGATCGGGCAGCGCCTTCGGAAGGGTGCTATAGGCGTGTGGCACCAGGTGTCACCCTATCTGGGTGGTATCGGGATCAGTTCCGCGGTGGTGTCATTCAACGTGGCCCTGTACTACAACTCTATCATCGCGTGGTGTTTGTTTTACTTCGCCCAGAGCTTCCAGGCCGAACTGCCATGGTCCGAGTGCCCGAAGAAGTATTTTGCAAACGGATCTTATACAACGGAGCCGGAATGTGCCGTAAGTAACTAGTTTAAAATGTTTAATTTTACTTGAAAAGCTATTATCGAAATCACTTATTTATTTATTTATTTAGTTATCCATCGGCTTTTCGAAAAAACCTGTTTTTCTATGACCGTAGGCGAAAGCTCTCAAAGGATTATGCAACATCAAAATCCTTTCGCTGATTTACCAAACGCCCATCAAAGTATAAAACTTTCGAAACAACACTGGTGCCAAAGAGATGCTTTCAAAATCATGCACTATTCTAAATGACAAGATATCGAGTATGGACACGGTACAGCGTTTGAAATAAAATCTACGATAAAGTTACATCTTCAAAAATGCTCACTTCAATCGTCATGCAAAGCTTTCTAACCGACTTTCAAAGAGGTAGTAGTGTATTATTGGGGCTTCTGCATCACTCGCTTCGCTACGCTCGTCTCGCGATGCAGAGCGCCCCAATAACACACTCCTACGACGTAATTTCGATCGAGTCACGATACAGAGCGCTCCAATACTAGTTACGATGCTATTTGCAACACAGATTGAAATGTTTGATGATTAATCATTGCAGATGTTTTCTAACAACAAAATTGCATCTACATTGTTGAAAGTGAACTATTGTTTATTAATAAGTCAAAGTATTATACATCTTTAGATGCTACTCAGATTTTTTTTTTGTCTATTGATGGCAATTGCGCCTGTCAAGCATAAGGTTCTGAGGTTCGATTCCCGAACGACCAATTAATGTAATGGATTTCATAAAAATTTGATTTACGCGATTTTTTTATTCTTTTTTTTTTTCAATCATTAGTGTAAAATCAATCGTGTTTCTGAAATCATATGCATATTTTTATTTTATAAAAAAAATTCACTGCCTATTCCAATCTGTGATTATCATTGAAGCACCTATAGCATAATACTTGATACATATTCTAGTTCCTGTTTACTTGTTCACTTTTCCTGTTAATTTTTAATTTTATGCGAAAGAATTAAAAAAATATATATTCGCAAAACAAAAAAATCCGGACCGGAACAAATACTTATTTGTTCCGTGCGGGAATCGAACCCGCGACACTTGACGTAGGCGTATATGATGTGTATTAAATCTACTATTTACATTGTGATGTGACATCTCTTAACCAATGCGCCAAACGTGTCGTCAAGGATAAGACAAAATACTAGACTACTTTCCTCACAATTTATATGAATGTACGTGTTGTATGAAATCACCCAAATATTGTGTTAATATAATATTTTTTGCCGAAATATATCTGAATGGGCACATGGTCCCTACTTATTTATGTAAAGATAGATAAATATAAATGCGATATTTTTTTGTAGTGGTTTGCAATTATCAATATCTCAATGGGTACATAGCTACATAATATTTATGTTACAATTTATTAATATAAATGCAATATTTATGTTTGGGGACGGTGCTAGTTATATTCCTGAGCGATTTTTTTCATAATATGTGAAAATTGTTATTAAACAGAATTTTTAATAAATAAAAAATAATGATGAGGCTTAAGTTATTTTGGATAGTGTATACAAAATAGCTTACTACCATTTTAATGAGACACTCTTCATAGATCCCATCATAGCACAGACAAGGTACATGCAACTTCCTTTTTAGAATTTCGTCTCGGATATCGACACCATCGCGTCGCCAATACCATAATCGTACAATCAGCCAGGCAGCGGACATAGTGACTAATAAAAAAGGAACAAAAATAAGCCTTATTCAAAGAGTACTTTAAATATAAGTTACAACGATAATATTTGACGAAGTACATATTAATGCTAGCAAAAATTAATATAGCCGCTGTCTTAAATAATGGGTGGTATAAATAGGTACGCTCTCAATTTTCTTGCTCTTTAATTATACATTAATTTGTGCATAACTATTGTGGTGTCAGTGCTGGTGATTGTGACAAGTTCCAGATTTTATCTTCTGATTTCATCTTAACAAGTATGTATGTATCACGTTATAGTTTCTTTATTTAACTTATTTTCTCCCAATGGTTTAGTAGACGTAAGTGTAACAGCCGAATGTAATGTTCGGGATTCGATTCCTGGATCTAAAAATATGTTATTAGTTAATTTTATTTCTTAAATGGTTCTGTGAGTAATCCAGTGCAAATTTTGTGTTAAATTTCTAATTGTAATTAATATGAAATTTTTTTAATCCTGGTAATAGACGATGGATTTGGACTCCCGGTTGACCGTCTAAAGCCTTAACCGATAGGATATTGCTGTTTAATTTTATTTATGTAGCAAACCTGTGGTTTAACGATTGTAATCTCGATTGCTGTCTTATAACTTTTTGTTATTTTATTTTAGGTCGTCAATTGCAAACCCATTTGATTCGGAAGTGGAGTTGGCTGAGCCTTCTACATCTAAAGGTAAAAGGGCTAAAGCAGCAACAAAGTCGCGACCCGCCAAATCAAAAAAAACTACTCAGCGTACGAAGCATTTAATAGGAAGCGATTCAGATTCCGACAGGGAGATTCCGAAGACAAGCAAAAATCTTAAGCGCTTCCGTGTGTTCGATTCCTCAGTAAGTGAATACTTTTATTTATCTTTCAATCTTAGTGCCTACAGCGAGTTATTTTACCGATTCGATCGCGCGTACTCGCTTCAAATTTGTATAGAATGGAAACAGTGTCATCAGGTGGTCCTATTTCTGTTTCATGCGTTAAGCACGCTTTGAAAAACTCTCCCTAGACAATCGTAAACATTTAAATTGTATTTACACATCAATGCTCTTATTTCACTCTGGTATTTTTTACAATTCATTAACAAGTGTTGGACATCATCAAGTGTTCCACATACTTCACAATTTGGAGAATTTATTTTCTTCGGGTATTGAACTTAGAATCTCATATAGAATCTAATGCTGTTTTTAATATCGTTTTCAGGATGATGAAGGAGAGCCTGAACCGGTAAGGCCCGCTGCACTGAAGTCGTCTCTGAGCCGAAGAACCGCATCAGGAAACTCCTTCCAGCAAGACTTGGCGCGGGATGGTGACTATTACATCGAGCTGAGGGTTTATAACCGTAAGGATGCGGAAAAGTTAGGCACCAACCGGTGGAAACAAGCTCTCCTAAATTATAAGGCGTCTGTATATGCAGATTCACCGACATGGAAGGCTGTTGGAGGTCTAGTTGCCTCAGCCAAAGCTGAATTTAAAAACATACAGCCTGTATTGTTTCCACATAATACTATTTGATGAAGGCAAATAATATTATTCGGATACGATTATGTATTTATGGTATGCCTATGAAATTACGCACGCCGTACGCGCTTATTAGAAACCTTCAATATTTAGAATGGTAAAACATATATTATATCTTTAATCCATTGTTGTTTACATTATATTCTTTTTTATTTCCATAACGCTAAAATGTGTTTTTTACAGGAAGCTCAAATATGTATGTAAAATATTAAAAATTACTTATTACCAGAACTTTCGAAACTCGAAATTCTAAACACCGAAACTCGAAATTCAAAAACTCGAAACTCGAAATTAAAAAACTCGAAACTCGTAATTCAAAACTTCGAAACTCGAAATTCAAAACTTCGAAACTCGAAATTCAAAACACCGAAACTCGAAATTATAAACTTTGAAACTCAAAACTTTGAAATTCAAAACTTCGAAACTCGGAACTTCGAAACTCGAAATAAAAGTTAATTTTTAATCGTTAATATCAAAACATGTTTTTCTGTAAAATCTGTAATGTTTCAGTACCGAAATATTCTGCCCACAAAAAAACAAATGTGCACAAATCGAATTGCTTATTACAAACACATTTTGATAATGTTAGTATAATTGCAACTGCTTTTCGAAACAGAATAATCAGTTATAGAGTGAATCCTAGAACAGATAATATTACGCCTAAATTATTTTTATTGCAAATTTCAGAAAATGTTTGTTACTTAATCAAAGACATGTTGAAAAAACATACATCGTTAAAAGTCAATTTTGAACTATTTGTTTGGTATATACTACCCAAAAATTATGAGAAGTCTTTAAAATCATTCAACACCAAATATAATATAATATTTCAAAATACGAATATTTCACCCATATACAAAACATTTTGCGATAAACTTATTTGTAAATGTTTCGAATTTGAACAATCCGAGTCAGGCTGGACAATTGAGTCGATTAGCCATTTAGAAATTAATATTGTAAAATACAATCCTTTGCGAGCCGGCTCTTATTTACCATTACCTAAACGTATTATAAATACAAAATCATGTCTCAATATAAAAAATGAAGATCATCATTGTTTTCTTTGGTGTGTTGTAGCTGATATGTTTCCTACTCAGAGCAATCCAAATAGAGTTTATTCATATCCGCATTATTCTGACTTATTAAATATTTCTGGCATGAGTTTTCCTCCTAGTTTTAATGATATTAAGCAGTTTGAATTAAATAATCCTAATATCAGTATTAACATTTATGGTTTAGATAACAATGATACAGTTACAGGCCCCTTGTATAAAACATCAGTACGTCGTTTATACCACGTAAATCTGCTTTACATTACCAAAAATGAAAAGACCCATTTCTGTTTAATTAAAAGCTTTGAAAAACTTGTACACAGCCAATTGACTAAACATAAAACTAAAATATATTTATGTGATGAGTGTTTTATTTATTTTGATACTCAAGACAAATTGCACAGCCATGAATGTGCAGGCATACAAACTATTTTACCTGAGGAGGGTAGTGAAATACGTTTTTTGAATTATGAAAGAACTCAGACTGTTCCGATAGTAATATACGGAGACTTTGAGAGTCTATTGCGCGAATATTCTGATAAAAATAAATCTACTCATGTTGAAAATATACAAGTCCATGAGGCTACGTGTTTTGCTTACATTATTTGTTGTAACGCAAACCCTGATTTAAACGATTATGTAAGTTATCGCGGACCTGACTGTTCTAAAAAATTTATTAAATGTTTGACTAATGATGTGAAACGTTTATATGAATTCTTATTAGATAATAAAGCTATGTATCCACTTACTGAAGAAGAAGAAATAAGTTTTATTAATAGTACTGAGTGCCATATTTGTAGAAATAAGTTTTTATGTAATGATATTATTGTAAAGGACCATGATCACTTTACTGGAAAATACCGAGGACCTGCCCATAACATATGTAACTTAAGCGCAAAAAAATGTATTTTTATACCAATAGTGTTTCATAACTTATCCGGTTATGATTGTCATTTATTTATAAATGAGCTGTCAAACATAAATGGTCGAATCCATATTATACCAAGAACTAAAGAAAAATATATTTCACTAACAAAATTCATGCCAATCGATGCCGCAAATTTTGTCCAATTAAAATTTATAGACTCTTATAATTTTTTAAACTCAAGTTTGGATAAATTAGTCGAGACAATGAACCCTGAAGATTTCAAAAATTTAAAGTCTTCCTTTCCTGATAAAAAAAAATTTGATATTGCCCGTAGAAAAGGAATATACTGCTATGATTACATAGACTCTTGGGAACGATATCATGAAACTGAATTACCAGAATCATTTAAATTCTTTAACAAACTCACATCTGAATCTATATCTGATAAAGACTATGAGCATGCTTTAAATGTTTGGAACACTTTTGATATAAAAAGTTTGGGTGAATATACAGATTTGTACCTCAAGTGTGATGTTTTGCTTCTTTGTGATGTATTTGAAAAATTTAGAAAAATGAGTTTAAGTCATTATGGTTTGGATCCTTGCTATTATGTTTCATCGCCATCTCTAAGTTGGGATGCTATGTTATTGTTTACTAAGATCAAGTTAGATCTAATCTCTGACGTAGAAATATATCAAATGATAGAGAAAGGTATAAGAGGAGGACTTGCTCAGTGTTCTCACAGATATGCTAAGGCAAATAATAAATATCTTCCAGACTATAATAGTAAAGAACCTGATAGTTTTCTTATTTATCTTGATTGTGTAAATTTATATGGGTATGCAATGATGCAAAAGTTGCCTGTAGGAGGCTTTAGATTTCTCTCTGAAACCGAAATGTTAAATTTTAACGTTATGAGCTACACGCCTGATTCTGACATAGGATTTATATTAGAAGTAGATCTTCATTACCCTGACTACTTACATGATAATCATTCCGATTTACCATTTGCACCTGAAAAATTTGTACCATTTGGTAGCCGAAATCCTAAACTTATTGCTAATCTTTTCGATAAACATAGATATATTATCCATTACATTCATTTGAAGGAATGCTTGAAGAACGGTTTGCAATTGTTGAAAATTTATAGAATACTAGCATACCAACAAAGTAATTTCTTAGAACCATATATTTCTTTAAATACTACACTGAGGCAAAACGCAACATCTGATTTTGAAAAAGATTTTTTTAAGAAGCAGAATAATTCTATATTTGGTAAAACTATCGAGAATAAAAGAAAACAAGTTGATGTTAAATTAGCGAATATTTGGAGAGACAATTCTAATCGAACTAAAAAGTTTTATGGAGCCGAAAAATACGTTAGCGCTCCTAATTTCAAGAATATTTTAGTCATTTCAGAATCTCTAGTATCAATTCAGATGCAACAAACAAAAATAGTATTGGACCGGCCTATTTACATCGGCTTTAGTATTTTAGAAATTGCAAAAAGTCACTTATATAGATTTCACTATTCAATAATGAAAAGAATTTACAATGAAAATAAATCGAAACTTTGTTATACAGACACAGACAGTCTTTTGTATTTAATACATACAAAAGATTTTTACAAAGATATGAAAGTGAATTTAAAATATTTTGATACTAGTAATTTTGAAAATGATAATATTTTTAACATGCTAAAAGTTAATGCTAAGATACCTGGCTACTTTAAGGATGAAATGGGTGGAGAAATAATTTCTGAATTCGTAGGTTTAGGGGCAAAGTTATACTGTATAGATACAAAATCTTCATCAATAAAGAAAGCTAAAGGTGTTAAAAAATCTGTTACTAAAAAATTGGATATAGAAAAATATAAAAAAGTTTTACTTGAAAATGAAATACTTCGAGATAATATGTGTATCATTCGATCTAAACGTCATAGAATTTTTACTCAGAAGATTAATAAAGTAGTTTTGTCAAATAACGATGATAAACGACAAATAATGTATGATAAGATAGCAACTTTCCCATGGGGTCATTATAAAACAATATTTTGAATGAAAACAAAGTATTGATTTTTCGTATATTATATTATTTATTGCATATACATATATGAGCAACTTGTAATAATACTTAGTACATACCTAACTT
Organism: Abrostola triplasia; assembly: GCA_946251915.1. Taxonomy (NCBI): domain Eukaryota; kingdom Metazoa; phylum Arthropoda; class Insecta; order Lepidoptera; family Noctuidae; genus Abrostola; species Abrostola triplasia. The sequence continues at coordinate 11,111,115 of OX276433.1, forward strand.
TAATTGTTAATTGTTTGTAGTTTACTAATAAATATGTTTTTTTTAAATTTAATATGTGAAATAAATAATTGTGTAATCTTACAGCAGTTGTTTGATTTATTTATATTACCTTATTATACATATATAACATGAAAACTATAAATTTAAATATATATTTACCTTTTACAATAATACATTCAAATAATAATTAAAGAAACTTTTTACAATAATAAAACATTACACATTAGATTTGCTTAACTTTTGTACTATTTTACTAACTAAATGATCAGTTTTGTCCATGATATCATCATAATCACTTGTCACTATATACTGCACATTCACACTCGCATTATCAGTTTCTGTGTCTATTTCTTCCATGTTACGATCATCGAAATCATAGACCATAATTTTTATTAGGTGACGAATACGCCCTTGCTCCTTACGCATGATAAAAGATGAGTTTTTAAAAGATTTACTTTTTTTCTTCTTCAATCTTCGTTCCTCTGTTTTTTGCAGCCGACTCTCCTCATGTGCTTTGGCTGCTACTTCCTTTTCCCAGCTGTCCCTATCTTGAGCATAGTAAAAAGGATTTGTAACGAGGTCTGAGTCTTCTATCGCATTCTGAAAGAATATCAAGAATATTATAATTAAACAGCATAAACTATGGATAAGGTTTGATTTAAGATAATCTTAATAGTTACATACCCCTATTTTTCGGGGGTCGACGATATCTAATACGGGGCTGTAAGATGGCGAGTATGACATAATTCTGTAAAAAAATACATAACATTATTATTATTATTAGTTTATAATTAATTAAATAATTAAAAAAAAAACACTTACCTTGAAAATATAAAATTGTAAACAAAATGACTTGCTTAACCAAAGAACACCTGCGAAGTGATCGCTTATTTCATAATACATACAAAATTATTTGATGTGCAATATGACACAAGTCATTACCTATACTAGCTCATATTTATACTACATGCCTATATTGTAAGACGAGAATAGACCGTTCCTGTAGTGACAAGTCTAAAGATAGTTCAAAATAAAGTATTTATGTCTATGTTAGATAATAATTAAATTAATTGACAAGATGAAGTTGATCAAACAACCCATATCACTGAACGTTAAAAATATAAATCTTGGCGAGTCTCCTCAAGAGATTAGACATAGCACTTTATTGCCTAATACGATTCGTAGTTTAATATGTGGTCCCTCAAACTGTGGTAAAACAAATGTAATGATTAGTTTACTTCTACATGAAAATGGGCTTAAATTTAAAAATCTTTACCTGTACTCAAAAACTAGTTTTCAGCCAAAATATCGTTTTTTGCGAGAAGTCATAAGGAGAGTACCTCAGATAAAATTCAATGAATTCAATGAAGATAAAGATGTTATATCTCCGAGTGAAGCTTTAAACAATTCCGTATTTATTTTCGATGATGTTGCTTGTGAAAATCAAATAAACATTCGCAATTATTTCTCTATGGGTAGACATAAGCTAATTGATTGCTTTTACTTATCTCAAACCTACTCAAAAATCCCGAAACAGTTGTTACGCGATAATGCTAACTTTCTCATAATATTTAAACAAGATGATGTGAACTTAAAGCACATCTATGAAGAACATGTTAACTCCGATCTACCATGGAATCAGTTCAAAGACATTTGTAAAACTGTTTGGAGCAACCCTTATAACTTTCTTCTTATTAACAAAGACTCATCATTAAATAATGGAAGGTACAGACAGAATTTTGATATTTTTTTAAAATTTGAATAAAAGCAGATGTGCATATAAATGAAATCTATACTCAAACATTGCTAGTGTTATTCCTCTCTTAGTTAAACACAGTTGTGGTTAAATAAGATGGAAAAAAATATTAAAATAGAATTAATGAAGTCTGTTGACTCCATAAAAAATAAAATAAAACAAATGAAAACTCAGGAACATACAATGAACTTATCACTTGATAAAATGCTAAAACCTGTTACGGAACCACTTAAGACCCTTGTTAATTCAAAAAATGATGAAAGTATATCATGTGCGATTTCTGAAAAAATCGAAGCGGAAAAGAATTTTATAAGCACTCCTACTAACTGCGATAAATTTTACGATGCTGATTCAGATTCTATGGAATTCCCTAAAAATAAAGTAGAAGATTTAGAAATTTCATTAGAATGTGATGATATTTATGATATACACGATAGCTTAAATATACCTTTTGGAATAAGAAACGATAATAAAACTTTAATGATGGGTAATTCAGTAGTAACATTTTCTAAAATTGATAGTTTGAATAACGATATCATGTATTTGATTAAAATCGGGGACAAAAGTTACAACTTAACTGCAGGGCTCAAAGAACTTTTACTTCGAAGGAAACCAGATTTAAAATTAATATCAAGCAAAGATAGACTTGTCTATAAGGACATTTTACACCATACAAATGCTCATAAAAGAGATTTCAACCCTGAAGGTCAAATAAGAGGTGATAAAGGCATAAAATATCGCGAAATAATCAAACCTTTATTCTCCAAGGATTCAAACGAGAAACGTCAAATAAAACTTGGAGGTAGCATTCCAAAACTTAAGACATATAAAACTAACACTGACTTGGTGTATTGGGACGATCCCAATGAATTGGTTGAGAGATTAAAATTATTAGTAGCATCAAGAGATGCTGGCAACACAAATCATGAAAATGAAATTTTATCAATTATTGAAGAATTAAAAGAAGCTGACATAATTAAGGAATAAATACTAATAATAATAAGCTTTTGATTCAGTGTCATAGAATCATTCGAACATGGAGATATCTGGTTACTTAGAAGATACAGGAAATTCCCAAACATGAGCAAAACCGATGTGGTAAATGAAATTCATAAAAGCGCAAGGGTGAACTTTCCCCCGAAGAAATGTTATTATGAAAGATATAGATGACCTATGGCAGGCAGACTTAATTGACATGCAATCGATTTCTAAAGAAAATAAAAACTTTAGGTTTATTCTTGCCGTTATTGACACATTTTCAAAATACGCTTGGGCGTTTCCTTTGAAAAGTAAGAACAAAGATGCGGTATATAATACTTTTAAGATTTTACTGGATAAGCAGAGTGTTCCTAAGAACTTACAAACTGACAATGGAACAGAATTTTATAATAATAAATTTCAAAATCTTATGAAGTCTTATAATATTAATCATTATTCAACATTTTCATCAAAAAAAGCTTCAATAGTTGAGAGATTTATCAGAACATTGAAATCTAAATTGTACAAAGAATTCAGTCTGAAAGGTAATTATAATTGGCTCAGTAAGACCCTCAGTAGTGTTATTTACAAATACAATCATGCCTACCATCGCACAATTGGTGAAATTCCAGCAAGTGTGGATAACATAAATAAAAAACGTATATTACAAAGATATGAAAGGTTGGTAAAAAAAGTTAGCGTGAAAAGCAAGCTTAAAGTGGGTGATTATGTGCGCATCAGCAAGTATAAAGGAACATTTGAAAAAGGATACACTCCAAACTGGTCAACAGAAATATTTAAAATTCGAAACAAACAGAATACAACTCCTATCACTTACTTAATTGAAGATACGATCAGAGGTCAGCCTATTTTAGGAGCCTTTTATGAACAAGAAGTTCAAAAAACAAAACATCCTAATGTGTATCTAGTTGAGAAAGTTCTTAAAAGGAAAGGGAATAGGGTTTTAGTAAAATGGCTAGGCCTGTCTTCTGCTGAAAATAGTTGGATTGATAAGTCGAATGTGTTGTAAGAATGTATAAGCTCAACAGGCTTGTGAAGCTCATTAATTTATGATAATATATTTATTGAGTGTTTAATCCTTGATTGATCAGTCTTATTATGTGTATTGGAGAGAGTAGTCTTCTTAATTGGCTTATAAATCATTTACCATTTGAGTTACATTTGCCAGGATATAATTATTGTGGCCCTGGTACAAAATTAATTAAGAGACTTGCACGCGGAGATAAAGGTGTAAATAAATTAGACGAATATTGTAAAAAACACGACATTGCATATCACAAGTCGTCAAACTTAACGGATCGACACAACGCTGATTTAGTTTTAATGAAAATGGCAAAAAAACGATTAGTTGCTCCTGATGCGAGTGCAGGAGAAAAAATCGCCGCCCATCTAGTAAGCAATGCTATGTTAGCAAAAATTAAAACCGGCGCTGGCATGAAAACTCGGAGTCAAAAGCCTTCAAGAAAAATTACATCTGGAAAAGGACTTAAAAAGAAATTAAAAAATGTTATATCAGTGGTGAAAAAACGTATGAAAAAATTAAAACCAAAATGCAAAAAAATGGCGATAGAATATGCTATGGCTGCTGTCAGAGAATTAGCTGATGATTCATCTATTAAACTTCCTCGGATAATTCCAATACCAAAAACTGGTGGGGTATTACCTTTGATTCCTATTTTTGCGGGATTGTCAGCCGTCGGTGCCTTAGCAGGTGGCGCAGCTGGTATTGCTAAAACTATAAATGAATTTAAGATGGCCAAAAGGCTGTATGAAGAATCGAAGAGACACAATGAAAAAATGGAGACACTTTGCATCGGAAAAGGACTACATCTTAAGCCACATAAAAATGGACTTGGTATTTTTGTAACAAAAGAAAAAAACTAGAATATCGGCTACCCAAACGAGCATTAACTAACCTTGATATTTTAAGACATGGAAATGATATTCCATATTTTAGAGGTGTCTTTATGAGAGATGAGCTCCCTAAATGTCCGTTAAAAAAAGAATGTGGAGTTATTAATTTAGATAGTTCTAAAAATCCAGGTTCTCATTGGGTAGCCTATGCAAAATACAATTATTATATTGAATATTTTGACAGTTACGGAAACCTTAAGCCCCCAAAAGAATTTATAAAATACTTAGGCTCAAAAGTCCACTATAATTATGATAATTTACAAGGTGATCATCCTTTTAACTGTGGCCATCTTTGTTTAAAGTTTTTAAGAAAGTTTTGGTGTAAGCAGGGAATAAAATAAATAGATTTATCCAAAAGTGATCAGTATACAAGTATGTCTATAACAGTGACTATCTCTGGTAAAAAATCAGAATTAGAATCATATTTTCAACCTCCTCTGACTTTATCTGGGAAATATGAGTGTGGTTTGCTTAACCTTTCCTTTTCACTATTGAATTCAATACCAAAAGGGCATTTTAATAATAATAATAACACTTCACCTGTAATTAGAATTGAGTGTGATTTAATATACGGATCCTACACTAACGGATTACCAACTCATATTATTCATGAATTTATATCTAATACTGCTGCAGACCATCAGTACATAGAAACACCTGCAAACGTTATTTACTTTCCAGTGAACAAAAATATCATTTCATCTATATCTATTAAAGTTGTTGATCAGTTTGGTTACTGCATTGACCGTATAGAACATATCCAACTGCGTCTTCACTTAAGAAAAACAAAATGATATTATATAATATATACCCTCCGATCAAAATAAAACGCCTTATTTCTTCTACAACCACACAGGTGCGCAGACGCAAGAAAAAAGTGAAGAATTTAACTAAAACAAATTTAGATTTTCTTAAAGCTCTAGGCTTTAAAGTATGAATATACTAAAGATTAATGACTTGCCCCACTTCGATACTTCGATCGAAAGTTATGAAGTCCATTCATACAACCCCTACAATAACTGCTTTAGAGAAAGCGATGAAATCAGAATTCCCATCCACCAGCAAGACATATATGTGTTACCATCAGCCAGTTCAATTTACATCGAAGGTCGAGCAAAGCTCTTCGGAAAAGATGGAAAACCGCTTGAAAAACCTTTTTCGTTTAGCAATAACTCTGCTATGTTCTTGTTTCAAGACATCAGGTACGAAATAAACGGTATTGAAATAGATCGCATAAAAAACTCAGGAATAACTTCGACAATAAAATCGTACGTTTCATTAAATGAAGCTGAAAATAAAGTGGCTGCCCTATGGGGCTGGAATTTAACTGGATTTAAAAGTGATGGACATTTTAGTGCTTTAATACCATTAAATAAAGTTTTAGGATTTGCTGAGGATTATAATAAAATTATAATAAATTGTAAACATGAGCTTATATTGAATAGAAGTAACTCTAATTTAAATAGCGTTATACTTACTGATGACATTGCCCATTTCCAAATAGAAATAGAAAGAATACAATGGAGGGTACCGCACATAAAAGTCTCAGATCGGGAACGATTGACTCTGTTAAAACATTTGGAAAAAGATAAGCCTATTCAAATAGCATTTAGAAATTGGGATTTGTATGAATATCCTTTTCTACCTAAAACTACAAAGCACTCATGGTCTGTTAAAACTGCATCACAATTGGAAAAACCTAGATATGTAATTCTTTGCCTACAAACTAATAGAAAAAGCAATAAACTAAAAGACAGTTCACTATTTGATCATTGTGAAGTGACAAACGTCACCCTCTTCTTAAATTCACAATATTATCCATATGAACCTTTAAGTTTAAAATTTTCTGAGAACAAATTCAGTATATTATATGAAATGTATGCTAAATTTCATCAATCCTATTACAACTGTCCAGCAGAACCGCTGCTTAATCTAAAGGACTTTAAAGAGAAGGCTCCCCTATTCATCTTAGATTGTTCAAGGCAAAACGATAGTTTAAAAACAGGTCCAGTAGACGTTCGGTTAGAAATTGAATGTTCAGCACCAATACCAGATAATACTGCAGCGTATTGTTTGATTATAAACGATCGACTTGTGGAATACAAACCTCTGAGCAATATAGTACGTCGATTATCATGAATACCATTGTAGACGTTCAGGGCTTTAAAACGGAAGCAAATGAATTTGTGCTAAAAGAAATTGCTTTATTGTGTAGTGATAAATTACAAGTGTTTTTAATTAAGCCGCCATTTCCATATCACGATTTGACGAAACAAGAAAGGCAACAAGTTAATTGGATTGAACGTAATAGAAAGATACACTGGAGTGAAGGATTTGTGCCTTACTCAAATCATCAGGATTTGATTGTAGATATTCTAAGAGACAAATGTGTTTACATCAAAGGATCAGAAAAAGTGTTATGGTTAAAAAATATTTTGAATAATAATAATGTAAGTAATTTAGAAGATAAATGTTGTCCTAGTTTAATAAGCTTGTACAAAAAATATGAACATTCTCATGATTTGTACAGTTGTATTTTTCGTGATTCAATATATGCTATTAAAAATGTTATATGTCTCAAGAAATGGTGTATCGAGAATAAAATTTTGAAATAAGTTTTTCTTGTTTAATTTTTTCTAAGATTATCTGCCTAATCCCCTCCCCCCCCCCCCCCCCCCCCCAAAACCCGCTTAAAAGTAATCGTTATAAGTTGCTAGCGATAACTATACGACCTCATTATGCTTTTATAATTATCTGCAGCAAGAACTAGGAAGTGAGTAAACAGAACATGTTTCAAAATAAATACAATCCACGCTATGATATGTATAACACATATAAAATGCGGGAGTTTTCATTCAATCACTATTGGGCAACGGTTGATTCGAGAAGATTGGTGATGGAAATGGCTGACGCTGGATTTTTTTATTGTGGAAATAGTGTAAATGATAAAGCAGCTTGTTTCTCATGTGGAGGTATTATAGAAGATTGGGAGATTTACGATGATCCTTGGATGCAACATGCTATTCATTTTCCTCAATGTTTTTATTTAAACGCTGTGAAGGGTAAAGTTTATATTAATAAATGTCTGAAACAGTTACTCCCAAAATGAGCTAACTTCTGCCTACATGAATATTACTGACACGATCTGCATACAGACTGATCATGAAAAATGTAATGAATGCAAATTTATCAAAACCTACAGTAGAAGTAGTATCGATGGGTGCAAAGAACAAAAAGTCAATTGCATTTTTACGACATTCATGACATCGCATAGTAGTGTATTATTGGGGCGCTCTGCATCGCGAGACGAGCGTAGCGAAGCGAGTGATGCAGAAGCCCCAATAATACACTACTGAGGTTTTTCCGATCAGTATTACGATGTGCAATAACTGCGATATTGAACGTATTTTGATTTGAATTTTTCAATTAAGTACCATGACTTCAATAGTTGAATACAGCTACCTACTCGACGAAGCTTCAAGTAGTAAGGACAAAGCTTCAAGTTAAGTAGTACCATTTAATTACTTAGTTAGACGTTAGGTTACGATGTTAACATACGATTCGGAGATTGAGGTTCATATTATTTAATGTATTACGTTCTCCGAAAGCCCTTACTTCATTCCTTAACGGAAGACGGCATTTGACGCGCTATTTACTTGCAATGAGCAAGAAGCGGATTCCATAATCCTGTTGTTTTTTTTATTTGGGGAAAGAGAGTGGGGAGTTGGCTTCAGGCTAACAATACCTAATACTTAACACATTACTTGCATTATCAGTTAGATATATTTTTTTATTAGGTATTCTTCAATCGTCCACTGATGAAAAATGTTAAACCTGCAAACAAATTTTTGACAAACTTTGTCAGAATGTAGATTAAAATATATATATATATTTTATTTAACAGGTAGGTACCCTTCAATAAGTGGCAATATGCTTGACAAATAAAATCTAAAATGATAATTATTTATGTATGGGAATGACACAATGTTCCGATCATACATTTATAATACCTACCTACTAGTATTCTATATCTATTGTTTCGAATTTGAAATCTTTGGCATGTGTCAAAAATTATCATTTTACTCGTTTCTACCTGGGCCCCTGCCCCCTCACCATGAGCTCTTAAAGCAGGACAGATCCACAGCGTAAACAGTCGCGCTTTGAGTTCATAGTAAGGGGGCTGTACTGAAAGTTTCAACGATTATTTCATTTCACGTCACCACAACTCACCAATTTAATAACATCAAAACAATAAAAGCATTATTTGTCAATAAATATGAAAGTTATTTTATAACCTATGTTGTGGAGTGTAGGAATCATTTTTGCGTGGCCGCTGGTAGTGTTGTGCCACGTTCAAAGGATCAATAACAGGGGACGGGACAAAGCAGATGATAGTTATTGGGAGGTTCGACTGATGTAGGTCATCCGTATACAACGCGCTTTTTATACTAATCTATATACTGATATGAAAATGAATCCGTTTTCCTTGGTCACGCCATAACATAAGAATGGCTGGACCGATTTGATTAATTTCGGTTTTGAAATAGTCGTGGAATTCCAAGGATAGGCATGGTAAGACGGCGGTTCGAAGTTCACTGGGTCAGCTAGGCCTGTAGGCCTCTGACATGGCTTTACACACCATTGAAAAATCTTTCAGGTGTGCCGGATTTCTCATGTTTTCTTTCACAGTTTTCAGCTACAGATAACTAAATTATAGTACGCACATGAATTTGGATAGACATTGGTGCATGTCGGGGTTTGAACCTGCGACCTTTGACTTGGCAGTTCAACGGACACACTCGGCTACCAGTGCTCATAGTTTAGATATAGGAATTTTGAAAAAATATGGTCACGAGCTGGACTTTAACCAGCGATCTTCACCGATCCGTAGTGCAGCTCGGCGAACTAAGCTATCGTGTCAAAGCAGTTGTGTGGAGTCTGTACTCCTGCTCCTTACCGTGAACTCTTAAAGCAGGACAGTTAAAGTTGTGGAAGCGAGACGCCGCTATGTCCAATGTAGTGCAGCGTCTTGCTTCCACAACGTAAACCTGTTTTAGGAGGTCATGGTAAGGGGGCAGTTTAATAATTAACACTAACGTAATCAACGTATGACTGCCTCGTTGGTCTAGTGGTCGCTAAGCGCGAATGCTGAGCACGAGGTCCTGGGTTCGAATCCCGGGTCGGGCAATGTGTTACTGGGTTTTTCCATTAATTCTCAGTAGCAGCACGGAGTCTGGATTTGTGCCCGGTTGATGGCAATAGGCTCGCCCCCTATTACATTGGGACCTAAAACATAACTGGCGAAATGTGGGTGTACTATATGTGCACCTCTGCCTACCCCTTTGGGGAATATAGGCGTGATGTTATGTTATGTAATCAACGTAGATATAGATATAACTTAGATCGAGTTCCCTTTGCATACAGTTTGCATATCTCAATGTAATTCATAGAACATCATTAATAACCCGTCCTGATCAACAGGAGAGCCACATGTGCTGGAATTAATTAACACTGACTATCTTCAATGCTCTTAAGTCTGTCTTAATCTCCATCACGCTATCGTGTAAGTAACATAGTAAGCAGATGAGTAGAATATGTATTGGGCATACTGTGGACTCGTATTTTGCTAGACTATATTATCGTATTTAAAAGTTTTGGTGTGTGTGTTCGAAAATTCGTTTAAACGGCTTTATCTATTTCGATGTTTTTAGGGTTCTCTTAAAGGATCAATTATTTCGGCTATTTGTCTGTCTGTCATCTCCTTTATAGTTAAATTATAGCTAAGAATTATTGTCGTTACCAATTATTATTATACGACAATCCATTCATTTGTTTAAAGAACAGCAATATTTGTTTTTTATGAGAAATAAAGGTCCAAAACTGGCAATCTTATAAAAATCAAACCAAAGAGAATAAGAAAATAAAACCTTCTTGGATAATCAAGAAATGTAATTTCACAGTCATTGGCCACTGGCAATTTCCTTTGTTATTGGCTGCCTTTAATTAGTGCTTAAGGACATAAGGGGTGCGCAACTACGGAGTTCAGTTGTATGTCCCAACCCTAATGGTTATCTTTCTTCATAACTGTTTGAAGTTAGAACGGCTCTCGGCCTTTATGAGATTTCAGCCAGCATGATTGATGAAAATATTGTAGGTCAATTCTCTTAACTTAAGACGTGCTCGAACAGTGCAGTAGCGATGTGCTTTCGATTAAAACGGACGATTTTCGTATTGAGAATCATTTACGACTGCACGGTAAAAAGAGTGAGACAATTTTCATAAAGAACTAGTACGTCAATAACATTCGAAATTTAAATTATTTTTTCAATTCAACGAGTATTTCGGATTCGGAGATGTGATTTGGAGCGTTCAAATTCAAAATTAATCTTTTTATTCCATTTCAAGTGGTGCGATGGAATTAGTAAAAAGTAATTTACGCGCTCTTTTATTAAATTTTTGTCTGTGCTCATTTCTTTTTAATCAATTCACAATCCTTTTACACACCTTCGTGAGTATTACGAGATGATTGGTTCTATAAATAAGTCTTTATTACTTGCTACTTACGGCTCACCCATCGAACTAACAAAATAAATGTTCCTTATAGGCGCTATTAATTTTATTTCTAGAGAGATTCTGTATTTACCTTTCTACGTACCAACCTTTTAAAATACGCCGGGTAAGAAATTCAGACTTTTATTATTTATTTTATCTCTAACATTAGGCAGCATTAGATTAAAATAAGTTAGTCTGATGTTGCCTTATCGTCTACTATATATACCAGTTGTACTCACGTCGATATTCGGGAATGCCTGACTAGTTTCGGACTCTAACGGAGCCCTTGTTCATGGGCAGGTGACGCGGCGGGGTCGTGAGCCGAACTGGCAGCAAAGTTACTGGATGTGTGGGTGGCACAATAGTTATTCGTATTGCCATATGGTATTAAGGTTGACCATCCAGGGTGTGCTGGAAGTACATAAGTATCGTCACTCGTGGAGGCCCTCTACTTGAACCCCAAACAACAATAACTGGGCCAAACTAGGTCTAGACTGGTATGTATACCACACTTACGCCCAAACTTAGACAGTCTCCATGTTTAGTTTAGTTACATATTAATGTCTTGGACAGTTTGCAAGCTTGTTTACTAACATCATGGATGAACGCCTTAGGGACAAGCATAGGTGTACTTTACTATGAAATATCAATGACATGCTTACGGATTAGGGAAATAAAAATCACTCAAATAGGCGTTCCCGTTTGGTTTCTAGAGCGCAAAAAAGGACGTTTTTGGCTAAGAAACGTTATTCTCCTTTTTCTTATTTAAAGTTCATGTAACAAAAACTATCTACAAAAGCAAACTTAATGCCTGAGGCATTATCTACCAGTCAACCTTAAGGTGGTACTGAGATTACATGGTAGGCGCAACAATAAAGATAAAGTAAATAATAATAATTTATCTAACTAGAAATGCAATATATTAAATAAAGAAATTTTTTGCGAAAAGATTTTGCGTAGCGAATTCATGTGAATTAATAAATACTAGCTGCGCCCTGCGGTGTTACCCGCTAGGGTATCGGTTACCTCCATGTGAAATTTCATCCAAATCGGTCTAGCCGTTTGAGCGTGAAGAGATAACAAACATACAAACTTTCGCCTTTCAATATTAGTGTGATTAAAAAAGAAATATTTCCTGATAAATTGGTGACTTAAAATTTAAATTAAAATAGTATTTACCTTAATAATTAACAATGTCAGTAATTAATTTTAACAGGCATACCAACGCTACCCCAAGCATGTTCCAATAAGTCGTTTAAACAGTACACTTATTGACGGAGTGAGTCAGATTTCGGTCTGATCGGGAAGTCCTAAGAGAACTGCATCTGAATACATACGACACGGGTATGTTCCACTACATATTGTCGACACCCAACTCAGACGCTTCTTTATGTCCATGTTAAATTTTATTTATAAGGTATGATAGGACTGACATGTACCATTGTATAAAAGTCCTTTAATAAATATAGAGAGAGAAAATAACAAAAATTTTAACAAAAAAAAACCGACTTCAAAACAAAACTATTTCACAACAAATTAAAAAGCACTAAAAAGTAAAAAAACCGCAGAAATCGGAGAACAATCATAGAAAAATGTAGTAGAGAACGTGAAAAAAAACAGCATTATTAAGAATTACTGAAAAAGTACTGATCGGATCTTAATCAAATTGCAATGGGACCAAACGGGAGGCACCAGCTTTCAAATAAATAAAAAATCATCAAAATCGGTTCACCCAAGCGAAAGTTATGAGGTAACAAACATAAAAAAAAAACCTCTCCTCCTTTTTTTGAAGTCGGTTAAAAAAATCGTTTAAACATCTCAAATGCCATTGTATCAACAGAATGTTATAAAGAGTGATTCTACACCAATTTCTTGGCCGATTACGTAGCTCCCATAAATTCTCAGTATTTTTTTCCCAACAATACCTTTGCCTCGTTCGAGAGACTTCACGTAAAATGCGGCCAACTTTATTACAAGAATAAAATAAAACATTTTTCACTGAGTTTTTATGGATGCTTTCTGCTAGCTTCCTTTTTATACTTAAGTAGGTACTAACTTTGTAGAAAGATACAGGTTATATAATCATTTAGAATGTTGAAGTAGAAATATTTATATGCATAAACACGTCGTGGTGGCCTAGTGGTTAACATACCGGATTTGTATGCACAAGGTTGCAGGTTCAAACCCGGGCAAGTATCAATGTGACTTTTTCAATGTTATAAATACTTTCTTAGTTATATAAGACACCAACACACAAGTGACGGAAAACATCGTGAGGAAACCTGGATTTAATTATATGAAATCGCCAACCCAAAGTGAGCTAGCGTGGTCGGTGGTGATCAATGCTCAATCCTTCTCTATACGAGAAGAGGCCTTTGCCCTGCAGTGGGACAGTTATAGGCTGTTATTATTATTATTACATGTGTGGAGATAGTATACTGACAATATAGACATAATGCATATAGGTGTTAAATTAGTACATGTTTTGCCTAATAGGCGTACAATGATAGTTGATATAAAGAATTTACAATTGCTTAGATTTCACATTAACACAATACAAAAGTTATTTGATACAAAAAATAAATTATATTAATTAAAAAAAAAATATATTCAAAATAGGTTAGAAATCATTATGTAGGTATGTCGGTCTATTAAAATAGTAACAATTCAATTCAATTGTAAAGTTCTTGTTTTGGAAAGTATTTTTTATTTTATTTATTTAAAAAAAACGTCGCCCCACACTAGGAATTTCTCCTGTGTCGTGGGTGCGTTTCCACAGCTTTTAATATCCCACTGCTGGATATAAGCCTCCCTTAAACAATACCATCCGCCGCAGTCCTGTGCCAATCTTGTCCAGGTGCGCCTCGCTATCTTTTAATATCGTCGACCCATCTCGCGTATATTATTTAATTTTATCATGATTATTTCATTTTTGTTTAGGCTATTACTTGCTTCGATGTATTTCTTTCAATTATTTTAAATTCAGTTTCTTAACGTGAAGCTACACCTGGTGCTGACCGTACTGTGATGTTGAAACCAATCAGCGGCCCTGATTGGATACACAAACGTTTTAGTTCAGTTTCGTTTGAGTTCCGATTGGAACTTGATATTGAATTTGTAGCCGTTGGCGTAGTTGCTTTGTAACTGGACTGCTGTGTTGGTCGCGAGTTCAAATTTTAACTACACATAGAATAAAATATTAGTAGTATATTTTTTTTTTGTATGGTAAACGGACTTTGGTAAAAGTCAAAGTAGGTAGATTAAACACATAACATCACGCCTGTGTTCCCCGAAGGGGTAGGCAGAGGTGCACATATAGTACACCCACATTTCGCCAGTTATGTTTTTAGGTCCCAATGTAATAGGGGGCGAGCCTATTGCCAAGTAGGTAGTTTATAGTATTTAAAAGTGTATGACCAATGATATTTAAAAAAAGTACAGATATGTTACTGGCGCTCTTATTTTGACGATCAACAATGTCCGACTTGGGTAATTTTGAGGCTTGTGTGAAATGCCTGAATGTCGTTTGACATGCGCGCGCAAGTGACAAACATATGTTTAATCTTTTACTCGGATTGATAAATATATTTCTTCCTTTACATCTTCGTTAGTTTGTATAATTATTGCAGTGCAATTCGAAACACTTCTCTCGTTCATTTCATTAGCTTACGAGTTACGTCGTATCTATACTTTTTGTTATGACAACTGTGTATGACATTGTAGAAGAAGAAAAAAATCTATTTGGTAAGGAACATCCGAAATGGCCTGCAATAAATCCTTGAATATCGAAAATGTAAATCGATGCCAACATTATGTGAATTGCGTTCAGTACCTGAATGTTTTATTGTTGGGGATGACCTCTACTGAAAGGGAAAGGGTCGCCCAGGTAAATTATGTAAAAGTGACGTCATAGGGATCAAATATTTATATACCAACTTGTTTATAGGGCCTAAAGAGTAATGTAGCGCTACTGAGTACTATAAGCCATTGCTTTGTCATGAACTGATAGGCGCAGTGGCAAAGCAATTGGACTGCTGCGCTAAGGTTCGATTTCCGCACGGGACAAAAATTTGTTTGATCCGCAGATGTTTGTCCCGAGTTTGGGTGTTGACAGACTTTTTATGAACACTATTCCTCTTCTCCTTTTTGTGTGGTGATGACTACACTACTCAATTCACTAATTAACGATTTCACTTCAACTAAAAATGTATTTTAACTCATAACTGAATGTAAATCGGGATTAAAAAAAATTAAGCATTTCTCTGAAATATGGTATGCCCTTTATTCAGGGTGAAAAGAATAATTTTAAAACGTTTTCTTAAACCAAGGCCGTAAAGCACACAAATGCCTTATTCCCTGTCAAAGAAAATCCTTGTGAAGTCTGAGAAAAGTGGAGAAACTTAACTTTACATTTTATTCTTGGAATTTTTCTTCGCAGAATTTCAGCTATGAGAGTCATTTTAGCTTCAAATACATTCAGCAGTCTTGTGAGACGCGAGAACAACAACGTTTAATTTGACACACTAAAAGCGACCTTAAGTGTATCCTAATGGGTTAGGCAGAGAAGTACGGACTACAGTTCGATTCGCGAGACTATTGTCATTTTTCTTTATGTTATTTACTTGTAAATAATCATACTTCACACTAATATTATAAAGGCGAAAGCAGTTTTTGTATGTTTGTTATCTCTTCACCATCAAACGGTTGAACAGATTTTGATAAAATTTGGTATGGATGTAGCTGATACCCTGGTTTAACACATAAGCTACTTTTTATCCCGAAACAATGCTGGAGGTAGCACCGCGGGGCGCAGCTAGTACAATATATTTCCGGGATCAAAGTGATATTGGGATTACCATTATGGTTACTCTCACTAGCAGTGCATGTGGATTAGTACCCGATTAATGGCAATGGACCTAAAAACATAACTGGCGAAATGTGAGTGTACTATATTATGTGCACCTCTGCCTACCCCTTCAGGGAATACAGGCGTGATGTTATGTTATGTTAATGGCAATAGGCTAGACCCCTTACATGACACCACTAACATACTCGCGAAATATTGTACACTCTACAGTACACTGCCTACCTCTTACGGAATTCAGGCGTGATATGTTTTATGTCAGATCGATACGCAAATTAATTTCCAATCGAGTCACCGCCCTACAATATTCAGATTGTATGTAAACGATTGCAAGGCTCGTGGATTTTTGATAGCTACCTGTTACACAGTATGAATATCGTCCGGCCGGCTTACTTCCAATCTTACTTTGAACCCCAAATAATGTATACAAGGCATTTGTGTTTCAGCCTAAAATAACCCTTGTACCATGAACTCTTAAAACAGGGCGTTTTCCGTTGTGGAAGCGAGAAGTTGCTACGTGAAATGCACGGCTTCTCGCTTCCACAACGTAAACTGACTTGCTTTAAAAGTTCATGGTAAGTGGGCTGGTCTTTTCGCTGAGTTTTAACGCGATAGTACTTTGTTTATTCGGATTTTTCCGATGTCGTAGTTTGTTGCGCATAAAATAGTATACAGCCTTCTTTAAAGGGGTAGGCAGAAGTCTATTAAAACTAACGCTACTGTCAAAAGTCCGGTGTATCGGTGGCGACTTAACAACATAACAACATAATTCTTCAAATTAAATTTAATTATTTTTGATGATTGATTTTGTAAAATTAAATTTAAAAAAATATTACAAACTGATATGGCTATGTTATATAATTGTGTGATCTCTAAGATAAAAAGGATTTGTTTTATTTTTAAAATTGTTCATATGTTGCCACAATAAACCATCAACCGTAGATGTATGTATGCTTGTCTCTGCCTACCGCTCCATTTAATAAAACCTGTACAATACACGACAGTAATCAAAACCGAATTTAGCGGAATCCTGAACAATGTACCTATATTATTGAGGTACATATACCATATATTGAGAGAGTACAAGCTGCGTTTTGTCCCATAGTCGCCGCGTATTGATTTCGTGCGCTCTGTTAGCGAGGTAGAGGGCAAAGGCCAGGGGTGGCGACTATTTTGCCAATCATCATAATACCACGGGATAAGACCGCCCATTGTACATCCTTGTTTTTTGTGTACAATATAGATGAATCTATAGATCTGTCTATTTAATGGAAGTTATGTCTGCCTCGTTGGTCTTGTGGTCCTCCTGGGTTTGAGCAGTCTTATTGGGTTTTTCCATTTGGTAATTCTCAGTAGTAGCCCTGAGTCAGGATTTGAGCTTGGTTCATGGCAATAGGCTCGCCACCTATTACTTTGGGACTATATAATACTGGCAAATTGGTGTACAGAACACCTTATAACATCACGCGTTTATTGGCGATGGGGTACGCTTTCTCCAGTAAAGATAATTAAACTTTCTTGTTCGTTAACATACCTAAAAAGCGTTGGCAAGCCTCCCACCAGGTGGACCGACGATATCGTCAGAATTGCGGACAACCGGTGGATGCAATTGGCAAGCTGTCGTTCATTGTGGCGTTCTAAGCGAGAGGCCTATGTTCAACAGTGGACGTCTTCCGGCTGATGATGATGAACCTAAAAAGGCAACAGTATTTAGCGTATACAGCCTAACAGCCGCAAGTTAAGCCTGTGTCGCCAGATATCAAATTAGCATTTTCCAAAAGTACCGTAACCCGTAATGACATAAAGTTTGGCAGCCATTTTGGTAGAAATTTTATAAATTATTACAATTCTGCCGTTGGCATTGAATATTCGTAAGTTTGGGATATAAACGTTTCAACTTTCCAGACTAAAGTTAAGTTCTAGAAAGGACCTGCTTGGCGCAGTGGCTGTGTGATTGAACTGCTGACCTAGGGGCTTCGATTTTCGTTTTACAAAAATTATTGTGATTCGCAGACATTTGTCCCGAGTCTAGGTGTTTGTGTATGTGATATTTAATGTGTAATGAGAAATTGTGACAGGAGAAGTCCCTAAAGTCTGTCTCGTTGGTCTAGTTGGTCTAGTGCGACTGCAGAGCATGAGGTCCCGGATTGGAATCCTGGGTCGGACAAAATGTTACTGGGTGTGCGATACGAAGTCTGCCCACTATTACATTGGGACCTATAAAACAACTGGCAAAATGTGGGTGTACTATATGTGCATCTCTGCCTACCCCTTCGGGAAATGCAGGCGTGATGTTATGTATGTCATGTATGTATGTAGAAATTCCTAAAGCATGGCGATGTTTTTTTAAGAATAACATAAATAGCGACGAACTCAGTACTTTTAAACCCCTTTTTTTCTAAATTTTTCTATATAAAGTTCCTCTATTGAGTATTGACATCCCACTGGAACCATCCATGTCCGGGGGACATATGCAGCTGAGAAGTCCTGGGTTCGATATTTAGTTGGCAAAAACATATGAGGTTTCTCAGTAACAGCACGGAGTATGGATTTGTGCCTTATTAATGGCAATAGGTCTATTTGAATGGAACCTATTCTGATAACTGGCGAAATGTGGGTAATTTTGGGAAATACAAGTTTAATATAAAACTGTAACATTAATAGGTATCAATAGTTATTATAATCTGTAATTAAATGAAAATCTGCGCTTGGCAAATCCTTTATCTGGTGACTACGGCGTAGGCTGCTACACAATGTAGCTTGTAGGCGTATTGCGTCGGCGTAGCGCGTAGGCGGCGTAAATTTTGTTAAGTTCTGCCATATATCTCCGAAATCGCTATCTCTATACAACAGTTTATTTCAGATTTACTTTCTACAATGCATGCATGGTTATAATAATAACAGCCAGAAAAGGCCTCCTCTCGTATACGATTATGCTTTGATGACCACGCTAGCTCACTGCAGGTAGCCGATTTCGGATCAAAAAGTCCAGGTTTCCTTACGATGTTTTCTGTCAGTGGTGTCCTAGCATATCTAAGAAAGTATTAATGCCATTGTAAGAGTCACATTCATACGCCTGCAACCATGTACGCGTGCAATAAAATTCATTAAGTTAATCGCTGGGCCATAACACTCTTGGTTTTCATATTCTATAAGCATTATATGATCGGCATGTCCCACTGCTGGGCAAAGGCCTCTCTTCCCTCCTTCCACTTATCCCAGTCTGTCGCTACTCGCCAGTCTTTGAACTAGTCCAGTTACCCATGTTTTTCTTGGCCTGCCGCGAAGTTATTTGTTCCGTCTATAATGAAGCATTTGTAGACTTATAACATACGTCTTTTTCCCTCTGAGGTAGGCAGGGGCTACGGATTTCTATAAGCTTCGATCCCTTTTCGCATTCACCCTCTTCACTTGTCGGTTTTAACAGCTATAAAACTAGTAGACAAGTGAAAATGATAAATGGACCAAATCGACTGAATTACGAACCTAACCCTTCAAGAGGTGCCCCTGCCTGCACATGCAAATTAACCTTTATTTAATGGCCTGTAGTTTCTTTGCAAGTGCGTACAGATAGCTGTAGGTACATAGTACAATATTCATAAAGTCGTTATAAACTATTGTTCGACTCCCCGGTGGGCCGAGTGGCATTCAAAGTGTTAAAATTCTAACTGTAACTCTGTTACAATAATAATTATCTGATCTGGTGAACTCTGTACCATTTAAACCTTCCCTAGACTTCCACGAATATTTCAAGACCAAAATTAGCCAAATCGGTCCAGCCGTTCTCGAGTTTAACGTGACTAACGAACAGCAATTTTTTTTTACATAGTCTACATCCTATAATGTCCCATAATTGCATAGCAAAGGCCTCTTTTCGTATAAAGAAGGGTTAAGCTTTGATCACCACGCTAGTTACACTTGAAGGGAAAAATCATTTTTCGTTGAATACAACGTTTTACATGCTTCATAGAATTAGGCAATGACATAGAAGAATAGACGTAATGAACGATATGGATTTCCCTCACTTAAATATACATTTTGAACCTTGAAGCTACACACAGAAAGTTCAATTTCGTGTTAGGTGAGAAAATACCTAATTTGTTTTAGTTTTAAGCGAATCCTTAAGGCTTAAACTAAATTTCTCTCGCTACGGGTCAATAGATTTTTAGACGAAATGGATCTAAGAAAAATGGTGTAGTTACGAGGGTCAAACTGAAAGTTCTTAGAACTGGCCACTTATAAACAATATAATAAAAAAATAATTCTAAAATTTGAAAATAGAACTCTTTGCCAATATTACTGAGTATATATTTCATTAATTTGTCATTTGTTTTACGATTTGGCGGCAAATTGAAAATTTTCTGTGTCACGTCAACATGAATTTAACACGAGAAAATTTTCGTGCAATGATTTTTTATGACTTTCGATGTCATTTAAGTCAACAAGAAAGTTATGATAGACTACGATTGGCCTTTCACGATGAAGCCCCATCTCGTGCGACAGTTTACAACTGGTTTAATGAGTTTAAACGTGGTCGCACTAATCTCACTGATGATTTACGTGAGGGACGGCCTTCTACGGCGACGACTGAAGATAACATCTGTGTTGTGCGGCGTATGATAGAGACTGACAAAAGAGTGACCTATCAGCAGATTCGGACAAGCTTAGGCATCGGTATGAGTCAAGTGCACAAAATCCTCCACGAACATTTAGCAGTCAGGAAGCTTTGCTCCCGGTGGATACCTCATAATTTGACTGAGGCTCAAAAACTCCATCGTGTGGATTGGTGCCGTAAAATGATTGAAAGATTTAACGGAGGTGACTCAAATGCTGTGTTCGACATACTAACAGGTGACGAAAGCTGGATTTACTGTTATGATCCTGAAACCAAAAGACAATCTGCTCAGTGGGTGTTTCCTTTCGAGAGGTTGCCAACTAAAGTGAAGAGAGATCGAAGTGCGGGAAAAAAAATGGTGGCCTCGTTCTTTGGAAGGATAGGTCATTTCGCAACAATTGTGTTAGAGGATCAAAAAACAGTTTCTGCAGAATGGTACACTACCAATTGTTTGCCACTTGTCTTGGAAAAAGTTCGAGAGAAACGACCTCGCAGTAGGATCCTCCTTCACCACGACAACGCCTCGTCGCACACCGCTAAGCGAACGATCGACTATTTGGCGACATCAAACGTTGAATTACTGGGTCACCCGCCGTATAGCCCCGACCTCGCCCCTTGTGATTTTTATTTATTTCCAAAAATTAAAGAAAAACTTAAAGGAAAGCGGTTTATGAATGCTGAAGAAGCGGTGGCTATGTATCGCGATGCCATTGAAGAGAACCCTAAAGACGAGTGGGCAAAGTGCTTTTCCCAGTGGTTCCATCGCATGCAGCGGTGTATTGACGTGAATGGACAATATTTTGAAAAGATATAATAAAACTAATAACTGGCTAATGTAATCAGTTTTTGATTTTCTAAGAACTTTCAGTTTGACCTTCGTATTTCTAGAAATTTTCATTTTCAGTTGAAAAATACATTTTATATAATTGCAATTAAAAAGAATCCCTAAGGGTTTTATCACACTTCGCACTAATATTATAAAGGCGAAAGTATGTTAGTGTGTTTGTATGTTTGTTACCTCTTCTGGCTCAAACGGCTGGAGCGATTTTGATAAAATTTGGTATAGATGTAGCTGTTAAGCTGGATTAACACATTATTTACTTATAACCCCGAAAATGCAGCAGGTAACACCGCGGAGCGCAGCTAGTTGAATAATATATAAATATACTAGCCGCGCCCCGCGGTGTTACCCGCTATATGTTTTCGGGATAAAAGTATGCATTAATTCAGGGTGTCAGCTACCTCCGGATGAAATTTCATTAAAATCCATTCAGTAGTTTTTCGTGAAAGAGTAACAAACATCAATCCATACTTACAAACTTTCGCGTTTATAATAGAAGTAGGGATTTCTTGCTATTTTAAAGAGCAGGCACGATTTTATGTTACATAAGCCATTTTTATATCATTTTGGCTAATGGGGACAATGACCTGTTATAACAATATTATTTCGATAGCTTTTGTTCTGAGTGAAAGAAGAATATGTTCCTCATTCCACTAATAAGGGCCTATTACCGAGATGAAAGGGCACGTGTGACGTCACGACCCTCAAAGACGACCCACACCCCCCTTGCCTTTCTGGCTATGATGTATGACCGAAGTAACTCTAGGGTTGTCAAACGTAACATTTTTAGTCGCGGTTTCGAAACATGTATACATTTTTAAGGAGTAATTAAGACGTAAATACTAATAAGTAAAAATTAATAATAGATTTTGAACACTGACTTGACTGCCTCGTTGGTCTAGTGGCTGCTAAGCGCGACTGCTGAGAACGAGGTCCTGGGTTCGAATCCCGGGTCGGGCAAAGTGTTACTGGGTTTTTCCATTAGGTAATTTTCAGTAGCAGCACGGAGTCTGGATTTGTGCCCGGTTGATGGCAATAGGCTCGCCCCCTATTACATTGGAACCTAAAACATAACTGGCGAAATGTGGGTGTACTATATGTGCACCTCTGCCTACCCCTTCGGGGAATACAGGCGTGATGTTATGTTTTTTTATGTTTAGATTTTGAACACAAGCTTTTAAATCAAAAGTGCCATAATATTGTAAGAAAATTTCATTTCAATCGGATGTCAAAAAGTGGTTCTAATTTAGAACAAAATTTACACAAAATTCTCATTGCAGCAATATTGTTGGCTTGTTGGATATTTGAAGTTTTTTTATTGATTAATCTTTTTTTATTACCTTTTTCAAGTAGGTTTCTCTACAGTATAAAATTTCTTAATATCGATTTAAGTAATAGGGATAACACTGTTCCCTGAGATACAGGCTTCCCAGTTCAGGAGACCGAGCTCCTTTTGCATTGTAAGTTGTGACATATTTGGTTACTAATAAATGATTTTACATATTTATTTTAACTACAAACTACGTGTATTTAGAATACAATATTCTTTATTGCACTCCACAAAAAAAAAAATAGAAAAAAAATCCGTTTATGATAATGGAGTTTCGAATTTTAAAACAGTGGCAGCCCTGTTAGAGACAGGGGTCGGAAACATGTGTTTGGAGATCACTATTGCAATAGTATATGTGTTCTTCTGGTGCCGTTTGCAAAGTTGTATAATAGCTGTTTCATTAAGCCTGTGGGGCCAGTAGTTACACTACTAGAGAAGAGCCACTTCAGCTTTTTAAGTCGGTAGAAATAGAGGCTAGTGGTCGCTAAGCGCGACTGCTGAGCACGAGGTCCTGGGTTCGGATCCCAGGTCGGGCAAAGTGTTATTGGGTTTTTCCATTAGGTAATTCTCAGTAGCAGCACGGAGTCTGGATTTGTGCCCGGTTGATGGCAATAGGCTTGCCCCCTATTATATTGGGACCCAAAACATAACTGGCGAAATGTGGGTGTACTAGGTATATGTGCTCCTCTGCCTACCCTTTCGGGGAATACAGGCGGTATGTTATGTATGTTATGTTTAGAAATAGAGACACTGGCACTATAGATACTATTGACATTTCCCCCTAGCTCTGTTTGTAAGTAAAACGCCTAAATGTCAAGAATTCTGTTTCTTTCGTAGCTATAGGTAATAAGAGTGTGCCTACTGCATCTACAAGCGGACTAATCACGGAAAACCATAGTCTTTTCTATATTAATAGTATTGTCATTCTTGCGTCTAAATAAACTGCGATTGCTAAACATTATCTTATTCATAAACAAGGATCATACCGGCATTAACTAAACTCCGTATTAAGTCTATTGACACCTCTATTCTTTGACAATGACGGGTATAATTTAGTCTATGGTTTAAAAAAGGGGGTGTAGTATTTAATCGCGTTTTTTTGCTTTTGGTCTTGACGTTTTGAATCCGTAGCATTCATGGTCACAGACCCACTCCGGGACCAACAAACAAAGTAAAAGCATGATAAACTTCGTTTACCTAAATAGGTTTATTTCGACACCCTGTATGGTTAGTATTTACATCAAGTCTAGGCCACTGAAAGTACTTTAAAACCTCATTACCACCGCAAATGCGAAAAGTTTCGATAGAAGTGGGGATCTACGAGTATTAGGTAAGTTACAAGACTTGATTATTATCATACTTCTATCTTCTTCTATATACCCGGACATGTATATATATGTCGACTACCTCGTTGGTCTAGTAGTCGCTAAGCGCGACTGCTGAGCACGAGGTCCTGGGTTTGAATCCCGGGTCGGGCAAAGTGTCACTGGGTTTTTCCATTAGGTAATTCTCAGTGGCAGCACGGAGTCTGGATTTGTCCCCGGTTGGTGGCAAAAGGCTCGCCCCCTATTACATTGGGACCTATAAACATAACTGGCGAAATGTGGGTGTACTATAATATGTGCACCTCTGCCTACCCCTTCGGGGAATACAGGCGTGATGTTATGTTTTATGTTGTATATATATGAATAAAAATGAATGTTGTATGTTTGATCTTCATGAGCTACTGAACCATTGATCAGATTATGATAAAACTTTGGTAGAGTCTTCTAAGGACCCCCAAGAGGGTTTCTGGCTCAAAAAATCAATATACTTTATCCAAAATCCAAGCGGACAAAGTCGCGGGCATCAGCTAGTTAGCTACAACTGCGAATGTTTAAGACGTTGTTACTTTTTACGCTGAAATCGCTGAACCGATCACTATGAAACTTTGCATATACGCTGCAATTTATTATTATAGATATTCCCCCTTACTTATAAACGATGCTAACATATGTTTTAAGATAACTACTTCTTAAGTCTTGTCATCTCTATTCTTTGACATGCAAATGACAGTGACAGGTATCAATCAATCAATTAATCAATTGTTCAACATTGTCAAATTTTATAAGTAAGGTTAATGTTTAAGAATTAAGATCAGTGGCATTACTTTAGCGTGGCAAGCCAGCAAAAAGTTATGGGCCACGGGTCCCCCGAAGGAAGGAAGTCTAGAAGGTACCCCCATCCAGAGAAGGTCAATCTATGAAGACTTAATTATACCAAGCAAAAGAAGGGCAACATAACTGGCGATTTGTGGGTGTTCTATATGTATTTATATTTATATATTCTATATCTCTGCCTTCCCCTACGGGGAATACAGGCGTGATGTTATGTTAAAAGAAGGGCCCCATCTGATAAAACTACGGGCCTCAAACCTTACTTACGTCACTGATTAAGATATTATAATTAATGATTATCCATATTAATTACTTTCTACAATAAAATGGAAATACTTTTCGCTGAAATAAATGAACAGAAAATTATTTTCGGATCTAAAGGTTTTCATTGTTTAAAATTAGCGCGCCCCTTTAGATATATAATATAAGTAGATATATCACAAGGTTTAATAGGATTACCTTAATTAAAATCAAAGGCGTATTATAATTTATGTAAAACTAGCTTTAGCCCGCGGCTTCGCCCGCGTTAAGTAGCCTATGTCCTTTCTCGGGACTTAACCCGTCTGAAATCTCGGTAGAAAACATGGTAAATTACATCAGAATCTGTCCAGCGGTTTAGTCGTGAAGGCGTAACAGACAGAGTTACTTTCACATTTATAATATTAGTATGGAAGTATGGATAATATGTTAGTGAAGGGCTTGTATCTACGCGGGCAGATCAGTCAGAATCAGATCAGTTGATCTGCGAGGTCAAGCGTGCTCGCCGCGGCCAGTCTTGTGATTGTTGACCGTTTTTATATGTCAAGACCCCTCGGTGCTTCGGAAGGCACGTTAAGCCGTGCGTCCTGCGCCTGATCTTTCTCAGGTCGTGGCGGTCTACCGTATCATCTTCTTCTCCGTGAGAAGTTCGAATGAATACTTTACATAACAAACATTATCAATACATAACATCACGCCTATATTCCCCGAAGGGATAGGCAGAGGTGCACCTTTGTACACCCACATTTCGCAAGTTATGATTTTCGTTCCCGATGTAATAGGGGGCGAGCCTATTGCCATCTACCGAGCACAATTCCAGACTCCGTGCTGCAACTGAGAATGTCCTAATGGAACAACCCGGAAACACCTTCCCCGATCCGGGATTCAAACCCAGGATCTCGTGCTCAGCAGTCACGCTTAGCAACCACTAGACCAACGAGGCGGTCCATTATCAATAACCATGTAAATATGTATTGTTGGCAAAATATCAGTTCGTTTTTTTTTATCATTATTTTACGTGGAATAAATACAGTCTGTCGCCAGTGACCCAATTACTGACGGATAAACAAACAAACAAACAGTAAGTTATTTATTTTAATTAAAACCTTTTCATTTTGTAAATTAACGTTTCTGTGTATTTTGCCGGGATTCGTCGAACAGGCAACGCATTGTAATATCTGTCACACCATTTAACAACTCACGATATAATTGTTTCTAATACTAGCTGCGCCCCGCGGTGTTGCCCGCTACATTTTTTTAGGATAAATTGCCTGTTTTTTTGGATAAATGTATCAAAATCGGTCCCGCTGATTTAGCATGAAGTAGTACCTATAGTGTGTTTTTACATACTTACAAACTTTCGCCTTTATATTAGGGGAAGATAGGGTAGGGGCCATTATACTAGGGGTAGTGTGATATATTTAAGTCTCTTATTCAGTATATCAGAAGTTCATAAATTTTCTCTTTCATAATTCAATTTATCACAGACTTAATATTAAAAAAAGGTCTGGCCAGTACGGCTGCCGCATTAATCAGAAAAAAAAACTTACGACATTCCGCCTTCCCTTTATTTCGAATTCGGAACGCTTACCTCAGTTTTCTTTTTGTATTTCTCCTGTACAAAGATAATTTGTCTTTGGTTTTGACACAGTAAATTCTTTATTGAAAACGAAATGTAATTAAAATTTTGATTAGTTTGGTTGTTTTAATTTAAAACGCATATGAAACTGCTTCGTTGATCTAGCTAGTGGTTGCTAAGCGCGACTGCTGAGATGAGGTCTTGGGTTTCAATCCCAGGTCGGGCAGTGTTAATGGGTTTTCCATTAGGTCATTCCTGAGAATGACTATTACTGATAGTAGGACGGAGTCTGGATTAGTGCCCGGTTGATAGCAATAAAGTCGCCCCTACATATAAATATATGTATACATTAGAAGTTTTGGACCTATAACATAACTAGCGAAATGTGGGTGTACAATATACCTTTGCCTCTTCAGGGAATATAGGCTAGATGTTATGTTATGTAATCTAAAACTGAAACGAGTCGAAATTGCGCATTTGTGTTATCGGACCCGAGCGGGTCTGTGTTATTAGGACCCTTTGCGTGTGAATCGAGCTGGCCTTCATATTATTAGACTAGGATTAACTTTACATATTAGTAAAGCTGTGGATGTGGTGGTATAACCATTGGACTGCCAAGCCAAAGGTTGCAAGTACAAACCCCGGCACGCACCAATGTCTTTTCGAATTCATGAGCGTACTATAAATTAGTTATCAGCTGCAAAAGACGGTAAAGGAAAACATCGTGAGGAAACCGGCACACTTGAGAGCTTTTCCAATGGTGTGTAAAGCCATGTCAGAGGCCTAGAGGCGGTTTAAACTCTGACACCAGCCTTCTTACCATGAACTCTAAAAAGCAGGACGGTTTACCTTGTGGAAGCGAGACACACCATAACACTGCAATTAGCGGCGTCTCGCTTCCACATCGGAAACTCACCTGCTTTAATAGTTCATGGTGAGGGTTCGTTCATTAACCATACGATAAGAAGATTGTGTACAACAAAACAACGGATTAGAAGCAAAGGTGACTTACAATCAATCTTTAAAATAATACTACGTTATCTCTAACCCAATTAATTATATTAGCGAGGATTCAAATAATTACTCTCATTGCTGGGTACCAATTGGGTCACAACGCTACAAATGTCTGGAGCTTGATCACTTATCTCATCGTCTTGCTATAATTACCTTTATTACGTCCTGAAATATTATTGATTTTAGAAAATAGGTATTAATTATAGTTTGTTTACTTTACTGAAAATGAATGAGATATTCTTTTGAAATCCTTTGAAGGTCCTCCCATCCTTTTTCGTTTGAGTTTTGTTTCAATTATGTAGTGTTTGTTTGCGTAAGTAGTTTATAGCGGTATGACATAATATGATAATCAAACAAACGTTTCCTTGTTACAGGTAAGCAGCCCCACGCAGTACTTCTGGTACCGCACCACGCTGCAAATATCCGAAGACATAAACTACCCAGAATCATTCAACTACAAGATAGCACTCGCCTTAGTAATCGCCTGGATTCTGGTCTATCTGTGCATGATTAAAGGGATCGCCTCATCGGGGAAGGTCGTCTACGTAACCGCCACTTTTCCATACATCGTCCTCGTAATTTTCTTCTTTAGAGGCATTACCCTAAAGGGTATGAGTGATGGCCTTATTCATTTATTCACGCCAAAGTGGCACAGGATTTTGGACCCTGTTGTATGGCTGGAGGCAGGCACACAGATATTCTTTTCCCTTGGCCTAGCATTCGGGGGACTGATAGCGTTCTCATCGTATAACCCCGTAGATAATAACTGTTATAGAGATGCAATTATGGTCTCTATGACGAACTGTTTAACGTCGATGTTTGCCGGAATCGTTGTGTTCTCAATCATTGGGTTTAAGGCTACGATGGTTTATGAGAAGTGTTTGGACGTGAGGAATGAGACGCTGCTGGAGGTGTTTGGGCCTGCGTTCAGGTCCATGGTGCTGCCCGAGGCTGGGCAGACGGTGACGATGGACCTGAATGGAAACCTCACCAAGCTGGTGATGCCGCAGCTCCCTGAGTGCGACCTGCAAAAGGAACTGGACAATGTGAGTTAACAATTATAGCTAGACCACTATGTATATCGATTGACTTGAAACAACCGTGATTTTTAGTTAAAAATTGATTTTAGTAATACCTAATATAAAGAATAAAATAACGTCTGTCTATAAACAAAACGTCAATTAACCTCCTTATTACTATGACAATTAAACTCATTATGACTATGTCGTCGTGGCAAGTCGGAATGTAATCTAACTACATTATATATTATTTGTGTTCCACAGACCGCCTCAGGCACGGGCCTCGCGTTCATAATCTTCACGGAGGCCATCAACCAGTTCCCTGGCGCCCAGTTCTGGTCCGTCCTCTTCTTCCTCATGCTCTTCACCCTCGGAATAGACTCCCAGTTCGGAACTCTTGAAGGGGTGGTCACATCCATCGTGGATATGAAGTTATTCCCGAATTTGAGGAAGGAGTATTTGACTGGTGGATTGTGCCTGCTCTGTTGCCTGTTGTCTATGGGTTTCGCCCATGGTTCTGGCAGCTACATCTTCTTGCTGTTCGACATGTACAGCGGGAACTTCCCGTTGCTGATCATCGCGTTCTTCGAGTGTGTTGGCATCGCCTACGTGTATGGGGTAAAAAGGTGAGGACATTTACCTATTATATTTGATACTGGCATGTCACTTCCTATCATACAGTTTTGAAGAAGTTTTCAGTATTCCGTTTTCATTTTTTTTTTATTTTTCGTTTTAATGTGGCATCTATTTTGGTCTGTAAAATAAATGCAGTATTGCCTAGTATAACACTGCTATCTGCGCAAAATAGCTACATAATACCTTACCCTCCTACGCATCACCACTTCGTCAATTGTTATTTTTGTCAATTAACTCTATGTCTAGCCAGCCAGTTAGCCTCATATAATATAAATATATATTATGCCTCATTAACCGCAAATGCATTTGATTATTTTTATATACAGTTAGCTCAAATACTTTTTTTTTATGTAGCCTGTTCAGTGTCCTACTGCTGGATAAAGGCTTCCCCGTTATTCTTCCACAAAACCCTGTCCAATGCCATTTCGGGCCATGTCTTTCCCACCTTAACGCCTACAGGTCCATGAAGGGGACCTTCTGATATTCCTGAAACGCAGACTCGCCGAGATGTGTACTTTGCCCGTACTTACCTACGGTGCCTAGTCTTTATATTATGAACTTAATATCAGCTCACTGTATATAAAAGTAATACGACGCATTTAAATTTAAACAGAAGCTTTAAGATATCGACTCTTTACGAGACATCCTAACTTTGCCGGATTATCTGTGGTTGTTAGTTTAGGACTTCAGGTGCCTGGAATATGGCAACTGGCAAGATTGGACTTCTCTTTACAAATTGACTTCAATATTGGGAAGATTAGGTAAATCGGCTCCCGAAGTCCGTCGGCTAAGTGGTTGAGGTCACAGGCTATAAGCCTTATTTTAGCCAACTTGATAGACTTTAATCTTAGTTTGACTTTGTAAGGGTTATTTAGGAGTGTCAAGTGCTCCTTGCAATATTGTGATAGTGTTAGCCGAACTGTTTGTCTTACTCTCACGACCTGTTTCTGGACTAAACAAAAATATAACCTATATACAGTGTATTACTTTTTTTTTAAACTTCGCCCCACACTTTGAATTTCTCCAGTATCGTGGGTGCGTTTCAAAAAAATGAAATATCACATACACGAACACCCAGACTCCAGACAAAAATTTACGGATCGCATAAATGTTTGTCGTGCGAATCGAACCCGCAACCCTTAGCACACCTGCCGTCCAATCGCTCTCTACGCCAATCAAGTCGTCGAGGGATTGCCAAAGTACACTTTTTATCATCATCATCAGCCTATCTCAGTCCACTGCTGGACATAGGCCTCTCCCATGGCACGCCACTGAGCTCGATCTTCGGCCCTCCGCCTCTAACCACTGCCAGCCATTTTGCGTATATCGTCGCCCCACCTAGCTGGAGGACGTCCTACACTACGTTTACCGAGTCGTGGTCTCCACTCCAGAACACGTTTTCCTTCACACTTTTTATGTTCCCTTTTAAAACTGGAAGCATTTTTCTTCATAAAATATATATAAAGAATTTTTTTTCCCTTTTTTATCTTTATTTACAATTTGGGTCACATCACGACGTGGTTGTTAATAGAAGAATAAATCCGAAGTTAACAATCAATAGGACTGTTGAAGCCATGAGTTATTTCTTAGAAGAATTCACAATAGATAGAGTCGGTTTGAGTGTCTAGTTGACCGAGCGGAGGGTCAAACTCGAATCGGTTTAATGGCCGTAAAGTCCGACTCGCTGCCGGATGAGCGGACATCTTTAGAATAAACCCTGTTTATACGACCGATATCATTGTATATAAAATATATTTTTAACGTCAGATTAAGGTTTAGGACTGCCTCGTTGGTCTAGTGGTTGCTAAGCGCGACTGCTGAGCATGAGGTCCTGGGTTCGAATCCCGGGTCGGGAAAAGTATTACTGGGTTTTTCCATTAGGTTATTCTCAGTAGCAGCACGGAGTCTGGATTTGTGTCCGGTTGATGGAAATAGGCTCGCCCCCTATAACATTGGGACCGAAAAGAAACATGACTGGCGAAATGTGGGTGTACTATATGTGCACCTCTGCCTACCCCTTCGGGGAATACAGGCGTGATGTTAAGTTTATGTTTAAGGCCTAGAAGTTGATTCGTCTTCAACCGCTGCAGCCTAAAGGGGCCCCAGATAGGAACGCTTGTCGAATATAAATGTATGTCGACTATGGGGATGATCATGGAATAATAATACTCCATTATTATTTGTATTTTTTTGACTAAGCGATCTACTTATTTCAATCCTATATATTACTCATTCTATTCGTTTTCAATTCCTCAAGCGTTTTGCCATTTGTCTAGGACCCCTGATAGTTTTATTATAGGTAGCTTTATAAATCAACCCCACTACATTTTTTCGGGATAAAAAGCCTATGTATTATATCCAGAGTGTCAGCTATCTCCATATGAAATTTCATTAAAATCCATTTAGTAGTTTTATGTGAAAGAGTAACAAACATCCATCCATACTTACAAACTTTCGCGATTATGATATGTGTTAATTCAGGGTGTCATTTTATCCCGAAATGTATATGAAATGTAGCGGGTAACGCCGCGTGGCGCAGCTAGTAGTTAATAATTATAGAATTATTAAAAACTATTATACTTAGTAGGTAAGTACTTTACAGATACTCTACTGTTATGTAGGTAAGTTATTTTTTTCATATGAGCTGGAAATTAATCTAGATGGCAATATCGGCGCCTGCCTCTCAAATTTATATTGAAAATCTCTGAGAGACACATCGTTACCTTGATGGCAACCTTTTAAAGTTTACGATTGATGTGTGACATCTTGATGGATGGAGTATGAGTGCTTTATTGCATAGCCTCTAAATAAGTTCGCCATCTATTGTGTGGGACTTATGGTGAGCGGACGGTGTGAACGACCCTCTCGCTCCATTAATAGGTTATTTAGCCACTATTAAAAACGACAAGCATGTATGAGGAATGTGATGCGTATAAATGAAGCGAAAGAAGTATGCCAGGATCGTAGCAAATGGAAATCCGTGGTCTCTGCCTACCCCTCAGGGAACATGCATGACTTTCTGTATGTCAAAACGACGACCGGATTGGCGCTATGGCTAAGCGATTGGACTGCTGCGCTAGGACTTGCGGGACAAAAATGTATGCGATCCGCAGATGTTTGTCCCGAGTCTTGGTGTCTGTGTATGTGATATTACATATTTGTAAAACGTACCTACGATAGAGGAAAAATGCCAAAAGTGGTGGCGAAGTTAAAAAAAGTGCTCACGCGATCCTGCTTAAATTTTCATGATGATGAGCCGCTGCGGAACCTGTTAATAAAATTTCATCATCATTATCCTTAACCTTGAATGATCCTGTGCCAATCACATCCAGGTCCTGCGATCCTTACGATACAATCGACCCATCTCGACACTGAATACTGGCGATAATAGGCAATTACCACGCCTTAGCTCGCCTCTATCAAAGGCCTCTATATGGGACAATATTCCTAGCAAATTCTTATCATATACTCAAGCTTGAACCCATCAAAACGGTATCTTAAAGAGCTTGTTTTACGTCAACTTATTATTCGTTTACGTTGTAACATTAATGTGATAATTGGCGATGATTAGACACGTTTTCCCGCAGAACCAACAAGGGAAGAGACAGGGAAGGGGCGGGTGTCGCTGACGTATTTAGTGATGTTAATTACCAAGAAATTTGTTAAAGTGTCGTTACAAAAAGTAATTACGCCTACCCTCCTTGACCAGCCCCCTTACCATGAATTGTTAAAAGAGGACGGTTTACGATGTGGAAGAGACGTAGCTACGTACAGTGTTATGCGGTGTCTAGCTTCTACAACGCAAAACTGTCCTGCTTTAAGAGCTCATGGTAAGGGGACACTTAGGAACTTTCTTTTCTACATTATATTGTTAACAATGAGAAAACGTGGCCTGAATCTTGACTTGTTTATTATGGCAGTTCTCCCTTAAGTACCACTTTTCAACTCAGTTAAAAGAACACGACTTTTGGTGACATAATAGCATGTTGCCCATGCTAAGTTTAAATTTAAATTGGTGAAGGAAATTTGGAAAATGATGGACACGAGTGGCTTGAACCCGTGAACTTCACCGATCCGTGGCAGCTTTGCCAACTGAGCTATCGTGTCGCTACTCCCACCCATCGAATTTCAAGTTCCCTTTTAGTATTTACGTCATATGAAATAATTAAAAGTAACATCTAAATCAAAATACTCATCCACAGTCACGGGTGAAATCACACTAATATTATAAAGGCGAAAGTTTGTGAGTGTGTTTGTTACCTCTTCACGCTCAAATGACTAGACCGATTATGATGAAATCTCTATGGAGGTAGCTAACACCCTGGATTGACACATAGGCTTCTTTTATCCCGAAAAATTGTAGCGGGTAACACCGCGGGGCGCAGCTAGTATAACAAACCGTAAATATATGTTGGTGTATAATAAAGTAGGTCCTAGCTATCTACATGTCCCGTACTCACAGAAGGCGTTGTTTTAATCCAATGATACGTCAAAGCTACGGTCCATGCTACTGGAAGGTTCAAAGTATTACGAGGATCAGTTGATCTATGGATTACTGAGGACAAATTGCAGTCTGATAAGCTCATAGATATATGTATAGTATGTATACTAAAGTAAGAGTTTTCTTGTATCGTGGGTAGGTTTTACATGGATATGAATGAAACGTTTTTTGTTGAGAATTTGTACCGTGCGGTGATCGAACCCATTGTAATAAAATATAACTGAGTTTCAGTACCATAGAAGGGATTATAATGAGTCGCGCATAGTATGGTGACAAATTACGTACCTACTAAATTAATGTAATAATGTACCTATATAGCCATACGTTGCAGAGCAAGTATTATGCCTCAACCTTTTACTTATTGTATTGTGATTCATCATCATCTGCCGGAAGACGTCCACTGCTGAACAAAGGCCTCCCCCTTAGAACGCCACAATGAACGACAGCTTGCCAATTGCATCCACCGGTTGCCCGCAATTTTAACGATATCGTCGGTCCACCTGTGATTAATCCGTACAATTCCTATGAGCAAATGCAGCAAATATTTCCTCCATTTTCCAATTTTTCATTTAATATCTGCTGCTCGGGCTCTGCCTACCTACTCTAACGCCAAGCGGTTTTCATATGTCCGTTACGTAACATTCCTTTTGAGGCAAAGCTTTGTGCTGCCACCGTCCGTTTTACCTCAGTAATCTGTCTCCGCTTTTCTTTCTTATTTTCTACGCGTTCCTTTTTAATTCTGGCACAAACAATTTAGAAGGTCGATAAAGCTTCAGTACTCAGTTTAATTCCAATCTGAGTGAGACGTAGGTATGCGTGAACTTTGTAACAAACAATTTGTTTTAACGCAAATTGATATCAAAATACTTCTGTCTGACATTTTCGAATTTAAATTCACGGGAGGTTTATCTATGCGGAATATATCCATAATAATAATATTATAAACGCGAAAGTTTGTAAGTATGGATGGAGCTTTGTTACGCTTTCACGTAAAAACTACTGAATGGATTTTAATGAAATTTTATATGGAGGTAGCTGACACCCTGGATTTACACATAGGCTACGACTTAAAAATAACAACAAACTAAAGGAGATATAGAACACAACTTTATTAATTTTTTGCTTGAAGTTTCGACTGAGTTACACTGGCCGTGGTCACAAGCAGACTTACGGCACGGCCAGTGTAACTCGGTCGAAACGTCAAGCAAAAAATTAATAAAGTTGTGTTCGCATTAATTCCCGTGTTGTTATTTTCTATTATTATCAAACACTTGTTATATAGAATCCGTATCTCGCTCGATCAAAGGAGGTTAACGACGAACGTCTTTGATAACGTCTCCTTTAGTTTTGTAGGATACGAATTGTTCCTATATATAGGTATGAGAGTTCTATCGAAGGCGCGCTTTGAAAATTAATACAAAGGCTTTCGCGCGTAGATAACATTGTTCTTATTTACATAGCAGCGGGTACAAGATCTAACGGAGATTTTGTAACGTGCTTTAGGTATCCCTAAATTTAATTATTTTCAGTACTTGACATTATAGTTTTGATTCAAGAGGCTCCGCTTGGTTGATAGCTTGATATATAAATTTTTGGAATGTGCGACTTTTCCTGAAGTCTTGTTCAAAATTCTTTTTTTTTTATTTCAAGTAAACCTATTGCAGGCGCTTATGAAACGTTAGGATGCTAGTTGCACGGTTCCATTCCAATGTCGTTCCAATGGAGAAGAACTGGTATGAAACTCCAGAGGTTACTCATTTAAAAAAATATGGTACAAATTGGTAAATTTACAAAGTTTCATTATGCGACAACATAGTAAACTAATGTGATAGGGTAAGGGAAAAACAAAATTAAGAAATTGGGCCAAAAACCCATGGTGCAATTAATACTACTGGCTATCACTATTAATTACATTGTGGTCACATTTACAATATTGAAGAAGACCTGGAATCAATTATATAAAATAAATTGCCCGAAAACTGGGCAGTGGTAGAGGACCTACGAAAGTAGAGGTGAAGATAAGGGCCTTCAAAAGATTAAGGCTTGAAAGGGAGAATGGGGTTACATTTACCAGGGAAGCCACATGTTCTAATATATTTATGATCAAGAATGTGACCACAATGTAGCTTTGGCTGTTCCTGCGAAGGTACTCTTTATTTTTTCTCATTGTGGTCGTATTTTACGAGCACTATAACATAAATGGCGAAAGTAGGTGAACTCGCACCTTTGCCCACATTTTCGGGGATCATTTTTATGAATGGAAACTAGCTGCGCCCCGCGGTGTTACCCACTACACTTTTTCGGGATAAAAAGTAGCCTATGTGTTAATCCAGGGTGTCAGCTACCTCCATATAAAATTTCAATAAAATCCATTCAGTAGTTTTTTTTTTAAAGAGTAACGAACATCCATCCATACTCACAAACTTTCGCGTTTATAATATTAGTAGGGATGTTAGAAAATAATCAATGTTTCTTAGCATCTTTTTTCATAATTCTTGTGTAATGCTATATATCTACCAACTTAGATATTTGTGTGCTTCGTAATGTGAGATTTCATTAAGAAAGTTCGAAAATCCTGTAACTTAATAGTTTCATACTTGCAATCGATCGATTAAAACTTTGCGAGCTAGCAGCGTAATAACTTTAAGATTGGTATGAGGTGACTTGCAGAATAAATCTATATATCTACTAGGTACCTATAACATAACTACCTCGTTGGTCCAGTGGTTGCAAAGTGCGATACTGAAAGTGAGTTCCAGGGTATAATTCCCGGGTCGGGCAAAGTGCTTTTGGTCGCAAAGCAGGATACTGATCATGAGGTCCCGGGTCAGGAAAAACGCAATTGTATAGATTCAGCCTACAACGTAAATGGCGAAATATAGGTGTCCTTATTATACAGCTCTGTCTACGCTATCGGGGAATAATGTAAACTTACCTTGTAAACAATTTTTTTCTTTTCATGTCGTCGGTAAGGTATGTGGTTAAAATTTTGCGCCTAGTAATTGGCTACGTCTACAGCGGTATCTGATGCTCTGTATAAGTTATCTAATGTGCAGGTGAAAGGGCACACGGGGCTTTCAAGCAGATGGGACATAGTTTGATTAGATGCACCACACTCGCACTGATTATCCAAACTATTGATAAACCCCCATCTTGCTAAGTTGTGTTTACAGTGGCCAACTACCAACATAAAAATACATATTATGGTTTCAGATTCGCCGACGACATACAGTTAATGACGGGCCAGCGTCCAGGGATCTACTGGCTGATATGCTGGAAGTATTTATCCCCGTTGGCTATGTTGTCCATCCTGATATCTTCGTTCGTGGAGTTGGCTACCGAAGGGTCGGCGTACGATGCCTGGATCAAGTCCATCGGCGACACTGAGAGGAAGCCGTGGCCTGTGTGGGCAGTTCTGTTAGTTCTCGTGATGGTACTGGCTTCAGTTCTCTGGATACCTGTGTTGGCTATATGCAGGTGAGTTCTAGCCTTTTACAGCCAGCCGTGCTGGTTAGATGCAGGTGAATTTGCCTTTCAAAGCCTTCTAGGCCTTTACTATGAGCTATTGAAGTTTTCCGTTGTGGAAGCAAAAAGGCGCAGCCTACATTGATGCGAAATAGATGGCGCAGTTATCAAACATCTAAGTCTCCTATTAAATGGAAAGTAACTTATCGTGAGCGACACAACTTAACGAGGTAGTGGGGTAGATTTCAATGTAACCTGCCCCTTATCACGAACTTTAAAGCAAGACAGTTTATATTGTGGAAAACACCGCGTTACACTGCACGTAGCGGGGTCTCGCTTCCCCATCTTTAATTGTCCTGCTTTGTTTTTAGATCACTATCTTTTATTGCTACTGTACACTGTCGTATTACCTTCCATTAGCCAGTTTTTAAAGATCTATATTACGTCGGTGACTGAGTTCAACGTAAGGGGGCCGTAGGCTTAAAAACCAATTAATAATTCCAGATACTTCGGCATCCCCATAATTGACGACGAGGAACGCGCCTGGTTTCCTGCCGAGGAGTTGCGAGACTTCCACGGCATAGAGCCGAGACCTGTGTCCACGACCGAGACCCTTCTGTTCTGCACCAGACCGGACGGGACCGAAGGCTGCTGCTGGCCAGGGTGTTGCGAGACCGATGATGAGGAGTAGAAGTTCGAAGGTAGAATTTGATTGCTGGTTTTGCCTGCTAAAACAAGATGTCTGGCTTTACAAAGGTTGATTGATCTGCTGTTACTTACAGCATTCTTAACTTCAATGTTATAGTTATCAGAATATGATACGTTGATGTTACAGTTATAATTATAACATATTAGTACTTTCAGATACTTATGCTATCTTTACAATGGACATGGCATTCTGTTTCCTTCGACTATAGGTTGTACATACACCTACTTGTATTTAAATAGTAGAGTCAACCTAAAAAGGAAACCTAACCTATGGTGTAGTTTATTTTTCTTTGTTGAGAATATATTGGAAACATATCCAAAATGTTAAAGTAGTCCATATCTATTTGTCATATCCTGCCGTTTGTATGAATGTATTGTTGAATTTTTATAATATTTACTAACGAATATTAGTCATAGACAATAATCAATAATGTGTTATGATAAAGTGTTTGACTATTGCCAAATACATGGCTTTTAAAAATTTAAAATTAGAATTTGACAATAATGTAAAACGTCATGACAATAAACGTTTATCTTTTGTTAGAAATGTTGCTATTGCTAAAATTGTATAGTTGGAGATTGTATTTTTACGTCTTATTATTTTACTAAAAAAGCGACAATAATCAATATAATACTGTAAAATATAATTTTTATTTATTTATACATTCGTTAGGCTTTAAGCAATTTGTTGAGAATTTGGAAAAAATATTATATACCTTCATATAAATAATTATTTTTAGGTATAATTAAATGTAATAAATAAAATGTATTTAGCTGCTTGAACATGTAAATATATGGAAAATGAAAACTGTTACATTTTACGATACATATTTAATGGATGGACTGTACCTGCTGTGCTTTCAAGCTAAGGTAAAACAATGTCTGACAATAATAATCGTGCATAAAAGAAAGTATTTGACAATAAAAGAATTTCGTATTTACTTATCTTTTTGTATATTGCAGCCAATTGATAAAAGCTAGTCTTATGTTTAGCCTACAATAGTAATTTTACAAATGGCTGCAACTATCTTTCGATATTAATAAATTCTATAAACTGATTAAGATTCGATTTGATACGTTGATATCTGATTGACTGTTGTTAAAATATTTATCTTTTAACAATATTTCTCGTTGGTCAAGCGGACTGCTGAGGATGAGGTCCTTGGTTCGAATCCCGGATCGGACAAAAATCATCATGTTTTCTTAAAATATGTATACCAAATTGTTAATTTAAGCACTGACTATGTAGTATAGGTAGTAGGTAGTTGTGAACTAATAGTAAATGCATGTTTAAACCTTGCAGTGTGTATAGACAGAGGTTTATACTCGAATTATATTATTTCTAAGGCAAGGGATCGCACAAACCTGGATTAGCACGTTTTAACGATAACAATAAACGTTTGATTTGAACTTCATTGTTATATAGATAAGCGAGCACTGGTCGTATTTGTTTTCTTGTCCCGTACACGAGAGCAGCAGTAAAAAGTTGTAGAAACTAGTAAAAAAAACAGTTTCTCTTTGACAAACGTTAAGCTTAAAGCTGCATGTACAGTCACAGCCAAAAATGTAGTACCCACTGATTCGTATGGTTTAAAAGTGTTGCCAGACTACACATTTTTGGTAGTGACTGTACCTACGTGCCTTAAGAAACAAGTATTTGTGTACGATACAGTTTATAACAACTTATTCGTGTAATGTACATACGTAGGCTATATTACATAGGTACTCAAACATTTTAGTAATTTCTTTTTAATAATGCACAAATTGTAACGCCAATTGATGTTGTTATACTTATAGAATTAAGGTTAAGACTAGGTAAGCTTTTAGTACAGTTTATTTGTATGTTTCTGGATCACGTTCGTTTATTGATACTTAAAGGTTGGAAATTAGAAAACTGTTGACATTTTGTTCAGTTAAAGTGTTAGGAATTTAACGCTAAATGTACAAGAAATAAGATCATCCTAGTTTTTTTTTTACTCGCCTGGAATGTCCCACTGCTGGGCAAAGGCCTCCCTACTCTCTTTCCCAATCTCTCTGTTACCAGCTACATCCTACAGTTAGTAGCGCAAATATACCAAATGCAGTTTATAGCTGATTGACTATTGACTTAATTAAAAACTAATAAAAATAAATTATATAATTTTCAATTTAATGTATCGTCCCTTATACTGGTTTATTTTGCGATATACGTTTAGAACTACAGTAATGAAGTAGACAGCTATTCATTGAAGTCAATTAATTACTGTAAAAGTCTTTAATAATTAATCTAAAACTCAATAAAAATATTTAAGAATACATTTGTAAACACAAGCATAAAGATTTAAAGATTTATTTTGAGCAAAAAATATTTTTTGATTATAATGTTATTTCATTATAATTGTGATAAGTTGGGTGCACTTTTCATGTAACGCACAACGAATTTGAAAAAGCCATTATCCTTAGTTAAGTATGTTTCATAATTCTTAAATAAATTGACTCTTTTTCTTACTTTATAATGTTATTTGCGAAATATATAGTAAAGACTAAGACACATTGCTTTCAATAATCCTAAACTAAGCAGTTATTTAGTTTTTTAAACAATTCTTAATAAAAGTAAACAAAAAAAATACTGCATCTATCGGTAATATACATAAAATAATAATGTCATTATTTTGATAGTATAATCACAATGAAAAATGTGGAATTGATTTTATTCAGGTTATACATTAATATGC
Source organism: Abrostola triplasia (assembly GCA_946251915.1). NCBI lineage: Eukaryota > Metazoa > Arthropoda > Insecta > Lepidoptera > Noctuidae > Abrostola > Abrostola triplasia. The sequence continues at coordinate 11,152,036 of OX276433.1, forward strand.
TCAACATTATTAGAATAATTTATTATTTACGTTTAGTGCAAATTACTTTCACATATCTTAACAATGTATGTATATCTTATGAATAACTTACATTTTACTATCCCTCGTAGGTGTTTAGCTTGACAATAAATTTTGTATAGTAATCTATTAAATGTCCCGAGAAATGCGAGCGATGTGTAAAATAAGAAAAGTCAAACGCACCGTCATCAAATTGTAAAACTAATTTGCTTTACAGTTAAAAACCCCATTATATCATTTTTATAAAAAAAAAATGTAATTACCTACTCAAATTATTTAACCATTCTGTAAATTTATGCTTATATACAAAACGTAAGTAACAACCTTGAACAAGAAAACTCTTTTGCACTTCGTTGTTGTACACTATTTGTGGTCATGACTGTACCTATTTTTTTAGTAATATTTATCAAAGCGAAGATCTTCCAAGGGAAGATGATTTAAATATACATTACATACAGTATATTACAGGCATAAAAATATACAATATTATTAACGTTTGCAAAAGTAGATAACTCGAGTTATATTATTATGTATTAAAGTTTATAAATCATTTCTTTTATATTCCGAAAATATTGGATTATCCTTCAAATGATGGTCGGTGCGGAGTGTGTTAGCATATCATATAGATCGGGGATGGCGAACCGATGGAACGCGATACAATATTCGCTATTTTATTTCCCACAAGTTAACATTATTTGATGGGCACATATACAACCTTTTTAAAAGATTCTTTAGATGAAATGGCATGGTGATTCATACAGGTTTGCCATCCCAGATGTAGGTCGTTTAGTAATAGTTTTGCGATGAGAATGTAACTATTCCTGTCGTGAATATTGTTGTTTCTGTGTAAGTACATATGCCTAATAACGTGTTGATGGTAAATAAACGTTCTAAAAAATAATACATTTGATTTGATTTGGCAACACCTTTTTTATGTTTTGGAGTGAGGAGAATGCATTAATTGCTAAACTATTCTTCAGCGGCAGAAATACCCTTTTATTATGACTGTCGTGTCGTTTTATATGAATGTCGTGGTGGCCTAGTAGTTAACATACCGGATTTGTATGCACAAGTTGCAGGATCAAACCCGGGCAAGTATCAATGTGAATTTTTCAATGTTGTAAATACTTTCTTAGTTCTAAGACACAACGGTGACGGACAACATCGTGAGGAAACCTGGATTTAAAATTATCTGAAATCGCCAACCCGCAGGGAGCTTGAGTGGCGATAAGTGCTCAATCTTTCTCTTTACGAGAAGAGGAGCTATTTTATCACTGGAGTTTCCAGAAATAATAAAAGAAATTCGATATAAGAAATTGATAACATTTTTTTACGTATCGTGGGTGCGCATTACACAGCATACGCATAGATGAACTTTATGCAGCGAAGACGATATGAAAAACAAATAAGCACTGAATAAATTTTATTTCAACTTCAAAAGATACATAATAATAATATTAAGTTACATTATTAACATCTAATTATTGCTATTCGTAGTATTGGAACTTAAGCCAGTCTTATTTCATTCTGTGGGTAAAAAAATATTTTTTTCCTATCCACTTCTGACCCTCCCAAACAAGGTACAATTTAATAAGAGGTATTTTAATTTAACTAAATTATTGTATTTTTACTGTATTATTTATTGTATATTCTGATTATACTCACGGGTGTATTTGGGAATGCCCGACTAGTTAGAATAAAGCTGGTTACGCGGTAGAGTCGCGAGCCGACTCTGCCGCGTAACCAGCTCATGAGTAAGGGCTCCGGTCGAGTTCGAAACTAGTCGGGCATTCCCGAATACACCCGTGAGTATAACCGGAATATACAGTAAATAATATGGATAACACTCACGAAAGTTATTATTTTTACTGTGTTTAAATTAACCACACTACTGTCAATATTAGTGGCGAATATGAGTAATGAATTCTACATTTATATCATATTGTGACCTCTAGCGGCTCTAGCATATAATTTAACTAAACAGAATTCATTAGTAAAACATAGTGCTTATTATCATACGATATAATGTAAGTACATCTGAATCGAGTGGTATATAGACAAAAATCATATCCACATCACGCCTGCAATCCCCAAAGGGCTAGGCAGAGGTGCACAAGCATACTATAGTACACCCACATTTCGTCAATATGTTTTAAGTCCCAATGTAATAGGGGGCGAGCTTATTAAACCGGGCACAAAACCAGACTCTGTGCTCCTACTGAGAATTACCTGGAAAACTCAGTAACACAATGCCTAACCCGGGGTTTGAGCCCAGGACCTCATGCTCAGCAGTCGCGCTTGGCGACCACTGGACCAACGAGGCAGTAGACAAAAAATCACCATTTATTTAAATTATACCTATACTTCCTCCAATTATAATAGCATTAAAGGTCGTAGCTCATGTATATCGCACCGCGCCCGCACAGCAGACAAATAAGCATTCAAATATGGGCTTAAGCTCGTACGCCGAAGATACACATTACAGTGACACCACAGTTATAGCGCGTTGGATTTTTATGCTGTCACTGTAAAATGTATCTACAGACTATGAGATTAAGCCCATATTAGATTGCTCATTTTTATTCCGTGCGGGAGCGGCGCGGCATAAATGACCTACGACCCTCATTTACAGTTCGTTTAAGCGACTTTGATTTCTATTACATGAGCGATATGAAAAATGTCAGCTGCATAGTTTTGTTTAAATTCTATCCTTATGCATATAAGTGGAGAGTTCAAAATCGGTTAAATAAACTGTAAATAAGTTTTTGCTAATGATATAACAAAAGGGGCAGAAATTGTCCTTCATCAAGGATTTCACTTCACTAGTTAACGTCTCCACTTAAATAACCACTTAATAACTATTACAGGAAGATTTTATGGAGGACTTACGTATTGAATATAATTACTAGTACAGTTAACATCGAAAATAGGAGGATATAATATTATAATTATAATCTTAGTAAGTACTCAAGCTCGCTGTCGAAATAGATAAAGCTACACCACAAAGGAAGATTGGCAGAAATATATAGAGGCTGGCCTATGAACATAACATAAACATAACATCACGCCTGTATTCCCTGAAGGGGTAGGCAGAGGTGCACATATAGTACACCCACATTTCCCCAGTTATGTTTTTAGGTCCCAATGTAATAGGGGGCGAGCCTATTGCCATCAACCGGGCTACGCACTATGCCTATAAACTAATAACAACATAATTGAAGATAAACATGAAAATTAACATTTATAATAACTTTTTCCACACAGTTAATTGGTACTTCCCGCCATAATAATAATAAAAGTGCACATAAAATTCTTTCCAATGATATACCGCATGTTCATTGGTTCTCAGGCCAACACGCCCATATTCCTTTCCCAAAGGGCCTGTTTTTTAAAGGTATTTTTTGCCCAAATTATTTTCATCCATAATACCATGATAATTTTTAAATTAAAAAAAAATTGTCACCTATTTTTGATGTTGACTGTACTTATTTATCGTTAAACACAGATGTGCAGTTTTAGGATTACCGGTACATACATATATGGTTTGATATTACTTTTAAAAATATGTTTAAAAATTATGCGAAAGCCGAAACACGCCCAAAAATAATAATTATTTAATTGCAATCATTCTCGCGAAATAAAATTGTTAATGACAATTATATAGTCGCCAAAACTATTATTATTTTGCTTTTACTCAGTATTCAAATTATATACACCAAGTATTTGATAAATCAAATTCCATATTTTTACTGATAGGTACTAAAATTGCCTGCTATATGTAAAAATAAATTACTTTTAAGGTTTTTTTAAAAAGGATATTGTATTACTTTTGTCGGTGCTTTGGCATTCACAGAATATATGCTTCTATATACTACTATTACAAATAATGGGAGACTTTGTATGGAGAAGTACAGAAGAATCTATATTATACTGTTTTAATCATTTTAACCCGTAACTGACGCGTGACAGTGATGGGCAAAGGCCTCTTCTCAAACATAATAACCATAATTATTACAATTAAGAAGAGGTAGATAAGTATTAAGAAATGTTGAGACAGATAATAAACATAAATGTGTTTAATTCATTTCCCCACAATGCCTTGAGCGCTGATTCTTATAATTCATTTTTTTACATTACATTTATATGTATAATTAGTCCTAAGCGGTTTAAAACCCAACCTATCTTATCTACCTCTAATTAATTGTAATTGAAATAACACAAATTATTGTCTAAAATATTAATTACGTATTGGTGTTTTTTTTTTAAATATATATACCTGTTGATTGGATTATCTTGCGAAATTCGAAATATTATAATGTCAGTTATTGTTAATTATAAATAATCATCAATTGTTTGGTTAATAGTTTTAATTACGAATTACTGGCTTATTCTATGTATTAAAATTAAAGATCACCAATTATTATCGGACTAATTTTCTGGTTATAAATTTAAAGATCACCAATTATTATCGGACTTATTTTGTGGTTATAAATTTAAACATCACCAATTATTATCGGACAAATTTTCTGGTTATAAATTTAAAGATCACCAATTATTAACGCACTTATCCTGTGGTTATAAATTTAAAGATCACCAATTTATCGGGCTTATTGTGTTTTTTATCACCGGTTATTCTTTGGTGGTACGAACAGTTTAAATACCGCAATCTGTTGTACTGTCAGGTATACTTCACCACTGACACATTGCCATTGCGCACTGTAGACTTGATGCCAGAGACTAGACCTCACTTGGAATCTCCAATGGATAGGCGTGGATGAAATATTGGTCACGTAAATGAATAGCAAACTATGATATTTAGAAGATTTCATTTAGAGTTAATTCTATCAATTTTGAGTTTGATTGCAATACTGACATGACAAATGACATGCAGTAAACCATTGGTATTGTATATTATGTTTTTACTGTTAATGTATTCTTTATGTCAACAGAATAGAATTCAAAATCGTTTAAATTAATTGTAAATGGTATAGTAATAACGGTTAGTACTCATTTTAGGGATATTATTAGCTTTTAGTATCTATCAGAAGTCATTAAAACTCAGTCTAGTGTGCAAGCTACAAGTCTACCGTGCGGAAAAGCTACTAACCTTGAAGATACGTCTATAATACAGGTGGGATTAGATAGTCGACCCCTTTACTTGAGATTTAGCAATTTTTAAGATGGGGGCAAGAATTTAAATTAAAATCCTTTTTGCACCTGGCAATCGTCTTTTTGAATGAATTGCCAGGTGCAAAAAGAGATTATGGTATGCCTGATAAATAGCAATGGACTCGTCTGTCGTCTCCTATAACCTGGCTTATCGTATATTGCGAAATGTAAATTAGAGTATTTCTCTTTATAATACGCTTCTTTGGAGATGACATACGTTTTAGTAGGTAGAGAATTGCAAAAAATATTAAATAAATAAAAAAATAAATGGTATATTTATTTTGTCCTTATCATTCTTTTTACATAAGCAATGAGTTCGAATGGGACACAACGTAAACATTAATAATATTCAAGTAAAGGGGCGCATCTTCAACAACTTATATCTAAATTTGAACCTGTTAAAGGCTAGGCAGGAACACCAGTTGCCATCGGTGATAAGAAATTATTTAAATAATAAATTATTGTCAATTTACACTAGTATGGATACCAAATATATGTCACACACTTAAAACGAGTAAGGTCACTACATAACTCATAATTCTCCAACTTCTGTTTCTAATAACTTTAACCCTTTCCCAGTGTAATGACCCACACATGGGGCATGGATATTGTTTAACTATTGTCTGCATCGCGCACAGTCAGTGTTAAAAACCCTACTCTTAATCCCTGTGGAGAAAAAGAGACTGAACTATTAGTAAGATAGGGTATTTAAATTGATAAAGGAAATTTGAAAAATGATGGACACGAGAGGCTTGACTCCGCAATTTTCGCCGTACCTTTGCCAACTGAGCTGTCGTGTCGCCGCTTGCACTCAATATCCGTTTAAGTTGGCAGTGCTGCGCCACGGTACAGCGAAGATCGCAAGGTCAAGTCCCACTCAGTCACTGTATGATACTTAATCAAGGTTTAAATTACCATGTTCATGTATTACACACACACCTTGGGTTTTCTTTAGCACATTTAATGTTAAGGTTAGAAACTAATGTTTCGTCACACTGAATTTTTACGAACCAAAAAATTACCCTAAGCAAAGAAATAAGTACTTTATTGTACTAACATAAATGTATAATCCATAGACATATGCTAAGTATCTAATATCTTTTATCACGCTATCACATTAATATTATAAAGGCGAAAGGTTGTTTGTGTTTGTTACCTCTTCATGCTCAAACGGCTACACCGATTTTGATGAAATTTCATATGGAGGTAGCTGAAACCCTGGATTAACACATAGGCTACTTTTTATCCCGAAAAAATCTAGCGGGTAACACCGCGGCGCAGCTAGTACTAGTATAAATTGACAATTCAGCTCCTACCTTATTTTGTCTTGTTGACATTAATTAAAGAATCAGACTAACTACACTCAACTACAGTCTATCTAAGTACCATAAGTTAGATAAACACTAAATTTGATCACTACTCTCTGCATCCCTTCGTTCCGATTCTGCTTTCTTCATTTTTTTGGCTTTAATGTCTGCCATAGTCTGCTCAATCGACCGCTGATCTTTTTTATTCTCACTCGGCACCTCTCCATAACTTTTATTGACATTTGTCTTTTGTGCAGCATCTATTGCAGCTTCCTGACCAATAAGATGTGCATATTTTTGCTTATAGAAAGTACCGCTTAATTCCTCTTTACCACGCTTACGTTTTCTATTTTTTTCTTCTTCTAAATCTAGGGCTGCTTGTTTTCGCTTTTCAAAATGCTCGAGGACCATTTCAGCAGCCTTATCTTCGTCCCAGACTCCATTAGCTCTACGTACTGTTAATTCATCCTCTGAAGGGCCATTGTCTTTCATGTATACTACTGTGTAGCGGTCTACACCCTCTTGTCCGAATGAGAATACTTGTAAACCAGCAATCTCAGAAACATCCCTGATGATAGATCTGTACATTTGTTCCATAGGTTCAAACTGTAGATGTGGTTTTGTACCGTCTTTGATGAAGTTACTTACTTTCTCTTCCACACGTTTCCGGAATCTGTTTATCATGTTTCTCTCCTCTTTTTGCCTGTGTTCTATAGCCTCTTTTTGTTTACGCATAGCATTTTTCTGGGCTTCACTGGCCGATGGTGGTTTTTGCATAGAATTAAGGATTGAGTCTAGTAGATCCATTATTATATTTGGTTTTCAGATAAGAAAGATGTGTATGATATTATTTCTGAGATACGTCGCTGCCAATTAGCAGGGAATCGAAAACTATCACCTAATGGTTCTGTGTTCAATTCTTTGAATGATAAAACATTTAAAGAGGTGTTAATTTGGGCACACACTTGGCTGCCAAACGTTACGGTAACTTCCGCAAACTCTAGGAGTTGTTTCAATGGAGGCTGGAGCGGTGTTCCCTTAACAAGTATGGAGGTTTCTTCAAATTCAGCTTCTCTGCAACTATCTCGGAGAGTTTTGTTTTTGTTGCAAAGTTTATCAAATAGGTCTTCAAGAGTGCACCTGAAATGTGGGACAATGGAATTAATTAATTAGATTAAATTGACTTTTTTATAAAATTAATAATGGTACTATAAAATATATACATATAGCATTTTTAAAGAAATCCTAAAGTTTTATTTTATTTCATTTTTATTTTATTGGGGAAACAAACAGATACTATAATATATAAACAATTACAATCACAATAAACAACACATAATCCAAAACAGTTTAATTTTGGATTGACATTGCATTAAAATTGTTGTCAATTGTTGAAAATCATCAAACAAAACTGAACATTGCCATCATCATCAGCCCGTCGCAGCCCACTGTTGGACATAAGCCTCCCCCAAGGTATTGTAATATATAGTTACCAGCTTATAATTATATAGTATAATATATAGTTGTCCTCAGTTATCGTTGATAATATAAAATCATTATTTTTAACTTTTGTCAATAATCTGGTTCATCCTTTTTTCTAAATAAAGGCAGAAGTAATATCTACTTTTAACACCTCTAAGACTTTCTGTATTTCATAACTCATTATTGATTAAACAACAGATTTTAAGTGAGAACACATTATATGGCAAATTGTTACCATCCAATACAGGTATTATTTCTACAGTATTATACTGAATATAGAAAACGTATAGGCTACCTGTAGTCTTCTTACACTACAAAATAGCTCAAAACATAGGTAAAATAATAACTTTGACAGTGCAATGTCAAGATATTCAATTTCCTAACCTGCCTAATAAAATCCACAGTGCTAAACATGAAGGTCGTGACACAAGATGTATGTACATATATTACTCAGTTTTAATGACAATTACGTAGTACTTACAGTTTACTCCGTATTTCTAATACGTCCTCCGAAATAAGGTTATGTATGGAAGCACACAACTTGCTTTGCAATCCTTCGAATTCTTCCAACGGCGTCCCCGTCACGTCCGCCCTACAAGACCAATATCGTTACACATAGTCGTAAAATAAAAACAATAAACATTACTACGATTTCACTCACTCTTTTATGTTCTTACAACGCTTTATCAGTTTATTTATAGATGCAGCGCAGTTTTGGCAGTCTTTCAAACTTGTTTTCACAGCGGTATGGAATTCGTCAAAATATGAAAAGTAGTCAATTATTTGCTTTTGGATTTTCGCTTCCATTATAAGAAAGAAAATCCATAACTAATTCTATTTTTCCACAATAAATAATTACAAGACAATTACATTTACGGCAAAAGAATGACAAACTCGCATTCGCAAGTTGACAACAAAGTAACAAACGAGGAAACGACGTTTACGGAATTCGTTAGCATTAGTTATGTTTCATCGCATCGGCAATTTTCGACTTAAATGTAAGGAAGATTTTATATTCTTAAAAATAAATAATTTTACATATATTGCTGCAAAGGAGCCCAGAAGTTTTATCTGTCGTTGGTTCATAAATCATAATATTATAACAAAATTAAACTACATATGGTAGTCAAATTTTAAGGCAACATAGCTAACTTTATAAACTCATGAACTATTGGTCGACGAACCGTAAATTTTAGAAAACCGGTATTACACCTAATGATTTATAATTCATATTAAGAACTAATGTAGTTCCATAATTCACAATTTTAGTCATTGTTTTAAAATCTTGATTTCAAAACATAATTAATCTTCGGTCTTGCTCAGTTTATTCGGTGGGTGGTCGATTGCACCTGTCAAAACGTTGAACCAATAGCGAGCCGTATAATGTGACCTCGAAAACATCAGTCTTGAATTTGTATCGGATGAGAGTGTACGTCTAAATTCGTCGCGTTTTATTAAATGAAAACACGTCGGAGATCTTGAAAACATAAAGTGCTGTTTTAATTTTTTCACTCATGAAGAGTGCTGAAAAATGTGTGTAAATGGTGTGATCTAATTAAAGCTTAAATTAAGCATATTGTGTTTTTACTTTCGTGAAAATGAATGGCAAACTGCATAGTGAAACCGGCGCTTTCTCATCTGACGACATGCGCGCCGAAATATTGAACCCTTTCGTTCACAAACTGGAGCTAGATAACACATATGACAAAATAAAGGTACGGAAACAGAAGCGAGAAGGCTTTCAATTGCATAACATAACGAAGTGAAAGTATTTTGTGTAGTTGTAAGTAATAGTAAAAAGATTCTAACTGAGATTTTCTGCGCATGTGTACATGTAACAATGACAGGGTGAAATAATATTCCGTCCATAACGAAAACAAAAACAATAATACGTGCAAATTAAAAAACTGTTATTATGTTCAATTTGAAAAAAAAAACATAGTTCCGCAACATGACTTTGTCGCTACATAATTTATTTAAAATTATTCTAACATTGAATGGAACAATTAGATGCGATCGCCAAATATGTACTCTAGAAACCGTTTGTCTTCAGGGCCTTGTGTTGACACCAAACTGAATACTAATAAAATAAGACCTTCAGATTACTATGTTTTTTATTATAAGCAATCAGAGTTCTATGACTAATTGTGTTAGATTTGGTAAAATCATTTGATTATGAGTAAACCTACTGCATCTAAATATTTTTATCCCAGCAAAAAAGGTAATGTTATCGTATTGTCTATTTTAGTTTGTTTTCTAAGGTGTAATTTTGAGCACGTAATTAAAATGATTCCTTGAAAACATAACACTTATCTTACCTAACATCGTTAAAGTTAACACCACGTATGTCAATTTTCGGTGGTTTTGACATTTTGATACTTTTCGCTAAAGAATTGGAAGACGCGTTGTTTTAGCCAATTAGAAACGAGCAACTACAACAACTGGTATTAAGTACACATACACAGTATTGTTATTGTGTCCAATTGTGCATGTAAAATCATGGTTTTTTTACATTAACTATAATTCTATAATTCTAGAAACTGCGTACGTACTAAATATTTCGGACTTCAAGTTATGTCCCTACAGAATATTACTAATAGCGTGTACACAGTGAATAAATTATTCTATGTTTGAAAAGTTACTTTTACGGTTATTTTACGATTTAAAAATGTACTTAAATATGTAAAATAGAGATGCGAGTTACGAAACGGTAAAATATTCAAATTTTTATAAAGTACAGGTACTTTATCTATTTCGTTGTGTTTTTTATCAGAAGATACGATATTATATTTAATATTCTATTGTCTTTCGTGTTCATCGTCAATGTATATTATGTATATTTATTCCTGCTTATTCAATAAGATTTTGCGGTTCTATCATAAAATCTGAACGGCAAAACAATTTTGACGAACAGATTGTAATCTTTGTATTTATATATTGTACAGAAAGCCGTTACTCATACAGGTATATCTTAGGGAAAGTCGGTAGTTTACATGTTACAATGTGGTACCGTTTTGCGCAGATAGCCAGATAGACATCACAGAGTACTGGTCACGCAATAAACCGATGAAAGTGACATAATTTCTACCGAGCCGATTCCCATCACTCATTGAACTTATTACCTGTGCTTACGTAACACAAAAACAAATGATTGTTTGTGAAATAATACGAGCAACGAGTTTTAATGTTAAGAACTATGGCGGCAACGTTTAGAGAAAGTATTTTGATGATATAATTATGCTGGTTGTGTAATAGAAGCTTGGTGTGCTTCTACTTGATATTATACATACATTCTTCTTTCTTCGCCACTGTGTTGCATAATACAGTAACTACTAAATAGATAGACATTCAAAATTGAGAAACAAAACACTTATTACCAAGTTAAGTAAGAAGTCCTTATTGTTGAAAAAACATGATATTTTTAGGATTGCATTCACTGTATAATACGAGGGTCAAACTGAAAGTTCTTAGAAAATCAAAAACTGATTACATTAGCCAGTTATTAGTTTTATTATATCTTTTCAAAATATTGTCCATTCACGTCAATACACCGCTGCATGCGATGGAACCACTGGGAAAAGCACTTTGCCCACTCGTCTTTAGGGTTCTCTTCAATGGCATCGCGATACGCAGCCACCGCTTCTTCAGCATTCATAAACCGCTTTCCTTTAAGTTTTTCTTTAATTTTTGGAAATAAATAAAAATCACAAGGGGCGAGGTCGGGGCTATACGGCGGGTGACCCAGTAATTCAACGTTTGATGTCGCCAAATAGTCGATCGTTCGCTTAGCGGTGTGCGACGAGGCGTTGTCGTGGTGAAGGAGGATCCTACTGCAAGGTCGTTTCTCTCGAACTTTTTCCAAGACAAGTGGCAAACAATTGGTAGTGTACCATTCTGCAGAAACTGTTTTTTGATCCTCTAACACAATTGTTGCGAAATGACCTATCCTTCCAAAGAACGAGGCCACCATTTTTTTTCCCGCACTTCGATCTCTCTTCACTTTAGTTGGCAACCTCTCGAAAGGAAACACCCACTGAGCAGATTGTCTTTTGGTTTCAGGATCATAACAGTAAATCCAGCTTTCGTCACCTGTTAGTATGTCGAACACAGCATTTGAGTCACCTCCGTTAAATCTTTCAATCATTTTACGGCACCAATCCACACGATGGAGTTTTTGAGCCTCAGTCAAATTATGAGGTATCCACCGGGCGCAAAGCTTCCTGACTGCTAAATGTTCGTGGAGGATTTTGTGCACTTGACTCATACCGATGCCCAAGCTTGTCCGAATCTGCTGATAGGTCACTCTTTTGTCAGTCTCTATCATACGCCGCATAACACAGATGTTATCTTCAGTCGTCGCCGTAGAAGGCCGTCCCTCACGTAAATCATCAGTGAGATTAGTGCGACCACGTTTAAACTCATTAAACCAGTTGTAAACTGTCGCACGAGATGGGGCTTCATCGTGAAAGGCCAATCGTAGTCTATCATAACTTTCTTGTTGACTTAAATGACATCGAAAGTCATAAAAAATCATTGCACGAAAATTTTCTCGTGTTAAATTCATGTTGACGTGACACAGACAATTTTCAATTTGCCGCCAAATCGTAAAACAAATGACAAATTAATGAAATATATACTCAGTAATATTGGCAAAGAGTTCTATTTTCAAATTTTAGAATTATTTTTTTATTATATTGTTTATAAGTGGCCAGTTCTAAGAACTTTCAGTTTGACCCTCGTATTAGTATCGAAAAACTAAAAATAATAAATGCAAGTCATTGCAGTGAGTGAGAGTAAAATATTTATCATTAGTTTTAGAGAATCGATTTGGCAAGGATTCCTATTACTATTAACAACACAACAAGAGGCAAACACGTGTGTTGAAATACGTATTGCATACCTAAATTATTTATACATAGTTTTGGTGTTGCGTTCGAAGGAGACGGGAAAACTTGTAGGGTGCTGTCCCGTGGCTGTATCAAGTTGTGACATATGTCATAATTATTGTAATAATAGGTCATAATAATAGCTTCATTTTACTTAGCTTGTCCCGGGAAAGAACTGTGAATGTTATTCAAGCACTTGATTTTCTTAATGTCTGAATTTTTTAACGAGTATTCTTTACTGCACATGTGCAAGTAACAGTTATTTACGTTATTATAGTCAAACGTACTGGAAACGTGTTTTAGTCAAAAATCTTTTTGAGAGTTATTCATATTTATTTCCCCGCCAAACGTCGTTGTAGGTGTCTACAATAAAATTAAGCTTTTGCTAAGACCTTTAAAATGACATATTATGTAATACCTTGATACACTAATGGGGCCTAAACGCCCATTTTCCTTTTATTGAAATAAAAACAGTTTTATGAAGTATCAAATTATACAAAAATGTATTATAGAAGGGAGTTTGTTTCTAGCTAACTTTATTATGTTTACTTTATATTTTTATTCCTAAGAGAAGTAGATAATAATTTTCGAGTTAAATCGACGTTAATCTGAGTTTTAGTTGGTCCCATCAAGCTAACCATAACCTATGGAATTATAACATGATAAAATAATATAATGCGATTAAATCGGCCATAATCTTCTTAGAACAAACATTGCATATTTATTAATCATAATCATGAACAAATAAATCATGATTTTTGAATTCAATGTCTTTTATTGACTGATTGATTAAAACGGATCTATTAATTAGTTTTTACTACTAACATTTTAGCCACTGTTTAAGTTACTAACATAAAAAAAAAAATAGGAATGAGATTATTCTACCTATAAATAATGTTCACATAACGAGACCGTTTTCAAACGATGTGTAAACCAAGATAAAAGAGAAAGTTATGTTAAATATACGCACGCAACAAGAATTTGTAGTTAACACATACATTCCAAAACTAAAAGTCTAAATATTTCATACGTGAGCAGAACATTGATGTTTTCGGTAAATAAATTGATAATTTTATACGCCTACACGAAATAATTAAACTCTTAACTCCGTCCAAATATCTGGCTTAATTTACCTGTTAGAAACGTGTTTCGTAGAAAAAAGTCATTTGAACCTACCATAAACGTGATTGTCGAAAAGTGTATGTACTTTTAAAAATATCGTAATCTACAGTTGTATGGTGTTAGCTTGACCCATAATTTGATGTAACTGTACTAATGTTATACAATCACGTGCATAATTTGATGTTCGTTTGTTACAGACGGCGATATTCACAGTAATATTATTGCCTTTTCGCGTCATTGTCATCTGTTATCTAATAGTGACAGCATGGTTCCTCGCATGTATCGGACTCTATGGACTCAGTGAAGAAGATCTCAGGCGACAACCAATGACAGGATGGAGAAGGTAAAACTATTTTGAAAACGTTATGTCTTAAAAAGCCATTTACGAAGTCTTGAAATTCCATTAACTCTGGGAAAAAAAATGAAAGAGGCTGAGTTACTTGATAGATTTCTGTTTTTAGTTCAAGTATCTAGGTATGAGCTTGTTAAATGTGGATTAAAGTATACTGCTAATCTCTTATTTAAAGCAAACTGACTAAAGTTTGGGTTAAAGTTTACTCTATCGAGCACGGACGAAAGATTAATGCGAATATTTCTACTGGAAGCTAAAACTCATACAAAACTTTACTTCGTTTTGTCATTTTTACTGGTTTGTATCTACTCATCTAAAATAACAGCAGTTAAATAATTAAGTAATTACTATCCATACTCTTGATTTACCTACACAAACACATCTCGGGGTCACGGCTGGTGATATTATCTGGCACCCACTAGGCTCATTTCAATCTTTTAAATTTAGTAACCTGCATGTTGCACTCACAAAATATCAGGTTTTCTCTCATTTGCCATTAAAATAAATTAATAAACGACAATAAAATATTTCGATGTAAATATTAAAGTCACAGTTAGTTTAATTTGCATACAATGTCATTAAAATATGTTGACGCTTATGTTTTGTATGAACTCATGCATAAACAAATAATTTTCGGTCGTTCGGATCCGAAATCAAACGTAAGAGTTCTCAGAAAATTAGAGATGTATGTAGTTATAATAATTCTGTCTAAAATCTGCGTCTAAGTTACTTGACTTGGTTCCGTAAGCTGTATCATTATCTGGCAAACTAAATATCTACCTACTCATATTAATAAGCAGTTGATAGAAGACGGAGTGTCAAGAATGTCTGGTGCAAAGAATTGAATACAGTGTATAATTGAACTGTCATGGTGGCTGGAAAAGCCGCTCAGAGTTCAGAATTGGTCTTTGTAAAAACATTAGAAAAACTTGAATTAGAACCGTCAACTGAACATATTTGAATTCACTAGACAATTTATTGAAGGAACTACAGTCTTGACTAACCTAGCAGTTAAGCCTAACGGAGTTTAGAGTATTTTTTTTATGAAAATATGTTCGGACTTCGGATGCTGTCACAGCTAGAAAGCTAAGCACCACTTCATCGTTTCATAAATAAGCTTTTAATAAGATGATTGTTCTTCACCGTTAGGCTACTCGGCAGACGTTCCATCGAGCGTGTCACAAGTAGGTCAAGTTAGTATTTAGATGTTGGATGTTTAGACCACCCGGTCACACAAACTCTCGAGTCTAACTAGATAAATAGAACCAAGGTGACATCTAAACAATAGTTACCTAAATGATAAAGGTTTTCGAATCTGATGGCTGTGACGAATTCATTTTGCACGAATTTATATTTTTTGTTTTGTATTTGGCAATGTTCTTTGTCATTTTATTTTATGCCATATCTTAACGTCATACTTTGACAAACAAGTTTTACGTACTATTGACTTTCCTAGAAATTTTATGTATGTCAGATACGGTGCTCGATAACAATGCAAAATCATATCTTCACGAGATTTCTAACTAACTTGTGCGCCTGTGCCCTTGATGACGCTGTCAACATCTCAGAATATGCAGAAATAGATTTGTGAAATAAATCATAGCATTGGCATGTTGAAAGTAGAACTTTGGTCAAAATATGTGAAAACAAATAGGTACTATAAATAGTATCACACGCCACGGATGCGGTTTGACATCAAATATATAAAATACCGGTAATTTCGGTAAAAACCGGTTTTAACTGACAATTGCAAAATGATTTAAAATAGGAAAAAACATACTCTGTAGTTTAGCTGGTTATTAATTGATTTAAATCACGTGCTATTTTCATTTGAGTAAATAAATTCATCATTTAATTATATATTTTATTAAATATTAACTAAATTAGGAACTAACTAGCTCTATAATTACTTACCTGACGCCTTTCTCTCACAATCATTACAGACACTCAAGGTTAACGTGATTACGAGCGATGGTCCTAATTTTAGATTCTCTAACCAAACAATACGCTAGTTAGGTAGTTTACACTTAAGTACTTTGTATCAGAGAATAAGCAGAGAATATCACATTAATGAAAGAGGTTACTACGAGAGATAAAATTCTTAAATACCTAGATACCCATCTAAATATTTTCTTGTTAGTACATACCTACCTAATTAAACAATGGAATTTAGCAAAATAAATATAGTAGGTACTGTTAAAATTCTGGAAATTTATTTAACGCAGAGAAATAATCATAACGCTAGCTAGAAAGCGCGGGAAAGTAAATGCATAGAGTAGCTGAGTGGCTATTGGTAAGGCTCGCGAGAGAATCGTCTTGAGGCTTGACCTCCTTACTAGTTTTGACAAAGATTTTGTGGATTCTATTAAATTGGCCGTAATTAACAAGGAATTAGGCTTATTATTCAACTGCCTTTAAACCTAGAATGTATCTAGATTGATAAAGGAAATTTGAAAAGTGATGGGCACGAGCGGGATTTGAACCTGCGACCTTCGCCGTACCGTGGCGCTAGAATGTATTATGTAGGGCACAAAAAAAAAGGTGTCTATCTAGATAATATTTTTGGTTATTGGCAATTCCGTTTTAAAAAGCTAGTTTTTTTTTTATAAATAAGTATTTTCTTCTATTTTTAAAAATCATTCCGGTCTATTAAATGTGTAAATATACAAAATCACACGTAATACTCATTATCATACCTACTAACATTAATTAAGATGCTAAAATTTAAATTTTATTTTCGAGTGTAGGTAATTCTTTTAACTTGACTACAAGCTAATTTAAATAAATGAAACAACTGTTGTAATTCCTACTTACAAACTTACAGACATTTAAAAAATATAATAATAACAGCCTATAACTGTACCAGTGCAGGGCAAAGGCCTCTTTTCGTATAGAGAAGGATTGAGCATTGATCACCACGCTATCTCACTGCGGGTTGGCGATTTCAGATAATTAAATCCAGGTTTCCTCACGATGTTTTCCGTCACCGTTAGTCAGTGGTATCATAGAATAATTAAGAAAGTATTTATAACATTGAAAAAGTCACATTGATACGTACCCGGGTTTGAATCTGAAACCTTGTGCATACAAATCCGGTATGTTAACCACTAGGCCACCACGACATTAAAAATATATTAGGCTAATTTGCTAATGTGAATACGTAACTTCTTTATTATGTTCCTACTTATTAAAAATACGGGTTTTTTTTTTAATAATCACTGGTACTAGTCTACTGGCATCTACACTAATGATTTTTAGATAGACCACACCTAGAACACAGACATAAAAATCATCTTCGTTTAATTAGTATCTTTAATTTTTTTTTTAATAAAGAACGTCGCCCCACACTAGGAATTTCTCCTGTGTCGTGGGTGCGTTTTACAAACATGAAATACCACATACACAAACACCCAGACTCGGGACAAACATCTGTGGTTCGCACAAAGTTTTGCCCCGTGCGGGAATCGAACCCGCAACCTTTAGCGCAGCAGTCCAATCGCTTAGCCACTGCGCTAATCAGGTCGTCGTATTAATTGATTAATGATATTGTTACACTGATAGCCGAGCGGTATGACCGTTGGACTGCCAAAGGTCGCAAGTTCAAACCCTGACACGCACTATGTCTTTTCGAATTCATGTACGAATTATAAATTAGTTATCAGTTGCTAAAACCGGTGAGCGTGAGGAAACCGGCACACCTGAAAGATACAACGGAGTGTTAAGCCATGTCAGAGGCCTACAGGCTTAAACTATGGCACCATATTGTCCATCAATCATACGGTAAGAAGAAGAGAAGTGATATTGTGAGAATGAAATGGGTAATTTAAACTGTTTTACTATAATAACTTTCGTGAGTGTTATCCATATTATTTACTATATATTCCGGTTATACTCACGGGTGTATTCGGGAATGCCCGACTAGTTTCGGACTCGACCGGAGCCCTTATTTATGAGCTGGTTACGCGGCAGAGTCGGCAGTTCGGTTCGCGACTCTGCCGCATATACCGGAATTTATAGTAAATAATTTAAACTGTTTTATCAAGCATGTAACAGAAAACGGTGAAGGTCCCAGAATACAATATTATAAAGCCTGTAATATGCTACATTGTTTAGGTACTTTACGATAGAACTAAGAAGATAGTTTTTGGTAAAGACTCCACTCCCTCAGATAAGAATAATTCATCATCAGCCAGTCGATGTCCACTGTTGAACAAAGGCCTCCTCCTTAGAACGCCACAATGAACGACAGCTTGCCAATTGCATCCACCGGCTGCCCGCAATTCTGACGATATCGTCGGTCCACCTGGTGGGAGGCCTGCTAAGAATTATTGTTGATTGAAAAGTCTGATTTTCCAGTACGCAGTAGCTAGCAACTAGAACTAGGTACTTAGTTACCGAATTTTTTTTGCAAAACAACAGAAAATTTTGGGGTGAATTCGATAGTATTAAAAGAAACCCCAGAAATTTTGATAATTTGCGAAATTCAAAACAATTTGGAAGTTTATAAATTAAATTTTGATAGGTAGGCAAGATTTCACTGAAGAGAAAAAGGATACCACTTACTTTTATGGCTTCTGTTGTGTAGGGACCAGAAAATGTCTACCTTAAATGTACCTTATTGAATCAATAAGTGATTTGTCAAGGTCTTTTGTTATTTTTCTGGGGCCGGGAATATATGTGAATGAGAAAATGAAGACTGGACAATAGACGATTTTATCAATAACATTCCTTGAGACATCGTTCACCATGCTCAGCAGATGATGTTTATAATCGAATAAGAATATAATCTTTCCTAAACTATGTGGACCGACGATATCGTCAGAATTGCGGGCAACCGGTGGATGCAATTGTCAAGCGGTCGTTTATTGTAGCGTTCTAAGGTGTTCAACGGTGGACGTCCTGAACTACATTTTTACATAAATTCTTGGAAATCAAGCCGATCTTTCATCAACAACCTTGGTGTACGACGGCCAACCGTTTGAAGTGAACGTACCGTGAATTTCATTGTTCCACGACTATTGCAATGAGTAGCAAATGCCATAAAATTACAGTCTGATCGCAATTTGTATTAAGCGCGTTGTTCTTCCGAAATATCTATTGTAGAATCCGTTATATCCATTCCTACGTGATGCGATATCACAAAGGCTGAGGTATATTTAAAGTTCATTCGAACTAAACCTTATTTTGTTAATGAAGAAATCTCACCGCTTTGATCTTGGTTCTATATTTATATTTATCCTACATATTCTTATGTGATCTGATCTTCAAAATCAGGTTTAGAGCGTTGCTGCTTTAAGAGTTGACCTTCAGTTTATTTAGAGGAACCTCTCATCTCGTCATCAGCTGGAATACGTCCACTGTTGAATAAAGGCCTCCCCCTTTCATCATCAGCTTTTAAATGGCCCACTGCTGGGCATAAGCCTCCCCCTTAGTACGCCACAATGAACGGCAACTTGCCATTTGCATCCACCGTTTGCTCGTAACTCTGACGATGTCGTCGGTCCACCTAGCGTGTAGTTAAATACCTCTACATATTTCCAAAATTGCTCCGTGTCGAGGATCAGTTCTACCTTTGTTTAAGGCTCTTTTTTAGACCTCTAACTGTTACCTATTAATTCACAGTTCCTTAGTTATCAGATCTGGCCAAGAAAAGGGTAACTAAATAAAAGATGGATCTTTTACGCAGTAAACGGCAGAGGTGAACGTAATTCGAGCAAATACAAGAATAATGAAGGCTGGAGCATTCTTTTAATATCAAGGCAATTTTTTAACAATTATTGGAATTAATTAGGTAGGTATTTAGTGTGATACATTAGCCAGTTTCAGTTGGCGAGTTCTTCTTAAATGGACCGTTAAATGTCAAAAAGTGGTATTTGACCATAAATATAAAAAAACGAAAAAACATAACATCACGCCTGTATTCCCCGAAGGGGTAGGCAGAGGTATACATATAGTATACCTACCCACATTTCGGCAGTTAAGTTTTTAGGTCCCAATGTAATAGGGGGCGAGCCTATTGCCATCAACCGGGCACAAATCCAGACTCCGTGCTGCTACTGAGAATTACCTTATGGAAAAACCCAGTAACACTTTGCCCGACCCGGGATTCGAACCCAGGACCTCGTGCTCAGTTGTCGCGCTTAGCAACCACTAGACCAACGAGGCAGTCAAAATATAAATATAAATTATGTGTGTATTTAGGTCATTGAGACTAAATTCGAACTATATTTTGCATACGTTATAGTTACTGCATTAAACTTGAGCTTGTGGCTGGAAGACCTTCGTTAAGGACGCGCAAAATTGACATTGCCATGCAACTTTAAAGTTTTGCCTTGACGACCTTAATCTTAATTCATGTTATTGCCATTTCCGCATACGTTTAATTTATTCGTATTTATTTATTTATTAATATTACGACATTATATCGTAGAAAATATTTGCATCTCACATCACCAAATTATGCACCCATCTATAATTTCAGTTTCGTGCTTAAATAGTTTCATATATTATGTATATTTATTTTTTCTCTCAATGTTAAATGTGATTTTAGTATTTTGCTTATTCTGTGTTAGTTTACTTGTTTAAATAGTTTATTTATTATCTCAATGTCAATATTATTGTTAGTACTATGCTTATTGTCTATTAGTTTCCGTAACAACTCAATATTTGTTATCGACATTTATGTTAATTTATGCGTTAGTATGTCTCTCCGGAATGTCTCGACGACCTGATTAGCGCAGTGGCTAAGCGATTGGATTGCTGCGCTAAGGGTTGCGGGTTCGATTCCCGCACGGGGCAAAACTTTGTGCGAACCACAGATGTTTGTCCCGAGTCTGGGTGTTTGTGTTTGTGAATATTTCATGTTTGTGAAACGCACCTACGATACAGGAGAAATTCCTAGTGTTTCCTGTTTAAAAAAATAAAATGAAACCTTCTTACACTGTCTAAAACCCTTAGTAAAAGAGGAATTATACTTTCTTAATACTGGTAAGATGCTATTAGTACTACCTCAAATTCTGGTTAGGTTAGCATTACGGTAATAGAGAAATATACCTATAGGTATTCAGCATGGGTATGGTCAATAGAATCCTGTATCTTAACCATGAGTTCGCTCACGTAAACTGACTAGCGACCACGTAAAATATTTGTATGACTTAAGGCTTTGACAAACAGAACGCGTAGTTAGCACGTGTCCAAGCGCTAGTCTGACGCCGCGCTATAGCGTCGAATTGTGTTGTACTACTGTCAAAGCGTTGCGTCATAGTACAACACAATAGAGAATAAATGCATGTGATGCAAATATTTGGATTGATGGATATTTATTTATATATTATATATATATTTATTTATATAATTTAGATTAGATTTAAAAATAATTATTATTGAAAAGTGCCACCAATGAGCGGGAATCATAAAGTAGTTAAAACGCAACGCTAGCTGTCAGATGTAATGTGACGTCAAAGTATACGATATCGAAAGTTTATTTTACATTTATGTACTTTAATACAGTAAGTAGGTACTTATAAGTTGGTTTTATGTTATTTTTCGTGTTATAATAATTGTGAAATACAAAACATTACTAAATTACAGAGCTCAATAATTTTACAGCTATTTACTAGTTGTTTGATACTTAGACTATTTCTTGTTCTTCGCTAAAATGGCGGGCGTTTGAAGTGCCCGTATTAAGATAATATTTTTTTCTTTTTTTGGCGCTGATTTTGTTTTTTTATAATTTCGATGTAAGGTATCAAATTAAAAAAAAATACACGCATATTTCCTACTCGGCGCAATAGCGCGGCGTCAGGTTAGTGCTTTGACGCGTGCTAAGTACGCGTTCTGTTTCGTATTACCTACGTAACCGCTAGATCTATTAGATCCACAATATTTTTCGTAGTGGCTAGCCAGTTAATGTGTGAGAGCTCATGGTATTATTGTATCGGATCCGCAAAACTTTGATCGGCTCGTGTAAAGCTACCCACAGATTACTCGTACAGAAAAATTGGCGATATGCATCGAAGTGTTACTTTTACACGCACTTGCTAGCATATTATAAGTATGTATTTTTTATTATTTGATGGCCAATGCCCTGCGCTCCCTTTCAGTATGCAACCGGTCATCAAGGCGAAGGTTATTTAAAAAGAATTGGGTCAAGAATCAAGACTGTTATATTGTTTTAAATTCGAGATATAATAAAAAAAACTTATGTACTCCATTGTAAATGAAATTACGGTTGTCATCTGTTTACTATTTAACCCCCGACGCTAAAAGAGGCAACCCTCTTCTCTCTTTTAAGTTTGACGTGTCTGTCTGTGTACCTGTATGTGGCATCGGTAGCTCCTAAACGAATGGCCCGATTATGACACGGTTTTTTTGTTTAATAGCTGACGTGATCGAGATGGTTCTTATCTCAATTTATGTTGTGTCTTAATATTTTAATTTTACATTCTGCTTTTAAAACCAAAAGTAAATAACGCGAAGTTATAAAACGTGGGACATCTGACTGTTTTTAGACAGTATTTGTTTTGAGAATGCTGTCTTAGTTCGTCGCGTTTGCTGCTTATTATAGATTTACGTTCATCGCGTTACCTCCAGGGGCTTTGTGCTTGTTGCCATAAAATTAGCAAACGTTTCCTATAGCTACATATAGCAATAACAGTGTTATAACGTAATATCTGATGGTAACTAGCTACATATAGCTAGTTATAACAGTATTATAACGTAATAACTGATGGTAGACACAGATATTGTTAAACAGTATCAACGTTGATCATTATCTTACACGATATTAATTAATAATCATACTACAATATAGTAATTAGGATCAATTCATGATTAATTATGGGCCAGCATTTTGGGGGCTGTCTTGATATAATTTGATGTACAAAAAGTATTTTTTTATGTCTATATTGAAAAATTTATTTTTATCTTTATCTTAATATCAATAATTTATTGATAGAGCAAATTGATATTATCGCACGCTCAAACTATTAGCTAAAATGATTAGTACTATCATCATTCAACGTACTCTTGTATCTGTATCGATGTATGATGAGTCATTACCATTGTGTTTTTAATTATACTAACACTTGTGCGTGAAACGATTAACAAGAGTACGAGAATAAGGATGTTTTGTTAAATTTAAAAATAATAATAATATCAGCTTATAACTGTCCCACTGCAGGGCAAATGCCTCTTCTAGTATAGAGAAGGATTATGCATTGATCACCACGCTAGCTCACTGCGGGTTGGCGATTTCAGATAGTTAAATCCGGGTTTTACTAAACTAATTTTAGATAGATGTAGGTAACATAAATAATACAGTAGTTCTAGTACAAGGTCGTAGGAGCTAACCAAAAGTTTTCGAAAATAATGCAGTAACATCTAATTTATTAAGAGATACGCCGCTTTTGTTCTCCGTATTTGGTCTGATGGATTTTCTTATATGCTATTAATAGGTCCCAGTTGAGTACGTATGAATGGAAAACAATATCCTACATCGTATTTTTAGTAAAAAAATATCGCTTGTCGATGTATAATGTTGATTTTGTAAAATAATCTTGTATGCCAGTTGATTTTTAGGTCTAAGGTTAATGACGGAGAGAGTTCACCTATGTTGATGATCTTATTTTTTTTGCGTGTAAAGTTTTTATACAATCTAATTGATAAGTCTCTACGCGTCTAGACCCTGTACTGTGTTCAAATTAAGATTAATGAATACTCAATCATCACTTTCTATTTCACAAGAAAGTCGGGCCACTTGTACGTACACAGATTGTGTGTAAATGACCTTATGCTCATCATTAAATCTACTTTTTATATACAGTGATTTCTTTGTGCTCTGTAACAATTGGTGTAGATTAATTTACAATTCTCGTTCAGATAGGCTTTTTATAGTAGGTACAGCAAGTCAATCTTCATAATAATGAGGTTTGTTCCACAGCAAACTGCGGTTCTCAATCTTGTCGCTTATGCGGTTGGTGGTGGTGGCCGCGGGGTTCCACCGCGTGCGGGTGTTGGGGCGCCAGCACGTGCCGGCTGACCCTCGGGAAGCGCCCGTGGTGGTAATGGCGCCGCATTCGACCTTCTTCGACGCCATAGCCATCGTCTGCCTCGGCGCACCCAGCGTGGTCGCCAAAGCGGACACTGCGCGCCTGCCGTTCATTGGACGTAGGTGTCAGCCAGTCATAGGTCGCATGGTCGTGTAGTTCCAATTTCGAATCGCTGTTGTACGCTTGCGATGTAGTGCGCATGCTCGCCGCTAGCTTTTTGTTACACGTGTTTTTGTTATGTTTTTTATTTGGCTTTGTTACACAGGTATTTTCGTAGAAGTTTGTGTTTTGTCATTAACGCTTCTTGATTTCAGCAGGTTGTACCTGTCGACAGTATTCAGTGCATGAATTTATTTACGTATAATGAATTTGCCTTCACTATAATATTGAGCAACGTTCACGGCGAGGTAGTATTACAATAGGTTATCCACATTTTTTCTTGCTACTTGTATAAGGAATTTAGGCTAGAATAAAACAATTTGAGTACCTATGTTTCTGGTGTATGTAGAATACTGCTTCTAAAATTACCTAACTTGATGCTTGTAAAAAAACAAGTTAATACTTAAAAAGCGTGTATATTTTGCCTTGCGGATATTACTTATCGATAGGATAGGATATTATCTATGTTTTGAAGCAAGATGTTCAAGCGGTAAAAATACTCCATAGTTTTCATAGAAGTTTTAAGTTAGACGGCGATCAATATATTTATACGAAGAAATTTTATTAAGTCACTGTTGTCTTATAACTATGATGTGCTTCGGAAGGCACGTTAAGCCTAACCCTGCGCCTGATCTCTCCGGTCGTTTTGGTCTACCGTCCCAGGACTATGAGAGTGTAGGAATAGGGAATGCACCTGTGTTTACGCGCATACTTGTGCACTATAATATCTCCTGCGTAGTTGGCTAGTCTTAGCTGAGATAGGCCGCCGGGACCGGAACTCAGTAGGAAGCATATTATTACTGATTACGCAAGAAATATAAACCTTTTGCGAACACCTTTTTCAATACCCCTTGGCTGTAATCTATAGGAAACTAGTCTAGAATTCCGTCTGTATGATAACAAGAACAATACCAATTCCACTCTAAGCTCGCTAACGGCAACACTTGAGAAGTTTTAAGCGCTCCAAACTCGTTTATTGTGCTTGAAAGTTTCAGTCATTTCGACCGCAAATCAGCCGCATTATGACGAGTAGGACTGCAGAGGAAAACTAATATGACGTACGTAAAGCCTCTCTTGTTAATTCAGTTATATTGTTAGTGTTTAGATAAGCGGAGATTGGATTAATATACGAAAAGAAAATATGAAAATTAAATCGGCCTTACACTTAAAATAGTTTAACTTAATTGTAACTTAATGTCTTTTTGGTTTTAGGTATAAGTGAATAAGTTATTTATTTTTGTAAATGGGTTCTGTAAGTACGTACTATAGTCATTACAATATACCTACACCTATTTCAAAATGTAATTATGTTATCTAACTTTTTTAAATTGTAGAGGCTTATTCGTCTTTATCCTAATTAATTTCAATGTGGCACGTGAATTATCGATAAAGGAACGTTCCGTTTCAAACTTAAGTCCAATCGATAAAGTTACGATTATCATAAAATATCAAAGTAATATGTAATTCACTTAATAACGTTCGTCTTTAACTACGTTCGACCTGATCTTACCACATATTAAATTTGGAGTTTGTATCCTAGATTTAACTAAAATTTCACGAAACGCGCGGAAAAATCCAGACGAGTCTAGACCTTCGCAAGTTGTCTCATCGCTCGTGCACGAGACGGCGATCGATCGAAGACAGAGCAACGAATATTTATAGCAGCTGTGTTGGAGTATATTTCGTTCCGGATTCTCTTAGTAAGCGAAAATTGACAATGTAAACATAACATAACATAATCACGCCTGTATTCCCCGAAGGGGTAGGCAGAGGTGCACATATAGAACACCCACATTCCGCCAGTTATGTTTTAGGTCCCAAAGTAATAGGGGGCGAGCCTATTGCCATTAACCGGGCACAAATTTAGACACCGCGCTGCTACTGAGAAATACCTGATGGAAAAATCCAGATTCACTTAGCTTGACTCGGGATTTGAGCCCAAGACCTCTTACTCAGCAGTCACGCTTAACGACTAGACCAACGGCAGTCAGTACAGTAATTACTTATAACAAGTAAAGGGTTACGCTAAAATTGATGTTATTACACACACCACAATAACATTAGGTGTTAACTTCGTCTTATGTATGACATCATCAAAATTGCAGCGTTACCGAAGCCGTAGTAACATAACACGGTGACATAAAAATGAACGGCCCCTTACCATGAAGTCTTAAAGCTGGACAGTATAAGATGTGAAAGCGGGACGCCGCTACGTGGAGTGTAATGCGGCGTCTCGCTTCCACAACGTTAACTGGGTGCTTTAAGAGTTCTTGGTAAGGGGGCAGTGCTCGGCTAATACTGCGCTCCGGTATTGATTGAGACTTGGAGAGAAATAACTTGTAGGTTATTTTATAAGGCAGACTGTAGTTGCTCTCATTATTTTATGTACAACCTTATATCTGTACCTATATACATAGCAAATGAAGTTCTGATTCTCATAGTTTCGTTTCGTAAATATCAGATCTTTCTTATAGATTCAGATGATTATAATACAACAATAACGAGGCCAGCCCTTTTACCATGTACTCCTAAAGCAGGACAGTTTCCGATGTGTAAGCGAGACACCACAATAGACCGCACGTATCGACATCTCGCTTTTACTACGGAAAATGTCGTTTAACAGTTCATGGTAAAGGGACTGAAGTAGGTTTTTGAGAAAAGTCTAGTTACAAGTGATGTCAAGTTATAATAGTACTAGCTTCCGCCCGCGACTCCGTCCGCGTGGATTTCGAATGTTTTATAGCCTATAGCCTTCCTCAATAAATGGGCTAACACTAAAATAATTTTTCAAATCGGATCAGTAGTTCCTGAGATTAGCGCGTTCAAGCAAACAAACTCTTCTGCTTTATAATATTATTATATTATATATTATATAAGTAATAAGTATAGATGATCTAGTATCAAAGTCACAATCGATGATTTGAATACAAATTTGATCAGTTTACCTCTATGCGGCCATGACTCTCCAAATGTCGTGGCTATCAGTTTAGGTCAACTGATATTGCAAATTAAAAAGTTCCAATTATAATTATTTGAACGTAAAAATATATTTGACGAGCAGATTGGAGCAGTGGCTAATGGCAGTAACTGGACTGCTGCGCTAAAGGTTGCGGGTTCGATTCCCGCACGGAACAAAAAATGTGTGATCCGCAGACGTTAGTCCCGAGTCTGTGTTTGTGTATGTGTTATTTTATGTTTGTGAAATGCACCCACGATACAGAATTCCTAGTATGGGGCGACGTTCTTTTTTTATTCTATAATTTAATAATAATCTTCCAATAATTATTTTAATATCTTAATTGTCTACGTATCTATATTAAATCGTTTTGATATTTGCTAATACTAAACAGCAAGAAGGAAGGAATGGATAAGTTTTTTAGCTAAGGTTACATGATAAAGTATCAAGATTGACATTTTCGTTTTTGTGATATAAATACAAGTTGCCTAAAAACCGGTTTTCTAAGCGGTCAATTGATACATTTGGAACTATTCTCTGAATTAAAAACTCTCAAACTCTTGATTTTATTTGTGTAGACACAAATATGTATAATAATGGATATAAAATATAATTATTATCTTACTAACAAAAACATAACTGGCGAAATGTGGGTGTACTATATGTGCACCTCTGCCTACCCCTTCGGGGAATGCAGGCGTGATGTTATGTATGTATATAATACATTATATTCAATAGGTACAATACGGCCGACGTATCTTGACGAACCTGAAGTTAGCCGATAGCTGTGCAGTTGACAATTTCGTTCTTAAAACATCCATTGCGCAGCTACTCGGATAACTACAGGTTCGCCAACATACTTCGGCCGTATTGTACGTGTAATGTTTTAAACTGAAATACAGTAGTTGTGGAATATCCATAAATGGCTACATCGAAAACTGATATGCCCTGTTCACTTTTCCTTGTCCAAATATATTCAAAATATATTTCCTTAATCCTGTCTCGATAGTTAATTACTTTTGCAAGTTTATACGTTACTTTTACTTTCCTGTTTTACAGTTATATGTTTTACTGCTTGTTAGCTGCGCCCCGCGGTGTTACTCGCTACATCTTTTCGGGATAAAAATAGCCTATGTGTTAATCCAGGGTGTCAGCTACCTCCATATAAAATTTCATCAAAATCGGTCAAGCCGTTTGAGCGTAAAGAGGTAACAAACATACAAACAGTCACAAACTTTAGCCTTTATAATATTAGTGTGATGACTAAAATACCTACTATTTAAAGGGCATGTAATCAGATTTGTCATAGATACAAAGCCTCTACGCCTATATAAATATAAAATTACTACTTATATTGTTGATATTATGATTAGAATTAACTTGCTGATTCCAAAGGATAATTTATCGTTCCAAATACTAGTCTGGATTTTAAGATCACTATACATTCTTTCATCTTTTATTTAATAACTAGGTACCTACGCTCTGTATTTGGCGCGTTACTCCAATAAAAATATACGAACGAGGTACGCGTATTAACACTAAATAACTAAACAGGCTTTAGGCGCACTGCGGATTCAAAAGACGGAACATTTAACGTTAGCTGCGTCAAATGTACGTGATTATTCTAGATTGCTAGAACATTCTTTAGTGCGGCACGACACGTGAAAATCGCTTGACGTGACGTGAATACCTTTTAGCGCTTTAGCGCTTTCACCAGCTTCGGTAAAAGCTTATAAAGCTAATGTAGGTAACTTTTTTACAAGCTGTACGCCATGTCTGATGTTTTTGCGCAGTTGCAATAACGATATGCTATCGATAAATACCAACGGTTGTCGTTCACGTATCGCAACCACATCGCTATTGTATTGCTTGATAACGTGTTAAGTTACGAGAATTGATCTACTGATGTTCTAGGATTAATGTACCTATTATCACGCCTCTTTTATCTAAAGGACAAGGCTAGAGATGAACTGTTTTTAAGGCAGTTAACAGTTTCAGTTTTCTTTCAATTGCGGACATTTCCAATTTATTTTTCAAAGGTTTTTCGTATCTTAAAAACTATTGTCAACTTTATATGACAAAAAAAAATGTTTTCTAAAGAAATATCCATAAATATAGTTTGGTAAATCAAGGTTTGTCTACTATTTACTTCGGAATTAACATTGAACGTTTCCTTATTTGACAAAGGTACTTAACATTGAACTGAACGGTTTTGCAGTTTTTTATGCAAACGTGTGCCCAAATAGCGGGTTTTTTTGTCATTTTTTTATACGCAAACGTCTGTCGGTGTTCCAAATTTACGTAGAAGATTTCGAGTTATGTTGGAGCTAACTGTACCTACACATGTTTGCAACTCGTACGTAAGTTATGAATGGTCGACTCGAATACATTGTAGGCAAAGTTCATAACACGATTGTTTACGATGGCTTACCTACATGTGGCTCGTGCCAAAAGGGACAGTCTAAGGTGTTCCACATTATCAGGAGACCCAAAGTTTCATGCTCATGCTTCCTATTTTTGGCAAGTCTATTTTTATTTTTGGTAACAGGGAGATGTGAAAAGAGTGGGGAGGCCTTTGCCCAACAGTGGGACACTTCAAGCTAATATAATAAATAATTTATATTCCTCAGACACAGATACCCCCTACATAAATCCATAAGACGATTACTCCATGATTCATAAAAATTTACTATTTTAAACCACGGATTAAATTATACCTCTCACTGTCGTTTGCGTGTCAGTGAATATTATTATTAGATTTAATACGGGGTTCAGTTAATGCTAGTTTGATCCTCGTTTATGAATTAGAGGGACTTCAAAGTTAGCACATGTGGTCTACTAGGTGTATAGTGAATCCCGACTAATATTATAAACGCGAAAGTATGAATGGATGTTTGGTACTCTTTCACGTAAAACTACTGAATGGATTTTAATGAAATTTCATATGAATGTAGCTGACAACCTGGATTAACACATATGCTAGCTAGCTAGGTTTTTATCCCGATAAAATGTAGCGGGTAACACCGCGGGGCGCAGCTAGTATAATATAATAACTACGCAACAATACCTTCCGTCAAACCATTCTACTACGAACGAAGGTCATTAAAACAAACTACATATCTAGAGCAACAAAACAAATTTTGTAACAATTCAAATCCCTTAAAAATTTGCACCGTCATCGTTACAATCAAACTTGTTTGTCTGCCCGTACCATCATACCGTTACCCGAATAGCGTATAGGCTGTGTCATTAAAGAATAGATTTAAATGCGGCAAGTACTTACCATAGTATGGACAGCATAAAAACTGAAAGAAAATATATCATCTTGTATTAATTAAATTTGATGTAGTTCTGTAATGATTTTTTTGTGTTTTTAGTAAGAGTTTTTTCTTTTATTGTTATTATAATTTTTTTTGTAACATTTTTATTTAATTTAAGAAATAAAAAAATAACTTCGCCCCACTCAAGATATGTCTCCTGTATCGTAAGTGCACACAGACATTAAATACCACATACACAAACACCCAGACTCGGGACAAACATCTGTGAATCACACAAATATTTTGCCCGTACGGGAATCGAACCTAGCGCAGCAGTGTAATCACTTAGCCACTGCACCAATTAGGTCGTCGTTTGTATTAAGCAGTATATTAAAAAAAAAACTTTAAAAAAGTACTAATTTTATATTCTACTACCGTTACCATAGATTTAGGATAAAACAGACATGCGAATACCATGCAAGTGAGATAGCACTACATGTACTGCCATTAATAAATCTATGTTATAATGGATAAATAAGTGATAAATGATTTTATTTCTGTAAATAGGTTTAAAAAAAACACTTTTACACGTCATTTTTTAAAAACTAGATGGCATCGGCATTTCCTAACTGACTACCTCTGAGAAGAAATACCGAAACAAACTCAGGGGTCAAGGTCTCTTTTAAAGTCCAGACAAGCTCAATATTTTATGCGAGAACAGTGTAGGTGGTCTGAGAAGTGGTCTTTGGCCTGGTATATATCTATTACCAGTCTAGTCTAGATTATTTCGTGCTATCACCTAGCAATTATGTTTGTGCTGGTTTTGTTGACCCTACTTTACGGTTATGACCGGTTTCCGTTGACGCTTTTCACACGAATTCGGTTTTAATGTGATAAATATTTGAGTTTCTCGATACCTACGTGTTTTATGGTAAAGAGTTCTATTTTTACATCTAACTCTGCTTATCTTGGCTGCAATTAATTTTTATCTGTAGGGTAATTATCTAAATAGTTTCGATCTAATCTCAATGTATTGATGTTAAAAAAATTGTATTTGTGTGGGAATTTTATCTAAAACATTTAACACGTGAGACTGGTCGAAAATGTCGGTTAAAACTTACGGGAATTTCCATACTACCATACAATGCCATGTTAGGTACGGTATCTATTTATCACACACGGATTTTCCGTAGAGAAATGATCGTTTAAACCTTCCCTGGATTTCCACAAATATTTCAAGATCAAAATTAGCCAAATCGGTCCAGCCGTTCTCGAGTTTTCGCGAGACTAACGAACAGCAATTCATTTTTATATACATATAAGATATAAGATAAGATAAGATATAAGATAAAATATAGATAAATAATAAAATAATATTAATTTACTAGAAACACTATAAAGTTGACAGCTACAACGTAAAATAATTTATTGTTTTTACTGTAGAAACTTTTTAATTTTGATATAACATTGACGTTTTTGGCATAATGTAAATGTCACGGCCATGTTGCCGAAAACAGTAGTCCCGTTTGGTTGAATCAAATCTAAAATCAATTTACAGCGTGATTGGCTTTTTCATATTTGTCTTATAAAGGTCATTAGCCTTAAGAGAACCCTGTGCAATCCCACATATATCTGTAATTTCATTTACTTTTTATCTGGCCATCTTATTAACTTTTTCAAATGCGAAAATGTAATTTATTACTCAACGAATACAGCCACTGTTTCGGCGTTGAAGCTGAAAGTTTTTACAACTGGGAAATTCAGTAAACTAAATTGCTTTGTCTGCGTCACACCCACATCTCGCCAGTTATGTTTTTAGGTCCCAATGTAATAGGGGGCGAGCCTATTGCCATCATCCAAGACAACTCCACACTCCATGCTGCTACTGAAAATTACCTAATGGAAAAACCTAGCAACACTTTGCCCGACGCGGGATTCGAATCCAGGACCTCGTGCTCGGCAGTCGCGCTTAGCAACTACTATACCACTCTATAGATAATCGATAATTATGTATAAAAACTGTGTCTCAATAAAAACGTGAACGTAGTTG
Organism: Abrostola triplasia; assembly: GCA_946251915.1. NCBI lineage: Eukaryota > Metazoa > Arthropoda > Insecta > Lepidoptera > Noctuidae > Abrostola > Abrostola triplasia. The sequence continues at coordinate 11,184,846 of OX276433.1, forward strand.
CGACGGTAGGATCTTGGACTATGACTTCACACCGTAATATTAATTAAAACCCAAATAAATTTATAGTTAGCTTAGATCAAACTTCCGAAGTGACACTGTTGTGTTAATTTGGCATTGAAAAACCCGGATAAAAATAATATTTAAATAATGCAGGAATGTACTTACGGTATATCCGATGTCAATGACTTAGCTCACGAAACACCTTTCTGTAGTCTATGACCTAGTCAGAAATAAAGCTGTTTAATGCTGAATTCGTCTGGAATTCACATAGGAATCAAGTAAAAATTCGTTGAAGATAGGTCAATTCATCACACTAATTATAAAGACGAAATTTTGTCGAGTTTCTATATTTGTTACTTCTTCATGCTGTATGGAGGTAGCTGACATCCAAAATAAACACAGGCTTTTGTAGGACTATTTCTCCGAAAAAATGTAGCGGGTAGCACCACGGGGCGCAGCTAGTACTAGAAAACTGTGAAAAGTAATAATATTATCCACAAACCTGATAATGGTAATATAACAGATTTGTTTTTTTTAAAAACGTCTCCTCACTAGGAATTTCTTCCGTAACGTGGGTGCGTTTCACAAACATGAAATATCACAAACACAAACACCCAGACTCGGGACAAACATCTGAGGTTTACACAAATTTTTGCCCCGCATGGGAATCGAACTTAGCTCAGCAGTCAGTCCAATCGCTTAGCCACTGCGCCAATCAGGTCATCATGCAGGCAGGTCGTCGTGTTTACATTATTGTTATATTTATAATACTTAAACATTTATGATCAAGTATATACTTTTTTAAGGGGAATAACACTAGTACAGTATACTGTAAGTACTTACACTGAATATCTCCTTTAGATACCTTCTAAATTGTATTGGAAAACTGCTCATTAGTGCACGAAGTACAACGAAGTAAATTACTTGCTTTAACCTTGCTAAAAACTGTATCAGCCAATCATTCTCGATTTCAGTCACACCTCCGAGGAGTGGTAAAAAACTGGCGAGTCATCAAACTCAACAAGGTCGGCTGCCTTATGAGTATATCTAAAAATCAGTGTAATAGCCATCTATTCTATACAGTAGCTTTAATTTTAAGAAATACTTTTGCTCTCTGAATTTTTTGTATGAAGCGAAGAATCATTTTTTATCGTGGAAAGAATGTCTATGAAACAATACACCACTATTCTATTATAAAACATTGCGTCTACAAAATTTACCGGAAGAACAAAGATATCAGATACATACACTCCTTTACTTACACTCCAGGCTTGCGGGTTCGATTCCTGCATGGGACAAACTGTGTGATCCGCAGATATTTATCCCGAGTCTGGGTGTTTATGAGATGTTTCATGTTTGTGAAACGCACCCAGGGAACAGGAAGAGTGCCTAGAAATAAAATATCGCATAGCATCAAAAAATAATTTAAAACTCGCTAAAATTATACAAAGGCTAAAATAGAATGAAATATGAAAAAAATGCATTATAAAGAAAAACTATCTATGAAGTGACAACTAAAAATAATATCTAATAATCGGTACAAGGAAAGTATCAACATTTTTTGTATTTATACGGAACAAAATGACGCTTACCGTTATTGATGAAGATAATACCATAATGGAAATGGCATACTACACGATCAAAGATATAATTTATAGCTTTAATCTGTAGCTATTATTCAACGCCCATAGCTTAGGGTCACGGTAATTTAAAAGATGAAGAATATAAACGCTAAATGTATTAGTGAGATCGGTATGGATTTCATCATCATCATTCATAGCATATCATGCCTTCATAGGTCTTCCCTAGGACACGCCACTGAACTGGACTTCGGCCCTCCGGTACAGATTTAAGAATACATTTTGTAGATGGTGTGCGTTGCGTAGTTTTTAGCAATAAATAAACCTCACACTACGAGTCAGTTTCTTGGATTAAATAAAATATAAAAACAGAACACCACGTCTGTATTACCCGATGGGTACCCACATTTTGTGTCACCCACATTTCGCCAGTTATCTTCCAATGTAGCGAGCGGGCCTATTGCCATTAACCGGACACAAGTCCAGAGTTCACGCAGCTACTGATGGAAAACCTAATGGGAAAACCCAGTACCGGTTTAATAATAGGTTTTAAGTTAGAATAAAACTAAAACGACGACAACGAATTAACGACGCAATAACTTGCGCGACCTTTAAGACGACATTCGGTTGATATAATATACCTACATTAAAAAGCGACTATAATGCAAATTAATGATGATGATGATTTGTAAATCCGAAATTTAAATAGACGTTAGGAATTCAAAGTGGTAGTTATTATTATAGCTTAACATCGCAACGGTTAGCTCGCGCCCACTGGAACATAGCTTAAAAAGATTACTTAACCAAACTGTAGTTGAAAACGCGAGTTTTAGAGTGTGTTTAACACGTATGTACGAAGTTACGAGCTATCATTTGTATGTTAGGTATTTTGTATTGTTTACTATACTCATACTGTTCTCTGATTGTTTACGTTCTGAGCTTTTTCCGGGTTTCCAAAATGCCGAGTATAAAAATGTAGAATATACATAAAAAATAAGACCGATAGTTAGCTATTAAAAAAAAAATAGAATACTAATGTTCTGCCAAAATTCATTAGTTTTTCAGATACATAACATCACGCCTGTATGGTGAAAGAATAGGCAGAGGTGTACCTATAGGTGTACTACCACATTTCGCCAGTTATGTTATAGGTCGAGCAGCGAGCCTATTGCCATCATCCGGGCACAAATCTAGACTCCATGTTGCTACTGAGAATTACCTAATGGAAAATGTCTGTAAAACTGCTCGACCCGGAATTCACCCCATAATAAGCCACGAGAATAAACCCCAAGACCTACTGCTCAGCAGTCGAGAGCGTTTAGCGACCACTGGACCAACGAGGCAACTTGTTATACATTGGGCTTTATGATATTTTTTTTTTTTTTTTTTTGGGACAAGCCCACCACTCATGCCCATCATTGCAACTCCTGTAAGCCAGGATCTACAATGATAACCGTTGAGAACCATCGAGGCAATGAAGCTCGAGGCGTCCCAGAGAAATGACTCGACTGTCTTGGAACCCGCAACGAAATTAATCATAAAAGAATATATAGGAGGAGTAGGAATATAAATTTAGTCCGACTTCCCTTCATAGCAAGCGGGAGACACAAAGATTAATATGCCAAAAGCATAATAAATATGGGATCCACAACTGGGGTAAGCCCTGTCGCTAAGCACCACGGGTATAAAAGTTAAAAACTACTGGGTCCTAATTGTTATTTTGATTCCAATAGTAGGTATGGCAAAAACGTCTGAAAGCACGGAAATTTGATCTGGTCGCAACAAGGTCCTCATAATAAATTACACCGGATGTAACATATATGCTGTCTAACAAGGTATTACGTTCATTCTGCCATAGACCACACTCCCACAGGATATGATGTGCTGTTTGCTCGTATTCACAATCTGGCGTTGAGCAGTGGCACAGAGGTGAAGCAACAAGCTTGAAAGAGAAGAGCTTACCCTTAAAGTTACCATGACCCGTCAAGAACTGAGCCACGCAATGATCCACCTCCAACCAAGTCTTTTCCAGGCGCTCACGAACGGATGGAAAATACTGGCTTTATGATATAATTATGTACATCACTTTTCTGACTGCCTCGTTGGTCTAGTGGTCGCTAAGCGCGACTGCTGAGCACGAGGTCCTGGGTTCGAATCCCGGGCCGGGCAAAGTGTTACTGGGTTTTTCCATTAGGTAATTCTCAGTGGCAGCACGGAGTCTGGATTTGTGCCCGGTTGATAGAAGTAGGCTCGCTCCCTATTACATTGGGACCTAAACACATAACTGGCGAAATGTGGGTGTACTATATGTGCACTTCTGCCTACCCCTTCGGGGAATACAGGCGTGATGTTATGTTATGTTATCACTTTTCCTGGAATTCAACCCAATTCTATCTGAAATACAAAGTATTCCTTGGTTTTTTCATTAGTTAATTCTCAGTAGCAACACGGAGTCTGGATTTGTAACCGGTTGATGGCAATCGGCTCGCCTCCTATTACATTGGGACCAAAAAACATAACTGGCGAAATGTGGGTGTACTGTATGTGCATCTCTGCCTACCCCTTCCGTGAATACAGGCGTCATGTTATGTTCTACCTGAAATCACAACGATATTCTACCTATTTGTATTTAGCGACAATGGGTTTATAAGCACACACAAACCTGTATAAGTGAATACTAAATGGCATGTCTAGCTACGGTCAATGGCCAATATGAAATATTGCTTATTTTTGAGGACTTGGAATCAATTATGTCTTGGAGCCGATTGGGATCGTTCGTTCAATGAACTGGAATAGTATATAATATACTTTAATGGTATCGTGCCGTGGGTACAAATATTTTAAACAATTACACGTTTTTTTTCAATATAAAATATATTTTGACTTATGTCACAATACACAAATGGTTATCAGTTTACAGGATATCTTTTTGATGAATGAATCGATCTCATTTCGTTGTTTTCATACTTCAAAGAGGGTTGGTATGAATTGAGAACCCACTGAATATAAAAATACAGTTTCTTTATTATACTTTTATAGTCATATTAATTTATTTTGGAACAGAATGTTGTAAGAATTTCTCCGGAATCATGGGTGCATTTTACAAACAATACCACATACACGAACACCTAGACTTAGTACCAACATTTGTTTAAGTAAAAAATAATTAATAAGTATTTTCTTTTATTATAAATATGTTCATATATATTGTCTCTTAACCTAGAATTTATATGTTTACAATTGTGTTAGTGTAAATTGGTGAAATAAATAAATAAATTTGCGGATCACACAAATTTTGTCCCGTGCGGGAATCGGGGCTTTGGTTCAGCAGTCCAATCGCTAAGCCGTTGCGACAGCCAGATACAATTGCTTGAATAAAGACGACGCCCCCTTACCATGACCTCTTAAAGCAGGACAGTTTGCCTTGCGGAAGCGAGACGCCGCCATGTCCAGTGAGATGCGTCTAACTTCCACAACGTAAACTGCCCTGCATTAAGAGTTCATGGTATGGGGGCGTCGTCTTTATTCAAGCAATTGTATTTTTATAGCATCCTGAAAACATTTCCTTTGGGAAATTGCACAGATTTAATAAGATACGATGGTAAGAATAAATATTGTAACTAGATGACATTTGTGTTCAAATGAGTCTGCTTTATGACGTCACTTCTGGCCACAAGATCGTAAAGTTGGTACAGAGTTCCTTAGTATTGCGCCCATTTTATTTGGTATACATTTTATAGGTCTTCGAAGCCAATAAGATGCTTCACTCAAATTGGAATAATCACAGGATAACAAGTTCCAAGACTTCTCGTCCAAACGCAGATAAAAATAATCAAATGTTAGTAGAGTAAATTAGTAATTATTAAAGATTTATTTACCTTTATTTTCTGTGAAAGAACAATTTAATAGTCTACATATACTACCTACATTAAAACTCATAATATATTCAACATTATATATTATGTATATACATAATTATAAGAAAAGTGCATCGATTTACGTATTGCTCCTCATTGCTGTCCACTGGTAGAGTGCTCAAAAGGATGGTGGCATTGCCACGTGGAATGGTAATGCTGATTCTTTGGCCAAACAAGCCAGCCCTTTAGGCACGTAGAGAATCAATTAGTTTAATAATTACTAGACTCATTTCGGATTCGTGATTAGACGATCTTTATAGATCTTTCTAGTTTAGAACAGCATCTAGGGTAAAGGAGATTTGCAGTGTTTTCCGCTTAATAGTCCGTCTATAACATGATCTTTCAACAAGACTGGTAAGGCACGTAGAGAGGTACTTCGGAAGTAACGTAGTTAAACATAAAACTAAAAACCCAGAGAATTCGGGCCATGTTTTATAAACAAAATTTCAAGACTTCATCAAACAGTTTGGCGTCAAAGTTTAATAACTTCTGTATTATTTGAGAGTTTTATTTTATTTTTATAGGGCCCTGAAGCCGCTAATTTGTTTCATCGGGAAAATGTCGTACTTGGCTGGTGGGATGGCGATTACCATCCGAGGGAGGCAGGCTAGCCGAAAAGAGGCGCCTATTCTGGTGGTAGCACCACACTCGTCGTTTTTAGACAGCTGTATTGTCTATGCCACCAAGATGTCGTCAGTCATCGTGAGGAAGGAAAGCATGGACAATTATGTTGGAAGTAGGTGATCTTAACCTCATGGGATCTGGTGGTGGTATTTGGTGTTTAGGTGGTGTTTTAATGAGTTAACTTTCGTTAACTTTCTATATGTAATGCTCTCTTGTTGTACTTAAATGTTTATTCGAGAATGATCCACTAGTTTTGTAATCCAACGTAATATTCTTGAGCTGGTGACGCTGTGGGGTTGCCGTTGGGCTCACGACTGGCCATTAGCTCAGGAATAACTACTCTGTTCGAGTACGAAATTAGTCGGGCAATCCCAAATAAACACGTGCGAATAACCGGAGAATATTGTATGATATGTGGTGGTGGTTTTTTTTGGGATTGATGGTCACGGTATATGGGTTTTTTGGGTCGCCCGATTCTTTTTTTTTAATTTATTGGTGACGGCTAATTGCTAGTTTCTATTATTAAGTTCATGTGCATGTCTTTTCTTCTTCTAACTTTAAGTTAAATGTAGCTTAGATTAATGCGTTTCATTTTGGCTTGGTCTATCAATTTTGTTACTGATTGGTTGTTATTAGTGATAATTTTGGTTTTTTGTTGTACCGGTTGAATGTACTTTAGATTCTAATTTACAGACGGCGAGAACTTGTTTTATATTAACCTACATAGGACCATCTAGAAGTCTAGATGAATCTGTGGTTATATTATTATTTCTGCAGAGAAATTTGAGTATAAACCTTAATTATCGTATCTGAACTCCTTTCCGAGGCAGCTATTATAATTTACTAGCTGACCCGGGGTATGAAAAATAGATGTTGGCCGATTCTCAGACCTACTCAATACGCTCACAAAATTTCATGAGAATCGGTCTAGCCGTTTCGGAGGAGTATGGGAACGAAAACTGTGACACGAAAATTTTATATATATAGATTAAATAATTATTAATAATGTTTAGTTGTAAGCAATTAACTGTAACTATAGGTTATGATGGGTCTGACGTGGTCTTATAGACTAAATGGCCCTAAAAAAATTAAAATAATGAAAGTGTTTAAAGCAATATACAAAATATATGCTTATGTTAGATAAGGTTGCACATTGCCAATGAGACCGGGACATTGGGAGAGGCCTATGTCCAGCAGTGGACTGTAATGGCCTGATGATGGTTGACAATGTAATAGATATAATGTCAAGTACATATCGTTGTACATTGAGGACCTTGGTATGGTATGGTATTGCTGGGCATTTTCCGCACTTAGCCTCTTTAGTGGGCCATTGTGCGTGAAAGGGTTTTTCGTTTGAGGACCTTGTTGCGACCAGATCAAATTTCCGTGCTTTCAGACGTTTTTGCCATACCTACTATTGGAATCAAAATAACAATTAGGACCCATTAGTTTTTAACTTTTATACCCGTGGTGCTTAGCAACTGGGCTTATCTCAGTTGTGGATCCCTTATTTACCATGCTTTTGGCATATTAATCTTTGTGTCTCCCGCTTGCTTTGTAGGGAAGTCGGAACTAAATTTATATTCCTACTCCTCCTAAATATATATTAGTAGTAATAGAAATTAATCATAAAAGAATATATCTTTTATGATTAATTTCTTTGCGGGTTCCAAGACAGTCGAGTCATTTCTCTGGGACGCCTTGAGCTTCATTGCCTCGATGGTTCTCAATGGTTATCATTGTAGATCCTGGCTTACAAGAGTCGCAATAATGGGCAAGAGCGGTGGGCTTGTCCTTAATAAAAAAAAAGCGTTGTACATTGCCAAAGAAAAAGCATCGAATATCAATGAAAAGCACATGTCGAGACAAAAGTATATTGTCCCAGCTTTGTCACCAAACTTTTAGTCTCGTCCATTCATGCACAGTTTACATACACAAATGTCTAATCCGGAACAAATGCCGGCTATACACGCCGATGTTTGTCTTTTGTCATGGACGTGTATGTTTTCACTACAGCTTTGTGTATGCTCACGTGCATAACCTACAATGCATGTTGAATCGATTTTTCCCCGACCATTCGTCCGCTATTGTACTGTGACCTTCTTTAGACGGTGAATGTGATGCTGCATGATTTGTGTTTAATAGATCTCGATGTTGTTACTTTTACTGGCCCAATTTGAAATGAGATTTAAATTTACCTTAGGCCAACATTTTAGTGCCTGCAAAAGCCGTGGGACAATTGATTATGACAGTTCTTATCGAAATAGTGTAATCAGTACTGATTGTAATAATTACCACAACAGATAAATAGAACTTCCGCGTCAATATAGTTTATCATATTTGTGGTTAAGGTGATCACCGCAAACAAAAGTGCCATGGGATGATTCGTTCAAATGTAATAGTATCTAGTCATGTATGCTTTTATGAAAGAAATGAAAAAAAAGCAAGATAGACATCAAAATATAATAATTATTACATAACATAACATCATCCTCTATTCCCCGAAGGGGTAGGCAGAGGTGCACTTATAGTACACCCACATTTCGCCAGTTATGTTTTTTAGGTCCCAATGTAATAGGGGGCGAGCCTATTGCCTTCAACCAGGCACAAATCCAGACTCCGTGCTGCCACTGAGAATTGCCTAATGGAAAAACCCAGTAACACTTTGCCCGACCCGGGATTAGAACCCAAGACCTCGTGCTCAGCAGTCGCGCTTAGCGACCACTAGACCAACGAGGCAGTCCATAGACAATATAATATTTAATAATTAAAAAGAAGATTCGTAATGTTCGGGAATTTTTTATTTTCCCTTATTATTAACTATCCGATTTACGCAAAATGAGCTCACTGTGTCATTCGGTCTTGCAGTTTTTTGCTTGGAACCTATGGATTTACGAATTTCATCAAAACCATTTTCGAGATTGAAAATACGGTTTGGTCCCATAGTGCGCTGGGCGGTAAGATGTAACATGCGGCCATGGTTATGTCGTTTAAAACTAATGTCGATTTCAAAGAGTGCATATTACAATGTCTGGGGTTGGAATGGCTTACCCTGTTACAGTGTTACAGGGTACTGATTTTTCGGTAGCGCTTAAAAATATCCTTTCAACGAGTATCCGGCCGGTCCCTGTTAAAGTGTCAGTTTATTTTATTGTCTAGATATCTAATTATTTGTATTTGATAAGATATTGTTCAGAGAGTTTGCTATTGCTATTGTTCTTGTTGGCTGTTTCCATTTGCAGAATAAATAAAGATCACCGATCTAGCATTTATAATTAAATGTAAATAATGATCCGAAGCAAGTTGTTTAAAACTATATTTTTATCAGTGAAGTTTTTCATTATGGATACAGCCGTTCTAACCCGGAGAGAGCTAGAATGGTGATTAAGCTCAATCTTTCTCTACGAGAAAAAAAGGCCTTTACCCTGCAGTGGGACAGCTATAAGCTCTTATTATTATTATACAACCCTAAAATATCAAATACAAAAATATCAAGACAACAAACATCAGAAAGTCACAAATAAAATGGTCATGTGTAGGAATCGAACCCACTTTATCACAATCCCAGTTACCAAGCCACTGTGCAACCAGCAAACCATAAAGATCCAGGTTATACCGACCATAAATCTAATACCACAACACGAACGGTGCTTAGACTCTTTATTTCTTAAACATTGATTACAGTTGAGGTAGAATATGCATAAAATAACACTAACATGTACTTACAACAGTTAAAACATCAATTATGGCACAAAGAACACCGGCGTTTAATGTTGGCACATTAAAAACTTTCACAATCACTAAGTGATGTGAGTGAATGAGGCGAAAGAAGAATGCCAGGATTGGCAAATGGAAATACGTAGTTCTGCCTACCCCTATAGAAAATAGGCGTGACTTTATGTATTTCTTGTACCACAGCATTCACAACCGTGTGGGTCTGTCGTTGTCAGAGTAGCGGGACAGAGTGGCATTCTGGCGTTGTGAAGGGAAGGCCTCCCCCTTGAAGGGGGCTGGGGTGCAATAATCTCTACGTTTGGCAAGCGGCTTGGGGATCGCAGTTTTAGCGGTGAAGTTACAGAAGACGCTGCTGCTGCCCATCTTCTGGATTTTCCCTTAATCGCTTACGACACCCACGGGAGGAAAGGGGGTGGTCAATTCTCAATTAGGAACATATGTCCCTGAATCTTAGAGATCAGCCCCTTATCATGGTAAGAGTTCATGGTGAAGGAGCTATGTGCCGCAGCAATTTAACAGGCCAATAGTCAGATCAAAACCAAAAAATTGGCCAAAATAACAAGCTTACAAGAATAGCAAAAAGATAATTTATGTTAAATACAAAAGAAATTTCTAATCTTTTGGAAGGAAGCTGACTCCAAAATAGCAAAGGCTAGATGAATGCTGATGATGATTACATGTCTGTAAAGCTAATGACAAGTATAGGTAAAAATAATGGACTATTCTGTCTAACCACTGTGGCTAAGCGCTAGACTGTCTGGGTCAAATTTCTTCGTCGGTCTCTTAATTCGTTCTGTAACTAGATTATAAAAATCTCCGAAAGTGTCAATTATTATTTCTTTTTTTTAAATTAAACCTTTTATGACTGACTAGTCTTACAGACATTATAATTATTATGTACTTTGTTATTCCAATGCGAGATGCGAGTGAGTAATTTTATTTTATATGAACTTTTCCCCACACTAGGAATTTCTCCTTTATTTTGGGTGCGTTTTCTACCTACTTACTTATAGTTTAACCCTTTCACTGTCCCGTGTAGTACATATGGATCACGTTGTATCTTTATTGTGTCTACGGGACATTCGAAAAAAGAAATGAAATATTTGTTCGTAGGTTTAGACCACCCCTTAGAGTAATACTAGTATGATTATAAACCCAACCTAAAATTATAAACACCGCTCCAAAAAACTAAACCAATCAGAACTAGCCAATAACGACTCATCCTCTAATAACTGTATCACGTACCAGTTAACAGATACACACACAAACGTTGTTAACAAAACGAAATCTTTAAAATGTTTATATGCAAACGTGCGCAGCATTGTAAGCCCAGGCAAGCTAGATGAATTAAAATGTATTATCCAATCTGTACAAAGCACACTACACGTAATCATTTTGACTGAAACTTGGATAAAAAGTGAATCCGAAGCCGAGAGTCTCAGCATACAAAACTATACGCACTACTACAATTTTCGAAGATATGGTAGAGGAGGTGGTGTGTCGATATATGTGCTCACCAGTCTTCAGCATAATTTCATTGAAGATCTATGCGAAGATGACAATCACTACCTATGGATCCATCTAAATAAATTCTCCCTAGACATAGGCGCTATTTACAAACCGGAAAGAACGAATAATGAAAAATTTCTAGAATCATACTCACAACAATTACGAAAACAAAAACGAGCAGTCATATTCGGAGACTTCAACTACAATCTACTAAATAAAAACCAAGCAAACACCGACTATAAGGAAATTATACAAGAAAATGGATTTAAAATACTAAATAAAATCAACCCTGCGTACTGTACAAGGGAAACAATTAAAACAAAAACAATCCTTGATCATGTCACTACCAATCTTAAGAATAATAAGTTTCACTTCGCTATTGTAAATTCTGCAATGTCTGACCACAAACATATATACTTTGAAATTCAAAACCACACACCTGTAAAGAAGAACAAGACCTCATTTGCTACTTTAGATTATCAAAACTTGTACAAGACTATCGCATCTAATCTGTCTCAAGATAGTGTTTTAAAATTTGAAGAACTTGATGAGAAACTAAGAGAAGCAGTTAGGACAAACACAATTATCAAGACGAAAATACAGAACTCACCAAAATCAGATTGGATTAATAAAGACCTAATAAATTTAATTGACAAGAGAAACCAAATACTAAGAACGCGAAACAAGATGAGAGACAACGAAGATGAAGAACAAAGAGAACTCATTGAGATAGAACTACTAAAAGCAAGAAAAGAAGTACGAGATCAAATACAAGATGCTAAACGTGACTATTACCAAAAAGCTTTTATGAAATGTGTTAAAAAACCTCTTAAAATGTGGCAACTAATAAACTCTTTAAGTAGCAACAAAATAAGAAAAGCCATTGCCCCGTCTAAACTTATAACTCAATCTGAGTGCTTCACTGAAGTATCTGATATCTGTGATTGTTTTAACTCCTTTTTTGCCAATATAGGTGCTTTTCTCGCAAATCAAATACCTATAAGATATCATAACAGTGAAGCATACAGAGAGCTGTACGGCAATATAAATAAAGAAAGTATAGTCGAGCTATCAAAGTTGTCACCTACTACAATTAGTGAAGTTAGCAAAATAATAGATAATTTAAATTCTAACACGACAACAGGCCTGGATGGAATATCATGCAAGGTTCTTAAGTGTACTAAAAAGATTATACTTGAAAAGTTAACTTACTGCATCAATGACTGTCTTGAAGTTGGCTATTTTCCTGATTGTCTTAAGGTAGCGAAGGTGAGTCCCATTTTTAAATCCGGTACTAAAACAGACCCGGGAAATTATCGCCCCATCTCGGTACTACCGGTTATATCTAAAGTTTTTGAAAAGATTATCCTCAATCGGTTGGAAGATTTTCTATGCTCCAACAATATTCTTTTCCGAAACCAGTATGGTTTCCGTTCGAAATCAAATACACTATCAGCCTGTATAGACCTTATAACTAATATCAAATGTAAAATTGATAGTAGGCAAATGGCTTTGGGAATTTTTATAGATCTAAAGAAAGCTTTTGACACAATTAGTCATAAGCTTCTCTTAGAGAAACTTCATGATATTGGAATCACTAAATCTGCACATAAAATGATACAGTCTTATCTTACCAATAGATACCAGATAGTTAGAATAGATAAGACCAAAAGTAGCCCAGAATTATTAACGTACGGCGTGCCACAGGGCTCGATTCTAGGGCCGTTACTCTTCTTGACCTACATTAATAACATAAAAGACCTAGGCCTTACTGCAGATATTACTTTATATGCCGATGACACCTGTCTTTTTTACTTTGGTAATGAAATCCAAACAATTACCGAAACAGCTCAAAATGACCTTAATATTTTAGATACCTGGTTCAAACATAACTTGTTAACGATTAATGTGACTAAAACTAACTTCATGATTTTCACTGCGAAAAATAAAATAGTCCCTAATTTTCAACCATTACATGTTAATAACGAGCTACTGACAAAAGTTGAATCTGAAAAATATCTTGGTCTTATACTGGATAGCCACTTAACTTGGAAACCGCACCTAGAAAAATTACGCTCAAAGCTATCTTCTTTAATGGGAATACTAAGAAACTCGGTCCGTTGCTTTCCTTTGTCTGTCAGAAATATAATATATAATTCCCTTATCAAATCTCATCTAACATATTTAATTGAAGTATGGGGCTCTGCCGCTAGTAGCAATCTGAGACCATTGCAAATCACTCAAAATAAAATCATAAAGTTACTTTTCAATTTAAATTACTTAACACCAACAACAACAGTTTACCACAAAACAAAATTAATGACACTTACCCAAATGTACAAATTTCAAACATGTTTGTTGATAAGAAAAATACTGACAAAAAATACACATTCTCAAATAGTTTTCACTAAAAAAGCACAAAGTCAAACCCGAAAAATGAGAAATGCTAATAACATTTGCCTATTGAAACCACGTACCAACTATGGTACTAAAAATATCAGATATGAGGGTGCCAAAATGTATAACAGTCTCCCTAAAGATATTAAAGAGATACAATCATTTAACCTGTTCAAAAAGAAATTAAAATTTTATATTTCCAAAAATAAATAATTAACAATTGTCATCAGATGCTATTAGCAGTTACCATAATAAGATTTGTGTTTCCATACGTAATTAAGACCCTGCATTCCTTTACTACTTTGCACGCACTCGGAACGTTCTTTTTTAGTATTACCTACATCACTAAAAATAATAGTTAATAAAACCATAACTATACTTTACCTACCCACAATTCCCAAAATAATTGTACTTAACTTATAAAATAGATAATAGTGCTTACTAATAATAATAGATAATAGTTTTCCTGATCCCTAACAACTAACAATATTGTAACTCCTTACCTACCGCTTTGTATTATTCGCTCCTTGTGTTAATTACTTTTTTATTGTATCCAGTGTTTCTCAGTAAGTGAATATTTGTATTCTGTTTGAGAAATAAATGTCTTAAACCATAAACCATTATCTATGTAATAAGAGGTTGGGATATAAATATTATTATCTTTACGACACCCACTCAAATTCCATTCCTCAGCGACTATTAAAAAGTAAAAACAGCTAATTTATTAACTGTCACCTTTCCATTAAAACCTCTTTAAATAAAAGAAATTAAAATAAAACTGTCATCTATCTGTATTCTATTTATTATCTGTCATAAAACCACTACCTAACGGAGGCCGAGGCATTGGTTATACAGCCTAGTTTGACAGTTTAATAAAAACTCGTTTTAAGCTAACCTTTATGAAAGTCAGGAACTTTGTAATAAAAGAGGTTAGACAATGTCAGGTGTGAATAGTTGTACGTTAATTACTGGTCAGTAATACCGCAAAGCTTTCGAAGCGATAAAATTAATGAGCGAATGTGGAATGCAATGTTGTTTAGTTGGAGGTATACGCTTGTACTAAGAATTTTGTTAACAAAAGTATATTAACGTCAATCTTTTGAATTCAAATTTATAAGAAGGGACTATAATATTTTGTTATATGTATAATAAAAATATTCATCTAAACGTAAAAAAACGTACTATTAGTAATAATTATATACCTACATTATTCTTTTTTTGAATTGAAATCGGTTAAAAATCATGCGTCTTCGAGATAGTAAAATGTTAGTAAAGTTGAAGTTGCGTGAATATTTATTTTCTTCTGACAGTTAGACAATGTGTGTTGTTATTTTAAGGTGCGATCACACTTGTAACATTAGTCAGTAACTTTTTGCTGCTACACCCTTTTTTTCGGGAGTTGGGTATGGACGACTCACGCCACTTTGTTATGGCCACGGGGAATGTTTGTTGACATGTTACAAGTGGGGACGCACCTTTACATGTGGACAGCAATTGCAATGATGGCTCATTAACTGATTATTTAAGGTATAATTGAAGAAACCTCGATATAATCTGTCAAATTATGCACTTAATTGTTTCAAAGTAAACAATTTGCGTAAATGTCAGACATCTTTATTAGGCGTTAATGTCTTGTTTCATGACCTCAGAATGTGTTACGACTTCCAGAAATATTATAATTTTATTGCCTGCGCTGCCATCACACTAATATTATAAAGGCGAAAGTTTGTGAATGTGTTTGCCTGTTTGTTACCTCTTCACGCTCAAACGGCTTGACCGATTTTAATGAAATTTCATATAGAGGTAGCCGACACCCTGGATTAACAGATAGGCTTAACAGATACTTTTTATTCCGAAAAAATGTAGCGAGTAACACCGCGGGGCGCAGCTAGTTGAAAATAAAAAGATTTTTATAGCAAATTTTATCACATTTCTTTGAAACTAGTAAACTTTTTCGATCCGTCTGTATTTTAGTCCTTTTTATTTACTTAAAAAGTTATTGCAATTTTAAAAGTGCGTTTGCAGGCTAGTGTAAATGAGTTTATTGCAAATTAATGCTTAAGATAACTGTTGCTTAACAATGAGTGCACCTACTAACTATATAGAGGTCTTATACCTCTGGAAGAAAGTAAAAGTCATTATAATCATTTCATATTAAGATTTGTAACGGGGCCTACATGATTGATAACGAATCAATACGCAAGAAGATTGATTTGATTTCTCAAAGGTGTGTAAAGCCATGTCAGAGGTCTACAGGTGGTGCATTTTTGATACGAACCCCCTTAACATGAACTCTCAAAACAGGACTTTACGTTGTGGGAGAGAGACGCCGCTACGTGCAGTGTAATTCTGCGTCTTGCTTGCACAACGTAAACTGCCCTGTTTTACCAGTTCATGGTGAGGGAGCTGGTTGTTCATCAACCACACGATAAGAAGGAAACGTAAAAGTAATTTTATTGCTGTTTGTGAAAAAAAAAATAATTTAAAACTATATATTCATTATCATCAGCCTATCTCCGTCCAGCTGGACGCAGGCCTTTCCTATGGCACGCCACTGAGCTCGATCTTCGGCCTTCCGCGTCCAACTGCTGCCAGCCATTTTCATTATCTCACCATATAGGTTATATACCAGCATATAACTCTCCCAATGCAGCGCAGAGGTCTCTTCTCTCAGAGAGAAGAAATGAGCAATGATCGCCACACCTATTCGTATTATATTTCTTCACCGCCACAAAAGAGACCTTGACCCCTGAGTTTGTTTCGGTATTTCTTCTCAGAGGTAGTCAGTTAGGAAATGCCGATGCCATCTAGTTTTTAAAAAATGACGTGTAAAAGTGTTTTTTTTAAACCTATTTACAGAAATAAAATCATTTATCATTTATCACCGTTAGTGTCTTAGAATATCTTAGTGAAATAGTATTTTGACTTAAAAATTGGGTGCAAGTATAGAGCCTCCACGAGTAAGTACGTCCGGCGCACACTGGACGCTCAAGTTGGCTGCCATCCTTGTTGACTGACCAATCTCTACATTACGGCATGACCTATTCCAAGTGGCTATTGGGTCATGCCGATAAGAAAAATGAAAATGAAAAAATGAAAAAAGTTTATTAGTCAAAGAACAAGTTGGCTTAACTGCTAGTGTATGGAGTCTCCTTTTAAGCTAATAAAGCCTGTATTAGGAGACACCGCTCTTTCAAGATAAATTAAAATTAACTTGTTTCTAATATTAGTTGAAGAAAAAAAAAAAAACACAATAAAGTTTAATTAGTACAAGGGAAGAAGTAAAAGTGAGAATACATGCGTGTATGTAAGTGTGTGTGTGAGTGTGAACGTGTGCGTGCGTGTGTGTGTGTTCGTGTGTGTGTGTGTGTGTTCGTGTGTGTGTCTATGTGAGTGTAAGTGTTGCATAATTATATTCGTGGAAGTGTTCATGGTGTCAGATTTTGTTTTATTGTAGAAGTGATTCTGTGTCCTCATAGGAAAGTGGTTTTATCCAATTAGTTATAGTTTTTATACATTCAAATTTTTCTTGTTATATATATAGATATCTCTGATAAGAAGAAGAACTATATTGAAAAACTTACATCGTGCCTGGATTTGAACCCGTAAGTTTGTGGCACGAATCCGGTACGCCAACTGCCGAGTCACTACGGCCAAAACGGAGCGTGTTAACAATATTGGCCGAACCATGCATATAGTCGGTAGGCTTTATGTAGTAGCCGACATGAATATTGTATATTTAGATATGACGTGTGACATGCAATGCTAGGGCTTCTTGCCTCAGACCTAGGTATTATAAGGCTAGAACAAGGTCGCTTCGACACGGCATGGTATTTTCACCTTTAAAGTCTGAAGGACGGAAATTCTATTACCGTAGAATGGCGTGAATCGAAACCTAAGAATAGAGACAAAACTGGAACTAATTTACTATAATAACTTTCGTGAGTGTTATCCATATTATCATGTTGAAATCAGTTCCAGTTTTATCTACTATATATACTGGTTATACTCACGTCGATATTCGGGAATGCCCGACTAGTCTTCGGCTAGACAAGCTCGCGGCCCCGCCGCGTCACTCGCTCATGAATAAGGGCTCCGTTAGAGTCCGAAACTAGTCGGGCATTCCCGAATATCGACGTGAGTATAACCGGTATATATAGTAGATAAAACTGGAACTGATTTCAACATGAAATTATTACAGTTAGTTGTCCAAAAGGACTCTAGATTGTGGTTTATAATATAATACAAAATATAGAGTCTTCAATAGTAACAATCTATACGCTATATACACATATTTTGCTACTATCATCATCAGCCTATTTCAGTCCACTGCTGGGCATAGGCCTCTCCTACACCGGCAAACAAACACCGACGGTGTACATTATAGGAATGCGAATATACCTGATAAATATGTTACCGGTAATCTAGATAATCCGGTATTCTGTACAATACCTAAATAAAACATTCAAGGGTACACAGAGGTTAGGTTAAAAGTTCGTTTGGATAATAATATATAAATTAGGCGTACCTACATAAAATTCGTTTTAAATAATTAAGGTCCATTTTTTTTGCCTCATACTGACTTTCCCCTGTATCGTGGATGAGTTTCACAAACATGAAATATTACACACATAAACAGCCAGACTCGGTACAACCATCTGTGTATCTCGCAAGTTTCTCCCGTTTGGGAATCCAACCTGCTACCCCTAGCGCAGCAGTCCAATCGCTTAGCCACAGCCCCAATCAGGTCGTCAGTAACAGATGTAAAAACTGATTTGCTCATAATTCCTTCAAGCTGTTTGTGTAGCCTTTAACATAGGTTATTCACCGTGTTTATAATCGCGTGAGAACCTAGAATTATCGAGGAAAAGGCTTTTAGTATAAAGCTAGATTTTATTAAACGTACAATATAGTTTGATATACGGCGTAGCGTGCAGCAGACCCTTCAGAGGGTTGACGACCTCACAATAGTTGTTTGGCGTTCTTTAACAGCCGTATAATAGGCTTGTATCCTGCATTCACAAACATGAACCCACTAGCTTCAAAAATTGTGTGTTGAACAATTGATTGAATTTTTATTTATATAAGATTTTGTCCCGAGTCCGGGTGTTTGTGTTTGTGATATTTCATGTTTGTGAAAAAAGTACGGCGGTTAGTCGCTAAACTTGCTAATTATACGTTCTCAATTCACTTGGTCTTGTAATTCAAGACCAAGTAAGAACGTATCATTACTAAGAACACGTCTTCCTATCATCCAGTCATTGAAGACCTTGTTAAACGTTTTACACCTGTGATAGATGCGAGTTACACGCGAAAATTACATGTCTGTGCTGACGCTAAATATACAGGAAAGGGGACAACACTTCTGAAGCTATCAGTGGTAGTGCAATGTAGTACCTAATTAGGTATCAACACTACTAATTAATTGATATACTTTTCATGAGCTGTCAAAACGCTATATCGCTATAGATTTTGTATCATCATCAGCCGGAAGACGTCCACGGTTGGTTAAAGGACTCCCCCTTAAGTAAAGGGTTGCCATAATCCTCACGCTTGGCAAGCGGCTCGAGGATCGCAGTATTGGTGGTGAAGTCACAGAAGACACTGTTGCCCATCTTCTGGATTTTCTCTTAGTAGAATTGACCATCCCCTTTCTAGGTGGTCAATTCTAGGCCGGATACCACTACCGGAGGCTTGTAGCAACCTGAAAAGGCTGCTCGCCTTCTGGGATGATCTGGGATGGTTGGAATAAAGGAAGATAATCTGTGTCACGCACAATGGCCCACTAAAGAGGCTAAGTGCGGTAAATGCCCAGCTAAACCAAACCACCACACGGCACAGATTATGTATAACAATAGCTATTTATGACGTCTCTATTTTGTTAATCCAAATCACTAACTATTTATTGATTTCAATGCAACGATAAATCTCATTTTACAGTTAACTGAAGATTAATAGGGTTTTCAACATCTTGACTTTTCAAAAGCGCCTGTTTGGTTTACATGGAACTTATATATTACTTTTTATACTTATATTTATAACTTATATATTACATTAACTTATTATAGCATTAGCATTTTGATTTTGAATTCTTAAGCGACACGTTCGTCCCCGACTGCAGATATTTAGCAGCAATCTAGTTCAAATAATGAGCACTGACAGCCGAGTGGTATAACTGTTGGACAGTTGGACTGCTATGTCAAAGGTCGCATGTTCAAACCCCGGCAGGCACCAATGTCTTTTCGAATTCATGACACAAATTAGTTAACAGTTGCTAAACACGGTGAAGGAAAACATCGTGAGGAAACCGGCACACCTGAGAGATTTTTCGGCGGTATGTAAAGCTGTGTCGAGGCACAGGCGGTGTAAACTCTGACACCAGGTTGTTCGATATATGATATGATAACAAGAAGTTACTGAGCCATGCCATCAACCGCGATTAGTTAATAATACGCACTTTTCCTAACTTTCTCTTGCTTTGCTTTGTTCTTGCATGAATTAGCTGGTCTATTGCAATGCTTCAATGGATGAAATAATGGTGCATCAATGGTTTTGTAGTTTCTATTGCTTTATTACCATGTTACAAGCAGGTAAGAAGGTCCACATGGGGTTTTCCGATCTTTCAGCTGCATTTGTACAATTTTTGCCCAATTTTATTATAAGTAGCTGCGCCCCGCGGTGTTGCCCGCTAGCTAATCCATGTGTTAAGCCAGGGCGTCAGCTAACTGCATATTAAATTTTATCAAAATCGGTCGAGCCATTTGAGCGTGTTCTAACTAACATACAAACTTTCGCCTTAGTTATATTAGTGTGATAAAGAACCCCCTTTTTCGAAGTCGGTTAAGAGAGGGGTCTGTCTTGTTTGCGAATTCGTGTTTGCGAATGCAGCACCGTTGAAGCGTAATATTCAGTATTCAGTTTACAAATTTAATAATAGAATTTCAAAACGCAGACGCGGCGTCTGAAGTATTTTGGTCTGACGTGAAACGTGACGGTTGGCATCGTTGATATTAAGTCTCCTTGTCATCTTTTTATATGGCTGCCTGAACTGGAATAAAGAAGTTTGGTTACTGTATTATCTGCCCATTTATAAATATCATGAAGCAGAGAGGCCGCATACACTCGACGTAGTGGTGTCTCGCTGCCACAACATAAACCTTCCTGCTTTAGGTGTTCATTGGTAAGGGGTTCCCACAAATGATATGCCTTTGACTAGTGCATAAGCTATTATAAAGAAACCCGGACAATAGAAGATAATAATTTTGTTGCAAAATTTTCAATATCCGATTTAGCAATACACGTGGTGCCGTGAGTAAAACATACATCACACTAATAACATAAAGGCGTTTTCACGTCATGTCGAGCCCCTCCATGCTTCCGAAGACAAGCCGTAGGTCTTACGCCTGATCTCTGTCTGGACGTGTCCGTCTAGACTAACTATTAAGACTCGGGACAAACATCTGCAGTTCGCACAACATTTTGCCCCGTGCGGGAATCGAACCCGCAACCCTAGCGCAGCAGTGCTATCGCTTAGCCACTGCGCCAATCAGGTCACATCGCTCTGATCGACATAAAATAACTAGTAATTAGTTAATCGAAATGTTTTATCTTCCAGAATTGATAAACTACACGCAGCCCGTCTACGTCTGGCGGGATGACCCCAACTCCAGGCAGAACACCATCAAGGAGATTATAGAGAGAGCCACCTCCAAGGAGAACTGGCCCCAGGTAAGAAGGAAGGAAAAAGGATTTATTTAAGACTTTCACAAAGAGAACTTCAGATACATTTTTTATGGCCATTTTTTCCTTCTGCAGGGCGAAGGCCTCCCTTTCTTGTTCCTATTCTTTGATCCATATCAATCATAACATCACGCATGTTTTCTCTAAACATCCTTGGCAGAGGTGTATATAACACTAATGTTTCGTTACGTTTATGTTATTATACCACAGTTATGTTATAGGTCCCAATGTTACATTTGTTACATTATGTTATATTATTTACTACATAAACCGGTTTTACTCAAGGGTATATTCAGGAATGCCCGACTAGTTTCGGTTTCAAACGGAGCCCTTATTCACGAGCTGGTGACGCGGCGGACTAACGTTCTGCTTCGTCTCTGCGCAGTTAATATCGTTATCGATCTTTCCCACAGATCTAGATCTACATAGATAACGCAAGTATCACGATTTGTATTGAAACCAAGCGTGCCGACTTTTTAATACCTATTGTGACGTCACAGCCAAAATTTAGTGACGGGAAATCCAAACCGATTCAAAGACACCGATGCCGCCGATCCCCATCCGCCCAGCAAGATTCAAACGATTCAACTGGAGCCGTCCGCTAGGTATGATTTTCTCGCTCATACTCATACATTTAGCGGCGACCAACCTAGACGCTTGGTCGGGGTTCGGACACGCGAAGTACATGCATTTGCGTTATCTATGTAGATCTATATCTGTGATCTTTCCCCTTACCATGAACTCTTAAAGTAGGACAGTAAAGCAGTGTACGTTGTAGAAGCGAGACGCCATATTCACTGCACGTAGCGGGGTCTCGCTTCCACAACGTAAGCTGTCCAGCTTTAAGAGTTCATGGTAAAGGGGCTGGTTACCTCACTCCAAGATTAAGCCGTAGTGTGAACTACGACATAACTGCATTAGAAGACTTAAAGTAAGCTTTGTTTACACCTATTTAATTCTCTTACAATGTCATAGTATTTACTATAATGTATCTACCCTGATATTTGTATCGTTCACACTGCCACCTATTCAAGGGCAGGCCTCAGTGGACCCTGATTGACCTCTATACACTGGAAAAGGAGCAACGTACCCTTATGAGCACCCGGTCAGCGGAACACAGCCCTGAAAATAAATTAAACACTTATTCAAAACTATACATTTCATATAGATAAATAAAAAGCATTTTTGCAATGTCAACCCTATTTAGACTGCCTCGTTGGTCTAGTGGTCGCTAAGCGCGACTGCTGAGCACGAGGTCCTGGGTTCGAATCCCGGGTCGGGCAAAGTGTTATTGGGTTTTTCCATTAGGTAATTCTCAGTAGCAGCACGGAGTCTGGATTAGTGCCCGGTGGTTGGCAATAGGCTCGCCCCCTATTACATTGGGACCTAAAACATAACTGGCGAAATGTGGGTTTACTATTGTATGTGCACCTCTGCCTACCCCTTCGGGGAATACAGGCGTGATGTTATGTGTGAGTGAACCCTATTTACATGGTTTTAAACTGTTAATTAAATGTAGAAGAATCGCCAAGAGGCTTCAAACTCCCTTACTTCATGGAATTTCAAATCGCAGCAAGTTCATGACGCACTTGTCTTTTGTGGGGACAAAACAAGTGCGTCATGAACTTTTATTACATGGGATGGGATAATATGGACGAAATACTATATTAAAGATTGCCGTCTTCCGAGAATATTGTTTCTGTTTCTATTTTTAAAACGTCACCCCACACTAAGAATTTCTCCTGTACCGTGGGTGTGTTTTACAAACATGAAATATCACATACACAAACACCCAGACTCGGGACAAACGTCTGAGGATCGCACAATTTTCCGTCCAGTGCGGGAATCGAACCCGCAACCCTAAGCGCAGCAGTACAAGTCGCTTAGTCACTTCGCACGTCAGGTCGGCAATATTGATTGTGATATTACGTAGTTCTCCTATTTACAATTTATCTGCAGCCCTTAGACGTAGAATCTTTGAACAATACTACGTAGGTACAGTTACGTAACCACGCTAGCACCGCTTGGCACCAAACCCACTGCAGTCAGTAAACAAAGGGTTTATAGATTCTTTTGGATGCATCGTGTTTTTTCAATGGTAATCTTTAGCTTGAAGGTTTATGGCTGGTAAAATGAGAAGGCGAACATACCTAGACCAAATCGGAGATGTTCTGCAAAAAGGGCAAGTGAGGAGTACCCTCAACCGACGAGCGTGTATGAGGAATGTGATACGTGTGAATGAAGCAAAAGAAGTATGCCATTATCGTAGCAAATGGAAATCCGTGGTCTCTGCCTACCCCTCAGGGAAACAGGCGTGACTTTATGTATGTATGTATGTAAAATAAGAAGTAGCTATAAAGCTTATTTAAACTTATATTTAACATAGGTTATTCTCAGTAGCAGCACGGAGCCAACCGGTTGATAGCAATGGGCTCGGTTGATATTACTTTGGGACCTATACAATAACTGTAGAAATATGGGGGTACTGCACACTGTCGCCTACCCCTTTGGGGGATATTTCATTCTCCGAATGTCAAGAAGGGTTATTTTAATGTAGCATTAGAATTATCTCTCTCTGCTTATCTCGAAACAGATGTAAAAGTTACTAACTCACAAAATGTTTTGTTCTACAAACGAATTCTTATATCGAGATCATTGTACTTAATTGTAATTTTGATTGATGGACTGCCTCGTTGGTCTAGTGGTTGCTAAGCGCGACTGCTGAGCACGAGGTCCTGGGTTCGAATCCCGGGTTGGGCAAAGTGTTACTGGGTTTTTCCATTAGGTAATTCTTAGTAGCAGCACGGAGTCTGGATTTGTGCCCGGTTGATGGCAATAGGCTCGCCCCCTATTACATTGGGACCTAAAAACATAACTGGCGAAATGTGGGTGTACTGTATGTGCACCTCTGCCTACCCTTTTGGGGAATACAGGCGTGATGTTATGTATGTTTTGATTGATCATCTCAATCACAATTATTGTGCCATTCAAATAAGGCTTGTCTTTCTAATGATACATTCCATGGCGCAGCTTCCATTCGACTCAATTTAAATGCCTTCTAAATTACAAGTGATTAGAAATGGACAATTAGGTCCATACATCTGTAAAAACTATTTGTTTTTTTTTAGATTCTAATGAGGTCTATGTATCAATGATTAGATAAATTTCATTTAAGATACGTCAATCAATGAATGTTCCAAAGAACTCATGTGTAAACCAACTTTAATGATTGGTAGAACTTTCTTCAAGACGCTTCGTCTTCTTCTTATCGCATGGTTGGTGAACAATCTGTGGTCAAGTTTAAACCGTCTGTAGGCCTCTGACATTTGCACACCGTTGAGAAATATCTCGGGCGTGCCAGTTTCCTCACGATGTTTTCCTTCACCGTTTTAAGTAACTGATATATAATTTAAGACGCTATGTGCTGATTATTTGCGATTTCCACTTTATCGACATTTTTTTTATTACGCCGGCGAGCAGCACGAAGTCTGTGTGCCCGATTAGTGGCAATAGGTTCTACCTGTAACACATCTGGTGAAAGGTGGTTGTCCTATACACTTCTGCCAACTCCTTTGGGGAATACAGGCGTGATGTTATGTGTAATTTACAAAACAGTATATAAAAAGCTTCAAGTTAAAGCGACAAAAACGGGTAACATGTAGGACCACATGGATGGATGAAGGATCAGTAACTTCCTGTTTGTCCTCAGGTGCTGATATTCCCCGAGGGCACGTGCACGAACCGTTCCTGCTTGATCACATTCAAGCCGGGCGGCTTCTACCCCGGCGTGCCCGTTCAGCCCGTCACCATCCGGTACCCTAACGCCAGGGACACCGTCACTTGGACCTGGGAAGGCCCTGGCGCGTAAGTATCCAATCCTTTGGGACCTTTTTTAGGCCTCGTACAATATAACTTCATTATTAACCGGAAGACGTCCCAGTTAAACAAGTGCTCCCCCTAAAGGGGGCGGGGTGGACGCCATGATCCTCAGGCTTGGCAAGCGTATTGGGGATCGCAGTATTGGTGGTGAAGTTACAGAAGACGCTGTTGCCCAGTCCAGTCCTATTATTTTGTATCCTAATTTTGCGTACAGCGTAAATAAAATTAAGTTTTCCTATGACTTCCAGTCTGAAACTGCTCTGGCTGACGTTGACCCAAGTGCACAGTTCTTGTGAGATCGAGTTCTTGCCTGTGTACTACCCCAGCGAGGAGGAGAAGCGAGACCCGAAGCTGTACGCGAGGAACGTTCGAGATGTCATGGCGAAGTAAGTAACGGGCGAGTTTTACCATAGTTTATACTTTTCCTCTTCCATGATTTAGGTATGAGAAGAAGCCATGTATTTTGCCAAAGATTAAAGTCACATGAAGGTGATTATTTCAATAAAAGCATCGTGTCCTCATCATACGATGGCGATTGGCTTGATATCAATGTGGGCTGTTGCTGACATTTAGAATCCAGACACCCGGTTTGCAAGGGTCTCAAAATTGTCTCACAGTTATCGATTTAACAGCGTTGTCTAATTAATTAGGGTTATTTACTTATAAACGTTGCTAACATACGTTTACAGATGTTTGTTAAGTCTATTGACATCTCTATTCTTTGACATGCAAACGACAGTGACAGGTATAATTAAATCAATTGTTCAACGTTGTGAATTTTTATAAGGGGGCTTCTGATTACGCAGATACAGGGTTAAAAATACTGTGTTCAAAGTTTAAAACTTTAAAACTCCAGGGCTCTGGGCGTGCCAGTGCTGGACTACACTTACGACGACTGCCGTCTGATCGCGCGCGCCAAGCAGCTCGGCATCCCGTGCGCAGCCTCCGCCAGGGAAGTCAGCGAGATCAGGGGACAGTTGGGGTGAGTCCACATCATTACCTGCAGCTTTACTGAACAACCTACTGCAGGGCATAAGACTTATCTTTTTATATATTTTAGCTTATTTTTAAAGAGACACATCAGTGTTTTAAAAAGTGTTTTGTTGATTGTAGCCACTATAGATGTGAATATAACAGTATATAACGTCATATCCAGATTGGAGCGGTCGCAGCTGGAGTTGCACATCTGTGCGCAGGGCCAGGTGGGGGCGGGGAGTGCTCGGGGTGCGGGTGTCGCGGGAGGTGTGGGGGGCGCGGGGGGCGCGGGCGGTGCGGGGGGCGGCTGGGTGTCGCGCGAGGAGTTCTCGCGGCGCCTGGGGGTGCCGCTGGACGCGCGCACGCTGCGGCTGTTCGATATCTTCATGCAGGTGACTCACACTCTTGATGATCATATTCTCCTGACCGAAATACGGACACAGCTGCCTGCCTCAGTTGAGACTAGCCAACTACGCAGTGCATAAGTATGCGCGCAATCACAGGTGCAGTCTCCATTCCTTCACTCTCATAGTCCGATGGGACGGTAGACCGACACGACCGGAGAGATCAGGCGTCAACGGACCAACGCGTTAACTTGCCTTTCGATGATAGCATTTCTGACAACTTACATGCAAAATTTCATGTTGATTGGTTCAGAAACCGCATTTGCCAAACTTCTTGGCAGTATATGATTAGGCATAAATGAGACAAAGTTGTAGTATAGTCTGGTTATAATTATCCAAAGGTGCATCTTATATACTAACGACTACGTGTTGATCACGGATAGTACCTAGAAACATTAAGTAGATATTGGACGTGCGATAAAGATCGTAAGATTGCGATGTAGATTGTAGATACAGCACAAAGATATTGTACTGTAACAGTACACCCTCCTTTAAAAAAAAATTATTATGGTAATAGTGTTTACAATATAAATTTGACCTAGACCTTACTAGTTATTTGCTGATGTATATAAATAATAATGCTATTGTACGCGGTGGAATTTGATGACGCCTGTTGTGGTGTGATTTGCTGATGTATGTAATTTTGACTTAGCTGTTGCACGAGTGTTTATTATTTTTTTCCGTTAAACTCTTCATTCTTCTGTCCAGTGTTTTGATTATGCCGTAAAGTAGGATCACGCCGATTGTTAAAATAATCTGTCCCATTGCAACATTTCTTGTCCACCGTAAGTCCTCCTGGATCAGGTTACGGAGTTTGTCCGCTTCGTTTTGATTGAGGCAACTGTCCGTATTGTATGTTATCTGGTCCTTAGAACTTTGATTTCCCATTTTAGATGTCTTGTTGTTACGAGTAGTTGTGAATTAATGGTATATGTTAAGATCTATGTTAATATATATACGAATGGTTTGCTTATGTCAGCGATTTTTTATAGACGTACTACTGGCTTTACTTTACGTCCCGATCGTGTAGTGTATGTGTGTGAATGTCTGTATAAATCCTTTGAATCTGGCACGTAGTTTGATTCGTCATTGATCATGAATGCTGGTTTCAATCTATCAATTGATATCACTGTCTCTTTATCCCTAATTTTAATGCAAAATGTTTTATCTGTTTTACTAATTACTGGGTAGGGTCCTTCATACGGCGGTGTCAGGGCTTTCTTAATTCTATCACACCGAACAAATACGTGTGAGCATTCTTTGAGTTCGGGATGCACAAATATAGCTTGGTTGTGGCTTTTTCTTTTCGGAATTGATGTCATTTGTGTGATGTCCTTTTGAATTTGTTTTACAAACTCTTCGTACGTTGATAACTGTGCTGCTGATGACTCAAAAAATCCTCCAGGGAGTCGTATTGGCGTTCCATATGTCATCTCTGCTGAACTATAACCTGTGTCTTCTCGCAAGCTACTCCGCAACCCGAGTAAAACTGTTGGAATTTCTTTTAACCAATTTTCGTTGGATTCTCTTGTCATTAACGCCACCTTTAAAGTTCTATGAAATCTCTCTATCATTCCATTGGATTGCGGATGATAAGGTGTTGTCCTAATTTTATGTATTCCCAAAAATTGTGAGAGTGACTCAAATATTCTTGATTCAAACTGTCGGCCTTGATCCGTAGTAATGCGCAATGGACATCCAAAACGAGTAATCCATCCTTGGAAAAGTGTCTTGGCTACTGTTTCTGCAGTTATATCTTCTACCGGAAATATTTCGGGCCATGACGTACAACGATCTATGATTGTGATTAAATATCTCTTCCCTTGTGAAATCGGAAGTGGTCCGACGATGTCAATATGTAAATGTTCAAAACGTTGCGCTGTCATAAATGTACCAGGAGGTGATATCGTATGTCGTTGTTAACAGCTGATATTTCGGTTACTTTTGAATTCATTATTATTTTGTCTGCAATTTGGCTCAGTTTGTCAATTTCCATGTCTTCCGTAACTGCTAGAACCGTAGTAACTGATGTTGGTAAAAGCCTGAACCATAGTAGTTTAATTGTTTCGTCACTGATTTTTCCTCTCCCGAGGACTCGCATTTGACGTAATAACTGCGAAGGTTTTTGATCACCGAGTTCTGTCTCTGATATTAATTTTTGAAACTGTCGCTGTTCTGTTTCTTCGTAACAATCAATTAAACGTTCCTTGATGTTTTTATATTTATCTGTAGTCGGTGGTGAAGTGATTAGGTCACTAACTTGTAGTATTTCTTCCTTGGATAATTTTGCTATTACTGTACAGTATTTGTATTCGTCTCCTTGCTTCTGTGGTGCTAATATGGCTTCTAGTTGCGTGAACCATAATCTTGGTTGGTCTTTCCAAAATTCCGGAATGCGAGATAAAACCGAGGTGCCAGCAGCTACTTCAAGTGTTCCTTGCTGATTTATGTTCGCCTTGCATGGTGATTGTGCCATGTTTCTTGCTGCGTATTCGTTCGTCGGGGTCACCAATTTGCCAAACTTCTTGGCAGTATATGATTAGGCATAAATGAGACAAAGTTGTAGTATAGTCTGGTTATAATTATCCAAAGGTGCATCTTATATACTAACGACTACGTGTTGATCACGGATAGTACCTAGAAACATTAAGTAGATATTGGACGTGCGATAAAGATCGTAAGATTGCGATGTAGATTGTAGATACAGCACAAAGATATTGTACTGTAACACCGCACATGCCTGGTGGCACCTTTGGTGGCGGGGAGGCGGGATCTAACGTATATTCTACTACCAACCCTACCTATACCTACCCTACTATCCTTGGAAAAGGTGGATCTTCATCGTGGGTGCCTCCCATGGGGCAAGGGGGGACTGCAGATCTTCGGCAAAGGCCTGTACAATACGGAGATGAGTCTCCTAACCCAGTCACCGCAGGCCTCAAGAAAGTACCTACCTAAGAATAAGGATTGTTAATAAACTATTTATTATTGTTTTTTTCAGAGGTCGAGCGGCCTGGTGTACTTCCCCGACTACCTCCTATGTGCGGCCTTCCTGTCGCTACAGAACGCACCGCTCACACAACTGCTGTCCATTGCATTCAAGGTAAGAGAGAATCAATATAGGATATGTGAACGAAGATATTGTCAGTATGAAAGAAGTAGATACAAATGTATGAGAAGTAATTAATCTATACTAATATTATAAAGCTGAAGAGTTTGTTTGTTTATCGCGTATCTCAGGAACTACTGGTTTGAATTGAGAAATACTTTACTAGATTATATTTTGTCAATGATTTTACGGTATTAAGACTTTAAACTTTCTGAATATTTTACTGTGAAATGCGTGAACTCAATACAAAATTTATATTTAATCAAATCCAAGGTCACAAGTTCAAACCCACATGCTTGCACCAATTTCTTTTCGAATTCATGTACGTACTATAAATTAATTATTAAAAAAAAAAAATTACTTATTGCTAAGAACGGTAAAGGAAAACATCGTGAAGAAACCCGCACCCCTGAGTGGTTGTTCAACGGTGTGTAAAGCCCTGTCAGAGGCCTACAAGCGGTTTAAACCGTAACACCAGGTTGTTCATCAACCATACGATAAGAAAAATACAGTATGATTACAGTAGGACTTATAATTCCAGTTGTACGACACGACTCGTACGGGCCGGCTGAGTGCTGCGACCTTCGAGGAGGTGGCCACTCGCTGCCTCGGCCTGTGTCAGGAGGACGCCCGCAACACATTCCAACAGGCCGACCTAGACGAGAAGGGGTACATAACCTACGGTCAGTATTCATTCACAATAATAATTTCTCCTGCACCGTAAGCGCGTTTCACAAATATGAAATATCACATACACAGACACCCAGATTCTTCAATCATCATTTTTTTGTACCGTGCGGGAATCGAACCCGCCAACTCAAGCGCCGCGGTCCAGTCGCCTAGCCACTGCTGCAACCAGATCCAATGCAAAACTCCCTTATAGCACGTGGCGGCAATCTTTTACAAAGCTCATAACAACCACAAGTAAAAATATCAACTAATTTCTGTGTGTTTCAGATGAATTTATTGCGTACGCGCAGAAGAAAGCGGAGTTCTCGTTCGTGTTCGCGTCGGACGCGTCGCATCACAAGCCGAAGGCCCAGTGAGGGTCGCCGGTTCACATCCCGACCGTCTGCAGCCAAGTGCCCTAGTGTAGTGGAACCACGAGGATACGTCACAACTATGTACAGTCAGCAACGAAAATAGCCAAAAACCTGAAATTGTGAATATGCAGTATCAGTGTCAATTATAATATCGATTTTTTGAAAACTGTTTTCTAATAGTCAGTTCATGTAATTAGAATGAAAATATTAATTAATAAATTGAGTTTTAATTATATTTTAATAATTAAAAATATTTTTTTGTGATGTAACTAACATTTTTCCTAGGTGTACATTAACG
This sequence comes from Abrostola triplasia, assembly GCA_946251915.1. NCBI lineage: Eukaryota > Metazoa > Arthropoda > Insecta > Lepidoptera > Noctuidae > Abrostola > Abrostola triplasia. Next base: position 11,216,056 of record OX276433.1, read on the forward strand.
TCTTATAATTTTAAACTCTGAACTTTATTGTGTGTATATTTATTTCTTAGTAATATTTAAGTTGAAATTAATGGACATGAACTTTTAATACGTAAATAACTTGTATAATTATTAATGTTGCTGACTGTACCTGCGCAGTAGACGAACTCGTGAACAAAGCTAACCTTACCCAATGATAAATTATTTTCGAGAAAATCACCATTAGTCAATTTCACATAAGACAATTCTATTTTCAACCTAAACACTTGGAGCTAAGGTCCATAATTCTATGAACTACCGTTACTTAGTCCATTGTATACCGATGTAACTTATTTTTATGGTTCAAGTATCCGAGGATATGAAAGGAGGTTGATACGTGATTTTTGTATTTTGAGAATTCCTATTTCATTCCGAGAAGTTTGGCTATATTCCAAAATGGGTGTTGCAGTTGGCCGTGTATAGCTGCTAAGAAAATAAACAAATCTAAGGTCCTTGGTCGAGGGCTGATAACGTTGCTTTTTGATATTAAAATAAAATAGTTTGAAAATGGTAAATGTTTGTAAGCAACTATTAGAATCGGCACTTGTTGAAATGTTTACATACTAAATAATATTGAATTTGTAGTAAATAGTTAGTATTTGTTATAAATATTTGCATTTCAAACATCACATCATTGTCAATTTTCCTTAAATAAATAAAAAGCGTCGTTATCAGCTCGCGACCGAGAACCTCTTATAAAATAATACATTGTGTTCTTCCGTAATGTTGATATAGAGAGCTTCATGTTTTATTAGAATTTACTGTTAAATACTTACTGATTACAATGCAATCTTGTACACAAAATGATTTATACAATGGATTGACTTGTCTGTGACTGCTTCGTTGGTCTAGTGGTTGCTACGCGACTGCTGAGCATGAAGTCCTGGATTCAAATCCCGGGCTGGGTAAAGTATTGCTGGGTTTTTCCATTAGGTATTTCTCAGCATCAGAAATCTGGATCTCTGCTCAGTAGATGGCAATAGGTTCGCCCCCTATTACATTGATCTATACAACGTAACTGGTGAAATGTGGGCGTACAGACACACCTTTGCCTACCCTTTCGGGGAATACAAGCGTGATGTTATGATCATTCTGTCTATAAGGTTCATATCTAATTTCAATGAATAAAATAAGAAGCTTCCTAGTTAGGCTTTTTAGTTAATTTATTAATTAAGGGTTTATTTAATGTTCGGGTCCGATTTTAATCCGTGGTCTGCCTCGTTGGTCAAGTGATCGCGTAACACGACTGTTGATTACGTGGGCTTGAATCCCGGGTCGGGCAAAGTGCTATTGGGTTTTTCCGCTAGGTAATTCTCAGTAACAGCACGGATTCTCGCAGTGTGCCCGATTGACAGCAATAGTCGCTCTCTATAACATTGGGACTTATAACATAACTGGCGAAATGTGATTAACGACATGGTGCAGTAGCTAAGCGATTGGACTGCTACGCTAAAGGTAGCAGGTTCGATTACCGCGCGGCACGAAAATTTGTGTGACCCGCATCAGTTTGTCTCAACCCTGGGTGTTGTGTATGTATTTCATGTTTGTGAAACGCACCCACGATATTGGAGAAATTCCTAGCTTGGGACGAAGCTGTATAAAAAAAAATCAGACTCACAAATAAACCCTTAAAAAATTTATAAATACTCAGAATTTAATTACTTATGTTATTAACATTAAGACTTACTTTTATTTACTTAATCATCGAAATATCGGAATGGAATTTTAATACCTACCTACCATATTTTATTAATCGAATAATAATTAAATGTATGTAATAAATGTATAGTTTGCTTACAATAAAAAAATCGTGTGACCGAAGCCCATAAATACTGGGAAAATATTCTCTAGAGTTGCCTTACAGTTAGATTTCAATTCAGAAGATAAAACGGGGTTGAATACTTCGACTATGAATAAACGACGAAGCATTGGGGCTAAAATCTGTGGACAGCAGGCATGTGAATATAGATTAGATAACATTTATTGGTTGAATATCAACTGAAAAGATGAATACCTAAAGACGATGAATAATGCATTTTTTATTACGTTATGACTAGCTTCCAGAACGAGGAGAAAAGTGGCAAAAAAGCAAATAGAAATAGAATAGAATGATAAATGTATGGTATGAAATGATGTTTCGATTCTTGGTCATACGTCATAGGAACTCATAGGACGCAATCCCATCGTGTTTGGGCTTGTCTAATTCGTCTTCACTTCGAGCTTATTTGAAAGCTTGTGTTTTTTTACTATACACTGATTCTATTCGATTTCTTTTTGTCTAGCGTATCACGCATAGGGTCCATATTTAAATTAAGCTTTTAAATTCTGTCAGATATCCTGTTAAAGTTTCATAATCTTGGCAGTTTATATTCATCCCTCATAATGTTTAGTGTGTTAATATTTATTTTGTGAATAGCTATTAGTCTTATGCCTTATTCCATAGATATGCAGTGAATAAGTCAATTATTGGCGGTAATTATTGTTTCTATATAAAAATAAGAAAATAAGCTTCAATGCATTTTTTTCTGATTATTATTATTAGTCTTAAGGATATCAGATAGGATAGTTTACTGATCTGTGTGCTTATTTGTAAAACGGTTTTTACATATACAAGTACTATAAAATGTTACTGTTAAACATCAATGTGTCCTTTTTATTCATGTCGTGAGAAGGAATGAGATGGAATTAGTCAGGGATCCACGTACCATTTCAAAAATTGATTTTTGATGGGACAGCTTAAAGCTTTTGCTAGCTAACACGGGTTAGCAGCCATAAAAAAATCATTACGACAATTCTCAAAAATACATTACAGACTGTCCGTGATCCCTGACTGATTTCTTTTGTTAATATTTGTATATGTAGAGTGGTAAGAAGCCAATAATTGGCCTTTTCACCATAAAGTAATGTTTTAGAAGGCCATTTGATATATGTGATAATTGTAAGACGTAGAAAAACAGTACAAGCTTTTAAGATGCTACAGATGAAGTTGAGATTATTTTCCAATGTCCCTTGTGCAATTTTTTATCCCCCGGCCTGTATGCTCTTCCCTTAGACTAGTTATTAGTTAATTACTCCATATTATTAGGTGTCAGACAAGAAATAATAAAAGGAATTGTTTTATTTTTAAAGTCATGGATTATTGTCCTTGTTTGTTTTTTATAATATGTTAATAAATAAAAAAAGAGTCTGGAATTATGAATTCGTTTTAATCCTGCCATCATTTTTGATATTTTTTACCCCTGTCGCTAGGCGCGACTGTTGAGCATTATATCCTTGGTTCTCATCCTGGGTTGGGCAAAGTGTTACTGGGTTTTTTGATTGCGCCTTGCTACGGCACGCCATGCATGTCGTGGCAAGTCGCTAGTATGCGGCAGTATTTAAGCGGCTAGTGTGCGCTGACTGACGGCCAAATGTTTTGCCATCCCGTCCCGGTCTGCGTTGGCCTTTATAGGAAATTGACAGAGTCGAACTATTAGGTAAGTTATACCTACTTCTCTCTGTCGTTAACAAGCTAATTAATGAATATGTTATTATACTTGAGAGGTGTTAAAGTTTGACGTTTCTTCTTTTTAGGTCTTTTAAAACAATACTTTAATTGTCATAAGCGTCGTCAGGGCGATCATCTTTCAACTGCCAGGGCACTTTCCTGTTTTTATATTTGTCTCTATTGATTTTGTAATTAGAGAAATCCATTAGCGACCCTCTTAAGATAGCGTACTCAGCGTGTATCAAAAATATTCTCTCCACAAGATTGCTGACATCTACGTTACATGCCAATATTTTCTCATATATGATGAGGTACCATAAAAAATGAGTTCGATAAATAAGTTGCCGCATTTGCGCCATTAGATTATCCATTTTGGCGATGATGGCTGTGGCGCCACCGTACAGAACGGCGATGTTGAAACTGTGGTGTTTAGTGTACTTTTTTCTGAACATCTTTGTTTCATTCATCCGTACCTTAATTTTGTAAATACTCTGACTCATCATTTTGAGGCATTTTATTTTTACGTACGGGTGTTGGAAGTGGGCCTCTCTGACGTTATAGCGCCTTGTGTCTGTCGGTGCCGGCTCCGAATAGTACTTATTCTTGACCAAGTTTATCAGCTTTCGGGCATTGTTGTAGTCGAGTATTTTCACGTCAAGGTTATCATCCTTGTAGTTGTAGTCGTTCAATAAGTAAGTAGTGTCATTACTGCCGTTGGTGTCATTGGTGTCATCAATGGTTCCTAAGATGAATTCTTGTACGGAATTTTTAGCATAACTGGTGTTACCAAGGTGTCGTGATAGTAATTCTTCGAGAACTTCTGCGTTTGGTATTGGCTTGCTAGCAAGTGTTTTGCTCGGCACCTGGATGCAGTTGGCGTATCTAAAATCTGTAATGCGGGTTCATAGATTAATTTTACGATTATAATAGGTACCTACAACGGGTACGTTGTTAAATCGAGTTGTTGTTTCTAACTTACCGTCTGCACGTCGCGCGCGTCGTCAGCATTATCAGCATTATCGAAATCTATATTTTTAATGTATTTTTTACGTATATCTGTTTTTCGTTAGGTTTTTGTTGCCAATGAATAAATAATTATAATGTTTAGTCAGTCTTGGTTTTAGTTGGTATAATTATATTTTTAAATTTTATATTGTCTGTGGAAAGCCTTCGCCCAGAAGTGGACTGCAATAGGCTGATGCGATAATGATGATGGTGATGATGATACATATATCTTACAAGATAGTACCTATGGGTCGGTATAGTGATGATCATGAATATACCGATAAAAAAGAGTCCCATTTTTACTCATTTCACATTATGTCAAGTTAACTCGTTCTTTAACTGAATGAGTAGGTTTTGCTCCAGTGGGCTAGTATTATATATTTTGGCGCGAACATGGATAAAGAAAACTGATAATAATGTTCTCCAGACAGCAATTCGGTCACGGCGGCCATTGTCAGCGGAGACTAGCCAACTACGCAGGAGATATACCTATAGTGCACAAGTTTAGTATGCGCGCCAACACAGGTGTATTCCCTAATACCTCACTCTCATAATCCGATGGGACGGTAGAACACGACCGGAGAAAAATCAGGCGCAGGACCAACGGCTTAACGTGCCTTCCGAAGCACGGGATAGAATACATCTTACATAAATGATAGTGAAATAACGTCATTAAAAATACTCACGAAAGATGAAAATAATCAAAATTGATAGCATTTTATTGGAATAATGACATCATTTGTTTAAATGTTTAGTGTGTACTGCAATAGCACATGTGAAGTATTGAAACAAATTGTATTAATGTGATTAAAACTTACAGTAATAAAGAGTTCGATAGCAAAAATATTAATTATTAACTAATTAAAAAATACTGTTAACAGTAACTGGGAACGGGCAGCTAATAGTTAGATGTTACATTGTTCTTGAGAACAAAATGGTGCTTCCACTTGGTACACCAGATAATAAAACATAACAGCACACTTGTATTACCAGAAGGCGTAGGCAGAGGTGCACATATAGTTCACCCACATCTCGCCAGTTATGTAATAGGTTATTTGTTAAAAAACACCGTCGCCCCACACTAGGAATTTCTCCTGTGTCGTGGGTGCGTTTCATAAACATGAAATATCACATACCCAAATGCCCAGACTCGGGACAAACATCTATGGTTCGCACAAAGTTTTGCCCCGTGCGGGAATCGAACCCGCAACCTTTAGCGCAGCAGTTCAATAGCTTAGCAACTGCGCCAATCAGGTCTTCTAGGGTCTATAGGTCCTGAAGTAATAGGGTGCGAGCCTATTGCCATCAACTGGGGAATTTTCTCACCCTTGAGAAATCACCCAGTAACACTGCTTGACCCGGGATTTGAACCTAGGACCTCATGTTGAGCAGAATTATCTAATTAGGCAAAAACCCAGCTTAGCGATCACTAGACCAACGAGGCTGTATGATAATAATATACCATATTCACGCCCGTATTTCCCGAAGGGGAGGTAGGTAGTATACGATGTATTACACACGCACATTTGGCCAGTAATTATTATATCTAGCGAGGTATAGGTACATTTACATTCCGTGGTCAACATACGCCGGAACACCTTCACTGTTGAACAAAGGCCTCCCCCTTGGAGTGGGGGTGCCATTATCCCTACGTTTGGAAAGCGTCATGGGGATCGCAGTGTTGGTGGTTAAATTACGGAACACGCAGCCGTCCATCTTCTGGATCTTCCCTTAGTCCCCTTTTACGACACCCACGTGAGGAAAGCGGGGTGGTCAATTCTAGGCCTGATACCACTCAGCTAATTACGTGTTGCTATTGAGAATTACCTACTGGCTACTGGAAACACCCAAAATTACTTTGTCCGACCCGGGAGTCGGAACCAGGACCTCAGGCTGATATGTTGTTTACCTAGTTTTAACACGTTGCCTGCCAGCTAGTAGACACAATATAGTAAAACAATCGATGTGTTAATTATAAGCGCTAGGAAATGGTTTAAACCAGAGGTTCCCAAACTTTCAAAATTTTGCTGGTTCCGGACCCTCTGCAGCTACATCAGTACCATATTCCCAAAACATGACAAAAAATGTGAAGATTATATACAATCCTACATTGATAGGTGAAGTCAAGCCAGCATTTTAGTTCTTCATTATCGAAAGCATATAAATTTTCGTGGACCCCAAATTGTGAACCCTCATTATTTTTTGTCAAGCCAACGTAGACCCCTATCGAGTCTTTCGTGGACCCCTGGGTGTCAACGGGACCACTTTGGGAACTAAAGGAATTTAAACTTTAAGATTTGATTTGACCGTCCAGTTTGCGAAAGACGACTTATTGTCATCGAAACTTCTGTATGTGCACTACTTATATCACATACATAACATCACGCCTGTATTCCCCGAAGGGGTAGGCAGAGGTGCACATATAGTACACCCACAATTCGCCAGTTATGTTTTAGGTCCCAATGTAATAGGGGGCGAGCCTATTGCCATCAACCGGGCACAGATCCAGACTCCGTGCTGTTACTGAGAATCACCTAATGGAAAAACCCAGTAACACTTTGCCCGACCCGGGATTCGAACCCAGGACCTCGTGCTCAGCAGTCGCGCTTCGCAACCACTAGACCAACGAGGCAGTCACTACTACACTACTTATATATCAAAGGTATATAATGTATATACATATATATTATATTTATGGATTGGTTACAAGAATATGCCTGAATGGGGTATTTATTATAAGGAATAAAAACACGGCTGGACAAATTGCACAGAATACGCGAGAAAAGGTGAATACTGGGTAAAGGTCCTACGGTAAACCTTTCAGACAAGCGGGCTCGAAATTTTGTGTAATCCGCAGATGTTTGTCCCTAGTCTGGGTGTTTGTGATATTTTATATTTGTCTTTTCATATCGTTTGTTTAATGAACACTTCTGGCCACATGGCTTTACACGCTGTTGAAAATCTCTCAGGCGTGGCGATTTCCTTAAGATATTTTCCTTCACCATTTTTAGCAACTGATAACTAATTTATAATACGCACACGAATTCGAAACGACTTTGGTGCATAACGGTGTTTGAACGTGCAACCTTTGACTTGGCAGTCCAACGGTCTTACCACTCGGCTATTATTGCAGGCCCATGTCCATGTATGTGAAACGCACCCACGATACGGGAGAAACACCAAGTGTAGGTTAGAAAAATAAAAATAATAAGGTTTGGGTTATGAGAGGCGTATGCATGAATTTATCTCTCCTTTGCTGACTTCTTTTTAAATCACACTAGTTCTCCTATATCGTGGGTGCGTTTTACAAACATGAAATATCACACACAATCACCCAGATTCGGGACAAACATCTGCGGATTGCACAAATTTTTGTCCCGTGCGGGAATCGTACCCGTAAACCCTAATGCAGCAGTCCAATCGTTTAGTCACTGCGCTAATTCGGTCGTCAATAGTCCTTTTTTTGTGGCGAACTGACAGACAGTTGCCGTTTTTTTTCTTGATTTTCTTTCTCCTTCTCCATTCTTCTTTGAAATTTCCCATCCGCTTTGATCAGTACCCACCATAGGTAAGTAAAATCTACATGAAGTCTAGCTGCCTTCGCATGTAACACTATCTGGGGATCGGGTATGTGCCAATAGGTTCGGTATTCGTTTGCGTATCTGTATATCTGCATGAGTTTCCTACATAGCCTCCCTAGACGTCTGTACGCGAAGGCAATGCGGTAGCCGGTGTCCTGCGTGGTAAAGTACTTGCTGCCTTCAAGCACCTTAACTTTGTGTCTGGTCATGTACAGCGTCTGCAGCATCAGGTCTAAAGTTTTCCTTTTGAGCTGCTGAGCCGAGGCTTCATCATGAATATAGGGACCATGGTTCCTGAGAATGATAGCTTGTCTTCTAGTTTCATTTTTCGGCTCATCGACTGCAAGTTTGTCGATGATGCGATCCATTTTCTTTTTAAACTTTTCCAGATTAATTTTATCGATATCGATTGATACATTCTTCACTATTGTATTGGGTATGTTCCCAAAATCCATGCCTGTCTTTTGCCCAATTGTTGGTAGGACTTGCTCCAGGGTAGGAAACTGATCGAACATAAGATCTAGTTCGTCGATTGGATACCTCATTTTGGTTTCTGATATCTTTTCGTTTTGAGCAACATGGATGATCACTGTAATACAACAATTCATGTTATTTATAAGATACCAAGCGATTGTTTGTTACCTCAATAAAGGAGACAATAACTTTCAGTAAATTATTTCCAGAATACATTGATATCAGGTGCAACCAGTGGTAAGATTCAGCTTAAGAGTGCATTAGTGTTACAAAAAATTCACAGAGCCATGATTATTCGGACCTCAAAGCTGCTATGATCCTTTCTTCAAATTATACAGATCAGATTACTCTCATTGCAAGGTTTATATAACCTTTGTAGTCGCGGAAAGAGAATCTTACCTTACAATACTTTATATTAAATAAGATCGAATCCCTAAAGGTTTGTCACCAGCCTCGACTCCTAACTAGTTTGGTGTCTGATCTGTGCCATATCGTGTTTATAAGACATCACAAGAACGGCTTCAGTTGTGGCCATATTGAATATTGTTCAGTATACAAAGAAAGAAATTTGGTGACTTGTAAATACTACTTCACACATATATTTACGCTTGCCTGAGCCTAAAAATACCCCTGCTTTTGTTTCGGCATTTCTCTTAGGTAGTCATTTAGGAACTGTCGACGCCATCTACACTGACCTGCTAAACGAACTATCACAGTTTTAAAATTACAACAACTTTCTAAGTAAATAAAAAGAATTAAAATAAAAAGTAATGTATAGATTGAAATAAAACTAGGTTTACGGATTTTATCGCGATTTTTTCATTGATTTTTGGTCCCGTTGCTGCCTCCTCGTTGGTCTAGTGGTTGCTAAGCGCGACTGCAGAGCACGAGGTCCTGGGCTCGAATCCCGGGCCGGGCAAAGTTTTACTGGATTTTTCCATTAGGTAATTCTCAGTAGCAGCACGGAGTCTGGATTTGTGCCCGGTTGATGGCAATAGGCTCGCCCCCTATTACATTGGGACCTAAAACATAACTGGCGAAATGTGGGTGTACTATATGTGCACCTCTGCCTACCCCTTCGGGGAATATAGGCGTGATGTTATGTGTGTGTGTGTATGTGTAATTCTCAGTAGCAGCACGGAGTCTGGATTTGTGCCCTGTTGATGGCAATAGGCTCGCTCCCTATTACATTGGGACCTAAAACATAACTGGCGAAATGTGGGTATACTATATGTGCACCTCTGCCTACCCACTCGGGGAATACAGGCGTGATGTTAAGTTATGTTTTTTGGTCTCGATGTTTCGAATCCTTTACAGCATTCTTGGTCACAGGCAGACTGACTTTGAACTATTCATAAGTTATGTATAGTCCAAAGAAACCTGATAAAAAAAATTATAAATGTTCTTTTAGATCTCTAACTTCTATAGTTTATAAGAAATTTAAATTTTTGAAATTGTAGTACTTAGTTTTGCAGGCCAGTATAGTTTGTCGTCTGTATATAGCTGACGAGTAAAAGTATATAAAGAACTCTTCATAGAAATAGATCGTTTGTTCATTATTTATTCGTGATGGAACCTGGAAGTAGAGGTCGCCGTGAGCAAGCGTCGTAATCAATGCTCGTCCCTTCCTAGTAGGTATAAGGAGTAAACAAATTAAATTATCAATTACTCACTTAGTAATAAGAGAACCAACTGCATTTTTATACATTCACATCACTTATGTAATGCGTTTGGCAAAATCTGAGTTTCATAAAACATGAGGTACCTAATTAAAACGCTATATAGTTATTTTATGCGCAGCCAGTATAAAACGGTTACGTCTGTTTAAGAACGCACACGTGATATACATACCATCAAAATTATCAATATATACACCAAGATATTTTATGTATGCAGACCTAGTTAAGCTTGTAATAATAAAAAAAGCTAGGTAGTCTTTTTAATTCTCTCAGCTGACTTAAAAACGTCTGAGCACACATTGCCTCTAATAAGCAATGCAGTTTCATCGGCGTATTATGTAAAAATATGGTAGCTTGCATAGGGAATTTATATAGGGGGAAGAGAGTTAGCCCAAGAACAGAACCCTGGGGCACTCCCAAACTAGGGGAACGTTGCTATTAACATAGGTACCTATTTTGACACATTGGGTCGGGTTAGTCAGGTAGTTAGAAAAGATTCTGAGTGCCGCGCTACGAATTCCCGTCCTCTCCATCTTTTGTAATACGTGTGGACCAGAGACAGTGTCAAATGCCTTTAATATATCAAGGAAAATACCTAGTCATTTTTGTCGCATGTCCAGGGTTTCTATAATAAGATCGGTAAGCGCAGCCATAGCATCTTTCGTAGATGTTTCATCCCTAAAACCGAACTGGTTTAGTGACATTTAAATTTATTTAAGTAGTTCTTAAGCCGAATATTAAACAGCTTTTAAGCACTTTTGAAAGTCCAGGGAGAATAGATATAGGTCTGTAGTCACTAACACTAGTTGGACTAATTAATTAACTTAGTCGTGCTCCAGATAAATATAGTTTTGGCGGAATCTGCTACTCGGAGAACGTCATGGTTTGCGGAGCTGATCTTACACTGAAGCAAGCACTGAAGAGGCCTGTAGGAAATCAGTGGTCGCAGGCTGTCAAAGATGAACTGAAGTGCTTCGAAGATAACGCTGCTTGGGATGCAGTAAATATTCCTAGTAGTGGTACAATTGTGCAGTGTAAGTAGGTGCTCAAAAAGTAATAGATCCTGATGATAAATTGTGTTATCGTGCGAGATTAGTGGCGAAGGGCTTCTCCCAACAACCAGGTATTGATTATGCAGAAACGTTTTCACAAGTGGTGCGACATAGTTCTTTAAGATTACTTTTTGCTTTTTCAATAAAACTAGGACTTAACATTAGACATTTTTATGTGGTAACTGCATTCTTAACTCGCGATCTTTATGAAAGTATTTACATGACCACACCTGAAGGTTTTGATGGTTCAAATACTAATAAAGTTCTATAGTTACATAAAGAAAGCCATTTATGGATTAAAGCAGTCATCAATATTTTTTTTTGTACATTAGTAATTACAGCCTGTACGATCTTCAACAGTATTTTCAATGTACAGAAACAGCAACAGATTTATTTATGTTCTCTTCTTCAATTAGGTATATAATATTTCAAATAGACGTTTTGGAACTTTCCTAATTACCGTTAAATTATTGCTGTATTAATGAAAAAATACCTTGAATGAAATATAGATAAATAGGTAAGTGATTTGAAGATTTTTTAACCAACTTCAAAAAGCCTGCCTGATAGGAGTTTTTTTTGGATAAAAGTTTTTGTATGATGTATTCGAAATATCGTCTACTGGTGTTTTATCCGAAATTCACGCGGACAAAGGCGCGGGCAACAACTAGTAATTATATAAAGAATAACTGTGATCTAATTCAATTTATTCACAAACAATTAAATACCACACGGTACAGATCAAAGAGGTTTATTTTTTATGTGGAATTTTGGGTGGCTTGGGGCCTGTAGGTATGAAAGAATCACCGCTATACTTCTTAATATTTTCCTCGTCTGGTCTTTTGTAGTGATCGTAAGTTTGCTTCACATTGTATACGCCGTGTAGCAGATCTATTGTTTGTCTTATGTCCACGTCAAGATTGACCACCTTCTCGTATAGCCTTAACAAGGAGTACAACGTCCGATATGCAGATTGGTTTTGGGCTATAGCAACTGCGACCATTTTCACTTGTTCTGTATGCAATCTTCTCAATCTATTGAATAAGTATCCAATTTGGTATCGTTTATCTTTTCTGACTAATTCTCGCTGAGCTAGAGCCTTCCCAACTTCGTATCGGATGTGCAATAAGAATTGTGTGTTAATATTTATACACAAATCTTTTTTGTAATCCTCTATTCTCTCATTTACTCTGAGATCATAATAGTCTTCGTGATAATATCTTCTGGTTACGTTGTTGTGTACTAAACTCATATTCTGGATTATATTATTAATCATGTTATAGTCGTTTAAGTCGTGGGCAGATTCCGATAGATTTTTATCAAATTGAAATATGTCTGGGATCTCGGAATCTGGATTATCATCAGTATCTATGTCCTGCGCTAATACATCCGACAACTGTTTGCCATTATCATCCAAGAACAGGTCTTGCATTGATGTTATGTTACCAAACAGTGTATGCTCAAGGTCACTCGGAAACATTAAGTAGCCATTGTTTAAAGAAACATCTGTAGGGAAATGTACTTTATTATTATTATTGTTGGGCTGCAAGTAGGGTGACAGTGATTAGTACGTCCGGTGCACCCAGGGCTGTCAACCTCGCTACCATTTTTGTTGACTGGCCAATCTCTAAAATACGGCATGAGCCTGTTTGACCTGAAGAAGAAGAAGCCTGTCAATTTGTAATCAGCCTATAATGCCCCACTCCTTTTAAGGGCTGTCAACGTCCAGAAAATGTTCATATAACGTTAATGAAATGATGTTTCTGGATCTCCCCAGACTACGAAGAGTATAATAATCCGATGTGTGCTTGCGATTATCTCGTGAATGGCTAGACCGATATTGATGGAATAAAGAAATCAATTTTTGAAAAATATAATTTATAATTTAAAGAAAATAAGATTCTGTAACCCATCAAAAGATATTAGTTAAATAACTGTAATACAAAAATACTTACAAAGCAGTATAAATATACTGAACACAAACATTATTCAAAAGAGTATATGTATTATAAACAATCTTTTGTATAGGTATAACTGTAAAAAAATGTGTAAAAAACTTAATTAAAATTAACGAATAGGCGATAATACACTAATAATAGTGTATAATAGGTGTATAACTAAACAAGCTATAGGTAGCATAGTTTGTCTGTGGAAGACCATCCATTTCTATTTTTCGAAGAGCACTTGAAGCTGATATGCGAAGTTCTTTTTTTTCTGTTAAAAGTTTCTTAAACGTATACATCGTTTATGTACGTAAAAGATGTATACGTTTAATATAAGTGGATCAATTTTTTGAACCCACAAGTAAGATGCAGTAGGCCAATTGTGTTGGCGCCGATATGACACCTAGTTTTATTTATGTTCCCGTCTGAACAAATTGCTTAACCACTGCGCAAATAGGTAATATTTAGCTAAGTTTAAGATGGTTGCTAAGTTTTTTTTTAAGTGTTGTGTATACCTATAATTGGCATCTATATTAATTCCCTGCGTGTTAAATATTTGTGAGTTACAAAGTGTGATATGGATGCTTTTGGTGTACTTATTGAAAATAAAGATAAAGGTCGACTTTGTCAGACTAGTGCCAAGAAACCCAACTTTTTGACAACCATTCATTTAACCTGCTACTGAGTTATACCATCACGCCTGTATTTCCCGAAGGGGTAGGCAGAGGTGCACATATAGTACACCCACATTTCGCCAATTATGTTTTAGGTCCCAATGTAATAGGGGGCGAGCCTATTGCCATCAACCGGGCACAACAGACACGTTACAATACGATTACGTTAAGCCGCGCACATGAACTAAAACATAAAAAAATATGCAGGCACCTTTCTTACATATTTAATTGCTAAACTACTGTTCCTAAAGTACGCGACACGTCGACATAGCAATTTTCTAGTGATGTGGACACCAATTTCTTAGGTCACGCGACAAAAAAAGCTTAAAATGATTTAAATAAGCATTGTTAAAATTAAAAAAAAAATAGTAAAACCTTCAAAACAGAAACTAAAGAGTCAAAAATAATATTATGTTATTCACTTCAGCTTACCACCTACATTGTGAAGGCGGTTAAAAATTAAAATATAATTTATTCATCACACTACAAATTTCTTTTTCTTTTTTTTTAAAAAAAAACGTCGCCCCACACTAGGAATTTCTCCTGTGGCGTGAGTGCGTTTCACAATCACGAAATATCACATACACAACACCCAGACTCGGAACAAATATCTGTGGTTCGCACAAAGTTTTGCCCCGTGCGGGAATCGAACCCGCAACTCTTAGCGCAGCAGTCCAATCGATTAGCCACTGCGCCAATCAGGTCGTCAAAGATAATAAAGCCGGTGTAAAATGCAGCCGAATCCAATATCTGTTTTTCGGTTCAATGTCACAATTTCTAATACTTTTCTAGTTCACTAGTTCTCGTGCTTGAGAATGAATTATTGGTTCTTAGCCGACTGCGGCCGAAAGAGGGTTATTCAATTTTACACGTAACGAGAAAGCGGCCGAAGTAATTTTAATACACAGCAACAAAGAACAATATGAGCGAGATCAATATCGATAAATGCGGTCGATGCGGACCTGTGCGGCTCTAAAACGAAGATGACGCGGGCGATGTGCGGGTCATGCGAGTTGGCCCCGCCCTCACGCTTCACCTCATACCCCGATTGCCATGTCGTCCTGTCGTGTACACTGTACAATACAGCTATGCACTTGCGCAGATGCATCAATCATATTCTTCAACTTCTACTTCTAACAGCTTAGTAGAATGGGATATTGTTTTATTCATACATGGTTGAAATACATAATTTATTACATTAATATTCTTATACATAAAATTTTCGTGTCACAATGTTCGTTCCCGTACTCCTCCGAAACGGCTTGACCGATTCTCATGAAATTTTGTGAGCATATTGAGTACCTAGATCTGAGAATCGGCCAACATCCATTTTTCATACCCCGGGTCAGCTAGTAATATATATATTCAAGGTACCTACTTAGCTTGGTACCTTGGAATAAAACAAATTTACAATAATCTTAAGGGATGAAATGAATGTTGAATGCTAATTTTCTATTCTCAGTTTGGTTTCTAAATATTTCTTTGCAAATGTCATGATTTTGTCTCATCAGGTCCACTAAGAGTTCTAAGTTGAACCAGAGGTTTAGCTGCCTCTCGTTAGTCAGCAACATATCGTGCATATAAAATTTCGTAAAAACCAACTCTCTGCTCAGTAAACATGCTCTAAATGCCCGGAAAGAGAATTTCCCGAATGTTTTCGCAGCATTATCGGCCTTATTCATTAGGAACCCCATCCTGTACAGAGCGCTCATATTATATTTCTCCCGATAAATTTGCATGATGACCATCTTGTTTCGTGTTTGGTATATGGCTTGCTTCATCAACTCGTACAGCCTTCGTCTGAGGTTGAAACTGTCTTTATTATTGGTCCCACGCGACGGGGGAGCCTTCCAGCCTCTTCGGGCATTCTTCTCGAGAAGGATTTTAGCATCTCCGTTTTCGATTTTAAGTTTTAGTATTTCGTCGGTGGGGTCTATGCCGCGGCACATGCGTTCTGTCTGCTCTGCATCGCTTATTTTATGACCTAGGTACTTCCTTTGCTTGTCAATCTGTTCCCACACAATTCTGGGTTCATATTTCTTCAAGTAGTCAGAGTATTGAAACTCTTTTGTATTCGCAGTGCTGTTCCATCTGAGGTTTTTCAAAATTAAGTCTTCATAGTCGGGGTCTGTCTCTGTTTTTTTTGAATTCAAGTAACCATAACAACCAATACAAATGGTTAAAAACAAGATTTCTGAAAAGTAAATAATAATGACATTATACTATGTAAGGGCTAGTCAATACGAGGGTCAAACTGAAAGTTCTTAGAACTGGCCACTTATAAACAATATAATAAAAAAATAATTCTAAAATTTGAAAATAGAACTCTTTGCCAATATTACTGAGTATATATTTCATTAATTTGTCATTTGTTTTACGATTTGGCGGCAAATTGAAAATTGTCTGTGTCACGTCAACATGAATTTAACACGAGAAAATTTTCGTGCAATGATTTTTTATGACTTTCGATGTCATTTAAGTCAACAAGAAAGTTATGATAGACTACGATTGGCCTTTCACGATGAAGCCCCATCTCGTGCGACAGTTTACAACTGGTTTAATGAGTTTAAACGTGGTCGCACTAATCTCACTGATGATTTACGTGAGGGACCGCCTTCTACGGCGACGACTGAAGATAACATCTGTGTTGTGCGGCGTATGATAGAGACTGACAAAAGAGTGACCTATCAGCAGATTCGGACAAGCTTAGGCATCGGTATGAGTCAAGTGCACAAAATCCTCCACGAACATTTAGCAGTCAGGAAGCTTTGCGCCCGGTGGATACCTCATAATTTGACTGAGGCTCAAAAACTCCATCGTGTGGATTGGTGCCGTAAAATGATTGAAAGATTTAACGGAGGTGACTCAAATGCTGTGTTCGACATACTAACAGGTGACGAAAGCTGGATTTACTGTTATGATCCTGAAACCAAAAGACAATCTGCTCAGTGGGTGTTTCCTTTCGAGAGGTTGCCAACTAAAGTGAAGAGAGATCGAAGTGCGGGAAAAAAAATGGTGGCCTCGTTCTTTGGAAGGATAGGTCATTTCGCAACAATTGTGTTAGAGGATCAAAAAACAGTTTCTGCAGAATGGTACACTACCAATTGTTTGCCACTTGTCTTGGAAAAAGTTCGAGAGAAACGACCTCGCAGTAGGATCCTCCTTCACCACGACAACGCCTCGTCGCACACCGCTAAGCGAACGATCGACTATTTGGCGACATCAAACGTTGAATTACTGGGTCACCCGCCGTATAGCCCCAACACGCCCCTTGTGATTTTTATTTATTTCCAAAAATTAAAGAAAAACTTAAAGGAAAGCGGTTTATGAATGCTGAAGAAGCGGTGGCTGCGTATCGCGATGCCATTGAAGAGAACCCTAAAGACGAGTGGGCAAAGTGCTTTTCCCAGTGGTTCCATCGCATGCAGCGGTGTATTGACGTGAATGGACAATATTTTGAAAAGATATAATAAAACTAATAACTGGCTAATGTAATCAGTTTTTGATTTTCTAAGAACTTTCAGTTTGACCCTCGTAGACAATTATAAAATAGTATTTTGATGGTTAATATTGTTGAACTGATTCCTTATAAAGATGGTGTGCCTTATAAAGTCCGATTGGCTCTTGCTATGGTAAAAGTTGTAACATTTACTGATAAGCTCGCTAGTGTGTATCGCCGCGTCGCAACCGTGACTGAGCGCTCTCTAAGCAACACACTCTAAAACAATGTGCATGTGCACGCCTAACAACATTCATAATCAAACAGACTCTGCGAGATAGATCATCTATAGCAGGATATCCTCCTATCTGTACAGCCAGAAATAATTTAAAAGAAAATAAATAGAACTTATAGGTACAATATGTTAAAAACCGATCATCAAATAATTTAACTTAACATGAAATTGTGCGTGATGCCTGCTGAGTATCCTATAAAATATTTATTTGTTTGTCTAATAAGGTTCCGAAGCGCACACATATAAGTACCCATTCAAAATAATAGCATTATGTTTTTTACTATATATGCCGGTTTTATTTACACAAATATTCGGGAATGTCCGACTAATTTCGGACTCAATGTGAGCTCTAATTGTTGCCGAACTCAGCTCGCGACTGCCGCCTATACCGGCTCCATTCGAGACCGAAACTAGTCGGACATTCCCGAATATTCACGCGAGTAATACCTAGTACATACATAGTAAATAATATGTATAACACGACAGTTTTTACAGCAAGGAAAACTTACCAATAACCCTAAACATAACTGATTTACTTGTATATTACCTCACAGTAACATAATTGTTGTGTTTATAATTCACAACAGTTTTAATTGGAAATACTACTTGAAATGGGTAATTAATTTATAATTACATAATTATTGTTTTTTAACCTAATCTCTACTTTACTACGACAACTTGTTTTTATTAATTATTCTTGGTTTGTTCAGAATATAACGAACCCAACTTGGCCCAATGAATAGAAAAAAAGGGATAGAAAATAAAATGACAATATGGGAATTAACATGAACACAAGTTTAAATTGATAAAGGAAACTTGAAAAATTATGGACACGAGCGGGACTCGAACCCGCGAGATTCCGACAGACATCTATTCTGACGTCACCCTTAAGACGTAAATACTAAAAGGGAACTTGAAATTCGATGGATGCGAGCAGTGACACGGTGGCTCAGTTGGCAGAGCGGCGCTACGGTACGGCGAAAGTCCCAGGTTCGAGTCCCGCTCGTGTCCATCATTTTCAAGTTTCCTTTATCAATTTAGATTTAAGCCTAGCATGGCAACATGTAAAAAATATACAAAAAGTCATATAAACGCAAGTTTTTAATGTTGTCTGGACGTTTTGACCGTGTCACCGGCCTGGTCGCAAGCAGACTGCTTGACAGTAATTTTATAATCATGCAACACGATAGTTTAACTGTTAGTAAGGAAAACATAACCCTCCTTCTGGGGCAGTTGTGTAAAAAGAAAGCCATTTACAGGCTATATGCTTGTCACCTTTAATATGAAACCTCTGGTGAGCGTGTATATCTTAAATAATAGAAAAGCCCATGTATTGGTAACTCCTAGATATTACATAAAACATAAAAAACATAAACATAACATCACGCCTGTATTCCCCGAAGGGGTAGGCAGAGGTGCACATATAGTACACCCACATTTCGCCAGTTATGTTTTTTAGGTCCCAATGTAATAGGGGGCGAGCCTATTGCCATCAACCGGGCACAATCCAGACTCCGTGCTGCTACTGAGAATTACCTAATGGAAAAACTCAATAACACTTTGCCCGACCCGGGATTCGAACCCAGGACCTCGTGCTCAGCAGTCGCGCTTAGCGACCACTAGACCAACGAGGCAGTCAAGATATTACATTTTCATTTTATTCGATTTCTATTTGTCTAGCTGGGGAACAGAATCCATTGATTAGTAATAGGCCAAGCTTTATAATGTTACGCGTCCGCTACTAACCGGCACGGCGGCGCTCATGAATTATTTGAATAGAAAGAAAACTTGGTCAAACATGGTCTAAGCTCGTCGATACGTACCGTCTCTGTCACGCAACTGTATTTTTGGTATGTGCTGTCCTTTTCTAGCTCGGCCCGGAAAGTGTCAAAGATTATTTGGTGTAAAGATTTTTGCCTACACTTATGTTTTAAAATGTGTTTTTAGAAAGAAAGTGAACAAATTATAGATATAGATTTTTGAGCCAAAACTCAATTGAAATATGAGGTTTGATTTAAGGAGGATTCGAAGAAATTAAAATAATAGTTGTTTTATATTAACTTACCGAATACAAATTAAAGTAAAGATGTAAGCATCACGCACGTTAATGTAAACTAAAACTACTATAGTAGTAGTAGTTAATAGTATAGTAGTAGTAGTAACTAGTTACGTTAAAAAAATAGTAAGAAAAATCGTTTTTCAAATACAGACTTCAAAGGTATCGCATTAGAAAAACAAAGGAAAATGTAGTGTCTGTAACACGTACGTCCATACTCTTTGCCCCGTAGTATCGAAGCGTAGGGGTTTCCTACCCCTCCAGTCAGTGTAACAAGGCGCGATCCTACCGCACAACGTGTCGCCAACCTGCACACAAAAATAAACACGAAAAAATGTAGACGAAATATTATAAAACACGAATCACCCGCGACAACGAACGCACGCGAAATTCGGGTACGCACGAAATTGAGTGGGTTTTTTATTATTCTGGCAACATTAGCAAAAGTTTTCAGTTATCTTTGTGGACGTGTTGTGCTGTGTATGTAGTTGGTATTAGGAATTCACTAGCCGGTTCAGGACCTGTAATTTCTGGTGAGTGCGACCTTTTTATTTATATGACGGTACGCGCGTATATTAAAATTCCCTGACAGTTTGTTCGGGAAATATTTGTATTGAAATGCGGTAACTTTTTTTAATTTTCGAACAGTTTTTTAAAGAAGATTATTATCCAGACTTCGTTGGATGTATGCTGTGTTTTGGATCATTTGAAAGAAATGCTAGATCTTATTGCTCCGTAAAGTAAAAGCAATTCTGATAAATTGCTTTTTCTCGACTGCCATAATTATGTATGTTTCGTGTAATTTAACATCTGCTTATTATTACTTTTGTATCAATTATGTAAATACTGGATATCGAGCCAAATTAAACTTATTTATACGGTATAATTAAGTGGATCTGGCTACGGAGATTAGGCTTCCAAACTTCAGTGTTACTATCAATGTTATTCTTTGAATGTTCTTTTCATACGAATTCATATGAGATGGTACCACGTACATATTGTGAAGTTTATGGAATACTTCATATTAGATGATGCTTTTTCAAAAAAGGAATATGTATTTGGGTTTGGAATTCCAATTCAAAAAAATAAGAATATAAAAACTTAATGTTCTATCAATTTCGGAAAAAGAGGGTTCTTAATTCGAATGTATGTTTTTGTTTGTTGTGCTTTAATCTTTGACCATCGTAAATCAAGTTATTTATTCAAATTATTCTTCTTTTTATTTCAAAATAGGAAGAAGTATTTTTAATTTTAAATACCAATCCTATATGGCCTCCTGTAATGTTGGCATTTCTTCACGTTATTTAAACTGACATTTTAAAATCCTTATACAGACACTTAATCAGTTTAAAAAAACCTATACCTATTGTTAATGACTACTGAAGAGTAGGTAGCAGTTAATAGCGGTATGGAGTTATTTTTCAATAGCCGAGGCCGGCACAAATTCCCAATATTCTGTTCTAAATTGCAATATTTAAAAGGGAAGTATGCTGAATTAGGCTGCATGAAGTTTCCTTCGCCACTGGTAAGAAGACACCAGTACAGACTAAGGAATTATATCGGAAATGTTATTATAATTATGTATAGGTTCAATGCCTAGTCGGTAAGACTGCCTCTTTGGTCTAGCGGTTGCTAAGCGCGAAACAAACCTCTTTATAATACCGGTATAGCTGTATGGTTGTGACTGCGGTCCATAGCAGTTCATTCGACGTAAGAACCGCTCAATTGCCGTCGTAAGTAGGTCGTTGAATCAGTGGCTCGCATTCACAGAAGAAAGCGACCTGTATTTATTTATGTATGCATCTGCCACGACTATTCCCGCATGTGGAATGATGGTACTATCCCAGGTGATAAGTGCAGTGTGTGAGCAGTAACAGTCGAGTGGTATGACCGTTGGACTGAAAGGTTTCAACCCCGGCGCGCACCAATGTCTTTTCGAATTTCGAATTCATAATATACGTGGGTACTATAATTTTTTTTGTACTAAGAGTAGACAGTTAATGGTTACCGGCCTTTTTGCCCAAATATTGGATTAACTGACTGGACAGTCCGGTTTTGCGATCTATAGAACTGTCCACCCTGTTCGTTGCCATAGAAATAACAAATGTTTTCGATGGTCAATTAAAAACGTAGACAATAATTAACATCTACTTCCTTACTTATAAAAATTGAAAGTGTGAACAATGCGCTTTGCTTAAAGAGTTAGCAAAGCGTTTAGTCGACTCCACACGTGACCAAAGGGCTGGTTCATTTTTAGGCCAAAGAATTGGCATTGCCATTCAACGTGGGCACGTTACCGGTTGCCATTGGTGGGGATGAATTTTTTGATGCTTTTTAACTTTTTATTTTGTATATACCTATTGTTTTTATTCTGTATTAGATTTAAGTTAATAATACGGGAACAATTGATAAAATTATACCTGTCACTAGACTTGAGAAGTTATCTTAAAAGACATGTTAGCATCGTTTATAAGTGAAGGCTAGTCAAGTGGTCAGCTAAACATGACGCAACATAAGAGACACGTGTCAGTGTGACCATTACCTAACCCTTCATCCTTGAAACTCCTTAGTAAATGAGTAAACAGGGGGTTAACCCCGCGAGGTTTACGTGCTAAACATCGAGGAGGTAGGGAGGGAAATTGAACTGCATATTTCAAGAGGGGTTTTGTAAGAGTTTTTGGTGCATTTGTTCGTAATTTGGAGTTTTACAGGTAATACTGATTATCTCCGTACAAATATTATTTTATAATTAACTAGCTTTTGCCCGGCTTTGCACGCGTTAAGTTATTAAGTAGCCTATCTCTTCTCTCGGGTCTTAAACTTTTTAGATGCCAAATTTCACCAAAATCCTTCCAGCGGTTAAGTCGTGAAGGCTTAACTGGATAGACAGAGTTACTTTCACATTTATAATATTAGCATGGATATGGAAGTATGGTTATGGATTTCGTAGCGGGTTCCAAGACAGTCAAGTCTTTTCTCTTGGACGCCTCAAACTACTAGTAGATCCTAGCTTACAGGAGTTACAATGATGGGCGCGAGGTATTGTCCCGAATTAAAAAAATACTGATTATCTAACACATAACATAACATCACGCCCGTATTCCCCGAAGGGGTAGGCAGAGGTGCACATATAGTACACCCACATTTCGCCAGTTATGTTTTTTTAGGTCCCAATGTAATAGGGGGCGAGCCTATTGCCATCAACCGGGCACAAATCCAGACTCCGTGCTGCTACTGAGAATTACCTAATAGAAAAACCCAGTAACACTTTGCCCGACCCGGGATTCGAACCCAGGTCTTCGTGCTTAGCAGTCGCGCTTAGCAACCACTAGACCAACGAGGCAGTGATTATCTAAATAAGTTTTTTTTCGGTTTAAGAAGCTTATAAAGCTTAAATTCTGATTAACTGATCAAGTATTTGGTAAATACCTACTGTAATATGGTTTCTAAGTGGAAAATTAGACTTATGTTTTTTATTATTATTTTCATAAACTCAATAAAACTTAAAATGTTATGCATAATTAAAACTTCCACGTGAGATATGTAGTTCTGAGTGTCATAACTGACAGTAAGTTTATCAACATTTTAACACGTCTTAAGAGACCATGACCCCTGAGTTTCGGTATTTCTTCTCAGAGGTAGTCAGTTAGGAAATGCCGATTCGATCTTGTTTAAAAAAATTACGTGTAAAAGTGTTTTGTAAAATCTATTTGCAGGAATATAATCATTTATGTTGTTGACTGCTCAATGGTAGTATACAACAGCTATTCACATATTCAAATCTTTTCATCCCTTTTATGTATCATTGCAGCAGTTTTTCTCTTAGCACACTTTCTGTTACATATAGACTACACTTATAACATCACGCCTGTATTCCCCGAAGGGGTAGGCAGAGGTGCACATATAGTACACCCACAATTCGCCAGTTATGTTTTTAGGTCCCAATGTAATAGGGGGCGAGCCCATTGCCACCAACCGGGCACAAATCCAGACTCCGTGCTGCTACTGAGAATTACCTAATGAAAAAAACCCAGTAACACTTTGCCCGACCCGGGATTCGAACCCAGGACCTCGTGCACAGCAGTCGCGCTTAGCAACCACTAGACCAACGAGGCAGTCTTCCCAACATTTTAATCTTTATCGCTATTCATCAAGTACCCAATAACTGTCTACTAAGAAACACACGAATAAAAACAAACAAGCTGCATGGCCTATAAAAACTGAGTCAAACAGAATGGACTCCGTAATTTATTAATCCGCGCCCATTTTCTAGAACAAAGATCTAGGCCGGTTTTGTGACGCGAACAGGGGACGAACGTACTATACAGGTTGGAGGTTTTCTTGTAGATATATAATCTATCTGTACTGTGACGCAATCAAACAATACAAATACAAAACACACTGGCCTGCAAAATGAAGAATCACACTTTTAAAATTGGAATAACTTTTAAAATTAATAAAAAGTTCGAAATGAAAGGGACTCGAAAAAATTTCTATAGTTTCGAAGAAAGCTGGTAAAAGGACAATTACCGTATGGGCTCTGGTCTAAAAAAAAATGTTCGCCCTCAGAGTGGACATTATTGTTGGTGGGTTGATGCTCAACTAACTATGTCTGCAAATGCACATCGAATTCTAGCCCCCAGTTGCAAATAGTTCGATGTAATTTAATAGTGAAAAGATATTTTTCTACCAATAAAAAAAACATAACATCACGCCTGTATTTTCCAAAGGGGTAGGCAGAGGTGCACATAATAGTACACACACAATAGAAAATCTCAATACCACTTTGCCCGGCCCGGGATTCGAACCCAGGACCTCGTGCTCAGCAGTCCCGCTTAGTGACCACTAGACCAACGAGGCAGTCAGGAGTAATAACTTCATTAAGGGGATTTGAAAATATCAAAAAAAAAAATCGACCATGTTCTTCTAAATATGATTATAGAGGGAGAGGTCTTATGTTCGACTTCCTGATTATACAAAGTGTTACTGCGAACAAAATCGTGTATACTATATGTATGTCCGTGTATTGCTTCATATTCTGTATTCTAAATTCTTCATCTTGTATATATGGTGTAGTATAGAATAATCCTTTTGGCAAATAAACAACGTCCTGTATATCTGGCATGTATCCAGAACATTGGACTATTGAACCATAGATACAGTTATCATACAATAATTTGTTTATGGCCAGTATTCAGCTTAATATAAAGTATTGGAGCAGTGAATATTTGATATGAGATGTGAATATTTGGTTAATGGCAACAGGCTTGCTCCCGTTTACATTGGGACCTACACGATAACTGGTGAAGTGAGGGTATAATATCTCTGCCTTCCCCTTTGGGGTATATAAGCGTGATGTTTTGTCATGGTTTTACTTAATATTCAATATAAAAGATAACTTATATGTCGTGTGTGCGACCTACGCTGTGGACTTACCCCTTGTGACACGCGTGATGATATTTATGTACAAACATTCGAAGTAATTTTAATTCCAATACAACACACGTGACATCACGACTGTATTCCACCAGAGGAGTAGGCAGAGGTAGAAGACATATACACCCCGTCAGTTATGATACACGTAATGTAATAGGGGGCGAGCCTTGCCATCAACCGGGTACAAACCCAGACTACTGCTGCTGAGAATTATCCAATAGAAAAATCGAGTAACACTGCCCGACCGGGGATTTAAAACCATTCAGACCTCAGGCAGTCAGATACGAACATACCACAATTTCAAGCCAAGGTGTCTATGAATGGATAAATGGATCCAAAAGCAGAAAAATCTTTCTTTTACCGTACCAGGACTATAAGATCGATTCGCAGCACCAATATTGGCCCATACATCAAGTGATTCCTTATTTATACGGACGCAAGTAACATCTAACTTCTAAGCAACTTGCCGCGAGCCTCCGGGAGTGCGGGGTGGGGTAGGCAATATCTCACTCGGCCGTCTCATTGACAATTCAATAAAGGAGGTCGGGAAATCAACGAACTCTTTTGATTTTCCTTTGTTATCGTATTGAGTGGTCGTAGCTGTCTGCTCGCTCTTTGTCACTTAGTGGGTGAATATTGGAATGATTGGAAATGAGTTAAATGATTTTTTTTCTTAAGTAATGCATGCAATTTGGCAAAAAATAATTAGGTAATCGTGACTGCCTAGGTCGTGGTAGCCTAGTGGTTAACATACCGGATTTGTATGCACATGGTTGCAGGTTCAAACCCAGACATGTTAATACTGGTATGATCTTCGTTTAAGAATAAGAGGGATGTTGTCCAGTAAATAATTGGGTCAGAATTTATTGTTCCAAAAGGGATTTCTTCCACCAACCGTACTCAAGAAGATTCATATCCATCTGTATCAGATCTCAATTTACAAGCAATAGATGATAAATTAACACTTCTCAGTCCATCTTCAAGTTCAGTAACATTATTTGTGGAGTCTACACTTCTACCACCATAATGGGACGCATGCAATTGATATTATGTAGAGAACTCAGCGAACAAGTTAATAAACCTGGGACATTCCTCTGTGAGGCTAGCGGAGCTATTATCCCGGAAAAATGCCTTCATTACTGACGTGAATATTCTTTGGGCCGAAGGAGCAGCCGGGATGGTTTATTTTTCTTGTTTTAAACCTTAAATGTACTTGAGTTTATGGGTATTGTAGGGGCCCCTGCAACGTATGTAAAATAATAATAAGTACTTAATGTTAACTGCCTCGTTGGTCTAGTGGTTGCTAAGCGCGACTGCTGAGCACGAGGTCCTAGATTCGAATCCCGGGTCGGGAAAAGTGTTACTGGGTTTTTCCATTATGTAATTCTTAGTAGCAGCACGGAGTCTGGATTTTTGCCCGGTTGATGGCAATAGGCTCGCCCCCTATTACATTGGGACCTAAAAACATAACTGGTGAAATGTGGGTGTACTCTGCCTACAAAAGGCTCGCCCCCCATTGAGCCTTATAAATATAACGGACGAAACATGGTTGCACTATACCTTCATTTAATTTGTTTACTAACAAAAGTGTATCTACGGAACACAGAAAATTTTAGGGGTTCATATTATAACTGTAATAATCCTTTTATAACGTAAATATCTAATACGCTTGACCCTTCAAAATCTGTCTGTATGAAGAGCAAGTTAACCCTTGAATACTGATGTACCGTTCTTATATTGCCCATAAATGGCTAACCCTCTGCGGCTGTCGAAATACACATTTTGCGGCACTTGCGGCTGCAGCATAAAACATCGCCGCAGAAGGTTATACAATATGATACGTAGGTCTAGGTCTACATCGCTAAGGTTCCGTACTGTCTGTAAAGAAGAATTTCACCTAGGGCAATGCATACATTTATATTTTGATGTCGTTGTTGGCGCAGTGGCTACGTGATTGGATTGTTTCTGAAGGATTCAGATTCGAATTAAAAGAAGATTCAATAATACATTTTCTGAAAAATAAAAAAAACTTAACTAAGAAGATTGGTTACGCAAGCTATATGCAAGTGCATGGGCGCTGCCAACCCCAGGACAGAAGCAGTCGCCGTGACCGAAATCGGCTAGGATGTTATCACCTATAGTATATAGGTATTTATATAGGTGATACCTACATAAATTAATTTCTGAATGAACAAAGTGTCGTGGTGGCCTAGTGGTTAACATACCGGATTTGTATGCACAATGTTGCAGGTTCAAATCCGGGCACGTATATATGTGACTTTTTCAATGTTATAAATACTATCTTAGTTGTTCTAAGGCACTAGACTAACGGTGACGGAAAACAACGTGAGGAAACCTGGATTTAATTATCTGAAATCGCCAACCCGTAGTGAGCTAGCGTGGTGATCAATGCTCAATCCTTTTCTATACGAGAAGAGGCCCTTGCCCTGCAGTGGGACAATTATAGGCTGTTATTATTATTCAATAAATAAATTACATTAAAAATTCACGTCATCGAACTGAGTTACCTAATAAAGCTTTTACATTCTCGGTTTGAAAGCACGGATCACTGAAAGGAATGCGCAAGCGTAACAGCCGAATCATTCCGAAACCTGCCGAATCATGCCGAATGTCCCTCCAAATACAGGATGATACTGAAAGCGTCCATTAACTTTTTGCGGCCACCATTATACGCCGAATGTTTTCCGGCCACTGTATAGGTATTAATGTTAACACACCCTGTATAATGGCTAATCTTTTTTGAATACTTACTTTTAAGAGCCGGAACACCATGGCCAAGTATTTTTTGGCCTCAAAATTCGTTTATTTTGGCTTGCTTAGGACTTTAATGAAAGGGGCCCGTTTTTGTTATTAGTACCGTGTTTCATTTCCACTTTGATATGGGGTCGAATGAAAACAAAGAAAATGTCGGCTTGTCACTGTCGGTAATGGAAAGCTTCTGTGTACTGCGTTAGGAGTATTTCAGAGTTTATTTTGGAGCTAAAATAATAGATAGAACATGCCTTTGTTTGGTGAGAGTGCGGTAGTCAGTTAGAACACTATTTGTTGCACTTTTTTTAACTTAACGCCACTCTAAGAATTTCTCCTGTCTCCTGCAAGTGCATCTCACAAACGTCAAATTTCACATAAACCCGCATCCCGTAGTGTGCAATTGCTAAGCCAAAATAAAGTCACAAATATTAAGTACAATCACGTCTCTTATCCCTGAAAAGGTAGGCAGATTTGTGTTCTTCTTATTGACCAGGCGAAACACCCATAATTTGCTCATAAACCTATTATATTCTATTCTATTCGTCGTACTTGGTACCTCGTTAAGCCGCTGGTCTTCCACCGGATCTCTAAGGCATTACGGTCGTGTAGACCTGGCGTCCCATTGGACTACAAGTGTAAGGGAGTGAAGAATGCATCTTTGTCTGCACATAATACACCTTAGTAATTGGCCATCTTGAAGGAAAATCTGCATAGATAACTTTTGTAGACCGAAAAAATTCAGCCAATTTGAGACATCCTAAATGATAAATGATTTTATTTTTGCAAATAGGTTTTACAAAAATACTTTTACTCGTCAATATTTTAAACCTAGATGGCATCGGCATGTCCTAACTGACTACCCCCGAAAAGAAATACTGAAAATAATATCCTACTTTTTTGAAGTCGGTTATATAAAGACTAATAATAATTATAAAATTGTGTACCTAAAAAGTATCTATCATTTTTATTTACAAAATATTTTATGTCCATAATATATTTACAAAAAAATAATTTCTTTTACAGGCCGCTAAGAAAATAAAGAACAAAATGTTACCATCTAATAGATTTTAAAATAAGAACAAAATGATAAATGGCGCGTCATTTGTCGAAGCGTCCAATTTGGTTGGAATAAAAAATAAAATTGCGGCGTCGTTAAGTTTATAGGCAATTCATAATATTGCCTATGTAATAAAATTTTTCGTTGCTGAATTATTTAAGTGAACTGCTAGATTGTAAATCAGAAAGATTTCAGGTAAGTAAATCATTAGAAGCGCTTACTTAGGCATCTAAAACTTTTCCCATAAATTGTATCGACTAAGTTATACTTCCAACCGTTTGTATGTCAAAGAATGAAATGTCTATACACTTCATCATCATAATCATCAGCCGGAACACGTCCACTGTTGAACAAAGGCCTCCCCCTTAGAACGCCACAATGAACGACAGCTAGCCAATTGCATCCACCGGTTGCCCACAATTCTGTCGAGGGGTCTTTACTCTTAAGAGAGGTTAAGTAAAAAGGCGATTTATTATCGTTTATTAAAGAGTTTTAGAAGCAGTGGCGTTTGTGAAGATGCTGGGCTTATGCCCAGCAGTGGGGCACTTAAAAGATGATGATAAAAGAGTTTTTGGCGATTGGTGGATCTCAAAATCGACGAAGTGCAGATTGGTACATAAAACTCTAGATTGAACAGACTTCAACCTTTACAGTAATTCATGATTGTGGAAAGAATATTCAACGTGATGAAGCTTTGTTCTTTTGATTAGGTACATAAACAAACTTTAAACCTACCATTTTTTTTTTTTAATAATATTAATAACTAGCTGCGCCTTGCGGTGTTACCCGCTACATTTTCGGGATAGAAAGTAGCGTATGTGTTATTCTGATGTATATGCTATATTATTGCAAAGTTTCATTAAAATATATTCAGTAGTTTTTACGTGTAAGAGTAACAAACATCCATACTTACAAACTTTTGTGTTAATAATATTAGTAGGGATGTCCCCTGACCGAATTTCGGTCGCCTGTCTCAGATATAACTACGCAGGAAATATTTAGTCCGGTCAAAATAGACAAACATTATACAACGAAAATATAGGTACATAATCAAAAACCAAATAACACTTTGTCCGTATCGGGAATCGAACGCAGGACCTCTTGTTCAACAGTTGCGACCAACGAGGCTGCCTACCTGCAGTACCTGTAGGTAATATTAATTGATCCAAACAACCACATATGTACCGCGCCTTAGCTTAGAGTTATGATCGGTCATTAAGAGATATGAACCAACATCAACTATGCTGACAAGTTGGCCAATCATTTTGACGTATAGCGGGGGTGTGGCCAATGTTGGAGCCAACGCCTAGTTTTCAACTTTTGGATTGGGCTAATGGTATAGGATGAGTTCATTGTGGCGATCGGGAGGCCTTTGTTCAACAGTGGACGTCTTCCGGCAGATGATGATGATGAGTTGTATAATAGTGTTCCATTTGCAGCCAGACCCGGGGACTCTACAGTGAAGGAAGGAATACTGTTAAATCAATAACTTTTAAATTGAATAGCCTGGCGTTGACGCGAGACATTCATTGTGTAATGACGCAGAAACATAAAAGGCGATAATGTAAGCTTTCAAAAGACCACGCGGCTATTGCGTAAAATCAGGCCTTTCTTTTATATTATTCAAATACGGACTTGTATTATACATAACATACATAACATAACATACAGTCCACCCACATTTCGCCAGTTGTTTTAGGTCCCAATGTAATAGGGGGCGAGCCTATTGCCATCAACCGGGCACAAATCCAGACTCCGTGCTGCTACTGAGAATTACCTAATGGAACAACCCAGTAACACTTTGCCCGACCCGGAATTCGAACCCAGGACCTAGTGCTCAGCAGTCGCGCTTAGCGACCACTAGACCTAGGAGGCAGTCAAGCTATTTATTTAAAACAATAATATATTGTTTTGAATAAATAGCTTTTTTATCTTAATTATAGTTAATTAGAGTGATATCTTTTTGGTTCATCGTCAATTAAACAAATAGACTATAAACTGACACATTGATTGCGCTATCTATTAATAAACAATACAGAATATACCTCTGTGTATAGAAATCATTATCAAAAGAAGTATTGTTATCCAGCTATTATTATCGTATGGTTGATGAACAACCTGGTGTCAGAGTTTAAACCGCCTGCAGGCCTCTGACATGACTTTACACACCGTTGGAAAATCTCTCAGGTGTGCCGGTTACCTCACAATGTTTTCCTTCATCGTTTATAGCAACTAATAACTCATTTATAGTATGCACATGAATTCGAAAAGACATTGGTGCATACCATGGTTTGAACTGGCGACTTTTGACTTGGCAGTTCAACGGTCATACCACGCGACTATCACTATCATTCTTCAAATAATTTATATGTCACAAATATATGGCGACGACCTGTTTTGAGCAGTGGCTAAGCGTTTGGACTGCTGCGCTAAGGGTTGCGGGTTCGGTTCCCGGGGCAAAACTTTGTGCGAACCACAGATGTTTGTCCCGAGTCTGGGTGTTTGTGTTTGTGATATATCATGTTTGTGAAACGCACCCACGATACAGGAGAAATTCCTAGTGTGGTGCGAAGTTAAAAAAAAAATATTCGCAAAGCACCAACTGCCTCTTTGGTATAGTGGTCTAAGCGCGACTGCTGAGCATGAGGTCCTGAGTTCGTTTCCCGCGTTGAGCAACATGTTATTGGGTAACTCGTAGTAACAGCGCGTAGTCTGGATTTGAGCCCGGTTTGAACATTGGGTCCTATTACTTAACTGGCAAAATGCGGGTGTACTATATGACTTCTGTACTGCACACACACCTACAGGCGTGATGTTATATACCGTTTTTAGCGTTTTAACAGGGGGAAGTAGTCACGTAGGTAAAAGGTAGCAGGTCAATTACCCCTTACGTGACGAAAATATTGATGAGAGATAACAGGGTACTTAGAGAATTTCCAAGAGCTACATACATACCTATAGATTATATAACTATTATTTACTTACTTGCCGGTTTTGCTACGGTGTATATTCGTAATTTCTCGACTACTTTAGAATGGTAAATTGATTGACAATATCAAAGATTACATGGTCGATTATATCTATATTCGATTTCTATTCTTCGTTGCCATTTTGCCACTTGTCTACGGCTCCAGACAATATTCTCGAGGCAATCCGTCTTAATTCAATTTCTGGTATCTCGTCGGCTCGAGCAGTACCTCTCTAGGGAGTAAGTCTGACCTCGCGGCGCGATCGCGGTGAAATTGGCCAGTCAACAAGACTGAATGCCTAAACTACGAGTCATCATCAGCCGGAACACGTCCACTGTTGAACAAAGGCCTCCCCCTGAGAGTTTGGGAAGGGGGGTGGTTGCCATAATCCCTACTCTTGGCGGCTTGGGGATCCCAATATTGGCGGTGAAGTTACAGAAGACGATGCTGCCCATCTCACCCACGGGAGGAAAGGGGGTGGTCAATTCTAGGCCGGATACTCAGCATGGCGGCATATTACCTAATTAAAAGACCCAATAACATTGCTCAACCAGTAATTCAAACCCAGGACCTCATACTCAGTTGTCGTGCTTAGCGACCACTAGACTAGGCAGTCCTTATATCTAAAAGTGTTTCCATTAGGGGTCCTCCCACATCTCAGTACGTTTATCACCACTTTGTCTGCACTCTGGGATAAGTGTTTGTTAAATTCAAAAATGCAGTTCACATCCAGGTCAAAAACATCTAGAACGGTGGGGGAGAGCTACGGAAATCCATTAGTGGTAACGTGGAGCACTCCGGTCGCGTCCCGTTCTCGTTCCGGACACGTGTCGTGACTAGATCGCCCGTTCCAATTATGAATGATACGTTTTTAATGCATCTCAATCGCTGTGTATCAGCCAGTATCTGTTATATAATTGGTAGGATTTTTATTTTGATCTGTTGTTTTGTGAGAAATTCTTCAAGAGCGCTGTTTGCACTGTTTGTAGTTTGTAGATTTTTTTGTCTTTGGTTCTTGGTGTGTATAATAACATCTATAAAGTAAATGACATCTATAATATAAAGTATAATGACATCTATAATAATAATATTATGGGTCAAGTATGTCTGAAATAAAGAGATTTTATTTTATTTTTTATTACCTATGATTGGCGAAATATTAGCGTACCATTCACCTCTGCCTACCCCTTAGGGGAATACAGTAAAGGCGTGATATTGTATTATAATATGCTTCGTTAGTCGCAAATTGAGTCAGCTGAGCGTAAGGTCGTTGGTTTGATTCCGGGGTTTAGCAACATTTAATTGAGTCTTTAAATAAGGTAATTCTTGGTAGCAAAGGAGTCTGAAATTATGCCTGTTTAATGGTAACAGACTCACGCCCAATTGGGTACATGCATAATATACCAGTATCTGTTGCTCATCTATAGCAAAGCTTATCACCTTAAAACGATTGCACCCGGTAATCGAACCCAGGATTTCGAACTGAGCAGTCGCGTTTATTAACCACTAGCTGCGCCCCGCGGTGTTACCCGCTACATTTATCAGCTACCTCCATATGAAATTTCATCAAAATCGGTCTAGCCGTTTGAGCGCGAAGAGGTAACAAACACACTCACAAACTGTCGCCTCTATAATATTAGTGTGACCAACGAGACAGAGAAGAATTGTACCCAACAATAAATACAAAAAACCCGTTTGATAACTCTTAATCCGATTTAATTGTATCATTTTATTTACAAACGTGTGGACTGTATCGCTTGAAGCTGATTTCAAATACAAAAAATAAATGAAAGACAAACAGGCAGTGTTTGCGGTAGACTGTGGAGGCTGTCATGGAGCCCGTCGGCGCGGGAAATCGAATCCCGGGCTTAATGTAAGCGGTGCCACGTCACTCGCTTCGCCTTTATACTTTAATATCTATGTAAGAAGTGTTGGGACAAGTTTTTGTAGAGGTATTTAACTCTAAGGTATAGTACAGTGCACGCTAGAGAATAAAGATTGTCTACCTTATGTCTGTGATATTGGTCTTATCGTATGGTTGATAAACAACCTGATATCAGAGTTGAAACCGCCTGTAGGCCTCTAACATGGCTTTACACCATACGTAAAGACACGCCTGTTTCCCTGAGGGGTAGGCAGATACCACGGATTTCCATTTGCTACGATCCTGGCATACTTCATTTTCTTTATTCACACACGGCTTTACACGCCGTTGAAAAATCTCTTACGTGTGCCGGTTTCCTCATGTTTTCCTTCACCGTTTTTAGCAACTGATAACTAATTTATTGTTCGCACATCAATTCGAAAAGGTAGTCCGTGTCGGGGTTTAAACTTGCGACCTTTGACTGGGCAGTCCAATGGTCATACCATTCTATCACTGTTTTCTCTAAAATTATAATATTGGTAAACAGCGATATATCGATAGTTCGATGCTACAGAAAATTGCTTGCTCCGCCCAGCTAAGTTCAATTAAATAGATTATAGGGTTCAATCTAGGTAAAGCCTTATCTATTAAAATGACCTGCTACGCTCCGTAGCACACGTAGCCGTTTGTAGACCCGCTACGAGACTCCAGTTAATTAGGCTTGTGTAACGACCGTTTTAATTATTTTTAACCGACTTAGAAAAGCGGGTTATTTTTCTTTTTAAAAGACATCGCCTCACACTATAAAGTTCTTCTCTATCGTGGGTGCGTTTGACACTCTCTCACTATTTTAGATACTGTTCTTAAATTATATGAAAGGGCACATAGTAAAACTCATGTAGTACTTATCAGTGATGGGAACCACGTTGCCAAAGATCAGAGCCATCATCGCGGTCAGAAGACGTCCACTGCTGGACATCTAGCCGTCTCCACTAGTGTGCGAAAACTTGCATTATACGACCTACTAAGAGCTTTTTACTGACTATGGGTACATACCACACATATAAAATTGGAAAGGGGCCTTTCGCCTCAAACAGGCGACAACCTTACGCAAGGATGTAACCAAAGCTGACCAACTACTCCGATACGACTCTTACGGCTAAGGCGATTACGTTACAATTCCGATTAGTGTGTTTTCCACTTTTGAAGTAGGGAGTTTCATACAAAGAAAACTGCACGGCTGGAGTCGATACAGTGACAGGTACTACGACGACTCAGTATACCTCTTAGAGAAGACTAGTGGTGGTGATATGTAATAAAAAACTTTAATATCATGCCAAATATTGGATGTCTTTATAAACCATTGGAGACTTAAATCACTGTTTTGCATGTCGAACTCGACGTCATGCAATACGGTCGTAAAAATGCAATCTACCAAGTATGGCTCTTAGAAAATATGGATTCTAGGGGCCCCTTTGTTTTATATTTTGAAAAACGTATTACATGATTTTTTAAAAATCCAGAAGATGGGCAGCAGCGTCTTCTGTAACTTAACCACCAATACTGCGATCCCCAAGCCGCTTGCCAAGCGTGGGGATTATGGCAAAACCTCTAAGGGGGAGGCCTTTGTTCAACAGTGGACGTCTTCCGGCTGATGATGATCATGATTATAATTTGACTGCCTGTACCTGTGCGACAGTTGAGCATACGTACAGGCAGTCAAAACATACCTACGTCTTGGGTTCAAATCCGCGGTCGGGCAGTGTAATTGGTTTTTTATATTAGGTAAGTTTTAGTAGCAGCACAGAGCCTGCATTTGTGCCTGGTTAGTAATCGAAATTTTAGTCTCTATCTGTAGCTATCTGTATGAGTGTTACAAAAGCCTATTAGCTTTTTAGCAAGGTTAGCTATTTATCATGCCAGTCGGGTTTTGAGGTTCCATTGTCACGTTGAATGGCGATGATGATTGCTTGGCCAAATAATGAAGCCGTTTTGTCACGTGTAAAAACGACTAAATCTCGAAAACGAGCGCTAGTGGTCGGAACCCATGACCCTTATGTTTCGATCCTAAATGGCTCAGAAATCTAGTTGCTATCAGGTTATATTTCCGCCGTTTGAAGGCTCCGCAGGGCGGGACACAGCTAGTTAAAAATAAATTTAAAATGCGCTTATACAATATAATTATATATAATATACGTGCTTCTCAATACCATCCGCGCGAATACCTTGATGAATGACTACAAAAGAATAAAAAAGTACGTCTACAGAACCCGTATCGTTCACTCTTAGACATTTCCATTCGTTCTTTTTCATTCATTCTTTCGCGAACACCGTCCGTTGTCGGCGACATCGCAGGTTCCCAGTTATAATGCCTTTAGACTGTTTTGTTATCATAAACCCAACCTTTGTCCGATTATTTTTTACAACTTTCTTGCTGAAGAATATTCGAAAAGTATTTTTGAAGCGAAAGGGTCAAAATACTTGTATTAATGTTTTTGGAATGTCTCTCTTTTGTTTGTGATTGTATTGTTTCTTTTGAGAATAAGGCTTTCTCAGTTTCACCCGACTACAACATGCCAAGGCAGGATTATGATTTCAGTTACCTACTTATGTGTGGTGAAGTCAAACTGCTTCGTTAGTCTAGTCGCTTGCTGATAGTGTCTACTAGGTTTGATTCCCAGGTGAAGTAAAGTGATATTGGGTTTTTAATTAGGTACTTCTCAGTAGCAACACAAACCTTATAAACCTTGTCAGTGGTGAACAATTGATTAAATTATACCTGTCACTGTCGTTTACATGTCAAAAAATAGAGATGTCAATAGATTTAACAAGTTATTTTAAAACACATGTTAGCATCGTCTATAATTAAGGGGTTGTGTTTGTGTGTCTGTTAATGGTAATCGACACGCTCCCTATCATACTGGGACTTATAACGTAATCGGCGAAATATGAGTGTGCTATACATCTATACCTACCCTATGAACATATGTCGTGATAATGTTTAAAGAGCTACACACGGTACGGGACGGCAGACCGCATGTTTGTAAATTTTCGCCAAAGCACATCCAAATTTATTTAGCAGGTATACGATATAAATTTCAATGACACAAACCGATCCCGGGGCATCGACAGAGATTTCTTTTTCTTGACCTATGTTGCCTTTAAGCAACGCTTTTCAGTTTAAGTTTACATTCGGTATTTAAATGAAACAAAAATAAAAATGGTTTGGTGTCAGTTAAATGAAACAAAAATAAAAATGGATATTGTAGCCACGTATAGATATAATAAAGACTTCGGAAATTTCTGGAAAGAAACCAACAAACTTAACTACAAGTCAAATAGGCCTTTGTCTATAGAAGGAAACCAAGACCCCTATAGTATAGCTAATTTATTTGTGGATAAATTTAATCCTACACCACAGTCTCAGTCTGCCTTTACCAGTTCCAATAGTCAGAACATACAGGTGAGTCGTGGGACCCATGGTGGTTCGGAGACGCCAACGGCGGCGCCGTGCTCCGCCGCGCTGCATGTCACTGCGGAGCAGGTGAACCGGTGTGTCACGCGCATGAAGCGCGGCAAGTCTCCGGGCCACGATGGGCTCAGTGTCGAGCACCTTTTATTTGCTCCAATGTTACTTTTTGATAAGATAGCTTTTTTATTTAATTTATGTATCGATCATAGTTATTTACCTGCGGATTTTATGAGAACTATCACTGTCCCTATTGTAAAGAATAGAACCGGTGGCGGTGATGTGTCTAGTTTGTCAAATTACCGACCAATCTCCTTAGCCACTATATTTTCTAAAGTATTTGAAACTTTAATTATCAAACATCTGAATGAAAAGAATATACCGTTAAATAATGCACAGTTTGGTTTCCGACGAGGCTCGTCTACCGATCTAGCTATTTTTGGCCTGAAACATACAGTTTATGAGTATTTAAATAGAAACACGACAGTTTATTCATGCTTTTTAGACCTAAGCCGCGCATTTGATACAATTAATTATAATACATTATGGGATAAATTAAGGAAAACCGAAGTACCACCTTTAATTGTAAATATTTTAGAATACTGGTATGCCAACCAAGTCAATCAAGTGAAGTGGAATAATGCTTTGTCGGAGACTTATAAGCTAACAAGTGGAGTGAGACAGGGCGGGCTAACGTCGCCGGTTTTATTCAACCTGTATATAAACGATTTGATCGAGGAACTGAGCAGCACCAGAGTCGGATGCCAAGTCGGCGGTGTGCGCGTTAATAACCTTAGTTATGCGGACGACATGGTGCTGCTTAGTCCGTCGGTCAACGGCATCAGGAGGTTATTAAATATATGTGAGAAATATGCTACTCAGCACCACCTGACATACAACGTAAATAAAACAGAAATTATGATTTTTAAATATAGAAAAGGCCCTGACGTAATACTCCCGATAAAGTTATGTGGAACCTCATTAAAAGTTGCTACCAAATTTAAATATCTCGGGCATATTGTGACTGAAAACCTAAAGGATGATGAGGATATGGAACGAC
The DNA here is from genome assembly GCA_946251915.1 of Abrostola triplasia. Classification (NCBI taxonomy): domain Eukaryota; kingdom Metazoa; phylum Arthropoda; class Insecta; order Lepidoptera; family Noctuidae; genus Abrostola; species Abrostola triplasia. The sequence goes on from OX276433.1 coordinate 11,254,383, forward strand.
AGAGACGTAGTATAGCTTGTAGAAGTAACATGCTGGCAAGACGTTTCCACCACTGCTCTAAACAAGTTAAGGTGACGCTGTTCAAGGCGTACTGTCAGTCGTTCTACACTAGCCAACTCTGGTACTGGTACACGAGGAGGGCATATAACACTCTTCGTGTACAATATAATAATGCATTCCGGGCCATGATGAACTTGCCCTGGCGGTGTAGTGCGACTGACATGTTCGCTGAGAGCAAAGTTGCCGGGTTTTCAGCACTTTTACAGAAGCTCAGGGTGTCTTTTTACACAAGAGTAGCCCTGAGCAGTAACAAAATTATAGCCGCCGTATTCCACGTTGTACATCTTAAAAGGGAGACAAGAGACTTGTAGTAACTAAGATTATTTGTATGTACCGTTTAAGTTTAAAAAAAAAATATGATATATATATTGTTCTTGCTATGATTGTTAACACTTAATACTTGTAAATTTATTTAATTTTAATGTCTATTATGTTTATGTTTGTTGTTGTATATTCTATGGGTTTCAAAATACCTGAAATAAACGTTATTATTATTATTATTTATAAATCAGGATCCCATCAGTAAACCATCCTGCGTTCTGTCTCATCAGAATGTAGAATAATCCTGTATTTGGACATAGTTAGTCCTAGGTTATCACAAACAAGGCTAACGAACTGCGAGGCATTGCCGCCGTGACCATAATTCGGTCAGGTGTGACAATACGCCAATGATACGGGTCAGCTGCTTTCATGGTCGCGTTTACCATAATACCTGCATCATATTAACTCGTGTTACTTACACGCTGCGTCGTTTAAACCTAAGCTGATGCAATGTTGACGGACGTTGTATGGGCTAGACGATAGGCCGAACTTACATGTATATAATAATAATAATTCTTTATTGCTGACTGCCTCGTTGGTCTAGTGGTTGCTAAGCGCGACTGCTGAGCACGAGGTCCTGGGTTCGAATCCCGGGTCGGGCAAAGTGTTACTGGGTTTTTCCATTAGGTAATTCTCAGTAGCAGCACGGAGTCTGTATTTGTGCCCGGTTGATGGCAATAGGCTCGCCCCCTATTACATTGGGACCTAAAAAAAAAAAACTGGCGAAATGTGGGTGTACTATATGTGCACCTCTGCCTACCCCTTCGGGGAATACAGGCGTGATGTTATGTTTGGAATTCTTTATTGCACACAACAAAATTCATACAGATATTTTACATGAAATCTATGTAACACATTTCATGCAAATAAATATTCTTATTCTTATACATAAGAAAAGCGTTTTAGGAGCAGAATTACGTATGGTTGGATGCGGAATGAGCTTGAAGAAATACATCTACCTTTTTGAGAATTCATCATCATCATCATCATCAGCCGGAAGACGTCGACTGTTGAACAATAATTTTGAGGAATACAAGCGTGATATTATAGAAACGACCTGATTGGCGCAGTGGCTAAGTGATTGGACTGCTGAGCTAAGGGTTGCGGGTTCGATGGACACACACACACAACATCACGCCTGTATTCCCCGAAGGGGTAGGCAGAGGTGCACATATACTACACCCACATTTCGCCAGTTATGTTTTAGGTCCCAATGTAATAGGGGGCGAGTCTATTGCCATCAACCGGGCACAAATTCAGACTCCGTGCTGCTACTGAGAATTACCTTATGGAAAAACCCAGTAACACTTTGCCCGACCCGGGATTCGAACCCAGGACCTCGTGCTCAGCAGTCGCGTTTAGCAACCACTAGACCAACGAGGCAGCCAGCAGGGTTCGATGGACACGGTACAAAAATTTGTGTTATCCGCTGATGTTTGTGCCAAAGTCTGGGTGTTGGTGTATGTGATGTTTTATGTTTGTGAAACGCACTCACGACTCTGAAAAAATTCCTAGTGTGGGACGACGCTATATCTAAGAAAAGACTTGAATTAAAATGTTTTATAAATAAAATAATAATCAGCAATCATTCTGTAAAAGTATTTCTATCAACAATATCAGATTATATTGATTTATATGCCGAGGGACTCGTAAAACTCGTTCAGAGCTAACATACGACCGCGTACCTTAGCAATTAGACCTAGTTACGGCGCGGAACCAAGCTGTCAGTTACAAAGGACCAGTAGAGTGAAACTGTGCAGGTATTCTAAATACTTATTTATTAGTCTGTGGGTGTGCTGTAATGGAGTCCTGAGTCTGGCTATAATTTAATTTGAAATTGCAAATGGAATTAGTTTGAATGCTTCAAAAGTTTTTAATGGAGCAGTTTGTGTGGAATGTGTGCTGTTGCTGATTGCAGTAATAAATTGGTTATACAGGTTGTGACTGGAGCTTCAATTTAAGCAAGTGATGCTGTGTTAAGAGACTGCTCGTTAAGTTTCATGTAAAAATATCTGTATGTATTTTATTGTGTGCAGTAAAGAATTAAGAATTATTTTGGAATATTCAAAATGTCAGAACGATGGATCTTTCCCTATCAAATATTATGATCAAAAGTATTGTCTCAAGCAGACGTCGATTCATCGACCTATAACTCAATTAGCTTGCCAGACAACTCAATACCGACCAAATATGGATGGAGTAGAATAGTACCTACACTACTAGACGCTCTGTCTACCACTTTACAAAATAGCGGTTTATATTTGTATAGGTCTTTACTTTTACCTGTTCTGGTAATAATCCTAATCTATATCTATATGTATACATAAAAATGAATTGCTGTTCGTTAGTCTCACTAAAACTCGACAATGGCTGGACCGATTTGGCTTATTTTAATCTTGAGATATTCGTGGAAGTCCAGGGAAGGTTTAAACGGTGGGAAGGCGGTGCGAAGTTCGCCGGGTCAGCTAGTTCTTTATATAATATTTTTTATAAAAACGTCGCCCAACATTAGGAATTCCTCCTGTATCGTAGGTGCGTTTCACAAATAAGAAATACCCAGACAAACATGCGGATCACAAAAAAAATTGTCTCATGCAATAATCGAACCCGTCGCAGTCTAATTATTTAGCTACTGCGCCAATAGCTCGTCAAAACTAACGTATAAAACCATAACATAATATTCTATTCGATGTAGATTTTATTCTACATTATTTGAATAACAACAGATACAAACTTTAATTATTCACATTTCACGTAAATTAATTTATAGCAGTTGTATAAATTTATTCACGGGCTGAAGTCGAACTTACGACCTCACGCTCGTTAACGTGAATAGCTGGAGTTATAACTTTTACGTCCTTACAGGTGAGATACGGGTCAATATAGTTACTGTCCTATCGGTTTGGTAATTTGTCTCAAAGGACCAGTAAATACAGAGGACTGTGTGTCTAAAGCTTTGTAGCTATGTGTCCTTAGGAAGACTTAGACCTTATACTTAGTGGAGTCGATTGTATTTTATCTGATGACTAGCTGCGCCCTGCGGTGTTACGCGCTGCAGTGTTCGGGATATAAAGTAGCCTATAAGTTAATCTAGGGTGTCAGCTACCTCCATAAGAAATTTGAAACGACTCATCACGAGACTGCGTGAAAGTCAATGCTAATTCTTTGGCCAAAAAACAAGCCAGCCTTTGATCTAGTTTTTGAACCTGCAACCTTGTGTTTAAGAATCCGTTCTGTTAACCACTGGGCCACAACAACGCTTAAATATATATATATATGTATTTATATGCACCTAGTTAAAATTACAAAAATAGGTGTAAAGTTACCTCTTTAGTTAAGTAAATAGATACAAGATTTGATTGTAATATAATTAAACATAACATAACATAACATCACGCCTGTATTCCCCGAAGGGGTAGGCAGAGGTGCACATATAGTAGACCCACATTTCGCCAGTTATGTTTTAGGTCCCAATGTAATAGGGGGCGAGCCTATTGCCATCAACCGGGCACAAATCCAGACTCCGTGCTGCTACTGAGAATTACCTAATGGAAAAACCCAGTAACACTTTGCCCGACCCGGGATTCGAACCCAGGACCTCGTGCTCAGCAGTCGCGCTTAGCAACCACTAGACCAACGAGGCAGTCGTAGGCAGGCAGTGTAATATAATTGTTTGAAAATTATTTTATTATTTAAGTTAAATTATCACATACACTTAATGGCATTAAATATGGTAATTAAGTAGCTTCATAATAATAATATTACAATTTTAAAGCTAGATCTTAAAGTTTTAAATTGATAAAGGAAACTTGAAAAATGATAGACACTAGCGGGACTCGAACCCGCGACATTCGCCGTACCGTGGCGTCGCTCTGTCAACTGAGCCACCGTGTCACCGCTCGCATCCATCAAATTTCAAGTTGCCTTTTTATTTACGTCTTAAGGGTGACGTCAGATATTCTTCTTCTTTCAAGCTAGATCTTAAGTTTAAACGGCTGCTTTCTTAGTCTATTTAAAATAAGTGTAGCCACACCCTTACAGGGTCTATATTGGTTGTGACAATATGTTTTTATTTTCTGGAAAACTACATAGTGCAGTAAATAAATAAATATATCCACCTTAAATAAGAGTATAAGATGAGTATGGACTTTGAATTTGTAAGTGCTGGTAGTTGTCTAACCTCATTATGTTCTCAAAGTCGGTTCTCGGAATTAACCAACTTTGCTCGCATTACATCCCGGTGGGAAGAAACAATATCTAGAAACTTTATTAGCTACCAGTGTACCTAACATGAGTACCGGTAGATAACGTTTGTAGCTGAGTATATTGTTGACATTATTTTGTAAACGAAAAAAGAATTTATTTTGCAAAAAATAGTCGCCTCACACTAGGAATTTCTCCTATATCGTGGGTACGTTTCACAAACATGAAATATCACATACACAAACACTCAGATTCGGGGCAACCATCTGCGGATTGCACAAATTTTTGTCCCGTGCGGGAATCGAAACCCGCAACCCTTAGCGCAGCAGTCCAATCGCTTAGCCACTACGCCAATCAGGTACGAGCTATCTATCGTAGAACTGCGCATGTAATGGTGGCTCTACACTTTGCGTATTTGTACGAATATCTGCGATATTTACGAGTACAAAAATGAACCTTATAGCATTTAACTTACGGTGTATTTTGCTTTATTAAGATGCCACGAATATTTGGGCAAATAGGCCAAGTGAAGTGCCAGCATAACAAATTTTTGATAGTCGTTAACTGTAGGCGATTTTATGCTCCTTGCATTATAGAAATGACGCAACAACACATAGTAATAATTTAAGAAATCGATTCAAACTTAATCAGGCTACCAGCCACACATTACTTCAAATAAAACAAACCAATCGTCTACCTAACCAAGCACCGTGATTTCCCTAGGCAGCGGAAACTAAAAATAAAACAAGCAGATAGAGAGACCTCTAAAGCTCAATTTACTAGAGTATTTATTGAATTAGCTGCCATTCTATCGTAACTATAGGGTACCCTTATAAATTCCGGGCCTAAATACGACAGATTGTCGGACGGACGCCCTTGTAAAAAGGTAAAGGTGTTCAAAGTTCCTTTTATTGGAGTCTCGAAAGGTATTAAAAGGTTTTTTTGTGATTCAAGAAAGAATATTGATGATAATAATTAGATTCGCGCGATGTTCCGTGCCCTGTGAAGTGTCTGCACAATTTTGTATATGAATTGTCGTCATTTTTATTCGCAATAGTTTGATAGACCATGAGATATACAAGGAATTCTTCTAATAATAAATTACATGGACGTATAAAATATTGAACTAAATATACACTATTTCTTATATTTTATATTAATAATAATAACAGCCTATAACTGTTGCACTGTAGGCCAAAGGCAAAGGCTTTTCTCGTATAGAGGAGGATTGAGCATTGATCACCACGCTAGCTCACTGCGGGTTGAGGATTTCAGATAATTAAATCCAGGTTTTCTCACGATGTTTTCCGTCACCGTTAGTCAGTGGTGTGTTAGAATAACTAAGAAAGTATTTATAACATTGAAAAGTCATCGGTACGTGCCGGGGTATAAACTTGCGACCTTTGACCTGGCAGTCCAACGGTTATACCACTCGGTTATCAGTGCTGCACAACGGAGTGGCTTGTGTATTAAAAACGATATTATTTGACGACCTGATCGGCGGCTTCGATTCCCGCTCGGGACAACAATGTGTGAGATCCGCAGATGTTTGTTCCGCGTCTGGATGTTTGTGTATGTGATATTTTATATTTCCAAAACACACCCAAGATACAGGAGAAATTTCTAGAGTGGAGTAGTGCTTTTTTAGAATAAAACATATGAACCAACCAATTTCTTTAACAAAAATATTAAAAATGTATTTAATTGTTTTAAAAAATTGTCTTGATAACTAGTATTTTAAATAATTTTACAGTCTGTGTCTAACGATACCATCTAGCATATTATCAACGTTTATTAGTGATTCTCCTAATTTATTAATCCGAGGGAAGGTGACACAATTAGGTCCCGTACCGTGGGACTTACTTTACGCAAATATAGGGGTCCCTTAGGACCAACCGTAGAAGTTACTAGAATATAATTTTATCAAATAATATTATAACACTTTAATTGTTGCATCAGCAGATTTTACGGTTCATTATGAATTTTAATTCAAAGAACTATTTACATAGTATTTCAATTTTGGTAAATTCTAGCCACCACTGGCTTTTAAAGAATATTGTGGCTTAAAATTGTGAATTAATAAATCTTCTTGTTGTATGGTTGATGATAACCTGATGTCAGAGTTTAAACCGCCTGTAGGCCTCTGACATGACTTTAAACAACATTGAAAAACCTTTAGGTGTGTCCGTTTCCTCACAATGTTTTCCTTCCCCGTTTTTAACAACTGATAACAAATTTATAGAAAACATAAAACATAACATCACGCCTGTATTCCCCGAAGGGGTAGGCAGAGGTGCACATATAGTACACCCACATTTCGCCAGTTATGTTTTAGGTCCCAATGTAATAGGGGGCGAGCCTATTGCCATCAACCGGGCACAAATCCAGACTCCGTGCTGCTACTGGGAATTACCTAATGGAAAAACCCAGTAACAATATGCCCGACCCGGGATTCGAACCCAGGACCTCGTGCTCAGCAGTCGCGCTCCACTAGACCAACGAGTCAGTTATAGAAAAAAATTATAAATATAAATAAATTCGCTAAGAACACCTGGATAAAAGACGTTCAAGGTAGAGAGAATTGGCAGAGAAAAAGGAAGGCCTATACCCAGTAGTGCTTGGTACCGGGCTGAAATGATGATGATGGTAAAGGATGAATTTATCCAAAACTGAACCGTAGAAACTTACTTTATAATTAGCACAATTCTAATTTATTTACTACGTAAGCTGAGAACTTTGAACACGCTGGCGTACATATTTGAACATGTATCCTGCTATTGTACCTTTTACAGCTACGGGTGTATCTCTAGGACCTTGTTCCACGAACAGGGTCCCACTGGACCTACTCTTCAGAACTACGTTTACAGCGAAACGTGGCCGGATAATTAAACAATTTCATTTTACATCAAAACATAGGTGTGTATGAGGTATATAGCATAACATGCTTTTGTAATTTCGCGGACGAAAGGACCATTACTTTTTACTTGTATTTTTGTAAAAATGTGCAGCAGATTAATTTAATTCTGTTGTTCTGGCATCTGGCTCAGCAGGGTTAACGGATAAAAATGGAATTTGCCGTTGCACGTTATAAAATATTTTTTCAACTTGCAACAATAGTATGCCAGGCACATAAATAAGTAGATATATCCATAAAATTCATAAACATAGATCGATCGTCCGATTGGATATGAATTAATCGCTACAATCACAAACTCCTAGCGTGACGAATTCAGGAGCATATAATTATTTTAATTACTCAAATGACCCATAAATGTAATTTATTGTTCCATGCCCGCGGTCTGAAATGTTGCATATTTAATTAGTAGTTTAATGTCACATTTGTGTTTTCAACTTCACGTTTAATACAGTAAAAATAATGGAGTGTTTACTGTTATTTTTTGGTCTTTTATTTTGCACTGGTCCTTTTGTACGAAAAGTCCTAAACAGTGTCGTGCTACCCATCCCTTGTTAACACTAATCGACCGGGCCGGCCTTGGTACAATCGACCTGTTTGACACGTAACACACCCTCTGCTGGGCACAATACCTACCTGGTGTTTTTTGTGTATATAGCTATGTAAACGTTTTGTACGTTTTTGCGGGAGTGCTGCTTGGTTTGGGCTTTGGTGTGGTCGGTGGCATAACATTCGGAAAATATTACGTGTCTTTTCTTACAATCGTACATTTCCATATCAGAATTATACCTACTTGGGGTTTGGAGGTTGAATTTATCTATCCATATAAGTACTAGTTCAAATTCTTACGCTGAACTATTTAGGTGGTAATGTCACTTTGCCCAACCCTGGAGTTAAACTCATGACTCATGCTCAGCATTCGAGTGTTCGGACTATCAATATTCTACGTTTAATTATAGCAATGAAAAAGTAAATTAGTCCGTTAAAATGCGTGCAGTTAACTTAATTATTTACACAAGTTAAAACTAACCTAACTTAAGTTGTGGTATGCAGTTTAAATTTAGTGTTCTTTCTAAGTAATTCTAAGACTATGCAACGGATTCACTCTATATTTGTTTTTAAATGGCATAATGAGGTATTTACATAATATACAACATGATCCGCTTAAAACACTACTATGAAAAAAAACTGGTCCTTCGAGTCGCGCCAAGACATCCCTTTAATATTTTACGTAGCATCTGCCAGGTTGGCATAATTTAGGTGTGGAGCCACGTGCTGTAACCTTGTGGCGGCTCGCGGTCGATCGCACGACGCACCTACAATCATTATGTTTGTACACACAAAATGTTTACGATGTATGGAGTTACGTTTAGCGAAACATTGATTTGTGTGTCTGTTAGTTTTAATTACTTGACTTACATTAGTAGATGGAGAAACCATGTCCATTTAAAACACATAATGGATACCTTTATTTTTAGTGTATTATTTTTGCCATCGGGCTTAATAAATGGCTGTAGTTTACAGGCAAAATTCATTCGGAGGCTTAACGTTTTTTCCGAGTTTTGTAAAACATATTTATACAATTCTATTAGTTTTAGCTATCTATTTAATAATGCTAGACCTTGCTCGCGATTCCATCAGCGTGAAAAACTCTTACGCGTTTTTTCCAGATTAAAAGTATCTTTTGTATTTACTGGGGTTACTTCATCATTATCATCATCATCAGCCGGAACACGTCCACCGTTGAACAAAGGCCCTTAGACCGCCACCGTTATTTACTTCATATTAAATTTTATTCAAATCTGTTTAGTAGTTTAACCAGGGGTTCTTTCTCATTTATAACATTAAACGTTATGGGGAAAGGGGTTACGTGACACACAGACATCATGAAATTCACTTGAACAACTTTATCATCATTTATTAAAACATAATTATTGTTATAAGTATATAATTAGTTGTGTGAACGAAGACGGCCGCGTACTTAATATATTATTTATAAAAGTGTCGTACAACCGTGAGAAGATGCATCTGTTGGTTAAACACTATTTATTAAATTATTAATATGTTTATGGCATCGGTCTGCGAATAACGCCAGCTTGTAACTGTCTCCTTAAGACCACACTCGTCGCGTCGCAGTGAAAGTTGGTCCTAAGAGGCGACAAACCTTATGTGGTCCTTTAGGACAAAGGTAGGTATATTCTGTTAGAAAAGTATCACAAAAAAAATAGAGTTCTATAGTTTATTCCCAGTAGTTAGTGTAATGGCGTTAATTGAAGATAATCATGAGATTAATCATGCTGCAAATATTTGTGTTCAATCAATGGCAGTAGGCGAGACGCCGCGTGGCAGGTTGCTGGCATCCGATGGATCAATTAGCAAGTTGTCGTTCTATGGGGAGGCCTTTGTTCAGCACCACTGCTTTGTGGAAGGACGTCCGTACGTCTTCCGGCTGATGATGATGAGGCTAGACCAAAAACCTAAGCCTGTACGCCTGCCATACCTAAACTTAGTCTTATGTCATAAAATATGCTAGAACAGTCAGGATAATAAAAAAATTTAACAAAAAAAAACCGAATTCAAAACAAAACTATTTCACAACATATTAAAAAGCACTAAAAAGTAAAAAAACCGCAGAAATCGGAGAACAATCATAGAAAAATGTAGTAGAGAACGTGAAAAAAAACAGCATTATTAAGAATTACTGAAAAAGTACTGATCGGATCTTAATCAAATTGCAATGGGACCAAACGGGAGGCACCAGCTTTCAAATAAATAAAAAATCATCAAAATCGATTCACTCAAGCGCAAGTTATGAGGTAATAAACATAAAAAAAAAATACAGTCGAATTGAGAACCTCCTCCTTTTTTTGAAGTCGGTTAAAAACAGATCTCTTGCCAACCCTAGCAATACAAACGTAACTAATAATGATAGGAAAATTAACATGTCATCCGACATAATACCATCTTTATAAGTATGTAGTAAGATATTTGAAAGAGATAACTACGGTCAGATAACCTTCACTTTACTTGAATAACACAGACGGACACACAATGTCAATTGTTCTGAAGTAAGTAACTTAAGCGCAGTGACTTGATGGCGGAAACGGGAGAGCGGGCCCAGTAGCATACCCTAGGAGAGCCGACGACCAGCAGCGGACTGCTATAGGCTAATGTTGTGTGGAATGTGGAAACCCATTGCTAATACTTCTATCAATCTTTACCTACCCATTTATAATTTTCAATTTTGAGATTTACTTTTTATATTTACCTGAGTTTGGGCCTGAGTTATATTTTTGCTAAAATGCTCAAGTTTATTTTCTGATCTGAGCCTTTTGCATCTACATCTTGCCACGTACAGCCACAATAGATCAGTAATTCCCAGAATAGAACCTGTAACCGAGTGCATGCCTAACCGCTGAGCCAGCACGAAATTTACTTAACGTAGAATTAACATCACGCCTATATTCCCCGATGGGGTAGCCAGAGGTCTATAGTACACCCACATTTTGCCAGTTATGTTGTAGGTCCTAATGTAATATTGGCGAGCCTATTGCCATCAACTGGGTACAAATCCAGACTCGGTGCTACTGACAATTAATGGAAAAATCCTGTAATATTTTGGCCGACCCGAGATTCGAACCCAGGCCCTAATGCTCAGCAGTCGTGCTTAGCAACCACTAGACTAACAAGGCAGTCTAACTCAATATAGACATAGTAACAAAACGTCATATTTGTATATACAACGTATTGTTGATATTGTTATCTACATACTAGTACACACACACGGCATATTATATAGATATAACTATATATTACATAGATACGTATCCTAATATTTAAGTAATGTACCTGCATCTTATCTCATCACGTTGCCAATAGCTTAATGACTGGGAAGTGCTATATTTACCCACTTTAAAAGATAATCATATATAATATAATTAATGTAGACTCCATTGATTGATGCACAATAGGTCTAATGATGTGTTATCATGGTACACACATGAAACACAATTGTTCTTTGTTCACACAAAAAGAGATATTCTAAAAGTCATTGTTAAGGGAAGTCTATAGTGGCGACTCCAATTTAAAATTGTTCGAGGACCGTAGAAGTTATCCAAGAACTAGTATTTTAAAAGAAAATGCAATATAAACTAGTCAACCTCACTTTATAAGTAACTCCTGAATACCTACTTTGCTTAACGATATTTAAATTTAATTTATTGTAATAATGAGCTGTGCCGAGTGGTATCCGGCCTAGACTTAACCGCCCCCTTTCCTCCCGTGGGTGTTAAAGGCGACTAAGGGAAACTCCAGAAGATGGGCAGCAGTCTTCGGTAACATTACCACTAATACTGCGATCCCCAAGCCGCCTGCCAAGCGTGGGGATTATAGTAACTCACCCCCCTTTTAAGGGGGAGGCCTTTGTTCAACAGTGGACGTCTGCCGGCTAATGATGATGGTGAATAATAACCTATGTAGAAATAATCACCAAGTCTTCTTCGTCGTCGTATCGGCATGAGCCAAATGTCACATGGTAAGTAGTCATGCTGTAGTGTAGAGATTGGTCAGTCAACAAGGATGGTAGCGAGGTTGACCGTCCAGGGTGCGTCGGACGTCCTTAGTTATCGGCACTCGTGGAGGCTCTCTACTTGCACCAAGCACTAAATAGGGAAGGTGGTCCCCAAGATACAGGATAACCTAGCTTCGAGACCAACGTTTTACATGATTGTATGTTAACGTTAATCATAATATGTATGTACCTTGTTACATTGGTTGATTGGAAGTATATACATCTGATCGGAAAATTCTTAGTTAACTTAGAGGAATATGTATTAAATTAAGTGTAGTGGATAAAGGTCACTTAAAAAGTTATTTTATATTAACTACCTATAATTAACAATTCTAACGAGACAATTTCAATCAAGCACTTATTAAAGTCATCGATTAAAATGTAATTAATCATATTTTTAATGCCAGTGTCACTAGACCTTTACTCCAGTCGATCAGATATATAAGTTCTACATCATGTATTATCATCTATGTCACACGAGTTGTCTTGTGCGAAATATACCCCAAAACCCACAAGTTAAAGAGGAAATATGTGCTCAAAAAATGGCGAATCACCAAATATCGATCAATCTATTACCAATATTATTGAAAAAGAAGGATTTATTCAATACAGAGTATTCAAGAAATGCGTGTCTACTAATGGAGGTAATTATCTCGGAGATTTAAATGAAGTTGATGTTAAAGGGAAAACTAAAGAAAGCGACAAGGAAATTAACATATTCGTGAAAAGTATGTTTCCTGGTGAAAGTAACATGAAAATTATATCCATAGTCAACGTTTACAAAACTGAATTGTATTTCTATAAAGAACTGTCGAAGATATTCGATGAGCTTCAAGAAGAATCACATATTCCATTAAACAAAAAATACAAAACAGTTAAAAGTTACGATGAAAGTAATAACGAAGCAATCATAATGGAGAACTTATCAAGAAAAGGGTTTACTACCGGCCATAGGATGGAGGTGGTCTCATTAAAATTAGCCGAAATGGCAATTCAGGAGCTTGCTAAATTCCATGCTCTTTCATTTGCTCTAAAAGTGAAGCGTCCAGAATATTTTGAACGACGAATACAAACTATGAATTCCCCCTACATTACCGGCGAAGCCTGGGAAGGATTCGTTCAAAACATGCTCAAAATCACTATGAGATATGTAGACGATAGTCTGAAAGATAGAGTTGAATTGTTTTCTTTCGGTATTGGAGAAAAATTTGCCGGATATTATACAAATATGACGAAGCAACGCTGCATGTGTCATGGTGATTACCGGCCAAACAATATACTGACAAAATTTACGGTGAGCATTTAAATGGTATCATCATTATATTACGGTCTTCTAGTAGTGAGAGAGACAGATTGAAAGATCTGTCAACATTCCAAAATCCCCAATTAGAATCAATATTAATTTCCTTTACCGAACTCATAAGTCCCCAAAGTTCTCCATGGTGGACCCCCAATTAGAATCAATTTATTTTGTCACTTATAACACTCATAAGTACCAAAAGTTCCCAATGGTTATCATGTTTTAATTATACTTAGTTTGTAGCTGTATCGTACTAATTTTCTTTTCTTTTATCATTAAGTTTGTCAATACATAGATGTATATTTTGTCTTGCAGAATGGTGAAGCAACAGAAATAATACCAGTGGACTTTCAATTGTTATACTATGGATGCCCAGTGATTGATTTTATATATTTTATAATATGTAGTACCGATAGTAGATTCCGAAGAGCACATCTATCACATCTCAAAGACTTATATTATGAAACACTAAAGGGATTTCTCAAATATTTCAACATTGATATAAACCTAGTCTATTCTAGGAAGGAATTTGAAAACGATTACAAAGAGTGTATAGACTATGGTTTGGTGGCAACGTTAGTTGTGTTACCGTTAATGTTTGCCTCGGAAACCGATGTGCCTGACATCTCAAAAGAAGAATTGTCAGAATTCAATTTTGAACTTGACGATAGGTTTGAGAAGAGATTCCGCGGGATTTTAGATGATTATGTCGAGTGGGGAGTCTTATAGAAATGCATACAATAGTCTATAGATATATATATAGGATAGTCCCTTCCAACTTTAATATGTTATTTTTACATTGTTATTAATTGTTTCTAGGATTGACATTTATTTGTTTTATTATATTCATTCACACTCAAAATCATGAAGATTAGCGATGAGCGGGAATACTTCTTTGTATAATTTTAGATATTTTTATTTTACAAAATTATATAATATTATTATTAGTTTTAATGTAGACTATTAGTTTGTTTTTGTTTTGTTACTTGATGTTATTATGATAAGCAAGTATAAATTGGTGTGTATCAATTTAGTCTTTTCATACATACATGAATTCATGCCTGTTCCCCAGAGTGCTAGGCAGAGATCACGGATTTCCATTTGCTACGATCCTGGCGTACTTCTTTCCTCATTAACAAACACATAATATTGTGAAATGCTGCTATCTTGTGCCTAATTACTTACCAGTGTGTCGTAGAGTTAAAACAGTATTTGCGTTCTGTTAAAAAAAAACAGGATAAATCTGCAACTTTATGCGAAGTAAGAAACTCGAGTTAAGTTACCTAGTTCGACTAGATGGTGACGCATAACCTGCGCTGTTCACGACCCTAACATAATAAATTGAGTAGATAAGTGCGAGCGCGGGGTAAGTGAGCTCAATCGGTTGCTTTAAATGACACGGATCGAGCCTTCACGACTTTTATTTCTCCGTCGATCATTGTTGAGGAAGTACATACAAATATTTAAACTGTCGAACAACGAACGGCACAAAGCTGGACAGTAATCGTGAAAAATGTGTTCTAAAAAAAATATTCAAACAATATTCGATCAATCAATTAACAATATTATTGAAAAGGAAGGATTTATTCAATACGATGTGAATAAAAAATGTTTGTCTACAAATGGTGGTAACTACCTAGGGGAATTATATGAAATTGATATTCAAGGGAAAACAAATGAAGGTGATAGGGAATTGAACATATTCGTGAAAAGTATGGTCACGGGTGAAAACAAAATTAAAATATTTTCACTAAAAAATGTTTTTAAAACAGAATTATATTTCTACAAGGAACTGTCGAAGATATTCGACGAGCTGCAAGAAGAATCGCTAATCCCTATAAATGAAAGATACAAAACAGTTAAAAGTTACGATGAAAGTAATAACGAAGCAATCATAATGGAGAACTTATCGCGAAAAGGATTTACAACATGGTATAGAATGGACGCGATTTCATTAAAATTTGCCGAAATGGCAATCCGGGAGCTCGCCAAATTCCATGCTCTATCATTTGCTTTAAAAGTGAACCGGCCTGACTATTTTGAAAGTCGGATAAAGACGATGAAATCGGCCTACGTTACTGGCGAAGACTTGGAAGGATTCGTACAAAATATGCTCAGTACTGCAATGCAATATGTAGACAATAGTGTTAAGGACAGAGTTCAAAGGTTTTGTGAAGACTTAGCTGACAAATTCGCTGGCAATTATGTGGATAAGATAAAACAACGGTGTTTGTGTTATGGTGATTACCGTCCAAGTAATATACTGACGAAATTAACCGTGAGTAATTAAACAAATCATAACTTTAATTGTTTATAAGCAATTTTATGTAAGCTAAAAAGTGGCCCAGGCTAAAAATAAATATTTATTATCAAGTAAGTAATTGAAGATAATAAAACTATTTCTTATTTACATGATAATAATAGGGATCTTACAAAATATAATGATCATTAGTTCTCAATTTTTTACGTATTAACATAATAATATAAACTCTAGTTTAGTCATTATTTTCAACTTGCTTTTGCCCGCGGCTTCGCCAGCGTTAATTAGCCTGTCTTGGGTCCTTTCTCGGGTCTTTCTTTCTACAAGCCAAATTTCATCAAAATCCATTCTGCGGTTTAGTCGTGAAGGCGTTACAGACAGACAGGCAGTGTTACTTTCACATCGATAATATTAAGTATGGACAACATTATTGGCTAAAAGTTGGTGTAATTATAGTTCATCCACACTTCGATAATCGCCAAAGGTGTTCTTCTGCCTACCCTGGAGATTAAGCGTGATGTTATGATATTATGTCTTCATAAAAATTGTATCTCTTCGCAGAATGGCGAAGCATCAGAGATCATACCAGTGGACTATCAGTTATTGTACTACGGATGCCCAGTGCTAGACTTCATTTTTTTCATCGTCTCCTCTACAGACCGAGACTTCCGAAGAGCGAATTTATCACATCTCAAAGACTTATACTTTGAAACGATGACGCAATTCCTAAAATATTTCAACATTGACGTCGACTTGGTTTATTCTAGAAAGGAGTTTGATGAGGACTATAAAGATAAAATAGACTATGGTCTGATGGTGGTTATCCTTATTCTTCCTTTTCTGTTTACTCCAGAAAACGATGTTCCTGACACAGCCAATGAGGAGTGGAAAGACCTAAGTTTTCGACTTGATGATAGATTTAAAGAGAGGTTCTGCGGGATCATAGAAGATTACGTTGAGTGGGGTGTTTTATAGATTTTTTATAAGTCAATGAGAATTTCAAAATATTGTTGGTGCTACTACAGGAAAATCTTCAAAATGTTGTTTTAAACCGCTTTAGACAATGCAATGACTAAATCAATTTAATAGTGAACTACTCAGGCACATTTTACTGTAACTTTCTAATACATAGTTAAAGCTTCCTATGTAACATTATTGTAATATAATATAGAACTTAACTTTTATTTATAACTAAAGGTATTTAATTTTGTTGACAAATAAATAATGTTCCATAATCTAAAACGTGTACTATAATATTATCAACATTATATATATTTTTTAAAACGTCGCCCCACACTAGGAATTTCTCCTGTATCGTGGGTGCATTTCACAGACATAAAATATCACGTACACAAATACCCAGACTCGGAACAAAAATCTGCGGATCACACATTTTTTTGCCCCGTGCGGGAATCGAACCTGCAACCCTTAGCGCAGCAGTTCAATCGCTTAGCCACTGCGCAAATCGCCGTCAAATTTATCTGAATCATCATCATCAGCCGTAAAACGTCAAAAGTGGAACAAAGGCTTCCTTTAGAACGCCACAATGAATGACTACTTGCCATTTGCATCCTTAACTGAATATTAGAAGTAAAATAAAAATACCTTTTACCTTTTTTTTTTTTTTTTTTCGAACTTGTCTCTCGCAGTTAGCTCTGAGGGAGCTCTTACTGCTTAACCGGTCGTTTGGCGAGACCTAGTAAAAGGCCTCCAGCTAGGACCTTTTACCTACAATACCAATTATTTATATACCTATCTATGTAATGAATGTGTATCCAAAATTAATTAAACGTATCTTATCATTAATATATTCAAATATATTTATAATGGTATTAAAACAATTCAATTATTTTTTATCAGTTGAAATGACTTTTGAAGACGTCAGTGTTTAAAATACAAACTTCTTGGATACATTATCTATGCTACTGAACATGTCAGTGTCAGTGTCATAAATTGCTAGTTTTTTGCCGGCTTTGTTGACGGAAATATACGAAGTCCACACGAAGCCGAAGACTGCCGGAGATTGCCGAGCTATGCCGAATGTAGCTGTCGCGCGTAAACGCAGCTGTCAAACTCGTTTTATCAAATTATTTTTGTGAATTACGAAGTTATTGTGTATGTAAAATATTTTTTAGGTTAGCCTACTATTTGTGTTATTGCTGTGATTTTTAGCGTCATTAACTTTTTATCCTCCTATACTTCTATGTTCAGATACCGCGTTCTTTTTCTCGGAAACAATAACACCGGTTATAATGTAGTGTGTGTGTGTGTGTGTGAGGAAGATCTGCATAATTATGTAGGTGTGTAAACGGTATCTATGGAATGCATAATGTTACATCCTTATTTCTCTATTAGGTATTTTAATTAAAGCTGATATTCTAAGTTAAAAACATGTTATTTTGTTAGAAAAAAGAGTGAACATGTAATAAAATTGTACAGATAACATAATCTATAATTAAGTGGTTTTTTGCACGATTAGTATATCGTATTGAACGTCGCTCGTTAATTTTAACACGATATTGCGCTACATTAGATGTTATACTTAATTGTTTTATAATTAACTCTTTCTCTGCCTACCGTACCAAATACACTGTGATTGTTTAACTAATTTGACAGTTCACTTCAGCCACAATGGTGATGATCATCATTATCAAAGTGTTAAGAAAATAAATTTGATTTTGAATAGGCTTCACAATACATCAATAATACTTATAAAATGTCTCTTATTTACAAATTGCTAGGTTAATAACAAATCTTTTGAGTAAAATGGATTTGTGCTCGGTTGATGGCAATAGGCTCGCCCCCTATTACATTGGGACCGAAAAACATAACTGGCGAAATGTGGGTGTACTATATGTACACCTCTGCCTACCCCTTCGAGGAATACAGGCGTGCTTTTTATTTAATTTAAACTTCAGCTCAAAGGCAATCTTGCGGTGGTTAGAAAAATTCGAGACCTTTTTTTTCAATTTACTTCTAACGTATCTGAACATAAAAGTAAATAAATGAACATAAATTAATATTTAGCAGCTAATATCAGATTATATCATTATTGCAGACAGTTTAATATTTGAAACCGTGTAATTTTGACTCACAAAATTCATATACAATTAAAAGTTCTGAAAACGATCCCAGTAAAATGGCAGACAATCAGAATACAACCGAAGACCTACCGGAAAGTTTAAAAATATCCATTAACAGTATAGCAAAAAGGGAAGAATTTATAAGCTACGATATTGTCTCTAAAAATATTTCACCTAACGGCGGAGGATATATGGGCATTTTATATGAGGTAGATATCAAAGGCAAAACTACTAAAGGGGATAAGGAAGTTAATATATTTGTAAAGAACATAGTGGAAAATGAACAAATGAAAATTTACTCTGTACCAAACTTGTTTAACAGAGAAGCGTTTGCTTATAAAGAATTATCTGAAATCCTAACCGAGTTGCAAGATAAAGCAAATATTCCTAGTAACGAAAGATTTAAGATGGCAAAGAGTTACGAAGAATGTAATCCGAAATCGATCATTCTCGAACATATGGCTAAAAAGGGTTTCAGAGTATTCGATAGGATGGAAACTATCCCTTTGGAATATGCCAAATTATGTGTACAACAACTCGCTAAATTCCATGCTTTATCAATGGTTATTAAAGAGAAACGATCTACTTATTTCACGGAAAAAATAGTACCAATGAAACAACCATACGTATTTGAAGAAGATTGGTATGGATTCGTGAAAAATATGTACAATTATTCCATTGATTATTTGGAACCTGAAGTTAAGAAAAGGGTGGCAGAAAAGATACTATTGAAATTGGACAATTATCCTAAGTATATGAATGATACATCAGGTCTCTGTACTCTGTGCCATGGAGATTATAAGCACAATAATATCATGGCTAAAGAAGTTGTAAGTTGTTAATTAAACGAAGAAAAATCTATTGTTAATCGTCTATCCTATACTTTTAAAACAACGGCATAAATTGCCACCTCTTTCACCTTTAATGGCTATTTAGGGCTCCCATTTAGAGAACCGTTATTCGCCGTCGGTTAAAGATTTTTAATTGAAGCCAACCCTTATTAAAGTTTCAGGGCTATTATTGCCCAAATTAA
The DNA here is from genome assembly GCA_946251915.1 of Abrostola triplasia. Taxonomy (NCBI): domain Eukaryota; kingdom Metazoa; phylum Arthropoda; class Insecta; order Lepidoptera; family Noctuidae; genus Abrostola; species Abrostola triplasia. Next base: position 11,274,127 of record OX276433.1, read on the forward strand.
TAGTTTTAGTTTTCAATTTAAAGACATTAAGGGAATAGTTTGTGATAGTTATAGATTGCAGATCTAGAGAAAATCCGTCGTCTTCATCATAGTTTATTTTTTCACAATTAGGCCTAGTAGACGACACAATGTAATTTGTCAGCATTTATTATTAGTGTATGAACCATTTTCATTGAATATACTATTTCGTCAGAATACATTGTGATATCATTTTCAGGATGGAGACCTAACAGAAGTGGTAACAATAGACTTCCAAATCCTCCATTACGGATGTCCAGTGTTAGACTTTCTATACTTAATATTCAATGGAAGCGACCAAGAGTTCAGGAAGGATCATTTGGTTAAACTCAAAGAACTGTACTATAGAAGTATTGAAAAATTTCTGAAATCTTTCGGCATGGACATTGGAGAAGTTTTTCCCAGGATCGAATTTGAAAGGGTTTATAAGGAGAAGTTGGATTTTGGATTAATAATCAACGTTTTCTATGTTCCATTTTTGTTTGCCGCTGAAGACGACGCGCCTGACGTTACCAATCAATCGTTATCAACGTTATCATTCAAAGTTGATAACAGGTTCACTAAGAGATTTCGTGGCATTGTTGACGATTTCATCCAATGGGGATACCTTTAAATAAATAAAATTGTTTGTATTTGACAAGAGTTTTTAATTTTTATTGTCTAAATCATTTCTTTAATCCTTTCTTCCGTTTTTTTAAATTATTTCATTGACGTTTTGATCAAACATGATCATACCACCTTCATTGGCCTCACAATATATACCTACCACTATCTAAGCTTATCAACTATTTTAACAATTGATTTGAAAAACTTCATACTATCATCTAATAAGTGTTTATAAGCGATTATATGCGATAGTCTATACGTATAAATATCAGAAGATGATTCAATTAATTTGATTTTAAGTCATTAAGCTAACTAGGCATTTATTTAATTAAAATTGCGGTTGATGACAAAACTTATGCCGAAGAGTTTAATAATCAGCCTTGCTAAGGCCTATCAAGTGATCAAGCTGTGGAAGTCATCTAGGCAGTCGATTTAAGTAATAACAGTATTCAGTTTTATAACTTATAGAAATTAAGCTAGACACTTCTAAAAGTAAAACAAATAATGTTACTATTAATTGTGAACCTAAAAACATGACTGGCGAAATGTACGTGTATTGTATGTGCACCTCTGCCTACTCCTTCGGGGAATACAGGCGTGATGTTATGTTATGTTTAATTGTGTAACAGTGAAATTTCTTACATTCCTCAATACCAAAAAATATTATATTTCCAACACGTTATTTATTCTCCAAACGTTGTGAAAGCAGATTTCCTTAACGTAAATATTATCATTTCGTACAAAATAAAATGATGTTAATACAATTATTTTAATGAAGTCGTTTACGTTAATAAATTCTTTGTTTTCTATTACGTTCCTATCCTCAGGGCGTGAGCAGCGTTCAAAGACTTTATTTTTTCTTCTCCACAGTGTGAGCAGGACAAGGCAAATTAATTTCTTTATATAAGTTCCTATGAAGCGACTGCCTCGTTTATCTAATAGTCGTTGAGTGTGACTGCTGAGCATGAGGTCCTGGGTTCTAATACCGGGTCAGCCATGGTACCAACCAGGTTTTCCCATTAGACACATAACATAACATAACATCACGCCAGTATTCACCGAAGGGGTAGGCAGAGGTGCACATATAGTACACCCACATTTCGCCAGTTATGTTTATAGGTCCCAATGTAATAGGAGGCGAGCCTATTGACATTAGACAATTGTCAGTAGTAGCATGGAGTCTGGATTATATTGGGACTTGTTAACATGCTGATGAGGGTGCTATACACCTCTGCTTATCCTTTCAAGGAATAGGCACTGCATATTTTCATAGTAAAAACATTGGTGGCTAAGTTATTTACACACAATACTTCACTTAAACTGCCAGGCAGTAATATTATATTGGTGAATCGAATTTTGTTTTTATACAAACATGAATTAGTAACGTACTATAGTCTAGACTAGGGATAAAAATGTTGAATTGTAGAGACTACAAGATCAAAGATCATGGACATAAGGAAATACGATGCTTATAATAAAAAAATAAGACGTATAATATTCAATCTGGATTATCGTGGTGGCCTAGGGGTTAACATACCGGATTTGTATGCACAAGGTTGCAGGTTCAAACTCGGGCGACTATCAATGTGATAAATACTTTCTTAGTTATTCTAAGACACCACTGATTAACGGTGACGGAAAACATCGTGAGGAAACCTGGATGTAATTATTTGAAATCGCCCGCAGTGAGCTAGCGTGGTGATCAATGCTCAATCTTTCTCTATACGAGAAGAGGCCTTTGCCTTGCAGTGGCACAGTAATAGGCTGTTATTATTATTATATATTATAATATTCAATCTGATACAGAACAAGCGTAAGGTTAAGGCAACATTTTTACATAATGATGTTCCAAAAGTACATAAAGTATCTTCCTAATTACTTGTTATAAAGGTTTTTCTTCAGGTTATCATACAGATCTCCTATCTTATACAAGCAAAAGCTGCCAGGAATCTTAAAACTAAAGATATCCCCACTCTATAAAATCGTGGACTATCCCTACCATCCGTTCTTTACACTTACTATCAATATTCAAGCTAAGTCCTGCTAACGGTCCTGTGGTTAGATCAGGGACGTTGTTCTCACAAACCATTAGTAGAGGGACCAAATTAATGGATGCCATCAGCCCGTAATCCAGCATCTCTCTATAGTCATCTTCGAAATCTTTCCTGGAGTATACTCTCTTAACGTCTAAGGAGAAATATTTGAGAAAGCTTCCTAGACTCTCATAGTACAGTTCCTTCAGGTAGGGTAGATGGGCTCTTCGGAATCCCTGGTCTGTTGATGAGAAGATGAAGTACGCGATGTCGAGGATAGGACACCCGTAGCAGATGAACTGGTAGTCTATTGTTATCATTTCAGTTATCTTGCCATCCTGTAAAGGTTTAACAAAAATTTAGAAAATTAATTATTGACGATCCAGATTTTCGGAACGCAAGTGACAAGTCATTAAGTTATAGGTAAATTTAATTGCGGTTTTCAAAGAATAAAACAGTATTACCAATGGTCTGGTGTAAAGAAATGATGAAACCAACATGGACATAATAATAATACCAATAGATAAAAGTAATTAATATTACCATGCCCGTATACAATCAACAGAATAATTATACACAAGGTAGTTTGCGATAAAAGGATAGGTAGATGTGACAGTCCATGACGCAAGCGTTCTGATAAATATGTGTGCAAAATGCTTGACTGTTAGAAATAGAATATAGTGATAAAAATGTATGGGGATCACAATAGAATATTTCGATTATGTAATCAGAACATTGATATACATAGATATAATGATTTCTATCACTTATGCGAATATTAGACATTAAAATAAAACTAGGCTTACGGATTTTATCGCGGTTTTTTAATTGATTTTTGGTCCCGACGTTTCGAATCCTTTACAGCATTCATGATCACGGGCAGACTGAGGTGTTAAACGTCTACTTTGAACAATTACTATCAAGTACCTTACATTTTACCAAAAACCAATTAAAAAACCGCGATAAAATCCGTAAACCTAGTTTTATTTCAATACATAGATATGTTAATTCCATATATTTTAGCTTTTTGCCACTTTTTTAGTTTGAAAAATAACGTTATGCAAATTAGCAACTGTCTTGTATAATACATAGCAAAGAGTTACTGATGAAAACTAAACAGACTTACTGGGATGTGAAAAACTAACTTACCGTTTCTTTTATCAAAATATTGTTCGGTCTATAATCTCCGTGACGTAAGCATCGCCTCCCAATTTCACCATTCAGATATTTAGGATATTTCTCACTGAAACTAGGAATGTAATCGGCCAACTTTCTTCGACTCTCCTTATCCAAATAATTTAACGTAATTTGACACATATTGTCAACAAAACCATTCCAGTCTTTACTCAAGTTGTAGACCCTTTTAATGGGTTTTATTTTCTTTTCAAAATATATAGGTCTCTGCGATTCTAAGGCGAACGACAACGCGTGGAATTTCGCCAATTCTCGTATAGCCCTGACAGCGTATTTTAACGTTATTGTGTCCATCCTGTAAATAGTTTTGAAGTCTTTCTTGTTCATGTTTTCCAGAATAATGACGTTCGGGTTGCTTTCATCATAGCTTTTCACCATTCTGAATCTCTCTTCGCTTGGCACAGCTGCTTCGATTTGCATTTCTGTGAATACCTTAGAAAGTTCTGTGTAAACAAATAGTTCTCTTTTGTACGAGTCGGATATTGAAAAGATTGTTAGTTGTTTATTTGGGATGATGATCTTCATAAACATGTCGGTTTCTTTCTTTCCACTGGACGTTTCGCCTTCAACATGCACTTCGCACAGAACTCCGAGGAAGCCACTGCCATCCGCTGTGAAAACATGTTTGTCTACACTGCATGTTACGTATCCTTCCTTCTTTATTATATCGTTTATACATTTACTGAGCTCAGCATTCAGATTAAGTCCGAATGTATCGAAGTGTAAGTACTGGTCCGTTGTTACCTCCATAGCGTTTCGGAGATAGTTCACAAATAAAACAAAGCCGTTGTTACCATATGAAAGTGGTAAGAAAGATAATTGTATTTATTTACCGATAACCTTATATCAACTTTTATTATGTTTTGATTTTATAAAAGAAGATTACGCATAATTAACGTCAATTTATTGATATTTAAAAAGACTGAATGGGTATAATTACGAATATAATCGTTGAAGAAAGTTGATTAATTAATACTGCCTCGTTGGTCTAGTGGTTGCTAAGCGCGACTGCTGAGCACGAGGTCCGGGGTTCGAATCCCGGGTCGGGCAAAGTTACTGGGTTTTTCCATTAGTTAATTCTCAGTAGCGGCACGGAGTCTGGATTTGTGCCCGGGTTGGTGGCAATAGGCTCGCCCCCTGTTACATTGGGACTTTAAACATAAATGATAATCCTGTTAAAAAAGGCGATATTATGTCAAAGTAATCTGAGTTTACGTTTTAAATTAATGGTCTAGCCGTGAAAAATAAATGTCATACTGACGTGTGTGAGTATGTTGCTGGTTTAAAAGGTATTCGAGGTATCCAACTAGTTTTAATGCTGTCAACGCGTACAGCTATGTTTTTTCCTACCGGGAGGTCTCAAGTGTCCATTACCAGAGGTAATTAGGTCTACCGCTCGCTAATTTGTCCATGCACTCCGTTATCATCCAATTTACGGTCAATTACTAACTGTAGGGTGGTACGGTATTGTTACTAGATACGTTGTTTGCGTAGTTAATAACGCTGGTTACAAGTTGTCAATTTTGCACATATTATCCCCGCGGCGTTACCCGCTACATTTTTCGGGATAAAAAGTAGCTTAAGTTTTAAGCCAGGGTGTCAGCTACCTACATAAGAATTTTCATCAAAATCGGTTTAGCCGTTTGAGCGTGAAGAGGTAACAAACATACATATACACTCACAAACTTTCGCCTTTATAATATTGGTGTGATAGTAACTTCCACACGCCACTTCGTCCGCGTGAATAATTTCAACGCGACTTTTAGGCTATGTCTTTTTCTATATATTATGGTCTCAAGCTTAGTCTGAATCAAAGAGTATAATAATATAGAGATCTGAACGAACTTACATCGCAATCGAATAAACGCGAAAGGAGTAGCAAGGCAGCGCGTTAAATACGCAAAAGGAAACATTATTTTCAATAATCTAATAGTCTAGTGTATTATTAAAATTCTGCTTGTATCGTGTTGATAGCAATAACAGTTATTTTAAATTGTATAATAAATTAATTGTCTGTAACGCATAAGTAAATACCAATAGAATATTATTTTCCCTGACTTTAAGTGTATCAGCTTCTAAAAATAAATATAATGAAAGGTTTTCTGTCCTAAAGTATAAAAAAAACTATTGGATTTACTTGAATAATGTTTAATTTTATAAAACCCTAGACTTTCCTTTATACGTTTTACCTAAGCTAATCCTAATACAATCTTCATCCAACTATATAAAGAAATCACAAAATTAAACTGCGCGCTTGTTCACCAAATTAAATTCGTTAAATATATAATAATGAAGTAGGTAGAATACTACCAACCTAATAATAACACGAAATGTTTTGGTTCCATTACGTTGGCAGCTCAAAATGGCCGCCCGACTAATTACTTAAGAGTCCATCTGTACATTAATCCAATTGCTTACCGTATAATGTTATGTTTTAAAGGGTAAAGCGTAGTTTGCGGTGGTGTCCGTAATTCGTATGAATGTGGACTGAAATTGGTTTTGATGTAAAATGCTTTCAGTTACACTAGGATGTTTGTTTATCTTGCCATATGGTGTACTTTGTTGTCTATTATGTCCTGTAAATCGTTCGTTATTTTATATGATATAATGTGCCCCTGACCGAAACTGGTCATAGCGGCATTTCTCAGCTGAGACTAGCCTACGCAGGAGATAATATAGTGCACAAGTATGCGCGCAAATACAAGTGCACTCCCTGATCTATCACTTTCATAGTCTGACGGCACGGTATACCGATACGAACGGAGAGAGATCAGGCGCAGTACCAACGGCATAACATGCTTTCCGATGCACGGAGGAGTCTCGACATGTGAAAATGGTGACCCATCCCAAGATTTTTTTGAAAAAAAAACCTAATAACTGACTCGGGGTATCACTGCTTCACCTTGAGGATCGACTAGTCTGCGCCGTATACAATAATAAAGTTTTGAGGCCATAGGAATACGCATTTTAAAGTTGAAATTATTGCTTAGTTCGCCAGTAATAAAGCTTCAATATAAGAACGTATCCATATTATATCTATTCCAGCAGCACAATATTGTTCAATACCTCTTACGTAAACACACCAGCATCCTCTCTAACGTCATAATCTCTATTTTCATCTAAAAATCCAATCCCGGTATTGTGGAGTCTTATCGCATCGGGCGAGGGGCTCATAGCTAGTATTAAACAAGGGCTACGTGAAATATCTTGACCGCATCGCTATTAAGCTTTTACTGCAGTATAAGCGATGCGACTAAATTTATGTATTTATTTTTATTGCTGGTTCAACTATACTAGGTTACTAGATCGTGGCTGAAATAGGTTCAATTATTTATTAGGTTATGTTTTGAAGTTTGGCACGGTTCGGTAATTTTGGTCTGGACTTCCTGTTGGTTGGTAAGCGCGACTGCTGAGTCTGAGGTAGGAGGTAGGTAGGGCTCAAATCCCGGTACGGCCTGAATGTTACTGGGTTTTTCTATAAATTAATTATCTGTAGCAGCACGCAGTCTGGATTTTTGCCCAGTTTACTGCAATAGATTTTACATTATATAATTGGCGAAATGTGGATGTACTCAGTTACCTCCGCTTACCCCTTCTGGGGATTTAGAGAGGCAGAAGTGTACCTATAGTACACCCATTTTTGGCCAGTTCGGGATAGGATCCGATGTAATAGGGGGCGGGCCTATTTCCACTAACCGGGCACAAATCCCGACTCCGTACTTACTACAGAGAATTACCTAATGGATCCATGAAAAACCCATTAACAGTTTTACCGACCCGGTATTCAAAACTAGGATCTCATTCTCAACAGTCGCGACTAGCCACCAATAGACCAACGAAGCTGTCATTATTACAAGTTAGAAAACACTTAACATTTAATTCTAATAACACATTATAGTCGTACAAATGTCTGACGCACTAAAATAACAAACCGACCAAAAATAAACAGCCACTCAATAGCTTCCCTTGCTCCGCAGACCTTATTATAACTGATAAATAGGTTTCTAGGACGCATCCCGACTTGGCACACGGCAGGCCAAGAGTAATCTATTAGACTCTATACTCGAAAAATATTTTTTCGGTGTATACCCCTGAAAACATGTTTGTGAAAACAATATTGATTAATGCTATTGTCGAACGAGAATACGAAGATTAGAGTGGAAGCTGACTTGAATTATTAATGAGTTACGTCAGATTAAGGTATAAGCTGGTAATTTGTAACAGTCACTATGAACAATAGAATGGTTGGATTTGGCTGTGTAGTGGATTGCTAAATCAACTTGAACCAGTACCATTTACTTCTGAACTTAAATACATTTAAAAACAAAGCTATAGAAGAGAAACAGTACCTTTATATGGCGTTGTTTTCTTTAGAACTAAGATTACAATAAATTATGGATCAAAATTATTTTTTAGGATTAAAGTTGTGTTTAAAAATAATGTCTGATGTGGTGTTATTTTTATTAGAATTAACGTAAAAATAGATGGGAGAATGTGAAAAATGATATTATCAGAATTCATGAGATTATTTTTATGTTCTTCTTCAATCAACAAGATGATAACTAATTCAAATTCCCTTCTTCCACAGATCACCCACAAAAGAAATCATGAACGAAGCAGAGGGTCATACGGTTCTGACACAGGAACCCACACATACAAACAACACATAATAATGTTATCAGGCAACCGTCTGATGTCCAAATACAGAAAACCGAGGCAATGGCTGACAGTGAAGAGCACGCTGACCCAACTGACCAAATCCAAAATGAACAGATTCTCAATAAACTTCCTGATGACGATAGTCATCCTAGCTTTGTTGCCTTATAGCTCTACGTTGAGTTTGCCCAACGGTGACCCGGCGCCGGGCAGGTCTCCAGGACCACCCAAACTTGAAAACGAAGAGGTCGCAACAGATAACAAGGTTATAGAAATCCCAGAGGAGTACGATGAAACAACGACAATTGAAGACGTGGTTGAGGTAACGACAGTTAGTGAAGAAGTGAGTGAAAAGACAGTGGATATCAGTGATGCTTGTGCCTTCGCGAGGATTCCAAGTGACAGTGACGATATTGTCACTCTTAGTGACCAAGATAGTGACGTTAATCTGACGCTCAGCCACCCAGTGTTTGAAACCGAGGAGCTGGTGCGAGGGATCGTGTATGATGGTGAGTCCATGAAATTATTGATATGTTGTATACAGAAACAGATATACCACGGCACTGCAAAAAGTAATACTTTCCATTTTTAGTTACCACATAGAATTCTCTTTGATATTTTTACAGATTGCAATTTTACAGTTATTTTTGGAAACATAAAGGTTTTAGGATCATACACCAGGCATTATAATAAGGAGCTACAATTATTCAAATGTTGGTAAAATGGCTACTATCAGACTGGAACTCTTGCACGAACGCAAAAGACAAAGTAGTCAAATTATGCTCCGTTATCTATGTAAAGCACAAACGGTACTTAATAATATATTGCTTTGTCTATAACAGTGTGTATGTTGTAGAATTATGATTCTGCTTTACAATAAGCGGGTTCGTTCATCCAAGTAGACGAGTCACTTAATATTCACACCTCGGTGCTGATAGCAATATTGATTGATTCTCTGCTCTCTAGTTATTTTTACTCTGTAAGCTTTATACGAGGATCTATTGTTGTATGAATATTTAAAACAATGGAAACTGTGGAGTCGCTTATAATTTTACTTTTATGATAACTATCGTGATTTATGAAATTTATTCTCTGCATGAGATTAAGAGAAAATACCTTGGGTCTGTAAAAGTTACATACATTTACAAGAATTGGTGTCTGTTAAATCGAATTTAGTGGTCGCAAACAAACAACCATTCTTCTTTTATTTGTCTATGGACTGTATTGTCTGCAATAAATGATTTTTATTTTTTATTTATTTTTAAGTGCGACTCCTGTTCCGGGTTCCCGGGTCGGGCAAAGTGTTGCTGGGTTTTTCCATTAGGTGGTAATTCTCAGTAGCAGAATGAAGATTTGTGCCGGGTTGATGGCAATAAATTCGCCCCCTATTACATTGTGACCTATAACATAACTGGCAAAATGTGGGTGTACTTTTTAGTCACCTCAGCCCTCCCCTTTGGGCAGTACAGGCGAGCTAATAATTATAATAATTGTGTTTATTTTTTTTTAGGTGTTTTTGTAATTACGATTTTACTATCTGCCCACTTACCTACGCTACATTACCTGTGTTATCGTAGAATTTGTCAAAATCCCAGTACACCGTAGCAAGGATTCTTAACTTCTTACATTAATATGTTATGTAAAGTTTAATGTAGTGCAAGAAAACTTGGAGAATTTTAAACTAGTTTTGCTCGTGGTATCGTTCACTTGAACTATCCAGAAACTAAATTTTTTGTATAGTTTTATCACTTTTTGTCACATTTATAAGAACAAATTTCTCTTTGCTCCCTGTGCGTAAAAGAAAGACAAACAAACTAACAACCTCTCGCATAACATTAATATACCACGGATACAGGTGTTTAATGAAATCAATACAATCACCGAACCTCGTTTGAAGTCAAGTCGAACCAAAATTCACGCTAGAGACGTAACGTGCTTTCACACTTCATTGGAGCCATCAAAATTACCATTCAAGGCATTACGTCAGCTCTTCTACACGTGTAGCCTTAGATTTAGGTATACCTGTGTATATTTTATTAAGTTAGAGTGTACTAGAGGTGTTCTGGATTTCACCTTCGTCTTTGCATCTTGTTTCTTGCAGATTGTTATGGCTTTTTTTACAGGGAAAATCCTTATAGACTGACTTTCTCCGTCTTGGAGCAGACAGAGGGGTATGCCGGACTCTTATCGGCTAACCAGCTATAACCGAGTGCGTCCTCAGTTACCTTAGGCCAAGGGACGCGGGATCTGTGTATACTGCACCGCATCGTCGCACGCCCAGGTCGCGGTCCCCGTGTGTGTTATCATGACGTATAAGCTATATTAATCTAAAGTTTGATCGAAATTCGTCCAGTATTTTTTGCGTGAAGCTGTAACAAACATCCATCTATTCTCACAAACTTTCACGTAAAAATGAGTAAGAAGTAGAAAGTAAAATAGGATGACTCGATTAAGGTATTATCTAAGTGGTCCTATATTTTTGTGAACAACTCAAGGTAGACACACAGGACTATTGTCAAAGTTTAAAATTTTATTAAAACCACTTCAGGAATTTCCAATAATCAGCCATAAGATTCCGACACCATCGTCTATAAGTCTATACGATTACCTTCCCCAAAATTATGGGAACATGTTTATCTTGACGGCACTTCAAACTTCGTGTTTGACTTTGAAAATTTAATCAAAAACCGATTTGAGCAGGTCGTCAGATAAGTTGGGACACTTCTAAAAGATAATAACAACCTTGGGATTATAATAATTAATCACATTCCAGGACTGGATGCCATTTTGCAAGTTTCTTCAAGATTTATATTTACTGTATCGAGTACTTGGCTGGAGGCTCTTGGGTCTCGCCAAAATGTCTAGTAAAGCAGATGAAGCCTCATTGGGGCATCATGCGGCAGACAACATCTAAAAAGAAAAAAAAACACTATTGGGTAGCAAGAGGTTTTTCAAAGCGGGGTTACTAAAATCTAGCATTGCAGGTAATTTTCCGCTGTGGAAGTGAGATGGCGCTTTACACTGCATGTAGCGGCGTCTCTCTTCCTCATCGTCAACTGTCCTGCTTTAAGAGTTCATGGTAAGGAGGTTGGTCTGAAGCAAATCATATATAATCATATAATCGGACATTTTAAAAAGATACTCTAAAAACACAACTGTTGGATCAACTAATTTTCACCACATATGACCTGATTAGCGCAGTGGCTAAGTGATTGGACTGCTGCGTTGAGGGTTGCGGGTTCGATTCCCGCACGGGGCAAAACTTTGTGCGAACCACAGATGTTTGTCCCGAGTCTGGGTGTTAGTGTATGTGATATTTCGTGTTTGTGAAACGCACCCACGACACAGGAGATATTCCTAGTGTGGGGCGACGTTTTAAAAAAAAAAAAAAAAAAATATGCCTAAGTAAACACTGAAAATACATTAAACATTTAATATTTTGTTTAAACATACCAATTTTAGTCTCTCAATAAAAATTTAAATCGTGTCTCTTGTATTGGCTTAACATAATATACGCCCAAGGGACAGATAATTTTCTATAAGATTCAAATTCGCTGTAACTTTTTATTCTGCAAAAGCTTTTTCAAATTTCATGCCAACGCTGTCAGGGGTATAATAAAAGTGTTTTATATATTCCAAATTGCATGTTACAAGTACTTTGTTCAAAGTATTTCGATTCGCAAAACTGTCTCGTATTATATTAGAAGCATAGAAGCAAATTATAAATAAATGCCTGCACTGTAGCATGGGTCTTATATTCGAGACTAGTGTATTAGTGTCTAGTTATTTCAATATGACACGTTAACCAGTTAATAGCCACGTTGGTCTAGTGGTCGCTAAGCGCGACTGCTGAACACAAGGTCCTGTGTTCGAATTCTGTGTCGGGCAAAGTGTTATCGGGCTTTTGCATTAGGTGATTCAGCAGTATATAGTCTGGGTGCGAGCCCGGTTGGTGGCAATAGGCCCTATTACATTGGGACCTATAACATACCTAGTGAAATGTGGGTATATTATAAGTTGACCTTTCGGGAAATACAGTTCTTTAAAACCCAAAACTTTTAATTGGCTGACAGTTTCGTATATTTTTCATTTTTCGTCGCCTTACACTATATTTAAGTATTTACACACATACACAAACACCCAGACTCGGGACAAACATGTGCCGATCGAATCGAACCCTTAGGGCAACAGTCCAATCACTAGGCCACTGCGTCAATCAGGTCAAGCTTCATCAAGGTTGTTTCATCATCATCAGCCGGAAGACGTCCACTGCTGAACAAAGGCCTCCTCCCCAGAACGCCACAATGAACGACTGGTTGTTTAGCTGTCAAGAAATAAAAAATAAATTACAATTTCCTATTGATTATGATGGATACCTACATAAGGAAGCTGTTAGCTTTTGTAGATAGCATTTATTGTAAGGACTTAAAGCTCTTAATGTGTGCCGTGCTGGAGCTTGGGACTCGCAAATGAATCGTTTGGAGACGTTCCTTGTAACACAAACGTCTTTTGTGACGTAGCAGAAGCAATCAGTTCCAAGACTGTTGACATTCTCTCACAATGTCCTCTAAATGGTTTCCAGACTGCTTCCGAAGCTTGAGTATAGTCAAATATATTAGACTTGTAATGTTGATTGTAGCTATTCTCAAGGAGGTTCTAAGATTGTATTATAATTTCTAACAAAACATAACATCACAGTAAAGGGGTAGACAGTGGAGAGTACACCTACATTTCACCAGTTATGTTTTGGGACCCAATGTAGTAAGGGCGAGCCTATTGCTATCAACCGGGAACAAATCCCGACTACATGCTACTGCATTACTTAATGGAAAAACCCAAGGTTTGCTTGCCTCGAGAGGCGTACCTAAGACCTAACGGTCAGCACTCGCTCTAACAGTGTTATGATTCACATCACATCACAATAAAGGCAAAAGTTTGTAAGTGTGTTTGTTACCTCCTCAAGCCCAAACGGCTTGACGGTTTTCGATAAAATTTAGTATGGAGGTAGCTGACACCCTGGACTAACATGTAGGCTACTGCAGGCAACCGCGGAGTGCAGTGAGTGTATTATAATGTTTAACTTCTGTGTGTGTTTTTCGTATATTTTTCAAATGTATTCATGTGGGAACGGAACGCAACCGAAAGAAAGAGATAGAGTGCTAGGTGTGGGAGTGAGAGTAAGGATATGAAGGACGGGGCAGTCGTGCTCTGGCTTGGAAAAAAGACGTTACGAAATAAAAGATAATTACTGTGAAGACGGATTGTTTATTTGAAGAAACCTATATCCCACAAATTTGGGGGCTCGTCCGGGATATAGAAAAGAAGACACGACGATCGACGACGAAATTAACGACGAACCGAAGTTTTTCTCGCGGCACGCGGCACGTGGTTGGGTCCGCTGCAACAGGACGTCGGCAACGGAAAACCGCCATTATACTAATTTGAAGACGAAAAGATGTCGAAAAATACAGAAGACGTGGCACCAAGAGGTGTACAATATGCTGAAGACTTTATAAGTAAATTTTCGGGTCAAGACCATACCTACCCAGTGAGCCGCTGGATACAAGAAATTGAAGATAATACGGAAATATTCGAATGGACGCCGCTCCAACAGCTTGTGATTGCGCGTAGATCGTTGACGGGAACAGCGAGGCTATGGATACGAAGCGAAAAACCGTTCAAATCGTGGGCTGAATTAAAACAAGCCATCAGCAAGGAATTTCCCGACGCGATTGACGCCAAGACGATTCATGAAATGTTAAGTGCACGTAAGAAAAAATCCGATGAAAGCTGCATGGATTACGTGCTTATAATGAAAGAACTCGGAAAAAGGGGCAAGATTCCCGATTACGTTGCGATCAAGTACATCGTAGACGGCATTCATGACTTAGAAAGCAATAAAATATTGTTGTACGGTGTTACGAGCTACAGTGAACTAAAAGATAAGCTGAAAATTTATGAACAAGTGAAAGAAAAAATGAAGGCGCGACGTGACACGCTACGCAATCAAGGATCTAGCGGCCATAATCGAAATTCTAAGAAGAGTACAAGCAGTGAGTTGCGGTGTTATAATTGTGGAGAACTCAATCATTCGTCGCAGAACTGTCCTCATAAAGAAAAGGGTCTCAAGTGCTTTAAGTGTAATGAGTTCGGCCATATTTCTTTAAAGTGCACGGCGACGAAACGCGAAGACGATCGGAAGCCCTCGGAAAACTTCGATAGCCGATCGAGTCGGCCAATCGGCGGCGCCGGTGGAGACGACCGACAGCGCTACCAACATGACGGACGTCGTTTGGTCAGAAATCAGACGAAGCCGAGCACTTCGAAGTCCGCCATGTTCGCTACGGATTATGTTGGCACTACTGACAGCGATGACGCAGACGACAGTTGTCATTGTCAAGAAAATAAAGAAGTTTTGCAAATTGTAAACAAACCTAACAAGAAGTCGGGCAAGCCGGTTTTGAGTATTTCTGTTGAAAATACCGAAGGAATGGCGCTTATTGACTCGGGAAGCGATGTCAACTTAATGTCAGAAGACTTTTATGACGTGATCGGCAGGCCAAAGACGACTGAAGATTGTGTTGTGTTGTCGGGTCTCGGACTAAAACAAGTGCGTTCTTTCGGGATGTTTACAACTGGTGTTGTGATTGACGGACGACGTTACGACGGAGTTATATTCCATGTTGTGCCTAAAGACTGTATGCCTTATAGTTTAATATTAGGTCATGAGTTTCTCGCCAGTGTGACGATGATTATGAATGAAGGACGTGTGATGTTGTTACCATCAGGTGAAGAATGGATGAGACGAATTAATTGTTTTACAGTAGGTTTGAATGTTGTTGTAGGTTCCACAGTCAGCCCAACTGTCAAAAGGGAGGTTTTACAGTGTGTAGATGACTACAGGCCGGTCCAAATAAAAGAAGCACCCATACAACTGAAAATTATCTTGAAGGATGACATCCCGGTGGCTCAAAAACCAAGAAGATTGTCATTAAAGGAACAGCAAATAGTAGAAGATCAGGTAACGGAATGGTTGGATAACAACATAGTTCGAGTAAGTTTCTCGCAATATGCTAGTCCCTTGGTGTTAGTCAGAAAGAAAGATGGTTCTACACGGGTCTGTGTAGACTACAGACAACTCAACAAGAAGATGATAAAGGATGAGTATCCGCTACCGGTCATTGAAGATTTGATCGATAAACTGCGGGACTCCAAAGTATTCAGTGTGATTGATCTGAAAAATGGGTTTTTCCACTTGAAAGTCAGTGAAGAGTCAATACCCTACACATCATTTGTGACCCATCATGGTCAGTTTGAATTTTTGCGTGCACCTTTTGGGTTGTCAAACTGTCCAAAGTGTTTTATGAGATTTGTGTCAACGATTTTCAGGAATTTAATTGATAAAGGCATAATGTTGGTTTTTATCGATGATATTGTTATTCCAGCTAAGGATGAGAAGCAAGGTGTGCAAAGACTGAGAGAAGTTTTATCAGTGGCTTCAGAGTATGGACTACAGATAAATTGGAAAAAGGCAAACTTGATATGTAGTGAAATTGAATATCTGGGTCATCGCATACAGAATGGTGAAATTAGCCCGAGTTTAGACAAGACAGATGCTGTAGTGAGATACCCAGAACCAAGAACAGCTAAGCAGGTACACAGTTTTATAGGACTTACTTCTTACTTCAGAAAATACATAGAAAATTATGCTGCAATAGCAAAACCCTTAACTGACTTATTAAAACAAAATGCTATCTTTATTTTTGAAGAAGATCAACGTAGTGCCTTTGACACTTTGAAGCAGAAGCTGGCATGTGGTCCAGTGTTGAAGATTTACAATCCCAGGTTGCTCACGGAAGTGCATACAGATGCGTCTAGCATTGCTTATTCAGCAATATTACTACAGCAGCATCCGGATAGTGGCTTACATCCAGTCCAGTACATGAGTAGGAAGACAAATGATGCCGAGCAGAGGTACCATAGCTATGAGCTGGAGGCTCTAGCGATAATTGAAGCTATAAAGAAATTTCGACACTACTTGTTTGGCATACATTTTAAGATTGTTACAGACTGTCAAGCTTTTGCACTAACCCTGAAGAAAAAGGACTTATCAGCTAAGATTGCAAGATGGGTGTTGTTTTTAGATCAATATGACTTTGAAGTGGAACACCGAAAAGGCTCAAGGATGAGGCATGTGGATGCACTGAGCAGACACCCTTATGTTTCAGTCATGGTAGCAAGCCTTCATGACCAGGTCAAGGAGGCACAAAGCCGGGATGAAGGGCTGCAAGCTATAATCAATATTGTTAAAGAAAAACCCTATTCAGATTATTGGTTGCAGAACGATATTCTTTTCAAGAGTGACCAGAAGCAGCTGGTAATTCCTAGAAGCATGGAAAAAGAAGTCATACGAAGAGTGCATGCCCATGGTCATTTTGGTAAGAGAAAAATGAAAGAACTCCTGGTTAAAGATTTCTACATCAAAGAGATAGACAAGAAAATTGATGACTTTATTGCAAGCTGCATACCATGCTTGCTGGCAACAAAGAAGCAGGGGAAACAGGAGGGTTTTCTTAACCCTATTCAGAAGGAGGAAACCCCCCTCCATACCCTTCATATGGATCACATCGGACCAATGACTGAGACCAGAAAGAGGTATAATCACATTCTTACAATAGTTGATGCATTTACCAAATTCGTGTGGCTTTTCCCTACAAAGAGCACCACCACTAATGAGACTCTGGATAAGCTGAAGACACACCAACAGACATTTGGGAATCCAGTAAGGATTGTCACCGATCGGGGTACTGCTTTTACTAGCCATGAGTTTGAAGAATATTGTAAGAGTGAGAATATACAACACATAAAAATAACCACAGGAGTGCCACGAGGAAATGGACAGGTGGAAAGGATAAATGGAATTATTAAACCAACTCTTACGAAGTTATGTACAGAAGATCCATCAGTGTGGTACAAACATGTAAGTCGACTGCAACGTGCAATAAATAGCACTTTCCAAAGAAGCATTAACACTAGTCCATTTGAACTATTAACCGGTGTCAAGATGAAATCTAAAGAAGATATCCCTTTAATTGACTTATTACAGCAAGAGAGTCTAGAACAATTTAGTGAAGAAAGAGAAGAATTAAGGAAAAGAGCTAAGGAACAAATAACACAAATTCAGGAAGAAAACAAAAGAACTTATAATAGGAAAAGAAAGGAAAGTACTAAGTATGAAGTAGGTGAACGAGTAGCAATAAAAAGAACGCAATTTGGTCCAGGACTCAAACTAAAGGCCAAGTACCTAGGCCCATACAAGATTATTAAGGTCAAGCGAAACGATCGCTATGACGTTGAAAAGGATGATGCCACAGCTGAAGGTCCCATAAGGACAAGTAGCTCTGCTGATGGGATGAAGAGGTGGCCTGACAATGATAAAGACAGTGAGTAAGTATGCTTTGATTGATGTATGATGTATGGATGTATGACTGAAGGATGGATGTTTGAGTATTTTCTTATTAGTGCTTAAGTTTTATTTGTTTTCTTTTACAAAAGGTTAATTGAATTTACCTAAACCTAGTTTGTTTCTAAATAGTGCTTATGTACAAAACATGTTTTCTGGAAATTGTTACAAACCCTTGCATTGTGTCCAGTTATAAGTTTGTTTTAGGTTATGTTTATTAAGTTAAGAACAGTGTAAGGCGGAATACTATCCCTTTTTATGTTGTAAATGTTTGTGATTAGTTATTTAAGTCATTTTGATTGATGAGCATTTGTAGTGATGAATGTGATGAATGTGAGCATGTAATGATGATGAATGAGGAGGTAATGTACGAATGAAATGAGGAATGAAAGTCAGTTTAGCATGTCTGGGGACAGACATGAATGTCGGATGGCCGAATGTGGGAACGGAACGCAACCGAAAGAAAGAGATAGAGTGCTAGGTGTGGGAGTGAGAGTAAGGATATGAAGGACGGGGCAGTCGTGCTCTGGCTTGGAAAAAAGACGTTACGAAATAAAAGATAATTACTGTGAAGACGGATTGTTTATTTGAAGAAACCTATATCCCACATTCATATGTTTACTGCAGACTAGTTTCGGACTCAATCTGAGCTCTTCATTAAGCTTACAAATCAACATTCAGAATTTCAAATTCCCTTCTTTGATTTGCTGTATAAAGTTTTTATTAAAATCCTGTCGAGATTATTTATCTTAATCAAAGGAACGTAAATTAGAACAAGTGTGCATTATTAATTATGAGAAACGTTGCAAGGAGATTTCAACCTTATTATTACTCTCATAAGGAAGAGATAACGTTGTAGGCTTGTAATAATTAATCGTTACCTTTGTCAAGTAAGCCCTTTCCCGGGAGACGTCTATGGAGGATCAGTGAAGGATGAATGACAAAGAATAATGGCCGTATGTTTCTCTTTAGGTAATCCATCCTTGGTCTAAGTACGTCACATTTGTACTAGCCACAGGGATGGATGAGGAGAGTATAGTAACTACCTACACCCACATTTCGCCAAATATGTTAAAGATCCCAATGTAATAGGGGGCAAGCCTACAGCCATCGACCGCGCACAAATCCAGACTCCGTGCTGCTACTGAGAATTACCGGAAGGAAAAACCCAATAACACTGCACGACTCGAGATTTGAACCCAGGACCTCATCCTCAGCAGTCACGCTTAGCAACCACTAGACCGACGAGGGAGTCGCTAAGAATAATCTGGAAACCAATAATATTTTGTTTGCCCTGGTAATCGAATCCCCTCACCCTCAGAATGTGCATTTGCAACACTAAACCAACGAGACGGACTATTTTTTTTTTCTTTAATCATGCCCATTATTGTATCTCCTGTAAGCCAGGATATGCAAAGATAAACATTCGTCCTCTTATCGTATGGTTGATAAACAACCTGGTGTCAAAGTTTAAACCGCCTTAGGCCTCTGACTTGGCTTTACACACCGTTGAAATATCTCTCAGGTGAGCCGCTTTCCTCACAATGTTTTCCTTCACCGTTTAACAACTGATAACTAATTTATGGTACGCAATTGAACTTGTGACCCGTATTTGGCAGTCCAACGGTCATACCACACATCTATCACTGCTCTAACCTAACCTCACCATTGGCAAAGATTATTTGTACGCTAACAACTTACAAAATCCGATGACTCATCTCGTTAACGGTTCTATGTACAGCTAAAGCCACACCTACCCACCACCGGCCACTCCTAACAAGTCTAAACATGTCTGAAATTGTCTGACGAAGCATTGCGGGAATGTTTGACATGTTGCGACAGGGTCCGTCAAAGGACATGTGTCGCTATGAATAAACGGGATCTATTTATCATAATGTCATCCCTTTCTGTTGTGAGGATGCGAGTTAAGAATGGGATTATCCTTGGCATTCGTTACCTATGGACGGGATGGGATGGGATGTTTTCTATATTGTTTGTTGTTTTGTTGCATTTGCGCATTGGTTATGCGATTATGATACTTAACGGCTTGTATTCTCCGAAGGAGTAGGCAGAGATATGTAGTACACCCACATTTTGCCAGTTTTATAGGTCCCAATGTAATAGTGGGCGAGCCTATTGCCAGTCGGACACAAATTTAGACTCCGTGCTGCTACTAAGCATTACCTAATCGTAAACCCAATAACACTACCCGATTGAGTTCGAACCCAGGACCTCATGTTCAGTAGTTGCAATTACTAACCACTAGACCAACGAGGTAGTCTTGTATAAATTATACCTACCTATATAATCCTATATTCGGTACCTTTAAGTGTATATAACAAAGGCACGTTACCAAGGGAGCTCGGAGAGATCTAAAATTAAACGGACCTTGTAAGGGTGTGGATGATTAGCGGATAGTTAGTGACGTCACAGTTATTACGTCATAAGGTACTATAGCTTTTGTTTTCACCATTGTTATGTTCAATATCCATGTAAATAAATAGACGACGTTGTTTGTGATGCGCTATAAAGAGAAAAAACCCACACCAAAAATAAAATAACAACATACAGAAAAATTGATTCGAATTCTTCTTCACGCCTGTATGCCCCGAAGGGGTACGAAGAGGTGGTACACACCCATATTTCGCAAATTATGTTATAGGTCTCAAGTAATAGGGGGCTAGCCTATTGCCATCAACTGGGCACAAATTCTAATACCATGTTAGAAAATTACTTATGCTAAAAGCCCAATAACACTATCCGACCTAGGATTTGAACCTGGACCTGGTGCTTAGCGGCCACTAGACCAACGAGTCTGACTAATTACATCTCAGATCTAAATTATAGCAACCAGTGCGACAATGTCGTAACTTCGTATATATAAAAAACCTAAAGTTTTATCGTGAGAGAACCTTTATAATATAACAACGGAGTTTCCTTATTGAAAATTACCTTAGGTGTACTCATGTACAGTCAGCAACAAAAGTAGCTGAACATTGTACTGATATCCAGTAAAATCTGCATGCGGACTCTATGTAGTATGTAATTCGTAACGTTATTTTAAATAATATTAAGTAACTAGCTACGTCCAGCGGTGTTACCCGCTACATTTTTTCGGGATAAAAATCAGCCTATGTGTTTATCCAGGATGTCAGCTATATGAAATTTCATTAAAATCCATTTAGTAGGTTTTACGTGAAAGAGTAACAAACACCCAGCCATACATCTAAACTTTAGCGTTTATAATATTAGTAGGGATTGTTTGTTTTCCGCAATACAATGGAATTATAATTTAATAATGCGTAATCGACATCCTAGCTTACCTTGCTAACAGTACGATCAGCAACCGAAATAGCATAACAAGAGGAACTTAATGTCAAGTTATTAAAAGAAAAATGGGTAAGTACAAAAGAGTAAAAATGATGATATGTAATATTTAAAACTTTTTTAATGTATCTATGTTTTTCTTAGTTATTAATGTAAAATAATAATTAAGCCTTTGGATTTTCGTTTTAGAATGATCTAAGAATACTTATAACCTTTTACTACTATATGCAAATGGTTGTTAAAAAAATAATATGATAATTTTTTTTTTGACTGTACCTTAATAAATCAGGGTGTAATTCATAACACTGAGGGCACAATGGTCCGAGGTCCCATAGGGCCCGAAGCTTGAAGTCGAGTCAATTGGTTCCATTGTGCGCTCTGTACCCGATCGATCAGTCAAGCCTTCTAATATTAATAGCGTTTCATATTCACCCTTACATGTGTCTTTGATTTGACTGGTGAGGGTTGGAAATGAGGTATGTTAATGTGTTTCTAATTATAATTTAATTCTTTAATGTACACCTAACATAAATATTACATACAGATTAACATTATGAAATCATAATCCTCATCATCAGCTGGAACACGTCCACTGTTGAACAAAGGGCTCCCTGGAGGGGGGGGGGGCTGCCATAATCTCCAAGCGGCTTGGGGATCGCAGTATTGGTAGAGTACAGAAGACGCTGCTGCCCATCTTCTGGATTTTCCCTTAGTCGCCTCTTACGACACCTACGGGAGAAAAGATGGTGGTCAATTCTAGACCGGATATCACTCGGCAATGTATTATACGACCCATTATTCATAAAAAGACTGAGCATGAGGTCCTGGGTTTGAATCCTGGGTCGGGCAAGGTTTTTCCATTACGTAATTCTCAGTAGCTGCACGAAGTCTAGATGAGTGCTTCGTTGTTGATGGAAATGGTTCGCCCCTGATTACAATGGGACCTATAACATAATAGCGAAATATGAGTGTGCTTTACACAGCTGCCTACCTCTTGAAGAATACGGGCGTAATGTTATAACACAAACGTGTGTATATTAGAACTAACCCCAATATAATATTATTGAAACTAATAAAATGTCCAAAGCAGAATTGCCAAATCAAATATTGGTTAAGCTATCAGAGGTGTTTTCATCCATTTATTCGGAGGTCCCACATTCTGACTCGAATGGACACAGGGTAAATTTATCGAGCATATAAATGAAGAGAGGTCTGTCACAACAGGAGACCCATTCAGAGAGCTTTTATCAAATATTCGTTGGTTAGTAGTATCAATCTAGTTTATGATAAAATATATCTATGTTAATATATATAATTATATAACCGAAGAGCGTGTATGAGGAATGTGATGCGTGTGAATGAAGCAAAAGAAGTATGCCAGGATCGTAGCAAATGGAAATCCGTGATCTCTGCCTACCCCTCAGGGAAACAGGCGTGACTTTATGTATGTATGTATGTATAATTCTTCTGTACGTGTTTTTCACCTAACTCCTCCTAAACGGCTGGACCGATTTGGATGAAATTTTGTGTGTATATTTGTAAGGGTTCCTGGACGGTTGGACCCGGTGGGTGGCGCTGCTTTACCGGGCAAGCCGACATCTATTGGGTCCCCTAGTATAATAAAAATGGATTTCCATCGCCCTTGCTCACGCCATAACTTAAGAACACTTTGGCTAATTTTGGTGTTGAAATATTTGTAGCCTAGGGAAGGTTTAAACGGCAGACTTATTTACATATAATAGGCAAGGCTGTACGCCCACCGACCACGTCTCCTCTGTCTATCTTCATGAGATCTCAAAACTGTTCCTTGTATGCTTAAGCTCGATTAGGTGCCTTGTACATTAGAATTCGATTGAGTCTACAACGTCACTCCATCTTCGTTCACTTTAAATGGAGACTCACATTCTAATTGACTTGAAGTTACCTTCCCCCATGGCTGCCGTTAAGCAGAGCTAGTCACTTTACCAGGATCTACACAACTAAGCTCTTTAACTGCACTTTATAAAGTTTCCACTTCGCTGCTCATCGTCCCGAAGTGTTACTTAGCAACGTAACTTTTAAACTTTATCGTTTAACACCTAAGTTGGCTGGCATCTTGTTACAATTCGTCTTTTGACCTCTTATGCTGGTATTGTTTGAATTGTGTTCTTGCAATTGCTTTTGGTATCGTCAGAGTTGTGGGCAATCGGTGGATGTAATTGGCTAGTTGTCGTTTATTGTGGCGTTCTAAAGGGCCTCCCCCTTTGTTACATAATGGACGTCTTCCAGCTGATGAGTAACAAAGGCCTTAACCTTAAAACGAATTAACAAATAATAAATACCAAATTGAATAAGACTAACAAAATTCAAATGTCCAGTCAATTTATAATTTAATTTGAGTTCGGTCAACCGACTCATATTTCGTGTAAATTAATAACTAGAATTGGTCCTCTGATCGTCTTTCCGTCTATTACCCTCAGCTGTACAGGGTGTTGTTTGTTTAGTCTGCCGTAACCTGACACCAACCTTTCTATTTCGTATCGAGTTTCAAAACAATTAAGCACCGACCGTCATTATTTGATAGTTTCCTAGTGTTATAGACCTTTGTTATTATTATGTATCTATCTACCTTAGAATCAACGTCGAAAACATTTGTACTGTGCGGAAATCGAAAATTTCCCCCACAGAAATGGGGTCGATGATACAATAGTTCGTATTTTCATGTCATGACCTTGGGCTGTTCAATTTTGAGGAATCATTCCACGTGCGCAAGTTTTATAGCAAATAATTTGTAATAGGGTGATGTCGTGCGGCCATCGCGTGACGAGGCGGGGAAGTCGGCGGACATGCTGAGAGCTTGTGAGTTGGTAATTTGTGCCACCTAATAAGTGGGGGCAGAAGGTGCACTTATGTAATGCGTTTTCTTCTTCGTATGGTTGATGAACAACCTGGTGTTGGTTTAAGCCGCCTGTAGGCCTCTGACATGGCTTTACACACCGTTGAATCTCTCAGATGTGCCGGTTTCCTCACTATGTTTTCCTTCACCGTCTGTTGCAACTGAACTAATTTATAGTACGCACATCAATTCGAAAAGACATTGATGCGTGCCGGGGTTTGGATTTGCGATCTTTGAAAGCCCAAGAAAATTCTGTAGAGCGTTGGGTCCATTGTTTTAACTTCCAAGTTCATCCTGGCAATATACAGCTGTTACTTTCGCGGACTGCGTATTGTAGACCTTTTGGATCTATTCTGTTGATGTGACAATTCGTGTGGCAATTCAGAAGGCTTGATTTTGGCACGCCATGCTTCGAATTGTTTGCTTCAATGTCGCAAAGTTGATGGTAATGAGTTTGGAATTATAGAAAATTTTGTTTGATTTCTTTTTCTGTGATGACTTAGAAATGTTATTGTGACCCACCGGAATCGTTTTTTTGTTCGTTGATATTTATGACGGAATGTTTTTCTACTTTAATATGACTATATTTCACGCACATATTTCTGCTTATCTCATGGAATTCAGGCATAACAACACGCATATGATATAATATTTTTATAAATACATACATAAGTCACACCTGATTGCCTGAGGGTTGGGCAGAGACGGTTTTCCATTTTCTACGATCCTAATACTAAGCATAATATGTAGCTAATAATAATTAATCGGATGATCCATGTAAATATCGTAAGACGACTGACGAACTTGAAATGTGGTGCTGGAAGCGTCTGCTGAGAATAAAAAAATATACTGCTCACAGCACGAACGTTTCCATACTAAAAGAGTTTAACATCAAACGTAGACTGTCTTCAATTGTGCGCGTAAAGTTCATTAAAATCCATTCAGTAGTTTTTACGTGAAAGAGTAACAAACATCCATCCATACATACATACTTTCGCGTTTATAATATTAGCAAGGATGTGTCTGTAAGTGTATTGTACCAGTGAACTGTTTTTTGACTGCCTCGTTGGTCTAGTGATTGCTAAGCGCGACTGCTGAGCACGAGGTCCTGGGTTCGAATCCCAGGTCGGGCAAAGTGTTACTGGGTTTTTCCATTAGGTAATTCTCAGTAGCAGCACGGAGTCTGGATATGTGCCCGGTTGGTGGCAATAGGCTCGCCCCCTATTACATTGGGACCTAAAACATAACTGGCGAAATGTGGGTGTACTATATGTGCACCTCTGCCTACTCCTTCGGGGAATACAGGCGTGATGTTATGTTTTTTTTTTGAACTGTTTCTTTCTTTCATCCTTTACATTTCAGGTGTATCTAACTACACTTATGTTCGTCCATATAGCACTGACACTGCACCGAAACCGGGCGAACTTCAAAGCTATCAAAGTATAATTATAGCGGTTACAACTTCATTATTATTCAAACATGTGCTTTACAACGAAAATTACGTACTAAACAACAGCCAACAAACAAGACTCCTGAAATAGAACAGCTTAAAGCAATGACGGTGTCTTGATAAATTGGGCTTGTATACGAGCTTAAATATGTATTGTCGAGAAGATTTTATTTATATGAATATGTTTTAAAGGGCTTTCCCGCTGTGACGATATGTTATTATATGTTTTGTTGGCTTTAATAGGTTTATGAGGTAATGTTGCTTTTATTGTGAAAGTGGTGTAGTCTGATGAATATTATAACATCAGCCTATAACTGCCCCACTGTAGGGTAATGTATCTTATTGATAAAGGAGTGAGGTTGATCCCGTATTTCAGAAGGCACTTGAAGCTGTTGGTCCTGCGACTGCGTGACCACGACTTGGCCCGAGTGGATTTCGACTGTATATACCCTACAGCCTTCCTCGATAAATGGACTTTTCAACGCAAAGATTTCTTCAATTCGAACCAGTACTTCTTGAGATTAGCACGTTGAACCAAACAAACTCTTCAGCTTTATAATATCAATAATTAGTATAGATAATAATTGCTGGTGACTACCGCGTCACCTGCTCATGAATAAGGGCTCCGTTTGACTCGGAAATTAACCGGGCATTCCCGAATATACACGTGAGTAAAACCGGTACATACCCATATGGGTAATTTACGAAAGGTATAATAGTAAAGAGTGGTTTCTATAACCGCATCGCCACATTTGATCTGCTCTTCGTCTCCAATCTGCCGCAGCCATCTAAATGTCGGGTAATCTCGCTGGGGACACGGAGAGGGGGGTCCCACTGTAACGTTACCAAGACGGGGTCTTTAACAACATTTTTGAGCTAATCTCACTGCAGTTCACTGAAAGAAGACGTTTTATATGAGATGCATCTTTGAGAAGGTAAAAGGGAATTTAAA
This sequence comes from Abrostola triplasia, assembly GCA_946251915.1. NCBI lineage: Eukaryota > Metazoa > Arthropoda > Insecta > Lepidoptera > Noctuidae > Abrostola > Abrostola triplasia. The sequence goes on from OX276433.1 coordinate 11,300,701, forward strand.
AAAGGACGTGGTTTTGTATCCTTTGTTTGTTGGTTTTTGTGCTTACTAAGTTAAGTGATGTCTGCGCTATTGTGAAGTAATATTTCTTTTTTGCGTTTGAAAGAGGTTCTTTAAAAGTGGTCTAGTATCTTGTTAAAATTTTAAAATTCGAAAATGATCTTTAAAAATACACAACAGAATTAGTTAAATGACAGAATTTTTCCCGCGGAAGCTGCAATCGCATGTCTATGAATTATTATGTTACTAGCTGCGCCTGCGGTGTTACCCGCTACATTTTTTCAGTACAAAAAGTAGCCAATGTGTTAATCCAAGGTTTTAGATACCTCCATATGAAATGTGGAATTGGCATTTGAAATTTCATCAAAATCTGTCTAGCTGTTTGAGCGTGAAGAGGTAACAAACATACAAACACACACAAACTTTCGCCTTCATATTATTAGTGTAATTATTGTTCCAGCCAGATTTATTTTTTCCAAACAGGTTCCTATTTCAAATATTATAATATTGTATTAGTAAAGATGCTACACTATACGAAGCTACGGTTAATTTCAACAAAGAATCGTCCTCAATGTTCCATCCAACGAGAGAGAAAGGCGTAAAAACAACTTAACACGGAAAACAGATCGTTCCAATTAGATTTACTTATCAAAAAACTTTGTGAAGTTAGAGAAAGTTTTAAGATCGATGGCGGAGGTAATCGGATTTCGGAGTCGACACAATTTAAAATTTTGGCTTTCGGCGCTACTAGACTATAAGTATGTAGTAACGTTAGTAGTGACAATAATAGTATTTATTTATTTATTTATTGGGACATATAACAGTTATACATTACATTACATTATAAACTTAAAGTATATCTATATAAGTTAATGTATAACCCACACCTATGTCCGCGGAGTAATATTAAAGTTCTTTAAGAAAGAAAAAAAAAGTTTTTTTTGAGACGTGCGCCAAAATGAAACTATGTAATTGTTTCCTGTAAAATAATCCGCAAAAAATAAGGAACAGCAGTGGAAGGCCTAAAGCTACTGTTTTAAGACTTCAACTGCCGCGAGTTTGAATTTAAAATGATGTCATTCAATCTGGCCCACCCTGAGGTAATTAAATTAATTATAATTTTGTGATTTATTTTTACTTTTTGATGATTATGTTATTTGAATTGAGTTATTTTGTATGATGGATTAGTTTATTGTATTATTTATTGACTAAATTGTTTAAATATGTGTGACTATTATGTATGTATTTAGGTACTGTATATGGATTGTCTTGAAATCTGAAATAAATGATTTTATTATTATTATTAAATACTTATAGTCACGTCTGTTACTACTCCAAGGTAGAGTACACGTATTTCCACTAACCGATTAAGTATTTTATTTTATAAATACGTTGTTCCAAACTAGGAATTGAATGAATTATATCCAGCCGTCAGTTTTTGGGCCTCCTTATCACCATTCCTAAGATGGCTTCTCTCCTTTTTGTCTGTCACTAAATTCTATTCTGTGTCTGATGGCAATTAGAGGAAGATGTAGTATAAAAAATAACCCAAAACAAGAACAACCTCCTTTATGCTGCAAGCAGCGTCTCGCTTCCGCATTGTAAACTGTCCTGCTTTAAAAATTCATGGTAAGGGACAGAACTCGTATTCTCATAGTTCACAAGTAGAAACTAAAAGCAATTAGGTTAAAACTCCATTGGCGTCGTACAGACCTTGTTATTTTATGGGAAAATGGAAAGTTCCACATGAATCATGACCACTTGACTTCCAGCAAAGCCTTGTTATCGTAGTCGGCCGTTAAGTATGGAGTCCCAAATAATTTATTGAGCTTTTATCTTTGTCCTTGAATTATCTTCTGTCTCATTGTCTTGTTTCTTTCAGATTTCTGCCTCCATATTTTCTCTTAATTGGCGTATTGCCATAACTGTAATCTAAGGTACATTTAGTTGACGTGTCGTCTGGACTCAATTCTGGTTGCTGAGTAAACGTTCGATCCCAATCCAATCTCGATTCCTCCTTTTTTGAGATTAAATAACCGAGTTTAATCGGATTTTTAGTCGAGTTTTGGATTTCGCTTTTTATGGTTTTACCGTTTTCCTAGAGGGAGGATGAAGTTGTGAGTTTTGGAATTCTATTTTCAGATATCGTTGCTCATGTTTAGTTGATAACTTTCGTGTGAGGCATCAGGTTCTTTTAGTGTTCTTAAAAAATGATCTAAAAGTACATGACATGTTACATAACATCACGCCTGTATTCCCTGAAGGGGTGGGCAGAGTTGCACGTATAGTACACATTTCGCCAGTATGTTCTTTTTTAGGTCCCAATGTAATAGGGGGCGAGCCTATTGCCACAAATGGGCACAAATCCAAACTCTGTGCTGCTACTGAGAATTACCTAACGGAAAAACCCAGTAACACTTTGCCCGACCCGGGATTCGAGCCCAGGACCTCGTGCTCGGCAGTCGCGCTTAGCAACCATTAGACCAACGAGGCAGTCAAACATGACATGTGCTTGTAGATATACGTGCAAGTAGATTTGACGTACAGTATTTTTTTTTACAGGACAAGCCCTCCACTGTTGCCTATCATTGTAACTCCTGTAAGCCAGGATCTAAAATGTTAACCATTATGAACCATAGAGGCAATGAAGGTAAAGGCGTCCTAGAGAAATGACTCGACTGTCTTGGAACCCACAACGAAATTAATCATTAAATGATATAATATAGGAAGAGTAGAAATATGACGTTCAGAAAGTTTGACGTTTAGTGCTTATAAAAAATTAATAAGATTATGCTTAATTCGCTTCCATTACAGAAACATGCAGAAACATCGTAATAGGTACTTTACCTATTCTGTGGTAAAATTTTAATACACAATCAAACCACCATCAAAAGTCTTCCGTTGAACAATTATTCCGTTAATTTGGTCCGTGTTCCGTTATCTCTCGTTATTACGAACGTTTTAAATAATTGATGTCTGGGGCTCTCGATAGGGCACATATAGATCGCTGATACCGCGAGGCCGGGAGGGTTGGTCGATATAAATTAGTTATATTTGCGAATGCGATAACAGGTTTATTCGGCAACAAATGTATTGGGAATTTTTGGTAAAATGTGCGACAACTTTTTACGCGTACAAATAATTTTAAATATTTATATTTTCCGAAAGATTATTTTCCCGATAACGGAATTTCCATTCGAGAGTTTTTGCAACCTTTTAACCTCAAAGCTGCAGTTTATACTGTCCGCCTCAATTTTCCAAAAGCGTTGGTTCTGGTGTTCTGTACCTTTCACGCATTGCCTATTTATACTCGTGTAATAAAGGGGTAAGCTCGTTGCTATTAATAGAACACATTTAGTAGCCAATGGTGATTACATATTCAGAGCCAATAGTGGCTTTGAATAACTAAAAATGTCCAAAAGATTTGAAGATGTTTCCAAATGACAAAAATGCTTATATTTCAAAATTCAACGCTTTTATGCTTCATCAACTAAAGATTCTACGTCATTTACTTTTTACTCTAATCATAATATAGTCTAAGATTCATAGATCTTTTACAAAGCACAGCCCCGCCCCCCCCAAAACATTTACCCTTCGCTTCCAAGCATAATAAACTACCCTGTCTGTCACTGTTACGTATCAAACATGTGTTGTTACGTTCCTAACTATGTAAAACAAAAACCAAAGCCTATATACTTCTAAAACAAAAGATAATACACTCTGAACATTTCTGAGGGAGCCTCAAATACAATTTTTGTGCCCTCCTTTAGCTCCTCGTCACTTGAGACAACATTTAACTTAATTCTTTTTTATTTGCCTTAAGAAAAACGTCTGGCCCACATCCCAGTCAAGGGCTGTCCTTTGAAAACAAACATTTAGGGCTCTGTTTACCTAAGGTTCGAAATATATTTGTTTCACGAAGAAGGTTCGAAGCCATTTATAGAGGTCCTCACTTATGGCCCTCAACCGAGGTGCACCCTGGACCCCCTGAATAAGTAGATAACTTTTTGCCATTGACAAATTTTTCAGCCTTTTTATAGGTTTAGAAAGACAATGAGGAAATGATTGAGTGTGCTGTAGTTCATAGGAAAGGCTATAATTATAATGTTAAGGTATACAAAATAATTTCTTTTTTTTTAAAGGACATTTTATGAAGGAAGTAAAGGGAGGCCTTTGCTTTGCTGTGGAACGATCATGGCTGAAATAAATAACATAACAAACCATAACATAACATTACGCCTGTATTCCCCGAAGGAGTAGGCAGAAGTGTATACTACAATACATCCACATTTCGCCAGTTATGTTTTCAGGTCCCAATGTAATAGGGGGCGAGCCTATTGCCATCAACCGGGCACAAATCCAGACTCCATGCTGCTACTAAGAATTACCTAATGTAAAACCCCGTAGCACTTTGCCCAACCCGGGATTCGACGGTTAAGACTCACTCGATAGCTCCAACTGGCGAACACAAAAACAATAAGAAATACAAAATTCTGATCTAATAGAATATCCTAATATTCATTATATGACGACATAAAATCAAAAAACGAAGAAAATTATGGTTTATTCAAAGACGTATAAGCCTACAGCTACTAAATCAATGTAACCTCTTAATGAATTACGTGTGAGCTGTTCTTGATTTAGTGACCCATTAACCTGAGGGGCTCTCCAGCTCTCCCAGATAATTATACTTGAATTAACTGAATGATCATAACCGTTAAATGAACCGTATGGCTCTTAGCTCGCTCGGTTCGACGAAGAATTTTCTTGTTTGTGCCCCAGAAGGATTATTTTTGGTGCTTGAAAAGGCTTTTCGTTTCAATTTTGGTTATTAATTCTGAAATTTGTCTTTTTCGAGTTGGGCTTTTATTATGGACTCTTGTCGGTTGTTTATATGAGTGGTAAGGGATTTGGTCTCATTTCTAGATTGGACTACAAATTTTGACTGCCTCGTTGGTCTAGTGGTTAAATAATTAAATAGTAATTCAATGGAGTTGGCAAATCAGTGACAGCCTTCTTCCTTACAAAATCTATGGAGGAATAGCGTTTTGACAGATCATACATATAATAGAATCTTGATTGGTGATGGCCAATACCTAATTTATAAAACAAATCTCAAGTGTTATAAAATCAAGTATATTGCCGTACGCTCACTAGCCTGATGTTTTTGCCAAATCGGTCCTGCCGTCCTCAAGTATGACCAAATAAAACAGGAATTCAGTTTTGTAATAAATTAATCCTAAGATCCAAATTGATAAAGATTTTTCAAGTTTCCATTATCAATTTAGATTAGATTTAAGCTTACCATGGCAACATGCAAAAAGATACAAGAGTCATATTAATCCTAAGATCACAACTTTCAAGTATCTGCTACACCCACTACTTGCACCACATTATCTCTACGATCGCAGTTTGCCGTACAACGAAGCCTATATGTTTCAAAATCGTGTTCCAAACTAATTTCCTTGAGCTCAAAACTTTGCCAGTTGCATTAAGGTTATTGATGTCTGGTACAGCTTAAGGGGACTTTGTTTCTGCGAGGTTCTGTAACTCAGTGTGATATACTTGATCAGACTTTACTAAAGAGACAGGTAAACACTTTTAAGTTTATTAGTATTGAAGATTCTGAGTACTATTGAGTGATTAATTAGCTTTATTGGAATTTTGTAATTTATAAACGCAAGACGGTTTGTGGAGACAGGTGTGCGTGAGCTTGTAAATTATATACATTGTGAAAATACAGCAAATTGGTATAATACTTTGACGACCTGATTAGCGCAGTGGCTAAGCGATTGGACTGCTGCGCCAAGGGTTGCGGGTTCGATTCCCGCACGGGGCAAAACTTTGTGCGAACCACAGATGTTTGTCCCGAGTCTGGATGTTTGTGTATGTGGTATTTCATGTTTGTGAAACGCACCCACAACACAGGAGAAATTCATAGTGTGGGGCGAGCTTTAAAAAAAATAATAATAATAATACTTTGGTTAAAAAAAAATCAAACCTAGGTACTGTAGTGTGCGTCATCTCCACAAAAAATAAATGTTTAAAAAAGTAATTTTAAAATTGTCCGTTTCATTCGCCATTAAAGTGCCACAGAGCTATACATCTCATACATACATCTTGTTAATAAAACGGCCTGGCCGCAGTTGGCCGCACTTTTTATTGCGGCCACATCGTAAACCGCACTCTAGCGTCTTGTTCGTACCTTATGCGGTCCGCATCGCGCCTCCATTTTTAATGTCTGCGAACAAATGTGGTTAGCTGCACAGGTAATGAAGTTTTATTTAAATATTGCGTTAGTTACGTCATAGCTGTTACACAAATAAAGGTATAACTTTTACTAGAGCAATTTTCCAAAGTTTATTGTTGAAGGAAAGCTCAACTTGGACTGTCTCGTTGGTCTAGTGGTCGCTATGCGCGACTGCTGAGCACGAGGTCCTGGGTTCGAATCCCGGGTCGGGCAAAGTGTTATTGAGTTTTTCCATGTAATTCTCAGTACTAGCAAGGAGTCTGAATTAGTGCCCGGTTGATAGCAATAGGCTCGCCCCCTATTACTTTGGGACCTAAAACATAACTGGCGAAATGTGGGTGTACTATATGTGCACCTCTGCCTACACCTTCGGGGAATACAGGCGTGATGTTATGTATGTTTTGTAAATATTTATGTTTATCATCATCATCAGCCGAAATACGTCCACTGTTGAATAAAGACCTCCCCCTTAAAACGCCACAATGAAGGACAACTTTCCAATTGCATCCACCGGTTGCCCGCAATATTTATGTTATGTTTAAAACAAAGAATTAAGAAAAAAATTCGGCGCAGACAAAGTGACGCCCAAGTACTTGTGATCCAATAAATGTCCTAATCCAAATGAATCCTAAATTCACTAGCAGCTAATAAATGCGGACATTGACCGCAGATCATCTGAAAGCCACTTGGATTCATCATTTCGAAGCGAGAGACCGCAATTCTGACGTCAATTCATGAATAAATGAACGCGATTTCACAAACCATTTGCTTAGAAAGTATTGGAGGTGAAATATAGCGACCAAGTTTAATCATAAGAGGCTAAATTACTTTGATACTTATTTGTTGTCGCATAAATCAGGGGAGCTTGTAGTTTATTTGTATTTTTAGGTATTTTTGGGGGTTGTAGGGATCCACTTCCTCGTTGGTCTAAGTGTGCCTGCTGAGCAAGAGGTGCTGGGTTCCGAATCCCGAGTGTTACCGGGTTTTTCTGGAAGGTAATTCTCAGTAGCAGCACGGGGGCTGGATTTGTGCCCAGTTGATGGCTATAGGGTAACCTATTACATTAGGAACTTTAACATAACAGAAATGTAGGTGTACTATAGGTACACGTCTGCCTACCTACTGCGTTGTTTTCAAAATAGAGACAAAATGTTACTGTACGTAGTACAGAATTTTGTGTAACTCTAACTTAGCCAAACACTATATTATTGTCTCTTTCACACATAAACCATGCTATCCGATCCAAGTAGCGATGTAATATAAATTGCCAAATTGCAATCCTTTTGCCACAATGTTTGTTTAAGTTAGATTTCCTAACTTGTAGCTCAAGTTAGACGACTTTTACGTATCCAAGATTATTCTGTACTATGATAAGAAGTATTTTCGTGAACACAGGCTTCTGTGTTTATTGTTAATGACTTTTTAATGGTCTAGCTTTCTGTAAAAGGATTTATTTGTGTTTAAGATTCTCTGATCTGTTTATGCAAAGTTTTAGATCGTTTTTGATTAAGTTTTAGTAGAAAAGTAATTATTACTGTTAAATAAATAAATCTTGGAAGTTTTTGTTTGCTCCTTAATTACTTACCTCTGAAATCTTTAAAAAATATCGTTTCTTTTTCTTTTACAATATTATTTACGATCTGCGAGTTTGTATATAGACTGCCTCGTTGATCTAGCAATGTATACTGCTGAATCCTAGGTTCGATTTCCGAGTCAAACTGTGTTTTGTGTTTCTTACTAGTCATCGTGTCCAGTTAATGTAATACCTATAATATACCTATTGAAATTAACGTTTATTGATACAATACACCTCTGACTACCCTTAAAGGTAATATAGGCGTGATGTTATGCTATGCTCTATTTCTCCTTATCCTGCAATATGGTATTTTATAACATATTTTCCGATTTCTCTGAAGGCCCATACTAAATCTGTTTTTCCTCTTACTCAACTGTTTGTGCATACCTACCGTGATCCCTCTGCACTACCCGAAGGTTTTACTGGTAGAAAATGCCTAAAGCAATAAGTCCGCCTTGTATACTATTGTATGAAGAATAAATACATAACATAACATCACGCCTGTGTTCGCAAAGGGGTAGGCAAAAGTGCACATATAGTACACCCACATTTCGCCAGTTATGTTTTTAGGTCCTAACTTAATAGGGATTGAGCCTATTGCCACTAATCGAGCACAAATCCAGAATCAGTGCTACTGAGAATTATCTAATGGAAAAACCCAGTGACACTGATATAAACAAATATAAGTGAAAAATCTTTGTGCACAAACTAACACAAAATGCCTCTTTATCTATATATATAAAATTTTCGTGTCACAGTTTTCGTTCCCATACTCCTCCGAAACGGCTAGACCGATTCTCATGAAATTTTGTGAGCGTATTGAGTAGGTCTGAGAATCGGCAAACATCTATTTTTCATACCTCTTAGTGATAAGAGTTTGTTACCTGAAATTCACGCGGACGAAGTCGCGGGCAACAGCTAGTAATATATATATAGATTTCTCTATAGTAAGGCTTCAGCTGTGAAACTAGGTCATTTTCAAAATACCCTCCAAGGAAGCGAGTTCCTAATAATTTCGCCAACTTAGTTGTATCCTCCAAGCCGTCTCAAAGTGAACAATTCGCAGTATGGTCACGTAGCACCTAGATTTTAAACAAAGTGTATCCTTCAATGAGAAATAACGAGGTAACTTTTAAAGACAGCCTGATTGGGACAGCGGCTAAGCGAATGGACTGCTGCGCTAAGGGTCGCGGGTTTGTTTCATGCATGGGACAAAAATTCGTGTGATCCGCAGATGTTTGTACCGACTAGGTGTTTGTGTATGTGATATTTCATGTTTGTGGAACACACCCACGATACAGGTGAAATTCCTAATGTAGGGCGACGTTTTTATTTTTATTTATAGAAAAAAAAGACAAGTGGTAGCAGTGGTCCAGGGATCGAATCCCGGGTCAGGCTAAGTGTAAACTACATGAGGTCTAGTTAGAATTCCGATTCGGGCAGTGTTTGTGGGTTTCTCCATTAGGTAATTCTCAGTAGAAGCACAAATCCAGACTCCGTGCTGGTACTGAGAATTACCTAACGGAGCAACCCAGTAACACTGCCCGACCCGGGAACCCAGGACCTTGTGCTCAGCAGTCGCGCTTAGCGACCACTAGACCAACGAGGCAGTCTAGAAGACCTCGACGCTAAAACTTGTCAGTAAAATCTTTGTACATTGATTGGCGACTTCCATCCGCAATCGGTCCAATATCTGAAATACAGAGTAGACAGTAAGAGATACGACGACTAAGAACCTGTGACTCCAGTTTGTGATACACTGGCACACTTCCAAACTATATCGATTGCTTACACAACGCCCCATGTTATGTAACATTTATTTAGATCACCGTGCTTCTGTGGGTTGATTGAGAAAGCCTATGGACCCTTATGGCTGCTCACATTTCTTGAGATAATTTGTGTTGGAGCCAACCGATGAATATGCTGTTTTTCTTTTTTTAAAAAACATCGCCCCACACTAGGAATTTCTCCTGTGTCGTGGGTGCGTTTCACAAACATGAAATATCACATACACTAACACCCAGACTCGGGACAAACATCTGTGGTTCGCACAAAGTTTTGCCCCGTGCGGGAATCGAACCCGCAACCCTTAGCGCAGCAGTCCAATCGCTTAGCCACTGCGCTAATCAGGTCGTCCTCTCCTCCGTCCGTCCGTCGCTGTGTTATGCTACGAAGGATAAGGGGTTGTATATAAGTCACGTCATGTTTTTTAGCTACTTAAAACTGCCCCCTCCCCCTCGGGGATACTTGACGAGGCTTATAAACATACAATTTTGAAAACTAGTTTGTCGTAGTGGCTATGTTATTGGACTTCTGCGCTAAGGGTTGCGGGTTCGATTCCCGCCCGGAACAAAAATGTCCTGAATCTGGATGTTTCTGTATGTGATATTTCACGTTCGTAAAACGCATCCATGATACAGGAGAAATTCTTAGTGAGGGGCGTTTAAAAACACATTAACAGACTATCCGTTAGTACAGTCAGCACCATAAGAAGCCAAACATTTTTTTTTAATATACCATTAATTAAAGAACAACTTCTTATATAGTAAAAATCTTAAATATCTCAGATCATCATTTGGGCGTTTCAATAATTTGAAAAAAGAACTTAAATTAATGTTTGTTTAAATTTCAATTATTCGACAAGTCTTTTTAACCCTTTGAGCATCACGGTCTTGTATAGAAGACGCTTCCAACCCCTCCATGCCATAACTCAACAAAAGACAATATCAAATCGTAACATTTGTGTAATGATATCATCATCATCATCATCAGGACCGCGGCGGATGGCACTGTTTAAGGGAGGCTTATACCCAGCAGTGGGATACTGAAGGCTGTGGATGATTCCACAGCCTTCAGTATCCCACTGCTGGGATCACAACACACAACACTGGGGAACAGTGCCATCCGCCGCGGTCCTGTGCCAATCTTGTCCAGGTCGTCCGACAGCGAGATGGGTCGACGACATAATAAAGAATGATATAACAAACAATAATAATGTTACAATGTGTGTCTTCCAGTAAAATCAGCGTTGGGGCACAAAAACGTTTGTATTGTATATATATACAAGACTGGCGCTCTAAAGTTTATTATGTTCAGCTACTTATGACGCTGACTGTACCACACGGCCAGTTGAACTCAACCCTCATTATCTATTCCAAGCAGCGCCGCGTTACTCGATCAATATCTAGACTCACCTTCTATTGAGTTAGCAAACTAAAACTAAGTTTTACTGTAATTGGCATGGATAGACATGCTGACAAATAAGTTTAACTTGTTTCAAATTGCCTCGTTGGTCTAGTGGTTGCTAAGCGTGACTGCTGAGCATGAGGTCCTAGGCCCAAATCTCAGGTCGGATAAAAATATTGAATGTATTAGGAAATTCTCGTAATTGCTTTAATGTGTTATAGTCCAGGGTGTCAGCTACCTTCATATGAAATTTCATTAAAATCCATTCAGTAGTTTTTACGTGAAAAGTAACAAACATCCATACATACTTACAGACTTTCCCGTTTATAATATTAGTAGGGATTAGTAGGGATATCTAACTTCTAAAATTCAAATTTATTTAAAATTATTTTAATTTAACATTGTTCCTTTTTATATTATGTATTGTAGTCAGTGTGATACTTGGTATTAATGTGTGCATGCTGTGGTCTCCTATAATTGAAGGAGTACACCTACCAATAATTATTTGTATTAAATTAAGAATGATTGTGTATGTCCTTTGTTGGAGGCCCAATATATAAATAAATAAATAAATATAGTTGACATAATGATTTCTATCACTTACGCGAATATTAGACATTGAAATAAAACTAGGTTTATTAATTGTTTTTGGTCCCGACGTTTCGAATCCTTTACAGCATTCATGGTCACGGGCAGACTGAGGTGTTAAACGTCTAATTTGAACAATTACTATCAACTACCTTACATTTTAATTATTATTAACAATTCTATAGTTGAGAAAAAAAATTAAAAGTGTCATCCCTAGTTTTCCAGGCCAGTAAAACAAAAGACAAATATACATATTGTACGAACTCTCGGGAAACAGATAAGGAAGACCAGAGAAGCATAGAAACGTCCAAACCAATCGTAATATTAAAAAAATATTGAACTAAGTAAGCTTGTGACCAACTTATTTTACTTACCAAGAATTCTATAACATCTATTTGATATTACAGTGTTCACAAATAAATCTAATTGGAGCTAGAATCCTGTTTCAGTTCCATAAACATATAAAACAGGTTAGATACGGAATTAAAAACAGTAAAAAGTTTGCGCCAACAAAAAGTTTGCGGGAAAACAGAACTATCTAGGTTTCTCTTACGTAACAGGTAAAGAGGTTAACGACCTGGCCAGCCATCGATACGGGGTTAATGACCGGAGTACCGCCAGTAGGTGAATGGGACTGTCGCGAACTAAGTCTAGTTTTCACACTGCGACGAAGGAAGGGTCTACTTGTAGTGGTGACGTTAGTTCAGCGGGTGGATTTAGCTTTAATCTTGACCCATGGGTAAGTGCCTACTAGGAATAGTTGTACGGCTTGTGTTAAGTATATTGGCTTTAATAGAACGCCTTTTGTAAACGGCCCTGCTATATCGAAGTTCGTGAAATAAAAAGTGACAACATGCATCTACGGGCGGTTATTAAAGAGAAATCACAAAATCGCCAAGCTAGAAGGTAAATAAAATAAAGGTATTTGTATTGTAAGGTTTCATCAAAATCGGTTTAGTAGTTTTTACGTGAAAAAATTACAAATATACATCCCATACATCCATATAATTTTACTTATTATTCACTCTTATCAGTAATTATTACTGCCGAGTGACCACATTTATTTGGAAACCTACTACCCTGCACATATTTCTAAAAATATTCAGTGGGATGTAAATGAGCACTCGCTATTTTCGCGTGAGGTCGACGCCCGCGCGGCCGGCCACGGGAAATGCGCCAACGTCAGTGTCCGCACGCGATTCGCGACTTTACGGGGTTGGTTGTAACCGTGGCTTGAACTTTATTAAAACTAGGCTCTACATACGGCTATGCTTAGAATTCCTAAAGTTCAATACACGCATTATGGAGCTAAAATGGAGTTGGGCAGGATACTTAGCTAGACGAGGTGACGACAGGTGGAGTAAGGCGTTGACAGAATGGTAGCCAAGGACTAGTTAAAAAAACGACGTGTAGTATTTCTTGTAAACCTATTTGCGGAAATAAAATTATTTGTCATTTAGTACGTAATAATTATATGCAAATATTTTGGTAATTGGCAAATATAATATTATATTGGACAAAGTTTGATGACTATCAATTTAGTCAATGGCCAATAAATCCCTATAAAGATCTTACATACCAATACAAAGTATTTCACCGAACACATTGTCATCATACTCTGTCTATCTCTTGCGTCCTGTCATAAAGTTTCTGTTCAATTCTATCGTAAATTAAAATCTTGACATTTTTACAAAGTTCCAGGAGAACCGCCGTCGGTGGACGTTTATTCGATGTTGTTTCAAGTGTCGCTTTTAAGATATTATTTACTTCTTTTGTTTGTTCAAGAAACTGAGAATTCTAAGAAGATATATAAAATATTATTATACTAACTGCCGCGTTTCTCAGAATTCACGGAGTCTGCATTTGTGTTCAATTGATGGCATTACGTCTCCCCCTATTACATTGGGACCTATAACATAACTGGCGAAATGTGGTTGTACTTTATGAGCACGTCAGCCTACCCCTTTGGGGAAGACAGGCGTGGTGTTACGTATGTTATGTTAAAATGCCCAACGATGTTTTCATCATAGATGCAAAGTAATAGAGACGAACCTATCAATCAATATAATTCCAGATGGGCAGCAACGTCTTCTGTAACTTCACCACCAATACTGCGATTCCCAAGTCGCTTACTAAGCGCGGGGATTATGACAACACCCTCCCCCTCGTTAAAGGGGGAGACCTTTGTTCAACAGTGGACGCCTTCCGGCTAATAATAATTATTAATACACGACTAGATAGCTACAGAGCCAGACTTAGCGATGATTATGAAGATAATAATTGATACAATTCGACTAGGTGGGTACGGAGACTTGCTGCGTTGATTATAAAGCATGCCAAATTAAAGATTTGTCCTTCGAAGAGATTTTAGAATTATGCAGAAGAGATGAAGAATTTTTAGTTTAAAGTTTTTGCAGCGGTTTTAAATTATTCTACGTCCGTCGACGAGATGCAATCAGTCACTGGGTAGTGGGTAGTCGCCGGTCGTAACACTATTTGTTCTTTGCATTTTATCTGGATGTGCCGATACGATTGGCTCGCTGGCAAATTGCTTTCTCCAGTGGAATGCACCACTGCACTGTCTCAGTCTCAAGCACGTCTCGGGGGATTAAGCTGTCCCTATCACACCTGATACACACAATCTGAAGAGAGCTAAAAAATCATTACTTCAACATTGAATATTACAATTAAGTAGACTTATAATGGAAGAAGTTTTGGCGCAGATCATGGTTTATCTTGACCTACTGCTTTATCTATACAGAATAAACCAGTGGGTACAATATTAGTATATTAATACATCTATTCTGTGCCATTAGAATAAGGTGCGACTTTATTATATACCTTTTTCGTGTATATGTAGAAATATAATGATATAGGACTGCAATGTGCACCGTAATAGACTAAAAAATTTGTGAGAGATTTTGGGTGTGGCAAAAAAGTTTATTTTTGCTTACTAATATTTCTTATTCTTAATTAAACTTTCCAATACAGAAACCACAGTTTATTATACGCAATAGATACATAGCAGTATGTATAAGCATACTACAATGATAATGTCGTCGATTTTCGCATTATATTTCTACGTGAATTCAACCCAGAGCTTTCCTTGTCTCCCCGGGGCTTAGTCGGCCAAGATGTATGTGTGTCAGGGGTTTGTCATTCTTCATCCTCCTCCCTTGTTGGCAGTTTTATGGTTTCCGATGATTTACTTTGAGTGTTGTAAGATAATACCTGCCTTGTTGGTTTGCCCACAAGAACGCGAAAAATGGGCAAGAGATCCATGTGAGAATTATCGGGGAAAGAGTTATTAAGGGTCTTCTTAATAGAAAAATGCCGATATTTACCTAATCTTCATTTACACGGTGCCTGGATGTGTGCCGGGTTCGCCCCCTATTCTTATTGTATGGTTGATGAACACCCTTTGGAAAATCTCTCAGGTGCACCGTTTTTTAACGACTAATAACTAATTTAAAGAGACATTGGTGGGTTTGAACTTGTGAAATTATACTTGTCCAACGGTCATACCACTGGGCTTGCAGTGCTTCTATTACATGGAGGCATCAATATACCTTACTATAATAACTTTCGTGAGTGTTATCCATATTATCTACTATATACCTTGCCTAATGCGACGTAGTATACACCGGGTAATAATGACAATGATGTTATGTTATGAATTGTATTGGAACTTTGGTATTTTCCATTTGGAAAAAATTCGAAATTGGGAAACACAAAAGTGTCTCGTAATTGGATAACATGGAATAAAAACAACCTTTTGTTCGAGTTCGAATTTCGAACAACATTTTCGTATCTTTATTTAAATTCAAATATTTTCATATTCCTTTTTTCTTTTTCATCTGGCACAAATAATTTAGTACGATCGCAACGGAATCGGAACTGAATTGCTAGCGATTAAAAATTCCTTTAAAGAAATGTTTTTATAAACTCGCCGTGTTTTGTTTTCAGTTACTAGGTACCTATACAGACAATAGTGTTGGATGGTATAACTTTAGGGATGTGTTTTAGGTCTGGATATAATCCCGGACTAAATATTTTTGTAATGGGTCCGGCCGGCAAAATTTTTGTTTTAAATTTTCGCTTCTGTACCTACCTCCTTGGTTTATATAGGTATAATGATAATATACGAACAGAATAAGTTGTTTCTTACAACATTATTTCGTAAACAAGAGTAATTTTATTTTTAATTAGGAGGTACACAATTACCGACATCATAAAGAGATTTAACGACAAATTGCGTAAAAGCCTTGAAAAATACAATTTTACACTAAATAGGTATATATAATTATATTATATCAAATCGGTGTTCTTTTACAAGTTCATCGGCAATTATCCATATTTCTCGAATAGATTGAAAACAACATTTTGATACAATATACCTGCTATGTATGAGCATTGGCAGCACTATTAAACATTTAAAGCCATTCCGGGAATTCAACGTTCGGTTACAATCGATACATCGGCTTAAAAATTCCGATCCCGTATTTTTATCCCGCTAAATATTAACTGGGGCAACACTACCCAAGTGGTATGAACCAATTTTGGGAAAAAATACATGTCTATTGTTTCTGCCCACGCCACATTTTTTAGCCGTGTGCCGTGATTGTTCTCTGGATTGAATTGTTTTTGTCGTTTGTTTTTTGAGTTAGTATTTTGTTTTGTTATATTTGTGGGCTAAAGTGATGAGTTTGTTATGACTGCGCGACTCATCACATTAGTATATGAGTTGAATATGTAAAATCTGCCCCTAAAATCGAATAGAATGAAACACATATCTAGGGTCTAGGGGGGCTGGGTGGATAAAGAAGGATTATAACGACTCATACGTGCATAGACACGAATAGATATTGGGCAGCTAAGTTTCAAGTCTTAAGTTCGATTCACGGGTCAGACAAAGTTTTGTTGAGTTTTTATTCTCAGTAGCAGCACGGAGTCTGGACCTGTGGCTGATTAATGAAAAGATCCTCACCTCCTATTACGAGGGTCAAACTGAAAGTTCTTAGAACTGGCCACTTATAAACAATATAATAAAAAAATAATTCTAAAATTTGAAAATAGAACTCTTTGCCAATATTACTGAGTATATATTTCATTAATTTGTCATTTGTTTTACGATTTGGCGGCAAATTGAAAATTGTCTGTGTCACGTCAACATGAATTTAACACGAGAAAATTATCGTGCAATGATTTTTTATGACTTTCGATGTCATTTAAGTCAACAAGAAAGTTATGATAGACTACGATTGGCCTTTCACGATGAAGCCCCATCTCGTGCGACAGTTTACAACTGGTTTAATGAGTTTAAACGTGGTCGCACTAATCTCACTGATGATTCACGTGAGGGACGGCCTTCTACGGCGACGACTGAAGATAACATCTGTGTTGTGCGGCGTATGATAGAGACTGACAAAAGAGTGACCTATCAGCAGATTCGGACAAGCTTAGGCATCGGTATGAGTCAAGTGCACAAAATCCTCCACGAACATTTAGCAGTCAGGAAGCTTTGCGCCCGGTGGATACCTCATAATTTGACTGAGGCTCAAAAACTCCATCGTGTGGATTGGTGCCGTAAAATGATTGAAAGATTTAACGGAGGTGACTCAAATGCTGTGTTCGACATACTAACAGGTGACGAAAGCTGGATTTACTGTTATGATCCTGAAACCAAAAGACAATCTGCTCAGTGGGTGTTTCCTTTCGAGAGGTTGCCAACTAAAGTGAAGAGAGATCGAAGTGCGGGAAAAAAAATGGTGGCCTCGTTCTTTGGAAGGATAGGTCATTTCGCAACAATTGTGTTAGAGGAAGAAAAAACAGTTTCTGCAGAATGGTACACTACCAATTGTTTGCCACTTGTCTTGGAAAAAGTTCGAGAGAAACGACCTCGCAGTAGGATCCTCCTTCACCACGACAACGCCTCGTCGCACACCGCTAAGTGAACGATCGACTATTTGGCGACATCAAACGTTGAATTACTGGGTCACCCGCCGTATAGCCCGACCTCGCCCCTTGTGATTTTTATTTATTTCCAAAAATTAAAGAAAAACTTAAAGGAAAGCGGTTTATGAATGCTGAAGAAGCGGTGGCTGCGTATCGCGATGCCATTGAAGAGAACCCTAAAGACGAGTGGGCAAAGTGCTTTTCCCAGTGGTTCCATCGCATGCAGCGGTGTATTGACGTGAATGGACAATATTTTGAAAAGATATAATAAAACTAATAACTGGCTAATGTAATCAGTTTTTGATTTTCTAAGAACTTTCAGTTTGACCCTCGTACTTTGCGACTAATAGATAAATAACACATCTAACTGGCGAATATGGGTGCACTATACCTACATCTCTATCTATCCCTTCGTGTAATACAGACGTGATGTGATGTAAAATTAAACAATAAGCTGGTTTGAAACATGGCTGTCGATGACGTCACTAGCCAGCTGTGAGCAGGTTAAACTCAAGATACCATTTATTTTGCATGCAAATTGCCTGCCGCGCTTCCCCCATTAAATATGGACTCCGTTTTTCTTGATAGTGTTAATAAAACAAGGGGAATTGCTCGTGAAATGTTCAGCACTTAAAAATATTCTACGTTTTGTGATGTTTGCATCAGATGACCTGATTGGCGCAGTGGCTGAGCGATTGGACTGCGACGATGAGGGCAACCCTCATCGTCGGGTTAGATTTCCGCATGAGACAAAAATTTGTACGATCCGCAGATGTTTGTCCAGAGTCTGGGTGTTTGTGTATGTGATATTTCATGTGTGAAACGCACCTACGACACAGGAGAAATTACTAGTGTGGGGCGTTGTTTGAAAAATAAACTCTTGAGCCCAATGCATGGGAATTGGGGCTAACATGGGACTTGTAATGGGCGACAAAATGTGAACTAGGTATGTACCTATATGTGTAGGAACTTAAGTTAAAGAAAACATGCCTACCCCTTCGGAGATTACAGGCGTATGGCACATTTTACTGAACTTTACACATTCTATAAATGTTATCCATATTTTTTTAACTATATCTGCTGGTTTTACTCATGGGCATATTCGGGAATGTCTAATAACATAGATAGATTATACATTTAGCTGTCTATTCACTCAAGCTCGTGACCCGATGGGACATTAAACCGGAGAGAACAGACAGAACTAACAATTTAATGTACTAAATACCTAATTAATCAGGACGCACAGTTCAACGATCCTTCAATGATGGACTGGTAATGATCGGGCCATTTGCAGCTTACGTGTTTCGTGTGCAATTAATGTTAATTGAAACTGAAAAGCGCCGCAATTTGTATCCGTAGTATAATATTTCCTATTACTTTATTGTTATCTTTAGTAATAATAATAATAACTCTTTATTTCAGACAACAGTGATCTAACAAATATAAAAATAATGAACACCACCCTATTTAAAGCAAAATCCTTTAATTCGACAAAGAATGTGCAGTTTTTAAATGGCAATGTTATGTTGTAACATACGATAGTAAAACCTTTCTTATCAAAGACACTCCTAAGTCTATTCTTTAACATGCAAACGACAGTGGCAGGTACAATTTAAAAAAAGAAAAAAACGTTGCCCCACACTAGGAATTTCTCCTGTATCGTGGGTGCGTTTCACAAACATGAACATACCAGCAACATACCATATAAACACCCAGACTCGGGACAAACATCTGTGGTTCATCATCATTCGAGTTCCGCTCGAATCCATTCATCATCATTCATCCATTTACACAATTTTTTCGATAAAAAACATATCTCATGAATATCTCTTGAACTAAACAAAAGTACCTACAACCAAGCTTCTGGTAAAGTCATAATCATCACTCTTCACACCTTTTGTACTAAATACGTGATGTTGGTGAGTCGTCACTACTACGACCTCCTTATGGTCCCATATGTCGTTGTAAACAGCCATATAGCGCTGCTTATGACCCCCATAGGACAATACTAGGTGATTTATTGTAACATCCTTTCATACTTAAGGAATAACTGTTTTTGTCCTTGTGTTTTTGTATAAAAGTAAAATTTAAATATAATATTTACTTTTTTTATACCTCGCCTCACACTAGGAACTTCAAAAATTTTTTGTCCCGTGTGGGAATCGAACGCGCAACCCTTAGCGCAGCAGTCCAATCGCTTAGTCACTTAGTTTACGTGGTCAATGTTAGTTTTAAGATAGCATATCTATATTGTGTGTTCTGTAATACCTACTTCATAGTGCAATAAATAAATATGAAGTAATATCCATTACAAACAAAACAATAGGACCATAAATATGAAGTAAACAGTCCTAAACATATTGAATTCCTTCCATTAGAATTCAACAAAAGAAGGAACGTAATAACTGCGCTATCGTGCATTGCTATCAAACATCTACACTCTAAGGCATTTTTTAATTTAGATGATTTACTCGGAATTGGAACCAATGCACGTGACGCGCCGTGAAATCCAAGCAATTACCTACGACTTTGTTGGTGATTTGCCACAGGACCGTTCATTCGACAACAATTTGTAAACGTCGCAAAATGTACAGTTTGTACGCAATCATTATTGGGTTTATTATTAAAAACTGTGGTGCGGAAATAATCCGTTTGGACGATATCAAATTTCGAGTGAACGGTGCTCCGGCGGTAACACAGAGCAGTAATATTAGTGTGACTACTCCTAGCAGTGTTCGTGAAATAGTTAACAAAGATAAAAATAATGTCAATGAAACTAAAGTGACTGGAAACAAACATGTAGCTGCCAATAATAAAACAAACGAACAAGACAATGCAAAGGTAACAGAGGACGCAGTGGACAAACCCAACGATGACGATATATTAGCAAAAATAAAAAAACCACAGAAACAAGACGAAAGTTATAAACAACAGTTTAAAATATCTATTATCAAGGATCTGGAAGCAGCACCAGAACCGCTAAAGGAAATTTCTGATAACCATATTGATCATACAAGGAGAAATGATGGTTTCAGTGTGTATGTGCCTATAAGTGAAGACATTCACCCTCATTATGATGGAGACAGTGCTAGTAAGGGAATGGAAAGAAGCGGATTGTCGCTAATTAATCTCAAAGGAAACTTTCTACGTGTTCGTTTATAATTTTGGAATATTATAGATTTTTATTTATTAGTTGCCTTGTTACATTAGGGGTTTTAATTTAAATTAAATGCTTAATTATAGAAATTTGTTTTTATTTGGATACTTTACTTTTTCAATCATTTTCATAGTCAGTTTCTTTTATTAAATTATCTTTTATGCAAGTGAGTTGCAAAAATACCTCAACTCCGGCAATTACGCGAATCAATATGAAATTAACAGTTCCGTCAAGGTTAGTTACTTACCTACCATGAGTTTTGCGTACTTAACTTACTATCGAATCGTTTGTTATTTCTATGGCAACGAGAACAAAGAACCTTAGAGTTACAATGAAGAACTAAAACTGTGACATTCTAAGACAGTTTTTTCGGCACAAACATTGGTGTTTGTATAGAGGTAAAATTAAGGAAAAATGCTAATAGTATGGAATTTTGTAACACATTGTAGAGACAGAGGTTGTTTGATAAGCACTCAATCTTTGCGAAGTACCTACGTCTACTTTTATGTCTCCTGGCGATTAGCGACGGCTCGTGTTGACAGGTTGTTCTGATAATACTTACATCAATATGACTGCGAATCTTGATTACGTCGCTAAATTTGATTTTCAAATTAGGTTCATACTTATTGCGTTTTAGATTAAAATTCTCAGTGATAGCCTGACTGCCCAGGTAATGAAAAGTGAAATAAATTGGTTTCATAAGATTGTACCTACGACACTTTTTCAGTGACATTTTCGTGGTAACATCATCTTGCATTGCATGTTAATCTAAAAAAAATACTGGGCTATTTAACAGGACTTGTTTTCGGAATAAAAAAAATACCTGTGTGTGTTAATCCAGGGTGTCAGCTACCTCCATACCAAATTTTACCAAAATTAGTCCAGCCGTTTGAGCGCGAAGAAGCAACAAACATACAAACTTTCGCCTTTATAACATGAGTGTAATTTCCATATGTGATTTTCGTTTACACAAATCAGTATGCAGTATTCCAATTCCAAACACTACAATACCCAGTTGATCATTCACCACAATCCCACATTCGACATCCTACTAAACCGTAGTAACAAAACGCAGCTCGCTTTTGGACATATTCCAATATCGAAATGTATATCGGGCTTTGTTTCGTTAAACTCAAGGCAATTTGGGATAGCACGAAGAGAGAAATTCAGCTGTCTCTGTTGACGTGAAATAAATGTTTGACGATTCCATGCTTAGGCCACTGTGAGGTAAATGTTTGGTTTTAAATTTTCTGCAGTCTTGAATCTTGTGGGAAATTTAAAGTTCTGGAAGCCGTCCAAGAGTTACATTTTTTATGCTGCTACTTTAACGGGTTACAATAATTATTTCTTGGATTAACGAAAACAAATATTGACTTTGATTCAGTATTATGCCTCTGTATAAAAATATAGGGTCCTTATTTTTCGTGGGCTTATTTATCTGTTCTACAAGGCTTCTTATGCGGTCTTTAAGTTTTTTATTGTTAATCTTTTGATAATTCTTCTGCCAATTTGGGACAGCATGAAAACGGGAGAAATTTAATTGTCTCTGTTGACGTAAAATAAATGTTCGAAGATTTTACGCTTATGTCAGTGTGAAGTAAATGTTTAGTTAAAAATTTTGTGGAGTCTTGAATGTTGAGAGAAATTTAAAGTTTTGGAACCTTTCCAAGTTGTTTTTTTATACTGCAGCTTTAAGAAGTTAACATAGTTATTTTAGGGATTAAGTTGGGGAAATCCTTACGGCTATTTTGAATTCCCATTTTCGAAACTTTAAAAGGATTTTGTACGTTAATACTATTTATTAACATAGGGACTTGAGTCCTTTTTCCTAAATAACGTGATTTTTTCCATTTTGTTATGTTTTTTTACATCTAAGCAATAGGGAGGCCTATGTCCAGCAGTGGACTTAGATAGGCTGATGATGATGATGAAGAAATTATAAAATGTTGCCAAGCAATTCAATTCCAACACGACTAACTATCTTAAAACAAATATTATTTTAAATCAAACTGACCCGCATCTAGTCCAGGGAATTAGGCTTTTAGCACCAGACGGCCTTCGGGACGAAAGTTTAAAAGGAAAAAGAGTCGTAAATTGTAAACTTATTTCTTCATCTAAGGTGTGGATAAGTGGCGTTTATTGTTAAACCTAAAATAAGAGTAATGAAAAATAAAATGGTTTTGTTTGTTTAAAAGAAGTATGCCAGGATCGTAGCAAATGGAAATCCGTGGTCTCTGCCTACCCCTCAGGGAAACACGCGTGACTTTTTGTATGTATGTATAAATTGTTTTTCTATACTTTGTTAGTTGGAAAGTGCGAATAGACCTACTTTAATAATAGATCCTTTTAACATTTGTACCTACCTATTTAGAGGTATAATATAATATATATTTTACATTTTGAAGAACTTATAGAATCTTATTGTGATTTCATACATTTTAACGTACTTAAAGACACCAAATGATAATAGTGCTTGCTAATAGCAATAGCCACGCCCCCTACTTTTGTAAACAAGGGCTTTCGTCTTTCTCTAGTGTGTTACAATTGACACTGTCTTAATCTAAATGTGTCTAGCAATAACCAACATACCCCTTATAGGGATACAGACGTAATTACAGTCAACAACCAACTGCCTCGTTGGTTGCTCAGCACGAGGGCCTGGGTTCAAATCCCGGGTCAAGCAAAGTGTTATTGATTTTTTCCAATTTTTCCAACAAATAGGCTACTTTTTGCCGCAAAAAAATGTGGCGGGTACAATCGCGAGGCGCAGCTAGTAATACCTTTATATAGAAGTTGAATCACTATACTGGAATAACTACTAGAAAAGTGCCACAATTAAGGGCCAGTTTATAAAAGTCTGAATACACAAGATGCTAAGAACTACTAGCATTCAGTTGAGAACTGAACTCCAACCCTCCTCATTGACTTTATTGGAATATGCTAATACGCTGCAGATGAGATAAGTTGGTCAACTTCGCCTGCCACAGAGTTGGCGTGATTGGCGATATTGGCTCTCACCTTCATATTGATGACTTGGATTATTGGTTAACTTTCAGAGCGTAGTTTGTAGTTGGCCAAAGATTCTTAATAGACTCCCTTGTGGGCTGGCATTGCATGATATTTTGGTTTTGAAGTGAGACACAGCTATGTG
This sequence comes from Abrostola triplasia, assembly GCA_946251915.1. Classification (NCBI taxonomy): domain Eukaryota; kingdom Metazoa; phylum Arthropoda; class Insecta; order Lepidoptera; family Noctuidae; genus Abrostola; species Abrostola triplasia. The sequence goes on from OX276433.1 coordinate 11,324,561, forward strand.
CTGTGTATTGCAGAGTCTCGCTTTCTCAACGGAAAATGCAGACTTATAGTAAGGCTCCCTAATGTCTAAAAACATTTAGAAAAAAACTTAAGACTAAAAATTGTACAATGGGCGATCTCTTCCAGACAAAGAATTATATATACGTTTGTTCTATAGTTCATAAAATGGACTGAAAATATTCCGATTTGAACTACTTATCGTGATTTTTTTTATTAGGTGCCAACATACTATATACCTATATGTCTTAGGGTAAAATAGAATGAGTTATAGCTCAAATATATATTATGTCATAACTATTTTATTCATAAAATATAACAGAGATCATTTCACATTCTTATAAAAACTTCTTCCATTCACACTGGCCTGAATCGTATTTCACGTCAGTGCAAACCGTCTCCTAGTTATTTAATTAACAGTAAGGCACTGGGAGCTAATGGTACCCGCAATTAGACGCCGCCCGTCTAATTAATTACTCTTATAACACCTCAAGTTTTAACTTCTGACAGCGTGTGGCTTAAGGAGCCTTGAGATGAGAAAGACTTTCAACATAGATTACGTCATTGTACCGTTTTGGTTGAGCATAAATCACTTGAATAGCTAATGTAAAGTTTGTTGAGGAAGTTTAGAAAACACCAGATTCAGTCAGGGCACACATATTTTCTCCATCCATCGCCAAAAAGCAAGTCATGTATGGACATACGGAGACGAGAGCCTTTTGTGTCGGATTGATACCAATATGCAATAGGCTATTATTTTTTTGTATTTATTCTATGGATTCTAAAGGTCGAGAACACGTCGTCCTACCTCTTCGGAAATCGCAGGCTGTGTGTAGGTTATAAACTACTTTCGATAAATTGAATAAACTACTATCGCATGTAGTTCATTCAATTTATCTTCCTCTTCGAATCGGTGCGAACCAATAGCCACATTCACACTTGGACAGGTCATGCCGTGGTATAAAGATTGCTCAATTGACAAGGATGGTAGCGAGGTTGACCGTCCAGGGTGCTACGGACGTGCTTAAGACGTCACTCTACTTGCTCCCCATTCATTTTATCGAAAAGCCAGGATCCAGAACAAGTGCCTATTTGTGCGAACACTGACCTAAAATCTCCCGCGATCAATTCTCTTTCCTAATTTAAAAAACTTCTAAATGATAAATGATTTTATTTCTGCAAATAGGTTTTAAAAAACACTTTTACACGTCTTCTTTTTTTAAACTAGATGGCATCGGCATTTCCTAACTGACTACCTCTGAGAAGAAATACCGAAACCAACTTTGCCTGTAGTGATACAAATAATGCCTGCAATAGTACCACTACAGACAAAGGCTTATCAACTCCGTTACTAACCTGCTGACTAAATCTTTTCGACGCAGCATGAACTACTTTTTACTAGGTACTCATAACGGCATGATGGACAAAATGATTTGCCGACAGACATTTTTTGTCAGCACTTTATTATACCGCATGAAGACTATTGATTTACATTTAAAATCAACAATAAAACGGCTCATTAAATCACAGAGATCGGTTCCCAACCTCTAATTACCGGAACAAGAAGATAGATAACGTACTTAGTACCACTGGGGACGAAACTTGGCCATCATTACGCCCGTCATTTGGAGGACTGCCAGACATCCAGGCTCGTGTTGCCAAATGGAACGATACATATGTAAAGTTGTTTTCCTTTAGGCTTTATCTGAGTAATTGATGTTGTGGTTCGGTCGCCATTTTTTCTTTATTTCCAGTGAGTTTCGTTCCTATAAGGTATAGATTTGTTAACTTATTAACCTAATATTGTTAAGAAGAGTTTGTTGGTTTGTCCTTCTTTGACGCAACGACCGCCAGAGAGACTGGATTTTCATAGAGATACTGTTTATCACTCTAAGGGTCAATAGACTGATTTGGAAGAGTTTAATCTTGAGAAACTGACCGACTGCCTCGTTGGTCTAGCTGGTTACTTAGCGCGACTGCTGAACTCGAGGTCCTGGGTTCAAATCCCGGGTCGGGCAAAGTGTCACTGGGTTTTTCCATTAGATAATTCTCAGTAGAGTATGGATTTGTGCCCGGTTGATGGCAATAGGTTCGCCCCTATTACATTGGGACCAAAAAACATAACTGGCGAAATGTGGGTGTACTATACGTGTACGATATTAAAACCTGTCTTAGCTCAAACACTTCTTCGACATGTAAAAGACAGTGACATGTATGATTTAATCAATGGTTGAACATTATCAATTTTAAGCAGGAGCGTCTCACTTGTAACGTTTCAACGAACATTCCTCCATGACCGTAACAGAGTGGCGAGTCTGATCCATACCAAACTCCCGAAAAAACGGTATTACGACAAAAAGTTGCAGACAAATATTACAAGTACCCACCTTAAAAATCAATCTTCAACCACTCAATATAGATAATCCTGATCATGATAAAACTAATCATCTATTCTCGTAGCCGAAGTAGATTTCCATTCGCTTCGTATTCTCATAGTCCGGTTAGAGCGACGAACGTTCCGGCCACCGCCATTTTTTATTCAAGGCAAATACGTCCAATCCATTTCGTGCTAACTCCACACGAAGCTGTGGTTACGTAGACAAGAATAGAGTAGAATAGAATGGAAAATACTTTGTTGGATATTTTTTTTTAAACTATTTTTTTTTGTCACCATTATTGTTTTGTTTAAGCCGTGATTGGCTATTGGTTAATGGACCTGTTGTGTATACACAAGGTTGGATCAAACCAGGCATCGATTTGGCAGACTGAAGGCGAAGGAAACCATAATGATCTGAAATAAAAAACTTGTATTGAAATGATGTGGTCAATTCTTGTTCATTTTCTGTATGAGAAAAGTCTTTATACTGCAGTATAGATATTATATTTTTTACGCAGTGGAATAAATAAAAATAAAATAAAATATTCTTTATTTCATTTCATTTATTTATAAAGATTATATTATTATTTATAAAGAATCTAGGTGAGTCTTTAATTATTTATCAGCGTTGTGAATTGGTTTGACAAAGAAGACTTTTTGATTAATTAATTATAGAAAAACATAAAAAAATCATAAGTCTGATTAAAAGCACATAGTTGCAGAAAATGATTACCCAATAACAACAACATTATTTACTGTATTACTCTACGGATACAGCCAGGCAAACAGTTGGAGCCAACATTGGTACACTTGTCTAACCAATTCACCGCTACTACACTAAGGCTACAACCAAGCAAACAGTTGGAGCCAACATTGGTACACTTGTCTAACCAATTCATCGCTACTTTACTACGGATACAGCCAGGCAAACAGTTGGAGCCAACATTGGTACACTTGTCTAACCAATTCATCGCTACTTTACTACGGATACAGCCAGGCAAACAGTTGGAGCCAACATTGGTCCGCTTGTCCAACATGTAGGGCCAGGGTTAATAAAGCCATTGTTTTAGTTATCTCGCTTTATTCATTGTTCCTGTGTTTATTTTAACAAAGCAGTGAGTGATCTGCTTGTTGCCCGACCTTTCTGAGTCGATTTTTTACTGGGAACTCCCAGTCCACCCAGAATTCCAGTCGTTTTTATCTTTTTATTTCTTGGAAGTGTAGGTAGATATGGAGGATATAACTTTGTCTAGTATTTTCTGAACGACGTATTTCGCGTTTAGTTCGAGCCCGTTTAAGTTAACGTTTAGAAACGATTATGTTTCAGTTTTAGTACCGAAGTTGTATTCTATTATAATTTGAAACTGAACGTATCTTGCGCGTGATCTACACCACAACCAAATCTATTAAACATATCAATAACGTGTTTAGTTCTTTTATTTACTATCCATATTTGCGAATTATGAATTCTTTTTCACATGAACAAATTAATGACGCTTTGTTTCGCAATTTAAGTTATGTATTGCTTAGGCTGGTTTCACCGTCCGTGAGATCCATACGGGTGTTGCCCGCAGTGCTCTGAAACCAAGGTTAAGACTTCAGTGCGTTATGGTTGCTAGGACGCGGGTATTTTTGTCCACCCACAACGACCAAACCGCGTCGCTGTGAAACTATTTTCTAGTGTGTCTCAGTTCCGGAAAACCCGTACGAGCAGCCCGGATAGCTGCGTAACCGGCCTTAAATTCGGTGCACGTATCTATATTAACGCATCACGACATGGTAGGCCTTATTAATGTTATTTAATCATAGTTAATTAACATGAGACGTATCGGTTTATTAGTTTAGGACTCACGCCAAACGATGTATTATGGCTTGATTGAATGGGATCGTGCTATTGTTATCGGAGCATTGGTTAAGGAATAATAATACCTTCCTGACCGCATGTCGGTTACTGCCGATCTGTACAGAAACTCGGTAACTACGGATATAATGATAAGGTAAAAGATAAAAAATCATTTATTCAAAATAGACTTAATTTTAAATACCTACCATTTGAACATTAAATAACTTCAAGACAGCCCCCAAAAACGTCCGCCCGTCACCGCTTCCAGTGTATAGCTGGGTAGAAGAAACAGCCCAACAAACTACTAAGCGGCACCATCTATCAGCGGCAAAATTTAGAAAATTACACATGTCATACAAGCCAAAATCACACGTTAATATCAAGTGAGCAACGAAGTAAGGTGCTATGCAGTTGTAATACACTGCTCCCATTGCAATGACTGTCCAATCTTCCGCGGATGCTCGGTGTAACCTCAACTTTACACCTATAGGTACAGCCGAGGTGTACCCAACCCGCCCACGCTTTGCCTTGGCATTTCACTCAGTTGTGCCCTTTAGACGACCGCCGCGTTTTAGGGTTCGTGCTGAAACAATTGCGATAGAAAAGTACGGGAGTATGGTAGACAGGGTTCTATAACAACTTAGTTCGTTCAACTTTAGATACAGGAATGAAAAAGATGAAACAATGTTGGTTTTAAACTTTGTTAAAGACTTAAATGAGTAATGTATACACAAAGTTATTACCATTTAAATTGTACATGGAGTGACTCATTATCTGATATCCACAATGATTTATAGAGTAGGTACGATATGTAGTTAGAATGGTAGATAGCGCCTAAAAACCGTATCGTGTTTCTAAGATATTGCTATTGGCTTGGGTAGTCATTACAATATCTTCTATTCTTTGTATCCACGGTCCAACCGCGAGTAACGGAGCTTAGTTAGTGTATTGACACTAATATTATATAACTAATAAACATCATCAGCCGGAAGACGTCCACTGGGGGCCGTCAGAGGCCTGCCAACGCTGCGTCTTCTGGTTCGTGGTCGCCACTTAATAACTTTTCTACCCCAGTGTTTATCGGTTATTCGAGCGATGACAGTGCTTTTGGATTGAAAGTGCATCAAATAATTTAAAAGCCTGCTCCCGACAATTTTACCAATGCAATTAAAACGCTATGCAAACATAGTAGGGTGCAACAGAATGTGGAGCCTGAATATTTGTATACTCCAATTTTTGGCAAAAATAAAGCTTTTAGCTGGAAAAAGCATAAAAGATAGCAATATACGAAATATATAGGGTGCATTTAAAACTAAAAGGCCACTTAAAAACAGGTGTCTACTCAAATGGATGCAATTGAAACAGTTTAAAATGATTTCGGTGGGCACCCGTGGGCAATATTCTATATCCATTCAGTGGGGTGAGGGCCACAGTTGACGGATTCATTCGGATTTCACCCGTGACAGTTAAGGTACACATAGAGTAAAAAAGACAGAAACTCTACGGTACGCCATGAGCCTGACCTGTTTTAAACATAGATCATGAAGATATATTATGAAGAAGAAGCCTGTGATCTTGTTATCTAAGAAAATTTAAATTTACATGTCCTGCTTTTAGAGTTCTTGGTAAAGTGGCTAACCATTTTCTCAACATTAGATCTCATATTGATGAAGGATGTCATGATACTGAAGAGCGTTATCTTAATTTATATAATTCTTCTGTATGAGTGTTTGTCACCTAACACCTCCTAAACGGATAGACCAATTTGGATGAAATTTTGTGTGTATAGTTTAAAGAGTTTCTGGACGATTTGAAAACACAATTGGACCCGGTAGGTGGCGCTGCTTTTCCGGACAGGATAACATCTGCCGGGTCTGCTAGTCATTATATAAAATGCTTAAACAACGCCGCGAAGTACATAAGTACTACATAATACAACCATTTTCATGGTCAGTACTGTAAATCAATTTGATGCATCCGTTTTACAAAGCCATCTTAATGTACGATTACATGGTTGACGGTATTTACATCTTGTATTAAACTTATTACATTATAGTACATATAATACACATTCTTGTAAAATATTTTTGGTATTACAAATATACGGTGAAGGTCGTGTGACGATCTGGTCACATATGTGGGACGCAAGTGGTCAGTTATTGCAAAGGATAGAGTGGTTTGCAGGAAGAAAGGGGAGGCCTTTGTCCAGCAGTGAAAAAAAAATAGGCTACGAAAAAAAAAATACACATATGTACAGTAGACGCTCATAATTGCATAAGCACGCACTGTACGTACACAATAAAAAATCTTCAGCGATGTTTTAATCTAATGTATTTTTTATTTTATTCGAATCCAGGGGCTCATGCTCAGCAGTCGTGCCTAAGCACGGTTGCTAACAACCACTAAACCAGCAAGTCAGTCTGGCAATTGGCCATATTGCTTTTTGACCCCCATACACCATGAAGCAAATTGCATAAACAGAAACACCTCTGCCTACCACTTTAGGCAAAACTACTTCAACTAGAAGTTAGCTCAGTTAGTTCGTAAATAGTTAAAGTTAGACAAATAGAATTAATTAACCTTGTTACTTAGGGTGCCTAACTATTAGAGCTAGGGTTGCCCAGGTAACCTACTTCATTGTTACTTAAAGTTCCAACAATTAAGAATTAAATGCGTGGCTATGCGGACCTTTCAAAAGGTAAAGGAAAGGGTAACCCGACTGCCCCAAAAATGGAGTGTAATGTTTTGAGGGTTCATGGAAGTATGTGAGTTTCTTTATGTCAGCATAACTTCTGAATGCGTAAACTTTTTTTGATGTATAGAGTGTTGTTCAAATCATTGCGACATCGCGAGTACATAGGCTAGAAAAGAAATATATAAAAGCATGTTATTAAAAACACGACTAAAAACATACAAAAAACATAACATCACGCCTGTATTCCCCGAAGTGGTAGGCAGAGGTGCACATATAGTACACCCACATTTCGCCAGTTATGTTTTTAGGTCCCAATGTAATAAGGGGCGTGCCTATTGCCATCAACCTGGCACAAATCCAAACTCCGTGCTGCCACTGAGAATTACGTAATGGAAAAACCCAGTAACACTTTTGCCCGACCCGGGATTCGAACCCAGGACGACGAGGCAGTAAAAAACACGACTGCCATGTCAAAAAACGAAATAAAAGTAAAAAAACTAGTTTCGTCCCAGTCATCATTATGAATTTAGTTAATTATTCAGTTAATTGTTCTGTCTATACAAATACTGTTTTTAGAGCATTAGCTTTCTATAGTAACATGAAAATCAATACGAAAACTAAATCCCATTGTTTTCCGATAGTTGGTGGCGTGAAACTCGCTACACGGCCATAGGGGACAATGTACAGTCGTTGTCAGAGTGTGTTCGTTTAGCTATAACAAAACAAACGAGCGTCGCCTGCCGCACTGAATAGCAATGGGTGCAGTGACGACCAAAAGTGGTTTGACCGGGATTAGTAGAAACAGGATAGGATTTTTTGTAAAGCATTTCTTTCTTAACACTTTGACTGAGCGCGAAGCTAACACTATAGTTAAACAAAGACATTGGGAATTGTGCGAAGGGGTTACCAGACTTAAAAAAATGAATGAATTTTTTATGATTTTTTGCTGTTTTATTAAAACATAACATCACGCCTGTATTCCCCGAAGGGGTAGGCAGAGGTGCACATATAGTACACCCACATTTCGCCAGTTATGTTTTAGGTCCCAATGTAATAGGGGGCGAGCCTATTGCCATCAACCGGGCACAAATCCAGACTCCGTGCTGCTACTGAGAATAACCTAATGGAAAAACCCAGTAACACTTTGCCCGACCCGGGATTCGAACCCAGGACCTCGTGCTCAGCAGTCGCGCTTAGCAACCACTAGACCAACGAGGCAGTCAAAGCTGTTTTATTAATTCAGAAGAAATACAAAAATACGAGAATTAAAGTATGCACACTTGTCTCAACCTGTGACTTGAGTCATACAGTTTACATTAAGTACTACACTACCGAACATTGTTTCAGTTTCTAGTTATCAAGTCTAGATATACCATGGAAAAGACGACATCTAAGCTAATATAAAATGTAAATACTATTCAAGTGTAATAAAACGCGTATAATCTCTAAGATTCAAGTAAAAACCTCATGTTATAAGAGCCAAACCTTATTTCATATCCGAAGCTCCCAACAGAATTTCGAAATAGGTTTCAACTTTCCATTCCAGTACCTTCGGTTCCACGAGAACACGTAACGTATTGCATCGACAGCACGCCGTCTCGCGTCGGCGCCCGGCGTGAGATATACTGCACTGTTGGCTAAATAGCCGGACTATCGGCTAGACTCGGTCTAATGGTAATGACACAAACATTAGCCTTTCTCTAGCCTCTCGTATCATTCATCATGCACTAGCCGACACTATATTTATACAGCCTTCTCGTATACATGTGAGACTAGACTTTTTAGATTAGACTTTTGAAAGAAGAAGAAGAGACGAGCACTTTTCCTTCTTTCTTCTGGATTTACAGCCGTGATTACTATGTGACATGCCTGTAACACTGTCTGAATATAATAAAAAGAGTAGTTCTCCCTTCGTCTGGGGTTGTGGCCATGATTATATGTATACAGAATTGTTTCTCGCATGCAACGCAAAGCTTCCATGAAACGATTTGTGTCGAACAACCTATTTGCTTTTATATCGTTCGAAGAATAGTAAACGTGCTCATAACAGGTTTGCTGTTCTATTATTTACCAATTTTCATATGAATTGCCTCCGTCCAGTTAATGCTCAAGTGTATTGTTTCCTATAATCAATACCTAATAACAAAAGTTTATTCTTGATCAAGCCGTGTTTTTATTTTAGTCAGTTGCAGTGATAGCCGAGAGGTTTGACCGTTGGACAGCGAAGTCAAAGATCGCAAGTTTGAACGCGCACGCACCAACGTCTTTTTGCATTCATGTGCGTACTGTAAATTAGTTTTCAGTTGCTTAAAACGGTGAAGGAAAACATCGTGAGGAAACCGGTACCAAAGACGGACGGTGTGTTAAGCCATGTTGAAGGCCTACAGTGTCGGTTTAAACTCTGACACCATGTTGTTCATCAACCATATGATAAGAAAAAGAGACTTTGGTCAGTGTTATTTCTACACCACGCCATTATAATATTAGTCCAGGATCCATTAACTATTTTTACAATTGATTACTATCAAGTTAATTTCCCGTGAGTAGCTTTTTGATGAAACACCCTCGCAAAAAACATTTTCTAACAGTAAAGACAAAATGCAGCTATATAGAATAACCCTATTCCATCCAACACATGTTTCAATTTAAATCACAAATCAAATTGAGTTAAAAAATTACAAAAATGCAATCAACAAATAACTTTTATCTCCAATCATACAATCAGTCGACAGAATGTTCGAACAGCCCCAACCTCCCCGATCCGAGTGGCCTCGACCATTCAATAAACATTGTTTTGATTTCAACTTGCCCGTATCGTTGTTCCGACGTTCCCCAGCCTCCTCTACTCAATTTCCTTTAAACCTTTAACTTTTAAGGGGGATGCTCCATTGAAAGAAGGCATCACAGCCCAACAACACTTTTTGGTAAAGCAATGATTGAGTTTGCGGCAATTAAAATGCCTAACACACGTATTTAAACTGATAATATCTCGTAGATATCTTTAGTTTCATAACATAGCTTCCAGTTTATTTTTAAGTAGTAGGGTTCGCTGTAGTAATTTGCCGAGTGGTATCCGGCGGCCGGCCTAGAGTTGACCACTCCCTCTCCTCTCAGGTGTCGTAAGAAGCGACTAAGGGAAAATCCAGAAGATGAGCAGCAGTGTCTTCTGTAACTTCCCCACTAATACTGTGATGCCCAGGACGCTTACCAAGCGTCGGGATTGTGGCAAAAGGGGGAGGCTTCGTTCAACAGTGGACTTGTTCCGGCTGATGATGTTGATAATAGTAATATAATAACTTAATTAAAGATAATTATGACATACTATCAATTAAAACACGTGTGTTGGGCGTCTATTTACCGCTCATTCAACCATTGCTTTCCTGTGAAGTGTTGTTGAGCTGTGATGAGCTAATAACAAAATTTGAATTAAATTTTGCGCCTGTCGACGGCGCATTCTCCTTAAACCTTTAAATTGAAAGGGGAGACGCGATGAGTACACCGGGGGATATTGGAAACTTATCGCGATACATGTACTTGCAATTTTAAGGTTATGCAGCAGCTTTAGCGTTGGTAATCGCTTTTTTGTATAGCTTTGATGCTATTACTTGTTTTTATTGAGAAAGATAAGTCAGCAGCTCTATTAGATTTTGCTGATACGTTTAGAGTGGACACGGCCTAGTAATAAGTTAACAAAAAAGTCGAAGCTTATAGCTTGTTGTGTTAGAGCAGCATAATCTAAGAAACGACTTGAAGCCACAGTAACTATATTATGATAAAAACATTCTTCAGCGCTTTACACACGAGCATTTTAGTGATATAAAAGTATTTTTCAGTGTGTTAGAAGTTAATTTAATTAGTTTAACTTTATTGTCTGTGCTCTGCTATAATTTGTGTTTAAAATAAAGAGTTTTTTTTTTTTGGTTATACAATCTAGAATTCTAGAGGCACGAACATTTTTCAAATTCTGCAATAGAGTCACATTAAGGCCGGGCTCTGTGACGTACCTTAGGAGACGCCTATGTCCAGCAGTAGACTGCAACGAGCTGGTGACAATGATGAAGATTTTTTTTTATTAAAATTACTATAGAAAGTCATACTGACTGCCTCGTTGGTCTAGTGGTCGCTAAGCGCGACTGCTGAGCACGAGGTCCTGGGTTCGAATCCCGGGTCGGGCAAAGTGTTACTGGGTTTTTCCATTAGGTAATTCTCAGTGGCAGCATTGAGTCTGGATTTGTGCCCGGTTGATGGCAATAGACTCGCCCCCTATTACATTGGGACCTAAAACATAACTGGCGAAATGTGGGTGTACTATATGTGCACCTCTGCCTACCCCTTCGGGGAATACAGGCGTGATGTTATGTATGTTTTAGAAAGTCATAAAAGTAACAAAATGAAACTATAGTCTTTTCTCTTTTGACTTACTGGACTCATTCAAACATACCGAAAACCCTTCTACTCCTAGAATTAGCTCCATATGATTCGGAACGTTCCAAAAAACAACTGGACATGTTCCAACATGAATAAAGCATGTCACAACATGTCTGCAATAAAGCCAAATACGGTACCGATAAAGACCAGCATCTATTTGGTTATTGGCACCACTGTTTGTCGTGTCGCTATGTTCGGGAACGGAGCAATTGGTCCATTTATTTATGCGTATACACACCACAACAATTATCCCCGAAGGCGTAGTGTTACCAACGGCTGTGAGTCTGTGACGTCATTTAAGTTGTCTCTGTTATCTGAAAGATGAATTATCCTACTATACCAAACCGAATATATTCAGGATTCATATGCACATTAACGCAAGTTAACGCAAGTACAAATGTATAATGTCTTCTTAACATAACATAACATCACGCCTGTATTCCCCGAAGGGGTAAGCAGAGGTGCACATAATAATATAGTACACCCACATTTCGCGAGTTATGTTTTTAGGTTCCAAGTAATAGGGGGCGAACCTATTGCCATCAACCGGGCACAAATCCAGACTCCGTGCTGCCACTGCAAATTACCTAATGGAAAAACCCAGTAGCACTTTGCCCGACCCGGGATTCGAACCCAGGACCTCGTGCTCAGCAGTCGCCCTTAGCAACCACTAGACCAACGAGGCAGTCTAATGTCTTCTTAGTTCTGCCCTATTGACTTATTTGGATTTGTGCCCGATAAATGGTAATAGGCTCAGCTCTATTACGAGAAACATCTATTGCCAAACTAGATGAATGTGTGCCATTGGCCGGAAGAGTGCTAGTAAAGAGCCTCCATAATTTAAGTTAACCTAAAACTTTAGTACCCACTTAGCAGTTAATTTCAATGACATTCTTGTTGACCAGCTACCTCGCCAGGACAACACTACGGTAGGAAATGATCTCATGTGACAACCAGCTCAAACTGACACCAAGATAAAGCCATACATGTTCAGAAAACTAATAACTTATCGATTGAACAATCCATTGGATTTTTCAGCAGTGTTTCGATACAAATATCTGTTCCCCAGCTGATGGAACGTAACAGTATTGTTTGAGATGCAAATAATATTGCGGCACTAGGAGCTCTCGTGGGGGCTGTAACACCGGTATGTGTTTGCGTACCATAGGGAGGGGTTGTGAAACCCTTTGTAGTATTTGATATCAGTAATATCACTTGAAGAAAGAACATTGAAGGTTGTTGGTTTACGAGACATTTATTCTAAGGTAATTTGATGAGTGAGTTTCATTTTTTTATAGCCTGCGCACAACACTGCACTGACACTTGCAAATCGCATTGGGATTGTTTTTCTTGGTGGCAGCCAGGTCAGCTGCCGATAACTCTTTTACGGATTTCGGGTAAATTTCGTCATTCAGTCTAATTTGGATCTAAAAAATAATTTAGATATTGCCCTGTTACTTTTATCTAATACTAGCTGCGCCCCGCGGTGTTACCCGCTACATTATTTCGGGATAAAACATATGTGTTAATCTAGGGTGTCAGCTACCTCCATATGAAATTTCATGAAAAACCGGCCAAGCCGTTTGAGCGTGAAGAACAAACACCACTCACAAACTTTCGCCTTTATAATATTAGTAAGATAGGACAAACCGGCTGGAAGCACAGACTTTTGGGTCTAGTCGCCACAAAGTCCTTAGTTCCAACAGCAATAGCTCAGTAACTATTATGTTTAATTGCTTGTTACTTGGAGTGGCGAATGCCAGACATAATTCATTTACGACTACAGCAATATTGTCTCCCAATAATTGATGGTGCCCTAATAACACCATATATCACATTTATGGTTTTCAAGACATTAACTTTATTGCTTTACACAGCCATGAGCTGAGGAGCTGTTTAAGAACTGTATTAGACAATCACTGATCAAGTTTATAGGCAGTAAATAAAGAGTTTTGAGTGTCCACGCCTTAATCAACCTAATGGCTCGAAATTCGGTCACGGCGGCCAATATATTCACAGATTTTGACGACCTGATTAGCGCAGTGGCTAAGCGATTGGACTGCTGCGCTAAGGGTTGCGGGTTCGATTCCCGCACGGGGCAATACTTGGTGCGAACCACAGATGTTTGTCCCGAGTCTGGGTGTTTGTGATTGTGATATTTCATGTTTGTGAAACGCACCCGCGATACAGGAGAAATTCCTAGTGTGGGGCGACGTTTTATTAAAAACAAAAAGAAAAAAAAAATTAACACGTTTACTGCCTCAACAAGATCTTTTGACTGATTCTGATCACAGCGGCCTGTCTCATCTGAGACTAGCCAACTACACAGGAGATAGTATAGTGCACAAATATGCGCGCAAATACAGGCGCACTCTCTGTTCACTCTCATAGTCCCATGGGACGGTAGACTTGTATATAAATAAAACTTGGGATGGATTCAGTACCGGTGTGAGATTAGTATCCTAGACTAGGCACTAGTTCAGTGACTACCAATCTATTGTTTTTTTTTTAATAAACGTCACCCAACACTAAAAATTTCTCTTCTGTCGTGGGTGCGTTTCACAAACATGAAATATCACATACACAAAACACCCAGATTCGGGACAAACATCTGTGGTTCGCACAAAGTTTTGCCCCGTGCGGAATCGAACCCGAAACCCTTAACGCAGCAGTCCAATCGCTTAGCCACTGCGCTGATCAAGTTATCTCATTGACTGCAATAAACGTTGCTTACTCTGGGAAAATGTGACTGGGTTTTTCCATTAGGTAATTCTCAGTGGCAGCACGGAGTCTGGATTTGTGCCCGGCTGATGGCAATAGGCTCGTCCCCTATTACATTGGGACTTAAAAACATAACTGGCGAAATGTGGGTGTACTATATGTGCACCTCTGCCTACCTCTTCGGGGAATACAGGCGTGATGTTATGTTATGCACTAATATGCGAGTTATTTTGCTACACTTACTTCAACTCCATAAATAAGCTGCTACTGCAAAAGTACTTAGTTCTTAATGACAATAAAAGCTTCGAATACAATGAAAGTTTCAACATTGTTCAGAAAAACTCTGTTTTAACTATTTCTTTGTCCAACCGGGTCATTTCTGCGTTGACATTTTCCTTGTTTTAACAAATATAAAAGAAACAATACTCCAGCACTGATTACATTAACATATTTAAAAGAAAGAAAAAGAAAAACAATTCCACCAACAACAACAAACCATTTAAAAATTCATGCTATTAACAAAATTATGAAAGCGAATTAAAATTATCTTCGCGCTATTATACACCTAAACAGTGAGCAATAAAGAATAAATTCCCGTGAAACACCCATTTCCGGGTCACAAGTATAGTGGAGTCTAACAATTGTGTTATTTAGCAGGTGATTATATTTTTATTGAGACTAAGCTTTATGTAGATCAAGGTATGGGAGGGAGCGGTTTTCATGAAATAATAAACTATACGATAGGCCACCTCATTATGATACAAATAATACAATACTTATTTCTCTTTAGGAATTAAATTAGCAGAAGAAAAGGGAGGCCTATAGCAAGCAGTGGATGATAACAAGCTGAAATCATGATGACGATAAAGAATTCCTAACCTAAACGACTCTTGAATGCCAAAATGAATGACAAGTATCAAAATTCAAATTCTGCAGATCACACAAATGTTTGTCCAATGCCGGAATCGCCAATCAGGTCGTCAGGGGAAAATATAAATTACAACTCAAGTTTATCATGGCAACTACAATCAAAAACATTATCAATACGTTAAAGGTTAGTGTTTATCGAAATCACATCGGTACTGCACTGTTAGAGAACGTCTGGTGTTACAAGAATTGACCTACAGACGTGATGTCATTTAAACACGCGTATACCTTGCACCAACAGTTTTGTCCCACTGCCCTATTTCTGTGAGGGAGCAACCCTAACCTGCGTGCAGTGCGGGACCAAACAAAAATATCGTGACAACCCTGTATAGCGATCGCTACCGATGATTCCACTTTAGAACATTTTGAACCACGCGATATTTCGTTCGATATGATCATAAAAATTACAATTAAATATTTAAAACAGAAAATGTTCATTTAAGTATTATTTAAATGGTATTTGAGTGGTTCTTTACAAAATTACGTTAATTATGTTTGATTATCAAATAAGTCGCGTGACTCTGACTATATATTTAAATACACAAGGCGATGGATCGCAGCGATCCGTCGCAACAGACCCGTCGCAGCGACAGGTTGCACGTATACAAGTCAATCGTTGATCGGAACAAACATACATAAGATCACGCCTGTTTTCCCCGAAGTGGTAGGCAGAGGTGCATATACAGTACATCCACATTTCGCCAGTTATGTTTTTAGGTCCCAATGTAATGGGGGGCGAGCCTATTGCCATCAACCGGGCACAAATCCAGAATCCGTGCTGCTACTGAGAATTACCTAATGAAAAAACCCAGTAACACTTTACCCGACCCGGGATTCGAACCCAGGACCTCGTGCTCAGCAGTCGCGCTTAGCAACCACTAGACCAACGAGGCAGTCAAACCAGTCAGCCAAGATCGGAACAAAATCCTATGCAATTTTGAAAATCACGTCTGGTGCCCTACTCTCCAATTTAATTTCAGTTCCAATACAAGGCCCTTATAGAAAAAAAACAAAATGAATCTTGAATTAACGGAAACATGGTTCATTTTTATTGAAAAAATACTGGCATTTTTTTTCTCAGTTATTTCTTCCCCATGGACACATAATATTGAAACAAGTTGACGCTAGTGTTAGGTTTAAGAATCCGTCGTTATGAAATTGGGGAGCCACAGTATTGTTAAGTGCCTACCAAGAATATGACAGACCACAACGACCGATCGTCCACGTGTGTATTCTCGTATACACATACATACATAGCGCCCTTTAAAAGTTAAGTCAATTAAACTTACCATAAAGTAATTAGGTTAATATGCATGCCACTATAATCCTAGAGAGAATAGAAATTAATATACCATAAAAAACAGAGTGGTAAACAGATGTGTATTACATACAATTCGCCACTTATTATTTATTTATTTAGCGAAACCTTAGAACTATCATTACAGGTATGTCAGAATGCGATAGAGAATTTACATAAAAATAAACAAGCATGCCCCCCCCCCCCCCCCAACAAACACCTAATAAACGCGACTTTTTAATGATTATACCAATCGAAAGATCAAGAAATTCCGAATCCAACGACATATATAACTCATTTTCGACAATATGTCCCGTACGGTATTTCACATTTCCAGTATCGATATGATTTTCCTCTTTATGCATATAAAGCTAAGCACTATTGAGTATACTCATAATACGACTGCCTCTTCAAAACATTCATCACAAGATGAGTAAATGTAAACAGACTTGAGTTTATAGCATTTTGTAGGAGCTAGTACAACTTCCAGCAATATTAACATAATTATTACTTTGAAGACTACAATGAACTAACAAATAGTAATTATACTTAAGTATCTATTGGCTAAAGACAGCGTTGGCAGGCCTCCCACCAGGTGAACCAACGATATTGTCAGAGTTGCGGGCAACCAGTGGATGCAAATGGCAAGTTGTCGTTCATTGTGGTGTTCTAAGTGGGAGGTCTTTATTCAACAGCGGACGAATTCTGGGTGATGGTCATGAGGATGTACTGACTGATATTTCTGCCGGTCGTTTAGCAGGAGGTACTGAATTAGATTGTGAGGTCGGGTAAGTTGTTAATGTGTTTCTTGGTAGCAGGAATCAGTTTTGCGCTCTGTGTTTTACCTAGTACAGCTGGATCATGACATCAGCCTATTGTAGTCCAATGCTGGCCTCCTTCAGGGTACCCTGAACCCTAGAAGGCCGTCTCTCCTGTTTTCACCAATTAGTCAGTAACAGTTACCTGGAATAATAGGACGGCCAGAAACTGGGGGCCATTTTCTTTGACTACTCTTCAAGTAGGGTTTTGCCCATAGTCACTACACGGCCAAGTGGTTGGCAATCGCAATATGGCGAATATGGCGAAAATAAGGGACCGTACTACCCGTTTATTATAGAGAGACTACCTACCGACTACAAAATAATATGTAATTCAGTCATTCGAAAGTATAATTTTGGTTACCAGACTTTAAACTTTGGACTACTTATAACGGCGCTAGTACCCATCAAATAATTTAGGATATTGCCAAAGGAGGTCGTTTAAGATAGCCAAGTTTAAATTTGGAATATTACACGTCTTGCCTGGTGTTGCCAGTCCGTTTTGGAATGTTGCCAGCAACTCGCTGTGAGTCTGAATAAATGAACATGGATGAAAAACATTTGTTGCTCTCAGCCATTGTTGGTTTTGTTTTTTCCGGTTTCAAGTCGGTAGTTTGTTACTTTTTTAAATGACATAATACTAAGTAATCGCCTTTTTTAATTTAGAACTGTACGTAAAGGTTCGTAAATCATTGATATAGAAAGTGGAACGGAAGGTATATCTGTCCAAAAATGATGAAGGATTTACCTTTTTTATAACACGGGTTCATCATCTGTCCGAATTGTTGGTACGTTTTCTTCTTACTGGTGATTAAGAAGAAAACAGAAGATTTTATTAGGGTCATCATCATCATCATCATCAGCCGGAAGACGTCCACTGCTGGACAAAGGCCTCCCCCTTAGAACGCCACAAAGAACGACAGCTTGCCAATTCCATCCACCGGTATATTTATTAGGGTATTCAACAATAATTATATTTATTTTGTATTAGAATTAAGTTGTATATATTTGTAAAATAGTATGTTTATCTAAGGCTACATAATTATTTGAAAAAAGAATAAAATCAGTATAGTTAAAAAAAAAATAACAGTACAAAAAGAAATATAAGAATCATACACAAGTAATAAATATGTCAATAGAGTCTATTATAATATAAGAAAAGAATATAATATACAATAAACATACTTAGAATATGCACATACTTCACTAACACCGCTATATACCCGCTACATTTTTTCGGGATAAAAAGTGGATGTCAGCTACCTCCACATGAAATTAAATTGAAATCGGTCTAGCCCTTTAAGCGTGAAGAGGTAACAATCATGCGAACACACTCACAAACTTTCGGCTTTATAATATTAGTGAGAAGTGTGATTTTCTTCATTTATTAATTGAAAAAGAGAATCAATATTTTAATTTATACACATGCAACGTAATAAGTTATGTCTATAATAACGTGCACAAAGCCGCAATGACGCGATGTACTAAAAATCCTATTTGTATGCAATAAGTTAGAATAGAATAGTTTATTTGCTTGAAATAATGGTGTTTACAAGTAGTTTTTTTTAAAAGTAGTCTCACATATTTCGCCTACTTTTTTCGGCATGTAAAAACATAATAAACATTAAAATTAAGTTATCAAATATACGAGTATATCAACTGTTAATTGTTAAATTATTAGTTAATAATAAAAAAAAATACCACAATCTTTTAAAGCAGCTAGGCTTGAAGTACTAGTGAACATGGATTAAATAAGCCCAACATGGTAAGTTTGCAGCATTTCTTCATAGGGTTCCTATGGCCATTTCCTGACTCCATCATCAGATCAGCTCACAAGTACCTTTATATTGTATTGTCACCAATTTCATTGAAATTTAATTTTAATCGGATGTCAAATAGTGGTTCTAATTTAGATTTCAAGATTTCACCTAAACAAACTCACATACATATATTCACCCAGCACAAGTAACATCAATAATACGATAACCCGCGTTTTCGAAATGGATAATCAATCGTCATCATCATAATTATCATACGTCTCCTTAGAATAATCGTAGAAATTTGCATTGAACCACATATTCTTTTGATACTCCAACTTCCTTATCAGTTTGATCACGTCCTTGATATCCACGTTGAGATGTGTAATCTTCTCAAATAGCTTCAAATGATGATACACATTGACAGTCATCCTTGTCTCCCAGGCCCTTAGCGTTGAATACACCCATTTCTGCATATTTTTCAGGTGTCTTAACAACGCGAAACAGAATCCTAGTTTGTACCTATAATTGCCAAAGTATTTGTTTCTTAATATTTGTACATAGACTAGTTTATATCGTGCGGTGTATACGAAGTGTTCCATAAGGTTCATAGTCTTTTTCTTATGTGCCCACTTTCTTGGTTGATTCTCGCCTATACTGTACAACTCTCTACGTGTGTTAAGCTCATTTGCCTTTCTTTTTTTAACTAATTCATCAAACTTTCGAGTTATAACATCAGGGTCATGATCGTTTCTTTTGAAGTCTAATAGTGGTTTGTAATTGCTCTCTATAACTCTGTCTATCTGTCTCATCAGTCGTCTTTCTTTAAAACTTTGTAGCGTAAGGTTTGAAAACATTTCATCTGGTGGTACTGTGGCCATGACCATTCTTTCTGTAGTTGCAGAAACATTACTTGGCGGTATGTAGGTGTCGTTTAGTGATTTGCTCTTAGAATAAGATCTTCTGAATCCTTTGTCTTGTGGCAGGTCTTGCTCCGTGGTGTTGGGAGATTCTGTGATGCTGTTCAACAGTAATCGCGCTTTGTAAATGTCTCCTATCTCCGATGCCACGATGTCGTCTGCACTTAACTCAAATATTTCTTTGTAATGTGTTGAATTTACACTCAGCACTGAAATATAAGGAAATGGAGTATACATTTTTATTAAGCTTTTTAGGTTATATTTTAAATTATTTATACATAGTACATTATTTTATGGCATTTCTTTAAATTTTGGGTAAGAGGAGAATTTCTTGTTTTATTTTTTGCAAAATGAATTGAATAAGCAATTATTACTTACCTGAGAGAAACAATATTAAGCTTGTCTTAAGCATCCCTCTTGCATGTATGTCGCGTAACACTATAGTTTAATAACAATTTACATACACGATATGTTTTGCTGTTAAGAGTTTATGAAAGACTAATCAAATCGGATTTTATTACATTTTGTTATTAAAACTGTTAGGTAATCGTTCAAATGTAATTAAACAAAACAATCACAATGTGTGATATAACTAATACCTACTTAGCGATTTTAGATTAATGTAAGGGTGCATACTCTAATGTGGGTTGTGCATAAGATTTGACAAGGGTGAGCCGAATATCAAAGGGACTAAAAATACATAGACCCAAAATAGTCTCAAATCAAAGTAACCTGCGTGGTTTTCTATCTCAGAATTAACTTATTTCACTGTAATCACTGTTATGTATTGATGAATTAACAGAAAAAATCCAGAAGATGGGCAGCAGTGTCTTCTGTAACTTCACCATCGATACTGCGATTCCAAAACCGCTAGCCAAGCGTGGAGCTTATGGCAGAGCCCCCCCCCCTGCCCCCCACGAATGATCTAAATGGGAAGCCTTTGTTCAATAGTGGACGTTTTCCGGCCGATGATGATGAACCATTTTATGAATATCATTTGAATTACCGAGAATTGGGGCTAAGACCTTTTAAGATTTTGACGACCTGTTTAGCGCGGTGGCTAAGCGATTGGACTGCTGCGCTAGGGGTTGCGGGTTCGATTCCCGCAAGGGGTAAAACTTTGTGCGAACCACAGATGTTTGTCCTGAGTCTGGGTGTTTGTGTATGTGATATTTCATGTTTGTGAAACGCACCCACGACACAGGAAAAATTCCTAGTGTGGGGCGACGTTTTTTAAAAAAAGAAAAAAAAAAAAAGATATGGTTCAATTAATTTTATTTTGTTATTAAGGATTACAGGCTTGACGTAATGAATATTTTGACTATAATTATAATCCTTAACACAGAAAACGCAGAGAGGGGGGAGGTTCTGGATTGAGATTGATTAAACGCTCGCGGAATACAAAGTGGGTAGTCAGTGACAAATCACTTAGAAAATGGAGTATCTTAACAAGAAGTAAGCAATTAAAAAGAATCATATTATAGTTTTTTATATTAACGTTGTTTATTTATCGACTTGATTTACCCCCACTTCGTGTTTTTGAGAATTTTTCGTTTCTTTTCAGGATTAAAATATATAGCTTATGTTAATGTTAAGGGACCTAAAAACATAACTGGCGAAATGAGGGTGTACTATATGTGCACCACTGCCTACCCCTTCGGGGAATGCAGGCGTGATGTTACGTTTATGCTTTTTTTTATGTTAAGATCGAGCTCAGTGGCATGTCATGGAAGAGGCCTATGTCCAGCAGTGGACTAAGATAGGCTGATGATGTTGTTGACACTGCAAGCCCATTTTGAATATAGTGAAAGAATTTTGGATCATCAACATCATTAGCCGGAAAACACGTTCACTGTTGTTCAAATGAATAGGCCATATGTGGCCATATGTGTTATTGTTTAGATAGGGGGAGGGGTCATAATCCCCACGCTTGGCAAGCGGCTTGGAGATCGCAGGATTGTTGGTAGATTTACGGAAGACGATGCTGTCCGTTTTCTGGATTTTGCCGTAGCAGTCTTACGACACCCAAGGGAGGAAAGGGGTGGTCAATTGTAGGTCAGATACCACTCGGCAATCCTATGGATAGGTTCGAAGATCACCTCATGTAATAATCACACCTATCATCCTGATTGGCACAGTGGCTAAGCGATTGGTATGCTGCGCTAAGGGTCACGGGTTCGATTACCGCACAGGGTAAAATATTGTGCGATCCGCAGTTATTTGCCCGAGTTTAGGTTGTGATATTTAATATTTAACGTCACCCACGATACAAGAGACATTCTTAATGCGGGTAAGCGTTTCTCAAAAAACAAGACCTCTGAGAAGAACGAAAAGCTAAGAAAGGTACACCCATATTTCGCTAGTTATTTTATAGGTCCCAGTGTAATAGGAAGCGAGCCTATTGCCATCAACCGGGCACAAATCCAGACTCCGTGCTACTAAATTTTACCTAATAAAAACCCAGTGATACTCAGCTAGATACACAAAAATTTGGCCTTTGACGCTTAAAGGACCAATTAGTTGTCTGTAATTTCTGGGTCATCTCTATTCAGAGCCAAGCGCAGTTTTGCATACAATTTAGACTGAAACTGTTTGCATTTAATCAAACTTCGTTAGCCAGCCTTACTCTCATCGCAGTCAATGCTATATAAGGCAAAGTTCAATGCAAGTTGTATAAGAAAGCTGAAAAGGTTTTGAATGTTATGTTCACATGCGGCGATGCGAGCTCGCAACCTTTACTAATATTAAGTTTAAAAGTCATTTCGTTTGTACTTATGTGTATTTGTTACCTTTACACGCCTTTATCACTAAACCGATAATCATGAAATTTTGCACATACGATGCTAGGAGCACAGTAAATGATTATACTAAGAACCTACCTTTCATCTAGAAAAAAGTTTTGTTCCCGAGGGAAAAGATTAGGTCATTAATCTGTCACAATTGTTTTCCCCGCTAGTTTCAACGTGTCTTTTAAAATTCTAATTTAACACGGGTGAAACCGCGAGGCACCCTTAGTTATTCATATTTTAATGTAAATATTGTCTTACTAACGAAAATATTTATTTATGCGATGAACTAAAATTTGTAGCTTGCTGATAACGCGACCTTCTTTGACAGTTTTCCCAGTACAAATATTTTCAATAAACTGTCAGCCGACCCGCTCCTGAAAACTCCAAGTTAGGTTTGTAATTTATGGTAGATATACCGACGAGAACAAGGAAAAGCCATTAGTTTTAAATAGTATTTAAAATAATGTTTTTCTATTACAAAAAGAAAATGTTAGTGGAGTATCGGGAAGGGGAAGACCTCGGCGAACGTACCTTGAACAAATCGGGGATGTTTTACAAATGGCTCAAGTGAAGAGTACCCTTAACCAACGAGCGTGTATGAAGAATGTGATGCGTGTTGATGAAGCGTAAAAAGTATACCAGGATCGTAGCAAATGGAAATCCGTGATCCCTGCCTACCCCTCCGGGAGACAGACGTGACTTTATGTATGTATCATCATCAGCCGGAAGACATCCACTGTTCAACAAAGGCCTCCCCTTAGAACGTATGAATGTATGTAAAAGCTTAATTTCCAGGGCATTCCGTGGCAAACACCACTATTTCTTACCAGTATTGCAATATGACATACCATAACATCACACCAGTTTTCCCCGAAGGGGTAGGCAGAGGTGCGCATATAGTACACCCACATTTCGCCAGTTATGTTTTTCGGTCCTAATGTAATAGGGGGCGAGCCTATTGCCATCAACCGGGCATAAATCCAGACTGCGCACTGCTACTGAGAATTACCTAGTGTAAAAACCCAGTAACACTTTGCCCGACCCGGGATTCGAACCCAGGACCTCTAGCTCAGTAGTCGCGCTTAGCAACCACTAGACCAACGAGGCAGTCAAACAGTGCAATATGATGAAACAAAAACGATTGATCATTACAAAACACGTTAAACTTCCAAAAAACAAATTCATTTGTAAGGTGACACACATGTAGCCGTCACAGACATGCAAACGCCCGCTTTTCATCAAAATTGATGCACCATTTCATACGTGTAGCAAATTCAGGGAACTGTGCGGTCGCCAGGGAATATGTCGGCTACATATCAAATTATTACTGCAAATATTTGGACCAATGTTTGATGACAGACCTCGTATTGAATTTCTCTATGTAAATATTTGACCGCCTTTTCGTTTTGCTTGGGGTTTTGAGTTCAATTAGTAGATTGGTCAGTTTGTTATTGAGTTTTGGAATTTAAAATTTAAAATGTTTAGTAGCTATTTTGCAAAGTTTCGACATTCCTGGTAAAGAGAATTATGTTTACCATTACATAGGATTTTATCATCATCATCAGCCGGAACATGTCTACTGTTGAACAAAGGTGTCCCCCTTGGAGTTGATGCCATATTCATCACGCTTGGCAAGCGGCTTGGGGATCGCAGTATTGGTGGTGAAGGTACAAAAGACGCCGCTGTCCATCGTATTTTCTGGATTTTCCCTTAGTCGCCTCTTACGACACTCAAGGGAGGACTCTCGACACACAAGAATTGACCACCAAGGGGGTGGTCAATTCTAAGCCGTAACACTCGGATAAGTATAGAATTTACTTTTCCGAAAAGAAAGTTAGTGGTTCTTTCCTGGTTTAGGCACAATTTTTTGTAAACCCATAGCAATCTAACATCTATAAAAATGTGTATAGCTTATACTGAATACAATAAATAAACACATTACTCTCTTGTGGGTCGCGCTGGAACTTATCCCGTTTCGTAGTTCGTAGTGTTTAGTACCAAATCTTGGCCATATCGTAATGAAAGGAGAAAGTTATGGCCAATATTGGCAGCCAACATTTTGACATGATTACATTACATCCACGATGTATACAAATGTTAAATTATATTTATCTTCGTCAGATAAAAATAAATTTGCTTGAAAATGAAGATTGAGTTCAGTTGTGACGTAAGATTTTGTTATTTAAGATAAAACTTTATTTGATACTTTATATTTTCGTATTTATACATCTATTTTTTATTTATTACAGTTTTTTAACTTTTTACATACATAATAAAGTCACGCCTGTTTCCCTAAGGGGTAGGCAAAGCGGATTTCCATTTGCTACGATCCTGGCATACTTCTTTTGCTTTATTCACACGCATCACATTCCTCATACACGCTCTTCGGTTACATTTTACTTAGAGATTTACGGGAGTTTAAAAAGTAAACGTGCCTTCCGTGGTCCGCAGACGAATAATCAGATACCGGTTTTCTTGTATAATAAGCCTCAATATAAAAGAAAACCGGTATCCGATCATTCGCCTGACCGCAGAAAGTACTACTTAACCTCACTGGTTGACTGACCTACAATATAGAAACAAAACCCTAAAAATATTTAATCAATATCTTTTGTATACAACATAATCAATCACTACATTATTTTGTACATTATACCTATACATATGTAGCATAGCATAGCATAACATCACGCCTTTATTCCCCGAAGGGGTAGGCAGAGGTGCAAATTTAGTACACCCACATTTCGCCAGTTATGTTTTAGGTCCCAATGTAATAGGGGGCGAGCCTATTGCCATCAACCGGGCACAAATCCAGACTCCGTGCTGGTACTGAGAATTACCTAATGGAAAAACCCAGTTACACTTTGCCCGACCCGGGATTCGAACCCAGGACCTCGTGCTCAGCAGTCGCGCTTAGCTACCACTAGACCAACGAGGCAGTATACATATGTATAGTTACCTATTTGTAATTTTAGGATATTTGATTATTTTTATTTTATCCCTGTGAGCGCTTATCGCATGAAACACAGGACTACCTAGTTCAGGCAAGTTACATGTGGTAGAATACGTGTATTTATTATGAGTAGGTATATATAAGGCTATAGTTATGCTACATAGTGAATAAGTTTTAGGAAATAAATTATTATTATATCATGATAACAATAATTGATAGTCTATTCATAAACGGCTTTCACCACCAAACTATTTAATCTAAACTAAATCAAATCCCCAACTCCAGGGTAAACTTGCCACACATAAATCATTTCTCGACCGGTCGTGCAACCAATTTGTTAGTGTTGCCAACTTATACGTATTTTTTACCCGAGAATTCGGATATTTGGCACATAACTCAGCGTTCTACTTCCGAATGTTCCCATTTAATGTGTGACGATATCCCATTTATTTTGCGCGCTCATGAGGCAAAGGCAGCGTGCGAAGTGCCAGGTGTGCGCTTCTGTGGCTTGTTTTTCGAGACCGATGGCTGAGAACGAATACCATACGGGCAGGACGTTTTTGTTTCGTCGGCGCACGCTAGGAATTTCTCCTGTATATATACGTATGTATATATGCGTTTCGCAAAGATGAAATATCACATATACACACCCAGACTCGGGACAGACATCTTAACCAGTGCGCCAATTTGAAGGATAATCTGGATGTTATGGTTAGTTCTGTATGATACCAGCTTTATTTTTTATTGTAAGGATGATAATTATGCTTCTATATGTATAGAGGATTTTTCGACGTCGTCCCAATACATATTATTTTGAATGTAGACCTTACTGGGTGAAAACGTTGAGCAGCAATCTCTCCCCAACACCTTCGGAAATACCATAACTTAACATCACGCCTGTATTTTCCGAAGGGATATAGTACACTTAATATAGTACCTATTACCAAATATTGCACGTTTTGTTATTGGTTCCACGGTAAAGCCTATAGCCATCAACGGGCACAAATCCAGACTCCGTGCTGCTACTAAGAATTACCTAATGGAAACACCACATAACATTTCTTGACCCGGGTTTCGAACTCAGGACTTGCTTATCAGTCATGCTTAGCCACCTAATACTACTACTAGTACCACTACACCAACGACGCAGTAAACGTTCGGAAAATGCCGACGACCAAAATGTCCATCCTCAGTAAATTTAATGTCAAAAAGCGTCCACTCAATCCTTGCCAAACCACCTTCACAGCCATTTATCTCTATAAATAGGCGCTATAAGCGGACCAGCCAAATACAATGGCACACCGGCCGTACAAAAGTAACAGGCGATCGATTGACCTACAAACCGAATAGTCAAAGGTACACTAACATACCCAGAAAGGCATAAAACATTGATTTATTAGCAGACAAGTGCGTGATAAGTAAAGGTGCGGTCAGCTGTTCGATTCGCTTATGTAGACAGTTAGACACGTGTATTTGTTGTGGTATTTCACGCCGCGTGACAAGACACGTGCCCATGTGGCTAAGCGACAACTGCGGGTCAATCGAAGCGTAAGTCACGGCTGCCGCGTTGATCCCTGGTAGGACACTGCTGCACGTGCCTCGGATAGGATGCCTAAGCTGTCTGACCTTGCTGAATAATAGGTCATTGACAATTGTTAAGAGTTACAAGATAAGACTAAAAATAATAATACCAGACTAACGAACGCATTAACTATAGATCGCCTTAAAAATACTTGAATCATACAAAATGATTAAGCTTGGGCGGGAATCTAAGCCGCAAACTCCAGCGCAAAAATTAACCTAATACAACTAATTACTATCAAAGAATTTATAATAGAAAACGAACCAAGATTTTGAGATTCTACCTTCTTTGTTTATCTATACATATAATAAAATCGTAACGAAGTCAAAACTGTACATTGAAGATATTTGAAAAAAAATAAGTGCAATGGGATGTCTGAACGCTTCTGAAGCCAAAAATATAATTTTTAGAATTTTTGTCTGTTTGTCTGTTTGTCTGTTTGTCTGTATGTATGTGTTAGATTAACGTAAAAACTACTGAATAGAATCCGCTGAAAGTTTGCAAATATATTCTTTAGGGGCCGGCGCGTCGGTATGCTTAATATCATCACGGCATTTGCAAAGAGGGCTGAGCAATATTGCATTATGTCTTTGTTTTGTCTAATGTTTGCCGTAGAATGATAAAAAGACGAAACCAATAGTTGCATTATGCAGATTACTTACAGATGAACTTCTGAAGTAGAAATCATCACGCTATATCCACAAGGAACTGAGCAGTGAATCATGACATGTATAGAAACGTCTATTTTAAACATATTGCTATGTGTCATCGTAGCGTGGCGGTTTAACGATCGCCCTACGAGTTATGCATAGTGAGATCGATTCTTGTCGAAGGTTTCTCTTTTTGCGTTAGCTTTAATTTCTTTTTGCATGTTTTTGACTTAAATATCAATAAAAAGACAATTATAATATATATTTTAACATAATATTATTACCAACAATTTCCAGTAAATTATAGTTCTAAATTTTTATTTTTTTTCTACATTAGTAAGTTTGTAAATTCACCATTTCAAATAAGTGATGTCCAAACAATTCTGAAGCCAAAAGCAGTCGCTTCACGTTGACAACAGATAGGTTGTTCCATACTCACCTGTGCTTTCTAGGACGTTTGAAACACACATCAATGTTGAATCGTGTTCCAGCGTCGAGTCAATTAAATACATTTGCAAATACGTAAACAAGGGTAGTGACCAGGCAACGTTCGCTTTGCAAAGCACTGATCGGGATGAAGTGACCAAGTACCAGTCTGGTCGCTACATTAGTACTTCAGAAGCAGTATGGCGAATGCTGGCGTTCTCTATACAAGATCGGCATCCAGAGGTCATGAATTCATGGACGTCCATTTTGAGAATGGCCAGCGCATTTTTTTTCGACCCCGCCAATGTGTTAGAGCGATTGGAAAATCCCCGCCAAACAACACTCTTGGCATTTTTAAATTGATTAAGGGAAACTTGAAAAATGATGGACACCAGCGGGACTCAAACCCGCGACAGTCGCCGTACCGTGGCGCCGCTCTGCCAACTGAGCCACCGTGTCACTGCTCGCATCCATCAAATTTCAAGTTCCGTTTTAGTATTTACGTCTTGAGGGTGACGTTAGGTATTATCTGTTGGAATCTACGATTACCAATTCAGTGTTGTACCTTTACAGCTACAAACCACTAAACCGATAATACCAACCAAAATTTATATGACTTTTGGTATTTTTTATGCATGTTGCCATGCTAGGCTTAAATTTTAAATTGATTAAGGGAAACTTGAAAAATGATGGACACGAGCGGGACTCGAACCCGCGACAGTCGCCATACCGTGGTACCGCTCTGCCAACTGAGCCACCGTGTCACTGCTCGCATCCATCAAATTTCAAGTTCCCTTTTAGTATTTACGTCTTAAGGGTGACGTCAGGTATTATCTACGATTCCAACAGACGACTCTTGGCATTTTTACGTCTCTGTGAAGTTGATTTTTTTGCAAAGTCACTTACGTATGATGAGGTGCCGTCGTACTATACATACTACAAGCAAAGAGGTGTATTTAATCGACATCGACGTGGTCGTATTGTCGAAGGGTTTCCGGGAATCTTTATGGACACTGCATTGGGAAGGATTTACACTGTGCATCCAAA
Source organism: Abrostola triplasia (assembly GCA_946251915.1). Classification (NCBI taxonomy): domain Eukaryota; kingdom Metazoa; phylum Arthropoda; class Insecta; order Lepidoptera; family Noctuidae; genus Abrostola; species Abrostola triplasia. The sequence goes on from OX276433.1 coordinate 11,353,787, forward strand.
TAATGCCGAGTGCTATTATTTGCGGCTATTGCTTCACATCGTATAGGGGCCAACGTCATTTGCATTATAGGTATCGTCTTAAGGACAGTTGATGGTATGGAGTATCCGACATTTCGTGCAGCCTGCGTAGCACGAAATCTTCTTGACGGTGACCAACACTGGGACAACACTCTCCTGGAGGCTAGCGTTAGTGATAGCCCAAGTCGCCTATGACATTTGTTTGCCGTCATGTTGGTATTCTGCGGTATTGCAAACCCGGTTTTGTTGCGGGAAAAATATTCGTCATTTCTCTGAGGATATTTCATGGGCTTTAAGACATACTATTGAAGGAGACATCGGAGAAACTGATGAACGCATTTTGAACCACTGTCCCAGTTCTCATCAAGACGTAGTCATTGCCATCGGGGGCAATCCACTGTTGGAATACGGTTTACCGGCTCCGCAACCATTAAATAATCAAGAACGTGGAAACAGGAAGTATGTCGCCGAAACAAATTATGACCAAGACGCAATGACCACCATCGTGAATGACTACGTCACTAAATTTACCTCAGAGCAAGCACAGATTTACAATATTGTCCTTGAAAGGGTTCGGCTCGGCCAGGGTAAAATGTTTTTCTTGGATGCTCCTGGCTGAACAGGGAAAACATTTATTACCACTGGCATTCTTGCAGAGGTTAGGAAACAAATAACGGTGGCAAAATTGTCTTCCGCAATTACTACCTCTCTCTCCCTTAGATGACAAAATATAAGCGCTCGCCATACTCTAGATACACATCAATTCGAAGCAATAAAACGTCTGTTCTTGGAGAGTTACGCAATAGTTTTAAGGGAAATTTGCTGAAATGTAGTCATAATTATAGTAAAAATGTACAATACCACATAGTGAAAGTTTTAGACAGAACTAAGCAGGAACAACAATCATGTGATGGATCGTCGGTGATTTTAGAGAAATATTTTCTGACTTAAATGCTCTGTAAAAACTTTGTATATATATTTCACTTTATACACTGGATATACATAAATATCAATAAATAGTAATATTTAGACGAGGTATATAGAATTCTGCTCATTATTTCACGTTCTTGGATAAGTTGGTAAAGATATGATTTAATAGTGTGATTCCCGCGTTCGGCAAGATATTTGCTTATTCAAACAACATAATATTTTTAATTTTATTGGTTTATATGTTTTAACTCTCTAGCAGAAAGTGGACTGTAGGCAACCATCGTCAAGTTAAAGGTCTGTGATCCACCTCAAAGTTATCCTTTTGTAGATAATCATCATAGACATAAAATTTCATTAACCGGGCACAAATTTAAAGTCGGTACTGCCACCGAGAATTAGTGGAAAAACCAATCACTCTTTCCGATCTGGTAAACAAACACACGGAACTCCCGCTCAGCAGTCGCATTTTACGAACACTAGACCAATAAGGCAGTCAAATTCTAAGTTCCACACAATTATCAAAGTATTTTTGTTGCTGGGGAAATCCTCATGGACTTCCTCCACCATGAGTGGACGGAGGGTTATGCCGGTCTCTTATACTAACTAAAACCTCAGGGTATCCGCCTAACAACCTTAGGTTGAGGGACTCGCGATCCGCGTATGCTACACCATCTCTTTAAACAAATTCTGACTCGCCTCTTCGCGATTGGTCGCGCTCACCACGTAGGTACGGCCTACGTGCCTTATGTCCCTTAAAACCGCCTTTTCTGTTTGAGCATCGAACTGCCCAAGTTCGTCGCCCACAGGCCCAACCTATGGGTGACGGACATGAGCAGTTCGTTTAAATTTCGGCTACAATAAATTTCAAAACAAGCGCTTGGCGCATTTTGGCATACAAACTATCACCAGAGGTAGACTTAATTAAGGCCTAGAAACCAGCTGATTTTTACACGGATTACTGTATGACGGTCGCTTCTGAGTTACCAGTCCACACTCTCTGTAAATGTTGTCTGCTGAAGACAAAACTACAACCGTAGTTCAGAGAAATGCATGCTGTCAATGTAGTACATAGATACAGTAAAATAAAGATACATTTAAAATTTAAATTCCTTATAAGCCAACAAATCGTGTCAATAACTTTCCTGTTAGTCACTCAATATTTACCGATCATACAAAATCGGTATAAAAAGTAAACTAGCCCCATCTTAATTTGAAATATACCTTTATCATTAAAATACTATGTATATTCCATTCGGTAAGTAATTTGTAGTGTTTTCCACTTACTTACAAAATCTGATTATAGTCTACTGGTGTTTTTACCTGAAATTCACGCGGACGAAGTCGCGGGCAACAGCTAGTTTTAAATAATACTTTAATATTAAAAACCGCTAGCAATATTTTCTGACACGTGTCAAAACTTGTTATAAACGAACTTCGCAAATATTTTCAATATAAAACAGCATAAATATTTCCATAATATAGCACGTGTCAAATTATATCTTATAACGAACCGTGTCCACGTGCGCTTGACACTTTATTTCAGATCAGTTAGTTTTCAGTTTTAAAACTCAAATAAATAGAGACAAAAGAAACAGCTTTATATTTTTTGCAACTGAAAATCAGACGAAGCAGTTATCTACTCGAACTTTTCACAGCCGAGAATCGAACCTCACACTCAAGTCAGACTGAACCTTTTCCCAGCGACCGACCTGTGGAGCATAGTAATTGTTTAACTATTGTGTCTGCTTCACGTACATCATTATTATTTTCATTATCAGGCGGAAGACATCCACTATTGAACGAAGGCCTCCCCCTTAGATAAAGGGAGGGGTTACCATAATCCCCACGCTTGGCAAGCGGCTTAGGGATTGCACTGTTGGTGGTGAAGTTACAGAAGACGCTGCTGCCATCTTCTGGATTTTCCCCTAGTCTTCTCTGACCTCCACCCACGGTAGGAAAAGGGGTGGTCAATGCTAGGCCGGATTCCACTCGGCACGATTGTACCATATAAGCCCTTTATTAGTTAGTTTAAGAGCATCTTAAAACAAATAGAAGACCAAATAGGAAAGACATAAATCCAATATAATAGCAGAGTCAAAACACTAGTTTTAAACACTCACCAATCGGTGTCCAGTTTCACAGGAGAATGGCCGATATTCATTAATAAAGGCCCTCTCCCGTGACCCTTTATTAGTTTAATTTGGCTCACCGTTTTTGTTTTGTGTACTTTAAGGTGACTACACACTAGAGAAAATTCGCGAGCATTTAGGTACATGTAATGTAACATTCTGACGATTGCTCGCCGCTGTGGTCGATGTAATGCTCAGGACGACTGACCATGTTTAAATTAATGAAAAAAATATAGGTACAGTCAGCTGATTTTTTTTAACCTACCATTAATTAACGAACAACTTCTCATATCGTCAAAAGTCTTAAATAATTTAAGATCATAATTTGGACTTTTCTATGATTTTAAACAATAATTTGAATTCATATTTCTATCTTTTAATTATTTGACATAAGGCTTCTTTACATGTTGAGCAACTTATGCTACTGACTGTACATTCAATACGAGACACGTATCAACACAAAAACCCCAATTACATAGTAGCAAAAATATACCGGAACAAGCAGGACCTAAAACAGCGTTGATATTCAGCCACTTCTACTCCCTAGGTTGTTGTGCGCAGGAGTTGGGTGGTCGCATTTAACTGCAATTTAATTTTGTGGATGGAGTTATGCTGATGGTGATAATTTATCAGTAACATTCCCTTTTATCTTCCCTTAACCGTGTTTAGATGTCAAACGGTTGTAACAAAAGATCAAGACTTGTGTGCCAACAGCCAACGTGCAAGTCGGATTCGCGCACGACGAGTTCCGTACCATTATTTAAAAAAATGGCGGTTCTGTTATAAGTAAATTTTGTAGTCTGTGCTCACCTTTACACTAATTACCCTATAGTTAGATTATTTCTAAGCGGAGTGTTACAACGTTCGCAAATGCGGTTATTGAGTGTGTTTGCACGATAATGATACACGGGCTGGGTGCTTAGCGTTGGTAAAACGACTGCAGAACTGTGTTGTGTGTGTGTCTGTCTGTCTCCGTCTAAATTTATTCAATTTAAAAACAAAACTGGTGGTTAATTGGGAACTCCTTCTATACTATTAAAGAATTCCTTCAATTTAAATCAACAAAATTTTAAAAATTTGCATGTCATTATGTTATGATTAAATATTATGTTAAGCTACTATTATACTATTGTAAGAACTTTTGTAAACAAATTTTTAATAAATCAAGCAAATAAATCTTTGAATTTGAAAATTTCTCCTTTGTCGTGTGTGTTAAAGGCACCGTTTCACAAACCTGCAATATCACATACACAACCCAGACCCGGGACAAATATCTGCGGTTCGCACAAAGTTTTGACCACCTTAATCCGCAGATTTTTGTCCCGAGTCTGGGTATTTGACTATTTGTGAGTGTGTTAATTAATATTTTTCAAACGCACCAACGACACAGATTAAATACCTACTGTAGTCGCCCCACACTAGTAATTTTATAGAAATCCGTTCAAAAAAATACATATTATGTTATTGCTTATGTATCCTGAATTTGTGTAGTAAATGCCAATGGCCACTTCCCCCATTACATGAGACATAGAACATACCTTGCGAAATTTGCGTAAACTAGAAACCCCTGCCCACCGCATCCGAGATTACAGGCGTGAAGTAATGTAAACAAGAGTTCCTTAAAAAGTTAATCAATCTTATTTTCCGTAACAAGTTTGTTAGATCGCTAATGAAGGGTGCAATAAAAGGGTACGGTTTTCGCCGCAGTGCGAAGATAATTTGTTGGGCGCTGAAGCGTAACGGCGACGAAACTTTGTTGCCGGTTGTTAGTATCGAGTTGCTGAAAAATTTGTTGTCTCAAATTTCTAGTGACGTAATTGTGGACAGAAGAAATTAGACTGCCTCGTTGGTCTAGTGGTCGCTAAGCGTGACTGCTGAGCACGAGGTCCTGGGTTCGAATCCCGGGTCGGGCAAAGTGTTACTGAGTTTTTTCATTAGGTAATTCTTAGTGGCAGCACGGAGTCTGGATTTGTGCCCGGTTGATGGCAATAAGCTCGCCCCCTATTACATTGCGACCTAAAAAACAACTGGCGAAATGTGGGTGTACTATATGTGCACCTCTGCCTACCCCTTCGGGGAATACAGGCGTGATGTTATGTAACTGTAACATAATAAATAAATAAATAAATAAATAATTCTCAGATCATCATTTGGCCGTTTCTATAGTTTGAAACAATAAATTTAATTGATATTGGTTTCTTTCAATTATTTGTTTTTTATTAACATGTCATGCTAATTATGACGCTGACTGTACAAGAACAGTCCGCTAAAATAATGAACCAACCTTGTACTGAAAATTTTGTAAACATTCTATCATATTTATGTAGTAACACTTTATTTGCAAATAACTTGAACGAAGTTTTTACTGTACGTAGTTGAAAGCGCTCCACAGCGTTTATAACAAAAGTGTATAACTCCATTTATTTATAACTACTTCTCAAATAAAACATTTACTTACATAGCTACTTAGTTACATTTAAAGAGGGTGAGTTTTCCAAGATGGCGTTGAGAAAAGTATTGAAAATAAGTAGGTACTTACAGGTGTCCCAAGAATCCGATTTCAATTTAAGTAGAAATATATAATTTTAAGAAGTCTATTTTCCTAATATGTGCTTTAAATACCGTTATTCGAAAAATACACTGTATTATACTATGCGATAGTGTTACTAATTGCGAAAAAAGTCTGGGAGTAATGATATACCTGAGAGAATAACTAGAATTGAAAAAAGATTCATGTATTTCAATTTATTATATTACTAGCTGCGCCCCGCGGTGTTATCCGCTTCATTTTTTCGGGATAAAAAGTAGCCTATGTGTTATTCTGATGCATAAGCTATATTAGTATAAAGCTTCATTAAAATCCATTCAGTAGTTTTTACGTGAAAGAGTAACAAACATACATTTATACTTACAAATTTTCGCGTTTATAATATTAGTGGTGATATGTAGTGTGCTGTAAAAACATTAGTCATGTGCTTTCTATGGTGTCATCTTCAGCTATACCTAGACTACACTATGAAAAGCTCCTGTCATAGTTAAACGATTAGCCAGTCATCAGGGTAGTAGGGGGGGCGACTGCCCAGGGTGTACCGTGCAGTCGATTAAGTATCGTAAAGGCCCAATCTAATCCAATTTTATAGTATTATCTGTATTACAGAATCCTGGAAGCCTGATTTGAGTTTGGAATTCTGGAACTTTCTGTTATCAAATACACCAACCCCTGAATAAATATTTCATGCCAAATGTTTGTCCCACGCGGGCATTGACCTCCCAACCCTTGCGAATATCACCAGCCTCATTCGAAAGCGAATCGGGATAACATATTCATATAAAGCAGGTTGCTAGTTCCGATCTCACTAACGACCGAAACCCAGATTCCATCGCCGCTTCAAAGCGCCCGTTAGTAATTAATTAAAGGCTAAAGGACCATCAAGTCGCGGGTAAAAGGACCATCGCAAGACTGTGGTTATCTCCAGATTATTGCTCATTATTGCAAGTTAAATAAAGGCCTTTTTCTTCTATAGTACTGTAGGGATACAAAAAGGATGTTTGGTGAAATTCGTGGCGCCGTTTCGTCTTTGTAAAAAAATGAAGGACTTTTTGTATCTGACTTATATCGTGGTGATGTTTAAGAAGTAGTATTAGAGTGGATTGTGTTTTTTGTCTTTAGCCTGCAAGTTATCAGTAATGCTGACAGCCTAGGGTGAGGACTTGAGCAGTCGGATCAACTATAGAATCGAACTGACGACCTGATTAGCGCAGTGGCTGAGCGATTGGACTGCTGCGCTATGGGTTGCGGATTCGATTCCCGCACGGGGCAAAACTTTGTGCAAACCACAGATGTTTGTCCCGAGTCTGGTTATTTGTGTTTGTGATATTTCATGTTTGTGTAACGCACCCACGATACAGGAGAAATTCCTAGTGTGGGGCGACTTTAAAAAAAGACAAAAAGAAACAAGTACTTAAATATCGTGGATTCTTTGATGCCTAGTACTATGCCTAAACGACCTATACATATAATTAAAAAAATATATGTTTTAAACCATTTAGCCTTATTCATATCCCTGCATATCAAAACCGGCACAATGGTATAAAATCGTATAAATACACACTCCCTGACCTCAAGGGTCTCACCAAACGCGAGTAAACATAACTCAGACCTCAATTTCCAAGTATGACGTAACAGCATACAAAATTAATACGAACGACATTACAAACGTATGTGCGGAACAAGTAAATATTACGCTGGCGCCGATAATGGCCGCGTAAATCAAAATCCTATTACGACAAGATTTTCAGAATGGGAGAGGTCACGAGCAAGGATATGCGGTTTAAATTATATATGGGACCTCTAGCTATTGTATATATATGGATTTATTATATACGCTGTAATATTAGATTTAAAAATATGCCTTAGTTTTGTTGCTTTTTTCTGAGGATGTCAAATCGAGGAAGAGTCACTAATTAGAAAATTATTTACTACTTTATAGGGTCTAGCATGTCTCCTGTATTTCTGGCAGGCATAGGCAAACTTTTTAAATCTGTTTTACCACGTTTTCCCCTTGTAGGAGGAGAGCCTAAAACAAAACTTATGCATATAATATCAGTGACGTCTTAGAGTAATTAAAAAGTACACTTATAATATTAATATTGGTTTACACTGTCTAGGCTTAATTCTGGAACTTTAAAGCCACAATGCCATGGAATGAAGTAGCTTTTTTTTTTTTTTAAAAAAAACGTCGCCCCACACTAGGAATTTCTTCTGTGTCGTGGGTGCGTTTCACAAACATGAAATATCACATACACAAACATCCAGACTCGGGACAAACATCTGTGGGTCGCACAAAGTTTTGCCCCGTGCGGGAATCGAACCCGCAACCCTTAGCGCAGCAGTCCAATCACTTAGCCACTGCGCTAATCAGGTAATCTTAACATGTAAGTAACCAGTATGCGAAGTTCAAAAGCAACAAACAGTATCTTCCAAAACCTCTTCAAGATTGATCCTATCGTTACCAATAATACTTTGATCAAACTGTAGTATTAACAACTTCCCACGGACCTGCGTCACTGTTACATCATCGTATGTCGCTGCTGCCAGCCCTGCAGGAAATTGGCCCCTCGTCCGACGTTTTTGGGGCAGCCCTGTTCCGGCGTCAACGACCACTTCCGAAATTGGCCGAAAAGAGACGAACTTGGCGACGACTGGATTCAATTCGCTGACTCACTTGAAATATTGGTTATATTTTGAATATGACATTAGTAATCCTGCTAATGTTAGTGACCTTCTTCATGGTCTTGCCTAGACATTTTCCTTCGTAAACGAGGTGTAGTTTAAATAACAACAAAAATATTACTTTACTTTAATAACTTTCGCGAGTGTTATCCATATTATTTACCCATTACTCCGCTGCATAACCAGCTCATGAATAAAGGCTCCGTTGGAGTTCGAAACTAGTCTGGCATTCCTGAATACACACGTGAGTGTAGCCGGGATATATAGTAAATAAAGTGTTGACTTCGTGTAAAACTATTTAGTCGTATTATTTCTATTTGCTCACATTCTGGCATACCCCTTTCATGTTTCACTAATAATCCTTCATATATGCTGGGCGGTTTGACTATTCCATATTAACTTTTTTTATTATCCTTAAATATTATTTTAAAACATTGTTCTATGCAAAAGCATCATTATCAAATCGTACAACATTATTTGATCCTTCGAGACGGACAATGTCGGATTATATTTTCCTCAGAGCCATTTTTTACAGCTTAACTGACATAAAGAATGATTAATTCCTTTCTTTTCTTCTTTAGCGAGAAAGTTTATGGATTTAACCAAAATGACGAATAATTTTGTCATAACAATAAAACCTTAATCCTGCTGGTACTGTAAGTAAGGAAGTTAAGATGTTTTAACTTCATCTTGTTTCTTGGCGGATGTTTACCGACTTGGTACTTACAAAAAAGGTTACACTTTTCGACTTTAGGTTTAACTTACGTTTACTTTAAGAGATGAAATCTTGACGGAAGCAAGGCTTGTAATCAATACATACCATACATACCATAAATACCATCAATACATTATACCTATTTTAAATAGATAAAGGTAATTTGAAAAATGCAAGGCAACATGCAAAAACGACACCAAAAGTAATTATATCTATTTTTAAATGCCTTACCTAATTTTGGAATATTGTATGGATTGGTAAGGAAATATGACTGCTATAAAATACCTCTAGTAGATGCTACGTTATTTTTATAACGGTCGATAAAGTATTTTTTTTTACATTTCTTATAAGACGTCCCTATTTTATTGCTCCACAGACCAAGAAGACAAGACTAACAAAACCTTTCTTTCTTTCCAGTTCACCTGCAGTTCGAGGACCTGACCCTCCGCGACTACGTGCTCCACACCATCGTGAACAACTTCATCAGAGGGAACTTCACTCCCACCTCGTTCAGCGAACGGCCGTGCCGAGACGAGTCCCTCCCATACTTCCTCCCAAAACACATGCGATCCGAACGCTCAAAACACATAAAAAAAACCAAGAAATACGGGGACACATACAGGATGTTCGAAGATAGTATAAAAAGTATAGATAGCCGAAATGATGGATATTATTTCAGACCAAAGTTTCGTAGATATAGTAGGGACGAGCGGTCTGTGTACAGAAGGATTGCGAAGAGCTTGCGCATGCGCCGGAGATATTTGCCGGCGCGGGTGGTTAGCGGTCCGCTGGCCAGCAGGGCGGCGGTGCTGCTGCAGTGGTCCCTGAACGATGCCGTGCACTTAGATAGTGAAGGAACTAGTGTTGTTTTTAGGTAAGTCTATTTTATTACCTATTTATTACTATAGAAAAAAGATGACGTTTCTTTTTGTTATTAGCCTTATTTTCTAATATTATATTAGAAAGTTGTTAGGTGATTGATTGATCTAGGGGTCACAGGTTCGATGCTCGCACAGTACACATGTTTTTGTGATACGTTAATACAAACCCAGTGTGTTAGCACATGTAACTTTTACGAAACACTAATCAGAGTCATTGTTAAAAATTACAATTTTAAACCAAGAATTAAAGTATACCTCACTGTTGTTTGCATATCAAAGAGTAGAGGTGACAATAGACTTAAAACGGGGTTTAGTTGATGCCGGTATGATCCTCGTTTATATAAGAGGGTAAGTATATTTTGTCATTTTCGTGAGTTCTACTGGCACGTTCGCGCAGCAGAGTTTTGGGCCGCTAAAATTTATGTTTGCCATTCACTCGCTAAGAAGAAGAAGAAAATATCGTTACTACGGAGAAGAACCAGCAAGATACTCCATAGTTACTCTTTTAAAAATATGTTTTAGGTATATTTAAGTAAGCACGTCCCATAATATCAAAGAATATAAAAGAATGCTGAGACTGCCTCGTTGGTCTAGTGGTTGCTAAGCGCGACTGCTGAGCACGAGGTCCTGGGTTCGAATCCCGGGTCGGGCAAAGTGTTACTGGGATTTTCCATTAGATAATTCTCAGTGGCAGCACGGAATCTGGATATGTGCCCGGTTGATGGCAATAGGCTCGCCCCCTATTACATTGGGACCTAAAAACATAACTGGCGAAATGTGGGTGTGCTATATGTGCACCTCTGCCTACCCCTTCGGGGAATACAGGCGTGATGTTATGTTATGTTATGTTATAAAAGAAAACCAATCTCACAATTGTCAGTAAAATCTCGTCACAATATTATCCCTTTAACTTTAACAATGTGCTTTGCCAACCCTCCCACACAGTAAAGGCGTGAATATCCTTTTATGTTTCCTTAACCGGGATCTATTATTTCAATATTTTACCATAAAATATGATCCCGAGAGTACACAGGGTTCTTCAAACATTTTCATTTCTCCCCGACTTTTCCTGATACTTAATAATACTCTACATTGGACCCTTACACGCGATAAGACTGACCGCAGGCCTATCTGACCCTAATCCAGAGGCCCCGGAGCCCTATCATCATAATTTACTCGGATTCATCGCCCTTTACGACCCATAGGGCCTTTTCTGCAATTCCATGGAATTTGGAAATCACGGATTTCGATTTTTTCTTTTTTACATTTGATTCTTTCAATGTTTTTTGTGGGTAGCTGAGCGCGACTACTGAGCATGAGGTTCTTGGTTGGAATCCCAAATCGAGCAAAATATTACTGGGTTTTCATTAGGTTATTCTCAGTAGCAGTGTCTGGATTTGTGCCGAGTGATGCAATAGGCTCGCCCCCTATTATATTGGGACCTATAACATTACTGGCAAAATGTCGATGTCCTATATAGTTATATATATATATAGTTCACCAACTTTTCCTCAAACGGGTAAATGGAAGGAAAGAGTGCTATTGAATATACTAAAATAATGTGTGTTAAGGAAATTATTTTCCCTATTTTACAAATGATAGTCAAAGACAAAACAAATAGTGAAAAGATTCCGTATTTCACAAAATTATTGTAGCAAACAGATACCAAAGTGTCCCGCGTCCAACAATCACAAAAGCCGACTTTAGAATAGAAACATTTAAAATATCAGCAAACAAAATAAAAGCGTACTACCACACAAAACTAAACTCTATTTCTAACATCTAAGATTCACTTTCGCGTGTAGATCTGCATCAGTATATTTTAAACGCTGCATCCGTACATAATGTAGAGTTTTAAAACATTTTATTTGAATTGTGGCCGCGAACGGTTTCAGCCCTTTGTGGCATTACACTCATTGTTCCTTGGCCTGTTTACGATGTCGAATTAAAAAAAAAAACGGCCAGACGAGTTTCAACCACCGGTATATTACTTAAATTACAATTTTCTTTGTAGGTATCTGTGAGATTTGAGGGTATTTCTAACTTAATATTTCCTTGCAAAACAAATTATCTTTCTTTCTTTCGAACCTTTTTTCCTAGTCCCATTGGCGTATTCATTATAAAAGAATAATTATTATGATAATAATTTGCATACCTGCCTTAGAGAAGTGGCAGAATGTTAGACGAACAGAAAACATTCGATTGGCTTGATATCTCGTTCTTATATTACCATACAAAATCACAGATCATTTTTTCATCATCATCATTATCAGCCGGAAGACGTCCACTGTTGAACAAAGGCCCTTAGATCGCCACAATGAACGATAGCTTGCTAATTGCATCCACCGGTTCCTGCAATTCTGACGATGTCGTCGGTCCACCTGGTGGGAGGCTTACTAACGCTGCGTGTTCCGGTTCGTGGTCGCCACTAGAGATCCTTCCTTCCTTCGTTTGATCATTTACTAATAACTGCAATGTACTGAACCAAGAAATCGATTGAAGCTCGCACCTTTCCATTTTCCTTTACACTTTAATTTTCGGCAACTAATCAACTCCGTGATACTCGTCACAAATACTTAATTAGCTTTCACTACGCATCCTCTCGCACAAAGGCTTGGATCTTTTGTGATACGGCTATGTCAGAATATATAACCAAAAATGATCCTTTGTAAGTCTTTATTTCGTCGTCCCGTTTTCAGTGATATTAGCTGATGCTAATGAACTGTCTCGCTAATTAGTAACATGACGATGTTTTAATAGGGATAGCACTGCAAATTAGGAACAAAACTAAGTCAAATGTAGAGTGTATTAAGAAAAAATTGTCTCCTGATCCAAAAGCAAGTTGTTCAGTAATCGACTATGAACAATTTTTGCTATAAAAATCTGCTGTTCCATACATTTATGTGTTTGACTCCACAAAATATATAAAACAGCAGATTTTTTTTCTCGATTCCAGGGATTTATTTATTTATTTATATACACTTTATTGTACCTACACCAATTTACAAGAAGTAAAAGAACGCAGACTTAAAATTATGTACAAAGGGCGGTCTTATCGCACAAGGCGATTTCTTACAGACAACCTTTGGATGGACAAAAGAACAATAGAACAATTACGGTTTGGGATGGCCTCATACAAAAAGTCAATTCAATTTATAACCTCAAACTAATCCCCTATTAGGTACATTATAACGTATAAAATCACTTGCAAATTGTAGGAGTAGGTAGTATACATTACGGTACTTTAGTCTACGCCTTAGGGATCCAGGCGAGTCATCTTAAATTCCAGTAAACACTGAACACGTCCTTCACAAAACCATTTGTTTTGCCAGCGCCTGTCATACAATTCATTTGAATAATGCAACCTAGTGTAATACCGAAACACCCATGTTTTGCATGTGGCATTATATTCCCCTAGTGACAAACACGCAGTTTATGAGGCAGTCATAGGATCGTAAAAACTTAGTCAGGGTGCTGCCGCGACACTGATCTGCGGTATTCGCAACTCTTAATGTCTGTTGCCTTCCATTCCTGTTTACCGCTGTATACTGGCGTGTAGATCAATGGCACAGTATGGAGAAACGTAATACATACATAATAATAAAAGGTAGTTTGTCTGTACAGACCGAAGTTAAATAATAAGTGTTACATAGTAGTAATCTATTTATGTTGGTCAGCTCGATTGCTAAGTGAGGTCTTGGATTCGAAACTTGAATCGGGCAAAGTGATACTGAAAATTTTTATTCGGCAATCTCAACAGCAGCACAGACTCTTTATTTGTATCCGGTTAATGCCCATAGGCTTGCCTCCTATTACATTGGGACCTACAACAAAACTGGCGAAATGTGGATGTACTATACGTGCCTACCTCTTTGATAAATACAGATGTGTATTATGGTCGCCACAAAATCAGAGATAGGTACATAATAAGGATACATAATCAAACGTAAAAATGTATGGATTACATAATAAATAATATGGATAGTTCTCACAAAAGCTTACTTATACCCATTTACCGCAATCATCGTATTAATTGGCCAATCATGGTTCCCTATAGTACTTACCGACCCCCAATATCATATGCGTTATGATTGTGTTATTTAACCAAACTGGGAACTTTACGATCAAGTCAGAAGTGATCGTAAATGTACCCAATCTGTTGTCGGCTTGGCGAGTCCGACAGCTTTTATGACTTCCAACTGTCCGGATATTTTTATTTACTTTACCTTTGATTGCTGTTGTAATATTTTATTGTTATTATCTTTATGAATTAGGTTTAGGGTGATTGAGAAGTTTTTTGTTTTCAAGATTGTTATCTCAGGTGCTTCGAAATTTTTTGGTCCTTCGTGTCGGAATTGTCATGGTATAACTTCTCATGCAATGAAAACTGGCATATTTAACACAAAGTTTCTTTCCCTACATTTTCTGCCTGGGCAAATGCAATTATAATTTTTAAGTTAGTTAGCAAACGTACCCAGGAATCTTAAGAACCCTAACCCTAAACGTCATCGATAGATTAAAAGTACCTACGGTGAAATGGCAGTTAATAATAAGTATAAGACAAGTAAAACAAAGATAATTCAATATATACTCCAAGGCAAGCAAAAATCAAATCAATAGGACCAAACTCTGTCGGTTTTCGATACACTGCGCCGGGTAATATGTGCTGAAGGTAGCAAATGTGCATAATTGATGACAGGTCCCTAACCCTCGAGCGCCCTAATAACCTAGTTCACTGGTTTGATTTCCAAAGGGCTTTCCAGATCACTGGTAACCCGTTATGTTGCCGATACAGTTCGGATGTAAGGACCAGATTGGTCCTTTTGCTGTATCAATTATCTGCAAATATGAGTCTTATATTTTGCAAGTATGTAAAAATATTATTTATTTCAAATCTTTAGATTTAATCTATGGTTGTAACAACCTTAATGGTTCTTTCCACCGTCTGGCTTAGCCTGGAATCTAGTCAACTATTAAGTCATGATTCTGAATGTACGTTCATTTGTCCAGCTCGAACTAAAATACCTTCGGGATTTCCAACAAGACTTACGTTTATCAGAGATAATAGAGTTACTTAAAACTTTTCTACACAGTCTGTACAACGTGATAGGTACTTGGTCTTTGGAGTCAATATTACACAATATTGACTCCAAAGACCAAGTATAAAGCTAAACAAAAGACGCGAGTCAATCATTTCCCCATCCAACACTTCCTTACCCGAAGCTTGTAGAGTATACATCAATAACAGGCCCAATGCGTCATTTACCATTCAAAGTTAACCAAACATAGTTTAAAACCGGCTGACGAAGACAAATGACCGTTTTTCCGGAGCGGCGCGACACACGACCGCAGTGGTCGGCGTACGGCTTTATAATAAAAGTATTGTAATCATAAAAGTTTCGGAGTTTAAATTTGTTGCGCTTGCGGCCTAAGTTTGGTTGTTTTCAAAGTAAATCTACCGTGAATGATAACTTAGACTTACTAGCTATTTTAATTGTGCTGTTATACCGTCTGCCTCTGACCTTGGATCCTGCATAGTGTTTGAATCTTCTAAGACGAAATGTATACCAATATTATAAAGTTAAAAAATATAGAAAATTCTATCACTGGTATTTAGAAGGAAGTTTCAGGGTGGACGTAGGCTTCTTGAATCCCGCAAAAGACACAAAAAAATTACGCAGACAAAATTGTAGCTAGATTTTCGTGTCAAATAAAACATTGATAAAAACCTTAAAGAAATATAATTTCTAATTTAACTATCTTTAATTCTATATTAGCGTAGATGAGTGGATCACGTTTGTAATCTTTAAACAAGAAAGCAGAGAGATTTCTCTTATATCAGCCGGTTTATATAGCTAAATTTCGATTATTATCATATCAGACCTGATTGGCGCAGTGGCTAAGCGATTGGGCTGCGGCGCTAGGGGTTGCGGGTTCGATTCCCGCAAGGAATAAAAATTTGCGTGATCCGCAGATGTTTGACCCGAGTCGGGGTGTTTGTGTGTGTGATATTTCATGTTTGTGAACCGCACCCACGATACAGACGAAATTCCTAGTGGCGTAATTTAAAAAAGAAATCACGGGATAATATGGCCAGCTTAGACTCCTCACTGGGCCTATCAAATATCATTAAGGAAGATAACCCATTTGTTTCAATTTAACGTTGAGAAACAAAATAATGGAATATTATCTTACCTTATTTACACAATAAATTATTCTATTCTATTCTATTACCTTGTACGCCTAAGAAACATATCCTTCTTTTGTTACGTCGGTTATACCGCAATCTGTAACGCAAATCCACTTAGATACTTATACGATAAAGATCCCATCATTACATATGAAAATAAAGGTGTTGGTGTATAATAATGAAGAAGAATTTAAATTTACATATATCTGTGTTATTTTGGGACCTAAAAACATAACTGCCGAAATGTGGGTGTACTATTGTGCACCTCTGCCTACCCCTTCGAGGAATACAGGCGTGATGTTATGTGTTATTTTTAGGAACAAAGAGTAGCCTGTATCCAGCAGTAAGTGAAGTTGAAAGTGAATCTGTGGATGTATGGATGATCGATCATCATCAGCTGGAAGACGTCCACGGTTGAACAAAGGCTAGATAGGTCAATTGCAATAGGCTCGCCCCCTATTATATTGAGACCTATAACATAACTGGCGGAATGTGGTTGTACTGCAGAATTTGTCACACCTACGTATGCAGTAATTCGTCCGTATATATTGTACTGTCAAGCCAAATTTTGAAAATTTTCAACATGGTGTATTATTTACGCTGCTTCGGCAACCCACATAGCCGTATATCACGATACCATGGATTAATGTGGGCGTAATTACTACCGAACAATATTGAATTGTGAACAAATCCCCCATTCACCGGTGATCGATGGCTCAATGTAACCGCACTGAAGGGGCGGCCGCACTGGAGAGAGACGCGCCTATTATAAAGGATTTTTGTTTAAATACTTAATTTACTGGACTAGTGGTTAACAAATTTGATTCTTATGCATATGGTTGTAGGTTGACTGTATATTTTATTGTAAATTCGAAGTAACGAATAATAACAATAATAACAATGTTTTTATGGAGCCTGTTCGGTGTCCCACTGCTGGGCAAAGGCCTCCCCATTATTCTTCCACAAAACCCTGTCCAATGCCATTTCAGGCCATGTCTTTCCCGCAAAGATGTCCAAATCATCTCGGCAATGTTTTTTTTATCAAATTAAATATCTTGATTTGGCGCACGAGGTGGTCGACATGTGGTAAGTGGACTCAGTAATCTTAGGAATCGAACCTGCAACCCTCAGCGTAGCAGTCCAATCGCTTAGCCACGGCGTCAATCAGGTTATAAATCGAACTGCTGCAGAAAATATAAAACTATATATTCCCATCTTCAATAATCGTGTGTAATTCTCATCTTAAACTAAGTCTAATAACTTGATATGGTCGTAATACGAATACTGTGGCGTTTTTATAATAATAACAGCCTATAACTGTTCCACTGCAGGGCTAAGGCCTCTTCTCATGAGAGAAGGAAGCATTGATCACCACGCAAGCTCACTGCGGTTGGCTTGTTTAAACCAATGAAAATGCTCCTTATTAAACTGGTAACACACTCACCTGAGTATTACCGTGTTTATGTTGAACACCGAAAACAAATGAGTAACAATTAAACAATACAAGAGCTTAGCGGGAAACTTATGAGTCAGCGTATACAATGGTTACCCACTCCGTGTCTGTTCCAAAAGGTTTCAAGGTCTTAGGTACGATTCCGGTAGATTCAAACTGCAAGTTATTACATAACATCACGCTTGTATCGAAGGGGTAGGCCCACATTTCGCCAGTTATGTTATAGGTCCTAATGTAATAGGAGACGAGCTTATTGCGATCAATCGGGCACAAATTCAGACTCCTTGCTGCTACTGAGAATTACCACATAAAAAAACCCAGTAACAATTTGCCGGCCCGCGATTCGAACCCAGGACCTTATGCTCGGCAGTCACATATAGCAGCTACAAGACCAACGAGGCAGTCTTCAACGACAGTCAATGAGTTCAGAAATAATAACAAAGTAACTAACTGCTCTTTTTCCTCCTACAAAACTTTATATAGGTACAGAAAAACATAAACATAACATCACGCCTGTATTCCCCGAAGGGGTAGGCAGAGGTGCACATATAGTACACCCACATTTCGCCAGTTATGTTTTAGGTCCCAATGTAATAGGGGGCGAGCCTATTGCCATCAACCGTGCACAAATCCAGACTCCGTGCTGCTACTGAGAATTACCTAATGGAAAATCCCAGTAACACTTTGCTCGACCCGGGATTCGAACCCAGAACCTCGTGCTCAGCAGTCGCGCTTAGCAACCACTAGACCAACGAGGCAGTCCACCACTTTATATACAGAAATTAATATTAATACAGATATTAATATTAATTCAGCCAATATTCTGACTAAATAAAGCCTTTGTTATCATACAATATAACATAGATTAATGAGACTTTCCCTAATAGGTTTTTACTAAGACTCAACCTTTGTTTTTGTTTGTTTACGTGAAACAGAGTAACTCATAATTCATGTGATACCCTTAATAAACTATAGGTTGTGTTGTTTTTATAATCAATGGCTTAATATTATTTATTTTGTGCTTAAAAAAATTGACAGTTTGCTATGATATAGGTAGATATACTTATAGTTAGCTATATTTTATTGTAATAATTATTGTTTGAAAATTATTAGACTGCCTCGTTGGTCTAGTGGCTGCTAAGCGCGACTGCTGAGCACGAGGTCCTGGGTTCGAATCCCGGGTCGGGCAAAGTGTTACTGAGTTTTTCCATTAGGTAATTCTCAGTAACAGCACGGAGTCTGGATTTGTGCCCGGTTGATGGCAATAGGCTCGCCCCCTATTACATTGGGACGTAAAACATAACTGGCGAAATGTGGGTGTACTATATGTGTTATGTATGTTAAGTTAAATTATCACATACACTTAAGTATGGCATTAAATATGTTAATTAAGTAAATTCATAATAATGTATTTTCTTATTTTATTTAAAATAAGTGTTGCTTCACCCTTACAAGGTCTATGTTGGTTGTGATAATAATATGTATTTATTTTCTGAAAAACTACATTGCGCAATCTATACATACAGGGTGCAGTTTTGAAGATGAAAAATATTTCGGGAGGTAATTATGTTAGTGATCCTCGACCCGAATCAACAATAAAATCAGTAGGTATTTTTTTTCTTATTTGCCGAAATCGATATGTGTAAACCATCTTTATTTAAAACGCGGCTAGTCGCTACTCGCCCTATAACAACGCACACAAACAGTTCATTGATCGGCAGCGCCCTCACCGCCCGCACCTCGCTAGCCGCGCCCAGGCAGGCGGCCATCGATCTATCGATTTAGTGTAATTCATGTCGCCGGCGTGTGCATGCGCGTGCAATATCCGCCCGCCGTTGCGTTTTCGGTTACGTACGATAGTACCTAGTGGTAATAAAAATGACTGTTTGGAGTGCATCACTCTACAGTGTGGCGGCTACTGAAGAAATAACTGCAACATCCATTGCATTACCGCAAGGTACAGGACCTCTACACAGCTGATAACGCCGCGCGAGTTACGTTTTGTCGCTGGTTGCTCGAACACCAAGACGCCAACATCCTATGGACGGACGAGTGTTTATTTACTCAAGTTGGCGTCTAAATGTTCATAACGAACACCAGTGGACTCGCCGCGAGCATAACCCACGAGTGACTAAGCACCAGTGTTACACAATTGCGTGAAAAAGTGATCAGTGCTTTCCACACTTTAAAAACGAATGTGTTTGTGCTACGTAAGCTAAAAGATCATCAGCCACGT
This sequence comes from Abrostola triplasia, assembly GCA_946251915.1. NCBI lineage: Eukaryota > Metazoa > Arthropoda > Insecta > Lepidoptera > Noctuidae > Abrostola > Abrostola triplasia. The sequence continues at coordinate 11,373,572 of OX276433.1, forward strand.
CGTGCTAGACTGAGCCTGGAGTGTTAACACTTTAAACAATACCTTCAATTAACGTAAGTAGGTAATTTATTTATTTTATTTGTACATAGACAATAATTTGTAAATACGTTGTTAGCCGAATCAATCTACGCCAAACATACCTACATCTCAGGCAAGATAAATCACTTAAACTTTACCTACAGCGCGCCGACTGCGCCTCCCGCCGCCGCCAACTACCTACAATCGCATGCCGCCGCTTTATTATTAAGTACCTAATACCCGCGCGCGCGTCCACTATGCAGCAACGGATTACGAACGACGTCCTACAACTTACATACCTACAACAACATTTGTGCGTGTCAGTCACGGTCTCAGTCATAAAGCAAAACTAAGGTCAAGATAAATAAACATTACTTTAGGTTAGCTATGTTTCGTCTTTAACTTGCAATCAATTTAATGTGAAACTATTCACAATTGTGTAGCAGGGATACGAATATTGCTTACGTGCTATGTAAGGTTTATTTATCTCGACCTAACATTTTACTCATCAGCTGATAGGTAACTAACGAGGCAACATGAACTTTTCTTTTATAAAAATAATAGTTTAAAAAAACTAAAAAACACGCTTTTTATCGAAAACCGAACTAAAAAATAGAAAATAAGTTTTAATCAATTTAAATTAAGAATAGTGTTAAAAATTTCAATAAATATAAATTAATAATAGTGTGAATAAAAACAAAAAATATTTTATTTAAAAAAAGCGTGGGGTGCTTTTTAAGATATTATCAAAGTGATAATCACTCTACTCGTATCTGTCAATAAAATATTTATAACTATTGACACCATGCACCCCACGCTTTTTTAAATAAAATATTTTTTGTTTTTATTCACACTATTATTAATTTATATTTATTGAAATTTTTAACACTATTCTTAATTTAAATTGATTAAAACTTATTTTCTATTTTTTAGTTCGGTTTTCGATAAAAAGCGTGTTTTTTAGTTTTTTTAAACTATTATTTATTTTCTATTTTTTATTAAGATGGTTAGCTACCACGAAGCTTTACCTTAACGCGAGCCGGTCTCGGCGCCCGCGACGGTTAGCTACCACGGAACTTTACCGTAGCGACTAGCGGCTTAGCAGAGGGCGTTGGAGTCGGGACACGCGCGCGACGCTTAGCTACCACGGAACTTTACCGTAGCGACTAGCGGCTTAGCAGAGGGCGTTGGAGTCGGGACACGCGCGCGACGCTTAGCTACCACGGAACTTTACCGTAGCGACTAGCGGCTTAGCAGAGGGCGTTGGAGTCGGGACACGCGCGCGACGCTTAGCTACCACGGAACTTTACCGTAGCGACTAGCGGCTTAGCAGAGGGCGTTGGAGTCGGGACACGCGCGCGACGCTTAGCTACCACGGAACTTTACCGTAGCGACTAGCGGCTTAGCAGAGGGCGTTGGAGTCGGGACACGCGCGCGACGCTTAGCTACCACGGAACTTTACCGTAGCGACTAGCGGCTTAGCAGAGGGCGTTGGAGTCGGGACACGCGCGCGACGCTTAGCTACCACGGAACTTTACCGTAGCGACTAGCGGCTTAGCAGAGGGCGTTGGAGTCGGGACACGCGCGCGACGCTTAGCTACCACGGAACTTTACCGTAGCGACTAGCGGCTTAGCAGAGGGCGTTTGTGTTGCGGGCTGTAATTATGCTATTTTTATTAATTAATACTTTTTATTAATTATATTATTAAATAATTTTATCAAATTAGTGTATTGTCATCGGTCCTCGATAAATCTACAAAGTTTGAACGAAATCTAGCCGTTTAAAGTGGGTCAAAATCGCGCCCAAAGAAGTCGGTTACAAACATACAAACAAACATACATACATACAAGTGAAGCTAATATAAAGCGTGTAAAAATGACTAGCACGCGCGCAAAACGCGCGCATGCGCGGTACTGCTTACCTACTTACGTTGTCCGCGTTGTTGCTACACCGGAGAATAGCCCGCTGCCGAGAGAGGCCCTGCGTGTGCGTTGCGCACCGCGACCCGCGCCCGACGACCGAGCCAGAGCCCCAGAGGCCTACCGACCGTCCGATGGTACGAACACGTATATCCTTCGCGCTTCTACGTTACATGTATCCCGTGTCTTTTTTGTACCCGATTGTCGCTTAAAAGTGGTATATTGAATGTGAAGCCCGAACTTTATTTGTGACATCCACCCCAAAGCAACTATTGCGCTTACATTTCGTTATTACGTAGAATAAGTGGGCGGAGCCTCGTACAGGTCGATGCACTCTCGCAGCTGTGTGCGTGAGTGGCATGATGCGCTTGACAGTTCGCAACGCGCGATTCTGTTTCAAGATGTTTGCGTAGAGCGTTATTCTGAATAACAGCTGAACTTAAAAAATTAAAATAAAATGTACTATTGATTATTGACCAAGTATCGTATTTTTATATGATTATTTGTGACTTTTATTACAACCTCCCGAAATGTTTTGCATCTTCAAAACTGCACCCTGATAATAAAATCGTAACGAAGTCAAAACTGTACATTGAAGATATTTGAAAAAAAATAAGTGCAATGGGATGTCTGAATGCTTCTGAAGCCAAAAATATAATTTTTAGAATTTTTGTCTGTTTGCCTGTTTGTCTGTTTGTCTGTATGTATGTGTTAGATTAACATAAAAACTACTGAATAGAATCCGCTGAAAGTTTGCAAATATATTCTTTAGGGGCCGGCGCGTCGGTATGCTTAATATCATCACGGCATTTGCAAAGAGGGCTGAGCAATATTGCATTATGTCTTTGTTTTGTCTAATGTTTGCCGTAGAATGATAAAAAGACGAAACCAATAGTTGCATTATGCAGATTACTTACAGATGAACTTCTGAAGTAGAAATCATCACGCTATATCCACAAGGAACTGAGCAGTGAATCATGACATGTATAGAAACGTCTATTTTAAACATATTGCTATGTGTCATCGTAGCGTGGCGGTTTAACGATCGCCCTACGAGTTATGCATAGTGAGATCGATTCTTGCCGAAGGTTTTTCTTTTTGCGTTAGCTTTAATTTCTTTTTGCGTTAGCTTTAATTTCTTTTTGCATGTTTTTGACTTAAATATCAATAAAAAGACAATTATAATATATATTTTAACATAATATTATTACCAACAATTTCCAGTAAATTATAGTTCTAAATTTTTATTTTTTTTCTACATTAGTAAGTTTGTAAATTCACCATTTCAAATAAGTGATGCCCAAACAATTCTGAAGCCAAAAGCAGTCGCTTCACGTTGACAACAGATAGGTTGTTCCATACTCACCTGTGCTTTCAAGGACGTTTGAAACACACATCAATGTTGAATCGTGTTCCAGCGTCGAGTCAATTAAATACATTTGCAAATACGTAAACAAGGGTAGTGACCAGGCAACGTTCGCTTCGCAAAGCACTGATCGGGATGAAGTGACCAAGTACCAGTCTGGTCGCTACAGAAGCAGTATGGCGAATGCTGGCGTTCTCTATACAAGATCGGCATCCAGAGGTCATGAATTCATGGACGTCCATTTTGAGAATGGCCAGCGCATTTTTTTTCGACCCCGCCAATGTATTAGAGCGATTGGAAAATCCCCGCCAAACAACACTCTTGGCATTTTTAAATTGATTAAGGGAAACTTGAAAAATGATGGACACCAGCGGGACTCAAACCCGCGACAGTCGCCGTACCGTGGCGCCGCTCTGCCAGCTGAGCCACCGTGTCACTGCTCGCATCCATCAAATTTCATGTTCCCTTTTAGTATTTACGTCTTGAGGGTGACGTTAGGTATTATCTGTTGGAATCTACGATTACCAATTCAGTGTTGTACCTTTACAGCTACAAACCACTAAACCGATAATACCAACCCAAATTTATATGACTTTTGGTATTTTTTATGCATGTTGCTAGGCTTAAATTTTAAATTGATTAAGGGAAACTTGAAAAATGATGGACACGAGCGGGACTCGAACCCGCGACAGTCGCCATACCGCGGTGCCGCTCTGCCAACTGAGCCACCGTGTCACTGCTCGCATCCATCAAATTTCAAGTTCCCTTTTAGTATTTACGTCTTAAGGGTGACGTCAGGTATTATCTACGATTCCAACAGACGACTCTTGGCATTTTTACGTCTCTGTGAAGTTGATTTTTTTGCAAAGTCACTTACGTATGATGAGGTGCCGTCGTACTATACATACTACAAGCAAAGAGGTGTATTTAATCGACATCGACGTGGTCGTATTGTCGAAGGGTTTCCGGGAATCTTTATGGACACTGCATTGGGAAGGATTTACACTGTGCATCCAAATAATGCCGAGTGCTATTATTTGCGGCTATTGCTTCACATCGTATAGGGGCCAACGTCATTTGCATTCTTAAGGACAGTTGATGGTATGGAGTATCCGACATTTCGTGCAGCCTGCGTAGCACGAAATCTTCTTGACGGTGACCAACACTGGGACAACACTCTCCTGGAGGCTAGCGTTAGTGATAGCCCAAGTCGCCTATGACATTTGTTTGCCGTCATGTTGGTATTCTGCGGTATTGCAAACATCGTGAATGACTACGTCACTAAATTTACCTCAGAGCAAGCACAGATTTACAATATTGTCCTTGAAAGGGTTCGGCTCGGCCAGGGTAAAATGTTTTTCTTGGATGCTCCTGGTCGAACAGGGAAAACATTTCTTACCACTGGCATTCTTGCAGAGGTTAAGAAAACAAATAACGGTGGCAAAATTGTCTTCCGGAATTACTACCTCTCTCTCCCTTAGATGACAAAATATAAGCGCTCGCCATACTCTAGATACACATAAATTCGAAGCAATAAAACGTCTGTTCTTGGAGAGTTACGCAATAGTTTTAAGAGAAATTTGCTGAAATGTAGTCATAATTATAGTAAAAATATACAATACCACATAGTGAAAGTTTTAGACAGAACTAAGCAGGAACAACAATCATGTGATGGATCGGCACATTCCTGTTCGTCGGTGATTTTAGAGAAATATTTTCTGACTTAAATACTCTGTAAAAACTTTCTTTATATATTTCACTTTATACACTGGATATACATAAATATCAATAAATAGTAATATTTAGACGGGGTATATAGAATTCTGCTTATTATTTCACGTTCTTGGATAAGTTGGTAAAGATATGATTTAATAGTGTGATTCCCGCGTTCGGCAAGATATTTGCTTATTCAAACAACATAATATTTTTAATTTTATTGGTTTATATGTTTTAACTCTCTAGCAGAAAGTGGACTGTAGGCAACCATCGTCAAGTTAAAGGTCTGTGATCCACCTCAAAGTTATCCTTTTGTAGATAATCATCATAGACATAAATTTTCATTAAACGGGCACAAATTTAAAGTCGGTACTGCCACCGAGAATTAGTGGAAAAACCAATCACTCTTTCCGATCTGGTAAACAAACACACGGAACTCCCGCTCAGCAGTCGCATTTTACGAACACTAGACCAATAAGGCAGTCAAATTCTAAGTTCCACACAATTATCAAAGTATTTTTGTTGCTGGGGAAATCCTCATGGACTTCCTCCACCATGAGCGGACGGAGGGTTATGTCGGTTATACTAACTAAAACCTCAGGGTATCCGCCTAACAACCTTAGGTTGAGGGAATCGCGATCCGCGTATGCTACACCATCTCTTTAAACAAATTCTGACTCGCCTCTTCGCGATTGGTCGCGCTCACCACGTAGGTACGGCCTACGTGCCTTATGTCCCTTAAAACCGCCTTTTCTGTTTGAGCATCGAACTGCCCAAGTTCGTCGCCCACAGGCCCAACCTATGGGTGACGGACATGAGCAGTTCGTTTAAATTTCGGCTACAATAAATTTCAAAACAAGCGCTTGGCGCATTTTGGCATACAAACTATCACCATTAGCACACGCAGAGGTAGACTTAATTAAGGCCTAGAAACCAGCTGATTTTTACACGGATTACTGTATGACGGTCGCTTCTGAGTTACCAGTCCACACTCTCTGTAAATGTTGTCTGCTGAAGACAAAACTACAACCGTAGTTCAGAGAAATGCATGCTGTCAATGTAGTACATAGATACAGTAAAATAAAGATACATTTAAAATTGAAATTCCTTATAAGCCAACAAATCGTGTCAATAACTTTCCTGTTAGTCACTCAATATTTACCGATCATACAAAATCGGTATAAAAAGTAAACTAGCCCCATCTTAATTTGAAATATACCTTTATCATTATAATACTATGTATTCCATTCGGTAAGTAATTTGTAGTGTTTTCCACTTACTTACAAAATCTGATTATAGTCTACTGGTGTTTTTACCTGAAATTCACGCGGACGAAGTCGCGGGCAACAGCTAGTAAATAAATAAATATGATTATTTAATAAATAGATGGGGCTACTTTCTTAAAAAGTATGTTAGTTGTTACCTCGTCCTTCAACATTTTTCATCATCAGCTAGAAGACGTCCACTGTTGAACAAAGGCCTCCCCCTTAGAACGCCACAATGAAGAACAACTTGCTATATGCATCCTCCGGTTGCCCGCAACTCTGACAATATCATCGGTCCTGGTGGGAGGCCTGCCAATGCTGCGTCTTCCGGTTAGTGGTCGCCACTCGAATAAACTAAAAATTACGAGTTTCGAGGAACAAAAAAACTATCATGGGCAAAATTAATGGTGGCAGAAAAATTACTAGATAAACTGTTAAATGTGGGTTTAAACTTCTGGCAAAAAAACACCTTTATTTACTTACAAGCATGACTAAACTAAATTACTAAAACTCTTTTATAACTGAAGATAAAAATACCTACATAATAACGTCTAGAAGCTTTGGCCAATGAAGTACAGACAACCTAGACCGTTACACTACTATTGAGCAGCGGCTTACAGAACTTTGATTAAGTTCTCATTTTAATTAAAGAACTTTTTACAATAACTCCCCCCCCTCCTCCCCCACAGAGCAGGCCAAGTTCGGTGTACGTCCGACCTGTTTGCTGGCTCGAAATAGAATGATGACCTTTTATTTTTCTAAATGTCGACTTATGAGGGTCTGTATGCGTTGATTTGTGTCAGCGGAATCTGTCTTGGCGACTAGATAGTAACCTTAGGGAATACTTAGCGTATAGCATTGTGAACATATGCGCATAAGACGTCATGTCATGTCGGCATCATAACTATAATTTGCGAAAGCTGAAAAGTTTGACTGATGAATGCAGGTGTACTGTAGCGTACGCAGATCGCGTCCCTCAACCTAGGGTATCGAATAAAAATCATCAAAATAACGGAATTTTCGGTAATTTTGCTCTACTAAGATGTTTTAAACTACCAACGTTGAGTATATAAGCCCGGTTTAATTCAATCAAGTTAACATAACTAAGCGATCGATAACAAGTCATTCATTTAAAATTAAAACAATAACATGTGCGAAGCTGGTAACGGCCATCGATAACTTGAGTAAACTTTGTAAAACACATCACTCTTCGGAAACAAGTTATATTGAGTGCCGATGAAAAGTTGTGTGTTGTATACCTCTAATGTTAAGTTATAATAAAGTTAGACGAACTGCTCTCTTACTTATTAAGTTAGGTATGTCGATAATCCTTTTAGATTTCATTCTGTACTAGCTGCGCTCCGCGGTGTTACACGCTAGATTTTTTCGGGATAAAAAGTAGTTTATGTATTAATTCAGGGTGTCAGCTACCTCCATATGAAATTTCATCAAAATCGGTCCAGCCGTTTTAGCGTGAAGAGGTAACAAACATACAAACACACTCACAAACTTTCCCCTATATAATATTAGTGTGATGTGATATATTGTGATTTATATTAATCTTGTACCATCTGTAAGTCTATGGTTTTTAAATTTGTGTTCGCTAAAATAACAGCTAAAGTTAGGTACGGGTTTGGTGTCTGGTTATAGCAATGTTGAGTAGTAGGTCTGATAAAATTTACAGTAATTATTATCGGAAATTATGATCATTTAGTGACTTTAGGAATGTGAAATAAAACATTAAAAAGGCAGAAGGAAGCGAACAGGGGAAATGTAGACGTATTAAAAATATACCTTTGCATACCTCTCCCGGGATACAGTCGTGACGGTATGTTATTCGTAGTCATGGCAACAGCTCACCAACTTTGTCCGGATATAAATTGTCATATTGGTGTAACTGTGAATGTAACCCGTTTATTTCTCAAGTGGTAAGAAGTGTGAACATGCCACCCATGGACGATTGTAATTTATGCTGCTACGATAATACCACTACCACACATGACGACCTGATTAGCGTAGTGGCTAAGTGATTGGACTGCTGCGCTAAGGGTTGCGGGTTCGATTCCCGCGCTCGACAAAACTTTGTGCGAACCACAGATGTTTATCCCGAGTCTGGGTGTTTGTGTATATGGTATTTCATGTTAGTGAAACGCATACACCACACAGGAGAAATTCCGAGTGTGGGGCGACATTTTCTTAAAAAAAACACAAAATTAGGCGCTTAAAGATGTACCTTTAAAAAAAATTATTTAGTACTTTTAATTATGTTTTGGTTGTACTGTTTCTACATACATAAAGTCACGCCTATTTCCCAGAGAGGCAGAGACCACGGATTTCCATTTGCTACGATCCTGACATAGTTCTGTCGCCTCATTCACTCGCATCACATTCCTCATCGAAAGGATCTGGGAAAATGTCGTCACTTTTTCTCATGTATAGACAGTTTCACGGACATGATAACATGGAAATATTTAATTAAATATCCCTACTAATATTTATTATAAACGCGAAAGATTGTATGTATGGATGTTGGTTACTCTTTCATGTAAAAACTACTGAATGGATTTTAATGAAATTTCATATGGAGGTAGCTGACACCCTAGATTAACATATAAGCTACTTTTTATCCCGAAAAAATGTATGTGTAACACCGCGGGGTGTAGCTAAAGGGAAATATATTCCTCATTTATGTACTGTACTAGTGGTATTTCAAGAAATCCCTTCGGCGATAAGTCACGATGTCTATCTAAAGTTTGTATACAAATTTATCAAATTGGATCGACATTTGAGAGGGATACCAATTCCTTGATCCCTCATCAGCATTAACATATGATACTGACAGATACCCAATATTAATCATACTATCACAATATAACTATAATTTTGAATCCCAATATACAAGTATTATCGCACAGAGATTCCACCTTCCTACCAATTTAATATCGAGTAGGATGAAATGATCCATTTTTACCATTAGCTATAAAAGGTATAAAAGGAATATTACCTTTCCTTCAGCTGTATTGTGTTCGCGTATGAAAGGAAATGTAAAAGAAACTGAGTTACAAGGTAAATATTTTCTTGTGGGTTTAACATTGTGAATGGGTGCCCGGAGGCTAACATTCGTGAATAGCAGGCACCCTAGATTTCTTACACAATAATAGTAATAAGGTGCTCCTAACAACATTTCGGTTACAAAGATTAATTTATTTTATCTTCTATGCAAATGATATTATAGTGCACTAGTATATAAAAATATAGATGCACTTTCTTTTCTATCATGCTCATGGCGTAAGTATGGAGTCTCCATGAGTGATGATGCGAGGTTAAGCCGTGCTCGCCGCGGTCAGTGTTGTGTGACTGCTTTTACATATCGAGACCCCTCCGTGTTTCACAAGGCACGTTAAGCCGGTGGTCCTGCGCCTGATATCTCTCCGGCCATGTTTCACCGTCCCATCGGACTATGAGAGTGAGGGAATAGGGAGTGCACCTGTGTTTGCGCGCATACTTGTGCACTATAATAATATATCTCTTGCGTAGATGGCTAGTCTCATGCGACAGACCACGGTGACAGACATTCGGTCAGTAGTTCATTATATCCAGCGCACACTGGGCGATCCTTGCTGTCCGACCACCTCTGAGGAGAAAAACCGAAACAAACAGAGGTCTAAGTTTTTTATTTAACGTACTAAGTTCATCTCAGTCATTTGTTACAAAATCTTTTGCATAAACGGGAACTTTATTATCCGTCTCCATAATAAGCACAAATAAAAGGTACACAATAAACTGATATTATGATTTGATTTATATTATATTCAATCTTGAACACAATATCAGTAATGGCTTGGAGCAACTCGGTATTTCTCCCAAAAATATGCCAATTACAAAAATGTTTATTCCACCTGTACCATTATTAAAGTTATTGGAAATTGCAACTTATTCCACTATAATAAGGTCTAGTTTTCAACGATGGAAGATGCCAGAGATATACAGAAAAAGGTTAGCCATTGAAGGTTGTTTTACTGTCTACGGAAAAATGGCTGCCAATTTGCAGAATATTTTGAAGTATGGATATTGTAGACAAATTTCAAAGAATTTTAGGTGAAGAGATCAATATCCAAAGAAAAGTATGAAGATTTGATGGTGCGGGTCTCAATTTTATTTTAGAGCGTTGTGTTTCATTAATTTATTTATTACTAACTTTCGCCGGCGACTTTGTCTACATGGTGCCTAATATCTAAGCGACTTTTCCTGAATAAAAATATGATTATAGGTATATTAAGCAGTAAAAAGTGGGTGTATATGTACTCCTAATAATAGCAAACATCTCTGCCTAACCTTATGATTATAACAAGCGTAAATGTATGTACATACACAACTGCAGTAACGTTAAATTTTTTTTAAAGTACTAGTTTTGTTATGAACTGCAAAATAAACTTTGTTTGAAAACTTTTGCATTAGCTCCAACTCACATAAGCAGTACAAAAACCTAATTTGGTGGAACGTGTAATGACCTGCTGACCGAATTTCATAACATAACATAACATAACGCCTATATTCCCCGAAGGGGTAGGCAGAGGTGCACATATAGTACACCCACATTTCGCCAGTTATGTTTTATGTCCCAATGAAATAGGGGGAAAGCCTATTGCCATCAAATCAACCGGGCACAAATCCAGACTCCTTGCTGCTACTGAGAATTACCTAATGGAAAAACCCAATAACACTGCCCGACCCGGGATTCGAACCCAGGACCTCGTGCTCAGCAGTCTCGTTAGCGACCACAAGACCAACGAGGCTGTCAATTTCGTAACAAAAACAAACAATAACGCAAGAGATAATAATTATATAATATTCCCACAGGCTGAGAGAGAGATTAGACTCATGAACTACTGCATAACATATTCTTCAGTTATCATAGATAGCCAACAAATAATTCCAACGTCTCCCTTAAAAAGAGGGAACTTGAAATTTAATGGTTCGACCAGCGGCTCTCACGGCAGCTCAGTGGGTGAGAGCTGCGTCTTGATTGGTGAAGGTTGCGGGTTTAAATCCCACTCATGTCCATCATTTTACAATATTCTTTTGATGTAATCCAAGGTTCAGGATGTGTGAAAAACGGTCACCGATCCAATGACAGACCGCAACCGAGGCTGCGTGACCTCGGAAAGCAACTGAGCTTAACAGCAGCTTTGTTACATGCATTACTTCCTCTCCTTATTGATGAACAACCTGGTGTCAGAGTTTAAACCGCTTGTAGGCCTCTGACACGGTTCTACTGAATGTAGAAAAATCTTAGCTGTGCCGGTTTCCTCACGATGTTTTCCTTCACCATTTTCCAATTTATAGTACGAACATTAATTCGAAAAGACATTGGTGCGAGCTGGGTTTCTAACCTGCGGCTTTAGATTTGGCAGTCTATTATTTCATACCACTCGGCTATTACTGTGTCGTATGACGTAAAAAGCATACAAAAAATATAATGGCACACTTTTAGGAAAGTCTTTGCAAGTAGCGACACCTTTTGGCAACCTCTGCCTAATTGCGATGTTGCGATCGCTCCGTGTCACGCCCGGCGTCAAAGGCTTTGTCTGGAAAACAAAAGACTTCGACCATTTTAATGATTGTAATGCCATGTAAAAACTTCTCAGTTCAGCTGGTTCGCATATTTTAGATAAAATAGATGATACGTTGATTTTGATGCTTTAGCCTTATAATATACTAGCTTCCGACCGCGATGCCGTCCGCGCGGATTTCGAATGTTTCATAGCCTAGCCTTCCTTGATAAATGGGCTATCTAACACTGAAAGAATTATTCAAATCGGACCAGTAGTTCCTGAGATTAGCGCGTTCAAGTAAACAAACAAACTCTATTAATAATAAATAATATTATTATATATAGTATATAGATGATATAGCATCACGTTTTGTATTCCTCGAGGGGTAGGCAGAGATGTATAGTACCTACACCCACACTTCACACAGTTATGTTAGGTCCAATGTTATAGGGGGCGAGCCTATTGCCATCAACCATTCAGACTCAGTGCTGCTACAAGAAATATCTAGTAAGGAAACCCAGTAACACTTTGCCCGACCCGGGATTTGAAACCAGGACCTCATGCTCAGCAGTCGCGCTCAGCAACCACTAGACCAACGAGACAGTCTAGAATATTATTAAATTATTTCGTGTCTATTATGCAATTAGTATACGGTTATACACCGTATAATAAAAGAACTTAAATAAATAAAAGACAAGTTTCACATAACATAACATCACGCCTGTAATCCCGGAAGGGGTAGGCAGAGGTGCACATATAGTACACCCACATTTCGCCAGTTATGTTTTAGGTCCCAATGTAATAGGAGGCAAGCCTATTGCCATCAGCCGGGCACAAATCCAGACTCCGTGCTGCTACTGAGAATTACCTAATGGAAAAACCCAGTAACACTTTGCCCGACCGAACAACAGTTTCACATCGTATCAAAAACAATTTTATATTTCCAAATAGTCCTTTGGAAATATTTCAGTGTCATAGAATCACATGACCTGTAATTTCAGCTCGATTTACTGGAAAAACAAGGAAATTACAGTTATAACATGTGATTTGGAACACACTCGAAGAACATTAACAGTGAATTACTGCTATCAGACTATTGGTCATACTTATCGATTTATACTTAGCTAGTTTGTTGTGGTTTCTGGCGACCGCGGAGGTCAATTGAACTACAAAACAAAGCCAAACCTGAAATCAGGCTTAGTCAACCCATATCTCTATTTGATATGCTAGATAATATCATTATTTTTGTCGTTACTGACTGTTATACTGCCTACTTGGTGTACTAGTCGTAAAGCTACACTGTTGGGTATGGTGTTGGGTTTGAGTCGGACAAGGTGTTAGTGGGCTTTTCCTTTGTATAATTCTCTCGGATTTTTTTCCCGGTTGATGGCAATAGGCTTGTCCCCTACATTGAGACCTACAACATAACTGGCGAAATGTGGGTGAAAAGATTGAGCCTTACCTACAAACAAATAACTTTCTGTAGTACAGCCTAGGGGACCGGGCAGACGACGTCCTGCCCGAAAAGCAGCGTGACGTGAGCTGTCAATTGCAAAAGATGGCGGAATACCAAACCTAATTTATTTAAAAACTAGCTTTTGCCTGCGGCTTTGCCCTCGTTAAGTAGCATATGTCCTTTCTCGTGTCTTAAACTTTCTACATGCCAAATTTCATCAAAATCCGTTCAGCGGTTTAACCGTGAAGGCGTAACATACAGACAGACAGAGTTACTTTCACATTCATAACTAGCCGCGCCCCGCGGTGTTACCCACTACATTTTTTCGGGATAAAAAGTAGCCTTTGTGTTAATCTGATGTATAAGCAATATTATTGTAAAGTTACATTAAAAAACATTCAGTAGTTTTTACGTGAAAGAGTAACAAACATCCATCCATACTTACAAACTTTCGAGTTTATAATATTAGTAAGGATATAGATTATCCGTGCACTAACTAAGCATTATGCACGGATATTTTAAACCGGTAAAAGTCTTAATGAAAATCCTCAGAGGGTATACCTTTTAACTGTAAGCACAGAAAGATATAAAATGATCTACTAAAACCGCGGAATTGTTCACGCCGCGGAGTTTCCACTTACCAGAGTAACTTCAACTCCATTTTACAATCTTGAAAATAATATCTTGTATATTAAAAGTATGGCTTTCCTTTTCTGTTATCTGCTATGATATTTAGTCTTGGAGATTATAAAATTCATGGCTAGGGATAAGATAATTTGTTGTAGCTTAAAAAAAACACGCAGAGGTAGGCAGAGGTGCACATATAGTATACCCACATTTCGCCAGTTATGTCTTTTAGGTCCCAACAGGGCACAACTCCAGAATCCGTGCTGCTACTGAGAATTACCTAATGGAAAAACCCAGTAACACTTTGTCCGACCCGGGATTCGAGCCCAGTACCTCGTGCTCAGCAGTCGCGCTTAGCAACCACTAGACCAACGAGGCAGTCAGTCAAGTCAGGAAATCACGTAACATTTAAAAAAAAAGTTACAATGTAATCCTGACGTGTCGTTATGGTTCGAAGGGGTATGAACCGAATTCGTATGCACAAAGTTGCGAGTTCAAAGCAGACAACAACGATTTGGTAACAATATTATAAATCAATATATAAATGGAGGATTGCATTATTGACCCTAATGCTAGTTCATGTTTGTTTCTTTTTAATTATTTAACATAAGGTTTCTTAACTGTAGGTAAATAGGTACCAACTGGATTCTTTTCTTTTCTTATATTAATAGTAAGGTGTTTTAGATCCACTAATGCTCAATTTTAAAGGCTTATATTTTACTACATTCCCTCTAACATATAGCACGTGTGACCAGCCTTGACCAGTCCGTATCAAAGCTACTCAATAACAGAAAACATAAAAATAACATTCAGTCCTATACACAAATTCGACCTACTTACATACCGTATGAATAATTTATTATTTGTAGTGTTAGCAGTTACAATGACCACGCAATCTCTGCTACAGAAATCAATATGCAGGGGTTAGGGTCAATTTGTGCCGCGTTCTAGCAGGCGAGTTACCTTACCATGTACCGTTTAGATGCTCTCCCTTACGAGCTCCGTTTGGCTTTCGCTTGTTGTATCGTTTAAACGATTATAAAAGCGTTTGTAGGTCGCCGCGTCTCAACCGTAACTGAGCGCTCTGTATCCTCTACCGTCGGGGAGTTAGGGCGTGATGTTATGTCATTTGACGACCGGATTAGCGCAATGGTTAACTAATTGGACTCTGCGCTACGGGTTGCGGGTTCGATTGCCGCATGGAGCAAAACTTTGTGCGAACCACAGATGTTTGTCACGAGTCTGGGTATTTGTGTATGTGATAAAAATTCATGTTTGTGAAACGCACTAACAACACAGGAGAAATTCCTAGTGTGGGGCCAAGTTCTAATAAAAAAAAATATAGGTACAAATCTTAAGTCTGTGACCACTGTGTGATGACATTGATCAAGGAATAAAATGAAGGATATGGGCTTTTTTCTGGAAAGATAGACTAATATACCACAAGTGCATGGCAGAAGGTTTTTCTTTCCAAATATCAAATAGTGATTGTTTAAGGCGTAGAGTAGGTAAGCCAGTCTCCAAAGTCAAACCAGGACTAACTGATGCACTGAACGTATCTATAATTCAGTATTTACTCACAATAGGAAGCCACACTAAAGATATCCATCAATCTTTATTTCCAAGTCTTTGTTTCTGTTGGTCTGCCAACGCACCAACAAAACAAAAAATCGTTTCTCATCAAATTCAATTCAAATAAGATAACAATTTGAATTTCGTCAATCTAGGACATGAATTATTCATTCAACGAAATATTTGGAGACAAAAATAATTACACATCTTTATTGCTACAGCGTTCAGCTTCGTCTTTTTCGACAAACAATTTGCATTTCAGAGTTATTCTGAATCATTGTTTCGTTTGACAACATTTGTTTTGAATCATATTGTTAGTTTTGGTGTAATCAGGACTCGACTATCGTCGTAATGAAATCTGTATTTGTGTCTCTCTATTTTTGATTGTGTGATATTTATTATTGTGATAATTAAATAAAATAGTCGTTAGTATAGCAATAACGATTTACAATGATTCGAAGCAATATTTTGGAATAATCCTAAATATTGCGTCAATATATTTTTCTGTTGATTCCCAGATATTTAAAGTACTATACAGTAAAACTATACAGTTTTGGCATGTGGTATCCGATAGGTATTACAATTGACTACCCTCGTTCATCCAACGTGGTTGACGTAAGAGGCGACTTAGGGAAATTCCAGAAAATGGACAGCAGCCTATTCTGTAACTTCACCACCAATACTGCGATCCCCAAATTGCTTGCCAAGCGTGGGGATTATGGCACCCCCTATGAACAAACTTGAACGTCTTCCGGCTGATGATGATGATTTAAAGAAACAAATCTGCAGCCATCCATCTCAAAAGAAATCAATGTTCAGCAGAAAAATACACATATTCCCAAAGTCTAATCACTCGAAATAATTCTTAGACCTGATTATTTCTGCAAACAGTCTGATCGCTGTTAAACCTGAATTAGTCAACAAATATTTCGTTATCCCCAAATATACTTAGAAAGTCTTTAAGTAGACAATTTAAGAAGATAAACCATCAACCTCCATCCTCTTTAAAGAATTAAGGATTCGTGTTTTTTTCATTGACAGGCTTATTCCGCTCCGTTCCCTAAATATTTATTCTTCGCATCACTGATGTTTGGTTCAAGCGGAATTTTAATAACTTTGTTTTTCCATTGACGGATCAAATGCGGATTGCGTGAAATAATATTGCTCGTCGTCTTGAGGGGAAATTGAAGACGTTTTTGCTTTAATATATTTTCCAAATTGCTTTTTAGGCGATCTTTGTGTAATGATATAGTTGTGGTCCTGATTTCTTAAGGTTGAGACCTGCCTGCTTTAATTGGACCACCTGTTTTTTAAACATCTTTTCCGTCTTTACATTGACACATCTCCTCAATTTTGCTTACAGTTTTGATACATCTAGCTCATTTGAACCCTCAGTTTGCTGAGTCGCAGACTCTTTTTACTTAACTGTTTTAGCGATAACATCAGAAAAACTCATATAACAAACTACCCCGATAGCACTACTTCTTGGACATAATACACTCTCCCACCATCTTCTACAAATCACATCTGAATTCTGGCATCCGACGACAGCAGCGTCGATCGTAGGACCTAAAACTGGCACGTGACCCATCCGACGTGACCTGCAATGTGAGGTAGTATTTAATTATGCACTCTTTGACGTCTACCCGCTTATATTCCGTCATAAAAATATATATTACGACTCAGTAGACGTCATAAAATGCCTTATAAATGCTGCAAGGGTAGGTGATAACAGCTTAGAAGTATAAGTTAATTTTGTAGCCAGTTTTATGTTGGAAAATTACTCTAAGAGCGTGATAATGGCAACAGGTTTGCTCCCTATTATCATCAGGTCTTTTACAACCTATAAAAGATTATTTAATAAGCATCCAGAGCTAATTTCGTAGATATTAAAGAGAGTATTTAACGTAGTATAGGGTGGTTTTGAAATAACCATGGGAAAGCTAGAATCCCTGCAAATAACATTAAAATATCCTGGAACTGTTTAAGGCTAATATATTGCAGGGTACAAACCTCTCGTTGATTAACCTATACAATGGTATTTGTACTTTATAGCCAATGACAACTTATTAATAGCGCGAATGGAATATATTAGTATAAACTAGAGCGAAAGATACAAAAACGAATACTTTTTAAAAATATTAAAAATTAATATTCCAACCAATAATTTCTAAGTTTTTTATATATAATACCGATATATTAAGTAACAGTCAAGTAGACTGGAGCAAGTAACTCTCCCGTACTAAACGCAGCACCAGTCACGATCAAGGTCTACGGTAAGCTTTGTGTCGGTGATTCATAAGCAGCGTTACACATTATATTTGATTGTATGAATGTAATCACACGTGTATTCCTAGAAGGGTCGGCAAAGGTATTGCTGTATTCATACCCCTATTATAACGATTATACTAACAACCGACTATTAGTCAGGGAGCCACGGACCATTTCTTAAATGTATTATCAAGCAAATTTTCCGTGAGAAGCTTCGTTTTTTATGAGTCGAACCCAAGTCCAACTTTTTTTCTTACAAAAAGTCTCGATTGTGGTAGCTAACAGGGGTTACACACTACTACTTTTGAGTGTGGAACCGGAATAATAGTCACGCCATTTTTAGGACAGTGTGGCTGTTCAATTATATAAATATTAATCAAGTGATGGTAAAAACATCAGCTAGTTAGAAATCACTTTTCATGACTTTGTCTATATGTTATCTATATGTTGGAAGGATAACGAGGTCACGTGTGATGTGCTAGTTACCCCAATCGAGAATTATTCTAGAAGAAAAAGTTGAACGCCTCATCAACATGAAGCTAACTCACAGAAAATTAGGTTGATACTAATCAATTTAAATAATGGTCCGTGGCTCCTTGACTATTATGTCGACCTGCGTCCAACACACAGAGGACCGTTGAGAACTTTTATAAAAGGTAAAAGGCAGTAAAATGTATTAAAATACTGTATTTATCACACATCGATCCATACTAATATAATAATTGTGAAAGGAACTCTGCCTGTTACGCCTTCACGAATAAACCGTTGAACGGATTTAAATGAATTTTGGCACGTAGAAAGTTTAAGACCCAAAAAAGGACATAAGCTACTTAACGCGGGTGAAGCCGCGGGCAAAAGCTAGTTGTTGATAAATACTACGTACACAGTAACACCCACAACTAGGTCTCTCCATCTATCATTCGTGTAGCACTCCCGCCGCTGGTCGCCCCAGCCTCCAGCTAATCAACGTACAACCTGATGGATCGTCTCGACCTTCTCTGACGTCACATTGTAACAGAGCCTTTTTATATAAAACTATAAGTATATATCACTACAGTTCTTGTAAATAATGATGTGACATCACTACATATTGTGTCACTTTTTTAAATGTAACAACATAAACACATAATCCCTGTACCTATTCCCAGAAGGGGTAGGTAGAGGTGTATAGTAGGTACACCCAAATATCGCCAATTATGTTATTTATTTTTTCCCAATGTAATAGAGGGCGTGGCTATGGAGTGCCGTGCCAAAATAGCACCTCCCTATTTCAGCCCGTGGGTGTGGTAGGAGGTGACTAAGGGAATATCCAGAGGATGGGCAGCAGCGTCTTCTTTAATTTTACTACCTATACTGAGATCCCCACCAAGCGTGGGGATTAAGGCACTCCCCCCTCCCTTTACGGGATAGGCCCTTGTTCAACAGTGGACGTCTTCCGACTGATGATAATAATGGCAATAGGCTCGCACCCTAATAATATAACAGACCTAGTATCAAGTCTTTAACCATTTATTAGCCCATACCAAGATATTTTCACCTTTATTGACTTGCTTTTTTAATCCGTCTGTCAGTGATTGTAATGTGTTTTATTTCTTTGTTACAGGTTACGATATAGGAAGACGACGAGTGCCACCATATACCAAGTGTTCTTTACTAAACATTTAAGATTAGGTGAGTTTTTTACATATTATTGGGTTACAATTATATATTATATTAGGCCTCGTGGCTACATGGCTGCCGCGCAAACCACCAGCTGACCAGCGAGAATAAGCCGTGCTTGCCGCGGTCAGTCTTGTGATGGGTGACCATTTCCACATGTCGAGCCCCTCCGTGCTTCGGAAGGCACGTTCAGCTGTTGGTCCTGCGCCTGATCTCTGTCCGGTATTGTCTACCGTCCCATGGGTCTATGAAAGTGAGGGAATAGGGAGTGCACCTGTGTTTACGCATATACTTGTGCACTATAATATCTTCAAAAGAAAAAGAAATTCAGGACACCTTTTCAGGCAAAAACTGTGTTTACACAGCGTCTCCAAACATAATTTTATCTGTCATGCCGCCATTTTTCTTTTCATACGCCCCTAAACTAGGTCAACTAGATCCAACGATCATACTCTGTAATAAAGATAAACTCATACACAACCGATACTTCGAACTAACTGAGGATCTATCGTCTGCCACAGAACTGCTCATTTCTCAACTTAATGGACCCCCTGTGCCGGGAATATAGACCTTAATGTGATGAGATAAAATGCATATTGTATTGAATGGTGTTGCGAGCATGTTTTGGAGTATAGGGTAGCCACTTATAGGTATAGTAGAGGTAATATTTGAAGTTAAAGGTGAAGGAAAGATGCTGTCTTTATACTTGCAGCATGTAAAAAGCAGTTGGAAACCAACATTATGCATTAAGTGCTATGAGATATAGGAACATAAACCCATGTATAGAGCATGTGACGTCACATGAGAAATATCTTTGGTGGCACATACTTTAGTTAGATGCAGGGTTGGCAGGCCTCCCACCAGGTGGACCGACGATATCGTCATTCGGGCAACCAGTGGATGCAAATGGCAAGTTGCTGTTCATTGCGTTGTAAGGTTATCCTATACAGTGGGTTATACCGGCTGATGATGATGAATATCCTATAGTAGAAATAAAATGTCGAAAAAATTTTAGATTATGATATAAACTCGGGTCCAGACTAGGTGCATTATTGTACCGAATGTTCCAGAAAATTCTCAAGGCCCCTCCTTATCTGTGGACCCTACACAAGGGCACAAAACACGCATTACGAGGGCCGTAAACATTTATAAATTCCCGTTGGAATACACGCTATCTGTATTTGTGACAGTTTTATATGGAACGGTGAAAAAACGGCTATCTTACAAACTCAGTGTTTACTACTGAAGCTTTATGGACACTTGAGATATTTTTATAGTTATAACGTTACTATTTATTGATAGAATAAGTTAATTTTATTACAGAGATTGTGGTTTAAATGTTGTAGCATCTAGTCTGATTAATAGACTGGATTCGTGAATAGTTTTGGCAAAGTTACGGATTCAAAACCAGACAAAAACCAATGTAATATTTAGTAGCCCGATTTATTGGCAATAGATTCATCTACATAGGATTAAACTGCCACAAATATAACACTGCTCCTCTGATTTTATAGTTCCAGAATATATTACTATGTAGGTACCTACAACTACATATATTAGAAAACTAGGGGATCCGGCAGACGTCGTTCTGCCCGGAAAAACAGCGCAACACACCGGGTCCAATTGTGTTTTTAAACCATCTAGGAACCCTTTGAAATATATACGCTAAATTTCATCTAAATCGGTGCAGCCGTTTTGGAGGAGTTAGATGACAAACGCACGTACAGAAGAATTATATATAAAACGATTTTATTATTCCATGCGTCCTTTGCCTCGTCCAACACTTTATTTTTCTCTCTCTTCTGCGTCAGTCTCATCCATGGTAGACAAGGTTTCTTAACCATGATATCATCTTCCCATCTTCTGGTTTTCCCCTCCTTCTTCTTCCCTCTCTTGGGTACCACAATGTTACTAATTCGTTCCTCCTCTCTCCTTATTTTATTGGCTGTCTGATTACCAGATCTTTATGTACTGTATTTTTTAATTAGTTTAAAGTCTTACCAATTTGTAGCGAACATTTAACAGACAGAATTGCAACAAATTATTCTGAGCATGAACAAAATAATTTATTTTTCTCCATCTCCACAATTGTCGTGACAATAAATGTCTAGTCTATATAAATTGCAAGTTCTATGCGCCATAAAGAGCTGCAAACTAATATTAAAACAAAGAAACTAATAAACATTATTATATATTTTTTATACATCTATTGGTTAAAGTACTCAGTAGTTTTGAGGTTCTCAAACGACCTCGTTGTCAGGCTATTGACCACCAATGTGACTTTTAAATGGACATAGCTTATCCATTTTTATTTATTCGAAGTCACCATTAAATAATACTGCATGGAGGATGGCAATAGGCACATCCCATAATATTAATCGATCTCCTACATGTTAGGATGCTAACACCTTAGCCTCTTTGACACAGACGTGACACCTGTGTTTACCCTTTCAAGAAATACGGCGTAATGATAGTACCTTCCTCGTTGGTCTAGTCTAGTGTAATTACTGAACCCGAAGTCCTGGGTCGCATCCCGAGTTGGGAAATGTATGATTGGGTTAGATTAGATAGTTTTCAGTAGCAGCACTGATTTTAGATTTGGGCCCAGTTGATGTCAATACGCTTGCCCCCTATTTGGGACTCATACTACTTGCTACATTGGGACCCATAACTTTAATATAAGTGACTTCTATACACTTCTGCCTACAGACGTTTTGTTAAGTTTTGTGCTAATACAACTCTAGCTTTTACCCGCAGCTTCACCCGCGTTAAGTAGCCTATGTCCTTTCCCAGGTCTTAAACTTTCTACATGCCAAATATCACCAAAATCTGTCTTGTAGTTTAGTCGTGAAGGCGTAACAGACAGACAGACATACAAAATTATATAACACTATAGATTGAATCTGAACATACGAAACAATAGCATTTAACTAGAACTTAGTACAAATGTCTAGCATTCTTGTTACTCCCACTTGGAACTATAGAGTGGCACCACAAAGACATCCTACATCATTGTACAAACTTTCCTATCATTCTCGTAGTCAATGAAAGAAGAACAAAGAATAATGGGGGAACTTCGGCGAAGATTCGGCGAACAAGAGGCATTAAGTTAGTGTTAGTTTATGTCGATAACTCGGTATCGAGACACTGATTTGTTGATTTGTGTGTGTATTATCGCGACTATTAGAAGCTGGTAGGCAGAGATGTGTGGCACGTAGACGTAAAGAACAAAATTGCGATTTCCTAATTTTATCTCGTCTCACTACCTCGTTGGTATAGTGGTTGCTAAGCGTGACTGCTGAGCACGAGGCCCTGGGTTTCGAATCCCGGGTTAGGCAGTGACACTGGGTTTTTCCAGTATGTAATTCTCAATAGCAAATTACCCCCGGAAGAATCAATTTTTTTATTTTGACGTCAATTTTACGGCCAACCTTTATAAACTTTTGTTTGTTTTGACGACCTGATTAGCGCAGTGGCTAAGCGATTGGACTGCTGCGCTAAGGGTTGCAGGTTCGGTTCCCGCACGGGGCAAAACTTTGTGCAAACCACAGATGTGTGTTTGTGATATTTCATGTTTGTGAAATGCACCCACGATACAGAAGAAATTCAAAGTGTGGAGCGACGTTTTAAAAAAAAAACTATAATTGTAACTAGATATTTACACAGTCCACAATCCACATGCTTGTTAAGTACGATAACTTCGGGTAAATTTAATCTAATATGATAGGTACTTTAAAACTAACGTATAATAGCTATCCCTTCGTACAGATGTTTGTGTGCCATATTATTAATTCCTCTCCAAAACTACTTCGTAACTTACAATTTGTAAGTGACAGAATAACAAATTGAAATAGAAAACACAATTTTGCTTGTTTTCGTAAAACTTTTAACTGGCAATCGTTGTAATTTAATTAAAACGTCGGAGTGTCTTGAGAATGATTGAACGCAGAATTAATAAATTTATTTTACTAACACGTTTCTCCTGTAATTTATTATTTATTACTACAACTTTTTTATTTATCGAACTGAAAAGAATAAACTCGAAACAATATATATATCGGTAAAGAACAAATAAATAAAAGATGGTGGACTGTCAAATAGTTTGCATACTAAGTAGTGTTGCCAAATTCAAAGCAATATGGCGTCCGCTATAAAACGTGGGACATGAATTTTTCACTCTGGACATTCAAGATGCAGACTTTATTTGTCTGTCATGCAAATTGTATAGTTTTTTGGTAATATGTTGGTAAATAAGAAAGCAAATGGAGTCATAACCATTTATGTTTATACAATTTTGTAGTTATTATAACAAAGTGGGGTATTGTCTTATCCAAAATTGCAACATCATAACATAGATGCTAAGACAAAGAGATTTGGAATGAAAACTAAAAACATCAAAAGTTTTTAAGCTAGAAAGATCAAGACTATTCTGCACTTGAAACAACCTTTACATAGCACAATATTATAAAAACCATACATAAGGTACGGGTTACTAGGCAGACGTAAACACACAAAAACACGGGACTATTATTAGCACTTTGTCTAAAAATTGGGACATCCCGTGTCCCAAATTACGCGGGACGTTGACAAACAGCCCTTAAATATTAACACACCAGTAATCGAGTCGTGCACATGAAATAATATAGCGGGCTATTCTTTTTTCGAATGTAACGAATTTGTTTTTAAGGCTTTGATTTATGATTGGTCTGACTTTGTGTGGCCAGTTTTAAATTACTGCTTTGATGGAATACTTAATAAGAACTTTTTAGTTACAGAGAATGTTTTAAAACTGCATTTAAATAAATTAGTGAATAGATTGAGTTGACATATTTCTTAATTACTTGTTTTAGTTTTTGTATTTTATTTGAATACTGACTAAATATAATAGTAATAAAATATGTTGATGAGATACTAAATAGTTATTAAAAGCTGTGTTTATTTACTAATGTAAATACCGTTGTTCATTACAATATTATTTTATGCATATTTTAGATTTTATACTTATAAAGTTATACAATTTAAATATACCAGTTCTGTTCATCGTTAGCATACCTTTTTTGTTAATTCTGTACTTAATAAACAGAGTATTTTTGTATGATATTCGAAAATAATTTCTCATGATTTATTTATGTATAAAACAGGTTCAAACAAAAGAACTTCTTAAAGCGATTTCTCCTAATCCTGATACAATTTTCAATGTAAAGAAAATACAAAAGCGTCCTTATTAAAATCTTACAAAATTCTAATAGAAAATGTTGTTCTAATTTGTAAACGAATACGCCTTGTCCATCTTTATATTTCGGACCTTTGAGAATTTTCACAGGTCATTAAAGCTGTATAACGAATTTCGAATCGAGTGTTTTTTGTTAGGTTTTTTATTCAGGAATACTGTGCCATTGAAGCTAACCAGTTGTCTGGAAACTGAAATCTTATAAAAGTCTTTTTTTGTCGTTTCAATTTGCGTCGTAAAAACCTCTTAGTTACGTCTTTCATTTATATTGTCGATAAAAACTGGAGTAAATAGGCCGAGCTCAAAACAATATTAAAAAATTGATAATTTACTGATAATCCTAATTAATAATCTAATCAACCATAATTATTTGATAGCTAGGTTTACATTTTTGCGGGAAAAAAAGTAGCCTATGTGTTAATCCAAGGTGTCAGCTACCTCTATATGAAATTTCATTAAAATCCATTACGTAGTTTTTATGTAAAAGAGTAACAAACATCCACCTATACTCACAAACTTACGTGTTTATATTAGTAGGGATTCCAAAGATAAAATTGTCATTTTGACAGCTGTTAATGTCAATACGTCAAATATATTCTACTGGCAAGAATAATCATCTGGCAATTAAAAATGCAGCCTGAAGCTCGACTCGCTTGGACTTTATCTTACCCCTGACAGTACAAACGCTAAATCCAGACTCCGTGCTGCTATTGAAACCTAATAGACATACCCGATACCACTATGCCCGACCGCGAATTCGGACCCAGGACTCCGTGCTCAGCAGTCGCGCTAAGCGAGCACTAGACTAACGAGGCAGTCATATCAATTACCAACATAAAAGCAATAAAATGTAACACAAAAATACCTCTTTAACATGTAGGTAACATAAATAAGCCAGTACAATACGTCATAACTGTATACGCGATAGAGTGAAGGAAAAAAAACCGGGTCAAGTGCGAGACGAACGAGAGTTCCGTATAATTTTTTAAATAATGTTTACAATAAAGTAATAAGTTGTAACAAAAAGGTAAACCGGATTAATGAACAAATTTAACTTTGTAGTTGGAAAAATATTACCCGCATTGTGCCATAGACAGTTTACCAGCTGCAAACAAGTTGTTATTTATTTATTGATTTATATAATCAGCACTTACAACTATTATTACAGGTACCTATGTGAAACCTGCCTCGTTGGTCTAGTGGTCGCTAAGCGTGACTGTTGAGCACGAGGTCCTGGGTTCGAATCCCAGGTCGGGCAAAGTGTTACTGGGATTTTCCATAAGGTAATTCTCAGTAGCAGCACGGAGTCTGGATTTGTGCCCAGTTGATGGCAATAGGCTCGCTCCCTATTATATTGGGACCTAAAAACATAACTGGCGAAATGTGGGTGTACTATATGTGCACCTCTGCCTACCCCTTCGAGGAATACAGGCGTGATGTTATGTATGTATGTATGTGAAACCACATGCAATAGTAAAGCAATCCCAATAATAACAACTTATTTCCTACAACATAATTATTATGTAATTTTTAACTCAGTATACAAGCAAAAATGTCGATCTCCTCTGCTAAGGGTAAGCGTGCGAATCGCTAGCGTCAGGGGCGCTTTATCATTATTCTGGTTTTTTAAGTAAGTGAGTGAAAACTTTGCAATTTTAGATTTTCCTTCATTTGTACTGTAAAGCAATATGCTTCTTGGCTTTCACAGACGGACAACGGAGTGATACAATAAGGGTTATTTTTTTCTTTTTGTGGTACAGAACCCTAAAAAATGAATAATTGGAATTTATGTACAAATATTTATCTAGACTATACATATAGTTGTATGCGTACAGCAATAAATCCAGCTCGGGACTCAGTCGAACGCTGAAAACTTTATTCAAAGAATATTTATATTATACAAATACATAACAAAGGAATGGCCGTATTGAACTGAACTTCAATATTTATTAGTGACGCAATTGTATTATTATGAAATATATCTTTTACTTGTATTTATTGTATATTTTCACGGCTATATTCTCCATAAGGATAGACAGAGGTGAGGATTTGCGCGTTCACATTTAGCCCTGTGTTTATTATAGGAGGAATGTACAGATACACATAATAGGCAGAGCTGTGTAGTACTATATATATGTTATGTCCCAACTAGCTGACCCGGAGTATGAAAAATAGATGTTGGCCGGTTCTCAGACCTACTCAATACGCTCAGAAAATTTCATGAGAATCGGTCAAGCCATTTCGGAGGAGTACGGGAACGAAAACTGTGACACGAGAATTTTATATATAAGATTATATTTGGGGGCGAGTCTATTGCCACCAACCGGGCACAAATCTTCACTTTTACTGCTACTGAGAATGACCTAATAGAAGAATCTATTAACACTTTACCCGGCCCGGGATTTCAACTCACGAATTCATGCTTAACTGCTGCGCTTCGCGAACACTAGACCAACTAAATGTAGGTGTCCTATATAACTCTCCCTACAAGATACAGGCTAGTTGATATGTATTTTGGTCTATAAAGACCCTGATTATGCCCATTATTTGCCAAGTTAATAGCATCCATATTGACCTACGCATTACCTACTTATACCCTACCTACATTATAGTGGAATTACCAGCGCGTAAGACGTGATGTGTACATTTAATATGGTATTGTATCAAATATTGACTCAGGAGTATCGTGGGAAGTAATGTTTGTTCTCCAATATGATCTTATAATCGAAGAAAAACATTGAACGGTACCTTATACGAGTATAAAGTAAACGAAGGTTGATAAGGACAGGGTGTTCAAATATTGGCGCGGTCAAGTCCTCTTTTGTTTTAAATTTTAGGTCTTTTGTAAAACATAACATCACGCCTGTATTCTCCGAAGATAGACAGAAGTATGATAACATTTAAGTACCTACATTTTACAGAATCGGCAGAGAAAAACGGAGGCCTATACCCGGCAGTGTGTGATAGCCGGCTGAAAAGATAATGATGACCTACATTTTTGCCAGACAACATTAAATTTAATCTAATATAACAAGGACTGCCTCGTTGGTCTAGTGGTTGCTAAGCGCGACTGCTGAACACGAGGTCCTGGGTTCGAATACCGGGTCGGGTAAAGTGTTACGGTTTTCCCATTAGGTAATTCTCAGTAGCAGCACGGAGTCTGGATTTGTGCCCGGTTGATGGCAATAGGCTCGCCCCCTATTACATTGGGACCTAAAACATAACTGGCGAAATGTGGGTGTACTATATGTGCACCTCTGCCTACCCCTTCGGGGAATACAGGCGTGATGTTATGAATAATATTACAAGGAGAGGGAACTACATTGTTTCGTAACACAACATTCTATATTATATATCCGCGATTCTCCGACGAGCCTTTACTTACCGGATTTGTCCTAGCAGCCAAATAAACCACAGATTCGTTTACATCCCTTGGATTTATTATTTACATGGAGTGTTTAGTCTGTACCAGTGGTCTAGAAGTTAATAGTAGGTACGGATTTATTGTCATTGTTACTTTGTTAGTAAAAAGTGGTTTAGAAGAAAACTGACTTCTAAATGTGTGTACACGAAATTGTTTAAAACGTAATTGACTCTAAATATGTTTGTAATACCAACAACCGCGACTTTCGCCGTACCGTGACGCTGCAAATTTCTTCAAATGCAAATTCAAATTTCCTTTATCAATTTAGATGCAAGCTTTGCATAGGCAACATTCTAAAATGACACCAAAAGTCGCACCTATATAAATAAATATTATATTTTAAATAGTGGGTATAGATCAGTGTAGAGAAGATGCTGCCAATGTTGCGAAAATGTGTTCGCGAAGCTTCTTTTTAAAAGTGAAACGACTAGTATAAACACGCCTGTATTCCCCGAAGGGATAGGTAGAGGTGCACATAATTATAGTACACCCACATTTCGCCAGTTATGTTTTAGGTCCCAATGTAATAGGGGGCGAGCCTATTGCCATCAACCGGGCACAAATATAGACTCCGTGCTGCTACTGAGAATTACCTAATGGAAAAACCCAATAACACTTTGCCCGACCCGGGATTCGAACCCAGGACCTCGTGCTCAGCAGTCACGGTTAGCGACCACTAGACCAACGAGGCAGTCTAGACGACTAGTATTTTACGTGGTGATAAGCAAGGTAACAACAAAAACATGGTTGCAACAGACATAGGTCGTTTCAAACCCTTCTCACCCCTTCACACTGATGCAATTGCAAGTGATCCCCAGATTGGCGCTCATACGTCATCAAATGAATAATTCAGACGAGCCGGCATACTGTACAGTCGCTGAATCTGTTCTGTTTGCTTGTTATAACGAATGCGCTTGCGTGGGATCTTTATGTACGGTCGCATTATGATTGTGTGATTTATTTAGGGGAAATCGTTATTGATTCTGAAAGTTAATGATTTTAGCTTAAAGCAATTCATATTTAAGCTGCGCCCCGCAGTGTTACCCGCTACATTTTTGGGATAAAAAGTTACCTATATGTTAATCCAGGCTATCAGCTACCTCCATAGAAAATTTCATTGAAATCACGCCGCCGTTTGAGCGTTAGTGTGTTTGTTCGTGTGTAGTGTATTTTTTATCCCAAAAATGTAGCGGGTAAAACCGCGGAGCAGTATAGCTTGTAGATTATAAATCAACAAAGGTTAAAAATATTCTGACCAACTACAACAAAATATTTCTGACCACAGAAATACCTAACCGGTGAGTTATAGTGACGTCACAAAACAAAGATGGCGCGGGAAGCACGCCCATTATATTCTTTGTTATACAATGAATGTTTTCTTTCCAAACTGCTTAATATTATGGTACGCAATTAAGTTTATAATTAATGTGCGTAATTAAGCATAATATTACTCATTGCATAACTGGCTTACTCGTAATCGCCAATAAAACTGAAAATAAAATTTAAATTAGGGCTTAAACTGTTATAATAAGCAATATTGCTTTAAATGCATTGGCGGAATGTGGGTGTACTTTACCTCTAGTATTTACTGTATATACCGGTTATACTCACGGGTGTATTCGGGAATGCCCGACTAGTTTCGAACTCGAACAGAGCCCTTATTTATGAGCTGGTTATGCGGCAGAGTCGCGAGCAGTTCGGCTTCACCCGTGAGTATAACCGGAATCTACAGTAAATAATATGGATAACACTCACGAAAGTTATTATAGTAAAGTACTATACCTCTGCCTACCCATTTTGGTAATACAGGTGGATGTTATGTATGTTGCACAGTTACAGCCAGTTCCAGTTAAACCGACGACTATTCGAACGTAATTAAAAGCAATTTAGCTAATAGACCATAATAGCACACCTTTTGTTATAATTTCCAGTTATTACCGAGCAACGTAACCGATACATGGACAAAAGGCCAGCGATCAAATTCCTGGAAATAACCACGTAAACAAGGTGATGGAATAGATTCTAAACACCAAATAGTTCTTACAATCGAATGGTATTTTGATATAAATGCATAATATACAGCCCCATTGTTCCTCCACAAAACTTTGCAAAGCTATATAATAAACCTATAACATACTAAATATGATCTCATGTGCCTCACCTTTATTGTACTTAATATTAATAGGATTAAGCATAATTTCTAGTGTTATTTTTAAAATAATTGTATGGACCATGGTCTGAAAATAAAGTTTTTATTATTATTTGTATCTCTCTTATTATACTCGGGCTATCAACTATGGGGAAGATACCCGGACTTTTAAAAGGCTTACGTGGGGACACCGGTCCAACACGCAGAGGCCCGTTGAGAACTTTAATCTAAAAGGTAATGGGACACCAGCTAGGGACACCACACAACTGCTCTATAAAAGAACAGCCATGAAAAGTCCCCAGAAGGTGCGGGACTATTGAGAAAGATGGATACTAAAATGATTTGGTCTATTGTGTTGGGATGTTTCGTGGAATGGTTATTTTTAGTTTATTCTGAATAACAACGGCGTCTGCCTTTAACCATATAATATGCAGTATATTAGCAGACGGTGTTATTATTATTATTAAAGCTATTTCAGGCCATGTCTTTCCCGCATAGATGTCCAAATTATCTCGCCATCGCCTTCTCGGTCTGCCTGGTTGTCGGCGGCCGGCGCAGCAGTGGGACACCGAACAGGCTACATAAAAAATATATTTATAAATATATACAGCCCCCTTACCATGAGCTCTTAAAGCTGAACAGTTTACGGTGTGGAAGCGAGACGTCGCTACGTGCAGTGTGATGCAGCGTCTCGCTTCTACAATAAACTATCCAGCTTAAGAGTTCATAGATAATCTTTTTTTCTAATTATTTTCACAAACAGCATATTGTCTGCCTCGTTGGTCTAGTGGTCGCTAAGTGTGACTGCTGAGCACGAGGTCCTGGGTTCGAATCTCGGGTCGGGCAAAGTGTTACTGGGTTTTTCCATTAGGTAATTCTCAGTAGCAGCACGGAGTCTGGATTTGTGCCCGGTTGATGGCAATAGGCTCGCCCCCTATTACATTGGGACCTAAAACATAACTGGCGAAATGTGGGTGTACTAAATGTGCACCTCTGCCTACCCCTTTGGGGAATACAGGCGTGATGTTATGTTATGTTATGTTTTACAGCACACTTATCTGCAGTGCAGTACACACAAGTATACACACAGATAATGTGTAGGTATCGAAACTACAAAGTAAACACTTATGCAATTGTGTCGATACGGCGCGGGTTTAAACAATTTGTAATTTAATACCGTGATTGGAGAGCCGGTCACACAAACGTTTAATGAGAACGCTCGCTGGTAATTGATGGTTATGTCTTTCAGATATACAATTTGGTAGTTGCACAGCGTGAGCGTCAGGTCCTGGGTTTGATTCGCAAGTCGAATAATTTATTTATTTATATGGTTTAACAACCGTTGTTACAGTAACAAATTCACAAAATAACAACGATATCAGAAATATGTAAGCTAACTGCACAACCAATAAACACAACATGCAGTAATACAATTTCAATATACTAACTTAACTATAATTGTCTAAATTAATAACAATTTTAAATTTTATATTACAACTCCTAATCATGCAATCATGTTATCAATTTCTAGGAAATTCGTAGCAGCACTGAGACAGATTCAATCGATAAAAAACCAACTACACTCAATACGAAAGTGGTCGGTGGTTTATCGAAAGCACATCGTTATTGAACTGCTCAAGAACGTCTAAAGTTACAAGAATTGACCTTCTGAATTACTACAAATGCCTCAACTACGTCCGAATATAAAAAAGTTTTATTAGCGAAGCAAGAAGCCGTGCAAGTGGACGTAGAAACTATGGTAGGAGTTTACATCGCGCAGTGCTCATGTAACATGCGATACGGGCATAAAGACATACCGTTCAAAAGACTAGGTATAGACTGGTTATAAGTATTATTACTTACATGCATTTGTATACACTTAATAAACGCTGACTGCCTCGTTGGTCTAGTGGTAGCTAAGCGCGACTGCTGAGCACGAGGTCCTGGGTTCGAATCCCGGGTCGGGCAAAATGTTACTCGGTTTTTCCATTAGGTAATTCTCAGTTTATTCAAAACAACTCACAGTTAAATAACATTTTAATAATTATATATTTTCATATAGGGTCTAACCAGCAGCAGTAACAGGGTCAAGCCATTTGGTTTATAGTTAAGAACTTTAAAAAACTTAACATGATACTTACAACTACAAACATATCATACAAAAGCGTTTATTAACATAACGTCACACCTGTATTCCTCGAAGGGGTAGGCAGAGGTGCACATATAGTACACCTACATTTCGCCAGTTATGTTTTAGGTCCCAATGTAATAGGGGGCGAGCCTGTTGCCATCAATCGGGCACAAATCCAGACTCCGTGCTGCTACTGAGAATTACCTAATGGAAAAACCCAGTAACACTTTGCCCGACCCAGAATTCGAACCCAGGACCTCGTGCACAGCAGTCGCGCTTATCAACTAATAGACCAACGAGGCAGTCAGAATTAAAAGTATTATAACCTTTTACGTGCAAAATCTTAGCACTTTACGTTAAAAAAATGTTAATCTCTACACGGGTTCCAGTTTTTACACATACTCCATACCAACAAATCTATTTTCAGTTTATTCAACCGATTTTGACTTCTATTTTGGAAGCATAAGGATGGTATTAGAAGCAAAAACTTATTCCCAACGCCAACTGCTTACTGCAGCTGTCATATGTCTTGACACTAATGAAATAGAATTCAAAATCATTTGAATGGATTGCATATAAAGGTTGTCTTGTCATCTAATGTTATTTCAAATGGAGTATATAAATGTCTTTGTAGTTTCTCTTTGTCTTAGTATTTTCATAACATTCATGCTTAATGTGCTAAATATTTGTATTCTCGAGACACTAGATTATCATTATGTCAAAATAAGATTGTTAACGATCATAATTATATCAGCGTTCACTAGTTTAGTTTGCAGATCACCCTTTATAAAATAGTACCTTAACTTCTTGGAAGCCCGCTCGCATTCTGTCGCATTGAACGTGAGTTAGCGACTCCTTACATTATGTTATCTTAGTAGCATTATTATGGGTTTGTCTTGTATTTATTTGTTTCTTATCTCTGCGTTTTCTTTGAATTACTTTTATTTGAGGAAGAAATGGGAGATTAGACGCTGTTTATCGTAACCTAGAAATAGTGTGGTGTTACGCGTTTTATGTTATTACCCGCTATATTGTTTCAAGAAAATAGTAACCTATGTGTTAATTAAGGATGTCAGCTACCTTCTTACGAAATTGTATCAAAATTGGTCAAGCCTTAGAGCGTCAAGAAGTAAGATCAACAAACTTTCGCCTTTATAACAGTTTGCATAAACATAGCAATATTGTTAACTAAACTATTTTTTAAACTAGGATTAGAAGAAGGACTGCCTCGTTGGTCTAGTGGTCGCTAAGCGCGACTGCTGAGCACGAGGTCCTGGGTTCGAATCCCGGGTCGGGCAAAGTGTTCCTGGGTTTTTCCATTAGGTAATTCTCAGTGGCAGCACGGAGTCTGGATTTGTGCCCGATTGATGGCAATAGACTCGCCCCCTATTACATTGGGACCTAAAACATAACTGGCGAAATGTGGGTGTACTATATGTGCACCTCTGCCTACCCCTTCGGGGAATACAGGCGTGATGTTATGATAAGAAGAATTACCAATGGAAAAACCTAGTTTGCATGACCAGGGATTCAAATGACAATTATAATTTACTGTTCTTTCATCAGAAGTATATCACCATTTATTATCTCATAGTCCCAACCTATTGTCATTCACCAGCACACATTAAAACCAGTATCTCAGCATCAGACACGTGCATTTTACGTTAAACCCAGAAAGCACTACAGCAGCCCGCTCTTCGCAAGTGTAATAGCACATAAACAAACATTGTTACAGTACACGTGCAAGTCTCCTGTTCGCCACATTGTAGGCTCTACTGTGATACAACGAAATTGCTTTATCTACATAAGTATACGAAGGACAAAGGTTAGGCTTAAATATTTGATGCAATTCTGTAAAGGTATTGCTTGGAATATGTAACGTAATATATCTCGCTAAGAAAGTGTAGGTAAGAAATAGTTGATAAAATATAAAAAAACATTTATTCAAATTGACTAAATTGTCTTCATCATCAGCTGGAACACGTCCACTGTTGAACAAAGGCCCCTTGTAGCAGAGGTATTGCCAGAATTCCCACGCTTGTTAAGCGGCTTGGGGATCGCAGTATTGGTGGTAAAGGTACAAAAGCTGCTGCCTATTTTCTGGATTTTCCCTTGCTTTAGTCGTCTCTTGCGACACCTACGGGAGGAAAGGTGGGGATCATTTCTAGGCCGGATATCACACGGCAAATAATTAGCGAAATAGGTCCAGTCGTTCACGCGCGACTGAGGATATAGGGATTCATTTTATATAAAAAGTTAACACATAATAATAACAATTTCTGTTATGTTGCACCTGAATTCCGTGGGGTGAGGACCTGGTGATCTGTAATACAGGTTAACACCTATAATAGACACCAGCTCCACACAAACACTTGACTGTGACTTCTCTTTTCCGAGTTTGTGTTTTTCTTTTTTATGTTTATATTGTACCGGTCTAGTTTTTGTGAGGAGAAATAAAGATATATATTATTATTATTATTATATAGATAAAAGATAAATATAAAACATAGATACTTTCAAACTATAGGTATACTTTTCCTTTATTGTGAAAATCGATATTACACAATACGTATGTATTATTATTGTCAGTTTTGGCTTTATGATCTTTACCATTGTCTAGACGAAAGCAAGCTCACCCTACATACACATAGAGCACACATATTGTACTGATTGCGCGTTGCAGCTATAAAACATGGTACCCTTGCCTACCCCTTGGGGAATACAGGCGTGATGACGTATGTACATCAAAAGGCGATAATTATACATAACACTATTGCATACACAAATATCATATGACACAAGGCTATAGAGTGTCCTGTATTCTATAGATATAAATGTATAAGTTGTGTACTAGATATGTATATAATGTACCAATGTCTGCTGTTATAGAGTTTCTCCAGTGTCCTGTTACAAGCTAGGGAGTGCCTTAGAAATAGTTTGTGTTAACGTACCGCCAAGTGCCGCATACCTTTGAATGTAACCTCCATTCAAAGGTACTGTATACCTTGGTAGTCTTGTGGTCGCTAACGCGTCTATCAGATATGGATTTTGGGCTTATTTCCCCGTTCAGACACCTTGTTTTTGAAGATTGATTGTATAAAAACTATATAAGGATGTGGGAAATATGATTAATCTTATCCTATTGGCTCCATGATGAAAATTAAGAAGTACCTAACGAAATATGCAGCGTTATTTAAAAATTTAAATTTTAGGTAGTATTTTAAGAATTGTTGATTGAAGTTGAACACAAAAGATACGATAAAACCATATACATATTCAAGATACAGTATAATCATAAATTTAGCAGTTATTAACATTCTCCCTGTCTTTGTTGCAGAATGTGCAATACGTCTAAGAAGCGTCCGCGTCGGCCGGGTGCACTCGGGGCACCTCCCGCGCACGCGCGGCTGCCGGCTGCTGGTGCCCGCGCCGGCCGCCCGCGGCGCCGTCCTCGTGGAGCTGCACAAGCTCAACGTACCATGCTCTGCCGGCTTCATCCGCTTTGCACCCAACACCCCCACGCTGTGCGGCAAACTGGACCAAATACCAATCCCGAACAGAAAATTCCTGTACACATCATCATCAAAAAACCCAGCCATCGAGCTCCATGGCCGACCCACGTTCGCCGCGATATACCGTCTAGTAGACCATTGCCACGATGTTCTGCTGACGGCGAAGAACGGCTCGTTCGAAGTCGGCCCGACGACCAAACTGTCGTGCTCGTATGAGATCCACCTGCCTTACGGGAACCGCGTCGCTCTGCGGCTACAGATGGGCACCGGACCAATGAACGCGAAGGAAAATGACGTGTCCAACATCATACACGAGGACATGCAGGCCTTGTGCAGAGGGATGGAGCTCAGCCTGGAAGACGGGGAGTCGAGGTGGAAGCACTGCTCTCAGCCGGGAGACCCTTTGCGAAGTGTTCAGATCGTGTCAGAAGGGAATGTTGTTCGATTAAATATAAGTATAACAGCGAAGAAGAATACGTCTGCTATGTGGTTGAAAGTGTGGTGGATGGATAAGGCTATAGAAGAGATCGTTGGGCACTGCGAGTACGGGTGGGTGCTGTCGGGGGACTTTTGCATATCAGCCGTGAGGGAGGCCAAGAAGGCGTGGAGACAGGCCGAGGCGGAGTGCGTGCGCTTAGGGGGACACCTGGCCAGCGTGCTCAACGAGAGGCAGCAGCAGATCATGGACCAACTGCTCATACATGCGTAAGTAGAATGTAATAAAACATCTCGTGTTTATAGGTAATTAGCTCTTAAATCATTCTTGGTAACGCAATGCGAGAAATACAGCAAAATGTCTATAAAAAGCAATTTCATAAATTAAGAATACATATATTATTTACAAATATTTAACTATTTCTCCAACTTGCTTGTAGCCAAACAACACGCAAAATACAATTATTCTCATTCTTATACAAAGGTCACGTTAGCTAGTTTATTTTAAATAAAAACAACACACATTTTGATACAAGATTTGATATAACATCACAATATTAGTGAATCTTTCAAAGACATTTTTCAACAAGAAAAATACAAAGTAATGGTACCTTACATTAAAATGTAAGCTGTCTGTCGCGTGCTTATCTACTAACGTTACGAACTCAAAGCCATGTAAAAGAAGTTATTTTGAATAAGTCTTTATTCATGGAGACAAATGGCATTTAAAAAAATAAACGTCATGTCGAAGTAGAGAAAGAATGTGTCCACACCGGACAGTCTGATAGCCGTAGTATTTTAAATCAAAACGTCGCCCCACATTAGAAATTTCTCCTGTATCGTGGGTGCGGTTCAAAAACATGAAATATCGCGTACACAAATACCCAGACTCAAGACAAACATCTGCGGATCATACAATTTTTGTCCCGTGCGGGAATCGAAGCCGCAACGCCAATAATATATACTATATATACGAATATATAGGTTTAGTTTTAACGAATTTATTACTCATAAAGAACAATACATTGACAATAATGAGATTAAAAGGATAATTATAATTTTATGTAAATAACAGTGATCAATTCTAGTATATAATATCATAGATATATTTTTTGGACCTAGTTTTAAATACTGCGAGTGACTTGCTGGCCCCAATATTGTTTGGTAAAGTATTGTATAACTATACTCCCTCTATTAATTAATTAACAATTAAGTTAAGACTGCCTCGTTGGTCTAATGGTTGCTAAGCGCGACTGCTGAGCACGAGGTCCTGGGTTCGAATCCCAGGTCGGGCAAAGTGTTACTAGGTTTTTCAATTTTGTAATTCTCAGTAGCAGCACGGAGTCTGGATTTGTGCCCGGTTGATGGCAATAGGCTCGCCTCCTATTACATTGGGACCTAAGTTATAACTAGCGAAATGAGGGTGTACTATATGTGCACCTCTGCCTACCCCTTCAGGGAATACAGGCGTGATATTATGTATGTAAGTTAAGATGTGTTTATATGGTGTACAATAAAGCATACTCTATCTATCTACCTCCCTCTTACGTCATATATTTTGATGGTAACCTCTTTGTGAGAATCCTTTTTGTTTGTAGTCCCGGCGCCGGCGTCGACGACGTGTACTGGATCGGAGCCACTGATGCCGTCCACGAGGGAGAGTTCCGGTGGTCTGATGGCTTGCCATTCTCCTACGCACGTGAGTACTATATTAACATACTATATTATCTTCATTAATGTATCTTTTTTTACGTCGGCGTGAAATAATATGCATACATACTTCATACTAATTCACACCGCACTAGTATTATAAAGGAGAAAGTTTGTGAGTGTGTTTGTTACGCCTCTTCACGCTCAAATGGCTAAACCGATATTGATGTAATTTCATATGGAGGTAGCTGACACCCTGAATTAACACATAGGCTACTTTTTATCCTGAAAAAATGTAGCGGGTAACACCGCGGGGCGCAGCTAGCAATATTATAATGCTAAAAAGTTTACTTGGTTTGTTTAGTTAAATGCGCTAATCTCAGGAACTAGTACGAATTGAAAAAATAAGAGTATGTTTGTTTCTTCTTCACGCTCTAGCGGCTAGACCAATTTCGATAAAATTTGGTATACAGGTAGTTGACACCCTGGATAAATACAGAAATTACTTTTTACCCGCAAAAAATGTACCGAATAACACCGCGGGGCACAGCTAGTGCCCAATAACTGTAAATACAGCACCCAAACACAACTTTTCTTTACGACATAACACGCAACAAGACTAATAAACTAAAACGATTAACGTAGAGATAAGCACTCATAAAATCATCGTATGGTCAACACCGAGTTAGTTCGAGTTATGGAGGGGAGTCGAGGGTGCTCCGGGCAAGGGTCGCTCGTGACTGGAGGGCTTAGCGGTGCTAATGTGTTGTCACTGGACATTGTTATGTTGTAGTGCCAACCCTAGTTATGTAGGTATGAATTTTATTGCGCGTGACAACCCTATGTTAGTTGGAGTAGTATTTACTAGTAACTAGTACTTGTGTTAGGTATTGGTTTGTAATGGCGATTCATTATTATTAATGTATGAGATGTGAGTGAATGAGGCGAAAGAAGTATGACGGTATAGCTAATCGAAATCCGTAATCTCTGCCTACCCCTCCGGGAAATAGGCGTGACTTTATGTATGTGTATGTACCAATCAGTATTGTTCTCAATATCTTAATTCGCTTCGATCAATCGCATGGACGACACTTAACCATCGTTACGATATACAAAATTGCATAGATTTTTGTTGTGACTCCGAAAACGATGTTTTGATATATTATATTAGCGATCAGTCGGTACGACCTGAAACGACACACACACACACACACATTTCTTAAACATCCCTCCTACTCATAAACAAGGATCATACCAAACAATAACTGAACCCCGTATTAAGTCTATTGACATCTTTGTTCTTTGTTATACAAACAGTGAGTTATTTAATCCTAGGTTTAAAATTGTAATTTTTAATGATAAAGGGGGAAAATGTCAGCTTAATGTAGCTGATGATAATCATAAAAGCGACGTGTTCACCACATTAAATCTAAAAGCATGTCCTTATAAAGTTATTCCACGGACGTGTAAAGTATTTTAGGCAAATAATAAAGCCATAAGGGAGTGTTAGAAGCTCGTTACCCTGAAGAAGAATAACGTTAAAATACAACTGGAGAGAATTTAATTTTGTGGCATTTTCATATTTCCATCTGTGCTTCTTTCCCCTGCATTTGAGATTTTCTGGTTAGCAAATAGTTATATTTCTTGTGCAATTTTAATATCGAGCAGTTGATTAATATTATACTAATTTAAGATAATTATACCCCAGTATTAAGTATTTTTCTTGTTGGTCTCGATGCCTAGAGATTCAGTCTGCGTTACTGAGAGTTACCTAATCAAAAAGTAGAACTTTGTCCGACTCGGGTTCGAACCCAGTACCTCATGCTTAACAGTCGCGCTTAGTGACCACTAGATCAACGAGGCAGTCTGCGTTAAAGTTCAGAAAACTTTATCAACAACCCTCAATTTCATAATTTATAAAAATAAATGCATCAAACACCTATAACAGAAACCTCATCAAATCAGCTTCGCAATAAATAAAACGAAACTATCAAGAAAAATCGCGAACTACATCCATAAAATCCTCACCATTAAACACAAATAACATAACTTTAAAAACTGAATTGTGAAGAGCTAAAAAAACAAATGGCGGTGCATTTTCAAAGTTAAAAGCTCCAATGGGTGCCAAAAAGTATCGGGGGTAGACCTCATCGAAGCTGTGTCTAGACAGAGCGGCGACAGTCGCGTGCGATTGTCGCAAGATTTGTCGCACATCAAATTATTCCCGGGATTGAGGGCGCGGACTTAAGTGGGGTGCTTCATGTAACAGATGCAGCGCTGCCAAGAGTAACCTTGAGTACGATGTATTGTTTATGGTCTCGTTGAACTTGTAATTCATTTATTTTCTTGTGAATATAACGTAATACCACGCTTCATGTCTCTGACTCCGGATCAGAAGGTTGCGTGTTCAATCACGTCGGGGTCACCAGTGTTGAGTGCGTGTCCGGGATACTTCAGGGAGATTCAAATAAATATAACTCTCATTAAATGTGAATATTATATTATGGGTTCCACAATACTTTGTTATAACTAACTACGTACTATGTATGCGTTGAGGCAGGGCGGTGTACTGTAGACGACTGGCGAGCCGTCCGCTCGCGCTCTCCTTGTTCAACCAAAATTGCAACTTTGCAAATCGCGTTACTAAGTCGCCACATATGTATAGTATACCCACGTTTCGCTAGTTACGTCATAGGTTTATACCTAAAGAGTTTATTTGTTTGGTTGCACGCGCTAATCTCAAGAACTACTGGTTCAAATTGAAAAATTCTGTCTGTATTAGATAGTCCATTTATAGAGAGAAAGGTAGGCTATATAACACAACGCTATAACCAATAACAGAGGCACATCAATGTTGCAAAATCTTAAAAAAATATTTCTTCGAAATCCACGCAACGAAGTCGCAGGTAGAATCTAGTTTCTTATAAAACATCATAGATGAACCAAAAAACGTCAGCGTGAGGGAATAAAGAGAGCGGAATAAAGTGTTTTCAAAAACATGTGCTCTGTATCTCCTGTCTTACCATGAACTCTTAAAGCAGGACATTTATTCTAGTGGAAGCGAGACGTCGCTAGCTGCAATGTTGTGTGGCATCTCGCTTCCACAAAGGAAAATGTTTAGCTTTAAGATATCTTGGTACGGGGGCTGCAATATAGAATTAGTATTTTTATTATTGACGACCTGATTAGCGCAGTGGCTAAGCGATTGGACTGCTGCGCTAAGGGTTGCGGGTTCGATTCCCGCACGGGGCAAAACTTTGTGCGAACCACAGATGTTTGTCCCGAGTCTGGGTGTTTGTGTATGTGAATATTTCATGTTTGTGAAACGCGCCTACGATACAGGAGAAATTCCTAGTGTGGGGCGAAGTTTTAAAAAAAAAAAAAGAAAGTATTGTAGACACACTGCTGACGCACTAGTTTTGAACATGCGCACTATTGAATTCGCGGTTCTGCAGTCGTCCCTGCAACCATATTATATTTAAGTCCCATACTAATTAACATAATAGCTTACAAATGGTACCAGTAAAGCACATAATGAGGAGCCTCAAATATTCCATTCAACTACATCGAACGCCTGAAATCCTCAGTACTGAATATTTTATTGCTTTCCATAATTCCTAGAAACCGCTGTTTCATAAATGAAATACGAGCGGCAATCAATACGTACTGTAATTAATATTATTCTCTGCCGACGTTGATGTACATCTACTATTTACCAAACCAAATTAAATATAAAATATTTGTCCAACATTATGTGAATAACTGAAATATTTACCCCAAAAACAAATGATGAATGAATGATTGAACGAGGCGAGTGAGGCGGAAATTGGTATGAAAAGCTGCGGGCGATTATTCCAGGATAAATGTTCTTCTATGGCTTTAATATATTTCAGGTTTAGTGATGTGAATTAATCGGATGAATTCAGCGACTAAAGAGGTGATGAGCTTCAAAACAAGTTACGGGCCTTTTTGTTCTGGTACACACGATTATTCGCGAGACAATTGTACACTGGCCTGCAAAATAAATAACACACTTAATAACGCAATAACTTCTAAATTGATAAAGGAAACTTGATAAATGATGGACATGAGTAAAACTCGAACCCTACCTAGCATGACAACATGCAAAAAAGATATAAAAAGTCATTGCAATAACTTTTTAAGTACATAACAAGGACTAAGAGGAAGAAAGAAGAAATGTTACTAGTGTATAGTTTACTATATGATAGAGAAGAAGATATGGCACATCTGTGTCATTCAGAGGTTACAGGGGTAATAGACAAGGAGCAAAATGCTAGGCCATAGAATGGTGAATGTACGGGTATAATATAAAACATAACATAACATCACGCTTGTATTTCCCAAAGGGGTAGGCAGAGGTGCACATATAGTACACCCACATTTCGCCAGTTATGTTTTTTTTAGATCTTAATGTAATACGGGGCGAGCCTATTGCCATCAACCGGGCACAAATCCAGACTCCGTGCTGCCACTGAGAATTACCTAATGGAAAAACCCAGTAACACTTTGCCCGACCCAGGATTCGAACCCAGGACCTCGTGCTCAGCAGTCGCGCTTAGCGACCACTAGACCAACGATGCAGTCGGGTATAATATAATGTTTCATATAATCAGTTTGTAACATACCTAATTTTGTAAACCCATATATTTTTCAGTAGAACCGATTTATTTGACTCTTGTATTTTTATATAAAGAAACATGTCAACAAAACAAATATCAAACAGTGAAACAGTATTCACAATATAATATTTATTACTTTTAAAACTGACGTACGTAGAACGGGCACACAGCACACGGCGCATATTCTCTTTGTCCGCGAATCTGCATAGAAATCGAATTTT
Organism: Abrostola triplasia; assembly: GCA_946251915.1. NCBI lineage: Eukaryota > Metazoa > Arthropoda > Insecta > Lepidoptera > Noctuidae > Abrostola > Abrostola triplasia. The sequence continues at coordinate 11,416,389 of OX276433.1, forward strand.
AAACTTTGTTGTTTCACCCACTGTGCAGACACGGCTAACAATACGGTGGTGTTATATTCAGTTACAGTTTTACGTCAACATTATCCGTGGCGCAGCTGCACGTCGGCGAAGGTCGCGGGTTTGAATCCCGCTCGTTTGTTAGTCTAAAAGGAACATTACTTTCATACTCCCTCGTTGGTCTAGTGGTTGTTAATGCAACTGCTGAGCATGAGGTCCGGGTCGGGCAAAGTGTTACTGGATTTTCCATTAGGTAATTCTCTGTAACACGGAGTCTGGATTTGTGCCCGGCTGATGGCAATAGACTCGCCCTCTATTATATTGGGACTTATAATAATATAACTGGCGCAATGTGGGTGTACTATACAGGTCCCTCTGCCTACCCCTTCAGGGAGTTTAGGCGTGATGTTATGTTATGTACACATAGGTAACGAACATGCATTCTGTATGCAAGTTCCAGTTTACAATATAAACCAAACTTGGCGTCGGTTTAAACAACGTTTGTTGAAACTAAGAACGTGTGGAACAAATACTAACTAAAGTTTGTTCTTGGAATTATAAATAACTCTAGCGAAACACGCGGTTGTGCTTGTTACCAACTTAAAATACACACTCCGTTTAAATGAATACATATCATTGCGAAACCTCTCACTAGTCATGTCGGTTTACCATCACATTGGACTAAGATTGTGAAGTAATAGAGAGAATAAATATTTTTATTAGTAAGGAGAATAGTGCACAAACACAGGTTCAGTCACTAAGTATATAACACTTCTTTTTCTCTATGAAAATGTATTTGACGACCTGTTTGGCGCAGTGGCTAAGCGATTGGACTGCTGCGCTAGGGGTGCGGTTTCGATTCCTGGATGAGACAAAAATCCGTGCGAACTACAGGTGTTTGTGTATGTGATATTTCATGTTTGTAAAACGCACCGTTTTAATTTAAACAAAAAATAATAATTGTGAGGCGTCTTCTAAATCTCATAGTCCGAAGGGATGGTAGAACGACACGACTGGGTAGAGATCAGGCGCAGAACCAACTGCTTAACGTACCTTCCGAAGCACGACTCCTCCGGGCATCACAATGCACGTTGACGCTAGTCTTGATTAGTGAAAACGGTCACCCATCACAAGACTGACCGTGGCGAGCACTACTTAACCTCGCAGATCGCGGTACGTAGTTTCCAACCCCTCAATACCTCACGGAATATAATAACTATAAAGTAATCTGCGGCCACTAACACCAACAGTACCCTATTAGAAGGTACTACGCCCATTGTAATCGGGGACAAGCGGCAAACATTAACAAACACATTACTAATATATTATCGCCACTAAAGGTTGCCACTTACTAGGGATGCTACCATACCCTTTAATATAGGCTATTTAAGTTCGGATTGAACACTGATTTTAATGAATAGGTTAACGTTACGTAAAATAGAAGTTGTAGCTGCTATGTTTACTCTCAATAGTATAGTAAAATTAGGGTTAATTTAATATTCGACTGCCTCGTTGGACATACACACGCCTATATTCCCCGAAGGGGTAGGCAGAGGTGCACATATAGTACACCCACATTTCGCCAGTTATGTTTTAAGTCCCAATGTAATAGGGGGCGAGCCTATTGCCATCAACCGGGCACAAATCCAGACTCCGTGCACCCATAAATAACGTATATTAAAACAAACTACGCCTCTATTTAAGTTAAATATGATACAAAACAGTTTACCAAACCTCCATAATTCAAAAACAAAAACAAGCGCGGTATTCACTCGCCAACCCTAAAAGGGACACCCTGTATACAATGCCGACGTCTGCATTCAACAAGTTTTGAACCGCGACGGACCGCAACCGACCGCGACGGACCGCAACCGACCGCAGCGGGCCGTAGCAGGCCGCATCGTGCCGGAGCCGGGCCGCACCATGCCGCCTGCGCTAGGAATGTGACACAAAACTATGTTGATAATTTCAGCGACCCTCTCAGTTAAGTTGTTAGATACGTTCTCCTGACCAAATTTCGGTCACAACGGCCTATCTAATCTGAGACTAGCCAACTACGCAGGAGATATAGTGCATAATTGTGCGCGCAAACACAGGTGCACTCCCTATTTCATTACTCTCATAGTCCGATGGGACGGTAGACCGACACGACCAGAGAGAGATCAAGTGCAGGACTGAAGGGTTAACGAGCCTTTCGAAGTATATAGAAGGGTTTAAATAAGGGTTCAAATTCACACTATAAATGTATAGAATTTTTTCATTTTAAAGTAAACTTACCTTGTATAAGTGCTATATTTATGATTAGGATCTGCAAGAGACATCTTCTGCGTAAAAAAGCGCGTTTCACTAAAATAATATTTTGCTGTAATGCCTGTCTTTTCGAACAATTCAACCTATCTCTACAACAAATTTTATAGCTATCGGTTTAGTGGTTTAATCGCAAAAAGCTAACATACACTAGGCTACATAATAGACTTATTTCAAATTAATTCTAATTGCAAAAGAATATTTGCATGATAGTACCGCGTTGTTAAAAGTATAACATTCGTAGCACTTTCGTAGCTGGAGTGTAGCATCGTAGCATTCTCGTAGCCCCAAGTATCTCTACAACTTTTAATAAGGTTATTTCGTTACCAGTGCATTGAAGTTCTGTTGTTACAACTATGGTCCTCTTATTAATAATCGAGGATCATACCGGGATTAACTAAACCCCGTATTAAGTCTATTGACATCACTATACTTTGACGTGCAAACGACAGAGATGGGTCCATGTTTTTAATAGTCCATGGTTTTAATTGACAGGTTTTTATGAATAAGGGGGTTAACGTTTAAGTGATTAAACAATAAATTAAATAATACGATGTTACTTCAAAACCCATAAATTAATGAATTAGTTAAATTGTCGTAATTTTTAAATAAGGCTAGTTATAACAATTTATAACAGTTTTTATATGATACAATCATAAAGAGTTAATGAAATGACATAATCCAAAAGAAGAAGTATTAATTACAAGCTGGCAATAAGCTCGGCCCATTGGGACCTAAAACATAACTGGCGAAATGTTGGTGTATTTTATGTGCAGCTCTGCCTACCCCTACGGGGAATACAGGCGTGATGTTATGTTTTAATTATAAGCTAAAGATGTTCTTATTTCAGACTAAATAGTGTTAAAGTAAGCCATCTTGTACCAACCAATACATGTTAAACCAAAAAATAAAATAATTTTAATTATCAGCGCTAGTATGACAATTGGTTCAGTATTACCAGCTTATGAAATATTCTAAAAAAACATCTTTATCTAGTAATCATCATCATCAGCCGGAAGACGTCCACTGTTGAACGACAGCTTGCCTTTATCTAGTAATTGGACAGTTAATTTAATAAACTGCAAACTTGCTAAAAATAATATAGACTAATTATTCCACTCTCACGAATTCTAGTCCCATTTTCAACACAATACGCAGTAATAAATCTGTTCAGCCGCCATCTTGGAAAATGGCCGCCACAAAAGAGCGGGAATTCATCAGCGGTGTAGTTTGACGCTGCGCTCCTAGTATTAATCAGGGACTTATAATTAAAATAAAGGTGCTTTCAGATAGAATTTAAAAGAATCTAGAATCTATCTGTTTATTATTTATTAGTCAAATAAAGTATCAATAATATAATTTACCTTGAAACTATGTAAGTCTTACTCGTACAACCCGATAAGCCAAATTTCTTCGTGACCAAAGGGCTGGCTCGTTTGGCCGCCAAAGAATTAGCATTGCCATTCGACGTGGCAATGCCACCAGCCTTTTGCACACCGCACACATAATTTTTAGCTTCAATTTTGTCTTTTGTATATATTTATTTTAAACGTAGGTTTAGTGTGTAAATAAGCTAAAGTAAATTGTAAAATATTGTATGAAATAAAAACTTGATTCCTAAAATAAAAGAGATTTTGGCAATCACATCTATTTGTTCACTCAGATGTACTCAGCCTAACGGCGGTAACTCATGAATCAAACTGATTAATAACTACATACCACACTATTAAAAAAAATATCAGAATGTGACATACAGTACTAGAACGTGATTGAACCTGTGGTATAAATGATGTAGATATTCTTAACTTTATCTTAATTATGTCACAATTCAAGTAATCAACAAAGCTAGCGTGTATTGATGTTTATCCATTCAGCAATCAGAGAAATTCCCAACATAATTGGTGCCCTTAGCTTTTTGTTTCTCAGTGCATGCACGAAGTCTTGATTAAGCTTAATATAATTTATACCCATTCGTCTTTTCTTTATCTCAACTAATTAGACCGGAGACCTAGAAAAACGATCTAGATAATAGAAAATTCTAGTTAATAAGAAGACCAAATTGATTGATGCAGTCAAAAAACATTGGTGATTCGCAATGTCTTAATCATGAATTAAATAAATGAAAGAAATGGTTTTTATTTTTATGTGCAATCTATCTACCACATATTAAATAAAGTAAATAACCCACCTACCTATGCCTACCCCTCAGGGAAGCAGGCGTGACTTTATTTATGTATGTATGTAAACAACCCAATAATACATTGACATATCTGAAAATATACCTTTTAAAAACATGAAACATTTTGCAACATGCAAACGAGCATAATAGTTATTTATTTATCTATCTGTATTAAAGAAACATACAATATTTCAGCTATTTCTACGCGCAAAATAAACCAGCAATAGCTCGTTACGGACTATTTACTTTTATGGGAATGTATGTTTGTGCTGGGCACAAAACTTGGCACAAACATGAGCTGGAAGCTGTCCCACATCCAACCGGCCACTGCCGCTGTATCAAATAACATTATGGTCTATCTTTTACGCCAATCGAACGGTACCAATGAAACAAACTTTTTTATAAGCCTTCCCATTTTGATTTTAAAACGCAGAGGCTACATCAAGTTTTTGTAATGCTGGGGCAATAATATACACATATATAATTATTCTGGGAAAGCCAGTTGAAAGAGACATTCGGAAAATGTCCAAAGATTTTGGATATTCGATTGTCAGAACTCTCTGTGATCGATAAGCAGAAAAATCGAAGTATGCTCCTGATATTGTTAACACCTTTCTGCCTGAAATCCAGCGCTTAGCAACCTACCGACGCTTAAACCTTGTTTTCTATGTTATAGTTTTTTGTATTCCATAAATCAACGAATCTCTGTAATACTGTAAACTATTCTATTTTAGCTTTGGGTCTAACAGACGTGTTTACTGTGGTAGCCTAAAGCAAATTTCTACAGCACTGTCAGCGTGTCGTTCGCGTCACTCCATTCACCCAACCGGAGGCGAACGTAATGAAAGTCCGTGTTTATTCAACTCAAAAATAACGAACCGATTACCCGAACTCAATTTCCCCACTAAATTATCCGATTCAATTGGTCTGACCCAACAACAGTAACTAATAACTAAATACCGGAGCAACAAAGTGAGCTGTGGTTTTATGGTTAGGGTTTTTCGCTGAATATTTTTACTTTCACCATAAAATCCTCACCTAATCATAAATTTTACTATAATAACTTTCGTGAGTGTTATCCATATTATTAATAACTAGTCGGGCATTCCCGAATACACCCGTGAGTATAACCGCAATATATAGTAAATAATAATCATAAATTACAATTTTAAACCATAGATTCAAATACCTGTCACTTTTGTTTGTATGCCAGACTTAAGATGGGTTTAAGTTAAGACAGGTATTATCATCGTTTCTGTATCAGTAGATGACAATATACTTATCTAATTACTCCATAATTAGACTTCTTCTTCGTATCGGTACGAGCCAAAAGCCACATGGAATAGGACATGTCGTGGTGTAGAGGTTGGTCAGTCAACAGAAATGGTAGCGAGGTTGACCGTCCAGGGTGCGCCGGACATACTTAAGCATCGTCAATCGTGGAGGCTCTACTTGCACCCCATAAGTACTGCTGCATGCTATTTACCATAATTAGAAAAAGCAGTATTTCCAAATAATAATTTAATCTAGTTTAGTACGAAATATAAACAGTTTCATGGACAAACCTTTTATTACAAATAAAGCTCAAAATGTATAACATAAATTGGAAAACTAAATATTAAATTATTTAAGCATATTTAACACAGTACAACCATGATTTTTGGTAAACAATCGCAAATGGTTACACGATTTATATTATGAATGTGATTGGATTATTTATTTGTCGAACAAGCGGTTAGCCACATTTCATTGGTCGTTGACAGACGGGATATCCAATTAAAATTACATTACTGCCATTATTATACATGATGATAATAATGTTCTAACCATATTGTACACGGTAGCTAATTTTAACACTAGATTAGGCGATTACGCAGAACGTATTAACTAGTGCATTGTGCATAAATGCGTATGATGTGTACTGTTTTCTGTTTATTTTGTGCTCACACCATGCTTCGTTGGCGAATAAATAATATATTAAATCTTATCTAAATGTATGCGCTAACACTGATGCACTCTGTAGGTCAATTCTCGAAAGTTAACATATAGACTGTCCGCTAAGTAGACATAATAGTTAAAGAATTGCTGTATACCATATGCAGTACACTGGACAGTCAAATGGTTAAGACGTTCTGGAGCGGTGCAGCGGTGCAGCAACCATGAGTTTTCGCAAAACCACCAATAGTTGTATTGAAACTCGTTAGTTTTACTCGAAAGCGCATCGCTATTGCCCTTCTCGAGAACGCCTTAGGTTACGAGATTGACCTCGGTTCCCTTCCCACATTACACATAATTTGGATAGATTTTTGTCCATAGAAAACAGCCGTTTCGTTTGTTTCCGAAAGCTGAACGGACGCGTTTACATTTCCATACAAAACTGGTGTTTTCTATATGCAAACACTGAATCCAGCTGAATAATTCCAGTTAGTTTAGAGACCAAAATACAAAATTCTAGAACATCAGAAAGATTTCAGGCGAAAATCGAACCTCGCGCTACCCGCATATAGTCTTAAACCGAACCTTCCAATCTTCAATATTCGGACGTTAGTTTCACCATAAAGTCTAAAATTAGTGCAGACGAGTCGAGACTTCAAAGCCTAGCATTTCAAAATACACGAGTAGTATTACTTGGAGCCCATTAAAGTCGGGCTGATTACTTCAATTTTCTCACGGTAGTTCGTACATAGCAATTTTCTACGATGTAGGACCGTAGCATGTTAACGTTCGAAGTAATTTGCTGTCTGTAGTGGCTGTGTGCTTACTATAGAAGCTGGTAGCGATGGGGCTGCAATATTGTTATACTATTGTTGTACTGAGAATTACCCAAAAGAAGAACCCGATAATACTCTGCCAAAGTAATTCTAAATAACAGTATTCTAGGTGACATCGTCATCAGCCGGAAGACGTCCACTGTTGAACAAAGGCTTTATTTGTAAGGCAAAATTTGTCGTTAATGTGGCGTTCTAAGGGAGAGCCCTTAAAACGCCACAATGAACGACAAATTGTAGGTATACATCAGAAAATTTTTACATGACAACATCATGTCAGGTCATGCCATAGCAGGTTGGCCATAAGCCCAGGAGTATCAAGATATTGGTAGCGAGGTTGACCGTCCAGGGTGCGCCGGACGTACTTAGGTATCATCACTCATGGAGGTTCCCAACTTAATCCCAAGTAAGTAACAATACTCTTTAGCTTAGTCTTTGGAGAATACAAGAGGGATGCTTAAGTACTTTGTACTACGCTACGTGCACATTATATAACATTGTTTAAGTAACTTACGTGTTAGTTTTACGACGATAACAATGTGTAGACTAAGATGAGTTGCTGCGTTTTAAAAATATCGAATAGTTTTGTTGTTTCTATGGCAACGAACGAATTCCCGTAAAGTTCACGCTGATGAACTAAAATACGCAAAAAATGCGTTTTTTAACAGTTTTGTTGTTACAATGCTGTCAAATATAATATCAGCTGACAAGCGTTTTTGAAAACTTTATGTAACTTACCTATACCTATATATATACCTATAACTATACTTTTGTAAGTCATCGTGGATTCTAACTAGCAGCGCCCTGCGGTATTACCCGCTGCATTTTTCAGGATTAAAAAAACCCATGTATTAATCCAGGGTGTCAGCTACCCACATATGAAATTTCATCAAAATCGGTCGAGCCGTTCTAGCTCGAAGAGGTAACAAACACACTCACAAACTTTTGCCTTTATAGTGTGAAGTGTGATGTCTATCATTTTACATTTTCTGGATACCCGGCTTGCAGAGAGAACCAAGTCCATTCTGCACTATACAGCTTATGTTAACGCGCCGTGGAAGCCACAATCAAAAACACCTTTATTATGATTGGTTGACGGTAGACCGGTCTATAGGATCTAATATCTTATTTTCCTTTATTGATAAGTTCATATTTTCGTTGTCTCTAGACTGGTTCCCCGGCTGGCGCAAGCACAGCGGACAGCCGAACGACGACGGCACATCGGGCCAGGACTGCGTGGAGGTGAGGCGGGAGTTCCCCCCGCGCCCCCTGGCGGCCGCCAACACCTTCATGTGGAACGATCGAGGTTGCAGGGAGCACAACTACTTCGTCTGTGAAAAGCCTAGTGTCGGAGGTAGGTTCTTAAACCTATAATAATATCTAGAAAACAGCATTTAACTGTCACGCTACTACACAAGCCTCTTAAGAAATCAAAATGTTTTGATGATTTCAAACCATTGAATAAGTTTCATCTGGATTTTATCCTTCAGCATAGTCATTGAGACAGTCACATTGATATGACTTAGCCTATCCGTCATCCACTAGGCTACAACTGTATAGGAATATACTAAATACTAACCGTAGGGTATAACAGTACCAAAAAGGGCGATTTAAAATTTACATTCCATATGCATAGATGGAGACTGGTTGCAAGCACCACTAAAATTAAAAAAACAACCACCTACAAGAATGTTGGTCAAAATGGTGATTGCATCTGGCAAAAGTCATTATCACCTCATGTTTTTGTTCCATCGAAAATGTTTGTAACTCCTGCCACCTCATAACTGCTCGACATTATTCTAAATGCTCGAAGTGTGCCGAACTGTGTCACATGCAACTAGGGTTACCAGACGAAAAATTTTAAAGCCCTGTTAAAATCCTTATCTCTGAAAATTCTTAAAATTCTTTCTCAAACCACTACTAAAAATTTGATAAATAAATTATTTTTGGTTTGATTTTTTTATGTTTTTGTAATTACCTACGTTGTTACATCATAACATTTATTATTCAAAGAAAAAGTTTTAAGTTGAACTTTAAATAAGGCAAAACATTCCTGATGTTTCCAAGACCCACACAGTAACCAAAAATAGCATCAGTAAAAATTAAGGTCTTAGGATACATTTTCAGGTGTGGCAACCCTACATGCAACGGACTCGGAACAATTATAAGTTTGAGTGCAACTGTTATGATCATTACCGTTCTAATGTCCAGGGGTCGTACGGGGGACTTACACGAGAGTGTTAGCTTGGCGCACTGGATGACATTGTTACAGTTAAAAGATTCCTTGGGACGTTTTAGATGTTAGTTTCCAGGGGGGTTGTGAATCTATACTATCCGTACTAATATTATAAATGTGAGTGTAACACTATCAGTCTGTCTGTTACACCTTTTCTCTGGACGGATTTTGATGAAATTTGCCATGTAGAAAGTTTAAGACTCGAGAAAGGACATAGGCTACTTAACGCGGGCAAAGCCGCGGGCAAAAGCTAGTAGTTAAATAATGAATACGTGAAGTAGTAAACTAGGGTCCCCTTTTGAAGAATACTGTGTTCTCGGAAACTTATCAGACTTGACATTGATGTAAACTAGGAGCAGAAGTGTTGAAAAATGTTACACATAAACATAACATCACGCCTGTATTCCCTGAAGGGGTAGGCAGAGGTGCACATACAGTACACCCACATTTCGCCAGTTATGTTTTAGGTCCCAATGTAATAGGGGGCGAGCCTATTGCCATCAACCGGGCACAAATCCAGACTCCGTGCTGCTACTGAGAATTACCTAATGGAAAAAACCCAATAACACTTTGCCCGACCCGGGATTCGAACCCAGGACCTCGTGCTCAGCAGTCGCGCTTAGCAACCACTAGACCAACGAGGCAGTCATTAGTTAAACTGCTAAAAAATATGCTTTTGGCATTCAGTAGGAGTAGCTACATATATTTTACAGCGTGTCTGTACAACTGCTCGTACTACCACTAAATTATAGTGTTTTATTTGGACACTTTAATTATTTTTACGTAGTTACATCTTGACAGGCAATTTGTCTTCAACCTACCGAAAAGAATTTCGTGTTAACTCAAACATACATAGATACACACACATAAATACATACATGTATATAAGGTGAAATTGTAAGTGTAACTTGTTATACGCATGTACCTAAACATAATTAAATGTTTTTATTATATTACGGTAAAGTAGATGGCTAATTAAAAATCATAAAACAATAACATCACGCAAGGAGTAGAATTATAGCCTATAACTGTCCCACTGCAGGGCAAAGCCCTCTTCTCGTACAGAGAAGGATTGAGCATTGATCACCACGCTAGCTCACTGCGGGTTGGCGATTTCAGATAATTAAATCCAGGTTTCCTCACGATGTCAGTTATGTCTTAGAATAACTAAGAAAGCATTTATAACATTGAAAAAGTCATATTGATACTTGCCCGGGTTTGAACCTGCAACCTTGTGCATACAAATCCGGTATGTTAACCACTAGGCCACCTCGACAAGGAGTAGGCAGACGTGAATGTAAAGTACACCCTCAGTTCGCCAGTTATATTATAGGTACCCCTTTCGCCTAATTGGCACATTCGGCTGGTGAATCATGGCAGTGTTAAAAAGAAAGAAGTGTTTTTTCTTTATTCTACCATAACTTATGAATGCCTAAACTGATTTTGATGTATAGGGTGTTGTTACAATTCTTGCATCATCGCAAATAGTATAGAATAAAAAATGTATAAATAAAAATATTGGTCAGTACCTCATAAATAATAAGTCCATATTGCGCAAAACGGTCCCAACTGCGATTGGCTTCAGAACTTTTTAGTTTATTTTTTGACATGGGAGTTTGTTTTTTAAGTATTTAATACTAGCTTCCGCCCGCGACTCCGTCCGCGTGAATTTCGAATGTTTTATAGCCTATAGCCTCCCTCGATAAATAGGCTATCTAACACTAAAATAATTTTTCAAATCGGACCAGTAGTTCCTGAGATTAGCGCGTTCAAGCAAACAAACATACAAACAAACTCTTCAGCTTTATAATATTAGTATTTAATATTATGAAATCCTTAATGGATTATGATATCATCAGATGTTGCAATATAACAGTAGTATTAATATCGTTGTACTTAATACTAGTGGGGTAACAACTGCATGATAATCGCAACGGGAATCGCGCGAGTAGCGCTACCACGGAGAACTGTTACCACAGCGCTTAATGCTAGCAGCATTCCAAATTAAATACAATTCACTAATGCATTTGAGTTTGCTTGAAGTCGATTTTTTAACCGACTTGAAAAAAAGAAGGTTCTGTATACACACTATGACAGACATTCGACTGGCTAAGTTCCGTAAAATTCAAGTATTGTAAGGGTTTTATTTTAAAAAAACGTCGCCCCACACTATGAATTCCTCCTGTATCGTGGGTGCGTTTCATAAATTTCACAAACATGTAATATGGGTGGGTCACACAAAGTTTTGTCCGGAGCGAGAATCGAACCCGCAACCCCTAGCGCAGCAGTCTAATCACTTTGCCACTGCGCCAATCAGGTCGTCGATTTTTATTAGATATGAACTACTTATTCGAAGAAACGTAATAGAGTACCTAAATTTTTTTTATACACCATAACATAGTTATTTATATGTTTGACAATTTACTAGACTTACAAAGAATCTAAATCACGACATCCACTCTTAAACGGTACTAACATCACAAAGTAAAAAGGTTTCCATTTCACATAAACCAACTAAGGCACTTACTCAAAGCAATGTAAGCTTTCTGTTAATGAACGAGGCACTACTTGAGCAATCCAACATTGTGACAACAGGACGTCAATTCTCGTATCACAAAACGTTCTGTAGCAGTGCAATAACGATTTGATTCCGATGAAACCCAATGATTCGCAATACGAAAAGCGTTGGTTTTCATCGAAAGCTCATCGCTATTGCACTGCTTCAGAACGTCTTTAGTTACGAGAATAGACCTACTGACCGTCGTAAAACGTTTATAGGTACATATCAAGGTTGTAATCTGTGGCGAATCGCAGGAATTTGCTGTGTTTTGACTATTTATTAAAACTTGTGTGGGTTACATACAAAAAAAAATGTTTGGTATGGTTAGAATGTTAAGAAACCTTATTTCAAATAATTGAAAGAAACACACATTAATTCAAGTTATTCTTGATGATCTAAAAATGTTTAAAAAAATGATCATCTACTTATGATGCTGACTGTACTATGAAAAAATTGGGATATCCGTAACTCTATATTTATAGTATTTAGAGTCTTAAGCTTTATTGGCTACCTTTTATACTTGAATTTTATTTCGAGAATAAACATAAAAATAATCTGAATTTACATTAATCTGAGCTAGTTCTAACACTTCTCACCCAAGAATCCGACTCTAAAACCCTTTCCTACGACTCGGAAGTATAATACATCTAATAAAGTACCAGTCCCTGAATCTGTAGATAGGACAACCCTACCCAGGACAGATCACGTGCTTATATTAAGCTCACATGAGCTCCCGGGTCATTTTTTCTGACGGATAAAAACACAGGGTTAGACAAAGTAATTTATTGTGAAGCTTCCTCGAGGTGTGGATGTATGTGGATCATTTGTGGAGGTTACATGTTAAATAAACTAAAGGAGCATTGTAATGTAAGTAGTTTTATGACTACGCCTGTAGTTTGTGAAGGAGTTGGCAGAGGTTTAACGCGTACCTACAATTCGATACGGTACAATATCTTCTACTTATCGTATGGCTGAAGAACAATCTGGTGTCAGAGTTTAAGCCGCCTGTAAACCTCTGACATGGCTTTACCGTTGAAAAATCACTTAGGTGTGCCGGTTTCCTCACGATGTTTTCCTCCATCGTTTTAAGCAACTGATAACTAATTTATAGTACACACACAATTCGAAAAGACATGAGTGCGTGCCGTTTGAACTTGCGACCTTTGACTTGGCAGTCCACCGGTCATACCAATCGGCTATCAGTAAACAAATAAATGATTGATTGATAGATTAATCATGTGGCTGCCATGATTATACACAACACCAATAAATCTACGGCTACTGAATACTTCAGAAAAAATATATTACTGAAAACACCTACCACCCCTAAGGCTGCAGTTCCACTAAGACGGTGTGGAGCGGTGCGGAGCGAGGCTGAGCTGTGAAAAGAGGTAAGTGGTAGGAAGAGATGTGGATTTCAAGCCATGGGATTGGTGAATCGCGGCACAGCTCGTCTCCGCTTTGTCCGCTCCGCCTCAGTGAAACCGCAGCCTAAATACAAGAAAAGCATGATATATAACACAGTTACTCGGTAACTACCGTATTTCAAATGTCGATTCCAGTTCGTTCACTTTACAGTAGCATTACGATTGCAAGCCAAGAACTAACTCCTGAGGAAATTCAACTTGAACAGTTCTAGTTTCTAAAGAATACATTTTCATACCTTTGTAGTCTGTTATATATGGCATCTTTTATGCTTTTATGTGCATGCTGTGACAGGGGTTGAAATGTGTGTAAAATATAATATTTTGTAGCATTGTCCTCCCCCCCCCCCTCCGTTTTTAATTTTATATAAAACCGCTTTAAAAAACACGCACTCAAAAGTGTAAAGTAATACTTATGTTACTTCACTTTACATAAGCGAAGTTGAAGTCGATGTCAACCGAAAAGCATGCCAAAACGGGCACAAAATAAAAAACGTATACCGTCGTATATCAACCATTTTTAAACATTCTAATTCGCGATTCAAAAAATCGAATCACATTCCGAATTCTAGCCCAAATATACCCGTGCCGGCCAGAAAATCTAGACCCCTTGTGTTCTCTTACAGTCTTTTTCAGCTGCACATTTTCACCTGGGCGAGAGGGGGGAGGTGGGTCATCTAACAGTGGGTCGTTCGGTTCAACACCCGTGCCGGTATGACCTAGTTGGACGTAAAACGGAACGCACTCAACGTAACGTGAGCGTCATTGTCAGCCAAATGACTACGGCGGAGCCTAAGGCTTTGCGATGGGCATTTTTTATCCGAAACCGAATGGGATTGTATCATGTTTGGCAAGCTTTTGAACATTTTTCGTAACATAGATATAAAGCCGATGCAGAGCCAAATTTCAACAAAGAGTATTATTAACATGTCATATGGGGCGATCGCATTACAATATATCCATACTTAGTACTTACTAATATTATAAATGTGAAAGTAACTCTGGCTGTCTCTTATGTCTTCACGACTAAACTGCTGAACGGATTTTGATGAAATTTGTCATGTAGAAATTTTGAAGACCCGAGAAAGGACACAGGCTACTTAACGCGGCAGAAGCAACGGACAAAATCTAGTTTGTCATATGGGGCGTTTCCATAGCAATTTATTAACAATATTTAAGAATATACCTGTGTCTACACTGCTTGCTCCTGCAGGCAATACAAGCGTTATATTATACATATTATTTAAGAAAACAAAACAAATACTTTCATAGTAATCTACCTACATAATAATGTAGATAAAGTAACATTGATAAGTGTCTGGTTTAGAACTCGCAATTTAAACATAAACCCGGCCCATCTACGACTGAGCTACTACGACTCTCCAACAGTTCACAATAAACTCATTTACCACATTTACATACACAGCATTAAAACCTCCAATGTCGTGACCGGCTTTGTTTATGCCTAGACGTTCGTGTTCGCTGCCATAGATAAATAGATATACAGTGATCTACAAATAGTTATGTCTGTTGTCTTTGGCATTTGCCAAATAAGTCCAGAACAATCACTTGATAAGATAATTACCAGACTCAAGTGGAATTGGGCAGGCCATTTACCAAGATCTGGTGATGGCAAGTGGAGTAAGGCTGAGTGGTGGCCCAGAGGATTCCGTAGATCCCCTGGCAGACCTCCAGCAAGGTGGACTGATGATGTTCTTGCTGTACAGGGAAAGACCTGGATGCAAAAGGCCCAAAACGGGGAACAGTGGCGTTTAAGGGAGGAGACTCATGCCCAGCAGAGGGTCACATAAAAGCTGATGATGATGATGAAGTTGATAATAATCAAGTGCAAAGATTTATAGACGCAGGCGCATGTGCAGATACAGCTGATCAAAATGGTTGTAATATATTGTATGACTGCTTCTATGGTTTTTTGGTCTTCTGGTTGCTAAGCGCGAGTGCTGAGCGCGAAGTCCAGGGCTTGAATCCCATTGGGTTTTTCCATTAGATAATTCCATGTAGCAGCACGCCCTGGCTAGTGCCTGGTTAATGGCAATACACCCCTTATTACATTGGGACCAATAACATAACTGGCGAAATGTGGGGTACTATAGTACAGGAGAAATTCCTAGTGTGGCGCGATATACTTTTCTAATTAATCAAATACCCGTAAATAAAAACGTGTTAACTAAATGGAAATACCAATACTAAAATTCATCCCATCCTTCTTAATTCCGTCTTATAAACGCGAAAGTTTGTGAGGATAGATGAATGTCTGTTACTCCTTTACGCCAAAACTACTTGACCGATTTTGATGGAACATTCGAGCAATATTCCTTATACATCAGAGCAACACACAGGCTCTTATTTATATCGATCGATACAGCTATGTTCGCGAATTTCGTGAGTGGAAACGCAGGGCACCTCTAGTTTAGTATGTAGGTGTTCTGCAGTTGACCTTCTAAGTTCCATTGTACTGTGACCTAAAAATCGATGTTATCAGCAAAAGGCACACGAAAATAAAGATTAATCAATTTTAACGTTGTGTCGTGATGTTACGCAATTTCCATGGAACATTATCTTCTAGAAATTTCTATGAATATTGCGTTTAGTCATGCTGTGAACGCGAAAGGCTTAGTTTAAATTCGTTTCCAAGCAATATTGAACAGAAATAACCTCTTAACAATGTATACTTTCACGCCAGTTCCTTCTAAAGGAGTAGGTAGAGATGTGCTATTATCTA
Organism: Abrostola triplasia; assembly: GCA_946251915.1. Lineage (NCBI taxonomy): Eukaryota > Metazoa > Arthropoda > Insecta > Lepidoptera > Noctuidae > Abrostola > Abrostola triplasia. The sequence goes on from OX276433.1 coordinate 11,432,603, forward strand.
ACTTCATTTCGCCTGATTGTATCCGTTTAATGTAATATTGCCATTACAATAAAATATTGCTATTTATAAAGCAAAATGACTACCTCGTTGGTCCAGTGGTTGCAAAGCCCGTTGTTGAAATTAGGTCCTGGGTTCGAATCCAAGATCGAGCAAGGTGTTACAGGTATTTTCCATTCGGTAATTCTCAGTAGCACGGAGTTTGGATTTGGTCCCGGTTGATGGCATTAGGCTCGCCCGCTATTACATCGGACCTATAATATAACTGGCCAAATGTGTGTGTACATTGTACATTTCACACATCTGCATACCTTGATTAATCTTTATTTTAATACTATGATGTTATATTGCAAAAGGCAAACATTTAATGTTTTAGAAAAATGTAAAAGGTACACATGGCATTAAAAAACATCACATGAGTACCTTCTAAAGGTACCTAAGTCTAGTCCGTAAACTAAAAAAAAATATAAGATAAAATAAATGAATATTGTAAACAATCTAAACTGTCAAAAACAAGTTTCGTGTGCGCCTATCTTTATGGTGACGTCAGAGTTAACTCATGAGTGCTATTTCAAAAGCGCTCTCATATAATTAATAATAATTACAACTTCTAAAGTTTGCCCTTAACATTTCATAACTGAATTAATCTGCCAGTTTTATTGGCAAACTTTTGTCTTTGATGCGTATTCAATTGCTTTCTTCTTTGACACAGTTTTTATTGCCAACTCGAGTGGTCGGGTGGAAGATATTATAATATTTAGGTGGGCAATAAAATGCTGTTATAGTTTTACTTTGTTGTATTTATGGCATGCAATAGCAAAGAGCATGATTTTATTTTTTATTAGAGAAACTAGTTGCTACGTAAGTATTTTGTAAAAGGATTTTTACTTATCCGAATACAAACAAAAGAATCCCAAAGCTTAACATCTTAATTTGAAAATGGAACAGAACAACGAAAAACAATAGCTATATTTGAAAATGGAATAACAACGCAAAGTAGAATAGTTTAAAAATTGCAGAATTTTTTAAGACCTATTGAAAACGGAAAAAACAAAAAATTCTAATCGCGTTCCAAGTTTAAAAGCGGGGAATTAGTGAGGCGACGTGCGTCGACCTATATAACGGTCGAAAACCGAGTCGCGTTGGTCCGCTGTGTTGCCAGCCTTCCTCATTGCCTGACTTTGGGGATTACCTTACGTGGTCGGAATAAAAAGGCCGCGCGACTGCAGGGATTACGTGGAAACACGCGATTCAGTGACATTATTCGCTTAAATACAAAGAATAGATGTTCTAATAAGTTTTTTATTCGGCCAATGGAACTATCTGCAATTGACCAAACTCGCAGATATACCAAATCTTCTAACTAAAACATCATCATCATCAGTCGGAACACGTCCTCTGTTGAACAAAGGCCTTTCCCTTAGAACGCCACAATGAACGACAGCACCACCGGCTTGCATCCACCGGTTGACTGCAATTCTAACGATATCGTCAGTCCACCTGATGAGAGGTCTGCCAACGCCGTGTCTTCGACATAAAGTTGGATAAATCGGATCAGTAAATCATTATCGTTTTATTTAACTAAGAAATATTATAATATTTATATACCAAGGATTTCATAATATCTTCACACAGAAACATTAACAATTCAAAATACGTAAGAATTCTGAACATAATCCTAGCTACAGATTTCAAGTCTACCCTCTCCGTAATAAACCAACATTGACACGTTCAATACATGCCTCTAGTTCACTTACAAAGCAATTCCACGCGGCACGTCAATTCATTTTATCTCTCTGGCAACCCTCGCTACTGCTGTGCCAAATTACCAGCCGCGAGTGCGCCCCTGATCACGAAAGAGGTTCATTACGTCACCCTAACACGCCTTGCACTGGGTGATACAAATATAGAAAGGAATGGTAGTGTAGGTATGTACTGCATATCTTTTACTAGCTGCGCCCCGTGGTGTTACCCGCTACATTTTTTCGGGATAAAAAGTAGCCTACGTGTCAATCCAGGGCGTCAGCTACCTCCATATGAAGTTTCATTAAAATCCATTCAGTAGTTTTTATGTGAAAGAGTAACAAACATCCATCTATACTTAGAAACTTTTGCGTGTATAATATTGGTAGGTATATTTGCTATAAACATAGAAAGAAAGAAAATAACAACATCTCACGTGTACTCCCCAAAAGAATTGTTATTCACACCCATTTTGCCAGTTATATTTGGCCTCATGTAATAGGGGGTGAGTCTCACCAGTTACCAGGCTCAAACCTAGACTCTGTTTTGCTGCTGAGATTCACGTAATGGACAATACCCAAAAACAGTTTACTAGCCCCACAAATCGAACCCAGCACGACATACTTAGCAATCGTCTTTGCGATTACTTAACCAACGCCCCTAACAATAATTTTATAGAAGTTAAGCTGAACGAATTGTAAAGGTATAGACCATTTGTAAAAGAGACATTCCTGCCCACCCCTTTGGAGATTACAGGCGAAATATACATAAGTTGTAGCAAGCTTTGTTTTAAGTAATTTACCAACTACAGCGTCCACTAGTCCCCGCAGTAAATTAACTGGGCGTCTTAACAGAACTTTACTAAGGACTTATAAGCCATGATTTACAATATTCCAGAAGTTTCTCCAGTAAAAGGGTTGCACTTTGAATATTAGCTCTGCACAAAATTGAATTTGCCGAGTGCAATCCAAATAGAATAATCAAAAGAAGTGGTAATAGAAGGTTACCACTTACCACTCTAGCTGCCTCTAGTTTTTATTTATACATAAACAAGCATCCTGCATGGAAGGTTTGCCTACTGGAAACGAGGTCAAGCGTCAGTAAAATAGATAGATATTTTATTTATACGACTAGAATATGGTACAAATGATGTAACATAGGTAATAAACTAAACTTTCTATTGCTTTAATGATATTGTTAAATAAATAAATAATGATAAATAATTGATATTACATTGGGACCTAAAAACATAACTGGCGAAATGTGGCTGTAGGTACTATATGTGCACCTCTGCCTACCCCTTCGGGGAATACAGGCGTGATGTTATGTTATGTTAAATAAATTATTTATTTCTGCAAATAGGTTTTAACAAACTCTCTTACACGTCAAACTTCAATAAAAAATAAAATAAAAACTAGATGGCGTCGGCATTTTCTAACTGACTACCTCTGAGAAGAAATGCCGAAACAAACTCAGGAGTCATTTTAAAAGTCTTAAGTTATAATGTTTATTTTTTTATACTTTAATCCGTGCCAGATAGAGAACTCTTTTCTTTCTAGGCCACAACTACGCACGTGGAAAAATAAAGAAAGAATAATCGCCTATTCCAACCTCACCCCATTCCTTCCAGACGTCTCCTTACATGGTAATTACCATCCTTATGATGTAATCCGTACTCTGTTTGAATGTCAGGATACTTGGAGGGTAATATATCACCGTGAGCTGGGTTTATAAGGGTCCACCCTTTATAGCAGAACTTTTTACGTCATAATTTTATTTCGCATAGCCACGGATAGCATAAACCTCTTTTCGCAGAAAATCGTTTGGCATACACTCATTTACCATACACCGAAACCCATAATTTTGTAAGTCAGAATCATCTTTAGGTATAAATTTCATATCCATAATAATCAATAAGTATAACCATCATATCGTAGAAAGTTCACAACCAGAATCATTTTTTGGCATATATTTTATATCCATAATAATCAAAAGTAGAACCATCATATCGCAGAAAATTCACAGCCAGAATCATCTTTTGGCATATATTTTATATCCTATCCTACTAATATTATAAATGTGAAAGTTTGTGAGTATGGATGTATGGATGTGTGGATGTTTGTTACTCTTTCACGCATAAACGGCTGGACCGATTTGGTTGAAATTTGGTATGTAGATAGGTTATACCCTGGATTAACATATAGGCTACTTTTTATCCCGAAAAAATGTCGCGGGTAACACCGCGGGGCGCAGCTAGTCCATAATAAATTTAAAGAAGTTTATTTTGATTATTTATCACTCAATAAAACAGTTTACTTTGAGCATAATTGTGTAGTTTTTATTTCTCTGCCAGTAAGATAATGCGGTAAGCATTCAGCATACAAGCATGGAACATGCAGCAAACATGCAGCAAGCATGCAGCGAGCATGCAGCAAGCATGCAGCGAGCATGCAGCATGCAAGCATGCAACATGCAGCAGGCATGCAGCAAGCATGCAACATGCAGCAGGCATGCAGCAAGCAAGCATGCAGCATACAAGCATACAACATGCAGCAAGCATGCAACATGCAGCAGACATGGCTTCTGCCACGGCTCCGGCGCTGCGGGGCTCCGGCGGTCCCACGCGAGCTATTCGTCGCAGATGGTTTTACGCCCACCACCGCAGCTTCGGCTTGCTGGCCGGCTTCGCCGGCCAGCCTCAGCCGCGGCGGTGTGCGTTAAAACCACCTGCTCCTCAGCTCGCGGGCCGCCTCGCCCCTCCGCGCCTTCGCGGGTTTAGATTACACTCTAGGGGTAGGGCAGACAAGACTACGTGAAGTCGGCTTTGCAGCGAATCATTTCTGTCACTAACTTTTGTAGCACACCATAGTGATTTTTTAAAACAATATTTTTTTTTCAATATGGCTAATAAAATTATTTCTATTGAAATTCTGTGATCTTCGTAGTATGCTATGTCAAATTATGCCAAATAATCGGCGCTCTAAATAAACGTTATGCTAAACGAAATTATACAAAATTGTAACTCTGACAAAGGTAATTATGCCCAATACAATTCTGCCATCTTAAAAGTATCCCATTTTAAATTCGGACATAAAAACATTAGGCCAAAAAACAATTATATTAAATATTTTTTCTACCTTAATAATGTTCGTTTAAAAAAGTTTATGTCAAGTGAGTTATGCCAAATAGGTTTCGGAGCAACAAGTTTCTGCCAGATAGAGGGCACCCGGGTTTATAATGTCAGAGATGCAGTTATGAGATACAAATGCGAGTCGTAAACTGGAATTAGATATCAGGAGCTCATCTTCTTATAACATACTAGCTGACCCGGGGTATGAAAAATAGATGTTGGCCGTTTCTCAGACTTACTCAATATGCTCAGAAAATTTCATGAGAATCGGTGTAGCCGTTTCGGAGGAGTATGGAAAAGAAAACTGTGACACGAAAATTTTATATATATAGATTTAAAGATAAACTCAAGGAGTACGTTGATGAACAACTTGGTGTCAGAGTTTAATCATGACATGACTTTACATACCGTTGAAATATCTCTCAGGTGTGTCGGTTTCCTCGCGATGTTTTTCTATACCGTTTTTAGCAAATAATACCGTATTTATAATACGCAAAAGAATTCGAAAAGACATTATTGCAAGGGTTTGAACTTGCGACCTTTAACTTGGCAGTCCAATGGTCTTACCACTCGGCTATCAGTGCTCCTAAGGTTGACTAGAAGAAAAAAGCTAAAGCATTAAGTCCACCTCAGCACATAACTTGTGCAAATAAATAAATAATGCCATCAGGTTTTTACTTTCAGCCTCTTGACCATGACTTCTTAAAACAGTTCAGTTTTCTATGTGGAAGCGAAACGCTTCCACAACATAAACTGTCCACAACATTAATATATCAACGTATTACTATTGTTAGCTTAAGTTGGCATGCATTACCCCTGCATGCCCCATCTGATTTCATTCCTTTTACAAGCCTTTACCGCTTACACCAGTTTCCCGTCCCTTTGTTTCATCCCACTCGACGCAATAACAGAGGGCGCATTACGTCAACTTAACAGTTCACTTAGTGGGAACGGAGAAATGCTTTACCATTCCTTTTCTAGCTGAAATGGGTTGATGTTTTTAATTCTATTACAGATAATGATGTTGTTTGAGTTGGTTTTGTATGACTGAGCTTGTGTATTGTGAAGGAAATTGTTATATACCGATACCATTGCTACTTATACTCAGGTATAATAAGACGAATAGGAGAGATCTCCACAGGGCATCCTAAAGTGAAAATCAGTGATATTTTTATGATAATGTAAACCTTTACTTGAAACAATAAAGTTAATATTATTATATTTTATTCGACTTCAATGCGATGTTTCGTCTCTAGGTTTTTTAATACCTATGTGAAGTATTGGACAATGTTTTCGGCATTAGTAAATTGATGAAAGTTCCAAGTAGGTACCTAAATATGAATAAGAAAATCAAATACTTTTAAAGTCGGCGCTTCAAAAACGTATTTGTACGAATTTATAACTTAGGTAAATATAAACCGAATAAAAAATAAAACCAAGTAGATAAGTGTATTCACGTTTATGCCCAAACAGCTTTTACTATCCATTTACGTAGAAAACAGCCATTTATTCTCTCATAAAAATGTACGATGTTATAAAAAATGCAATATTTTTTTAACTATCAGTATTCTTGCAAATATCCAATCCGCTGCGACCGCACTTGAATATTCAAAATGAATGAAATGGTGTTCACAGAAGGTTAGTTCTGCACAAATATGGTTTTAATACAAAAATAGTTGGCTTTTTAGTGCTGTCTTAAAAGTGATGTATGTGTCCAATATTGACATTCAAATAGTATCATTATTAAAAGACACTTAGATACTATATTCAAAGCTTAAGTCTCTGTGTTTATAAGGCTTTACGCAAAGGATGCTGTACTCACCCATCGTCAATTGAAACTCACTTCTTTTCTAAACGATATTTTCTACAAAGACGATATGTTTATGACTGCCCCCTTTTACAATTGGTTTAGTTTCGCTAAGAGCGAATGGTAAGCACAAGGTCCTAGTTCGAATCCCCAGTCGGGCAAAGTGTTCTTAGGTTCTTCCATTAGATAATTCTCAGTAACAGGACAGAGTGTAGACTGGTTGATGGCAATAGGCTCGCCGCTGGTTACATTGGGACTTATAACATGACTGGTGAAATGTGGGTGGCGGTGAAGAAAATAGGAGAGATGTAATGTACACTTTAAATGCATAAATGGAAAAAGACTCGTACTTTATTAAAACTAAGACTGTCTGCCAAAAAAGGTGTTACACAGAAGATTTTTTTTTCACAACGGTTTGCTCAAGTTAAATAAAAAATGCTAGTGTTCCTTCTGTTTTTTGGTTGCTGGTTATGAATGCGGGTTCTGTGAGCGTTAGCCGGAGGGAGCGGGGGCGTTAATGACTGTGTAAAACTGCTGTAAAGACCAAAGTTCGGTGCCCCGGATACGAATGGAAATGTATGACTCGGTTGCCATTTAGACGGGTATTTGGCACCTGGCATTTTTGTATAGGAGGGCCATACTCAACTCTCTCCCTGTAGGTGTAGGTACCTAGTTAACCCTTCCCTGATTACTGACCTATTAGTACACGAGGGTTCTCAACAATTGTGTTTCCTTCGCGGGCAAGTGTTAACTTATTGACTTGAAATCGTTATTGACGCTTTCGTATTGTCAAGATGCCTCAAGCTGCTTTTCCAAATACCAATTTAAGGTAGTAGGAGCAAGAAACTCCAAGGATTTAAAAGCAATTCTTCACGCAGTGTAAGGTGACACAAGAACTACGTTAACTCCCATCTTTAACCCTAGGGTTGCCATCCGTCCGGGTTTCCCCGGATTTGGGAGGGGTGGGTTTTCAGAGGAATTTATTGAAAGATAAGCAAACAATTTTAAACAATCTTAGTTAAATAACATTCATAAGTGGTTTTCTTTGTAAAATATATTTTCAGAGGTGTCCGAGAAAAAAACTCAATATGACCCAAATGTCCGGGATTTTCGGATTTATTGTCCGGCGTCGGCGATTTTGATGATGGTACCCTATTTAACCCTAATCTAAGAAATATTCTCATTCCCTGAGCCGTCTAAATAAAATAAAAACATCAGTATCATAAACACACTGAGTATGATACATTTGTTTATACAATACTTAAACAGTTCACATTCAACCCTCAACAATCCAATAACGGCTCAATCGACACAAAAATGTTAAAGGTACAAGAGGTTCGGTCCAAAAGACCCAAACAAATGGCTGTCAGATAAAATACGTCTAAATCCTTCTATACTAACATCCTTAACATAATCCTGTCGTCTACTCCTTCACACGTTAGCATTAGAGGGAGAAGGAGCATAAATATTGAATGCCTTGTTCCGAGTCAATCGAGGTAAAATGTACGGGTTTGGAATACGTAATTGGGGGAGCGGGGAAGTTGAGCTCGAAGGTTGATCTGCCGCGGAGGGCTGTAGGGTTGATCTTACACGCTAAGTGTTTTATTGTGTCACTATTTTATTGTACGTCTTTTAAAGTTAAAGATTAGGACAGATTTTTTTAGAGCAGGTGCCAGAGATACGTCAGTGAGTGTAGAGTGTGCAAAATATGAGGACCATACTCAGCCAGAACACGTCCACTGTTGAGCCCTCCCCCTTAGAGTGATATGTAGCTGTACTATATGTGCACCTCTGCCTACCCCTTCGAGGAATACGGTCGTGATGTTATGTTATGTTATGTTTTATATTAATAATCGTAGAATATTTTTGACGGCTGTTTCAATGTGTTTTATTTTCAAAAAGAACATACCTTACATGGTCTACCACAGATACCTAATAAAAAATATCAATTCAACTTAATTAATCAATACAACAAACCGCTAATTATCTTCCACAACATTTTTATCTCGAACGCGTCACAATAAAAATATCAAAGTGAAACAATATTGGAACAATGACAGATAAAAGCACAATACAGCGGCCGCCATTCTTGAGTACAGTCGGGACAAACGGTGGGAAGCGCACGTGTAAAACAATAGCTGTGTCCGACTGTACGCTGCGGACAATGCGGTATCGGGAACGCCGCAGTGTAGTTTAAAAAAGGATGGATTTTTGTAGTGTAATAAGGCATTATGAGGCATTATGGGGCATTATGTAGTCATCGACAGATTATGTTTCATAACCTACATTTACGCCAGTTGTAGCGGAGTTGTTTAAAGTCAAAACACAGTTTTAAACGCTCATCATTGACCGTTTATGGCCGAATGTTTTTATTTTCACCTTCGCCCTACACTAGGATCTTCGCCTGTATCGTGGGTACGTTTCACAAACATAAAAAATCACATACACAAACACTCATACTCGGGACAAACATCTGCGGATCACACAAATTTTCGCCCCGTCAGAGAATCGAACCCTTAGCGCAGAAGTCACATTACGTAACCACTGCGCCTATCAGATCGTCAAGAAGATTACGCCCGGATTAGATATTTATTTAGGTACTTACAGTAATTTATTTTCTGGTTTTACCCACCTCAACGCTTGGGACTCGGCATCGTCTCCAGCTCAAGCATAAGGGCTCAGTTTGAGTCCGAAAATAGTCTGGCATTCGCTAAAAAACACGCGATTAAACCAGAAAACTAGTAACTAGTATTAAATAACACAAGGGACTTATATTAAGGCCTATAGACTAAGTATTGCCAGTCTTTACACAACGATATCAGCCCCCTAGACAAGTGGCCAAAGCTTGAAGAATGAAATTGAATGGCATAATGTTGTGACCATGTTATCGGTGACATCTTGTCTGCAGGTATTCCGAATTTCCGACATGCAAAGAAAGGTGCACCTGTCATTTAAAAGCAACAAATAAAACTAAATCCACAAACAAAATAAACGACACAACAACACACATCTCAACAGAATTCTTGCTTCGAAAACTTTGAGTAAACAAAGCCCTGTCCGTATGATATGGACGTGTATCGGTGAACTGTCCCGAACTATCTTCTGCGTCCAACGTACCGGTGTAAGAATATCGTATATCCAAACTTTGTTGTTTAAAATGTTGGATATTGTTTGGTCATTTCTTTTTAGTATCGTGGTGGCATCGGGATGGGAGTCTTTGTGACTTATCAATGATAGGACTATCTATGTTTACGTAAGTGTACTGTACTACTGTCGTCAATTTGAAAATTTTGTTTGGTATCTTTTCGATATTTATTTCTTTTAACAATCGACATGATATATTACATTTTCTTATAACATTAGGATTATATTAAAACGATGTGTGAGCCGCTCGGCTAGAGCTAAAGCGCGGCGTTTACGGCGTTAACGCGCTTGAGGAACGCGCACGCGCAATGTGGGGTAGGCCAAAATTTACCTTACCTATGTAGAGGTACTATATCATAAAATAGTAGGGCGTGGGCTGGTAATAACTTTCCTTCGAGTAAAAGAGTCATGATAAATATACATTCGATTCAAAATACTTATTTGGAAACCTTTGTTCTAGACCCCTACATCGCTTCAAAGATCCAGTGCAACGAGACCATCCTGCTGTCTCACTCGCACCCGCACGCTATAGTGTCGAGCCCCGGCTTCCCCCGGCCCTACCCGGACGACGTCGAATGTGTGAGCGAGATACGAGCGCCGCCCGCGCACACGCTGCGCCTGCACTTCGAAGAACTGCTTACAGAGCATGAGCCACAGTAAGTATTGCTAGAATAAAAAAACTTAATTAATTTCATTATTAACTTAATTAAATCTTTAGGTAAGTCGATCTTCTTATTTAGGTTATTGATTAAAATTTCGATTAAGTGGTGGGAGGGAGTCTTCATAGTTCTTACGTAAGATCACAAAAATACGCAATCAAACCAAAACCAAAGTTTATCACTAGCAAAATGCAATATACCAAACGTCTATTTTATTCCTTTAGATTCTTACCTAGTAAATAATAAACATGGGGGGTGGTGTCGGCCTTTTTTTTTCGAACTTGGCTCTCGCAGTTATCTCTGATGGATTACTGCTTAACCGGTCGTTTGGCGAGACCTAATAATAGGCCTTCAGCTAGGCTTGGTATCGGCCTATTCTTATTTTTTCTTATATAGAGGAGGAGAGGGTCAAAAACTAGCAAAAATAGTCTTGCGCAATCAATAAATGGCCCATTACCCAATGACAGTGTTAGTAATGCGTGAATTGGATTATCACTAATGAAATTCATACTTTACGAAGAACCATAACATATCACAGAGCATTGAATTTATTGGACACACTATTACAGTAAAACCTTCCAAATACCGTATCCTATGTTATAAAATATTCAATGGATCGCTGGTACATAGCGCAGCGCATACGGCTCACATATCATAGACCTTTTCGGGCGTGTTTTATTCACGGATACAACTAACAACTTACGGCATCCATTACCTCTCCCGGGGATACGCTGACGTATTTTATGAACAGATCTTCGTAATCATATTAGTGTTTTTAATATACCTTTACACTGGGTACAGGTGAACAATTTTGTAATGTATTGGTGTTTTAAGAATTCGTCTGTACACTAAAATTGGTTGTCATGGATACGAGGATAAACAAATGTGTTTGCAATTTATGAATGATGGCTATAGAGGATTTTTGCGCATGATTTGAGTACCGTTTGGGGCGTTTATAATCTGACGCCGTCAGATATACGTATGTATGTTCAGCGCATATGTTGCTGTATCAGCCAAGTTGATATTTATATATAAGTATGTAATCTTAAAAAGGAAGGCCTTTACCCAGTATTCGGAAACATTGTACGCTTAGAAATTGTAAATTTGCACTGCCGGATTACTATGTAATATATGACATTTTAATCCTACATATTTCAAAATCTATGATACTTGTCCCTGGCTTTTTAATGTATGTAAGTCCAACAAAAAATTGCTTTACAGGCATCAAACCAGCGGAACTTATCAACACTGAGTTCCGAACCAATACATTTGAATGTTCGCTTAACATATTTTCTACTAGCTGCGCCCCGCGGTGTTACCCGCTACATTCTTTCGGGATAAAAAGTAGCCTATATGTTAATCCAGGGTATAACCTATCTACATACCAAATTTCAACCAAATCCGTCCAGCCGTTTATGCGTGAAAGAGTAACAAACATCCACACATCCATACTCACAAACTTTCACATTTATAATATTAGTAGGATAAGCAAAAGATACGTCACTCTCCATAGAGTAAAATATTAGTTTCGGTAAAATTGTTATGATAGATAGTTGGGTCACATCGCTGTCGCGTAGGCGTCGACGGATGCCCGTAAAATATGTGTTTTTATATTTTTCTGTATTATTATAATTCTTGTCACAGTGCGCATTTATCACTTACGATGTACGTTATAATATAAATGGATATTGTTATCATGACAGTAGCATAATGTTTGTATTTTTGCGAATACTTGAGAGATACGTGACGTATTATATTGTCTCGAATTGTATTGTACTGCTAGACACTTATAGTGACGTGTATGTTAATAAGACATTGATATTATCTTTCGTTATTTGATATAGAACTCTTGACTTGAGTAAAACGTTTATGGATAGCGTGTATTTCAATTGTAATGACTGTCGTAGTGGCTAAAAGGTCCAAGATAGTGACAAGTGAGTAATATGGTAAAGGTTCAACGCAATGCACTAACTTAGAAGTCCTCTTTTATTATAAAACGTCACCCCACACTACGAATTTTTATATCGTGGGTGCGTTTCACAAACATGAAACATCACATACATAAATACCTAGTTTTGGGACAAACATCTGCAGATCACACAAAGTTCTGTCCCATACGGATACGAACCAGCAACCTTTACCGCAGCAGTCTAATCGCTTAGCCATTGCGCCAGTCATCGTTCAAGTCGCCAGTCATTTTTAAATGTACTTTCTTAGTTATTCTATTTCTCAGTTCGTTCTTATAGTTTCTACTTAGACTCTACTAAATGATAATTGATTGTACCTAATAAGTATAATAGCAATAGACGAGGTCCACATGAGACCGATGCGATAAACCTCTAGTTCTACACTAGCACACCACCCCTTCGTATCCCAAAAACCTGTTAGCTGAAGCTTTCAACATAACAAATGCAAGTTAAGTGTAGACAGTAAATGTTTTAATTACATTAATCAAGTATATTATATTACTTTCATCTCCTTAACAGCGAGACAGAGCGTTATAAAACATAAAAACAGTATAAAAGCTTTGATCATGATTGTAATGGCAAAACGTCATTCGGCGGTTAACGAGATTTAATTATTATATTGGGTTGTCTGTTTACTTCAACCCGGCTCTTATAATTCGCCTAAGTCTTCTTCGTCTCGTATGGTTGATGAACAACCTGGTGTCAGAGTTTAAACCGCCTGTAGACCTCTGACATGGCTTTAGACACCGTTGAAAAATCTTTCAGGTGTACTGGTTTTCCTCACGATGTCTTCCTTCACCGTTTTTAGGAACTGATAACTAATTTATAATACGCACATGAATATGAAAAGACATTAGTGCGTCCCGGAGTTTGAATTTTCGACCTTTGACTTGGCAGTCCAATGGTCATACTAAGGTACTCGGCTATAATTACGTTAAGTTAGCTGTTGTCGTCTCAGTTAATTATGCAATGTTTTTTTTTTAAACTACTTTGTCACAGACACAGGTTTTTTTTTTTTTTATTTTTATCAGTTGCTAAAAACAGTGAAGGAAAACATCGTGAGGATACTGGCACATCTAAGAGATTGTTCAACGGTGTGTAAAGCCATGTCAGAGGCCTACAGGCGGTTTAAACTTTGACACGAGGTTGTTCATCAACCATACGATTACGATAGAAAGAAGAAGTATATACTGCTCGGTATTTAATCTATTCTAGTGGCATATCTTCTACGTATTTAACTTTACACTATTTAGATTAACCGCTCTTACTGGAGGACTTATTATAATGAAGTCGAAAATTAAACTCAAGTCAATACAATTATAAAATGTATTACTAAACAAAAGTTTGACCCGTTATTGTGCATTTCCATAAAGAATAAAGAGAGTAACAATATATTTTTCTACCTTAATCTCATATTTCGTCGCGATTTTTGTTATAAAATTATGTTAATCACGGCACCTTTCCGACACAATATTAAAGCGTTGAACAAAGACCCCATTTTGTGTTGGTGTTCACCATGACTTGTTTCTATGAAAACATACATAATGGACCTTTGTAAGAAACCTATTAGTAACGTCACTATTGAAGGAAAAATGTAAGTATGTACAATGTAATGGAGTGAATTATTGTGTGGCGTATACCGACGTAAGATTTTATTTAAAAAACCTAACATAACATCACGCCTGTATTCTCCGAAGGGGTAGGCAAAGGTGCATATATAGTACACCCACATTTTGCTAGGTTTTTTAGGTCCCATTGTAATAGAGGGCGAGCCTATTGCCATCAACCGGGCACAAGACTCCGTGCTGGTACTAAGAATTACCTACCTAATGAAAAAACCAAGTAACATATTGCCAGACCCGAGATTCGAACCCAGGACCCCGTACTCAGCAGTCGTACTTAGCAATCACTAGACCAACGAGGCAGTAAGAAAATACAATCCACGTAAAAAAACAACTGAATTTCGTAAAAATGACGACCTGATTAGCGCAGTGGCTAAGCGATTGGACTGCTGCGCTAAGGGTTGCGGGTTCGATTCCCGCACGGGGCAAAACTTTGTGCGAACCACAGATGTTTGTCCCGAGTCTGGGTGTTTGTGTATGTGGTATTTCATGTTTGTAAAACGCACCCACGACACAGGAGCAATTCCTAGTGGGGCGACGTTTAAAAAAAAAAAAAAAAAAAATATATATATATTAAGTTACCTACAGCCCCTTACCTTACATAGAGCAGGACAGTTTCTGATGTGGAAGCGAGATGCAACAATACACTGCACGTAATGGCGTCTCGCTTCCACAACGGAAAGAGTCCTGCTTCAAGAGTTTATAGTTAGGGAGCTGCAGTAAGGAGTAAACAAATGCCTATGTTATCCGACTGCCACGTCGCGCGAGGTACCGGGTTTGATAGCCGAATCGAGCATTTTTAAGTTTTTCCAGTAGGTAATTTTTAGTAACAACAAGAAAGTCTGGATTTATGCCCGGTTAATGGCAATAGTCTAGCCCTGTATTACTTGGGACCTATTACGTTACTGGCAATGTATAGGTGTACTATACCACTGCCTACCCTTATAGGAATACTCCTATAAGGGTAGGCAGTGGTATAGTACCACCTGTATAGGTGGGTTATGTTATTTTACATGGCATATAATCATAATCACATATTATAAAGGTGAAAGTTTGTGAATGTGTTTGTATGTTTGTTACCTCTTCACGCTCAAACGGCTAGACCGATTTTGGTGAAAAGTCATATAGAGGTAGCTGACACCCGGGATTAATTGATAGGCTACTTTTCATCCCGAAAAAATGTAGCGGGTAACACCGCGGGGCGCAGCTAGTAAGTTATATACATGGCATTTTATAGCTGGTACTGGCTACTAAGAATTTGTCATTTAGAAAAGCAAACAACATAATAGTTGAAAACCTACCTTTGCGTTCAATTCTAAAAAGGAGCATTCTACAACACAAACTAAACAAAATATTCAGCTAGCTGAAATTTCCTGAATTTCAGTCTAGTCCTTACTGTTGGGTTGCGTTTTAGCCGAATTACCCGCAGACAATAGAAGCGTTGAACCGGTATGCGCCATAGATTATAGAGTTACCTGGAACGCGCTAACGTAATGTAGCGAAACAATAGCTCTATGGATAGCGTGATAGACAATTGTTGACACCTAACATGCATGTTATGACGCTTACAATCCAAGTATAACATAACATCACGCATGTATACTCCAAAAGCGTAGACAGAGGTGACTGTAAAATTATCATTTTGCTAGTTTTATTATAGGTCCCAATGTCATGTCATGATCAGTCATCAACCGGGCACAAAGCAAGACTCTATGCTACTACTGAGAAAGACCCAATGGAAAAACCCAGTAACACCTTGCCCGACCCGGGACTCGAACCCGAACCCTCATGCTCATGCGCCTAGCAACAACTAGAGCCAAGACTCAGTCTAGTATAATACGTGCCTTCCATAGCACGGAGGGGTCTCGACATGACAAAACCCGCCCATCGCAAGGCTGACCGCGGCGAGCACAGCTTTGCCTCTCCGATCGACTAATCTGCTAGATAGCCACATAGAAGTCCCTCAAAACGTAATACTTCTAGTCCAACAGTACGTAATATAATAAATTCTTGAAGCGGTATAAAAACCTAAGCTCCTTTGCATAGATCATCTGTTGAAAGCAAATATTACTTTTTCTGGTCATCGATGTGGAGAATAGTATTTCCATTTATTCTTCTCTGTGCAGAGTCCTATTGTATCTATGGATTTGTATTACAGTGATAGTGACAGTATTGAGGTATATACATCAAATTTAATCAGGTTTTTGAAACTATTAACACACTTCATACTAATATTATAAAGGCGAAAGTTTGTGAGTGTGTTTGTATGTTTGTTACCTCTTCACGCTCAAACGGCTGGACCGATTTTGACGAAATTTCATATGGAGGTAGCTGACACCTTGGATTAACACATAGGTTTTTACTATCGAAAGATGTAGCGGGTAACATCGCGGGGCGCAGCTAGAGAACTATATAGTTTAAATCAGTAACATGTATTTTTAGTCCTTTTTATTTATTAAGAAAGTTGCAATTTAAAAAGTTCTATTCATTGTTTTGTGCCTGTGTTTAAGACTAGCAACGATTGCGTCGCCTCGCCTCGAGACCGACGAGACGTAAGCGCGGCGTCGCCTAGCCGATGGTTACGTACTTACGTAAGGTTGACGCCTGTTTGACGGCGAGGCGAAAGGCATTACGGTGACGACACGTGTCCGATTTCATATATGTAACCTTTAACCTGCATTAAACAGGCACTGAGCGTAACTGCGACGTCTAACTCAAGTGGTTTTAAATTGGCAGGCTGGTGTTTCTAACACAACAAACCAAACACACCGAGCAACGAATTTGGTTGACGAAGTTATGTAATCTGGATTTAGTGTATTAGCCAAGAATCAGGCCGCTGACTCAACTGCTATTGACGTGAACCTTATCTAAATAGACATAAAGGCCAATTTCCCTTGAATCATCAAATTAACGAAGTTACTCATGCAATATGCGATACATATTCATGGGGTTTGGTGCTTAGTACAAGTTGAAAGCGGTGGTTAAATAAACTGAATTTAATATCCATGTTTTGGAAAATGTTTAGGCGCTACGCGGTGCTACGCCGTGCTACGTCGTAGCGTAATAGCTGCTACGACGTTTCTCTTCGTAGCGGATTGGAGAATATTTTATCACCAATCCTATATTCGAATGGTATAAGCAGCTCTAAGCTTTAAGCGACAACCTTTACAGACAAACACAGTTTTTGGTCAAACATGAACACAAGTTTCTCATTCGTTCGTGGCTGCGTCTGCGTGGATTTTGAATGTTTTATTTTTTCCTCGAGAATTTTTCAATTCGGAATAGTAGTTTCTGAGATTAGCGAGTTTAGACAAACAACCTCTTCAGCTTTATAATACCCATCCAAGAACAAACCGTGGTGATGCCGTTTAACAAGCGAGTTCTCTATAGCTACGTGCCTCTATATTTTATGTATACAACATGCTACAATCAGTGTAAGCCCGGCAATACGTCACCGCTCCCGGCCATAACTCGCTCATAACCAACAGATAACGTACTCGTAAGTCGCTAATTACCGAGCCGAGCCAACTTGGCGTTTACTGTAAAAGTTACGTTAAGTTAGTGTCAGGTACACTTTAGCTAACGTTATGTTGATTACGACCGGTTTTACTAATGTTTTTTTTTATTAAACTATACAAGAAAACATACAGGAGAGGATACAGGAGAAATTCCTAGTGTAGTCACCCCACATTTCTCCTGTATCGTGAGTTCGTTTCACAAACATGAAATATCACATACACAAACACGCATACTCGGAGCATTTGTGATTCACACAAACTTTTGTCCCGTGAAGGAATCGAATCGCAACCCCTAGCGCAGCAGTCCAATCGCTTAGCCACTGCGCCAATGAAGTCGTCATTATGAGGGTGAAGCCTAATGTTTATATGAAATTGCAATTAGCGATTTGAGTGGTAATTACTGGTGGTATTTCTGTGGTATACAAATGCACATGTAATTGTTATTCAAATCTCATTTTAATTGGTTTTACTTTAGGTAGTGTATACTAATTTTAAAACGTTATTCTATAAGAATATACAGAGCATTTGTTTCTGCTAAAAAAGAGACTTACACATTCACAATTCGCCAGATATGTTATATGTCCCAATTTATAAGGGGCGAGCCTATTGCAATAAACCAGACACAAATCCATACACAGTGCTGTTACTGAGAATTACATAATGAAAAAACCCAGTAACACTGCCCGACCGGGAATCAAACTTAAAACCCTGCTCAGCAGTCAAGCTTCGCAACCACTAGACTAAACACGCAATGGTTCTCTATTATTACGAAGGAAAACACGTCACAAACAAGCGCTACCGTACGGATTATCGTGTCTACTAGTACTTACTGCTTACCCCACTTACGAACACATCAGCCTGAATAATACATGGCCTGGCGTCGCCGGCGCACTAAATCGGTTTTTGATGTTCATACTTATCTTCGCCTCGTATCAATACTACAGGTATATAGTAGTATAAGTGACAAATCGTTTCTCGCCATTACCACATAGACTTGCAACTAGCCGGCTTTATTACTAGCTTAATTTCGGTAGAAGGGACCCAAAAACATAACTGCCGAAATGTGAGTGTACTATATTACGTGCACCTCTGCCTACCCCTTTGGGAAATACAGGCGTTATGTAATGTTTTAATTTTGGTAGTGATCTAGTACATCACTAGCCGGGAGACGTCCACTGTTGAACAAAGTCCTTTTCCTTAGTAAAGAGGGGGGTTCAATAATCCCCACGTTTGGCAAACGGCTTGAGGATCGCAGTATTGGTACAGTGCAGTGAGTTACAGAAGACGCTATTAGTAGAGATACATACATTATAAATACATTATATATTTTCTTACTTTAAAAAAAAAAGGGAATATTTTATGTATACTGCATTGGTAGTACAGCCCTGCCTAAATAAACGTGACAACTTAATTAAAAATTAAGAAAACAGGTTCATCTGCGCATTAAAATTAATCTCGGAATTTTACTTTTAATTATCAATCGAGATTCTTAATTAAGTATTCTCTGTAAGTGATCGGCTCTCGGTTAATTGGTTCTCTGACGATTATAATTGGGACGCAGAAGCCCATTGACGAGGTTGTCGGTACGGTAATTGACAGCTTAAAAACCAGAATAAGAAAGCGGTATGCAATGGGATTGGGTAGGCAGAGATATAGTACACCCACATTTCGCTAGTTATGTTTTAAATCCCAATGTAATAGAGGCCAAGCCTCATGCTATTAACAGTGGACGACTTTTGCCTGATGAATGAGGCACGAATCCTAACTACATCCTGCTACTGAGAATTACCTAATAGAATAACCCAATAACACTTTGCCCGACCCGGATTTCAAACCCAGGACCTCATGCTCAGAAGTCGCACATAACGACCACTAGACCAACGAGGCAGGCTTTTCACTTGTACAGTTTAACATTTTTTTTTTTTAAACTTCGCCCCACACTAGGAATTTCTCCTGTGTCGTGGGTGCGTCTTACAAACATATAATATCACATACACAAACACCCAGACTCGGGACAAACATCCGTGGTTCGCACAAAGTTTTGCCCCGTGCGGGAATCGAACCCGCAACCCTTAGCGCAGCAGTCCAATCGCTTAGCTACTGCGCTAATCAGGTCGTCAATTCACCTACAGTACATCCGGTACACCTTTATGGTAGCCCTACATCTACCACAGCGGTTGCAAACAAATATAAATCAATTTTCATCTAAAAGAAGTAGATAATAAATCATATTTAATAATACGCTCGATCTGTGCAAGCCCTGAGAAAGATAGTCTTTAGAAAAAATAGAGTGGCTTTCATTTGTCTCGTCCGCCGGCACCCTGTCTTGATACCCGATAGTGAACGGAGAAAATGACGGATTTATTACTATAACACGATAGACTCTATGTCCACTTATCTGGGATGAAGTGTGACTTATTATGTGTTAGGCTTGACTTTCATGTTTTAATCTTTAATGCTACACACTACAGCGACTCGCGATGATGTATCTACGTATCTATGTTACCAACCCATTATCACTGGCAATGCGGCGATAGCATCGCTGCCAATTTAAAAAGTTACTAACAGCGAGCAACATCACTGCTGTATGTACGTAGCGTAGATTCTCTTCTTTTCTCTTTTAAAAAAACGTCGCCTTACACTAGGAATTTCTCCTGTAGCGTGAGTGCATTTCACAAACATGAAATATAAACAAACACCCAGACTCGGGACAAATATCTGCGGATCGTACAATTTTTTATCCCGTGAAGGAATGAAACCCGCAACACCTAGCGCAGCAGTCCAATCGCTTAGCCACTGCGTCTATCAGGTCATCATATAGGTGATAAAAATCTTAATGACATCGATATCAATGATGTCTGGACTCGGATATACCTATAAAGATGTATTATCGCTAACAGCCAGCGACTTCGCCGCTGTCTGTAAGTAGCGTATGATATTGTAGTAGTCATGTTTATTTAAAGTCATATCAACCCGGCAAGCGATCGTCACCGTATCAACTTGAGCCGTGCAGTATTCTTTGTATGAAGCTCTCTACTGTCAAGCATAATAATCGGAATATAGGTATGGAATAACAAACGTCTGCCGACTGCCTTCTCCCGGGAATACAGACAAACAAAACCTACCTATATGTATACATTTTTAAAGATCAATAAGTTTTATGTTGGCTTAAAATAGAGTGCTGCTGGGGTTGTCTTTATTCAAATAAGTTGTTTATGGATTCCGTGCTAAGGTACTAAACAAACAACAGGGCAGGTGCAAACAAGGAGGTCGTCTAGACAGAGTTACAGACTATAGCTAGGTGTATACTGCAGGCATATTAGGCAAGGTATTTCAAGTTGCCAGTCCACAAAGCAGACTTTTAGATAGTTGTGCCGATCGATATCGCTATGTACCTATCTATATATAAGACCTGTGTTATGTACCTACCTATGATCTACAATAAAGATAATATTTTACTTATACATAAAGCATGAAAAAACATCCACCAAAACCTATTTTAACTTAGACACCTCTTAAGTGTATAGTGTATACGTCTCGTCTCTATGTTTTGTGATGCATATCAGTGACAGGTATTAACTAATTAATGGGACAACATTAACAATTTCTATCTGTGTATCACAATCTATGTGTCATTAGGGATATATGTGGTCGGTATACCACATGAGTAAAGGTATACTGAACTGATACGGACCGATAACATGTTATTAATTTTAGGTTACTTTCTATACTTATTATTATTTATATAGAATAGGCTAGTGCCTTGGGTGTGCTGCTGTCTCTGGCTTCGTTTGTGACCATAGTTAGTCACGAACGAACCCAGAGACAGCAGAAACCATTCGATGATAACAACATAAGTCAGTATAGTATATACCTATATATACACACTTGTATAAATGTGTATGTGATATTTTAAAACTTCATTTGTTAAACGCACTTACAATATAACCTCAATAAAAAATACAGAGCGTATAATCCTAGTGAGAGGTATAGTAAAAAAAGATAATTAATTAAAAAAAACTAGTGAAAAGTTTAGTTCATCTTTTGATGGACAAAAAAGTAACTTCAAAAGCGACTTCAAAACTTACAAGTCTATTCTAAGCCTAAGACGAGTATATAAAAAGATAACAGCCTCCTCATTTGTCCGTCCGTCAGACGCGGCGTTAAGAGCCTCGATAGATATCGAGTGATGGACTTATTGCTTTAGGAAAAGTTATCTCATATCTCTATAATAGTAGCAACCGCCTATCCCAAGAGATTATTTGATTATAATGTTACTGGTAATATTCCTTTAGTACTGAATTTGAAGTTAAAATATACTAATTGAGGAAAAATGATTTGGAAAATAAACTTGCTACGATAGATAATATTTTCTCTCATTTGAATTTGAAACTCACCGTTGGTTGTTTCAAGGATAATTTTTGTCTACTTTCCACGGTATTTAGACTTACTAATACTACCTTTCAATACTATAAGCTCGAACTGGAGATTTTTTAAACTTCACCCTATCGCCTATATATGCACCTCTGCGTACCCATTCGGAGAATACTGGCGTGTTGTTATGTTACGTATTACACTAATATTATAAAGGCAAAAGTTTGTGAGTGTGTTTGTATGTTTGTTACCTCTTCACGCTCAAACGGCTTAATGAAATTTCATATGAAGGTAGCTAACACCCTGGGATAACAAATAAGCTACTTTTATACTTACTATTGATCCCGAAAAAATGTAGCGGGTAACACCGCGGGGCGCAGCCAGTTTTTATATCTTACAACCGAAACACGATAAAACAAGACACATGTTAACCAAAGCACCTCACTTTCGGCGTCGCACGCTAAACTAAACACCCCAATCCAGATTCATCATAAATCTTTCATACAGCGCGATTACATTACTGTTACAAGTTACAATAAAGAATATATTCCTAGAGGGTACAATTGAGTTTGTTTTGTAAGATCACGTTCGACTCCGAACGATCTTATGTAATCGTGGGCTGAAGACTTTTTGTAGAGCTGTATATTGTAGCATTGTGTCTCGTGATACTATAGGTTAGAAACGGTAGCTAGAGGTGGTGTTAAACACTCTACGTCAAGAACTAAGTTCATACATAACAGAGCGATAGCTTAATGACAAATAATATAAGTAATACAAGCTATAAATAATAGTCGTTTTTATTTAACTTGCAATGTTTGTATTGGTCAAATCTTGTCTTAACTTCTTGACATCCGATGAAATGAAATTTTGCATACACATATATGTATGTCATGGCATTGGACAGGGTTTTGTGGAAGAATAATGGGAGACCTTTGCCTAGCAGTAGGACACTTAACAGGCTACAAAAAATATACAATATTGCGGTACTTTTGAGCTGGTCTGATAATGGCGAAGGTGGTCATAGGAACTGACGAAAATCTATTGTGTTTGTGCTCGTTTAATTCGTCTTCACAATTGTCCTAGGACAAGAATATCGTTATAATTTTTACCACAAATCAAATGATATTTATTTAGCTTAAAACATTGGTACAGACAGATGGTATATAATATTTTAAAACCCACTACTTAGCAACATCACTATACTGCATATATTTAATGTTTTACATCTTAGTTTTAGAAGCATACATCTTTGATAGAAGTCAGTTTCCCGACGAATTAAGAAGGCTCTCTCTCCTCTACATGCCGGGCATGCGAATACAAGTACCACAGGGACTTATAATGAGCGGACAATTAATGTAGGTGTATATTCCCCCGATAGAGGACGAACTAGACTTACTATTCCCTTTGTCAGTGCACCTGTGTTTGCACATACTCTTGTATCCTTCCTACTAATATTATAAATGTGAAAGTTTGTGAGAATGGATGTATGGATGTGTGGATGTTTGTTACTCTTTCACGCATAAACAGCTGGACCGATTTGGTTGAAATTTGGTATGTAGATAGGTTATACCCTGGATTAACATATAGGCTACTTTTTATCCCGAAAAAATGTAGCGGGTAACACCGCGGGGCGCAGCTAGTATATTATATTTCTTAGGCTACGCTGAAAATGGTCGCAGAGAATCGAATTTCGCCGAAATCTGACCGATATTGATGTTCAAATTCACATTCAGAAATAAAACACCACCATTCGTTTCTATAAAAGTTACAAATTCCAACTTGACAACTTTAATAAATATATTTATCAAATATTTACATTACCATTTATCACGGTGCGATATTTTCGTGAATGTGAAAGCAGAATGTACGAATGAAATATGAATAAATGGCAAATGTAGGTACATGTTACAACGTCAATTACGAAGCACCTTTTAAACTAAAGCTTTTGAGAATTTTATGCATGTGTGGCTTTGTTTACGAGCGACGTAATTGTCGCATCTTTACTTTACCGAGAATAATATATAAAGTATTCAAAAAGAGTTATCATGTTTATGGTAACATAGATCTATGAACCAGGTAAAAAATCTCGTGGTGTAAAGATTGGCCAGTCAACAAGGGTTGCGAGGTTGACAGCCCAAAGTGCGGCGGACGTAGAATCTTTATGCTTGCAACCAATAAGTTATTAAATCTCTAAGCACATATATCAACCTGGAGTGGAAACGTAACCGTATCAACTCGAGCTGGCCAGTATTCTTTGTATGAAACTCCCTAGCAAAGCACGCTAATCGGATTCGTAATCACCTCGCCTAGCTCTTCACCGGCAAGCCTAGCCATAGTTGAGTCGACGTATCGGAGCAGCTGATCCGCATTGGTTACGTCTCAGACTCAATATACACTAGACTGGTGATCAAGTAAATAACGCCTTATTACCAAAAATGAGGCCCATTTTCATATCGTCTGTGCACATTTCACAATCGTTGATTAATATTGAATCAACGACTGTGATTTTATGCTCGTTCTGTTTCGCAGAGCCAATCTATTGTAGGAAGTATTCAATTTTTTTTGGGAAACGGGTTTATGTAACTTTGAAGTTGTTTGACGGCGAGGCGAAAGGCGATACGGAGACGACCCCTTTCCTATTCGATATGTGTGCTATGCTCCTAATCCCTACTAATATTATAAACGCGAAAGTTTGTAAGTATAGATGGATGTTTGTTACTCTTTCACGCTCAAACGGCTAGACCGATTTTGATGAAATTTAGTATAGAGGCAGCTGACACCCTGCACACATAGGCTTTCTTTATTCCGAAAAAATGTAGCGGGTAACACCGCGGGGCGCAGCTAGTTCACAATAATACAAGAGATACACACTACGAATATTGATTAGAGGACAACGCATTGACTTCTCTATGAAACAGGATTTTCAAATACGTTTCACACCCGTCTTATTTCATTCTAGAACATTCCACAGACTTCAGATGCTGTCTGTTCCAGTTTTCCGCATTGGAAACTACGATTTTCAAGCTTCAAAACAATGCATGAAGTCTGTATTTACAGAGAATTTTGTGTTCATTGTTGTAGAAATAGTATTGAGGGAAATAAATCTCTTTCAACAAGACGGTTGGTGTAGTGGCCGGTACGATCCCTGCATGTTTTTATTTGTCTAAACCATGCTTGTATATAACTATATCATTTATTGTGTTTTCCAATTACGATACAAAAGAAAATGCTTATATAAAGCTAAGTTTTTGAATTTTACATGATTCTTTTTTGGTTTTTAGAAAGTTAAATATAATAGTCAATACCTACATCTGTCGAATTTGGATTAAAAGTCTTACGTTATTCATTTTGTTTATCAACAAATTTCACATTTGTGTCAAACATTTCAATTGAATTACAAATAAATTCAATTAATTAACTTAACAGCATATGCTGATAATAAACAATGTCAGCTAATTAATAGCAATTTAACAAATATCACGTCTATTATTAAATAATTGACATCATACCACCTCTTTACATTGCCCGGTTTATTCCCAAAACGAACTCTGCAATGCACCAATGTAATTCAATAACGAAACAAAACTATTTCCATATTCCTTGATAAACCAGAAACTTGCACCACACCCGAAACAAGCAAGCATTCAGAATTTGTAATACCATGAACAAAGGAACAAAGCTGTCTATCGATAGCAGCACTAACTAGTGTTGGGACACACATGTCGATGTCGACAGACCACAGTTCCATCGAGATACTGGCCAGTAATTAATCGACCCGTGGCCGTATTCTGACCGATGGCTTATTTGTTTCGAACGTCTAGATAACGTTCGACATTTACATATTTAAATTCGGAGCGTGTTTAACAAGGAACGAATTAAATGGCTTTTAGGGTTCGTTATTCAAATAGTGTAAAAGAAGGTATTATGGGTCCAATATACGGTACGATAGGTCTAAAGAGACGGATCGGATCATTAATAATTATATATAAAGATCGATACCGAAGACTGCAACAAAAACTCATGCCTTTACAAATATCGTAACGGTAAATCGACAGTGTATGGCCATGCGATCGATCGTCACGATTTTCTTCCGATTTATCGAAACGAGCAAACGACGAATCGCACATATATTTGAGGCCTTTCCTACATTTTATAGTATCCCTTCCGTTGGGAAAGCGAGCGTAACATACGGCGAACGCAGTCTGGGTCTAATAAATTATAATAGGGTTATAACCATGGGAGTTTTAAATTGTGATGAGCGGCAACATAAGGAGTTAGAGATAATTACCTCTATTTATTAGTATAAATAGAGGTAATTATCTCTAACTACCCCTTCATAGTTAATAGGCATATGTCTTTATATAGTTTTAAGTTAAATAATTATCATTATAATTAAGGTTTTGCAGTGGCTGAGCGATTGCACGAAGCGATTGCTAGGGGTTGCAGGTCCGATCCCCGGGTGTACAACT
This sequence comes from Abrostola triplasia, assembly GCA_946251915.1. NCBI lineage: Eukaryota > Metazoa > Arthropoda > Insecta > Lepidoptera > Noctuidae > Abrostola > Abrostola triplasia. Next base: position 11,459,033 of record OX276433.1, read on the forward strand.
TGTGTGATCCGTATATGTTAGTACTGAGTCTAGGTGTTTTTGTATGTGATATTTCATGATTATGAAACGCTACCACAACGCAGAAGAAATTCCTAGAGTAGGGCGCCGTTTTTTTAAAAAAGGAAAAAAAATGTGTTGTTTGCTGACTGCCTCGTTTGTCTAGTGGTTGCTAAGCGCGACTGCTGAGCACGAAGTCCTGGGTTCGAATCCCTGGTTGGGCAAGTGTAACTGGGTTTTTCCATTAGGTAATTCTCAGTAGCAGCACGGTGTCTGATATTTGTGCCTGATTGATGGCAATAGGCTCGCCCCCTATTACATTAAGATCTAAAACATAACTGGCGGAATGTGGGTTTACTATATTTACACCTCTGCCTACCCCTTCGGGGAATACAGGCGTGATGTTATATGTTATGTTTATTGTTTGCTAAAGAAAGCCATTTAGAAAATGACTTACGTAAAAACATTATATTTATTTGTTTACAATCTTACGTAACACATTACACGACGCGTATTCACAAAGTACGGAACTTTAGAGTCGCCTGTCCGACTCGCACTTGACAACATTTTTGTAAAGACAACAGTTAGTAAACTAATTACTTAGAAACCCAGTTAATTAGCATTAGTGTTCTGAATAGTAGAATAACAGCGTATAAAAATAAATAAGACGGCTGACTGAAATAGTTGGTATAGTTACTAAATAGGGTTGTTTATATGGCGCACGCTGACTTAGTTTTAAATATACATAGGTACTTTAATTCTGTACTAGTTTACTTAAAGGAGGAAGAGGCCTTTGCCCAGCTGTGGGAAAAAAAATAGGGAAATATAAAAACAATATTTAGTATTTTTTGGTTTACCTTTTTTACTACAATAACTTTGGTTAGTGTTATCCATATTATTGACTACACGCCAGTTTTACTTACTCGCAAGCTGAACTAAGTTTTAATTCAAATCAAACCCGAAACCCTTGTATAACCTAGAAATTGTACATATTATTATGTCTTATTACGTCTACTACTAGAAATGTAAAAAACTACAATACCGCTTACTGAAATAACAAAGAATTTCCTAAAAAAATAAAGCAAAATTTCTTCTTATCACAATCGTACCCCAGACAGTGGACTATCGATATATCAGACAAATCGAGACACGAGCGAATAATAAATCATCCGGACCCCACCGGCCTTCATCCGGGCTCCCGATTATTACTCGATTCGACTCGGTTGGATCAATAGCGAATATCAAGGTTGCAAGGGAAGAAAATAACCTATAATTAGGTGCCTATAGATACGTGTTTATCGGTAGGCACGTTAAGCCGTTGGTCCTGCGCCTGATCTCTCTCCGGTCGTGTCGGTCTGCCGTCCCATCGGACTATGAGAGTAAGGGAATAGGCAGTGCACCTGTGTCTGCGCGCATACTTGTGCACTATAACATCTCCTACGTAGTTGGCTAGTCTCAGATGAGACAGGCCGCCGTGACCGAAATTCAGTCGGGAGAACATTATTAATATAGATACGTGTATAATTACAACCATATATGTAAATGTGATGCGTGTGAATGAAGCAAAAGCAGTATGCCAGGATCGTTGCAAATAGAAATCCGTGGTATCTGCCTACCCCTCTGGGAAGCAGGCGTGACTTTATGTATGTATGTATATATTTTAATATCCGTATACAAGGAATTTCTGCCTAATGGGTGCACTTCACAAACTTGAAATATCTCATACATATACAGCCAGGGACACACATCTGCGGTGCACTCACATATTTGCCCCATGCGGCGACCGGACTCAACTCAGTAACCTGATCATTTAACAATGGATTGTATTCAACTCAGGCTGGTCGCTACACTCGTACTTTAAAGGCTAATCAAAAATGGAAATGTAAACCAAACATTGGTATTGTATCATTAGTAGTGATCATTAAGGCTGTTGGCGTTCTCTGACGTAATTAGAGCTTCAACTGAATTATGAATTATATCCGGAGCGCTCTAATTTATATCGGGATGCGCAACTCGATTATGAATGCCGATTCGATTCGGTGCTACGAATAGAAATTTTATAGCTCTGCATTTTATTTACTATTTATAACTCGATTTTTTTTAATTGAGTCGGGCTTAGTCCAATAGGGCAGTCACGGGTTGGTATAAATATAATTATAGTCATTTTCATTTTATTAAAATAACAGAATATTTTTCTCAACGAACGCGATTAGATTAAAGTTGAATTTGATTAACTTTTTATTTTTGTATATATTGTTTTTATTTTGTATTAGAATTAAGTTGTATATATTTGTAAAATAGTTTCTTAATATTAGTACATAGGGTATATTAGTAATATTAGTACATAGGCACAAGAATTACACATGCAATTTTATATTCCATATTATTTTTTATGTATCTCGTGTTTATTCGGGAATGCCCGACCAGTTTTGGACTCAAACGGAGCCCTTATTTATAAACTAGCGACACGGCGGAGGTTTATAATTCATTAATGTAAAATGCATAATTCAAGAGAATTTCCAAAAATACAATTAGATTTAAAAAAAAAATGCTGCAATTATTTCCCTGATAAAGCTGAGCTAGCTAGTTACTGCTGACCACATGGCAGTGTGGACGTGTCGAACGTTCTCGAACCTCGACACGGTGACGTAATAAATCACATCGTAACCGCAACTCACAGCTGTATTCTGGAACATTCGGTAAAACTAAAATTTACATGATGTAAATATGTTTTGCGTTTATTTTCTAAGCACAATATGAAAAATTTTGTCCGTAGCGTAGCTCTTCCAACTGAGCTACCGTGTCATTTTTACGCGCTACGTTCACACGAAGAGTGAGGTGTGAAAACAATATTATTGACCAATCAGCATTCATGTCGTCATTTTACTGCGCTAGTATTGACCGGTGATGACGCGATCGGTGGTTGGATCTTGCGATACATGCAATACATGATCTGAGTTTCACAGAGTTTTCCTTTGAAACTGCAGTCTTTTTTCCAAGAAACAATCTCACTATAAAATGTTCAATCTAACGTTAAAAATTAAACACTTTCTAGGACAAAACCATTATAGAAAATATTAAAATAAAATCATTTTTTGATAACATTTTTCCTGATCAAGTGTCTACATTTTTATTAAAAATTGAACTGTTTCTGACATTGTATATTTAAATCAAAAAGTATTTTTTTCAATTGAAACCCCTTTTATTCCCTTATCAAGTCACAGATGAACAAGCTATATAACTCAATAAGTCCGGTATTCAAGCGTTAACTAACATGAAAGTCTGTACTCTTATCGCTCGCTTTGATGGATTTATCCGATAGAGTGCTCCCAACGCCTTGATAAAAATGAACCTTAAAGTAATCTTAGATCAAATAACTCTGACTTTTTGTTGAGAATAAAATGGCTGATGAATATAACATCTACATAGATTATACTGGCTGTTGATCAAGAGATGATTAGAGGCAATTTATCATATATCAATTCATGTGAAAAAAATCGATGCTTGTAAAGAATTGATTGAGCATAAAGTTTTCGATTCAACTCCTCGTTTGTGCTTAGTGTTGTGATTGTTGTTAGCATCGTCCATAACCTTACTTTACATGTATAAAACTCTCTTCGTTTTATGTATTTTTCCGCGAAAATACGCTACACCCATTCTTCTTTCATGGGTCACCTAATCCTTTATCTTTCAAGACGCCTTCTAAAGGCGTGTGGCCATTGTTTTACTATTGAGTCTGCAAAACAAGTCAAGCGATAGAATATATTCAGTAGCAGCAGTTAATGTTCCAAATCACGCCCAAGTAGAAAAAAATACGCATCCATACCACCGCATTACCATATTATCTGAATACGAAGAATTCCGTTTGTTTTTACTTTAAAAAAGTCTTACTAGCTATTTCTTCTTTATCATGGGTGCGTTTAACTAACATGGACACATACACAAACACCAAAAGTCGAAACAAATATCTGTGTATCACACAATTTTTGAACTTTTTGTTTAGTTTAATTAATCTGGAATTGAACCCGCAACCCCTAGCGTAGCAGTCCAATTAATTAGCTACAACGTCAATCATGTCGACGTATAGTATCAGTAAACCTCTCCTTACTCCGTCGGAGACTACAGGCGTGATATTTTCCTTCACAGTAAAAGTAAATGTGTTAAAACTGCGAAGAAAGTACCCCTTTGAGAAGCAAATGAGTAACAAAGACACCTGAATAGGTCCGCCGATCGCGCGGGAACAAGTTACGCCTGTGTGCGCCCAGCGGACGCTTTGGCACTTTTATAAGATGGAGTTCTTTCATCGCCTTTGTACTTCTATTGAGTATAGTTTTACTTTCTGAATAGCGTCCGCCATATTACAATAAATGGAATTAGGACCACGATGTTTTTATTCTATACGCTAAAGTTTTCCAAACTGCTTCATGTAAGTAAATTACTGTAAATTCCTATATCTCAAACCTCAATTAATAGATACTAAAACACGATTTAGAAGTCCATTTAATGAAAGTTTATCAAATAGTTTTTTCTAGGAAGGCCATCGACGTACATTGTCCATAGGTATAAGGAGAGCAATGCAGTTGTTCAACCAAGTCAATAGACTGCATAATTGTGATAAGTATTTGGGAGCTATTATCATACGTATTTAAACAACCAATCAAATTACTAAGAATTTCTTTAATCCCTGCAAAAACAAAATATCAATATGAACCCCGAACACGCTCTGTCCCATTATGAGCTGGAATTCTGATAGGGCCTTAAATTGAACCCAAGATAACTGTCAAACTTTTTCTAAATCTTCGTAATAAATTTATCAAAACCAATCGAGTTCCGAAGATAGCCGAAGATTCCCGAACGTCGGCCGATCAACTTAGAGCCCGATTTAGACTGTGTGGACGTCCAACAACGGGACTTTGATAAATCTATCGGAATGAATTCCCTTTCGCTTCGGAAACTAACACTTTATATCTGCAAAGTTCCTGAGACGGTATTGTTTGAAGCGATTTGGAAGAAAAATGTTTGTCGAACAATTGTGTTCGGATGTATTTTTAATGACGTTTTTGTTTTTTTAGGAACGGGTTTTTGTTACGTATAGTTACATAGATGTGTATATCTGTTTTTATGTATCTACCTTGTTTCCATCTCTGCTCTACCTAATGGTTTGGTAGCAAATGACTGAAGTTGATGAACTACAGTATTAAGTCCAGCTTGTACACAATTGTACTAAAGAATTGTATAAATAAATAAGTGTCTTGTGGCAGTGGCAAAACGAACTAAAACAAGAACAAACTAGAAAAATCGAAATCGAATAGCATGAAAAATATATGGAGTTTTAACATAATATATGTCATAGTCATACAGACATATATACTTAGTCGAATATGTCACCACCATTTATCATTCTGATACATTTATAGCATTTTCCCACTTATCTAAGCGGCCCTATAGATAGGTAGTGTCACTTCAACATTTGACCAAACACTACTTGTGAATGTAGGCCAACAAGTAGACTAGTTAATTCTGAAAACTATTGTTACAAAACCAACTTAACCTGGACATCAAACCATGGGCTTTACGCATGATACTCATCTTTTAAACCATGAGGCAGAAAACACAATTTTTTATAAATCATTCTCAATTATTACTCTTTCAGCCGATATCTGTGGCAGAATTGAACTGCAAACAGAATTGAATTAAACAAGCTGAACTCTAAAACCCTTTGTAGACAAAGTGAATTCCAATACAGCAGGACTAAGTACTTCAATTAATACAAAACCAATCAACCGGTACCGCCACAAAGGACTCGCACACTCCAATTATCTGTAGCAATAGGCGACCTCCTTCAATCGAATCTACAGAACAAACATTTATATGACCTACAAGCCGTTTGTATAACAGTGGCTTCTCACTGCTTCGTTTGTACGTTCGCTAAGCGCGACTGCTGAGAATAAAGTCCTGGATTCAAATCCCGAGTTGGAAGTGTGTGATAGGTTTTCTAGTAGATAATTCTCAGTAGCAACATGGAGTCTGGATTTGTACCCAGTTGATGGCAATAGGCTCGATTCCTGTTACATTGGCACATATCATATAAGTTGCTACATGTGGGTGCTTTACACAGCTCTGCCTTTGGGACATACAGGCGTGATGTTATATTAATTCTCACAGCTCGTTATACCATGAGCTTTGCTGAGCTAATTTGTACAAGCAAGCCACGAGCGACTCCAAGCAGTCTCCATCTCACGGCTCCTAGCTCGACGCGGTGCTACTCGTAGTGAATAGGCTAATCAAGATATTAAATGAAAGCAGTAGACTGTATCACGCTACCGTATAACAAAGGAGTGCGTCAGAAAGCCGAGTGCTCGAGTGGTCGGTGGGGATGGCCACTGCGCTCGCACGGAGCCGGTTCATTCCCCGCGACTCATCGCGTTCCCCGCGGTCACCTGGCGCGTATATGATGCGCCGATACGTGGTACTAAGCGTCGTGAGAAGCCACTGTTATACCTGATTGTAATTATCCTATAACAAAGCTAAGAGCACTAAGGTCCCTGCAGATACAGTAGGAATGACAAACCACTTGAGAAGTACGTATCTGGGATTTCAGTCTTGGTTTCTTTTGTATTATATTCTATCTAAGAATACACATAGATGGCATATATGCCCGATGGGTGCATGTGCATTTAATTCTTGTGCAAGTATTTGTTTAATTCGATGGGTGGGTGGGTGCAAGTAGAGAGCCTCTATGAGTGAAGATACTTAAGTACGTCCAGCGCACCCTGGACGGTCACCTCGCTACCATCCTTGTTGACGTTGAATCTCTACACCACGGCATGACCTATTCCAAGCAGGTATTGGCTCATGCTGATACGAAGATGGAGAAGAATTCGATAGTAACTACGCCATGTTTAGATTTATATCTAGAAATTATCCAGAAACCTATAATCATTTTATTCCATAAGTGATAATAAAATGCCATTATTTTTTGCCATGCCTTGGCATTTATTTAAATTATGATCCTTCCAAATTTATCAGTAACCTTATAACGTATTTACCACTATCTCAAAATATATAAATAAACCAGCGAAATGCTTCAAAAACGTATAAAAATTATAGAACTGTTCATTTTACAACACGCCATGAATATTGCAAGAAAATTATGGCGAGAGTCTTCAAACCCAGGATGTTTTCAGTTTTCGAAGCTAAAATAATATAAATAAGGATGAGAATGTAGATCAAATGACCCTTGAAATACGGGCCAACACTCAGTAACGTATTTATTTATACTTTATCCACAAGAAATGTACAGAGACGGAATAAAAGCCTTAGGCATTCTCTACCAGGCTACCTTTAGATGGTGCAGACAAAGGACTGTGGTAGGTGCATTTAAAAGAACGGAAGAGATAATGCACTTATAGAAGTTCAACAATCAACAACAAACATAAGTAACACAAACAAAATAAATATGTTTTAGGACCTCTCAAACAAACCAAAAGCACATTATTTTAATTCTTTATACATTATTTTTGTCAACTTATGTATGAACTAAATGTATGAATGTTAATACAAAAAATCCTAAAGCATTTACCCGCGTTACTAATTCAATAACCGTTAAGTTATAAAACAGTTTTCTACCGTTTAGAAGCTAACTAAATAAAGCAAAAAAAGTAAAATCTCAGACAACTAAGTATAATTATTATACATCTACAGTCCTACATACATAAATCGTATACATCGCTGCCTCAGCTTATAAAACGGTAATGCTCGCAACATCAGCAAAGTGAAATCGAATCAACATTCTAAATTGATCCGCCCGGGCTTATGACGTAGCACTATTTATTAAGCCGCCAAACACAAGACCTACGGCGTAGGCCCATTTATAAAGCCGCGAAACAAACGGGCTACGACGTAGCACTGATTATCGAGCGATTCACTCAGACTTTTGGTTAATTCAATGAGCTAAGGGGATACAGTTTTGGTTGAGACATTACCGAATGTTAATATATAACTGACTCGGGTTCTACGGCGTAGTACTATTTGTCAAGCAAACTCGAGTTCTATGACGTAGCACAATTAAGAAAAATCCGGCCAAGTGCGACTCGGTCTCGCGCACGAAGGGTTCCGTACATCTATAAAATCCACGTTTGTTGTATGGGAGCCCGTCAAATATTTATTTTATTCTGTTTTTTAGAATACATTATCTGCGAAAATTTCAACTGTCTAACTATCAGGGTTCATGAGAAAGAGCATGGTGACAGACGGACGTATGGACGGACAGCGGAGTGTTAGTAATAGGGTCTTTACCCTTTGGGACTTAACTACATATTTATTAAGCAAACTGGTACAACGACCAAACGATGTATTATTACTAGCCATCAATATATAGCGCCATCTACACGTCGAAGGACGAATGACGTTACTAATCCTGCATCGCTAGCGAAATAATTACCTTCGCTAGCTATATACAGGGCCGCCCCGACTTGGTGTCGAAGTGGGGCGTTGCGGCCTATCGGGCATACCACCGCTTGGTTAGAAGATCTTCCCCTTTCGTTGGAGGAAAACCACATCGAGACAGTCCCAACAAAAGCATTAAATATAACCCACTGGAGCTGCTTCTATTTCATGTTACTATGTAAAAAATTCGAGACAAAAAAGCTTATTAATTACCCTTCCTCCACAAATACATCACAACCAAAAATAAACGCAACAATGCTACGATGCTATTATTAAATTAACAACATTATCTATTCCTATTATAATCAAACAAACAGTAATCCGGCTGACCTTTGAGCGTAATTTCCAAAATAAACGGATATCTATGAACACGAACATTAAGTTGTTTTAATTAACAACTCCGTACAGGATTAGCGAGGATCACGAGCCAGCTAATTAAATTTTACTTCGTCATACACTGATACATAATTATAAAATCTGTGTATTTAGGAAGGTAGGCACATGACAAGCTTTACGCTGCGTTCTGCTCCGTGTCGATGGCAAAAATAATTTTATGTGATGTGACTTTTCGTGCCATATTCGCATGTTGCCTATGCTTGAATTGAATCTAAATTAGGATCCCCCGCTCATGTCCATCATTTTTCAAATTTCCTTTATTCCAATTTAGAATGTTCATGTGAGTTGTATGTCTCGCGGTTTCACCTGCATTAAATATATAGCTAATGCCGTTTTAAGATATTATAACATAAGTATTATCCTGATGTACAAATCATATTACTGCAGAGTTTCATTAAAATCTGTCCAGCAGTTTCAGCGTTAAGGAGTAGCAAATTCAATCCACCCATCAATCTTCACAAACTTTAGAATTTATAATAAAATAAAATGTGGTATATAAAATATTAAATATAGTGAGACCCACAGGCTAAACTATTAAAAATCAATGCAGTTTAAACCATATAAATGTTTAGTATCTACTCTTCTATAAACAAAACAAATAATATCAAATCCAATATTCAATTTAACAAATCACATTCTAGCATAGCCAACATTACCTACATACTTCAGGTATCAAACTATACCTGACAGATTCACAAGCGCGAGACCTGGCATACCTACTCTCTGCGTAAAATATGACACAAAATATTCACTAGTAATGTGGAGAGCTAATGCATTTCCGAGAAAACTTCTACCTAGCTACATTTCTTCGAAAATCCTTCGCCGTAGGAATATTCTAGATCATGCTTCGTGGATTTATTGTTAGTACTGCAAGTATGCGATATAAATGACTCAAGGAATTTAACTCTTAAAAATGTATGTACGATTTCTTGTAGCAGTCATAATTTTATAACGGCATATACAATTTAAGACTAATATTGTTCAAATAACATTTATTATTAATAGACTGATTTTGAAGTGTTGAATTTTATTTACACGATTAGTAAATATATTTTTATAAATGTTGAATTTAAAATAAAACTCTCTCATCATCATCGTTATCACCAGCCCGTTGCAACCCACTGCTGGGCATAGGCCTCTCCCAAGATATGCCACAACACTAGTCTAACCCAAATACTTCAATATAAATAAGAAAAAAAACACCACTATATTTAGTGAAACAATATCACGTTAATAACCAATATATTATCACTTAACATCACGCCTGAATTCCCCGAAGGGGTAGACAAAGGTGTACATATAGTACACCCACATTTCGCTAGTTATGTTTTTAGGTCCCAATATAATAGGGAGCGAGCCTATTGCCATCAACCGGGCACAAATCCAGACTCGTGCTGCTACTGTAAAATACCCTATGGAAAACCCAGTAACACTTTGCCCGACCCGGAATTCGAACCCAGGACCTCGTGCTTAGCAGTCGCGCTGAGCAACCACTAGACCAATGAGGCAGTCAACTATATATAGACTGTACAATATACATAAAGCCGTAAATCTTATTATGTCTGTGTAAATATATTCCCATCAGGTCCCAGAGTATTTTAAGATTCCCAACCCTGGCCGAAGACGTGCCAGTGCAAGCAGATACTGTAATAATGTAAAGGTACACATCAAAAACGCATTTGCGGCGTGACATGTCGGTGAGAATGTGACTTTTATACATATGACGTATCTGTGTACGCGAAAATAGACCTTAAGGTGTTCTACCAGCCATAGAAAAACTCATTTAAATGTATTTTTCTCTTAGACATTAGAATGCAATGCCTTTAAATGAATATTGAGATTAGATCATTGACTGACGCAGTAAACAATATAGAAAAAATATGGACGCGGCTCACCGGTGGGCCGAGTGCTTAATGGCGCCCAACGTGTTAGATATTAACACGTTGGGCGCCATTAGGCACTACGTTTGCAAATTCAGATTTTGTAGTACAAATTTAAATCCTGATTCTTACTTGAAGCATTTTTATTTGGATGGAACATTTCTGTATGTATAAAAGGTAGATTTAAATAAACAATTTTTTTATTCACGACTCGATAACCATTCCTAGTATTGCCACTAGTAACCAAGCTCTATTTCTTTTTGTGTATACTTAAAATTGAATTCCTTCTTCTATCAATCTCCCCATTTTTATATTACTGTCACGCGACAATCCAGCTGTCGTCAGGCCGGCCGTACTGCTGACGTCTCGCTGACATGGATCAGAGCGAAAGATTTACAACGCCACTATATCCGTGACGTCACATTCCAGTAGTGTCAGCATTGAAACAACGATGTCAGTATTCCACAAGACGAGCCGTTTTATGTCTCTGTGGGGTCTTTTGGTTTTAGTAACGATTTTATTCGGCTTTCGGCTTTCTTGTGCTGAATGATCGTTTAGGGTTTTGATGTTTTTAGAGTAGGTAATACTTACTTCCGAGTAATACTTACTTGTCCTTTTATCAGAAGATTGCGGCTCGACTGTACTTTTATACCAGAAAAATTTTAAAGTTGAAAGTTCTAGGATATACTTAACCTTAAGATTCAGATTCACAAATCCAGACTCCGTGCTGCTACTGGAAATAACCTAGTGTAAAAACCCAGTAACACTTTGCCCGACCCGGGATTCGAACCCAGGACCTCGTGCTCAGCAGTCACGCTTAGCAACCACTAGACCAACGAGGCAGTCTCAAATGATAGTCAAATTATATTTTGAATACTTTTAAATTACGGAAATACTCCCTCACAAAATAATGGCTTAGCGACGCACATCACTTATAACCAGCACTAAGTAATATCCCCACTGTCGAGTCGCTTCCCTAATAGTCACCATTATTTACCCATTATACAATGAGTGATGGGAAATTCAACATTCATGGTTTTCTGAAAGGATATCCATGTCAAACATTCGTCTTTACCACAGATTAAATAGGGATTCGTGCGTGCGTGGATTTTGGGAACATTTATTATGTAACTCAATTGGTATGTGTAGTCAAGTGTCTTCGAATATATCAGAAAGTACATTAATGTATACGCACTAATATTAATGCTTCGTATGGTTGACGAACAACCAGGTGTCAGAGTTTAAACCGCCTGTAGGCCTCTGACATGGTTTTACACGCCGTTGAAAAATCTATCAGATTTGCCGGTTTCCTCACGATGTTTTCCTTCCCTGCTTTTAGGAAATGATAACTAATTTATATTACGCACATAAATTAGAAAAGACATTGGTGCATGCGAGGTTTGAACCATTGACTTGGCAGTCCAACAGTCATACCACTAGGCTGTCTGCTTTTGATATTATAAAGATAAATTATGTGTTTGTTGGTTCAGTTAAACGCGCTAATCTCAGGAACTACTGTTTCGAATAAAAAAATATTGTGTTAGATATTGCATTTATCGCGGAAGGCTAAAAGGCATGTGTATGTATGTATGCTAAAAGGCAATAAACATTCGAAATTCACGCGGACGAAGTCGCGGGCAGAATCTAATAGGTATTTGTTAAGATTCTTATCCTACTTTTTTGCCGACCGTACATTCAAATTCCGCAATACAACCTTCAACTTCACCCAACTATAAAACAGATTGGTAGAGTATAACTTGCACACCAAGAAACAGATATCTGAATAGTTCTCTCTTTGCAGCTGCAGCTACGACTACTTGGAGATCACGGAGGCTGGCGTGGAGAACTCCAGCGAGCACTCCCAGGAGTGGCAGCTACACGAGCATCATGACGCGTTCAGCTCTGATACCGAGGTTAGCAGAGAGACTCTATCTTGAAGCTAGAAATGGTAGAATTATACAGAACTTTGCTGAAAAGGTGGTGGACCACCGCCTTTTCTCTGGTGGGTGTCGTAAAAAAAAAAAAAAAAAAAATTCACCAGTAATACTGCGATCCCCAACCCGCTTGCCAAATTTCTCAACGTTTGGATTATGGCTAACCCCTCCCCCCTTCCCACTGACAGTCAAGGGGAGGCCTATAGATCTGTTTTATAGAAAATAGTTTTTATGTGTCAAGTTGGAAATAGGTGGAATCCATTATTTTTCTATAGATTTATACACAAATGTGTGTGACCTAATCAGAGTTTACTTGTACTAGATATGGGAAGAAACAGAATCCCAGTTACCGGAGTCAGACGCGATCAGCGCGGGGTGGTCGCGCGATGCGCACGCGACGCGCGCCCGCCGGCTGTGCGGCGACTGGAGCGGCAAGCTGAAGCTGCTGCGGTACCAGTCCCGCGGGAACGTGATGCGCCTGCGCTTCAGAGCCGACCACTCCCGGCATTTCGCGGGATTCCGGGCGAAAGTCACCGTCACAGATTGTAAGTTTTAAATTAATCATAATTATGTGGTATACGAATAAGACAAATTAAAAGTCCGCAAGTTGGAACTATAATGCTCTTTTATGGAAACCTTTATATTGAATACTAATAACAAAAACATATGTTGTCCACTAGCTAGTTTAATACCCAACGATTATTTTATTTTTTCTACTTAATAGTGAAATCTTTGTATAACAACCTTTTTTCTGCATAGTGCTCAGGTATTGAGCTTCCTGTGATCAATATAAATGACGTCATATAGCATGTGGATGTCTACAGCTGGCAAAAATTGCACCTTTATCAGCAAACTGTGGAAATATCATAATTATCATACTAATATTATAAAGGCGAAAGCTTGTGAGTTTGTTTGTTACTTATTCACGCTCAAATGGCTGGACCAATTTTGATAAAATTTGGTATGGAGATAGCGGACACGCTGGACTAACACATACGCTACACGTTTTATCCCGAGCGGGTAACACCGCAAGGCGCGGCTAATACAACAAAAGACAGCGCTTTAGTTGGATAAAAGTTCATCAGAAGAATATTAAAATCCCTGACGTCCGGCGTCCGTTGCAGCAAAAATATTCCACCTTTAAAGCCAGTTTCCATTAAACTTTTAATAATACAAAACTTCGCATCGACTTCCAACTCAGAGACCGACAAGCAGAGTATGGTACGTCCAGGCCGGCTTAAACTTCGTCTATTCAATCAGAGCATCCTACTTACCCCACTGCCGTATTCCACAATGGATTTGAAGAATATTTAGCCAACTTTTATAGATACGACTGAAACTTCAACATTCATTCATTCATTCGTTCAGAAAAAATCTCAACGTGTTTCGCTTTCCAAAGACAACTTTTCGCTCTGTTCCGTGCGGACGATGGAACGAAACGGCACTATGGACAAATAAAGTTGGCAACTTTTACCTATTGTGCCATGTATAACACCTTTAGCACCTGGATTTAAAGTTTAAATTTGCATGACACTGACAACAATGGATGCAAACTTATCAATGCAGTTGACGAAGTCTTAGCTGTATTAGAATAAGGTTTGTTATTGAGTGTCGGGGTGTGGTGGTGAGTGGGTTTGTGTTGAATAAAGCGCAGTCTAGTTTTAATTAACCACGGCTATGTAGGACTTTGCGCTGGTTCGTTCCAGAGTTCTGTTTTTTGTTCAGGTTTTACGGTTGGGTTCTTAATGCAAGGCGCATTATCGATTTACGTAAACCAAGATTATACGTAGCGAATAGAAACACGTGCCCTAAGGTCAATATACCCCGTTAGACGATAATGTGTAACTTGTAGTATATGTAGCTGTGTAAGAATAAGTTTTGGAAAGAAAAATAATTATGTTTCCAAGTCGTAGTGTGTCAGTACGTTTGCAATAAGCCAAACAAGCAATGCAAAAATAGCAACACTGATACCCGAGTGGTATGACCGTTGGACTGTCTATCCAAGTGTCGCAAGTTCAAACCCCGACATGCACCAATGTCTTTACGAATTCATGGGCTTATAAATTAAGTAGGTATCAGTTGCTAAAAACAGTGAAGGAAACCGGCACACCTGAGAGATTTTTCAACGGTGAGTTAAGCCACGTCAGACACCTACAGGCGGTTTAAACTCTGACACCAGGCTGTTCATTGCGACTCCTGTAAGCCAGGATCTACAATGATAACCATTAAGAACCATCGGGGCAATGAAGCTCGAGGCGTCCCAGAAAAATGACTGAACTGTCTTGGAACCCGCAACGAAATTAAACATAAAAGAATATATAGGAGGAGTAGGAACTCATTGAGGGTATGGAAAGTAATTATTTGAAACATAAGTACCTATAATAACATAATTTATACTTTTTAATATAGTTTTTTTTAACGTCGCGCAACATTTGAAATTTCTTCTGTATCACGAGTGCGTTTCACAAATGACTTATCACAAACAAACAGACTCGAGGCCAACAATCACACAATTGTCCAGTGCGGAAATCGAACCTGCAACTCCTAGCGCAGCATTCCAATCGCGTAGCCTCTGCGCCAATAAGGTCGATTGAACTAGTTTCAATAGATGTATAGGCCACACATCTACCGGGCTAGGCAAGAGTCGAATATCCTCGATGCAGATATATCTCACCGACTTTTACAACTTTCACACGAATTACAAATACATCAGAGTCCGTGTGTGCTCCCAAACGTATATACCTATTACAGGACTCGACATTTTTATGTACCGTAGTAGAGACTCCGTTTTCCAAGAAACCCAAGAGCACTTGATATATTACCCTTAATTATTCATGCCACAAGTAAACACGCTGGATATATACATTTACTCAATTTTAAAAGCTCTTGTTCCGTAATTTCCCCGTACAGAGCTACGTGAGAGGGAAATTCGCGAAAGCCATTCCAAAAACATATTTATTATTATAACGCCTAAGTATAAAAGTCAAATAACGCACCCCGTATTACGTAATACAAAACAAAGAACATACACACGACAATATTAAGCTGTATGATGTACATTGCCTGTTTACAATAGTAGCACACATCGCGGTTATGAACGTACTCTTCAATGTATAGCGGGTTATATGTTATCACGTTGCGTGAGTTTATTAGTGAGAAACCGCGGGGAGTTCGGGTAATCTCGGTACAGAGTCAAAATCCCAAACAATAATGGAATTAGCTGCATGGCAAAGCCGTATAATATAGGCACAGATAATATCTGGTATTAGCCGGGCTTTAGAACATTGGAAATTTAATTAACGTTCGAATTTTAAATTTAATTTTATGAAAAGAGTACATAGAGGTTTTAGTTGGATTAAGAATTCATAATATTGATGTTGTTTGCATTTAATTATAATAGGAGTTTCAAAAAAAGAACAGATGCCTCGCGAGTTTCCGTAATATAAAAAAAAACATTACTAATGGCAGACAACCTTAAATTTATACAGATTTTAAAAACTATTTTGTTATTCGCCTAAAATACTCATTCTTGTCAAATTTGAGATCTTTACCAGCAGTTTTAGGTTTGATAAAGTGCCTGATTTATTAATCTCTCTAGACATCACTATAGCTTACATGACACTTTATAACTTGACAAGTTAAAAACTTCTCATATTTCAAAAGATTCCTCACTGGTCTATTTGTCGCTAACTGCTGCTGCTGAGCATGGAACCAGGGTTCGAACCGCAAGTCGGGCAAAGAGTTACTGGCTTTTCCATCAAAAAATTCTCAGTAACAGCACGGAGTCTGGATTTGGGCCCGGTTGATGGCAATATGGATGGCTTGCCCCCTATTCTACGGAACCTATAATATACCTGACGATATGTGGGTGTACACTGTACATAACACCTCTGCCTACCCCTACCAGGAATACAGTCGTGAAGTTATTTTTTTCTAATTATTATTAATTACCGAAAATAACGAAGATTTATTCCAAAGCAAAGCATAGTTTAACACGTGTCTGTATTTACCCAAAAAAAATCATACATTCATTCCAAAGCCTTAGCACGTGTCTTCTGTCGTATTATAGCAATGCACATGTCGAGCTGCCAGACAAATTGCTCACGCTGACAATGTGTAAATTGCTGTCAAGTAGAAACATGTCGTTCGTTGTCTGCCACAATGAATTGCTATAGTTTGGAACACTATTGTCACAGCAAATTGCCTTGCTTGAGACAAGTCTGTGTGTTTTGGCTTCAGACGGTTTTAAAGGGGATTTTAAATCAAATCTTATATTATGGTCTCTACATCGTCGATTAGTAGTTTATTTAGGTGATATGACGACTGGCGAGCAGCTTGGTGCATTGCGTTACTGCTGCGTTAAGGTTGGGTTCGATTCCCGCACGGGACAAAAAATTGTGCGATCCGAAGATGTTTGTCCCAAGTCTGGGTGTTTGTTGTGATGTTTTATGTTTGTGAAACGCACCCACGATACAGGAGATATTTCTAGTGTGGGGGGGGGCTAATACTAATACTATAGTTACGTTCTTATAAGACATAGTAGCATGATAAAATTCTTTACTAACGTAACTGACTTCATCTCAGCAAAATTAAGAAATTATATGAAAGTGTTCGTAACAAAAGAATGCTTTACACTGTTTAAAACTTAAAATAGTTTTTTTCGAACGACCATGGAGTTTTTAATTAATTTTTCACGGTTTTATACTCAGGACAGCGGTGTTGTTGTGAACTTGCATTGCGGGTTTTTCCATTGTTGGAGCGAGACACTGCACCATGCTGCCCGTAGTGGCGTCTCGCTTTCACAACGAAAACTTACCTGCTATGCAAGCTGATAATGATAAGGCATCTGCCCTCTTACCATGGACTCTTAAAGCAGGACAGTTTAAGGTGTGGAAGCGAGATGCCACGATGGGCACTGTCGGGAGGGTAGTGCGGCGTCTCACTTCCATAACGAAATAGTCCTGCTTTAAGAATTCATGGTAAGGGTGCAGATCGCACTTTTCACCGCACGGAAAGCCCAAATTTGCACCTTGTTATAAATAATAATAATTAACAAAGGTAACTTTTGCTTATAATCAGGTAGACATAACTTTATATTAACAAAGTCGGTTAACAAATCAATTCATTATAAACGAAGTATTCGTACTCAACATTCATAAGTCCAACAAAATCCAAAGGTCTATTGAGTGAGTTTAATTCATAACATTTCTGGGGCTGAAAATTTGAATCACAGCGCTGGATTTCCATTCGTTCGCGAGCGAGTGAATGGATGAATGAGACTAGTTAACGAGAAGCTGCATTTTAGACTTTTTATCCGTGATCCGAACGTAATTTGATCTAACTAGTTCCTTTGATGTAAGAGTAGTGCAGGCATGTTTAAGTGCTCCAAACTGTGCAGTATTCAAAACATGCAGCGTTGAAATGCTCTTTGTACTACTGGTATAGTATGTAAAGTGACGTCATTAAGCCTGTATTTTCTAAAAGGGTTTGCAAAGGTATACCGACTTGCATAGTAGTGATAAACACATTTTAGCAGATATATTATATTGAAGTACTGATAGCCGGTATGACCGTAGGCCTGCCAAGTCAAAGGTTTCAAGTTCAAACCTTAACGCACCAATGTCTTTCGAATTTATTCATGAACGTTTTATAAATTAGTTATCAGTTGCTAAAAAGGAAGGAAAACATCGTGAGGAAACCGGCAAATACAAATACAAATCGTTTATTTGTCAATGTAGGTATGTATACAATAGTAGATGGTACAAAAGCATGTTTCAGTTCGCCACATTGTATCTATACAAATATACATACCTGAGAGATTTTTTAACGGTGAGTAAAGCCATGTCAGAGGCTTACAGGCGGTTTTAACTCTGACACCAGGTTGTTCGTCAACCATACGTTAAGAAAAAGACCAGAATAGAATAGAAATTTATTTATTTGCTTAGCAGATAAATAATATTGGTCCCAAAGTCTTAGGGGGCGATATGGCCTATTGCCATTGGCCGGGCAGAAAACCGGTTAAGAATTTTAAAAAAAATTATATCTTACACGAACCATGAAAATTAAAACACGACATGTCATTAACCATCTGTTACCACATTAATCTGTTTCCAGATCAAATACATCTAGTCTGCAAAGTGCAAAAAGAAATGCGCGCGCATGTTTTAATTAGAATACTTTTAGCGCATTTGGAATACTAATTAAGTGGCGTCAGTTTACACTACTCCTTGGTTCCGTCGGCATAATGAGATAGAATGGCATCGTCTGCTGTTATTTAAATAAATACGTGTTAATTATACCAAACGTGCTGAAAAGGAATTTTTGTAATGCCTTTTCTTTTTAATTTCTTGATTCGTCTTAGAATTTATATTACGTTAGGATTGAAATACATAATACTATAATGTAATCTAAAATATTGTAGCTATCTTAAATCTGTACTTTCATCATTATACCTAGCAGTAGTGACTATGCACTGACATTAGTGTCATTATGTCAAATTAATATTGAGCTTAGTTTCTTCATTTAATCCTAAAATTCAAACGAAAATTCGCAGCAAGCAAGCATACGAATCCTTGCGCACATACTGAGTTATACTGCGAATATGAGCATCACTATACGCAAATTACATACAGGTACAATCAAATAAATGAACTAATCACCACCTAGTTAATCCTACTTTTAATCACCGTATCATCGAACGCATGAACGCTGTAATTTCCGCATAAAACATGACTTAGTAAGGCATATTAAGGCCTCAATTGGAGCCTAACTCGCCACATTACACTTACCGGGGATTAGCTGGGCCATTGCGTCCGTTACCGTGGAGCCCGGATCACTAAACTTATAAATATTTCATGTCCCGTCACCGGAACGTGACGGAAAACATGTCAAATGTCAACTGAGTGAGTTTCTCGGGAAATTGTTTGTTACTTGGTAAGTTTTTGGCTCGATGGCAACCCTATTGGTGCAATTTTACTGATAAATGTTGTTCACTAGTCCAGTACTTAGTCACCGTCAAGTTTTTTATTTCCTACAGGTCAGGACTGAGAACTTTTGAATTGATTTGTAAGGTTCCAAAGTGTAATTATGGAGATGAACTAGCAAAACTCTATGGTTAGTCTTGGCTGCCCATATTACGATCACATCCTTATATAAACTTACTAGCTGCGCCCCGCGGTGTTACCCGCTAGCCTATACCGCTGTGTTAACCCAGGCTGTCAGCTCCCTCCATACCAAATGTTATCAAAATTGGTCTAGCCGTTTGAGCTCGATGAAGTAACATTCTAACACACTGACAAACTTTCGGTTTAATAATATTCGCGTGGCCACTCACACCATGTCAACAGACCGTCATAAGGCAAGCTGGAGCCGACAGTCTCGGCTATGTAAACAACAACATAAAACAGCTTGTCAAAATTTGCACAATTAATGCAAAAAAACAAACAGTTTCTAAGCGTTCTATGCCAACAAACTACGTATGTTTTCTTATTTCTTTCCAAGCCAATAAATCTGAGCAGATTGCGCTGCTAACCAACTTTGTTTGTCCTCAGCTCAATCGTGTATGGACTCCAAACAAGTGCTGTTCAGCGGCCACTGCTACCTCTTCTCTGGTTACCCGAAGGCATCTTGGGCGACCGCCAAACAGGTACGGAAGCTTAATTAGTGTTCATTAACATTCAGACGAGCTCTTGGCAACATCGAGTGCTGGAGTTAGGAAGTTTCTGACATCGATGGTTCTTGAGAATATATGTGGTTGGCTTCAGACGCTATTTGGGCATAGTCTATGCAATTAGGGTTATCCTTCTATTCTAATTACCGTGCTTAATATTTTTAATGACTTTTTATGTAATTTTAGCTTATTACCCAAATGCCCTTCATCATCATCAGTCGGAAGACGTCCACTGTTGAAAAAAGACCTCCTTAGAATGTCACAATGAACGACAGCTTGCTATTGGCATCCAACGGTTGCCCGAAACTTTGACGATATCGTCAAATGCTCATGCTAATGCATGCGTGGCGCAGCTCTTACCAACTATGACATCATAATTTTATTTTATTCTATCTCTAATTATAAATATTTATCGTTACATAGGTATTATTTTCTTTTATTTTCTTGTGTCGATTAACGTTTATTTTGATAAAGAATTCCTTCCTAAAAGAGTAAAAAGGGGCGACGAATCCGGTAAGGTCTAGTTTGTATCAAAACAAACCATCAAAATGGGATCGGCCACCCACGGCAGCCCAAAGATAAAACCAGCTGGACCCTGTCTCGTAATCCTTAATTATTTATATCCCCAATGCCCTGGCCTCCACATGAAACGCGTGAAATAAAACTGTGTCCGTACTATACATACGAGTGCGGGACCTATCTTTGGTCTGATTTGAAGTTAGGGTACATATAGTTAGGTACAATATAGATGAATGACCGTTAAATGGGTATCTAGCAATACTTTAATAGCCGCGTCACCAGCTTATGAATAAGGGCTCCGTTTGAGATAAAAACTAGTCGGGCATTCCCAAATACACTCGTGGGTATAACTGAAATGTAAAGTAAAACTAACAGTTATTTAAATAGTTAATATAACTTTTATTTAATTATGACTATGCAATTTATTTCCCTTGTTCATACACGAGAAATACCTATACCTTAAACCAAACTTAAGTCTATTGACATCTCTATTCTTTCACATGCAAACGACAGTGACAGATATAATTTAATATATAGTATAAAAAAGTATTTTTTTTATGAATTAGGGAAGGTATTTATGTAAGAGTGGGTTCTTTTATATAAATACTTATGTATAGCGTCTTTTTTACCTACAATTGCCCGTAGATGTAAAATTAATGAATGCTGCGGGAATCGAACTATGTATCTCAAAAATCAATCTAACTATAGTCTCAGCTCATTTATTCCACGTATCACTAATCAATACGTAACTGCTCCAAACACGTGACTGTAGCATCTATCCCAAAGATCTCAGGCCCAAAGATCAATCTCTCGTTACAAGTAATTACAAAGCAAAAACTTTTCGTTCTACTGCTTGTTAAATTACAATTTTCTTCGAAATAAGGTAGAGTTGGTCTTAATCCTTCCCGGAACATTCTCGTCTGCTGCCTCCAAAGCATTACTGGGGTATTACATTGTCTGCTAAGCTTAGCGACAGTCCCTAAAAGGCCGTGTTTTTTGGGGACACCCTGCCGTTTTTCTGGTCTAAATTTTAAGTGATGAACGACCTGACAGCGCGATTATGGAGTCCATTTTAATTTGTAAGTTTTGCGTCTTTGTTTTTCCTTAATTAAGAGGTTCCTTTAATTTTTGTAACTGTAATTATGTTATCTTCCAATTTAAATATTTGGTGTCCTGTTACAGTTGATGTCCAAATTAAAAATTACGTATTGAGTTTCGGTCATTTACATGCATTGCGACCAGTAAATAAGACGTATTTTTTTCTGATATAAATACACGTGTGAAATGTGTACACATGTGTACTTAATAAGTGTATTTTTATCATCTTAAATTAATGTAATTGGTGCAAGGCCGTTGTTATTTAGTTAAACAAATAAATAAATTGCTTTTTGTATTTTTAATTCTCTCAAACGAAAGTAGGCCGAAATAAAACGACGAAAATAGTTATATAGAATACATATTTACACATACATACATAATGATTCATCCCCAGGTGTGTGAAGGGCTCAGCATGCATCTATCATCAGTCCATTCGGCCGACGAGGAGCGGTTCATCGTGTCTGGCATCCGACAAAGCAGCGACTACAGCGCTGGATCCGTGTACTGGCTGGGGGCGCGGCAGGCGCTGGACGACGGGGACAGCTTCAGCTGGATCGATGGAAGCGCTGTGGGGTACCAGGGCTGGCCGCCGTACAACGACACTGAAGATATAGGAGATGCCTGCTTAGGTGTTCAGGTAAGATGACTAATAGTCTTCAAGAAGAATAATTTTAATTGCCCTTACATAGTCAATTTCCATTACATATTCATGGCGGTTAGGCGACGCCACGCTTACGACTCGCCGGTCTCGAGGCGAGGCGATTACGTTACGAATCCGATTGTGCTTTGCAGTAGAGTTTCATACAAAGTATAAAGTGAATACTTCACGGCTCGAGTTGATACGGTGACGATTTCTTTCCGGGCGGATGTACACTACGACCGGCGAACAAACACTACATAGTGTGGCAAACTGTAACTTACACACTCGTTTTACGCAAACAATTAATTGGATTACCATGAATAAATTGTCTGTACAGACTTAGCAAAAGATGTTGATAACGCACGTACTGATAATAGTTGAGCTTATACTGGCAAGGTTTGTTCAGCTAGATTGTTAAAGTTCTTAGTTCTCGCCTGACATGCGTTCACCCCAGTTTTGTTATGCAACGTTTTCAACAATGGAGTTAAAGTTTAACTTGAGTTTGTGCATAAGTTTAACTTAACTTTTTGTGTTAAACTAGCGGGTAATTTAAAGGTTTGTTGGCTGATTAATTGGGGTTTACGGGACATTAGGGTCTAGTAAGGTTGATAAAATGTATTTCGTACTCTAGCCATCTTAGTCATAAACGAGGATCATACCGGCATTAACTAAACCCCTTATTAAGTCTATTGACATCTCTATTCTTTGTCATGCAAACGATAGAGGCTAGTATAATTTGGTCCATGGTTTAAATTATCTATTTTTTAAGAATAAAGGGATAAGTAAGTAAGTATCATTGATGATAAAATCTACATATTCCATGGTACTTTCTTATTATATGTGTACAGTAGAAAGTCCTATAACAAAGCGAATTACTTGACGCGCCTTGATTCAAATCCATAATCCAGACTGCCTCGTTGATCTAGTGGTTGCTAAGCGCGACTGCTGAGCTGTCGGGCAAAGTGTTACTGGGTTTATCCATTAGGTAATTCTCAGTAGCAGCACGAAGTCTAGATTTGTGCCCGGTTGATAGCAATAGGCTCGCCCCCTATTACATTGGGACCTAAAATCATAACTGGCGAAATGTCGGTGTACTATAACGTGCACCTCTGCCTACCCCTTTGGGAAATACAGGCGTGGTATTATGTATGTATGTGATTCCAAAAACAATGTTTGTTCTCTCATATCTAAACTCAAACTACCCTCAATCCTCGATAAAAGACTTTTCAAACTCGATCATACGTCAGTACCGCATTTTCAGTGGAAGTCGTCGTCGGTACCGTCCCAGCCGAGCGGCCTGTACTGGACTCTGCACAAGTGTGCCGTGACTGGAGGCTACGTTTGCAAGCGACGGTTGAACCCAGAGCATATCGTGAAGAACAGAACCGTTGAGGGAACTTCAGGTATGTATTAAAATGAAAGACTTTGATCTTTGTTGGTAATACAAAATAAATAGTTTTGGAATGCTTCTGTTCTCTAGGTTAGAACAGAATACTTGCAATCATCGACGAATTAAGTAGTAATGTTGCGCAAATATTTAAACAGTTTTAAACTTTAATTTTTACTTATATAAAGTACTTAAGTATTACAACTAATTTTGATTCATCGTGATCATCTTTATTGGCGCCCAACGTGGGGCCAGAAAGTTATTTACCAAACATTAACATTACATCATTTAATATTTAATTAGGCGTCCTAACAAGTCCCAACCACCCGGGCATGTACGACAACGACCTGGACTACTGGGTGCACGTGGTGGGACCTCCTGACACTCGCCTGGTCTTCGTCTTCCAAGCTGTCGATCTGGAGTACCAGAAGGACTGTCTCTATGACTTTGTTGAGGTAAGCTTATTGTTAGAATAACCAATGTAAGAATATAATGCTGTGTCAAAAGTCTTTTAACACCTTTTATTTATACATCTGGACCTATGTTGGTCCGATTTCTCGGTGAAAATGACATGTTTGACACTGAACATATATTTCTATTTCGCACATTTTTATTTTACTTTTCTGTGATACAGGAAAAAGTGTTATTTAAGAGAGACAATGTTTTTTTAATAAAATTGTTATAATGTGTACTATAATCAAATAAACAAAATATCTACTTTCCTTTACTAAAAAACTCATAAGTCATGGTGGAATGAGTTTTCCTATTTGTATTTGTTAGTTTTGTCACTTCGAACACTCCAAAACTTCGTCTTCCGCTCTCTGACGCAAAGCAATCAGTATTGTATATGCTTCGATTACTCACAGAGTAAATTACCATACAAAACGAAGAGTAATGCCTTCTAATATCCGAATACACATCGAAATTATGTAAAAATACATTGAATTGGAAGTAGAAACACAATTTCCATTACAAACAGTTATTCCCAGTCTCAAGTCTTATTCGTGGATGGAACGAATGAGTCCGTAGCGATGTTTAAATTATAATTTAATTGTAACGCTGATTGTTTTAAACCTTTTGGAAATTACACGAATTGTAGGTACTTTGATACGATATTAGTAGATTTATTATTATTAAAAAAATATATTTTCGTAAAAAAGAAAATGTATTAAACTGGGTATAATTATGGTGCGCGTTTTAAACTGTGTGTGATGCTGCTTTTTAGATTAATAGCAGGTAATCATGCTGTGACTAATATGATGAATGTGAATCCCATTTTAGCTATTTACCATTTGAGCGTCTACAAGCTTTATATTAGGTACAGAATTATAAAATACCTATAAATATCCGACTCATCAAATCATCAAAGCTACGCAAATATGAAACCTTCCATTTCAGCTCCGCGACGTCCGCAACATGAAGTCGTCAAGGTACTGCGGGACGGTGGGCGAGGCTCGCTGGGTGGCCTCCACCAACAGGGCTGTGCTGTACTTCCATTCTGACTACAAGTAAGCCTTCATGACAAAAATAGTAGCAGAAGATCTGATCGGAAGTAGATCATTTAGAAAAAATGCTTTCAAGACTATATTTCAACGCAATTACTCACGATTTAGCCAATTAATAAATGCACATATTCTATATATATTAATGAGTTGATGTTAGTTAGTCAGGGTAAAACTCGAGAACGAGCGATTTGGCTAATTTTGGTCTTGAAATATTCGTGGAAGTCCTGAGAAGGATATAGACCATAGATATAGGATCCAAGTAGTTCCTACGTTTAAACGGTGAGAAAGCGGTACGCCGTCTGAGCCGGGTCACCTATATAATAAAAATTCATGAATAAGAAAGCCTTAATTTTACTTTACATCTAGGGTACTGAAGGTACAATATATTTATAGTTTATATCAACTTACTGTGATTATGAATCCTGGTCTGCCTCTTGGCTAGGCGAAACTTAATGATAATAGTCGTTAGTCACAATAATTATTATAGAAAACTGTGTTCTTTTCCCAGCACGCAAGGTACAGGTTTCTCCGTGACGTGGCGTGCCGTGGAGCTGGTGGGCTGCCCCTCACAGACCTTCACCTCCAAGGAAGGAGTCGTCCGAAGTCCCAACTACCCTCACTTTCTGCTGCCAAACCTAGACTGCACCATCGATATCCTAGCTCCAACAGGTAATTAAGTAGACCGACCTAAGTTGAATAAAATATTTTTCTCTTATCTGTCTTATATAAGATCATCTAAGGATGATCCCTAGTTTCGTAGAAGGTAACTTCGCGATAATATGAGTCATCAATAAGATACAAAGATGGACGTTCGTGACACTTGAATATTAAATTTGATCAACCAAAAAAGAGCCTACGTATATGGCACTGCATAAATCTGTTCTTATGAACGTTGCCTTTATACGCAACGGCCTATAAAAGGGAAAAAGGAAAACTTAATTGAACTTCTACATTTCCTTTTCAGGCAAACGCGTGTTCCTAAACATCAGCCACTTCGACTTCGGCTACGGAGTGTTCCAAAAAGGCGTTCCCATCAACGTGACGGACGTTATCCCCGAAGACGCCTACATCGACGTCCAGATAGACCTGCAGAACCCACCAATCAGGCCGTTCATGAGTTCTAACGTCCTGACCAACGGGCTCTTCGTGTCGCAGTCCGAAATACTCCGGCTGAGGATCAAGACAGGCGAGAATGTTACGGGGCAAGGGTTTCTAGCGCATTTTAAGACTAGTGAGTAGTTTTTGTTTTTGGGGTATGGCAGTTATGGATTTTACAATGGGGACTATACAGTGGGTTTATAAAATCGTGAATCTGTCCGCATGAAAAACAAATACGGCTGCTATGTAAAAGGTAGCCTATCTACCTATATCCTTTTTAGATTAACCTCATGGCTGAAAATAATTGTTTGGAATCAGTGAAGTTTGATAGAAATATAATTGTATTGTGTCCTCAGTAAGCTACCTGAACGCGTCGCACGTGGTGGAGGTGCGGCGCGGCGGGCGGCTGGCGGCGCCCAACTGGCCGGGCGCGGCGCCGGCGCGGCTGGCGCTGCGCACGCGCCTGCTGGCCCCGCCGCGCCACACGCTGACGCTGGCCTTCGCCGCCTCCGCGCTGCCCGCCGCCGCGCGCCCGCCCTGGCCCTGCGGGGACGGCGCCGGCTGGATACAGGTGCAACCCTACTCACTTACTGCACTAAGCACAAACATATATTGAGTTTACTGAGACGTCACCATATCTTTTTTATATAATTTATTAGTATTTATTGTATAGTCTACTGTGCAAGTTTATTTATTTATTATTTATAATGTAATATTATCCATAATCCGAAAAGAATCTTATAAGTATAAATTAGATTTTAGCTTAATAGATATGTTTTTACTTATTACATCTATTATATTTAGTCACTAATTAGATAAGTAGTAGTTTTGAATGCAAACAACTACTTGCATTTTTAAAATCACAAATTCATTAACTCTACCCTCCACTGAACTCGTATCCAATAATTTCCGTCTACCTACGTTAAAGTCTATTGCTCAGTAGCTACCTAAACGAGGAAAGGATCAAAAATACATAAGCCTTCAACATTGAGCAGGTCAAAGACAGCTACACGGACAACAACGGCACCGAGTGGACGCTGTGCGAAGTGGACCGCAGCAAGAGGAAGCTGGAGCCGCGCGCGCCGCTCGTCATCAACTCCTACCTGCACGCCCTCAGCGTCACGCAGCACGCGGGCGAGCGCGGCATCAACATGGACGTCACGCTCATGGTCAACCAAGGTAACTTGTGGAAGTTGCGGAGTAGGCTAATAAGATTACAAAGAATTCATAGCGAAGAAGCTAGAACTGTTATCCTTCAATAACTGCGATCCCCAAGCCGCTTTCCAAGCGTGAGGATTGCGGCACCCGAAATACAGATTTGCACTCCACAAGTATTGCCAATATAATAAACTTTTTCACTAGGCGTCAGGTTTTGCCAACCAATCAAATAATTGTTATGTATTTATAACCTAAAAAATTATACTTGATAACTATCAATGTATTTTAGATCCAGAATACCACAGCAAAGTGCTCCTACTACCAGAGGAGACGAACTTGGAGTCCTGCTACCCCAACCCATGTCTGCATGACGGGCGGTGCGTCACAGAAGATACCAGAAGCTTCTGCCAATGTGCGGGATATTATGCTGGTATGATAGTCTGATAGATAAATTAATCTTATTCGCATATAGAGCATAAATGGTGTAATGGTCTTTACAACAGATTAGTTACTGCGCTTTTTATATTAATATATTTTATTACTGCAATAGATTTTTAAATATACTTTTATTCGTCATTCTTTATTTAAAACCAGATGACATAAAATCTGTAAATTATAATTATTATCTTGTGTTAAAATACCATCTGTTAAAAACTTGCGGGCATCGTATGGATACAGGTAAATCTAAAAGACCAAGGTTAGCAGGAGACTGAGGTAGTAGTAACCTATACAAGTAACTTATAACAAAACCGTTTTCAGAAATAAGCAGTTACAAAAAAAAACATCACGATAATTTGTGGCTCCATTTTCTTTTTGTTGCCAAAATTGTATCTGTCCTCAGGTCTATTCTGCTTAGTAACAGCCTGCGAGCGATCTCCGTGTGTCTACGGTAACTGTTCGCTAGTAGTGGGCGGGGCCAACGAGGCAGGTGAGGCCTTCAGCTGCGCATGCGCGCGCGGGTGGCGCGGGCGCCGCTGTGCCGAGCGCGTGCGGCCCTGCGCCTCCAAGCCCTGCAACAACCGCGGCGCCTGCACCGAGCGGGACGGCGGCTTCCTCTGCCAGTGCAACCCCTCCTGGAAGGGGAAGAGGTCAGTTCTGTTTTGGCAGCGCAGTTAAAGCAAAGCAAACTTTAGCGCTCAACTCATTCGTTAGGTATATACGCAAATCATCCATCATCCTTCCTCTTGAAATTCTGCATCAACATTCCCCAGGTGTGAGACTCCAAACCCTTCGCCCAACATCATCAGCTTGGGCCAGCGCATGCTGCAGGAGCCATTCTGGCTGGGCCTTATCACCGTGTTCGTGGTCCTGGGCATGATCGGGCTCGTCTGGTGCGCCAAGAGACACTTCCCCGAGAAGATCGAGAAACTCCTCGCGGAAGAAGCCGACAGATGCGCTAGACGTAAGTATCCCCTTCGACGAACACGGAGGACAAATCTTTAGGCCCATCTGACCCAAAAATAAAACCCTAATAACTTGTCTTCAGCACACTACCAATATACGTTCAGTTCAGCTTGTCACTGTCACAGTTAACTAACACGGTAACTTAGTCTGACCGTCTTGAGAGGTATATTTGTGACTCACAGTACAATAACGCTTATCTTAACATTTTGTCAAATTGTTTCCGCTATACTCATGTATTTTCTCAATAAACGCACTGTCTCTGGGATGGTAAGGACACGTTTTGCGTAATTTTACTTTTCTTTCTTCTTTGTCTTACTTCTTTTCTTTGTTTACTGTGGCGGTTCCAGAAACTGAATGTGATATAGACTGTACATATTGCAAGTTCCTGCATGTATTGATTAGATGTGTGTCTACAGATAGATGCGTTTCTCATGTTTCTGGAGTCCGTTGTATCACGATTCTTTTAACTTAACCTACGCACTGCAAACAGTAAGTAGCGTCTATCTGTTAGTCAATTTGTATGTCTTGCCAACGCCACCCTTCGGATCGGCAAGTTAAAATAATCGTGTCTATAGTTACGTCGAAAGGATTGCCAGAAGTTAACGTGACCGGTCGTAACTAATCGGCTCAGTTAATTCAAAATCAAGTCAAATCCCAACGAGACAATGTGGTTTGGAACGAAACTGCTATCGTTCGTTTCATGCTGGACCTCGACCGACAGAACTGACGGAACCCATTAATCTCACGCTCATCAAAATTGAATAACCGTTCACCCGTGTCTGGCAATCCTGTGTGTGTGGGGGTAGCGCTCCCGTCCGCCCACGCGGGGGGCGCGGGCCCGGGGGGCGGAGCGCGGGCGCGCGGCGGGCGCTACGCGGCCGTGCCCACGGCGGAGCGCTAGCGGCGCGGCGGGCCCGGCGGCGGCGCGGCGCGTGACGTGACGCGGCCTTTGTCCACAGCCGGCGCGCTGCACGAAGCTCCGCCGCATCGCACGCTGCTCACGCGGCTGGGTATCCGCAAGCCGTCGGTGTCGGGGCTCGCGCCTCACCCGCGAGCCGCGCGCACCTTTAGCTTGGACGATCTGTTAAAGCCGCCGCCCGGACGTAAGGACTGGAGCGATGTGTTCCTAGGGGCCGCGACCCGCGCGCTCCGCACCGCCGCGAACATACTGTAGACTTCGACCTCATGTAGTCTGCAACTGCATTTTATTAGTACGGTTTCCCATCTATATGTTAGCCGGTTTTGTAGAAAACATTGATTAAATTGATCCTTTTCTTATTTGATCGTAATCGAATATTTCTGTTAGCTGTTATGTTAGATTCGAGACACTGTTCTGTTTGTATTGATTTAAGTAGGTACAGATCACAAAATCATATAGTACGAAGAAGTTAAATGCTTAAAGCCTTTTGTCTCAATCAGTGAACTACCTCATTATACTTCATTCCACGTCTTACTGAGAGTCACAAACTTCGAGTCCACATCAAAACTCCTTTCGCTATGACACAAGGCTTTATAGGCACTGTTTATTTGAGTATCATCTGCAAATCATACGGTATCGCAAACATTTGTAACATAATGCGGAGCGCGCGGCGACCGGTACGGCTAGCACTGGATGTGTCCCCGCTGTGAATGAACTTTATATGTGGAATGCAAAGACCAACGTAATCTGGCCTGCAACCCTTGTTCTTACTTCTTCAGATGTCGATGTGTGCACCCCTGACAGCACAAACACAGCATCTCTAATGTAGCCGCTCCTTCCTTCGTTGACACCTTTCTAGATCGTCCAACTAACTTGGCCTCTGTTTTGTCAATACCGTTGATTACCTCACTTCCAAAACCAACTTTATCTGATTCAATATTATCTTTTACTTGAAGTTGAACTTGATCAATATTGTTGACAATACAAAGGCTTCTTTTGTATGTGAATGTTGCTAGCATGCTTTTATAGACATTGTTTTGTTACTCAAATCTAAATATACCAATCTGTCGCATTTTGAATTTCTAAACAAAACTACTTTAAAGCAAAACACTGTCTTAATATTGTATAGCTATTGTAACTAGTGTTAACTATTACTATCTATAGCTTTTCATGTCGCTTTCCCTGTTTCAATAACTATACAAAATGACGGATCAACATCACCATTACTTATACTGCTGTCATGAACACAACACAGTACACTCAAGTGAAATACAATTGGCACTACCAAAATGTTTGATTGTCGGCACTTATCTACCCTAAAGAATTGGCTTCCTTAGTGTGCACTGAGATCAAAGGCATGATGATGATCTCTCAGATGATAACTGTTGTTGTTAACCCCCTTTTTGATAAATCTAAATATTGTGTTGCTTTTGTCATACATTCGATGTCGTCGCTTTTCATAAAACCTTGCTCACCCAATAATTTAGTATATGCAAGTATTTCGATACAGGAACGCCGTCGCCGCGTAAAAAACGAAACAATTCTACACCGACTAAGAAAAATGCTGCGGAAAAAAAGCAAATATTACAACAGCTTATAAGCCCTGCGACAGCCAACGACCATTCAAAGAAGATAACGATGGGGGAACTGATACAGATGTCTGAGAAGCGGACCTTGAGTACAGTAGAGAGTGCTCCAGCGTTCGTCGACTACGGGATTGAGAATAAGGAGACTTCGTTTGCAAGTGAAACGTCAACGCCATCCACGTCGCCTTCCATGAGGCATATATCTGATCCCAAGTTAGAGAAAAAGGTGACGTTCGCACGACTGCTGAACAAAGTGTCGGCCGAAATGAGTTCTAGTTCCGATGTGGATATGGTGAATACTATAACGATACCGATGGCGGTGATAGCGGACAGGGGGATGAGAGCTAAGGCGTCCAGTACGCCGCCCTCCCCAGGTGTGGAAGTCAGGTCACCTCATAGTACGTCCAGCAATCAAGGCAGCGATTCAATGTCGAGCCTTGACTTGACGCTGACACATGCTGCGCTAAAGAAATATTCCAGGTTGGTTAGAAGTTCTTTGTCGATTATTGTACTGACGTTCTATATTTTTCTGTCTCCTTATGATTTTGATTAAATGAAAACTGATTTCTGAAATGAAATCATACTGTGTCAAACAGTAGATATTTTGATGGTTCAAGAACCAAAAATTTCAATTCAAAAATTTACCAAATATCTAAACTAATTCAAGATTTCAAAATATGTTTTCTTCCCAAGATTAAAAATTATTATTTTCATCAGGACTCCAAAAATCTCTAGCGCGGATTCAATCCTCGCTATGTTCCGGAATTTCTCGTCATCATCAGCCGCCATCGTCTCTCGCGCATCTTCAGGAGGCGTCTCCGTGTCCAGTACACCATCAGCGTCATCACCACAGGATGACACAGTGGATGCTGATGACATATCACTTGCGTCCTCACACATACCCTCGTTGGCACCAGACTCACCAGTCACTAGACCTCATAATACTATTGAGATTCAGGTAAATATAAATCTTATTAAGCTAAGAATAGGGCGTATAATACCATATTAATTAATAAAATGTCAGTAATTGTATAACATGACGACCTGATTAGCGCAGTGGCTAAGCGATTGGACTGCTGCGCTAAGGGTTGCGGGTTCGATTCCCGCACGGGGCAAAACTTTGTGCGAACCACAGATGTTTGTCCCGAGTCTGGGTGTTTGTGTATGTGAATATTTTATGTTTGTGAAACGCACCTACGATACAGGAGAAATTCCTAGTGTGGGGCGACGTTTTTTAAAAAAAAGAAAAAAGAATTGAAGAGTAAAAATTATGAAATATATGATTTTATTTCTGAAACACAGCCGTTAGAAACATAAATATAGGTACCTACTTTCAACACTGTCTCACAGTAAAACACCTTGACTGTGCTGTTATTAGTACATTTTGTTCTAAAACCAACACTCAAGTCATCATTATCATCAGCCGAAAAACGTCCACTGTTGAATAAGTATGATTTAATCTGCTTTATCTTCTTTCGTTCTAAGTGAGAGGCCTTTGTTCAACAGTCTTATGGCTGATGATGATGATGAAAAATATCCTCGCTGAATATGTATAGATTGATTCATAATTACCTACTAACTATTCGTTTATCAACACAGGTGTTGGATCCGCTGAGCGCTCACAAATCTTCATCATCAGGGAGTAACCTACTTCACCCTCCTTCTATACTTCTAGAAGTACCGAGTGGCATCAACAAGTGCTTGTCCCCTATACGGGAGCTCCCCACCCCTCTACCTACCCCGCTCCCTACTCCCCTGCCCACCCCCCTACCGTCCCCTCGCATGCCACGGGCTAGTATGGAGATGGACGCTAAGAGCGAGTCCACAGCTACCATCGTGTCGCCCAGTGAAGATGAACTGGATGAGATAAAGTATGAAACAAAGATGGAAAGGCCAATCTTAGGTTTGCGGTTGAAGGTACGTTAATAAATAAATAAATAAATACTCTGTTTTCTTTAAGATGTTTGCAATTCTAAAAATCATTGGTGTCAGCTAGATTTTATTACCTTGTCTTCATTATAGGAGTCAAATCGGATAAAATAAATACGGTTTTAACTAAGGCCACCTAATTACGTAAAGCGGCCAGTAGCTTTCCTTAAACAAAATATCTAGTCTGCTACGTTACTAGACTGCCTCGTTGGTCTAGTGGTTACTAAGCGCGACTGCTGTGCACGAGGTCCTGGGTTCGAATCCCGGGTCGGGCAAAGTGTTACTTACTTACTGGGTTTTTCCAATAGGTAATTCTCAGTTGCAGCACGGAGTCTGGATTTGTGCCCGGTTGATGGCAATAGGCTCGCCCCCTATTACATTGGGACCTAAAAACATAACTGGCGAAATGTGGGTGTACTATATGTATGTGCACCTCTGCCTACCCCTTCGGGGAATACAGGCGTGATGTTATGTATGTATGTTATATATTCTGCTAAATGATCTGTTCTTGTTACCTTCCAGCTGCGCCAGCCCCTGAGCAGCACGGACACGACGACGCCGACGCCGTCGACCCACGTAACCGAGTCCCCCAGCCCCAGCCTCTCGCACAGCCAGGAGTCCCCGCGCTCGCTGTCCTCCCCCTCCCCCGCGCTGGGCTCGTCCCCCTCCCCCGCGCCAGGGCTGCGCGTGCCCGTCCTTACTATAGAGCGCCCCTCCCCCGGCTCCCCGCCACCCCGCCGCACGCCTCCACACCTAGAGTTCCAGCCACCCCCCCTCATCACTGTCACGTACAACGCTAGCGAGGAGTCCGACGAACCGATGTCCCCTAGACCACCCCCGCCCTCAGGAAACATGTGCTACTTAAGTCCGTTCTCAATGTCCGCCCGCGGAGAGAGAGCACCCTCAGAGTCAAACCTATCCTCGTCAGGGTACAGCTCCATGGCGAGTCCTGGCCCCTCCAGATGCGGCTCGAGCAATCCATTATGCCCTTCGGAAATGGAAGACCCGGGCTCCGGCGGGGGCCCGTCCTGCTTTCAGTCGCGGAGGCGCCCGCTCATGAAGACCAACTCCAGCCCGGCCGCGTCCAACGACGACAGTAAGGAACGTAGGCGAGGACGATCTGATTCTGAAACGTTATCCGACGACCCCTTGTTAGAGTCCAACGACGAGGGCATAGGGACAGACGAGAGGGTAGACGACGTGCCGACCAGTGCGAAGGAGATGGAGCTAGTCGCGCTGAAGGAGACTTTGGAGGTGCCACAAGCGACTCTCTGCTCACCCAGTGGAGTGACAAAGTGCTCTATAGTCAAGTGTATTAGTGTCGAGAGAGGATTGGACGAGAAGGCCAGTCTGAGGCCGCCCACTTTGTTATCAGAAGGTAGTAGACCTCTTAGCCCTGTCAGTTCGAGGAGCGAGAGTCCTTTGAGCGACAAAACTGGTTTGGGAAGGTTTTCACCGCAATTTTACGGTAGACAACTGCCGTTTACAGATTCTGACGGGTTGTACGACTTTCCGAGTTCGGAATGCGTGAAGGGCGCGACCAACAAGACGGGCGCTAACAACCAGAAGAAGAGCGGCCGCAAGCGGGACCGCCGCGCCGTGCGCACCGCCTCGCACGAGGTCTCCGGCACCGCCAAGTCCACGCTGCCGCACATGCCGCACTCCATGCACAACTTGTTGGAGGTGAGAATAAATCTCATACTGACGATATTATTACTTTCATGTCTTTCTTTATCTTTATTTTTGTGATCAACACAGCATGATATTCATGTTCCGTTTTATCTTGAAATTTGTATAATGTATCAAGTTGCTCATGCTATGCAATTCAAATTCATTCCACCTCATACATTATACAACTGCCACTCACTCCTGTAGGTATCGTATCGCCACATAGAGCCACTACCTGTTACACTGCACAATGGTAATGAAACGATGTTATAGAGAGTAGTAGGCATGACATTTTCCACTTGCCCTAGTCAAGTTAATCCAGGGCTGCATAAATCCGAGTTCATGTCAGAACGTGCTGCAGGTGCCGGGCTCCCGGGAGGGCGCGGTCCGCGGCCGCAAGGGAGGAGGCCGGCGCCGCTCGCGCTCGCAGGCGCCTGCGCCGGCCTCGTCATCTTCGTCCGAGGACTCTGTGTCCAACGCGAGCGTTGCGTCCGTTGCGTCCGCCAGGGAGCTCAGACTGCCTGATATGGAAATGCAGGTTGGTGTCATTTTTAATACGCTTTTTGTAGCTTCACTTGTAACTTATTAAAAATGTAAACAAAATGTCGAGTCGAATTTAATCTACTGCTAATTGCTGTAATGTAACGTTAATAATGTAACTCAATACCTAGTAAGCATTATGGTTTTTGAACTTTATCAAAATGTTAAATGTTGTGTATAAAATTAGTATTTGAAAATGTTGCAGTATGTTTTCAAAAATGGACATTTTGTAAAGTGTCTGCATACTAGTAAAAATATATTATAATTTTTTTATTGATTTATTCCTGTATAACAATTTTAAAATATTCAAAGTAAATATATAATAGTGTTATTGTTCCTATAATTGTGTGTAGATAATAATATATACATATGTACTTATCGTTTTGTGTTTTTACACAAATCCAAGCACATTTTTTACCTAAAACCCTATTTCGCCCCGAATCTATTTTCTTAATATTCTACGCACTTCTTTACATTCACGCTGTTATTTTCAAAAATATATTATTTTTCAATATTATAATAATTTTAGCTTCTTATGATTATTTTACTGTAGGTTGTAGCTATGTGTTGGATTATTTTCAGCCTTGTGAGCCGATGCGCTTGAGGAAACCACTGAGAAGACAAAAATGCCGTAGTTCAGAGGTGATTGTATTATGGAAGCAAATACCACCTACCTTCACACTATTCTTAGTAAAGGGTTGCATTAGCAGAATCTTCTTTATTTGAGATTTCACGCATATAGAACTAGGCATATGTTACTTCTTGATCATATTACTCTTTATACTCTTCTCTGACACTATGTTTCTTCATTTTTACGTTAATATTTTGTGGCCTGTTCGAATTTATGGATGTTATTCATAATCATTCACGGCATCATTTTGGATGTATCGTGTAGCCTAGATCGATCATTTCAGAGTAAGCAGCTCATGCAACCACTTCATAGTTACAAAGTAACATAGAAGCATGGTATGGTGTAGACTATCTATTGCATGTGCATCTTTTTTATGTTATTTTTCGTTTGCAGGACACGACATCCAAAATATCATCCAGTTTGGATTTGACAGAGGATTCTAGAAAACCGCCGAAAGTCAACAAGTTGCGGACAATTAGCAACCAAATAAGGTAAGTAATTAGGAATGTTGAAACTAAGTCAGTTGTCAATGTATTGTGTTAATGTATTCTCCTACGTATTATTTGCAATCTATCTTTTCTAATCACTCCACTTAGTTATAGCATTATAAGAGAAGAGTCTGTTTTTCTTAACCATATAGGTCATTCCAGATTTCTCCGACGGCTAGAGCGCAGCTTGAAAATGAAAGAAAGTTACCCAGCTCTTTCCGACGACGAAGGAGACGAGTCATCGAGCGTCACTTCACCGCTGCTGCAAGGAAGGAAGGATCTAAGTCGACTGCCAAGCCACGCGATATCAGCCCCTTTACTTAGTGCAATAAGGCCCAAAATTACAAGACAGAGACGATACGATAGGTCGCTAATAAGTGAAGATACAAGGACTTTAAACACTGCCGCGGGACAAGACAATTCCGATTAAACCTAAACCTTGTGTTAATAACTACAGTGCCATTTTAATAAACATATAGTTACACAATTGTTCGTAGTATCTTGAAATTTAATTCTGAACGTAATAATCCGCCAGGTGTCCGACGCGAGATGTAGTAAAATATCCATATTGGACTTTAAAAATAATTCCCATGTTCTATCAGCTATAAATTTGACATGAGTATACAAGATTCTAATCTAATGTGATATATTATACTAAGCGACACGAACAGTAGGAATGTTATTGTTTTAAATTAGGTATAACGTTTAGGTAAACGAACATTTTGATTTCCTTCAGTTCACTTTTGATGTCTCAAACTATGCGTAACGATAGCTTCATGTTGTACATAATTTCTTGATAGCAATAACTTATTTGTAGGGGTTTTTGTAGGATGAAATATTTTACTGTAAGTAATAGTAGGTACGTTTAGTAATGTAGAACACAAGTCATCGCTATAATTTTTACAAAATTAATCTTATACAAATAATGTTTCCTTTCAAAATTCAGTATATATTATAAATTCCTAGTTTCGCTTAATTTGTAGTTTTGTTACATTAAAATACTATGTATAAAATGCTTTTTGTAAATATATTAAACGTATTGCTCAAATGCATATTTTGTGAAATCGTTTTTTGCGCACTTTTTGCTATTTTGTAAATATAATATTATATAACTTATTTATTATTGTAAATATCGGGATATGAGAGAAAACTTTTCTTTTTTCTTGACAAGTTACATGTAAAATGTCTTAGATTGTAAGAATAAAACAAAATGAAAGGCCCAAAAAAATCTGTATACCAATTGCACAATTACTACTTATATACAACTATATATATGAATATAAGCACACATAATATGTTAAGATATGTATTTATATCTTTAACTAAGTATGTACTTGAAGCACCAATAGTATAGTTCACTGCATCGATGTCTAGATAAATCGACACTACGAGTTGTTGAAGGCTCCCTCTATAGATATCCTAATACTAGCTCCCTGTTCCGTTCCTTTTAAATGCAAATTTATTTTAAGCCAAAATAGAAAGTTACCAGTAATCAATAGATACCTAGTTTAGTTAGTCTAAACATAATATAAAAACCTTAAAAAAACGATCCATATAATACCTATAATAGCTACCTTGTTTTTTCCTAGTTATAGTATAAATATTCCTAACCTCTATCCATTTATCGATATATTTGTTTATCCTTAATTTCTAGTAATTAGTATCAATAGATTAGATACAGCTCCAGCAATAATTTTATGTGATTCGACTGTACAAAGACTGACATTGTTTGTGCACTAACAAAATTTCTGTGTGTTATGTTTTAATGTATCGTATTTAATGCGTATGCTATATTAAATAACTAGGTTATCTTTTATACCTATGTAAGTTACTGTATATGTGTTCGATGTTTATATTTTTTATTTATAGCAGTTATATAATATTTTCTAGAAAAATACGAAAAAAGACATAAAAATGTCCTATTTCGTATAACTAACTGCAACATCAGTTTCATATGTGGCCATAGTTAAAACTGACTTTTGACTAGTTTTTCCATCGATAGTTAACTAGTATAGCATTTATGCTTACTGAGTATAATATTATATTTTCTAGTATTAACCTTTTGAACGTCATCTAATAAAATAAGATTAAAAGAAAAACATTGGACAACTTAAAAAAATACTTTACAGTATAATTTATATGATGTAGATTGTATTTGAGTTTAAAATGGTCGACTAATTCTTTTATTACTTGTTCCTATATATCTACGTATTATAATATACATTACACTTTAAATATATAAAACGTTCAAGAGGTTTTAATAGTAGTAAAGTCTTCAGTCAAGTCTCACCCAAGTCTTAACTTATAATATCTATTCAATGCTTAGAACGCGTCTAAATGTAAAATAGTATAACTAAAAATTATGAAAAATAATGGCCTGTTCATTGAGACTGATTTTCTAAAACTTAACTCTTAAAACGTCGCTTATTCGTTTCTCGCTCGATCGATGTGTGGATGTGTTTTATTTGTTCTGTCTATAGTTTTTTTATTTAAAATTCTAAGATCTTCGAACGAGATCTGTATTTCCGTGCCTTCGAGTCTGTCAAATTTTGTAGATATGAACATTTGGCCATGTTTATAACTACGTGTTAGTCTGTACGTTTACAATTTTCATGTTTTCGTTAACACGATAATTTTTGCACAACACTCACAATGATTTCGGAGTCTAGATATACTAAATATTTGGCATATTTGAATATCTTTTTTAAAACAATTAATGGTTTCTATTACTTTATGATAAAATAAGTATTTGACACATTTGAACAACGGGCAACAAGTTTGAATAAATTGATTCAGTAAATAATATTGAAGTTTTGAAAGA
Source organism: Abrostola triplasia (assembly GCA_946251915.1). Classification (NCBI taxonomy): domain Eukaryota; kingdom Metazoa; phylum Arthropoda; class Insecta; order Lepidoptera; family Noctuidae; genus Abrostola; species Abrostola triplasia. The sequence goes on from OX276433.1 coordinate 11,498,748, forward strand.
TTGATTATTAATGTATTCGAAGATGACAGATACTTGCCTGTTGTTTATTTGAAATACATAATGTTAAATATTATTAATATTAAAAAAATAGAAGAAACGTCAAAATTAGTATCATCGTGAGAGCACCCAATTATTATAAGCAATACGTTATTAATAAATTAGTGAACTAAAATTATTGTATAATAAAAATAAATAAAAAAATAAATTCTGTGATTGAAAACGTTAGCTCGAAATGCGGTTTAGGTGTTATCTACAAGTATTTTCAAATTATTTCATTTATTTAAATACCTAAATATTTAAAAGTTTTATTAAAACACAAAAAATCTCAGACAATCCTTATTTTGTCTGAATGTCCAACACAACTGCGACATTGGTTAAATACGTCGTATTTTTTTATATGTGTGACTATTTTATGTTCTCAACAAAATCTTTCTAAAATACCTGTATTTTTTTTAACATTGTAAAATACAGCGTGTTGTTAAAATAACGCAAAACCATACTTTATACAATGTCTTACATTAATTTTAATTTGGCCTTGTATTATATTTTAATACCAGCGTCTGAATAACAAACAAAGAGTGGAATACCTGTCATTGAAATACTAAATATCGACTTTTTAAAACCACGGCAATTATTGTTGCAACGTAACATGTTTTTGTGGATGAAGTTATTTGATAGAACTAATCAAGATATTAATTAATTTTAACAATAATATTCAATCCTTAAGTTAGCCATTATCAGCCGGAAGACGTCCACTGTTGAGTCCACCATTCACTGACAAACAAGATATTTTGCATTGACCCGAATAATTGACAAATATTCAATTGCAAAATAATTTGAGAAATAAAATCTCGTAACAAATATTAATTTACCCAATTAATGTATTAATCAAAAACACCTGTGTGTTGTTTTCCGTTATTTTATGAACACGTTGTATGTTCAATTATCACAAGGTCACTTATAGTTTTTTTATATAAAATGTCTAGTTTATATTAATAATTTCACTTATTTATAATGTTCACGTGATTGGAGGTGTACCAAGCGAGTTATGTAAATATGTTTTACACTATACGCATAATAATTTAAGGTGTATATTCAATATATTAACGTCTTATTCACAATGTAAAATATAAAGGTAAATAAATACATTTTGCTTGTTACATGTCGTTTTTATTATGTACTTGTTTATATTTAAGTTACTTATAAAATAACTTTTTTTTAAACGTGTCTCCCTCCCCCCTCCCCCCCCACATAAGGAGTTTGTCTTGTATCGTCGGTTTTGGCTGATGTGAATAAAACCAGGTGTTAGCAATCATAATAATTTATTATTGTACAATATATACAGCTTAATCATGCATATAACATGCGAACGAACAAAATTCTCTGGAGAATCATTCACAATTCACAAACAATAAATTGCGTTCACTCTATTTTTTTACCTGACACAAGTATACTCTGGTCATATACCTCTTATTATTTAGTGCATCTATCTGCAATCCCAATAGATTCCAATTACACTGGGATTTAAGTGTTACCCAACCAAAAACCCTTCCATGTTCAAGTCGGTTCAATGCTTCAAGTTTAAGGCTCAATACAAGAGGTAACACGGACATAACGTAAACGTGAAAGGGTTATGAGTTACTCCGTCAACATGGACGCTAGCAGGGGAACGATAGGTCGCGTTGCGTTTGTGTGGCCTGTGGCCTTTGTATAAGTATTGAGCCATTTAACAAAAACCAATGTATGAGTAATGGATATAATATGTGCATTGTCTTCTCTGTAGGTAATACCGCTATGACAGTTATGCTGCGATAATATAAATACTCTTTGCTGCCACATTTTACAAGATACTTTAGCTTAATAATAGTGTGTTTAAAATAAATAAAAAATTGGAAGGATTCTGTTAAGGCCAACTTAACTATAAAATAAAGTACATTAAAATACCCGCTCTATTTTTTAAATATTACAAATCTCACAATATCATGTACATGGTACACTTTTCAATTGAACAAAAATTTTGTAGGTTAAAGCTTAACCAAAAAGTTCCAAATAATACCAAATCACTTGAGCAGGCCTTTTACACCGAATATCTTTATACACAACCTTTACAATTATACGGTAACTAAATACAAAAATATGGATTTAAAAATATTTGTACTGTTGCATCACAAAAACAAAAATTACAATATACATCATGTTTCCACTCGCGAATTAAAGTAGTCAATATTTACATTTCGGAAATACTGTCTAATAATACATGATAACAACTTCAAGACAAAATATTTGAATAAAGTAACTTAAATTGATAAAGGAAACTTGAAAAATGATGGACACGAGCAGGTCTCTAACCTGCGACTTTCACCGTACCGCGGTACCGTAGCGACGCTCTGACACCTGAGCCATCGTATCTGCTCACATCCATCGAATTTCAAGTTCCCTTTTATTATTTACGTCTTAAGAGTGACTTTTCGAGAAGAAAAATGCTACCTACTGTAATAACAAAGGAATAGAAGTTAATTCAGAAGGCGGTATTCCTTGACACGGCGCGTATAGTCAGGAGGTTCCTCTCTCTGGAGTCCTAACCACCGGCAGCTAGGACCCTGTTCCCGATGCCGGATGGCGAGAATATTTTACATTTTTAAATATATATTGTTTTGTACTTAATAATGTTTATTTAAAAATATAATCACAAAAAATATAGTTATTTTTTGAAAGAAAGGAAATTAATAACGTAACAAAATATCAATCGACTTAATCATAATTTATTTCTCCTCAATCTCGATGACAATTTTATAGAACCATTTTCAAGCCCTATCACACCCATATATTAAATAAAAATATTATCAAACGTGCAACCAATCTTCAAATCAAACAATTTTTTTCAATTACAAAAATCTAAATCACATGTGTCGGAAACTCCTAAACTCACACCCCCTTATTCATAACAAAATGCCAATTTAAACCATAGACTAAATTATACTCATCACTGTCATTTACATGCGAAAGAATAAAGTTCTCAATAGACTTGATACGGGGTTTAGTTTGTACCGGTATGATCCTTGTTTATCAATATGAGGCTACCTGTCTAATTTACCAATAACACAACTGTAATCAACATGCATAATTATATACGTAATAAAATATATTATGTTTTTCTAAAATAATTTGCAAGCAGCCAAATCGGTATGAAACCCCCTACTTAATTACTTATTCACACAATCGTATTATGATTACGGACTAGACTTTATTACACTATATAAAACCTAATATATACATATTACTTACATCTATATTCAAACTGTACAGACATATTTTCACACACCATGTATCGGAACAAAAATAATATTTTAAAAGTTTGATACACAAATATTTTAAATGTAAAAAAATTACGTCACGGTATACTTAATATCGTAATGAGAATTTAGAATTTAAAGTATGTGAATCAAACTTGGCGACATCGGAGTGGGCCTAGTGGCGTACCCTGGGGGACACCTACGTCTAGCAGTGGACTTCAATTAGGCTAATGTAATGTGATGATAAAATCAATTTTTGATTCGCAATAATAATTAAAACACTTTAAATGAAGCAGCTATTGCTAGATTCTGTAGAAACGTTCAAATTGCGTTTTTAGGCGTGAAATATCAAATGCCTAATCTTTATACACAAAAATTATTGCTGATTAATATCGTGTTTTTCCTTCATCATAATTTATTCACAAGGCTAAGGCTATATTAGATTATCTATCTAGTAAATTAAGGGAAAAACCTAAAAAAATAGATAACGGTCAGATACCATTGTAATGTATCCAGTAATGTAGAATATAACATTACGCACGTGAAAACGTTGATATTTTCAATTATGTACTTTGCTAAGCAAAAATGTATTTAAATAAATTGTACTATATACACAATTAATATTTAAAAGTGTCTTATAATATTCACACAAAAATAGACATGGTTGTAACTCTCGTATGTTCAAGGTGCGTATGCGCACGATAAACGGCTAATACCCGACTTGCACCATCACTTCCACTGCGATACATTGACATACGCGGGATTGGCATGGCTAATGTGTTCAGTATTCATGTATATAACATGCAGAGTACTACTTATTTTCATGAGAAACTCAAATGCCTGGGATTCTATCATTAATTAACCCCAACTTAAAACATACCATCATGAATACCAATCGGTACTAAAATCGCTAGAAATATCCCAAAATTCCTCAAAACCAACTTCCAATCATCAGGAACAGCGTACGGCAGTATAATCCTGGTCAGCTTACGTATCTCATGCGCCGTACAAACGAAGATATATGACGTCAGAATGAGGTTCAAAATCGGCGCGCTCGGGATAAGTACTAGGACGCCATGTGTGTCAGCGGCCAACCAGATATGAGACTGACTTGCGAACAACTCAAGAGTGATCGTTCCAAACCACGCGAACATACTCGAATGCCGCATCCTCAACGCTCCAGAGACGTTCCTCAAAATTATATAACTAACTATAGGTAGGAAGGCAACATAGGAATGTATTTCGTTGCAGTCAAAGGTGTTGGTACAGAAGAATGTGAAGGTTACGTAGCTGCCCACTCCGATGAAGGCGAGGAGGGTCGCGCTGAGGGAGACGCCTGGTGTGAACAGGTTGCTGTGGTTGTTGTCGTCCAGCAGGTTGTAGCGCTGCGCCAGCAGGTAGGCCAGCGCGAATATTATGCCGTATGCCATGGAATACCTGGAAATATTAGATAATAAGGGTTTCTGTCAACGCGCTTTTGGTATTTGGGCAAAAGTCCTTATCTTTAGATCAAATAGACAGCGCGCAGCTGTGTTTTATAATGGTGAGCAAGCTTGTCAAATGCAATCTACCGATCTACGAATACACTGATCTTTTATATGCTTTATAGTTTATATAACAGAGATACCTTACTTAAATTTAAACATTTAGCATGAAGGTTTTAACATTTGATGATGGATGAGCAATAAGAAGACCATTCCTCCCTGGAAGATTAACACGAAAAATAAACTTAAACAATTCTCTGCTCACCGATCCTGTTTCCACTGCAGCCACCACTGATGGATATCATCATCGGAGTTCACAAATAACGCCTTCCAAGGCCTGGTGACGAATATCTTCTGGAAGAACACCTCGCTCATGTACAGCACGGTGACGATCACCAGCAGACCGATCACCTTCACCGCTATGTATAGGTACTGGTAAGGTTTGGATTCCACTGTGTGACTTGATGAAGGCGTGATGTGGGGGGGCAACGCGAAGATAGCAAACATCTGAAAGTGTGTATAGTGATAGAGTATTCTTAGAAGCAGCACAAGAAAATATTAGGGTATATTATAGCATGTTCAATATCAAAGTTATAAAGAAACTGAAAAATACGGATTAAACCCTCGGTCACTGCCACGATTTTATTAAATCTGACGATTCAAAAAATTCAAACACTCACCAACGTATACCAAAACGAGACCAGCGGTATGAAGCTATAAAACTGGTAGGGCCTGTTCATGGTCAGACACAGAACTACAGTCAAGAAGTTGAGCCTGAAGATAACCCTGAAGTATCTGACCAGGCCGGTGTCTCCCTTCTTCCAGGTGTAGTAGAAGTGGCCGTAGCCCGTCAGGAAGAGGTAAGCGGAGACCAAGGCCCGGACCAACATGTAGATGGGCAGGATCTTGCTGGCTCCCGTCACCTGGTACACTAAGATGACGAGCTGCATCCAGCCTTTCCATTCGTCTGTTTGTTCCCGGTGTAGGACTCTGGAAGTTGGAGGTTGCTATGTACAAATATATTCTTACATTTTTCGGCCTCGAACGAGGTAAGGTTACTGTTAGACTGTCTGTGAATTTATTTTTCTTTTTCAGAAATAATTTGGATTTTATTCTCTTATATCTCGTATAAAGACTTGACTTGAACGGTAAAGGAAAAAAAAATATATTTTTTAACAATGTTGCCATAAGCAATATGTGATAACAATAATTTATTTGTTTTTCAAATGTCCTATTTTAAACTCTATCCAAGTTAAAACAAAACAAAAAAAAACGTAAAAATAAAACTCACGTATTAGACCTCGACTCGTCAGTGAAGAACAGTCCGAGCGCGAACACATACCCAACCGGGAGCCAGAAGCTCCACTCGGAGTAATACTTGTTCTCCTTCATGAAGAAGTTGGTTCTGTCGCAGAGGTAGAAGTAGGCCATGATGAGCCCGAGGCGGGCCAGCGCGGCCAGCGCGGACGGCGGCGCGGGCGCGGGCGGCGCGCATGCGCGGTAGCCCGCCCGCCGCGCCGCCGCGCGCTCCCACGCGCCCCACGCCAGCCTCGCCGCGCTCCCCGCGCAGCTGCGGGCAGCGGGCCGACACGTTACTGCTTGGACTTACACTCATCGACTCTATTCTAAGCATCGTCACTAACATATGGAATATTGTGCAGACGCACACTAACACGACGGTCTCGCCTTTGTCCTTTAAGAAGTTAGGTCCATGTTACGTCCGTCCGTATTACGTCCATCCGTGTTACGTCTGTCCATGTCACGTCCGTCGGTGTAACGATCGTCCGTTCTACGTATGTCAGTGCTACGTCCGTCCGTGTTTTTTCCGTTGGTGTTACGTCCGTCCGTACAACATCCGTCCGTGTTACGTCTGTCTATGTTACGTTTGTTTATGTTACGTCCGTGTCATATGCATGGATGTGACGCAGTTTTCTGTGGCGACATACCTAACGATTTAAAAAAAAACTATCTCACCATAGAAGAAACAGCGCGAAGGTAAGTATCTGCAGCTGCGTGTACGGCTCGGGTTCCGCACAGCACGACCCGTCATTAAAGTTCATGTGATCGTTGCAGAACATGTTGAGCAACAGTTGCGCAGCGTGGCGCAACGCTGTCGCACTGAGCATGACGTCACCGCCGCCATCTTCGGCCACTAAACGGGCTGAATTCCAGATTTTGGCTGCGCTGTGTGTTAGGATCTAGAAGGAAGAATTGCACCTCGAAAATAAATTAATTAAATAGTTTATTTATTATCGATTAATGTTTAGAATACATCCGATAATTCTCTTAAACTCCTGTACATTTTAATTAATGTAATAATATGTGTATAATAAATGAAAAATAACATTTCCTGTTTTTCTACAATTCGCACTGTAGCTAAATGCCAACCAAAACTCACCTCTATTGCAGCTTTGTTATAAGAATCAATATCATTATTAGTGATCCTTTTATTCTCATTCTTCAACTTCGCCGCATCAACTGACTCGATCAACTTCCACAATACTTGCGTATTCCGAGCTGCAAGCGAATCTATAGCTTGTACCAAGTGCGTAAGGTTCCTTTTGTATTCATCTAGAACTAAATCAGTTGTGTTTCGAGTTTTAAGGAGTTGGAGGCCAGTGGACGCCACAATCACAGAGGGAGGCTGGTCTGACCGCTGCCTGTTGGAATTTCAGCCTTATATAGAAAGAGTTACGTTCGATAATAGTAAACCTACTAAACTTAAGAACTATATACTTAATACCTTTTACTGATTTTATACATATTACTCACATTTATCTAGCAGTTTAAATATAAAAACTTTCCATGTATTATTATTCGAATGAAATAGAATATGGCTTGATAATGTAAGGTACTGGTAATCTAAAAATTACCAATAGTTTTGATCTTAATATTATGACAATAAGGGCACCACAATTGTCATTTTGGCATTCACGACACCGAACTTCGATCAGAACACTATAAAAATTTGTAAATCTTTTAAAAATGTTTTTCTTAACCCTTTCCAAATCCGATGAGCCATATATTACGGTACATGTCAATTATTAACTATTGTGTCCGCTACGTTGGCAGTCCAAGTGTTAACTCACCACGTTCTAAACTGGTCCACCATTGTCTTGGAGACATCGTCGCTGTATATGAAGGTCACCGACAACCGCAGCTTGTTGTCCACGTAAGTGTAGTTGGGCATGCGGTGGTCCACTGTGGAGTACGACGTGTCTAGGTCCAAACGGGTCCTGACCACCCCTGAGATAATATGACGAAGATAAGTATCCGTAATCCATACTAATATCAACATGTGAAAGTATCTGTTTGTCTCTGTACTAATCTACTAATATCACTACGGGAAAGTAACTGTTTGTCGGTCTGTCGGTTGGGCTTCCATGGCTAAACCAGTAAACCGTATTCAAATGATGGTTTCGCTCAAACTAGCGAATAACGTAAATATTTTCGATGCATTCCAATATTTCCAATGCATATTTATAAATAGAATAAAATACACTTATCCACTTCGCTAATCGGGTCGACACTCATCGAACATTTCCTTATCAATGTAGGTGCGTAATAGGTGGAATTTCAAATAAATATGTAATATTATAGGTAAATATTTGATAGTACATTTTCCTGTAAGATAAAACTCACCTATAAAGTATTCATATAGCTGCTCGAGCCTCGAGTCTCCTATGAACGCGAAACTGTTGTATTTGCCCCAAAACGCGAGGTACCTTAGACATCGTCGGGCATCGCTGAAAATGAAAGAACATTTTAAAGGATTGTGCACTTTTTTCGCAAAATCTAAGAGTAGGAACTTAATACAGTAGTAAATGGGTTAATTAGGATCAAATAGCCTAGACATGCAGAATTTCGTCACAGAAGAACTATGCACATAACCTTCCGTAAGTTTTGCTTCCATCCCTACTAATATTATAGACGCGAAAGTTTGTAAGTATGGATAAATATTTGTTAATCTTTCACGTAAAAACTACTGAATGGATTTTAATGAAATTTCATATGGAGGTAGTTTTTTTTTCTAAGTGAAGGTTACCCAGAAACTAAAAAAGTTACCATTAAATAAAAGTAGGTGTTAAGAACTGCGTACTCTCGCGAAATATTACTGTATTAGTCATAAAACAGTACAGTAATCCTTGTACGGTGTACCAGTTAATGACTTGACCCCAGGGTCTTTAATTAAGGATTGGTATTAATTAATACTAATTAATTCATTGCATTGCACCACCTATCCTATTCAACTATCTTTTACTGACAGTATAATCTAGACAACCCAATTGGCGCAGTGGCTATGCGATTGGACTGCTGCGGTTAGGGGTTCGATTCCCGCACAGAACCAAAAGTGTATGCGATCCGCTGATGTTGGTTCCGAGTCTGGGTGTTTGTGTATGTGATTATTCCTGTTTGTGAGACACACCCGCGGTAAAAATAGAGAAATTGCAAGTGGGAGGCGACGTTTCATTAAAAGAAAAAAAACAGAGTTAAAGACAATAACCCGGTTCAGTGAATAATGTCGTATTTATCCAAGACTTACTTCAGAATTAAAATACACCACGAATGTGAATTTTTATTTACCTACCTACTTTCTGTGCTGAATTCATTAAATTTCTTGTAGTATTGAACTACGTAAAACGTAATGAACAATTAGAAGTTTAATATGTAATTAAAGTTAGCTAATAATAAGTGATTGTAAAATGCTAAGTCGTAAAACCGAATGGCTTAATAATATGTATTTGCAGTATATACAGGATTTTAAATTAGGTACATAATTTCATACATAAAGTCCATCTATTTCCCTGAGGGGTCGGCAGAGACCATGGATTTCCATTTACTACGATCCTGGCATACTGCTTTTGCTTCATTCACACGCATCACATTCCTCATAAACGCTCGTCGTTTGAGGGTACTCTTCACTTGCCCTTGTTGCAGAACATCTCAGATTTGGACTAAGTATGTTCTCCTAGGTCTTCACCTTTCATAATTTCATAGTAGGTAGATTCATATTTAATATATAAAATAGATATATTCAATATTACTTGTAGCTATGACTAATCTTATCAGTCGAATCTGTTTCACAATTCCCTTTATATAATGGATACACTATACTGAATTAATTTCAGATTATTATCTTTTAAATAAGTATATAATTCCACATCCTGTTTCCCCAGGAAGTGGTTGGCAGAGTTGTGGTATTTCACCACATTCCCTTGTTATTATAGTGGTTGCTAAGCATGAGGTCCTGGATTTCAATACCGGGTCACACAGTGTTATAGGGCTTTTCCATTATGTAACTGTAGCTGCACCGAGTGACGAGCTAGAACCTAACGGGCAAAATTTGGGTGTATCATACACCGCTGCCTACTCTGGATCCAGACATGATGTTACATATGTTTCACATTCCCTATAATAGGGAAGTGTTATCTGCCTAGACTTCTTTCAATTATGTTGGAATTTACTGCCATTTGACCTCCACAACCCAATTACTGGGTATAATACCCCTAATAAGTGTAATAAACTAGAAACTTTTATAAGGCAATATTTAGTCGATGGTGTCTTAGCAATGACCCCCTATTCATAAAAAAATTACAATTTAAACCCTAGGACTAAATTATACCCATCACTGTTCTTCGCATGTTAAAAAATAGAGACATCAACAGACTTAATACAGGATTAAGGTAATGCTGATATGATCCTTGTTTATAAATAAGAGGGTATTATTAGAGTACTGGTACTTGTCTAAGCTTGGACCTACAGTCTTGTAAGTTAGTGTGTATTCAGAACTTTATAGGATTTTTTAAGATAAACCTGTAAAAGAAACTTACGTCTTTGAATATCGGTGCAGCATACAGCCATACGGTTGCCATTCATGGTCGCCTTTATATCGGCCCGAAGTTAGGAGCCATGTGCACGAGTCGGATCCTGGAAAGTTTAGACGATGGTACTACTTATACAACGAAAACCTAATATTCAAACTAAAATTCATATTGTTGTCACCGAAAAATACATGCTTTGTTTAAGTGGAATATTAGGGGTCTATAATTCAGAAATTTGATAAAATTATTAATATTAGCTGTATAAACCGGTGTTTAGACATGAATTAAAAATATATTTAATACTTACCATATTTGAGGTGGAGAACCCCATGGTATCCAATAAATCCTATAACTAAGACAAATGCGACTAGTTTCGCATTTTCCACGTTTAGCTGATCGATAATCCACTCCGCCGACGACTTTTTATTGTAGGAACCCATCGGGCCCGCTTAAATTCAGGCAAATATTCGCCAAAAGTAAAGAAACAAAACTAAGGTAAAAATAATTACACAACTTGACTATATAAATTATTAATGTTGATTCGATTAAGTTCGATAGCTTTTTTATTCTCTGCTAGCAAAATAAAATAAAAATTAAATTTTATTCCCATTTCACAACAGCAATTTGCAAACAACAAACTATATCACAGACTGCACAAGTTAACTAAATGACGTTAATGACATTTCTCACCCACAGGTTAAAAGATTATAAGTAGAGGTGCGAATAAAGTAATGTTTAGTCGATTTCTTGTCAGTCGATTTGGATTCAGCAATGTTTTAATTATTTTGCTATTATTAAAATAATTATTACGCAAGATATATTTTAATATTTATAATGGGATTAATCCTGTCCTAATAAATGCCATGCACAATTTTAATGTTTTATGTAATGCTATAAACTTAGAGTTACTTAGAATATTTATTCAAACAATTCAGAAAGTCTGATAATAGTTTATTTCACTCTTTTGCAAATCAGTCCTTAATTTAAATCTATAGAGGTTTATATTATAAAAGAGATGATTATATAAATTAACACTGTACAATACAAAAATCATAACATTGATATTTACCTACCTGAAATGTAAACTATTAGCAAAATATTATTTTGAAACTAGTAACATCAAACGTCTAATTGGATTACAATGGCGGCTATGTCCCCGTCTGAGGTAAGTAAAAAATAATTAAAATATTGCGCTTATCTAAAGTCATAATGCCTCAGTATTCTCGGTATATAAAGGTCCGATTATAATAATAATAAAACATTTGCATATGGAACTATAAAATCCTAATTTTAGTGAGAGTCGTATTGTGACAGTTTTGCTATTAGATTTTTGTCAGAATTTTTATTGTATCCAAGAAAATTACGGTTTATTGTTAAAAAATATGGAAATGGTAAGTTTTCCTTGCCCTTAGAAACACTAAAGGTATACATACGTCCAGTATCCTTACGATTGGAGTGTACATATTGTTCGTTGTCTTTTTTTAGCGGAGATTACAGAAAGAACTTATGTCCCTGATGAAGGAACCGCCACCAGGAGTCACCGTAGACGGAGATCAGGCCAGCCAAAATCTAACACTGTGAGTTACCACCCACTATTATTATAACTAACAAATATTTTCTACAAAACATTTCATGCTTAGATTAATAATATGTAAACACTGATCAATTTATTTGCTTTGCCTTGCAATCTGTATTATTTAATGATACTGCATTTTACGTTTAGGCGTATTGTTGGAACCTGTGTCTGTATGGAGCTTAGACAATACCTATTAATGATGCCAAAACAGTGTGTTGTGTTGTAAACAATGATATTAATAGCAGTGTTATTGATTCAGTGTATATTTAAACAGGATTACTTCACACTGTATTTTGTATTTGTGACCTAGCTGCAGACTGAAAAGAATAGTAGGAGGCAGCCTTATTCCTTATTTACATATGTAAACAAGGAATTTAAGGGTAATGTTATACATATGTATTCTCTGAAGAGGTGCACATAATTATTATAATAGTACACCCACATTTTGCCACTCATGTTTAGGTCCCAATATAATAGGGGGCAAGCTTTTTGCCATCAATCAGGCACCAAACCAGGCACTGTGCTGTTATTATGCTAAGAACAACATATACAACATAGTAACACTGCCTGACCATTTCCCTGATTTAAACCCAGGAGCTCATGCTCAGCACACATGCTCAGCGGCCACTAGACCAACATGCACTTTACATTTTATTTGTATTATATTTAGTCTATCACAAAACATGTTAACATGAATGAATGAAGTAAAAGGTGTCTGTCAGGATTACTGTAAATTGCAAATTACTCTCTGCTACCCCTCTAAACCTGGTGTGATTTAATGTGTGTGTGTTAACTGCCAATAGAAGTGCAGTTCATAATATCAAGAACAAATGAAGATTTATTACATCACATCACATCAGCTTATTGCAGTCCACTGCTGGATGTAGGCCTCCCCTAGAGTACACCACGAGGTCCACTCTCCCATTTTTGCCATCCATCACTACCAACCCTCTTCAAATCATCAGTTGAGTACAGGATTTTGTAAATGCAGATTAGGGTTGCCTAGCAGTGGTTTGAGTATAAATAAAAATAGTACTGTAAATTATGACTTGTGAATGTTTTTATTCATATATAACAGATTTTCTTAGCAAGATGTGCAAAGATAATGCGGCATTTGTATTTTAATCTAATATTTGTAGTTGTAAAATGAATTAGTCAGCTGTATTTTCCATTGGGATATTCAATACTTATGAATTATTAAACATTCTTCAATAAAGGGTTTCATATAATACTAGTTCTAGAAGTTTTCCATACAGTGTAATATACAAGTTGTCCTCAAACCTGATCTATGATTATGATTTCTTTATACCTACGTGTATTTGATATCATTTTAGCATGATCATCATCAGCTTTTATGTGACCCACTGCTGGGCATAAGCCTCCTCCTAAACCCCACTGTTTCCATTATGTCCAAGTATTTTATTTTAGCATGTTGGCCAGGCTAAGATTGAATTCAAATTGATTGGAAATTTGTTGTGAATTGGAAACTTAAAAAACAACAAATCGTTGTCCCACATACACCCAGACTCTGGACAAACATTTGCGGATCGCACAAATCTTTACCCCGTGCGGGAATCAAACCCGCAACCCTTAACGCAGCTGTCCAATCGCTTAGCCACTGCGCCAATCAGGTCGTCAAGATATATGTAAAGTGCAATGTAGGTAGGTAAAAAGTACACCTTTAATTGACGCTTTTGGAATCAATGACGTACAAATTGTTTTCTTATTCTTACAAAATTTACACACACACGTATTTGTCACATGATCGATTTATTTATGATCAATTTGCATTGTTTATTTTATTAATCATATTCTGAGTATTGACTGTCAAATTCATTAGCAGTCATCACCGACATAATTAGATATCTACAACGTTTGCATAACAATGTAGAAATACGTTAAGAATATACCAAGATTTTTAAGTTTCATGGTATTATTTCTGACTGTTATTATTTATGCAGTTGGATAACTAGAGAACTATTGTTAGCAATGAATGCAATGATGCAGTTTAGCACACTTGTTTATCAACTCAAGACTATATAGTTATCAAACCAGTTTCACTTGGCAATGGTATGCTATTGCACAACCCAACGTTGTTATTTTGGTAAATATAAAGGAGATATCAATACCAAAGAAAGAGTTGTGTGTTGACTGTCAAGCCTCGTCATTCATTTAAAATTGTATAGCAAATTCATAGGTATAACACGGTAATTGATATCTAATTACTACCCAGACTTGCTACGACTAATGTGAATCGAACGAGAAATCTCAGCTGTAGTAAAGTTGCATGTCACATTGTTGCGATCAGCCCATAATTCCATATATCTACCTAAGAGACTTGCACATCTTTCCTTAATGTGTTACCGATGCATGCATAAAATCACGCGTTTTACCTTCTCTGAAGAGCTAGGCAGAACTGTTCTTGTTTATCAGACGTCTATGTACATTGTACGTCTAACCACCCACATTTTGCAACCGCATTCGAGTACCTAATCCTAATCTTCTTTACGCTTAAACGGCTGGACCAATTTTGAAAATTTGCTACCTGTGGAGGTAGCTAAGTTTGGCATTTTATTTCGAAAACATGTAGCGAGTAACACCACGGGGCACAGCTAGTGTTTATAGACACGGTTGTCTCTCAGAGGGTAGGCAAAGACCAGGGATATCCGAGTGTGGCGTCATTTAGAAAAGTATCTGTAGAATACCGGGTCTCGTTATTAAACAACACTATAAGACGTATATTCTAGACTTACTGACCATCACTATACCTAGAAGTAGGTACCTACTATTTACAAACTGTGTAGATACCCACTGTTTACAAACTGTGTAGATACCTACCCAGTATTTACATATATCACAATTAACACGTAGCATAATTATGTTTTCTTGTTGTCCTAGGTGGACAGTACACATGGAAGGCGTTCCCGGCACATTATATGAAGGCGAAAAATTCGTATTGCAGTTTAAATTCACAAACAAGTACCCATTCGATTCTCCAGAGGTAAGTCCTATGTGTAATACAATATATGTATAAGTATATTAAGCGTAGCCTTTTCATGAAGATTTTCGCGCAGGGTACACACTTGTAAAGTGAAGTAAGATAAACTACCTCTACGAAAAATGAGGTGTATCCATTTCTGGGTAAAACTACAAGTTTTCTTTTATTATAGCTCTAAGTTACGATAATTTTTATAGTGCTTCTGAGTTCCTAGAACATTATTAATGCTACAGCAATGTATTGACCAGCCCCTCTACTATGAACTCTTAAAGCAGGACGCCACTACGTGCAGTCATGTTGTGTAGTGTGGAGTCTCGCTACCATAACGGAAAATGGCCTGCTTTTCTTTTTAAAAAAAAACGTCGCTCTACACTAGGAATTTCTCATATCATGGGTGCGGTATCACAAACATGAATAGTCACATACACAAACGCCCAGACACGGGACAAACATTTGCAGATAGCACAATTGTTTATCGTGCGGAAATCGAACCCGCAACCCATTACCGCAGCAGTCCAATAGCTTAACCACGCGTCAATCAGACCGTCATGCTTTGAGTTCATGGTACTTATTTAGTTAAATCAGAACACAGATACTGTGGCGTCTACATTACGCTGCATGGTAGGCATATAAAATACTTTGTTGATTTCTGATTAACGTTATGAATAGAATTGGCGCGGAGAATTGTTTCATTATATTTTATTGTATTGAGTGCATGTGTAACATCGCAATTTGACGACCTGATTAGCGCAGTGGCTAAGCGATTGGACTGTTGCGCTAAGGTTTCGTCGATTCCCGCACGGGGCAAAACTTTGTGCGAACCACAAATTTTTGTCCCGAGTCTGGGTGTTTGTGTATGTGATACCTATTTCATGTTTTTGAAACGCACCCACGACATAGGAGAAATTCCTAGTGTGGGGCGCCGTTTTTTTTTTAAATGCATTTTTTATAAGCATAATAATAATTATGCTAGTGTACTCATTGTACGCCTAAAGGAACTAGTTGATCTTAACCGACGGCTCTTCTATACTCTCTTTCATTGGTATTGGTGTTCTAATTCCCGAGCTAAGCAGACCTGTGTATAGTGTACACCATTTCGTCAGTTATGTTATAGGTCCTAATGTAATGGGCGAGCCTATTGCCAGTTATCTTATTGTATGGTTGGTGAACAACCTGGTGTCAGAGTTTAAACCGCCTGTAGGACTCTGACATGGCTTTACACACCCTTGAAAAATTTCTCAGGTGTGCCGGTTTCCTCATGATGATTTCCTCCACCGTTTTTAGCAACTGATAATTAATTTATAATACGCACATGAATTCGAAAATACATTGGTGTGTGCTGTGGTTTGAACTTGCGACCATTTACTTGGCAGTCCAACGGTCTTACCACTCGGCAATCAGTGCTCATTGCACTTAACAGGGCATGAAACCAGCTTCCTGAGAGTTCTAAACAGAAAATCCCAATAAGGGCCCAATAACAATAACAAGCCTGTCCTGAAAATCGAACCCAGGACCTAACGCTCAGTAATCGCATTTGACAACTACTAGACCAATGAAGCAGTCACAATCAGTCTCAATCGAAACAAACTGAAACCAATGTCGGTCAATAAAATACTAGATATTTTTCAATAAAACTAATCATTAATATATCAAAGTCCATTGTGTGTGTTGTGTAAATTAGTTTCATGGCCAGACTCATTTTATTAGGAAGGAAGAATGAATTTTCCCCATCAATCACGTGGTTTATTCTTTGTTTAATTAATACTGAATTGCTATTAAGAATGATGAATTAAATTCTTAATTGATGCAGTGTTAATGGTGATAGGCTCGCCCCCTATTACATTGGGGCCTACAACAAACTGTCGAAAAGTGGGTATGATTACAGTCACCTCTGCCTACCCTTTCAGAAAATACACTCGATGCGTTTGTGTTCACATACGTACGTAACTTTTTTCTACATTGCCCACCGCAGTTCTCAGGGATTCTTTTAGTGCTTCACTGAATCAGACTGCTATAATTATCATAATAATAATGTTCTCCTGACCGTAATCCGGTCACGACGGCCTATTTCATCTAAGACTAGTCTACTACGCAGGACATATTATAGTGCAAAGGTATGCGCGTAAACACAGGTGCATTCCCATTTCCCTCATTCTCATAATCCAATGGGACGGTTGACAGATCTAGCGCAAGACCAGCCCAACGGTTTATCGTGCCTTCCTAAGCACGGACGGGTCTCGATATGTGAAAACGGTCACCCATCACAAGATTAACCGCGGCGAGCATGGCTTAATCTTGCAGAGCAAGTAGTCTACCCGGTAGCCACATAACTACGAGCCGCTCAATGGCTGGCATTTTTTCGAGCATTTTTTTTATTCTTCGGGATAAGTTAAATAAAATCCTGATTCTAGATTGTAATTAATTGCTTTTTTGTGAGTTCAAATTCATAATCATTTAATCGCAAATAAAAAAGGGAGAGTGTAACCATTTATATAACATTAGTCTGTTACTGAAAATTCTAAAATAATATGACTCATTAAACCAGATTGTAAACAAATTAATGATGATTAAAAACTATTCGTCATAAACAAACAGTAGGTGACTAATGAAACCTTTATTGTAATACCTTTCTATTGGATAAACAAAATTCAGACCGCGTTGTTTTAATATTAGGTACTTCAAGATAACGTTGATTAGATTACGCTAATTAGGTCGGTCTGGTGCAAGTGTCTTATCAAGTAATGCGTGTCACTATGTTTACGTTGAATTTGTAAACTTTTAATGTAAACAAATGTATGACTACCTCGTTGGTTTGGTGGTCGCTAAGCACAATACCCAATGGATACCCACCGCCGGCCGCCGACGACCAGGCAGACCGAGAACGCGATGGCGAGATAATTTGAACATCTTTGCGGGAAAGACATGGCCTGAAATAGCATTGGACAGGGTTTTGTGGAATAATGGGGAGGCCTTTGCCCAGTGGGTTGCCAAACAGGATACATTAAAAAAAGTGCAATCGCTAAGCTCGCGTCCTGACTTCGAATCTCTGAAGCTCTAGACAAATGGCATAACACACGACGAATAGAAATCGAATGAAAATGTGTAGGATTGACAAATTTCATAGATCATCCCCATACATTTTCATTTTATTCGTGAAGCATTTTGCCACTTGTTTAGGGGGGGTTCAATTCTTAGTAGCAGCACGGAGTCGGGAATTATGCTCGCTTGATGGCAATAGGCAATTATTAATTAGCAAAAGGTGCTAATTAATACTCTTTCTACGCCTTCGGGGAATACAGGCTTGATGTTATGTTTTTAGACCAACATCTGAAATGCAACCTGGATTTAATTATCTGAAATCGCGAACCCGCAGTGCAGTGCTAGCGTGGTGATCAATGCTTAATACTTTTCTATACGAGAACAAAAGGAGCGTTTGCACTGCAGTGGGACAGTTATAAGCTGTTATTAATTAAACAACACACTTTTTTGTACTATCGTAGTACAATTGACTTTTTGTCTCGCATTGACTCGCTTCCACAACGTAAACTGTCCTGCTAATGGAGAGAAGAGTTCCTGGTAATGGAGCGGGCCCTTAAAAACCTCATATAAATATGTTTTAAATAACGTGTTTCAATTAAAAGTTTACGCCTCTTTATATCTTATTCACACCTTAATTGACACGCACACTAATTATCCTAATTTCGTTGTTATTCTGCCAAGTTATTACACTAAGTGACGTTGTAGTTGACACATTAAAAATGGAGGCAATTAACCATGATATTGCTTCGACAATTAAATTGTCAAGCCAAGGCTTCTAAAAAACAACGAAGTTAAACACTGCAATTATTTCGAAGGAGTATTTTTTGTTAAATGATAGTAAAATTAATTATCCACGCTAATCCAGTTTTTAGGGTTCCGTGCCCAAAGTGTAAAACGGGACCCTATTACTAAGACTGCGCTGCCCATCCGTCCGTCTGTCACCAGGCTGTATCTAATGAATCGTAATAGTTAGATAGAAACAAAACAAATATTTAAGGAGGCTTCCATACAACAAACGTTATTTTTTGCCGATTTTAAAGATAATAGTACGAAACCCTTCGTTCGAGTCTGATTCGCACTTGGCCGGTTTTTTATTTGACTTTAGTCACAGCTGGGGAGCCAATATCTTCGGATTTATCCTACTGATACTACCTATGGGTTTTAAGCTTCTCACATCTCAGAGCGTGATGTTATGTTGACTTCTATTGATTGTATTTTAAAGATACTTTGTAAAACATTATACATTACATACTACCTCCAAGTTTGACATAATCTTACATAAATTATGATGCAAGTGGACAAAGTGTAATTTATTATTATGTTATTACTAAATCTTGTCGGACTGCGATTTTTTTTATTTCAGAATAAACAACGGGGAGTATGATTAAATGTTATTATTATCTTACCAATTAAACAAAATACATATTATACTACTAACGACATTATCCACCTATTACTAATTTATAGACTGTTAATTCTATGTAAGATAGATATAATATCGTTGTTTTGAGTGGGTACATCTGCACATATTTATCACCTAGACTTAGGTATGTACTTCTAGATTCTGCCCGCCACTCATTTCACGGTTTTTTCCGGGAAAAATACAGAATAGCCTTATACATATGATGAGAGGAAGACACGGAGAATTGTGGCTGTAGCTGTTTCCTTATGCAAGAGAACACGTCTACTTGGCTATAACATGAGTAATTGTATGTATGCTATATTATAACGTTCGGATCTATTAAATACATATAATTGACGGCCTGATTGTGTAGTGACTAATCGATTGGACTGCTGCACTTAGGTTGCGAGTAAAATTCCCGCACCGGGCAAAAATCGTTGCGACTCGCAGATGTTTGTCCCGAGTCTGGGTGTATGCGATATTTCATGTTTGTGAAACGCAACCACGATACAGGAGAAATTCCTATTGTGGGGCGATGTTGTATTATAAAAGAAAAAAATGCTAATTTAACTAATAAGTCCAAAATGTGCAACAGCACCTTCTCTCTATCAAAGATATACGTCGTATGACATGCACACTTACTTTGTATGTTACTCATCCAAAATAACATGGACTAACCATCTACGCAAGAGACATGTCTACAAGTCTGTGCAAACACAGGTGCACTGTATTCCCTTACTTCCATAGGTCGATGGGAGGGCAAACCAACACGACCAGAGATTAGGCCCAGCACCAACGGCTACACGTGCGTTCGAGACACGTAAACAAATCAATACACCAACACCGTTTGAAGCCATAAGCAGTATTCGCTAAAGCCTAATGCTGAAATCCACCTAATCCTATAAATGATCCAGTAGATTATTTCTGCACTATTATCTGTGCAATGCGCATACAGATCGCTTCGGTTAATTTAATTATGAATAAATTGACGCTGCGCCACTCCCGAGGGTGGAACTTTTCACCTTCTTATGCATAAATTAACATGATTACTTATTAAATAATAAAACCTAACTGGCGAAATGTGGGTGTACTATATGTGCACCTCTGCCTACCCCTTCGGGGAATACAGGCGTGATGTTATGTTTATGTTTTTATTTATAAATGTGGATCATACCGACATTAACCAATCCCATAAGTCTATTGACATCTCTATTCTTTGACATGCAAACGTCAGTGACGGGTATAATTGTTTTTTTTTTATGAATGAGGTCAGAGTATTATGCGAACTGTTTGTAGACAGAAACTTAGGTATATGAGTAAATTATTGTGCAATACTTCATTAGTTATTGGTAACGTTATTGCATATTGAAAAGCCAATTTATTTGGATACCTAGTAGATAAAAAAAATCTAAATTACTTTGCTGCAGCTCCAAAAATCTTAATTGGTTTATTTTAAGGCTTTCATTGCTGACCTAAAGTAGGTACTTTTTTGGCTATTTATAAATTTTACCATTTAAAAATCTGTAGTATTTGTAACACCTTAGTCATGTTGTTTATTGAAAAAACTAGATTATTAGCTAGACTGTCGTTATATTATCCAAAACGTATTTTTCTTATCGTATGTTTGACGAATAACCTGGTATCAGAATTTAAGCCGCCTATAGGCCTCTG
This sequence comes from Abrostola triplasia, assembly GCA_946251915.1. Classification (NCBI taxonomy): domain Eukaryota; kingdom Metazoa; phylum Arthropoda; class Insecta; order Lepidoptera; family Noctuidae; genus Abrostola; species Abrostola triplasia. The sequence continues at coordinate 11,520,033 of OX276433.1, forward strand.
ATGGCTTTACACGCCTTTGAAGAATACATAAACGTATTAATAACAGGTTTTATAAATTAGATTAAAAATAGAGACGCTCTATAATAGAAAAATTAACATGCGACTGCGCAGTCGAGGAAACTAGTATTATAAATAGTCATTCCTATTCAGAGGGCCAGGAAGGCATAGTTGCGAAGTAGATAACATTATTATGTATTGTATGTAAACAGATGTGACCCTCAAAGATTGCGTCACACTTTCCCTCTCATAACACATAGTCGTTAGTTCCTCACATTTGTATTTATAATTATCACTATTATACTAGTTTATGACGTCATCAACTAGGAAGTGCCTGCCTTAGACGTCTTGTACAAATTTACATAATACAAAACAATCCTTTATCATTTATTATTATTGTCTAAAGACAATCGAAAACACATAAAACAGGAAATATCTTGACTGTAAATTAGAGAATTAATTATCCTAATCTTAAATTGCATTTCTTGCTTCATGAATTTTGGCGCAATCTTAGTGTTCAATAAGTCAGATTAAAATCAGGAACGAGAGAGTAAAATATCGTTGTGCGTTGTTATTCTCTTTGACCTTATTCCCATTACAATAGTAGCAGAATGCAGATCCAAACCAAACAAACATTGGCTTCGGTTACTTAACTAAGTTGCTATCAAATTGGGCCCATGGCCCATGACACACGTTTCAACACCTCTTCCTCATAAATCTTTATGATATAGACCTTAAACATCATTGGAATTATCATCCCGCTCAATGACACGAAGTAGCAATCCATCCTTTTTAACCGGCTTTAAAAAGGAGAAAGTTCTGTGTTTGACCATATGTATTTGGTTTTATAATTGTCTGTTGTATTACGTTATCACAAATCTTGTCAGAATCTAAAGTACGTGGCAGTTCGATTGCCATAAAACAACTGCCTATTATCTTGATACTCTCAGTTACAAGCAAGAGTATCAGAAAGGAAACCGGTAACAGGCATCCTTAGTTCCAATATCGTTGCCCTAACTCAAACAAGCTGGTTGAAACTGAACCGAACTTCATACAAGTCATTCCACAGTTCACCAGTTAGGACCAAATTAAACGGAGAACGGGTATTAGTACGTGGGCGTCGAATCCTTACCTCACTAAGTGAGTTTAAATCGTTTATTAATTGCGCTCTGGATTCGAATGAATGTCGAGAATATACGTACAAGTTGTATCAAGCCGAGCCCTTAGGTAATCAGGTTGAATTTAGGTTGGATTATTTTAAAACTGTGATTCACTTTTGTCACTGAATCTCAGGTCATTGGACGGTTTGAGTGTGCAAACGTACAATAGTACATACATACATAAAGTCACGCTTGTTTCCCTGAGAGATAGGCAGAGACCTCGGATTTTTGCTACGATTCTTGCATACTTCTTTTGCTTCATTGACACGCATCACATTCTTCATACTCGCTCTTCGGTTAAGGGTACTCCTCCCTTGCCCTTTTTGCAGAACATCTCATTTGGTCTTGGTATGTTCGCCTAGGTCTTCCCCTTTCTGATACTCCACTAACACAATAGTATTCCGACTTATAATTGGATTGAATTCGATTTACGATACAGTCAGATAGATAACATTTCTCTCACATTTATAATAAAATAGTAATAAGGAAGGATAATAAATAATTAGAGGATATGCGTCACTCGCCACATCAGAAGGTTTGCGGTGTGTCCTTATAATAATGTTTTTCCCGACTTTACCGCCAAGTAAGACCCTGACTCATTTTCAAGACATAAATAAATAGTGCCTCAACATATTTTATTCTTTGTAGAAGCTAAAAGGAAAAGCTTACTTTAATGACAAAATATGATTCTACAATTGACGAGGTGACCACTTGTCATGTAGGAACTCTTAACGATATTTCACAATCTGTGTTAATGATATCGCCTATTTTAAATCTTAATGATCGTGTAGATATGTACGAGAATAATTATTCGGTACATTGTCCACTATGTATACAATGGTCACTGAAATTAATCTAGAAAGCTAACCGGTTAAGCAAGTACAACTTGCTGTATTCTGCAGAGAGCCTTTCGACAAGAGAAATTAGGGTATCCTATACACTGAGTTTTGAGAAGCTAAGCCTCAGTCTGTCCTTACATCATATAGTTAATTAAAATGTAACTATATCTTGCGGTGAACGACCCTGTCGCTCCAGAATCAAGTTACTTACCCACTAAAAAATCTACTACCCCTATTACTACTAACTAACCTACTACCCCCCACGTGAAACTACTCAAATCGTCTGTTTGTTTCCAGGTGACGTTCATAGGCAATAACATACCAATACACCCGCACGTGTACTCCAACGGCCACATCTGCCTGTCCATATTGACGGACGACTGGTCGCCCGCCCTCTCCGTGCAGTCCGTCTGTTTGTCCATCGTGTCTATGCTCAGTAGCTGTAAGGAGAAGGTATTGGTTTCTCATTCTTTGTGGTTTATGTAGATCTTCGGCGTTTTAACAGGTGGATAAGTGAGTGGGGATTTTGGCATTGCTTTTTCTGGATGTTTTACGGGATTGTATCGAAAGCACTGGAGAGTCCTGATGATAAACGGTATTTTTACAATTTGGCACATTGTTGCTCGTGGATAACGATATTATCATCATTATCAGCCAGAAGACATCACTGTTCAACAAAGGGGGAGGCACCTTAGGTGAGAGGAAAGACGGGTTGGGATCGCAGTATTGGTGGTAAAATTACAGAAGACGCTGCTGCCCGTCTTCTGGATTTTCTCTTACGACACTTACGGAAGGAAAGGGGGTGGTCGATTCTATGCCTGATACCACTCGGCAATAACTATATACTTAAAAGTTATCCTGTTGTTTAAACAACTTTATGTTTACTCATGTAAATAATTTATTTCATTTCAGAAACGGCCACCAGATAACTCATTTTATGTTAAAACCTGCAACAAAAATCCTAAGAAAACGAAATGGTGGTATCACGGTGAGTTCAACTTACAATCTAAATACTTCATACTACTACTGGGAACTATCTAATGGAATGGAAAGTGGAAAAACCTATTAACTTTTTCCGATAAAGGGATCTAACCCAGAACCTTACGCTCAGCAGTCGCGCTTCCCGACCACTAGACCAACTTGGCAGTCTTATAAAGATGAATAACCAGGAACTCTTTGATTACCTATTGAAATTAGTCTTGAAACGAAAAATTTGTAACAGCTCTCTTGTGAACCGCAAATCAGTTTCGATGTTGATACACCTACGATATAGGAAAATTCATAGTGTAGAATGTAGATCATAAATACTTTACGCATTTAGTGATCTATTGTCACTTTATGTAATACTCGCTAAACAAATGTCATGCCCTCATAACAGCGGCCTTATCTGTTTAGATAGACCTTTATCAGATATTTAAATCTTAGCACTATCTATCTACATCAAACATGACAATGTTAGATAACAAAATCAATATTTATGTGCATCTGTTACATGGTTTTATGTAATTGATTGATGATTTACTTCTGGACTCTTCCAACATACCACATATACCTTCACAAATTGTAAATGTAATTAATATTATTGAGCAATGATAAAATATATATTACTACGAATCCACGTTTCCTTTTTGTTTGTGTTCTTAGTTACCAAATATCGACTATTATAGTTAAAGGTATAAAGTTGACATGACACTAACAAATATAATTATTCCAGATGACTCCGTCTAACAATGTACCGCATCGCTGTATCGAGCATGGACGATAAATCTCAGTATGTGTTAAGTGTTATAACTATACGGTATGTTATTGTAAAATGTTATGTACATATGACGCGTGTCGCATGAGGCGACGCGCGCTGCGGACTGTGCCCGGCACAGTGCGCTGCGCTCTGCACATGGCGGCCTGCGCGTTGCACAAAGCCGTCTGCGCGGTGCACAGGGCGGTCCGCGCCCTGCACAGTGCGACTGCAGGGACTCGCTGTGACTTGCAGGCTCCGGCTAACACCCGAAGGACGTCTGCTGATGTAAGCGATGCTAAATTTACGAGTACGGAGAAGCTGGCGCGTATTGAAGAATTGGGTAAATACTAAATAGTACAATTTTAATTTGTTCACATCTTAATTTTATGTAGCTGGCTATTTAAGTGTTTTTATCTACTACTGTACGGTCAGAACGATTCAAGTGTTTATGTCGATTTATTTTATTCGATCTCAGAATAGAATCTTGTATTTTGTGTCAAACAATATTGTCTCTAGTGATAATTTAGATGTTTGTCGCTCAAGACAGACACCTAATTGTTTTAATGTATTTAGCCATTATAAAGCGGTTTACCCAGATTTTTCAATAATGCAGCTGTTCGATGTTTTTTAGTTAGCGACTAAACGCTGCACGCTTATCCTACCTTACGAAAAAACCGCAATATAATGTAATCAATTATAAATAATTCGTTGCATTAAAGTACACAATAACACGCTGATATCGAATTTGTAGAATGCGCATAGAATCTGCGACGAATTTGATACGTTTCGCGCGCGTACTTTACGGGACATGGAAGGGAAGCGCAGTGTTGAGTTGCTACCTATTATTGAAATTTCTACCATCAGAGAGGATTTGTCAGTGCTAAATTAACATAAACTGTAAGTAGAGTAATAGGTATGAAATAATAATGTACCGTAATCGGAGTCTTTGTTCACACATCAGTCATCCTTTGTTTAATTGTATATAATTTTTAATTTTTACTCTTATTGTGATTTACCAAGTTGATTGCAGGTTATTCACGCTATGTCAATGTGGTACAGGATCATATAGATTTTGCTTAAGCCTGTTTATTACACCTGGCTTTGAGTCTTCATAAAATAATTTTCGAAAACAAGTTACATTGCGGCTTAAAAGACATTTTCATTATATTGTAAAATACGATTGTAAGAAATTGCCACCATGTAAAGCTTTATATCCAACATTTTGAATGCTTTGAGAATTTCAGTAAATAACGCTTGATGTCTGTTCATGAGTCCACTATTTAGCCAGTCTAATTACTTTCTTAGAATACATTGTGATCATAATGAAATGCAATAAATTTCAATAATTTCTGTTTTTATATTTGTAGGTAAACTATTCTACATGATGATGAATGTAATTTTTGTATGAAATTTTATTTACGTACGTCGTTAAGGGATTCGTTGAATCATATACTAACATTTTACATGCAACATTGATTATCGATGTGAATATATCTGTTTATACGTTGTCCGCGTGATGGGCCACTGGGCTGCGCCTCAAAATATGTATTTACTTACCTCTTTAATGCATTCATCTACTAGTCTATTACAAAGTATTTAAAAATGTGTTTACGCAAATAAATTGAGTTTTTGAGAAAATAAATTATTATAACGTCATCCCAATTGATTTTGCTATTATGTACCGGTGCTATCACTATACTCATAACTTCATATTTGTCAAATTATTATTTTCATATACTTGTGAATGGTAACTTTCACGCTAGGCTAGCAACACATTCCTGTATTATTAGATGGAAAATTGTTTGATGATGCGTACCTTGATTTACTAAAATGCATTATAATTGTGTATTATTGAAACAACCTGCTTAATTTATTGAAATAAAAATATAGATAAACATGAGACGGTATTTTTATTAGTCCTACCCTAACCTCACAAAATTCATGCACTTGTGCAGTGCTCAAGATGGTGGGTAGTGTTCCCGTTTTGAGTCTACCGTACATTTTTAGGCGTACTAAGGCCGCTCACTGGCTATTTGCGAGCGTATTCAAAATGAGACGAGTGCGCAACCACTTTACAGCGAGTGGGAGCTCTTTGGGAACTCGCCTCGCCTCGTCTAAGCCTTAGTGATAGCAGTATAAAGGTCCACGGCACCCTAGGCGAGAATCTCGTCGGCGCCCTTGCCTCAGAATGGATTTGCAATAAAAATCGACTAGAAACTAATTGCGCGCGCCCCTTGTTACCCTTGCCCCTAGACACATGCCTAGTTTGTCTTTAGGATAATCCGCATCGGAGGCAGTGCATTATTTAATGTATATATTGACCTAAAAACATGAAGGTCACACTAATACGTTGATATTGGCTACGACTGCACGTGTTGCCGAGTCGGTCATCTTGCACTGGTTGTGGGTCATTTTGCGATTAAAAGTAAACTTACAAATTAAAACAAACTATTTATTTGAACAACAAATATGATTTAGCTTTTACGAAAATTATAATGATGTATACTATAAAAATATACTAAATATTTACAGCAATATTTCCTTTAACCTAGCCTTTACAAACTACTGCTGCGTAGGAATCGGTTAGAGATAAATAAATATGAGTTGACGACAAAAACAAAAAAAAACGAAAGTTGCGAGAAGACTTGGGTGCCATAGAATCAATGACCTAGCCTTAATACAAGAATATGTAGTATGAAAACGTTTCATGAAGGGATCGTAATAATGAAAAATAGCTACCCATCAAAGACCTACATTAATCTTTAGGTATCATCAACAATCATTGAATGCGTATTATTAGCAACTTACAGAGTAAAAAGAAATACTTGTTTAGTAGGTCACAGAGACCGAAATACTGATGACATAACAGATATGGATCATAAATAAGTGATTATAAGTACTACCAATACTAATACAAAAATTATTTGAACATATCATTCAGCATTTTACAAAAGTGCCTGGGGCACTCTATGAGCATACTGTCTGGTCGCGAGATAAATAACAGATTCCAGAAGGTAAAGCTGGCACAGCTAGGTATAATAGTAGCGGAAAACTCGCGAAAAGAAGTTTTCTTGACAACATTTTACTTTACAAAATTTCAATGATCAATCATAACTAAAAAAATATAACGGTTCCCAAATGTACATTCCTAGATCTAGTATATTTAAAAAGTAATTCAGTTAAAACAGCGTTTTTGATTTCACAATTCGAGACTTTACAACCATTCAATTAAATTCATCATTATTTAACTTCACAGCCTTGCCCTTATATGCATTTTTCCATTTGATTTAGTCTTCAATTACTCTTATTTTAGTTTGATAACTTCAGAATACTAATGTGTACTCAATTTAAATATAAGATTTCTCACAATCAAATTATATAATATAAATAAAAAAATAAATCTAAAACAGGGATAATGAGACCAATATGCGATATAGATGTTCTATCCCCGTTTGACTAAGAATGTTGTCAGGCGTGCTCATGCACTTTGTTTTAGTGCGTTTCTGGAAGAGACCTCAGTGCCACACTAGAGCGCTAATCAAAAGGTTACAACTACAACGAGAGCCAAACGGACATAGATAGAACAATCTGTACCACAGATAACAAATACCATCTGATATTAAAGTCACTAGCACTGCCGGCAATCTTAACTTCTATAAAGTAAAATCAGTCAAACACAACACTACTAATGTAACCCTGTCATCTCTGTGGGTAACTTGCTGAGATAATAGTCGTGATCGAACCGGGTTACCAGGATCCCGCCTGTCACTTTGACGTCACTGTCCAGCGAGTAATCGATAGCCTCGCCCTTGGTCGTCGTCATTTTGCCGCGGACCGTCTTAATGATAGCGTCTCCTGCGCATAGGTCCCACTTTTTAATTGTCGTCGCGTGGAGGTAGACGTCGTAGGTGCCGTTGACGACCTCCATGACTTTGTATCCGGCGCCCGCGGCGGTAGACACTGATGTCTCTGGCCCAAACGCCTCCTTTGCTATTTCCATCACCTTGCCAGGGTGGGAGCGGGACACCACTACCTTTGGATGCTCTTTGTTCTCTTCTTTCTGCAAAGTGGGTTATAATATGTTGGTAAGTTGGAAATTTTGCTGAATGCCAGTAAAAAAAGTATATGCTTGACATAAGCCTCATTTTATCTAATCATAATCTGGTATAAAAGAAGTACCTACCTACAAGACACTGTATAATAGTCGCAATAGCCAAAGATACAACTATACTAAATTAGTATAACACTGGGCACTAACAATAGGCATTGTGCAGTTTTGTGCAATGAACAAAAAAACAGAAGCATGGCAGAAACCCTAAGTGCTAAAACCTCGAATAATAACTTTGAAACTTACATGGGCCACATAAGGAATGTTGGCTGATGGTTTCTTAGTAAACCACCCCCAGTATGTCCGTGGAGGGAAGGGGTAGTGTATCACTCCAATGATAGGTACTCCTCTGATTGCCACACATACCATGGTGGTCACATACTGGTACAGTGCCTCTGGTGACAAAAAATATCGCAAATTTAGTTTTTTATATCTATAGACAATAACAGAAGTAGGTACCCTTTTTTTTTTTAATAAATTACTGATGCTTTTTAACTTTTTATTTTTGTATATATTGTTTTATTCTGTATTAGATTTAAGTTGTAAATAGTTGTAAAATAGTTATAATAATGTATTGTCTTCGTTATTGCTCGATAAAGGTACACTTTTTAATTTAAATTTGATACAATGGAAAATTATATTAATCCATGCAGAATTCAAACCTGTAATCTCTAGCACAGCAGTTTTATCGTTAAGCCCATGAGCCAATCAGGTTGTTGCTTTATAATTAATTGTTGGTTAATTAATAGGTTATTGGCCAAATGATTTTTTTTGAGATAAAAATATATGATAAATGTTATTTTATATCTGCAAATAGGTTTTACAAAAACACGTCTTCATTTCCTGTTTGACTCCTCTGAGAAGAAATACAGACACAAATTCAGGGGTCAAGGTCTCTTTAAAACGTTAATGCTGGCCAAGCCACTAAGCCAATTAGTTTTTTGCCTTATAATTAATTATTGGTTAAATAATGTTATTCGCACTGCTGATATCACTGAAATTAATTTATACATTGGTACAATATTTAACAAAAAAAACTGACTTAAATATGAAGTCCAGTTTAGAATTATAAATACAATATGCATGCTTATGTTTAAATAAATATGTAAATATTATTCATAGCTTTATACCAAATATGTTGGTCAACTGAAGATGAAATAAATAGAAAACCACAAAAAAGAGCAATTAGTCTCAAAATATGAACACAAATCGTGCCACAATCTGAATGCATTCGGTTTTAATACTTTTATTGTACCTTATCAGCCACTATCGCAGTAAAACTAGTTAATGGTTTGAAATACATACATCAGCAGTAGTGACTACAACTTGTATTGTGTAGTTATATGTATGAACATTTAGAAGATTTTGTGATTATATGTAGGTATACTTTTTTTATTATTTACCTGTGTACTCCTGTGTCGCGTCCAGTGGGTCGATCCAAACAGTAACATCCTTAACGTACACTAACTCGTCATTCATATAGTCTATGATCCTATTATCTTCTAACATTTTGTCCACATCTATCACTGGCTGGTTTTCACAACTGGAATCGCTATTTGAATGCTCTTCGGAAACGACATTCAATTTTGGAAACGTGTTTTTTAAACCAAAATACATTGCGCAATGCGATGCATAGTCCGCGTCAGTTACTGGGTCGTTTGCCCCTTCCTGAGTTTTACCTTTACTCTTTATATTTAATTCATGATTCTTTCCCTCCATAACTTTCTTGCCGCCAAGTTCAGAGGCCTGGATAGCCGCTTTTAGTAGGCTCTTCAAGTTAACAAGATCACTCTTCTCTAAAGTAACATTGGCACTACCAGTTCGCCAATAAATTATCAAAAATAATATAAAACCTAACGTGAAACACGCAAATTTATTTACTCTTAATGTACCGCCAAAATTCATTTTGATATTGCTTAATTTTTTGCTGAATTTTAAGTTGTTTATTTAATAATAGATGGTGAGGTGTGAACACTATTCAAAACATGGCAAATTGACAATCATCTGTCCTGTCAAGATGACGTTTCAATTGATGATCGGAAATATTAACTACGTTTGGAAACTATCACTATATTGAGAAATCGACTAATCATTCTTTTAGTATGTTAACGTACCTCTAAACTGTCAATGTCAAAAAATATAATTCATTTTTCAGTCTGTGACCGGTGTTGAACACGAGAGAATTCAGTCTCAAGTTCATTTTTTATATATTTCTAGGAAGATTAAATAGTTGCAATAATAACTAAAGCGTAACATTCTTTGATCAAGTGCACTGAATAACACAAAATGATTATCGTCGACTTGTACGATATGGTAAGTTTTTCTGTGAATAATTTGGTATCGTCGAATGGAATTTTATTTTAACTAATAAATGTTTTTAGGCGGGCTGGTGGACGTTAGTCATCACTCTGCAGGTGATAATAATATCTGCATACTTCTTCTGGGCGAAATCAAAGTCGAAGACTTACGATCCGCTATGTAACGGCAAGGCAATAGACTGGAAGCCAGTTTCTATCGTGGAGCACGATGTTATTGTGGAGGAACCTCCTCTCATGGGTAAAATTGATGATAACGTGTTGAACGTTGGCTCCTCGAGTTTCCTGTGCCTGCACAAGGAGGAGTCTATCATGGATGATGCCTTAAAGTCACTTGGAAAGTATGGTGTGGGGTCCTGTGGGCCCCGAGGGTTTTATGGCACCATCGACGTGCATTTAGAGCTTGAGGAACGACTTGCCAACTTCCTGGAGGTAGAGGAAACATGTGTTTACTCCTATGGCTTCTCTACCATAGCCAGTGCCATTCCGTCCTATGCTAAGAAAAGGGATATTATTTTTGCGTAAGTACTACATGTCGAGTTATTTATATTTTTCCTAGTAAACTTGTAGATTTAAGGGTAGATGATATAAGATAATTTATAATCAAGTTTTACCTTATTTAACTTTTGCCATAGTTTAAAATAAACTTGACTTAACTGGTCACTCTTAGTGAGGTAAATGCTTGCATCATAAATATATGTGATTTCTCACTGCAAGCCCTTCCCCCTTTGTTTCATGATTATTTCAAAACTCCTGTGATTAAAGGACAGTACCTATGGGTAAATCCCAATTGTATTGCACATTATTAGGCATAGTTATCTATCTGGTCTGTTACTGATTTTCAAAAGACATACAATTATTTTGCATGCCATAAATTACATCCAAATCTAACTTCTTAACATTTTCAGCGATGAATGTGTTTGGTTTGCTATCCAGAAAGGCATTGACGCATCCCGCAGCACTGTGCGTTACTACAAACACAATAACGCAGACCACCTGGAGGAACTCCTGGCTGCAGCCCAGAAGAAGAATGAGTTGAATCCTCGCAGACGGGCATTCCTTGTTGCTGAGGCTATCTATTTTAACACAGGGGAGATGTGCCCATTGAAGAGACTGGTACAATTAGCTAGGAAGTACAAACTTAGAATTATTTTGGATGAAAGCTTAACAATTGGTGTAAGTACCTTCTTTTTTTAATCAAATCAATCAAAATTATGGCAAAAAAAGACCAAGTCGTGGTAGCCTAGTGGTTGACATACCAGATTTGTATGCACAAGGTTGCAGGGTCAAACCCAGGCAAGTAACAGTGTTACCTTTTTAATCACATAAATATCTTATTAGATATTCTAAGACACCACTTACTAATGAAACTGATGTGAAAATCCATGGAAAACACAGTGAGAGAATGGGGAGGTCTTCATCTAACATTATGCTAACAGTTGAACATAATTATCTCTTGCATTTATTAACTGAACCATAATATAATAGATTAAGTTAAAAAAAATACAGCAAAAACCTTGTTTATCAAAGCATGTCTATGTTTTATTAATGGAAGGCATCCATTGTAAATATAATGTCCTTTAGTAAGGTTAAGCAGGACATATGTGAATAAATGAATGGCAATATGAAACAGAACATATATATATGCTATGAAATAATTATATTATACTATATTTTATTTTTAAAATTGGCCCACCCTCCATTTTCTCTTGAATCATTGGTCAATCACCCAAATTTGGGACAAGCAGCTATGGACCACAAAAAAATTCCTCTGTGGGAATGGAACCCAAAACCCTAGGCACAGCAATCCAATTGCTTAGCCAATGCACCAATCAGGTTGTCTAGAAAAGTTTTGTAAGATACAGTTTATTCTAAGTGATAAATTATGTATACAGACGGGAGACCAGTGTAATATGAGGACTTTTTATGCAAAATAATAATATTTAATTAATTATCCATTATTTTAATTACTGAAGTATTATGAATAATACAATCAATTGTTTAGGAGAGCAAAGAGGACATCTCATAATAGGATATTTAAATTAGTTACTTTTAAATATTTATAAAATAAGAAGCATTTAAACCATAATAAAAATGCAAATATAAACATAAACAAATACGGTACGGCGAAAGTCGCAGGTTCGAGTCCCGCTCGTGTCCATCATTTTTCAAGTTTCCTTTATCAATTTAGATAAACAAATAATTCATCAAACATGCTTATACTGGTATGTGGCCTCAATAGCGTTAGAATGGCCCCTTTGAGCTCAATGAATGGTCCTTATCAATTGAACAAACATTAATTAACACCTCTCCAATTGTAGTACATGAAGAGAACTAATTCTAAGTTCTTGCTTATAAAACCATGTTATGACTGTGTAACACACATGACTAATGTTCTAATATAACTGTGTGTCTGTATGTTACGCCTATGGATAACACTAACCGATTTTTTGAATTTAGTGTTATGTTTGAATCCTAGGAAGAACATAGGCATTTCTTCCTAAACCACGATACATAATATGATATATTTAATAGCACTAAGAATAAAAAATAACCCTCTAGATCAGGGGTCACCAATTTCTTTAATTTCGGTTCCGTTTTTGTACATAATATGATCGACGCGATCCGTTAGGTTTAAAGACCCATTAGGTAATTCTCAATGGCAGCACGGAGTCTGGATTTGTGCCTGGCTGATGACAATAGGCTCGCCCCCTATTTCTTTGGGACCTAAAAGCATAACTGGCAAAATGTGGCTGTACTATATGTGCACCTCTGCCTACCCCTTCGGGGAATACGGGCGTGATGTTATGATAATGATGATGATGTAAATATATAATATCAACGTCGACCGCCATTGTCCGCCATTTGGTGACCCCTGACCTAGATGTCTCAATGCCTTATTTCAGGTGGTAGGCAAACACGGTCGTGGTATAACAGAATTGCTGGACATACCACGAGACGAGATCGATTGCATCGTAGGCTCACTGGAGCACTCGTTCGCCACGGTCGGCGGCTTCTGTGCCGGCACCCACTTCATTGTGGAACACCAGAGGCTTTCAGGACTTGGTAAGTGAGGAGTTCAAAGTAGAAGGCCAATTCCAATATATATATTTTTTTTTTAAATTTAAACCCGATCTAGTTTCTATATCTAAAATGACATTTTGACATTAATGTCGTCACTTCTGACGTATATGGAATTGATATTAAACTGAAATTTTAATTTCAAATTATAAGAATATTACGAGCATACGAGTTTCAGTTTTTTTTTAAGTGTTGTCATTAATATTACAATAGGCCCTTAACTCACCTCTATTATATGATTGTTCTTTCAGGGTATTGCTTCAGCGCATCCTTGCCACCAATGTTGACCCAGGCAGCAATCTCAGCCCTTGACATCATAGAATCTAGGCCCAGTATCATTGAGGAACTTAATGAGAGCTCTAAGAAACTTGGCAGGTTAGTACCTTTATAGGGTCATGATCAGCCGAAAGATGTATTTTGTAACATAGTCAGGTATTTGAGAATTTATTGCGTGCTAGCTGCGCCTCGCGGTGTTACCCGCTACATTTTTTCGGGATCAAAACTAGCCTATGTGTTAATTCAGGGAGTCAGCTACCTCCAAATGAAATTTCATTAAAATCCATTCGGTAGTATTTACGTGAAAGAGTAACAAACATCCATCCATACTTACAAACTTTCGCGTTTATAATATATGTAGGTATGTAGGGATTTTTAGCTAGGTCCGCTTGCAGGCAAACTACTCAACTTTGTAAAGTAGTTTTTTTTAAATTAATTAACCTTTACGACAACAGTACCTACATAATGCTAAAATTATCCTTATAGATACTTGGTATGTCGTTTTCTGTATTAATTATGTAATGTAATCTATGGAAATTGTGCAACTAGGAATTCAATGGCCGTCACAGTACTGGCATTTTATTTCCTTAATACGTGTTTTACAATGTGATTTGAAAACGAGTAATGGCTACTTTTAATGGCAAAAAAAATCCCCCCATCCCCTATTACATAGAGCGATCTTTATTGCCCTAACATCATATTTTTAACGAACAACCATGTTCTTTCATTCCCAGTCCCCAAAAAAAATAAAGGCATTTGTGTATACAGAATATTAAAATCTAGCTTTTACCCGCGGCTTCAACCGCGTTAAGTAGCCATAAACTTTCTACATGCCAAATCTCATCAAAATCCGTCCAGCGGTTTAGTCGTGCAGGCGTAACAGACAGACAGACAGAGTTACTCTCACATTTATAATATTAGTATAAATAAGTATGAATCATGAATACATTATATAACCTGTAAATTAACCAGAAACGATTTCAAATTAATAATGAAATACCAGCTGATAAACATATACCATTTATGATTCGATAAGAGTTCGCAAGCTGTCAGTGAACACATATTTATAGTTTGCGATAAGTAAGGACATGAGTCACCTAACAAATTAATGTTCAACTTACAATTACGTAGGTAAGCCCCTTAGGGGGTAGGCACAAGGTCTACTAGAAAATTATCTCTAAATAGTCACAATTGAAAAAGTCCAGTAGACAATTTTGACGACCTGATTGGCGCAGTGGCTAAGCGATTAGACTGCTGCGCTAAGGGTTGCGGGTTCGATTCCCGTACGGGATGAAAATTTGTGCGATCCACAGACGTTTGTCCCGAGTCTGGGTGTTTGCGTATGTGATATTTCATGTTTGTGAAACGCACTCACGATACATGAGAAATATTTAGTGTGAGGCAGTTATTAAAAAAAAACGCAACTTTTACAATGAAGTATAAAGTTATCTACCTACCTATTCGATTTGTTCCTATATAATATGTCGCCTGTCTATTCTGTTAAAAGTCTACGGTCACTGTATAGCCAAATAGTATTTTTTATAAAATTATTTTTATATTTCCAGATCTCTATCTCAACTGAAGCACTTCACATTCCGCGGCGACGATATATCTCCAATTAAACATGTCTACCTCAAGGGCGACCTGACAGACAGACTCAAGCACTCATACCTTCGGAATATCACCAACTATTGCCTCGAGAAAGGTGTCGCCATGACAGTCGCCGCCTACCTCAGAGACATGGAAATCAACTGTCCAGAACCTTCCATACGTCTGGCTTGCAGTACGAAATTAACGGATGATACCATCAGTTTAATTTGTTCCTTATTAGACGAGGCGTATGAGAAAGTAGGTCCGAAACCTGAACTACAGGCTGTGTAGATACATACCTTTGCCTTTCTGTATTGTCTATGGTTTTTGGCGGGAAGTACAATTTTGTTGTTCAGATTTTTATACTATTTTTATTCATTTGAATCATGCATTTAGCAGACAGTATAGACATATCATTATGACTTAGCACTTCATTTAAAGACGTAGGTAACAGTAAGACGCATTTATTTCTGTGACTATCAAATAATAAAACATGAAATATACCAAATTATAGGTAAGTGATTAATTACTAACATATTTCAATGTTATTGTTTAATTTAGATGTTTTTTACATTTTGTTACGAAGCTCCTGGCCTGTTAGTTGAGTACATATAAACTATAAAAGTACATTTTACACCGCTAGATCTAAACAAATATGAGATTGTTATGAAGTTGTCTATTGAAACCACAGATATAGATAAACAAATTTCTATTATCTGTGGTCGAAACAGACGCGTAATATTAATTCAATTGTAGTTATAAGTGCACAGCAAATGCTTATGATATCAATAATTAATTGACAAGGTGAGAGAAATTCCAAATAGTTTTGTTGTTCTTATTAATAAATCCTTGTTAATAGTGTGAAATATCAAGTTTTAATATGTTTAGTAAAGCTAGCTCAAAAACCGAATATTCAACGATTATGTTAGGTACTGAAAAAAAGCCAAACTTTTTTCTGATTTTGTTTAGGAATCACCATTTTAATGATTTATTCATCATAACTAAAAAACCTTATACAAGCTGAAAATATTGAAGTGGCCACTTGAGAAAAGTGCGTCGTTAATATACTGGTTGAATTTAAAATGATAATCAAAATATGAACACTGCCTTTTGCTATTATCCGGGCATAAATACAGACTCCGTGCTGCTACTGAAAATTTCCTAATAGAAAAACTCAAAACAATTCGCCCGACCCGGGAATTGAACCCAGGACCTCATGCTCAGCAGTCGCGCTATGTAACGACTAGACTAACGAAGCAGTATTTTGATCCAGTATAAAAAGAAGGTACATAATATTAAAAAATAAACTGATTTCATGAAGTACACAACACATAAATATAGTACACAGTACACTATTAACTTGGTTACAGTATTACAATTAAAACCGTATCATTTATTTAATATCTTGCTACATTCCGTAGCTACAAGTACATTTAGATTATAATTATCATTGTCTACTTCATTACACTTAAGTTATTTATTATGTAACATAATTTACTTTAAAATGTGTATTACAATATTATATAGGTATTATTTCGTGTTTATTTATGTACTTTGAGCGTCCTGTATAGTACATACATATATAAAGTCACGCCTGTTTCCCTGAGGGGTAGGCAGTCCTGTATGGTAATTATTAATTAATAATAATATACGCAATACGAAATTATTAGGATTCGTTATTAGAGATTTAATGTCCGCCTCTCTCTCTTTTATACATCTCCATAGATTGCCAAGTAAAAAATAAGAGAAAACATATTAAAAAAAAAATCGCTGTCAAACTATAAAATCTCCATGGCTTTCCGACAGTGTGAAATTGTTTAGTGTTTGATTTATACAAGGGTAATGACACGACATATATTTTCAGTTCGACTTTATATTATATTTGAAACTACATTATTTAGCTCACTATGAGTTACTTTGACCAATTTATACTTGTCAACGCGATTCTCGTGCTGGTTATGATTGCAGCCCTCTGTGTACACATGTCGAACCGTTTTATAGTGAGAAGGTATTGGCGACCATAAACAATAAATATATGGGACTCTAGTTTTAAATTGCCTCATCTGTGCATCAATTAACACGCAATGTTGCCTTCACATAGTGCCTTGAATATCATTTGATGTAAAAATTATATATTTAACACATTCCAGTTAACTGTAAGTATTATAAATATTATAAGTATGATACTTAATCTTATTTTAGCAGAAAATTCTAACCCCCGGCGCAAAAAGAGGAGTTATACGTTTGATGTGTCTGGGCATCGTTTCCCCTAAACGAATGGACCAATTATGATGCGGTTTTTTGGTTTGAAAGCTGACGTAATCGTGATAGTTTTTAGCTATAATATATGGAGACCTCTTCAAGCGTTTGATAATTATAGGTATTTCTTTTGTGTCGGGGATTACTTTTTATTATTATAAAATGTGTGTTTTTACATCAAATGCTTTTTATTTACCAAGGTGTGTCACAAATAACATGACATGATTATATTTATGTATAATATGTTATAATTTAAAATAGTTATATTATAATAATTCAGCACACTGCTTGTTATGTTATTACATGAATAAATATTACAATTGTTTTTTATTTATATCTTTGAACACGACCGCTGATGGTGACAGTCTTAACATTAATAAATTACATAGGTACATTATAATTAGACTGATAAATTATGTCTTACAACTATTTCAAAAGCCATTATTTATATAAAGAAGTTAACAACGTGTTTCTTATAACTGTCCGACTGATAAATGTCGGTATAAGATGATTTATGTTAAACATGGCCAATATTCACTATGCTTTGTCCTCGTAATTATGATTCTAGGAAAAATACTATTTACCCTTAATATATTAGTCTTGGAACTATGTGACTTGTCCAACTACATTCAATGAAGTGCATCATGTAAGCAAGAATATAGATATTTTTTGTACCACTTGTCTATAATGCTACCGAATACTGATGATGCAACTACAGCAGGGTCAAACAGCTCTTGCAATGCTAGGGTCTCTACAATGCAATAAAAATAAATTAGGCACATTATTCAGACGTTGGCAATACCAACAATATAATTGCCAACCTCTCGATAAAGGATGGTGTTACCAGCCTCACAGTGAGAGATGGTGTTGCCAACCTCACAGTGAAAGATGGTATTGCCAACCTCACAATAAAAGATGGTGTTGCCATTACTCCGGAACCAGTTCATTGCTCATGTGGCAATACCCGACGTTTCTCTTGAACTCTGTTTCATCGGCAGAGTGTAGTGGCTTCCTGATCTCTATAAGCCGTCTGTCGGTCTCTAAGGCTTGATTCTTGTACTGTAGGTCTTTAGTGACGCGCTGATGGTGGTTATACATGCCGTGGTAGGTTGTGCTGCGGAATATAGTGGTATTAGGAGATTTTTGATACACAATCATAATTGTTTTACCTTTATTTCTTTCAGACTTGTTCATGTGGTCTATACAGACTATAAAATTACCTATACAGACTATAAGCTACCGTAATCCTAGCCACATTTTTTTGTTAACCTTAGAAAGCCATGAAAATTTATATTCGTCAAGTATTTGCCACTTGGCTAGGGAGCAGATTGGAAGTCACAATTTCTTATTGGATTATGTTTAGGCCTTCCATTTAATAAAAAAAAACTACCCTTTGCTAATGATGTCTATTCATTCTGTTTCTTGGTGTGCAATAAAGAATATTATCAATCTATCTATTGCAATACAGATACTTACAGTGCATCTTCAAGTTTCTTTTCCAGCATATTGTGACTCGTATGGACTCTTTCGAACTCTTCTATGAGACCTCGCATCGGCTTATCCTACAATATGCAATAAAATTAAAGAAACCATTTAAAAGTTTATAACATGGTATATGACGTCACTAAAATAAATGCTGGGTCAAATGAAAACGGCTACCAGAGACTACTCATTACAAGAACACTTATGAGTCTAACTTCATAGTTCGTACCTGTACTCTTTCTAGAACCGGTCGCCTAGTCCTCGTCTCCAGTCGGGTTTCAACCAGCTTCGTCGGGTTAATCTTGTCGGCGACGGCTGCTCGTAATGCTTCTATCTCTCTATCTACCTTCTGCAGATTCTGTTCCAGCTAAAATAAGAACGATCTAGGTATATAACTTCACATTGTGTATTGAATTTCGTGCCATATTAAATCTACTACTGCAACATTCCTTTCTCAAAATACGTAGGTAAGAGATGTAAAAGTAAAATAAGTACCTCTCAGAGTTAGTTTTTTTACCTACCTCTTTGAAGTGGATACCGACTTATTTTACTTACCTTATGCTTCTGCCACTCCATCTCATTCCTGGCTCGCTGGATATCATACACCCTCCTCCTCATTATGAGCTCTACTTGCTGGCTCTGCGCGTGCATCTGGTTTCTAGCCTGCTCCCGGCTGTTGAACATCGTGGCCCGAAGAGTCTTAGACTCCGACATCAGCTGCTCAGCTATCTTTATCGTGTTTTCTATGCAATGGACGTAACTCTCTTCTGTCATTGATCTGGAAACAGCATAACACCTTCAAGCTACTTACGTCATTTTAAAAGTGTTCGAAAATATATTTTGGTCCTTCGATCCTTCTATGCTGGTTTGCTGCTACATTGTTTTCAAAACTGCACTAAAGTCTACCTTGGCAGAAATGTTGCGACAAACAAACGCTAATAATTAACTGACTGTGTATACTATACTACCTAGGTTTAATGTAGTAGTTCAGTCGTTAGTTAGATTAATAGGCGACATAAGTTCTAGTCATGAATGGAAACCACGTGAAACGCGACGCAACTCACTCTGTAGGAACCCTAGTAGGGTCCAACTTGAAGCTAATGTCTGTGCTGTCTCTAGTAAGGTCTTTGACGTGATACTCCAGGTCTAGCGTTTCATCCTTATTCTTGATCTCACGCTCCAGGCGACACAGGACGTTCGTCAGCTCTTTCAGCTTCTCCCAGCCCATGTGACACACGTCAGTCAGGTTGCGCTTACTGTTCTCAGTTATATGGAGCTCCTGGAAATAGTAATAAGTCTCCGAGGAAAGAAAGTACCTAACTATATAAATCTGGAGATCATATAAATATTGTCATTTGTAAAGCTTCTACGTGAACGCTTCGATATACAACCCCTCCGTACTTCGGAAAGTACCATAAGCCGTTGGTCCTGTGCCTGATCTGTCTCCGGTTGTGTGAGTCTTCCGTCCCATCGGACTATGAGCGTGAGGGAATAGGGAGTGCACCTGTGTTTGCGCGCATATTTGTGCACTATAATATCTCTTGCGTAGTTGGCTTGTCTTACATGGGATAGGTCATTGTGACCGAAATTCGGTCAGGAGAACATTGATAACTTACCCTGTTCAGTTCTTCTCCAAGCTGGTCTCTAGTCAGCTCCGGGGGCACTCTCTGGTCTCTATTGGAGAGGCACTGTGATATCACCATGAGAGGCACTTGTAGGGACTCCAAGTGCAGTTCTGTCGCGTACTTCTCCTCTTTTAATGCTCTTATTTCATCTTTCACACAATCTCTAGTGAACCTTTGCTTTTCCCTCCAGGCGTGAACCTCGAAAATCCTAATTTTAAAACAGATAGGTAGGTAGGTATATGATCATTTACATATCAATCATACAGATATACTGAGTATTTGCTAAGTATTCAAAATATCATGCCTGTTTGTCCGGTATACGAAGAAACAATAGTACCTAGGTGCCTATTTCAATTCTACTTTTACTCCTTCCAAAATTATCTAACCAGATTAAAAATATATCTATCTATTTAACCTTAAATGCTTACCTATCCCTCATTAATTCATTGTTAACGTAGTTATCCCATCTTGTAGTGACTGAAGTCTCATGTCTTAGCTGATTGGCTCTCTGCCTCAGTTCATAGGACTCAAACCGTCTGAGTCTGGCCTCGTTTTGTAGCGTCTGTATGTTCCTAGTCCAATCTAACACCGTCAGACGTCGATGTGGTTTCTCAAATACAGGTATAGAAGCGTCCATTTTGTTGGAAAATAATAAATACTACCTACGACTAATATGCTTTTGCTTTCTCAAGATAAGAACATGTCGAACTGTTTAATCAATAAAGTCGGTATCTAAATATATACCTAATTATTACCTACCGTTAAAAATAAATTCTCTTTAATATATTTGGTAGAATTTCTTTGCTAAAATATGTACTTTTGTAGATATCTTAAACACCCAGAACCGTAAGTCTATGTGCCGTACAAGTTATAACAGTTTAACGAAGGTAAATTAACCCTTACAGCGTCTCTGGATGGATTAGACGAATTAGGAATACAAGAGGTATTGGACTATTAGATTAATGTTGTGGAGATCGTATAGGCAGGTATTATAGGTAGAATCCAGTTGGATTCTGTTCTTTTATCTGATCCAAGCTGACCCCAACTCAAGTAGTTCAAAAAACTGAAGAAGGCTCGAAAGATAGTATTTATCTAAGTATTGTAATAAACAACATTCTACTCTGTTCAGTTTTTAAAACTGTGTTGCATAACGATAAAAAAATTATTTCTTACTTGAAAAGAAAAAGAGATAAAAAAATGGAGAACGGAAATGGTTGTATATGGGACATGGGTAGCGAAGAATATTTAAAAGCTTTGTTAACATAAAATTATTTTGAATTATATTAAATCAATTTGTATTAATTAACTATAAAAAATATAATGTTTTAATTAAAAGTAACGCAACGAACAAACTATACAGGAAACTCCACTTCCCTTCACTAGAAAACTAACCAATATGGCGGACTGTTGGCATTTGTAAAAGTCAATCTAATGTTTGTAACGCCATTAAAAACATACTATTTACTGATTAAAAAAGTGAAAATAGTAACTGTAAACTAGTGAAAAGCTATTTATTGTCTAGAATATTATAAATTTGTGTTAATTCTGTTACATCGTTTGTAAGGGAAAATGTAAGTTGGCGTATTATTTTGTCCTATTTTATCTTGTTTTATTTTGGTGTAACTATACAGGATCTATGACTTAGGTACGACGATAGGCGTGGCGGCCGCGGTGGTAGCCGAGGAGGTAGCCGTGGAGGCCGCGGAGGCAGGGGTGGTTCCCGAGGCGGACGATCGAGTGATAGGTCTCAGGAGAGAGGCAGCAGCCGCTTTGGTGGGAGCCGGGGCCGGGACGGAGGACGAGGGGGCCGTGACGGCGGCCGGGGCTTCGGAGGCCGCGGCGGGCGTGACGATTTCCGAGGAAATTTCAAAAATGATCAACCTGGTGGCAATCTTAGAAAAATTCGCTGGGACACGATTACACTCACTCCGTTCCAAAAGAACTTCTATGTGCCTCACCCGAACGTTCAGGCCCGCAGTCAAGCTGAAATAGAAGCTTACCGTAGTCAAAATCAAATCACTGTTAAGGGACGCGACGTCCCTGCGCCTAGCATGTATTTTGAGGAAGGTGGCTTTCCAGATTACGCTATGAAGGAGATATTAAAACAAGGTTTTCCACACCCAACCCCTATTCAAGCTCAGGGGTGGCCAATAGCTCTGTCTGGTCGGGATTTAGTTGGAATTGCTCAAACAGGATCTGGAAAAACCTTGGCTTATATTCTTCCTGCAATTGTCCACATCATCAACCAGCCAAGACTGCTAAGGGACGAGGGGCCCATTGTCCTAGTTCTGGCTCCTACAAGAGAGCTCGCTCAACAAATTCAACAGGTATTATATTATTTCCTTATCATAATAATTAGTCTTGCACTAAGTGAAGTTTACAAATAACAATTAGACCTGCTATTGGACTGACACATGACTGCCTGATGTATAACTTGTGGAAGAATCATTAGAAATATTGTCTCTAATATAACTTTTAACAAAGATATAAGATGAGTATTTGTTTTTCATTGTGCTACTCCAGGCGTTGATCTCAATGAATGGAATCGCTGCGGAGATGACGGACAATCCGAGCGACCTGGAAATAGTAAATTTATCCAATTACATATCATTCCGTAGACCTAGCTTTTTGCAGGCAGGCTATGTTCGAAAACCTAAAAATATTGATGATTTTTCGACTTTTTAACTCATTGAAATCCCAAATTCAAAATTGTATGTTTACTAGGTGAGGTTTCTGAACGTACCCTTATTTTTAGTTTTGGGCACAAGTATTTTTTTTAGTTTTTTCTTTTTGTCCTTGCAGCTTATCTGTGGAATGCTTTCCCCATTCTGTAGTGTTCATGTATACAGGGAGTCTTTATCATTTCATTATTTGTAATTAAATTTTCATAAGGCTTGAGTTCAAATCTCACCTATAACATGAATCAGTCAGAATGTCAGCTAATACTTAAAATTTAATTAAGAGTGATCTAGATTTTGTGGTAAGATTATAGAAAATGCTAACTTGGGTTTGTAAAATGTCTGGATATGTTATCCTGGGACTAATTTCATGAATTTGTCTAGTATTTATAATGTTATTATTTAATTTGGAAACTATTTACTGTAATCATAATTAAGTCTTCTAGTATTTTGTTATTATTTGTTTAATTATACAGTGGACTCGTCTTTATTTGTTCAGATTCAGATTACAGAAATAATAATTGTCTAAAATGAACTGATATCATTGATATTGCATCAATTCTTTAATATTGTTCCAACTAGTATAATATTTATCTAGATTAGAACTAATAACTAGATTCCACTGTATTTTATATCTCTTGGTCTGTAATGCTTTCAATATTTTGTTTCTATTACCTTTTAATATGTAAGAGTGGATTATGGAGTAGTTTGATGCTTTTTACGGTACTTTAGTTTGTTTACGTCATTTGAAAGTCAATAATAACTTTATTCATGCTGAGTGATTCCTTTATTCATTACAATGTTGGTCACACAAAGTAACATTCAAGGACAGTTGAACAAGGATTGGACTGTAAGAATCAACATTTATAATTAAAGTATTATATTATGATAATACTAAATTGAAATTGAATCAACAACTACTGTGCAAAATTTCACCACAGTTTTTCAATATAATTGTGGCCATCTATCTGTACCTAAGATTTTATATTTATGTCAATATCGCACCTCATTATGATTATATAGTGATTTAAATGAGATACTAAACAAGAGTTTTGATGAGGTAACAATCAAACAAATGACTTTTGCATCTACCAAAACCAATCTACTCTTACATGCATTCCATATTTAGTTTCTTTTAAATATAATTTATTCTATGTCATAAGGTAGACAATTACTATAGGAGTCACAAGATTACTGTCTGTTTTTAGGTTGCCAATGATTTCGGTCAGAGTGTACAAGTTCGCAACACTTGCATTTTCGGTGGAGCTCCAAAAGGACCGCAGGGCAGATGCTTGGAACGAGGTGTTGAGATCATTATTGCTACACCTGGAAGACTCATAGACTTCTTAGAAAAGGGTAAGGTCATAGCTATAATTTATTTTTTCTTTAAAGTGATAGAAAGGAGTACAAGAGCAAAAAGTAAACTTACTAGAATATAGTTTAGTTTCTAAATAATGTATTATTTTTCTCTCCTGTTTTTTAAGTTCCTTGTGGCGTTTTAAATTAACGCCAAATAAGAATAAAAAACTGGTCCTTTGATACATAACTGCGTGGTCCTTCGAAACTAACACTTTTTATCAACAGATACAACCAACCTACGTCGTTGCACGTACCTGGTGCTCGACGAAGCCGACCGGATGCTGGACATGGGCTTCGAGCCGCAGATTCGCAAGATCATTGAGCAGATAAGGCCAGACAGACAGGTGAGTGGCTTTTCCCAGAAACATATTGAAATTGGAAAAGTTTAACTAGCAACTCTTGCTTTATTTTCTTAGATGGTTGTTAAGCTATGTTCTATGTATAACTGGGTGTACACATAACATAAACATAACATCACACCTGTATTCCCCGGAGGGGTAGGGAGAGGTGCACATATAGTACACCCACATTTCGGCAGTTATGTTTTTAGGTCCCAATGTAATCGGGGGCGAGCCTATTGCCACCAACCTATTGCACAAATCCAGACTCCGTGCTGCTACTAAGAATTACCTAATGGAAAAATCCAGTAACACTTTGCCCGACCCGGGATTCGAACCCAGGACCTAGTGTTCAGCAGTCGCGCTTAGCAACCACAAGACCAACGAGGCAGTCCACAATTTCGAGGGTGTACACAATTTGTACATATTTGGAATACTACTTTCTCTGATTAGTTTTGAACTCGATTGAAGCTTTTTGCTCACGAGCTGGTAGTAAAAGAAGTCGCGACCTCAACAGTTTATTGACTGATATATCCTTCATAGGTTCTCATGTGGTCCGCGACCTGGCCCAAAGAAGTACAGAATCTCGCCGAGGAGTTCCTTCATGACTACATCCAGATCAACATCGGTTCTCTTAGCCTGTCTGCTAACCACAACATCCTCCAGATTGTGGATGTGTGCGAAGAATGGGAGAAGAATGATAAGCTCATCACACTCCTCACTGAGATATCTTCGGAGGAAGAGACTAAGACTATCATTTTCGCGGAGACTAAACGACGGGTAAGAATTATGATTCTTGTATTGTGTTAGAATTTTATATAAAATTCGCCTGATAGTAGATGGTATTCAATTGGACCAAAGTTGTTACCTTGACCTCTTGGCGTTCAAATTAGACGAAACAAAAACTGATTTACATTGTCTATAAAAGACAATTCTAATATGATTATTAAAAATATTCATCTGCAAACTCCTCATGCTCGCACACAAAGGTGGATGAAATAACAAAGTCGATCAACCGCGCTGGCTGGCGCGCGCTGGCCATCCACGGAGACAAGAACCAACAGGATAGGGACTATGTCCTCAACCAGTTCCGCATGTCCACCGGCGGCATACTCGTCGCCACCGACGTCGCCGCCCGCGGCCTTGGTGAGTACCGCGCGTACATCACCGCACGTGCTAGGGACTCTAGGACTTTACAGTTACGTCTAATAACAAATATGCTGATGAGCCCGCAAATACAACGAATATTGAAAGGAATTGTCACTGTAAGTTGCCCAGAGGTTACTATCTTATGTTTATGCCACCAATCAAGTTATTTCAATGGTGGTGATCATTCCCGCCGACTGATGAGGGCATCAAACAAAAGATTATATGACGCAGTTGCGAGGACGGAGAAGGGCGTCTCGCACTGTACCATCGGGGTGTTGTTAAGGTCTAAGAGATGTCAGGGGCGTAGAGGAGGTGTTCATGCCATTGCTAAGTGAAGTAACAAACAGTTATGTTATCCAACTGTGAAAATAGGTTCCAGTATTCACCTTCTTTTTGCACATGTAACAGGGTATAAGTAGCTACTGTAATGCTAGGATCCTTAACATACTAACTCAACCTTTTAGTGAAAATTATGAATGTTAAGTACCAGAAGAAGTATACAACGATGCACGAGAGGTGGTGAAAAGTGAATATTGGAACATGGCCACCTAGTACTTGTAACACAGCAATGGTACGGAGATACCACATATTCTCGGGCCACGATAACTATTATTATACACTGTTGGTAGGTATTCACACCATCAGTACAAAAAATCCTTGGTATTACAAACAAAAAATTGTTAAAAGTAAAATTTGTGTTGTGTGTGAATAAGGTGTGAAAATCTACCACAGACTCAACATCTTAGCCCGATAATAATAAAATAAATTTCCATGACTGACTTGGCATTATTCTCGATTGTTTTTCATTTCAGAGGCGCATGCGTGCAGTGTTAACGGCTAGAATATCGGTGTGTTGCTGACCTGACCAATACCTTGTTACCATATTGTAACGATAAATGACAGTACACTGTCAGCGCACACTGTGTCAATATGAGCATGCTGCCTCTAATACTTACGTGGGAATTAAGCAAATGCAAACATTTTTATAAATTTACAAAATTTCGTTTAACATGGGGTACTAAATTTTGGTCTGGCAATATTGAAATCGGTTTAAATTACTGTAAATTGAAAAGTAAGACCATATTAGAGCAATACATGCTTGGTTATTTGTCATGAGAGATTTAATCGAAAGCCAAAGGGCCTGCCCTACGCAACTGACAACCGCGCGGTTAGAGGGCGCTATGTAAGTCAGCACACCGACTCTTGGCCTGCACACTCCGGACTGATGGGCATAATACAGTTATTTCCAGTTTAGCGGCGACTGATGAGACGGCCACACTCCACAAGGTAAATAATATGTTTGTGTCATTACCGTTTGAGGTGGGTGTTTCATGATAACTCTTTGATGGAATATTGGACACACGTGAATTGTAAACATGATTAGGTTATTGTAGTTTTTAATGTGTTTCTCTTAGTTCTATCATATACAACATGTTTATAGAATATTCTAACGTGTTATACATAAAAATTAATTTGATTTGGCAATTTGTGAATTTAAAATAATGAAGGCTCAATTTTAAAATATTGCATCTCATATTGTATTCGTACGAACACTCATCTCAAACTATAGTATTTATAAAAGTCCAATTCATATTAATTGTTAGTCACCCTATCATTAACTTGTACTGTAACATATTTGCTTGGGCGCAGATGTGGAAGACGTGAAGTTTGTGATAAACTATGACTATCCGAACAACTCTGAGGACTATGTGCATCGTATCGGTCGTACCGGTCGCTCGCACAACACCGGCACCGCTTACACGCTCTTCACACCTAATAACTCTGCGAAGGTGAGCCTGGACTACTGAAATATAACAATTTTACGGTCTTGTCATGATAAATTTACATACCTTATACATTATTTTTCATAATAATGTTAAAATCATAATTATCTAAATTGGTAATCATAATCATAATTGTCTTAAAAAATGTTGGAAAAAAAAAACAACAAGACAAAGAAAACAAAATTACTCTCGAGCGTAACTTGCTGATTGTCTTATCAAGTCCTGCTAAAATATGCGCAGTGTAAGAAGCCATAATACACTAGGCTTCGATAAATATAGATTGCATTGATATTCTGTTTGCAGCATTCATGTCATGATAGACGTTTGGAATTCTGCAACATGGTGTGTAATTAATTTAATATATTTTTTGTTTACAGGCTAAAGATCTGATGTGTGTCCTACAAGAGGCCAATCAAGTAGTGAACCCCAAGCTTATGGAGTTAGCTCAATGTGGAATGGGATTCAAGGGCAAGTATGGTGGGTTGTGTATTGTTTATTAATTTTTATTCATACTGACTAAAGGACCATAATTTTGAAAAGTTGGTCCTTTGATCCCAATTGATTTTTTATAGGAGAAATGTTCGTTGGTCATTTATTATTATTAAACATTCTAGCTACCTTCACCATAAAAAAGTTTTTATAGTAAAATGTCTGCAATGTATGAAAATTTGTTTTTAGGTCGCAACCGTTACCGCGACCGCGACGACAGTCAGGGGCGCTTCGACCGCGGTCGGGGGCGCGGCCGGGACTCACGCGGCGGCCGCGGCCGCTTCGGGGGAGAGAGGAGTCAGTACTAATTGTGTGTTCTATCTAGTATTACTATGTGTACTGTGACCGGCTTCACTAGACGCAGTTGTGGCTTCGTAGGCGGTTATACTTTTGAGTTACAAAGGACCATTTTCTGTTTGTTTTTTTTCTATTTTTTTTAGTTTAAAAGGTCAATAGGATCTTTGTTTTGTTTATGATTTTATTTTTAAGTCGTAACCCTGAGTGATATTATTTTATTTTTTTACATTATTATTTTTTGCATGTCAAGTTTTCTTTGTTCGTTTAAAAATGAACATTTGCTTATCCAATGCAAATTTGACAACAAATTAAATGTAGAGCTATGGCTAAATTTTAACTTAATTATTTCTCTATGTATAATATAATTTATAACGAAGTTAAACACAGGTTCTAGATGGGACGATTCCAACAATGATTACGGCGACAACCAAAGCTCATACAACACGCGCTCAAACTACGGGAACCGGGATAACGGTAGCAGAGACAACTTCCGGCAAGACAACGGCTTCCGCGGGCGGGGGCGCGGGCGCGGGGCGGAGCCCTACCAGCCGCCGGGACAGACCTACAACAACTTCAGCCAGCCACAGGGTTTCAGCGTACCCCCACCCACTAGCTATTACAACATGTATGCCCAACCACCTCCTCCGCCCGCCAATAAATTTGCCGCTAAATAAATTACTTAGAATAAGCTCGACTGGATGTGATGTGCAATGAATGTGGAATAGAATTAAGATTGGGTGCGGTCCATCAGAACGGTTCTGCAGCGCGCACTACCACTCGCCTTAACTTTACAACACAGCGGTATGTACAGACCGTGTATATTACTGTTGTTAGTGGTGTGACGCGTTGCAAAATTCGTTAATGAAAAATCATCCTTATTAGCTAGTAATAGAGCTTCAAATTGTAACACCAAGGTTCCCTCCTTCGAGTGCAATCAGAGACGCTTACGATTCACTCCGGTCTAGTAAAATGATAATAGTTATAATTTATATTTTTAAGTTTCTGTGAAGTGATGGTTTGGAAAATCGGACCTTTGAGGTAATAGACACTATCATATCGTATTTTATATAGCATCATATTTGTATACGTTAGATAGCGACTCTAGAAACCATGCTTTATTATATTATAGAGAAATAGCTATATTTATGTGTTTTACTTTTATTTTCCAATGCTAAGAATACTAATTAGGGTATGATTTATGAAGCCAATTTACTCTGATGAAATATAGTTCACTTCAATTTTATCTCATAATCAAATTAGGGTTATCTCCAAATAGAATTTGCCGTTTGATCTCAATAATAAATTGCATGCATATAGATTTTTGTCCACTATTCAGAAGTGTGTTATAGCATAATAATAGGATGTTTAAATGTTTGCCAACACCGCATTGAACCACAGCTCTGCACTAGTTTCTTTTATTTAACATTCCTGTATGTGTAACTTTGTGACATCGTTCCGGTGATGATTGAATTATGAACTTCTGAAAATAAATGTTAATCAAATTACTTGGTCTTATTTTTTGTAACAACACAGAAACATACACAGTCTATTCCAGTAATCTTCTCTGCTTTGCTCAACCGTTTCCACTGAAGCTGAGCGGAAACGAGGTGTCTAAATTACGAATTCCTATTGGTTGCTTATGAAACATATTGTCTCAGTTTTGGTGGAAAACTAGCCCAACAGTTTCAGCCTCTTATCTCAACTAGCACCAATACGTCTCCCGACTGGGAATCGAAATATCTGCAGCTTATAGTATAGTACATGTACAAAACCAAGAGACGCTTTCAGGGTTAGATGACAAGTAAAACCACAATTTTTAAATGTAATTTAATAACATGCAATTAGTAGTTTACTATCCAGCAAATACTATTACAGGAATACCTAGTGCACTTATGTTCACCTTATTTAACCAACAAGGTACAAAGGACACCATACACTTAAAAAATAAAAGCAAATTATTATACATGAGGCTTAGCTATCAATATCAGGAAAACTGAAAGAAAACCACAAGACTAGTAAACATTTCATTTATTCCTACATAAATAGAACAAGTTGGTTGCAACTTCCTAAAAACCTTTCAACTTCAACTGTCAATAACCAGTTACCGATCAATGACAGAACTTCAGAAGCATTTTAAAGGTATTGAATGTATTAATTTAGTGACCGGAATGAGCTGGCTTGTCAGGGTCAACATAGTCGAGCTGCTCATCAGCAGTGTGGGGCCAGAAGGTAGGCTTGTTGATGGGGTCGAGCGCGTTCTCGGGGTAGGCGTCGCGGTAGTCTTCCATGGTCATCTGGTCGTACGGGAGGAGGGCCTTGATTTCGCTGATCTGTTTCTGGTAGCTGGAAATTATAAGACAATAAATTAGGTAATTAGATTTGTTACCTAACAGATTGCTGTGGGTACTTTTGTACATGAAAGTTACCAATAATATTTAATAATCATAAACACTCAGCTACATAGTGTATTTTTAACTAAAAGAATCAGTAAAATTTTCAGTAACACATCAGGCTATCATGATATTTTGTTGTTTATATATTGAAACATGCAATTTTAAATGTTAAGTATGTACCAATAGCATTTCAATTAAATATTTACTATAAAAACTATTAATTTGTCATTGTGCTTTACATTCTGAACAAATTGTTGAAGGCAGCACACATTTATATTTACACTTTACCTACATTTCTATATAAAAATGTTATCAGTGAAATTAAGCAATCTCTAGCTTATTATATTATTCGTGTAAAATGAAACGATCAATAGTTTATCAAGCAACAAGAACAGACACTGCGGTTCATGCATTCATTTACCAGAGATGGAGCATTTTAAGAAACAACCACTAGTGCATTTGCTGATAAGATTATAACTTACTTAGCAATGCTAGCGTTAGACTCCTGAACGAAAGCCTCAATAGCTTTCTTGACCTCAGCCCACTGAGCATCGACCTGAGCCGACTGTGTGTCGGCGGGGTAGGGCACCTTCAGGGCCTCATACTGCTTCTGGAAGTTGTCTACCATACCAGGCACGGGCACGGCATTCTTGTACAACGACCAGTTGATCTTCGGCGGCTCAGGGGGGTTAGCCAATACTCTACAACACAAGAAGAAAATAACCAAAATGTTCTGACAAGAAATTATGTAACCCATCCACAAAAACTAACCTTCGGAGGTAAGTGTCGGACTTAATTTTGAAAGCCGCAAGGCTGACCTTCTGCTCGGCCGGGACCCTCTCGGCGAGGGCGGCCCAGTTTACAGAGCTCTGTGCAATCCGTTTCGCCATTTTTTGGCGATTTTTATTCGTTCAATATACTACTGGGACTGTCAGAGGAAGTAGTCAACTGACTAAAGACAACGTCACTTACTTTTAAATTCTTATCTAGATACATGGCTTTTTGCACAGTTGTGAAGTTTGTTTGTCTATTGTCACTATTACGAGGTGTATTTTTTTAATTGTTATAGTATGCAGTAAGAAACATCAAATTTTTTCGTTTGTAATTATCATTTTTTTACTAAAAAATGATAATTTAGTGACCTTTGCCACGTGACGTCGACGACCTCGATACTGATAGGGCCTCGCAATTTTTTTAACAACGTTATTAAACGTCTGGTTTTCGTATATTTATGACAAAACTCACAATTCAGTCACATCTCATCGTTTTTTTTAATGTTAAAATTTATAACCCCAAGGGGTAGGCAGAGGTGCATATTGGTGAGTACACCCACATTTCGCCAGTTATAGGTACCAATGTAATAGACTGCGAGTCTATTGCCGTCAACCGGACAAAAATCCAGACTCAGTGCTGCTAGATACTAAGAATTACCTCATGGAAAATCTCAATAACGCTGGCCGATCCGGGATTTGAACCCGGGACCACATGCTCAGCAGTCACGCTTAGCGACCAGTAGACCATAGGCAGTTAGGTACTATTTATGGATAAATGTCGTTTGATGATGAATGTTTTCACGCTTTTTTTTTCCAAAGGATATGATGGAGAGGAGACCACGGACTTCCATTTACTACGATCGTGACATACCCCTTTCGCCTTATTCACTCTCATCAGATAACATTATAATTTAAAATAAAACCAGTGTTATATATAAATACATTTATTTTACCTTTGGTTCACTTATTATCAAAATTATTCTAATTAATACAATAAATTATTTTAAACAATTAATATTTCCTATTATTTTTAATAAACAATGATTACCTAGCCTGATAAATAGTAACTCTATGTAACAAAAATATGTTTTAAATATTACAAAGCCAACATAAATGTATCTCCAACGTTAGCTACGGGTGAGGCTGTTATTATAACCTAATTGACTTTTACATATCAGTCTTCACAAGAACTATATAATATATTTTCCTATTAAAGGAACATAACTATTATTTGACGCGATTGACGTACCTAGCACCCCCCTTTAAGGGGGTTTTTGTTCAACAGTGGATGTCATCCGGCTGATGATGAACGTATCTAGAGTTGTGTTTTGGTAAACTTATACTGTACATACTACAATGTAATTTTACATCCTGCTATGCACAGTAGGATTTTTCTTTATGTGCAATGCTCAATGATTTTAGCGATGCACAGATATTTGTGCAGTGCACATGTGATGAAATAAGAAATTATGCACAATAATCACAATACACAATATGATATTTAAACTTGACTCATTGACGTAATCATTGATGCCTGATACATAATGTGTTTTTATTGTACATTGATCACAACAAATAATAAATAAGCTCCAATAGCGGTGGAAGCAGACGAACCAAATGCAATCAAAATGATTCCGTGTCTGGACCCAATCATACAAAACTGAATCATAAAACTAAACATGAATTACAGCTAAAGGAATGCTTTCTTAAGTTTAAATAATTATTTATATATTACTTAGCGTACAAAAGATTATTTATATAAGAATAAAGGTAATATTTTACTTTGGTTATGTTAATTGGTAAGCATCGATAATTAAGCTATCATAATGTAGTCGCCGAATTATATACATTTTTATATTTAATATTTACAAAGGGCTTTTAAATTAGAAACGTGCTCACTATTGTTTTGTTGACAAGAAAATAATCATTTATTTTTTATGTTAAAATTATTTTAATGTAGGTATTGGCTGATAATAATGAGTGTATTAAGATTACAGTAAAACACTACTGAAAATGTAATAGAGGTCGAGCCTATAGTAATTTACTGGGCACAGTTCCACAAATAAAGCTGTCTTTATGGATATTATCGCGGTTACAACTTTCTAATTGAAAATGTCAATCAAAGATTTTTGAACACTGGGTATAATGTCTAAATCAAATGGATAGTATTATTATTAGTTCTCTATAAATAGTGAGCGAGAAGTAAAGAGATAGTTTTAGTTTAACTTGATAGAATTGCAACGTACTGTAACGAGAGCGCGTCTTCAGTAGTAATGAGATTCACGAACGTAAATGCAGAAATGTTGCATACTAAGACACGATACAGGAGGCAGTTGGGTACTGGAAGTGTCGAAATTATCCTAATTCGTCTAAACGTGCAACCAAATTGCAAGGAAGATATTAGGTGTAGTTTTTCTTTATGGTAAAAATGTTGTACAATTAACAGCTAGCTCGCCAACTTATGAGTACATAACGACCAAGTGTTTTCTTATAGAATATATTAGGTACTCATAACAGAAGTCAACCTTTAGTCCAAATAATTGTGCTTTAATAAAATATACCTAATAAGTTTTTATTTGATCGATAACGTGTCGGTATTTGTGATTTAAAAAATACTATGACGTACAAGCTCAGAGTAATTACTAAAGCATAGAGAGAGCGAACAAATTAGACACCAATTACGATAAATCCAATCTCCTCTCTCTTATGACGCAGATTATATATATAAAAGAGACAAACATATATGGACTCATATATGCTTAAAACTAAATGTACATTCCGAAATTGTCAAACGGTCATAATTGGTCTCTTACTACACGACCAATTAAAAAAGCACATAGTTGCTTAGTAGAATGGTTCTACACGGTTAACAGTACAAAGTATTTGATTTAGTCGTATTATACGTAGTGAATGTGAGTCCTTGGTGGTCATTGTTTATTTTAAAAATAATATAATTATTTGCATAATATAAGCAACTTGATTGTGTACAAAAGGTGCAAAGGACAGATAAATAAGCGTTTAATATGGTTAGTTTTGTTTTATCGTGTAAATCACATTCATCACGGAAAGATAACAATGAATTTGTAAGATTTCATGGGTAAGTGTTTTTATGCAATTTTCTTATAAAATCACGCGTAATTTTTGTATACTATCACTTATACATACACATTAGATTGATGATGATCCCTTCAGACTATCTTTTTTACGAATTATATTGTGTTAACGAATTAATTTAACAATAAAGTAATTTGTTTATTTGTGAGGTTATGTCATGCTAGTGAAGTAAATATTTTTCATCGATACTATTCGATACGATAATTAATTTTATGTCATTAAATTATAGCAAATATCGTTTTATTTTACAGTATGCCTCCAAATGAAAGAGAACTGGTGTAAAGTGCTTACAAGAGCTAGAAATAGATGGACTAAGCATAGCCGCTGTTTTTGCCATTTGGCTATAAAACCCTAATAATACAGAATAACTACAAAGACATCGGTAACGACACTTATTGACGCGGGTGAAACCGCGGGGCACAGCTAGATTATAAAAAAATATATATTGTTTCTATTTATTAAAAATTTACAAAATTTATATGTGTTTTTACTTTTGCTCCCAGTTTCTAAAGGACCAACATAAAGATTAGCCATTAATTTATCAAATGTTTCATATCAAGTACAGTGATTGGTGGACCTGTGTTGCAATATAAATCTTTTAGTCAACGAATCACGTATTTGTTGTAATTTAAACCCTTATTAGATCATTCTTAAGTTTGGGACTAAATTTATATTGATGCCTTGGTGATGTATGTTTTATACAACGTGAAAATAACGTACATTCAATAGAAGTACATTTTCTGTCAAGAACTAAATTTATTTCGATACTTCGACTTACCAAATACGGCACATCACTACCGAGGCAAAAAAAGTGTACAGTATTGCTGGAAGCAACGCTCCCTCTATGCTTTAGTCATTACTCTGAGCGTACAAGAACAACAATTTTTCAACAGACTGACGCAATCAACAAATGAACAATCAGTGGCGACCTCTTTTGAATCATCCAGAAACTTTAATCGTACAACTTCTCGCCGCTAGATGTCACAGTCACTAGTTCATAAGTTGGTAGGTTTATCCTTCATGTGATTTCTCTTTTCGACATAGTGTGGGGAATTCGACGAATGGCCCATGGTCCTACTGCCCCAAGTGGTCCTTCTTCCCACGGTGCTGTTCTTGCAGAACTTGAGGAGGTTGGCATACGCGGCGCGGTACTGTCTGTTGGTGGCTGCGTATATCAGGGGATTGATTACGCTTGACGCCCAGGCGAGGATGGAAGCGATGACGTGCAGCCAGGGGTAGGTGATGCCGTCGTCAGCCACGTTCATTATCATGAGGGGGAGGAAGCAGGCCAGGAAACACAAGAAGATCGTCAACATGAGGGTCGTGAGGCGGGAGTCCTCTTCTTTCTCCTTCGCTGTTTGGCCGCTTAGCTTGCTGTTGACAAAGTAATGGAATTGTAGTTATACAGTAATGTTGTGGGCTGTTTACATGTATATGACGGTGAGCCCTAAAGTGCCCTTCTAGGTATTTTGCACAATCCAAAGTTCGCATAAATTCATCTAAAAGTTTAAAGAAAGCTGTTGATTTGTTAAAAACTCTTTAAATGGTATAATTGCCATTTAATTTCGGAACTAACCCAATATTTCTCGTGTAAATACTAAATAGGTCAAAAAAACAGGTAAGTACGCCAGTGCCGCTGAAAAAATATCCCAACACCACAAAATGTAAACACAACCAAACCCTTCACCGCATTAGTCACAGCTAGTGACGTGACGATTCTCACCCACATACACACCTGCGTCCTTCCAGCTTGCGCTTGCTCTGCCGCACCCGCCAGTAGATGCAGGAGTAGGAGACGATGATGACCACGCAGGGCAGGGCGAAGCCGAAGACAAACAGGTACTTCTTTGGGGACTTGCCGTCCTTCGGCAGAATGGTACACGAGAACGTGCTTGGGTCCAGCCCTAGTTGTCCCCAGACGCCGAGCAAAGGTGGGACCTTAGGATCAAATGGTTTTGTTATTAGAAAACTTGAATGTTTATTTGTATATTTAGATAGGTGCAGTTATAAAATACATGTTGTACAATCAAGGCACAGGATATTTATTAATGATTTTATATACTGATGCCTATGAATCACGCAATGTGTTATAAGTTTAGGTGAGGCTGATTGTTAAGTGTTGTAATATGGAAATTGTATTATGATAAAAATAAAAATAAAATTGCGTCCTACTCCTTGTTTAGTCTAGACCTACGTTTTAGGAACAATATTCGCCAATTCTAAGTACGAAGCTGCGAAGTGTGTTGCAAAAAAATCATACAAATGAAATTATAAAAGAAGACATAGAAATGTATTTCTCAATACACTTCCACAAGCTACAACAAGCCAAAAAATTGAATTTAAAACATTAATCCCCATTAGAATGC
Organism: Abrostola triplasia; assembly: GCA_946251915.1. NCBI lineage: Eukaryota > Metazoa > Arthropoda > Insecta > Lepidoptera > Noctuidae > Abrostola > Abrostola triplasia. The sequence goes on from OX276433.1 coordinate 11,557,243, forward strand.
GGGTCCGTATAAACTGTTCCATAATTCAAAGGGCGTTAAAGTTAAGTAATGTATACTAAAATACGGAACATTTAGACTCATTAACACGCTGCGACCGATTAGACTAAACTATCGTTTATGTTGAACCACAACTACAGCGATAATGATTATTTGGTGCATTAACTCTTATAAAATGACTCGCCCATAATTAAAATAATGCTCTTGACCAAAGATGCGTTCGTCCACAAAATTCCACAGGTATTTGCGTGATTCACAGACTTCAAGTAAAATCATCAATTATCATGTGACACACGCAAATCTTTGTCTAGCGCGAGTCTAATTCGTCCCTTAGGATTTATAGCTGCTCTCTGCATGTCTGCCGTTTCTGTGATTTTTATTTGAGAATCAATTAACCGATTTAAATATATTTCTTATGTAATGTCATGTGTTTATTAATGAATATGGGTTTGGTCAAGTACGTTATTTTATGAAAGCGTGTAGCATGGTTGAAGTGGGTGAAGCATCGTTTATATAATCCTAGCTGGTACAGAATAGGCCAGTTTATTAACACCTCGTAGTACAGAGGATGTCAGTTAATTCAGGACAATCAACAGGCAATCAGCTTGGAAGTGCAACGAACTAATTCTAGCTTCCTCCGCTACTAAAGTTTATTATTTTGTACGCAACTGGCGGTACTTATACCAACATAATGTTTGGATATAAAAAAATATACTCTGAAATTTTGAATTTTTTTATTGGAATGCAAGTCATTTTCAATTTAATCGATATAATTGGTTTAAACGCCCATAATTCACCCCGCGATTATGCTAGGTTTTTATAAAATTGTTTTAAAGAACTAAGTCAAGTCTACATAAATAAATATAATACCTATATTATAGCTTTTGGTGTCATTTTACCATGTTGCCAATGCTAAGCTTGAAACTAAAAAGATCAGGAAATTGAAAAAAAAATGATGGACACATCTTTTACATATGCATAAAGTCACGCCTGTTTCCCTGAGAGGTAGGAAGGGACCACGGATTTCCTTTGCTATGATCCTGGCATTCACATCTTTTAAATATATAGAATTTCTGTAATTACATTTTTAAGTATTTTCGTAGCTGACTGTACTGGTAACTTGAATAGCAGCGTTGTGTGTGTTCCATGAAACGGATAAAATATTATCTTTTTGATTCCGGCCATAATTTTATTTTGTTGTTGTAATAAAATTATTGTTAGTTTCGTTCCGGGTCCCTTACTGAGGTTAACCAGACGGGAATACGGTTTATGAGTTTGTTATATTTATAGTTTTCTCTATATTTTGGGTCGAACATCACGCCTGTATTTCACAGAAGAAGAAGCAGGTTTTGTGATCTTGTATACTTATTGCCACTGTGATCAGTGGTTTCCTAAAGTTACATAAATATAAGCACGTTATGTTTTAGAATTGTCTGGTTTCGAATAAGCCTGAAGGACCTTAAAAGACACTCAATTCCTAAACTGGCAGACAGATAAGTATTCGTAAAATCCATATTAAAAATTTCCTAACTCCATAATTTTTATCGGAATCGATAGATCTGAAAACTGTGTGCATGAAAACGAGTGTTATCTACTACAGTAGGTTTAAAACGTGCGATCCAAAATACCGTATTTAATTTTCACAGCTGGCAATGATACTGGGAGCCCAGTATTGAAATGTTAAGAACCGTCTCAGCATTGATGAAAGCGCTTGCTGACTGATAGCCTGATTTATGTTTTGATTTCAATGTTATGTAATTGTTTTTATTATCAAAATACCCAGGAATTCTGTTTTAAGCTCGCTAATGATTGATAGTAACCGTTTGTTATAATATTCTTGTATATTTTTCGGTTGGAGTGTAATGAGTGAAATCGCAAGTCAAGTAATTTGTAAGAACATTGAGCTTTGTATGCATTTGACGGTGTTATTAATTTTGGTGGTGAAAGGCAAGTGCAGAACATAGGTTCCGTTTAGCATACACATTACACCGCATCTGAATTCCCCGACGGCATAGATAGAGGTGTATAGTACACCTATACTTCGTCAGTTATGTCAGATTCCAATGTAATAGGGCGCGAGCCTATTGCCATTAACCGAGCACAAATACAAAGTCAGTGTTTATAGTTTATACTGATATAATGGAAGAACTCAATAACACTTTGTTCGACTCGGGAATCGAGCACAGGACCTTGCGTTCAGCAGCAATAATGTTCTGAAGTCTCAGAACGCAGTATGACTTTTGGTCTACATTTGATTTGTTATATTTTTTACTAGTTACGCCCCGCGGTGTTACCGCTACATTTTTTCGGGATAAAAAGTAGCCTATGTATTAATCCAGAGTGTCAGCTACCTCCATATGTAAATTCATCAAAATCCATTCAGTAGTTTTTACGTGAAAGAGTAGCAAACATCCATCCATACTTACAAACTTTCGCGTTTATAATATTAGTAGGGTATTATCAACAAAAGGCTGGTATTATCATAAGTTCCATCTTAAACGTGGTACTAAACTCACCATCAGTCCAAACGACACGAGCCATATAAGCAGCAGTTGCACCCATATCTTCGTGGTGGTGTATATCTGCGAGTACATGTCGTAGTACGCGATCAGAGTGTATCTGAAACAAAAATATGAAACATTACCGTGGGTAGTAGGATACTGTACTATAGAGTCTTAGCAAAAGCGACCACAAAACCACTGAAATAGTTCGAATCGAATGAAAAAAAATGGTGGTCCATTGGTAAGGGTATTTATTTCTGCATAAAGTAGGCAAAGGGCTTTGCTCCTTATATCTAGTGGAAAAACGAAATAATGTAGAATGTAAACTGGGAGATGAAAAGCCTTCGTGGGAGAGCCGGTTGCCCAGGGCTTAACGAGTGTGAGAGCCACAAAAAAATCCCTAGAATTACAGCAGTGTGCCTCCTAATTGGCAGGATCACTTGACAGCGGCTTTCTCCAGCTACTTTTTTCTTATGAGACAGGCTACGCCTAGTGTAAGAAGTTTTTGGCAAACACTTGTTCTTAACAATATATAAAACTACGATTTTTTCCAAATAATGTAAGTTTGTGTAAATTATTGTTATTTGAACCTGTAAAACTAACAGAAATAAAGATTTAAATATTATTACTTCAAGTCAGTTATTTGGTAAATGTAGGTACATAAGCATGATGATGGCCGAAATCGTTCGAGATTTAGACTCAGAAGTAAAGCGTTCTCGTCGACTATCTAGGTTATTTACGTGTTCGGTTCAACTATTTTTAGAGGTAAATAGGTAAACGGTGTGTACGGGGGATATTAGTAGGCCCGTGCGTGGGGAAGCTTATGTGAATTAGAGTAGTTCTCAGGTGCTTTACCTTGAGCTTGCATCGCACGAACTAATAGAACGACAAATGTCTGGGCATGAAATAATGTCAAACCTATATATTTTTCACTGCCTTGGTCTAGTGGTTGCTGAGCGTGACTGCTGAACACGAGGTCCTGGGTTCGAATCCCGGGTCGGGCAGTGTTACTGGGTTTTTCTGTTAGGTAATTCTTAGTAGCAGCACGGAGTCCGGATTTGTGCCCGGTTGATGGCAATAGGCTCGCCCCCTATTACATTGGGACCTAAAAAACATAACTGGCGAAATGTGGGTGTACTGTATATGCACCTCTGCCTACCCCTTCGGGGAATACAGGCGTGATGTTTATGTTTATGTTATGTGTATTTTTCTTTCTATACGATTTCTATTCGTCAAACGCAGCCACTTGTCTAAGGGGGTAATTTTCCGTTGTGGAAGCGAGTCGCCGCGACGTGCAGTGCAGTGCGATGAATCAATCAACATGTTGAAGGGTTACCAAGCTTTGTAGTCTAAAGTTTAATGTTCTGACCGAATCTCGGTCACGGTAGCCTGTCTCAGCTGAGACTAGCCATTTACCTACGCGGAAGATATTATAATGCGCAAGTAGGCGCGTAAACACAGGTGCACTTCCCTATTCCCTCATTCTTAGTCCGATGAGACGATAGACCGACACGACCGGAGAGAGATCAGGTGCTGGACCAACTGCTTAACGTGCCTTGCGAGCACGAAGGGCTCTCGACATGTGTGACAGCCACGTATCACAAGACTGACCGCGGCGAGTACGGCCTAACCTCGCAGGTCGACTGATCTGAGCGGTAGTCAGAAGCTACGAGTCCTTCGAGTCTAAAGCTTACTATTTAATTGACCAATATCTAATAAGTGTTGGCCGCTACACCGCACGATCGAAGCTCAAAGACACGCCTCCAAAAACAACGACACAGCACTTAAGTAGATAACATTTACTTTTCGCTTTCATAATGTAATCAACTCACCACTCAGCTTATCTGGCGTGGGAAAGCAAGCTGCGTTGTTTGAGCACTGATTAGATAACAATATGTTAAGGCTTAACTGGGTATTAGGGTGTTTACGAATTGATTAAGTGAAAACGGTGTTTTACACGTGCTGGCTGCGATATACGAGTATCGTGAGGTGCAAATAGGGCCTCTTCGACTGATGACGTAAAGATGTCTGTGCACCCTACGGCCCTACGGTCAACCTCGCTACCAACTTTTGTGGTACTAATTTTTACACTGCCTCGTTGGTCTAGCGGTCGCTAAGCGCGACTGCTGAGCACGAGGTCCTGGGTTCGAATCCCGGGTCGGGCAAAGTGTTATTGGGTTTTTCCATTAGGTAATTCTCAGTAGCAGCACGGAGTCTGGATTTGTGCCCGGTTGATGGCAATAGGCTCGCCCCCTATTACATTGGGACCTAAAAACATAACTGGCGAAATGTGGGTGTACTATATGTGCACCTCTGCCTACCCCTTCGGGGAATACAGGCGTGATGTTATGTTTATGATGTTATGTAATTTTTACACCACTGCTTGTCTCCATGTGTCATTATTGACGGCCAGCTATGTAATAAAGAAGCTAAAAAAAATGATTCGTTGAAGTAAATACCGTGTTTAATTGTTTTAATATTAGATATTAAATTAATAATAGCGTGTATGTAACTGTGTAGGGCAAAGGCCTATCGTATAGAGAAGGCATTGATTACATCCATCATAACGCTTAGTCAGTGCCTGTCGGCGTTTCAGAACAGTAAGTCCAGACTTCACGGAGTTTATTTTTGTAAAAGTCCTGAAGAAAATGTTTAACCTGTTTAAATTCAAAAATAATTATTTATAGGGAATGCAAATTTTCATTATTTGTGAAAGTTAAGTTTTTCGTGGGATGCACGTTTCTTGTATTTTTCGATAGTTTGAACGATGCCCGCGATCTTTGTAAACTAAATGTTAAATCATCTCTCTGAGACAACTATTCCTTCATAGAATATTTTTTATTACTGTTGAAACAATACAAAACAACTATCCCGTTATATTTACACAGCAACTAAAAAAATGACAAATAACTTAGACTAAACATCATACCATAAAGTTCACAACCTTTATAATTTCTAAAAGGCAATAAACAAAACGAAAAAAGTTGAGGCACAGACGCGCATTACGCACAGTGGTCTCTTTGTACGCCGGCTACTGACCTTCTCATCAATGGGTTTATATTTGTTTGGCTTGGCCCTTCGCGAGCCATGGGCGGACATGTGGCACAAGAACAGAGCTGATGGAGACTGTCTGTTGTGCCAGATGGAGACACGCGGATAACTTACAAAAAGTTATTGTTTTAAGTTTAGTGATCATTGTCAATGACACTGTCATATGAATTTTTGACGTGCATTCCCGCCAAATTTAAGGTAATTTAAATCAAATTTAAATGTAGAACGCAATATTGGAGCAATGTGTTCTGAGGTTTTAATACGTAAATATAGCGCGGTAAAAGTTTATTTTTAACAAAAGTGTTTTTATTTTTCGTTAATACATACAAAACTCTTTGGTAATTCATTGTTTATGAAATGGTGGTAAAATGTGTTCCCGGGTTTTTGCGACATAATTTTACTGACATATAGGTATAGATATATAAGTCTATATACCTAGTATTGTTTTAGTTTTTCCTTTTTAATTCGCTACAGTCTTTACCTTACAACATAGAGGGTCCGTGGCATATAATTTCAGCACTCACATGTGGCCCGTGGCCATCATAATAAATGGAACTTAAAATGTGTAGGTACCACTGTTACGAATAAAATGTGGGTCAGCAGATGCATTCCCGTTAACGTCTTCCCGAATATGTGTTCAGGCATGTGGCCTGAGTTTGTTTAGATTCGGTTCAATTCCTTTTATTTTTGGTAATATTTTTCCTTTGTTATCAAACAATCCTGTGCATGTATTTGTATTAGTAATTTGCCATTATTAGACCTATAACATAACTGGTGAAATGTGGGTGAAACCTACTATACGTTTCTGCCTACCTCGTCGGGGAATACAGGCGTGATGTAATGTTTTAACTATCTTTCTTTTATTCCGTTACGATGTTCTAGCAACGGAATAAAAAACAGGCTTTCTGGAATACTCTTTTAAATAAACACAAAAACTCCACGAACAAGAGTCTACCGCAGAAGTCGCAGTCTATTCACGCTACTGCAACAGTCGGTAATCAGCCCCCTTACCATGACCTCTTAAAGCAAGACAACATATAATCGATGTGGAAGCGAGACGCCGCTACGTGGAGTATAATGCAGCGTCTCGCTTCCACATCGTAAACTGTCCTCTTTTAAGAGTTCATGGTATGGGCTGTATATTGTTTTAAAGCTTACCTATTATAAATAGCTTCCAGTTATTATTATTATGTTATTCCAGACTTTCTCGACTTGACTGCCTCGTTGGTCTAGTGGCTGCTAAGCGCGACTGCTGAGCACGAGGTCCTGGGTTCGAATCCCGGGTCGGGCAAAGTGTTACTGGGTTTTTCCATTAGGTAATTCTCAGTAACAGCACGGAGTCTGGATTTGTGCCCGGTTGATGGCAATAGGCTCGCCCCCTATTACATTGGGACCTAAAATATAACTGGCGAAATGTGGGTGTACTATATGTGCACCTCTGCCTACCCCTTCGGGGAATACAGGCGTGATGTTATGTTTTTTTTTGTTTTTTTATTCCAGACTTTACGTACAAACAGGATATGAAGCTGCTATTTAGCGGTCATTACCTAGTTATAAGTGTTTTGTGCAAGTAAAATATTATGTGATGCAGCTGAAGTTTTAGCTTGTCAGAAAGATCACATAACACCGATCCTTGCCAAATGATGATGTTAAACAGATCCGGCGCATAACGTTAGCTATGGACTGAGTTACGGGAACTAAAATATTGAGTTATACGATATTTGTGCTAATATAATATCACACTAATATTATAAAGGCGAAAGTTTGTGAGTGTGTTTGTATGTTTGTTACCTCTTCGCGCTCAAACGGCTAGACCGATTTTGATGAAATTTTTAACCATCAAAGGTAATTAAACACTGAATGCATCGTCAGCATTCCTTTTTCGTTACCTTTGATATGATCAAAATATCTGGTTAAAAATTATTAACTATTTTAATGGTAGCGGCGAGAGACAAAATAAAAAAAAACATAATAGTCCAATTTTAAAAAGTCAAAGTCCAAGCTCCAAATTTTTAATAAACTTTTACTGACCATTTTCTTATCACAGTATGAGCAAAGAGGTTAACATAACAGAATAAGACTAGCGCCACGCAAGACTCAAAGTCAATGACGTCATACTAACGCGTATGCTGCGCGCGCGCCGGTATTGCAAACCCCATTAGAATCCATCTACCAATTTTAAAGTGGCCAGTTTCAAAACAGATAAAGTTTATAAACATTGTTATTCCGGCCACACGTTCTTAATAGCGCGCTTTAATATTTTTTTTATAAATATCTTTAATGTACGCTACGGACGGAATACTATCGATGAGGATATTTTAATGAAACGACTTTATAAAAAGGCGTTTGGAGTTGGTCCGTATTCAGGTCATTGTCGTTGTGATGAGTACCTAAAAAGAATGACCAGACTGGTCCAAAAAACCGGGCACAAATCCAAAATCCGTGTACAGTGTCAGTCTACTACTGAGAATTAACTAATGAAAAAACCCAGTAACACTTTGCCCACCCCGGGATTCGAACCTAGGACCTCGTGCTCTGCAGTCGCGCTTAGCAACCACTAGACCAACGAGGCAGTCGAGAGAAAAAAAGCAATTATGCAAAACTCATCGCAAATAACATGAGGTACCTTTAACAACAGTTTTGGATATACATATTTCGATATTACCAGCACACAAAACGGTTTTAACAAAGGCTACTTCAAGAGCTTTCTACTGCAAAATTGAGGATTGAAATATTGGATAATATAATCTTTTTATACAAGAGACATCGCTGTATTTAAGACGCATGACTGAGCATATAAGATTATATGTTATTTCTTGTTTAAAGCAGTTTCTATGACATTCTGCTTCACCGCAACGCATCAATAGCTGGAAATCTCTTGAACATTTCGCTATGTTGATAATTATGTAGATAATTGGTTGGTTCGCTGTAGCAAGAGTTTTCAGAAGAATTAATCAACATTCTCAATGTTAAATGCGTGGTGTGTACCCGAGGACTGTCAGCCTAGACTCACCCATTACGTAAAGTATGATAAGCGGAGAAATGTGGGTGTTGATAGAGAAGAACCTGTAATATTAGGAAGAGGAAGGCCAAGACCTATCAACCTACTTACTAGTACTATACTTCTAATATTTTGTACCACATTTTAATTAAAAGAGTAAACTATGGGAATTTCTTGCCGGTTCTTCTCCATACGAATGACATTTTCGGAACCATACAATTAGCATCTTAACGTTTCATAAGCGCCTGTAATTAATTTACATGAGATATCATTTTGAATGAAATTTTTGACTTAATTCCCCTGGCTTTAAGCAAAACTTCCGTGGTGGTTTAAACTTGCAAGAGTTTAAACTTTCTCAATACCTGGACCAAAGAGATCCATTAGAACTTTTACAAAAGTAAGGCGTAGTTTCGCATCGAACCTGCATCATCAATGACCTTAAAAAATCAAGGTTCCTCGCTATTACGCCAATTGAATCGTTAGTGGTAGACATTTAAATTTTTATGACCAATTAACATACAGGAAAAACAGATGAGGACCTAATTCGTGAGAATGTTCTAGTAAATTAGTACCGTTAGACTAAACAGTCAAGACACCGCAGTATAAGATTATTATACTCCTACAATATCATGAATTTTCTTATGGCCATTGTTGGGTTGCCAAAATTGGTGTGATCTGCAGATGTTTGTCCTGAGTCTGGGTGTTTGTGTATGTGATATTTCATGTTTGTGAAACGCACTTACGATACAGGAGAAATTGTGGGGCAAACTCTTAAAAAGAAAAGCTAGGGTCCTCCTCCTAAATGATAAAAGTTGATGAAAAGATAGATTTTCCCATAGGTCATACCTGAATTAGAGAAAAAGCTGATAAAGTTAAGACTTTTTTAAAGCAAAAAAGTCCTTGCTTTAAAAAAGTCTTAACTTTATCAGCTTTCTCTCTTATTTAGGTATGAGCTATGGTAAAATCTCTCTTTTGTTTTCCAAGCAGTAAATAAAAGAATTATTTACTGCTTAGAGAGCATAGGTCCTTTTCAAGGAAATATTGGTAAACATGTTGACTATATTTATAGTATTAATGGAGTCAAGAGGCCTGGGTAATAAGAGTAAATAGAACAAAAGGGTTATGTATGAATAGATCCGAGAAAATGGAAATCCTTTGTCTGTGTCTAGGTCTACCCTTCTTAGACAAAGGCTGAAGCTTTAAGCCTAACCAACAAGCAATATATGAATCACATTCACAGCAGTGTCGACTTTATCGTCGACAAACTGAGATGAATCTGTGAGCGTCAAATAGGGGCCCGTATTAAATAGAAATGTATTCATTTACACCCCTGAGCTTAAATTGTGACCCCCATTAATATAAATTGCTTACAATTAACGCCCTAATAATATTTATGACACTTTTTTATGTTTGGGATATCAGCGACTATTGTAGGAATGAATATTTAGCCTGGGGGAACTGTCCCCTTACCATGTACTCGTAAAGCAGGACAGTTTATGATGTGGAAGCGAGAGGCAGCTGCCTGCAGTGGTGGGGCGTCTCGCTTCCACATCGTAAACTGTCCTGCTTTAAGAGTTGATAGTAAGGGGGCTGATCTCGTACCAACTATGTGTTTTATCGAGTAAACTTGCTAGTGACTACGTAAAATAGTTGTATAGGAAACTATAATTCGCTATGGATCCGCTAGAGGCGCTGCCCATCTAGACAGTTGGCAAAACGCTAGGTGAATAAAATGTGTATGTATGACATAATAGTAAGTATGTTTATGTATATATTTTGTTAGTATTTTTGTCTATACGTTTTATACTTAGTGCATCTACCACTTTTCGACTCTGCATCACCCTAAGGTTGACTGGTAGAAAATGCCTAATGGCATTAAGTCCGCCTTTATACAAATGTGTATATGAAGTATAAATAAATTAATAAATAAAAATCAAATAGAACGATAAATGTATATGGATGACATAATTTGTCGACTATGATATCGATGACATTATGTCAGACCGATTTCTATTCGCCTAACGTCTTTAACTTGTATAGGTGGCTGTATAGTTTGCCATACAAATATTATTCGAAATCGATGGAGAGTTTAAATGAAAAAACTTAGTTCAGGTACAGAAATAAAACAATTATCCAAGAAATATGCTAGATAAAGGTTATTTAACCGAGTTGCCCGATGTTGTATGTATACAATTATACATCAATCAAAAAAGTAATCAAAATATATTAAGCGGACAAAGGTGAACAGCGACTGCATCGAACTCGTACACATGAGGACACTTTAAATTGGTTACCACGCATTAATATTAATGCACCAGTATTATGCTAATGGCTTAATCTGAGGGCGGGTCGACGAACCCAAAATATCGGTTTAATGTCACCACAATGGGATATTGTATTGTATACAAACACTATGAGATGTAAAATTGACTTATTGTGTACATTTCTTAAGAACTAATGCATAAACAGATGAATAAAAATGAAAGTGACGTTTTCGGAACACTGTCGTACTAGACTGAAGATTTCGCACATGTAACTGTATGCAAGATACAACGCCCACGCAAACTATTTCGATATAAGACATACATTTGATGGATTGTGAGAAAAAATCTAAAATCCCTCTTTCCCTAGTCGTAAGAAAATAAATAAAAATTCGAATTGAGAACAACTTTATTGGTTCACGTGAATTCTGTACTAGGTCAATACCGAAAGAGCTATCACTTTTAAAATAGAGGTGTGAATGAGAAGTTTTTTTTTTCTGGCGTCAGTAAAGAGGTTTGTTTTACAACTGTACGGCTGAGTGGTGGGATGGCGAGATAAATAACCCGTCGACATTTATAATCTGTTTCACGCCACCACTAAATGTATTTTTTACGATGCCCACGTAAAAAATCTATTCGGGAAATATCAGTGACCGGGTATATAAGTATTATGCTGATGAAGTAATGGATTTGCTGGTATTTTTCCATTGCAGTTTCAGGCGTATTTTTTGGTCTGTAGTATTTTTTACGATGAGTGGAGGCCTCTTGACACACGCCTGTTTGAAGTGGTTGACCGCTTCAGAGGGAAAGATATATTTGTGCCTGTTTTCTGTCGTGATATAAACAACTCGTGTAGACTGTAAACATACTAAATACCTCCGTGTTTGCGTAGTGTAGAAATCCGGGTCGTATTCTCATTCAAATTTTTGAGGAAATTTTTGGCACTTCTAAATATGGGTACCATGAAAAGCTATTATTATAAACATTAGTACCTATAATTAGGTGATCCGGATAATGTCGTAAGGGTGATAGGACATTTTAAAATACGTGTACATACTTACAAGGGCAACTACGAGACTGTACGAGCTCGAGATCGCAGCTAATGTAAGTGAAACCCCAGAGGCAGGCAGAAGGGCTTGGAGACTGGTACAAAGGAAGAGAGGCCTTTGCCCAGTAGTGGCTGAAGTGGGTGAATAAAGCTTGAAGTAGCATATCGGAGTGGCATATGAGGGGAACAGGACAGAAAAGAGAGTGCAAGTCTTGAATAAGAAAAGAAGCATAGCCACCACCTAAAATCATAAATGTTGGTCCTAAGTTTTTTTTTTAATATTAACAAAATGGCGGCTTACACCCAGCAATGGGTGATACCGGGCTGAAATGATGATGATTACATAAACTGTTTTAGCTAAATATAACTAGAATAACTTCGTCAAAATATGGCATAACGAATTGGCCTCCTACCTTAAGGACTGGCGTCGAGTGGCAACAGCCCCACTGCACTGCAGGGTCCTACTGCAGGGCAAAGGGGGAGGCCTTTGCCCTGCAGTGCGACGTAACGGGCTTATAATAATAATAGTAACTGCGTCACACTCACCTGTTAATAGTTATAGCGACCATAGACAGTAGCGAAACGGCCTCGTTCCCGTAGAACACGAAGGCGAACATCTGGCACAGACTAGGTCCTAAGCTCCAGTGCTGCTTGATGTACCGGTTCGCTGTCAGCGGCAGGTTGATGGAGCAGAACAGAAGGTCCGACACGCAGAGGGACAGCACGAACATCGTGGTCACGTGGCCGCGCAGCTTCGGGTGCATTAGCAGCGCTACTGTTGTTACCAGGTTACCTGGAAATGGAGGAAAAAGCTTTGAGACGTTTACCACGCAGGTTAAGTGAGAATAGAATAGATGTTCCCGTGTCACTGACGAGGCAAGAAGCGGTTAAAGAGTTACAACTTACGTTTCCTCCTCTTATATTATATAGAAAAAGAAATACAGTCGAATTGAAAACCTTCTCTTTTTTGAACTCGATTGAAACTGCTTTCGTTTTGGAAAAATAATCAGCGAAGTTAGCTTTAGTTTTATCATACCATAATCTAAGATTGACATATAAATAATTGGCGTTGATAGGGTATTGCTGTTAGTCATGTAGCCAAACCGCCTGGTTTCTATATTACTCGTATTTTACCTAAAGTTGGTTGCTAATCATCGTCGGCTTCATTACGATTTGCGTTATTTACAGTGAACTTTGGCTTACGAATCATTGTTGTTAGTTAAATCAATCACAGATCACATGAATCGCACGCCTAAAGTGCAATGAAACACGCATGCGCACTATGTATGAAAGCTTCGACATAGAATATACATAATCATAGTTATGTTAGGCAGTACGGTGCTCCCCGGCACGTAGGCAGCTCTCAATTGCGAAGAAAATATAAACAATTTAAATATTTCGATTCTCCTTGGCTTTGCAAATACAAATAAAAACAGTACTTATGTGTTTATCACTAAAGTTGTATTTAGCTATCGACTCATCACAGATTGCGGCGTTTTCTTCTAGATAACCCTTGTTAGGAGATGTACGAGCAAATTTCATGGGTGGCAGAATCTTTTAGCGTCGCACGGGAGCTTTTTTAAAGCCCGCGTCAGTTGAAAACGTTGGAATGAAACAACGCCTCAGCATCAATGCTTTTTTAACTAATGCTAACAAGAACTGATAGAAGATTTTGACACAGGTGCATTTGCAAATAACTACTCCCAAATAAAGAGACCAGACCCCTTACCATGAACCCTTAAAGCAGAATTACGATGTAAAAGCGAGACGCCTGCGCCGTTACATCAAGTGCGATGCGGAGTCTCGCTTCCACAACGTAAACTGCTCTGCTTTAAGAGTTCATGGGGCAGGAATTTAAACCTGTCTATCTACTTTTTTATTACCTAGGTATGTATAATGAAAAACAGGCCAACTTTGTTGGACAAGAAATTAACTTATTAGATCAATTTTCAACAGTTCAAAATTCAAAATCAGTGCTTGAGACCCGCCTAGATGATGATTGGCAGTGGTACTGTAGTGCGATATTTCGACGTCACATTGTTTTCAACAGGTAATGTTTTACACATTAAGCCTAATCGTAATAAAAACAGAATCCTCAAGAATAAGTGCCGAGAGATTTATGACTTTTTCTGTCAACAGCTGTCTCGTAAATCACTAAGGCGCTGTCTCCACGAGCGAGAGAATCGGGACGAGTCCGCCCTTATATCGTCAGAGAATCTCCACGAACGAGCGATAATTCCGCCGCGTATCGTCGCGAGTCGTAACGGAATCACAGCGTTTCCGCGGCGACTCGTAACGGTATCGCCGCGTTTCCTTGACGACGCGTTGTCAAAGAAAGAATTCAGTTACGTGCCAGACGAGAGCGAAATAAGTAGTGTCTCAGTCGATAAAATAATTCTTTATTATGGATATAGTGTTGTGGGGTGCTACTGCAAGTACGCTGAAATGACGCTGCGTTTGACAGCGCGCTCGTGCGAGAGCGTCACGAGCGCGCGGCGGGCCCGCTGCTAGTCACGACGGGCTAGCGACGATGTAATGACGTTTCGCGCGCTCGTTGCCACTCGTCGCATCGCGGCGATAATATCGCCGTGTGGAGACGGCTCCATAGAGAGTGTATAGAAATACGTGGCACGACGATAATATCGCCGCGATTCTCTCGCTCGTGGAGACAGCGCCTTAGCAATAGTAGTGACGTCGTTAACATGGCTTCATAGCTAGGTATGTAGAAAGTTTGAGGAAAAAAAATGTACGATTTTTTGGAGAATGGAATAGTTTTTACACGACTAATTTTAAAACATGATTGCCTTTAGCCATGTCTAAAAAAGAAGTTTATTCGCAGTCAGGGAACCGCTCTGTTTAATATTGAGGTACTTATTAGGTCCCCCGACTGAGATGACAGTTGTTTTTTTCTTTTTAGTTCAGTTTTTGACATGGCAGTCGTGTTCCGTCATTATTTTTATAGTGTGACGGTGAGAAATATACTACTAGGGTCAGTCGTATATTGTGAATACCTAAGCTATGTTATTGTCTGATAAGTTATGGTATAAGTTACAGTTATGTCAAACAATGCCTATATAAACAAGGCATTAGAAGAAATAAAATATTTTTTTTTATTAAAAGCAAATGTTCTCCTATTCATGGCCACAGGAATGCACAAAGAAATCCATAAGTTCAACCACAGATTCGACAGTAACCCAAAATAGTGCAACGTGCAAATAATTAGGACTTGCATAGCAACGAATGCAAAACGCAAATCCATAAACAAACACTAGTGATGTACCCGGTCTATAAACAAAACGAATCGATTGATTGGCATAACTCACACGCGATCGAGTGGCCCCACTTAACAGAATTAAATCGACTGGCAATTTTAGAGTGCTGTGTTTATCAGTGTTTATACTTTAACGAGCTGTTACGCGAGACATAACATGGCAATACTCTTTTTAGCTACGACCCTTTTGGTTTCGCGTTTTACGTATTAAGTGAAAGACATTAGATTTTTAGTGCTCGTCTTAAATGTAGTTTTTTTATTGTAGATATTAAATTGTAAAATATATATCGATAACATTGAATTCGATTCGAGGGGGTAAGGCTTTATTGGCTGAATACGTAGGTACATCAATTTATCCATGGTCATCTATGTAATGTGTGGTATGCTATAAATGTATGGTAAGGTATACTTTTCTTAGTAATTTAATTGGCCACGGCCTGGTAAGTGGCAACCACTTCGGCCCCAATTACATATATATTTAAGTCTATCAGCAAAATGAAAGCCAACATTTTCTCCTATTACATTCAAATTTTACTCGGTTAATCAAGTAGGTTATTTTAGCTGTAAAGGTTAAAAGGATGACACTACAATATTTAACTATAATTTGCAGAGTTAATACACGATAAAAAACGGATTATATCCGATACCTTAGTATGTCCGGAGCACCCAAGCGATCAATCTCTCTCGTCTCTACCATCCTTGTTGAATATCTACACCACGACGTGACCTGACCTATAAAACATTAGTCTGAGGCAATACGAAGAAGATGGTTAATTGTAAATTATAATGTAGCAATCATACTAAACTACTAATATTATATATACTTATATTTTTGGATTTCGATGACAATTGCTCCATCAACCTGGATTAACGTTTAGAATGATTTCATCTAGGTAAACTAAACGACTGTAATCGCTTTTAGCAAACTCTCTGGACACAATTCTGAAGTCCAAGCAGACGGAGTCGCGGGCATATACTAATAAATAAGCTTCCTGGCGTCATTGACACCTCTCATGTAGGTCCTGTTTGATCGTTCGCGCCCTAAAGGTCATAAGGCCATCGGACCTCACGCAATACATCAAACCTATTGATTTACGATTGACACACGTCGAGACGGTGTAAACTATCCTTTATACAAGTGGTTCATCCTACGGCTCATTAATTACCCTTACTACCTACTTTATTAGGTAGGTGCTACTTGTAAATGCCTCGTTGGTCTAGTGGTAGCTAAGCCCGACTGCTGAGCACGAGGTCCTGGGTTCGAATCCCAGGTCAGGCAAAGTGTAACTGGGTTTTTTGAGGACGGAGTCTGGATTTGTGCCCGGTTGATGGCAATAGGCTCGCCCCCTATTACATTGGGACCTAAAAATATAACTGGCGAAATGTGCGTGTACTATATGTGCACCTCTGCCTACCCCTTCGGGGAATACAGACGTGATGTTATGTTACTTGTAAATGCGAAAGTGACTAATTAAACTGAGTGATCGAGATTTAATTTGATATGGACAATGGACATAGGTTGATTGAAGTCTAGAGAAAGATATAGGTTACTTTTCTACCAAAAACATCATGTAATTTATTTTTATCTAGGCAATAGTTAGGTATTACAGAATATTTCGCTATTTTTTCAGAACAAATGAATGGTAATATTTCGTCGTACAACGTCCCTAAAATAGGAGTAACCATTTAATAATGAATGACAAATGAACGAATGAATCTTTTACTCTGAAACCTGTCTGTCGCTGAGCCACTACGCATTCTTATTTAAACCCAAAACTTACTTTCTCACCTGACTGCGTCGCGCAGGAGGGGTTATGTTTACTACTTGTACATGACGGATTTACTGTTTAACACGCTTGGTGAAGTAATAGTTCTAACCTTTATTTCGACTAGGACAAAGGTCTCTTTCTTTACAGAGAAAGAACGAGCAGCCATTACAACGCTAACTCACTGCACGTTGGCGATTTCATTCTATTCAATTCTCGTTTCATCTAGATTTTTTAACGTTCGTCAATAGTGTGTTAGATTCACGACTATTTGATTGGCGTAGTGGCTACACGATTGGACTGCTGCGCTAAGGGTTGAGTTCGATTTCCGCACGAGACAAAAAATTGTGCAATCCGCAGATGTTTGTTTCGAGTCTGGGTGTTTGCGTATGTTATACTTATTTCATGTTAGTGAAACTCACCCACAGGAGAATCACATACAGGAGAAATTCCTAGGATGTGGCGACCTATTTATAAATAAAAGATTCTACTAGTGCATTCGACATTTCAACGTCAAAATGGTACTATTCAGATTTTGCAGTAGCAATTTTAAATTTATTGTGTGATTATAAGTATCTATTCTGTTCGCTACACTGTATAATTATTTTTCGTTGGCTATAGTTTTACAAGCCGTTAATTTTGTTTTCTCTTTTATTGTTTACGGTTTTTATACTTTCACGAAGAACGGTTTTTTAGGCCCATGTTTATTTATTAGCCATTACGTTTCGCCTATTTACTATGTATGGCGTTATTACCCTTGAATGTAACACTCCGTAAAGTAGATACTATAACTTAATAACATATTTTTTTACAACTTTCTAATTTAGAACATATTCTTAGCAATTATTTTTTCTTTCTTTTTATGAAACGAGGTGTTCACCGTGCAGTGGGATAGTTATAGGCTGATATACATACATAAAGTCTCGCCGGTTGCCCAGAGGGGTAGGCAGAGACTTCAGATTTCCATTAGCTACGATCCTGACATAGTTCTTTCGTTCATTCACTTGCATCTCGTTCTTCATACTCGCTCGTCGATTAAGGGTACTTCTCACTTGACCCTTTTTAAAGAAATTTGAAAAATGATGGACACGATAGGGTCTTGAATCCGCGACAATATAGGCGTAAAAACAATGTAGGTACTTAGTTTTTGCATGTTATAGTATTTCCACCTGTAAAGCATTATTTCAAGCAAATAAACGATTGTTCTTAAACCTTTCTTTAAATTGTGCTTGGTCCCAGAACAAGACAAAGAAGGTCAACCAGTGATTCTTCTTCTTCTTTCAGTTCAGAGGAACAGAAAGAAATGATGAAAGAAGATGAAGCCGATCTCCAGCTACTGGAGGTCGGACATCAGCTTTGAATATTTCTCATTGTCCCTAGCGAGGTAAAACCAATCATAAGGCTCACACAATTTTTAGCCAACCCATAACAAATCCTCGATGTAAGGATGTGTGGCGCGCTAACGTATTGATAACACAACCCTCACATATGTGAACAATCGGTCAATGGGCCAGATTGGAGATACAGAAACCAGCTGATACAAACAAAGATCAAATAAGGTCAGTGGTTTTGTTTAGAGGATTCTATTTATACCATTCCTGTAATTAAGCCGTTTTCGGGATTCACGAAAGTTTCAAGAATTAAAAGAATACACCACACACTGAATTTCTCCTGTATTGTAATTGCATTTTATAAACATGAAAACGGTATTAGACTTACATTTACACCCAGACTCGAGAGAAACATCATCGTACAAATGATTGTTCCAAGTGGGAATTAAACCAGGAAAACGTAGTCTAATCGCATATCTACAGATTGCCAAAGACTTCTTAAATAATACCTCAAAGAGAACTATATCTCTGTCACAATTATTCAGCTATTTATGAATTCCATACATGCATAGAAATCAAGGACTGACAAAGAGCCAGACCCATTTATTTAATTAAAAGGTTAGTCCCGCATATTTCACTATTCTACAGATCAAAATACATTCTAAATGGATTAAGGTTGGATTAGCCATATAAATATTACTAGAAGAAGAAAGAGATAGCGAGTAAAATCGTCTTAGTTTCCTATATCGCTATCTCTTTCATATACAATTTAAAACGAAAGATTAAACGCCCGTGTTTGTTTGCTTAAAGCAGATTGCTGGGCGACCCTTTTAATTAGACGTACACTTAGAGACCCTTGTTTATTTAACAGTTTTTGTCCACAACTTAACATATTATTTGTAGAAGAAAATTAATTCAATACCTTTAATAAAGGAACCGCTGAAAACAAAAGAAATCTGTTTTAGAAGACTGGAACTAATTATATCCTTATACACTAATACCTATCACATGAATAATTTGTAATGAAGTAATATTCAAATCAATCTTTTACATGTTTATTGTATACATGTCAAAACAGCTGAACAAATTTCCGCGGATTTTCGTATGACAATAACTAACTTTTTCAGATTTTAGATGAATTATGAAAAGGGAATGCCAACGCTAAATGTACACAGGCGAAGCCGCAGGCAGAAGCCAGTTTGCAATAACAACACAATTCCAATCAATAAACAAGCGAGCGGGCCGCATGTTTATTTTCCCTGCCAAATCGTCCCTGGGGTCGACAACTGTCAAACGATACGACAACTTGATTGATCTGCCCACCCTCTGGACACTGTCGGCGTAAATCTCCGTAATTAATCAGCTTGAGGCACGTTTATTTACGATGTAGGTTGGTGAGATAAGGGATAGAAAAATAATTAATATTTCCTCTTCTTGGTTGATAGTGACGAGTAATTTTTTGCACTAGCTAGGCTATTATAATTGTGTCGGGTTGTTGTCCCGTCAGACTCACAGTGTGATACGAACGTGAAAACTATACTTACAATCATCTTGCCCTATCTAAATCTCACACTCCTTCGTGCACGAAATATACCAATGGGAACCGAAGCTTTGCTTCAGAGCCAATGGGAAAGATTGGTCTACATTCTACATGCATTTAGAAATTCCTTAGTACTACCTAAGATGGTAAATTTCGTGTCCGAAATCTCAGAAAACTGTTAAAAAATGTGAAATGGCTCTTAAGTAGTTGTAAAATCGCTCGTTACACACTGAAAAGCGACCGCGTACAACCTATGCTAGGACGGTAACTTAACACAATTTTGGATTGTTTTGGAAGATACCTAGACGTTTTCTCCTTTATCAAGAGTCCAAACATTTGTGTTCGTCCTTTGTCACCGCCACCTGTTTCCCAGCTTGATACCTCCATACCTAAGCTTCAGTTGAGATTGACATTCATGATCAAATTCAGCGATTTTATTTTTGGAGCCCAAACGATAGATGGGTGATTGTAAGTTAATATATGTACCTTAGTGGAACCTCAGGATACAGACTCTTTGCTTTATAAATAAATGCGTATATAAAGCGTCAGTAGTCAGGGCCATGCCTGCGGCTAGCCACACACCGTTTTTATAATACACTCAGTATATTCTCATAATAGATAATGCAACTAGAGAGCCTTCAAGAGTGACGATAACTAAGTACGTCCGGCGCACCCTGGACGGTCACCCTCACTGCCATCTTTGTTGACTGACCAATCTCTACACCACGGCGTGACCTACTCCATGTGGGTATTTATTGGCTCATACCGACACGAAGAAGAAGAATAAAATGCTACTCTTAGGTAGATTCAGATTTGTGGTTAAAATACCAATAAAAATATATTTACATACATACATACATAAAGTCACGCCTGTTTCCCTGAGGGGTAGGCAGAGACCACGGATTTCCATTTGCTACGATCCTGGCATACTTCTTTTGCTTCATTCACACGCATCACATTCCTCATACACGCTCTTCGGTTGAGGGTACTCCTCAAATATATATAAGTATATAATATATAAATAATAGGCTTTAAAGATATATAGTAAGTACAAATAATTAGTATTAGAAATAGAGGTTAAGTAATAAAAGGTGGGCTTCGGGTGACAGCGCAGGTTGTCAGCCAATCAAACTCATTAACTGACGAAATGTGAGTGTGCTATACACTTCAGCCTGCCCTCGGAGAATACAGACGTGATGTTACAGATCCAGTGAAAACAATAACAGAGCTGATATTAATTGCGGTCTATTTATAAGTGGATACCTGGGGGGTGGGTGATTGTGTGATGTCCCCTGCCACGCTAATTGCTTTCGGTAATAAAGACGGCGGTACCTACGGCTCGCGGCTGTACTATGTGGAGTATTACTAAGGAATTACAACAGGCTATAGGAGCATCATCAACCGGATGACGTCCACTGTTAAATATAGGCCTCCCTCTTCGTTTTGGGGTATAGGATAAAGATAAGATAAAAATTATTTATTAAAAATATACTTTTTTTAAGTACTTACTTTTTGAACTTCAAATTACATTAAGAGAAATGGTATATAACAAAACTAAATTCACACACACATACATCATTCTTGCCTATAGCAGTCCATTACTGACGTAGGCCTCCCCCAGGGTAGGCAGTAAAGCCCGCTCTTCCCTTTTTCTCTTTAAATTCACACGTGTCAGTAAAATAAAGAAGTCTTTAATAAAATTTAAATCTCCATTTTTAATCTGTCATCCCCGGTTCGATTCAACTGACTTATTTAACAAGCGTGACCCGTTTATTATAAAATGTTCTAATTAATTCCAGCTACACTCAGTGGTCGCCGGTCCCTGGCTTAGTCACGTTCGTAATGAACGAGCCATTCATTCATTCACTCGTTCAGGGCAACAGCCCTACAGCCAGATTTTATTACTGTTTTATGTCATGTAAGATATTAGACGGCGTTAGTCTGTGGAACGTGTTTGAATTCAAATTGGCCTGTTCTTAAGAATAAATTTAAAAAATTGGTTCGTTCTGATATTTGAACAATGTTGAAAATAAAATTTCTTTTTACTCTATCAATGGCATTACGACATTTTTGTCATTTATTCTGCTACTAAAATTAGTTTTTAAGAATTGACCTTCTGAATATATTGTGCATAAAATATTATAATTAAGCTGCTATATACTTCCGTAGTAGATCCGTGTACAAAAACCAAACTAAATTCAAAATAAACTGAATTCATACATCCAAATAGAAGAAATAGGTAACATCTACGATGAGAACTATTTTATAACAATTTCTAATGAATTTCCTCCTTTTTTGAAGTCGGTTAAAAAGCAACAAGTCTATGTCGTATCATATGCTTCTGGCCTTTGAAATTTAACTGTGGAAGTTCCTTGTTGCCTGCGTTTGTTGTGATATAACCTGATGGGCGCGGTAGCTACGCGATAGGACTGCTACGTCAAGGGTTGCGGGTTTAATTCTTTTACGGGACAAAAATTACCGAGTCTGGGAGTTTGCAAACACATATAACAAACTAAATGGTTACGTCCAAAAATTATAAATAGGATGCTCCAATGCCGTACACTACAGTACACAACCACATCTCGATCTATATTTAAAAAATAATAATTCAAACATCGAACGCAACTGGCTAGTGATGTGCACCGTGCACGGTGTGTTTATTTACGCAGCTGGATATCCGAAAGCGAGTCGTTCCCGAGTAGGTATCGAGTCGTGTAACAAACCGTTTGATGTCCGATTACGACCAGCACTTAGCGTTTTATGTTGCGTTCGTGTTAAGTGACCGATTATTGAACGCTTTCTAGTGATAGTGAGTACATTGAGCTGCAAACAAATGCGCTTTTAAAAACAACAGCCGAAAACGTAGGATTGTGTTTAAGATTCTTGACCGCGTATGCTTTTCGTGCGGTGATATTCTAATTTACTGTTTGAACTGGAAAGGTTCAATTTAAAATAAACAAAACGCGGCTAACATTGTGTATCCTCTTTCATGTGTAGCTAAGAACAACATTTAAAGATCCTACAGCCATACTATTCTAATATAAAAATAGCAATAATCCATCTGTGAACTAACAAACAAACAATTTATACAAGCTGAAAGTTGCGTGCCAGATTTGTTTAATAGAACTCGTTTCCATGGCATTCATTTTTATGTATCTCTGGAAATCCATTTAACACTAACACCACTACGAGTGTTTTGAAAACAACTTGATGAAATATCAATGATACAGAACTCTGAAATGTAGTTTATTAGGATATGACACATTGTTTGTACAGTGCGACGTCGCTATAAACAAACAGTATATCAACGCTTTCCTCGAATAGTTGCATCGAGCATCAAGCACAGCAAGTCGTACAGCTCATAAATCGATAAGGTAAACATAATTTAATCGATAAACAATCAACATTGAATGGCGACTTACCGACGACTCCGACGACACTAAAGATGCAAGCACACGCCGCTGCGAGTATCGTCGCCTCTGTCGGATACTGGGTAATATTTTGTTCCATATTAGTAATGTTTTCAAACATATCGATTGACATATCAGACATAGTTAGGCACTTCACTATCACTTCACAGGATTTCGAATTTTAATTTTGAATTTTTTCTTGACATTTTATACTTTTTTATTTAACATTGTATTGTCAAACGCCTCTTACAGCCATGATGCATGTATTATCTGTAACAAAGATACAAGTATTATATTACACATGTATTTATAACCTGAGCACGTGTTGTTAGTCATATTACTAATATAAAGTTTATACGATCATTATCGACACCTACTTAGAGCTTTTTAAGGAAATGTCAAGGAGGTGAGTATTATTTAGGTTATGTAAATTGATTTAGTGGATACTTTTTGTCAACATTCTCGACTATCTAGGTAATTTGGCAAACAAAAAATGGCTTGCTTAACAATAACTAATGAGTAGCATTATAATTTATAATACAATAAAAGACTTCTGATTCATATTCCAAGTCTTTTAATAAAACTTTGAAACCTCTAAGGTTTTTAGATCTGTCATTTTATCAAATAGAAATATCAAAATAAATCATTTTTTTTTATAATTGGTTTAAATTGCGTTAATAATCAATTTTATTTGACAAACTTTAAAATATTTTAACTACACATAGCACCTGAATAACGTCAAATTAATGTATATAAAATACCATTTTCGTTTCTACGTGCAATATATTTAACCTCGTACAACATATTCGTTCGATACATATTTGACAAAAGAGATGACGTCACAAAGGTGAGTAAACTAGCACAGCCGGTGTATCCTAAATTAAAGTAAATGTGACACTAACGGAGACTTATATAAATAGTCTAGTTCTAGTTAATACTAGCATAACGGATTGCTAACTACGTACGAACATTATTGTGTTAAGTAACACAAGAAATGACAAGGAAAGTAAAAGGAAATCTTTGTAATATACTGTCGAGATGTTATATTGTCGAGTAAAGATGGCGTCATGACAACACTTAATCAAATTATTGAGCTACAAGTACATAACATAACATAAACGTAACTTCACAGCTGTATTCCCCGAAGAGGTAGGCAGAGGCACATATAGTACACCCACATTTCGTCAGTTAAGTTTTTAGGTCCCAATGTAATAGGGGGTGGGCCTATTGCCATCAACCGGGCACAAATCCAAACTCCGTGCTGCCACTAAGAATTATCGAATGGAAAAACCCAGAAACACTGCCCGACCCGGGATAAAAACCCAGGACCTCGTGCTCAGCAGTCGCGCTTAGCGACCACTACACCAACGAGTCTTTGTAAATAAGACTAGATGATAATTTGCACTTTCCATCTATTCCTTCGGGGACTGTAGACGTATTTGAAAGTATTTAAATTATATTAAAACACGCCAATGACCTCATTTCTTCAGCCCTCCCAGATTTGATTCGCCCTCATTACGTGTTTATATAAATATTATATTGTTTTGCCAATCATTCGCTGTGGGAGGTCTGTTCTTATACCAGCTACCACATTGATACGCAAAAAGTTTATGGTCCTTTAAATGTAAACAAGGAATAAGTATTAAAATCCACGTGGATATCAAATGTGTGTGTAACAAGGCATTTAGGAAATGTAAAAGCATGTTAGTAACTTCAATCTTAAAAGAATCTATAACTATAGCCAAGTTCTTGTGGTGTGGTCGAGTAGTAGACTCTTGGTTCCTTATTTGTCGATTTTTCCACTTTGCTTTGACCGCTTAGATAGAATTTTGGATACTCGTCGTTGATATGCTTCTAATCACGGTCAATACTGCACAAATCTTGACGAGAATTAGTGTAAAATGTGTGAGAGAATCGTGTAAAGGGCTTATTTTTTCACGAATTAATTGCCTTTTAAATCCTCGTTTTGTTTTTTTGGCACCTGTGGCTTTTGACCAATACACAAAGATTATGAAGGGAGAACTATGTATTTACTAAAGTAACAGAGAATAGTATTCTGCTGTGAAAATTATACCCTAAAATTTCTATATAATAAAACTTAGTCGTAAGTCGGTATATAGGGAGGCCTTTGCCCAGCAGTGGGACATTCCAGGCTAGTAAAAAAAAAAAAAAAAAAGTCGGTATATAGCAGTATTTTAGTCATTTTGCCTACATTCAGACGGTCAACATGTAGGTACATTTACATTTGATTTGATTTTTATGTACATTTGATTTGATTTTTTGAGGACTACGAACCCATTAACACTTTATGAATAGTCAACAAAGCTATTTTTTCATCCTGATAGACTCAAAACTGATGCACATGAAAACATTCCAGCTTAGAAGGAGATGTCGATGATGATGAACAGAAAAACTGATACGAATACTATATAGTGCGTACTTAGCAGTCACGATACTTCCAGGTATTTTTCTCGGACAATATACAAGTAACGACATGGCAAAAACTATGCGGACAAAGTCACGCGGTGTGTTGGACATTAGCATGGATTTACATGGCGTTTGCGATACAGATAGCATCGCATGGAAAGCATGAATTGCTTCAAACGCACGCTTGACCACAATGACCAGTGACACGATTATTATTTATAAATGCAGTTCCGTTAGACAGACATATATTTTTCTTCTCGTCTAAAGAAATGCAGACACTTTTATTTCCTTTGTTTTCTTTGCAGATTCTCTTGTTTTTCAGTCACATTCTATACAGATTTTTCTTCGTAAGGATAGGCCTAACAAATATACCATGCTCATTGGTTTAATTTGTAATACAAATTCATCAATAAATATATAATTATGATAACTCTTGAGAATTTATTTAGTGGTAAAACTGTTTGAAGTTGGGGCGCAATAGGAGACTGACTTGTCTCTTATGCCTTTAGTTGCCATTTCTATAGATTACTCATCTTAATGAGTTCTTCATATTATAAGACTCTTGTGAGAAGAGGTACGGTTGCCATTTCGCAACTCGTATCTGCCAAGGCCCCATCTGTTTACGATCGTGCAGTGGTCACCCGTCGCCCCTCGGTGAAGTGTTGAATACAAACAGCTATTAATATGGCCGATAATGACTGATGCCCTCCTAAGTGGTCGCCCGCTAGCCGATGACTTCCCATCCTTATTAAGAAAATGTTCTGAGAAAGGCTCGTGCATAGGGGTCTCATTAATCTAAACAGGTTTCATTAATGCCTCTTTATTAATATTAAGAGCGATGATACTTTAATTTGAACTAGCGAGATACATTTATTCGTGTATAATTATTTTCCCCTTCGTCTTCACATTTTTATCAGTAAATACTATAGGAGTGATTTCTAGATGTTCACAGGTTGAGCCCACGTCGGTTTCTAGTCTTTACAGTTGATTACCAAACTGTCCCGGAAATGATAAATAGCTAATCTAAAAAGCTTATAATAATAATGTCTGAAGTGTTTGAATATAAATGGCTCGCACACATACAGGGCTAGAAAAAAAAGCCCTATTTCCATTACTAGTAACATTATCTGCGATCCCAACTCTTGTTCAATTCAAATTCCCATTTTATTTTCTACGATAAATCAGTTTTGCGCTTCACAGTTATGCAACCATGAAAAACTGTTTTCGATCAAAGCGGAAGACAGGCAGAATATTTATCTAATATCTGCGCAGACGCCTTGCATTTTTAATCTGTGCTTATCTCAACGATTCTTTTGTTTGGCAACGCTTTCATTAGCAGTGAAAAATGAAAATATTCATAATTACATTGAAATAGCGTGTTTAAAGAAAGACATCTGAACTCACTGCTGGATCAGATCCGGCTGGCTAATGATTACATTCTTATTTTAGTCTACACACAAACTATCGACCATTTACGTGCGCTGGCGCCGTCTGACCACTCGAGTGCGAAAGTATTCGGATTTTAAAACAAGATTCGGTTATAATATAAATAACATTACGTACTTCTTCTAAGGGGAAATAGTATATATAAAATAGTTAGTTGAAATAGTTTCTGTGCTATTGTCAGCAGCAATCCGAGGAAGTTTAATATTATTGAGCTCAATAAAATCGTAGTTTCCATTAGTCCATGCACAGTATAGGTAGAGTAATTATATTCAACAACATGACTCTACCGGGGCTCTCTCAGTTAATACAGGCATGAAAACCAATTATTTAGTTAGTGTAAGTTATTCAACAGTATTCTCGGTATTTTATCTTTTTAAATAACCCTTTTGTTCCGCGCCTTTCTCTTGTGAACCAACTATAGAAAATATTTTGTCTAGATTTTCTCTGCTACCTACACTTCTTGCAGATTTTCAGCGTCAACGATCTTATAACCTAGGTTAGATCTAAATTAATTTGGAATGTCTGACTTTGTCCGTGTTGCTGGTTGAAAGTTTTACAGCTCTTTGCCACAGTTATTGTCGGTCAATTCATAAACGTCAAATTAAAATTTCACAACTCTATTCCTGAGTTGTTATTTTGTTGTGAATATGACAATTGTGGATCAGATTTATTTAGTGTTCATGGATTTAGAGATTTTTAAGAGGCTGGTCCGAGCTAAATTATCTCTTCTATTTAGTTTAATAGAGTTTGAATACTGATACACCTACTTTGTCTTGTCTCTTGCGTCTTATTTGTGGGTTTGTTGATTTGTACTAGTTCCTACTATAATTACCTAAAAATGTTATGTTTCCTTTATTGTATATTTGCGTAAATTATACTCGTATGCTTGTAGATATTTCTAATAGTGCAGTGGCTACCCAATGGTTTATAATCGGGTACTTGACACTACCAATTGACTGACATACTTTTTATGAGCTGTCAAAGCGCTATTA
Source organism: Abrostola triplasia (assembly GCA_946251915.1). NCBI lineage: Eukaryota > Metazoa > Arthropoda > Insecta > Lepidoptera > Noctuidae > Abrostola > Abrostola triplasia. Next base: position 11,585,285 of record OX276433.1, read on the forward strand.
CTTCATAGATTTTGTGGGGTAATAGTAAATTATGACGTCACTGTTTTGCGAACTCAGTTCACTATTTATTGATTTCAAAGCAAGTTAAAATCGAATTTTACAGTTCATTAAAAATTTGTAAGGTTCTTACGGCTAATTAAAAATACGTAAGGTTTTTATGGCTAATTAAAGCATGGTTTAGAGAAGTAGTGTCTTGGAAATATTGGTTAATGGAGGCAACTGCCCAATTATGCTCTTAATATAGTCGACTCTAATTACTTGAAAGATCATACGGTGATTTTCAAAATGTCAAGCGTTATGTTAACTATCTTCCTTAAAAAATACATCGAGCCCATAACTTATTCTTTTAAAATTCTTCGTAGTACCGGGAAGCCATTGTTTATTGACGTCTACAACTTGTATGATCTGTGCAATACGGCGGCAAAACTCAACATAATGTGGCGCTATTTTGAAATTTCATCTATGCATTCATTAAAGCGATTTATTGTCTATGATTTACAGTATTTTACTATAATTATTTATTGTTGCTGGCGTGCCTTGTCAAGAAATTTTACGGGTCTGTTATACATATATGGCGGCGGTATGTGATTATATTTGCAGTTTCGCGCATCGTCTGACAATTAATGTCGACAATTGTTCGTGTTAAAGCATGTGATTTGATATAATTTAATAATCAGTTTCGTTAGGTGATGTGGCTGACACATAATTAATCAAAGGGTTTCTAAAGTTATAATGATACTGTTATAAGATTTGTTAAAGATTTTTTGCTTTTATTTCAAGTTGTAGTTCTAATAGTGTTGTGTGCTGCTTTATGTTATGAAGAATTTATTAAGTGCTACCTTACCCACCGAATCGTACTTAATGAGTGAGATGTTATATATTTTTGTTAATATAATCTATGTAGTTTAACATCGACTAAACCTACGCTCCTTAAATAGAAAAATCTGGTATTTTTCCATCAAGTTCGTTAAACAAAATAAACACGCGACGTATCGTATTAACAAATAGTGCAAATTACGCAGGTTAATGACATATGTCAATTCAATTTCATCGAGTGCTCGATGTTTGCACACATCACTAATTTACTAAGAGCTCGAATCGATACGGGGGCGTCACTGGCCGCGTTAACTGCTCAGAGTAATGACTAAAGCATAGAGAGAGCGAACAAATTAGACACAAATTACGATAAATCCAAGCTCCTCTCTCTTATGACGCAGATTATATATATAAAAGAGACAAACATATATGGACTCATATATGCTTAAAACTAAATGTACATTCCGAAATTGTCAAACGGTCATAATTGGTCTCTTACTACACGACCAATTAAAAAAGCACATAGTTGCTTAGTAGAATGGTTCTACACGGTTAACAGTACAAAGTATTTGATTTAGTCGTATTATACGTAGTGAATGTCAGTCCTTGGTGGTCATTGTTTATTTTAAAAATAATATAATTATTTGCATAATATAAGCAACTTGATTGTGTACAAAAGGTGCAAAGGACAGATAAATAAGCGTTTAATATGGTTAGTTTTGTTTTATCGTGTAAATCACATTCATCACGGAAAGATAACAATGAATTTGTAAGATTTCATGGGTAAGTGTTTTTATGCAATTTTCTTATAAAATCACGCGTAATTTTTGTATACTATCACTTATACATACACATTAGATTGATGATGATCCCTTCAGACTATCTTTTTTACGAATTATATTGTGTTAACGAATTAATTTAACAATAAAGTAATTTGTTTATTTGTGAGGTTATGTCATGCTAGTGAAGTAGATATTTTTCATCGATACTATTCGATACGATAATTAATTTTATGTCATTAAATTATAGCAAATATCGTTTTATTTTACAGTATGCCTCCAAATGAAAGAGAACTGGTGTAAAGTGCTTACAAGAGCTAGAAATAGATGGACTAAGCATAGCCGCTGTTTTTGCCATTTGGCTATAAAACCCTAATAATACAGAATAACTACAAAGACATCGGTAACGACACTTATTGACGCGGGTGAAACCGCGGGGCACAGCTAGATTATAAAAAAATATATATTTTTTCTATTTATTAAAAATTTACAAAATTTATATGTGTTTTTACTTTTGCTCCCAGTTTCTAAAGGACCAACATAAAGATTAGCCATTAATTTATCAAATGTTTCATATCAAGTACAGTGATTGGTGGACCTGTGTTGCAATATAAATCTTTTAGTCAACGAATCACGTATTTGTTGTAATTTAAACCCTTACTAGATAATTCTTAAGTTTGGGACTAAATTTATATTGATGCCTTGGTGATGTATGTTTTATACAACGTGAAAAAACGTACATTCAATAGAAGTACATTTTCTGTCAAGAACTAAATTTATTTCGATACTTCGACTTACCAAATACGGCACATCACTACCGAGGCAAAAAAGTGTACAGTATTGCTGGAAGCAACGCTCCCTCTATGCTTTAGTCATTACTCTGTGGTTAACTGCGCGTCAGAAATGGCGGGGAGTGACGTCACTAATTTGATAAAACGTCGATCGTTTGACGAGTTAATTAGTTAATCTTCCTGGACAGTGGCGCTACTCGTCTCACTGATAAAGTATATGTAACAGGCCACTACTAATGAACATGTTGATACTAAGGTTTTGTGGAAAGCGGGACAAATTAAAAAAGTTTGTTATTTGTTATCGAACTTTTATCTCTTCTGCGAAGTTTATTATGCTGGGATAGTTAATGGGATTGTAATTTTTTCGCAGTATAACGGCCTTAATCCAACTCGTTAACATTAAGTTTGATTGCATATCATGCGTTATTTTTTCAACGACTGCACAACTTGAGACGCGATCTTAAAATCGGCATACATTTCAACAGTTTAGTATTTTCATTTTAGGACTCGGATTGATTGCTACGAAATCGAAAATGGATTTGGACATTGCCCAGTTTCCTTTACCTACCAAAACCAAGGCACCCATCCCCAAATACCGATACGGCAGCAATATCTTACCAGAAAATCCAGTATTACCTTTAAATTATGACGCTTTGCTTTGTCAAGGTTTGTGGGTATAATGTAAATCATTGCGGTGAGCAAACGGACCGAGCTGTTTGTTCCCTGCCACTTGAAGGGCGATCTACTGGACGAAAATATGGCTTACCTTGGGCAGTATTAATAGCTTGAAGGTGTGACCGGGAAGGTAATAATTGTGATGAAATAGGGCTTAATACTACTGAAACGTGGTGCTATGCTCATTCTTTTATGTGAATTAGGTTTGTTTTCAGTAGGTCAGTGTGGAAATAATATTGAAAGGACTTATTATTTTAGAAACTCCAAAATGGAGTAAGTCTCGTATTATTGGATTCGATCCTTATCAGAACGTCACCCAATTCAAATCACATTCTGCCAAAGTCGCATCAGTGTTTATGGCGTTGGTGGTATACTGTTAAGCTAGCTAAACTTAGTTCAGAGTTATAGGGACAAACTTGTAGCCATTAAGGCAGAATTTAAACTAGGCAGGTACTAAGAGGTTTCCGGGAACAACCAAGAATAAGTATTGAACCTGCCTTTGCAATCTTGAGATCAAGTGGAATGGAGTCAAGGAGTTGCCTTCCAAGAAATGGATGGCAGCATATAACGTGACGTAAACCGTCCATAACTCAAACGTAACAGTAAAAGTCTTATCGTACATGAATCAACACAAGAATAACATTTCCCAATACTTATTATTCATCGATAAATGTGAGAAATATATTTCCATTCATTGTTCAAGTATTATTTTCCCGGATGTTGATTTTGAAAGTGGGCGTGTTCTGTGGGCGGTGGCGGACAGTTCGCATCTTGACTATGGGCATTTTGTCTATGAAAAGATGGTTATACCTAGCTAAAGGAGAGGTATTTTTCCAGGCAGTAAATATGTCTGTAGGTTCAGCATTGGAGGATTGATTTCTGAAGTTATGGTCAGAATAAAAAATAGAGTCGCTACATAATAATTGCAGTGATTTAGGTCCAAACAATAAAGCAAGTTCAGTTGTTAAATATATACTAAAAAAAATAACGGTAACTAAGCTAGCTTAACTAACATACCTAGGTATTTCTTTCCTATTATATTTCTTACCTATGATCATAAAATGCTGTTGAAAAAAGTCTGTACAGTTAGCTATCATCATCATCATCAGCCTATCTCAGTTCACTGCTGATCATAGGCCTTTCCGTTAGCTATACGGAATAAAAAATATTTTAACTAACCTAACCTAACACAGCACCAAACAAAATCAAAGCATTAGCAAAAAGCATCAATTTAAAAATATAAGTATACACTTACAAAGCTAAACTTATGACTCATATCCTCTGAATCATGTGAGAGCTCTTATACTTGACTCATTTTGGGAAGCTTGACTAACTGGGTTTTGGAAAAAAGACTACTATTATCCGTGACTCAAAAATGTCTAGACTTTAGGATATTTGCATTTCACATCCTTGAACGTGCGTGTTGAGTATGTATATTCTGTTTTTGATCGACGACTGTAAACACTGTAAATATATAAATACTAGCTGACCCGGGGTATGAAAAATAGATGTTGGCCGATTCTCAGACCTACTCAATACTCAATACGCTCACAAAATTTCATGAGAATCGGTCTAGCCGTTTCGGAGGAGTATGGGAACGAAAACTGTGACACGAAAATTTTATATATATAGATAAAGTTATGTTCGTCAGTGAGATAGTAGTTCGTTTGTTTTTCGTATAGATTCCCTATATCTAATAAATACTGAATCATTTAACAATAATGCCCGCAACACTTGTTTTGATTGGTTCCAATTATTCTGAAGAATGGCTAGAGGAAAACTGCGCGAAATATTTCAAAGAATCTACAAAGCAAACAAGCACCGAAGCAAGCAAACATCTAATATTAATACAATACACATTATAGTTCTATGAATATCATTTGATGCTGATTGTGAAACCAATGACGTAAAGAGGTAGACAGCTGGGCGCTCTTGGTTCTGGAGAACAAGTGGCGAGTATTTTGGGCTCGAAACATCGATTGGTACCGACAATACCAACCAGATATGTTACGATCAAGACAGAATTAGAATATCATCTTGGTTTCGAGAATTACACGTCAATATCACCAGTTGTGTTGAGAATTGGTTAACGTGGCTCCCAAAGCGTAACAGCGCGGGGAATGGGATATGGAATCCCGTCAATTAATGTTGGAGAAGAAACAGGAATATGGGAGAAGAGAAATCGTGGGCCAATAACTTAAAGACTTCTGATTGATTTCCAATGGAACGTTTTACTTTCCAAGTTGTTTGAAATCTGAACTACGAACAATGGACAATGTAATAGTTAGAGAAGCATGGTCAAGGATCATGTTTGAGGACAAAAGTCTGATATTCTTCATATGAAAAGCTTTTACCCTACAAATATATTTGGTGTTGCAAATCAATTTATATTCAAACACAGCGATTGATTAACTTCAAAATAAAACAAAATTTGACTGCCGAGTTGTCGTTCATTGTAGCATTCTAAGGGGGAGGCCTTTATTCAACAGTGGACGTCTTCCAACTGATGATGATGATGACTGTCGAGCGTGAGCTGTGAGGTCCTGGGTTCGAATACCGGGTCGCGCAGTATTATTGGATTTTCCCATTAGATAATTCTCAGTAGCTGCATGGAGTCTAGATTTGTGTCCGACATTAGGCTCGCTCCCTATTACACTGGCTAAATGTCGGTGTACTATATGTACACCTCTGGCTGCACCTTCGGGGAATACAGGCGTGATATTATGTATATAGAAGAAGTCTTAGCATAAGTTTATCAAACACCCATGGTAGTACATGACCCGGAGTCGGGTGTGTACCATAATATGATTGCAGCTCATTCATCGCAGTTTCTCAATAGCTCACTGCGCTTATTGGTCGTATAGAATCAAAGGCCAGTCGTATTGTGTTGGCAAATGAATGGTCGTGACTGGAATGCCTAGCCCGGGACTATTATGAGGAAGGCATTCAAGTTGATATGACATAATGTTTGTAAACTATATAATATGTTTATTTTGCCGTTTGATATTTAGAATTTAAGTAGTTGATTACAAGTATCGGTTAATTATATGGAACTCTAAATAAACAGTTTAAATCGTGTTTCGTATCATTCAAATTCAATTAATCATTTTTTTATAAGTTGTGTAGTGGGGACACATCAAGCACCATACAGCTTTTTGGCCCTTAACGCTGGATTTAAACTGGTGACCTATAGATATACGCATTGGGCTAAACGATAGTAGTAAATTACAATTAGAAGTACTTAGAGAACTCTATTTAGACTTTAAGCTTTAAATATATTGCAGAAGTCTATAATCGAAATAAATGAGTCAACAATGCTATGAAGAACATCAAAGCTGATAATAATCTAGATCCACTGATTCGAATGAATAAAATAAACAGAGGTTAGGCACACCAAACAAAACAAACCTATGTAGATTTCTCAACTTTGGCAATTTAAACCTCGTTGAAACATAACAAATCAAATCATATTTTAAGAATACTCATCAATTGAGCTGGATAACAAAAGGAAGTGGTACGTGATGGACGCCGCACACAATTCACAAATTATTTATTTTCAGGCCTTACGCCAAACATGATGAATGGGGGACGAGGAAGTAGTAATGGATTGCATGAAACACTTCCAAAAAATTGTTTATGATGTACAATCATAAATCGACATCGAAATGTACTCACTGTATCAGTACCAAGAAAATGGAACATAACAATATATTAAAGTTTAACAATCGTAATTCAAGATATAAGTATTAAAGTTTCAGTAAAAGAGCTTGTACCACAGATAGTTGGGGCAAATACGTAAGAAATATTTGAAAGTAAATAAACTACATTTAGAATTTGCGTAGTAGGTATAATGTTTGCAGTTATAAAATAGGCATCGTCTGAACGCGCCTGAACGACGATCGAGCACCGAGTTTTAATTTAGAAAATTGTTTCTCGTTCCGAATTCTTTTGGGCTGTACCTAAATATGAAACAGCGGAAACTACAGATGCGTATTTGTTGTCACGATAACACCTAATTTTGACTAATTGAGATCTAAATTTGAGCAATCTTGGTTTGGTTTTAACCCAATTGACAAAAATGGTTTATTTTCTGTAAATGCGATGACACCAGGTTCAATCGTTATTTTCTTGATGGGTATTACAAGATTTTTCATCGAAGATAGCACAGTAGATTGATACTGAATTTTTGATTTCTTGGTGATAGCTTATCATATATTTTTCTTAAGTTTTAGTATTTGATGTTCTTCATTCAAAATTACTGTAATAGCTAATTAGAAGGAGATAGCTAAGCTAGGAATTTATGAGGAGAAAAACTAGTAATGAAACCGAAAGCTGCTATAATCGAGGTATTAGTTTGCATGACAAGCTTCTATTTGCGGATGGCCATGACAGTCAATAAAGTGCACTAACTAGCGAAAGTTAATTTAGGGAAATGAGTTGAAGAGTTATTTCTAGGCATATTAATTGCGTCCGTTCTCAATTACGTGCGGAAGTGTGGGCAGTCTGTTCAGTCCAATTTGTGTAGGTAAACGAGATATTACCCATAGGTTCTTCGGTATCAAGGTCACATTTGGATTGGAGGACTTTGATTACTGTTCAGACAAAATGGACTGTTGCTGTTGGGTGTTTCTGGACATTTTTTGGAGGACGATATTTTTTATATGAGCTTAGTTGTATTTTTACAAGCTTTTTTTTAACTTGCAATGTTAGTAGTGTACCTATGTATATGTGAATTTGTTTAGGTCAAATCTTACAATCTAAATTAGAACCACTTTTTGACATCCGATTGAAATTAAATTTTGCATACTTAAATAGGTTTTGTGACAATACAATATTATGGTACATTGGATTTAAAAGCTTGTATTTTTTTAAACTTATCATTACTTATTTGTACTTGTGTTAGTCGTTTATCTTCAAAGCTCTTTCTGCGTATTGCCTGATTGATTCTACATACATGAGAAGGTTACCTTAAAAAGTGACCTTATACATGTTGCTGTTTATTTAACGATTTATTTAGATTTTCAATCGAGATGTTTTGACTTTTTGCAAGTAATCAGTTATATATTATGTAAGTAAGCCTACACAGGTGTGGTGTATAGCTTTGCCCAATGATTATTGTATTTGCGTAAGATATTACACAAACTACGTTATTTGTGTTACGATAAGGGAATATCGTAAACATAGTTAAGTGGACTTCGTTAGTGTGATTCACATATTATAATTATTTCAACATCGTAAGGAAACCGGCACAACTAAGAGATTTCAGCGGTGTGTAAAGCCATGTCAGCTTACAGGTGGGTTAAACTCCGACACCAGGCCTCATCAACCATACGACAAGAAGAATTCAACATTTATGCGAAGGCATAGTTCTCAGACGCCTCGATTGGTAAGGTTGGACTTGTCCGCTAAGAGTCACAGGGTCTGTCCCTGGACTAATACTTATGGAATCCAAATATAAGCTGCGATTTTTGAGCCTGTATGTCTTGTAGATAGGAGATGTTATGTTAATAGCATGACCTACATTAATCAAACTGGAAGTTAACTGGAAGGGTAATTTAAAAGGGGAAGGACCTGGTTGCTTATTAGGTATCCGTCGGGTAAATCCAAATGAATCAGTGTTCTCTTCGAATTACTAAGAAAATAAATATTAAGAGATAAACAGTACTAAGTGACTAAGGAAGTAGATATTGTGACTTCGATTAGGTTTGGAATTACCAGAATTTTAAGTTTTGAACCTAAAACCTTCGTCAAAGCAATCTCGTATACCGTTTAGATATAAGCTAGTAATGTTAACCTAACCTTTGAGCAACCTCGGATGTACTTTACGAAAAAAAAGAAACATTAATATTAAAAATGACCTGTTGTCTCTTTTTTATATTAAATGCTGTGTGTACCTGTAATGGGCACTCATATTAGCTTATATATAATAATAATAATAATCGTTTATTTCAGGCAATATAAAACAATGCTAAACAAAGCTTACAGAGGCCCATATTATATATACCTTACAGACTAACATACATACAAAAATATAAACTTATAACTAAGTCACGTTTTCGCGACGCATAACGCACGTTCTGTGACAATCGGAGGACGCCGGCGGCCGCGGAATTTCCTAAATACAACCCCTTTCGGCCACAGCTCCTCTTTCAGAATCGCCGATAGTCGATCGGTCGGGACGCGTACAACAAACGAGTTGAAGTTAACTGTGTATATATATTTTGTAAAATTAGATTAAGTGTTTAATATGTGTGCTGTTGGTATAAAAATAAATAAATATTAATCAGTACCTAGGTACCTACACAAAAAGTATTAATCACTGATCCACGCACAGAATTGGTAGGTCTAACTACTTACACAAACACATCCGTACCGGTGTGGAGCCATCAAATTAACACTCAGAATCACACCCCAATGATCACCATGTGACATGTCAACGTCATAATTATGACGTCACGCAGCCTCATTAGCCCAAGACTCGGTTGTTAGCAAGACGAGAGCTGGCCGTACTAATTATAACTTAACGTTCGGATAAGTGACCTAGATACAACCCTAGATATGTAGAGTATACATACCATGAATGCCTATTTGCTGGCAGAAGTATAAGTTTATACAAAGCGAGTGTGACTGAATAAATGGATGGTTTTAAGGGCTACAACATCGAGGGTTCACAGACTTCACACGTTATTGGCGACTTTACAGAAGCATCGGGATCAGATCATTAGGATACATTTGCACAACATAACATAACATCACGCCTGTATTCCCTGAAGGGGTAGGCAGAGGTGCACATATAGTACACCCACATTTCGCCAGTTATGTTTTTAGGTCCCAATGTAATAGGGGGCGAGCCTTTTGCCATCAATCGGGCACAAATCCAGACTCCGTGCTGCCACTGAGAATTACCTAATAGGAAAACCCAGTAACACTTTGCCCGACAAGGGATTCGAACCCAGGACCTCGTGCTCAGCAGTCGCGCTTAGCGACCATCGAGGCAGTCAATACATTTAATTGATTAGTTATACAATCACAGGGTTGGCAGAGGACACCTACATTCCGCCGGGAATGTTATAGGTCCCAATGTCATGGGGCTGAGCCTGTTGCCATCAACCTGCAAACTGCAGATAGTCGTTGCCATAGAAATAACAGACACATGGATACATTAAAATTATAAGAATAAAGTTAACCTTCTGCCCACAAGGAGTGTTGTTTTATTAAGTGATATGTACAACAATAATAGTTTAATTTATATCAATAAATATAAGGCAACTCGTATCACCGGTCACGAGTGATGACCCGCTGTTAGAAGCGTGTTTGTTGCGAATAAATACCACCTTATATAATATACATTAGTATCTATTGTTCGGGTTTGTCAGTATCCCGTTATATCACAATAAAATTATAAAGGCGAAAGTTTGTGAGTGTTTGTATGTTCGTTACCTCTTCACGCTCAAACGGCTTGACCGATTTTGATTTAATTTCATATGGAGGTGTTACCCTGGATTAACACATAGACTTTTGTCCCGAAAAAATGTAGCGGGTAACACAGCTGGGCGCAGCTAGTGAAGGAATAAAGATAAAATACATTTTTTTCTTTAATAGTAATAGTTAAACGCTAAACTATGAAGGTCTCTGAAAAAGCCAACTCTTTAAAGTTTCCAAATACTTGAGTTGGGAAGAAAAGGCGCAACAAATACTACCTACTGATAGGCGTATAAAACGGTTGGAAGCGGAAGGCCGAAAATCGAGCTCAGTGGCGTGCCGTAAGAGAGGCTATATGCCCAGCAGTGGACAGAAATAGGCTGATGATGATGATCGCTTTCCAGGCCGCGGTGGGAGGGAATTGCACTCTTGATTCTTCCCGCTAAATCTACTTACATACCTATATCTATATTTCCTACAATAGATTTTACTTCTGTCTTATCTGCTCGTATTAGACCTAGTAAGTTAAACGCTAACTCATGGTGGATGACACAATGATTTGTAATTACTTAATTTGTAGGTTGTAACCACAGGTTGAGCATCTGTTCTAACGTATGCCACGCGGAAGTAAGCTTGCGTGCCCATTAATTTACTGGATCGAAATAACAATGTATTAACAGTACCACTGATACATTGCGTCCTGCTAATTGTAGTTAATTAAGTGGCTAATTAATAACATTAATTCACTAACTTATTGACTTTCACTCGCGCGTCGATAATTGAAATCATGTGGACAAGAATACGAACTGTTGTTTGTGTAAGCTAACAAATAACGGAGTATGTTGAGGGCGCTAAACATGAATGCCAGTAAGATTAAACGCAGGCGCAGTTTTAAATCCTCAGTTTATCACCTTTAAGCCTAACCAATACCTTATAATGACCGTATAGCTATCCCACAGCAAGGCAAAGGCCCCTTTAGTACAGAGAAGAATTGAGCATTGATCACCACTGACACACACTGATAGCTCACTGCGCGTTGGCGATTTCAGTTAATTATATGGTTTCCTCACGATGTTTTCCTGATAATATTTTTGTATTTAGTTTTTATAAAAAGCACTCTTAAACTTAGTTAATATAGAGTTAAAAAATATATACAATAACGTAGTTTTCGACTAAATTAGTTCATTCAAATCGAAGATTCTACAAGACTAAACCGCAGTAGGACGGTCTGGTAAAGACGTAGAATTATATCATATAAATATTTTGGGTTCATAGTCATTAAAAGCTAATATTGGTCTCCGTAGTTACTAAAACATAACATAACACGCCTGTATTCCCCGACGGAGTAGGCAGAGGTGCACATATAGTACGCCTACATTTCGCCAGTTACATTTTAAGTCCCAACGTATTAAGGGGCGATCCCATTGCCATCAATCGGACACAAATCCAGACTCCGTGCGGCTACTGAGAATTACCTAATGGAAAATCCCAGTAACATTTTACCCGACCCGGGATTCGAGCCCAGGGCCTCGTGCTCAACGGTCGCGCTTAGCAACCTCTAGGCCAACAAGGCAGTCGCCGTAGTTATTAGTTGAAAGACTGGCTATTCTTCAGATACCAGCTTTTGTGACGCGGGAATTAATGGGCTACGCTATTCTTAGCCGGGACCACACTGCAGGTAATGTGTTTCTAAATGCTAATTAATCACGTACATGCAAAACAGCCTGTTATCCTTGGTTATTAGCCTTTCAACTTGGAACCGTGGCAAATATATAAATATTGACAAATCGATCGCTGCGACGTCGCTAAGCTAAGCTATGTTTTTGTGACTGGTTATATGTCTTAAGTTATTTTGAGACAGTTACTAGAACTAGTTAACACTGCTAAGCATGAGGTCTTGGGTTCGAATCTTGGGTTGGGCAAAGTGATATTGGGTTTTCCAATCGGTATTCTCAGTAGCATTTGATTTATATCTGTGTATCTATTCGGAACATAGGGGCAACAATGGTATATCTGTACTTATTATATGAGCCTTCGGAAGTCGCACATGCAAGAAATCCTTTACCAGTAAAGACAAGCTGACTATCAACTGAATATTGCAACAATCATCAATCAATTTCGATGCAGCACGATCAATGAATAATTCAAACGTGATTAAATTTTGGAATAATACACGGAAGTCACTTCTACGATAGTGGGTAGGTAGTCTATTAATAAAATTTCATAACAGCATGTACACAGATTGTAATCTAGGCCGGCTTATTGTATGGTAATGTTGAATATCTGGGAAATATGAATTGGAGTCGGCGGCGAAGCGAACAACTCGCTCGGACGTCCGACACCACTACGAAATACTGAGAGAGCTATTCAAATCAGTTTTCAAACTATTTAGTCGATATAATTAAATAATGATTAAAAAACACAAATAGAGTCGATATGCTAAATACAAATAAAAAAAATGCTTTCTACTAATGGGAAAAAAACATTTTTGCATTGAATATTATTTTATTTTAAGAAAAAACAGCACCATAGCAACCGATCAGTGAAAAACTACGACACAAGTGACCGTCGCGTTTAGCACAATGATACCGTGATAAAACATCATAATAAATAGACTATAATTATTGTTTTGTTAAAGACTCTTGTTCACGGCAGTGCCCTCAGAGTAATTACTAAAGCAGTGCCACAACCCAAAGGCTTTCGTGTATTGGATGATCAGAAAGCATCACCCAGGCAACGCAGCGAGCTAGCTCCAGATTGGCTGAAGGCAGGGCCCACGAAGGCTGCGCCATCGGCTTTCGCGTCGCCTGTCATCCGTCATCCGTTTAAAGCAATTTTTTTTTGACATTTGGTTTTTGTACATATTTATTTATATTTTGTTAGTTCTAGCTTTTAATATGGCATTAATCAATGAGTGTAAATAGTAGTGATGCGGAAATATCCAGTCCACCTTCCTTGCCGCTGGTTACATTGTCGAGATGTCCTCATTGTCCTCAAGCACGCATTTTCAAAGGTAAGCGGGGTTTAGCGATACATATTGGGAAGGTCCACAAATCCCAAAATGTACGTCTAAACCCTACTAACACTCCTTCCCCTTCGGCCGATACATGTACCTACCCTTTTTGGCAAACTTTATCAAAATTAAAAAATTCCGTCCCACTTGTGAAGCGAGTGCCTCGTGGTGCCAGGCCAGCAGTTGCTGAACATTTAGCTAGGTATATTCGCCTCGCCACACGGGAGAACTCGCAAAGTGCTTGGGAACAACTACTTACCTTCACTTATAAGATTCTACATGTACAAAAAAATTTGGCAAATACAAAAACATTAACAGCCCAAATTAAAGATAATTGCAATACTTCTAGGTCTATTTTTGATCCGAAATCCCCGACACACCAATATTTCCCACCAAGAAATATAAACCAATATGTAGAGTCTAAACTAAGCGAAGGTGATATTAGGGGTGCCGCTAGATTACTGTTTAGCAGTGATGTGGTGGCACCTTGCTCACCAGAGACTTTGGCTGCTCTGGAGAGCAAACATCCGGCTCCAGCGGATGACCTTACTTTTCCTGACTCCCCTGATTTAGTTTCACACTCCCTTCAAATTTCAGCTCAACAAGTTATCACAGCCATAGGCTCCTTTCGAAGTGGCTCAGCTGGTGGACTCGACGGCCTGACACCTCAACATCTTAAGGATTTGACGTGCCCAGGCGCCGGTAAAGCTGGTGAGACACTTTTGAAGGAGCTTACAGCTCTGATAAATTTGATGCTTTCTGGCAATGTGAATGAGTCCATCGTCGATATTTTGTATGGGGCCAACTTATGTGCCCTACGCAAAAAAGACGGTGGTATTCGTCCCATTGCCGTAGGAAGCACTTATAGACGTATGGCAGCCAAAATCTGTTGCAAATTTTATGGCGAAACCCTTTCGGACAAATTTCAGCCCCTTCAGCTAGGTTTTGGCTCAAGAGGGGGTTGTGAGGCTGCCGTACATTCCCTGTCAACTTTTTTAAATTGTGGGAAAGGTGAGGTCGTAGTGAAGGTCGACATAAAAAATGCGTTTAATTCTGTTAACAGGGACTCCTTGTTGGCAGAAGTCAAAAATGAAATCCCTAAAATTTATAGTTATCTTTGGCAATGTTATAGAAACCCATCAAAATTAGTCTATAAAGACAATCTCTTGGAATCTGCTGTTGGCTGCCAACAAGGGGATCCTCTTGGGCCAGTTATTTTCAGCCTAGCTATTCATCCAATAATTAAACAGTTAAATTCAAAATTCAATGTATGGTACCTGGATGATGGAACTCTAGGAGGTGACGTAGAGACAGTTTTAAAAGATCTAGAGTTTCTAAAGGACAAATTAAATTCTATTGGTTTGGATCTTAATCTTTCAAAATGTGAAATTTTTATCTCGGACACTACCGACAGACAAGACACGTTAACAAAATTTAATGCAATAGCTCCCAATATTAAAATTATAAATAGAAGTTCTCTACGTCTCCTAGGGTCTCCTATTTTGGAAGAATCCTACCCCGAATTTATAGAAGAAAAAATTCAAAATTTCAATATGATTTCGGACAGACTTTTTAAAATTACCATGCATTCGGCCATAACTTTGATTCGATATTGCTGTTTTGGACCCAAATTTACTTACAATCTCCGATCAACCGCATTGTGGAAGCATACCCATCTTTTGGACAAAATTGATCAAATTATCCGGACCACTCTAACGTCGATTCTAAACATGTCCTTGGACGACCGAGCGTGGTCCCAAGCTACGCTTCCAGTCCGTTTGGGTGGTTTAGGAGTTCGTACAGTTTCAAGTTTAGGTTTACCGGCATTTCTCTCCTCAGTCCACAGTACCGAAAAATTAACCAGAAGAATTCTAGCT
This sequence comes from Abrostola triplasia, assembly GCA_946251915.1. NCBI lineage: Eukaryota > Metazoa > Arthropoda > Insecta > Lepidoptera > Noctuidae > Abrostola > Abrostola triplasia. The sequence goes on from OX276433.1 coordinate 11,600,658, forward strand.
TCTTGTCTGGTTGATTTTGAGGTATCGTGCTTGACTGAGGCAGTAACAGCTTGGAAAATAGCTTGCCCAAATACTGATCTCCCGAACCAGCTTTTCTCCCAGAGGCAGTGGGACGAGCCGCTCTGCAGATTGATACGGAAGGAATTGATTAATACGTCAATCAATACTGCTGAGCGCGCTCGACTGCTGGCTGTGGGCGAATGGGAGTCGGGCCTTTGGTTACAGGCACTTCCGTCGCCCAACATTGGAACAATGTTGGACGACAACACATTCCGCGTGGCTACTAGTTTACGCTTAGGGGCTCCAAGTGTTGCACCTCATCGATGTCACTGTGGTGAAGCAGTCGACAGCCTCGGACGGCATGGTCTATCCTGCAGTAGGAGTGCTGGTCGCATACCGAGACACGCTAACTTAAATGACATCATCCGTCGTGCTCTTGTCACCGCCGGCGTACCAGCCGTACTAGAACCAAATGGCTTGGTACGTCACGATGGAAAGAGACCAGATGGTATGTCGTTGTTACCCTGGAAATTGGGAAGGCCTTTGGTGTGGGACGCAACGTGCGTCGATACCCTTGCACCTTCTCATGTTTCTGGCTCGGCAATTTGCGCTGGCACTGCTGCTGCTGCTGCGGAGACCCTCAAACGGCGGAAATACAATAACCTGATAGGTAATTGTATTTTTGAGCCGTTTGGGGTTGAAACATTTGGGCCATGGGGTCCGAGCGCTCGTGCTTTGTTTAAAGAGTTAGCAAAGCGCCTAGTCGACTCCACACGTGACCAAAGGGCTGGTTCATTTTTTGGCCAAAGAATTAGCATTGCCATTCAACGTGGCAATGCTGCCAGTCTTTTGGGCACGTTACCGGTTGACATCGATGGGGATGAATTCTTTGATGCTTTTTAACTTTTTATTTTTGTATATATTGTTTTTATTTTGTATTAGAATTAAGTTGTATATATTTGTAAAATAGTAAATTTAGTCGAATACTAGTGTTATTATATAGAATCAAGGGCATCTATATTTTTATTTTATTTTAAATAAAACATTTTGAAATCTTCTTGCATGCTCGCGAAGGAAAAATAACATCGCAACAAGGTCTCAAAGCATTCATCATCATCATCAGCCGGAATACGTCCACTGTTGAACAAAGGCCTTCCCCTTAGGTACGAGGGGTTGCCATAATCCCCACGCTTGGCAAGCTGCTTGGAGATCGCAGTATCGGTGGTGAATCTACAGAAGACGCTGCTGCCCATCTTCAAACATTAATTAGTGTAATATTGTTTTAAAAAGTAGGGTAATTTCAAATATTTTTTAAGGTTCCGTACCCAAAGGGTAAAACGGGACCCTATTACTTGGACACCGCTGTCCATCCGTCTGTCTGTCACCAGGCTGTAGCTCATGGACTGTGATAGTAGACAGTTAAAATTTTCACTGAATTTTGTAGAGTACAAAAAAGATTTTAGAAAAATAGGCGTTGTTTTGTTTTTAATAGTAGTTTCGTCAGGCGTGAGTTTAATTTGTAAGAATTGTATAAGTAGGTTTACTTAAATAAATAAGAATTGCATGTTATAAAGCCATGAATTAAATACTAGACAGGTACAGTTCTAGACTCATTTAATAAGTCTTTTGGGAAATAGAGCGAGTGGCCGACTACTGCTACGGTACGGTAGTTAAAAATGTTCGAGAAAATGTAACGTTTAATCAAATAGTTTTTGTTGTAATATCTCTAAAGTCTAGATAAGTAGCAATAAATAGTGTTCACGACTAGCTGTAGATATCTCTACACGATATTTTTTTGTTTGGTGGCAAAACATTAAGACAAGTTTATAGAAAGATGTTTGTGATATATCGTTCCAAGAGCTGATTCTTTTTGACATTGTCATTTTTTTAAACGTTGCCCCACACTAGGAATTTCTCCTGTATCGTGGGTACGTTTTACATACATGAAACATCTCATACCAATATATTCAATATACCAATACATTCAGGACAAACATCTGTGAATTACAATTCGTGTCCAGTACAACAACGCCTTCCGGGTGCTGTTGGGGCTACCGCGATTCTGTAGGGCGTCAGCCATGTTTGCTGACGCTACTACCGATAGTTTGTCAGCAATCATGAGGAAAAGAACGGCATCATTGTTACGCAGGATTCGTGGGAGTGCCAACGGCATCCTGAAGGTGATTGGGGATAGGCTGGACGGCGTTTTCCTGGAGTATTGGACCCGTATGCATAGCTGCGGATCTGATACTGCAGGAAAATACATGAATTAAAAGATAAGTTTTAAATGTAATTACTAACATAGTTACGTAAGTTGTATTACTAACAAAATATGGAGCAAGTTTTCCGAAATAAATGTTTTTTATTATTACATTTTTGTCCCGTGCGGAAATCGAGCCCGCAACCCTCAGTTTAGCAGTTTTATTGTATTTAATCGCTCGCCACTGCGCCAATCAGCCCCCTTTATATAAACTCTTAAAGCAGGACAGTTTACGATGTGGAAGCGAGACGCCGCACTACACAGCAGATAGCAGCGTCTCGCTTCTTCATGGTAACCTGTCCTGCTTTAACAGTTCGTGGTGAGGGGGCAAGGAACACAAAGACCCTGGTCTTACAATTCAAAAAAAACTAAACCCCTTTTCTACATACATAATTAAGAGAAGCATGGTAAGGGGGCAGATGTGACAAGCGAATTAGAGTAATACCGTCACATGGAAACAAGTCATGCCATGGTGTCGTGATTGCCTAAGACCAGGAACCATGCTGGTCTTAGCCAATCACGACACCGGCGTACATGGCGCTCTTTGCTACCAAGCAAAGAGCGCCATGTACGCCGGACATATACTTACCTAAATATGTCCGGCGTACCTAGCATCAACACTTGTACAATATTTACATACTATCTAGTCTAGTAGCCCAGTATTTACTATAGAATACAGATTAATTAATGCCGTCACAACAAAATAACGATGAAGCGCTATTTGTATTGTGACTCAATATTATAATAGCATTCAATATCCATAGATAACCTACTTCATTAAGTTTATTGGCTGCAGTACTATTTGTATTCGCCGACTTATCTGGTCTAGTTTCCTAGACAGAAACTAGTCGGCAGTCGCAGTTACGCGTAGGTTCGGTTTGCACAATAATAAGTGATAACATTCAATTATTCTACATAAATCTTGACGATAAACTACTCCTCCCTTACTATGAACTCTTAATGTAATATATTTAAGTTGTGTACAACGGTAATGGTCCTGCTTTAAGAGTTCGTGGTGTCTCGATGATTTGACTACATAACCGGCTGTTACGTAGTTTTGATATGGAGTGGTTATGACGTCAGCTGTCCAGTTAGCTATTCATAGAAGTGGTTTGATTGTTGCCATGACGCCTTCAAGGGGTTGCTTTGTTTCCTTTTTTTTTAAATCGTAGTTACATCGAAAGATCTGAGATTTTGGGTTGCTCCTATACTAGGTGGTCGTAGTTACTAAGCTACCCTGTAGTTAAATCGACTGCGATGTTAAACGTAGCGCATCGCGGGCAACCTTGTGAAATGTAATAGATTTCAATGCATTGGTCCTAACAGTGTCTCGGAAAGCACTTACGTCGGGATCTTATTTACAATAATATTAGGTTTTAATTCCTAGAATTCAGTCTTTTGCGGATACGCCAGTCTAGCGGTAGGTAGCCGCAAAGATAAATAAAAGTAATTAATAAAATATTTTGATTTACTTTTGACGTTCATAGATTAGTTATCTGTATATTTATATTATTTGCGACCTCTTTGATAAAGCGTGCCATAGTGTCGCCGCTGTAGTTTTTTCATCACTGAATTTGTCGTTGCTTCATGTTTTTTGTAATATTTGTAAGTTATTATTCGGTGGTGAGTAATAAAGGAAATATATAATTATAATTATTAGTATTATAAAGCTGATGAGTTTGTATATTTGGTTGAACGCGCTAATCTCAAGAACTACTGGTTCGAAATGTTCGAATTGAGAAAATCGTTTGGTTTTGGGTAGGCCATTTATCGAGGAAGACTTATAGGCTATAAAACACATCAAGTTGCGGGCGGAAGCTAGTATGTCACAATATTACTTTGAATAGTCATAATGTAACTTGCCCCCATAGAGAAGTGGCAAAAGACTTGACGTAGTAAATCGAATAGAAAGATAAATGCTAAGGATAAAATGAATGGGGATGACATTTATGTTTCCTCCATGTCATACAGCAAAGCCATATATTTTATATTTGTCTAGGGAGGCTGGACGAAAACCCAAAAAAATGTAATCCTTAGATTTTTGGATAATAATCCAAGAGAATCAAATACTTTATCATAAAGTAATTACAATCCCATTTTACACTTAACTACCCGTTTTTTTATTATTATGGTAGTAGGTACCTATATCTAATATCGGTTTTTACACACTTACGCAACACAGTACGTGATAATGATTATCTAATTGAGTGCTGGTCTGATGGATCTTCAACCATTAATTTAATCTTAACACCCCTTTTATAATAAACGGTGTCAAAGTGCGAGTTTGTTACACATTATAAGGTACTAGCTGCGCCCCGCGGTGTTACCGGCTACATTTTTTCGGGATGAAAAGTAGCCTGTGTGTTATTCTTATGTATAAGCAATATTACTGTAGTTTCATTAAAATCCATTCAGTAGTTTTTATGTGAAAGAGTAACAAACATCCATCCATACTTACAAACTTTCGCGTTTATAATATTAGTATGTTTTATCCGAGGACAGGAGATCTCTTGTACAGTCAGCATCATAAGTACCTTACACGTTAAGAAACCTTATGTCAAATAATTTAAAGAAACAAACCTCACTTCAAGTGTTGCAAATTATAGAAATGTCCAAATGATGATCACGATATTATAAGTCTACCTATGTACTTTTATAGAAATCAATAAAGTATTGATCTGAGAATATTTAAGACATTTTACTATAAAAAAAGTTGTTCTTCAATTAATGGTATGGTAAAAAAAAATGTTCAGCTAATTATGACGCTGACTGTACAACGCACACTCATCCCCATTTCGCTAGACACGGCTGTGGTGTTTCCCCTACGAAATAAAGGAAATCTGTTTCCAAATAGATACTTAATTAATAGGACTTAATTGAATACCTATAGGTACCTCTGTACGTCCAATGACGAAGGTGGTAATTTTCTGACAAAGTAATACCTTACAAGTATTAGGTATATTGACGTGTTCCCTGAATGTTTTTCATCGAAAATGCTGCTGCATGCTGTCGAAAAATAAAAGTTTTCCTGTATCAGTCACACTCATTAGTAAGTGTAATTACGAAGTTAAAAACAATTTATAATTATTCATCAACGTGTAACCACCTGTTTTACTCTACTAAAATTACAAAGGTTTGGTTACCTAAAACCTTTTTTGTAACATAGCGTAGAGATGGGCCTTAAAATGCGACAGGTGGTCGCGGCACGTGCAAGACACGCGCCATGGCCTGCCCCGAAGGGTCGCCCCACGTTGCCCACCCACTACCCAGGACTGTCCAGGAGTCCGTAACGACCTTGCTTCAAATAAAACTCCCCAAAGCTACACTGCAAAAATGTAGACGTAAATAAAACATTAATTTAAATGATCGAGACTTAGCGCTGCGTTCGCAATAGTTGGAAATAGAATAAATAGTTTGTTTAGCGGAGTGCCTAGTGTTTAGGTTTGGGGAATGTTAGGTCAGGCTGGTTTTTAGTTCGGAATTTGAATTTAAAAGTCTGTAACTCTCTGGCTAAATTCTGCAAGCAGGGTTGCCAACTTTTAGTGGCTAGAAATATAGTTATGCTTTACGTCATGCTTTCAGGAGCGGGACTTATCAAAACATTAGTTTATCAATCAATGAATCAATGTACTTACTCATAAAATTCCAAGTGGATTCAAGTTCTTGGGAATGGTAGCGCCTATAGCCCTACCCAAAGAAACGTCATCAGTCATCCATGTATTTTTATCAATCAGATTTTGACTTAGTCCGCGTGAATTTTTACCTCTCTGGGATATAAAGTAGCCTTTGTTCTAACATAGAGTTTAAACTACATCCATATACTCCTTTTCGATCTAAACGATGAAAGTAAGTAATCCAAATTGGATTAACAGTTTAATAAAGGTTCTTAACTAGGTGCAATTAGGTTTTGCAACCCGATGCGTGTTTAATTTGTACAGATAATAGTGAGAAAATTGTATTTATTATATAAATAGAGACTTTGAGTAAATTATTATGTGCTATGGAGTCTATATTAAATATTTTCTTAAAACGTAAAAAAGACATATTTAATGATAAAAATATTAGTTTGTAAAAAATAATAACTATTATTATACAACAATTTAAAACTTAATGCTAATACAAAATAAAAATAATGTACACAAAAATAAATAAAATACGTCACATATTTATCTTGGTGTTTGTTAAATCTACCCGCGCGGCTAAAGGATTTGTTTATTAAATAAATCGACGAGTATCTGACTCTATTACATACCTATTTATTTTTGGTTGCATTTTCTATATTGTAAAGTGGGTAAACATATTGTTAAGTTTTTTTAATTTATTTCGTTCTAACGCAGTTCACGCTAGCTAAAACGAATGCACTTACTTACCTAAGATATCAAATTACTTGTAAGCACCGTAGGATCATAAGTTTACTCAATATAAACTATTGAATCCTCTAAAGTACTCTTTACCCTATCAATTAATAATACAAGCAGATATTTATAACAGAACTCGCAAAAACTCAAATATTTATATCAAGTGATTAAATATTGCAGACGGTTTTAACTCAATCAACAAAACAAAACAAACAAACAACTTATTGTAAATTAAACCAAACACTTACCGTATTCATATAAGTTTAAATAAATACAACAATATTTCCACAGAAGTCCACACACACGATAAAGTTGCACAGTATTTACTAACACAACGCACATGCAACTAACACGACGTACCACACGCAACTGACGTACGCGCGCTTCTGCCAGCGAGCCCGCGCAACGCGACCGGAGAAAGGTGAACTTTTTGTTCGAACGCATCGCTGCACAAAAGAGGTTTTTCTTATTCATATCGCCATAAAACTATACACTCACCGATTTAAAACAAATTGTTATAAATTATCCACGAAAATAACCACCTAAGACAGAGATTGTAAAACATAACGGTTTAACATTTTTTGCTCGCAATAACATTCATATTCATACACCGTAACTATGATTTAATCTGCGAATTAAGCGGCAATAAAATGCAAAACTAACGAGATTATTTTTGAATGTAAGTAATGGATAAGTCAGCGGTACAGTGGTTTAAATAATAAATGACCGCGAAGATGAAATCTCTTAATCACCGTTGATTTACAACTTCACTAACATAAAAATTAACACGTGATAAAGTGAAAAGGTAAAAGCAAAGAAAGGCAAACAAAGCACCCAATTATAAAGGAGGTAACTACATAGTAGGATAAATAAATTCTTCATTTTTTTAATACTAAATAAATAAAATAAAGTTACCACATAAAATAAAATAGTCGAATGAAACCTTGTTTTTTTTTGTTGTAATGTAACTGTAACTAACAATTAGTTTTGATTGTTAGCTCAATTTTAATTCGTATTTGATGTGGTTGGTATAAAATGGCGGCAAAACTCTCGGGCCTGTCCTGCCATAATGTCGACAGCTGCTGCTTCTACGACCCATTGTCACTATTGTGATGCTTACTTTTGTATTTATTACAACAGATTTTAACCCGTATTAGAATGATATAAGAGCTATTATTGCTAATAACGACACTATTTAATGTTACCATGACTCTACTAATGTGCTATTATTAATCGGAAGTGTAGATTTTTATTGGGGTTTCATTGAAATGAGATTTCTTTAAGATCGCAATAAGTATTACGACACCTATTTTTGGTTAGTTATTCAAGTTTAATACGATATGAACATCAATTAATGGCTATGATTAATGACATATTATTGTTGGAAACATGTCTTTATTGCTTGCGTTCTCATATTATACAATAACTTACGTTATAAAAACTTACCTACCTACCTATATACCTAATTATAATAATCATTAAGTTTCTTTACAACCTCTTTTGTTGGTGGTCGTTTCCTTGTTTTTATCTGGGATGATTAGTTATTATTTAATAGTTTAATTATACTATTTGTGTTTTTTTAATCTTGGTACTTACTATGTATTATAGTACCCACATTAGGCTTATTTGTGGTACTAGCGAACTACAAAATTATTATACTTAAGTGAACTCTATGGACAACCGGTGGATGCAATTGGCAAGCTGTCGTTCATTGTGGCGTTCTAAGGGGGAGGCTTTTGTTCAACTGTGGACGTCTTTCGGCTGACGTTTTGCTCTATAAACATAGAAATCTGAAAAGTAGGCCCTACCTTTAGCAATAAAGTGTGTTTCGACAACTTACCGCTCAGGATTTATTTATAGTGGTGTGCAGTTACCGTCAAAATCACAAATACAGATCTAGAGAGAAACGACGATTGCCTGTGCGAAGTGGTGGTCAGGGCCACCAATTCGCGCAGGCAATCGTCGTTTCGTGAGCAATACCCATGTTACCTTGTGATTGTGAACCAGTGTTAAACTAGTTACACAACTCTTCATTTCACACAATGAAACGGGTCCAATAAATGGGGTAGGTCGACCGACGAATGGCTGGTTCATACTGCTGTTAGGTGGTATTGTTACAGGTTCGAATGATTTCGCCGAATTTATTATCATGTTCGTGTATATTTGCGTTTAAGAACACCACGTGTACCGGTGCGAAGTGGCCATTTGTAAGATATTTTGATTACATACATACATACATACATAAAGTCACGACTGTTTCCCTAAGGGGTAGGCAGAGACCACGGATTTCTATTTGCTACGATCCTGGCATACTTCTTTTGCTTCTTTCATTTTGATTGTTTACAACAAATTTATATAAATGGCAATCCATACGTAATATATATTATATTCATATGAATGACAGACTGCCTCGTTGGTCTTGTGGTTGCTAAGCGCGACTGCTAAGCACGAGGTCCTGGGTTCGAATCCCGGGTCGGGCAAAGTGTTACTGAGTTTTTCAATTAGGTAATTCTCAGTAGCAGTACGGAGTCTGGATTTGTGCCCGGTTGATAGTAATAGCCTATAACATTGGGACCTAAAAACATAACTGGCGAAATGTGGGCGTACTACATGTGCTCCTCTGCCCACCCCTTCGGGGAATACAGGCGTGATGTTATGTATATTCATATGTATAGGCATGGTAAATAGCTAACCACCTACACATAATGTTACGCCCGTTTCTTACAATTGTAGGCGGATTTCGGTTTACTGCACGTTTCTGATTTGCCTCATTCCCCTTCTTTTTATCGGATGGTTGATGAACAACCTGGTGTCAGAGTTTAAACCGCCTGAAGGCTTCTGAAATGGCTTTACATTCCCCTAATTTAAAAAAGTAAACCACTTTAACATTTTTTTGCAATGTTTATTCTTAAAAACTTATGTACTGTCAAACTAAATAATTTATTTTTAAGTAAATTAGAAGTAATAAAACGCAAACATATGGTAAAATTAATAATTAAACGTTGTTGACGTCACCGAAACGTCAAATATTTGTCAAAAGTGTCAAAACAATACTTGAAAAGGGGAGATATAAAAAAATGCCAGGTGTTTGTGATGAAATTATAGATGATATAGAAGATTTAATATCTTCACAGGACATTACACCCAAAGAACGATATGCTAGTAGAAAAAATGTGAGCGTCAGATCTAAAAAACGTGACAACAAGAATGATTCAGAGCCCACCGAAAAGGTTATATTGGAGAGTGTCGTGCCAGGTTATAACCTTAAAAATTGTTTATATTATTATAATATTCCATTTATATAACATTAAAGGCGACTTCAATGTGTGTATCATATAAATTTTTAATAGTAATTATATCATAGGATAATATAAATGAGATAATCGAGTTTTGATCTAAGCAGACTTTATTCAATACATATTTATTTAGCTCTAACTAAGACAAAATATGGTCCAAACTCCTAATCAAAACAAATATATAAACTAGTGAAGTTATTATCAACATCAACAAGACGGAGTTTGCCTGAATACCATAATAACATACGATATTGTGGCTAAAAAAGCAAAATACATAATTATTCATTACAATACTGGTTTCTAATTTCAGGCACTCAGACCATCTATGTGAAGACATGGGGCTGTGCTCACAACAACTCGGACTCGGAGTACATGGCTGGCTTGCTAGCAGCCAATGGTTACCGCCTCACAGAGGACAAGTTTGATGCCCAGTTGTGGCTCCTCAACTCTTGCACTGTCAAAAGCCCAGCTGAAGATCATTTCAAGTGAGAATTATCTTTATTGTATATAACATATATCTTATGAAGTTTTTATTATACTGTCCATTGAGATGGCATTTAATTGGGGATTTAAGTTTTACGCACACAGAAATAAAGACAACTAAATGAAGATTTTTGTATGTCTGAAATCACATATCTTTCAAAATTGAACAAGGAAATTGAACAGATATCATTGTTTGAATTTTCACTTTTCTTTTTTATGGATCAGATTATCTCAATCTAAGCATCCTTTGCTGCTGTAGACATAGCCAATTATTTTTATATACCATTGATATGAAAAGAAGACAAAGCTTTTATCTTAAGATCCACTTCCTCCACTTGTCTCAGGCCTGAATATAACTTTTCGACAAAGCGCTTAAAAATAAAATATATATTTCAGGAATGAAATAGAGCTGGGTCAGAGTCGTGGCATCCACATAGTGGTGGCGGGCTGTGTGCCACAAGGAGCTCCGCGTGCGGGCTACCTGCACGGGCTGAGTGTGGTTGGTGTGCAGCAGATAGACAGGATTGTGGAGATTGTTGAGGAGACACTTAAAGGTAAAAACTTGTATATTGTTTGTGTTGAGGTTTTATGAGGAAGATATACTTATATATAATTGAAGTACAGTAATACACTGAAATTACGATTGGTGGGACTAAGCAATGACTGCGTAACTCCTAATTCGCATAATGGTCAGTGTAGATGGATAAGAATAATCCTCATGGCCAATAACCGGCATGCTTGAGTAATTGATGAAAACATGTTGCTGGTCTGTTTTTTTTATTGCTAGTGTTAATTATAACTTTCTTAACAATTTAATATCATTACAGGACACACAGTCCGCCTCTTTGGCCAAAAGAAAACCGGTGAAGGGCGAAAAGCAGGCGGTGCCTCCCTCCTCCTACCAAAAGTCCGCAAGAATCCTCTCATAGAGATCATACCCATCAACACTGGATGTCTGAACCAATGCACATATTGTAAAACAAAGCACGCTCGAGGAGAACTGGGCAGCTATCCTCCTGAGGAGATTGTGGAGCGGGCAGTGCAGTCGTTCACGGAAGGAGTTTGTGAGATATGGCTTACTAGTGAAGATACGGGTGAGTAATGTGAGGTTAATAAGCCTTCCAGGATGACACATAGGGAGGTCCGGGACCTTGTTTGTGCAGATGTTGACCACTGGGGTGGTTTTAGTAAAATACCACACTCCCTGGTCCCTATTCCACAGGGGCCAGGTGCCATTTGAAGGTTTCCCCCCGATAACAAAAAAAGGTTAATAAGCCTGTAAATATAGGCAATCGTATAACTACTACACTATATTCTCAGTAATGTTTTGGTCTCAATGTAATAGGGGAGACTATTTTCATTAACCAAGCACAGATCCAGACTCGGTGCTGCTACTGAAAATTACTTAAAGAAAAAACGCAACGCTCAGGAGGGCGTTTAGCATAAGACCAATAAAGCAGAATATTACATTTTTATGATTACTAGAATCCAAGTTACTTGACCGTCGCGTATAATAGAACCTTTGATTATAGGTACGTACGGGCGCGACATCGGCACCTCACTACCAGAACTGCTGTGGAGACTGGTGGAGGTTATCCCTGAGGGCTGCCGGCTGCGGCTGGGGATGACCAACCCGCCCTACATCCTGGAGCACCTGGCCGAGGTGGCCCGCATCATGCACCATCCTAGAGTCTACAAGTGAGAGGACCTTATGTTGTAGTGTCATGAGAGTGTATGAGGCTTTAAGTGTATGCGGCTTTAATTGAATGTTAAGAAGATGATTTAGCAGGAAGTTACATGATCTATGACAAGATATATTACGTTATATACGATAGGTTACGACAAACCTTGTATTATTTTTCTGGAAATAAATTATTATTATTCTCTTTATTTATACATATTATCTTACATTTTACATTTTTAAATAATATATAGATATAAAAAATACAAAACTTAAAAATATAAAATATAGTCGCCAACCGGCATCGGGAACAGGTCCTAGCTGCCGGTGGTTAGGACTCCAAAGAGAGGAACCTCCTGACTATACGCGCCGTGTCAAGAAGTACCGCCTTTTGCATCAAGCCCTTAACCCAGCCGCCTAACGCGAGCCTCCGAAGATGTTGGTCGAGGCTCTTGGCCATTAGGCCATTGACTGTAACAACTATCGGCACAATGATTGCCGAGTCCACCTCCCACATGTCGACAATCTCGTGCGCTAAATCCAGATATTTAATCTGTTTATCCTTTTCAGCTTTCACGAGATTCTCGTCATGCGGGATAGTGATATCGACAATCACTGCGCGTCGTTCCAATCGATCTTCGATTATTATCATTATTATTATATGGCATGACTTGTGTATAACATCACCCAGATATAACTTGACCTAGACAAGTCATGATCAGGATAATTATGACAAAACCCGGATATGACATTACCCGGGTATGGCATGGCATGACTTAGGTTTGACAAGACTTAGACCCTCTTCCTCTCTCCGCTTTTGCTGTGCCCGACAGGGTCCATATAGATCTGTATATTATTATGAAATGCATTAAAGTATTAAGTATAGAAATGACATGACTCAGATATAACCAAAAAATTACTAGATACGATAAGACCTGGATTTATATGATTTATAATGCGTTTTGTGTATCTTCATCGTGTAGATTCCTCCACGTGCCGGTGCAGTCGGGCAGCGACCAGGTGCTGGCCGACATGAAGAGGGAGTACACGAGGGCTGACTTCGAGAGAGTCGTCGACTTCCTCAGAGAGAAGTGAGTTTCTTATTTTATGACAAAAGGAGAGAAAGATTAATACTAAAGTCATGTGGCAATTATTAGTAGTAAAGGTATGCCGACTTCCAGCTTGTTATTTTTTTTTGCGTGTATCAAAAGTACTAAAATCATTTAAATATTATTGAGTAACTAGCTGACCCGGGGTATGAAAAATAGATGTTGGCCGATTCTCAGACGTACTCAATATGCTCAGAAAATTTCATGAGAATCGGTCAATCCGTTTCGGAGGAGTACGGGAACGACCATTGTGACACGAGAATTTTATATATAAGATTTTGCAGCCATAATACCTGCTCAGCCTTTCTTCTTGTGTATTTTAGGTGTATATTAAAATACACATTCACATACACGCACACTCGTATTATCGAAACACATGCTGAATCGAGTCTGTGACACATCCCAAATGTTTTATCACATAACCCAACCAATACTTTAGTTTAGCCGGGCATTTTTCGCACTTGAAGATTTGATTGGAGCATTGCGCGTGATGTGCTCCTTCTTTTGCTCCAACCATCCCAGCTCCTCCCAAAAAAGGGAGCAGGGTTTTCATGTTGCTGCAGACTTCCGATAACAATGCTGGACACTGCAGAATTAGTGCCCGTTGATCGGCTACACTCCAGCCCTCCATAAACACGTACTGTGGCGTTTTCTGACTCCATGCAGCATCTGCATAGACGGCTTCCATCACATCAATCACAAGCAATATACCATGTTTCTCAGAGTGCCCGGGATGACGATAGCCACGGACATAATCTGCGGCTTCCCCGGGGAGACGGAGGTGGACTTCGAGGACACCGTGCGCCTCTGTGACAAGTACCGGTTCCCCTCGCTCTTCATCAACCAGTTCTTCGCCAGGCCCGGCACTCCTGCAGCCAAGATGATCAAGGTAAGTGTTAAATGAGGAACTAGAAATATGTACGTAAATTCAGTGTGAAGTTATAGGTCAAATGATTTTTATGTTTTTGTTGTAATAAGTTAGGATTAGTTTAAAAGAACGAGTGAGAGGTTTTTCCCTACTGTGAGACGGCAATATTTTTTTTTACTTTAAAATACAATAGAGAATATTAAAGATAAAGAAGGGTTCTCAATCAAGTCGGTATGCTTTGTATAAAGACAGTGGGAGATATAAGATCAGAAAAAAATGCTTAAAATATATTCAGCTAATTAAGGTACCTTTACCTAATCGCCCTTTTATAAACAACACAGTCAGCCGTCAACACCCCTATGATACATATATTGTTAATTCCTCCAGGTTCCAGCCCAAGAAGTAAAGAAACGCACAAAGAAGCTATCCGAACTATTCCGCTCGTACGAGCCGTACGGCCACAAAGTCGGCGAGGTCCAAGACGTGCTCGTAACAGACATATCTCACGACAAAAACTACTTCGTGGCCCACAACGAGTTCTATGAACAAGTGCTAGTACCTAAGGAAGATAAATATATGGGGAAGATGTTGACTGTTAAAATCACTAGTGCCACGAAATTCTCTATGATGGGGGTGCCCATAGACAAGCCCAAGATGGCGGGTTTGACAGCTCCGCTCAAGAAAGGCGAAGTGTCAGGAGTGTATAGTGTCAAAACCGGTACCAAAGTACCGCTGCCCATCTACGTGCTGTTGGCGGCCGTGATCTTTAGATTGATCTGGATATTTTTATAATGCTGGTGTGTAAATAAATATGCTAGGTTTAAGGAAGTTGTTGTTTTATTTCTTAATGATTCCTATTTTGAAATTTTCCAGCCGTTACACATATTTTTAATTTGAGGGTACTTGTAAAATACACAGTGGCATGCGTCTATTTTGCTTGCGACAGCATATTATTAATTATTATTTAAAGTACACTGAAAACATGTTGTTTTGTATTTTATTCATATTTCAATAAACCAATGTCTAGCTAACATTTCGTGCTCCACTGCATAATTCCTTGACACAAAAGTGTGTCGGATTATTAATGCTAGTTTTTGTAGATTTATTACCTAGAAGTAGTTGCTGAAGTATTGGTTCTATTGATTGCAGACCACAGACATGATGTGTATACAAAAAATAGGTATAATTATGGTTTTCCTTTAAAAAACTTCGATAATATAGGGGTAGGTGCTCGATTCGTCTTAATCGATGATTTATAAATCACATAATTCTAAGCTTCCTGATTGTCTAAAACTGGAGTTACTTTACGATTTTACTTAGAGATTTATGGGTCATCATCATCATCAGCCGAAAGACGTCCACTGTTGAACAAAAGCCTCCCCCTTAGAACGCCGCAATGAACGACACCTTGCCAATTGACGATATCGTCGGTCCATCTGGTGGGAGGCCTGCCAACGCTGCGTTTTCGGGTTTGTTTTGTTGGTATTTGCCTACATTTACTAAGCAATAACAGCTCATGACGTACTAAAAAGAACAGACGGAAATTGGTACTGCTTTTGCAAGTGGACCGTAATACCATCTGAGCATCGTCACGAAATACCGGGAAACTGGTTTCCTAGCTAGCATTTTATTAGCGAAAATGACGGCCTAGGCTACTACCGTCATATGATATTACCGAACTCTTTGTCCATGTAAGGATCGAGCTTATTAGGTTCAATATCTGACGGATGTACGCATCTACATAGTACCTACACTTATGTATAAAGTTACACGCACATACTTCAACGTAAAACATATGTATAATATCATTACGAACTTACTAACAAAGCGAGCCCATCCAGTTTGTCAAACAAAAGAGCGACATAACACGCACGGGTGCGCCCATTCACGCTACGTTATATAAGAGGAGTGGACAGGGTCGCTCGTCTGTCTGGCTGTCGCGTCGCTAGTGAACAGCTACCTTTATTTTACGATAACGAGAGAGGTAAGTTGACTTTTAGTTGCTTATTTGATGACTTATTTTTAGTCCTGAAGTTGGGCTTCGATTAGAAACAAATATGCAGGTTTAAACACTTTTCAAATGGGTTGGAAGTTTATTATTCTGTCTTTAGTTTATTTCGTTAGTTGCTGTAGTGTTTTCTGAACCGCTTCGTACAGTTAATGTTTATTAAGTAAGCCACTTTAAGGGGTGAACCTAGAAGAGCTGTTATGTGTATAAAATTGAAACCTTGTTTCCCTTGGTCCCGTCGTAACTTGAGAATGGCTGAACCGATTTGGCTAATTTTGGTTTTGGAAGACCAGGGAAAGCTTAGGAGGCGGTACGGTTGGCCGGGTCCTCTGGTAGTTGTATACATTTAAGAATTACTTGTTTTACAGTAAAGGTGTTTTGCCATGTCTACGTATAATCAGCCTACAGCTAAGAGGCAGAAAGTTAGAGAGCCTAGGAGCGACAATATTGACTATTTTCAAGGTATGGAGCTTTTATGTTCATTGGATTTAACCTTTTGAGCGCCAGTCTTGTATACAAGACAAACGTTTTTGTGTCCACGCCACTATTTTATTAGAAGACAATACCTAATCGTAACATTTATTACGATTTTTGTTTATTTACAATACATAAATGTTAGAATTTTATATTGTCTCTTAGTAGTGTTATGGCACGGAGGGCGCGGTAGCGTTGTCTTCAAAGGGTAATTTTAAACTTAGGTAAAACTGAAGACGGATTGCATATGGTCCTGTGGATATTACAGGCATAGACAAGATAGAGTACAACAACATGGCGTCCCCGTCTGAGAGCGCAAGCTACAGGTACTACAACAGCACGGAGCGGGTGCACTCGCGGCCCATGGAGGACTGGCTCAAGTACAGCGTGTCACTCACCGACTTCAGGAGCCATGGTATGTTCAATGAGCTGGGTTGAATGTATGGGACTACATGTGGGCCCAATGATAAGGGCACACTTGTCTCGTGTAAGATGGGACGAGCGAAATGTAGTAGAACAGATTATGTTCATGATTAAACGTCTTGCTCCTGCTATTTTTGTTATGTCGTATATTTAAATATTATTATGTCATAATATTTAAATAGAACTGAGAAGGCTTTTTAAAGTATACCAATTAACACTTAAACAAGTGACGAGCTTTTTAGGTGTCTCCCCTTTTTGGCTGCTTTGAACTTTTTTAACAGGCTTCAAAGTCAAAGTCAAAGTAAGGAGTAGGTTACATCACCTGCGAATCACAAGTGTAGTTGTGTTCCTACACACACAATGGAACATTTTACAACTCGCTTAGTATGAAGCATTTTCAAATATTGATCAGGCGCGGATGGATGCCACCGTCCCCCCTCCCGCCCCTGGGACGACCACAGCGACTCCATGGACAACCACAAGCGTCACGTGAAGGCTCTCTTCGAACTCTGCGCGAAGCTCGGCCTTAAGTACTGGACGGCCTACGACACTGACCTCGTGACCTGGAGCGACAGCTGGGACGAGAACAAATCCCACTTGGACGAGATCGTGGAGTACATACAGGAGCTGACGCAGAGGTACCATGTGAAGCTGCTGTGGATTGCTCCTGATCTGCATTCACATCCAAGGTATAATAAAAACTCTAGTGTATCATCATCAGTCATGAATAACCTATTGCTGGGTGTTCTGTGCCAGACTTGTTTGTTTCTTGCCAAGCCCATATTTAAAAGTGATTTTTTTACTCTTATTTTTGTTAGTATTCCCCATAGGGTATTCCAGAAAGTTTTCGAACAGCTACATTATTCATTTTTATAAAGACGCAAGTCAAATTTACTAATTATAATAAAACATTTCAGGTATGCATCCGGAGCCTTCACAAGCAATGATGCCACAACATTCATACAAGCGGCGACACAGATAAAGAAATGTCTGGAAGTGTCACAGCGGCTGAGCGCGGAATGTTTCCTACTATGGCCGTACAGAGAGGGCTACCAAACACTCTTCCAAACGGACGTCGCTAGAGAAATAAAGCTATTCGCCAAACTATTAAAACTCACCGCAGAATACAAAGACAGACTGAACTACCGATGCCAGTTACTTATCATGCCATATTACAATTTCTACCATAGTAGTAGATTTTCTGGTGGCTGGCAACATCGGCAGTGGCGGGAAAAGGATTTGATTCATAAGTACATGTGGGATGTTACCAGTTGTTTGTATTTGCTGAAGAACTATAACTTGGATCGGTATTATAAAGTAGCGGTGACGCCGGGACATCATATGTATATAGCTAACGTGTAAGTATGACATCCATTGCGTATATCTCCATTAAAAAAGGAAAACCAACTTATTGTTCAGTGTATTCGGCCAATAGTTGTAAGTAGTATCAAAAAATAATTTTCCAACACCAGACTACTAATTTGGATGTGTTTAATTAAAGTCGAGCTTAAGTTTTGTGTTTAATAAAGAAAACAGGTAAATTGTTTAAAATAGGCTTTTTGTTTGAAAGGAGTCTGGATTTGTGCCCGGTTGATGGCAATAGGCTCGCCCCCTATTACATTGGGACCTAAAAAAACATAACTGGCGAAATGTGGGTGTACTATATGTGCACCTCTGCCTACCCCTTCGGGGAATACAGGCGTGATGTTATGTTTTTGTATGTTTTTTGTTTGAAAGGGTTACCTTACAAAATGTCTTGCAAACTCGCAAATCTACACTTCCATACTAATATTATAAATGTGAGAGTAATTCTGTCTGTCTGTTACGCCTTAACGACTAAACCGCTGGACGGATCTTGATGAAATTTGGCATGTAGAAAGTAGTTTAAGACCCGAGAAGACATAGGCCACATAATGCAGACAAAGCCGCGGGTAAAAGCTAGTAATCAAAATTTGTTTCAGATATAACATGCTCGGCGGTGTGGTGCTGTCTAGCGACTGGGACCACTATGACAGTAGAACTCTGACGCTGATAATGAAATGTATCGTAGACCAGGTTTGTAGCAGTTATAGACAGTAAACCTATTGGAACCTTTTCTGGTTGTTTTGATCAACGATCATTGTTTTTAGAATGTTGTTAGGTAAAATGCAAATTATTTACTGCACAATGTATGCATACCATATGAAACTTTCATACATTCCAAGTACATCGAATGACCACAGCCACCCAAGAGCACACCATCGAAGCTCTCACCAGTAAAAATCCCAGCGACATGGGATTGTGAAACATATTAGAAACTTTGAAGCACTCAATTAATTTAAGGTAACCTGTATACTTCGGTAAATTGACGTCTCTTCAATAAAACACAACAGTAAAGCTTCACTTCCCTATTACAAGATATAATAGTATCTCTCATATATCAATAAACATCGTCCCGTACACCAGGGCTCAGCGCCGCCCGGCGGTATAAACCTGCAGCTGTGTCCGCGGCGCGACAGCGACGTCCGCGACCTGACCGCTCTGTACGTCAAGTACATCGACGCTACAGCGAAGGCTCTCCGGCTGGCCTGCACCGTCATCGCTGAACAGATCCTCTCCAAACACTTACAGGTGAGACTATGACATAGATACAAGAATGTTCCAGACCTGCTGCCGACTGCTGAGTGTGATATCTTTAGTTCTATTACCGGTTCAGGCAGTGTTATTAGGTAATTTTGCTGTACGAAGTGTGGATTTGTGTCCGGTTACTGGCAATAGGCCCGCTCATACATTGTGATCAATTTTGATGGCGAAATGTACTATGTACAAAAGGTTTATTTTTAAGTACCTGACCTGTTTAAATTTTGCAGCAACGCTACTCTTCATACTACAGCGGGTTCGGGTCCCGACTTGTTGGCGGCGACGTGTCCATGGAGGAATGTGAGGAGTATTACAAGTAAGAGCTCTAATATTTGTATAGTTTGCCAGTGGCGGTAAGGTGGCCCTTATAAAGATAAGCCAATAGAAATACGGTCATCATAATTAGAGAGGAAGACCATATAGTAGCATTTACAATCAATAAAAAAAAGTATTTCGTCTTTTTTAGGGTCCTATGATGGAGTTAGAAGTCATCTCGACATTTCCCTTTTAGTAGAATATGGTAGAAAAGTCTAATGTAATACGGACAACACTATATACTTATACCAATAATGTAAATAGTATGTAATTAAATATAAAGGCAATAAATAAAAAATATATACTAAAGTAATGAAAATTTCTTCCAGAAAAAACCACCCACACGCTGAAGTCACGTCATCAAAGTTTGAGCATCTAGACGTGGTGTTCCAGCGACATCTAGATGCCTGCGACCATATATGATGGGAGACTTAGATACAGTATCTATATTGCTAAAGTTGGAACTATGTTGTTTTATTGAAAGTTTATGTGATAATAAGTTACTCTGTCTATTTATTTATTAAAAGTCGTAATAATAATATAATCTATCTCATATCTCTGGACTGCGAATCCTGAGGGATGGTTCATTATCATTATCAGCTGGAAGACGTCCACTGTTGAACAAACGCCTCCCCCTTAGGTTGGTTTACCATAATCCCCACGTTCGGGGATCGCAGTGTTAGTGGTCAAGTTACAGAAGACCTGCTGCCCATTGTCTGGATTTTTCCTTAGTCGCCTGTTACGACACTCACGGGAGGAAACGGTGTGTTCAATTCTAGGCCGGGTACCACTCGGCACTAGGGGTGGTTTCAGCGGTTAATTCAACTTACTCGACTTGACAACTATTGTAATAATCTGTACTCTTACTGTTGTAAAATATCAATGTTATCACCAAACAACTAAAAGGATTATGTGACATAGATTAAATTGAAACTACCTTTACATTGTCACTTTGGTCTGGTTAAAATCACTTACAGTATTGCCAGTCTACAAACTGTAATATTACCAAACTAGTCTATAAATCAATAAAACAAATAATAAATATTTCAATCGTTTTATTTCATTATTCGCATCATGTTTCAGATTATTTTCTTTCATTTTTTTTTGTATTTTTCACGTAATATTCACAGCGACTTACATCTATACATTAGCTAGATACAAATTATGTATATATTGTACACAAGGATTGTGCAATGGAGTAGATTATGTGAATTATTATTATATAAAGTTATACAAACTCTTTGAACGTCAACAATGGTAGGAAGCATTCGACTTAAAATGGATTTAAAGCTTTGTAAAACATGTTTTAATTATCAGTTTATAATTCATTAGAAAATATTGTATGTAGGAAGTTTATTGAACACTGTTAGACGTTCAAAAAGCCCATTCAGCTTTAAAGCATGTCATATTATTATTTTTATCACTTGTTTGTAAATTCGAGTCAAATGTAACAGAAGCTGCTAGCGTCTGTACCAAAATCCCAATTAATTCAATAGACGGTTCTCTGTAAAACTACAAATTAACGAGTCGACACCAGATCCTACTGAGGCGACACAACTAATCACTTATCTACACAACCAGCAACATAAAGTTGCCAGTTGCAAAAAAATTAAGCACATTCATTAAGTGTAAAATTAAACCTAAATTAACTTACAACTAATTACAGTAAGCGAATACTGTCAAATAAATATTAAAATTACGCTAAATAATATCATGATTGTTTTCTTTCACATAGCGAGGTCTCATATTTTCAAAATAAAATGCCAATTCATCATCTAATATACACATATAAAAATCGTTTTTCATAAATATAACACGAAATCACCGCATAATTCCTAATACTGAAAAACAAAATGGCAGTACATAATATTAAAAAGGAATGGAACGACAAAAGCGTCTTCTGGAACACTATTTAGTCATCAGCAGGATTTTGAGGTTAATGGTGTACTAGAGAACCCTCAAACTAAAACGACAGCAAAAAAATCGCAATTTATACAAAAAAAGAGATAAATTCAAATTCATTTCGTCATTAAAAGAAAACATTTACAGCACCAGTATTAGGGCAAAATATTAAGTTCGTTAATCAATATTCAAATGAATTATTATGCTTTGATCTTGAGAATGTTATAGTAGAACACACTGGCCCTACGTATGCAACTTACGCAATGCTTTATGAATTCGAAACGCTTGATTTTAGATGAAAATTAAATTAAAAGAGACACACTTGCACTATGCAACGATGCATATACGAAATATGCATATCAATGGCATAGATTTTCATATAAAATCAGGCATCCAGAATTCATAAGGCGTTGCATACGTTGCGTACGTGGGGCTAGTATTTTTTAACTTTTATTATGTACACCCGAGCATGAATATTGGTTACTTCACTGATTAAAAACTAAAATCCGTTTAAAAAAGAACACTAAAATGTGCGCGGCTTTGTATAATCTAGTCAAAGTTCGTAAATTTCATATAAATTTAAATTATATTATTCTATACACTTATATGGATAGTAATTACATCGTTGAATTTATGAATGACAACGATATAAAGCAATTGCATTTTAAATAATAAGCATCTCATGACAGTATTTGTTAAAAAAATATATTTATGATACGTTTAAACTTCGTAATTATTTACAAAATTAATAGTGCAAGCTATCATAGACTAGATGGTCGGACTATCTTCAGTCGCTATGTATAGTAAACGTCAAAATACATACATACATAAAGTCACGCCTGTTTCCCTGAGGGGTAGGCAGAAACCACGGAAAGGGGAATACCTAGGCGAACATACCTAGACTAAATCCGAGATGTTTTGCAAAAAAGGCAAGTACGTCAAAATATTGCACAAAAATGACAGTAATAGATCACGTGATCTGTTGACAGCTGTCAAATGTATTTTTGGCGATGGCAAGTAATTTGGATACATATTTTTTATAACTTTTGTCTAACGAAAAAATCCTGTCTAAAAGCGTTTTGAAAGACTTTTCATATTATTAAGTAAACTAGACACCACTACCAAGTTTAAATATAAATCTAACAAACACTGTCATCAATTTAATTCGATTTATTATACCAGTCTAGATGTCAGCCGATACGACAAGTTACTATGGAAGTACGTTTCATTTTACATAAACTATTTACCAGCCTTTTGGGAACCCACATCTTTAAAATCCATAATTTAAATATAAATCTGAATATTTGAAGTGAAATTTGTTTTTTAAGTACATCAATTGTATATTCAATAAAAAAAACAATCTAAATGTCTCCAAAAGGCTGAATAATGACAACCGTTTGTCCCTACATATATTTCAGTTCGATCTAGGAACTATTCTTTGGTTACGCGTTTATTTTGTGACTTCAGCTTGCTCATGCGCAGCTCTACGTTAAACTACTATCATGCACGGGGTGTTTAAAATAAATATTAAATAATACGCCATATATTTTGGATATGGGTAAATCTGACCGTCATTAAACTTAAGTTATGCCACGCGATTTAGATCCGAATTGCGTTGGCATAAGGTCGATTTTCCCGTGTCCAAAATATTGACTTCCGACATTTAAATAGTTACGTTATATTACTATAGGATGGAGATCTACGCGACTTCACTTGTACGTTAGTGTGGACTAGATATGATACAACCGTTACTACTCCGCGGCCTTCAGTTCCTCTGCGTGTGGTATAATAATAACGCCTATTTCCTGGCATATTATGAAGTGAATTAGAAAAGTAATAAAGTGGATAACTTTGCTTTTTATATGATGTTTGTAATATTTATATAAAAGAGGATAATATAAGGTTTGTGAGTTATGTTACACTAGCTGCGCCCCGCGGTGTTACCCGCTACATTTTTTTGGGGTAAAACGTGGCCTCTGTGTTAATACAGGGTGTCAGCTACCTCAGTATGAAATTTCATCAAAATCGGTTACCTCTTCACGCTCAAACGGCTGGACCGATTTTAATGAAATTTCATATGGAGGTAGCTGACACTTTTGATTAACACATAGGCTACTTTTTATTCCGATCATTTTAGCGGGTAACACCACGGGGCGCAGCTAGTTATAAATAAAGCAGAGGCTACATCATTATACCAATACACAAGAGGCACTAAAAACATACCACCTACTTCCATAGCAAGATGTCAAACTTATGTTTATTTTGTAAATATACGTTTACGATTATTAAATAAATACATAGGGCCAGTCCATGATTATATTTACTATATTACCACAGAGTATGTAACAAATGGAGGGATTACATTTTTGTATAAAGACTTACTTGAATATGAAAGCTCAAATTATGTTTGCTAACAGGCTAAGGTGCAAAATATTGATTTATATTTGTACTAATTATTAACTAATTGATTTATTTATTCATTAATCGGTCTCTTACTATCGTAAATAGTAATTTCATTTATGGAATCGATATATTATGTTTTTTTTATTTTGTTTCAACATTTAAGATCTTATTAATCATTGATCAAATATTACCAGAATCCATTATAACTTTAATCTCCACCTTTATTAGAGTCTGTCACGTAGCTTGGCAGCTAATTTTAAATATAAAAAATCATTACAACCGGCGTATAAGTTAATAATTCTCAATAGGTTGCGAGAATTGCAAATATAAAACAAAAAAAAATATAAAATTATCTTCAATCACAACACAATTTCATTTGATTTAAGTTAGTTAAAGACATATCACTTCATTCACTACTTACTCTATGGTATCATATGCAATGCATATTCCTTTGTTAAATGATATAGCTTTTTATACAGTTCTGTACCATTACATAAGTATATCTTAAATACGTCTGAGGAGCCCTTGACACTTGAGATGTCAATCGTCTAACATAGCATTTCCATTTACAGTCAGCAAAAGAAGTTGCTTTATAAATTGCTTACAAACGACTGCTGTGAGAAGCGACTTTTTGTGCCGACTGTACATTTCACAGAATATTGGATTTATTGATTTAGGAGTCATGTTGATGGTAATTGATTGAAGCATTATTATATACAAGTGTGCATTGTAAAAAGCAGTCTTTACATTAGGTATCGATACAAATAGAATCGATATTCTGTCGACATTTGCACATCAATAGCTAAGAAAACATATTTCCTTTGATACCATAACTTTGAAATGCATAGACAACGTATAACTTTCAATAAAGAAAAATCATGTATATAAAAATTCCAAATTCTAATGTTTACACCAACCAGACTCCTAATATCAAGTACTATTTACCTCTAGAAACTTCTAGAAGCTCGCTGAGACGATCAACGATGTGTCGTTCGCATACTAGCGTGTGTCGCGGACTCACTCGTCGTCGGCCGGCTCTGTACCGAAGTACCGGTCGCCGAAGTTACCGATACCCGGTAACACGTAGAACTTCTCGTTTATTTCCGGGTCTAGCGCTGACGTCACTATTTTTACCTGGAATTTGAGATTTAAAAATAAAGTGGTATATTTTTAATGAAACCTGGTTTTCAAGAGTGAAGTATTTTTTTAAGTTATATTTTTTACCAACTTTAAAATGAGGATGGTTACTATTACTCTGATTTTGATGGTTAAAAATAATTGCTAAGTTGATTTAAAAATATTATTGTGTTTTAATGGCGGGTAAGTGGTGTTTTCCCGGTGAATGGTTCAACGTAAATGACCATTATCAACGCTGTTGAAATAATTTAAAAAATCGGATCGATAGTTTCGATGATTACCTCTAACATACAAACTTCATCCATTTTTACACGCTTTTTATTACATACAATATTAGTACAGTTCACTTCACCCGTATGTAACACTAGGTTTTGCCCGCAGCTTTGCACGCGTTAGCCTATATCCTTGCTCGGGTTTTAAACTTTCTATATGCATTTCATCAAAATCCTTCCGATAGACTAACTTTCACATTTATAATATTAGTATGGATAAGTACACACACCCCTATTACATTGGGACCTAAAACATAACTGGCGAAATGTGGGTGTATCATATGTGCACCTCTGCCTACCCCTTCGGGGAATATAGGCGTGATGTTATGTTGTTTTTTTTTCTGTCTGTCCGTACCTGCGGGAAGGCGTAGGCGATGGAGTGCACGCCGATGTCAGCCATGAGCAGGCTGACGAGGCTGATGTTCTGCTCGGGCACGTCGTGGTCCAGCAGCACGCGGATGGCCATGATGGCCGCGGCGCCCGTGGCCACGGTGGCGTCCATCAGGATCACGCGGTAGTCCTTTATGTCCTTCGGCAGGCGGAGGTAGTACAGCTGGGAACGGCTTCTTGGTTAATAACTATTTTATTGCCCACAGCCTATGAACTCTTGAAGTAGGACAGTTTACATAAATTGATAAAGGAAACTTGAAAAATGATGTGCGACGTCCATGTGTGCCACGGCGGGTTCGAGTCCCGCTCGTGTCCATCATTTCTTAAGATTCCTTTATCAATTTAGATTTAAGCTTTACACACCGTTGAACAATCTCTCAGGAGTGCCGGTAAACTCACGACGTTTTTCTTCACCGTTTATATCAACTGATAACTTATTTATAATACGCACATGAATTCCAAAAGATATTGCTGCGTACCGTTTGCCCTTGCGACCTTTGATTTGGCAGTCCAATGGTCATACCGCTCGGCTATTAGTGCATATTCCCTTATACACTAGATATGGATCCCCCCCTTACCTCAGGCTCGTCAGTCTGCTGGTTGGTCTGTATGAGTATCTTCCCGATGCGGATGTCCTTGCAGATGTCGCACACGGCTTGCTCCATGGTCTCCCCCGCGCGCAGGATGGACACGCCGCAGATCTTCTCCACGTCGCATTTACGACCTTAGGGGCAGAGGTTAAGGTTGATTTTTAATTGAAGTGCTTAAGACAAGTGTTTATATTTATAACGTGATGTTGATTTATGTATCTGGTAAAAGTTTATATAAAGGAGTATTATTAGTATATTGACTGCCTCGTTGGTCTAGTGGTCGCTGAGCGCGACTGCTGAGCACGAGGTCCTGGGTTCGAATCCCGGGTCGGGCAAAGTGTTATTGGGTTTTTCCTTTAGGTAATTCTCAGTAGCAGCACGGAGTCTGGATATGTGCCCGGTTGATGGCAATAGGCTCGCCCCCTATTACATTGGGACCTAAAAACATAACTGGCGAAATGTGGGTGTACTATATGTGCACCTCTGCCTACCCCTTCGGGGAATACAGGCGTGATGTTATGTATTTACATGAAATATTTATTACATACACAATAAACTACCGTCCAATTTCCACCAGTAGTCCTATATATCAAATTATCTTGTGTAACTACTATAGATATATTGTAGAAGTGAATGTTCCAGACCTTTGTAGGAGAACCCCTGCGGCGTGTCGACCACGTGGTCGGAGTAGGGCAGCAGGGACAGCGCGAACTCTATGACGAGCCGCATGAGACGCTTGGAGTAGAAGATGAACTCGTCGCGCGGGGTGTCCTTGTTGCGGATGAACGTGTGCAGGCCTTGTACCTGGGGCGTAACCATACATTCACATAAATGAAAGTATGCATATACAACCGAGTGGTATCCGGCCTAGAATTGATCACCCCCTTTCCTCCCGTGGGAGTCGTAAGAGGCGACTAAGGGAAAATCCACAAGATGGGCAGCAGCGTCTTCTGTAACATCACCATCAATACTGCGATCACCAAGCCGCTTGCTAAGCGTGGGGATTATAGAAAGCCCCCCCCGTGCCCAACGGGGAGGCCTTTGTTCAACAGTGGACGTCTTCCGGCTGATGATGAGGTGACGTGCGAGATAATGTTAATGCTTCATAATAGCAGAGTTGGACAGAGACGTCTCATTGAAATGGCTTTTCCCAACCCAGAAAACGAGGCCATCTACGAACACACAACTTTAAAAACACATGTAGTTAATAAGAAAAAGCATGTTTTCAAAATCCTAACCTGTGGCGTTTCTTTCAGTACGAACAGTGAGTCGGGCACGGGCTGCCCGATGTGGGCGATGGCCAGCTTCTCACGGACCTTGAAGCCGCGCTGCAATAACAAACACGTTATGTTATTATACATACATACATAAAGTCACGCCTGTTTCCCTGAGGGGTAGGCAGAGACCACGGATTTCCATTTGCTACGATCCTGGCATACTTCTTTTGCTTCATTCACACGCATCACATTCCTCATACACATGTTATTATAATAAGTAAAATAATGTGAATTAACTATTTGGCGCAGTATTCATATTATATAGGAGCTTTATACAAATCTGTGGCCTCTAAATATTATTCTAGGACAGTTGTAACTTGAGAAGTTCCCGTTTGAACTAATTATATACATGGAATTTGACAACAATAACTTTAGTTAGTGTTAACGATGTTATTTACCGTATATGTTTTACCTGCTTAACTAGTCGGGCCCGAATAAACACAGGAGTTAATCGGTCATATCGATATTATTTATTTATTTATTATGTTACAGAGTTGTTCATAGATTAACGAAGCCCCATAAAACCGTGTGATATATCACACTAATATTATTAAGGCAAAGTTGGTGAGTGTGTTTGGGTGTTTGTATGTTTGTTACCCCTTTAAGCTCAAACGGCTCGACCGATTTTGATGAAATTTCATATGGAGGTAGCTGACATCCCAGATTAACACATAGACTACTTTTATTCCGAAAAAATGTAGCGGGTAACACCGCGGGGCACAGTTAAAGGTAAATAGTACATGTCGCAGACTGTGGTGCTCACCAGCTGCAGCTGTTTGTGCACGTGCTGCACGATGAGGTGGATGGCGACCTTGTTCTCCCCGCCGCGCGGCACGATGATGTCCGCGTGCGCCATGCACGGCGCGATGTAGCTCTGGTAGGCCGGCTTCACGTGCGACATGTACTGCTTCAGCACGCCCTCCAGCTCGCGCCCGCGCTGCACTATGTCCCTGGCCCACGTTACATACACTTCATAAGATACATTTCTCAACTTATCGTCGTAGCCGGCCTAGAATTGACCACGCCCTTTCCTCCCGTGGGTGTCGGAAGAGGGGACTAAGGGAAAATCCAGAAAATGGGCAGCAGCGTGTTCTGCAACTTCAACACCAATTCAGCGATCCCCAAGCCGCTTGCCAAGCTTGCTAAGGAAGGCATTTGTTCAACAATAGACGTCTTCCGACTGATGATGATAATGAAAGTTCTCAACGGGCCTCTAAGTGTTAGACCTGTGTCCCCACGTAAGCCTTTTAAAAGACCGGGTATCTTCCGCATGGATCATAGCCCTAGTAAAAAAGGTCATCGGTAAACTATAAAGCTCACTGCAGAGCAAAAGCCTCTTCTCTTATAGAAGTGCGAACTGCGGGCGATTCTGATATTGAATCTAGTTTAAAATTAATCGGAAAACTTTACGATTTAACACTTTTGAAAAGAATGATCCTTTCTCAACTTTCTTATCGTTCTAACTACTACTAATGTGAGCTATCAAGCAGAAATCCTTGAATTTAGCGAATGAATGACAAATACTTTAACAAAAGCGTACAAATAAACTTTATAATACAGGAAGATCACCATTAACCCACATTTTTGAGCACGGGAACTAAACAATGAGATACTATTAATACATTTTCCGTTTACAATTAATTAACGATCTTATAAGACTTGACTAAATCCTTGGATCATAAACTGTAGTTACAATCGTTGTATCGGCACCTGCCGTTATAAAGCATCTCGATAATGTGCACAAATTCTGGAGCCTCGCCAATATGGCCGCCATTAGTTATAGAAGGAAGTAAGAGATAATAAAATAATGTGTACTGTAGTGTTTCTATGCAGGATTAATAATGTTAATGTTATTGCTAAGCGCGACTGCTGAGCAAGAGGTGCTGGGTTCGAAACCCGGTCAGTGTTACTTGGTGATAATTCTAAGTAGCAGCTCGGAGTCTAGATTTATGTTGTTGATGGCAATAGGCTCGCCCCCTATTACATTGAGACCTAAAATATAACTGGCGAAATGTGGGTGTACTATATGTACACCTCTGCTTACCCTTTCGGGGAATGGAATCGATTTTAACGTCTAATTAACCTAAGGGGTCGTCCATTACTCACGTGATGTTTTAGCGACATCCCCCCCCCCCACAGAGCTCGTTTTGTTTATGACGACATCACGTGTTCTTTGAAATAATAAATGCACGTGAGACCTCACTACAATCTGCCTCCTTGTAATATTTGAAAATTAATTATTTAATAACATAATAAACACGACCATACCTTCTAAGTCTCCTCGCGAGCCGTATATCCGCGTCGGTGTCGACGAACACCTTCATGTCCAGCATCTTGTTCACCTCCATGTTGTAGAACGCCAGGATACCCTCGAAGATGATCACGTTCGCGCCGTACATTGTTTTCTGATGACAACATGTACACAGACCTTAAAATTACATGTTTCAGATTATATAAATGTATAGATTTCAAGTTCTACACATTTCGTTATCACACTATTATAAAGGCGACAGTTTGTGAGTATGTTTGTTACTTCTCTACGCTCAAACGGCTGGCCCGATTTTGATAAAATTTGGTATGAAGATAGCTGGCATCCTGGATTAACACACAGGGTAAGCTTTTTATCCCAAAAAAAAATGTAGCGTGTAACACCGCGGGGCGGACAAGACTTGTTCTTCTCGTACATAAAGGTATTTTTCCACCTAAAATAAGACAAGTACCTATAACATAAGGCCTAGTCCACATACTCACAGTCCTGTTCTCCCTGGAATGCGTGACGTAGTTGTAGATGGGCACTTCGACCTTCTTGCCCTCGCGCAGGCGCTGTAGCACGGAGATCAGCAGCTCTATGTCGAACGCGTCCGGGTGGTCGAAGTTGTACTCGTTGCGCATCGCGGCTTGATGCTGCTTCTCATTCAGCACCTGCGGGGAGTACACGATTCTTAACTGCAGTTTTCAGTGCTAAATATCATTGTGTCATTCTTTCTATTAAGTGCCTATAGTATCATCATCAGCCGGAAGACATCCACTATTGAACAAAAACCGCCCCATTAGGTAAGGGGGGAAGGGTTGCCATAATCCCCATGCTTGGCAAGCGGCTTGGGAATCGCAGTATTGGTGGTGAAGAGACAGAAGACGCTGCTGCCCATCTCCTGGATTTTCCCCTAGTCGCCTCTTACGACATAGGAGGAAAGAGGGTGGTCAATTCTAGGGCGGATACCACTCGGTAGAATAAACATATTTTGTGAGAAATACACTTATGTGATTATAGTAAACGAATTAAATGACTGTCACAGTTCTATTTAATAATTACGGGCAATGTGTCATTGTTTTTATTAGCCCAGGGAAGTTTATTATGTTGGTATCAATAACAACAACAAGACAAATCCTATCACCACCGAAAGTGATGAGGATGTTAGTGGTATTTGTTTGACTATATCAAGTTACTAAAGTAAAGTTACTATTTCATTACTTAGTAAGAATTACTTTTTAAAAAGACTTTCTCTGACAGCTCGTTTTTCACCAGCTGCCAGTGAAAGTCCTGTCACAATCAGTCCAGCAGTTTCGGAGATTAGCGGAACAAACAGATGGACAGACTGTTTTTTTTTTTGTAATAAGGATGTATGGTATATTTGATATACACTCACTTTGTAGAACGAGTCCATACTGACTATGGTGACCCATGGTATGTTCAGAGATTCTATGATTTTGGCGGCCACCGTCGTCTTGCCCGAGGCGCTGGCGCCGCATATACCTTTAAATAAATGCATATTGTTACATACTACATGTAGTGTACTACATATCATTTTTTTCCCTCAATAATATGTGGACAATGTTGTGGGTTACATGTTTGTAATATCAATGTATGAACTTATTGTATAGATTTTAACGTGTAACTGTTTTTTATCCCTTACAAATAAAAAAAAAAATCTATGCCAACATACAGCCTGGATGTTCTGTTCTTCTATGTACCCTTATTGGTTTCAGGCTTCCATAGCCCCCGATGGGTTAAACTCGGTACGTCACCAATCTGTACTCACCTATAAGGAATGGCTCCACCTCCTGCCCCCCGGTACAGTTGTACCAAGGCGGCCTGCCCGCTGTGTATATCGTGCGTCTGTCTGCGTGCAGTATGCTCTCCGCTGTCGTCCGCTTGTTTGGTTGGGACATGGACGTGGTGCGCACGCGCCGTGCGCGCGGAGACTTCAGGATATTTGAGCCTGAGGAAGAAAAATAAATAGATACTTGGGCATCATTAAGATAATAATTATCTGTTTACTTCTTTTTCATGGCCAATCCGCTAATTTTGGTACAAATAAAAAAAAACATAACATCACGCCTGTATTCCCCGAAGGGGTAGGCAGAGGTGCACATTTAGTACACCCACATTTCGCCAGTTATGTTTTAGGTCCCAATGTAATAGGGGGCGAGCCTATTGCCATCAACCGGGCACAAATCCAGACTCCGTGCTGCTACTGAGAATTACCTAATGGAAAAACCCAGTAACACTTTGCCCGACCCGGGATTCGAACCCAGGACCTCGTGCTCAGCAGTCGCACTTAGCGACCACTAGACCAACGAGGCAGTCAAATAAAAGAATGAAAGAAGAAATAAATAATTTATTTGTAGTACAATTAAGGTGTACCTACCTATATATAAAATTAAAAAGAATTACATTGAGCTGTAGCATACTTGAAACCTCCAGAACTAATAATTCTAAGGTTTGTTAGTTGATACAAGCTACAAGTAATAAAGTTCTTTGTTCACGTATTACGTATTCATGTTGTTTGACGATATACGGACTACGTAACACATCGCCCGTTCACGTTGTTTTACGAGCACGAACCGTTATCTTGGTAGGCGAAACATTGCAATTTGTACTACGTCCATAGTGAAATTCGATTGGTTTTCACTTAGCTATGTGTTTAGCCTCGTCGTCAGCTAGATAAAAGGTAACAGGCACATTGCATTATAAATAACTAGCTGCGCCCCGCGGTGTTACCCGCTACATTTTTTCGGGATAAAAAGTAGCCTGTGTTAATCCAGGGAGTCAGTTAACTCCATATGAAATTTCATAAAAATCGGTTTAGCCGTTTGAGCGTGAAGAGGTAACAAACGTAACACACTCACAAACTTTAACCTTTATAATATTAGTGTGATGGTAGCCTGTGAACCAGCCATTGCAGGACAAAGGCAAACAAAGAAAACCGTGAATTGTTCACAATGTAACCATCACAGCGGGTTGGTGATTTATACCACTAGCACTATACCATTATTCGGGAATGCCTGACTGAATTAGTCAAGCAAATACCTTAAACCCTGCCTATCTTGTCAAATAAGCGTGATGGCACACAAAACGGATAAAGAATAAATAATCGAGATTTGATAAGTAGATAACCTTTTAATCTTAAAACAAGTAATCATTAGGTTTTTAATTATATTATTATGTTAAAATACTTATCTATACCGGATTTCTATTTAAATTAACATCAGACATCTAATTTTAATTTACTAATACAAACGAATACTCAAACTACGAATTAGTGAGTGTTTTTGAACTGTTTTTGGCTGTTCTTAAGTCTAATAAACTAGTTTTAAAAATAGGTAGGTATCTAACATTTGGATACCGTGCAACTAATTCTAAAATTGATAAGTAAAGGAGCCCAACTTAACATACCGAAGTCAACATAAGAGAATGTTTTCTGGTTATAACTAGAATCCTAGAGAATAAATCAGTTATCAGTTGCTAAAAACGGTGAAAGAAAACATCGTGACGAAACCGGCACACCTGAGATGTTTAAACGATGTGTAAAGCCATGTCAGAGGCCTACAGGCGGTTTAAACTTTGACACCAGTTCATCAACCATACAGTAAGAAGAAGAATATAAAGAACAACATAGTATAAGAGTTAAATATAGAAATTCTTATCGTAAACAGTTGGTATAACGGTCTCTCAGGACAGAACAATAAACAAATAAATTAACAAGGCTAGAACCAATTAACTACCTCACATGAATGTACGATTGTACCGACACTCGTCAGACTCAAACGCATGTGACTGCTCACGCGCATTGCATGTAACTTGTAGGATAATGAGCGCAGCGGCTGCGGAGATGAAATTTAAGTTGGAGAGTTCCAGATTTATTCCTGTGCAGAGTTAATTGTGTGGTCCGTACGAGCCTATTTGTTTAGTCTAGGAGTCTGTTCATGAAGAAGATATTTTTTATCGACGGCAAACGAAGAGGAAATAAAGTTTTAAAAAAAGACGAATATAGAACCGGTTCCTTTTTAAAGTAGGTTAAAAAGGAGGATATTGTAAAGTTTATAATATATTGCAGCACGATTGCGTTTTGATCGGTAAATTAGCTTGAAATGAAAAGCATCAAATCACACAATGTACCTAACATAACAAACAAATAAATAATAATAAAAATCGAGTTATGTAATTATGAAGAATATTTATTCTATTTGGTACACTCCTGCGCATTTTTAAAAGTAGGTATTCTCCAACACAAACCTAGAAAATTTGTCTCACTCAAACACTCACTTCACAAACTTCAACACTAATCTATTGCACTTATATCAATTATTTTTTATTATAAATAAACTTCGCACTTAACAGTATTTAACACGAATTGTTAATGGATAATTTTCTCATAATACTACCAATTTAAATATACTAATTGCAATTAAATGCTTAGATAGAGTGAATACCAACAAACAGTGCCACTACAGGAAGAGGCAAAGTTACATTGTTTTCTTTTAGCCGTATAACGAGGACATTTTTTATGGTCGGTCAATGTCGCCATGTGAATTGCCCATGACGGCTGGACAAACGTGATTATATATGGCTAACGAATATTTAGCGCCGAGTAATTGTCTTATTGGTGCGGTTTAAATGTCCACTTAAAAATGATACGACCCAAATACTTAAATTTTTCAGTAGTCATTGATTGGAGTCGGTGAAAGGATATTTTGAGGGTACTTTATTAGTGTTGGTAATTTTATTGCTGTATTATATCGTGTGTAATTAATTTATTTGTACAAAACAAGCACAGTAGGACTAGGAGAATAAAAATGAAGTAATGATTCAAAATCTAGATTTTAGATGATAATTGCAAATGTAGCTACTAGCTAATAAAAAACATTTGAGCAGGGATTGTACAATTAATTATCTAGGAGTAAATGTTTTTTTTCTACAGTTGACCAACTATGTCTTAGTAATTTTTTTATAATCTAATGGAAATAGTCAAAATATCCCTAAAATGGCTAAAACAAAGTTATGTTTAATCGAAAAAAAAAACAACATTCAGAAAAATATTATCACAATAGAGTAAATAAAACTTCAGGAACTATAAATAGCGAAATTAATCAGATACTTCTCAGTATTACGATATCAGGTAAATTCTATAAACATTAATTAAGTTATTATCAACTTACTTGTCAGGATTCTCAGTATTCAAGATGTTATAAACGATAACAACCAAATACTATCTCTTGATAATAATATGTATTTATTTATTCTTCATACAAAAAAAGATGTACTAATAATAATCTTACACCAACAAAAATGTATTTCCCTATGAAAGAATATCGCTAAACAAACTTAGGATATTAAATTGTACGTAAAATGACACCTGTCAGTTTGTTGTTACATTACAGTGACATAAGCAGAAGTACTATGAATTATTTGGATTATTCTAAGATTATTCTACGGACGGAAAGTTTGGATTTTCATTTGAGAAACCGACAAATTTAACTTTCTTGATGTCAACTTCGACGAGACCTTTACTGAGCTGATGCCATGGTCTAATGATCAGCTATTCAGCAGGTTTGTGCTTTGTGCTCCGTGCTTCAGAAGGCACGTCAAGCCGTTGGTCCTGTGACTCATCTCTCTCGTCGTGAGTGTCGGTCTACCGTCCCATCTATCTATGAGAGAAATCGCTAAAAGACTACGCATTTACTCTTAAAAACATAAGTAGGTCCTCCAGATGTGATCAGATAAATTGTCATGGTAAAACCTGTTACGGAAACGACTTGTAAGTAAGCCTGCGCATGCGCATAGTAATTAAATAGCTCTTCCACGCGGCGTATACGCATGATACCTTATTAAATAGCTCTTCAACCACGCGTCAGAACGTGGTACACCTATATTGTATAATTCAATAACAATATCGTTATTGCTTATCTTCCATTCATGTTATATGATAACAACGTACCGCCAAAACAATGTTTATACTAAACAATATTGTGATAACATTACCTGTTATTATTATGTGTTCAATGTATATATTATCGGGTGATATAATGATGATATCACACTAGCCGCAAGAGCCGCAATAAATGCAGCGTTCGGTCTTAATCATGGTATAGTTTATATATGAATAATATGCTCATCAAAATCATTAGCCTTTAAGTGACCTACTGCCGGGCATAAGCAATCTCCCCTAAACGCCAGTCTGTCTTATTTTGAGCCTTTTGCATCCAGGTCTTTCCCCGTACAGCAAGAAATATTATGATGCGACCATAATATTTATCCAGCTTCATAGTTATGAAAAGTTCAACTAATATTTGAACAGCTGTATGTCGTCAGAAAGTGGTTGGCTAACTCTACAGTCAACGTCATAAATGTATTTATCTATTAACCAATTTACACTAACACTTTAATAAATTGTAGGTTAAGATGCAATAAAATATGTATATGAATTGCATGTGGAGAGCCTCCATGAGTGATGAAACCTACATGTCCAGCATATTCTGAATGGTCGAGATCGCTATGCCCTTCGACTGGCCAATCTTTACATCACGGTAGGACATCCATGCGAAGAATTCAACGCGTTTTTCTCGGTAAAAAGTAGCCTATGCCTATTTTTGGGGATCCAGCTTACTCCATGCCAAAATTCAACAAAATCGGTAGAGTGGTTTAGCCGTAAAAGGGTAACAGTCAGACAGAGTTACTTTAGCATTTATGATATTATGGATACGACCATGACCTATTGATAGTCACAATTAATGTTAAAATATCGTTTCAGGAAGCGTTTGTTTTACAATGTTATCGATTAAGAGCAAGCACACTGAATATTGAATGATGGATTGCTGTTTAATTATTGAGCAGTTCAATGGCTGCGCATCGACCGAATTTACTTTAAAATGTTCTTCGTTCCGTGTTTTTATATAGCTTTTTAATCTATTCTAGAACTGAATAACACGTTCGGTAACCATAGTGCTGCTTGTCATCCTCATTATATATATATCCATAGTTCTTTTCTTTTAGTTGAAAAAACTCAATATTTGATTATGCTTTGAACGGTGTGTAAAGCCATGTCAGACTTACCGGCGGTTTAAACTCTGAAACCTCAGTTTATCTACCATACGATAAGAAAAGATTGCGTTCCATAATAAGGTGGATTTAAAATATAATTAGACTATTATGGACCGTGTCGGGCAGCAAAAAAGTTAGCTATATACTTTTAGTCTATGAATTAAGTGTTTCCATACTCAGAACAATGTAAAGAATAGTGATAGCTAGTAGTTTTAATTGCACCGTGGGTTTTTGGCCCAATTTGTTATTTTTTTCCCTTCTATCACTATTAGTTTGCTTTGTTGTCGCATAATGAAACTATGTAAATTTACAAATTTGTACCATCTTTCTTTTTTAAATGAGTAACCTCTGGAGTTTCTTGCCGGTTCTTCTCCATTGGAATGACATTTTGGAACCGTGCAACTAGCATCCTAACGTTTCATAAGCGCCTGTAATAGGTTTATATGAAATAAAAACATTTTGAATTTTGATCCTAACCTGAAGGAGAATGACAAGTCCATGCTAATAAAACATGAAATATAAAACCGACAGCCTGTTTCACAAGCTATTAAAACCATATCCAAAAAAATATACGAAACAACTACAAGTAAATACGCAAAACTATTGATTGGCTGATTACAAATGAGTCTAGCACACAGACGGTGACGTCACGAGCACCGACCCTTACTCTCGCAACGTGTAAGAGAACGTGCACCTCACCGCACTGAACGCGTGTTTACGAAAATGTAAAATAATATCCAACAAGCCAGCGGAACGAATCTGTAATTGTATGAGTTTGACTGTAGCAGTTCTTATGGTTCTGTTTTTAAATCTTTGTGGCAAACTGAGAGATCATTTAAATGTACTATTGACGAGTAGGTAAACATTGTTGATATTAAAGTATACTATATCCAAAATTGCCTGTATATAGTTTGATGTTGAATTAAGAAAATATTATCTTCCTCGATCTTGTACTTATATAATAATAACAGCTTATAACTGTCCTATTGCAGGGCAAAGATCTCTTCTCGTATAAAGAATCGAGCATTGATCACCACGCTAGCTTACTGCGGCCCGGCGATTTCAGATAATAAAATGCAGGTTTCCTCACGAGGTTTTCCGACACCGTTAGTCATTGGTGTGTTAGAATATCTGAGAAAGTATTTATGACATCGAAAAAATCCTATGATACTTGCCTGGGTTTGAACCTGCAACCTTCTGCATATAATCCAGTATGTCAACCACTACGCCATACCTATAAACATTACTTCCTGTACCTTTCTCAAAGAGTGGAAGCCTCTCCAAAGGGCATTATGATCAGCCGCTACGTGCACAGTAGTGCAGCGCGGGGCGTCTCGCTTCCAGAAAGGAAAATGTCCAGCATTTAAGTCAATAGTAAGGGGGCAGCACAGAATGCAGGTAGGTGTGCAGACACCTTAAAAACACTTTTCCTAAGTGCCCCTTGAGGCAGTTGAATGCATGTTCGTTATTAAGTGCTTGTACTAACACACATACCTAGTGCATTACCTATGCATTAATGTTATCATGCACCTACTTTAATAAACAACCTAGCTCTTCTCGAGAATTATTTTTAACTTTATTTTAATTAATACATGCAATAACAGATAGCCATACCTACTTATTTATATAAACAATGAGTCCGTCATTCTATAAATAAATACTAAAATACATAGGCCTCATTACATGGCCAATTAAGTACGTATGATAAACATGACAGTGGTCCTACTGTTCTTTGTTTGCATAACGATAATAAGAATACACGAAGACATCACAAACGGATCATATTCACACTAAATAGGTCACCATGTGTGGTCTGGCACTATATTCTCATCTCACCTTACTACCCATGGATCATAAATATCATAATACAATAACACGTCAAACTAAACACAACTTTATGAAATGGTGATAAGATTCAATGTCATTAAACAGTAGAAACAATGGCTGACCTTACACTGTTATAAAAGTCATCGTATACATGTGCAATTATTTATAAACTAAAGTTGAACGATCTAGATACGTGCCTAATATTATTATATAACTGGCGTTGTGATTATTAATCCTTTACCGACTCATCTACGGGTTCATTTACAATACGAACTGCCCTCACTAACCATTCTACCACACGCATACCATTGTATCTAGTCTACAGAAATATAACATGTTACCTTTCCCTCGTGAGACCTTGTCTTCACCAGAAAGGAATACTTAGCAAGGTATCAGGTAATATTAGGACTTCAGACTATCTGCACACAAAACTCCATCTACGTTTACCGATAAGCAAAGTATGCCCCAGCATGTTTGAAATTGCAATAAAGTCAACATCATCATTATAGGCCAGAGCTAGGGCATAGCCAAAAATAATCATAAAGACAACCGAAGATTTATCACTGCATCATATTATCGTGTTAAGAAGCCAGATATAAGTGGAAACGTGTATTACCTACTACATATTAATAATAGCATCGATAACATTTACACATTTAAACAAGGTCAGGTCATGAGTTTCGCCTTTCACAACTGAAGTCTGCAGTATAAACAACGAATCTATTAATTCCAGAACGTTCTGTTTCTACGAAATGTCGCGGCGAGTGACCCCGACACGTCACAATGCGCTCAGCGAGTCTTGGCAAACGCTGAAATGTATACCGAAGACTGACTGCAGTTCCGTGGAATCTATACTAATATTATAAAGAGCTAGTTTGTATGTTAGAGGAAATCTTCCGAACTATCCATGGGTTTTTCCTAATACTTTCACTAATTCAGAATGGATATTAAAATCCTGAAATGACACGGAATTTTCCAAGTAGAGAAGATGAAGTCGCGGTTAGAAGGCTGTCTGGTATAAAATAGAGATATACTTGATAAAGATCTTAGGTTTCTGAGGAAATTGGAAATATTTTATAGAAAGATCTAAGTAAAAACCGACAAGCATGTACCTATTTAGAATATCCTCCTCTGAGAAAACAGAGGCGTTTGCCCTTTGGTGCTATAGGACTGCTATGTTTGTATATCAGTTTTAGGTTATTGCCACGTCGCTCTACATTAACCGAAGTATTCTAAAAATAAAGAACGATAGGATCAGCCGCTGTCTTCCTTCTCAAACTATAAACGTCAAATATTGAATGGATCACAGAGAGTGGGCGACGAACGACCAGTGAGTCACAAGCGCACAATTAAAATGTTGAATTAATTTATGTTCCTTCCTTGAAGAACAATATTAGCCGTTATTGAAGATATAATCGTATTCTGAAGACCACCAACGGTTAATTTACCAGACTTTTTAGTTGTTAAGCATAAATTACACTTAAAGCACCTAGGGTTAGGTTAGGAGAAACCTTCATCGATGACCGTGTAGAACGCGATGCGTGTGAATGAGGTTAAAAAAGTATGCCGGGATCGTAGCAAATGGATACCGTAGTCTCTGACTACCCATTTAAGACGGCGTGACTTTATGTTAGTGTCAGTATGTATGAAGAGTAATAAATAAGGCATTATAGACCAAGGTGTCGCAATCCCAAATTTAACGGTGCTCAATATTTTGTCAGACATAGATTGTTCTTTGTATTGTTATATAACTATTGTCACGACATTTCAAGGTGTCCTTATAAGAAAACAGGCATACAGAGCTATACATAGAAAGGATAAGGAGGGTAGGTAAACTTACCAGTGGACGGAGGTCTGTAAGGCCGCACATTGGGGACGGTGGTCGGCGACGCCGGCGCTCGCGTCGAGTACTCGTCATCGTCCAGGAACACTTGCTCGCTCAGCTCCAGAGCTAGTTCTGTGTCGCTGCAAATGGTACAGACGTTTATGGTTTGATCTTCAAAGCAAAACTAAAGACTATTGTGAGGTCTGAAGAGGGATTCATTATTTTTAAGGATCGTGATAAATTGATCAGGAATGAGATGGATTGGTCGTTGGATGATGTAGGTATATGAGAAGACAACTTCTGTCTTACACAAATGTTATTCTCGCAAGTTTCCAGAAAGGATCATAAACCTTTCCACCAATTTTGCCATTAAGACCCCTAAGCGCATATAGAATCTTCGGCATTATCAAACCATCAGCTAATCTTATTCAGGATGCGCTTACACCACAGTTAGCATTATGAGGACCGTGTTCAGCAATGGATTTTATATGCCGATGGAGTAATACGTAAACAAATATGTGGATTTTACCAAATATTATGCATCACTCCTTTTTACCCAACTGCGCCAAAATCTTTCAACTAATATCTGTTAGCATTTGAACCCTTGATGTAATGCCTGTAATGGGTAAGGTTACCCTCATAGCCTAGTAATAGGGTCTATGGTCCTCACAGATCTTAAACTGATCCAATGTTGTAGATTTTATCATTCAAAACAACGAAAATATGATAATGACGATAATGATCGAAGAATTACGAATATAAGTGACTGGTGAAGTGCGACACACGTTGCTAGTGCACCATAAGACAAATCATGCATGGATGCTGGACGCAGTTGACTGACATCCTTGAAAATGGTTGGCGAATAGACGAATTGTGTACCTAACGAAGAATTAAGCCATCACGAACGATAACTGACTTATAAGTATCTATATCAATTGTAACATCCTTAGAATATGCCTTAACCTTTGGAGCGCCCGTCTTGTATAGAGGACAGTTAAATTTTTTACATTTTCTTGCCCTCTACATCACAATTTTAATATTACGGTTATCGTTTGTTATTACATTACACAAATGATACGATTAGATATTGTCTTCTAACAAAATCGTAGTGTGGAGGGCCCGAAACCGTTTGTCTTCTATGCAAGACCGTGGCGCTCAAAAGGATAATTAATTTATGACCTCATCAAGCTTTCGTAAGTATGTTAGAATGTTTTTGTGCTATACAGGGCTTGCCTATTTGTATTTACGATTGTGGATTAGATGGTAGTTGGTATGCACCTATTTGTACTAGTTCTGAGATGTTTTAATTAAGGCAGCTAGCAGGAATACCTACACAACAATATGCATGTTGATTAAAGAACATTGGCGGAATAAGGCCGGTTTTAACACATATATGGTACTTAATTAATGGAGTTAATTACTATCGCAATCAAGAACGCGTTACGGCTTCTACGAAGTCATTATTCCAATAGATTTTAGTCTTAAGTTTAAAATATAAAGTGTTTTAGTAACGATGTTTTCGTTTATAAGTAACATGCTGCGAGGTCTTACTGACTGTATTTAAATGTGAATTATCATAGCCATGCATTTCACTCATAGCTTATCTAATATCTCATAATATGTATGAAGATGAGTGGATTATATTATATTAACCCCTGAGTTTGTTACGGTATTTCTTCTCAGAGTT
Organism: Abrostola triplasia; assembly: GCA_946251915.1. Classification (NCBI taxonomy): domain Eukaryota; kingdom Metazoa; phylum Arthropoda; class Insecta; order Lepidoptera; family Noctuidae; genus Abrostola; species Abrostola triplasia. The sequence continues at coordinate 11,643,184 of OX276433.1, forward strand.
AGTCAGTTAGGAAATGCCGATACCATCTAGTTTTAAAAAATTGACGTGTAAAAGTGTGTCTGTAAAACCTATTTGCAGTAAGAGATGCAGAATTAGAATATCAATAGTTGTTATTCTTGATGAGTAGCTTATGTTCTTCTTAAAGATTCAAGTTATACTCCCGCTCAAGTCTATCAAAAGATGTTTAAAGTTTTCGCCGTGGAAACGACACAAACAGGCAGAGAGATGTAGAGACAGATACTTTGGTATTAATTATCTCAGCTCAGTGTAGGTGTTTATCAGATTTTTTTTATCTACACTTCTGCAAAACAAATTATAAGTGTAAACTCGTGTATTTGTCTGATATATTTAAGGTTATCTCTGATGGTAAAGCCACGTAAGCTGTTATCTTTAGGATAACGTTAGATACAGTTTGATAAGCAAGAGGTGTGTCAAAACTATTCGTCTGCTACGTCAAACTAATGTTAACAAAGTAGAAAACATCCTTAGTAGATAGCCGTTTATACATCTATGCTAATATTATAAAACCGAAGTTTGTTTGGTTGGTTGAACGCGCTAACCTCAGGAACTACTGGTCCGAATAATATTTTTGTGTTGGATAGTCCATTTATCCAGGAAAGCTAAAGGTTAAACATTCTAAATCCAGGTGGACGAAGTCGCGGGCAAAAGCAAGTGCTATAGCAACACAATTATCTCCAAGTAATAATGTCCCATGTGAGTGTGCCATAATTATGTTTTACGACGTGGGTAGGTATCTATTAGCAAACTTTATACGCCGCGGATTAGGTACTATATTGATGAGTCATACTTTTCTAACATACCTAGCTATTGTCGGAGTTCCCCAAGGCTTTCATAGCTAGTTCATATCCCCATAAGTACCTACATATGTGTGATTTTAGTGGTTTAGTTAATTTTACAAAACATAAACACTATTTATTGTTTTTTAGGTATATTCAGTGAAGTGTAGTAGGTATATAAATAACGTTTTTACGGCGCATTTAGATTTAATACAATCAGAAATGAAGTTATCCGACATATATGTTAAATCTTCAGACATTATTGTTACTGCACGTAGAAACATTGCAAAGGGAAATACTAAACATTGGTGAATTGCCAAAAAATCTCATTAGTTTGGGGAAAAAGTGATTCAGTTTCTTTATTTTCGGAATGATAATGACTAATCAATGAATCAGCTGATAAATTCTCAAATTAAAATAAGGTCGTCAATCACACTCGCGGATATCTCAAGGTGACATACTTTTTAGTAGTAGGAAATATAAACAAGTTCCAGATACATAGTAGGTATAGTTATACTTTATCAGAAGTCATAGTAAATGTTCCTTCACTGTACACTATTTTTCGCCTTACTCTAGGAATTTCTCCTGTATCGACTTTTTTACACTGTTTACTTTACCTAGATTCTAAAATAGTCTCATAAGTATCTGGTTAGTTTGCTAGAACAGCCACAGGTTCAGTTGTTTTAGCTTCAATTCAAAGTAACGTACTATCAAGCTACCTATATTATCTGAAGAGGTAGGCACAGATGTATTGGAAGCTCATCCATATTTCACAAGCTTGTATTGTTTCAGGGGAAAAGGTTTGTGCGACTATCAAACACAATTTTACAATTTAGTTGATACTGAACTAAAATTTACTAATTAATGGCCCAAGAGAGTACAGACACATAAGACACGAAAATATCCAAAGCCATATGACCCAGCCAGCCCAAATCTGAGTCTTTAGGTGGACATTATTACTGCCAAGAAAAAACTACCTACAGTTGCTGACAATAAAAACGTTACAAATAATAATGTTTACTACATCGTTGAAATGTTAAACTTGAGAAACGAAATAAGGAAAAGGCTGTTACAGAAAACATCGACCAAAATATAATGGGTAAACAAAATAATCATACCTACACTTGAATGAAAGTTTCATTAGACTATGTATGTGTGAGTATTGCATATGCTAGTGAAAATGACGCCTGCCTCTTTTATATTTAAACATTTCTTATCAAATCTACAGAATGTTGCATGCTCTCCATTAGAATTCACTTCTACCACACTCATGCATCTATTGCATTATTTTGGATATCTTAAAAAAGCTTTGTGATATTAATATCCTATCTCTTATCAGATAAGATTATATTTCAGTTGTATTGCACTATCCTTTGTAGGTGCACTGTGTGTATAGTATAGATGTTTATCTCTCGTGCGATATGAGAGCAACAATAATATTGATATGCCAATGGTAGTGCCGAAGGGTGAATGTTTAGAACAAGCATGGCAGCATCAAAATTTTATTTAGAAAATCAATACACATTCATAATTAAAGTACTATTATGTGGTTATTACTTTTTCAATAGTGGTAATCTTATATATAAAAATGAATTGCTGTTCGTTAGTCTCGCGAAAACTGGAGAACGGCTGGGCCGATTTGGCTAATTTTGGTCTTTAGTCCAGGGAAGGTTTAAATGGCCGTACGAAGTCTGCCGGGTCAGCTAGTAACTAATAATTTAAGGACTGAAACTTACAGAAAGTTAAGTATCAAATGTTTTCTTCAACTTTACTTTAGTTGTACTGAACTGAAGTTCTTAGTACACCAAAATAAAACTAGTAACTCTGGCAAGTTAATATCCTTTAAGTAAGCCACATGGCTTACTAATGGAGTCATAGATCATATTAAAAAATATATCAATTCCAAAAAAATATCGGCGAACAAAATTAGACCAAATCGGAGATGTTTTGCAAAAAGATCAAATGAGGAGTAGCCTTAACCGACGAGCGTGTGTGAGAAATGTGTTGCGAGTGAATGAGGCGAAAGAAGTATATAGCAAATGGAAATCTGTGGACGCTGCCTACCCTTTTGGGAAACAGGCGTGACTTTGTTTTATTACAAAAAAAAGTATTTGCAGAAAAGTAAAAATCACCAGATCAATCTACTTTAAAAAACAAAAGTGTGCCGAGTGCTATCATTTTAAACCTATTATTGTTTATGTGAAGATTATTACATAATACGAATTTAATCTCTTATAATCAATATTTATTGCCAGTAAGAAAGTCACATAATCCAAACTGATAAAACCAGCAGATTAATGTTATCGTGACCCACTTGTAACAGTGTTGCATTCTAGTGTTGGTACTTTAGAATGCAATAATGTAACAACTAAGGAAAAGGAGAATTTTGTCCTCAAATGACACATACACTACTTTAGGTATTAGGTATGTTTTTATAAAAGACAATGGAGATAATCATGCATGTTAAATAAAATGTTCATTTCTTTTGTAATACATAAAAACTCTTTGCTGAATCATTTCATTATTCTTTTTTTTTTGCCATTCAACGTGGCAATGCTGCCAGTCTTTTCAGCATGTTACCAGTTGACATTGATAGGGATGAATTTGTTTATGCTTTTTAACTTTTTATTTTTGTATATTGTTTTTATTTTGTATTAGTTTTAAGTTGTTTATAGTTATAATAATCAAATTAAATTAATTAATATTGGTTATATTTGTTGAATTCAATCAATTCACCTTTCATATTGTAATTCTGTTGATATTAAAGTTATGTGTACAATAAAGAATTAAGTACCAAAATTAACCTTTTCACCAAGGCACAAGAAATTAGAGGCAACATATTGGATTTCAACGGAATTAGTATATAATTTATACAAAACATTATTACTGATATTATATTATCAATAAAACTTGTTTCTCTGTTCCTTATAGCTCTGTGTTGTTTACATTGTTATCTCCTGTAATTATAGTGTTAATAACACAGACATTCATTATTTTAAACAGTATTTATGGTTTGTTTACCACAGATATGACATGTTAATTAAACTTAACAATATGCTGTTTATATGCAAATATTTTTTTAAAACCCATTGTAGGATCCAATTTTTGTTCTTTGAATTTTTGTGTAATTAAAAGTAATTTTAAATAAAAAGTTTATCATAAATCATTTTTTTTAAACTGCTTTTACCAGTTTTTTTTTGTATGTGTGCTAAGGTCATGAACTTATGTGTGCAGATAAATATAGTGCTGTCAAACACACAGATAATGTTAACTAATATTAGTTCAAGGTTATTTACCATCCTTATTTGCAAAACAAAACAGTGTTGTCAGTACAATCAAGTATGTTTGAAGCTAAGATAAGTTGGAAGTTTTTTGTAACAGCTGTCATATTATGAACACATTGTAACACAAGTGTCATCCATTGTTTATATTTTTTATTCAAACTATAGTCAACAAATATCCCATTAGTCATAATATAAAATGCAAGTATTCCAGTGTCCTTCTATTCTAAAGCTATGGACACAAGTTGAAGTTTGTTAACACTGTGCAAAAGCAAATAAATTATAACATAACACTAGGCAAATTATAACATAAAATGCGTGTTGGCACAGAACATAAGCGGTAGGAGCCGGCGGCTAGCCACACAGACGGCCTAACATCGTAATGACTGAAAATCTTACGGGTTTGAGAAGATCAATGAACCTGTCTCCATGTCTTCGCTATTTCCGAATGTAGCCGCACGAGACGGCGTGTTTGGGCACGTTCTGTGCCGACCACGTGTTTTCACGTCGCGATCATTCAGCGAGAAGCGAGCTGCCAATGAACTAAATGATTTTCTAAAAATATCACAATGCGTGCAGAGGTTATAATGCAACGTTGCTTGCACGAATTATGATGTATTATGCTTAGCACAAAAACACAACACGCGAAAACACCTCGCAAACTGGACGATGACTAAGCCAACACTGAAAACGGCTCTTCAACAGCGCATTATTTTTTATAACACGGGCCAGCTGTTTAGATAAACATTTCAGAAGGTTAACACACTCGCTTTACCTATCGGAGCTGGCAGAGCTAGGCGTTTCAAATTTGTTCAGCTTTCCAGCCATCACTTGGTGTCGCGTGATTTTATAATTTAATTGGAAAAACAGTGCTAATTTGGTAAAATTCACGACTTGTATGCACACGAAGTGGATAAGTTGACATGAGTACGTTCAGAAACTGCGTCACCAGTGCCGACGTGCGTCACGCGTTGTCTTGTCAAATTGGAATCGATAAATGTCAGATAGAAAGCTAAACATAAAATAAAATAATTATTTTATTACTTACTTCAAAAGAAAAAACGTACGTATTTAAGCACTATAATATTGTTTTGGAATGTGACATTTTCTTTTAACAAAAGTTAAAACTCGAAAGACGTTTCTGAACGCTTAGCCTACGTTTCGTTTTACGTAAAAATGCTAGAAAAGTTTTGATTTTTAATCAATACATTATTATAAAAAAGTGTGTGTCCTTTCCGAGTAGGTATTAAACTTGATCAGTTTTAATGGAATTTGAGAATGAAAAATGAGTAATAATTTGCTTATGTCAGCGCGTTCCTTATACAGCTGCCGTTGTAGTAACTTCTTGGTTTCAGTTTATGTATATGCATAGGTACAAAATAAAGTATAGCCTGTTTCCGAAATAGCCAGAGTCCTCGAATTTGCACTTTCTATAATCCTAATATAATATACCCTTTTATTTAAATCACTCATAACTAATTCTTATCCCAGACACGCCTGTACAAATATATTAGCAATCTATTACTTCACGGCGTCGTTTGGTTTAATGGTAATCAGGCGTGCTTTTTAGTTTGCCATGTAGGTAAGGTTTCTACTATTTTGAAGCACTAGTATCTTAATTAGGCGTTTTATTAAGTCTTAGAGCTCAGGTAAGTACCTGTATGGCGCACACCATGTGCTGCAACAATCCTTCGTTCCTTGAGTTTATTATTTTAAAATTATATATTACCAAATAACTTGCCGTGTGATTAAAAATGTTGATATATTATTTTAGCTTGAAACTTAACTTAACCTTTCAATTGTTTAGTAGTTGATTGAGATAGTAAATATTCTAGTTATTCGCTCTTTCAAAGGCGCTTGTACAGCTGGTTAGTATTTAAAATACTCGCTTGGCTTAATGAGCTTAAAAGGTATATTTGATCCGCTAGGCGTCCTTCAGAAGTCATTTATGATATTGATTTTATATTTTATAATAGAAATGTCGCTTGCGCTAAAAAAAACCTATCTTAAAAATAATAGACAACAATAAATTCTTATAAAAAATCCAGGATGAAAGTAAAAAGGTCTGGTTTAGCCACCGGCGGGACTAAAGCTCAGTTACGAATGATTCAGCCAGATGGAGATAGTAAATACTGTAAATATATTATCTTTTACGAGTTTACATTGCATGCATCCAACAAAGAACAATGCTAAGAGAGTTTGTTTCCCCACCGCGTCGCGAAAATCTTCAATTTGGCCCGGATTTGAGGTAATCCATCCTGATGGAGTAACGCCTCACTTTTCTTTGAAGTGTTCCTTCAATAATGCATTCTGAAGTAATGGTTTTATTATATGTACGACTGTACGTCCTTATACCCCTTATGGTATGGGATCTTTATTTATTATCGGTTTCAACCCATGATTTCGACAGCATGGAAAATTTTGTATACTTTTCCGGGAAGAAGGAAGTCTATGTCCTCCCAGTATATCAATCAATCATTGTTGCCAGAATTTTTAAAAATAAATTGGAAACAATAAACACATAAGTATATATAAATAACATCACGCCTTTATCTCCCAAAGGGTAGGCACATCACACAGACAGGATAAAAATTTCTGCGATTCGCAGATGTTGGTCTCAGGGTGTTTGTGTATGTAAAATTTCATGTTTAAGAAACACACCCGCTGTACAGGAGAAATTCCTAGCGTGAGGCAACGCTAGGAACGTTTTTAGAAAAAAAATACAATCGAATTAAATCAGCCCCTTTTTAAAAGTCAGTTTAAAAACAAGCAAAAACTTCTTTGTTTTCATAACTTGAAAGCATAATGAGTGTAACATCACATAAAACAAGTGAATTCCCCAGTTTTCCCGCTCTCCTGCCTTTTTAAAAACTAATTGAAGAGTAAATTGCCAAAAAAATGTCGTTTATACATTCGTAGAGTTTCGTAGACGGACTATTGCGACTTTCTACCAAGGAGGATTTATTTAAAATAAGTTTGTATATGCCCCTTGTTTTTAGTAGCTAAGTAATAGGTGTTTGGTTCGTAATAGATGGGGAAGTTTTTAAAACTTTGATTAGTTTCACGGTGGGGTCTTTTAGCTGTTTTGTTATTAATTTTTAACCGACTTCAAAAAAGAAGGAGATTTACAATTCGTCGGAATCTTTTTTTATGTATGTTCCCCGATTTCTCGAAGATCCGAGGCACCAACTTTAACTTGGCGTACGTAAAGTGAAGTGAATAAAATTATTATTTAACACTTATAAGTTCGTGTTTTTTGAAGGCCGTTTTTACTTTTTACAACATTTACATTTTTTTTTATAAATGTTGTTAACGCTTAATTGTCTGTATTCTTGGAATAAACATTGGGTTAAAATTGTTCTTAACTTGCAAGCTCGAAGCTCATGACTACCTTACCACGTGTACGTGTGTATACTTACTTTCTACATAAGTACATAATATGGAGTCACTTAACTCCACTGCATTGCTTAGAGCCATATTGTAGGGTAGGTCAAGTTACATTTCACTTAATTAAGCTATGCAATACTCTACTGTAATTGGAAATTAATTTACTTTAATTTTAGAATTATCTCAACGTAATTATTACGCGTATCTATGTACCACACTAATTATAAAGGCGAAAGTTTGTGAGTATGCTTGTTATCTCTTCACGCTTAAACGGCTTGACCGATTTTGATAAAATTCAATATGGAGTTAGCTGACACCCTGACACTTTTTATTTCAAAAATGTAGCGGGTATCACCGCGGAGCGTTCCTAGTTATATTTATATAACAATGTATTTCCAATAACGAAGATGATAATAAAGCGTACTTTGGTAACTTCTTAACAAGTTATAATTGTCCCTTTGTTTACGCTGCTTTGTTTTCTTTTATCTTTTCCGTTTTTCTGTCTTTTCCTTTTTGAATATTGCCTATTTTAATGGCTGCCTGTAAATATGCTTCAGTTGGCCTCTGAAATAGGCTTTACACATCGTTGAAAAATCTCTCAGGTGTGCCGGTTTACGCACGATGTTCTTCTTCACCGTTTTTAGCAACTGGGTGACTAATTTATGGTACGCACATAATTCTAAAAGACATTAGTGCGTGTCGGGGTTGACTTGCGGCCTTTTACTTGACTGTTCAACGGTCATACCAATTAGCTAGCACTGCTAGTGAATTGACTTACATTTAATTATTGTTGTTAGAAACATACTCTAAGGCTAAGCCACTCCAAAGATACCTTCGTTATGTATCTAAAACTCTTTCTGTAAAAAGTAAGTGCCTTACCAGTTTAAATCTTTATGAAAAATCTATGGAACACTTTGATTTTCTGAAATCATGATTACAATAACAAGCAATTAATAAGTAATTTATTGTAATATCGCCGCTAAGATTGTTGGTTTAATTAACTGAGTCGAGCGGCCGCGTCTGGCGACAGTCTTGCAAGCAATTAGCCAAAACTTTCCCCATTTACATGTTATGGGTAAAGTTTTGCGAGGTGGCAACCCCAGCCCTTGTAAGAATTCCAAATTTCAATTGAATTCGTTTTTAATTTCAAACAGTCTGCGCGGTTTTGAACGGAGTTTTTCAACTTTTTTTTTGCAGTAAGTAAGCATTTCTTTGAGAAATTATTAAAAGTAGATTCTATTTTATTTCTACAAAGTGATTTTTTATTCAATCTTTTTCGTGCTTAGGTATACGCTACATTCTGCTTAAATTGATATTAAAAAAATGCAATTGGCGTTACTTTTATCCCTTTAACATGAATTCTTAAAGCAGTACATTTATCGTTGTATACGCGAGACGCCGCTACATGCGGTATCATCCCTGTAGTGTTGCATCTTGCTTCATCATCAGCTTTTATATGACACTCTGCTGGGCACCACCTTTAACATCCAGGGTTTTCCCTGTACAACAACAATATCATTAGTCCACGGTCCACCTAGCTGGTGGTCTGCCTGGGGCCTCAACGGAAAACGTCCAGCCCCCTTACCAAGAACTCTTAAAGCTGGACAGTTTACGATGTGTAAACGAGTCGCCGCATTGCACTGCACGTAGCACCGTCTCGCTTTCATTACATAAACGGTCCTGCTTAGAGTTCATGGTAAGGGGGCCATATGGGGGCCATATTAACCTTCTCATGTCAATGACTTCACAGGTCGTTGATAGTCCAATTCAGCGTAACTAACATTGTTAAATACCGCGTATGTGCACTTTCGCTAATTTCACACGATGGCTAAAAGCTAAGTTACTAAAAAACTAATCGGCATTTCTACGGACTTGAGTATGAGACCGTTTCGTTCTCTATAATCTAATGTAGGTACTATTTTTAAAATTAATATTCTCAATAGTTAATTTTCGTAATTTCATTTTTGCTTTTTTGTACATTCGCGGTTTTGAGTAGGTACTGTTTCGTACGCGGTATTGGACTATCAACGACCTTGTTTAATCTAAATAGTTATTCTTATCAGTAAAATGTGACGTGCGTTCTCCTGATGATTGAGACTGTAAGACAAATATTTAAACATCTTATTCGATCAAAAATATCATTCTCCTGAATATGTGTGGGTACTGTGTACACAGACCAATCACAGATAAATATATGTCAACGAAATAGAATCTGGTATTCTGAACAAATATTACTTCACAAATATAAGCACAAACATATTGAATCCTAATGTAAAAAGAAAATTTTCAGTATTAGATCTAGGTACCTATTGCCTTGCAATAGGTACCTCATTGTGGCGTTCTAAGGGGGAGGCCTCTGTTCAACAGTGGACGTCTTCTGGCTGATGATGATGATGAGACGTACCTAGTATTGTAGTTAGAAAAATATAATCTACACACAATCATGCGTGTAATACACGAAGGTATAGCCTTTATCATGAGTCTATCACACTATTTTAAAGGTGGTTTCACACACTATTGTGAATGTTTATTATTTTTTCACACTCAAACGGCTGGACCGATTTTGATAAAATTCGGTATGGAGGTAGTTGACACCCTGGTTTAACACATTGGCTACTTTTTATCGCAAAATAATTAAGCGGGTGACACTGCGGGGCACATTTAGTAGTTCCATAAACCTTTGATATTGTTCATATTTTTTTTAAACGTTGCTCCGCACTTGGAATTTCTCCTGTACCGTGGGTGCGTTTCACAAACATGAATTATCACATACACAAACACCCAGACTTTAGACAAGATCTGTGAGACATAAGTTATTGTCCTGGATGGGAATCGAACCAGCAAACCCTAGCGCTGCAGTCCAATCCCTTAGCTACTGCGCCAATCAGGACTTCAACTTAAATTACTGCACCCACAGATAAAACTTACAAGGATTAAGAGACAGCTTACACCTGAAGTAACTTAGCATACCACATACGTTTTTGCATGCTATGCCATTCTTATGCCGACGTAATAAAATTGAAAATTGCTTGAATTAACGGTTAATAGGTTTGTAACTTAATTCGCAGGTTGCCTATTCAGGTGTTAAAGTTTGAGATAGATAGGTCTGCATCTAGACTGAGATAAACACGTCCGTTGGTCTGATTTCCAGTCTTAGTAGAAGCTTAGTTAGAGCTGGGTTTAAGTCGTGTTATAATTACTTTACTAAAACTAAGAATGGTTGCATTATTTCGAAATCAGCCCACTTACCATGAACTCTTATCAGAAGAACTAGCTCCTGCCCGCGACTCCGACCGCGTGAACTTCGATTCGATTTATAGCCTATAGCCTCCCTCGATAAATGGGCTATCTAACACTAAAATAATTTTTCAAATCGGACCAGTATTTCCTGAGATTAGCGCGTTCAAGCAAACAAACTCTTCAGCTTTATAATATTATATATAAGTATAAGATAGATAAATAATAATTCCTTAAGGTTTAAGAATAATTCTAAAGAACTTACATAATATAATATATAATTTAACTAATAATAAATCCATAATCCAAGAATATTCCTCTCCATTCTTTTCGTAATAAGGGTTTTTCAATTCGACATTTTTACTTTTCACCGCTGTGGCAAAACGGAACGCAGGAAGAATGCTAAACAAACCTATTTGTTTAAAACTTTTTGCGTCGACCTGTTTTATTGGATATTGGCCCCGGTTTTATAGGTTTTCAATTTGCGTTTACTGTGATTGTACGCACAGGTGTTAATTATAGGCTCAGTTTATACGCGGTTAAATCCTAAACGTACTGTTAGCTACAAAAGTACTGAACAGAGTATTGTTGTTGATACTCAAAATAGAGTTTCATCATCATCATCCACAGCCTTCAATATCCCGCTGCTGGGTATAAGCCTCCCTTAAACAATGCCATCAAATAGAGTTTATCCCACTAATATTATACGGGCGAAAGTTCGTGTGTTTGTATGTCTGTTACCTCTTTACGCACAAACGGTTTGACCGATTTCGATAAAATTTGGTATGGAGGTAGCTGACACCCTGGATTAACACATAGGCTACTTTTTATCCAAAATGTAGCGGGTAACACCGCGGGGCGCAGCTAGTTTTTTATAAATGCTTGTATGTATACAAACAAAGGCGAGCTAAGTACAGTATTCAGTTTTCTACTAGCAAACATTTTTTTTCAATTAATAGACAATTTCTCCTCAACTACTTTTTCATATGTTGCTGACTGTACCTAGCTGTATTTATAAAGCTAAGCCGCGTTTTATTGTTCCTTTTAACAGATTTCGTCAGGCCTTTTTAATTGTCTGTGCCCTTTGCCACTTTATTATTCGCTGCTAGCTGCTACCCGGCAGTTAGTAACGCCTTCTCACCATTTAAACCTTCCTAAGACTTTTACAAATATTTTTAGACCAAAATAAGCTCTATCGGTTCATCCTATAAGGTATAGATGTCTACTATTCTTTAAACCAAACCAAACATTTTTTAAAACAAAAACAATACAGATCCCTTAGTTTTATGATAACCTAACATTGCAAACCAGGCGAAGATAGCAGAATTTCAAACCTAATTTATTTAAAAATTACAATTGTTGTTTCTACTCCTTACGATTTTTAAATATTTTCTCGAAGTTAAACTTTCCATGGACTTCCACGAATATTTCGAGACCAAAATTAGCCAAATCGGCCAGCCGTTCTCGCGTTTTAGCGTGACTAACGAACAACAATTAATTTTTATATGTATTTATTTGACGAATACTGTGATTGTGTAACGCAGTAGACTTAACTATTTGGGTAGTTTTAACCGTGAAACACAGCCCTTAAACACCCACTTCCCTTAATCCCAACTTAAAGCAGATTGTTTAATTACAATCACAGTGAAAACAAACAGAAGAGTGAATCAGTGTAAATGTTTATTTAATTATCGAGAGTGAATCCGACAATTAGTTAAAAAGCCCGCGAATTGTAGCGACGGGCTACGAAACTTTCATGTTTGTTTATTTTGAATTTGGAATGGAGTGTTTAGTTAATTTTTATTAGTATCTGTGCAAGGAGGTTCTGTTTAGCATTTTTATGGAGCCAGCAAAGACCTCCACATTATTCCTTCATAAGACCTTGTCAATTGCAATTTTTGGGCCATATCTTTCCCGCAGTGTCAAAAAAAAAATTGTAGATAAATTTAAGTACTTATATTAGCATTGTTGCGGCAAATGTACCTGCACAGATTGCTTGCTTTATAAATAGTTTATGCTGTAGTTTTAGTTAAGTGGTAGAGTCTAACATCGTACGGCACGCTGTACTTATTCCTGAATTAGCACTGTAAACAAAGCACGGTACAATATAACAAGAATATCTATATGTTGCAACTCAATCCTTGATTTATCTGTTACTAGCTGCGACCGCGGTGTTACCCGCGACATTTCTTCTGGATAAAAAGTACCCAGTATTAATCCAGGGAGTCACCTACATCCATACTAAATATTATCAAAATCGGTCCAGCCGTTTAAGCGTGAAGAAGTAACAAACATACACACAAAAACTTTCGCCTTTATATTAGTTTGATTTCATTCTTGGTCCTTACAGTCGCACCCTTTGTGATAGTAATTAATTACAAAACAAAAGAAGAATCGTATTCGAGAGGAAATCTCCATAAGTACCTACCCTGACTTACCCTGTCTAACGGCGGAATTATCCCGATATATTGCTGATCTGAATCTAATAAAATTGCTAATTCAGATCCCCTTTGATACGCGGGTGAGGCCACGATACGCGATTGGTAATGTGATTGGGATTATTTGTAGACTTTTATTGTAAATGTAAGGTGTATTTATTAGCCTGTATTTAAAAATATATTATGGAGATTTGAAGAGCTTTATAAGCTTTAATTTAATGAGTTAGAATAGGTTCTAACTCGATTTGAAACTTAGCATAATATTATTTAGAAAAAGTCCAAGGTGATGTTATATCTCATGTACTGATGCACAAACTCGAAACATATTTGAGCAGACCACATCATTATTAGTCCCATATTCGGATCGGACTCATACCCTTAGCGCAGCAATCCAATCACTAACCTAATCACCGATTGAGCAAAAGCAGTAAAGTAAGAAGTCGTTCTCTTCCACAAGAAACTTCTGTAAGAACGCACCCTAATTTGTATCCAGAAGAAAGGGTTTTCGTTACCACCGACCGTCTATTTCGTCAATAAAATAGTCATCGGCCATCGGCGCAATCCCGGCGACATTAGCATTCAGCATGTAAATAGGAGGACAGAGGACTGGCGCGGAGGACGGTCCCTCCACGGCCCTCCGACGTGACGCGAAAACCTGAACATTTCATTTACTTGTCAATGAAATAGTTTTATTCATACTTTTTGTTTGCGTGGCCTGTATTTTAATGGGATAAGCAATTTCCGTTGAGGTAAACAACTTGCGATATTGCTTTGCTTACCGACGTCCGTGAGTTTCGTGACTTGGATAATAGGAAATGAAACACACAAAACTAAACATAGGTTTCAATATACTAATTACAATCTCAATTTAATGGATGTCAGCTAATTCCAATTTAATGGATCTCTAAATATAATTCTACGTAGATGAAATGCGCCGTTATATTGTAATTATTTTATGGGTAAGAGTTCTTTTGCACGTCCAAGTGTTTTGTAGTTACTAACTCTTTGGAAATGAACGTATAATGCTCATAAAGTCTGTGATTTTTGCCTACGCCTAATAAAAACAACCGTTTACTTTATTGAACTTGAAAGTTAAAACTAAACGTTCTAGTTTCTAGTAGGTATACAAATACAAACAACAATGTTACTAGCTAACAGCGACTCTAACTAGATTTATGTGTTCTATCAGACATACATCTTTGCAGTTTATTTAATTGTATTGCGACAATCGTTACCATGGTTACGTTGTTGCTTGACAAAATTCATTTTGGAATGGAGTAAACCTGTATTTTTTTATGGGTGGGCCAACGATATCGTCAGAGTTACGGGCAAGTCGTCGTTCAGTGTGGCGTTTAAGAGGAAGGTTCTTGTTTAGCAGTGGACGTCTTCCGGCTGATGATGATGATGGGCAAAGGTTTGCCCTTCTGTAATGCATAAAATTTAATTATTGAAAAGTAGAGAAACAGCCCATTGCCATTAATCAGACTCAAATTTGACATAAGGATCTTACTAGTACAGTACTAACTTTCCTGGTTTTAAATCTGCATAATCTAGAATATCGTGATAATATTATGGGGCCCCGTGGCCCAACGATTAGATATCTGTAATAGTTTAATGAGATAGTTAACATTTTGACAACATAGCCCAGTAATTATCTGTGGTAGGTACCAGGTGACAGTTATTTTGACAAGCTCTATAAACTGAAGAGGATGATGTTTTAGTGTTGTTTGTTGCAGTGGTGACAATGTTTTCATTTGGTAGTGGTATTAGTTTCGAGACAGGATTGCAGACAGACGAATATCCGATCCGCGACGCGAGAAGCGGATACAAAGCTATTGGGGCCACGAAAACTGCGGCGAAGACGGGAACTGACTTGTGAAGTGATCATAAGTAGGTAAGATCGTAGAAATGGTTAAATACTAGCTTTTGTCCCCGACTTCGCCCGCTTTAAGTAGCCTACGTAATAGTAGTAGCCTATATAATCTCTTCTATTATTATCGTGGGTGCGCTGCATAAACGTGAAATATCACAGATACCAACATCCAGACAAACTAGCCGCTGCATGTGCCAAACAGGTCGTGCAGTTATACCTACCTTAATTAACTTTATGGTAAGTATACATTTATGTTGACAACTTGGAAGTTTATTTTTTAACAACATTGTCTTATTGCCATGTCCCGCTACTCTAATGGCCCACATAAGCGCGGGAAATTCATTGCGATCGAAAAGGATGAATCCTTTTGATTCGTCTACGTTTCCGAACAGTTATTTCGCCAGGCGGAAATAAGGAGCTTGCGATTTAAACAAGTTTGTTTTACTTTTTAAAACAAATCTCCTATATATTTCAGCCATGATCGTCCCACTGCAGGGCAAAGGCCTCCCTTTCCTTCCTCTCGGTTATGAGCTGCATTCGACCAATTTTCTTTAAAGGAGTCCAGCTCGTCCCGCCATCTTCTTCTGGGCCTACCGCGACGCCTTTTGATATTGTGTGGCATCCACTAATCTCCTAAACGGATTTATGTGTTTTCAATCGGAACTTATCGGTTCTCCAATATATTTTGGTTAGTGAAACTTTTTAAGTTGATTTAGTGAGATTTACAGATCTTAAAGAAATCTGATCCATCTCAGTTTTACAGACAATTTGGGTGTATTTTTATCAGCGTATTTTAGTAAAATAAGAAGGTCTCCCCTCTCGGCTCAACTTTAATGCCCCCACCCCCAGCATGACTCTAAAAAACCTACAAAAACCAAATTTGCGTAAAATATCCGTAAGTTGTCTCTTTGATATATCACGTTTACATTCTGCCGTTATAAGCTTCGAATAAAGCGATTTTCCGGTCGTTACCTACTTTTAAAGTTCCGAAAAGCAATGATATCGGCTATACAGCCAAGTGATCCTACAGAATTCACTTCGGCACTCACTATTATCCGAGTCAGTGGATCGTGAATTCACATTCTTATGTAAAACGTTTTTGGAACGAGAGGCGTTGCATTGAACCGGTGCGTATTCCGAGCACGCGTTCCAATCTCGCGGGTGTTGATTTGGTGCCGTTTCCGAACGTAACGATTGATCAATATGGCGGATTTGGCGGGAAGAAGCGCACGTCAATGTATTTTCTTGGTGCTTTTCTCCTTATTTTTGTTTAAATTATAGATGGTGTCGTTTACGATTGATATGTTCATTTTTATTTGCATGAGTGCGTTTTTCGATTAAGTTCCTGTCATAAATTGAGTTCGATGGGGAAAATCTGGGGGAAAATTGTTTTGTATGTAACGTATTTCTTACAAATAAACCTTAAAATAAACATACGATATCAAGCTCTGTAATTACTTCATTTAGATGGCACCACCACGGAGGATTTTTCACTTGTAGTTACTTTACATAATTATAATATGCTGGCTGGTTTTTACATTACAAAGTTTTTCCAAACATAATCATAGGAAAGATCTGGAGTCCCATTGTACGACGCAGATGTTACTATTCAGCTAATTTACATGTAAATGTAAAACAGAAACTAATTTGAGATTCGCATCTCATGGGAATTTAAGTAAAAATGTGCTTGGTTTTATACAAAACATATTATTATACAAAAGTATTTCACTTACACATTTCGCTATATTCTTGTAAATGAAGCTGGAACCACAGTGGAGGATAATATTTTGAAAAAGAAACAGGATGTGGTTTTTGTGGATGGCAAATTAGATTTTGGTTTTCATGAATTTTAACAACCTTGTTTAAATTTGATATGCTTGTGACAGGAGTTAGTGTTTTCTTCCTGAGTTTGCTTGATCATAAATAGAGAATCTTAAGATGACTTTCGCCGGTATGTCAAATTGATTTCCGAAGGCTTTTGTAGATTCGGATCTATCAGTATAATATATTAGGTTATGCTAGGTTCTATAGAATTAATTAACTCGTTGTGTGATCCGCGCATACCAATTTACAATTACGATTCAGGATAAAAAATACATTCATAATAGGTATGAAATGAGCAATAATGTTTTTATGTTTTAACCGAAGATAATTGAAAAATCTCTCAGGTGTGCCGGTTTCCTCACGATGTTTTCCTTCACCATTTTGAATGATGAATTCAAAAAGACATGTGTTATTTTGTGATATTGTTCTTGTATACGAAACTTATTGAGTAGTGTAATTAGTTATTTAAACCGTGTTAGTATTTTAATCCATATTAATATTATAAATGTGAAAGTAACTCTGTCTGTCTGCCTCTCTGTTACGCCTTAACGACTATATCGCTGGACGGGTTTTGATGAAATTTGGCATGTAGGAAGTCTTAGACCTAAGAAAGGACATAGGTTACTTAACGCGGGTGAAGCCGCGGGAAAAAGCTAGTAAATAAATAGTTATAGTAATTTAATTTAAGCAAAGTAATAAAGTAACTAGTTATTGTTATTATTAGTTATACAGAGAGCAAACCCGCATCCTATGCTGTAGGCTACAGGGTAACTGCAGCAGACAGTGGCCCGGGGCTACGGAACAAAGCGTGGCGTGATATTCATACGCAATAAGGTACCGACATCAATGTGTTTTGCTTGTAACATAATATTAGATGGGAATATAAACAGAAATCATTTATACCTTTTAGCTTTTAATCACACTAATATTATAAACGCGAAAGTTTGTAAGTATGGATGGATGTTTGTTACTCTTTCATGTAAAAACTACTGAATGGATTTTAATGAAATTTCATATGGAGGTAGCTGACACCCTGGATTAACACATAGGCTTTTATCCCGAAAAAATGTAGCGGGTTACACCGCGGGGCGCAGCTAGTTTACCATAAAACATAACATCACGCCTAATTTCCCCGAAGGGGTAGGCAGCGGTGCAAAGTGAACGGGCAAAGTGTTACTAGGTTTTTCTATTAGGTAATCTCAGTAGCAGCACGGTGTCTGGACTTATGCTCAGTTAATGGCAATAGGCTCGTCGCCTAATACATTGGGACCTATAACATAACGTGCGAAATATGGGTGTACTATATGTATTTATCTTTGCCCAACCCTTCCAGGAATACAGGCGTGATGTTATGTTTGTTTTTATTAATCACCTCTTCATATATAATCGATTTTACGTACAAACATACGACGAGAAAATCTTGCCTCCTAAGCTTATATGCTAAACTTAATAACCACAAACGGATAACCAAGTTTGTATTAAAACAAGCTAGCTCACCTAGCCACAATTATGTGCGTTAACAAGAAAATGCAATTATTTTAACTATACAAATACTGCCGGCCCGGGGTGCGAACTCAGCTCAATGAAGGAATTAATCATTTCACCACTACTATTGGCTTCTAGAATATTGATTCTAGTTTGCTTCGAGTTGTAAGTGAGTTGGGAAAATGGGCGATTGTTTTTCTAATGACTCCTGGAATGTGTTTAGATAAAGATAAAAGAATATTTGTTCAATAAAGACATCCCCCAAAAGGCATATCTATCTCCGCTTCCTAGTGTTATAGCTGGGTAGAAGAAACGACGCAACAAACCACCCAGCAGCACGATCTATCTGTCAAAAATGTATACATCGGATCGTTTTACATACTACGCTTAACTCAGACTCGTAAAACGAAATAGGAAATACTTGTTGTGCGGTTGTATTAAACTGCGAATCTAATTATTTTGTGGCTATTTTTATAATTTTTTATTATCCCCTTTACTTAAAAACGATGCTAACATGATTGTGCTTTTAGATTACTATTTCTTAAGTCTATCGACATCTTTATTCTTTGACACGCAATCGACAGTGACAGGTATGTTTAATCAACACTGACAAATTGTCCCTCCAGTCATTTTAAAAGACAAAGTTTTACTCATCAATGTAATTTCTTCTAAAGTGATCCTTACCGTTACATATAATTAATTACGAAGAAAATACATAATTACATACGAGTCCGGAAACACGTGGTAATAAAAAATATTTTAGTTCTATCAACATTTTAAGTAATAATATATTTATACAACTTCTACCATCCGCGAGAAATTGTTTTAAAACTCCATTCTAAGCTCGTTCGACTTCGACCCATAGTAGGGGACACCGAGCTAGCCTCGCCCCTCGTACTACAACGCAAGCATTACGTGAGCCAAATTACTGGATCATGGGTACGTAGCATTATATATCGCGGTCCGTTCACGTTCGTAACTACTAACTAAGTGATACTGGTACATGGTGTCAGATTTATTACGACGTTCGAGCTGAATTATTTATGAGGCGGATGAGCTTCGTCTGCTGAGGACTGCAGACCTGTGTTAGAGATTTGTGAGTACCACAGGTGTTTGGTCGATGATTTGAGGTGTGTTCCGTGCCCTTACCATAAACGCTTAAAGTAGGAAGTTTTTTGTTTTGGCAGTGAGTCACCATACTACACTACGCGTAGAGACGTCTCGCTTCAAAAAATCCTGCTTTAAGAGTTCATGGTCAGGACGCTGTATTATTATTTTAGCTTTCTAGACTGTCCTAACGTTGTCGGAAAGGCGATAGGATTTGACCATCGAGTTTTGTAAGAAGTCAGAATTTAATCGCACGGAGGAGGCGAATGTATTGTCATTTGTTGGGCTAACAGACCCAAAGGCTGTAACAAAAGCAATGTTGAGGAATTCCAACCAATAACTCTTGAGAACACATATCTCCTAAGATTTGATAGCATTCGTGGTTTCTAAATTCTTATGTTACACTACGCAAACCTATCGTCATATAACTAAGTGCCGATTACACATTTTTTTGGTAAGAAAATAGCATATCACTGCAGAGCGTTTTGGCCGGAACTCCGGGCTTTCCATTTAATAATCTACATAGGTATGTCTTGGGTCAACCAATCAAACAAATTCTTGTAGACCACGAAGTTCTTTTAGAATACTTCTGCAGTGATTACATTATTATGTTGTTGCCATAGTGATTATGGTGGTAATTGCATGATTGCAAGAAATTGGATGAAATTGCAACGGATTGTACGTACTATAGGTATGGACAAATATAAATAGTAAAAGGTTTGTGTATGCCTTTGTTGTGAATTGTGATTGTAAACCAATTAAGGTGAAAAGTCAAAAATAAATATTTTTCTTTGTATTGAAATGAACTTAACTTTACATAACACATATAACATCACGCCTGTATTCCCCGAAGGGGTAGGCAGAGGTGCACATATAGTATACCCACATTTCGCCAGTTATGTTTTTTTTAGGTCCCAATGTAATAGGGGGCGAGCCTATTGCCATCAACCGGGCACAAATCCAGACTCCGTGCTGCTACTGAGAATTACCTAATGGAAAAACCCAATAACACTTTGCCCGACCCGGGATTCGAACCCAGGACCTCGTGCTCAGCAGTCGCGCTTAGCGACCACTAGACCAACAAGGCAGTCACTTAACTTTATTTCGGAATTATGGCTGATATAACTACAAATGCTTCTCCCCACGACGAAACGGACTTTTTAGCTGGGCCTGTGCTCTATTGGTACACATTTACATACTTCTTCAGGGAACCATCATCATCAAACGGAGGACGTACTCTGTTGAAAAAAAGCCTTCCCCTTTAAAGGGTAGTGGGGAGGAGGGGGGGGGGGTGCCATAATCCCCACGGTTGGGAGGTGGCGATCGGATATTATTCGGCTTTAGGAAATACAGGCGTAATAATTCTTTCATTCTATTCAACAGCCATATTCTTCATATTTGTAATTCCAAACGCTTGTGAAACCAAAACAATAGCAGGACCGCAGATTTCATTAAGGTAACGAACACATCGACAAGGGGCCAACAGTCTTAATAACAACACGAGTCGAGGACCTTAATAATATCCAGATACATGAACAATAACAGAACTCCGGTTAACACGCTGTACCAGTCTTCGTGGACTGTTAGGGGTGGGTCGGACGGTCGGGCGACGTCGGGGACTTTCTTAAACGTAGGGATTATATGTATAACGAGGTATAATATTATTTTATCCAGTTTGTTTTATAGGTTTTAGAAGACTGCTAGTCTCGTATTAAGAGTAACGCAACAATCAAGGCAGTTTATCACTGATAATTAGGTACAATAGATTCACACATCATGGACAATAACTAGGCACCGTAGTGCCTAGTGATATCGGTATTTTGTTTCAAAATCTAGTAGATAGATGGTAAAAATATTTTAAAGGTGCTGCAGTATATTGTATTACTGGTTACGTCCGGCGGTATGTGTAACAGTGTTACCCGTTACATTTTTCGGGATAAAAAGCTACTGATAGTCTGTGTTAATCCAAGGTGTCTGCTAGCTCCATACCAAATTTTATCAAAATCGGTCCAGCCGTTTGAGCGTGAAGAAGTAACAAACTGTAAACACACTAACGAATTTCTTTTAGATTTTGTGCACATTTTTAGTATTTTAAGTTAGAAATGACCAGTATTTTGGCTTACAGGTACAGTACAATAATCCTCGCGATACATAAAAAAAACGCGCGACTAAACACATCTGAAGTCACCTTTACCTCACAACACAAGGGCAACAATTCCCTTTGTTACCTCATCGCAATAAAAACACAGATGTGTCGGACTTGGACGTTAGTGGCACATTGTGTGGCGGGACCCGTGCTGACCCGCTGGAGACAAAGGATGCTGGTAATGCGGAGACACCTAGTTAGGGAGGTTTAATCAAAATAATTGTATCACATGCTGCTTTTGTTTGACGTCGGTTTCATATTGATGGAGTAAGAAGGTTAGTGGTGTCGGTATACGTTGGTACTTGGTAGATACCTTATTATGTAGGTTTGTATAGCACAGTAGTCCTGATTAGGTGATAGGGATGATTGTAAGTGTACCTGTTGCTACGTGGTAGATTAGTTGATTTGCGAGGTTGAGCCGTGCTCGCCGCGGTCAGTCTTGTGATGGGTGACCGTTTTCACATGTCACTCTATGCTTCGGAAGTAACGTTAAGCAGTTGGTCCTGCGCCTGAGCTCTCTTCGGTCATGTCGGTGTACCTTCCCATCGGAGTACGAGAGTGAGGGAATAGGGAGTGTATACCTGTGTATACGCGTATTTGTGCACTATAATATCTTCTATGTCTCGTCGGCTAGTCTCAAATGAAGCAGGCCGCGGTGACTGAAATTCGGTCAGAATATTGTTATTTCTTATTATCTCGCAGGTGTACTTAGTTCTAGTTACGCGTCTGGTGAAATGTGTTTGTGTATAATATAGGCTTATATACTATAGATAGATACGGCGACCCGATTAGTGTCTATTGTCGAGGCATAACATAACATAACATAACATCACGCCTGTCCTATTCCCCGAAGGGGTAGGCAGAGGTGCACATACAGTACACCCACATTTCGCCAGTTATGTTTTTAGGTCCCAATGTAATAGGGGGCGAGCTTATTGCCATCAACCGGGCACAGACCCAGACTCCGTGCTGTTACTGAGAATTACCTAATGGAAAAACCCAGTAACACTTTGCCCGACCCGGGATTCGTACCCAGGACCTCGTGCTCAGCAGTCGCGCTTAGCAACCACTAGACCAACGAGGCAGTTGTCGAGGCAGTTGTTACAAAATCTTTTAAATTGTACATGCAAACTATACGGTATACTAAGATAACAAAACAAAACACTACCAAACTTCCATTCCTTCTATCAAGATATTAAATACTTCAGCTACCAGCATCCGTGTAATAATATTATGAAATTCATAATGACAGCTTCGTCCAACTATTTAATCTTAATAAAAATGTATCAAGGACTAGGAATTTATCGGAAATATCTCGAGCGAGCGTGTAGCTCGAACAAACGGGCTCTTGGCGACCACTTGACTCCAAGGGTGGGCAAGTGGGCGGTGTAAGACCAGCGTAGCGTGGCCTGCCGTGGCCTAACGTGGCTTACCGTGGCCTGCGAGCTGTTTTTCTTGTCAGCGAAGATGAGAAATGTGTAACAAGATAATATTGGCCGCCGCTATTTGATTCCGTCGAGTGCTGTTTTGTGAGCGTCAAGGCTTGTATCTGTTGGTTGAATAGAAAATATAATTATGCTTGATGTTGTATGTAGTCGAGTAGTCAATCCATTTTCAATAAACGAATATATATAAATCTCTATAAAAATCAATCCGTGTCCCTTTGTCACCCCATAACTGGACGGCTGGATCGATGGCTAATTATTAGTAATTATGGTTTTGAAATTTGAATAGTGAGGCGTGTGAAGGCGGTACGAATTTCACTGGATCAGCTAGTTTACTACTGAACTATTTAATTAATTAACTATCTAGCTACTTGTTTGTACATTGGCCCTGGTCATAAATGAGGACCATACCGGTAGTAACTAAACCCCGTATTAAGTCTATTGCCATCTTTATTCTTTGACATGCAAACGACAGTGACAGGTTTAACTTAGTCTGTGGTTTAAATTGCCTTTTTACACGCTTTATATTAGCTTCACTTGTATGTATGTATGTTTGTTTGTATGTTTGTAACCGACTTCTTTGGGCGCGATTTTGACCCACTTTAAACGGCTAGATTTCGTTCAAACTTTGTAGATTTATCGAGGACCGATGACAATACACTAATTTGATAAAATTATTTAATAATATAATTAATAAAAAGTATTAATTAATAAAAATAGCATAATTACAGCCCGCAACACAAACGCCCTCTGCTAAGCCGCTAGTCGCTACGGTAAAGTTCCGTGGTAGCTAAGCGTCGCGCGCGTGTCCCGACTCCAACGCCCTCTGCTAAGCCGCTAGTCGCTACGGTAAAGTTCCGTGGTAGCTAAGCGTCGCGCGCGTGTCCCGACTCCAACGCCCTCTGCTAAGCCGCTAGTCGCTACGGTAAAGTTCCGTGGTAGCTAAGCGTCGCGCGCGTGTCCCGACTCCAACGCCCTCTGCTAAGCCGCTAGTCGCTACGGTAAAGTTCCGTGGTAGCTAACCGTCGCGGGCGCCGAGACCGGCTCGCGTTAAGGTAAAGCTTCGTGGTAGCTAACCATCTTAATAAAAAATAGAAAATAAATAATAGTTTAAAAAAACTAAAAAACACGCTTTTTATCGAAAACCGAACTAAAAAATAGAAAATAAGTTTTAATCAATTTAAATTAAGAATAGTGTTAAAAATTTCAATAAATATAAATTAATAATAGTGTGAATAAAAACAAAAAATATTTTATTTAAAAAAGCGTGGGGTGCATGGTGTCAATAGTTATAAATATTTTATTGACAGATACGAGTAGAGTGATTATCACTTTGATAATATCTTAAAAAGCACCCCACGCTTTTTTTAAATAAAATATTTTTTGTTTTTATTCACACTATTATTAATTTATATTTATTGAAATTTTTAACACTATTCTTAATTTAAATTGATTAAAACTTATTTTCTATTTTTTAGTTCGGTTTTCGATAAAAAGCGTGTTTTTTAGTTTTTTTAAACTATTATTTATTTTTATAAAAACGGGGGCTTCTGATTTAATTTATGGTCCCACTGAATATTATTTTATCAGTACAGAGTCGATAGTCGCATTTTCTCTACTCTATTTTTATTCATATTGGCCATGTTTGAAGTAAGTAAGTACATAAAATGTGAGTTCTAGAATTAAAAACGGGGGTTCCAAGATGGCTGGTCGTGGCGCTCGACAAAAGACGCGGGAAACAATAGCGGCATGCGCCATAGAGAATGCACGGCTACCTCTTTGGTAAAAAATAATCTCAGTATCATAAAATATAAGTACGAACAAGTTGTTTGGCTTCTCCGCGACTTAATGTATTTTATCGGATTTATTTCTTACTTAAAATAATTGTTTACTATCGGTAAGCTCGCCCCCTATTACATTGGGACCTAATAAAATAACTGGCGAAATGTGGGTGTATATATGTGCACATCTGCCTACCCCTTCGGGGCAAAAGCCGTGATGTTATGTTTTATGTTTTGATTAGTCATCGCAACATTTTGTAAGAGAGGTTTTAAGTATGTATCGATCTTGCGTTCTAAAGGCGCTGCGTTCTGATGGCCTAATTAGAGCGGTGGCTAAGCAATTGGACTGTGGTAAGAGTTGCGGGTTCGATTCCCGCACGGTGCAAAAATTTGGTGATCCCAGATGTTTGTCTCGAGTCGATGCTTGTGTAGATTATATTACATGTTTCTGGAACGCCCCCACAATACAGGAAAAATTCATATTACGGGGCGGCGTATTTAAAAAATAAAGCTAGTGGTTAAGTAGGTATGCCAGAAAAAGCTTTCCTCTTAATAGCCAACGTTCCTTACCAGACCCACCGATCCTCTTTCTAATCACAATGACAAATTGCGCGTTATAGCGCCGGCTCAGCAGCCGGCACATTAGGACAGATCAATCACTCCACACGTGCCTCTGAAGCGGTACCAGCCAGCTCTATATTAATTCCCGGATTACACCATTTATTAGATAACTAAAGATCGCAAGGATTTGATTTTTAAGTCGGCTTTACCGCAGAAAAGATCTCAGCAGTTTATTGTTGCAGGAGGAAAATATAGTCAGGAAACCGGCACTCTTGAGAGATTTTTCAACGGTGTGTAAAGCCGTGTCTGAGGCCTACAGGAGGTTTAAACTCTGGCACCGACCTCCTTATCATGAACTCTTAAAGCAGGACAGTTTAAGATGTGGAAGGGAGAGGCCGCTACGTGTAGTTTAATGCACCGTTTCGCTCCGACAACGTGCAGGTTGTTCATCAACTATACGATAAGAAGAAAGTGAATGATTTAATCAAACTGATGAAACAGATGTTGGTCCCATATCTCCGGAAATAGGTTCTTTATGATACAGAAGGAATTTCTTATGTGGTGCAATTTTTAAGAGAAGAACACAGTGCTAATCGGGAATCGGAGTGTCAAAGGTCCAAACGCTGTCTCTCGTAGTTCCGAAAACAGGAGAAAATCCGAATGGGGTCCACCAACATAACCTTTTTTATAAAGCATAGAGGCAAGTTACTTTGCCACGCAGGTTCGCTTATTTGTGTGTTAGCTATGTACTGGAGAACCCCGTCGGACATAAACAATATAATTACACTAGCTGCTCCCCGTTACATTTTCGGGATAAAAAGCCTATGTGTTAATCCAGAGTGTCAGCTACCTCCATACCAAATTTCATCAAAATTGGTCCAGCCAAACTCACAAACTTTCGCCTTTAACATAATATTAGTGGGATGTGGAATAAACCGTTACTATTCACACCTATTTAAAAGCCTACAAGTCTCAGTAAATATTCTCTGTAAAATACAATGTTACCAACCATTTTCTAGTGGTACCTGGCAGTAAACACGTTATTAAATATCTGCGAGTGGCGTAATCCTGTATTGTGAATCAGAAGACACCATTCAGACGTTTATTTGATAGACATCGCGACCCGCCCGCTGTAAACCGATTATACTTGCTACAGAACACCATGCTGACTACATACGAGAAAAGATTTTGGAAGGGCCCGCTACGTGTCCTAAGTCAGTGTAGCGGATAACTTCGCAGTTGTGTGTCGTAAGTGTAGCTGTCAACTTGATCCTAATAGGAAAGAAAATTTCGATTAGGCAGCTGAAGACTTGACTATTAACTTTATACATTTTTAGTATTTCAATACTATGCATTTGTTACTTATATTTCCGACGCCAATATTTTTTGGTTATTAAACATAAATTTACCAAAGATGTTGCAATAAATATAGCTTAGACTGTTAAGCGTCCAACTGCTAGGCAAAGGCATCCCCATTTATTCTTCCACAAAACCCTGTACAATGCCATTTCAGGCCATGTTTTTCCCGAAAAGATGTCTGATTATCTCGCCACAGCCAATACAATAAATAAATAGCTTTCCTTTCATTAAAATTACCTTCGTAAGCCTTAGTATATTTTAAACTTATGAACATTAGATAGGTACGAGCACCGGCTCTCCAATCGTAACCATTAATAACTGTACTTAGCAGACCATAACACAGCCAGCCGTAATATTTCGTGATTAGAAGATTGTGTTAATTAGCCACTTGTAATTCCGCCCACGTTTGCCCGCCGATAGCAATGAGTTAGTGGTGGCGCTCTTGTAATAATGCGGCTATCGAATATTTGTACACGAGCACCCCTATTGAATAATTATGAATACACACAAATAACATCACGCCTGTATTTCCCAAAGGGGTAGGCAGAGGTGCACATATAGTACACCCACATTTCGCCAGTTATGTTTTTAGGTCCCAATGTAATAGGAGGCGAGCCTATTGCCATCAACCGAGCAATACTTACAGATAGGTATGATGCGATCTGATTGGCGCAGTCGCTAAGCGATGGGACTGCCACGCTAAGGGTTGCTGGTTCGATTCCCGCACGGGACAAAAAATTGTGTGGTCCGCAGAGGTTTATCTCGTGTCTGGGTATATACCC
Source organism: Abrostola triplasia (assembly GCA_946251915.1). Lineage (NCBI taxonomy): Eukaryota > Metazoa > Arthropoda > Insecta > Lepidoptera > Noctuidae > Abrostola > Abrostola triplasia. Next base: position 11,670,687 of record OX276433.1, read on the forward strand.
AAGACATATGTCTAGGTGATATTTCATGTTTGTGGAACGCACCCACGATGCAGGAGATAATACAAGCGTCGACGTTTTTTAAAACAATAAATTGTAAAGATACGCTGATGATGGTTATTACTTAAAAGTTTTATCAAAATCCGCCAAGTTTATTTTGCGTGAGTGAGTAAGATACATTTTTTTTATATATTTATTTATTTATGAAAACATTCTTATAGCTATCATTACAGGTAGTCACCCAATGCGACAGCGGGCATCACCCAGGCATGTTAAATATCAAATAAACTTTTATTTTGTGATTTATCTCGAATGCGAAAATATAAAAGGGCTTCTTGTCAAGGGGTTTAAATGAAGAAGTCCTGAAACATTGGTACTTACGTAACCTAGTACGTTACGTACGTTACTCCTAAGTCATTCTTCTATAAGTCACTTTTTTACAGTAAGCGAAAAAAACAGTACCAATCAAGCAAGGTAAAACCTAGTGTTTTCAGGCATCAAAAACTCATCATCATCATCCGCAGCCTTCAATATCCTACTGTTGGGTATAAGCGTCCCTTAAATAATGCCTTTCGACGCGGTCCTGTGCCAATCTTGTTCAGGTGCGCCCCTAAAAAAATAAAAACTAAATCTGAATAAAAATAAACTCGGCGATTCCGACCGTTATCTATCGCCGTATGTTTCCAATATCGCGTGAAAGCCCTAGAGATAAAGGGGAGGAATTATGAAAAATCTTTCACCTTGTTATTTCTCCCGTCTGGCATCTGGCTCATTATGATAATAGTGACCCTTTCCGAATATTTTCAACCCTTTGGGGATGAAAAATACTTTTTCACGCGGAAAGGGAAAATGGAAATAAATTTTATTATGCTTTGGGGCTTTATATGTTGATTTTACATGTAAATGTTTGTAACAATTGGCTGTGTATCAGACATACTCTAACATTTTGTGCAATGTGGGATAATCCCGCGCAAAGGTCGTTCAGAAATGATATAGATAAACTATACTCATCAGTTTAAATGTTTAATGTTTTTTGACAGATGTTTTGTAAAAAATGGTAGTGTAGTATATAAGAAAAGGCATACAAGTTAATTCCCCAGAATGGTATTCAAATCATGAATTTAAGCCATAGACAACATAGCTTTAACATTCCCGTCCTCTACTTTGTCTCTGGTCTATTCATGTTTTTGGTACCACACAACAACCCGGAAATATAACGGATGTAATATGAAAGTAATGTCTAACAACACAGGTGCCTGCGCATACGCATAATAGGAAACTATTAACGGTCAACCTAACACTTCATAATTACTTTTAACTTTGTATTACGCCGACAATTAATATTGATTAGCTTGTAGGCCTGCTTAGTTAGTCATAGTCATGCTGTAATGAAATATACAGTTAAGTACAGCTTATTTTATTTATTTATTTATTTATTTATTTATTTTATGTATTATAACACCATTACAGATATACTCCAATGCGATGTTATAAAATTACTCCTTAATTACATTAAACTCTACTATAAACTATACAAAACATAAACAAAACACAAATTTTCAAAAACAAAATAAGTAGGTATCTAAATTTACATTTTAGTTTCAATATGTTTCTGTGCCCTTTCCGTGAATTTCGTAAGGCTAAGTAAAAATATGTCTAAGTTTTCCTGCAAATTTAAGTCATTAATTAGCGTTATCGCTCGTGACAAGGGAGCAAACTTAAGCAGGTTCGTCCTTGCTACGGCTGCGCTGAGAAGCGGCGGGCGCCGGCGAGCCCCCACGTACTGGCTCGGCGCGCACAGCCGCAGCTCCGCCAGCACGTCGGGGTGGTGCACCTGCCCCCGCACTACTCGAAATATATATTTCACTAGGGCTACGTCTCTCCTCACCGCTAGCATGCTATAACCCACCATGCCCGTTACGAATAAGCTCGGGTACATTAATGGGTAAAATGGATAAATCTTGTATTGTTTAAAGTATAAAAACCTAGTAAATTTATTTTGTATTTTTTCTAACATTAAAATATATTTACTCTCGTGTGGATTCCAGATTATAGAATTAGTTTCAAGGTGGCTACGAACCAGTGCATTATATAATATTTTAACTGCGTTTGTATTATTAAAATCTGTACATTGCCGCAAGATAAAACCTAAATTCCTAAAAGCTTTTTTACATACAGTGACAATGTGCTTCCGGTATGTTAACTCGCTTACCATCTCGACGCCTAAATCCCTAACCTGCGTCACCCGTGACAGCGCTGTACCATCCACTTCATACGGATGGCACAGGGGGGTGCGAGCTCGACCGTAGCTCATCACGCAGCACTTGTCTACATTGAATAGTAATTTGTTAGAATGACCCCATTGAACTATTCTATTGATGTCCCCTTGCAGTCGTACCCCATCGTTGGAATTTACAACAGACATAAAGACTTTTAAGTCGTCTGCAAACAGTAGACACTTAGCTTCTTTAACCACATTAGGCAGGTCATTAATCATCAACAAGAACTCCAGGGGACCTAAATTGCTCCCCTGACTTACCCCAGAAAATGTGAAATATGGTCTAGATTCATGTCCCGCATATTCTACATATTGCCTACGCTCGCCTAGGTAGCTTGCAAAAAACTTTAATAGTTGCGGCGTGAATCCCATCATAGCTAACTTTCGCAACAGCACATCATTATCCACTAGATCAAACGCCTTTTTAAAATCGAAGTACGCGACATCCACCTGCCTCCCCGCGTCTACCACTGGTGTCACGTAGTTCACGAAGGACAGCAGGTTACTCCCCGTACTCCGACCCGGAAGAAAACCGTGCTGTGCTTCAGCCAATTGGGACTTTACTTGCGAGTAAATACATTTGTGCAATGCAGATTCAAAAACCTTTGCGAACGTAGACAATACAGCCACTGGTCTATATCCACCCACCTCAGAACACTTTCCTCCCTTCGGTACTGGTATCACTCGGGTTATTTTCCATTCGTCTGGATAGTGACCTTCTTTTAAACATAAATTAAATAAATGCAATAAGGGTTTTTCAAACACCGAACTGCAGTCTCTAACAACGCACGGTGGTATGCCGTCCGGGCCCACAGAGTACTTGGGTTTAAGCCGGCTCAACGCGGCGCGCACGTCACGGGCGCACAGCTGGCCAACATGCACCCGCGCCGCGCCCGCCGCGCTGCCCGCCGCGCGCTCCGCCGCTACCGGGTCCAGCGCCGGCCGTTTCGCACTGTACACCGAATGGAAATATGACGCGAAACACTCCGCACACTCTTCATCACTAATTATTTTCCCGTCCTTAGTTATCTGAGACTTATTACGCTTAGATTGTTTACCCCTAACAAAGTTCCAAAACGCTTTGGGATCATTTTTTATATTTAACTGTAACTTGTTTTGGTACGATTCATACGTTGACACGAGCTTACACTTTACTTGAGATCTATAGAAGGCAAACATTCTATAATCACTTAACGATCCGGTAATTTTAAATATTTTATGATACCTCCATTTACGCTTGATATCATGTATTAAGTCCCTCGTGTACCAATCTGGGTACACATACCTACATTTATACCTATTTATAAAACTATCTTTCCTCGGAGTACACTCATCAATTGTGTTATTTACCGTTTGATATAAATACGCTATCGCTTGCTTTGAGTTCTGGATTTCACATAACAACTGCCAATCAATTAATTTTAATCTATTGTACAACATAAGAAAATTACATTTAGTGAAATTCCACTTACTTTTCACATTTGTCTGGTCTTTTTTATTATGTACTCGGTCACTTTCAAGCACTGCCACCTCAGAGTCCGACTCCCTAAGGCACCCTTTAACGGTAATGACCAGCGGTGGATGTTGCTTATCAATATCTACTAACAACTCATTCGCCTCTTGTACTTTGACCTCGCTCGTTGTGAAATTAGTTAACACTAAGTCTAAAATCCTACTATTAATATTGAGTATATTATTTACCTGCCGAAATCCACAGAAAGCATTCACATACTCCATATAACTACATATCTCAATCGTCGCCGAAGGCATATTGAAATCACCCAACACTACAACTTTACTATATTTAACACAAATACCTTCTAATATTCTAAATAAATACATATACTGATTAGCATCACATTTTGGTGGAATATAAACCACACAACACAAAAACAAACAACTATTATTATTACTTCGCTTGTGTACCGTTGCACACAAAATCTCGAATAAGGCTGAGTCCACATTGTCGATCGGAACTTGTGTTAATTTTAAACGCGAAGATGCGGCCAACAATACTCCCCCCTGCTTGCGCCCGTCCGCTCGATCACACCGCAATACACTATAACTTGGCGGAATTAATTCTCCATCACAAATCGCTTCATTAAGGCCTGACTCCGTAAGAGCAAACAGGTCACATGCAGATGTTAATAAATTACAGTAAACAGTTTTTGTTTTCGTTCTCAATCCTCGAACATTTTGATAATAGATGTTATAGTTGTTAATGTTTTTCGATAATTTATTCTGCTTTCCGGGTATAGCGAAAAAATCTCCATTCGTTAAACCGAGTATTTAATGGCCAACTGTTCACCTTATTAATTGTTTCAAACTGGGATTCTGGTACACCGACCTTAAATGACGAATAGTCTCTTTTGGTCTTAGGAACAACTTTTTCTACTATTACATCCTTCAACCCACAGATTTTCGTCACGTGTTCTGTAATCGCTTCTTCCGTCGTATCAGGGTGAAGTGACCAGACATGTAAAAATTTCTTTTTTTCAATCGCCTGGAAAGTTGAAATTTGGATATTTCCACCTTTTTGTATAGTATTCAAATTTAATTGAGACTTTCTATTCTTCTTGGAAACTCCCACTATTTTCCATTCTTCGGACTCAATAACATTAGAATCATCACTTTCGTTTTGCTCCGGCAATGTAGACGCATCCTTATTCTGGGTGCGCTTGTTCGCGCGTCGTGCTCGCTCCGACATCTTTCCTAGTAGCGGAGTTTGTTCCGCTGCTGTCTCACTCACACCTTGCGCTTGACTTGCCGTGATGCATACACCTATCTCGCTCTTGTCACTCGTCGCCTGCACTCGTATAAGTTCGTCCATCTTCGTACATAGTTTTGCAATTACCTCTCTTTGTACGTTAATGGCGGTTGAATAGTTTTCGATAGACTTATTTTGAACAACAATTTTTTCATTTTGCTCTTCAATAATAGCCGATTGAGCTGCAATTTTAGTTGTCAACTCGGCCAACTTCTTCGACATCTCGATAAAAGCGGTTTCAATGTTAAATTTGGACATTTTTCCAATAAAGTAAATTAAAAACACGGAGACAATGTTCGCGTGTCGCGATTTGACGCGGGAAAATTTATAGTATATAGTATATTATTTATAGTATATTGTGTAATTATGTATATCGCACTCTCTCTCTCAATCTATGACGGTCCACTACGGACATAGGCCTCTCCCAGAACACCCGGCCACCCGCCTTCCGCATCCAGTCCGACCAAAATGCAGAATAGATTTCAAAATGTTAATTTCTGATCTTAAACAAAAACTTATTCATTTCTATCTATAGGTAAAAAGTATAGCACCTACCAACGTAAGATGCAATATAGCAATGATAATCAAGTAATGACTTATGGTATGGTCTACCTCAATTAAAACAAATCAGCCATCTTTTTTTTTATATCTTTGTTTAATTTGTGGTTTTTATTCATAAGAATACGCCAACCCCATCGTGCCTTATACATTCTACAAACAAACAGAAACTTAATACAATAAAAGTATTTAAATCGGCCATCTTAAGATCTCAAATACCAGTCAAAGATCGTCCCACTCAACAAAATAAGCCACATAATCTCCTTCTATTTGTGTTGTGGTCACAACCTCACAACATGCAGACATATTGCGTCCGCCATCCCCTACGATATTGGGCCCACAGTCAACACTTTTCAGCGGTCTATTTGCTCACCCCCTGTGTCTTTTGTCCGCAAATATACGACGATTCGGGGAAATAAGCGTTGACTGTCTGAGTTTGTTTTCTATTCTTGGATTAGTAAATATATCTAATACTTTATTTTATTTTAGCAATACTATAAGTTATTGGTTGATATTTCAGGCTGTAAATAAAGAACGTACACGAGTAATCTATACTTCTAATCCCTACTAATATTATAATCGCGAAAGTATGTGAGTATGGATTGATGTTTGTTACTCTTTCACGTAAAAACTACTTGATTTTATTGAAATTTCATATGGAGGTAGCTGACACCCTGGATTAACACATAGGCTACTTTTTATCCCGAAAAAATATAGCGGGTAACACCGCGGGGCGCACCTAGTAAGTAATATTATAAAGAAGTAACATTTTTGTATGTAGGGGTAATCTCCTCAACTATCCGTCCGGTGTTTTCTCCAATATTTAGAATAACCATCCGATAGGAAAAAGTTGACCTTCAGCTAAGATTTCACTGAAGGGGGGGGGGGGAACCTTGAATAAATAACATTATTTGGTGTATTGATCGTTAATACACTCAAGTTATAAATAGATACAGCAAATATGATGAAAGCTTCGAAGCAATTTAATATAGCCGGACGGGGCTTCTGAAGTACTACTTACTTAATGGTAATTTAATAAAATGGAATTCCGGACTTTGTAATAATATTTACTCTTGCTTTGATTGATTACTTTTTAACGTTAGGGCAAGCGAGGAGTACCCTCAACCGAAGAGCGTGTATGAGGAATGTGATGCGTGTGAATGAAGCAAAAGAAGTATGCCAGGATCGTAGCAAATTATAACCATGGTCTCTGCCTACCCCTCAGGGAAACAGGCGTGACTTTATGTATGTATGTATGTATGTTAATGTGTACATTTGACTTTTTTCACGAGGAAAGATATTTAAATGAACTTTCTTCTGGTTCCATGCCGGATTAGAATTGTTAAAGATTTTAAATTGAGTTTTCTTGCTATTAAGTATGTCATTTCAAGATTGTCCATGAGTTATGACAACTCCTTTTCTAAGAAATTAGCACAAATATTATTATAAGTCTTGATTTGGGTTTTCATTTCGATTCTCATATGTACCTATAACATATTATTGTTATGTATGTTTGTATATAAATTATGTGTGACAAAATAAAGGTTTTACTAAATCTATAGAGATATAGACAGCTCATAAAAAGTATGTCAATTGGTTGGTGGTGTCAAATACCCACAACTTTTTGAAATATAATCTAAAAGTTTTACCTAATGTTACACTCATTTACTGCATCTATTTCGCTAACAACCTTACGCCATCTATCGGTATTACTATTAAACCCGCAGACCACCAGGTCAAACATTGACAATGTTGTAACCAAATAACTGACATTTTAACTGTAATTTTCCTGCTTTCAACTAAATATCAGGTATTAAATCTTCAAGCCATCTTAGCTAATATTAATCTTTACATGATAGATGACTATATTCGCGGCGGTTGCGCCGGCGCAGTAATGGCGGACATAAATTATAATTATAAACTGCTAGATTCAACCCGCGACTTTGTCCACGTAGAGCTTTTTTTGTGTGAAAACCTTGCCATCTAGCTTCTATGTTGCATCGTCGAAACTGCGGTTGAAAGGTACCTTATGTCTAATTCTATACTCCTGACAATGTAATGCAAAACGTGATGATCTGCCCCTCTAGACACGTGGCAAAATGCTTGACGAATCACATCAATATTATAAAGGCGAAAGTTGGTGAGCGTGTACGTGTTTGTATGTTTGTGTTTGTTACCTCTTCACGCTCAAACGGCTAAACCGATTTTAATGAAATTTCATATGGAGGTAGCTGACACCCTGAATTAACACATAGGCATCTTTATCCCGAAATGTAGCGGATAACACTGCGTGGCGCAGCTAGTATAATGATAAATGTATGAGGATTACATAATTTTTCGACTATGTTATCGACATAGCTATATCAATAGATATATTTTTTATTTTATTCAACTTCTATTCTATTCTACTTCTATTCTAGAGTCTACGAAGGCTGTCTTGTGGTTTAGGCGTGAAAAGGTAACAAACATTCAAACAAACAGACTTTATCGTTCATAATATTAGTAAGGATAATTGCACATAATAATTCGTAATGGCTTACGCCGAAGCAGGATTCTTTCCCGCTGGTTAGTTTGTCGTGTGAATGTAGAATGTCTTAATTCTTAGTTTCTTTCTTCGTAATTATGGCGGACTGTACAGAGTAGCGGAATTGGTATTTATTGCTGGTCGGGCAGACAATTAAACTATTACTACGTGAAGAAGCGACGTCTACGATTATGGAGGATAGGACGGCAAAGTTGTTTTATAGAATTGGTTCAATATATCCCTTTAAAAATCTAGACTTATAAACACAACAATCTGGTAGAGACTGGGGGGCAAGAACGGGAGAGCGGGCCTTGTGGCGTACCCTGGAGGAGACCTATTCCCAGCAGTGGACTGCAAATAGGCTGATGAAAAAAAAAAATCTCTGTATGCCTCCCCTCAACATCCTCCCTGGGTCATTTATGTATGTACAGTATGGAGCCATTAGTTACGTAAAACTTTTTTGCTAGTTGTTGCCCCCCTTATATCAGAAAAAATAAGAATAAGCCTCCCCGTCTCCCCTGTTTAACATTTATTACGTAAGTATCTAAAGGGAAAATGAATACACTTTTGGATTATTGAATTTTGGTGGTAATAAACTTTGGTTTTGGTTTGATTGCGCATTTTTGTGATCTTACTTAAGAACTATCAAGACGGGCTCACACCCCCTTTTCAGAAAAATCTGACATGTTCGACCCCACCTCCTACATCAAGTCACGTTATCAATGAATAGTGCCTATGTAGGTGTATAGAGAGTTGTTATTGCACTTAATAATTGTAGCATCGTTAGTCAATGGACCATCTTCCTTTAATTAAATCATACAATCTCATACAAGTTACCTTTTGTCACTAAGCACCCCACACTTCATTACAATAAGCTCAAAGACCATATAAAACGGATCACAACGAAACGGTCGTACAGCATAAAGTCGAGACGTATAAATGGAGTTCAATGCACAATAGTGCGCACAGATTTACGACTCCTGTGCAGACGCACCGACAACAGCGCTGTGCTCTGTGGTTAATGGACTTAAAAGTGCTGGAATTGGTTCTGGGAAGTTCTATGTAGATGTAGACCTCATAAGGCTAGTGGTTTGCCTTATGGTGATCAAGGAATCTATAACATCATCATGCATTGTGGCGACTTGGAAAACAAATTAAGAAATATCTATAAAATCTGATATGTATATTTTAATTCAACTTAAATATAATTTCAAAATCCCCCTCTTATCTTCTTATACTACTCCCTTTATGGTATTTCATATCCTATAGAGATCTACCTCTAAGAAGAAATGGTGAAACTAACCCAGAGGTCGGGGTCTCCCGTAAAGTGCGCAAACAATATTTTATATGAGAACAATGTTAGATTCTAAGCTGGTCCTATGACCATACTTTATTCTGGTCCTTTTATCCGCGGGCAATAAACCTGCACCTTTGGCTATCAAATTACCATAACGACTTCTATGGGTATATTTAGGTTCTACAAGATTGAATTCCTTAAAGGTCAGTAGGTAGATCAAAGTAATAACGTTTAGTATTGGAATGTAGTGGCATGCGTTGGAGCAGTATTTCAAGCGTAAATGTCGTGTTAGTTGTGTATTGCGAATATTTTCTTAATGTAAGGTCGTAAGGTCTGGAAATGGAAATTCTTAGGCAAGTTTGGAAAGACCAATTAACGGGAATAGGTTTGACCCTGGTGTAACTGTCTTTGGTGATGTGTGTGCACCAATCTCGCTTGTCACTTTGGAAAATATGTATAGGGCAGGCAGCGACTGGATATACCTATATAAAGCGGCAGAGCTGGCTTTGTGGCGTACCTTGGGTGAGGCCTATGTTCTGCAGTGGACTGCAACGGGCTGATGATGATGTGAAATAATTCTGCTTGCCTAAGATCAACATTCACATTATTGCCAGGATTATAGCGTTGGCAACCCTCCCACCAGGTGAACCGACGACATCGCCAGTTGAGCGCAACCGGTGGATGCAAATGTCAAGTTGTCGTTATTTTGTGGCGTTCTAGGAGAGCTTTTGTTTAACAGTGTACGTTTTTCGGCTGATGATAAAGATCAAGGTACCGCGGAAGTAAAAACTTCTAGAAAAATTATTGAACATCTTGGCATAGGTTGTCCAAAAACACAGTGAATCCCTAATCTTCCAAAGATGTAAACATTGGATAGCAACGGCTTTACCCACGATACAACGGCACATTTACATTACTAAGAACGTTATAATTAGGTATTATTTATTAATGAGTAGGTACGGTAGATAACCTATAATTAACATCGAGTAATATACTGCCTAATTGGTCTGGTGGTCGCTAACTGCGACTGCTAAGGTCTTATTTTTCTATTTCCATTAGGTCATTCTCAGTAGCAGCACGGAGTCTGGATTTGTGCCTGATTGATGGCGATAGGCTCGCCCCCTATTACATTGGGACCTTTTACAAAACTGGCGAAATGTGGGTGTACTATATGTGCCTACACCTTCGGGGAATACAGGCGTGATGTTATGAATGTTATATGTATATTCGATACTTTCTCTCGGAGAACACCAGACACGGATAATTTTCACCCCCCATCCATCACGTTAGTCACCAAAAGTTAAAGATATTCCTACCTCTTCCAGCACCTCTAGATCCTTAATTTACTATCCTTACAATATTATGTATAATGTACAATGTCGAAAGCGTACAATGCGCCCGCGCAGCTAATGCGACAGTTTGATCGTGATTATGCAATCAAAGCCTTTGATGTTCCCCCGATCGATGTTGGATAACTTTATAATCTGTGTACACTATTATAATGACTTAACCCATAATATGTATTGTGTGAGTTGACGATTTTATTTCCCAATTAATTTAAATCATAACCCTATTCGGAACTTACTATTAATTCCATATAACTGGTAGTTAGGAGGACATCCTGGGGTTTTAGCCGGTAAGAGTCCGGTATACTTTTCCATTCGCCCCAAGACAGAGTCCATGATAATTTCCGCAGCCCAAAAAAGGAGTCAACTTACCTAGTTCTTCTGCTATGGGGTCTAGCATAGTGTTCGGTTAATGGTAATAGGCTCGCCTGCTATCAAGTATCACATCATACATGAAACTTACATACATAAAGACACGCCTGTTTTCCATGGTGGTAGGCAGAGACCACGGATTTTCATTTGCCACGATCCTGGCATACTTTTTTCGCCTGATTCATACAGTACGCTTGTCGGTTAAGGGTTCTCCGCACTTGACCACATGAAACTTAGCTGTCGAAATGTGGATGTAGATTATAGTATACACCTCTGCCTACCTCCTCGGAGAATACAGGCGTAATATTATTACACTAATATTATAAAGGCGAAAGTGTTGTGAGTATGTTTGGGTGTTTGTATGTTTGTTACCTCTTCACGCTCAAACGGATTTACCGATTTTGATGAAACTTAATATGGAGGTAGCTGACACCCTGGACTAACACATAGGCTACCTACTTTTTATCCCGAAAAAATGTAGATGGTAACACCGCGGGGCGCAGTTATATACAAATGATCCGTAAAAGTCGTTGCTCCGGATCCTCTACAAATTCCAGCAACAGTTGTAACGCATCATAGTGTTCTGTTTACATGGTAAACAATTTACTTTGTACACCATTGTGATCATTTCAGTCACCGTCTCGCTAATAGTATTGTTAAGTGGCATCGTTCGCGGGCACATTACTGCCTACCTCCTGACGTCAATGTTCGTCGATTGAACCTTATAATGTCAATATTTACACAGCGTATTATAATTGAGATTGAGTGATGCTCAATGGTACTATATGTATGTAAGTCATGACGCCTGATTCAATGTCGTGGTGGCTTGGAGGTTTTAGTTTAGTTTCACATAGAGCAGGTTCAAATCCAGTCATTTGTCTAGAACTAACCAATGTGTCATTTTAAATGTCATGCAAGATCTAATAATACTTGTCACTTACTTATTAGTCAAAATAACTATTTTGTTTTTATGTTAGGTATAATTATAGTATCTAATGTTTATTAATAAATCTCTATTCAGAACAATATAATATAATAACATGCAAACATGACTTATATTGCATTATTAATAGCGATGCGTATTTGTCCTTGTTTCGAAATCAGACGTCGAAATGCTAGAGCGAGTCGTTAATAAATTAAATTGAAAATCTTCTAATATTTGAGGATATTTTTGAAGGAGGCGTATGAGGATGCGAATCCCCCAGAAATATACTAAGAACGCAAATAACTGTAGCGAAACAAACAGTCGCTTAAGAATGCTTTTAAGTCATTAAAACTCCCGAACTCTCGAAATCGAAAAAAGCAATATTTACGTTAACAAAGAAACAATCAGAGTCCAATCCATTACGATTTGTTTCTGGGGATCCGCGGTTTAAATCTACCATTATCTACCCGGGCGTCGAACCCGAGTCAGCGTAATCCGGGCAAGTAATCCGCTAGCCCGGCCCGCCTCCGCGTGAACATATAAATCACGGATAGAATTAGCGAACGATATCGTCCCACGGGCGTTTTAGGGTTGGCGAACTCAGTTTTAGGAGATTTAAATTTTTATATTTAATCGTTATTGGTGTAAGATGATTATTTTTATATAAAAGTGTTTCATGTAGATTATAAAGGTGTTATTTTCGTTAACTCTTGAGTTTTAAGAGTCAATTTCAGATAGAATCGTCGTGTTATTAGATTATTCTGTAAGTTAAAAGTGGTACCTCAGTATTTCACGTTCGAAAACTGTGATCTTTGCACTAAGCCAGATCTTATATCTCTTTGTCTCCAGGTCTGAGTGTTATAAGCTTTTTCTGTTAGGTTAGTTTTGGAGCCAACATGTTAATAGATAATTATCAGAGTGTTCGTCACTCTTATACATGAATGTATTGTATTACAACCCTGAATACCCCTTAGGGATAATACAGGCGTGATAATATGATAAAAAATTCAGTTGAAATCAATTAAAATCCAGAATAAACTATACCCAACCAAAATGTTTGTTGTAAAGTTTTATAGAAGCGGTAACTATGTGTAGATACGTGTTTTTGTAGCCAACACATAATGTAGCTTTCACAGAAGAATATTGGAAAATATATAAGTATTATGTAAGTCAATATTATGCTTACGTTATTCGGGAATACTGTGAAAATATTTGCAGAAAATGAAATATTAAATTGAAGTCCCAAAAAATTCGTTGATCGGTATTTGGTGTCGGGGGCGAAAAGTTATTATTATGCCAGCGTTCCCCGAAGGGATAGACAGTAGACACCTTTTTTACTTGTAAAAAATGCTAAAACCTTTCTTTATTAAAACACTTCTTATTATGTCTATTGATATTTTGATTCTTGAGATGCTAACGACAGTGACAGGTATAATTTAATTAAAGGTTAAACATTGAGTATTTTTAATGTTATAATTGAGGGATCTAATAATTGCCTTTTAGGTGTTGCCTAGCGTAGGGTAAAATGAGCATAAGACCACCATGATTATTATCAGCCCAACATTCTCCACGGGTGGCTATAATTCTTCCACATACAGAACAAAATTGGATAAAATTTGGCACATGCCAGCTTTTTTTTTGCAAAAGATGGGCTATGTTCCTTCAGACGAAGCCACGGGCTGTATCTAGTAAGAAATAAGTACCTTTCCCACAGCGGCCATCCCTGATACTCTCAAAGTAAAAACACTCAGCAATCGTCCGCTAATGACATATTAAGACGTCCCTCCTCACGTCTGCGTGTTTGTTTGTTTTTGGCCACTCGTCCTCTCGCCGGGCCTTAATCTACCCACGGTAATTACTACTGTCCTATACGTGTGGAAATGTCTTAGATTTTGTCTCTTAGTGAGCGTTTGACTTTTGTTCAAGAGCCACGAAAGTAATACATATGATGTGTATAATTAATAGCTATAATTACTGTAGTCCCCGAAGACGTCGTCACACGTGATATTCGTCGTCATTATTGAAAACTAGAATTCACTAGTGTCGTTATACATTAGGAATTAAAAATATGAAATACCACATACACAAACACCCAGACTCGGGACAAAGATCTGCTGTTCGCGCAAATTTTTGCCCCGTGCGGGAATCGAATACACAAACCTTAGCGCAGCAGTCACAGTCACAGTTCAAAACAGTTTTCAGTAAAAACCATTTCCCTTTTAACTTAAGTTGCTTAAACAAACAAAGCCAGAGGTTTAACATTAAGCATTCACAAGAGCCCCACAGATACGTGGCCAGTGTTTAACCCTCACGCTACATAATGTAATTGATACCTGGCAGTAAGCCTTGTTTGCGCCGCCGTTGCTCAGGTCTGCCTAATCCAATCAACGCGGAGCGAATAATGAAGGGGTATGATGCTTCGATGTGATCGGAATGAGCATACGCTGATTCTTTATGGTTTATTGTGCCTTCAAAAAAGAAGGAGGTTCTCAATTCGTCTGTATGTTTTTTTATAATAAGATTAAGCATTAATTATACTAAATCCTACTATCCTACTTCCTACTAATATTATAAATGTGAAAGTTTGTGAGAATGGATGTGTGGATGTTTGTTACTCTTTCACGCATAAACGGCTGGACCGATTTGGTTGAAATTTGGTATGTAGATAGGTTATACCCTGGATTAACATATAGGCTACTTTTTATCCCGAAAAACTGGTGCGGGTAACACCGCGGGGCGCAGCTAGTAATAAATAGATATCTCATAGTATAATTTTGTTATTGTATGGTTGATGAACAACCTGGTGTCAGAGTTTAAACCGCCTGTAGGCCTCTGCTATGGTCTGATACACCGTTTAAATATCTCTCAGGTGTGCTGGTTTCCTTGCGATGTTTTTCTTCACCTTTTTTAGGAACTGATAACTAATTTGCGTTTACAGCGAGAGATGGTTTGTTTGTTTGTATGTGTGTGCACAATAGATTGTCGCCAATTTTTGTTCGTTCGGAAGCTATGTGACATTAAAATTAAAATCGAACCAACCAATGATATGTCAAAAAGTATGGATACGTCATGTACTAACAAAATGAACGAGACAAGTGTATCTAACTCTGAGTCAGAACTGCACTAGTCTTTTGTCGAATCGGACAACAATTTACTTCCCAGGACTACAAGTGTCCCCTATTCGAGGCTTCAAAATGAGCGCGCTAGTAACATATCTATACTTTTTTTAAATATCATGGGAATCAACCCAGTAACTCCTTGTTTCTATGATCTGTATCAGCGCGTCACGTGCGCCTCTAACCATATTTGCTTAATTAGCGCGTTGTAGGGGATGACTTACAATTAACGGGGCGATGGTGAGTGAGGGGTAAGCAGTATCTGTGTTTGTCGTTACTCGCAAATTTAATTAGTGTTTGACGGAATTCACCTTTGTTTCGTCTTTAGGTAATTAATGTAATGATGCATGGCTTTGAGCTGTAGTAGTGGTTGATGGAACGTTATTTATAAGCAGTTTTTACTTCATCAGCCCGAAGACGTCCACTGTTGAACAAAGGCCTCCCCCAGAACGACACAGTGAACGGTAAATTGCCATTTGCATTAAAGTTAAAGTTCTTACTTACTTACTTTTAAATCTGTGTTGGCCAGATAAAACTATTGAAAGATAAGTATGATAAAAATATTAGTCTATTTCTGTCTCAGTACAGGACAAAACCCTATTCGACGAAGAAGATTGATTTCAGTCGTGGGTAAAAAGATCATTTAAGACTGTAATCAATCAAATATTTTCGAGATAAAAAGCAGCCTATGTCTTGATCCAGGTTGCTAGCTACCTCCATACCAAATTTTATTAAAATTGGTGAAGCCGTTTAAGCGTGAAGGAGTAACAAACACACACTAACTTTCGCCTTTATAATATTAGTGTGGTGTAGGCAGACTAGCACAATACTCACTTGTTGTATCTATGGTGACATTTATCAAGTTCCAAGGATATTTTCCGCATCTTGGGTGCGAACAAATAGTACTATAGTATATATTATATAGTAGTATACTATAGTATAGTACTAACTATGTAGGTACCTACATAGTCGCCGTAGACTAATATCTGTAGACTCAAGTATTAGTTCCATGTCACGTGCGGTAATTATAATACCCGTAGTATCGGCAGCCAATCACGTTGCACACATTGCTAGCGTTAATTAAGTCAGTGCTACGACTGCTACGCTTTCGTAGTCGATAAATTCTCCGCTACGAGCAGTTATTTCTTCAGTTCTTTTATTGTGATGAATTTTGAACGTGTTTTCATGACAATTGTATAAATTCATTATTAATTAGGGGTGCATTTATATAGAACCTCTAGGATTGAAATAACCGCCGCTAACAACGTGATCTTTGGATTTTATTGTCGGCTAGAAATGTGTATGAAATTGATGGAAAAACATGGATAATAAATTATTTGTATTAAAATATTGGCCTTGAAAATTCGTACGCTGCCACGTCTCTGAGAAATGAAAGACAGATAAAATATTCATGGGTATACAAGGAAAACATAATAACACACAAAAAAGTATTATATTTTTAAATATATTTTATAGATTTTTTTATAATGCTTTTTTAGTGCATCACACTAATATTATAAAGGCGAAAGATTGTGAGTGTATGTTACTTCTTCACGCTTGACCGATTTTGATGAAATTTCATATGGAGGTAGCTGACACCCCTGATAGGCTACTTTTTATCGGAACGCATAGGCTACTTTTAATCCTGAAAAAATGTAGCTGGTAATACCACGGGGCGCAGCTAGTAATTATAATAAGTATTTAAAAATGTTATTTATAAGTTTATATTAAAAAAAAACATAATAATAAATGGTTTAGGAGTCACTCAAATATATACTTAATATCCTTATGGTTGTGATGTAAATGTCCAAGTACTATTACTTGGCCGTTTGACGTCACAACCGGCTACAGTACATTAGTCAAGGACCGGCCCACGTCTAAGCGGTGCTGTTCCCTCGTTCATGGCTGACCTATAAAGAGGGATAATATTTTATTTTTTATTCTGCGCGAATCTCGCCCAGCAAATTGAATCTTTAGGGAGACGGGTTAGTTGCCCTTTTGAAAGATATTTAGATCCAACGAGATTTTACGAATGATTAGGTAATTGAGATGTTTTTTTTGTGTTTTTCTTACAATAAACTAGATAGGAAAGAATGGTTCTCGAGTGGCGACCACGAACCGGAAGACGCAGCGTAGGCAGGCCTCCCACCAGGTGGACCGACGATATCGTCAGAATTGAGGGCGACCGGTGGATGCAAATCGTTCAATGCATTCTAAGGGGGAGGCCCTTGTTCGACAGTGGACGTGATCCGGCTGATAATGATGATGAAAACTAGATAAGTTGTCAGCTTCATTAATACAATTAACTTTTGAATAATAAAAATATTTTTTTGTTGGTCACTGAAAGTCATTCGTTTTTGCGTTGTCCCAGAATGAGATTATCTTTCATTGTAAACCTCACAACAATAATCTGTTGCACAAACACTCAGACAAATAGACGACAATAATCCCATACTCCTCCGAAACGGCTAGACCGATTCTCATGAAATTTTGTGAGCGTATTGAGTAGGTCTGAGAATCGGCCAACATCTATTTTTCATACCACGAAATTCACGCGGACGAAGTCGCGGGCAACAGCTAGTCTATATATATAAAATTTTCGTGTAACAGTTTTCGTTCCCATACTCCTCCGAAACGGCTAGACCGATTCTCATGAAATTTTGTGAGCGTATTGAGTAGGTCTGAGAATCGGCCAACATCTATTTTTCATACCACAAAATTCACGCGGACGAAGTCGCGGGCAACAGCTAGTTTACTATTTATTCCGGTTATACTCACGGGTGTATTCGGGAATGCCCGACTAGTTTCGGACTCGACCGGAGCCCTTATTCATGACCTGGTTACGCGGCAGAGTCGCGAGCCGAACTGTAAATAAAATCGTAACCTAGTCGTTATCGTGTCGTTACTTGTAAAGTTACTAGAATACCCTTTTCATGTAATGTTTTGTGAGGACAATCGTAAAACATAATAAGATGCGACAGGTTTATCTGGTAAGAGGTGAGGTAGGTGAGGGGAGGGGGGGGGGGTGTGCAAAATTTGACGGATTCCTTCAGTTTACCTTTTATACAGTTACCTCATCGTGTGAAAGTATGGGTAATATTTCTCGAGTCATTGACCTTTTTTTTTGTGAAATTCTTCCTGTTTCTGCTGCTATTGAAAGCTTAACGTGTGCTTATTGTAGTTTTATTTTGTGTTTAGAACTGTGGCGCTTGCTTTGTCGATAAGATCTGGGCTCTTAGTTTAAAGATATAGTTAGGTGTGTTTTACATTGATTAGGTGAAATGCTCTACCACTTAAACTATTTTAACACGAAAGCCCAGTGTGAGACAAATGGACAAGCTTTACTGAGTAGGTACATAACTATTAATAATATAACATCACGACATACCTATATCTAATTAATTGGGCACAAATCCAAATTCCAAACTGCTACTGAGAATTTCCAAATACAAAAACCCAATAACACTACTCGACCGAGGCATCGAACCCACATTCTCAGCAGCGTATTACGACCAACGAGGCAGTCTACATAACTAACAAAAAGTACTCGAACATTACACAAACGCTCACATTTCACAACTTAATTAATGTTATTAATAAAACGACAAACAAGGGAGCAGGTGCCGGTTATAATTTACACATAACGATTGCGTAGAAATGGCGACGCTAACAATGGTCTTATCGCTCAGGAAGTGAATTGCGAAATTGTGGACCTAAGTACTATTTAATGTACCGCCGGGAGAATCGTAGAGCAGCTGGAATTCAACGTCACGCCTGTAAAGTGTAGGCAAAGACAATTATATACAGTATACCTCTCTGCCTTTATTTATAACATTAGACATAGGGGTAGAGTACACATCATAATCAGCCAGAGCACGTCAAAGGCCACCCTCTTGGAATGGGAAGGGGGTGCCATGATCCCCAAGCTTGGCAAGCTGTGAAGTTACAGAAGACGCTGCTGCCCTGGTGGATTTTCCCTTAGTCGCCTCTTACAACACCCACGGTAAGAAAGGGGGTGCTCAATTCTAGTGTACACCCATATTTCGCCAGTTACCATACCTTGTTGTAGTAGGGGAATAGCCTACTGCCTTATTATTATTATCACCCCATATTGTCCCACAGCTGGACAAAGGCTTCCCTTCTCTCCTTCCACTTGTGCTTGTCTGCCTTTTACTGGGACTAATCCAAACTCCTTGCTGCTATTAAGATTTAGGACAAAATTTTATAAGGCCGCACCTGTAAAACCCATGACCTAAAGTTCAGCAGGCGCAGGCAACACAGTTAGGCTTACCCCCTACTATATCAATGAGGGTGCACTACAAACCTCTGCCCACCCCTTCGGGGTGTACAAGCGTGATGTTCAAAACTTCATATTGTAGCGGGGTCGCCAATTATGTGGTGATGTATTAAGGTGCGTGTGTACAGAGAGAAATGCAAATTCCGGTAACTATAACTATAATTACATACTACGGTCGCCCTACTAATAGCACCTGCATGCGTCTATTAAAATCTTAGTGTTTAATAAGTTTGGCCGGCAAGATGATTGGTTGCGTTAAGTTTATCGTACCTGAAGTCTTTACGACCTAACATGTCGATTTACACCGCTGATTGATGCCTGATAGCCATCTTATTATGGCTATAAACGCTGTGGCCTTTACACAGTTAGGCAACAGATAGTAATGAGGCACTTATCCTACTAACATTATGAGTTAGATAGCTTAGTATGTAGGTATGTATAACATACCAAAGGGTACATAAAGGTATGTTAGCAGACCTTAACTTTATAGAACGATATGAAGAACTATATCAGTTTTGCATTGTTTCTTAAAGTTGATACACCAAGTATCCTCTTGTTTATAATGTAAACATAAAGCCACAAGTCCTAACCGCATTTATCTTGCCTCCACAAAGAAACTTACAAAATAAAGGAAAAAAGGAATTCCGTATAACATCCAGTTCATTTCTCTAAGCAGTTTCAATCGCCATTCAACAAACCAGTTTCACCCAGGATTATTCTTACGAACGGCATACTCAGTTGGGCAAATATTGTGGCTCGCACGGTTCGCTGGGGCGACCACAAAGTTTGCCGGCCCCGCTTGCCGCTTGCCTAGTCACGCTGCTTGCCGCCGCGCCCGCGCATAGGCACGTTCTATTGTCGTAAAATACGCGCGCGACGGTGTGTTTTTGAGATCGTATAAGCGATGGGAAATAGGGTTAAGTGTTTTGAGTGTAGTAGAGAATGATTGATGGTGTTTACATTGGTTTTATTGTTACAGCAGTAGGTACCTACGTACTTTCTACGAACTTTTATCTGAATTATGGTAGAGAACGAAGGTCTGCTGTTCAACTGTACCTATGTCAGGTGCACAGGGCCCCGACCTTGCTGTCAGGTCAATCTCTCCTGCAGTATGGCATACATTTTTACTATGTCATGTCAATAAGCTGAGGTTTCAAAATGTGATTTTTATAATATATAGTGATAATAGCTATATAATATATAGGTACCTAGTAGTAAACTTCAAAACTTAGTTTAGAAATGGGTGATAAAATTGGTGAATCTGCATTGCAATACCTAGTCGCAATATCACATTAATGACGGGAAGACTAGAATTAAAATTATTTATAAGGATTTTATCGCGGTTTTATTTAGTTATATAATTTTTATGTCAACATATTTACGCGCTCATCAGCTCTGTCTACGATGCAGGAGTATATTCTATTCTTACAAAATAGTTTAGCGTGCTCCGAACGTGATTTTCTTGAAATTCTTTTCACTATATTTAACTGAGCAATGTCCAATTTGTTCTTTAGAAGAAAAATATGGTATAAATAGTATACCTACGTAGTATGCTATTATAACTACGTAAAGATAAAAAACATATTTATTCAAAATAGATTAAATAACAGTACTTTTTGAACGTCAAATTACATAAAGACAGCCTCCAAAGCGCCCGCCCGTCACCGCTTCCTAGTGCTATAGCTGGGTAGAAGAAACGGCGCAACTAACTATCAGCACAACCTGTCTGTCAAAGTTGGGAAGAAAGGAAGTAAGTAGGTATAGCTAATATTTTCTTACATTCTAAGTAATAAGTGTAATACATACTTTACTGCCTCGTTGGTCTAGTGGTCGATAAGCGCGACTGATGAGCATGAGGTGCTGGTTTCAAATCCCGGGTCGGGCAAAGTATTACTGGGTATTTTCCATTCGGTAATTCTCAGTCACAACATAGTCAGGATTTGTACCCGGTTGATGGCAATAGGCTCGACCCCTATTACATTGGGACCTATAACATAACTGGCGAAATGTTGGTGTACTATGTGTGCACCTCTAGCGTCATGTTATATTTTAATAAAAGGTACCTACAGTTATTATATTCTGTCCGTTACAGTTGCCTGGTCACCCTATCCCAGTTATAATACTAGATTTATCTATTCGCGATGACAAGCCGAAGACTGTTTGTACAGACAGCTTTTAATGTAACAATGACTGTATTTTATTATTATTATTATGTAGTACGAAGGTATTTTTATGAGTTTGAAAGCAGCAAGTGTAAAGACCACGGACGATAAATGGTGAAACAAAATTCATTCCGTGAGCGCACAAAATAAGAATAAGGAGAAACCTTACACGAAACTAAGCCGAAGTGACTTTCACATCACATAAAAATAAACACATACATAACATCACGCCTATATGCTCGGAAGAGGACGGCAGATGTGTAATACATCGACATTTCCCCCGTTATTTTATATATGTATAGGTACCTAGTAGTAAACTTCAAAACTTAGTTTAGAAATGGGTGATAAAATTGGTGAATCTGCATTGCAATACCTAGTCGCAATATCACATTAATGACGGGAAGACTAGAATTAAAACTATTTATAAGGATTTTATCGCGGTTTTATTTAGTTATATAATTTTTATGTCAACATATTTACGCGCTCATCAGCTCTGTCTACGATGCAGGAGTATATTCTATACTTACAAAATAGTTTAGCGTGCTCCGAACGTGATTTTCTTGAAATTCTTTTCACTATATTTAACTGAGCAATGTCCAATTTGTCCTTTAGAAGAAAAATATGGTATAAATAGTATACCTACGTAGTATGCTATTATAACTACAGAAAGATAAAAAATAATTTATAATATATATATATATAATATATTATAATACTAGATTTATCTATCCGCGATGACAAGCCGAAGACTGTTTGTACAGTCAGCTTTTAATGTAACAATGACTGCATTTTATTATTATTATTATGTAGTACGAAGGTATTTTTATGAGTATGAAAGCAGCAAGTGTAAAGACCACGGAGGATAAATGGTGAAACAAAATTCATTCCGTGAGCGCACAAAATAAGAATAAGGAGAAACCTTACACGAAACTAAGCTGAAGTGACTTTCACATCACATAAAAATAAACACACATAACATCACGCCTATATGCTCGGCAGAGGACGGCAGATGTGTAATAGTACACCGATATTTCCCCCGTTATTTTATAGGTCCTAATGAAATAGCAGCCAAGCCTATTGCCATCAATCGGGCACAAATCCAGGCTCCTAGCTGCTACTGAGAATGACCTAATGGAAAAACCCAGTAACACTGCCCGACCCGGGATTCGAAGCCAAAACCTCATACACAGCAGTCGCGTTTGGCGACCACCAGACCAATACAGTCAAGAATAAAAATGTCTCTTCTACAGTAGTTACAAAATATAAGTTGAAGTGCTAGAACTACTGTTAGCGTTATTAGTCAGAATAGTTGCCTGCCTATGGAAGTTGCCTCTCCGGCGTAGGCCTCCCTCATTTCGTTCCACTGCTCCCTGTCTCTAGTTCGTCTCATCGAGGCAGATCCAAACCTTTGTCTAAAGAAGACATTCCATCATCTCCGTGGTCTGCCTTTATACCTTTTCTCGTTTTATTAAGTTTTTATTTTACATTAGACAATATATTCTTCATATTGAAATATTATCTACTTTCTATGAAGCTATTTGCAACTCAAATATCTAAAAGGCATTAAGATAAGGGAAACTAAAAAGTTATAGACATGATTTAAAAGTGTGTTTCAGATGTTTCGTATAACGTTTTAACAAAAGCTTACTTATCTCAAAATTCAAATGTTAACCGCGACTTAAACCAACTCGAATCTCATATGTAGATTAGTAACAATCATGTAGGTTGGACGATACACTTGAAAGTGCTCTCAAACGATTTACGATTCTTCCTAAGATAAGTGTTGATCGAACAATGGGCTCGGAAAATTTCGCCTACGATCTAACGGCATCCGAATCTGTCTGTATGTATGCTCCAACCTCAGGAACAACAATGCGTGATTAAAATGTGCGTACACAGTTTATATTTCAACACAAAGAAAGTTATTACCAGCTATTGTTGGATAAGTTCGTGCTTTGGTTAGGACGCCTGCGCGGGTTCGACTTGACGACTTTTTATCTTTAAGATTATAAGTATTTTAACTTTGCAGTTTAGTTTCTTCACCGAATTATTATACATACACTTTATTGTGGGGGTATAATTTAGTCGAAACAAGTTTTGGATGGTGGTTTCTTCGCTACGATAAACAAAAACTATTTTTACAGTTGGTATAATTTCTATAACTTCTCTATAATTTGCAAATGTCTTGACACGAATGTGATGCTTAATATAATATTGTTAAATTCTCTGTCGTCAATGAATGGCAAGCCTTATCATACTGGCACACAATCGTATATCTGTGTGAACATTTTCCCTGCGGTCGTTTCCAAAGCTTTACTATCAAATCGCTGGTGTGTGGCGAGCCTTATCCAATCGACGTACAATCGCGCAATTATGCATCTTGATTGAGCTTCGGCTCTGGGAAATATTCTAAATCAACGCCGCATTAAGGTCTAATATTACGGTTTCATTCCACCTGAAGGTATGCAGAGGTATTTCTTCATCTATGCGCCTAATACGTTGGTAGGTCTTACGGTTACAAGTAGGCCCGAACCTATTGCCAAGACGCACCACGCGACATCGATTGGGATTTGAGTGCGGCGGTTTACGGGATTTTGTGTTCTCTTCCCATCTCATATATGAAAATTATAAACAAGGAATTATGTGCACGCGTTTGATCTTAGTTTTCTTGTGTATAAAAGGTCTGTAAGAGTGCCAATGAAGGGCATTCCTGATTGTGCCTTACCTTGTACCTTATTTTATCTGAATCATCTTAGGAAACGTCCACGTGACGATTTACAAACATCATTCGAGCTTGTTAACTTCGTCGTAAAGTCGTCAGAGCGCAGCCCGCCTTATCCAATCGGCGCACAATCGCACAATTGTGCATCGTGATCGGGCATTAGCTCAGGGAAATGTTGGCGATCCACGCTAGAGGTTCAGCCGCGGCTTGTGCGGCTCCAGAATACCTGTATACAATGTACCGGGGAAGCCATGTTGCCTATTGAATCAGTTTAAATTTCTATTGTATACTCACAAGAGACTTAAATAGGATAGAACTTTATGCTTTATGGAGCAAAGGATGTGGTGAATCGCTAACAGAAATCTCTTATATTATACCTACTTTCAATGGACTGTACCTACCTACATTAGATATGCATACTGTGAGTATTTTTACATTTGCCTGACGGTAGTCGGTAGTCAGTAAATCGTAGATTTAAGTTCTATTAGCTTAGGTAACTAGGAAGTAGCTCCACCAGATACAAACGTGCTTAGTAAATACTAAATACTTATTTAACATCCACAAATACTAAAATCAATGTTTATAGGACTAATTGCTTTTTCCGGAGTTGTTCTTTTTAGAGGTCCCGGGACTTCCCTTGTTCGTGCAGATGGTGACCACCGGGGTGGTTTTAGTGAGGTAGAAATCCCACACTCCCCAGTCCCTACCCCATAGGGGCCGGGGGCCTTTTGAAGGTTTCCCCCCCGAAAACAAAAAAAAAAGGACTAATTGCTTTGGTTTCCAAGCGTATATTCCAATTATAATAGCATGCAATAGTTCCTTATATGGGAGAATAGGCTTACTTGCCTCGAGGGACTGTAATCAATGATATATGCCAGTCTGGCCACTCATGCGGAGAATACAGACGTACCTACACCGAGTCTAGATAGGTCGCTTATTGTAAGGTAGGCATATAATCAGGCCTTCCCTACAGATCTCGGTAAATCTCTTTGATAGACAAGGAGTTATCTATTGGGTACATTTTAAAGTTAAGTGTGTAATATGCTTTTTTACTGTCTCTTATGGAACAGATGGATGTAGAACATAACTGTCTTTCTTTGACAGAATTGTCAAAAACAGGTGATAAGTCGGCCTCGAGGTGATCTCAGCTGATTGAGCTTATGATGTCACAAAAAATAATGAATGAACCAAAGATTTTGAATACCAAATAGTTTCGTATCTGGTCTCTGAGGAATGTACAGATGTCAGCGAGGTATTTCTCATTGACAGTTCTCTTCGAACCTTTGAGAATATGATTTGTAATCGTAAAAGCCACCAAGAAGTCTGTGCCACTATTTATACTTACTTTTTCTTATAATATATTTATGTTTCTGTTTTGTTGGAGTAAGTACACCGTGTTCTGTGTTACCAGTTATTGCGCCGTGTGGGCTCCGAACAATGTATTCTTTTGAAGCACGTTGTAAACAAAATGGTTTATGGCTTGCTCTTGTATCGTTATAGGTAGGTAGGTTCTTACATTATACTTCTGTAAAGTATATTTCTTGATTTTTGTTAGGCTGTCGAATATTTGGTAACACTGGTTAAGTAGTAGGTACCTAAGTATTATTGAAAACTGATATCAACCAATATTTCCAACGATGAAGTCTGTGTTTAAGTAACTACTTAGACGTCTAGCTATAAGCCAGTAGCTCTAACTAGTACCTACCTACATAATTTAAAAAATAAAGAAGCAATTCCTTTATTACCTACTCCGTTGTCAATACTCGGGCTGCTATTGTATACTTCTGACATAGAATACCTACAACTCAAGCAGAATCCAATTTGACGGTCAACATGCGATACAAGCAAAACGAAATGTAGGGTAACATTAAACCCTACTTATCTTCTCTTTCCTAAAAGCTGTGAAAACCAAAAGATAAATCTAAAACTGACTGCCTTGTTGGTCTAGTGGCTTCTAAGCGCGACTGCTGAGCACGAGGTCCTGGGTTCGAATCCCGGGTCGGGCAAAGTGTTAATGGGTTTTTCCATTAGGTAATTCTCAGTAACAGCACGGAGTCTGTATTTGTGCCCGGTTGATGGCAATAGGCTCGCCCCCTATTACATTGGGACCTAAAACATAACTGGCGAAATGTGGGTATACTATATGTGCACCTCTGCCTACCCCTTCGGGGAATACAGGCGTGATGTTATGTTTTTTTTTAAATCTAAAACACTTATCATCGTATTACCAAACTCCTGTTATCAAGGAAGTAATCTAGTTAAATATTGATGTTAATATCGAAAAGAATCCGTATCTTACCAGCCATCAGTGTCGACGCGGCCCCGGGGGAAATCAGGTGAGTGTCGACCTGCCCTTAGTCCTGTCTGACGCTGCCTTTATAACTGATTTATGAGCACATGTTGGGCATTTAATGTACTTGGTAGTTCGTGGTACATTCGAGAACAACCTGTATGCTGTATGAATTTTGTTCGAAATTGCAATGTTGGTAAGTGGTCCGTTTCAAAATCTCCTGACCCATTATAAAAGTGTTGGAACAATTAAAACTACAAATCCGTATATTAATGTACTTTTATTTTTAAATAAATATAACCAATAACATTTATTACATCACAGGAGCAGGGTATCTTGAAAACACAATTCAATTACGCGGCAAACTTTTCGCAGCTCATAGACAAAAAGTCGGCCATTTTGAGTCTATGGCAGCGAGATAGCGTTCGCGCGCTTTCCTTAAATTCAATTGACATCCCTTAAAATATAAATAAGTATAACTAAATGAATTTTAGACTATTTATTAACAGTACATATCGCCAACTTATTGTTTTTATGTATTTACGTTTACGACAGGAAGCATAATAGGCCTTAATTGTGCGTTATATAATAATTTATTTATTTAAACCAATAATTAAGACAGAGGAAAGTCTACTATAATATTATAACAAAGAAAGTATAAAACAATTGTTTCAGTCATAGTATGCTGCTCTATGGTAAATGCATTCAGGCTTTTCGTCATGATCATGAAAACATGGTCGTCCTTCATCTGTTTTGTTTATTTTATTGTTTCCTAAAATTCATTTCTTACTGTTGTGTTTATTTCTTTTTGATCTGTTTATAGTAAAATAATATAAAATGTAATATTGTTGTAATCTGAATAAATTAAAAATGGAAAATAAAACAATATTCACATATAATAATACATTCAGTAAAAATACAAACTGACTATACTATAGGTACAATTACGTTCAGATATTAATATATTTTTCGTTTTCTTTTTTAAATTATAATTTGGCGCGCTTTTTACTTATCTATGTAAACTTTGAAAAAAGAACACTGTTTCTAAATTGACATTTGTATATTTTTAAATAAAAAAAGAAAATGTAAGACTAAAGTGCCAAGTTATAATTTAAAAATATACACAAATTATGAAATCTAAAGATATGCATAACTAGAAACAGGTTAATAGTTCAATCTACAACTAAATACACTTTTTACAATCCGTAGTACGTTCAAGCGAAACTTCTAAGTCGTTTTTTTAAATATTTATTTTATCTATAGATTACGTTCTTCTGTTTTTGAAAAAGTACACCATTTTTATGATACCTATCAAGGATTTATGGTTATTTTTAGAATTAAAAACACATTCTCACTCATGTTGATTCACACTGGTACGATACACACTTGGAGAACTCTGTCAGCACCAATATTAAAGATATTTTAACGTCAAGATATTACAAACATGAGCGTATTTATTATTCTAAAAGTGCCTTTTTTGCGGAGCGCCAATTTCGTCTGAACGATTCATGCTGGCAACATTGATTATTGTAAAACGTTCCGCCGTCAGGTTGATTTATACCATTGTGTACTTAGCCGGGCCAGGAGATAGCATAAATAACTTTGACAGCTCAATTGTAAATGATTACGCATACTTTCCGAGCTTGCTCGATTGAGACGTTTAATTTTTTTGGATTATGAATGTATGGCTTTTGTTTTTTGTTGTTAGGATTATATTACTTTTCATAAAAGTTTTTTTATTGTTTTTAATCATTTGAATTTATTGACGGGAGATTTTTTTTATGAGACGTGTTTTTTTTGGATATTAGAATTTTGTGCACGACTGTACTTTTTCAGAAACAAAAGATCCTTATTATTATTTTTCTTAGTAAAGCTAGTAATACTGTACATACCTTAGTTAGGCAACGCATTTTGTTCAAGTTATGTCATCAAGGGCGAAAACATTAAACAGAGGAAACTAAGAACTCTATACAAAATAAAATGTTACTTTGGCAAGATCTAATATTTAAATCATTTAATTTACAGAAAATAAAAAAGAGAAAATACGAACACATAGAGAGATTGATATTTTTAGCTTAAAGTGTATAAAATCTAAGCACTAACGATATAAATTAAACACTTAACTCTTAGTGATAAGATTTAAATATTAAATGAGGTACGTTAAACCATTGTGACTATGTGATGATTCATCTTCGCATGTGTCCTACATCTAACGAGTACAATCACTCACACAACTCACGTCATCTGTCAAACTCAATTGACATGTCACATGTAAGTGACATGTTGATTTTTTTTAAGATGGCCGAATACCAACAAGGCAGTGTATTTTATAAATATGCTTAATATGTCAAATTGTAAAGTTTGCGTTTCGCTATGTTTTTTTTGTGTTAAGTAATGTTAGACACATGTCGTGACGTCATGCAAATAAATGCACATAAAACAATATCAACATTAGCATTTTCAATATAAAATAACAATTATACAAAAAATGCAAGAAATGGAACGATACAATTAGGTTTGCCTTATAAAATTAAACTATTCGAAATAAATAATAATAATGTACACTTTTTAAACAAATCCTAGGATGGGGATAATTTTGAAGTTTTTTTTAAATATTAAGACTGAGACACGCGGCATTTAATATCCTCAAGCTATACAGTTGTTTTCGAGATTTGAGAAATAAGGGCCGGATGCTGCGAATAATTTAATTATGTTAACGCTTATTTAAAGACAGTTGAGTACTACTTCTACTTAGGCCTTCCATGATATTAAATCATAAAAAATATAGGGTTTTGTTAGGTCAATTATTGAGGTATAAAAAGCCGCGTCTCCCAATCTGTCTCTTGCATTTTTGGCATAAAAACTTGTCGTACATAACAGTGAGAACTATGATAGTTATCATTAACGTTATTCCTAAAACGGACTAGGTAAACGTTTGAGTGTCTCAGGAATTAATGTTAGACAAAAATGGACAAAATCTTTACGAATATACTAGAGTTAAAAGATCGGCTATATTGAGTGCCAAAAGTTAATTTATTTATCGATTATGGAGATTTATTTTTGGCCTAGATTTAAATGTGGGCCTAAGGTCCGAAAACGCGATATACCTAGTTAGTAACAATTAAATTGTAGACGATATGTTTTATTATCAAAGGAATGGACTAAAGTCGATTGGTACATTAAACGGCCTGAGCTTAAACTATGCTGTTTATTATAATCTGTATCAATGAACTTCGTATATTACAATACTTTTATCTAACAACTATATTAGAAGGGTGACATAACTC
Source organism: Abrostola triplasia (assembly GCA_946251915.1). Classification (NCBI taxonomy): domain Eukaryota; kingdom Metazoa; phylum Arthropoda; class Insecta; order Lepidoptera; family Noctuidae; genus Abrostola; species Abrostola triplasia. The sequence goes on from OX276433.1 coordinate 11,700,625, forward strand.
TTGGGAATTGACATAAATCCTGTCGTAATTAAGACAGCTATGATTACAAAGATGATTACAGTGTAGGGCTTACAATCAGTCTTACGATATATCAACATTTATTCCTGAGACCAAAATTGTATTATGAATTTATATAGACAGCACGTATATGGCAGTAACAGTTAAAACAACTACGTTAATCAATTCACGTATGTTTGCAACGACGGATTATGACGAGAACAAAGCGCTCTCATTGGTTGCTTTATCCCCACTATTCCAAGATGGCGGCCCGCTAGTGGCAGTTGATCGCGCGCCGCTGAAGCCGGCGGATGCGTCGGTGCCAGTCGTCGCGCCACTCTAACAGTAGTGTCCTCTCGCCGACTGTCAGCCCGGGCAAACCGGATGACACACCCTCTTTTTCCACTCCTAGGATAAGGTACGACCTGGTACAGAAAAATACATGAAAATAAATAAATAAACCTTTAAGTAGAATAGGTTATCTTTTAAAATAACACATTATTATTAACACTTATTTATTTATAAGTAATTGAGTATAATGCAGTGATTTAACTGTAATTTCTGCTTTAAATCATGGTTTAAAAGTAATTTTATTTAGCGATGCTTCGTTGACTACTAATGCTTTGAATAATGCGTTTAAATCTATTGTCAGTTGAGAGGACAGCAATTTGCTTATAATTTTAAGATGGACACTTATTTTGTTTCTGTTGTATTAAAATAATGGCACAGAATCTTGAAATAAGATAAATACATCCATAGCGGGCAAATTGTGCCATTATAGATACAATAACTTTTAGGTGCAAATTACTCGAATGGTGATATTAATTGCTTAATGTGTCAATTATCTCGATTTAGCTCGAGGCCTAGTATAATATATTATGACCGTCGCAAAGGGTCGAATGTATAATATTGCCTTAGGCTCGGAGGAATTGCAAAACCCTTGCGGGAAAATCTCGTCTACACCCGTTCCATGTATACACATGGAAACGAAGATACCTTCGTTCACATTTTAATACCACTAGTTTATGACTGTACTTTTGGTCAAAGGCCTCGTCTCATACAGAAACCCAAGAGCACACGCTAGCTTACTTGCGTTGCTTTAGTACAGGCAAAAGCGACGTAGAGGCCAATGACGATGATGTTGAAGTTGTACGTGTGGGATATGGGATTAAGCCTGACTGGCCATCTGCACTTACTTGTTGATCTTGATCTTAGGGCACTTGCAGGCGAGGTCCGCGGCGCGCACGTGCAGGGCGGTGCCTCCGCGGCGCAGACGACTGCGCGGCGCGCGCTTGTACACCGCCTGCACGCTCAGCGCCAACCGCACCCACTGGTCGCCCGCCGCGCTCGCCTCGCGACCCACCACCTTGCCCATTATGACTGCACACGCAAAGGTTTATCAAAAATTGTTTAAAAGATTAAAAATTCAAAGAGAATTATAAATAGAGGATTGAAAGCGGAATGACACAGATTAAGTATTAGTTACTACGTAATATGCTGCTTGAATACACTAAAAAATATACCCCTAATTTATAATTTGATTAAACAATGGAGGCCTATACCCAGCAGTGGGTGATACCGGGCTGCAATGATAATGATGATAATAAGCATTCCCATTAACACTTATTCAGCATTTAAGAACAAAGTTGTTAACCCTTAAGATACATTTTATTAGTTGTTTTATAAGCGGGGATTGTTTTTACGATTGTTGTCAACCAAAAACGACTTGTTTATCCAGAACTTTTGTGATAAAATAAATTCTTATGAAAATTAAGAAACACTTTGGAAATCTTTTATGATTCAACTCTTCGTCTTAAAATCAGGTACGCTTATAAATACGTGTCAATGAAACTAAAAATCCAGGCCTCTCCAGGTCATCTCCACTAACTATTATTAAATACTTAAAACTACTCTAAAATTATTTCATCCCACAATAAAAAGGTATTTGTCAGCAGTCAAATCACATAAAAACATAATATACCTAATTGAGTAAAAAAACTTGAGAAATATTTTCTCATGTACCTAAACTAACCTAAGTATTACTTCTGTGTTTATCTTTATTACAAAATATCGTGAGTCTTATCCATATATTTACTTATTTACGTACGTGTTCTACACGTCATACTTCGGAAATGCCTGACTAGTTACGGACGCATACGGAGCCCTTACTCATGTCTTTTGTTACAGACAAACAAAAGTAAAACGCAACCTTACTAAAGTATAGCTACCTAACTTACTTTTACAGCAACTACTAATTTAGTATAACTATCGTGTATAGTAATTTAAAGTCAGGGTACTTACCGTAATCTCGGCTGCAGAACTTGTTGAGGTTTAGCGTGCGAGCGGCGGCGCGACACCGGCCGCACTGCTCCGCTGCTGTTAGTACATAGCCATCGTCAGCATTGTTTGTGAGACCACTTGTGTTATCATTAACAGTATTATTGTTATTAGAAGTTACATTCAAATCTGTGTTTATATTTAGAAGAAAGAAAGAAATAATTTATTTGTAAGAATATAGTAAAATTTAGGTGTATACAATATTTTTAGTATCATATATTCTACCAAGTTCTGGTGTACAAATATTTATTTATATATCTAAGTTACTTTTATAAATTCTTATCATTAAGGTAATCATTAATACAGTAATAACATTTGTCTAAAAGTAAATCAAACAATCTGCGTTTAAACTTGTGTACATTAAGGGCTTTAATACAATTCGGCAGTTTATTATAAATTCGGATTGCCATACAAAATGAGTTTCAGCTATGCATTGTGGTACGTTGGTTTTGGACGAATAATTTATTAGGGAATCTGCTATTTCTATTTGTGATTGATGTATTTTTATCAAAAAGTGTTAAATTCTTATATACAAACATACATATCTCATAAATATATAAAGAGGGTAGTGGCAGAATATGATGTTTCTTAAACAGAGGAACACAACTATCTAAATATTCAGCACCACTTATTGCCCTCACACATTTTTTTTGTGCTCTGAACGCCCTGATTAAGTCAACTGAGTTGCCCCATATGACTATTCCGTAACGTAGAATAGAGGAGACGTAACCATGATACGCACAAAGGGAAGCATTTGATGTTGTTACTAGCCTGATTCTGTTTAAAACAAATACGTAACAGTCTAGTTTTGAACAGATTTTATCAATATGTTGTTTCCAGCTACAGTGTTTATCTATAGTTAGTCCGAGAAACGTAGTTGTTTCTACTCTTTCTAGAGATTTTCCATTGAGATTTATGTTTAATGGGGTAGGTTTGCTGTTGTAGGTTTGAAATTGTATTAATTTAGTTTTATCGATGTTTATTTTTAAATTATTATTAGCTAGCCAATTATTTACATTACTTAAAGTTCTATTAATGTCCTCTTCGTACTTATTTTTATCATTGCAATTTACAAGTAAAGTTGTGTCATCTGCATATAAGACACATTTGTAATTAGTGGATTTCGGTAGGTCGTTGATATATAATAAGAACAATAAAGGTCCCAATATACTGCCCTGTGGTACTCCGCATGAGTTATAAAGTGATCACTAGAAAAATGTTACTTTACTTAACATTTAAGATATTAAATTCAAGTTTTTGATATCAAATTCATTCATTCGGTAAATTCTTTGTCAATCGTCAAAGAAACATGATGAAAAATTATGTCTAATTTTTCAAGAATTTTCTAAGATTTACTGAACTATGTACTGACTTACAATTAAAATCAAATTAGTTTGCACTATTGATTATCAAAATAACAATTATAAAACATCTAACAATCTCACTAAAATGTATAAGTGCCTAATAAAAATTGCAGAACAGACTAAAATATTAATAAATAAAGTTAATATGTAAGGTTACCTCTCACTCGGCACTGATTAAATAAAACAAAAACAAGTATGAGTTGACAGCGTATGATACGGAATAAGCTTAAAATAAAATTCATAATATTAAAATTATCACATTACATTCTCACACGACGGAAGAAAAGACAACGCCATGAAAATATTACTATTACAATGTTCAACGAGAACATAATTTGGTCCTTGTATCCGCAACGTTTAGGTACTAAAGCGATTTAGTAGCTAACTGTTCTACAAAAATGTTTAACAAACTCAGGAATCTTGGCAGGTTCTTTGACTTCACTTAGGTAACTTGGGTAAAGTTTTTTATTAGAAAGAACAAAGTATTGTTACTAATGTTTGTATTAGTTTAAAAAAATGCGTAATACCTTTGTAGAGCTTTTACCGGTATGTTTCTTCTACGTCTATTATACAATATTTTCATGGATTATTCATAAGTTATTTCATAAGTAATAATATATAGTTGTTAAAAGTACTTCGGTATGGAATTAGTCATGTGGTGTGAGAATGGATTTAACTGTCTTACTACCTTTGAATAAATTTTAATTAAAGTTAGATCATCAATTACTTATTTAACTCTCTGGCTCTCTGCATTCCTTATCAAAATATTTTTTTTAACACGTTTGTGTCATATTTCTCTTATCAAAAGGTAGTAAAACATAAATAAAATTAAAGTGCAAATTAATCATAAGAGAGAGATACTGTACTTTTGATTAATAGTGTCACTTCATAATTAAGCTAATTATTAATTAAGTAATAACTTAACCAAGTCCAATTTGAGTAAGATTTGGATCTCTCGGCTAAGTTTGTTTAAGTACAAGCTAACTTCTGCGGTGGATCGTATAATTAGTGAACAAGGTAGTGTAACAAGTTGTTAATTTATAGAGAAAGGCGAACGAAGGCTTCCATTTACTTATATTGACATGTCATCAAAATATTCAAGTTTATGATGTTAGGAAGAAGACCATCGTAAAATTTGAAACGTGATTTTAATGATGGAGAATGTAGATTAACATGATATTTAACTGCTTTGTAACTCTTGAGCTTAAGTAGTTAATTTAATATTTAAATTTTGCTGTAGGTTGAATTAGATCATGTGTAAATGGCCAAATTTTTGTAGCAATTTCAAATACTAGTTAATTGAATTGCTATTTATAAGTAACTATAGTTGACTAAAGACAAAAGTACAGTACGCTCTTTATCACAGACACTCAATCACATATAAAATATTAATTTTGTTAGATACAAGATGGGAACAATCTTGGGGAATTTACATTCATCTAATGCGCAGTTATTTTTTTTTTGGTCCTTCTGTATTTTAATTACCAAATATTCCATTCAGATGGATAAAAGAAAATTTTGCGCATTTCTAGCATTTTAACTTAAAATGAGTCTTTTACGGGCTATGTTTCCGCCTCAAAGCAACGGATACCGTAGTTTAAGATTATTCGACCTGAGTTATGGTCCATACTCTGGTATCGTGATTGAGTGTGTGTGCTCATGCAAGTGTATGTGAGGTGAGAGTGCATGAAGGTACACTTACTACTTACCGCGGCCCGGGTCACCGTCTACCGCCTCCATCGCCTGCACTGCTGTCACCACTCGCGGTATACCTGGGTAGGAGAACACAATCAAATAAGGATCAACACTAGAACCTAGGAAAACTAAGTAGCGTGATGTCTTTCTTTGTCATAAGAAGCAGACACCAATTTTATAAGCCCAAAAATAACTAGAAGTTTAATAGAAAACCGGCCTTTTACCATAAACTCTTTAAGTAAAACAGTTTACGTTGTGGAAGCGAGATGCCGCATAACACGGGGTGTAGCGGCGTTTCGCTTACACATCGTAAAATGTCCCGCTTTAAAAGTTCATGGTAAGGGGGCAGTATACTTAAAGAGACCTACGTTTTTTATCATCATCATTTTAGCCCCTTTTTTAACAGTGGACGTGTTCCGGCTGATGATGATTATAATTAACTGGGTATACCCCTTCCTTTTTTTACCAAACTTAAGGTACTGTTCTGAGCGTCTCTTGTCCAAGATTTTTTCGATAATGTCATAAGTTTGTACTTTAAATAAATGAGATTGCGCGTATGTGTGATTGTTTTACTAAGAATCGATACACATTCTCCTGTATCGTTATGTAGGCAATATCATGTGCTTTAATCTACCGCTAATGGTCACGATTTTGCAAGGAGTTAATACTTGTATACTCATCATATTGTGCAAACATGTGATGCAAACCAATTAAATGACAAATTCTTATTCTTTATTACACATAAATTACACAAATACATTTGAATAAAAGCTTGTATGTACGAAGGCGAACTTAACTCAATATCGAGTTTTCTGCCAGCAAACATCTGAGTGGTAGAGGAAAGGAAATAGAGGGCAGAATAGAAATTTGTGCGACATGAGAAAACTAACAGTAATAACACAAATGGAATAAAACGAATCAAAAGGTATACTAATTTCTATAAGCCTTAAATAATCCTAATTCTCGGACAATTTTCATTTGAAGATTGATTTCATTTCCAGTTTACATTTGACGATTATATATGTGAATCCCAAACTTTAAAATTACATTCTTGATGTTCATGTCTGTAACACCCTCGATACAGGAGAAAATCCTTGTTCCCCACGTTTAATCTAAACCAGACTTGATTCCCACGAGGTTGTCCTTACTAATAAAGAAGGTGTTAGTTAAGTGTCGGCACCACAAAGAGCTTCAGTTACGACAAAGTTACGACAGTGACGGGTAATGACGGGTTTACTGCGATCAATCTCACCTTCAATTGACTTTTTGCAAATTGTGTGACATTGCCAACAGCTGAGGCATCGAAAGTTATTTCAAAGCCTTTGAAGTAAAAGTGAGGGGTATTAGTTGGATATAAATAGGTAATTTTAAAAAATGGCAAAAGAGCATTCTTTAATAATGAAGTTTGATAAGGCTAAAATGTTAAGTAAAAACGTAGCCTATGTTTTAATCCAGGGTGTAAGCTACCTCCATATGAAATTTTGTCAAAATCGGTCTAGCCGTTTGAGCGTAAAGAGGTAACAAACATACAAAAACACCCACAAACTTTTGCCTTTATAATATAAGTGTGATTAAGATAAATTATCAAATTACGACCAACACTGACTCCAATTGCATGTAGTTGTACTACTATATATATGTATAACAGAATCTTACGTATACAAGGAGCGATGTGGCTGCGGGACTGCTGGTACCCTTTAGCGCAGCGGTTGCAGGTGGTCCCCGTGACCCCGTCCTTGCAGGGGCACTGTCCACTCGTCTGGTTGCAAGTCTTCCCACTGGCACCGACTGGGTGGCAGTCACAGGCTAAAGAGAAAAAAGAGGAATTAAAAATTGTGTTTCAATCTCCTGAAAAATCAAGTTAATAATTTGGTTATTTTTAAATCATAGCAAAAGGGTACTCCTTTCTTTAATAGGCTGATATTAAGTACACCAGCAAGCACTACTATTTTGACCAACTAAAATTGTGGCGTTCTAAGGGGGAGGCCTTTGTTCAACAGTGGACGTCTTCCGGCTGATAATGATGAACGGTAAATCACATCACATCACTGATAAACAACAAACAAAAACAGCCTTAAGTTTGGCCAAATCAATTCCGAAACATCCTGAAAACATTATCAGATCAGGAAAAAAACATAATGAGATAAAATCAATGTCCCAAACTTCCCGTTCAGTTGGGAAACGACGGTCTTCCACAAAAACAATAAAACTACATCTCCTTACTTTATTAAAACATTTTTTCTCATAGACTGTTGTCAGGAAATAACGAAGTTTTAACACAGTTTTCTTAGAGCTTTGTTTACGGAGTAAATGAGCTTGCAAGGTCTATTTGCGAACGCTGTTCGTATTACTCTGAAGTCTTGGCTCGCAGACTTAGCGGACTTTTAGAACTAATATTGGCTGAACGGGAACGGACGGAACTAGTTTGAGGAAGCAGTGATGTGGGAGATATTTTTGTGTCTGTATATTTATTGATGTAGATATCTTTGCAGCTAGATTTTTATTAATTCTGAAAGCTAATAATGAAAAATTGTATTTCTTTAGTGCCAAGACACATGTTCATTCATTCATGGCTAGATTAACTTAGCAATTAGTATGTTTCATTGCCGGTATTTTATTCCTAATATTTTTATCTATATTCAAATAATTAAAGCAATGAATACGTTATATTTTATTTCCAAAAATTGATTAAACCTTGTCGTTTAGTATTTTAGCATCAACCATTGCATTTTTTCTCTTTACAAAAGTCTACACTTTTAAAACCTTTTGTACTTAGTAAATTACCAGATATACCATTTCAAACAGCATTAGAAGCAGTGTTTACTGTTACTATGCAATTCCAAAAACTTTCAATGTAATTGGCTTCAATGTAATGTAATCCAGGGCACACATAATGACTTAGAACTAGGCATATAAACGCAGCTTTAAACATCATTTCACAATTCACGTCTATTTGTTGTGCAACTTTATAGGTACCCCTACCTATATAATCAAAGCTTTATAGCGTGACCTACTAAACTAATGCTTTGTATTTGTTTTATTTAAATTCGTTGACGTTAATGATGCAACGTAGTTGTTACATTTGATCTTTAGTGTTTGAATCAGTTTTGGAATGGCGTGCATTTAAATCTTCATGATTCAGCCATGTTACTGCTACAAATTCATTTATGTTTGACGCGTATTATTTAACAATAATTAATTCCTTCTTTTAGTCATTAATCATCATTGGATCTTTTCTTAAACAAAAAAAAACAACACATTTTTTCTTAGTAATTATAGAAAACTCACGAGAAGAGGAAGAGGAGGGACTATAAACATTTTTGGCAAAATCTTCAACAACAAAAAGTCCCAAAATACTGTCACACCGCATCCGACAACCGTAAACAATATATTGCCAATACCCAAAATGGTTACAGATAATCGAAGCAATTCGATACAGAATTTGTTTTATTGCCGCGATTTGTTATCGGGTACATATCGATACAGTTCATTTCATTCGATAATCGGAGTTTCCCTGTGAGGATAGCTGAACTCTATTATCAGAATGTTGCAGGGAAAGTATCGAGTTGACCCGGCGTTCTTTTATAGCGGTCCGGAGTATATGACAGGGAATTGAGATCGGGCGTAATGCGGGGAACAGTGGCCGATGTAGTGTTTGTGTCTTTGGTTTCGAAAAAGTTGGGCAAAACTGTTTGTTGTGGAAATTGTTTGCGTGGCTGTTACCCTTTCGTTAGTTTCTGTAGGGTAGGAACGTAAAGTCCCTTGTTTATACAATTGCTCTTGTGAACTTTTTGTTTATCCGATTTGGTGACGGTTTCATTAGCTTTGAATCTCAGTCCATCTGTAACTTTATTTAGGTCACGCGATAAAACTATGAATAAAAAAACAAAGATTCTTTTGAGTTTATTTTCCCAGTTACTGTTATTTATTAAAGTAATGCATATTACAAAGATATGCTTGAATCAGACAATGATATTGTAGTTCTGTGGTTTCATCTTAACATGTTGACTGTCTGCTAAGTAGATACAATAGTAAAACAATCGATGTGTACCATAAGTGTTACACAAGACAGTGAAAGGGTTAAAACTTATAAACATACAATCATCACTACATACGCACCCAATAATTCAATCTGCCGTCCCATCATACGACCTTCCTGTACCACCCCTTATAACTAGCTGACCCACACAATAAGGAGTGTTCCCATTTCCATACCCCAATCTTGACTCAATCAGCGAAAAGCCTAACGCAACCGTCAAATAAAAGTGAAGCGTCTCTAAGGACCAATTGCCGAGGCCGACTCGATTTTCGGCCAATTTTATGTGGAAACTATTGTCCCGCGACCGCGCGAGGACTGCGGCCGAAACGCGTTTACTTTAGAATTTTACGAGCGCATGCCATTTTGTTTTGCAATTTCCATTTCTTTTTGCGAGCAGCGAATAGGTTCTGTTATTTGTATGCGGTTGAATGTTTGCGAAGTAGTTTTGCAATGCTACCGAGATAGTTTGGGAGCTGTAGGTCTACAAATAGTTTCATAATTTTGAGATTTTATAGAACAGACATTTTCTTACGGAAATAAAGTTACATGACTCAAATTCTGTAGCATTTCTAAGAGATAATCTAAACTACAATTTATAACTATAATATCTTTCCAAGTTATTTTCTGTTTGCTCTTAATTCCATAAGTGCAACAATTACCAGCCGCCAGCACTTCTCACGTTAAAAATAACGACCAAAAAGTTGTTCCAACATCGTTACCCAACTCCATTATACTTATTACCACAAGATGAACGCAAATAGCAATATAAACTATAACATAAACGTATACTAATCTTAACATAACAAAAAACGGACGTAATCTTCGATTTAATGCGGCATTTCGTCCAAATATCAGCTTGAGAGGTCCAACTTAAGCATGACTTAAGATCAAGTATTTGTATAACGGCTCTTGAGAATAGATAACATCATTACATCAGATTATATCAATGTTAGTCTATAGCGAGCAGGTGTAAACCTTTATTGCTGGTATCGTTTTAACTTATCTTATGCGTTCGAAGTGTGTCGATTTCATAAACCAGTTCTGAAGTCCCTTCGATTTGGTTTTTTTGGTGTTTTGTATTGAAATTCAATGAAGTTTATATTCATTAAAAGTTTGGCAGACCAATAGGACAATGTGCTTTCATTGATAAGCAATTAGTTAAAAACTGATATCAGTATGGAAATTACACTTAATATTAAAAAAAACAGAGCTCTAACTGGCATAGTATTATAATTATTTTCGCAGATATTGCTCACACGGTTTTCAAAGAATTTTAGCCGAAAAGAGCTTTTGTAATTGGTTTTATACGTGACTGTGCATGATTGTACGATAAATTAGTTAAAGATTCGCCTAATTATGGTATTATTTTAAACACTTGCCTTATATAGAATTTAAAGACATTTCAATACCGTTGTCGATGAAGTTACTATAAGTACATGTTACAGGCGATTCTTTCAAAGCGTCATTGGGTTCCTCAAAAGAAATCATGTAGGGCGAGGAAACCCCCTACAGGTCGTTACAACCATTGATCCATGGGGAATACGGCCATAATTACGTGCCTACCCGTATAACGCTCGGAAAAGAAGTTATCTTGTACGATTATTTCGTATCTTATGGCTTGCCAACGAAAATGTCTGAACATTAGTAACACCAATAAAGTATTTTGTGATGCCATTCGAAAGAGATTAGAAATAAATTTCTTCTTCTTTATTTTAAGAGCTTGTTGGTAAAGCAATTGCCAATGTTCATCGTCATAAAATTGGTCTTTCGGTACACAATCATTCGCTGGAACTGAACGTTCCTAGTTAATTTTCTTGTATTTTACCAGAAGAACTTGTAGCTACATATTATTATTTCGGTATTTTGCCTGTAATTTCTTTGGTAATAAAAACATTTCTTGTAATAGACTGTGAGTGGTCTTTAGAGGCGCCATGTTTACAAAATGCGTCTAACGAATAAAAAAGATTTAACAGGAATTTAATAGGTTTTATAAGTAATTTTGTGGTGTTTTTATAGCTTTTAGATGAATTCCAGTTTTATTATGCTCAGTGATAGCAAGATAGAATAAAATATTGTAGTTTGTGTCTGTCTGTACAATATAGTCTGTTAAACGTTTTGGTTCAACAATTTTTATCATTGTGTCCTTCAAGATATTACGATAAAAGTATTATTTGTTGTATAAAAAATGATTTATTATTATTTTCAAGATGTACCAGAATATTTTCAAAACTCATCTTTAACCTATATATTTCACGTTATATACAGTTACAGGTGTTTTGTTATTTTTGACCAACGCGCAACGGAGGGTTATCCTTACTGTGTAGAGTATATGTATTTAGCGAAAACATTTTACGACACTTCATTAAAACAATTAATATTACATTAATACATCAGGCCTTTATTTAGAACCCAGTTGGGGGTTCAAAGAAAGCAAATACTGTAATTAAAATTAGCTAGCAATAAATATATCTGTATTTTTATGTTTGTGAACGACTTCTCTAGAAGTGTTAAAGTTTTTATTAGCGTTTCACTATAATTATAAATACTTAACACTGTTCTTAATTGTATTAGATTTGTATAAATTAAGTTTTAGAATCTTTAAACCGTTTCAGTCGGAATAGCAATAAAATGTTTTATTTTTAACATTTAATTGATTGTCGTTAGTCGTTAGTAAATTGTAGAAGGATGGTTTTTTAGTGATTTTACAGATGGTACTAGGCATTAGTCTAAAAGTGGATAGATAATATTCTGGTAATCTGACATTTGCTTCTTCAATATTCCGGACCCAAAGACCAGTTTCAGTGAATTTTTGGATCAAAGGACTACGCCAGGCAAGCCAGTAAGCATAGTTACTATGCTGTAATTTTTACAAATATCTGTCTGATGTTCATCTATAGATTCCTTGGTTATTTTTATATACCTAAGTCCTTGATTAGATATTTTCATCAGATACCCAAAGGACCATTACACAATACTTACGTTTGCAAGCCTTTTTGTGCGTGATCGGTTTCGTAGGATCCCTGTAGTAGCCCTCGCGGCAGTAGTGGCAGTGCCTGCCAGCGGTGTAGTGTCTGCACTTGAGGCAGACGCCCCCGCTGGCCCTGCCGGACAGCTTGTAGAGTTCCATGTTGAAGCGGCAGCGACGCGCATGCCCGTTGCAGTTACATTCTGTGGAAGAAGGAGATGGTTAGTGTGTTTTTACTTTGATTTGTGATAGAGGAATGGAGGAGGGAAGGGGAGGCCTTTGCCCTGCAGTAAGATGATCGTAGCTATAATAAATAAATAATAATGTAAGGATATGTGTCGTCTAAATTTAAAACTGGATGGCGCTGGCATTTTACCAGTAAAGTACGACATCACGGACGACAAGTCGAGCTTTTTCAATTATGTTAAGAGTGCATTCATACGATCTTATACTAAAACTCCTTCATAGTGAAACGGAACAATAAGAGGAGGCTACGTTACTTACACGACATAAAGGACTGACTCTAATTACCAGCAGAGAATAACCCGCAAAAATGAACCTTTTATATATCATAATAGAGACGAATATACCACAAAAGTAACGAAAGATATTCTATATAAGAATTACTATTTAAGTAAATAATAATCCTCGGATAACAAAAGAAGAGACGTAATATTACTCTAGTTATACAAAATATACAATACCTGGCGTTCCACATATTTATATAATGAGCCCTTGGATTACCAGCTTCGTTCGGACCGACAAAAAGATTTACAGGATAAAACGTTGGCTGACGTACAACATACACACTAAATAATTACGTAATGTATTCAATTCATAATTCATTTCGGTAATGAGCATTATAGTAGGTAATTTTTAGAGACTGGCCATTGGTGATCAACCTTTTAAGCTTTTTATAGTACATTTATTTAAGAACTAGCTGCGCCCCGCGGTGTTATCCGCTACATTTTTTCGGGATAAAAATAGCCTATGTGTTAATCCAGGGTGTCAGCTACCTCCATATGAAATTTCATTAAAATCCATTCAGTAGTTTTTACGTGAAAGAGTAACAAACATCCATCCTTACTCACAAACTTTCGCGTTTATAATATTAGTAGGGATGTATGTGCTAAGCGATTGGACTGCTGCGTTAGGGGTTTTGAGTTCGATTCCCACACAGGACAAAAGTTTGTGTCATCCGCAGATGGGTGTTTGTGTGTGTGATATTTTGTCAAACGCACCCACGATATAGAAAATGTCTAATGTGTGGGGCGAATAGATAAAAAACAAAACATTCGCCAAATGTAAGTATCTACTGTGTTGACGATAATGTAGCTCATAACTTGGCAATAATAGAAGAGATAGGAGTACATTTTGTGATCCCATATAAACTAAATTGTTGATCGTCTTTTAAATTCGACTCGTATTAATCTATTCTTAAAAACTTGTATTAGCATACACACTAATGAAATGATTAAGGATTTAACATAATTAATTTTAAAAGGAGTTAAAGTGGCGCTTCAAGGTAATGAACTCGCAACACGCTACAGCCGGTCTACCATATAACCCATAATATTTTAATCAGCGTGAAGCAAATAGCCCATTTGTAGATTGCTACCGGCTTACCAGAGGTACTTGCACCAAATTAATTCACGTTCACAGAATCCACATTTATACTTATCTAGCAAATGTTATAAGCTGCGCCAGACCACTTAGGCATTAGCGAAGTGACGTATGACGCTATTAACCGACCGCTGCGAATCCAAGGAGGTAAATGTATTGCGATTAATTATCGGCTAAAGACAGTCGGCCGGTACACGATTTATTTAGTTTAGTTATTTATTGTAGGCATTTGTGATGTAGCGTCGGTAGATGATCGGATTGAGAGGGTGTTTGTCAAGTTTGTTTTAATCGAAGGAAATACTTTTTTAGTTACCTATCACTGTAATTTAATAAAGATAACTTAGTTCTTTTAAAACCTTAATAAATCTATGTTCTAAGTTATGGTTTAACATTTACCACAATATGACATAGTATCAGAATCCATATCATACACATTTATCCCATAAAACACACCACACCTCACATTAAACCACAAACAAAAGAACGCTTGCGCAGATAAAAAACTAGGATTTATATCTGTCAGTGTCCTGTCATACGTTGACATACAAATAATCTTCAGTACAAAGGGAAGCTGGATATTTTTCTAACAGCGCCATCTGTTAAACGTAATAGTGAACAACAGATCGCCTGTTGACAGGTTTATGTGATGGGGGCGGCGCACGCGCAGACTTACGATCACTTTTGTAATGCATTAATGGCTGTTATGACTGTTGCGTTACAACGATGATATTTTTAGTTGTTTTCCAGGTTATGTAAGGTGAAATGGTTAAGTAATAAATGTTGAAATAATTTTAAATGCAAGGCCTTAGGTACTACAAAACTTTTCCTTTAACTCTAGACTAAACCATTCTTATAAAATGAATCCATACAATCTAACATTAGCATCCTATAACGAGAATACGCTAACATGTGATTCTCATGACAACGCCATTCCATACAGTAAGGATACACACATTCTCACACACGTAATTGGTATCAGCAGTAACAATGATGGTTCTGGCAAGGTGTTGATGGATAGAACGAATGAGGCGCCCGATATCCTACGTACAGGCGCCGCCGACGGACCTACGCCGTGTAAACTATCGGCCCGACCTGGATACGCAGTGCCAAGAATCTATCCCAACAATACAAGGGATTACCAGCATTACCATACCTCACATAAGTCACAATATTGCATCCAGCTCACGTCTGTTCCTAGAACAATTAATATGGGCTGGTAATCCATCAAATAGCTAAACTGATTTCTTGAATACGTCCGGATGGAAGGACCAAAAAATATCAACTGATTTGTGATTCAGACGCATCATGCAAGGAGGTAGGATGGGCTTTAAATAATGGTTTTTGCCTAAACTCTTTATAGTATTTTCTCAATGAAACTTTTAACTGAAGGTTTTAATATGAAGAGAAGATTGATGTGTGAGTATTTAAGTCTTCTTATTAAGATAATACGTACTATTAAATGAGAATGTGATAAATAACGTAAAACATACTTGAACTACAAGAAAAAGTATGGATATAGTTAAATGATACTATAATTAACGAGCAAGGTAAACTTTCGCGAACAAGAAAAAACAAACCGATCTGCTCGTCCGATAAACGGAAATTAAAGTCAGCGAAAAAGCCCGGAACGGTGAAAACTAATCCTGATGTGGTTCGCGTCTTGATTGGAGCACGTAGCAACCAATAAGAAGCGTTCAAAGTAAATTAATTAGAGAGCCAACTGATTGGCCGACCGGACACGTGGGCACGTGACCGGATGCCGGACGTGAGCGGCCGTATCCGGCGCTACTTTCGCGACAATGCGGACGCGCGTGATGGAGAATAAAGGTGAAATGAAAAAGAAATGCTGATGGCTTTCTGAATTTTTAACTTGACTATGGAGAATACAGTTGCACGTAGGCTTGCGGTACTTATTTCATAGTAAGTAGGTACCTACTGACATATAAAAATTATCTATTAAATTAAGTATTAAAAGATCCACTTACTTACATCGTCATTGAAATACTTTTCCGATTTCTAATGTTAAAGCTATTTACTGAAACAACTTGAACTAGCTTGATCTTATCCTCCACATTTTTATTTTATAAAACAATGGGACGATACATTGAATGAGCTCGAATTTCTTGTGAATCATGCGTACAGTCAACAAATACATTACTCGCGTGATCGGCTTCACTTGTTAATTCTAAGTCATACAAAAACTTGGTCGTAAAGGACCACGCTTCACCAAGCGCGGATCAAAGGACCAGAAATTTAAGTTTGAGTTTTGTTAGTAACTAACTTAACTCTCGCTTTCTTTCAATTGATACCTACCATAAGATACCATAGATACGTAACATAAGAAATAAACCTGCTCAGTAGTTTAGTTCCTTAACAAATACTATGGTTTGTGGCTCTAGTCCTTATGTAGTCCATAATCTTATAAGGTCAAAAAAGAAAACAAAAACAGTCGCAACATTTCGTAAACACTCCCCGTTCATTCATAACCCGTTTTCCAAATAATTAAGTTCCCACATCACGTGTCAGCGACATTATTTTGCTAAATATCGCGGCTGTCGCTACGTAGTTAGACTCCATAAATCACGCGGGCCCGCCCGCTAGTCCTCGTCCTTTTGTCATATCCTAACGATCCCGGTAAATGGACGGTGGATTGTGTTCATCAAGTTTCTGTGTTCTTTCAATGTGGAGATTGTTTTTGCTTTGTTTTAGGGACTGATAAACATGAATGTTTAAGCTACATGATTTCATTGTTCATTAGGCATTTAAGTTTAAAGTTTGATAAAAAAAGTTCAGATATCAGTAGCATGATATTGTTTCTTTTTGTTTTAGTATAAGAAGCCCATTTGGGTGTTATTTAGGAACAGCTACTTCCATAATTTAAAGACGTACTTTCAACGAATAGCATTGCCATTGCCATTCGTTCATATAATTGATATTATGACGTAACATTGACACGATAGAGGCTAAAATCATAATAATAAAAGTGGAAATAATTGCCAAAACGCCCTCGTAAAACGCCAATCCATAATAAATAGCGCAAGTAACAAATATTTCAGTAAATTAGCAGCTAAATTGCAATAACGATCAATTTGTTAAAACGTTACGCTCCAATAAGCATTTAATAGAACGCCATACTCTCAGCACATATTAATACAATTTATATGATCGCATCAGTGCTAAAAGTCTCTAAACTCAACTTGTAACAGCATTAAGTCGCGACAGGGGTGGCAATTTGCCACACTCGAGATAACGACTTTATTAATTTGATTAATCCCGGCTCATAGACACATGGGCTTAATAACTTCCGAAGGTTGTGCACCCCTGTCTGCTCAGTAATCAAGTTTACTCAAAAGGTTCACTTTGATATACCTACCAGTATTAATATGTTAACATGTTGGACGCCACTTGGCTCAACGGTGCGCGAATAATAGTTTTCCTATTGTCTGCTGCGTGGCAGATGAAATTAAGAACCTAAAATTAAAAAAAAAATACTTAGGAAGTTTCATAGACTTTGGAATATTTCCAGCACTAATAGTAGAGTGGTATGACCATTGGACTGCCAAGTCAAAGGTAGCAAATTCAAATACGGGCACGCACAAATTTCTTTTCGAATTTATGTGCATATTGTAATTAGTTATTAGTTGCTAAAAACGGTGAAAATATCATGAGGAAACCGGCACACTTAAGAGATTTTTCCGCGGTGTGTAAAGCCATGTCGGAGGCCTACAGGCGGTTTAAACTCGACATCAGGTTGTTCATCAACCATACGATAAGAAGTAGACTATTTCCAACTTGATGGCTGCAATTTCCGATTTTATATATGTATAGAAATCATAGATTTTTATTTACTTTTCACGTCCGCTACAAGTAAATTCGCGTGTACCACGGCCTGCACCTTCTGTGTCTACCTGTCGAGTGTGCCAGTAGACAATGTTAATGTAATTTAACCTGCGTCATTGTGAGTTGCCGAGTACCTGCCAGTGGGCTGTATATTCTGATGGAGTTAGCTACGTGGGGCACAGACATGTAGACGCGTTTGTGTTTAACTTGGAGATTTGCACGTCAAATATAACGAGCTTCGAAATCCTCTGCTGAGAATTGTGAGTTAATCGTTACTATAGCGTGCAGACTCCTGGTTTTATGATTTTTATGATATTTTATATTGAACTTTGGGAACAGTGTTTTTAGTTGTCAAGCAGTGTTTTTAGTTGTCAAGCAGTGGACCGCGATAGGCTGAGAGATGATAAAAATGACTTGCAATGCAATGAACTTTTAAAGCACGACCTTTTTCGATGCGTAAGTGAGACGCTGCTAGGTGCAGTGTAGTGCGGTGTCTCGCTTTCACAGCGGAAAAAGGTCCTGCATTACCTTCATGGTAAGGCACCTGATCAAAGTAAAAGTAAATACAGCATGTCTTAGGACAAGCTCGCGTTATTTCATAATAAACTCGTTGATTATAAAGTCTCAAATCAAGCCTCCTGGGCCTTTCAATAAGGAAATGTGTAACAGTAGCCGGGGGTTTAGAATATTGGCTAATAAATGGCCATAAACTCACCATACGAAGCAATACTGTTATCAGTGAATTGTAATAGGAAACAGAACATTCACGTAATACGCTTATACACGATTTACCTATGTATGTATTTATTGTGTAGTTAGGTGTGTGACTGCCTCGTTGGTCTAGTGGTTGCTAAGCGTGACTTCTGCGCACGAGGTCCTAGTTGGAATCCCGGGTCGGGGAAAGAGTTATTGAGTTTTTCTATTAGGAAAGTCTCAGTAGAAACACGGATTCAGGAACAGTGCTCGATGTGTGGCAATTGGGGCGACTCTATTGCATTGGGATCTATAAATAATATAACTGGGATGTGAGTGTACTATAATGTATATGTGATCCTCTGCCTACCCCTTCGGGGAATACCGGCGTGATGTTATGTTATGCTTATTTTAGACTATGTATAACCCTTACTGGATTTTAGAAGTGCTACTGTATGTAACACGAACGGAAACATTATTTCAAAAGTTTAATATTGTTTTAAACCTTTATACACATATTGCATAAAGTTTCCACAGCAGTACGTGCAGAGCAAAAAACTACTAAACTCATTTCACTACACAACGGAAAACAGGGTGAAGGAAATTTTAAAAAATACCTCCACAACCGTTGTCCGTTCAATTTTCAGCAATCGATTACTCATAGCGACATTGATTGACAAATGAGGGTCCAACACGCCTACTTTAGCGCCCGTGTTTACTCGCGAACGGTGATTAATATTGTATGCAGCTGCTGATGCCCGATTTGTTGGTGAATATGACAGAATTGCGGGAACATGCTGTTTATAGCTTGTGATGGCAAAAGGTTTTCAGTTTCCTGGATTCTTGAAATTAATCTATATAAAGTACTTAATATGAAGAATACTTAGCATCCGTTTTTCAGAATATTGCGCGCACAGAGTAATGTGATTTGGCCACATTTAAAGTTTATAAGGCTAAGGAAAAAGTTAAAATGCAATAATGTATTTAAAGCTAAACTTTCGACAATAGATGACCATTAGTTAAAATAGGTACCTAGATCTCTCACACATATTCCGGCCTCCAATAGTACGTATTTAACTATCAGTAATCTTTTTTTAAGCTCATGTTTCAAAAAATTGTATCATTGCTGTATGCTCTAGGGACCTTCAAATTGAAGCACCAGTCTCCTAATAAGGTGACCTCAGGGCATAGAGACAACACAACGCAATACAGAGTGGGACGAAACATTGTGCGTCTTAGTTTCATCCCCATTAAGATAATAAGGGATGAAATTTGACAGAACGGAAGCTGTGGGTAATGAGACTTGCCTATGGGTATTAGGGTGATGTTTGTATCTAATATACAGTTATTATAATAGTCCTTGTCTAATCCATTTATTTACCTACGTAGTTAGTAAGTAGAATTTATGTGTACTATAAATTAATTATGAGTTTGCAGTTTCATCAACCATACGATGAGACGAAATTTTGTAATATTACAAAAAACCTACCATGAAATAAAATGAAAACCCTCCAATCGTAACTCCAAACATCAAACGTTGAAGTAAGAAAGTATCAGAGCCTAGACGCTCCGTCTGTCAGTGCCGCAGACATGCAAACAGACAAAAATCAACCGCTTGTAAATCACGGACTAATTTACACAAATAGTGCATGTAACAGCTATAGTACTGGCGGGGTTCCAAACTGAGATATATGGCGGGCGGTAATCGTCGAGGCACCCAGTTGGCGGACACTCCGTTTAGTCACTCGCTGAGATTAGCACGATTTATTGTCATTATTGATATTTGGATTATTTAGGGAACTAATTATCAGTACTTTCATGTTTGTTGTTTATGTAACTGTAGGGAAATTTGATTGAGAATTACGTATAGTGTTTGAAACTGCTGAAACTACCTATGTCTACAATATAAAGCTATGTAAACTATGGTTAAGTGAGGAGTACCCTTAACCGACGAGCGTGTATGAGGAATGTGATGAGAGTGAATAAGGCGAAAGAAGTAAGCCAGGATCGTAGCAAGTGTATACCTTGGTCTCTGCCTACCCTTCTGGGACACTGGCATGACTTTATGTATGTATGTAATAAAACTATGAGTAAAATATATCCGAAAACTTATGCTCTTTTTTATTTTCAGTATTTTTACACTTCATTTACGCTACACTCGCACAACTTTTTGTCTCGCGCGGGATTTGAACTCCTAACCATAAGCGCAGTAGTCCAATTACTTAACCAGTGCGTCAATCCGGTCGTCATTATTATTCAGCAGACCTAATGAAAAGAGCTTTCATGTCTATTGACGACCTGGTTGGAGTACTGGCTAAGTGATTGGACTAGTGTGCTAGGGCTGCAAGTTCAATTCCTGCACGGTACAAAAATGTGTGTGACACGCATGATTGTCCCGAGTCTGGGTGTTTGTGTACGTAATATTTCATTTTTGTGAACCGCACCCATGACACAGGAGAAATTCCTAGTGTGGGGCGACGTATATTGAAAAAAATAAGTATCTCCAAATTTTCGTTTAACATCGTTCATACCAGAATACAATCCTGAACCTGGACAGTCCAAACTATAGCTGTGTCAACCTTGGTATTGAATGTTGCAAGCTGTTTTATTTGCGCGTATTTAAATTGCAAATGGCGACTTTGTGGTAACATTTTCATTGTGTAGGGCGCCGTAAACAAGACAAAGAATTGTGGCTAATGGGTCTAAGATGTACACATGGTATTGTATTGTTAGTATATTGTTATACCTACTGCCCCCTTACCATGAACTATTAAGGCAGCACAGTTTACGGTGTGGAAACGAGACGTATTTGTATGGAGGTAATACCAATATTGCGGCCAACCCGCAGTGAGCTAGCGTGGTGATCAATACTCAATCCTGCTCTATACGAGAAGAGGCCTTTGCCTTGCAGTGGGATTGTTATAGGTTTTTATTATTTAATACCAATATTGCGAATGTTTTTTTTTTTCATTTTTAGCCTTCCCAGTCAACCAGAAAGAGTTAGTTCAAATATTACTCTTTGAAGTGTTTTTTTAATTATTCGATTTTAGCATAGAAAACAAGTTTACTCTTTTGATTTACCACTTAGATATTTTTAATTTGTATTCAGGGAACCACTTGAAAGTTATATGCTACTAGCACAGCTCCAACCGCTGAAAACTTTAAAAAACGTTTGCCATTCTTAGAAATCGTTGGCAAAAAACAACACTATCTATTGATAAAATCCATAAGGCTAAAGCTATCTGTGCGTCATTACACGATATAGTTTTGAATCATAATCCCATCAATGAGAACACGATATGGAACTTCTATAGCATCAGGCCTGAATCCCACTGCATCCTATAATCCGAGACTACAAACAGACGAGCGCATTGGATTCTTATTCAATGATCATCCGACGGAATAAATATTACATGAGCACCGATGGACGCTGTGAAACATTGAAAGGGATCAGATTTGTCACGGGTGAGAGGTTCACAAAGAATTTTCAATGTACCATGCAAAGTTGACAAGTTGTTGCAATTTCTGAATCGCAGACTTATCATTTGAAAGGGATTTTAAATTGCATCTATTGTTACTGTTTTAAGCTTAGTACCTATTGTTTGCAAAACCTTGGAAGGTTAGATCTGTGAGATATAATCAGTTATTGCAATATGAGATGGTTAGCGGGATAGCCGAGATATAATGGATTTCTTACTATATCATATCACACTAATATAAAGGCGAAAGTTTGTGATTGTGTTAGTATGTTTGTTACTTCTTTACGCTCAAACGGCTGGACCAATGTTCATGAAATTTGGTATTGAGGTAGCTAACAACCTGGATTAACATATAGGCTTTTTATCCCGAAAAAATGTAGCGGGTAACGCGAGTAACGCCATAAGGCGCAGCATGTAATAAATACGAAAGTAAGTTGGTTTGTTACCTTTTATCACTTAAACCACTGAACCAATCCTAATGAAATTTTGCAAATACGCTGTCAGGAGTACAGAAAAAGGACACAGGGTACCCTCCATTAAAAAAAGCACTGTTCTCGAGATAAGGAACAATATCATTCATATGGTAAATTAAGTATAATATATACAGTGTATTACGTAAGTCTAGCTTATCAAAATAATTCATACATACTTGATTGTTCTTACCTACAGTCTCTTAACTAATGTCCAAATGTAACCAATACCAGTTGAGTGGGCAAATTAAACTCCAATCACCGCCATATTAAACTCAATTAGCATACAAATAACACAATATTCGCTGCTAGGAAAACTCAAACTATTCAGCAATCGATTTTAAAGCCTGCTGCGTTGTTATAAAGTTTAATTTACATTGGTTGGGTGCAGACAATTTATTAACTGAAACAACTAAAGGCGAACTTAATTTTGAAATGTTAAACTGTTTATCGTAAATGTTAATTCTTGATCACGATTTTTATATTGTACAGTCGCGTGGAGAGGTGAGAGGCTTCACACTATATAATAAATACATATTATATAGGTATAATATTATAAAGGCGAAAGTTTGTGAGT
The DNA here is from genome assembly GCA_946251915.1 of Abrostola triplasia. Classification (NCBI taxonomy): domain Eukaryota; kingdom Metazoa; phylum Arthropoda; class Insecta; order Lepidoptera; family Noctuidae; genus Abrostola; species Abrostola triplasia. The sequence continues at coordinate 11,723,704 of OX276433.1, forward strand.
GTGTTTGTTACCTCTTCACGCTCAAACGGCTAGACCGATTTTGATGAAATTTTAAATGGAGGTAGCTGATACCCTGGAATAACACATCTGCTTTTTAACCTGAACAAAAAAATACAGCGGGTAACACCGCGGGGCGCAGCTAGCAGTAACATGATCCTTATTCTAACGTCCCGTGTACTACTACTTATGCTTAGTCCTCTTCTTCATGCCAGACGCCTACAGGCGGTTTTAACTTTGATAACAGGTTATTCATCAACTACACGAGAAGAAGAAGATTATATAGTTACCATTATATTTTCTTCATTCATCGCAATGCTTAAATTATAAGTGAGAACATCAAACAGTTTCTTCGCCGAGTATACAAAGACCAGTCGCTATAACACTTCGTTTAATATCAAGCACTCGATAATTTTGAGCTCGGATATCTTACCTACCGCCACTCCACAGGGACGGTGCAAAAGGTCCGTTCGGCACAAAGTGAGAAAATTATCTTAAAGTAAACCGAGTCTAAAAGTAAAAAAAAAAGTTTTGTTTGATTGAAGATGAAAACATATTTTTTTTTTGTCCCCCTACACCAAGTTTTTCTCCTATATCATGGATGCATCAAAAAAATATGAAATATCACATACACAAACACCTAGTCTCGGGACATTCGCGGACAATATTTTTTGCCCCATGCAAATTGAACCCACAACCCCTAGACCAGCAGACCAATCGCTTAACTACTGCGCCTATCAGGTCGTCAAATTGAAAGACTGTATGCATGGCACACGGCATGGCATAATTAAAATAGTTTATCTATATTTCAGAGTTGCCGGTAACCGGTGGATGCAAATGGCAAGTTTTCATTCATTGTGACGCTTCAAGGGGGAGGCCTTTGTTCAACAGTGGACATCTTCGGTTTAAAGACATTTATTTACTCAAAAAGAACAAATACAGTTCACTTACATTGAGCATAGTTATTATAACAAATTTAATTTAATTACATGTCTGAGGAAGCAAATTAGGTATACAATTTAAAGATAAGACTTAAATCTTAGTTTCTACATGTGTTTAAAATATATTTTATATGACATTAATGTTCGTTCTTACATATTCTAGTAATCGCTTATTGAAAGTGGGATGATGACGCTGATGACGACGCTATTTCCAGGCTGATGACGCTATTTCCAATTTCAATTTCTAACAACACTGTATATACTCCTCTAAAGTTGGTAATGACTGTTTAAGTGAGTGAGCCTTCTGCCAAACATTTTATATTCTACCTGAATTCGTAATGGCATCTTATTATATTGGAAAGTGTGAGAAATAACGATCATAATTAAGCTTGCCCACTCAACTTAACTGTGAAGCTTAATACACGTTTTTATACACCAAACAAACACTAAAACATCGATATAATAGGTGTTCCGTTTTATCGAGTATCGATAATTGCAGACTCGATAAGATAATCGAGTCGGGATCGATTATATTCTGTTTTAAGAAAAGGAGAGCTTAAGTATAGATCTGATGATTTCAATGTTTACTACTTGGATTCATCAAATAATTTCAATCTAAGACTTGAACAACATAACATCACGCCTGTATTTCCCGAAGGGGCAAGCAGAGATGCATAGTACACCCATATTTCGCTAGTTATGGTCAGGTCCCAATGTAATAGGGGGCGAGCCTATTGCTATTAACCGGGCACATTTACATATGCTGGCTCTGTGCTTTTACTGTGTATTAGAATTACTAAATGGGAAATCCCTGTAACACCGACCTGGAATTCAAACCCAGGACCTCGTGCTCGGCAGTCGCGCTCAACAACCACAAGGCCAACGAGGCAGTTATAATAAGTTTTATTTTAAATGATGCGTACCTTCTAGGAGTATATCGAATTCATGTCAACGGCGCCGTGTGCATTCTGATTCATAATAATAAACATAAACGAGTATAAAACGAAAACGATTCATATAATCCAAAACTAACAAAAACAATAATTTTCCACGAAATCCGTGTACATTTTCCACGACTGTTGCCACCAAATTAATTTCACTTTAATAAAAATATGGTGGCGAAAATATACAAGTTCCGACGAAATTGCGTGTGCAATTCGCATTAAAATAATTAAGCTTTGATCAGAGTCTGTGGACTAAGAGAATTTAATATGCAACCTCCGCACATCAAAGGGAAACTCCCAAACAGAAATTAACTACGCGATGCTACTTAAGTTATGAGCGGGCAGCGGGCTCAATGATCCGGATTTACCCTTAAATTATACTGCGCTTAAAGGATTTGTCAGCGGTACTTAAATGGCTGTGTTAGTGTTTGTACCACTGCATATAAGCCTCTTTTTACAGAGATGGACTTCATAGATTAATAGACGTTGGAGAAATCATTCTTTAAGTGGTAATGCGAATAAATATCTTAAATTACCATAGATCTTATGATTAATATGCTGGGGTTCTAACTTCTAAGTATGTAATACACTTATATAATATATGGTGGCTATCTGAAACTAGCTGACTGGGCAAAAGATATTATCTATGTTGCACAATCTATGTGCAGTCACCAGTGCACTTTCCATTCTCTCACACTCATAGTCCAAACGGATGGGAAACCGACACGATCTGCGGGAGATCAGAAGTATCAGGTCTAACGACTTGTATTAATTACATTTTTGGCAACTTCTTTCACTTGATAACAATGTATGCGACATTTAAAAAGGTGTCGCCCCACAATAGAATTTTCTTCCACCTTCCAATATCCTGGGTGTGTTTCTAAAACATAAAATATCACATACACAGACACCCAAGGACAAGTATCACATTTACGTCCCGTGCAGGTATTGAAACCACAACCCTCAGCGCGGCAGTCCAATTGCTTAGCCACTAATGTAACATACAAAATGTAAGCCATCAGTTCACAACTTGCACCAAACACGCAGACAGAGCAAATATCATTACATTCATATCCGCATTTTCAATTCCTTGGCAAAATGTTATTAGATTTTTTTTAAATACAATCCATGTTGTGGTGTTTACTTTTTTATTTTTTTCGCATAATTATGGACAGAGAATAACCGTATGAATCCTTGGGTATTTTTTAAATCCTAGTGAAATTATCTGTTGCTTTAGTAATGTAAAGTATACATGCTTGTAAGTGCTAAAAAATAATTTCGGAGACCAAATCAAGACCTTATGAATATGGCTGGGAAGCGCATTCGATATAATAGGAGGGCCGTGAACAATGCTCTTATCATGATAATGTGTATCTATAAAATTACAGAATTATTTCAAATTTTTAAAGAAAACTGAATTTTTTTACTTATATTTTTCCTTTCCGTATACACGACTAGTGTGTGTTTGTATATTTGTTACCTCTTCACGCTAAAACGGTTTGAATAATTTTGACAATATTTGCTACCGAGGTAGCTAATACCCTGGATTAACATATAGGCTACTTTTTATCTCAAAAAAATGTAGCGGGTATCGCCGCGGGGAACAGTTAGTATCTCCATAAAACCATGTCTTTCCACCCTTACAAACGAGTTAATATAGTCTGGTTCCATTAAAGTTAACGGTGCTCGGTAATACCCTGTCCGTCTCAAGCCTACGGCGGTCCTTATTGCTGCAGTGGAACCCCACTCCACGACAATATTAATACCATAGGGTTTGGTAAACATGGCGGTATGGAGGAAATAATTGTGGTGGTAGTTATTAGACAAATTGTAAGATTTTGTTTAACTAGTTTATTTATTTTTGAAGGTTTCTTATGTTTCGTTGTTACCCTCGGTGTGTTACCTGCTAATTTTTTTCGGGGTAAAAAGTAGCCTATGTATTAATCCAGGGTGTCAGCTAGGTCCATTCCAACATTTACATATGTGTTATTATTTTTGAAATAGACTTTTAAGACTCATTATAAAACGCAACTGCGATACAGGACAAACTTAAAGTTCTCTTAACAAAAATAAATAGTTTATTTAACACTACAAGTAAATCAATCAAAAACTTCAATCCAACACAAACTGCAGTCTTCAGCCGACATCTTAAACAAATCCTTTTATCCTAAACTCCTAATAAACTAGAATAAAACACGCCCCAGCAGCGAATAATCTTCGAAACTCCCTCTTTTCTTCGGAAATCAAACAGTAACTGAGTTTGGGAGCTGCTAGGAAATCAAGTCACGGCGCTTCGTTAGGCCTGTGTACACTTGCCTGCAGGAGTACAGGTAGGTACTGCTTGTGTGTCTTCTGTGTGCAATGTGTATGTGTGTGTGTGTTCCGTGTGCACTGAGGTTATGTCCACAGACGGCCCGTTCGAAAGTTATAGTCGTAAGTCATCATGACTGTTTTCTATAGAGGTTGGTAGGAGATGAAGAAATATTATTTTGCATCGGAGTATAATCTTGTAATAGTAGGTAAGCAAAATGTTTTGGTTTTTCCATTAGGTAATTCTCAGTAGCAGCACGGAGTCTGAATTTGTGCCCGGATGATGGCAATAGGCTCGCCCCCTATTACATTGGGACCGAATAAACATAACTGGCGAAATGTGGGTGTACTATATGTGAACCTCTGCCTACCCTTTCGGGGAATACAGGCGTGATGTTATGTTATTATGAACTAACTAGGCGCTTAATATAAATTAAATGTGTGTAAGACATAACCTTCTACAAGTAATAGTATATCGTTGGCAACGTCACCACGAACTCTTAAACCAGGACATTTTCCATTGTGGAAGCGAGACACCACAATACACTGCGCGTAACGTCGTCTCGCTTGCACAATAGACAATGTACTACTTTAACAGTTCATGGTAAGGGGGCTGTCGCAGTACAGACCCTTGTTATGATAATGACTGCTTATTATATCAAATTGGGCTCCTTCGTAGGGCAGCCATGATCATGGTATTTATGGTGCATGGGAACTGAACAAAAAGTTGGAACCACTCATTACTTCAAAAACAATAAAATTAGTAAGGTGCAGTTGTAATTTTAGTTTCTTGGTAATCCATTTTTCGTAGTGGTTTGGTCTGCGAATATCTGCACACTGCGTATTCCAAAGAAGTACAGGCCTGATTAACAAACTTAACAGAACATCAAGTACTCTCGGATGGAGTAGGCGGAGGTGTATAGGACACCCACATTTCGCCAGTAATGTTTTAGGTCCCAATTTAATAGCGGCGAGCCTATTACCAACAGGCACAGATCCAGACTCCGTGCTGCTACAGACAATTACCTAATGGAAAAACTCTCACATACGTGAAGAATAATGATATATGCTATGTAAAGCAATAAATAAAGAGAATAGGGAGTATAACAAAGTAACATACTACCAAAAGGCTGAAAGGAATACCTGTTTACAAACTTTTATTTAATATAAACTCTTTTGCTTATCCATAAAACTCACCACTGGGAATCTCACGACAAGTTCGATTCCCAGGAGTGAGTGTCACACTCAACAGTTACATGACCAACCATTAAACTAACGACACAAACACAAGAGGATGGCGCAATATAATTATTCTAATGCATAGTTAAAATTACTAGCGCATTAAATTAGTGTACTAGCCCAGTATACCTCCTACGTAGCCAGTGAACGCTAGCGCACATTGGAGAGCTAACTGCAGTTTTATGTGGTTTCCAACCGCTTCCCTATTGAGCGCATGCAGATGACTTACGGTCCAGCCATTGTTTCCTGTGCCACTTGGGGTATTCTACTTCAACTTAGTGTAATGAGATAAGTGAAACACTAGTTTAAGTACTGTTTAAGTAAACTAAGTTAGCTGTTTCTATTAGTTATATAAATAGCTACAAAACTAACAACATTACGCCAGTATTCCCCGAAGGAGTAGGTAGTGTTAGTAAACTCATATGTCGCCAGTTGTGTTTTAGTTCCAGGACTCCCGGTGTAATAGGGGGCGAGCCTATTGCCATCAACGAGCACAAATCTAAACTCCAATCGAATAACAATTCACCCAACCTGGGATTCGTACCCAGGACCTTATGCTCATCATTCGCGCTTACCATTAGATTAACGAAGAAGTAAAATAGCTTTATATGTGCTTAATATTTTAATTGTAGATTCAATTTACAAGCTTCAATGAATAGTGGAAATAAAAAATCCTTTCAGTAATCAGATACTAATATCTTCGATAAAATTTTATATAACAATTATACATAAATATAGTACCAAGTACCTACCTATTGCGTTTCATATAAATCAAGAATTTAATGGACGTAATAATAGTACAATGGGCGGTCTTATCGCAAAGAGCTGCGTTCCTCAGACAACCTTAGGATGGACAGAATTGTATGTAAATTAATACCTTTATCTGTCTGTATCTGCGGTTGTTTTACAACGTTCAAACATAGATGCTGTTTAATTCATGTTTTGGCCATCTTCTCTTTATACAAGTCGGTATTGATACAATTATTTGTGGTCCTTTCAAACGTAAAAGCTAAAAATGGATGTATAATCTTTCTCTCTGTATAATCATGTGCAGAGCTATGTCGCTTAACTTTAAGAATTAGGACATCCAGTTTCGCATATTTCTTTTAAAATCTGGTCCTTAGAGCCGCGTATTGCTCAGGGTTTTTTTAACGTTGCCCCACGCTAGGAATTTCTTCTATATCGTGGGCGCATTACACATATATAGAAATATCAGATATCTCATACATAAACACCCAGGCTCGGAACAAATATCTGCAGATCGCCACAAATTTTTGTCCCGAGCGGGAATCAAAACTGCAACTCTTACCGCAGCAGTCCAATCGCTAAGCCACTGCGCCAATCAGGTCGTAAGTATCTATATTTCTGTGTTAGGTACTTGTTTTACAATTTAAAAAAAATAGAATTCCTACCGTCACGCAGGAAAAAAAGTCGAAAGACGAACTCAATATGGGAAAATAGATTCCCTACCTAAATATGAGTTGTCTGATTATCTACAACACTAACCCCTTTGCGGATTACATCGTTATCCATCCTTGTATGTCCATATCAATCTTCTCGTGTATCGGAATAGATCGGATATTGTTAGACCAGTGAAATATACTTTGTTATGGAACAAGGAAGCTTCGGTAACATATCTCAGGGCGAGGGACTAGGTGTTGATGTAGGCGATTGTCAGTGTAACACGATAGCGGCGTGTAGAGCTGCACACCGTTACTATTCGGAGCGTGGCGGCCGGCGTGCTGCTACTCTAGGGTGGGGTCTCACTGACAGCGGTTGGAGACTACATTACATAAATAAAGAGAGGCAAGGACAGCGGGGCTCGTAGCCACGTCGCGGTCAGCCTTGTGATGGTTGACAGTTGACACCCTGTGCTTTGGAAGGCACGGTAAGCCGTTGGTCCTGCTCCTGATCTTTCTAGTGGATGACTTCAGGCTGATGATCATGTACCTAATAGGGGGCGAGTTTATTGTCATTAACACTTAGCAATGGATTCATGGTCAGCTGTCACGCTTAGCGACCAACGAGGCAGTCAAGATAAGAAAAAGTACAAATTATTCTTAAATTAATCAATTTGTACTTTTTATTTATAAATTACTAGCTGCGCCCCGCGGTGTTACCCGCTACATTTTTTCGGAATAAAAAGTAGCCTATATGTTAATCCAGGGTATAACCTATCTACATACCAAATTTCAACCAAATCGGTCCAGCCGTTTATGCGTGAAAGAGTAACAAACATCCACACATCCATACATCCATACTCACAAACTTTCACATTTATAATATTATATATATATATATATATATATATATATGTATATAAATAGGACTAACATTATCCTTTCCCGCTCATCGCTCACACTGGTACCACAGCCAACTGCACCGCGCTAGTGTTTATTTGTCGGCACAGCGCCTGCGCGTGGGCAGGTGCTAACGTACAGTCGCGCGCGAAGGCGATAATTTCATCATAACGCGCTAATTAATGCGATAATCGAGACATTATGCCGTCGCAGTTGACTTTGTTTTAGATAGGGGATCAGCTGACGTCGTGGCTTGTAGAAATTGTGAGGTTTGGTGTAGTTCGAACTTAAGACGAGACTAATGGTTTGTTGTGGTATTTACTTTAAATTGTTTTACATTGTTTACGATGTCTCCTCATCCTTATTTGAGGTCAATAATATGTAAAATTACTAGCTGTGCCTGTTTTATTTTAAATATAAATGTTCAGCTCTCTAGAAAAAAATTAGAAGTTGTTTGAATCCTTCCCTGACCCTCAAAATATAAACGGCTAAAAGTAAAGAAAAGATCCTATTGTTTGGTTAATTTTAACCTGAAACTAGGATTACATAATAACACTGCTGATTTTAACTGACAAAATATTTTTCTGTAACTGTTAATAAATCTTGTTATGTTAAAAACTTTAGAGTTACATATCATAAGTAATAAACAGCAGCCAACAAGACAGAAAGAACAAAAACAATAGCCGCCGCTGTGCGCGACTGTATGCGCGCGCGCAGGTGAACGCGCGACTTTACGAGCTCGTAAAGTACAGGCGCGCGGGAAAGCTTAAAATAGATTTAGGTATACGCCTGTGACTTACTTGTAAGGTACAGTGTGGGGGAAACAACCATAGAGAGTAGAAATATGTGTTATAAAAAAGTTAACGATGAATTTCTAGTTCATTTTGGCACTTCCTTAAGTTGGTGAATAAAGTGAAAGTAATCATCATTCATTCACCGACAAATCCTTTACCCATCATTAAATTTATGAAGAGACTCATTCACTCCTCGGTAGACGTCAGGCCATCAGTTATGTCTTCCTGAGATCTTTGTCAGTAGTTACAGGTAGTCAGAAGCCCGAAAGTCCGACAGCCAGTCATTTTAGGGGTATTGTACTACACATAACTGGGTAGGATATCACTTGTCAGATAGACAGTCGTTCTATTTAAAAACTGGAAACTACCAACAGATTTGGGAAAAGAAGCCAAATGATGATACATAGTATACTGTAGTAGTATTTATACAAGCTGAAGAGTTTGACTGTTTGTATTGTTAAAGGCGCTAATCTCAGGAATTACGGCGAATAGAAAAAAATATTTTTGTGTTGATAATTCATTTATCGGGGAAGGCTATAGGAAAAAATGAGCAAGAAATTCGAAATCCACGCGGAAAATGTCGCGGGCGGAAACTAGTACATAAATAAAGTCACGGCTGTTTCCCAGAGGGGTAGGCAAAGATCATAGATTTCCTTCTACGATCCTGGCAACCTTCGCCTCATTGATTGCTTTGCCCTTTCCATTCAGCCTTTCCACATATCCCAACCATCTAAGCACAAGATGAATATGAAAAACATTGTGAGCTTTATATTTATTGCAAATAAATGTCATTAAAAGCCATTTAGTCGTTAATCATGACGATACTAATGGACTTCACAAGTAGGTCCATATTACGGAGTACCTCTCACTCGGCAACGGATTCAATTAACTCTACAAAGCCGTTCATTAAGCATTCATCATACTAAAACGTAATTAAATCAATAAAACAAATACTGGACCTGTCTGAATAGGGTTACCATAATATATTGTAAAAGTCCCGTTAAAATAATGCTTCCCGTAAGTGCTAAAAATAATTGAGGGGATCGTAGCTACTAGGCTACTTAAGGCGTTAAGCCGTGCACGCCGCGGTCAGTCTTGTGATGGGTGACCGTTTTCACATGTCGAGACGCCTCCGTGTTTCAGAAGCTTGCCACTGGTCTACTGGCCTAAATTTAGAGTACCCATAACCTTAATGAACAAGTCTGTTACCAGCTCCACAGGCCATCCACTTGCCCAGGCGCATGGCTTCCCTACCCCCATACGTCATCCTAATGATACACCTAACGGGACGGACACAAGCCGGGACAGACCCACGGTCACACTCACATCGTTAACATATCCATTGCGCCTGCGCAGTAAAAGGTTTTCCAACTAAATCTAACTTGTAGATGCGTGGACGACAGGAAATTGACACTTTTTATTGTTTCGTATCGAAATTAAAGTCCCATTGTAGTGGGCAGTCCCTTGGATGTTCATGTCTGGGGTCGTGGGACCGTGCGAAAAGGCTGTAAACAGACTATTACATCTTAATTTTAGTAGCGCGGTAGCCTAGAGGCTTTTGGAAGGGAGCTACATGAATCCTTAGTTGCTTTGATTATGATGATTGATTTTATTATTCAAGTAAGTAACTTATACCACGCCTGCGCAGTGTAGTGCATAGAAATAGTGAGTGTACACTCTCACTATTTGATAGAGAAGATTTTTATCTAATTCCTGTCTTAATCATCATAACATCACGCCTGTATTCCCCGAAGGGGTAGGCAGAGGTGCACATATAGTACACCCACATTTCGCCAGTTATGTTTTTTTAGGTCCCAATGTAATAGGGGGCGAGCCTATTGCCATCAACCGGGCACAAATCCAGACTCCGTGCTGCTACTGAGAATTACCTAATGGAAAAACCCAATAACACTTTGCCCGACCCGGGATTCGAACCCAGGACCTCGTGCTCAGCAGTCGCGCTTAGCGACCACTAGACCAACGAGGCAGTCAGTAGTTCCTGTCTTAATTTCAGTAGTTATATTTTTTGCCTGTAACCTAGGTATCTAAAATTGTGTCTAACTTATCTATGAAAACTTGTTTAATCGCAGTAAATATTTATTCACATCAAATGGTGACTATTTTTCCATATTCGGGCACATTCTGATAAACAAGGACATATTTGCCAAAAACATACAAAACGCTCAAAATAAACTCAACCTGTACCACAAAATAAATTCATATTTCGATTTGATTTGCGTACTGTTATCAATCACTGCGGTTGCGGCGTACCGGTGGCGTATCGCCGGCGTACCGTGCTCACGTACTGTATCGTGCCATCGTATTTAATGCTCAAATTGTTTCAATTGATTGCGCTGAGCTGATTTGGCTTTTCGTGGTCGATCGATCTTTCCGTTAGCTAGGGCTGTCGCGTACTTACTTTTTTATTAATATAATTTTTTGGATATTAATCGGGACCTTCGCTTGGGGATTTTTGCGTACCACCCCTTGGGGAACACAGGCGTGATGTTATACTTTAATAAGGCACAATTCTGGGGGCAGTTTAAATCCCCTAGGCGGGTATTTATCCGTGTGAAAAACAAAGGATTCTCCAAGTAGATGTCGCACCATTTAATAAATAAAATGTAACTTCATTTGATAATGCATATGTAACCATACTTTTTTTACTACCAGCAACATAACTCTCATGTCATTCAGTGAGGATTTAACATAGTACCTACCTACATAAAAGATTATGAACCTTTATAGCTTGAAACTAAGTTAAAACCACCCCTGTTCTACAAATGCAAGCATGCAGTAACTTAAACGGTCTCGTCATCAAAAGCAGACGATTTTATGAGCTATGCAATAGATAGACAACATAGCTGAGGTCCTGAGTTTGAATCCTGAGTTGGGCAAAGTGTTACTGGGTTTTAGGTACTTCTCAATAGTAGTATGGAATCTGGATTAGTGTCCGGTTGATTTGTAATTTGTGTCCGGCCTAAAACAGCGTACTGTGCACACCTCTACCTACCCTATTGGGGAATACAGGCGTGATGTTACGTTAATGTGACTTTGTAAAACTTAATAAATCGGTGAAAAAACAAAATTAACATGCTATAGAGGCTCTCGCTTAAGATAAAATCAACACCTACAAAAAATATGTTTTTGTCAACAAAAAAACCTCAATAAAAACAATGTTATACGAGATACATTCGCAAAAAACAGTACCAACACAAATCAATACAATATTTTTTACCGTACGGAACCCAAAAAAACTTGCGCTACTTTCAAATGCGTTTTTAGATCACTTTTTTCTGCAACCTAACAAGGCATTAATAATATCTTTAGATGTTTATATTACAAGTGATTAAAGCCAATAAAACGTGTATTCTTCAATACACTATAATAGAGACATGTACTCGTATCTAGACGTTTTGACAAATGACTGACGGTGGGCAGGTCAAGTGAAAGTGACGGAATTTCTACTTGTACTGCAACTTTTGAGAAAGGGACGGGTAGATGGGATTTATTAATGTAAAATGAGACGTCCGATTAAGCTTCAAGGCATTTATTATTAGTTTTATTGTTTAGTATTATTGTATGTTATTATTGCTATTTATTAAATAAGAGCTTAGGCAGCGTACTTTGTTAATTAATCAGTAGGTGAAAAGCCTAGTTTGTAGGTTATTCTTCTCGTTCTTAGAACAGAAATCTGTGCACATTTTGTATTGCATTTTTAGTGCCAGAATCGTATCGTCAGAGTATTTCAATCGACTGCCTTACGCAAGCTTTTAGTTAGTTAGAAATAATCTTACCCCCTACAGTTAATTTCACGCAAAGTTTACACTTATCAAAAGCTTTACTGAAACATTAATCTATTACACTGTAACATGATATAGGCGCAAGTTTGTGTGTGTTTGTATGTTTGTTACTTCTTCACGCTCAAACGGCCGAACCAATTTGGATAAAGTTTGGTATGGAGGTAGGTAACACCCTGGATTATCATAAGCTTATAATTCCAAAAAATGTAGCGGGTAACGTCTTGGCGGTAGCTAGTTTCAAATAAGATATGTACATACATTGTACGTAGTTCTTGTTTAGATATATTTTACTGATATATTATTATGATTAGGTACAATTACTATAATTTGCAGAAAAGGTTTTTACAAATTACCACATTATAGTCAACAGTACAATATGATATTAAACTCAAATACATTAAAAGCTATGCCACGCGGTAATAGGAAATAGTTAACCCGTTCTTGGACAACAAACACAATGAAACGGGATTATATTCACAAACTTCCATCTTGTATTCATATTACCCAATATCTGTGGCGAGACAATAGGGATGGAACGATATAGAAAATGTTAACCCTAGGGTGTCGTTAATTTCGAGTTACATCGAACAATACCCTATCTGAAGTTACGCGTATATACGCTGTAAGTCTATTGTCTTGAGAATAAGTGTTACTGTGTAGAGATAGCGGAGGGTTGTCATAATCCTACGGTGTAAGGGTATGGAGAAGGAGAGTATTGTCATGGTATCTTGTAAAATATCTTCCCAAATATCTTGCGTTCGTGATTTCTTGGCCATCAGTAACGTTCAGGGGGTTGGGTTTCAGTATTAGGACATTCTCAGTAGCCGAGGTACCCTAAAGAGGTTTGCGAACTGGTTTCGTAAGCCTGGAGTGTGGGATCACACTCAGGCAAGCAGGTACACTAGCAAAGTAAATTTGGCACCCTATTACATTGGCACCTATAACATAACTAGCGAAATGTAGGTGTAATTTACACCACTGTCTACCCCCTCAGAGAATACAGGCGTGATGTTATGTTATGTTTTGTGTAGACGGTAGTTTGATAGTGTTGGTAGATACCAGTGACGAGTAACTATGCAAAATGTCCTTCAAAACATACGAGACGTTTTTTTTCAGGGACAAACCCCCACGCTTGGCCATCATTGTAACTCCTGTAAGCCAGGATCTACAATGATAACCATTAAGAACCATCAAGGCAATGAAGCTCGAAGCGTCCCAGAGTAATTGCTGTCTTGGAACCGAAATCACACTAATATTATAAAGGCGAAAGTTTGTATATTTTTTACCTCTTTACGCTTAATCTGCTGGACCGATTTCGATCAAATTTGGTATGGAGGTAGCTGACACCGTGGATTAACACAGGTTACTTTTTATCCTGAAAAAATATAGCGGGTAACACCGCGGGGCGCAACTAGTTAATCATAATAGGATAATATACAATACATGTTAACATACACACCTATAGATACCATATACAAGCGACCCATTCCGGCTAACACCTATATCGTACACATGATAACATTACCCTTTTAATTAGAAACCATAATAATATCTGGAGCGTAAAACAGGGTAACTTTCTCTGCTCGTGAACCCTAAGTATCGCGAAATTTGTACAATAACGTTAGATGTTGATACAATTGAGTGTTTCAGTCATATTGAAGGTTTGTACACGTCCGCACCGCCATTATAGACCTTAATATTGTTTGTTGTTAAGTGTTAGATACACCAGTTTACACAAGTAGGCAAGTTTGACTCGTCTATGATCGGATACGGTGTTTTAAACTGTGTGTGATAATGGTAATGGGCAGTGGAAACCTATATGGAATTCGGTAGTTTACACCATCAATCAATTGACATACTTTTTATGTCAAAACGCTATTCGTCCATAGATTTTGTATGGCAATAGGAACCTGTGAAGTTATCAGTTCGCAAACTCAATTGACTTACTATTTTTGACAATTGACTACTAGGTAGAGAAGTACCTATAGTAGGTATCTGTAGTACGCCCGCAATTCGCCAATTATGTTATAGGTCCTAATGTAATAGGGGGCGAGTTTATTCCCATCAACCGGGCACAAATCTAGACTCCGTGCGATGAGAATTGCCTAATGGAAATCTCCAATAATACTTTGTCCGACCCGGGATTCAAAACCGCGGTTAGCGACTACTACGACAACGACTTCTATAACGTTAAATAGTAATTAAAATATAGTCAAATTTAGGTGCTCCACGTCCAACAAACTGGTACCCTAAACAAAGCAGCGTGGAGGAACGGACAGTAAAACATGTAAATAGCTTTACAGCGCATATAACGCGTGTGGTCCTACTGAAATAAACTGAAAAATGTCGTAAACTCGCCTAATTGAGTCCGCAGTAAAAACGCGCCGACGAACAGTGGGTTTTCTCGGTATACTAACACTAATAATATAATATTATCATGTGTTTTTGTTTGTGTTGCTCCATAAAGACTGAATGTCTGGAATTTTCATGATTTTTAAGAAAAACGTCTTTTAATTTTGGGAAATTCAAAGGCCTCTTTTCTCAGACGTTCGAACACATACAACTTTATAAAAACCTATGATTTGGTTTCTCCGTTTCTGCTAAAAGACAGTCAGTTAGTACCTAACTGTTAGCGCCATGCGTAGTTAGATACATTAATATTTTTTTATTCATTACGATGACTTAGTTGGCGCAGTGGCTAAGCAAAGGGACTGCTACGGTTCGATTGCCGCACGGGACAAAAAATTGTGTGATCCATACAGATATTTGTCCCGAGTCTCTGTTTGTTGATGTGATATGTCATGTACGTAAAATGCACCCATGATACATGAGAAATTCCTAGTGTGAGGCGACGCTTATAATGTATTTTTGCCTGAATGTTGATTTATTCATTTTATATTCGCTCTAGACTTTTTTACATGTATATTTTAGCTTTCCAGTGGAAGTCCAGCATATTTTATGTATAATTGTCTAGTCAATACGAAAAATAAATAGCACATAAAATATTTCTACAGTATAAAATTTGTTAGCAGCAGCCCTAGAGTGCGCAATTAAGTTCGTAGGACCATTCGCAACGGTGATTACTGAATGAAATTAAATTATAATAGTTTGTTTATTTACATAAACTAATGTAGCGGGTAATTATCACACAGATACGCACTTCTAATGCTCGTTGACTTGACCGCATTTATTTGGTACTGCAATGTGAATAACATCACGCCTGTATTCCACCAAAGGGATAGGCAGAAGTAACCAATAGTAGGTACACCCACATTTCACCAGTTATGATGATCTTAATTTAATAGGGGCGAGCCTATTGCCATTAACCGGTCACTAATGCAGACTCTGTGCTGCTGCTAAGAATTAGCTAATGGAATAACCTAATAATACTTTGCCTGACCCGGGATTCGAACCCAGGACCTCGACTTAAATGAGTTTAACTAATGTTTAGTGCTGATACTGCGCTTCATCAAACGAGAAGAATAAGAACGATTGGCGGGATTTGAGGATTGAAAGACGCTGCTGCCCATCTTATAGATTTTCCCTTAGTCGCTTCTTACGACACCCACGGGAGTAACCGGGGTAGTCAATTATAGAGCAGATACCACACGGTACACTCGGACATTTTGCTAGTTTGGTTAGTAGATATAAAACATGTTCCCGAATTAACGCAAGACCTCAGACACGCCAAATTATATACCAAAATCAGGCATAAAACAATATATAATCATAATGAAAAATCGCCAAATTATTATAATATCATCGAAGACTTCCTAACATTCATTATAATAATATGCCTATGCTTCATCAAAGGCAGTAAGCTGTGATAACTCCTACTGATTTATAAAATATTCTTTATTACGTATATCTATGGAAATCTCTGCGCAAAAACTAACTCGTTCGTTACAATGTTTTATGAGAACGATTTAGAAACCATAAAATACCTTTATATATCCTTCAAAGATAACCCTAACCACGATTAATCGCATCGATTTATATCATCCGCATACAATAAACAAACAAGGAATTACTCTCCATACATCGTTCAAATTACACGATTTCAATTAATCGCAGCGCCCCGGGCGCGCGTGACCACGTGTGCGGATGTTGCGATTAGTCGTCATTAGCAGTCGCGCGATCGGCGCTTATGCGACCGGCTTTGTGGCGGCCAATTAACTTGTAATAAAGTTTGCGATCGACACTGTAATTAGGGGTGGCAAGAAACAGTTTTTGAGATGTTGAAGAGTAGTAGATTGCTTTACAGTAAGAGCTCGTAACTCCACAATAATAGTCCACAGACTTCCACTAGTTGATGACCCTGCCATCTAGTATTTAGCTTCTTGCACTCACATCACATTCTTCATATATACTTTATTTAATTTACACTTAAACCCCAAAACAATTTTTATTTTCCACAATATATAGTATATAATCATTTATGTATCTCTCAAAGCTCTCTCATAGAATATCTAACAAATATTTACACAAAGCATCTTATACTAACGGCCGCTAGTTTGTGAACCGCTGAAGGCAACTTGTTGACCACTGACGCAGTAGGTTAAGGAGGCTGAGCGCGGATATGTTTCAATGTTTTTTTATTTAGAAACTGCAGCTATAGTATATGTCGCTCTGAAGATGCTTGAACTATGTAAATGATTTAAAAAGTCTTTAAATCTATGACAATGAAGCTTCTTTGTGAATTTTAGTTTCCAGAACTGTTCTTCATTATTCAGACTTTATACACTTACATCTTCCCGTTCATTATAATAAGTCTCTTGTGTCATAAATAGGTAGCAATATTCATCAGATACACACCGTTTCGTCACCCCTTACAACTCGCTTTCCCGGAACGCGCGAAACGTTTTCACGGAACAAATAAATCCATGCACCAATTGTATAGAAACGTGGACTTTATGCCTTAGGTACTTTGATATTTTAAGTATATTATTGCCATTTAACAAACTACCAAGCATTTAGGAAATAACTCAGTTCATATGGTGTTTTCATAATATGGATTGCCGGCGACATATCCGTTTGATCACGACTGACAGCCCTAGCTGGTAATTACCAGTTGTATTACGTTCTCAGTGGTTATTATTCAAATTAAATAGATTGTTTACAGTCGATATCGGAACCACGCGCCTATTATAAGTTAGGTAGGCAGGGATGTAGCCATTATCGAAATAATGAAGCTGCGATAACAGGCTTTGGGTAGGCAATCGATGCGTGGATCATGTTATAACGAGGGAAGTGGATACCTTGATTAGAACCTTGAACCTTTATGGTATATTAATCAAAGGCTTCACGCCTCCTCTGTGAAGAGTTAAAAATATAGTTGCTTATAGGATGGAGGTAGTTCTAAGGTTTATAGGAGACTTTTGTGTTGCAGGTCATTGTTGCAAACTCAGGCAAGTAGAATAGAATATCATTTACACGTACACTTTACTATTCTGAGACACCACGATCTATAGAAGAATGACATTGTGTGGCAAATGTGACGTTTGAACCTAGGGTTTGACATTTCAGATTATATATGAGCACTTATGCTATGGAGACTAGATATTATCTAATTATTATATACTTGTTAAAATATCTTATTTCTAGGGATTATTGACTTTTGGTGTAATTTTTTTATCAAATTCGATGGATGCCAGCAGCGACACGATCAATGGCTCAGTTTACAGAGCGGCGCCACGGTACGACGAAATTCGCGGGTACGAGTCCCGCTCGTGTCCATGATTTTTCAAATTTCCTTTATTATTTCAATTATGAGATTTGTAATAAATGATAAGGTTAGAACTTAAGCGTTCAGCTTCAAACGGTTTGCTACCTACACATAGATTGTAGGGCTATAAAATAACGTGAACGGTGCTTGCCTTAATTAAATGAACCCAATTATGCATAACTAATGACAGGTTGTCTCTCTAATCTTGTTATTATCAGTAGTATGGTAACATTTCCCGTATTGATAACAGATGACATTAGGTAATACAGTACAGCCGCATGCGCGGATCGGAAGCGATCCGTCAACGCTGACTGCGCAAGAGTGGGCGAGCGATTTCTTTAGAAACATTAATGTGGCTTTATCTTGGATTGGATCGCCGGAGGCTGTGATTATGGTGTTTATCAAGCTACTTGAATTTGGACGTAATTTGCTTAAAATATTTCTACGGTAGCAGTACCTAATATTTACCGGTTTTTAATTAACACCACCAGCATTAATTTCTGACATGTCTCATTATTTAATTTCAAAATCGTGATCACATTTCGTGTTATACGACATTTGTTAAGTAGTAATCGGTTACTATAACCGTTCTAAATATGTATTTTTATAACAATAATTATAATTATCTTCAGAAATTCGTTGAAGGTCTAATAGATCTACATTGTCTACGAAAATCTTGTATTTAGAGGAGACTGTTTAGCCTTCTAGTATATTGCATTTCAAAAACCTCGTACATAAAGAAAATTTTGCGTAGAAACATACAAGTATCCACTACGCAAACACTACCACATAACTTACAATTATTCTATTTAAACTTACTCTCATAGAATTTTTAATTAACCACCTTGGTTGCAATTCATCCTTTTATATTTGCTTACTATCCTCTCATTATACTCTTCAAAATGACATAACAACCTACCTATAGAATAGCAATTAACATGAAGGATTCCACCATTCCATTCGCTAACCCCTAAATGCGATGCAGACGTCAGAGCCCATTACCTAACCCTTCTAATGAGCACTACGTCAGTCGTGTGAACAGCGACAGGCTTCGGTACTATAATGATGTATCTAAAGTTGTTTTTTTAAGCTGCACACGAAATATCTCATTGACACCTTGTCTGTGGTACTAATTATTGTGAAATTGCATTTCATTATGATTTATTTATTCCCCGGAGAAGGCAAGAGGTGTACAGTGGGACAATTTCATATTTATTATTCACTAATTGACCCGGCGAACTTTGTACCGCCTTCTGACCATTTAAACCGTCCCCGAACTTCCACACATATTACAATACCAATATATATAGATAATATTCTATATTGCACACCAAGAAACAAGAGAATACAGAAAAACCTATACTATACTTTTATCTTTAAAAGAAAGTCGCCCCACATAAGGAATTTCTCCTGTATCGTGGGTGCATTTCACAATCACCCAGACTCGGGACAAACGTCTGCGGATCACACAATTTGTTCTCCCGTGCAAATCAAATCCGCGACCATAAGCGCAGCAGTCTAATCGCTTAGCCACTGCACCAATCAGGTAGTCATAGCCGGTCCAGACGTACTTAACTTAAGCATTACTAAGGGAAACGGGAATTCATACATAGACGTATGATTACAAATTACATACATTATATATAAGTTATATTCCCACAAACCCGGTTTAGTGGTTGAACTGTGGCTTCAGTGCCGCAAAACAACAATATCCAAGTCACAAAGTTGCATTGTAATATGGGCCTAGAGCCCTTATAGGGCACCACACTAACTTTGTAGTGTTTTAGTAAAAATATTCAATTATATCCAGGCGATATGCCGCTATAAAATAAAATTGTTATCAAACAACTTATACTTTCTTTCCCCTTCCCCTGTTTGTCGGTTTTAGTTCACAATTTTTTTCATTTTCTTTTTCTTTGCATACCATGAAAAGCATTCTAACCCTATTTTAGTTACATTTAAACTAAAATGACAGCTTCAATAAAAATGTATATTAAAAATAACAGTTACTCGTATTTCAAATGGGGCGGAGACAAAACCCACCCCTTTAAGAGGTTTATTTATAACTGAATAATTAAGGGTTGTACCTAATGAACGGTGTTAGTAATGGGATCAGACAGCGCCATGTGGGAGTTCACAACATGTCAACAGTAATGGGAAATAAGGGGG
Organism: Abrostola triplasia; assembly: GCA_946251915.1. Classification (NCBI taxonomy): domain Eukaryota; kingdom Metazoa; phylum Arthropoda; class Insecta; order Lepidoptera; family Noctuidae; genus Abrostola; species Abrostola triplasia. Next base: position 11,743,926 of record OX276433.1, read on the forward strand.
TGTTGGTATCAACAAGGATTTTGAAAGGTTTCCCATTCGATAGAGTGCCTCGGTGATCTAGTGGTCGCTGCGCGCAACTACTAGGCATGAGGTCTTACGTTCGAATCCCGGTTCGGGAAAAGTTTTCCGTTAGGTAATAGCAGCGCGGCGTCTGGATTTGTGCCTGGTTGACCCATAACTTAACTAGCGAAACGTGACTGACAGAAATAACCACAAATTGTGTCCAAACATTATAATATTTCTCTGTCAACACAATTTTTTTATGTCCTTTACATAAGCAGTACATAACACCATACACAACATCTCCCTTACCACCTTCCTATGTGTCTGTCATCTCTAAATATACTCTTCATACATAGAGAACGTAACACCTGTCATTACGCCGCACGACGCTCTCATTACCGGCGCACACTGTGGCGTCGAATAATTCGTGGTAGAGCGGTGGAGGGTTAAGTCAAAGCCAACCCTGCGCCAGCCGGTGTTGGCCCGAAGACAGGTTAAATATTTTCATTGTAGATGTATAGTCAAATTTGAGATGAAGAAGTAGATGGTGTAATTAAAACTTTAGGCAGTCTCTTTTTGTGTTCATTAACAGTTACAAAGTAACTAACTACTACATTAATAAAATTAAAGTGAATAAATAATGTAGCCGTCCTGCAAAAAGTGGATTTGTAGTAGGTATCATGCTATATTAATTTATGTCGACGTGATTGGCGTAGTGGCTAAGCGATTGGTTACTGCGCTGGGGGTTGCAGGTTCGATCCTCGCACGGGACAAAAATAATGTGTGTTCAGTAGATTTTTGTGCCGGGTCTGGGTGTTTGTGAAACGCACCCACAAATCACGACACAGGAGAAATTCAACTCTCGAGGTTTATTAAATACACCAAAAAATGCCTTCGTTGTTCACAATTTTATAATATTACTCAAAAATAAGTCGACAAAACAATAATTATGTAAGTTAAATATATTTGCTCCTTAGGTTATTTTCTTATGGTTCGCCTACAGCAATAAAAAGAGGAGAAAAACTTTTATTGCAGGAGTAAGTGGTATCTGGGGACTATCTACACTACGATCCCTGCGAGCATTAGAACTTTTCAAGAGTACCCCTTTAGGGCAGTGACACGTAAGATTTACAACCTCTTTGGTTGTGTTTAAGGAAGAACACAGTGCTTTTTATTAGCTTCACTTGTATGTACTTACGTCTGTATGTTTGTAACCGACTTCTTTGGGCGCGATTTTGACCCACTTTAAACGGTTTTTTTTAAATAAAATATTTTTTTTTTATTCACACTATTATATTTATTGAAATTTTTAACACTATTCTCAATTTAAATTTATTAAAACTTATTTTCTATTTTTTAGTTCGGTTTTCGATAAAAAGCGTGTTTTTTAGTTTTTTTAAACTATTATTTATTTTAAGCTTTGCCCCATTCTAAGAATTCTTCTTGTATGGTGGATGCGTTTCACAAACATGAAATAATACGTACATAAACATCCAGACTCGAAACAAACATCTGCAGATTGCAAAATTTTTTGTCCCGTGCGAGAGTCGAACCGTAACCCTTACCGCAGCAGTCCAATCAGGTCGCCAATTTCAATAATAACACACATAGTCAGATTCAGTTTTAAGCATGTAGGTAGGCAGGGAATAAATGTTTAGTCTTACTCATAAAAAAATGCGTTTCAAGCTAGACCGTTTACTTGCATATTTTTTAAAAATTCCATCAAAGGAAGATTCGGATAAGAGCAACTAGAACCAAAAAAGTATTTTAAATGGGAAACTTAATAGAAATGATGAAAAAAAGAACGAAATTAATTTAATTACAGCATCAAACCGAGAATAAACAAAACAATACTCTCCAAACATCTCGTATTAAAGTTGTATCAAGTGAAGTGGATCAAATATCCTAAACTCGACCCCTGTGCTGAGGGGTTGAAACGGGTTTAATTTGCTACGGATCGACTGCGAATTACACCCCTGAACAGGATACGTTCCGTTTCATAATTAATTATTTAATTACTAATTACGTTTGTTGAGTGTAAAGGATTATGGAGGGATGTTTGTGAAGCGCATTAGACGGATTTTTGTTTATGCGCAAACTTGAATCGATGTGAAAGGGGAAAGGGAGTTATGTGCATAAGGTCCGTTTAGGAGAAACTTTTGACATCCAATTTGACCCCACCCCTAGCAATTTAATTAAAATAATTAATTCTGGCATGCCTAATCCAGAATTTTTGAAATTTTGTAGCGTTTTCTTTATTTTTTTATTGGAATAAATGTTTATAAAGAAATGTACCGACAATGTGAATAAAGCTTCACCATCTTTTGTTGTCTTGAAATTAACGATTAAACAAAGTTGGAATAGAGCTTATTTCAAGGTTATGTCTTTTTTTTTAACAGCCCAAACTTCGCGATTGTTCCAGAGCTTATTTAGAGCCGAGGACTGGTTGAATGGAAACCAAGAGCGTGACCCTAGAGCTACGCAAAATACACAGACAATCTAAATAAAGAAGGTGGGACTGGTAGAAGTATTATGGCTTAAAACTTAGCACGCTTCTAACAATGGAGAACCTTGTGGAATCGGTACAGGAGCAAGGACAATGAGTAAAGATATACCTAGCACTGGGATGACAAAGGCTGTGGATGACTGCGTCAGACTTAATAAAACATTGCAAAAGCCTGAGTATGTCAGTACAGCTTTGGTTTAAGCACATAAAAAACACGAGTTACGGTGACGCGGTCAGATTAAAACGTGTACAAATTCAAAGAATCGTACCCATTTGTCGCCCGATAAGCCACATCCACGTCTCACATACAAATAAACGAACTGATCACATCTGACCTTTAAGAAGGCCGTAATGCGCCGTAAAACCACGGATTTCCACTCGAATAAATCAAGACGTTACGCCAAAGTTCGATTCGATGCGATCCGATTCACCGGCGGTATCGATTCGTGGACAAAAATCGATTGATCAACGTCGTTCGCGTATCAGTGAAAATTACTCACGACGACAGTAATCTTGATAAAGTGCCGGATTCAATGCGCGACCGCGATGTTTGTGGAATAATGCACTTCGGAGTAATATTGTTTTCTTGAGATGCACCGAATTATGTACGATCTGGGAATCCTTTGTGGCACCTAAAGGTCAATAATTGCTCATCGAGTTGAGGAAACAATCGGCATTCCGATGTGACTAGCGGTGTGTAACACGCTTGATGTTCAGGCCAGATGGTTTGTAAGGGTCTATTCGAATGCACGAACAATATAAACCTACTGACTGTGAAACCTGGATAAGACACTAAAGGCCTTAAAACAATTCTCCAACGTACAAATCTTTCTTGAAAAGTTGATGCCGAAAGGAACTTAGTATTCCACCACACAGATTCCTCTATGATGGTGTAAATTACCAAACATAAATACAATATAATATAATGTGTAGGATATAGTGTGCTTTTTTGTCATTCCTTGCTATAAAAAAATACTAAAAAAAACCGGTAAAATTACCCTTAAAAAGTCTGATAATAATGACTCATGCTTGCAAAAGACTATGAAAGGAACGCTAAAAGCTGTTTTCCCAAAATTAGCAGAGACAAGTTTATCAACAATAATATGTCAGTGACAGTAATCTTAACAAATTACCGGGCTTAATATGCGCCAGTTCGCGAAATTACAATACTCAGCTCTCTAACAACATCTGCGTCCTTTGTACTTGGAACTGAAAGATTTGGATGAAAGGCTCACAAGTAGACCTATATAAGATCATCATCATTGGCTCCTGCGTCTATTACAGACCTTAGGATACTTTAAACCAGGGTTTTAAAACTACATCTATAGGTAGTAAAAGCATGGAGTCATTTCGTCAGTTCTTGGTAAAACTTCCTATATTACGTATTTAAACTAGTCGTTAAGGCAAGGAGGCATTGTGAAGAGCTAAATTCTATACGAAATAAAACGATAACAATCTAATACTTGGCATATTTTGTGTTGCCTGCCGTGGGGTGCATAAAATAACAATTCCCTTATCAGACGGTAAAGATGCAGTGACAACCAGTAGGCAAATAAAAGTTGTTTTTATTATAGAGGGAACTTCTTGGCATAATTAAGTCAGATCTTTGAAGGTTAAGTCCTACCGCAGTGAGGTTGGTCCTAAGTATAATGAGGGATGCCGGATGTATTCATCTCTAACCATGTTATGAACTGGGTTGAGGATAAAAAACTAAATTTTTGAATTACCTATTTTTTGGAACGCCAAGCCAATAGTCACAAGTTTAAACTTCGGCACGCATCAATGTTGTAGTGTGTAGCCTATTACTATGTAACCAGCCTTATTTCGTATATTGTAAACCTATTCATTGTGTATTCTTTATAATAAACATTCAGTATTGGTACAGCTGTCGGTGTTTAATTATGTCTCTAACATCCCACCTTACAATGTCTTTTCGAATTCATGTGCGTATTATAATGAATTAATTGTTGCTAAAACGGTGAAGGAAAACATCGAAAGAAACCGGTACACGTGAGAGATTTTTCAACGGCGGTTTAAACTCTGACACCAGATTAAATAATATAGAAACCATAAAGAAGAAGATTGAAGTAAATTAACATATATAGTAACAAAACCAAAGAAAGCAAGGTATATAACGATAGATATCAATGTTCAAATTCGTAATTATTTTTGCTTGGTTCTTATTCATGTGATCCGTATTCGTTTTATCCTCAGATGTCAAAAAGGACTTTCTTAACCGACAGACTGCAGTTTTAAACTTAAACCCAGCGATATTCAATCAATCAAGTCGCAACTTTATCATTTTATTCGCAATTCGCAAAATCAGATGCAAGCGTCAAGTGTCAGTTAAATGAAACTATAGGTGGTATAAAACGAAGGTAGGTAGGTAGCTGGGTACAACGCCAGGGGCAGGACACGCTTTTTATTTTAAAGATAAAATATTTTAAATGTACCCTCAGTGCCCGGGGTGACGGCCACCATTACCGTTTATTTATACCGCAAGGGTGGGTGCACCGTTGTTTGTCATCGCATTTCCTTGATAAAGTGATTTTGGGTGTTTTATTTACTTATTTCAGTTTGTTTCATGAGGTGACTGACAGGGTTTTTATAGTTGGTTATGGAGATTTGCGTAAAGGTGCTTGTACCTCATTCTGAAAGAGCTTTTTGTCTCTGAACTACCTGTAGTAGAGTATCATAAGTTTAACATAAGTTTAACATCAAATCATACGTTTTCAACCGAATCGTTATGTAATCAAAACATCCACTAACATTATTATACACGTGACACGAATATTAAAAAAGACAAGCAGCTATTTCATAATTTCGGCATGATGCCTTTAAGCCAAAAAACCTTACAAAATAATGTGGCAATATTTCCATTTAATGCTGTCATTTGCCTCTCTTTCACCGTTTGAGGGTATGATAAGGATCTGCTGTAAGTTCCCGCCGAAACGACGCGCGCCGCCATCTTGTTGCGCCCGATTTTGGCGGTAAAATGCATTATAAATTCTGTTCGTTTGTCTTGTTACGTAGGCACTTGAGTTCTGCAATTCATTAAGTTCGCTTTAAAAGGAATGTGATAAAGTCTCCGCTTGTTTGCTTTACTAATTTTATTGACTCAACTATTCCAGTTTAATATATGATTTCCTCGTAACGACGGTTTGGAGTGCGCAATTTATTGCCGAGGAAATTATGTTGGTGTGTCGCGATAAGTACCTTGGCTATGCGTACTTAAGTTTCACTCGGGCATAGCTACATTTGATATTAAAAACGGACTGCTTGTTCTGTTAGAAAGATATATAAGTACAATAAGGATAGTGTAATCAACCCGTATTCAAAATGATTGAACCATCATTGTCCCTTTATCTCCCTCCTGTATTTGCCAAATTGCAAATCTGATATAATCAAAAGCTGAAGCTAGAAAAAGTTTCCATACAAAACTGACAAACCATATTGAAGCAACAACTTCGAGACTAACAATGTTGTCCACAAATAGTAAAACTACAAAACAGTTGTAAAGAAACCTAACACACGTATTTGCGTACGGCTACTGCGAGAGCTCTGCATAATAAGTCATTTGCATCAGCAATTGTTTTCTTCGCAAGTAGTCGGTCAAAGTTATTAGTTATTCTTGAATGTATGCGTTAAGCCGGGAAGCCACTAGCAAGGTGTAACTGCTACCGTTGCACGTTACTGTTACCAAAAATCATAGTGTGTACGTGGTTCGCGCTGTGCAGTGAGCTGACGATTTACAGCCCAAACAGGCACTCATTCTTTTTTTTTTTTTTAAAAAAAACGTCGCCCCACACTAGGAATTTCTCCTGTATCGTGGGTGCGTTTCACAAACATGAAATATCACATACACAAACATCCAGACTCGGGACAAACATCTGTGGGTCACACAAAGTTTTACTCCGTGCGGGAATCGTACCCGCAACCCTTAGCGCAGCAGTCCAATCACTTAGCCACTGCGCTAATCAGGTCGTCTGTTTTCAATTGTAACCGCTGCACGTTATTGTAACCAAAAGACAGTGTGTCCTGCAACCTCCTTGCCGTATCAGTTGGGTACAGTCGTGCTATTCTAAAGACATCACTTAGGAACTCACTTCTAAATCCCCGGTGAGTTCGACACTAGCCTTAGGTCAACAGTGTACTAGGTTACCGATCAACGCAAAAACGGCCCGAGAGATAAGAGCACAAATAATTTTGTGGTCTTATTTGAAGTTAGTATGCTCCAATCGTAGCCAACATTAGACTTTATAACTTCTTTCTGGAAGAAATACAATAATGTTTGCGTAAAGCTTTCTCGGCTTATATGATATGATTTTGTTCTTAATCGTTAATCTAGTATATATTGATCGAAGACACTTGCGCATAGCGAGGTGACGTGGGAGATGATGTTTGTGTTTCAGAATAGCATAGCAGCTGACTTAATGAGTACGCTCGGGGGGTGTAGACTCTAACTCATTGAACGAGTCCGCTCGGGGGGTGAACAGTTGTTCAATCTAACTCTTCGAAATGTATCTGTTTGGATACTGGTACACCTCGCTAGTGAGTACCCGGCTTTACACATAACACTCTGTACAAAACTCGTAAAAGATAATGTTGTACACAACTTATAGAAAGATGTTTTACTTTTGACGCTGTAAACAACATGTTATTCCCACGTGAAAGCTTGTCATAACATTTTTCAGTCCATTTTATTGTTCCTGCAATAATGTATAGAAAATACATTAGTGGAGCTGTAAACTAAGAATTTATAGATGTATTCAGGGCTGTCTAAAATATTATGCTGAATTAAAATATTTTTTTGAGAAATTTAACTTTGTAGTATTTATGATGTATTCAAAGATGTATAATTAAAAGCAATTTAGGAATAAGACGTAGTAAGGTAATTTTTGTGGTATTTTGAACAAGTAACAACACACCATTTCTAAATACTTTTACTGATCCTGATGCAAAAATAAAACAATTTTAAGTCTTCCTAAATTTATATTATTTTATCCTTTTTTTAGCATTGGTAACCCTGTGGCACAAGGCCGGGTAGGGTCATTGTTTTATTCGCTCCGTCTCGGTCCGATTTGCTACGCATTCGCACGCCGCACTCAAACTTTACTTTTGTAAAATGAGACCAGTGTTACTACAACATGGGTGTTAGGTACCAACTAATACGTCGTTATGTCTACCATGTGTAAAACAAAGTGTTATAAAGAGCAATTTTCAAAACACATTACATTTGTAGAGTAGTTATTATAATGCGCTTTTCATTTAGTAAAGTTTCATAATTATTTTCATGTCAAATTTGAGTTTTTTTTTAAGTAGCCTGTTCAGTGCCCCACGGCTGGGCAAGGGCATCGCCATTATTTAAATACCGATTGAAACTTTCCGACAATTACTTTTCTAATTCACTTACAACTTGCAGCCGAGAAATTAGTGCAAGATGCGAAGCGAAACTCATATAAATATATTTAGTACTTTTGTCCAGTACATACCTATCATCATCATCATCCACAGCGTTCAATATCCCACTGCTGGGTATAATTCTCCCTTAAACAATGCCATCCGCCTATATAATTTGCAAAAACGTATCGAAGATGACAGAAGCGAGGAAAATGTGATGACATAATAGAGTTAATACAAACATGAGGACATGTTTATTAGCCTTTTAGAGAGATTCTCCTGACCGTCGACATTGTTCCTGTTTCCCAAGGGTTCGCTAAAGATGCTTTTTGACACCCACATTTCTCACGGTAGTTATTAATATGATGTTTTCAGTTAAAATGATTAGTTAGTTCTTGTAAATGATACAGATGATTATATAATGGTTATTTATATAGTTATGTGTTTTGAAGATTAACCTAAAAATTATATAGCTATGGCTTACATTACGAGTGACTGGTTCAATAGGTTTAGATGCGATCTAGATTCTTTAGTACCTGAAACAAATATAACGGATTATTAGTGGTTAGCCTAGTCATAATATCAGCCTACATTTCTAATATGAGCAACTGAGTACGGAATTACGGTATTCATCGCCAATAAGTTGTTATATAATTCTAGAAGCAAGCTCCAAAAATAACTCATGTCACAAAATAAATAAACTTCCCGACACCGTCTGAATATAAAACCATTTCATTCCCTTCACATCCATTAACACACAAAATCAACTTTCTAAGAAAAACACACGACTGAATACAAAATAAAAATGATAAATGCGCGAGGAAATACAAATTATTACACCGGTTCCTTTAAGCGCGGACTAATATCCGAGCGATAAATAAAAAGCGCGCGAAATAAGCTCATTAATTGTTGGCGCATGCGCGACACGTAATTTGAGCTGTCATTTAAGTGGCGCGAGTCGAGTCGCTGTCAAAAATATAAGTAGCCTACCATAGACAAGCATGTTTTCGGCTTTGGTAGCGTTTTATCAAAGAAGTCGCGTCTGGCCGAATAATAGTTATGCAGAATCGTGCGGTGACTAGAGAGAGGATATTTACTTATGAGGAGTATAAATAAGTACATACTATGTTTTTAATGTAATAATGTTAATTACGTTGAATGTGTTTTGTTTATAAATTAGCTTAAATTAAATATGATTTTGTTAGTTACAACTATATTCAAATAGATACGTAGATAATAGCGGTTGTTATATTATTTTATTTAGAAAAAAATTACACTTGTATTGAGCAGAACTATTTTTCGCTTGGATCAATGAGCTATAGTTAAACTTAAAACGCTTCTCACATTTCAAGTCAATATATCGGTCTACATTACAATCGGTCTACAATATACTTGTAGCTTACAAGAGCTCCTGCAGTAATCCGATTTCTTTGCATGATTTATTTTATGAGTAAGTTTTTTTGTATTATCTACTGTATATACCGGTTATACTCACGTCGATATTCGGGAATGCCCTACTAGTTTCGGACTCTAACGGAGCCCTTATTCATGAGCAGGTGACGCGGCGGGGTCGCGAGCCGAGCTGCTGAAACTAGTTGGGCATTCCCGAATATCGACGTGAGTACAACCGGTATATATAGTAGATAATATGGATAACACTCACGAAAGTTATTATAGTAAATAAGTTTTTTAGGTTTTAAACATCGCCTCACTCTAGGAATATCACATACACACACCAGGCTTGGGACAAACATTTGCGGCTCGCACAATTCCGTGCGGGAATCAAACCCGCAACCCTTTGTTCAGCAGTCCAATCGCTTAGCCAATGCGCCAATCACGTCCGTCCGAATTGCAACCAATTATTTGGAATAAAACTTTCATTAATTAACTCTCGCGCTAAAACAAGACATTACATATTCGACACACTTATACCTACGAATTCACGGTAGATTTGACAGGCGCACAAAAACGCCATAACCGGCCAGTGACCGTTGCAAACGAAATTAGGTTAGGATGAATGGCGCAATGTCGCGGTCTCCTGGCATTTTTTAGGTACGGACCGCATGAATGAAGCGTGGAAATCTCGTTGAGAAAATGTTATGGTCGATTGCGTTGGTGGACTGCCAGATGTCATGGCCTATTAACAGCCGAGAGAATGAGGGTTGACACTTTTGTTACGAGAAATGAGGTGATCCTGCTGCGAAGATTTCTTAACAACGCAGTAAAAGTAAAATGTTTTGAAAGCTTTTAGTACGAAAGGTGTAAAGCTTGATGGTATTGCAAAAAACGTAACCTAATTTTACGTTTGTATTCTCTGAAGAGTAAGTATGCAGCGATGTGTACTGTAGGTAGTACACCCACAAAACGCTAGTCATGTTATACATTAACCTAAACAAACCTACCTATCTCATAAATTAGCCAGCCTATTGCCACTTTTCGAGCAGAAGACTAGACTCCGAGGTGCCATTATGAATTATCTAATGGAACGACCGAATATAATTTTTCCAACCCGGTATATCCAACTCAGAACTCCAAGCTTGCAGTCGCGCTTTGCGGCCCTATACCAGCAAGGCAATGCTAAAGATGATTGTTCATTATTGTAGTATCGACAATATTTTTAATAATACCAACCCTCGCAATATGCGCATGATTCACAAAACTACTTAGCGTGCGTATAAACGTAAATACTGTAATACTTTTATCTTAAAATAGATTTTATTTTCAGCGCTCGATGCAAATAGATCGTGAATATTAAAAGGTATTGCCGATGGCACTCTCCGTGAATTATTTTTAACTTCAAATGAAAAATATTATGATTCATGACGCCATGTTCGATTACACTGAAATGTTATTATGGTGAGTTTTCCAGTGGGTTTACTTGCATTTCAGAACAGTTTTGTGAATTTTATTTTAATTCGATTAATTTTCAGAAGGAAAGTGACACATCATATTTTCTTTTTTAATATTAATTGGCTTCGGTTTCAAAGGGAAATTTTATTAATTGCTTACATTAATCTGTCAAGAATTGAAATGTTGGGGGTGGGGAATTTGACAGGTTATTAAGTCAACTGTTTTTATCACGTTATGCTAATACTTAGTTTGAGTAGGTACCTACTTCTTTTGAAGAGGCCTTCGTAAGTTATATATTCCTAAAGCAGTCACAATTCTTCTAGAGTTAAAGATAAAGTAACAGTCTTGTATATTCTCATCATAAATAAATATTTAAAATATATTGCACACCACACAATACATTGAGTAGGTATATTTCCAACATCATGAACAAACAACTTTTTGCGCAACCTGTCAATCATTGGCCATAGACCACCATCTTACCACAGATAAAAAATACGAAATGTCAACTTTGCGCGGCAAAAAGTCACCGACGTAATTCATAAATTAATGAACATTATAGGATATCGTACAGGTTCTGAAGCTCAATATTAATAATATCGTTCATATTTCATGGCGAGTGGGTGTTTTATGATATATTAACGCTCGCTTACAGTGTGCCCGGCAGATTAAAGATTGCACACTGATGGATGGAAATGGGAAAGCTCCGGGCACTGAATAATAACATATAATAAATATAAAATAAAGACGAGCTAGGTCGCTGTCTATTTTATGTGGTTTAAGTGGTTTTGTCATTTATTTAAGATTTATAGGATTTCAAAGCCTTTAGAAAATAGTTATTAATTTTTAATTGGCATCCTTCGACTTATAGGCTTAATGCAAGGATACCTTAAGCATGTATAGGAGAGAATATTATAAATATTTCACAACAAGTCTGAGTTGTCATCCATATTCATTAATTAGCCTGTGTACCGTTTAATATTTTAATGAATTCCTTGAATAACAGATGTTACATATCCAAGATGTGTATTTAAATTATTGGCCACACAAGGCTTGATTCTCACTAGCAGGTGTTGCGCAGACAGTACCATGCATTAAAGATGCAATTTTACTACAGTAATTAATCAATCGGCGACGCCAATAAAATTATTAGCAATCATTTCACGGTCTTTATGAGAAGAGTGTGATATCAAGATCCTTTTCCCATCTGCCTACGCCTTAGCCATTGGACAGAGCTTCTATCTCCAACGAATCAGCCACATTCATTAATCAATTCACAGCTTATTTTCATTCGCAAGAAGTGAAACTTTTTACACATCTCTTCCACAACTCTCGAATTTTATTTGCGTATAATTAATAATCTATAAACATCTGATTAATGATTAGGTAATTTCAATTATTTTTGTCCCGGGGCAGCGGTGTTTTAAGCCGTGACGTCGGCACGGGCAATATTTTGCAATCACAAATGCCCGGTGGCATCGAATATTTATTATTTAAATTGAAACATTGTGCTCTATTTGAAGAATTTAAATATTGCGGCCATTGACGCACTGAGTGGGTGGCGTTTGCTAATGGGTGAAATTATAATAGTAATTGATTACCTTTCTGTGAGTTTATATTGTTTTGGGAAAGAAGTATCTACATTTAAATTTAGGGTTCCGTACCCAAAGGGTAAAACGGGACCCTATTACTACTCGTAGAACTCCGCTGTCCGTCCGTCTGTTCGTCTATCACCAGGCTGTATAATCTCATGAACCGTATTAGTTAGACAGTTGAAATGTAATTCTGTTGCATTTCTGTTGCAACAAAAAATACTAAAAAACAGAATAAAATATATATATAAGGGGGCCCCATACTACATAACATAAACATAACATCACGCCTGTATTCCCCGAAGGGGTAGGCAGAGGTATACATATAGTATACCCCATACTACAATCGTGATATTTTTGCCATTTTTATAGATAATGGTACGTAATCTTCATGCACGAGTCCGACTCGCACTTGCCCGGTTTTTATATTAGGGATGTCACTCAAATACACTTTGATAACCTTATTTTCCATAAAGATTAGACAGAATAAAAATAAAATAACATGCATTTATACTATGAAAATTATACACATGTATTTTCTATAACAAGAGACTGAACAAAAGAATCAATAAAATTAATGCGTTTTCCGACACTTCAGTTAAGTTTACAACACTTACTTCTTACACACAAAGAAGGTAGAACTTTACCGTCCATAGGGACAAAACGTAATTACTAGCTCCAGTAAAAACTTGAGTAAGATTAAACTTGAGTTTTAAGGTAGCACTTAATTATAGGATCGAAGTACAAATATTTTTTGAGATAAATAATATTATCAACACTATAGTACTGGCAATATTTATTACACAAATAATAATTAAATAAATTACTAAGTTATTACTTTATGTAACGTCTGTGATCTAAAGTACTATTTAATTTTGATAAACTTTTTATACCTACATTTACTGAAACAAAACTTCGGTCAAGTCCCAATACAACATTTATTTGTTTAGCAAGCCTAGCCTCCGTACCAAGTATGTTTGGCGGGACGTCGCACTATACTGCTCGTAGTTCTCGCTTTCATAATGGAAAATGTCCTGCTTTAAGATTTCATGGTAAGGGGGCAGGTGACTGGACCGAAGCTAAGGCTTAAAATTACGTTGCCCTGCAGCAAATCTTTCACACAGGACCAAATAATGTTGAAAATATTATTTTCCCATTATAATACCAACAAAAGCGTGACAAGAGAGCCTTCCCACAAACATTTCCACACGTATTGCAGATCACATCGTTGAAGATCCCTCTGACATGCAAACTGGTGTAATTGCCCAGCTCGTGGCCGCTCGCCCAATCGGCCTGCCCGGGGCGACGCGGTCCGACTTATTCCAGCCTGGAATACGGGATTATGAGGGAAATATCGGAAAGATTTGTGGGTGTGATTTAGCGTAGGGGAAAGAGTAGCTTGTTTCTACTTAACTAGCATCGCCTCCGGGCTTCGTCTGGATTTCTGAGTTATCCGTGTATGTAACGGGATTTTTTGCCTATTATAATCGTATTGTTTCATTATTTACTTTTATGTGGCATGGAAAACGTCGAAACTATTATATAAGAGAATTGCAAAAACATGCGATACCAATAACTCACATTTGTTTCTTGAATAATATAAGGTTAGCTGTCTGGAAATGTACCACAATTCCGTACAATAATAACATTACTTGCATTATAAAATAATATTAAAACATTATACAAAACCTTGAGAATATCCTAACAGATAATTTGGTCTTGTTTACCTCCCGAGGCGGGAGTGCAAGCAAACAAAACGACCAGTGATTGCTGGCCGCAGATGATATGATTGCATGAGGTACTGGGCCTAGGATAGCGCCCTGGGGCACGCGCCGTTTCAAAACTTTACGCCAACTAATATCTGGTGTAACATGATATAGGGGAAGGCGTATCTTATTACAGACACGATTTTTTGTATTACTAGATGTTGTTATTTTAAAAAGCTTACAAGGAATATTATACCGACTTATAAATTGAAGTGTACGACCTTTTTAAAAGCACAAACCAATTCCATGAATACCACGGACAAAATGAAAGATAGAAAGAGATATATCAATATTGTTGTTTCCATAGTGAGCGCGGTTGTTGCATATTATAAATTGCTCGATGCACTTCAGTAGACAACCAATTTAAACAGTACACCTGATGTCTCAAGCTCGCGAGAAAATTGCTGCGAGATACTTTGAGAGAAGTATCTAGAAATCGGTGAGTCTATTGTATAAATGACAGGAGACAGCTTCGCTGTAGGCAGTTCTTCGCTGTTCTCAGTTATAAAGCTATCTCTCTTTGTTATCGAAAACGAAAATATAGGTGTATTGTGAAAAAATCCGGATAATGGTTCGCAGAATGCAGTGGCGATATTGCAAAAAATAATATATTGTTGTTTAAAAACGTGACAGCTTTGGGCGCTTTTGCGAGTATTATAATGGAAATGAAATAAACTTGACTTGCGTTTACATTGTTTTATGTATTTTTAATATCGCGAATGTTTTTTTGAGATTCTACGGATCTGAGCTTTGCTATTTACGCTAATGCAAAACTGCTAAATAACTTAAATGATTTAACAGTGCTATATATTAACTAGTTTGTACGGACATTGAAGCCAAGATTGGCAGAACTATTGGCGAACAAAAAACTAAGATGATTGTGTTAGTTAGGTAGTAGAATTTTCTAACAAACAAATCATGCCTTATCCCAATTAGAATCAAACAAATACTGTCATACTCATAACATAAGTTGACAAAAATGATTGCACTACTAATTATAGACCTACTGAATGCCTGAACAAAACAAAAGGTACTTAAAAATAAACAAATCAAAATTACTCGAGTTAATTGCCCTCTTAATGAGTTTCCTGATTAAACACTACCGTTTTAGGTGTTCACTTCCAAGCCCTCACAATAATGAAGTTCCGAGATTAAAACAATTCTCTACTAAAGGTTGCTAATCAAAAACGCCGCCTTACAAACAACATGATGTATTTGACGTAGCTCTTATTATAACAGCAGGAAAGGTTAATTTACGACGAATAAATGACGAACATAAGGTTGTTGATGAAACATGCCGGTTCTATTAAGGTGCCGTCGTAAAAATGGATAATGCCCAGTGCAAAGGGAATGTTCGTCGAAGCAACTTGACTTTTCAATTAGAATACAGTTAGATTACAAGTCTGTTCTCTACTGTTTTGTAATAAAGTTTGTAATTAAATGGGTGTTAAATTGAGAAGGCAACAGGGTTGTTGTGCAGGACAATGAAAGTACAGATACTGTGAAAGTTGATTCTTGTATAGTTTTATATCTATCGACGGAAGACATAATGAACTTTACATTAATTTTAAATCGTTCACTTATATATTCGATCACGATTACGACGTGAGTGCTGATAAGAGGAGGAATTAGTGATAAATATTAATTGGGCAATTAATTTTAAAGCAGTATAATGCACTTATTTTGTTTCCTTAATTTTTTCTCTCACATGATTGACCATATAATTTACTACATTATAAAATAGCTATAAAATATCATTAAGCTTCTTTAGTTTTATATTTAGGTCTGCAATCAATATTTATTTGGAGAACTAGGTTACGCAATGATAAATTTGTATGCGATGACAGAGATTTCATCAAATTTCATTAAAACTCTGCTTCTCTAAACACTCAATGCCATAAACAACTCGAAATCTGCCCTGAAACATAATTATTTGTAAACACTGAATTTAACAGTAAAAGTAATAATTTATGAAGTATGAACAAAACGAAGAAAGAAACAGTGAAGAGAGGACGTAAGGGATAAATCTGGACAAATATGAATACAAATGAGAAAGCAATGTCTTAATTTAAAAACGTAAGACCAATTTGCTTTCCAAATAAACGTGTACGTTAAATATAACCTCGGAGCTTGCTTCACGCATTCCCACTCGCTGATCTGGAGACAAGAATCGAATAAAAATAAATCGAGAATCGAGACAATCGAACCAGCCCGACTCGACTCATTGTAAATATTCTGCCGTAACCGGATGGCAACATTGCATTTGTTGCTTTTTAATTTTATTGTTTTAAAAAACTTCATCTGACGCTTGAATGGACGCTGAGTTTCCGATTGAGTGCACATCGATGGGATTCTGGTCAACATTTGGTTTGTGACTCCAAAATTTGTTTGAAGGAAATCAATTTCTGAGCTTGACAATTTTAGCGAACAAAGATTGATCTAACTTTATAGTTGCCTCTGTTGAGTTGTTTTTATTACTTTAATAAAGTAGTTGAGTGAGATACAGTTCCAGGCTAATGCCAATGTCATAACAGTAAATAATTTTCTAAGTTATTTTGACAAATAACTCATTTAAAATTATTCCCGATAAATGGCTATACGCTCACCTATTCTTATTACTAAGCACATTATATTACCGTTTAGCAAAATGTTGATAGGCAATGCACTAAATGTGCCTATTTCGTCAGATATTTCGAATAAGCCTACCAAAGATTATAAATAAGAATCTCCTTTATCTTCAATGACCTAAATACGTCCTCTTCTCTCGCGTACCGGCTCAAGACCTCTCAGTGGCGGACAATGGAAACATTTTAATTGTGATCGTTTAAGTGGTATCTGATCGCTCGTAACGTGCGGACGAAAAAAGTCGTTCCACAGTTTATTGAGCCACCCTTATCAGGATCTAGGGGTGGGCTCAAGTGATGAGATGATTGCCCCACCGATGTTTTTAAATAGGCGGTTCAGAAAAGGAAGATTTTTGTTTTGAATAAGCTGCCTCGTTTTTTGTTTGTCGTCGGTTGGGGATTTTTGTTTCTATTAAAATTGGTTCAGTAGTTCAGGCGATACCGTGGAGCACACGTAAATACAAACACACTTACTTAATTACATAGACTGCTAAAATCTTTACCCTTCCTTTTGGCTTTGCCGTAGTCGGGTAAAACTACTGACAGTAGCAGCAGGGGGAGTGAGCTTGTGAGCTCAAAAAAAGCTTGTGCTTATAGTAGCACAAGCTTTTTTTCTAATTACTGGCCGAGATATGAATGATCACAGTGGTTAAATGGACCATATATTCTAGCTTAAATGAATGCTTTTCCTTCTTTTTGTCTTGTCACTTACTAATCCATACAGTAAATACTGCAATACTTAAGTCAACCATAAGTATGCTTATAACTTGAGGACTACTTATCTGAATACGAAGTTTTTATGTCAGAGATTTTTTTCTCTATCAAGGTTAAAGGTATTTAATGTAGAAGCATAGTTACACACACTCATGAATGCTTTAAATGGTTACAATGACTAAATTAACTAGTTTAATTCACCATAACCATGGAATAGTACATACCAAATTATATAACTTTTCTATACATAATTCACGTTTCAGACATACCTCACAGATCGGCGCACTCGCCCAACTTTCGTCCATTACTGTCGCTATCGCAGATCTGCGCCACTGGCACCGGCGCGGGCGCAAACAAGACATAAAAACATCGATCCCGTTATTATTGATATGCAAACGTATTCAGACAACTGCTGGACGACCAGCTTTTGTTTTGTGAGGTTTTTGTGCAAAAGAAAGTTTACGTTTGAAAGTTTTTAAGGAAAACAGAATACAATTTAATGCTATAGGATGTACCTACGTTGGATGCTGCGATAGGTTTAAATATCAATTATGACACTTTTGGACTTCTACGTTAGGTGCTTGTAGGTTTTAATTTCCGGGCTATTAATTCTAGTTATCCAGACATTTTTTTTTTCTCTTAAATTACTGTCTAGTACTTTCTGGAATGGAGTTTAAAAACAATCTTGATAGCAGCCTGGAATTTAGCACTTGGTTTAAACTTAGTACAGCCACTAGATACAATGATCACAGATATAAGTCTCCATTTTGTTTTTCTCAGGTTCTCGAAACTGATAAGATCTTTGTGTATTTAAGTAAGTATGTTTTATACACTTTGTACACATATATTCTAAGGATAATCTTGTAATATTCATATCTCAAAATGTAATGTGTCGTACGCTACGATTTCATCTTTGATCTTTATCCCAAGACTTACCAAATATGATATTAAAAGCTGTATATATTCCGTATTAATAAAATATATTTCTGGTAAAATTCTTTTGGTTATACCTACTTATATTACAATAGATACTTGACAAGATTAAAGTACTTGACAGCCTTGTTGGTCTAGTGGTCGCTAAGGGTGACTGCTGAGCATAAGGTCCTGGGTTTGAATTCCAGGTCGTATATTTTATGTATTATTCTTCTGGTTGTACCTACTTATTGTACAATAGATGGAGAGGATTAAAGTACTTGACAGCCTCGTTGGTCTAGTGGTCGCTAAGCTTGACTGCTTAACATGAGGTGCTGGGCTCGAATCTCAGGTTAAATAGTGTTTCTCGGTTTTTCCATTAGGTGATTCTCAGTAGCAGCACGGAGTCTGGATTTGTCCGGGTTATGGCAATAGGCTCGTCCCCTATTGCATTGGGACCTATAAATAGCGAAATGTGGGTGACTATATTATGTACCTACCTCTTAAGCGTGATGTTATGTTATCAAAGTGCCTAATTGTTGCATATTTTTTCTAATTAACGAATAAATTGCTTCTTTATTAACTAAAAATAACCATAAAATTTAGGAGAAAGAAAAAAAAAATCTGACCAGACCAATGATGCCCACGCCCATTGATGCTCACAAAATCTCAGATAAACACTAAAATAAGGTGGTCATACAAATTAATACATACAAAATCCATAGAGATACAAACTTATGTAGTTACCTATCGTAATCATTTAAGTAAATTGATCCCAGGCACCTCACACATTCAATCTAGAATTCTAGACTAATCCAGCGATAACATTTAAGCTCTTAAATACTCTAGACCCAGCTTAGGCGATCTAGGTTACTATGCGCATAGGCAACAAACCTGTTACGGCGCATGTTTATTAATTAATATTGTTTAATGTGGCAGCTATTAACACTGCCAGCGTGGTGTAAGCAGGGAAAGTGGGGTTGTTTGCAATGTTGTAGTTAAATCTATTTTGGTTGAACATGGCTTTAGGTGATTAACGAATTGATTAATTAAAATGGGGATGAAAGGAAAGTTTGGTATTAAACTGATGATTTTAATTACTTGTTCTTTACATCTATAACTAGGGTGCAAATTAACTCTAATAAATTAATTAGATGATAATACACTGGCCTGCAAAACTAAGAACTATATTTTTTAAATTTCTTTTTTTTTAAGATTTCAAATAAAAAACGTTATACATAATTATTAAATTTTATCAGCTTTCTTTGAAATTATAGTTAACTATAAATTAAATAAAACTCTTCAATTAAGATTGCAACAACTTTTTAAGTAAATAATATGTCCATTTTATTTACTTAAAAAGTTGTTGCAATTTTAAAAAAGTGATACTTGGTTTTGCAGGCCAGTTCTGGGCCGATTCCCGGGTTGGACATAGTTTTATTAGGTTTTGCGATTTTGGCATAAATCCAAACTCCAGACTCCTAGAGATTATATAATTTAAAACGAAACAACTCTCAGACTCGGGAATTGAACCAAGTACTGACGCCAAATTACTTTTGCAATCATTAGATCCAAGAGGTAGTCCACTGCATAATGGATATGTAATTTATATATAATTCTTAATTGGTATAAAGTGCGTATTACTTCGTGTTGATAATGATCTTCAGTCGGTATAGTCGGAGTGCCGGCAATGCATCACTTAGATGCGTGTAGATAACACGTAAATTACAGAAAACATGACAACACAATTTGTTATGGAGATCTTACTAGACGACTTGCCTGGAGTAGGGAATTATGGATAGGGAACTAAATTCTTCTAATGTTGACAGTTTAGAGAATGGGAAAGATAGAAAAGTAGAGTAATTTTTGTAGTGACTATTAGTACTAAGAAATTATTTTGTAATTTGCGTGGTCGGGAAACAATGATATAGGTACATATATGTATGAATAAATATAATCACATTAATCATATTTTTTTGTGGCTCAGTATTTTGATAATATCTTAAAATACAGTGGATATGAGAATGTATGTACTTTTGCGGGAGAAGAAAAGTCTTGGATTATTTCCCATACAAAAAGATAATTATGTCTAATGGTAAGCGTGATAATTATAGATGCTGTTGGTGTGCTAAATGATTTTAAATCGTAGCCCGACCTCTTCATAACATTATTACATTATGAGATACCAATATTATTTCTACAGACACTCATCCAAACTTAAAATGGTATCTTAAAATAATATCCAATACACTTTTTATGCATTTTCTTATCCAGTACCTTCGAATCCTCGTCGCTCGCCACCTCAGGGGCCTTCTAATTGCAGGGAGGGTCTTAATTGAATGTTATTGAATTAGGATCACGCCCCCCTCACCGCGTACCGATAAATATGTAAAGGATTCCGCTTCGGTACCAACACCGGTTTCAATTTAATAGAAGACCGACTTTGGTGTAGACTGATTCTTAACGTAATCCTTGTACCAAATGGTTTGCTTGATACAGAGTTATCAGTAGGCCTGATTATATGTATGTATGTATCTTTGTTTTCCGTACAAGAATAATCATATTGTTAGATTTTGCCATCCACAGGATGGACTAGATTTTCAGTATAAGTCCTCCATCAGTCATTTTTACTGACTAAAATCGCGACCGGTTTCACCGAATTGTATTTTCAGTTTTAAATAACATATACCGGCCTGTCCCGCGGTTTTTGTTTTGAACCTCAATAGTTTTCACTATGAGGCCAATCGTACACACTAACAACAACACAGTCTGTCCGTGTAAACAAAAATACCGATATACCGAACCGCTATGTTTTTGTGGTGCCGAGGGGAATTGAAAAATTGTATATGCATGCGGTACTGAGCGATCGGGTGGCACAGCTGTTGGTGCAATTGTTTTTGTGTCAACAATATAAATATACAACTGATAAATCATTGGGCTGCGCATTGCGATCTGCCATTACCATGACCTCTTAAAACAGGACACTACGATGTTGAAGCGAGACGTACGTACGTGCGGTGTAATGCTGCGTCTTGCTTCCACATACACTGTCCTGCTTTAGAAGTTCGTGGTAAAGGGTCTAGTTGTTGAATAATCTCGTCTCACGTTACATCGTCCACCATGTATGTATGTGTGTGAGTCGCAATATATTAATTAAACATTTTATTTGTATATCATAACCTACGTATTTATTTACAGAAGGAAAGGCAGAGGTGTATTGGTTGCTGGCTACAAGCTAATATTTTTCCAGGCGAATGGGGTGAGATAATTTCAAATTTTTCGGGAAATCAAGTCAAGTTTTTTTTGTTAATTTCGACCTTGCCACTTAGTGCATAATTTTAATTTTAGACAGTATGACAAGTTTAGCAAAAAATGCTCCAATTTCGTCATAACAAAATCATTAAAAACTCTACCAGAATCCATTTAATTATGTTTCAGCCCACGAGTACCTACTACTCGTACTTTTTGGTTTTATTCTTGTAGACAGGCGGGATCGCGGGCTGAATCCGTTCCCGCGTGATTGGGAGCCGAATGGGCTCAACCCTTTAGAGAGAGCCTTACTTGTTTTGTTTTCAGCCTTGCATCCCTGGATTGGAAAAGGATTGATTTTACCAATTTGGGTAAAGTACTGCGTGGTTTTGCTGATCTAAGCGTGTTATGACTACTTATGAGGAGATGTGTAAGCTCAGAATATAGAACAAACCAGAATCCGTGAACGCGGACAAAAGTGAGGCAACACCAATTACTCTAAAACGGAGTAATGACCTACTTGGACGATTTGACATTTACTAAGATCGCTCACATCGTTGCAAAGTTTTTACACGTTGCATATTTAATTCGATTATACTTTCCTTGTCCAACTCTCCGTTATGCCAATATGCAAAACTGCAATGAGAATTATATGACACAGACACAGCCTAGGACACGGAAAGAACAAAAAAATGTCTGAACGCGGGACTTGTATGTGTAAGTTATTAACTTGGCTGTTTTTGGGAGAACTACTGAAATTGATAACCGATTTAAGTGTCAATTATCAAATTTAAAAAGCTTAGGCAGCCACTCAATCTTAAGGATATTACCTACCTAGTCATTAGCTTATGCAAGAGAAATCGGTAATGTTAAGTCATTCTTTCGTTATTTTCCCGAGGATGTAGTGATGATGATGCCTACATCATCATCATATACTCAATGTACTGTAAATACATACAATCAACAAACACATAAATCCTGACATGTCACGATATAACATAATTATAACGTAATTAATTACGTCTCATCATCATCATCAGCCGGAAGACGTCCACTGTTGAACAAAGGCATCCCCCTTAGAACGCCACAGTGAACGACAACTTGCTAATCGTTAAGTACGTATGGATGCAATAAATATAAAAGCAATAGGTGTATTAAGATACTCAATTACATTCCAAGCTATTTAGAAGATACAGACATAATTCAATGATGAATTAATAGATACAGTAAAGAGAAAATAGCCATCAAACGCTCGTGAATATCGACCATCTCTATAAATCTCTACCAGCAGCGCATAATTCGTAATTCACGATAACACACATAACATCACGCTTGGCAAGCTGCTTGGGGATTGCAGTATTGGTGGTGAAGTTACAGAAGACGCTGCTGTCCATCTTCTGGATTTTCTCTTAGTCGCTTACGACACCCACGGGAGGAAAGGGGTGGTCAATTCTAGGCCGGATAACACTCGGCAATTAATAGATACAGTTCATGAGAATAGACAGAATATCGACCAGCACTATAAATCTCCGTTAGCACCACATAATTCGTAATTCACGATAACACAGTTATGATTAAAGTGCACTCGCAAGCTGCATTAATATTCCGGTCGTTACGCACATTGTCCGGCTACAGCCATTAATAACCGATATACAAGCGGGCAATCCTGTATAATTAACGCGCCGCGACGAATACAAAAATGTATGATGTTCACAGGATGATGGGAGCTTTAAAATGCTGTAATAATTAAGTTGCGATTAAAAAGTAATTAAGATGATGCGTTATTAACCGACGTTGAAAATTGAGGAGGTTATTCTAGGTATTTTTATTGTTTCCTTTTTATATGATACGTGATTAAGTAGTTTTAATTGTCGACAGAGAATACTGCCGTTTTCGCCTTTAGAACTTGGTTATATTATTTTTTCAGCTTATTATATCCCACTGATGGGCAAAGAACTTTCATACTTCACTTTATTCAGTCCTAACAATTAAATTTCATTATATAAATATTACCTGAATATATTTAACAAGAAAACAAAACGGGACTAAATCCAATAAGCTCTGTGAAACAAAAAATATACCTGCATTATGTGCTTGGTACGTAGAGCCCCAGACGACGCGATACCATGTTAATTGCAACATTTTTAACAATTACAGAGCAAAGGAACACTCATTACGTTCCTTTGAACATTCTTTATATTTTCACGAGCTGTATCATTTAGAATTCTCCTTATTTTTCTTACTTCCTTGTGCGGGACAATTAATGCGATAGGATAGCGTGAGGTGTGTATTCCCTGAAGTAAGATTAGCCTGTGTTGAAAGTCAAAGGAAAATTTGTAGACATTCGTGAGATATTGTATTTTTAACAGAATTAAAGCTTAAATACATATCTGTAGTTAGGTATATAAAATATACACTTGTTTCAAGAGAAATATGCAGAGACTACTGGTTTCCATTTGCTCTGTTTGCCGTGATGGCACGATGTGAGGTTTTTGACGGCATTAATTTGAAGGAGATTTTAGTTTTAAATCCAAAGGTGTACTACTTATGATGGTTTTACAACCGAACTTGGACATTTATTGATTACTAAAACCAACATCTAAGTGCAGGGGTTAATGTAATATGTAAATAATATTTTTATAGTTATTCTAAGACAATAAACTGTCAACTGAGCCTAAGAAATTGCAGCAGGCTCTTGGAATTTTAGTCATTGAAATTTAAGTGCGCTATCACACGCCTATCTTTTAAGGGATACAGACGTGGTCTATCTTTTAAGGTCTGGTCTGTTATCTTTTAAGGGAGCCAGTAAAACCAACCATAACATATCCTTTTCGTGTTTACGAGCCACCCAGCTAGTCCCAATTCCCGTATCGGGCACACCGGGACATCGAACCGGGTGTAAGGGCAGTGTCCGTTCGATCGGACGGCTCGCTAATGCGGCACGGGGCACGCGCCAACCGTATTAATTTGTCATACTGTCAACGATTTAGTATTGTGAGGACTGAGCTAAGAGCGGCAGCGGTTTGGATATACAGTTTAAAAACGTATAAGTGTGAGAAAGTTGAATTAGTTGTCATTTGCCAACGTTTAATTTCATGTTTGATGGGTAGACAAGACGCGAGCCGAAAAGAAGTTGATACAATAAATGTAAAACTAGAATATCTTTAATTATACTTGGAAAATGGCCGCCGTGATGTAAGTAAACAGTGATATAAAAAGGTGATAAACATGCCCTACACACAATATCTTTAGTAGTTAAGCACCAACTCCCTCATTCTCGTCTCCCATAGACCACCCCTCTATTTCCCCTCCACACACAGTGGAACGATAATGACAGGTAGAATGCCCTCTCGATGGCACCTCCCAACACCACAGCGCTCACCACTAGACACGATAAACATGTAATCACTATCAAATTATATGTATTGAAGTGATTTATTGCAGAGATGGCTATAGATAAGGAGCACCCCATACAGGCATAAAAGCTGGTATGATGTATGTAGATCGGTAGGTGTAAAGTTAAGAAAGAAAACGTTGTAATAGACCCTTAACTGTAATTAACAATTCCAAATTGCATAGCCATAATGAGTTGATAGTTCAGTGTTCATTCTTATAAACCATAAATTATCGATGTAACATTATTTAATCTTCGTTAGCGTCTTCTTCCAGTCTAAACAGACGTGTGTGACTTCCGTCAAAGTCCTAGTCCTTTTTAAAAAGAGTAGCTATGGAGTTTCTTGCCGGTTCTTCTCCATAGAAACGACATTTTGGAACCGAGCAACTGGATTTGACGTGTAGTATGTGCTTTTTTATAGCCTATGTGAAATAAATAAATTATGACTATGACTCCTAGACATAAACCAATTCGCGGTACTACAGAATCTTCCCTTCTTATCGTATGGTTGAACAACCTGGTGTCAGAGTTTAAACCGCCTGTGAGCCTCTGACTTGGTTTTACACACCGTTGAAAAATCTCTCTAAAATGAAACAAGGTTTACAAAAATAGCACAACTTTCAAACAACAAACGTTACACAGCATTGAATAAGCAATTATAGGGCTACAATTAACCTGTAAATAGTCCTATATAACCTTTAAAGTAACAGACAAGTTAATTGCGGCTGCTAGCGATCCAGATTCACCAAATACGTTGTGATATACAGCTATACGTCTAAAGCTGGATAAGGAAATGCGACACTAACAAATATACTATCAATGAGGTTGAATACACTTAAGGTATGTGTTACGATGCCTTGAACTTATATGTAAATTGTGTTAGGACTAAGTCTGTAGGCTGTAACTACTGGGATAATAATTTAACCTGTAAATGTCTTACTGTAATGAAAGTGTCGTGTAGGTACACAGAAGGAAAAGCATTGATCACTTTGTAGGCGATTATAAACTTTTCAAGTCCTTGTTTGTTTGTTAGCCTGTAGTGTTTTTGAAAAACTGAGAAGGTGCATAATATAGGTCTGAGATCTTTATTTCCCATAAGAATTTACAATCATCATCATCAGCTTTTAAGTGACCCACTGCTGGGCTTAAGCCTAAAATAGAGTCGCTTGAGGGTTTTCGTAGCAGCAGCAGTGCCAGCGCAATTCACTTATCACACTTATGCGGGAATCGAACCAGCAGCACTTAGCGCAGCAGACCAATCACTTAGCCACTGCGCCAATCAGGTCGTCAGATCGACAACAACGAATGCAAATATAGAAAAGGCAAAAAACATTAGCGAATGTACCCCAAAATAAATCTATTATACCAACAATATAAACCAACGACAATCCTCAAGCCGTCTCTTGTGGCTGCCATGTTCTTTTGTTAAATTGCGCGGAAACAACAGTAATTGTGTGTTTATGACTCTGTATACTACTTACTTACTCCGTTATTCTCGTAAATACGTACAGGAATACCGCAGGGAAATGATAATCCGTCATTACCGAATGATTTATGTGATTATAATGGCTTGTTATTGTTAAGTATGTGAAAGTATACTTAATGAGATGGTTTTTATGTCTTGTGGCGTTTAATTCCTTCTTTTGTGTATTCTATAGGTACGTTTGATAAATGTTGTGATGGCAGTTGGCAGATCGGAGTCGTAAGTAAAAGGTGGTATGCATTTTAATGTCATATTCTATTACAATTTCCCAATTTATCAATAACGCCACTGACTTCGTGAGAGCGAACAACATCGTAAAAACTAAATGGAATAGTCTGGTAGGCATGCGTGGTGATGAACTGTTTTTGATTTATTTTTTTCACACAATTAGACTTTTTTTACTATAATAACTTTCGTGAGTGTTATCCATATTATTTACTATATATTCCGGTTATACTCGGTCGAGTCCGAAACTAGTCGGGCATTCCCGAATACACCCGTGAGTATAACCGGAATATATAGTAAATAACAATTAGACTTATTCTATGTCTCATTGTAACCCCTGTTCCTTCTGCATAATATAATTATAATAATAAAGACCATTTGATCCATAATACACAGAAGATTAGAAGAAGAAGATAATTACAACTCCTACAATATTAATGACGACACAACCGACCACAACAATTATTTAGTCTAAGACGAATAAAAATAAATCCACAAGACACCTAAAAAACAGTTTAATTGCAGCTAGAATAAATAGTGCTGAACTCTGTCAACATCAAAAGTTCTTATTACGACAAATACGTAAACATCGCAGTTTACGCGTCAACCGGGCGAGCAACGCCGGGACATAAATATAGTGGTTTACAAAGTACGGCAACAGTTATCAACTGAATCTACGTAGAGTTGGCGGCGATTAGTGGCCGGGCACACGGCGCGTGTTCAACACGTCATGACGACCCAATTAACATGTTATTCGGATCATTTGCTGATGAACTTTAATGTATGCATGTAGACGCGGTTTGGGGGTTTGAAGTCTCTATCTTGCTTGAATCTTTTCTCAGATACTGAGGAAAATTATTGAAGTAATTTACATGCATTTTGTACCAATGTTTGAGTCGACCCAATTAGTTAAAACTCAATTTTTCTCCTAATCATGTTTGAATTGCAAAACATAGTTATTACCTACATTATGTTTACTATTTATCGAGCGTTGATCTTCAGGTTAAGGCACTCAATCATAACATTTATTTCACACAAGTATACACATTAGTATCACTTAAATAAAACCCAATAAAAGTATCTAAAACAAAACGGAGAATCAAAGAAATTGTATCTATAAGCTTACCAATAAACCTGTCAACTGCAAACAAAATTCCAAACACCTAAAATACCGTATCCGTGCATCTAAATCTTCTAAACATCAAAGCATAGACAAATTATGACAGACTCTTATCACGGCGTCAAAACTGAATTTAATGTCAGAATCTTAAAAGGGAATTAACAAGACTTCTGAAGATTCTACAGCATCGTCTGTCAAATGTTCAGACGTTTTCAAATCTATGTAGAATCAAACGAGTTTCGCAGTATAAGGGATTAGGACGCACGCGAGGGGCTTAGCCACTGCTTCTGTTATGATATTGTTTGTGAAACGGTGAAAGCTGGCGAAGTTTATGCAAACGGTAGCATTTACAATCGTGTACTGAAGTGTTAAACATTCTATTTTGTGGAATTTGTTAGTTGAAAATACCATAAAATGCGTGTTACGTACTACGAGTAAGTTGAGCTAGGAAAGACAGTGGAATCTGAACTAGAAGTCGCTGTATTTATTTTTGTTTCACATCCAGACATCAGAGGGAGTAAAATAACAAAGGTCTTAGTATCCTTAGAGAACTCAAGTAGGGAACATTTAAAAGTACCCATTTTGCTAGTCATGTCTTGCTTTGGAAAGTAAGGAGGAAGCTTAGCCCATCAGAAGAGTTCATCAGGATATAAGGAGAAAATATGTCTAGTTAACGGTTCAATATCTCCCATTTCATGTAGTTCGGTGGGTATTTTATTATGGTGTGTCAGTAAATGTCAGGTTCTTCGTTGAACTAATTCACTGCTTTTGTCTGATATTAATCTTTTATACTTTACAAAATCTTTTAATATCGTATTATAATAATAATAAGCACATTGGTTTTACGACATAAATTAATTCGCTAAGAATTCCCGGACAAGAAACGCTCAAGATAAAGAGGGTTTACAGAGAAAAATGGATGTCTATACCCAGCAATGGGTGATACCGGGCTAATATGATGATCATTGTAATAATATTTTAAATACACTCAATACAGTTACCGATAACTTAATACAAAATTCCTTTGCAAGGGTCCACCTATAAACTATTCCAATTATTTTGTTCCAAGAATTATATGAGTGCTTAACCAACAAATCAACATAATAATTTAGTGTATGTTGTACAGTGCGCCCGCGCACTTATAAGGATTTATTATAAGTTATGCGTGACACCTGTTGACAGTGATCGCGATATTAATTCCCGTCTCAACGCTGGTTTATTTTGAGGTCTCGTACAAGCTTATTATATTTTGGACTTGTTATATTAATGTTACATGCTATATTCATGTTGGTTTTGAGCTAAATATAGATCTTAATTATTTTTATAAGTAAAAATGTTGTTCAGCATATGAATCTGATTTGACCAAATGATTAAAAAGGCAGTTTATCTTTAAAAACGTAGACAACATGATTAGCGCAGTGGCTAAGCGATTGAACTGCTGCGCTAAGGGTCGCGGGTTCGATTCCCGCACGGGGCAAATCTTTGTGCGAACCACAGATGTTTGTCCCGAGTCTGGGTGTTAGTGTATGTGATATTTCATGTTTCTGAAACGCACCCACGACACAGGAGGAAATCCTAGTGTGGGGCGACGTTTTTTTTTAAAAAAAAAAACAAAATGAGTTTATTAAATTTAACAGAACTTTCGTTATTGCCATCCATATTATTTAGTATATTATGCCGGTTTTACGCACGTGTATATTCATCTTGAGGAGGCCTTGTATTAGGTCTCGCCAATCGGCCGGTTAAGCAGTAAGAGCTCCTTCAGAGCAAACTGCGAGAGACAACCCCGAAAAAAATGTTTATATTCGGGAATGTCTTACTCATGAGCTGGCGACGCGATAGGGTCACGAGCTGATCTTTAATTTACTTCTAATGTAAGAAAACATGTCAGATTCTTATCGTACAATAAAATCATTTTGTTTAACCGTAGTAACACGAGCTTAGAATTAACTATCAATGAAAATGACAGCTATAAAATGTTTATAACTATAGTTACCTTTATGTTTTGTTGCCTTTACAGTTTACTACCTAGTTTAATCTATTATATTAATAATTTCATTTTTATGATCTAATTTAACAGTTTTAGGACTACAACACGGATTATTTTTATTTTGTTTATTGATGGATATTTTTATTGACTGTTTTAGTTACTTTGATTTGAAATCGCATTAATATGTTGATTTATTTGACTAATACATAATTAATTAATTATGTACCTAACTAGAAATTATAAAAAAATGTTTTGATGCCTCCCCCATACTTTAAACGTAGAAATACTACGTTTAAAGGTAATCGTAAACATTCTTTAGATCCTAAAAATAATAATACAATATACAAAATAACTACCAATACCAAATAACACAATAAACCATATTCTACCATGAAATCATGTAAAATGACGTCACAATACACGAAAATGCCAGCCCCAAACAGAGGTATTCAGAAAGTGTCAAATGACATTACATCGACGGAATGAAATCATAAAACGCGTTGCCCGCGCCGGCCGACTGATTTGTCGCGCGATAGCCGCGGCCGCCGCGCGAGATTAATTGCCGCGATAACGCGCGACCGCGCGGCAAGCCTTCAAGTGTTTTTGTGGATTTTTTCACTTTTACGTCATATTCGTTTTGAATGTGTGACAGTGTGAAACGTGCTGAGAATGACACACTTGGTAAATGTGACGTACTGAGGTGACTTTGTGTGTAAAAAAAAGATTGACGTGAAATTATGTTTATCTTTGGATGTTTTGAGTTAAAAGATTTCATAAACGCGTGCTGAGTCAATGGATGTGATTTGCGTAAATTTCTTAAAATACTGCGTGTTTTATTGGATTTGTTTCTTGCAAATGAAATGATAAATTCATTTGTTCTTCAAACTTATTGCACTGACAATTAGAACAATATTTATTTCGAACATTTGTTTTTTCTGCCGCTGATGTATGATTGTCGAACTTAAACGATTGTATAAGTTTTTTAGTTTAATGTACGGCCTGTACTTAGTATTACAGTAAGCACTTAAGTATGGGTATGTCACAAAATAAGTTTTCCGTCAAAAGAAATAAAGCTGAATTAAACACAACTTTCAAACAGACCCTAAGGTAATTCAATATTGCCATCTACATAAGTCGCTAAATCTACTCCATTAGTTACAATGGCAACCCTACCGTAGTACTAGTTTAACATACAAGATTCCTAGATTGACAATCGTTAGTAAATTTATTATCTCGCATGCCTCCACTACCTGGTACTAGTTCAATTTACATCAATAAATTAGTGAAGAAAGTCCATAAAACATGTCTTGTCTAACTAACAACATACAGACAAACAGACACTAATATATAATGCTTTGATCAAATCGCGCCTGTCGACGCATCAAAGGCGAACTATTTATAAAATTATCGATTGATCGATTCCGTGATTGAACGGAACTTTCGGATCTATTCTCGACTCGATTCTCGGTAGGTGTGTCAAACACACGTCGGGTCAGGTAGCGGACGTCTAGTTACCAATAATGGGCAGCAATTACAGGTTATCTCAGCTGTCATATTGAATAGGCTGCTAATTTCTTAAGCCATGCACTTTTTGATTACATTTTTGATACATACAATCTACAAGACGGGTTACCAGACAGTAGAAACTAGTTAAACAAACAGATAAAAACCACATTATACTTTCTTGATGTGCATTTAAGAATGAACAGAACCGCGTAGAATTAAACATAAGCTAACATTTTAAACCAGCCGTATCCATCATGCTACGTAAAGGCCCATAAATAAGAGCTTAAACAGCGACCAAAAGTATATCAAAGTGAAAAATTGTTATTTAATACATGTTTAATACAGCTGGTTTTTGCAGGGTGCATCCTTTCGCCGGGCAGCGCGCCATCAATCACCCCATGAAAAAGAATACTTTTAAAAATAAACAAAAAGGGCGCGAAACGGACGCGTCTCGCTTTTTAAACCGCGCAGGCACGGGCAACGAAGTATTTTATCGGGTTAACGAATGCTCATGCAAACTTTTTGTGTGTCACTCGATATTAATAATATCGATTAATTGACCGAATATTGACGTATTTATGTTACTCGATTTCTTTTATGTTTTATTGCGAGGTATTTTAAATCGTTGCCAGTGTCGGTTGGAACGGCGAACGTGAACATTTTAGCTTGTTAATATTCCGTGCAAGTGGTGAGTGTCAACTATAGAGAATAGAATTGTATTTTAGTGATGTAGCTCCTGTGTGTGCCGCGCATAACAAAATTCACTCCACTAAAGTAAATAATATTGAATATCATAAACATTTCAGATGTTTGTACAACGTTATGGGTCTGTTCTAGCGAGGTATAGACAATGATGAGTGGCACAGCCAGACACGGAAACCACGGTCGGAATAGATTACGTTTAAGAAAATATCTTGCGATGGATATTTTATGGTGACTCGATACAAACAGGAATGTGCTGTTATTTGCGTACTTGTGATGTTAATTCTCCGATAATTCTATATAATAAGAGGTTGGCGGATGGTCGATGGTCAAGAGTACTGACCCCTTACCATGAACCCCTAAACCAGGACGTACGTAATGCAGACGCCGGTTTGTACAACGCTCTGGATTCTGGACAGGCAAAACAATCTGACGACCTAATTAGCGCAGCGGGTAAGCGATTGGACTGCTGCGTTGAAGGTTGCGGCCCATTCCCGGACAGGGCAAAAATTTGTGCGAACCGTCAATGTTTGTCCCGAGTCTGGGTGTTTGTGTATGTGATATTTCAGGTTCGTGAAACGCGCGTACGGCACCGGCACGAAATTCCTAGTGTAAGGCGACGTTTTTACTAAAAAGAAAGACAGAATCGTCTGGTGGATACCAGTTTAAGGATTCCACAAAAACATTTCCGTCACTAGGCCAGGCAGCAGTGTCTCCATATTGTCAGTTTGATGCCGCCAATCTTAAGTCCCCATCATCATCAGCCGGAAGACGTCTACTGTTGAACAAAGGCCTCCCCAATCTTACGTAATAAATACATAATTACAAATATTCTACCGAGCAAAACTTGACAGCTTGTCAAAACAGCACCTTTGGCTCCCAGTGCGCAAGCGTCGCAGGTGTCAGGTAGGTACTTATAAATGCTAATTATGGTATGTATTTAAAAAGACATTACTGGTTAACCCTGACATGATGTACTTGTAATTGTCTATTGTGGTTTTTGTAGATTATACCTACTTCGGTGGTTAATAGGTAGGTAAAAAAGTGTCTTGTTTTTTTTTAACAAGCCTTAACATCAGTTGTAATGGATTAAGTTATTTATTTATTTAACAACTTTAAATTAGCATAGTAATAGGGATTCCCTAATGCGATAGTTTGGAAGTTCCAATGGCAATGGGCGAGCCTATTGCCAATCATCATCTTCATGATCAGTCAGGGGGAAACCCTTATTGCCATTACCCGAGCACAAATTCAAATTCCGTACTAAGAATTAGGTACATAATGGAAAGACTCATGCTCAGCAATCGCGCTTAACGACCACGAGACCAACAAGAAAGAAAAAAGCAGTATTTTCCAATACAGAAGCTCTAGTACTCATTTGCGCTTAAAATAATATTTTTTCCAACAAATTCCAATGTAACACAGGATAGCCGAAGCTAATAGTTGTTTTTGGGGACAAAATTAACTCGCCGCTGTGCTCGCATTTAGCCCCATGTTTACAGTTCCCGCTTTATAGGGTGCTAATGACACGTCGTCGCACGCATGCGCACCAAACCAACGTCACTTTAATTTATAAAGTGAGAATTAAAGAGTAACTTGTGTGGTATAGTTTTGTTTTTATTTTGTCTGTGGCCAGAGATAAAGTTTTCAAATTTGAATATAGAAGGCAGCGTATTGTTGGAATAAATGCTTGACATTTGTAAAATTAAGATGGCGGCTTTTTGTAGCTGTCAAATACGTGCTTAATTTATTCGATTCAGATAAATTGAATAATGTAAAAATGTGTGAATAATGTAAGTAAATGAATAATTATGTAATAAATTCCTAAGGAACACCGCACAAGACAGAATTATATCGTTACTTAATGTGTGGCGGTACTTGAGACTAGCCGGCGACAGATTTAGTGGCATCAAGTGTGCGCAACTATTTAACTTAGTCTGTTCCCTGGGGAAAGCTTTGTTGTTTCGATTTGATTTTATAGGTTATAATGATGATGGTTTGTCTTTTTGCCTCTTGTGGAGTGGATTAAAACGCTTGTGGTCGAGAGCAAAAAGTTGTATGATAAAAATAATATATTGGTTTATTAAATTAGTAACACAATTGTTTTTGTTAATTCTGAAATACGGAGTTTGTGTGTACCTAACGATTTGACTTAGATATTGTTTATTTTTACTTAAACGATTTTGACATTAAGAAAAAAATTCAATCTTAATACTCCATAGATACAGCCATAAAAAAGATACTTTTCTATAATCATGGAACTGTCCCTTCATACCTTTTGCCTCTTAGCCCAGCTCTAAAAATGACGTATACGGCTACAATTTCCTCCCTACCCTCAATATTCAATAACTCCAAAAGGAACATTCACCGGCCGAGAGGAATCTGAACGAAACCTTTTTGGTAGTTTACCTATTTTATGGCGGGCACATACTTGTGTATTTATATTCTGACGTAATGTTGCGTTATTGTAGTCGTAAATATACTTGTGACGGAAATGTGGGGTGTTAAAGTATGGAGGACAAAATACAACAAACATATATGGCTACGGGGAAAATGTAATTCTGGCCCAATAAACCACTCTTTTTTTTAAACATCGCCCTACACTATTTTTCCTGTATCGTGGGTGCGTTAAACATGAAATATCATATACACCACACCTAGATTCAGTACTAACATCTGCGGATCAAGTTTTTGTCCTGAACGGCAATCGAACATGCAACTCCTAACGCAACAGTCCAATCACTTAG
This sequence comes from Abrostola triplasia, assembly GCA_946251915.1. Lineage (NCBI taxonomy): Eukaryota > Metazoa > Arthropoda > Insecta > Lepidoptera > Noctuidae > Abrostola > Abrostola triplasia. Next base: position 11,778,709 of record OX276433.1, read on the forward strand.
CTACTTCTCTAATCAGGCGTCGAACGTTCGTTGAATGAAAGTCAAAATCAAATATGGCGCATACTGAAATCGTTGTAGCGTGATGTAGGAACTACTTGGATACCATATCTATGAGTGTGATAGTTGTTTAAGTCAAAAACAATCTAAGGGCCAACAAGGATAATTGCGTATTATTTTTGTAAACCAATAAACATTGGAATAATTCATTTCATCCGACTTCATTATAAAACCCTCGTATCTAAAAGGAGCAAATACAATTTGAACAAAAAATGTATTAAACATTATTTGTTGAAATAAGAGAAATTACAAATTTCTACACGTGTAGGTTACACAAAAAATGGTTAAGCCAGGGAATTCGGCGAGCAAGTGGAATGACACCTGTCAAAGTAGACAGCTTATGGGTAGACGATCCAAGACACAGGCGGTAGCGATATTGGGAAGTTTAAGAAATAAACTTCATTATTATACAGTAACGTTGTATAATATCTAGATTTTGATACAATGACTTTATTTGTTATTTAACCCTTCAAGCGCCACGGTCTTGTATAAAAGACAGCGCTTCCGCGCCCTCCACGCCATGACTCTACCACTACCAGGAGACAATATCAAATGCATACAATAATCCTAATAAATGTTACAATTAGACGTTGTCTTCTAATAAAATCGTCAATTATTCTCAAGTAAGCTATAGGACCTGGATTTAAATGTGAGAATGGGTGGCCCATCGCTTGCTGAGAACTTATTGCTACAAAACCTGATCGCAAAGCATTCCGAACTCTTTCTCAAAAGCATAAGCTTTCAAATACGTATTCCTTTAGATACAGTATACCTAGATTTAATTTACTTTCATATTAAAAATAACTTCCAAAGCACCGTCAAATTACTCGTTACTCATAAGTATTTCTTTACTGAACATAATAACTCCGAGGGGCCTAATCCTGCGTGTAAAAACAAAACATTCTTTGAATTTCCCTGAGGGCCGTAATTTCTTTGCGAACAAAATTTCGCACTTATTTCACTGACTCATATAATATTGAAACGGCTCAACAAACATATAGTACTTTCAATTTCAGTTAAGGATTTTGGAGCTAATAATAATTAACAAACTAATGTTAGTTTGTAAAGCGACAGTTTGTGAGTGTGTGTGTCTGTATGTTGGTTACTTTTTGACGCTCAAACGGCTGGACTAATTTTAATAAAATTTGGTATGGAGGTAGCTGACACCCCAGATTAACAGAATGCATCTACTAAACAGTTACTTTTTATAGCGTAAAAAATGTAGCGGGCAACACTGCGGGGCGCAGCTAGTTTAAAATAAACCGCCAGTTATCTTGTCGTCCTCTCATAACTTGGGCCACAACCCTTCGCATCAGGGTCCCAGAGGCCAGGATACCTCCATGACAGCATGTCTGTCGGCACCGACCTCACAAAAACCAGACCAGCCATTCTGGACAGGTTTCCATGTAACCTGAATTATGGAAATTTCGCACAATTTAACGGTTCAATGTTTACACTTTTTCTGTTGTAAACCTGTAACAAAGTAGGTAATAAGCCTGTTTTTAGGTTAGTTCGGAGGTTGAGGTCTGTAGTTCATAAAAATATCCAGGTTTTATTTCATGGGGGTCGGGTTGAGCTACTGATCCCTGATCCTGGAAAGTGATTGGTATTAACCCCTCCGAGCCTCGGACGCTTGTTCCGCCGTTGGTCCTGTTGATCTCTCTCCTGTTTTATTACTCCGATCTCATTCTATTAAACCTATGTTTTTGTAATCACTTGCATTATCATATCTCCTTAAAGTTAAAACCTGGCGTGAGCCACATTAGTGATAGGCCCGCCAACTATATCATAGCGAAGATAGAACTCTATAAAGGAAATACATATCTGGCTACCTCATTAGGCATTACCGGTGTTATCATAATATGTATACAATATACATATATGTATAAAGTGAAGTATGGGCATTTTTTCTTATGTATAACGAAATAATTCTTTAATAATATTCTTCATATTTCAATCAGTTGTGCTTCAAGGAGCAGCTTAACTTTGTTTACCTATAGGTATCAATATATTGAATCTAAGTTATCAATCAACATAGCTGTCTGAATACGTCAGATTTTTCCACTCCACTCCCCGCAACAAATGTTTTTTCAATTTATCTTGTCTGAGATCTTCAATTTTAAGATCAATCTTAATACTCTTGAGATGATTGGGATTACTCTCTCGCCTGTATTCCCAAAGGAATATGCAGAGGTGTACTATTTATGGCTGATAACAGTCAGGTATATTCCCAGCTATTGCTCTGATGAAATCATGAGTATTTTTTACATCTGCGAAGTACGTATGCATAATTAACATAACAAAAACGTATTTAATCACATATTGAAGGATTAACTTATCTTCTTAACGACTTAAATAACAAGCCGCGGTCATCACATCAATCAAACATTCAGTAAAAAAATCATGTCTCATTTTCCAACTCACACAAACACAAACACATACAAACTACAATATACATAATTCGCGGGACGTAACACTCAAATATTATTCCGAATCAAATCGTAACCCTAAATTAGGTTCAGATAAAATTACAATTGGGTCCAAAAAACCCCCGCGGGTCGGCGGGGTGACGTGCGACGCCGGGATTGTTTAGTCGCAAAACAATGGGTTATTAGAGTTTTTGCCAATACTGTAATGACGAGGCGGGATGGTCATTGCGACCGACCGACCAGAAAGTATAGTTGGCAAATAAATCCCCAAATCTCCGATGTGATCTTTCGCTGAAGTTTAATGTGATGTAATGTAGGTTTTACCTTTGGTCCAGGAGCCAGACAAATAATTCCAATAATCTGTATGGATTTCAACCGCAAAACAATTTTCTGTATTCCGGTATCCCAATATTGCAGTGGCAGTCAGAATATAGCAGTCAAAAAACATAACCCTCCTTCTGGCGCAGTCGGGTAAAAACATATGACTAAGCTAGATACAAGTGACTGGCAAATGGCAGTATCCATGTTTATTTCCTTACTTACTTTAAATACAGAAACATCACCGCCCGCGCCATAAAAACTAATCACTTTTTAGAATTGATAACAAATCTCTAATGAATGTCATGGCAATTCCAAATTCATTTCTTTTTCTTTCCTATTCACATAATTTTCAATTAGACCAAAATTTTAAATTTGTCTTTAATTGTTTACTAATAATCAGAGTTTAATTTGCTGACGGTACAGGGGAGCGGTCGTGTCATTACACACGGCGAGAATCGGCCGCGGTTTAGCCACAGTTATTACGGCACTAATGTCACCGCGGGATATCGTGCTGTCCACCATTTTAGTGACCACTACACTGCAAGTTTGAAGCTATTAGAAGGATAATACTCTTGTTATCTTTAATTTAATGGCTTTTTCTACACTTGTGATGTTTCTAATGATATTCATTCTGTCATAATACTCTTGAAATATAGATTACTAGCTGCGCCCCGCGGTGTTACACGCTACATTTTTTCTGGATAAAAATTAGCCTGTGTTAATCCAGGGTGTCAGCTACCTCCATATGAAATTTTATTAAAATCCATTCAGTCGCTTTTACGTAAAAGGGTAACAAACACCCATCCATACTTACAAAGAATAAATAAATAATTCTTCAGTAGGTATAGCCACAGTAAACAAAAAACCATTAAAAGAATTATCATTGAAAAACCAACCACGATGAGTTTGGCGAATTAACAGATATCTCGTAAATATTTAATAACCCATTACGTTGGTAATTAACAGCTATCGGGAAATAAGGAAGTAACGAATGTTTAATAACTGGGAAACTCATGAGGTTCACCGAAATTCATCAATTACTGAGTTAAATTAATAAATACCTACATACGGAAGTTTTTGAATATCCATGTCATATTATATATTAAGTACTAGTAATATTGTGTGTCTGCCTCGTTGGTGTAGTGGTTGCTAAGCGACAACTGCTGAACACGAGGTCCTGGGTTCGAACCCCAGGACGGGCGAAGTGTTACTGCGTTTTTCCATTAGGTCTTCTCAGTAGCAGCACGGGGTCTGGATTTGTGCCCGGTTGTCGGCAATAGGCTCGCCCCCTATTACATTGAGACCTAAAAACATAACTGGCGAAATGTGGGTGTACTATATGTGCCTACCCCTTCGGAGAATACAGGCGTGATGTTATGTTTGTTTTAATATTGTGGTACCAAAAATTTCAAGTAAGTATTACTTTGAAAATTGTAGTCTGGGTAGACGGATATGGATTATAATTTCCTGCTATCATCGGGAAAGTGTGTTGTAGTACGCAACTCCGACCCGAAATGGCTAAAAGCTAGTCTAACTAATTAAGTTATTAAAACCCTTGCTTACTTAAATTCTTCTTTGCGGCATATTGAATGAAATCCATGTTAAATGTACGAGGTACTCACCTACTTTTTTGACGAAGAGATTGCTGGTTATTGTTGACAAACCACAGTAATTACCTGAAACAAAAACAAAATATTTGTAAGATATTGCTCTAATCACATTTCTCAACTTTTTTATTTAAAACTAGCTGACGACCTGATTAGCGCAGTGGCTAAGCGATTGGACTGCTGCGCTAAGGGTTGCGGGTTCGATTCCCGCACGGGGCAAAACTTTGTGCGAACCACAGATGTTTGTCCCGAGTCTGGGTGTTTGTGTTTGTGATGTTTCATGTTTGTGAAACGCACCCACGATACAGGAGAAATTCCTAGTGTGGGGCGACGTTTCTTTAAAAAAAAAAAAAAAAAAAAAAAGCTGCGCCCCGCGGTGTTACCCGCCACATTTTTTCGGGATGAAAAGTAGCCTATGTGTTAATCCAGGGTATCAGCTACCTCCATATGAAATTTTATTAAAATCCATTCAGTAGTTTTTACGTGAAAGAGTAGGTATCAAACATCCATCCATACTTACAAACTTTCGCGTTTATAATATTAGTAGGGATTCTTTCTGATTTAGTTATATTCTCTTAACTTCTTTCATATTGGTAATCCCAGCTCTATGGTACGCCACTAGCCTACCATGCACCATAGATTACTATCGCCCAGCTGTTAAAAACCTTTTTGGATTTCTGACGTCGGTAGTAAGAGATACAAAAAGAATTTTGATAATAGCATTATTATAGTGGATAAGGATGAATATAAATAAATAAATGTCTAAGATATGATAAATCCAGAAACTTTAATAGCAAGTTGAGCAATGTTCCAACGACAAAATCATGGCTATAAAATGGCTTTCATTTGGCATGATTCAATTAGAAAATTATTAATTTATTTGATGCTTATTAAGAATACATTAGGCGTTTAGGGGAGGAGGCTTATGTCCAGCAGTGGGCCATTTAAAAGCTGATGATGATGAAGAATACATTAAGTTTTTTACATTAATATATTTTGTGGAACTTATACCTTAGTGCCTTTGCAGGCATAGCAATATTACAATTTTGATCTATAGTTATGCTACGTTTTGGAGATATTTACACAATTTCAATTTTTAAGCAGTGTTCCAACGACAAAATCATGGCCGTAATTATATTACAATAATGTTCTGAACAAATAACACAATCTGTTCCCGCCAATTATATACCCATCCGTCATTCCACACAATAGATCACTTTATACATACAATTTACAACCTTATTATAAAAGTTTAAGGTTGGTTTTTATTCGGCTAAAAACAGAAAAGATTAATGACAATTTTATTGTAATTATAGACGAATATGTACTGTAATTGAATTGTAATGGGATTTGTCGTGATGTTTGTTATGATTATGGTAATGTTAAAAGTTTCCGATTTAATTAGCATTCGTAGGAATATGGACACTATGTACAGTAGATGCAGAATAAATATTCATTCTACATCCCGCTTTGTCTTTGATACTAACCACTTCTTTTCTGGAATAAAATCAAAATATTTTTTTGTGGAACATAGGTTAACATGGGTTCTTAAAACTAGGTTTAGAACTGTCTTGCCAACAATTGACGCACAAAATTACTTAGGCACTACATTCAAGTAAAAAGTGCTGTACTGTATAATATGAAAAAAAATTACCTACCTTTAATCCACAATAGAGATGTTTTCATTTCCATAGCTACTTTTGTATTTACATTAAAGCAGGTTCCTAGTACCTACGTACATATAGGTAGGTACCTAAATATAGCCTGTATCCGGTAAACGATCCACAGATGCAATATTCTGTAGCTGTTATTTAATAGTACTGCTCGGCTCTGTTTCTGTAAACAGAGCTAGAAATCTGGTTTTGATTATCCAAAGCTACTAGCTCGGAAATCCCGAGTTGAGTCGAGGTTGTGAGTGGTACGTAGCATGTACCCAACACTGCCTACCTAATAGGTACATGCAATGTTCCTGGTGTATCATTTTCAATACATTTACGCTGATATATTGGTTTTTATGTATACAATAGGTCACACATATTTTAAACAAACAATTAATTCCATTCAACGTGGCAATGCCGCCAGCCTTTTGGGCACCCTACCAGTCGACAGCGATGAGGACGAATACTTTGATGCATAATTTTTAGTTTAAATTTTTTATTTTGTATATATTTATTTTTAAGAAATGTAAATAACCTTGTAAATAGTAAATAAAATATATAAAATCATTATAATTGAAAAAAAAAACAATTAATTCAAAAACAACTTCCTTTATTAGTAAAGTGTTAAACATTCTCAGATCATTATTTAGACGTTTTTATAATTTGAAACAATAACTTAAATTGATGTTTGTTTCTTTCAAATATTTTACATAAGGTTTTTTTACATGTTAAGCTACGTATGCTGCTGACTGTACCTCAATGTTATTGTTGCGGAATTAATGATGAATGGATTGTAATTTATTATTTAAATTTTACCTATTTGTTTTCACGGCCTAATTAGAAGGGTGGAATGTAATTGGAATAATGTTTGATCGGGCAATTTTATTTTGTAGGTAATCCTCTTTACAAAATGATGTTAGACAATGCATGTAACTAAACGTAAGCTGCATGCATCTTTCTAATGTCATCAGTCCCACACTAGTAGCATTCCACATCATACTGTTACATATTGCAATTGTTACAATTTTTTCTCTCAAAATTCCGGTCCTTAGGTCTAAAATTCCGAGACGTAAACACAAGTAATAACAATCGCCGTAAAGCCCAGGAATGCTCCTAAACCGGTATTAGCAATAATTAATTATTAAATATCATAACAGTTTAAGATCTTTGGCCTACAATTAATTTCCAAGTCATAACGGCTACAAAATTAGCGTCGGTACCGTTTAGAACTGCTTGCACCGCAAAGGAGAACTGGCGTGAAGTTATGAAGGCAGAACAAACGGGTTCTGACAGATACGTTTCTGTACTTTATGGTGTTTCAGTGGTTATTGCTTATTTACAACGCTTTTATACCTTTTCCCGTGCTTCGGTAGGCATGTTAAGCCGTTGGTCTTACGACTGATCTCTCTCCGATCGCGTCGGTCTACCGTCCCATCGGGATATGAGTGAGGGAATAGGGAGTGCACCTGTGTTTGCGCGCATACTTTTGCACTATAGTATCTCCTGCGTACTTGGCAAGTCTCAGCTGAGACAGGCCGCCGTGGCCGAAACTCGGCCAGAAGAACAAGAACATTATAGCTGTTTGCAAGATTCCTATGAATATTTATTATGAACATCGTACATATGTATCTTTCAGGTGAGACCCTGACCTGAAAACTAGTACAATACAGTATTTATTTATTTATATATTGGGCCTCTGACAAAGGACATACACAATCATCTTAATTAAGTACAAATAATTATTGGTAGGTGTAGGTACTTCAATTATTGGAGACCACAGCACGATATCTCATATACGTATGTGCATATACGTATATGAGATATCGTGCTTTCATATGAATAAAAAAATCATTGTCCATAGTTTAATCATTTTTTCTCAAGGTTATTGACACCTTTGGTAAATCACATTGAAACAGTTATCTAACACACTCAACATAAGTAAACTAAATACCTCTTTACATTTTCTAACTCTTCAGTTAAACGTAAAGTTTAGTGAGGTTAAGAAAACAATACTTAAGTTATAACAGCTACAAATATTGGCAACAATCTAAAATACAAACTTAAACTGTTTTCAGTAAACATTTGCTTAGCTAATGCGTTGGGCGATATTAACAAGGTGCTAAGTGGCGAACTGCTTACAATAATGATGCTATTTACTCGTAAAGTGTTGCATACGGGGTGAACGTAAACAATTAAACTGTTTATGATGGAAACCGAGCGGAATTCAATTAGGTTCGCGATAAATTTGTGAGGAACAGTGGATTATGGTCGGGAATAGAAATAGTCGACTTCAGCCCTGTTTTTGTGAACCTTCATGGATCGCTGTTTTACCGAGATGTGTTATTGCACGATTCACATTAACGCCAGATTAATGTTGTTAGTTTTAATATTATAGGTAGCAACCCTACTACAATTTAGCGAGATATATAGAGCACAATCCCTAATCAGCCAGTAATATCCTCTCGCCTAGCCAGTAATAGCTCCCACACAGAAAATATAACTAAGAAACTACAGTTATGATATTTAAAATGTCACATCGGTAGTTTAAGTTTAAACCTACTTTTGACTGTCCTCTAACCCCAGGCAACCACAACATAAGCCATTGTTACATACTTATTAGTATTACCCACATATTATTACTTCATCTATATTTTGTAACACGTTTTACGACACCCAAAAGTGCGCATTCCCAACCAGATGCTAAACTGCGCAAGTGTTATTTCCGTGGCACAAGACAAACATCAGCTTAATGTCGTCAAACAAAGAACCATAAACAACGCTACAGGCAGCCATCTTGAATCCTATTGTTTGTGCTCGTCAACCGTTAAATTTTCATATTTTCAAATGACTAATCTCTGAAGACGTAGAGATAAATTATTGTGAAGACAACTCAATGAAGATGTTTTGATTCTTCTAGAAAATTCTGTTTAGATCTGTAGGCTTTTATGTTTTCGGATATCGAATCGCTTTTCCTTGTTGTATTTTGTTTATTACGAACATTTCAGTTTCAGAGAAGTGTCAAGGTCGGTGTTTTAAAATAAAAATCAGGAGATTTTATCGCATTGAACGTTTTTTGTGAATCCATTTACTTTGTTGCCTTTTAGTTGATAGATTCTGTTCCTCCTAATGGGCAACGATTTTTGTTTACAGTTTACAAATACAGAAAAGTATTTGAAGGGCAGACAGCCAATCGAATACTAAATCATAGGCAATTAAACAACTCAAATCTTTTAAACACGATATCAACTCGATTTACAATCAACAGCTATGGTTACTAACTTCAATTTAACATTAGATTACGAGAACATAATATAACAAAATATACAAATTGAAAATAAATTATGTAATTTCTTTGAGTTTGACGTTTAGTAAAATTGGAGCACTACGCATGCGCAACTTTAAGAATTAAAGAAGGGTAGTAGCCTGAAAAATCGAATTACAGTTAGTAACAATAAGATAAAAAAAGATGCCTTAGTTTACAAATAACACTAACACTCCCGAAATTCGTTTTAAAAAAACGTAACTTGAAACAAAGCGGGTGCAATAGACCCTCAAACAAACAGACAGACAGACAAATATTTACGCGTAATAACAATGTTAGCGTATGGCTCACGGTGCACACACGAATGTTTACGTGTACACCTCGTAAAACATTGTTAGACTGTAATTAACTTGTTTGATTGTGTTGACCTTTTATTTTTGTCTGAACCGAAGTGAACCGTCGAAAATAACTAGTAGGATGTATGTTCAGTTGCCTTTGCGCATTTTATTTAAAACTATGACGTGTCCGTTGATAGTGTTTCCCGCCACAAAGTAAAAGGCTGTATGTCGTGGTGCATGTGCCATTAAAATATTCAGTGACAGTTAATACTGTTTCCCGCCAAAAAAGTATGAAGCTGTATTACACTTTTCTGCGTTTGGTTATGGTTCAGTTATAAACTATGGAAAATTAAAGATTAAATCACTTTTCTAATCAAATAAAATTAACCTATGATTGATTTATGACATAATATTGTGTTATGCGAATTCTTTTTAATAGGAAGAAAAACAAGTGGGTCCTAAATATACAGCGTATAACAACAACGGACATTAAATCAGAGAAACGAATAATAAGATAACATTAATATCTGTAGAATCTTAACAGTTTATCAATAAAAGAGCAAGATCGAAGAAGAACTTATGGTTATAATACTAAAATGAATTTAAATTTCAAATGGCTGCATTGTCGTTTAAACCGCAAATAATTTTGTCAACTACCAGAAAAAAATTAACGCATCGATACATCGAACTAAATGGTCCTAAATAAACTTCAACAAAAAATAAACACAACAACCAACAAACGATATTAAACTTTATTACAATTGAATTAGGTTAAAAATTAATAATTTTCGAATAACAACATAAAGCTTTTATAAGGTCATCTTTATGAATGACCAGTCGCGTTCGTATTTCGAAAAAAAAGGTTCTTTTTGTTGCCACGATGTCTGCCGTAAATCGTCCATTGAGAACGAGCGACGCGAAGGAAACTAAAAAAAAAACAACAAACCAAGATGGCGGTCTAACTACCTGCTATTAGATATTGAGTGAGTTGTAATATTTTGTTGAATTTAAATTCTGTTGTTCGGGATGGCGCGGCATTATCGAATATTGATTCGTTACGTTCCAGGAACAAAATGCTCGGAGTTTTTTTGCAGACAAATGTGTCGGAAATGGTGTACATAAGTTGATTTTATGATTAATTTTCTACTTTAGATGAATATGATTGTCGATATTGTGTACCAGAATGCGTAGTTATTTCTTGTGGAACGTAAATGTCCTCCTTAGAAAAATAATATCTCATTTTTCATTGGAAATAACACATTGCATCTACAAGACTCAATTAAGATAATTTTATGTTTGACATTTTTTGTCATTAATTCACGTAATGGATGCCATATTTAAAATTGTAATACCAACAAAAGAATAGCAAAGCTAGACGTCTGTAAAACATGCGCCTCCAGAGACGAGCATAAACAAGTAAACTGAATGGTATTCATTTACTTCAGACCACGGCGGAAAAGGAATATTAGATTTTATTACCGTTCCCCGTGGCACACAACTTTCTCACCCAAGTAGGTAGCTAACTTACAACTTGGATTTAATATGACGGCTGTACGAATATTTTATACTCTTTGAACTGGGAGGAAGTAGAAGTAAAGTGAGTGAAAAATGGGTGAGTTTTAAGATATGTGAGAATAATTGAGGTATTAAAGAATGCTGTACGTTCAACTTAGGCTATTAACTGGGAAGGAGGTATTTTACGAACGTACGCTGTGGCCTGTGAGAAAGCTTCACGAAACTTTGCATTGTGTTGCCAAGAATTCTTCAATTTCTTCGAATGTCTCTTCTGAATAGTTCTTACTTCCAAAAATGTATAGAGTATTTTATATACTCTATACATTTTTAATAAAATACACAATTATATGCGTTCCAGTTATTCTTAAAAGGCATATGACTACTTATAAACAAAACTTTAAATAAAGAATGTTGAGCCAGTAAACCAGGGCCATGATTGAATGATGAAAAGGCATATGATAATACACCTAAGTGTCTACAATCCACTTCTACCATAATCTCATACTTCATTCCACCATATCCAACAAACGCGTCCCACAGACAAGTCCCTAGAGTAGTTTCGTTGACAGGTAACTAGACGACAGCGTTTTCTTATTGTTTAGATTAAGTTGGCCAAAAACGCGAACGCCGTAGTTCAGTAACCGATCAACAGAACTTACGCAGTGCAGTTTGTTTGACTCCATCTTCGCCAGTCTGATCATCATAACACTGCGGTATTCAACAGTATCATAAAATTATCAATTTACATTGAACAGGAGAAACAATGGGTTTAACGACGCCGCTTCAATGCAGTAGGAAAGTGCAGATCGAGAGAGTATCGTAACTTGTAATGGACGTTCGCTTATTTCTTTATGGTATTTTAATGGTGTATCTATGTCGTAAAATTGGTGTTAATTCATAATTATTTACTTTCAATATAAAATGGGAGAGGCCTATGTCCAGCAGTGGACTGAGATAGGCTGATGATGATGATGATGATGATGATGATGAATATAAAATGTATTCAAATTCAAAATGTTTTTATTTCATATAAACCTATTACAGGCGCTTATGAAACGTTAGGATGCTAGTTGCACGGTTCCAAAATGTCATTCCAATGGAGAAGAACCCCAGAGGTTACTCATTTAAAAAAGAAAGATGGTACAAATTTGTAAATTTACATATGTAGTTTCATTATGCGACAACAAAGCAAACTAATAGTGATAGAAGGGAAAAAAATAACAAATTGGGCCAAAAACCCACGGTGCAATTAAAACTACTAGCTATCACTATTCATTACATTGTGGTCACATTTACAATATTGATGAAGACCTGGAATCAATTATATAAAATAAATTGCCCGAAAACTGGGCAGAGGTAGAGGACCTACGAATTTATAACTTTCAATTTAATGTAGAAAGTACACTTATTCTTGAAGAAAAAGAGAGTGCTTTATAAGCAGAAACTACGGAAAAATATCCGAGGTACCTCAATCCCATTTGTCCTAACGGAGATTGAGCCTGCAAGCTGTCTTATCACTGCCACTACGCTTATCCAGTAAAATAAGTGACATTAAATTATAAATAACATTCATAAATATATCGTATTTAATAAAATATCAGAAAATAATATCCGGATAATATTACATTCATGCAATCACGAAGCTACCGCTCTTAAGCCCACAAAGCACTACACCTACATTCAGATAACACCGAGCGAATCATTTGTAATCCCAATCACTCGTTATCAAGAGCTCCCGAACGTTTCACAGATAGTGAAGCCCACACGAATCCCAACTTTACAGTGCCAATGAAATTAAACGGGGGCCTACCACGGTCCCAATACTCGACGACATAAGAGACAGTTACGGCGACACCAATTTCACGCGGAGCAATACCGTACAATTGTTATGTTCGATCGAGTTTGATTTAACGCGCCTGGGCCTCGTTAGGGACAATGGTAGTCCCGTTGATGCGGATTGTAGTTTCGCGAAAATATGTCGATGTGACGAGGATTATATTGACCCTATATTTTGACGTTTTGATTCGGTGCTGATGTCGTCTTTTCTAAAGAGCGAGTGTTAATTTGTTTTGAAAGATCTTTTTTCTTTGTACAACACACCTACGATACGTGAGGAATTCCAAATATGAGTCAACATCGCATTGGAGTGTGCAATAGTGTTATAAATCACAAATAAATAAATGGTGACCAAATATTAAAAGGAAATTCACCTTAAAACTAATCACTAGCGTTTTAGGCTCTTAATTAAATTACAAAAGGTTATATTCCGGTGTGACCATATAAAACGATCACACATGATCCGTGTCGTAACTACCTAATAATATCACCTCGCGTGGGCAGCAAGGAGCTCGGCAGGTCGGCAGGCACAACTTAGCATATTATACGCTTGTTCTGTAATTATGTACTAATTTATTTTACCGTGTCGGGAATTAATTTGGTGTAGGTTGTTAAGAGCAATGAGAGCCACTGTCCGACACATAACTGTATAATATGTTTGTACGATTGACGCCCATATTCCTGGAATAGTAAGCAAGATAATGTACGACATTATTTTCTTGTATTATAATTTCTTTGCATGTCGTATTAGCATAATGATAATAAAAACTATATAGAATTATTTAAGTTTTGGAATACAAAACTTACAATACATGAGTATGTAATTTATTTTTCTGACTAGTCTCTCGCAGTTAGGGTGAAGTATGTCATAATATAATAAACATCACGCCTATGTAGTATATACCAAAGCCCGCCTTATACTAGTAGTAGACAGAGGCCCAACAACTTCCTATAATATTTTAAATGCCTATACTACAACACAGAGGATCAAATAATACTAACCCGTTGACAAGCGACATAATATGCAAGACAACTCCTCAGAGCCGACACCCGATGTTGGATTAATGTTGACACCTGAATTAATTAACATGTCATTAATTATCGAGACAATCTGTCTGTATTGATAGGTTACTGATACAGCAACTGGACCTTCCAATTCGTGAGTGCCTTTTAACTGAACTAGGCATGTATGAAATATTTTTTTAACTATTCTGTTGGTAGCTGATTTTCCAGACCAAAATGTTATTCCTCTCCCATGGTACGTAGGTCTAGGTACCTTGTTGTACTTACGTTTCATCGGACTCTAAGTATTGACAGTCTGGTAAAACGTGAGTATAAAACAACATGTCTGTCTACCCCTTCGAGCAATATAGCGTGATATTATGTTAACTAATTATAACGGGATTGCATAAATATAGACTTCTATGGCAATAGTTTTATATATTCGTAGGGATACAAGAGAAGAATTTAACAACTGTCGGACATCAATCCTTTATTTTAAAGGTGCATGTAAAATACACTGTTTATTGAATTGCTAGAATTCCGATCGGTTTGGAACCAGCTTCCCGGATTACCGTGATCGACGGCGCCACCTGTCACTCTAGACGTCAACTGTTGAAGTTACCTCGATAGAATCACGCCTACCGTCAGATACCTTGCTATCGGTGAAATAAGTCTTTGAATATAGTGTCTAGTTGTCCAAAAAGGATTCTAGCTTAATGCTGCATTAGACATATACCACTCACAGTAGGTATACCCATTCCTGAACTACAAATATAGTTCTGGTCAGTTCAGTGAACCATCGGGTATTGGCGTATATGTTTTGTCATGATCATAAAAATCTCATACCCTGTTATGACAAGAAAATATAAGGGAAGGAAAAAAAATAGTGCAAAAAAGAAGTCGGTTACAAACATACTCAATACTCAATCATTTGATAATCATCAATACATACAAGTAAAGCTAATAAAAAGCATGTAAAAAGAAAAGGCAAACTGTGTTTATAAGAATACTGTTTAACTTTGTAGGTACCAACTGTACATCATTAAGACAGTTTACTGGTGCGGTATACAAAAACCTCAACACCACCAATCAGCCCTTGATTGCGAGACGTCTGAGCTATAAACCAAACGTACGCATGCGCACTGAAGTGAACTCACACCCATAAAACCAGCTTCAGTCCCCATAAACAATACAAGTCAAAGAGCTCGCGAATAAATTTCATAACACAACCTTACATTCTTTCTCGCTGCTCGTAAATTAACAGAATAAATTACTTAAGGATAATTAATTTTATGGGGCCCCTGGCCCCTCCACATTGGGCGCACGACGCTCTTCTCCGTCGGAAATCTCCACTTAATTAACTTATTGGCCCATTATAGCGGGCCCGGAATATTGAGGATATGATACTGGCTGGAATAATGTCACGACGTAATCAGGAGCGGGGCTGAGTAGAATGGGAAGTGGTCTTAATGTATCATTATTACCTATATATTGATAAGGGTTTATTTTTAGGCAACCCTTAGTAAAGTTTCTTAATATGGATCTAAGAGACAGGACCTTCTTATGATTTCAATTGACGCGGCGTTAAAAGCTCTTTGTGATACTTCTAAGATAATACCGAAAAAGTAATTTCAGAGAGCTCACATCACTTTAAAAACTAACGTATTGGTATTGTTTCTCTGCGCAAGAATGTTAAGTGCGTGTTTTAGATTTCCAAGGCAGAAGCTTTAGTTTTAATTTATCTGTCAGAAAATGTTGATATAACAGTCTCATTTGAAAAAGTAGGTTTGTAATATACCTAGGTTATAACTTGATAATGTGAAAACTGGATAAGTAACAGTACGGCATAATATAACATAAACATTAGTGCATTCGAACACGAACCTATAAGGAGCATACCTTCTATATATAAAATATTATCTACATATATAAAATTTTCGTGTCACAGTTTTCGTTCCCATACTCCTCCGAAACGGCTAGACCGATTCTCATAAAATTTTGTGAGCGTATTGAGTAGGTCTGAGAATCGGCCAACATCTATTTTTCATACCACGAAATTCACGCGGACGAAGTCGCGGGCAACAGCTAGTAATCATCTAAAAACTTACTCCAATTTTAAACAGTACTACTACTCTTAGATATAATATACAAGCCGCATCGATATCTGTAACATATCGGTTACAAAACCGAGATGTGGCTCGTTTATCGATAATTCAGCCATTACTATGTCCATTATGGTAATCGATCGACAAAGGGTAACATCTACAGGGGATTAACCTCTTCGACAGGCGGTCGTTTTGTAACTGATAGTTAAATGTTACGTAAGAATCGGTAAGAAGTTAAATGGTTCTAGTTTATTTTCGAATTGAAGTTGTTAGGTTTTGTTTTATAAGTAACTATCAATCAACTAGTATACCTATTGACGCTTTATCATCAGCTGGGAGACAAAGGCCTCCCGCTTATCACTGGAAAAGACCTCTGCCTACCTCTTTGAAGATTGCAGGCGTTATTAACAATAGAATACATAGTTATCTACCTATAACTCCTACGTCTAACAGTGTTGAACTCTGGTGAAGGACATTGACGATGTTTTTACACGCTTTATATTAGCTTCACTTGTATGTATGTATGTTTGTAACCGACTTCTTTGGGCGCGATTTTGACCCACTTTAAACGGCTAGATTTCGTTCAAACTTTGTAGATTTATCGAGGACCGATGACAATACACTAATTTGATAAAATTATTTAATAATATAATTAATAAAAAGTATTAATTAATAAAAATAGCATAATTACAGCCCGCAACACAAACGCCCTCTGCTAAGCCGCTAGTCGCTACGGTAAAGTTCCGTGGTAGCTAAGCGTCGCGCGCGTGTCCCGACTCCAACGCCCTCTGCTAAGCCGCTAGTCGCTACGGTAAAGTTCCGTGGTAGCTAACCGTCGCGGGCGCCGAGACCGGCTCGCGTTAAGGTAAAGCTTCGTGGTAGCTAACCATCTTAATAAAAAATAGAAAATAAATAATAGTTTAAAAAAACTAAAAAACACGCTTTTTATCGAAAACCGAACTAAAAAATAGAAAATAAGTTTTAATCAATTTAAATTAAGAATAGTGTTAAAAATTTCAATAAATATAAATTAATAATAGTGTGAATAAAAACAAAAAATATTTTATTTAAAAAAGCGTGGGGTGCATGGTGTCAATAGTTATAAATATTTTATTGACAGATACGAGTAGAGTGATTATCACTTTGATAATATCTTAAAAAGCACCCCACGCTTTTTTTAAATAAAATATTTTTTGTTTTTATTCACACTATTATTAATTTATATTTATTGAAATTTTTAACACTATTCTTAATTTAAATTGATTAAAACTTATTTTCTATTTTTTAGTTCGGTTTTCGATAAAAAGCGTGTTTTTTAGTTTTTTTAAACTATTATTTTTTTAACTGCGGCTTTTGTTTTCCTCTTACAAAGTCGCGGGTAAGTTTTAGCTAATTCAAGCTAGTATTTAAATACATAGTCGTGCTTATACCTGACATAAAATATATTAAAGCTCTTTATGTAGCAAGTAACTCCTGTATAGTTAATCTTAGTGACTGCCCACAAGGCATGCTCGTACATAAAAGGGGTCGGTGGTCCCTCCGCTAAAAGGAAGCGTGTTCACGCTGCAGAACACACGGTCAGTGGGTTCGAGTCCCTGTTGGTGTCGGGTTGCGGCCCCACGGAGACTAATCTGTAGGTACTCGGGTAGGTATTTGTCTGTTGTTGTGGATGCTGTGTGCGAATCTTGGGATGCGGAGATAAAAGGGTGAATAATGATGGTTGTTGTGTTTTTAATTTGTTTTTTTTTCTAGATGTTGTTGTAATTTGTGATAAGATCTGAGAAAAGAAATGTGTAGAAAGAAATATTTACGACGTCGGCAGATAAAAATGGATTGGATGATGACGAAACTTGGATGTCGTCAATTTGTGGATCAGCAGGAAAAAAAATATCACAATAAAAACAACATAAACATAACATAACTTCACGCCTGTTTTTCCTGAAGGGTAAGGCAGAGATGACTGTAATATACCTACCTTAAAACTGTCTCAAGTCAACTCTAGTACACATCCAACATTAAAAAGAGACAATCTGGTTTTCACAGTAAGCTCACATCTACTAGAGTATTGCCTAGCCGCTAGGCCGGCTACTGACTAGGCTTGACAGGACAATGGGACGACAAACAGGTCTACAGCGCGATCTACATACAATCATATTATATTGCGAATTGTATAATACTTATTTATGGTTAAAAAGGAAGAGTAGTTAATCTACTTATGTTTTTTGTGTGGTTGGTGGTCGTTAAGATGACATACACCTGACCAATATACTGAGGATGAGGTCCTGGGTTCGAATCCCGGGCCAGTCAGAGTTATTAGGTTCCTCCAATTGTTAATTTAAACTAATATTAGAAATGTGAAAGTAACTCTGTCTAAGCTTTCATAACCAAACCGCTGGACGGATTTTGATGAAATTTGGCATGTATTAAGTTTAAGACCCGAGTAAGGCTAACATAGGCTACTTAACGCGAAGCCGCAGGCAAAAGCTAGGTCTCAATAAAGTTTTAAAATATCGTGCGTATGGAGAAGAACCAGCTATAAAGCCAATAGTTACGCTTTAAAAAACATAATTCACATTTATTTATGAGACAGGTAAACAGCTGAAAATTATGATTTAAAACATGTAAAAATATAATTATATCAATTATACAATTTAAAAAGGTTTAAAGACGTAAAAAGATATCCTAGTTATTGGTCTATACAAAAAGGGAAAAGTAAAAGAAACGAGAATTGATATATTAAAGAACTGAATTGCAAAATACAATTTTCTCCAATCAGATGAAACTCCAAGATAGAAATCTTTTAGCTTTGAAAGCAATGCTGATGAAGTTACAGAAAACGCTTTTAAAAAAATCTGATAATGTTTTTTTTCTTTTCTCAAACTCACAGATATTAATCTAAATGCAATTTCCTTTTACTATTGGTTTTTACCTAGAGCAGGTAAGTCTAGCCAAATTAAAAAAATGACAGGTAGTGACTTGCTGAATTGAAAAAATGACAGTAATGACAGCCTAGTGTTGAGTGTGAGGTCTTGGATTCGATTCCCGGATTAGAAGTGTTATGCATATTTAATAGCCAACAAATCTAAATCTAATGAGATCGAAAACCATTAAATAATTATTAATAACCACGCTTCTTTGAAGTAGGTGTATTAAAATTGCTAAGATATGTATTACTCATAGGTCATAGACATGAACCCTCTTCAAACATTAAACTCAATACTCAACTAAGATAAATCGCACATTTAATCTGAAATAAATCCGAATATAATTAAAATCGCCCTTTGAAACAGTATAACAAACATACACTATTAAATAAACAAAGCCGGGGCTAATAACTATGCAAATTCTGACAAACTGACAGCAACTAGTGTAGAATTACGCGAGTACGAATTATTGGCCGACATACGTTGAGCTGCAGCGCCCCGCGGGTTCTTTGAGAAGTAGGGATTAAAGGGGTTGGTTGTCGAGTTGTCGGGGGTCAAGTTGTGTTGGTCGATGATGGTGGGGTCGTAATGAAACGTCTGGATCACTGGACGCCGCGGGCAACGCAACTGTAGCGTCGCGTACAGAAGTTTTACGTGATTTTGAGGGTTTTGGTCGCGGTTATTTTAGAAATTTACCAACTAAAAGGCCTTTCTGTAGATAGATGTGCAGTGATTTACTTGTCTATTTTTTCTATAAAAGTAACAGCTTATTCGGCTACTTTTAAAAAGAAACACTAAACGAAGTCGGTCGGTGTTTCGATAGAAGTTTAAGAAACTATGATATGCGACAACTTCACTTAATTCCATTTTTAGTAATAAATTATATTCACCATTTTATTTTATGAGCTTTTAACAATACGTTAATTTAAAGCACCATAATAAACGCCACCATTAAAAATAAAGAAAAACAATTCCTATTTCAAAACATTTTTTTAAAAGGATAATCTATAAACATTTAAAAACATTCAGAACAAAAACTCAACGAATACAAAACCTATTTACAACAAAGGGAATCACATAAATCGAGCTAACATCGAAACTCCAAATTCAAATTCGGAATTCTGTAACAATCAGGGCTGCCAACAGTATCATATATCAATCGCTGCGATCGCCTGTACGAGCTCAAAGCAAATTCATTTAACTCGAGCTGTCTGTAAACTTCAGGGATCAACCCTGCACCCAATAATGTCCGCGTTTTATTAGCGTTTGGTTTTACAAACTTTGAAGGGTTAACTAATGAAATTATGGCGGTATTAAATTTAATGGAAGTGAAATATGCTACTCGGAATTTAGATTTTCAATGGTTCACAAAGTATGTAGTGGTAGTCAATTTGAATCAATCTTATGTGTTTATATGAAAAGTTAAAGTGAGGTAGATGAAATCGTAATTAGGTTTTAAATAGATTTTAATCAAAAAGTCAAAATGTTCCAGAAGAGTAATAAAATATTAATCTTAGTGCGATATGAGTATCCCGAGATGAAAATTGGCAAATTTATCGTCATATACATTTTCAAGATTGTGAATTGTGCATAATACGTAATATATAGTTGTAGGCAAATATTAAAATTATCTCCAATACCATATGATACAAAAAAGTACACAATGAGTGAATGGCACAAACTGAAGACGCACGCGACAATACACCGAAACTAAATAAAGACCCATTCCAATAAACTGGACGTAATATTCCCGACTGCTAACCAGAGGTTACGCTTACGTGCATTATACATTCGATATCGATTGCGCTGCGTCCGTCCCTCATTATATCGATTATCGCCGAGTACTCGATAGTATCGGGGAAGGAATTTCGCAACACTAGTCAGTTGGCTCACGATTCTAACGATGTTATAGTAAGATGATCACGATCTGGTGTTAATGGTGTATCTCGCGTTTATTAGCGACTCTGTCGTGTGTTTGTCGATGTATAGTTACTAGCTAGCAATTAGTTTGGTATTCTGTAAGATTCAATTCCTCTTATCATATGGTTAATAAACTACATGGTGTCAGAGTTTAAACCGCCTGTAGACCTCTGGCTTTACATTTACACACAGTTAAAAAATCTTTCACGTGTTCTTACGATATTTTCCTTTTTAGCAACTCATAACTAATATATAATACGCACATAAATTCGAAAAGACATGAGTGCATGCTGGGGTTTGAACTTGCGACCTTTGACTTGGCAGTCCAACGGTTATACCACTCAACGAATAAATACGTGTTATGTTAGGTTTTTTATATTTTATTGTATCATCTACTGATATAATCTATAATAATAATGTAAAGCTGAGTTTCGTTTGTATTGTTGAACGTGCTAATCTCAGAAACTAATGGTTCAATTGAAAACATATTTTTGTGTTGGACAGTCCATTTATCGCGAGCGGGAACTAGTGAAACATAAAATGCGTATCAGCATAGTATGATATGCTAGCTTAAGATTAACTTCGATGGCTTACAATGTAACATTCAAAACGGACAAGTTTGTCAAAGTCACCCCCCGTTGAGAAATAGGGTGATATTTAATATGAGCTCCAAGCTGACTCACTTCCTCCCCAAACCATTTATGATTTGGTTCAAATGACAAACAAGTAATAAAATTAAATTCCTGGAATTCCGAAGACTAGACTGGGAATATATATGATTTTATGGATGCTGGTGTCTTTGTTTGTCTGATAGGATGACTCACACAATCTTTCAAACCTCTCTCTCCTCTAGTTCTCTTGAAAACCCGCTACAGAATTTCCGCTCTTAGGACCTTCTAATCAAAACACACGAATACTCGCAAATCTTGGACAACTCTACAGCCGTGTTTGTTACTACGAGAACATTTAGGCAAACGAAAAAGATACTAGTTAAGATGTGACAACAACGCTTTACTAAAGTCAGCACAGCCCTGAATAAAAAGTAAAAAGTAACACACATCGGGCCTTTGATGAATGGCGAAATGAGGGTCTATATTCTACCCATATACGAACACTTTCTACCTACACATCGGGGATTAAAGACGTGATCATATAAATGGGAGTTTTAAGAGAAAGCCAACACAATACATTAATCCATCTTACGGCCTCACCTGTATTTACCGTACCTCGTAAATACTTTCATACCCACTTATCCCCAAATTTCGTAAACATACAATGGGGTCCAATCGCTCGGTTGAATACATTACAGATAACGTGAGATGAATCGGCCCTGCATTGAGGGATTGGTCTGCCGTAGCCCGTGGCCATATTGCCTAACTGGCAACTGATAAGGTTCAACGTCCATGGTTCACAGTTCAATGAAGAAAGCCTTTTAATTATGTGGTATTTTATCTTTGCCTGACAATGAGTAAATACTAAGGTTAATGTTGATCTTTTTATCTGAGAATTTGTTGATAGTTTGCATAGCTGTATTAAAAATTGCCTTGACCGTATAATACTGAAATTGCAGACCTTAGGACTTGGTAAAATATGTATTACCTGCGTAATAAGCATATGATTTATGAAAAGTATGCGCAAGAGTGGATAATCTGCGACTGGGAATTGGTTCGGCCCTGCTTCTGTGACAGGTTCCTAAGTTTTATAAATTTCTTTCTTTTTAGTCCACTAGTTTCAATAGACCTCGCTCAAGTGAATAACTTAAATTACAAAACAGCAAAACACAATCAGCATACACGGCCGTTAATGTGCCGCAGCGTCGTAAAGGTCCATCGATAAGTATGTCAGTGCTCCACTGATATTAAAATCATAGCGATGATATTACATTATTTTGCATCAGCTGCGACATCTCCAATAAAAAGGCCATTTGTCTCGCTTATAAAGTTACAATGCACTGATGAATTCAATTTGTTCGTCTGTGTGTTCGTGCGGCATGGAGACCTACTGGTTTGTTTCATAATCGTAGTACTTTTTTTTTTAAACTAGCTGATGCCCTAACTTCTTCTGAGTTGATCAAATTATCTAAAGGGGATTTTTTACCACATAATCTTCGCATCTTCAACTAAATATAAACTGCATTACCAATATGAAATAGACTTAACTTAAATTTATATTTAGCATAGGAGTCGCAGGACCTACAACTGTTAGGGGAAACGTGTGGTGGATACCACGGCTCGGCAAACATAGTGTAGGACGTCCTCCAGCTAGGTGGCGCGACGATTTACGCAAAATGGCTGACAACGGTTAGAAGCGGAGGGCCGAAGGTCGAGCTCAATGGCGTGCCATAAGAAAGGCCTATGTCCAGCAGTGGACAGAAATAGGCTGATAATGATAGGTAGGGACCTTCTACTAATTCTTAGATTACTCCAAAAGAGCTA
Organism: Abrostola triplasia; assembly: GCA_946251915.1. Taxonomy (NCBI): domain Eukaryota; kingdom Metazoa; phylum Arthropoda; class Insecta; order Lepidoptera; family Noctuidae; genus Abrostola; species Abrostola triplasia. The sequence continues at coordinate 11,802,118 of OX276433.1, forward strand.
TCAAAGTTATGAAGAAAATACCGAACTGGTTCTACTGTAATCCATTTTATACTCGGTGCGAAAGCTTCTAAGTATAACTTAGTTATGTTAAACTTATGGACCGTCTTCCTGGTATTTCCTAACCCTGCTGTATCGGTATCGACTAGATAAAAGGTTAATTGAGGTCACGGGTCACGTGGCCAATGAAGAAATGTTATTGAGATTCACGTTTTTCAGCTCTGCCCTTCTTAGGTACTATGACCTCTCTTTTGTCATCAGAACGGACTTTAATAGACTCTTAATCTGTATATACTTATGTACCTATAATCCTATATACTTAGTAAAAGATATAGGTACCTATTTATCGCAAGAAGTTTGCGCTACTCAAGACTTGTCATATTTGCTACCAAAGCTCCAGGACAATAGCATGCTTTTTTGTAGTCATTATAATGTACTGCGCTGTTGTGAAAGTAATGAATATTAGTAGAAATAAAAGTTGAACTTATATAAATGCAAATGGCATCTGAATGAATCGCGTCGCAACGCCCAGACTCTTAGGCAGTGCATCAATTGAGCTGGACAATGCATTAACAGCCGCGTCTCAGTGACCAACAAGTTTTGTAATAATAACTAATTTAAGAGTATCTTGATGACATGATTCTGCATAATTTTGCTGTTAGCTTAATACATAATTGTCTGGTTCTCATGATTCTGCCAATGAGAGTCGCTAAATGAATAGACTTTACTGCTCATAGACTCACAGAGTACATTGGTATTGTTGACTATATTGATAACGAGAAAACATTAAGTTTTGCGTACTACAGATTTTAGTATATCGTGTCACCACCAGAGAGATTTGTGCTAATCGCCATAGAAATAACATACGTTCTCGACAGTAACATCTTAAAACCATCGATTTATAATTTGTTGAAAGTCTGAGTTTAAAACACAACTCATGGTAGAACGGAGTTCTGTTGCGTTGCGGCTGTGATTGTCGCACCGGACAATTATTGTGATCCACACTGATATTCATCTAGTCTCTACAACATTACATACAATATAATAATATATGCATACAATAATAATAAAATTCTCGTTAAACCTACCTTTTCTTTCTGTCATTAAAACATAACACATTTATTTTAAAGTTCCAGGCTTTCGTGGCCGTCGTCAAGAATACCAATGCAATAAATACAGTTATTGCCAAACATTACAAGAACGCGAGTAAGCTCCACAATCCGTACCTGGTCGGCCATTGTGCCGTCGCAAAACTCTCAATGCACAATAAGCTATACGTCACAAGCACAGCGCGTAAATTTAACTTCGACACAACAATATTAATTATTTAAACCATGTTGCGTTCGGAAATCCTTAAGTAACGTTGCTGTTAAACTTGTAATTTAATTAAAAGTTGTAATTATAGGAGTGTTGAGTGACTGAATACATTTATGCTTACACCTGGGTTCCTTCTTTAATATTATTCGTATATAAATGTAGGATGTAATAGGTACCTATTTCATCATCATGTATCAACATGCTTCATTTCATATTTTCGTTCAAGGACAATGTATTCACGGAATTCTTGGTTAAAGTTTCTTTATTTCCCCAATCAAGCAGTCAATAAATGCAAAATATATGTAATTCCATTGACGAATATTCAACTTTTATTGTACGCGGCGAGCATAAATTATAACATTACGATTGTAAAGAATAAAATACTCCATGAACAAAGCCCTCAACAATGCAATTCGAAAATTCGAATGACAAATGACATTTGCCGCCACAAATTCACTCATCAATAATGGCCGCCGATAAAGTTGCCGGAGGAAAAACGAAACAACGTTATCTTTATTTGAATTATTGGAAAATCTAATTATCCGCAGGGCCTCGCCCCCGCGCTAAGATAAATCAACTGGTATACGAGTATCCTTATTGTGCTGCCATTACTCTAAAACAATGGTTTAATGGCGATTATTGGAGAAAGTGTCATTTATAGGTTATAAACGACACCGGTAAGGCGGTAACATGTCCTGTAAGGTTTTAGTATTGAATTAATATGTACCTAATGACACTGCGTTACATATTTAGTTTTTTTTTTTTTTTTTTTTTTTTTTTTTTAAAAAAAACGTCGCCCCACACTAGGAATTTCTCCTGTATCGTGGGTGCGTTCCACAAACATGAAATATCACATACACAAACACCCAGACTCGGGACAAACATCTGTGGTTCGCACAAAGTTTTGCCCCGTGCGGGAATCGAACCCGCGACCCTTAGCGCGGCAGTCCAATCACTTAGCCACTGCGCTAATCAGGTCGTCATATTATATTTAGTTTTCTTTATGTTTTTACGAAATTACTTGATGAAATTGATTGAAAAATTAATCTTATACGTATATCACACACATTCAAGTTATGTTCGGAGTATTTTTTTTATTCAATTCCTAATATCTGGTATGTCATATTTCCGTCAAAAATACTATAATTTTGACTCAAAAATGCCAGCTTAGAATTTCACAATCTTTATAGAATGTCTTCACGTTGTAACAAAAATTTACTTTTTAATAATGTTACACAAGCGTCGAACATTGCAGCAACGACCAGACGCTGTTCAGCCACGCGACGTTCTATTTTCAAATTAATACAACGTGTCGGGCGCGTTCCGATTAATTTGTCATCCTATCATCGCGTTCTGAGGCAAGGGAATGTTTATTTTTATTACAAACAGCCTAATCTTCATCTCAGTGAAAGATTTATCACGTATAGCGGTTAAGGCAATTATAATTGTGGGCGCAGCGGGCGAGGAATGTAGCGTTTCTGTTGCTACCAACTGGTTCTTTTATTTAGTATGTTGCGGAAATTAATGTTTGTTTGTAATTGTCGTGTGAAGGCGTGGAAATTAGAATTATGATTTGTGATCTGTTTTAATTTGTTTTATCTGTGGTGTTATCTTACAAGCAAATATTTGTGGTTCATTTTTCGTTAATCTTTCATTCATTTTTCATTCGCCTTGTCTACGAAGTCACTATGCAAAACAAAAGCAGGTTTATTCGTTTTATTTCCACTGTAAGGCAGGTAGGTACGATAATTACATATAATTATCAATCAATACGGAGAAGTAACGTGGCGTGGCGATAATGCCGCGTATCGGGCGCCCGGCAAAGTGTGATACCGCCTAGAGGTGCACTTAATACTAGAGGTGCAAGTAACTGGTGGCAGCGTGTGATCAAAATAAAAATTGAGATATCGATTCGTCTAACTTCAGCACGATACTCTTCATATGAAAGCAGGTAGTACATATACCTACACTATTGTATATCCACATTAATACTAAAAGAAACGTGAGGATGGAGCAAGGAACTTTTAATCGAATTTCGACCCAGTAATCTGTAGTACTAAAGGAACTTTTATACATTTTCTTCTCATCTCAGACCCGGCTGATCAATGAAGAACCAGCACTGTTAAACCTGAATTACCGCCGTAAACACGCGATTACTGCTCATTTCTTTTACATATGAGGAGTAGCCCAATATCGGTACATTTGTTATTTCACCTCACGTAATAATTGTACTTTGGTACATCGGTTAGGTTTATCGCTTGCACCACACCACAGATTCATAATTCTCTGAGCATAGTCACGAGCGATGACTTTTAATGGTAATATGATGGGATCAGACGCGCTTAGTGAGCTAATGCGTTCGTGTGTTTTAAATCATTAAGTAGATCTTCACTTTCCAACGATTATATCGTATAAAGGATATGTGAACTAAATAGGATTGAACAGGGTTGCCAGAGTTTATGAGAAAGGATTCTACCATCTATGAGCTACGCTTTCTGTAACAAAAACAAAATCTTGTATAAACAACTTCGGGTTAATGACGCACTTAGGATTGATAGATAGATAATATTCTTTGTTGCACACCAAGAAACATAGAATACAGAAAAATCCTTAAAACAAAAACAGTGCAAGTGACGGTCTTACAGGAATTTATTCCAGACAACCAATAACTTACAAATTTTATTGAGTTAATTTCCTTTCCTGTTGGTCAGTGGTAACTTTGATGTAAAAAGTACCATACATTGATAGCGATAACTAGGTAACTAGCTTAGTTTTTGTTTAGTTACAAACCAGGTATCTATTTTTGTTGATTTATTATTAGAGTAGTCAAATAAATAATGCAATTACCGAGACAGCAAGTTTGAAGAAGCGAAGAAGTGGTATAGTGTCGAAAAATGCCAATAAGTTCGCTAACTATCAGGTCCTCATGGCAAACGAAATGATGGCTTATAGGGTCTTATTAAGGGACCTTCAAGGATTACTGGCTGAATTGTACATTCATTCAAACTCATTTGAATTGAGAAATGTTCATTAAAGAAGGAAAAATCAAGTCCTGTTTGTATAATCTGTGGCCGACGTCCTATCGCCTACACAGCGTCTTAAGGTGACGTGTGTCGCCCGAGCTACACTAGCTTAGTATGATCAGTGATCTAATCTTATACTCACTCTGATTTCTTATAAATAATATTCATAGCTACATTTAGTTACGTAGATAGTCTACGATTATAATTTAAAAAATCAAATACAATTTTAACAAAAAAACTATTCTTAATAGTTAAACTACTAACTACGCGACTAAACTTATCCTTTTCCTGAGAACTTAGTTTAGCCCAAAAAAGCTTTTAACTAATGTTATTAATTTTGATAGAATTTCAATTAAACTCAAAGTTTACCAAAACCAATTTACATCCATATTTTTCAATAAAACATTCCCCACGTCTCCTTAAATGGTATCAGCTATAAATCTTATCAACATTATCTCCGTCGTTTATAACGCGTGCAACAATGGCGGCCACTCCACAGCCTCTTATCTCACAGATCGCACAGATAACCGCCTTCTATTAACTATACGTACTTAATTTATTCACTTTATAAATCTCTGAGAACGATGTTTGGTTAAGAGATGAGTTTTAAGTATGATATCAGTCTGTTGCTGTCGTATTGTGAGATAAAGACCTCTTTACAGAAGGAAGTCTTTTTTTCTGTTTTATGAATGGATTTGGTTGAAGTGTGGACAAGTTTAATATATTCTAATCTAATATGCGAAGGGAAGAGTAGTTTGGAAAAAAGGGGAGTCCTTGCCCAGCAGTAGAGCAAATTGGGCTATTTAAAAATTAATCTCTGAGTAGTAAAAACTTAATGCGTGGTTGGTCCCAAATTCAAATCTCTTCATAGGTTAGCATAAATTAAATTGAAGTTACAATTTTACAAAAATCCTGATAAAAACAAAAGATTTTAGTAGTTTTGTATACATCTGTTTTGTTATAACTATAAGTGTTTAGAAATACCACAGATACATGTGTAACAGATGTTAGGATTTAAACACAACCGCGCAAGAATTACGCGCAAGCTCTAGTCTAGACCATATTTACCATATTATAATTATACCAACATCTAAATCGATTAGCAAACTAGTAATAATTATTCATGTACGTTCCACTTAACCAGCCGTTAAAGTTAACTGCCTAAACACAAACAATGATGTTATTCGTATACCGGTACCGTTTAAATTAATCAAATTAATCGATTTATAATTAACAAAGCGCACATTGAGAGTGGTTTTATCTGCATGATTTATTTACACTTAACCTCCTGACCGCCGCAGTATTGCCACCCAAGAAACACATAATTCTTAATACTCATAAAATTGATAGTTTTTATGAGGTTTCTTCTAGATTGTTCCATATTGATTTTGTAGCAAAACGTTATTGACATTTCGAAAACTAACTTTCGAATGAGGTATTAGAAGATATATGAGTGGATCATGACACCTGCATTCCTTAAACGGGTAAGCAGTGAGTACATTCCTCTAGACAGTACCTATAGCTATTTTGTCACAAACACGTCAGTGATAGGTGCTTCATATTGAAACATCCAATACATAAAAACATCGAAAGGTGAGCCGTCTAGTCCATATGTTAGGCAAAGCTTTGTTTAGAGACCCCTGAGAGACAACAAAATACCTTAAAATAAAACCCTTAACTAGGACTTACTTGGGAGTATATTTTATTTTAACCCACCAGCACTAATTTTATCTGTGTTTTCTCCCAATGATTACTGTAGATCCAATTTTCTTTCAATTTTAGTCAAGGGGTACAACTCTAGCAATAGTCTGAACTCTGTTCGCAGTCTCGATCTACCTTTAAATGTGTGCTTTTCAGGAGCGCCCTCGTCTTTAAACCACGCACATCATGAATATGCAAAAGGCATGTTTAATATTAAGTTTATCATCATAATGACACTTATATGTGTTACAGTTTAAATGTTTGTGTAGGTCGCAATGACGTCAGTATACGTGTCAATGGAGTTTTTGACGATATCTGTCTGGAATCTACCTGTCCGTGTGGAATCTTCCAGATTAATAAATAGACCAAAATCTTAATGAAGGTTATTTATTGGTTACCATAAGTTTTGATTTTTAAGGCTCTTAAGGCATGACAAGAAACCTCCCCCTGTACTTTTTTGAAATGAAATAAGATGCAACTCTATATCTTGGCTGCATTTATCATCATCATTAGATTTTAGGTAACCCACAACTGGGCATAAGCCTCCGCCCTTGAACGCCACACTGTCCTGTTTTGGGTCTTTTGCCTCCAGGTCTTTCCCTATGCTTCAGCAATATCATCAGTCCACTTGGTTAAAGGTCTGCCAGGGGCACTACTAAAACTAATTTATTATTATAAAACCTCTGGGCCACAACTCTTGTAAGGGCTTTACTCCACCTGCCATCACCAAATACCACTATTTAGATTCTATAAATATGATATTGGTACTCGCATTTGTCCAGGAGTGGACTAAGATAGGCTGATGATGATATAGTCGGAAGACACAAAGTAAAGAATAAAGATCGAAAACATAAAAATTAAAACCTAGCTTATATAATCACTCTTGAAAGTCTAGACAGGCTTTAGCGCACAACTCAAGTTATAACTAATAGGCTAGGCTTGCGCATAGATTACCATATTAACACCGATCGATAAATTCAATTAATTTTTGCTATTACGACAGACAAGTCACCGGCATTGATATCGTAAACTTGTCTTAACTTCAGGTGGTCTCCGTGTCAAATGTATTGCGTCTATCTCATCATATGGTACTACTGGATATGGTCTGGGTAGACTACCTTATGTCTGTGACTTTGTCTACGACTTGGCGGTTCGTAGCATGTACATTTTTAGAGATTTACATTTTCCTGGACAAATTTAAATATTGTTTTCTTACAGGATACTTCGAGACACAAAATTTCTGCCAACTGCCACAACTGCTGCAAGTGTTATGAAAAGGTTTCCTAAACTCTACGCTGTGATCAAAACTGAAATTCAGAATGATACAGCTACTCTAAGATAAAAAGATCTCATTCCTTAGGTCAGTTGACTAAAACCAAGTAATACAATAGACGCATCATTTATTTACAACACTTAATCAATCATAGCCGTACGTACAGTCATACAGGTGTTTGCTAGCAGTAGGTAATAAGTTCATCGATGGTGCACGGTTTGTCGCAGCACTCGTCGACGACGCCGCGCTTGCCGCGCACGCCAGCCAGCGCGCCCGTCGGGGGCACCCACCAGCCGCGCTTGTCCACCGCGGGCCAGCACAGCGCCGCCATCGCGTCGGCCAGCTGCCGTCCGCAGTACACATTACCATGCTGCGCTGAGCTAAGCCACGCACAAGCCACCACCATCACTACTGCGATCAGTAACTTCATCATGGTGATTGTCTTCTTGGTTCCTCGATGTGATCGTCTCAAAGGATAGGGTTGGATTGTACCCTTAGCTGTTAAAACCACCCTTTTATACCGGCAGGTAGCTCATTAATAATCAGGTCATTAAGTGTTTAGAATGTAGGTTTCATTTCTTCCCACTCGTGTTGGTTGCGTCACTGTTCAGATTGGTGATGTTTATGGCTAGACATAAGCTTCGTAACTAAATTCTAGACATACAAAATAGTTACAAAACAGTTAGACTTTTACTGGGCTGCTAGTCCTTATCCATGAATGTTAATTTTACAGCTAACCCAGCTGTCTTTTATGTAGATGTGGTATCTAGTAACAGGCATTGTTTTATCATTCAGAATTCGTTGGCCGTCACAGGTAGTGCACTTAACCATCAAGTCCAATTCATGTACAATGAAGGGAAATATATCCATCTACCTATCCACTCCCCTCGTGATTTTTATACATCCAAATCTCCACTATATCAAGTTTAAAAAAAAAAGTGTTCCTTCAAAACTCTGTGAACTTGAAGCAAGTTTTATTGAGAAATTCAGTAATAGTCCAGAGACTTAGGAATAAGCTTCAGAACTTTCGGATGTTTTCCGTATTGAATTACAGGCGTTATAATGGGGCATGGTTCTATTTGGCGACAATATTACATATATTATGGAGTCCCTTCAGGAGTGCAGACATGGTAATTACCATCCATACATTAATGAGCGAGTGGGAAGCGTTACTGCCTACACTTTTATAGGTACCCAAAATACATTGATTATTAATGAGGTACCTGTTGGTATAAAAGGGTTGTTTTAATAGGTAAGGGCACAATCGAATCCCATCCTTTGATACGATCACATCGAGGAACAGAAACCAAGACACCATGATGAAGTTACTGATCGCAGTTGTGATGGTGGTGGCTTGTGCGTGGCTGAGCTCAGCGCAGCAGGGTGCTGGGGTGTACTGCGGGCGGCAGCTGGCTGACATGATGGCGGCGGTGTGCTGGCCCGCGGTAGACAAGCGCGGCTGGTGGATGCCCCCGACGGGCGCGCTGGCTGGCGTGCGCGGCAAGCGCGGCCTCGTCGACGAATGCTGCGAGAAATCGTGCACCATCGATGAACTTGTTTCTTACTGCTAGTTAACATTTTGATATACGACTATGATGTGCTGTGAATAAATTATTGCTCTACTGTATACCGGTTTGTATTATCTAACCACATACTTAGAAGAAATTAAATTCGTAGAAAACTTGCCCTGAATTTCAGTTTCGTCAACAGATTTTTCCAGAAAATTTTCAAAAACTTCCAATATTAGAATCTCATATTTTTAGTAAGTACACAATTACCATTTATGCCAAGGCTAAAAAATCAAGGTCTGGACTTTTTATGTAAATGTATTCCTATCGTCAAAATGTGTATCGGTCAATATTTTTCTCTCCATTTTCATGATTGCCGACACGTAGAACATCGTACGGTACCACGATCACTGAGCCATTCATCCAGGGTCGGTAACAGGCGTGTCATGGCATATTTATGGCCTCCCGCCATTAACTGCAGCCATAAACAAGTTACGAGCTGTCAATGCGAAGTTTTTGTAAGCAACAAGTGAATGCAAGTTCTCCGTGAATGTAAATGATGATAGGCAGGAATCCAGGGATGGTGTGGTTGCGAGAGGCAGTCTTGACGATAGCGAGCTAAATCTAGAGTTATAATTACGTACCTAAAATACTTCGACGGAAAACTTATTAATCCTTTACTATTATTTGTTTAGATCTTCTATTATCATCATCATCATCAGTCGGAAGACGTCCACTGTTGAACAAAAGCCTCCACCTTAGAAAGCCACAATGAACGACAGCTTGCCAATTCCATCTTCTATTATAATTTTCAGAAATTAAGAAACTAAAAAAGGGGCTTCACAATTATTCTTCCTCTTATCGTATGGTTGATAAACAACCTGGTGTCAGAGTTTAAACCGCCTGTAGGCCTCTGACATGGCTTTATAAAACCGTTGAAAATCTCTCAGATGTCCCGGTTTCTTCACGATGTTTTTTCTTCACCGTTTTTAGCAAAGATAACTAATTTGTAGTACGCACGTGAATTCGAAAAGATATTGGTGCGTGGCGGGTTTTAAACTTGCGAGCTTTGACTTGGCAGTCCACTCGGCTATTTCTGTTTTTTTGCTTTATAATTTTGCCGTTCATAGTAGAAGCATCACTATTATACTTTAATTCTATGATTAGCAAACTGCCATTTTTTGAGTCCCTTCACTGCATTAATAGAAAAGTATAATAGATTAGAATCCATGAGTTGGTATAATAATAACTCGAAACAAACCAGAATCTGATATTATATTTTATCTAAGACAAAGATTAAAAGTAAATTCCTAAAATACCTGAAGCTTTTGACTCCAATGTACACAGATAGGGATCATAATTTCATAAACCAGCAAATCAAGTTTTAATATTAATTAATTAAGTCAATTAGCAACAATCGCTCTAAGCCTAGCTAATTGCCTATTCAATCTAAGTTCGTTATGTAGGCCTGAATACAGTCAATGCTAAGGAATATTATTTAGGACAAACAGACAGATTATGAATGGATGATAATTAGTTATCTGTGGAACTGTTCTATGAAGGAGATTACAGATATTTATATTCATAAGCTCTGCCTCGTCGGTTTAGTGGTTGCTAATCACGACTTCTAATCTTTAGGTCCTGAGTTCTAGCCTGCCTACCCCTTCGGGGAATACAGGCGTGATGTTATGTTATTTTAAGTATGAGATATTTGACATTACAATTTACTGGAGTTGAAGTGCAGAAAGGTAAAACTTAAACATTCTTACATATTTGTAATAAATACAGCGAGTTGCGGCCACCAGGCGACTAATATGTAGATACAATAAAAACATCTCAAATTTATCCGCAACCTAGTTTCCCCAACCAGACCATTTGTAAGCGTTATATTTTTCTTCAAACCTAAAATACGGGTAATAAAACCATTAAGACCTGTCAAGATGGCGTGTCGTGAATCCAATAAATACACACGTGGGTTGCATTGACAGACGAGCTACAAACAGGCACTAAACCACCCACCATATAGTAACAATAGCAACATACGACTTTAACATCTCAATTCAAAAAGCCATGTAATAAATATAAATATATAAAACTATAATTTAAAAGTAACTCAATAGTATAAATTTTATATTTTCTATTTCTAAGGTTTTCTCTACCTATTCCTGAAAATTAAATAAAACATTAAATTGAAAATAGTGACAAAATACCCGACCTGGGTCTAGTGGTCTAGTGATCGTGACTGCTAAGCGTGTATGGCGTAGGTTCCAATCCTGGAATTCCTGGATCGAGCAAAACGTTACTGAGTTTTTCCATCAAATCAATAATATCGTCTTATGAAAGAACACCTCTGCCTTCCCCCTCGGAGTATACAGGCGTGATTATGTTTATGTAATATTATACTATAATATATTTTGGTGATGTGTTTATTAACTACCAGCGGAAACGAAACCGAAACTAAACTGCAGTAAAATTTCGAGAATAGCCCCCTCTGAACGAGATAAAGTAATTGAATCAGCATAACAACAGCAAAACGGCATTTGACTTTATACACAAATATACATATAAAAGTATATATTACAGTGTATACTGTATATAAATAAAAAGCCTATCAGACCAGTCGGTGTCTAGTAATAGAGCCTTCAAATAAATTAGAGGACCCCCGTAGTGTGGGGTGTGGTCCAAGTGACAAGAGCCAGCGATTCCCCATACACCCAATCTTAATGAATATTTACAACTAATATTCCACACTTAATGTGTCCTGAATTATAAAATATGCGCTTTATCTAGGCAACTATGTAGGACACCGGTTGAGAAAGCGTTCGATTTAATTTGCAATAAAAGGTGTAATTGAATTATGAGATATGGTATTGGTTTTTAGATTATGGTGGGATTTACTAAGATAACTTACTCTATTATAATATAGTCTACCTATTTATGTACTGATGTAATCGTACGCTATGTACCACGAGGGATTATATAGGATACGAATGTACTATCCTACGCCAACATGTTGTTAAAAACCAAAATACATTATAGATGTCTGAGTCCGACAAAGTAACATTTTTATGTCTGGTAATTTTAGTTGCACCTCAAAGACAGTTGTTTTTATTAATGATTAAACCCCATTGTAATTAATACCAAAAAGTAAACAAAAGAGGGCGTAACAATCGCCATTTACCAAGAAGGGCTCACTTTCACACTTTCCAACTAGTCAGTGGTGTCTTAGAACGAGAAGAGAAACAAAAATAATCACCACTTGTCTTAGTTTAAGCTTCTCTACTTAGACATTTAAATATGGTATATATACCACTTGTCTACATTATTATTCTAATCAACAACCATTTAGTTAAATATGCACTAATGTTGTGAACGTTCACAGTATTTTATGAGGTGGAAAATTGAAATAATGCCAAGCGGAGGCGCGGTGATATATAACTTATTTACAAAGAATAGTTTTATTGTTTATTTACAAGCTATATATAATGTTTTATGGGTTGAGGTTTAAGTGGAATAATTAATAAATTCACTCGGTTATACTTACGCTAATATTTATTAAAACTTGCACTGTCATCAGGTTACGCATAGACAGACATAAATTTCACTTAAATACACGTTTAGATATGAAAAACAGGTTAAGTACATTTAATAAGAGTAAGCGACATACCAAATTTAATGCTCCATTCAGCTGCAACATTGTGAAAACCCCCACTAGTGCCGCGCAAACCAAGATTGCAGCAATAGGATTTGAAGAAAATGTGTTTTGCTATTTCATTGATTAAACAACCAGTTAGAATCTCACAGGTTATATTTGCTTAACATTTACATATGATTTATTTTTAATTTCAATAAAGTGCCTCTAAAATGACCTTACTAATAAACTATGTACAGAGGGTATCGCACACAATGCTTCCTTCTTTTCGAAAGGCAAATATACAGATATAATATATAATATGTGATGACTATTGATGTTTTGTGAGACAGCCACTTAATTTTATTAGTAAGTGCGTAACTCAAAACGCTCCGCTCATAAATTGCGCCAGATTTTGACACCACAAACTTAGTGCGAGGAAAAATTATCGATAGTTTTTGTTTTTGTTTATGTCGACACCTTTTATCGACGTCGCGTTCCTTCGATAGTCATGAGAAATGGCGTTAGTTTGCATTCGTAATTAGTTGCCAGTTATTTACAAATTAATGGCTTTTGGCAATTTAGTTTTATAGGGATAGTTTATTTTATTGCTCGCTGTTTGTAACGAGCTTTGGTTCAAAGTTAGTGCTTGTAAATATTGTGAAGAGGGCTCGATGGGATCTTCGCACTTTTATGGGTTCCTAGTACTAGAGGTTTTGCATTAAGTTTGTTAGCTATAAGACAATATAAACCCATGAACATAGGAAAATAGCAGTTACCTTACCTGGCTTTGACAACGAGCTACGTTTAACAGTCATAATAACTGGGATTTCGACTTAACTTCAAGCAACCATGGCCAACATGGTCAAATACCGTTTTATCATTAATATGACTTCTGGATACAGAAGATTATTTATTACCATTGACCCTAGAGATAAAGATTTGCGATTACGCCTGAATACAATTAATAGCACAGGTACAAAATATTGCATCCTAGCTCCTCTCCTTCTCAGTCATACACAAGGCATACATAATGGATGTACCGACAGACACGTACCATAACTTCAAGTTATATCATAAGCAAAAAATAAAGACCAAAGAACAGTAATTTTAAAGTAATTTTAGCAATAAATAATGCCTTATTACAGCAGAGGCCCAAGGTCTTACAAATTTATTTGAAGTATTCCATAATTATTTTACCATAACCTATGTTTGCTACTGAAAAACGGTTTAACGACCTGTTGTCTTCAATTTATTTTCACTTTTATGTCAATACAAATAGGGTTGAATTTTCAATGGACTTGTATTTACAGTTATGTTAATGTGCTGTAGTAAATAATTAGTGATGTACTTACACGTTGCGCCATAGTGCCTACGTTACGTAGGAGTCAAATAATTATCGATACTTGTTTTGTAATAACATAACTATTGATGCCGAACTAAGTAGTAACTGTAAGTAAAACAAGTCAAGGGCGAGACGGCAGTTAACTCCTTAGTCGATTTGGAGCGAATACTTTAATCGACTATTGTTAAGTATAGATGTATCTTGTTGAGAAGGTATTTCGCCTAAGACTTATGTTATATAATAATGCATAAGTTGAATGTTATACCTATTTGTAAAAATGTAAAACATTAAGGCTATATAATAAAAGATAAGCTAAAGCAGCTAATAATAAAAATTAAAAGATAATAATTTTACTAGTTCGATGATCAAAAATAATGTATAAAACTAAATAATATGTTAATGTATTTTTAATAATACTTGTTAATAAGCAAGACAATCTTACAGAACTCCAATTATTAGGTAAAGGAAAAACAATAACACAATCTCCAATAATTAGGTAATAAAAAAACGTAAATAAGATTTAAATAAGTCCATAATAAATTACCTGTAAAACACCATATTAATTAAACATAAAAAGATAATCTAAGACGTGTAAATTGGATACTCATCAGTCAGTCAGCACATCCAATATATATTCTTACCACATCGATGATAGCATTTTAATTACCTGTAACAAGAAATAATAAATTTGGTTAAGATAAAGTTGGAATAAACTTACACTATTGTACGACGTACGTGGTTAAACTCGGAAATGTGTTGAGAAATTACTTAAACGTAGACTTTTGTATCGGGATTCACTGTCGGTGTATCTAGCATTAACTTTGAGGATCAAGGGAGTTTATGTTATAATTTCTACTATAATAAACCAGCGGACCTGACAGACGTCGTCTTGCCCCGACAAACAGCGTCTTCTTCTTCCCATCTTATGGTTGATGAACAACTTAGTGTCAGAGTTTACACCACCTATAGGCCTCTGACATGGCTTTACACGCCGTTGAAAAATCTCTCAGGTGTGCCGGTTTTCTCACGATGTTTTCCTTCACCATTTCAGCAACTGATAACTAGTTTATAATACGCACTTGATTTTTAAAAGACATTGGTGCGTGCCGAGGTTTGCCTAGCGACCTTTGACTTGGCAGTCCAACGGTCATACCACTCGGTTATCAGTGTCAATACTGATAACTAATAATGGTACTCGGAGTCCTAATAACGTCACATTAAGTGTGTAATCCACATCTCTACCTTCTACGGGAAATACAATCTTAATAACAGATACACTAGCGACGAAGTATTTCATGTTTTCATGACAACTCTAACTTTAGGGAAGTTCGATGTCTTGCATTAAATTACCACTAATAAATGTTACCCATCAGGATTCTCTGAGTCACGGGTGCTCCTGCATCCATGAATGTTATTAATTAACACCATTCATCAAATGAATTGTGCTTTTGGTAACGTGTGTATGCAGGATCAATGCCAAAGTTGGTTGTATTTCTTTTGGCCTAAAATAAATATCCGTGTGTCTAGCATAAGTTTTGTTTTTATGCGTTTTGAACTTACCATCGAATTCGTTAATTTTGTTGTTTAACAAAGAACACTAAAATCCAAAATAAACTTAAATCTGTATTATGCCGAAATCGCAACGTTCTGACGTATGTCTGTACGAGATTTCTCGGTACCAATATTGTCAAAAAAATACATACAGCCGTGGTACCTCCTCCTTTTTCGAAGTCGGTTACCGTAATCTAACCCGCATTCTTTAACTACACTTAGGTAACTCATGGTAGATACACGATGTTTATTTGAACTGCGCAGTAAAACCACGCATATGAAATAGCTAGTGTGAAATAAATGGAAGGAGTTTCATTAGCCGAGTGCCTAAGGGCTAAGGGGCATGGTTTAATTCCCGGTCGACGCAAATAAATCTTACGACCTATCACATTTTGAATTACGCCCGAGCGGGTAGCAAGGTAACTACTTTTTGTATAAATATCCGACATTTTTACAAAGTAGGTGTGTATAGGTATAAAACTACATATTTATTCCACACAGCCTGTAACTAGCATTTACGTAAAATGAAGTCCACATTATCAGATGTTACGTACCTATATTATACACTTATTCCACCGTAAAACATCGTAACTAAACACAAACACGGTCGTACATTTTATTGTGCAAAATATTCCGAATCCGCTGTCGCTGGTGTCGGGTCGCTTGCTCACGCGCAGGGCTGGTGCGATTGCATCTATCAGCTGCGTGGGAGGTTCACCACTTTACGGCTTGTCCGCTGTTAAATAACACACCGTGCTATAGTTACATGTGTTCTCATGGGAGAAGAATGTACACAGGACACTTTTGATTTTATTTGCCTGTTTCACCTTTATTTATTTCATTTCATGTGACTGCGGCTTTACTGCGCCTGCGCAGTCAAATCTATGCGGAGGTGTATTATGCTTACTGAGTTTCATTGATGGAGTTGGTATGGAGGTGTGGGGTGAAAGAGCTTATTTACTTTAAGTAATTATAATAATAGCTCTAAGCTCAAAGTGAAGGCGTCATGATTTTGATGACCTGATTGGTGCAGAAGATAATTATTATTTACCTATCAGTTGAAGATTCGGGAGTTATTAGCAGGAACATTATCATCTAGATTAATATATAAATCGTGTTCCAAGTGTCGTGGTCAAAAATAAAGATGCTCTCACCATAATTTACACTCAACGAATATCGCCCATACACCTCCTACATCTAAAACATAGTCTTCTTTATCAGTTCCGACAACGGCGATCCTTCGAAATTACCTTCTTTGATGAGAGATGAGAGAGATACTAATTAGACACATTTCATCATTTTTTTAATCGGTCATAGTTTTTCTTTTCGATATCCATACCAATATAAACCAATATTTACATTGTGACACGAAGAAGGTAGACTCAATAGCCTACCTATTTCTTCGTGTCACACCGTAAGAAGACTTACACCTCATCTTATATACTGTGTCTATTAATACCAGGCTGATAAGTGCGCATGACAAGTACAATAGTTATGAGGACACGTCGCCACGTGGCCGGTAGCTTTGTGTTTATTTATGATCTAGTGCGGGCCGCATCCAGACAACATGTCTAGAGTCTAGACTGTGTTTTAGTAGTTACAGCTGGGATGCTGCGACATGTTCCTCGTTTGTATCGCACGGATTTTAGCAAGTGGAGTGTAACATTTTGTACATTTAGACGATTCATTGTATGCGACTATTTTTTGTGACTCCTCTATTTCAGAGATCATAAGAACATAACATCACGCGTGTATTCCCCGACGGGGTAGGCAGAGGTGCACATATAGTACACTCACATATCGCCAGTAATATTTTTTTTTTGAGACCATAAGGTCAAGCATTATACTGCACTTTAGGTTGTATCAGATACTTGTGACAGAAAACCAATTAACGATTGTGAATAAAAGACATCACGGTCTGTAGAAACCGTTTAAGTCTGAACTCTTTTGAACAAAGAATAAAAAAATATCCATTACTAGAAGCAAAGATATGGCTGAACATACAATGAATAAAAAACATTGAATTGAATTGAAACCTCCTCCTTTTTTAAGTCAGTTAAACAACGACCTCTTCTGAAAGCAGTGACTAACTACCGCTAGTCTCATACCTTGGACCACAAACCTCAAGTGTCTATGGTAAAACATAAAGTAAAGAACATATAGTGTGTTTAACTGCTAATGTCGGCACATTCACATCGACAACCCGATACGAATGAGTTCACAAACGACACACCGGTAACAAATAATTGGCAGACCTTATTGATAGAACAAATTATTTTATTAACACTGGATTCAATTAAAACTGTGCCAACGTCAACGTCTGCACTTAAATACGAGAGTTTAAGGCGTCATTAGTTCTTGAAGTAATGTGTCGTGAGGAGCAATGATCGTGCTGGTGTAGTGGGGCAAGGAATGGTTGTATGCACAAGGTTTTAGGTTGAAATTGAGGTAACTAGTATTGTGAAATTGAAATACACTTGATTAGTATTTTTTTCACTAATAATGCTCTCCTGACTAAATGTCGGTCACGGCAGCCTGTCTCATCTGAGACTAGCTAGCTACGCAGGAGATAGAGATAGTGCACATGTATGCTCACTCTCATAGTCCGATGCGACGGTAGACTTACATGCCCGGAGAGACATCAGGTGCAAGCTATGCTTGCGCTCTATAGATGTGGTCTGCCTACTTCCTGCGGTTGCTATACAATGTCATTAAATTAACCACTTTTGGCCTTGTCCTGCTACGAAGGACTAATTAATTCTCTTCTGCCTACCTATTCGACGAATATTAGCGTGATATTGGCATACATTCACGCATATAAATACTACATAAATACTCTAACTTCATATAACCGGCGACGTTTACTGCTATCTACTGGTGAGACCCTGGATCTTCCTTTTCGGGACAAGTTCTTACATACAAGTTACGGGCAATTAACCCTGAAGCACGCCTAGAGATAATATCGCCTTTTACGAGGTGTCTGACTCGGATTATAAGTAGCTTGTTACATTGTAGACCGCGTTAGACGATACCTGATTGAAGACGCACTTCGGAATCCCGCATCTTCTGTAAAAATATAGCAAAAAAAGAGGCCTATACCCGTTGAGTGATGATGATCTTCCGATAAAATTAAAGCGTCTCATGATCCTTACGACTACAATGTTTTAAATAATAGACACGTTATTGATCTAAGGCTCATTGGCTCACTCTATTAGGTGTTACGTATGTGATATTTCGTGTTTGTGAAACGGATTATACAGAAGAAATTCCAAGTGTGGGGTGACGTTTAAAAAATGCTATATTAGTTGCAAAATTGTTTAAGGGAAGAGGGTTATACCCAGTAGTGGGATATTTAAGGTTGTGGATGATGATGATGAGTTTCAAAATTGGTATAACATCTACGAAACGAGAGACTATTATCCAACTTGTTAGCAAACAAACGTATACGTATATAACATGTAAATGAGGTCTCTATATTGCATAATTCTGAAGGTTATTTCTACTTTTATTCTAACCTAAAACAATTCCAGCTATCTCGCAAATCTCAGCCTTGGACCGAATTAGGTTCTTGCTCTGACATATTTGGGCAATAACACCGACCGCGCGGGACACGTAACACTCGTTTGTTCCACTTTCCCTGGATTTTGATCTATAAGGATTAGTTACGTCATAGAGGATGTTATAAATTGTTATAGAATGGACGAATTATGGAGATAATAGTATCAAGCTGTAAGTCATCAATAAACCAGGACATTGTTCTACCATACATTTATCGTACTTGTCTGGACTTCAAAAACGACTTTAACCCTTGAGTTTGTTTCAGCATTTCTTCTCAGAGGTAGTCAATTAAGAAATACAATCGTGGTATTGTTTACAAAAATTACGTGTAAATGTATTTCTTGTAAACCTATTTGCAAAAGAAAATTCATTTATCACAACTATTTCGCATGGAAATAGAAAACTTGTCATAACTAGAGCCAAGACTACAATAATACCAGTGTTACTGTCTCACTGTAGGGTGAACTACTTCTTTTACAAAGTTCAATAAGGAAAAATCTTGTACACAGAGTTCTGTCTATTGTCCATTGAGTCGAAGTTTCATTGCGATTGTACTACGCAGTGTCTTCGCATTATCTAAATAATCTAAATAGTAGGTAACTAGGAACTAATATTTCACATTTTTAACATATATAAATGTAGGTATCTATTTTTGAGGTTATTCTAAAATACTGATTGAAAATAATGGTCTGAAGTCAACGAGATGCAGTGAGCTTAAAGATATTTGTTACAGCTGAAAAAGTTATGATTTCTTTCAGTAAGCTATACGTTTTGTAGACTTCCTTATTAAGCTATATCCAGGATGTCATTAAACATCTAATCGAACATTCTAGATACAATTTCACTTGGAAAACGTATGATTAAGTAAGTAGATAAATAATTTATAAGTAAGGCAATAAATACTAATAATTTATTGCAATGCAGCCTGTGTGTGGAAGAATTTTATCGATACATTTGTAGGAGCTGTCATGGCTGCCTTGGTTATTTACTGTCTTGCTCTTTCAGCTTCAAACGGTATCAGCGAGGTGAATAGTGGCGGTGTCAGTAGATTTGAAGGCTGTGTTCTGTTATTGTGCAGTTGTTTTGCTGATTGGTGACTTATTTAAGGTTTCTAGGGGATTAGGTTACAGACATATAAGAACATCAATCCTATATCCTAAAGACAGGCATTGATGACGACTGTCGCGATGATCCTAACATATTTCACATCATATTTTTAGATTTCAGAAAATTTACATATTTCAGTCACAATACGCAAAGCATGCACACGCATGAGCGCTTAGCTAGCACTATTAATAAAGAAATCAAATATGTTGATAAATATACGGAGTCGGGTGAAAGGACCACACCACTTCACCTTAAACTTTATTTATCTACAGTTAACGTAAACAGATAGTGTTACTAACAGATAGTTAATAGTTAACCACTCGAAGTAACCTCGAAGTAAGCTCACACATTAACTAAACTCTTGTTTGTTAGGTGAGAATGTGTGTTACACTCGAAGGGTCCTCCGCATAAGGCCTTGGTTACACTAAGTGACGTTGCACGTTGCCCAGTGTCCCGCAACATGCTACGACGCATACGTGACGCGGGACATGTTGCAAGGTCCTGAACATGGTGCGCGTTAGTGTTGCGCCATTTGTTGTCAGCAAATCAGTAAAAGCATTAATCGCAAGCCTGTAAATTAGTTAGAGGCTTGTTGTTAATACATTACCCAAATAACAAGGTTATCCCTAACCCCATCATACCTGCACACAATGTATTGTACACTTACATTTTATAAGTAATTTACTTAACCTGAAGTTCAAGAGACACTGGTTTTCTTGTGTATTCGACATTTGTCTCGGAACATGTCCTGCAACATGTTGCTGCAACGGTCCCCCAGTGTAATCACGGCCTTACGTCGTACGTTCGCGGCGTGAATATTCATTGAATATCTACTGATACGATAGCTCTCGTCTCGTCCGAAGCTTCTCAAGATGTTTTCGCTACAAGTGCGTGTGGCGCTGAATAATGTGGACTTTTCCTTTACTGGTTAGCTGTGGACCTAACTTGTACAGTTGATTTTATAACTTAGTAGTTTTTGATTGGTCTGCAGAAAATCATACATGACTTTCATTTATTATTAAATCACATATTAAATGTCTTTAGAATTCCTTGTTCTTATTTAGGAGTAGGAAGATGTTATTTCTATGTAAATGGGACGGGCCAATTGGCATTTAAGGGACCAGAAAAAAAATTGACGCAATATTTTCCATAGATAACAAGCAGATAGTTCAGTTTTTTTTTTCTAGATTTGCAAATATAAACGAAAGGAGTATGTCAGGGTCATAGCAAAAGGATTTCCGAGATCTCTTTTTAGTCCCTACGAACATGTATAAATTCAAGTGTAAACTTTTTCTATGAGATTTACAATAAAGCATGATACAGTAAACAATTCGAGAGTCAAAGTACAAACTATATACTGTATATACTTAATTCCTAACACCTACAAGTCAACTTGTGCTTGATTGTCAATCAGCGTGCAAACACGTCTGGGAGCCACCGATATGGAACGCAAACACGGACACTTGCTGTGAACTGAACGGCCGCTATTGTACTGAGGGCATCTGTCGAAGTGTCGAGAACATTTACCTAAATAGGTCGCAAAGCGGTAATGGTATTTAAAAAATGCAAATAAAAATGTCGGCCACAATTTATAGGAAAATAAATATAAATTTGAATAAATCGAATGTATTTCTTTCTTCATTCTTTATTGAATATGCTAAGTACTGGCAAAAAATTTAAACGTTCTAGATTAAAATCAAACAATAATTAAAAAATAAAATAGTTAAAAAAGAAACCCCCAAAATTTATAGTTACCTTTGGCAATGCTACAGAAACCCATCGAAATTAATCTACAAAGACAACCTTTTGGAATCTGCAGTTGGCTGTCAACAAGGGGATCCTCTTGGGCCAGTCATTTTCAGCCTAGCTATCCACCCCATCATAGCACAATTAAATTCCAAATTTAACATATGGTATTTGGATGATGGAACCCTAGGAGGTGACGTGGAGACTGTTTTAAAAGATTTGGAATTTCTTAAGGACAATTTAAATTCTATCGGTTTAGACCTCAACTTTTCAAAATGTGAAATTTATATCCCGGACACCACCGACAGACAAGACACTTTATCAAAATTTAATGCTATAGCTCCCCAGATTAAAGTAGTGGATGAAAATTCGCTACGTCTCCTAGGGTCTCCTATTTTGGACGCATCTTGCACAAATTTTATAGACGAAAAAATTCAAAATTTCAATATGATTTCGGAAAGACTTTTCAAAATTAACATGCATTCGGCCATAACTTTAATCCGGTATTGTTGTTTCGGCCCAAAATTCATTTATAATCTGCGTTCCAGCGCATTGTGGAAACATCCACAATTATTAGGTAAAATTGACCAAATTATCCGTACTACCCTAACGTCGATTTTAAACGTAGCTTTGGACGATCGAGCTTGGTCTCAAGCTACGCTTCCAGTTCGTATGGGTGGCTTAGGAGTCCGAACTGTTTCTAGTTTAGGTTTACCGGCGTTTCTTTCCTCGGTCCACAGTACTGAAAAATTAACCAGAAGAATCCTAGCTTCTTCCTTGGTTAATTTTGAGGTATCGTGCTTGACTGAGGCGATATCCACTTGGAGAATGGCTTGCCCAAGCACTGAACTTCCCAAACAGACATTTTCCCAGAGGCAGTGGGACGAGCCGCTTTGCAGTTTGATACGGAATGAATTGATTAATACGTCAATCAATACTGCCGAGCGCGCTCGTTTGCTGGCTGTGGGAGAGTGGGAGTCGGGTCTTTGGCTGCAGGTACTTCCGTCGTCTAACATTGGAACAATGTTGGATGACAACAGTTTCCGCATTGCCGTTAGTTTACGTTTAGGGACTCCATGCGTCACTCCTCATCGATGTCAGTGTGGTGAAGCGGTGGACAGCCTCGGACGGCATGGTCTATCATGCAGTAGGAGTGCAGGTCGCATACCGCGACATAGTAACATAAATGACATCATCCGTCGTGCTCTTGTCACCGCCGGCGTACCAGCCGTACTAGAACCAAATGGCTTGGTACGTGACGATGGAAAGAGACCAGATGGTATGTCGTTGTTACCCTGGAAATTGGGAAGGCCTTTGGTGTGGGACGCAACGTGCGTCGATACCCTTGCATCTTCTCATGTTTCTGGCTCGGCAATTTGCGCTGGCACTGCTGCTGCTGCTGCGGAGACCCTCAAACGGCGGAAATACAATAACCTAATAGGTAATTGTATTTTTGAGCCGTTTGGGGTTGAAACATTTGGGCCATGGGGTCCGAGCGCTCGCGCTTTGTTTAAAGACTTGGCAAAGCGCTTAGTCGACTCCACACGTGACCAAAGGGCTGGTTCATTTTTCGGCCAAAGAATTAGCATTGCCATTCAACGTGGCAATGCTGCCAGTCTTTTGGGCACGTTACCGGTTGACATCGATGGGGATGAATTTTTTGATGCTTTTTAACTTTTTATTTTTGTATATATTGTTTTCATTCTGTATTAGATTTAAGTTGTATATAGTTGTAAAACAATAATTTAATTTTCCCCTGACGTATCGTGTGCAGTTTCGCGCCACATTGTTTTAAACCTAGACGAACACTTTACACACCAGTTTTCTTTTTATAAACATTGTTTTCTATTTTCACGAAATTTAAAAAAAGTTATAAGTAATATTATGATATTGCCTTCATTTATTAAAGCTTTAAATATTTTTTTTTTTTTAACAAAAAGTACAATTTTAAAGATTACATTTGTTCTTATGATTAAACATCCTCGCCAAACATTTCGTTTAAAGGCGAGAAGCGCTGATTTCTTTTTCTTAATAACTAATTAAGTACTTTATAAAAAATTAAAATAATATGATAGAAGTACCGACTAGGTAGGGCGAAAACAACCCTATTTATAGTAAATCTTAAACAATTACACACAGCGGCCACAAGGTAATTAACCTAATAACCATTGAACTGTACAATCAATTAGTTTGTTTATCTAACAGCTCGCATAGACTGCACATGTAGGAGTCACAGGTGCTGGCCTATCACTGAGGTAGTACTTGAGACAGCCGGCGTTGTAACATGTGATTTGTCTCAAGTAAATAAAGACATTTACTACTTAAAAAAGACATGTAAGTTTACATAATTTATTACGTCCTAAAGAATTTGTAATAAATGCAACCATAAAACGGAAAATATACTGTTATATGACTAAAACAAACTATTTCTGCCATAATAACTTTTCACAACCACAGATTACTATCATAAGTCACCAGTGTTTTTATTCTGTATGAACCTCAAAATTCAATAAGTAGGTACTTACTGAAATGTAATGAGGTATCTATGGCGTTTAAAACCGTAAAATGTTGCCATATTTGTGTCATCCAAGTTAATTATGACATTTTCTCTTCACTTCTCTTTCTACAGCTTACCCACTATTCAATAACGAGCTAAGCGTTAACATTCAATCTGACACCTTTTCTTCAATGAATGGATCTCGTTAATTTCCCAACGGAAGTGGGGATGAATAATTCATGACGTCACTTCTGGTGAACTCATTTCAGGTATATTATTTTTCTTTTAGTTCCCATTCACACAGGGATGCTAATTTTATTTATTTACTTAAGTCGAGCGTATGCGACGCTTTTAGAGTATTTTATTTTGAATATTTATTAAAATTGTTAAATCATTCTCCGTGATTTGGAGTGGTGCGGAAAGGGAATAATTTATTAAAGATAGGTTCTTATTATCAATTAAAATGTTCAAACACTTACTTATGATGGAAGAACATTATTTTTAAATAATATATTTGAGGATATTATTAATTGCATTTTTTTAACTTTTATCTATATGACTTTTAGTGCCATTTTTGCATGTTGCCCATGCTAAGATTAAATCTAAATTAATAAAGGAAACTTGAAAACTGATGGCCACGAGCGGGAGGAAGAGGTTATGTAGGTTGTTTCCAATATTATACCTGCCAAATATTTTTTTCATTACGTCATATTTTTATACAATTTTACACTGATACGAGGGTCAAACTGAAAGTTCTTAGAAAATCAAAAACTGATTACATTAGCCAGTTATTAGTTTTATTATATCTTTTCAAAATATTGTCCATTCACGTCAATACACCGCTGCATGCGATGGAACCACTGGGAAAAGCACTTTGCCCACTCGTCTTTAGGGTTCTCTTCAATGGCATCGCGATACGCAGCCACCGCTTCTTCAGCATTCATAAACCGCTTTCCTTTAAGTTTTTCTTTAATTTTTGGAAATAAATAAAAATCACAAGGGGCGAGGTCGGGGCTATACGGCGGGTGACCCAGTAATTCAACGTTTGATGTCGCCAAATAGTCGATCGTTCGCTTAGCGGTGTGCGACGAGGCGTTGTCGTAGTGAAGGAGGATCCTACTGCGAGGTCGTTTCTCTCGAACTTTTTCCAAGACAAGTGGCAAACAATTGGTAGTGTACCATTCTGCAGAAACTGTTTTTTGATCCTCTAACACAATTGTTGCGAAATGACCTATCCTTCCAAAGAACGAGGCCACCATTTTTTTTCCCGCACTTCGATCTCTCTTTACTTTAGTTGGCAACCTCTCGAAAGGAAACACCCACTGAGCAGATTGTCTTTTAGTTTCAGGATCATAACAGTAAATCCAGCTTTCGTCACCTGTTAGTATGTCGAACACAGCATTTGAGTCACCTCCGTTAAATCTTTCAATCATTTTACGGCACCAATCCACACGATGGAGTTTTTGAGCCTCAGTCAAATTATGAGGTATCCACCGGGCGCAAAGCTTCCTGACTGCTAAATGTTCGTGGAGGATTTTGTGCACTTGACTCATACCGATGCCTAAGCTTGTCCGAATCTGCTGATAGGTCACTCTTTTGTCAGTCTCTATCATACGCCGCACAACACAGATGTTATCTTCAGTCGTCGCCGTAGAAGGCCGTCCTTCACGTAAATCATCAGTGAGATTAGTGCGACCACGTTTAAACTCATTAAACCAGTTGTAAACTGTCGCACGAGATGGGGCTTCATCGTGAAAGGCCAATCGTAGTCTATCATAACTTTCTTGTTGACTTAAATGACATCGAAAGTCATAAAAAATCATTGCACGAAAATTTTCTTGTGTTAAATTCATGTTGACGTGACACAGACAATTTTCAATTTGCCGCCAAATCGTAAAACAAATGACAAATTAATGAAATATATACTCAGTAATATTGGCAAAGAGTTCTATTTTCAAATTTTAGAATTATTTTTTTATTATATTGTTTATAAGTGGCCAGTTCTAAGAACTTTCAGTTTGACCCTCGTATAATAGTGTCTATGTGGGTTTTACAAATATAAAAAATATCACGCACACAAAAACAAACCAGGAACCCTTAGCACAGCATTCCAATCACTCACCCACTGCGCCTGCGTGTTATTGAACTTTATATCTAGTTGTCATAATAATTACCAATTACCGTCACTCGCAATACCAACAATATCGTTATTTACTAGTTAATCCACTGTAATCTGGTCTATTTATTATCTAAGTTAGTGTCTAACTAACAGTTAAATCAAGCGGTTACCGTTCGAGTTACTATTAAGTTATTATTGTAATTTTCACGGATTGATAGTAGGACTGCCTCGTTGGTCTAGTGGTTGCTAAGCGCGACTGCTGAGCACGAGGTCCTGGGTTCGAATCCCTTGTCGGGCAAATTGTTACTGGGTTTTTCCATTAGGTACTTCTCAGTGGCAGCACGGAGTCTGGATTTGTGTCCGGTTGATGGCAATAGGCTCGCCCTCTATTACATTGGGACCTAAAAACATAACTGGCAATATGTGGGTGTACTATATGTGCACCTCTGCCTACCCCTTCGGGGAATACAGGCGTGATGTTATGATAGTAGGATTTGTGGTTTGAATAGACGATATAAATGATTTCTAGAGTTGTAGGTAATCGATCGACTGGTCTGTGCAGTAGCCACGTAGCTATGAGCCTATCAATTCCCCATAGATGTGATATACCTATGTATATTGTTACTAACACTATGCTAGTCCCAGTTATAGAAGCCCTGCATATCGGATAATCCGCAAAAATCCGCACGGATCATCGACATCCGTCGTCCACCCTTTTCAGAGCGTAACAAACACTGCAAAATGCCATTGTTTTGTGACTGTTGTGTAAGAGACGCGGATTTCAGGATGGAACCTACCCTTTGTGGATGTTCTAGTACAGACGGAATATTAAAACAATGTCGTTTGTTGTTCCATTACGTTTTAGTTTAAAATAACACTAAAATGCTCTCTTTGTACGTCACAAAATATAGGATTCGAGTCTGTCTATCCTAAGCTCTTTAATGTCTAGCTAGGTAGAAGAAAATAACTGCTAAAAGCTATAGAAATATTTGGCATACATATTTAAAATAATATAAGATTTCAACTGACTTGACGACCTGTTTAGCGTAGTGGCTAAGCGATTGGACTGCTGCGCTAAGGGTTGCGGGTTCGATTCCCGCACGGGGCAAAACTTTGTGCGAACCACAGATGTTTGTCCTGAGTCTGGGTGTTTGTGTATGTGATATTTCATGTTTGTGAAACGCACCCACGACACAGGAGACATTCGTAGTGTGGGGCGACGTTTTTTAAAAAATAAAAAAAAAACTGACTGACTCGTTGGTCTAGTCGTGGTAGTCGACTGCAGAGCACGAGGTCCTGGGCTCGAGTCCCGGGTTGGCCAAGTGTTACTGGGTTTTTCCATTGGTATTCTTAGTAGCAGCACGGAGTAGGTGATAATTCAATGGACTTTTCATAGGTCTCACATTACCGCACGACTTTGGTCATATAAAAAAGTATCTACCCAAAACGATTTAACAAAATACCGGGTGCAAAGTGCTTTCCGTACCAGCATCCTTGTGACGTCACACAACAAAATATCATACAAAACCACTGTTGTTCTACCGTTACATAGCCATGTATGTAATACCAAACATCAACCACACAGATACGTGGGGTTGTCTAGTTTGATGTTAGAATCTATTCGTATTCTGTACGACGTAAACAAAAGCTATTCCAACTTGTTACATTTATTTGGCATGAACAAAACAGCGGGAGGATTACGTGGCGTTGTTCTGAAATAACTACAATGATTTATAAGAATTTGCTCCGTTCGTCTAGTGGTGGGTAAGCGCGACTGCTGAGCATGACGTCCTGGGTTCGAATTCCGATTAAGCAAGTCGACTATATTCAACATAAATAAATAAACATAGTAGGTACCTAGTCAATTGAATGTCAAGTCTACATTTCAAAACCGATAAAGACCTTCCAGTTTTTATAATTTCTGTCCTTTTCAACCTCGAGTGTAACAAACAAATATAGTTTCTTTGTTTAGTGCGATATACCGCATAATCGTCGCCATATGCCAACGTCAACGAAGGTACTTAAAGACACTCATCACAATAAAAATGCAAAATTTCAAAAAACAAGAACATTTTACTTTAATTTTCATACCTCGGTATGCCTAGTGGATCGATAAAATGCCGTCGAACGCAAGTTCCAATTATACGAGATTCCAACTGACGACATGACAGTCATAACGCGGGATATTATTAATTTATTCATAGAACGGTGCGACTCGCTAACTAGCTGCATTTTAGTGGCTCTCGCGCACACTTCAATGTGTACACACGGCCGAGAAAGATAGCAAACATATCGGACATAGCGATCTCAAGTATGTTCCATAATGTTCACAAGTAGTGCTACTGTAGCGTAGCGTAATTTAAATAGGATAAGTTAGAATTACTAGGTATTATTGTTATTTATATTATTGTTGTGTTTATTATTTATACAGTTTATAATAATTATTTTCTTTACTTGGATTTTTAATATTTGTTGCTTGTGTGTTTGTGTTTTTTTTTGTATATTTAGTATAGATATAAGCGATTTGGTTGTATATACTGTAAGCTTATATTTTCTGAATAAATGAATATGAATCAGTATTCATACTATCAGACTACGTCCCACCTACCCGAATGTCCCATGTGCCCTTTCACCTGCATACTGGCTGACCTATACAATGCATCAGATGTCACTGCAGAAGTTGCCAGTTCCCGGGCAGAAAAATATTTAAGTATATGCCGTCGATACGAAAACACGAAGTAGGTAAATCAAATAATCCAGTTAATTAAATATGGATGTTAAGTATGTGGTTCTCGGCACCCGTGTGTATTCACCAGCGGGGTGTCTTCATCGTATCGGTGTGAAACACATTGTCACTCCCGTCGCAGTCGGTTACCGAAGTTCCACTTCTTGTCTCAAGACTCTCTCTTTAGAAATGTTATTTATTTTGTATTTCTCGCTTTAAAAGTATTAAGTAGTTAAGTATTTTATAACACTCGTGAGTAGAACCCCGGTTTTACCCGCGTGAATATTCGGCCGACGCCGAGAAGTATCCGGCCTGGAATTGATCACCCCTTTTCCACCTATGGGTGTCGTAAGAGACGACTGAGGAAAAATCCAGTAGATGGGTAGCAGCGTCTTCTGTAACTTCACCGCCAACCAATACTACGATCCCTAAGCCGCTTTCCAAGCGTATGGATTATGGCAACCCGCCCCCTTACCTAAGACGAGGCCTTTGTTCAACAGTGGACGTCTTCCGGCTGATGATGATGACAGTCCTTGTTTATGAGCTGGTAAGGTATTCTACGTCCAGGTCAGTTTTTAACGGTTTTCGTATTTAAATTCAAAATTACTAATGCGTGTCATATTCAATTTCACACAGATTTTGTAATAGGGACAAGAAATATTCGCAAAATATTTCGAAACCAGTTTTTATTAGAGACAGCTCCATGGAGACTACTGTTAACACTCCATATTGCCGACACAGGAAGTTTTGCAAAAAATATTGTGACAGGTTCCTGACTTTTTTTGATATTCTGACATTTAGAATAGGGTTTCCTCCGTACCTACACGTATAGAATTGTAAAATATTAATCTTACACCTGGGACATTTTAAACGAATGATTATTGCCAGATGTTTACACAATATTATATCCAATGGGTATTATTAGGCTTGTAGGTATATATACCACATGTGTTTGTTAATTTTAAAGCAAGTCAATTACTTTTTAATGAATTTGGATGTATCTATAATTTAATAAGGAGGAGGAATAAGCAAAATTGAAGCCACTGTCATAATATATTTTGATAATACTTAATATAGTTATTTGCTTGAATAACATGGTTTTAAGGTCTCACAATACTTATAATAGTACAAACATGTTTCCCTAAGATTAAACATGGCATGCAATTTTTTTATAATTTTTTTTTTGCAAGTACCTAAGCAAAAAATGGTCATTATTTCATTTCTAATAATACGTTTACACGATAATAGTACTATTATTAAATGTTATATGATAGTTGGAAAGAGAAATCACTAATCCGAAATACATTATTAAAGAAAAATCAATAGAAGAACTAAGTAAACTTTAAAACACTTCAACTGGCTGCAAAACGAACATTTTATAAGTTTCCTTTGCCGTCTTCAGATTGCGGTCGCTTATAAATGTCATACACTTTCTTAAAGGAATGGAATGGAGACGAGAAACCTCGCTCAGGCAAAGAAGGCAAATAAAATGAAACCTACTGAGCACGCAGCACGGAGTGGATACAGAAACGTATACCAGACTGGGTTGTATGTACCAGTATAGATAGATACTGAAGTACTGATGTGTTAGTACTATGACCCTCAAGTTTGGGGCTTAGGCATGGTCCTTAACTCAAAGTAAGGCTTTGGGGACGTGAATACAGATCTATTTAACCGTAGGCCGTGGTGTTGTTGATTTTTTGTGTATTTTTTTGGTTTTAGATTATTACTTTTTGTCGCTTTCGTGGCAGACACGCACTTGAATTTATAGCAAAAAATAATACATCAGTTTTTAACTACGATTTTAATACAATAGATTATAATACACATTTCTTTTTTCGTTTTAAAAAAACGTCACCCCACAGTCCACACTAGGAATTTCTCCTGTTTCATGGGTACGTTTCACGAACATGTAATATCATACACAAACACCCAGACTCGAGACAAAAATCTTCGGGTCACACAATTTTTTGTCTTGTGCGGAAATTGAACCCGTAACCTATATCGCAGCAGTCCAATCGATTAGCCACTACGCTACTGTTCTGATTGTGTCAAACAGAGCAACAAAAGTTGGCATTTAGGATGTGATACCCTCATAGATTTTAAATACTAAGTAGTTCCTACGATACCTTCGCAGAATCATAAAATGCGACATTATCCGTGGTCTCTGCCTACTCCTGTGGGACACATGCGTGACTTTGCGTATCTGTTCCAAGTGTTTGTTCAAGTGACAGTCATGTTTTTAAGTCGATGCTTAAGTTTTTTTTATATATGTTTGTCCTTTACAACAATATTTCCACTATCTGGCTCTGGTACAGTCAGCATCATAAGTAGCTGACCTGAACATAATTTCATTAATTAAAGGACAACTTCTTATAAAGTACAAAGTCTTTAATATTCTCGATTTAATATAGACGTTTCTATAATTTGAAACAATAACCTGATTTGATGTTTGTTTCTTTCAACTATTTCACATGTGGTATCTTATGTTAACCTATTTATGATGCTGACTGTACTAGAAGTCCGGCAAAGCTGTCACATCTCTCTTGAATTAACTGTGGGAAAAGTTAAAAAAACAACCAAACGCGCGCTTCCGAAGGCATTTTAGATGAAGACCGTTTGCCCACAAGTTGCTTATTGACATTTGCCCTGAATATGCAAATACCCGCCATTTTATATCAAACAGCTCTTCCAACCGTCCCGTTACTACAGACATGAGGTCATTCAACATTTGTTAAAATCTTCAAAATTACGACATTAAGAAAAATCTCAGTGCGCCAGAGAAAACATGACAATCAGGTTAGCCGCTGTTTAATACAACTTAAAATTCAAGCAACGTTCACGTTAAAGCAAAAATATTATAATTTCCTGCTCACACTGCCAAGATCACAGCGTGAATGGACTTTTTACAACACTGCTCAAAGAAAACATAGGTTTTGAGCACACAGTTCCAGAAATATCTACCTTATGTTCGAAAAGATAGAGCCCAAAATGTAATGTGCTGTGTAAAGTTGACAAATCATCACCAGCAAGAGTGTGTGCCAATGATATTATGCGTAGACACGAGTTCGGTCCCAGCTACTATGTTTGTTCTGTATTGAACTAACAAAAACCCACCCTATTACCTCCCAATAAGATCGCCTTTCACCTAAATCTCGTTAAGTTAATATTTTTTTACCAAACTTCATGTAATCCCAAACAATCGAAATTAAGCTCTAATGCAAGGCGATAAAGCCGTAATTACTGATGGCGAGTTGTTTCATTAAGGGGAAGTACTCTCGGTGGAACTTCCGCGGCATTATGTAGCGATAATCCGCCAGAGGCATGCGTGAGCGCGACGCACGCGACGTGCCCTTAAGGCGACAAGCGAAGGATTAAAAAATACATTTTATTAATGTTCGTTGACCAATGAAAGTGACATGAAAGAAATGTTTGTAAAAAATGTTTCCTCCGCCGTTTTATGGTTGTCGTAACCATTACACGACCATAACGTATAGATCAAACGGTGCGGTGAACTTCGACCGGCTATTTGTCGCTTATTTATTGTTCATAAAAATACACCAACTTAAATATACTAACGACATTCATTTTAATAGTTACGGTTTTATTATTAGGTAGGTACAAAATATAAACATTGGCCTTATTCACAAACGAGGATCATACCGGTATTAACTAAACCCCGTATTAAGTCTATTGACATCTCTATTCTTTGACATGCAAACGACAGAGATGTGTATAATTTTGTCCATGGTTTAAATTGACAGTTTTTATATTCAGTTTTTATACTTGGCTAACGTGTTTACATAGCGAACCACTATTCTTTATTTATTCAACTTGTTTACACTATAAAAATTGTGAAGGAATTCAAAAATCCTACAAAATATCTATACGCTCAACCAAAATCGACACCACAAAGTATAAAAAGTCCCAAACCAAGTACCAAACTTAAATAACTTATAACCAAAAGATAACTCAATAATGTGCGAAAATAAGTTTAAAATTACCCAACAATTCCAATATAAAAGTTCAGTAACTTATAGTAACTAAATTACCTCAACATTGCTCTAAAAGCGGCCAATATTGGTCACAGCACACTTTATATCGAACCCTTCGAATCTGAGGAACTTGCTAACTTTTTTCATCTCATTACTACTTCACCAAGAAGTTTGAACGTAAAAAACTTAAGCAAAGGTCTACTGTCTTCCGAAATTACCGAAAATCTTGTTTTCGAAATGGGACTGAGTTTTATAACATTTTGACGTAAATATTTGTAGGATTTGACTTCACATACCTACATCCAAAAGAAAAGTATTTATGCATGTAATTGTGTTACTCTTCAATAATAAAAATATTCTTTCTATTCAGTTGAAAACAATTTTGATTCCTTTAAAAGTAGGAAGAAGGATACATATTTTTGAAAGTTGTTTTCACAAGTTATATTGTATTGTAAGCTGGTAACAAACACTTCACAGCATTAAAAGGAAAACTATTCCTCACAATACTGGCCAATAAATAAGTTTCATACATAAAGACATTACGCAATACTTCACGTTGCATAATATATTCATGGCTCGCTCCGACTGACCATCAATAAAGCGGTTATTCCATAAGTTTTCCAATTACAAGTACTTAGCGTTGTGTCGTTATATTAAGTTAAACGTCTATCTGGTGACAGGCGCGCTCCATCCATCAAAGTCATACGCCATCATTTGTGTTACCCACCAGCCTGCCAGCCCGCCAGCCCGGCCAATCCCCGTATTGAATCTCAGGACGCTCTGTTTGACTAATGGCAGCCCCGCCATCGTCCAAACTGATTTATTAAATAAATTAACGTCCGCTTGATAAACGAGCTTTTTAAAAGCAAATTCTGTTGCGAATTATCTATCGCGCAGCCTTCGCCTTAACTTCGGTTAATCTCGTTTCACAAAAGAATTCGCTTTATTCCTCGGTACTGCTAAATCCTCTTTTGATTCGAACAGAACTCGACGTGTTTACCATCGTCGCAGGCGATACAAAAAATGTGTTTTCCGCCAATTTTAACATTACCTCAATAAAATCCAACCTTTCTCGTAACCTCCTTTGTGCGTGGCATAGACAAAAAATGTTGGCATGCATCGCAAAAGAAATAAATCAACATGGCTAAGCGCACCCCAGTGGAAACCGTAAAGTTTAGGGCGCATCGCGCATGCTGCTAATAAAACAGGGGCAGGCCTCCCCCGCGCGCAATGAAACGGATACAATAAATAAACGCCGTAATTAACTCTATTCATACATCAAATTATCTGCCGTATTTACGAGAAATGTTAAATGAACACAATACAATCATGCCATTTGTATAGAAAGTGCGCGAATTGGAATCGGATGACAGTTGGGCAGCCATTTTATATTGTATTGGCGAATGGCGGAGGTCAATGGGGGTGTCAGCAGGCCGGATGTGACGCACATCTGCGTTCAGTTTTAGTGGATGATTTAATTTGTTCTAATTGAATCGTAACATTACACAGCTGTTAAATTAAGGCGCTATTGTTATTTAAGTAATGATCGCGTGTGAAAGGGACACTGTCCACTGTCCATTACGATAATCTGTCATTATGAGACTGGTCTTAACATAGGGCACATCTATACAGAGCTCCATAATGGACATAATTCAACGACAACCGTGTAGTTATCGATTTATCAAAGGATGTGAAGAAACCATAAAAATATAATGTAAAGTCATCGTTATACATCAAGAATAATAATAGTTCCCTCGAAACCTTGCCGCACATCAGCGACACACACAGGTCGCTTTGAATTTATTGCAAAATGACTCCCTCATCAATAAGCAGCGTATCTTTTTGCCAGACAAATCGCAGGTGTTTTATGCAGGCAAGAAATATCTCCAGCTCTAATGCTAGACTTGAAACAAATTGTTTTCTCAACAGAAATGAAGCTCCGATCCATTGCGCAGAAGGCGAAACATTTAGCCACAGCGCCAATAATAAATCATACCAATAAGTAAATCCTAGACAGCTCCTCAAAAGAACTCACGATGTTAATACTCCGTGAACGGTGAACATAGCTATAGTTTCCGTCGCGTAAAAAGAAAGCTAAGTGCTAACTTCATTTTTAAATTCCAGTCAATTCCAAAGTGTTACGTTACTAGTAAAGCTATAATTAATGATCCTACAATAAAACGACGACTGCCTCGTTGGTCTAGTGGTTGCTAAGCGCGACTGCTGAGCACGAGGTCCTGGGTTCGAATCCCGGGTCGGGCAAAGTGTTACTGGGTTTTTCCATTAGGTAATTCTCAGTAGCAGCACGGAGTCTGGATTTGTGCCCGGTTGATGGCAATAGGCTCGCCCCCTATTACATTGGGACCTAAAAAAACATAACTGGCGAAATGTGGGTGTACTATATGTGCACCTCTGCCTACCCCTTCGGGGAATACAGGCGTGATGTTATGTTATGATGTTACAATAAAACAATTACCTATACTTAATTATAAACCACAATAGCTTGGGACCATAGAAAGCGACCCTATCCGAGTGCGAACGCAGACACTGACAGCCGCTCAGCGTTCTCTTTACGTGACGGGAACTACACAAGGCTCCGTCGCTCCACATCCCCCACCATTAACCATCATAATTACGTCATAAATCAGACAGAACTATGTCAAACCAAGATCTGAAGCATTCATCTAAATACGGTATTTGTTTGACAATTCGGAAACAGTCAAACTTATTTTGGCGAAAGGCCAATTTGTATCCAATGTGGGCGAGAGCTGGAATGGCAACTTGCCTGAAATAGAACAAATTGCAGTCATTTGTGCGACAACTGTGTTTCTTGTTATAGGCATGGTGTAGGAAGGTCGGTAATCAACCTAGTAGGTATACCGACTTCCTTTTATTTATGTGAAGTGAAACTTTAGGATTAGCGCGCATTTAGGTACACAAAGGATTGTTAGCAATAGGCTAAAGTATTGTGTTTCTTGTTTTCAGGAGGTTCTTAATAATAGAACTTTATCTTTTAAAGGTACATAAACGACAACCATCAAAGCGTCGAGTAAAAAGGTGAAGCAGCGTGGAATATATTTTTTTATATATTTTCTCAGTTATTTCGAAGACTATTTTTTACAGGTAAGATAGTTTTCAGGCATTTTGTAAGAGTAAGTTTATGACGAAGTGTTTTTCTGAGTCTAAAGTATTACTAAAGCAGCAGTGTTTATAATCTTTAAAAATGAGATTTAATCTTTTCTCTATGTTAAAAGATTTCTCCAGATCTTACTCTCAACATCGCAAAAACTCAAACGAAACGAAACATTTAAAACTTCCACTTCAAAAGCAACTCATTAAACTATTTCACACAAACACCTGTTGTAATTCCAACAAAAACATTCATAAACACGGGTCCTTATTCTCAAAACAATTCGTATTACATAACACTGACGTTTGAACAAACGTTCCCATTGACGGTTTAGAAAAAAAGCAAAGAGTCTTGTTTCACAGTTAGCTATAAATCTAGCCGTAACCGCGCGTTTAACGGAGCGCCGAAATAGACCTGGGGGTAGAGTGGCCAGCTGGACAGAGGTTGTGGGACACGAGGACTTTTACTGATGGTAAAGTATTTTTATATTCAAAGTCGCCAGGAGTATAACTGGGCAGTTTTGCAGGCTTTTAACTACTTACTTTTTAAAGTGGCCAGGAATTCGTATTCGCCATTTGAATTTTACGTGCTTTTTCAATGGAGGGAGTTTTTCATAATTTTAAAAGACTTTTTTTAGTAATGTATTTTTTGTTTTTCGCCTTTACTATTTATGTTGTAAACTGTTTCTGTAAAGCATATTTTTGTAATAATACAGATTTCGAACGGTTTGAAATTTTAATCCATTTCAAAACCAACTTTCATAGAGCACGTAATTACTTTATAATACTCTATGACACAGTCGCAAAAAGTTTTATATTTCGGTGCCAAACAACAGTATTTCAAATAAATATTTTTACCCGCTTTTAACAAGTTACAATTCAAAACCTATTGCAATACAAAAAATACATCACAAATTCACAATACTTTCAACAGCCCTCGATCCTAAATCATCGTCACAACTGGCAACACTACACCGTGCTATAGTTAACCGTTAGTTATTATTACAGCGACGGTTTTATGACTGATATTCGAACTAAACGTATCGTTATTTTAAACAAATGTGACGTTAAAAACTATACATATAATATCTGGCGACTTTCACTGCTTCCTCAATCCTATATAGAAGGTAGCCACGTGTATTATGGAATTTATTTTGGTGAGGTATGTCGCATGTCGTTTGACCGTCAACTGGAAAGGGTTATTTTGAGTTAACTGTTTAGGACGAGTCTTCATTGAGTATAGCTGAAGACGAGACTTAGATTAGGCTTAGGTATTTATATCACGCCGATATTCCCCGAAGGAGTAGAGGTGCTAAAAATTTAATAGTAGGTACGACCACATGCAAAATATCATTTATAGGTCCCAATTTAATAGGGGCGAGCCTATTGCCATTAACCGGACATTAAATTCCGAGCTGCTACTATAACACTGCCCTATATCCCTGTAACACTGTCCGACCCAGGATTCGAATCCAGGACATATACCTGCATTAGTAGTAGGTATATTATAATAACTCTTTATTTAGATAGGACACCTATATATTGCAAGGACCTTTAGGATGTACTCAAGATTTAATCCCGGAAAAGACTCGAAAGCATATCCCACGCAGACGAAGGGTTGAATCTAGTCCTCAATATCCTCCCGAGTCCCGCGGCATCTTATAGCAGGAGATAGGAAACTTTATTGAGAGCTTTTACTACTTCAATAAAATGTGTGTAAAATCTCGTGATAGGCATTTGGATTTCGCCGGCGAATCGAAGATGTTAGACACCGCCATTGTTACTATCCTATCGCCCGAACCCTGTGGAAACACTAAGATAAAGGCATTTCCTTCAAATAGCTTAATATGTTTTGCTGATCGATGACGTAAGACCGTACTCAAATCTTTAACGTTTTCTGGAGTATCTATGGATAATTACTTACTAATTAGAGTAATTCCCAAGTTCAGTATTTCACCTCCTCAATTGACATTAGACCCTTGCCCTAAGATATTACTAATCAATTGCTTACCTACTAATAACTACTGATTTCTACGAGCTTTTAAAAAACATAACTCACTTTCTTTTCTCTTTCCACAATTTACGCCACCATTTATCATAACTATAAAAATACTAGCTGCGCCCCGCGGTGTTACCCGCTACATTTTTTCGGGATAAAAAGTAGCCTATATGTTAATCCAGGGTATAACCTATCTACATACCAAATTTCAACCAAATCGGTCCAGCCGCTTATGCGTGAAAGAGTAACAAACATCCACACATCCATACATTCATTCTCACAAACTTTCACATTTATAATATTAGTAGGATTAGTAGGATAATAGGATAGGATTTGATAATAAGCACACGTTCTATACAGCCTACAAGTTTAGCTAACGACACACTACGTGTATCCGAACGCATTTAACTGTCATTAATGTCATCAGCAACCATCCATCATGGCGGCTTACCTTCATTGGCGGCTTTGACTGAACAACGCATTTTTGA
Source organism: Abrostola triplasia (assembly GCA_946251915.1). NCBI lineage: Eukaryota > Metazoa > Arthropoda > Insecta > Lepidoptera > Noctuidae > Abrostola > Abrostola triplasia. The sequence goes on from OX276433.1 coordinate 11,840,827, forward strand.
ATTATCTCATTCTAATATCCAATACGGATGGGCCTGTTTCTATAAAAATGTAATCTATGAATAGACCAGTGGCCGTCTCGCCGTCATCCGGGCCTTATTTTGGTAGCCGGTGACTTTTAACACTTTCACTTTTCCAGATATTTAATGTCACGCTTAACGTCACATTTGTTTCTAATGAGGTAAGCAATGTTATGAGATGTTTTCTTTTAATTAGTCATTATGATGGTCTATTGAGTGACGATATATACTACAGTCATTTTTACGGATACAGTACTGCTTAGTTAACTCTTGCAAACGGATTGTATGTAGGTGTATTGTTCTATATTAGGTATAGCTCATACATATAACCTGCACAAAAGTGAAGCCGTTGAGCTAGTTTCCCGCCCTGATTTTCATCAAGTTGTATAATGCTGAAGATTTAAAAGACTATTTTAAAACTTACTTAACAATGTGAGTCTTTTATTTTTTTTAACTTAAGAAAACCTATTCTTGAATATCTAAACAGCATCTTACTATTCCATTACAATAACAAACGGGCCTGTAATAAATACAAATGCATTATTAATACGTCAGGTAGTCACTGAGACATCGTAATTGAGTAAACAGGAACCAGACAACGAGTCACAGGCATGTATTAATAGTGTTAATAATAAACAATTAATCTAACCCTTGCAGTGCCGGTAGCAACGGGACTCAGTGTCATTATCAATAGTGCGAATACCTCCGTGAGTACGTGGAGGGTTAAAGGTCACAGCTGCTGAAGAACACGGTTGAGAAATTAGTAATATCCTATACATAGGCATAATAATTTCAAAGTCGGCGTTATTCTAAAGAAAAAAAAAAGTTAATTTGTAATATATGTAGGTAGTGATTTTCTTCTGCATGGGGTAAGCAGATGCCATGTAGCACCATTTTCTGGCAGATAATAATATTTGCCCTCCGCAATAGGAGCTAGAACATTGTGTCACTTAAAAATGTTGGTACCTTACCACGTCTAGAAACCATAGACTTCACTTATTCAAAATTAACTTTGATGTAAAAAAATTGTACTTAAAAGTATTCAATTAACGATATCTTCAAAAAGATTACCCTATACCATTCCGTTCACCTCTGAATTCCAGAAAATTCCAATTAAAACAAAAATAGTCTCTCACCAAAACCAGCATAGAAGTTCACATAAAACACTTAACACATAAACACCAAGTGATCAGTGGAACAAACAATGTTTATTTCACTTTTCTTACAAAACAGCACTTAGCTCTTTTCCTCTACTTATGGATATAGTCACGCGATACCTCAATTACGGACCCACCACTCTAAGAAGACCCCTAATCCGCCTCCATTTGTATCAATAACTAAACCGTTGTAAGCTCATGATAGTTCAACGTAATTTGGATAATAAGCTATTATGATTGGTTTCTATCAAAAATATAAAATTGTTAAGCCGACTGTCGACTTACGAGTCACGGGCTCTCGGCCCTTATTATAATAATGTAGCTTGTATTATCTATGGTTAGGTGAAAGTTCATGTATTTGTGTTGGTTATTTTTTATTAGATGGTATTTATAATCTTTCTTCAGAACCTTAATCACTTAGTAACAAGTGAGATGTTTTCTTTGATAAATAGCAATAGGTATTGCTAAGACAGTCGAGTTATTTCTTTGGGACGCCTCGAGCTTTATTGCCTCGATGGTCGCTGTAGATCCTGGCTTACAGGAGTCACAGTGACAGGCACGAGTGGTGGGCTTATCCCGTAAAAAAAACATAGGTATGCGCCTTTGCACATTGATTGTAATACGTCTGTAATGTCCAAGGACTAGGTAGAAAAGTGAGGAAATGTAGGTGTATAAGGTGCATTTCACCAGCAGACACCAAATTCATTTGATCCATAAACCTATCCCTTACCTTACAAACTACTTTCATGGGACGAACTTCGAATGGGACCAACTGCGAATGGCACCAAGTGCTAATGTGACCTACTGCGAACACGGGACGAAGTACGCATAACCCATATATGAAATTCATACACCCATATTTTGCCGAACTTTTGACGACTGGAGAGAATGTTATTCTTGATCCGTTCTTTTGACAGAAACAAAAGTCACATCGACTACCACTCACGATAATAATCAGATATTCTTCCAATGTACCCTAAACATGTGTGTAACGTTAAGAACCCTAGACAGCGCGCTAGAAACCCGTTACAAATGGTTGCCGAGCTGATCTCTGACCCAACACGTTCCCTTTCTAGGCTTTGAGTGATGCCGACAGTGTTATTGATACATGCAGGCTGCAGCCCTGCTCACCTACTTATCGGGATTTAGACATTTGACCGACATAAGCTTTTAGCATTAGAACGTTGATATGACCTGATTGATGACCTGCGCAATGGTTCGTTTCTTGGCTACACGATAATATAAATAAATAAACACGTCCATGTATAAGACATGATGACACATTTAGCCAAAATATAATTAGTTAGTGGCAATGGACCCTTTAACATCGAGATTTATAATTGGCGAAACGTGGGTGTACTATAAAGTGCATCTCTGCCTACCCCTTCGAGGAATACAGCCGTGATGTTATTTATATGTTCTTATTTGTAAAATTAATTCTTTTTTCTTCGTAAATATCTCTATGTCTACTAAGAATTTCGGTTAATGCTGCATGAGGAATTTTCTGTGTAACGACATATCTGAAACAAGACAACTAACTCTTATTCCAAAATGAAGGGAGCCGCAACATGCGCTCAGTAAAATCTATTCAAGAAACCAGCGGGGCATACCCCTACATACAAACAGGCAACAATTTATGCGAAATTAACCAAAACATCTAACTCAGGTATACCAACATTGTATTATATTATATTGTTTTTGTGCATCCATTGTATGAGCACAGATAAAAAATAGTTTTAGCATAGTGGGCGGGCTAAGTGTCACACGCATTGACAGCTAAAAACAAAAGATTGCGGTTTCTCAGCTCAGAATTAAATAAAATCGAACCTTATTTTTATAGTCATAAGAGATCTCGTATTTTAAAGAACGGTAATGTTAAGTTTGTTTAACTATTGACAAAAGGACAAAGTGTCAATTTAGTTCGTTCAATGAACGAATGAACGTTTAAGTTTTGAATGATTACTTCCGTCGCTAATTGTTTGGTAAATATGTTGTTTTTAATCTCAATGCCGGCCGTCAGTGATTTATTTTGTAAACGTTGTAATAGTTAATGATGATTGCGGTAATAGTTAATAGTTACTGTAATTAATGACTGTCGGTACATTGGTTCAATCATTAATTATGTATTTAAAACATAGTGAGAACCTTCTATGTAGGTTGTATAACTTCACGCCTTTAATCCCCGAAGCGATAAGCTGAACTGTATACCGTTCCACTTACAGAGCTTTTCGCCATATACCAGGCAGATTTTGAAACATTGCACGACTTGTGCGTTTTGATTCAGAATCAAACCTATGACCCTGCACTACGACATTTTTATCGACGATATTTAATGCAATAAATGTAAAACTCGTCACAATTCGCTTAGTGAAATGCTGAAGATTTGTCAAATCGAGCTTTAGAATAACATCTATGTAAATACGAGCCGTCTATTATGTAAACAGCTACAGTATGTCAGACGTAATAACATATGACAGGCCCATTGTGCTGGAGAGAGACTTGGGGAGGCGCCAACTGAAGAAGTTTAGTCTTATTTTGTACAGCAACTGTTATGATTATTGTGATGCGATATCATGTTATTGCATGCGTCTGCGAGTTATGTCTTAGTTTTACTTTATGCTGTAATATGGCTGATTTGAGGCAGATATTATAATGTCTGTCAAATTGTAGCGTCGGAATGTTTTAATATTGTATTTAATACTGAAATCGACAACCCGAAGTGAGCTAGTGTGATGATCATAATCGTTTCTTCTCTGTATGGAAAAGGGGTTTTAATAAGGCCCTAGACAAGTAGTAAAAGGCTAGATGAATAGAACAAGAATACATAATATATAGGTACCTATATAGATTTATTTCGTTGGTCTAGTCGCTATGCAGCCTATGTTCAACTACTGAGCACTTGGTCCTTGGTTCGGCAATCGAATCCTGGGTCGATCAAGTCAGTTTTTCTTCTAAATTTCTTCTTCTGGGTAATTCTTAGTAGCAAGATTTGCGCCCCGTTAATAGCATTAGGCTCGCCCCCTATTACGTTGGGACATGTAACATAACTGATGAAATGAGGGTGTACCATAATGTACACCGCTGCCTATCCTTTCGGGGACTAAAGGCGTAATACTAAGTATATACATAGATTACATACATACACACATTATGTTAATCATTTCTATGTCAAGCATTTTGCCAGTACAGCTAAAGTTATAGACTGGTAGTGCTGTTACTTTAACTGCATTATTAATTACTAATTATACAGTAGTTAAAATTATAGTAAGTACCTCCGCTTATGATCCGGAATAGGTCAAGCGGTGCGATAAGTGTTATTTTAAAGTTCCACTTGAAATTATGGCTGGAAAGCAGAGAAAGCAAAGTCATACCAAACAATATCCAGTTATTAACCTAATAGTATACCCGAACACATATTAACCTATAATAATAAATGCAAATTGAATAAAATGTATCGCGAAGGTAGTTTATAATCTGGATTAACATTTAAACTTTTTATCCCGGAAATGTCGCTTGAAAATTTGGCTGTAGTAACCAGATAACCAGTAGCTACCAAAAAATTGTTAGTAATCGATTTTAACTGAGAACTCCTTGACCACCAGCTTGATATCACCTTAAAACCCCTTTGTCATCTCTCAACGCAGACTCAATGAGACCAGCCTATTATTAACCGGTGATCACACGCTATGCGCCGGCGCAGACGCCCACAAATCCATAAAAACACGAAATAAAAGATAAGTACTTAAGTCTGGATAACTTCAGTCAATGTTCGTGAGTCAACAAGACGTGTCAATGCAACATTACATTATTCTGTCTTTGTATATTGGGCCAACCACAAACAGTTTCTATAGTAGCCAAAAAACAAAACCCATAGTCTCAACCAATCTCTACCTAGTATGAATGTAGCCTCCAGAAACTAGACAAATATGCTATAGTCACTCATCATCAGCCGGAAGACTTCCACTGTTAAACAAAGGCCTCCCCCTTAGAACGCCAACGAGTCGTTATGTTAAGGTAAATAAACGTCATAGTCTAAAGATTACATTTTAATTTCTACAAAAGCACATTAAATTGTCAAACCTATAGCGTAGTACTACAAGACCTACTCGCCTCTGGCACTGACAGTTTGAACCACAAATGACTTCAATATGTGTAAGAAATAGAAGTGGCTGCTGATAAACTCAAATATGTCATAATCTTGACGTCAAACACCACGCTGCTTTTCTAGAAAAATAGAAGTTAAAAAATCACAATCCCAACTGGCAGCTATAAAACAACACTTATAATAATCGGCAAATTAACAATATTAACTGGCAACACTACAAGCTACATGAACTGTGAAAGGCTACTAGCGTTTATCGCTGGCGCTAGTAGCTCGCGCCAGTAGCTCGCTCGGTTGACGCGCTGCCAACTCGACTAGATAGCTCCGGATAAACACGCGGCCATAAATACACGCTTATCTTAAGTTTTTTTACTGTTTTGTTGACAAAATTAGTTGGGATGTATCTGTCATGGTTTTTGCTTGGTCTATGCTGCTGTTGTTTTTTGATGTTGGCAAGAAACTAGGAATGATGACGTTACCTTTGCCTAATGACTCCACAAAAAATCATTAAGTAATTATGGCTATGGCTTTAATAAACTACGGTCTCAATAAAGGCTCGTCGCCTATATGATCTTATTAACCAACTTCAAAGAAGGAGTAGGTTTTCAATTCGCCTTTATGTATTTTGTTTCAAATAGGCGGCGAGCCTATTTCCATTATTCACGATGAGCAAAGAAAAGTAGGTGTATTTACATCTGATAATGGAGAACATAAATCTGCATACTTACCTCATGGAAAAACTCAATGACACTTTGCCCGACCCGAGACTCAAATACAGGACCTCATGAGCTCACGAGTTTAGCAACCAAACCGACGAAGAAATTACAGGAATAAATAATTTGTTTTTTACCAGACTATAAAATGTAAGTACCTACTAGAAGTTCCCTTTCTTCCCAAACCACAGCGTATTACTATTCACACCCGCATACCACAGACAATTAAAGAAAGAAATAGATTGTTCAAAATAAAGGTTTATTACATGTATCCCGCGAAGGATATAGCTATTGGTAATCAAATACATAGTTTTTATCACTTCCTTTAGCAATAAAACAAGTTGTGGGACATTATCTTGACAAATAACTTGATAATATCAATCACTGGAATTTCTAGGGTTGGTGCGGTCAAGAATATTAGTTTTTACTGCACTTTCTGTAAAGGCAAGCCTGTCAAGTTTGACAAATACCACTCAGCGCCTATATTGGTTGTAAATATTTAGCGCATTACTTCGATTTTAAGATATCTGACTGAACCGATAAAGTGCGTATACGCACAGCATGGTGCCTCGATAAATATAAAGTGAAAACGTAAACATGCTTCATGTGGAAAGTTGCTTTGATATGTACATTTTATAATAACATAATATCACGCGTATTCCCAAAGGGGTAGGCAGAGGTGTGTACACACACATTCCGCCAGTTAGGTTTCAAACACTCAATGTAATAGGGGGCGTGCCTAATGCCGTCAGCCAGGCACAAATCCAGATTCCGTGTTACTACTGAGAATTACCTAATGGAAAAACCAACTATCAGTTGCATGACCCGGGATTCGAACCCAGGACCTCATGCTCAGCAGTCGCGACCAATAGACTAACGGGGGAATATAATAATTAATTTCGTTACCGACTAGCCATCCAAGTTTTGACCCAACCAAACATGGCTTAACCTAGGCAATCCATCTCCCCAGTATTGTTTGTACCTGCTCGTGACTAATGTATAGCAGTGCCAACACAAACTTATCTCTTTACCTCAGTAAGGAAATAGATTTAGATAAATTGACTTTTTCTGCATTTTTCGGGTTCTATAGTGCAAATTCCTAGATAACTGTTATCTATAGACAAATAATTATCAGGGGCAGAAAGCATTTTGCTGTCTACACATGTTTTAGTGTGATTACACAACAAGAAAACATTTCTCATTGCTTCTAATATATTGGCAAATTGCGTTGTTAAGTTACTACCCCGCGGTGTTACCCGCTACATTTTTTCGGGATAAAAAGGCCTGTGTTAATCCAGTGTGTCAGCTACCTTCATACGAAGTTTTATGAAAATTAGTCTAGCCGTTTGAGTGTGGAGAAGTAACAAACGTACAAACACACCCACAAACTAATAAACTGACGATTTAATTATCATCCGATTTCACGTAGGCATTTTACCATTCATTCTTTGCACCCAATGACCGGGTGATAATTAATTAAATGTATTAAATTATATTTTCACCTATATTCCGCGAAAATCTAGCCAGACAGAGGTGAAGTCTTAAAGAGAGCCAGTCTATTGCTATTTATGTACCATAATCACAAATCCCATGGCCACAAAGTTAACAGCTGTAATGATCACGGATAACCTTTTAACAGTCAGCTGAAGAGTGACGCTGTCATCCGGTGATTAACACATGTCTTTGGCAACTAGAATACACAGACAGAAGGGAGGAAATAATGGTCAATCATGATTTACATCTTATGTGTAGCAAGGTGTAGCTTATTTAATTTAAAAAAATATATGATGTACATGACTGGCAATAGACTTACTACCTATTATGATGGGCAGCGAAATGTGGGCGTATGGACTCTTGATGAAAGACAACAGTTTTGCTTACCCGCTTAGGGATTATACGCGTAATTCTATGATTTATATACTCGAATAATTATGACCTAACAGTATAATGCCATAAATAAAGGTACTATCTTAGAAGATTTGAAAGCTCTTATAAATTGATTTGAATAAGATGTTGTATGGATCTCCATACTACATAGATAGAAAACTATCTAGTTTATACCTTATGAAACATACGCTATTATTCCAGAAAAATGTAAACGAAGTCACGACTTAACATAAAAATAATTAAAAATACTTTTTTACACTTTTCTGCAATTTGGATATAAATACAAGGCTCCTAACCCTGGCAACCCTGACTGGGATGCTGGGCCATAAACTAGGAGCCCCAGACACAAACACCACGCTTAACACTAAACTAACACAATAAAATTTAATTATCTCGATACGGATCGACACGGTGTGATTCATACTAGTTTTGGACTTTTTGTTACTGTTCTGGAGGACATCGGAGGATCTTTATCGCTGTCGTGTGTTTTATTAAGCGGTTAATGTAATAGGATTCGATTTGAATGTAGTTTTGAGAATAAAAATTAAAGATATTTGATTGTCTTCAAGTAGAAGTTAACATAGACTTCCATAATTAAAATAAGGAGATTTCGTGCAGGTCATCAAGATGTTAATTTATGGTTACCATTTTCAAGTGCAGAATAGACAAGACTCTATCTAGGTGCAACATTTCAATGGAGAAGAACGGACTAGAAATTCACTCTTTATAAATCAGTTTTCTATCGTAAATCGTAGCAGTTTGTTCAGAAATAGTCAACATACATTTTATTTTATAGTAAATATACCATTAAGGTCCAACCATAATGACATATTTACTACGAAAGTATAGTAAACAATATAAAGCTCGCACTTAGAATACCGGCCACCGTCAAAGACAGGTATTTTAGATGTAAATCAGAAAAAGAAAATACCCTGACATCAACCCGTTTTCACGCGACAACATTAACACACATCATAAAACAGGTCGGAATACAGGTTCCTTGCAACAAATAAATAATAAAGTCATAAAAACCATGATTCAGTGTTGTAAAGCCCATTTCGGGCCATTTTCCTATCGCAATGGGCGTTCGGTAGCGCCCACACATGAGTGAAAATAAATAACGGCCAACACTTTTATACCATTTCAATAAAACGGTATATTGTTGTTGTGAGGTGACGGGAATCTTGATAAATAGGGAGCTAGTAGGTAAAATATACACCAGTGTTAGAAGGACGGCAATAACAGGCGGTTTTGTGAAATTAGGATTACTGAAATTCGGTGAGACTTTACTTGAGGAAGGGTCCAGATATAGTGGTTGGAGTAAAGATGACTGATTTTGGATGTTTCTTCAAGAAGCTTTACTCTTGTTTGCGAAGGTTTCTTAGTCTTTAGGTTTTCTTAAATTTCCCGAGACCACGTAGCGCTTTAAAACTCGACACGAATTTTGGATTGTGTCACATCTTAAAAGACTTGCATTCATCATTGATTGATTTATTCATCACATCATTACAACCAAAATAGTTACAAAATATCTATAAATCCAAAAATATATTTACGATCTACTAAAAATCTAAATAAGTCTTACCCATTCACTAAAGGGAAATAATAATAGTGATAATAAAAAAAAAGAATCCTTGAGATGTCTTTAAAAGTAGAGTTTGTAAATTTATGATAATATGCGTTTGTGGACCACAAATCATAGAGGTGGGATGCGTGGGCGCACCTCTATTATCGCGGTGGAGTTTGTTAGCTCTACATTGATGGGTAATTACGTTGGGACAGAAATTAAGATAAATGCTTAGAATCAGGAATTTAATTTGTTTACTTAATGAATGAATAACTAGGCGAAGAGAAGGTGAAATATGTGGCGGCAAATTCTTGAATGTTTAATGTGACACACACACATACGTTGTCACACTATAGCTAAATTGTTTTTGTCATTTAAATTATACTAGTATTCTTTTGTTAATATGGTTTCTTGTCGCATTGTTACTATAAATATGCGGAAACTGTGAATAATTATCTAAAGTTTGTACATACATTATGTTACATTAGCGTAACGTAGATATTTATGTATTATGGTAAGATTTAGACCATTATCATCTTTTGTAGTTTTATTTACTTGATAACATCGAAAATGTATAATTAAGTACATACCTAGATGTTAAATAGACCCTACATGACTTTGTATGCTCAGAAATGCGGTTTCAATTATCATGTGGCTCTAATAATAAAGACGAAAATACTATAAAGGGACAAAATAACCCTCGAGGATTTTTACCCTGCACTGTTCGTTAATTTGTTTTAAATAAGAATACATACTTGTGTCTTATCAAGAGATAATATCAAAGTAGAAGATAAAAAACTGGCGATTGCTCCACCGATAAGAGTTAGGCTCTTAAATTACAAAAGAATTGCATAGAAAACCGACCTGGTAACCTCCAGACCGCTACGCCATCTTTCTCTACGTAAGAACTTAATTTAAAATATAACAAAATAGTACCTACTTGTCGTATAAGTATTATTCCTGTTCTACTTAACCAATATGGTATTCAATGTCTTTGCGACCATCAATCCATGATATATGGGGTTACACTTACTCGCTCGCAGCATAAAAATTTATAACTCATAAATGTTAATTAACCGACAGCGATGCAATAAATCAATTAGTTTAACCAGCAGTTATGTCCGATGCATAGAACGGGTTAAATATAACTTACACTTACTGTTAAAGAAACCTATTATTTGGGAGTTATTGATAACTTTCTTGATAGCGTCGCTTGAATCGGTGAGCTTGTGAAATAATCATAGTTTATAGTTAAAAGATCACAATTTTGCGTATATCGGAAGCCGTAAATCGTATAGGGTGGCTCAAAAAATGTTTTGTCTACGGTACCCGACGAGTTTGAACTCACCAAGAGACTAACTTGACAGCATCCCAGATATTTGCACATCATTAAAACTGTGCTGCACTTTAAGTTTTACGAGAATCAACATGACATGTAATTATAACTTTCTTTATTAGATTGAGTGTGCTTATTCTGTGTAATATCTTCCTACTATCGTAATATTTTGTAAGGAAGGTAGTCAAATTCTTCTATCGTAGCATATGAAAGTATTAAATTGAATTGAGATAGGAAGTATTCTCCTCTTTAATTCAATTTGTAATATTGATTCGTCGTTAGTTAGTTTTTGTTGAAAATCTGAACGATGATTTATAAGTTGAAATCTGATTCGTATAAAGAGGTCCCAGGTATATTATATACCGTAAATAAGTTTAAAATAACATTGTAAATATAAGTTAGTAGACATAGAAATAAGTACCTACTAAATATTGAACATAATATTGAACAGCCGGGCCATAATCATTTGGTGTTATCTAGGAATACCTATCACATAAAAATAAAGTGGGCACGCTGGTATCGGGAAAATAAAACATTCCGGCACAGCTACTGCCTGGTGGTGTGTATGTACCTACTGTAGCTGTTATAGTGATTGGTCTGACCTTTGCATTCGTTGGCGTCCCGGGCGGTGGCGCGTCCCCAGGGCCGGTCGAAGTGGAAGGGCTTGCATCGCTCGCAGTCGCGGCCCGCCGTGTTGTGCTTGCAGTCGCAGGTCAGCTGCTGCACGCCCCCCGCGGCCGTCTCCCCGCCCTTCATGGGGATGCAGCGCGACGCGTGCCCGTTGCACTTGCAGCGCCCCCCGACCGCGAAGTCTGACACGGCATAGTGCTGGCTACCCGGCGCCGCTTGCTTCTTGCTGTCCACCTCGTCACCCTCGTTCATCATGTGCAGGCGGTTGAAGATCACGCGCACGTCGGTGGCGGTCACCCAGTCCTGCAGCACCGGGGATATATCGAAGTTCGAGGCACTCGGCCGACCCTCGAGGGTGCTAAACGCCAGCCGCGCGCCCCCCGAGCTGTCTCCGGCCAGCCGGTGGCTGTCGGAACATCTGGCTTCCTGCTCGTTGGCGGCCGTCACACTCGCCTTATTCGGCCTCCCGTACACCCGTCGGCACTGACTCGAGTAGAACTGAAAGGGTTGCCAGGTCACACCGTAGTCCGCACTCTTGTGGATAGCTACGGAGTCAGGCCGGGCAGCCTTCGGACAGAACTGCAGACTGACGTAAGTCAGTTCATACTTCTTGCCGAGGGATAGGGTCAAGGAGACATTGTCGGGAGGCGAATCGTACGCGGTCGGAGGTATAGTCGCGGATCTCCAGCAAGTAACATCGTGCGGGTTATTCAAGTCGGTCAGATGGGTCGCGGGGTGCCGTCGGTCAGATCTAGCAGCGTCACATACTCTGCAGGCATTCTCTGGGGGCTGGTCTCCGGGAGGGTCACACAGGCGCTCGGGACCTCGCCTGCCACAGTTGGAGGAGGCCACCACAGGGGCCCCGAAAGCAGCGTTGACGAAGTCGGGGATGCAGCGGCGCGGGCGGCCGTCCTCGTAGCAGGGGTCGGGCGGGGTGGCGGCGAGCGCGAGGGCCGCGGTGGCTAGGAGGGCCACGGCGCGGGCGGGCATGCTCACTCACTGTCACTACACTCGCGTAAAGTTTCCGTAGGAAGGCGCTGCGTGCGGCACGTGCGCGCCGGTCGAATGCCGCCGGCGGACTGAAGGGGCGCGGACGCGGAGCTTCGAGAGCTTTGCTGACTGGCGCGCGGTGCAGCGGCGAGCGGCGAGCGGCGCGGAGCGGGCGGCGCGCAGCCGCGGCGCAGTGAAAGTTTTGTATTTTTAATATCGTGTGTGATTTGATTAGATAGTAGATACGTGGTATAAATTACCTCTCCTGTACAAACGACATCAACGAGCTTTGTTGGCCGACAGCTAAACGGCTTCTTCCGTGATTGAACGTCTTATAACTGTAATCATTTGCTATTCGGAGATTGGTGTTTGAATATTCGAACGGCTGAGATTGGTTGTTAATTAAGTTTGACTCTTTAGTTCGACATGAATATAATGTATGGGTATATTTGTCTATTAGTATGTTCCACAATGGGCACGCAGACGGCCAGACGCTTTTATTCTTGGTATGTAGAAGAATGCGCCACTCTACGCACCCATCACGGTACCTGAGACTAATTCATAACTCGCTTACCCCTGGGCTGGCGTTTGGGGTTCCCTGCGGCTCCATATAAAACGGTTTTGTTTAGCGACCTATGTTTGTTTGTGTGTATGTTTGCACCGTGTTTGTGCTGTGTACTGTGTGCGGTGCTTTATTCGTTTTATGAGATCTGTTTGTTGTAATTAAAAATGTCTGCGATTTTAATGAGTGTGTTTTCAGTCTACAGTGAGGGAATGTTTTAGAATACCTTTAAGGTACACAGTTCGGTTTTGATTAAATGGAAAGGATATACTATAATTATCTCATTATATTAGTTAGTTAATAACATATTTACAAAAACATCTAGATTACACTATCAATAATTCCTCACGGGAATTGAACACGTGACCTAGCGCTGAACACATCTACACCAGTAATAGTAAGTAGACGTACTGCTTACCCCATTAGACATTACAAGTGTGAAGTTTTTTCTTGAGCCTCTCATGCGCAAATTACAGTCATCAATCAGGCAGCTCATTACTTGTTGACATGTGGTTAATTTACTAATTAAATACCTTTCACATTTAACTGTGTGATGTATATGTTTTTTAAACTGTTTTATTTATTTATACTAGCTTTAGGCGGTGGTTTTGCCTGTTAAAATACGATCTTTTCTAGCTTTGTTAGTACCCTGGTGTGATGGTCGACGGACCGGATTTCTAAAAACATTGTTACGGGTTTATAATTAGGCAAATGATTTACGCGACGACTTCAACATCATATTACACATACATACATAACATCACGCCTGTATTCCCCGAAGAGGTAGGCAGAGGTGCACATAATATAGTACACCCACATTTCGCCAGTTATGCTTTTAGGTCCCAATGTAATAGGGGGCGAGCCTATTGCCTTCAACCGGGCACAATTCGAGACTCCGTGCTGCCACTGAGAATAACCTAATGGAAAAACCCTGTAACACTTTGCCCGACCCAGGATTCGAACCCAGCAGTCGGGAATATAATCGTAAATATATTATTATTATTAAACATACAGTCACATTGTTTCAAAGTGAAATAGACACTACTATCTTCCGACTCTATCATAGCCATACCACACACCCCCTATTCCCACTCACCATTCTGTTACCTATATTTCTATCTTATAATAATATATACATGTACATGTTTGTCTGTCTTCTGTCCCCATAGTGAACCTTCAAATCCGACCCAAACGTACGCTTGACTGCAAGGGGGGCCACTCTCCAACTCAATCGGTGACGTATTGTTTTTATCACATGAATAATCTTTATTCACTGAATATAAAGTTTGTGACATTTTTTGGGATGCATCTACAGAATTTCCATGAGTGATAAACCTCAATAACAAGAAATAAATGTTGAGTACATATATATACACATAGGCTTGCCCCCTATTACATTGGGACCTGTAACATAAATGGGGAAATGTGGATGTACGTAGATACACTTCTGCCTCAAATCATATAATTATTATATACTAGCTGAGTCCCGCGGTGTTACCCGCTACATTTTTGGATAAAAAGTACTATAGCCTATGTCTTAATCCAGGGAGTCAGCTGCCTCCATATGAAATTTCATTAAAATCCACTTAGTAGTTTTGACGTGAAAGAGTAACAAACATGCATCCATAGTTACAAACTTTCGCGTTTATAATTCGGGTTCGATTCCCGCACGGGACAAAAAATAGTGCGATCCGCGCAGATGTTGCCCCGAGGTGAGTGTTAGTGTACTCGTGAATTGTGTTATTTTATGTTTGTGAAACACATCCACGATACAGGAATAATTCCTAGTGTGCAACGTACACGTTGTTTATGCAAATTATAAATATATATTTTATTTTTATATAAAGTAGAGAGCGCTGCCGTCTGCCCCTTAACCGCCCGTTTAAATCTCCGCAGCATCACGTGCATAACGTAGTTACGTTGCACTAGGGCGGCCGGTGACGTAGTTACGTTATCTTCCCGCCGCCCAGCGAACGCTAATTAGTCACTTCCGCTGCTTCCGGTGACCCCTGCATGCCTTTATGGTTCATATTTAATGGCATTAGAGATTTGTGCAATTTATAGAGCTTTTTGTTGGCGTTTTATGTGACGGAAAAGTTGGTGATGCTATCTGTTATATTTATGAGGGGTTGGTTGCAAATGTTGGTTTGTTGGTGTGTTTGCGTTGTGAATATATCAGTTTGGACAGTTTGTGGTGTAATTAGTAAATATGAAGCTAATTTGTGTGTGCTATTTATGTAGTAGACAGTGTAAGGTTTTTTCTAAGACTGCTCTATTACAGATCGATTATAATTATTGCTAGGCACAGTCATTTGTACGTAGAGATATCTTGTAGTTTTCAAATGTTCCTTTATTATTCCACGTACTATCCAATAACGTTTTACTTATAGTTCCTGACTTTCTCGAATGCAGCGCCCTTTACCTTAACTGAAGCGAGACGCCGCATTACACTACACATCGTCGTCTCGCTCCCACATCGTAATATGTCCTGTTAAGAGTTTATAGTAAGGGGGCAGTTCATGAAACTATTCTTATTATTTTGTTTTACTATAGGTATCGTTTACCACACTGCGTTTGCCAACCTGCCTGCTCAGCGTGGTGACTATGGGCAAAACACTCCATGCAGATTAGACAAAAAAACGGCCCCCAGTTCACGGTCGCCCTTCTATTCCAGGTAACTGGTAGTTTCTGCGTGGCGAAAACGGAGGAGTGGGCCTTCTGGCATACCCTTAAGAAGGCCTACGTCCAGCAGTGGACTGCAATATGCCGATTTGATGAGATCATTGGGCCAAAGCCCACTAGGTCATATATTCTCGTGGTTAAGCTTTTCGCGTCTATATCTACTATCTAGATTCCAGACAGCTAATTCCGAAGGTATGATAATAATAAGCCGGGTACACCACACTGTATGATTACGCAAATGATACGCGTGATGTGACTCGAACAATGGCAACAGTGCAATTGAATGGATAGCTGGAGATCGTTCTGAGGCCGAGATGATTGTGAAGACCACTCCTGTACCTGTAGTATACGTTATTTGTGTAAGTACCGATTGATATCACTCTTAAGAATTACTAGGGGTAGGTAAACACCTCCTACTTCTTGAAGTCGGTTAAAAATAGGCTTTGAGTAACCAATAAGTGTTATTGAAACTGTAGCAATAATATGTTATACTAGCTTTTTCCCGCAGCTTCGCCCGCGTTAAGTATCCTAAGTCCTTTCTCTGGCCTTAAAGTTTCTACGTGCCGATTTTCATCAAAATCCATCAAGCGGTTTAGTCGTGACAGACAGAGTTACTTCCACATTCATAATATTATATGACTATGATATCCATTTATCGTATGTAAAGGCTTTGCTATTCATCGGGTACTGCCCTACCACATATCACATAGGTATGATTTTATTTGAATCATATTGATGCACCTGATTTTGTTTGGATGTAAACACGCAGCCTTTTGCATTTAAACCCAAGCACGTTAATTTCAAAGTCTCTATAATTAACTTTTGTTGACGGCAATATTTTTTGACATGAAGATACCAATCAAAATAACAAATACACCTTTTCTATCCTCCCCAAGATTATCAACAATGGCAAGTACTAAAATCGAGATGCAAATCTGAATCTCTTATCTACCGATAGCAACAACACGACGCATTTGGAAACTGGTCGAGCTTTGATATTATAGATCGCTAACACCGTGTAAGTATCCTCGCTCGGCATACTCCAACCTTAAAAACCTCGATCACCAAGTGTAATAACATAACTGGGAGTACGAACATGTATGCGATGCTATCCGACGGGGCGCACAAAAAGTCGCGGCCAACTGCGACTAATCGCAGCCATTACCTCTTTATGGAGGGACACAGAGTACGGAATGATTTTGCTTTTTTGTATTTAATAATTTAATTTGAGAAATAGTTCTGTGGGATCTATTGGTTTATAAACATTGATGAGACATGCGAGAACAATAAAGTGTACTGAAAAGTTTCGTAAATTATGCCTATTATTTTGTCAGGTAAACTAAACTCAATCGTAAATAAATCAGCAGTGTCATACAATAACTAAGATATTCATACCTACCTAGTATGAATAGAGATATCATTAAAATAGAAACCTTCTCACCGTTCGATTAAATGGTTTTGAAACGAAACGCAAGCTTAACTACTTATTCATAATTAAATTTCGTAATCTAGTCCATATACCTCATCTCCTTGATTTTATTCAAACAATCTGTCGTCTCTACACCGTCGCCTACTCTGTGCAAACCGCAGGACATCTACGGCCGCGTGCGCACAAAAACCGCCCAGCGCTGGCCGGCAGTGGCCCTGCTTAGTGGACATTGTGGACAATTACTTATCGACGCCGGAGACACGTCAGTCTCTGGGAATACGTATTCTGATACAACATTGCGACTAGTGTGTCATTTTGTTGTTTTTGAAAGTGCACTTTGTTTGTTTGTTTTAGAACGTCTCTGATCAATACATGAACTTGTTGGTCGTGGGTGTAAAAGCTTACAATTGGAATAAATGTGTTTGGTTTCAGTTCACGCAGATATTTGTCCCATCGGATCCACTACTTTTGTTTTGTTTTAAAGTAATATTACAATGATATTAGAAATAATTAGTATTTTGCTTTTTTTGTTCAATAATTTCAATGTAATGTTTCTCAATAGATTTTAAAGTGGACCTTACGACTGCTGTCTTAAACATAACTTTTAATATTAAACTGTCATTCAGAGAACGTCTTATCAAAATGTTATCGACATCTTCACTTTTAATTCACAATCGAGATTCTATAGCATCAAGCCGGACTATCCAATATAAATATATGTTAAAGGTTAATTTCGTTACTATTCGCTAATGGGCATAAACTACTCAAGTCCCAACAAACACCCAATAAATCTTCTTCCAAATTCCTCGGAGTTATCTGCGAACCGCCGCCCTTATCACTGAAGGGGTCTCAAAAAATATAACGAGCCTATTAGGCTGGACCTCTGCCGCGAGCTTCGCATTCCGTCTCTGCCCCCTTACCAAACTCTGTAAGTTGGACAGTGTACGATGTGGAAGCGAGAGGCCGCATTATACTGCTCGTAGCGACGTCTCGCTTCCACTGTCCACATAGTAAGATGTCCTGCTTTATGAGTTCTGGGGCTTAACAGTTCGCCTTAATTTATTACGGAGTTTGAGAATGTTTATAGTTTGGCTGGGTTGCAAATGTAGGACCTTGGCCTTAGGCGTTGTGGTTAATTGTTTGTCCTATTTACTAAAGGGTAGGATGCAAGAAAAGACAATAACAAAAGGACACAAATAATAGATACAATAAGATTGTTTTTTAATAAAGTAAGTACAGAAGTACTAACAGAATATCTCACAATATCTGACTCGTCTCGTTGGTCCACCAATCGTAAAAAGTGACTGCTAAGCATGAGGTCCTGGATTCGATTCCCGGGTCGAACAAGGTGTTAAGATTTTCTAATATTAGGCTATATAATATGTATAATTTATTAACAACGTATTTGTAATTCCGAAAATAACCAAACTACATATTGTACGAGTATCTACAGCAATCGTTCTCACCATACCAAAAAGATTAATCATCCAAGAACCTGCCAATCAGAATACGTCTTCAATACAGAAGTAGGCTGCGATATCGCCGCGCTACTCATCCCGGGCGGGTGAGCAGGGAACGTGGCTAAAAACTGGCTGTGCGGTGCGGAAGCTATGCTGAGACGTCACTTGTGAGCGACACCGCTTCGGGAGCCTCGGTACAGGCGCGTGCCTGCATCCATCATACTGCCTCTTAGAACGTAAGCAAGCTGCAGATCATAGAATGGGAGATGTGGTATTTGTATATATATTGTGCATGGGTGTTGGGTGTATTCCCACAGATTTTATGCAGTGACCAGTTGAACATTTCTTTAAAATATCTTATATTTTGTGTCATGAAGTGGTCTGCCCATTTAAGTTGACTATTTCTTATAATGTTTTGTGTGTGTGTGGGCGTGTGTGTAAGTGTGTGTGTGTGTGTGTGTATGTGTACGGGTTTGTGTGTGTGTGTGTGTGTGTGTGTGTGATTGCCGCACGGTATCACTGTCAATGGTTACTTCTTGCCGTAAGAGATGGTTTCATAAAACAAAAGACAAACAGTTTTTGAACACGCGGCTGAAATTGCAAATAATGTGAAAACGTGTCCTAAAGAATTCAGGTAGAATTTAAACACTAAAGCCTGTGCATAGAGACGTCTGGAGAAGATTATATCCAACAGAAAATTAAGATTTCATAGAGTGACGCGTTATGTTATATTCATATTCATGTCATCGAGGAGTTCGTAGCTACGCAGTCGATCTGCGAGGTTAAGCCGTGCTCGCCGCGGTCTGATGATGAGTCTGATGATGGGTGACCGTTTTCACATGTCGAGACCCCTCCATTCTTCGGAAGGCACGTTAAGCCGTTGGTCCTGCGCCTAATCTCTCCGTTCGTGTCGGTCTACCGTCTCATTGAACTATGAGAGTGAAGGAATAGGGAGTGCACCTGTGTTTGCGCGCAAACCTGTGCACTATAATATAACTTGCGTAGTTGGCTACTCTCAGTTTAGATAAGCCGCTGTGACCGAAATTCGGTCAGGAGAACATTGCCACATCCATGCTTTCATAAGTCCGTGTCAGATTCACTGGAATATTCATAAAAGGTATGTAGATGGAGCTGCGACCATGTATACATTGATAACTTCAAGTTATGATAATTAGAATTACTTTTATTGATTGCTGTCTGTTTTTCAATCAATTTGCTATTGGATATAATTATGGCTAAGTGTTCAAGTCGTCTTACAGTAATAGTTTTCGTATAATAATTGTATAAGGTATAATAATGTTATCCTGTAACTGCCGCGGGGTAGGCAGGGCCTGTTCTAAACAGAAAAGGAACCAGGTTTGATAACCATACTTGTTCCCTGCTTGTTTGTGGTTGCAGACCAATATAAGCAGGTTACATCACGATATTTTTCTTTAACGTTGTTTAAGGTCAACCAAGATAGCAAAAAACGAAACCGAATAAAGTTTTTGTAAAAAACTAAGTGACTAAAGTCTCTCATCGCATTTTAATGACTAATCATAACATAACATGACGCCCCTATTAAAATATTAGCCACGCTGTTACCCGCTACATTTTCTCGGGATAAAAAGTAACCTATGTTAACACATCCAGTCAACTACCTCCATATGAAATTTCATCAAAATCGGTCTAGCCGCATGAGCGTGAAGAGGTTTCAAGCATACAAACACAATCACATACTTTCGCCTTTATAATATTAGTGTGATAGGTACCGAAAATAAGGGGTATTTTTTCCTATCACCGCATCGAAATCGGTCAACCCGTTTTCGAGAAAATTGGGTACAATCATTTGTGCACACACACAAACAACCCTAAAACAAACTCAACCCTAAACGCATACCTACTCCGTTCCGTCGTGGATAAAATAGCCAGAGCTGAACCGAATCAACATCTTATTTAGTACATTGTTAAACATTATCACCCTTATCTGTATTCAGTTCGCATCGCTCCTCCTTAAACCTAATAATGTCGGTATCCGTCCGTCTGTCGCCGCCTATCTCTAAAACAAAGCCTCCTAACGAGGCGAGGGACGTAAATAATGAGTAAGTTGCAACTTTGTGTTATCATAAATAATGTTTACAGCGAGAAATTAATGGAGGACTTATTGTGATTAGAAATGAAAGTTTCTGTTCACTAAGTGGGGTAAGTAGGTCGGTAATTAATATTGTTTTAGAAAATCCTTCGTAAGGCAGATTACGAATATAATTGTTATTCCTATGTATTGCTGGATAGTCTAGCTCGAGGATCGAACCTCTGTAAAGGGCTTACGTTTCCCAATCCTCAATTTCTTGACAAACTACTTGAGAGTCTCGGGGTTCGCTACTGTTACTGCTACTGAGAATTATAAAACCCAATAACAATTTGCCTAATCGGGAATCGAATCCAGGAGCTCAAGCTTACACCCAGGACCATTAGGCGTAATCAGTTGACTGATCGATCCAATAATTCGTTTCATAACAAAATTGGACAGGATTTTGTGGAAGTATAATGGGGAGGCCTAGTGTGACACTGAACAGGCTACATAAAAATAAATCTCACTGGCAATCAGAAAACTCAACAGGCCAGCAGACAGGCAAGTGTGCCACAAGGACTGACTACAAACGTAGCAGTTTGTTCAGTAATAAATAACGAATATCTCCTTAATACGCAGTTAGATAGCAGACATAACTGAAACAAGCCAGTTAGTTCAAGTGTACACAGTATTCCGCGCACTGTCACTATCTGACAGTAATTCGAACGAAACCTTGTGGCAACACAGGTTATACAGAAATACCAGTCTGTATGGTTTTTGAAAACTAATTTTACAGCATTACAACTACCAAAGATATAAGCAGAAGGACAAGTCTGTTTGGTTCTTGAAAATAGCTTTATAACTATCTACATACTTACTACTGTACCTACCCAGAATCGTAGCTACCTAAAATAGCGCAGAACAGATGACCTCCAAGGTTGAGCAGCAGTCGCCACGGTTAGTGTTGAGATTGGTGACCGTTTTTCACATTAAGAATTGAGACCTCCTTGCTTCGAAAATCACGTAAAGCTGTTGTTTCTTCTCCATATTTCTTATCGATCTGGTTCCTGGGGGTTCAACTGGGGTGACGTTTTTGTTTAAAAAAAAGAAAAAAATAGCGACGTTTTTTTTAAAAAAAACTGTTTTACCATTCTTTTTGACTGGATTATCTCTAAAATATAGCATGGCTTGAAGCTATTTAAGATGCGAAATGGCAGTAGTAGAAGTAACATCATGCCTGCATTCCCAGAAGGGTTTTTGAGATCTGTGTCCCACCCCCCCATTTTGTCAGTTACGTCACAGGTCCCATTGTAATAGGGGACGAGCCTATTGCCATTAACAGGGCAAAAATCCAGACTCTGTGCTCCTACTCATTACCTAATGGAAAAAAAATAGGTAACACTTTGCCCGAGGATCCGGACCCAGGCAGCCGCTTAGCGACCACTAATCAAATCAAATCAAATCAAATATTTTTATTCGTCAATGCAGGTGTACAATACAAAAGGTGTTAGAGATACGGGAAGTTCGCTACATTGTGCCTGTGGGCATACGAAAATTTGATGAGGTATAGTAAGTATTTACGAAGATAAGTCAACCTTCTGTATTATCCGTAATGTAACCTAACGGTATAAGATGAATGTCTGAAAATGCACGCTGCAACTATTCGGTATCATTGTTCTCCTGATAGAGAAAGATGGATGTATCCACTGCGTATAGTGCTGTCTCTCTCTTAGAATGCAACAATGTTACTTTGATATTTTACGGTTTATCTTATCTGTCAGTAAGTATATAATATGATGTCATAGGTTCGCAGAGGTCTAAACAATGGCTCTTAAGTTGTCGGTGCTATTTAAAATATGCGAAAGTGTATAGTGACGCAACTAATATAAATAACATTTTTTCTATGAGCGCGCGGTCCTGGGTTCGAATCCCGGGTCGAGCAAATCGTTACTGGACATATTATATTAGGTAATTTTCAGTAACAGCACGGAATCATGATTTGTGTTCGGTTGATAGAAATAGGCTCGCCCCCTATGTGAGTGTATACCTCTGCCTACCCCTTCGGGAATACAGGCGTGATGTTATATTATAAATAAAACTGAAATTTTACATCGGAAAAAAACGTGCATGCGTAACCGTGTGCGCATGTATTCGTCAATATCACAATACTCAAGTATAACACCCAAAAACACGTCATTGACGCGATCACGTCTCGGAAACACATAATTGGCTATTAGCAGCTGTTGTTGCGCTGGCGCAGTGCCAGACTGGAACTAATCAGGTGTGCGACCGAAATACTTGGACGAGGGAGGAACCTGACGACTTCCTCACGACACGAGGAGAGGGGAACGAGCAGGCCTGAAGAACCACAAATATATCTATAGATCTGCTAAACTGTTGTTTTATCAGAAATCATGACTGGACATCATGACAGCCCCTATAACATAAACTCTTAGAGCTACTACACGTAGCATCTCGCTTCCACAACGGAAAATGTCCTGCTCTAAAAGCTCATGGTAAGGGGGCTGATCCACAAAATACAGGGTTGGTAGTGTCTAGCATAATTATGTTGACGTATTTTCTGTGACAAACTTTTTTATTTTACGAAACTGAAATTACCTTTGTGATTCATCAAAATGATTGGTCCATCTGCACTTAAAATAGTAAAGAATTTGACAAATATTTTGATCTGTTATTTTGATGAAAATAAATTTATTCTGTTCACATCGATCATAAAGCTTTACCTTATTTTACCTTGGCGCGCTCGGTAGCTTTTGTAAATGAATTTCCTATCTCAAAAGGCTTTAAAAACTGATAACGGTTCGAATTAGACGAAAACATTTCTTTGAATATGCGGAACAGAAACACGGAGCTACCAAACAAATATACACAAGCATTAACAGTAACTTTGACAGCATCCAATCATCTTTCTAAACGCTATATCCAAATTCTTGCCTCGTAAAGTAACCTTAAGTCACCGCATCAATCAATGAGCAGACCCAATAGAAACTAAGCATCGTAATCCTCAGTAAATTCACACATAACTTGAAGTACAGCCAACAAAACAAATGAAGAGTCATCAGCGTCAAGGGCTCACACGAGAGCCACAAAATTGACGTCTACCCGCGTATTGACGTACCAACTTACACATGCCATGAACAACAACAACTCTATTCCATTTTGCGCCTTATTCCGTTTGGTTAAGATTGTGTATGGACTTTTTGAGTTTAGAGTTAAGTTTGTTTGTCTGTCTGTCGGCGCTTTGAACATCCGATGATATACCAATACTTAAGATGTAGGGTCTCATTAACTTTGTACGTGGTTATGATGGCAGGCGATATAAATGGGTACTCGCTGGAATATTGTGAGGGTTTATAATTTTAGATTAGATTACTATGTATACATAATTTTGCTAAGTGGATATTATCATTGATTAGGTGCTGAGAGCTCTGATGGCCGAGTGGTATGACGGTCGGACTGATAAGTCAAAGGTCGCAAGTTGAAACCCTGGCACGCACCAATGTCTATTAGAATTTACGTGCGTATTATAAATTAGATATCAGCTGCTAAAAACGGTGAACGAAAACATGGTCAAGAAACACCGGAGAGATTTTTCAACGGTGTGTAAACCCATGTCAGAGACCTACAGGCGGTTTAAACTCTGACACCAGGCTGTTCATCAACCAAACGACTGATCTAACTGCTGCAGCTGTTTATACATCGCAAACGAAATTAATTGTATGAAACGAACTTAGCTTCATTCCAGGTGTGGCCTGCGCCTTCTACTAAGGATTAAGACAGGCAAAACGTTTAAATATAATGATAAATGTGTGGAATGACAATGTTTCGACTATGTAATCTATGATAAATGATGTCCATCTCATATCTTTTTTACACTAAATAATTGATTTCCATTAGTCTAGTCTTTCCACTTGTTTATTGCCGTATACGAAATAATTTCTCGTATGCTTGACAAGTAATAGTATTAACTAAACTCTCCAATCATAACACAAGTGGACACCTATACCCAGTCGGCGTTCTTCACACTTTCGCTCGTAATAGTACACAATCATTTCCTCCGAGCATGTTTTACAGCTCAATCTGCATATTAAATAAGTTATTAACATACATTCCCTTAGACTTGTCGAAGTTATGTTAGGAATCCGCAAGAATTACCGCGTAGCTAATGAATTCAAATTAACGATCTGTTTATTGGGATGGTTATTGGGAATTATCGATTTTTCCGCTTTGGAGGAAATTTGAAGATGCCTACACTGTTAAAAATGATAAGAATTGGCCGTACTTAATCCATGGATAAGGTCAAATAATGTATCTTCCCAAAACAAAATCAAGCTACGAGTATGTACAAAATTAACCGTCTTTATCATACGGAACACCCATCGCCGGAGCGGTTTAAACTGACGGAATTGCCCAAAGCTGCGCAGTGTCACGCGAATCAGGAAAGCGCGGATTACATCGGTATGCGCGCGCATGCTGTTGAAAGCGCAGCCGTAAATATACTTGTGACAAAACGATCGCAACTCATCTTCATTCCACAAATATTTCAATCAAATTAGGTTAATGTGGCGGCACCCGCGGACTTACTTTTACGTGTCTGAGACAGGTTTGATGTTCGTTACGGAGAGTTATGAAATTATCATATCATAACGCCTGTATTTCCCGAATAGTGGCTAGATGTGTATATACAGCTACATTTAACACGTTATGTTATAGGTCACTATGTAATAAGAGGCGAGCCTATTGCCATCAATTGGGCACAAATCCAGACTCCGTGCTGCTGCTAGGAATTACCTAATGGAAAAACCCAGTAACACTTTGCCCGACCAGGGATCTCATCGCGCTCTGCGACCTCAAAACAAATAAGCAATACAATTTTAATTTCTACATTTAAATAAGGCTAGAATAACAAACTTAACATCACGCCTGTTGTCACCGAAAGGGTTTGCCGAGGTGTGTTGTAGGCACACCCACATGTCGCCAGTTAAATGTTAGTTCCCAATCTAATAAGGGGCCATCTTATGGCTATGAAATATCATAATCAATAGAAGACCATTAAGTGTCTAAAGAAACTATAACAGTAATAATGTTATAACTTAACAAATTAGGCTTGAAATGCATCCGGCGCGCATACCACGTATAATTGTAGCATGTTATGTTTATTTATGAGATGATAAATCTGAACAAACACCATGGGCCGCCCTTATCGGGGCAGGTTGTAAATTTTATAGGCCTTAAAACAAACTTGGAATAAAGTGGTCAAATAAAACGGAAAGCTGTGAAATATTTAGACGAGACGACTGTCGTATCGTATGGGTGTCGTCGACTGTAAATGTGTCGGTAGAAATTGATTTGCAAGAATTTAAGAAATCCATATTTTTCTTTACTATTTACCCATTGAATCGGCTTTTCATTAGTGGTAACACGGATTAAATATATACGTAAAGATAATATACTAAAATTCAAACGGTGCCTTTGGAAGTTTCCAGTTTAGAAGAAGCCTGATTACACAGAAGAAGAACCAGAATCAAAGAGAAAGCGATCGGTAGACTAACTAATACATTATATCAGATTAAAGTCTACGCAAAAGTGTAAAATATTTTTTCGACATTGGTTACATTATGTACATTTATTAGACTAGCAACATTTCTCTGCAATGGGTGTTAATGTTTTGCACTATAGGCAATAATGTCAGCCAATCGTATCGTCGGATATAAATGTATTGCGACGAACCTAGGTGTGTTCCTGATTGAGTTTTTACTGCGCTGCAAGTTGTCTGTCCGTGTGTCTCGTTATCAAGCGAACACGTCCAATTACAGATAACAGCCCGATACCTTCGATTTGAGCCAGATTTTAGTATAAGTGAATCAGTTTCGATCTCATTATGGAGGCTCGGAGATATTGGTTGTTATCATAACGATGCTAGAGAAGTATCCAGG
Organism: Abrostola triplasia; assembly: GCA_946251915.1. Lineage (NCBI taxonomy): Eukaryota > Metazoa > Arthropoda > Insecta > Lepidoptera > Noctuidae > Abrostola > Abrostola triplasia. The sequence continues at coordinate 11,867,367 of OX276433.1, forward strand.
TGGATCGAATGTCCTGGGAACCAATAGATATTTTACAAACAACTAGTCCTGACGCAACAAATAATCCTGTCTTAGATAAGTTGTTTGAACGCTAAATGAAAAGAGTAAAATGGTAAATGTAGGAATTTGGTATAATGTTACAGCTAGTGCATTCCTTAGAAAACTGGTGTAGGTGTGGATACTGACTTTTGGCAATTTGGAACTATCTCCGGTACCTATATAGGGGTCCAACGTCTGATCGAGAAGTAGCAACCTCTGGTTTAACACACGCGCACTGCCACCATCGTCGTCGGCTGTTCGGGCAAGAAGTGCAAAACGGAACCAGATTTCTTGCTCATAGCCAGAGATCCAATCAGTCAGTGCAAGGCGTTACGAGACCATGAATATTTTTATGACAAACATAACTTCTTACTATATTTTGAGTCACTTTCCTGACTTTGCAATTTTAAACCATGGATTCAATTATACCTGACGCTGTCGTTTGCACGTTGTAGTTTTGAGATGTCAGACTTAAGAAGGGGTTAAGTTAAGACTGTTTTATCCTCGTTTAAGAATAAGAAGAGGTTCAGTTTAAGGTGTGTTCTATCAATTGAAGTATAATTCCTCTTGCCCACGATTACCTCAAAAGGCACACCCACACTACAGGTCCATCGCCATTTCTAATTTTACGAGTAAAGCGAACTCGCACCTCACAAGTGATTGCAATAACTAGGTTGTTGTTTTACGATTATTGTATGAATATGATAGGTCATAAAGTGTGTACTGCCCCCTTACCATGAACCATTAAAGCAGAGCATTTTCGGTTGTGGAAGCGGGACGCCGCATTACATTGCACGTAGCAGAGTCTCGCTTTCACATCTTAAACTGTTCACCTTTAAGTGTTCATGGTAAGGGGGCAGTAGATGTGCTCAAGTGCTTTCAAATGGGCAGTTAAGAGCAAGCTTCACTTCGTGTGGTATGGAAACTTTGTTATTTACTTTCTTCATTGATTCTTCTGCGTATGTACAAGTAATTGTCAGATAAAAAAACAGTTAAGTATTACGTAATTATGGGTTACTTCGCTCATGTCAACAGACAAGGCTTTCAGGTCTTCGGAACAATTTACAGAGCACGAAGGGACTGCTATCTAACGAAAGTTAATAACAAGAACAAAACCTTCCTAGCTTTTAAGTCTTAGCTTTAGAATAGTGACCCATCCACTATACAACCTTTACCATAGCAGTTTGTCTTTACAAACCTAGCAGCAGAACACACTGATCATTTGATCTTCGCTTTAAAATAAAAACCTCGCCTCACACTCGGAATTTCTCCTATATCGTGGGTGCGTTTCACAAACATAAACTATCACACACACAAACACCCAGACAAACATTTGATGATCAAACAAATGTTTGTCCCGTGCGGACAGAACCCGCGACCCTTAGCGCAACAGTCCAGTCGCATAGCCACTGGGCCAGGTCGTCTCTAACCGTATTATTGGACCTCCTGTAATAAATACAATATTAAACATCGCGACAAATTGTGAGGGATTAACTGTATGCCGCCCCTCGGCGATGCCCATTGAAAACATTTAATTAACTGGGGTAGGTGCGCAGTTACCCCTCACCCCTCACCCCTTTATTACGCACATTCAACATTCTTTGTTGTGTTGGTATTTGATGCCGGTATCTCATGTATTTTTATATTATACCACCCCGATTGTTGTGTACAGGAGAATTATTTATGAATGTTTTCCGATGGTCTGACTCGTTGGTCTAGTGGACGGTAAGTGCGACTGCTGAGCATGAGGTCCTGGGTTCGAAAACCGGGTCGGGCAAAGTGTTACTGGAATTTGCATTAGGCAATTCTCAGTAGCAGCATGAAGTCTGAATTGCCCGGTTGATGGCCATAGACGCCCCTTATTACATTGGGACCTATAACATAACTGGCGAAATGTGGGTGTACTATAATGTGCACCTCTGCCAACCCCTTCGGGGAATACGGGCGTGAAAATGTCTTTGTGGATTCTTCTGTAAATTTTGAGCCTGATTAACTTTGGATTCGAACAAGTAAAGAAGTTACGCCTATAGCTACAGAGATATGTATATTGTATAATCTAGATAAAGATTGTACATTGATAGAAGGCCGACGCGCTCCGGACAAATATTTGTAAGTTTTATTGGTTCCGAGTATAAGCGATGAAATACATGTATGGAAACAAATGCATCCTTGGCACATACAAATAGCTTACTATATATAATATATAAAGGTATATATAGCTTTATAACTCGCATTTTTTACCTATGAAAAATTACTCCAAATCCACTTCTATTCTATAGTTATTTCTCAAAGTCATATTATATACCAACACAAGTAATTTATCCACCAATCTTATACCCTGCCTACCCCCGAGACATAAGCCTTCGCCCATCCCATCACTTGTAATAACAATCTCGTAATTCTATATTAATAGTTTAATTCGCAGAGGGCGCTGTGAGCGACGGCCGGAAATTGCGAGCGGTTGCACTTCCGGTTGCAGTGTAGCCTAAGTTAAGCAACGCGGGATACAGTTATGCTCGCTAGGTGGCGCCTCTGGCGGCGTTTGGAATTAATAAGATATTGTGGAGAGAGGACGGTAACCTAAACCTTCAAGCTTGTGTGAAGAAAGTGGTAAAAGGGATATAAAAGCAACGTAGTAAGTCAAAATCCGTGATCCTGCTTATAAACAACTACCTAATGGAGGAATTTAGATAAAACAGGTAATAAGTATTACAATTATAACAAACTATAATTACTCTTCTGTTCTAAATTGATAAAGGAAGTTTGAAAAATGATTGACAGAAGCGGGACTCTCTCTGAACCCACGACTTACGCGATCCGTCGCGTAGCTCTGCCAACTGAGCTATCGTGTCGCCCCTCGCACCCATCGAATTTGGAGTTCCCTTTTAGTATTTACGTCTTAAGTTAAGGGTGACGTGACGGCTCCTTCCTAACGTCTAATTATATTCTAAAGTAAATCTTTTCCAGACAAGGCCCGCAAGACTCTGCGGGTTGTCGATGCTAGACCATTTGATCCAGGTATTACCATGATTATGTCGAAATAATAAGTTTTATTAAAGAATAGTTCTGTATGTGTATGCTACATTAAGAACTAAGTTTTGAACCTGCAACCTTGTGCACAGGAATCTTGTGTGTAACCCACAGTTTAGCTATAAAACCTAGGCAAAAACGACACGCTTCAATTTTTCACAGCATAAACAAACATATTAGAACTGCATCGCGTGCCGATAAATATCTAGTATTGGTTTAAACACACCGACAAACAAACATACTCCTAGCATAAGCTAAAGATTACAGTTCGGTTGTCGGCAACCATACACAACTTGAACACACACGTTACTTCTGCTGAGTAAACAACAATTAAGTTAAGTGCCTTGTGATTTGAGTTAACTGTACATGAAAAGTAACTGCTATTTTAGTTATATTCTGTAAGCATTGTTTGAACTATCAGGAATACTTAAAAAACATAGCTTTGAGAGTATTTTATTTGATTATTTTATAACAAACTATAACAGAGTTATGGCCTTTCAAAAAATGGTCGTAAAAGAACCATTATTTGTGTCATTCATTACTTAAAGTCAATTGTGCATATTTATTGACAAAAAATAAGCTTATAATCTTATCAGAATGGTAATAAAATTAAAACATAAATGTTAAGATATTGATAATGCATAACAACTTATAGGCACTGCTTAAAACAAAAAGATGGAAGTGCAAAAACAACTTCACATTTCATGATAAAAGGGACAGGGATCGCATAGATTGGAGACTAAACGTCCCTAATTTGACCCTCAACGTCCACCTTTCAATTTTCTTTCCGCTGCAGGTCCAATCGCCTCCTACCTCGGACCATCCTCATCGCCGGACGAGTGCTGAATTATTCATGACACCAATAGACCATCTGGCTACGATTCACTTTGCATAATGCCCCTTGTTTATATCATAGGTTTGTGAGGAATGTGCTTTAGGAAATGCGTTTTTGATTTTGCGTCCATTTTGTTTGCACGAAATAAATTGATGTGTGATTCGAATATCAAGTTCGGCTTGCAAGCTGGCATATAGTGGTTTTTACCGTTATCTTTGAATTGATCTTGAATCTAGGTATTAAGGCTTTTGTGACGTCAACGTCTAGTGTCTGACAACCGGTCCAGACGATTGAATTTGACATAACCAATAATTCTGGCGTGATCTCGATTTATAGCAATCGAAGACAAGCAAGTGGGCTTAACAGTCAATAATGTTCGTAAGTCGGTAGTCACTCCTTGTTAAACAAGCTCTCTTTGACAAGAACATTCTCAAATCACGAGGAAATAGGAATGTCAAGATGTATGCAAACGACAATGGCATACCACGTGACCGGCTGATAGCTTATGTCAACATCAGACTCTAAACTGTCCATGTTTCTACTTTGTTGTGAGAATAGTACCTGGTTTAGGACGCAAACTTAATATGAATCCTGCCAGGATCGATTTCATGAATTGACGATCTCTATGAGTGATAGTCAGTGGCACTGTTAGTTTTTTGCCCAATTTGTATTTTTTCCATTCACATTAGTTTACTTTGTTGTCGCATAATGAAACACTTCGTAAACTTTCTATATTGTATTTTATTCTAAAGAGCAACCTTTGGAGTTTCTTGCTTGTTCTTTTCTAGAAGAATTAGTTTTGGAACCATTCACCTAGCATCTTAACATTTAATAAGCGCTTGCAATTCGTTTACATTGAACTTTGATTTGCCTAGTTGTCCTGAGATTCCAGGCATAGAGGCTGGATGTACCTGGCATTTGGATATCGATAGACTCGCCTCCTTTTATTTTACCTGTAACTAAACCCTAGGACCTATAACATAAATAATATAAAGTTATGGGCTATAACCGCTGGGGAAGAAAGGGTTTCGAGTGGTGACCAGGAACCAGAAGACGCAGCGTTGGCAGGCCTCCCTCCAGGTGGGAGGCAAATGACTAATCGCCGTTCATTGTGGCGTTCTAAGGGGAAGGCCTTTGTTCAACAGTGGACGTCTTCCGGCTGATGCTGACCTTTGTCTAATATAAACTACAGGTGTGATGTACTGTGTATTACTTAACCTATTTTCTGTAGCGAGATATACTAGGAATAAATAAATTTACAATCCTACGAATACCTAACTCAAATAATCTTCATATTTTGTACTGTAGTGTAGCGCTGTAAGCATCCATTAGGAATATTCCAGTGTATAAACATGGATTCAGCGCCGACTCGTTCGGAGTGCATTAGGTGAACGTGACCGGAATGGCCGTGGCCCCAGGCAGCCGTGTAGCCGCTGTAGCCGCGTCTAGACTGGATGCTGAAGCTTTTGTATCTGTTGAATGTCTATAGTCGTTTTCAGAGTAATATGTTTTGGATTTAAACAAGATTTCTTATTTTTAGTTGAATTTTTGTCTTATTATTACGGGTTACTGTATTTTGATATAACTTTTTCAATACTATGCGAGAAGATTCCGAATCTTAAATTAATTTTACTCCCTACATACAACAGCAGGATCAAGATTGTTAGCATCCCAGCTTTGATAGCAAAAAAAGACTATCTTAACAGAATTTCTACTCATGCATTCGCAAATCCAGCAAAGTTGCTATATCCATCATTAATTTGTAACAACACTACGTCAAACTGTGATTTTTGAGTACACATAAATACAATGGCTACTTCTCAATTCAAATGCGAATGCAAACAGTCTCTGATTACATATGGCCCCGCTGACTGCCGGAAAACATCAGCGTAATGGAGTCTGACACGCCTCAGGACCTATTAGGGATCATTACAGGGTCTAACGACAGACATTAATAGTCCTCGTTTATGAAGAACGTAGGTTTTGATACACTGACGCAGAATTTTATAATGTACTGAAGCACTGTCTTTTTTAAAGTCGGTTGTTAGCTTTTGACTGTATGGCGTAAGGGTTGCGGTAAACGTACGGTACAGTGTGTAAGATTGAAGAGAATCGTTGATTTAAAACTGATTTGTTTTAACCCAAGCATTAAGAAAATTTCTTAACTATGGACAAATCATAGAGAACAGTATTTACGTAAACGGCAAGCAAAAGCATAATCTATGCCCAATTTAATACTTCTATAAGGCAAAGAACTTATACGATTTAAAGTCAGGCACACACGGAATTATTCTAAAATAAATTTGAGAGAATCAAACACTAGGTAACTATATACTCTAAACAAAGCTCCCATACGTAGAACAATGCAAGGTTTCTCCAAACCGTTTTAGTATTCCAACGAAATCTTAATTCTAAATTCGTCGCCATTGTTTTGAGAACATATCAAAATATTTTCCGCTGAACACTAATAAAGAGCTAAAAAACGTAGCGTAATAACAAAAGTACTATTATTTTCTGGAAATGTTATAACCTCTATACAAATACATGTATTGCATATGGTTTCCTAATAAGGCGGTAATGTTTAAAGTTGGTATTTCTGAAAAACAGTAGAGGCCAGGCAGGTGGCAATACCCTAAAGGCTAGATGAGTAGAAATAAGATTTACAATTATGTCATTAATTATGTAGTCGAAACATAGTTTAACATCTTTGACATATTTGAGTTCTACTCTTCTAGTGTTTTGAAGCTTGTTTATGGTCTTAGAAGTCCTAACATTCAAGCTTATAATAAACTGAGTGCTTAAAATACATTAGGTTTACAGTTGTAAGTGCAGCTGATCACTGATGTGAAGTCCTGCATTAGTCTTTTGGCTTTTAGTTTTGATCATGGTAAATAGACCGACTATTATAAATAAAAAAATTGGTAATTACAGTGTCTTAGAAAGTGGAATTATAGTATTTATTATACTGAATGTTTTGGAGTGTACCTAAGAAATAACGGGGCTAGAACATACAATATAAATCAGCCTCTACACAATGAGGCGAAATAATTTAATGGTCCCGTTGAGCCCGGCTTGGGCTGAAGAAGTTTTTCTTTTAACGAATGGAAGTTTAAATGTTATGATTATATAATTCTGTAGTTACATGTATTATTTATTATTAGGATTATTAGGATAGGACATAGGATTATTTATTATGTAAGTGACATTTAGCACACGACCGAATAAAGTGGAAGAATGAAAGGGAGGCCTTTTGCCCTGCAGTGGGACAACACAGGCTGTTAAAAAAAATAACATTGGTCAATAGTCTAGGAAATTAGATGATTTCTCTTAATTTTTTTGATTAGGTAATTTCATATAAAATGGACGATACATTCTAGTTTCTATGTCTTAAAAATAACAGCTCTATTTGGAGTGAACTGCTGCATTATAGATAAAGGAATCTAAGGTAAGACCGATAGACCTCGAATCCTGAAACAGTTAAGTTAGAATCTGCGACTCTTAGCTAAAAAGCAAAGTGTAAAGCAATTTACTATGTACAACACGATTGCCCGTTGCACTACACTACAACAGTAAGACTCACAACATACACAACATAAAAGTATAACATGCACGGTATTCGGTGAATGTTGACGGGTAGCGCCACCTGTGCTATCCCAGGCATGCACGGACCGCCGCGACACGTGCTCGTGCAGTGTCGGCCACTCACTGGGCGACACCCGGAAGAACATGCACAGTTCATTTGTGCATGTTATTTCATGGCTAAAAAGTGGACTTAGGGCAAAGGGAATCGGACAAGGGGATCCAGGATAATGGAGCGTTTAGTCCCCACCTTGTATTAAGTTGTGTGTCATTGTAATGGTATAGCAATAGCTTCATTTTATTGTATGACACCATCATTGCCACTTGTGCTGGGAAAGAACTATTACTGTTTCTTCTTGATTTATTAAATTTGCGACCACTCTAAGAACACTAAATAACAACCTCTGCAGTTTAATAACTATTTACCATAATTGTATCCCGACCTAAAAGGCAAAGTAAACGTTCAAACCGACACAAACCGAGGATTGTATCAAATTAATACCAGCCAGTAGGAACCTATAAATTAAAAGAATGACTGGCCGGCTCCCTAGTCGTGGTCGTAATGAATTTATAGAGCTAGTGACGAGATTTATTACGTTATCATGGCGGCGGTACATCACTAGTATTGTTCAACTGATTTATATTTGGTCGTTTGAACTTGTTTGCGGAGATATTTCGTCTCACTGCGGACTTGGCTTGGCTTGTTGTTTAGCGTGAATTAGCTGAATAAGGTTTGTCCTATTAGATGCTACGTAAATATTATATAAATTGAATACTTAACTAACAAATACTGAAACTTATCTAATTATATTTTTCTGTGTTTTTATTTCAAAATAGTTGTAAATATAAGTCGTTGACGCACCGATATTTGATGAAACTAATAACAGGAATATTTTTTCTCGATTATATTACACAGTAGAAAACTCCCTTCAGTTCTCTCATCGCGGTGTTATCTATGTCACTTTATTCAGGAGATATTCCTCGTTTCTATTTTGTTATAATAACAGGTGTTTTACTCCATCACAAACCAGTATTTAATCAGTCCTTCGGTAAATAAGAAGGTAAGAAAATTATCAATCAATTCTTAAGTCTATTGACATCTCTTTTTTTTACATGCATTCGACCGTGGAATTTTACAACCTCCCAATTACCATCCTGTTTCAAGAACCATCAATGCCTGCCTACACCACAAGAGGGATAGTGATAGGTTCAGTACATTACGGTGCAATAGGAGTTATTGCTCGCATTAGAACTATTAGTACAGTCTGAAGCCTGGTAATTACAGCTGCGTGATGCAACGAGAAGTGGTTCGGCCAGCACTGTACTACGTGCGAGGCTATTGTTTATAGCCGGGGAATATCTTCATAGGCAGTGTATATTTAGGACTTAAGCATTTAAAAAAGTACCTAATGAATAGTCTTTTTATACATTCAAAGTGATTCAAATGATATATTTTGATTAATAAATAGAATTCGAGAGTCCGACAGCGAGAGGTGTTCTAAGTGTACTTGTACCAAGATGAAACTACTTCTTTTTTAAAGTAAGTGTACTTGTACCAAAATAAGACTATTTCTTTCTTACGGCAGGTACTTACTAATTAAATTATTGGCAAATCTGTATTATAGCTGATAGTGTAACATCGCCTAACAGCCGCGGTGCGATGTTCATTGTGTGGGGAGCGCCGAGAGTGGCCGCCGCCACTCACTGCCAGCCAGCGACACCTAGCGGCCAATAACTTAAACTACATGCACTGAAATACATATTCTATTAGAAAGCAGCTGAGAAGTGAATGATTTGCATCTATGTATAGAATAACCTTGGCAGAGGACTCGTCCAGCAGGAACGGGCTGATGATTATAGAATATTTGCCCTCATTCCGCTTCAAAAAAAATATTATTTAAATTTTTAGTCTATTTTTGATGGCCTTTACTTATGGGCGTTTTAATTTCCCAGATCAGGTGGGCCCTCATTGTTTATTACTGAGTTTTCATTCACCTATATTTAATTGGTCCATAGTTTGTGCATGTAGAGGGCTTTTCCGACAACAGAACCCAATTTGGGCATTGAAACCAAGACCTTTTCAGCTCTGCAGTCAACATCCCTACCATAAAACCTACAAGGTGGTACCTAATAAAAATAACTAAATGAAATTCTCAGTAATGCACCCATCTTTCAGAAAATAAGATCATACTGTCCGTGTCTCTCCCCTAATGTAACGTATAATAAAAACAAAATATTGTTCTTACATTATGTTATATGGGTGTTACGTTATGTGGGCTTTTCTTTGCTTTTCTTTTCACATTTCTATTTTGTTGTCAATACTCTTCGACGGGATCAGTGACGTGTCGGTGTGGATAGTTGAATGAGGTTAAATGTCGGCTTTGACAATGGAATTTTATAAAAACAATTTCGTAGGTTATTATGCTATGTTTATAACGGAAAATATAATGTATTAATCGAAATTTCGTATGAATGTAGGATTTATTTTTCTGTAAGCTGTAGGAAGTCTAAATAATAAACTGGTTTTTGAAGTCCTGCTCAGCTGTGGCTGATGTTAACTACAGCATGGTAGGCAATCTGCATATACATTTAATTTAACACATAAACATAACAAATATAGATACTTTTACAGATGTATAATATAATAACAGCTACTTATCTGACAAAAGCCTACAACAAACTTACCCATTTCTCTTAATCGTCCCAATAAAATACATTCGCAGTTACACTGAAACTAATAACTACATTTTCCGCGCAAATGACTTCATTAATTGTTTTCTTCTCACAAGTAGTGGGAACTCCGGAGTAACTCCATTAACACTTTAACTAACTGTTATTGGTTCTCTTCTTGTCCAATAAACTACTTGGTGACGGACTTTCTCTGTTTTCGCCGCGAAATTAGGTTATCGTAGCTGTTTGACAGAGGTTTATTTGTTGTGGTGTAGTTGTTAAAGCAGGTGAGGGAGTTTAAATTATGTTTCATTAGAGTACATAGATATTAATAAGGGAAGCTTATACCTAGTGGATGATACCGCTGGAGTGATGATGATAATATGAATTGACTGAGGAAAGAAAATACAAAATATGTATTGAACAAACTAAACGCCGGCCTCGTTGGTTTTGTGGTGTTTAAGCGCAACTGAGCATGAAGTCCTGAACTCGATTCCCGGGTTGGGTAAAGTATTACTGGGTAGTTCATTTAGGTAATTCTAAGCCACGGTCTGGATTTATGCCCGGTTGATGGCTCGCCTCCTGTTATATTGGGGCCTATAACATATCTGGCGGCTGGCAAGTTGGCAACCCCTACGGGAAATACAGGCGTGATGTTATGTTATGTGTTGAATAAAAGATTGATTGGTGGAGAATGATTTGAAGCATTTAGTCTACCCTATTTATGTATACCCCTTTTCTTAGTGGCTTTTACAATTAGATAGGTTTAATTTTGCGATTCATCTCCTTAATTGTACTGTGATATGATACCGTGAATTCAATCTTAGTACGTAAGACTCTTGTCATCTCAATCAACTGACAACTGCAATTAGCTGTTAGAAATTGTATTAGGTACAGTCAGTGACAAAAATACATATATAATTTTCATTTAAAGATTTGCATTTATTGACTAAAAATAAACAAAATCAGTGTGCACCAGTCTGTAACTAAATAGTGGAAACTACATCATCTGCCGAAAGTAGTGGAAACTACATTCTAAGTTACGAGGATACCTAAGTAGGTATATGTTATGTTCCAAAATCGTAGGCAAATTGGGACGACTTGGCGCAGTATTACTAGACAACCGTCACTTAGTATGGTTCAAGAAAATGCAGAAATTTAATGCAAAAATAGAACTTTTATTGTTATACTATTGAAAAAATTCTAAATATTTAGTCTTGAACCTGGCCTGCATTCGAATAAGCAACAATATTTAATGAATTTAGTCTACTGATTTTAGCCGTGACTGTACACGCGTCCGCACTAGCAGGCAATGTTCTGAAGCGACTAACTAGATAGACATTCACAATTGACACAATTAGGTGCTAGGCATGTGATGCATCTCCAACAGTTCACAATATGCTTTATGTTCTAACAGACTGGAGTCTAGCTCTTAGGAGACAGTACATTGCAATGTTTGGCAAGACTAAGACTAATTACCTTCATACTTATATAACATGACGCCCGTATTCTCCGAATGGGAAGGTAAAGGTGCACATATAGTACACCCACATCTCGCCACTTATATTTTAAGCGGCAAGCCTATTGCCATCAACCGGGCACAAATCCAGACTCCGTGCAGCTACTGAGAATGACCTAATGGAAAAACTACGTAACACTTTGCCCGACCTGGGATTCGAACCCAGGACCTAGTGCTCAGCAGTCGCGCATAGCAACCACTAGACCAACGAGCCAAGATTGATATTCCACTTCTATGTACCTAGTGATTAATATACAATATCTACGACTAAAACTTAATTCAAAACATCATTTGAGATGAAATAGCATCTAAATCACACCTATAGCGAGCGTAATTATTTAAATAATTGAAATACTAACCGCACTAGCCTAGTTTAAGACAATAGTGTATATTATCTGGCGTTTGAATAAGACATTAAACTAGTATAGCGCCCTAGTTCTAGTTCACAGCGTTAACTTAAAGCCGTGTGCGCACGTCGAACACGAACATCGAACACCGAACATTTAGTTCGAACGTGTGGACATAAAGTAGTAAAGCGAACATGAACACCCTACGAATACTATTCACCGTAGTACAGTTGGATCGCTACGAACATTTTTGATGAGCACAGTGTTCGATGCTCGTTAGTGGTGCGCACCTGCGAATAAAGTGTTCGATTCTCGTTCGCTGTTCTTGTCCGGTTGTCCGAACGCGGCTTAACATTGTAGAATTAATCTACCGATCTAGGTGAAGTGACTCGGAATTAATTTATTGTATTAGTAGACAGAATGTGAGGTATTTATCAGGTAGAGAATTTGGAGGCATTAGATATTTCATTAGGTATATTCTAACGGAAAAACATTACACCTAAGTGACTTTTGGTGTTTTAAGCATTGCCTGGATACTAAGCTTGAATCTAAAGAAAAATTGACAAATGATGCACACAAGCGGGAATCGAACCCACGTCTTTCACCGACCCGTGGCGCAGCTCTCTGCCAACTGAGCTCTTATGTTACTGCTCGCACCGATCGATTTTCACTGGACTGGCAAAATTTTCTAGTATTATCTACTAATTTACCTCACATAGAAACCAATGCCTGCCCAAATTAACATAATCTGAGTATCAGTGACAAATGGAACGTTCTAGGAATCCCGCGGCGCACTGCCAGTCACTCCGCGTTAATACCAACGCGTTCCCATTGTCTGTGGTGCCGGAACACGCTAATTGTGTAATTGATGTTAGATTAGCGGCTCTTGTAAGATACTCAGAAGTCTATGTTTTGTCTATGAGTAACGCGGGGCTTCATCTATCGTCTTTGAATATCGAAAATGACATGAAGTAAATCTGGAACGGTGACGTTACTCATTTATAAATGCGTCGGAGACACTGATCTTTATATTACTCTGGACTGGCGATCGCTACTCAAATGTTGTGCCTATTTGAAAATCGCCATATTGGCGCTGAGCGAGGGCAGTGTTTACGTGGAAATAAAGCTAGTTATGTACAATAGCTGACTTTTGAAATGAATTATGAACATTTACGTAAAATCTACAACTAATCCCCGAATTAAATCTATTGACATCTCTGTTCTTTTACATGCAAATGACAGTGACGGCTATAATTTAGTCCATTGTTTAAATCGACATTTTTTATGAATACGGGGGCGTCAGTTAAGACCTATTATTGTAAGAATAAACTGCATATTATACAGCTTTATAAATATTATTTATGTTTTAGATTCACTTACTTAGTGACGGCCATTTACAATCTAATTAGTTCACCGTACAAAGAATGATGGGGCTTTAAATCCGCACAAGAAATAGCTGTCATTTTGTAAGGGATAGCCAGTCCAGAGTAATATAGAGGTCAGTGGTCGGAGAGCATGTTAAGCCGTTTTGCGTGATCACTGTCAGCTTGCCGTCTGATCGGAGTTGAGTGAGAGGTAATAGAGTGCACCTGTGTTTGCGAACACCTAGTTGGCTAGTATCAGAGATTGGCGGCTGCGTCCTAATTTCAAGAGGTCGGGCGGGAGGACATATTAACAATCTGGTCTCCACGTTGAGACGTATTTAACGTGAAAACTAAATAGTTGCAAACTCGCAGCTTAATCAGATGCCGTTAAATTTATACCCAAACACCACTTGGCGGCCGATACACAACCGATTCTACCTAGTGTTAGAGCCTATATGTAAAGCTCACCTGCTTCTTGAATTCATGTAAATAATAGAATATAATACACGAAATAAAAGATGTATACACTATCGGTATTATTCCTAAACCTCTAACATCACGCCATCACTCCGAAGAACAGTACAGCCTTGTTTTTATACAAATCCACGATACGATTTTTTCAACGCCCAATAGGACTGAAAAAATCTACAACTCTAATCGCAGATCAATCTAATGCAAATCACGGTACAAATCCCCGTCGATCGCCATCACTCATGCAGCGTCGATTGATTTGTCAGACGGACATAGAAATAGAAACAGTCGTCGGCGGTCATCGATATAGACATGCAAAGGTTGTATACTGTGTATATTGTAGGCTTCGCCATAGTGTTAGGAATATATTAATTTATATAGGAAACAATCATTCGGGAAAATTGAGATTTTTGAATATTTTTTTACAGCATCCTGAAGCTCTCAAGCCAAGCTTGTTTTTTACTATTGTTAACATCTCTTCTTATGGCATGCGACATTTGATACAAGAAAATGGTCATGCTGTGATATAGAGATTAGCCAGATGGTTAGCCAACACGGAGGACTTTGATTATGATATTGAATGTTTTTGTAGTCACTAATGATACATAAAGGTGACTTCTTTATACTCTCATAACCCAAGAGAGAATCCTAATCTTTTGTAGTTTTCAAATCAAACCTTCACTAATCTATCGTCTTCATCCGGTACAGTTTTTTTCTGGCATCGGATAGGATAGCAAGCTTCCCTCTGTATACATCGATGTGGTGCAACGACGCACAGAGATACCATTAGCAATCAACTCTTGAATCTAAAACAGCGTAAAAAAGTTGAATCAATTTCCCCAGTCTGATTACTTCCGACAAATTCTTAAAAAAAACGGGTGTGCGTCTTGGGTACAAATTAGTGCCGCGTCTAAGCGATTGGCAACGCTGCGCGCGCGCAGATGACGACGCGGACAAGACCACCCGGACGATAGATTTGTACCGACAATTGATATACGCTTTGATTTGATTGTAATTATATTTATATTCACGCTGCTTCAGTGCGGGGGGTGGGAAACCTGTTTGTATGATACTGGCCCTCATACGAGTAAAAAAATAAAGAAAAAAATCTCTGCTTTTCTTTTGTTTGTGCCTCTTTTACGCTTGAATAAGGTATGCAGTAGATGTAAAAGTTACTTAGTAACTCGTGACATACAAATTAAATGTATTACACAAACATGATTCTGTAGGATACTTGAAAGAACAAAAGTAAAGTTAACCGTCCTATAACCGCAGATAGCCTCAATACCCATACGTAACAGTTTACTTATAAATCTTATTTAATTACTTATAGGTTACATTACCGTCTAAGTAGATCGTTTCTAAATATAGACCAATATTAAGTATAATACAAAAACATCCTTCACAAAATTAAACCAAAACTGCTTACTTAAACATCGTGTACACATTCTTCCACGAGAATACCACACTTATAAAGTTGGAAGTTTAACAAAATTAATTCACCGCCCCTTCGGATAGCAAACAAACGGATCTCGTTATAACTATCCCTCATCACAGAGGGGCACTGAGCTAAGTCCCTGAAAAATGTCAGCAATATTTTAGGTCGACTGCAAGAGGGCGAAGGGTCACAAACAGGATTAAACAACTCCCCATCTAATTTACAAATACGCATCTTCACTGCGGAGGTGCGCAAGATGAAGTATCTAATTAAATTGGAAATTATTAAATTAAGTGTCCTGGGAGATTCCCATCGGCACGTTATCTAAATAGGAATTGGTGCTGATTTATTTATCGGTAATTAGTTAAATTTAAGGTGTTTAGTCCGTGGGGACGGATTAGGAATGCAATTCCTATAGTCGCCGGGAGAGAGGTAGGCTTACTGCTAGATACTGCTACTAAAGTAGTTAACTTTTCAAAATCACCTTGACTTCTGTTTTTTTTATTTTGTACGAATTAAATCTGCTATTAGGATTGTCTATTTATTTATTTATTTATTGTGGGACAATAAACAGCTACAATACATAATGGATTCAAAAAATAATGTACTTAAGTAGTGCTAACAATATTGCAGCCCACTACATTATCCGCATATTAACAAAATTAGGATAAGTTAAAAAAAATGCCTCTAGATTCGCATTATAAAAAAAAATTAATTAATTACTTACTAAAAAAAAAAAAACAACCAAAAAAAAAATGAATAAAATTATAAATCACAAATGAGAATTAAAAGTAAAAAGGGAGAAACCATACAACAATTCATAAATTCATAGAAAATAATTCATAAATAAAATTAAATAAAACAGTCTATCAAGCTTTCTGTATAAGTTTTTTTACAAAATACTTATTATACCTACTCAGTGAAACGAAACAACGGTACACAAACGATTCAGGGATCTGACTATTGGCGCAGTGGTTAAACGGTTAGACTGCTGTGCTTTGGGCTGCGGGTTAGATTCAGATTGTTAGCACTTGGCAAAAATTTGTCCCAGGACTGGGTGTTTGTAAATGTAGGGCGACATTTATAAAAAAAAAAAAACAAAAATCTGGGCTTAATGACTCAATATATAACACTCAGTTCGCTACAAAAAAAATCTCATACACTTGGAATCCATACGCCTAATCAAAACAAAATATTTACCCATCGACAAGCCTACTGCTCCCCATTTACGGGGTAATAATAAAAAATAATAATGTGCCGGTGTGTGGGGCGGCGCCGCGTGGCTCGCTATGAACAAATCCAATTTTTAATAAACTCACTCTCTTCGTCTACAGAGGGGCGACCATGCGTTCTGCGAAATACGAACATGCTTACAAAAACTATAATAAATAAAAAGCTCCAAGAACCAAATCACTTGTAACAGAGACAAAATTAAATGACAATACAGTATGTTCTCAAAACTATAATTTATTTTTCGACTTATTACACAAATTTTGAGGATGATAGTACCTATATATTATTTAACTAGTAAACTCGTCCCACAAACTATGAGTTTCGGTCCAGAATCCGTGATGGCTTCGTTATTTCAAATTAATGTAGCCACAGCAATCTAAGTTGTGATAACTTCACCGAGTCTTCGTTTGCGGTATATTCTGATGAATTCATGATCAAAGTGCGTATCCATTGATGGCACAGGATACCTTCAATTGATCATACAAAGCTAAATTATTTACTAATTAGGTAAATGTTAAACTTGCCTGAATGTAACAAAAGTTTGCCCCAAAAATTATCATAATTTCATTTTACAGGAACTTTCATAATATATAGAGGAGCATACTTGATCTTCCTTCACAAAAGTAATAAGGTAATTGGTAAAATTGTCTTTCAGGACTATTCCTTTGATCCCAAATCACACATCCACCCCAATTCCCCCTACCAAAGCGCAGAGACACTGTTATATTACTAGTGGAAAGACTAGTTGATTATTCGCATCGCAGAACCCGCGCCTTTCTTTTGCCATAGACAACCATTTTTTGTGTTCTCCCCACAGACTCGGGGCAAAAACAATGACTATTCAGCCTCAGCCCTCTGAGGTCACGGAGTTCATCACTGAGAAGGTTGTATGTAAATAGTTTCCGATGAATGAGCTGTAGGAATGTGCCAATAGTTTTAATTACTTGTTACACACTTGTTATTTGTTACAGGTTAAAATTTAATTACACTCCATTGATTTAGTATAATTCTAGGTAACTTTATTGAATCTGTTAGGTAAGGTACGAATAACCACTTGAACGTTTTTTATTTCGTCACGACAAGCTGTCCAAAAAATAACTTAGCTTATTGAAATCGGTTTAGAATAATGCAAAACCCAACCCAAAGAGTCACCGACGCGGACGGGTGGTTTTTACCAAATTTAATAGAAAACTTGGTTAGGAATGCAGGGCAGGGATTATGTAAAATGTAGAACTAAATAAGGTCCTTCTACTTTGCGTGTCGATGGCAAAAGTCGGTAAAACACAGTAGGACGTATTACTAAGTAGGTAATTCTTGTTTAAACATTACACATACTCGGAGGTGATCAGTGTCTGCCAGTGTTATAATTACACGCTTTACACAACCGTAAAGAAATGCCAGAAAATTAATAAAAAAATGACGGACAAAGAATTTGGTCGGTGAGTAACGCGAAATGTTATCCGATTCAAATAATGTGTTATTACATAATCCTTGCCGGATAACGTATGCCATGTCACGAAATGAAATGAAATAAAATTCACTAAAATTCTTTCTGCAACCGCGAGACGACGGCTGCCGACCATAAGGGATGGGCGTAGTATCCTTGTTGATATCGATGTCGATACCATACATAAACGAAAACTTACTCTTGAAATATTCTGTAGATCACATAGATCAAACATTATTAATTATTGATAAAATTGTACTATGCCCTGTGCATAAGATACCTGCAACTCAACTTTAGAAAGCAAAAGAGAAACTACGCATAATCTAAGAAATAAAAACAAAATCGAATTAAATGGACCGCGTACAAGTTACGGCAAAGGAACTAATACAATTGATGGCGCACAGCTGTTTAATAAGCTACCCGAAGTAAAGGATTGTGATAACATTCATATTTTTAAAATTAAACTCAATTTCATTAATTTAAATATAAGCATGTGCCAGAGGAATTAAATATTTTTAATAATATATGAAATGTATTTATCTATTTCTAATTTTATATGAACTGTAAAGGTTTTATAAGAAATAGTTTCTACAACTTTAAATTTCTATAAACCGAAATATTTTGCTAAAGATGAACCAAACCACATAAATAAAGTTATTTTGCAGCATCGATATGACCACGTTTCCCATCACTAACATAACTACATCGACATTAATCTTGCACACGCGATTTGCACATGCATTTCTTTTACGAGATGTGTTCGTCTTAAAATCGCTGGCACGGGACAAATTTAACGGATTTTAAACAATATTGTTCCGTCTCCAAACTAAATTACGAGTTGCAATGCAAAACCATAAAGTTAACCGACATCTTACACCGAACGGTTTTTTGTATTTAATTCTGACAACAAAATCCCAATAGGTAATGGTTTTTTACCATCAAGTTAATTTAAATAAGACTCTACTTAAAAGTTCTAATAATAAGAAACCATAACATGATTTCAGACCGACCCGACTAACGATGAACTAGAATTTATAATAACTATAAAATTAAAACTAGGAAAAATAAGTTAACCTATGAAGACCCCACTCGCCCAGTGCACCAACTAATTATACTTAAGTACCTAATTACAGCGTCGGAACTTAGAACCGACTAACAGAATTTGCACTTAGGCTCAAAAAATAACGCTTCGAATTACACAAAACAATTAACCTTATTACTTCAGTATTTGCGCAGCATTTTCGCGCGCGCGCCATTTTTAGTGTCGCCAGCAAGAGAACCCAAATTACCCTCTATTACAGTCTTCCTCCCAGCTTGAATTTGCATAGATTTACTTAATCTGACCCATTGTTATCTCCAGTTAAACGACGGACGAGTTACTTAATTGTTATTATTATCGCAGCCTTTACTGCCATTTTTTATAATACCCTTGCCTCTTGAAAAGTCCGTGACGGGGAATTGCTTGACATAAATTTATTTTAATGAAGATAGCTTAAACGTTTTGTGCTGATTAAGAGCTACCAATTAATCTTACAGAATTGGCGACAGGGGAACGCAAAATATACCTACATTTTATTTTTTTATCAAACGTCGCGCGCCTTTAATTATAAAGTCATTTTAATTAAGTAGATACAACCAACCTACAACCTAATCAGTGCACCTATAAATTAATTATTAATACCTACCGAAAGTAGTTAAGCAGTTTAAAAAAAACCTAATACATAGTTTAATTACCCTCGATACAAAATAGTAACTCGAGTAACTTGGTACCACGAGCGGACTAGACACTATCTAGTACTTTTAATGTGTTTTTCAGACACAGCTCCACATCTACCAAAGATAATCATAGACTAGACTACAAAGATCAGGAAACTTAACAGTTGAAAAGGAACATTCATGAATTTCATGAATGTTCAAAACTGAAGCCTTGCAAACTTGCTCTAGTTTTTATTCCGAAAGCTCCGTATTTGCGCTGTATCTCCGGCAGCACGATAACGACTTGGCACGCCGCTTAATGTGTCAGTGTACCGCGAGCCAAGGGATAACTCCATTTAGTTACGTCCTCCACTTGGCTCCGGTTGAGTTTAGATCGCACGGTGACTTACGTAAGCTGCAGCCATTACAGATGCAGCGATGTTCTGTAGAGATAGTCTTGTGGAAACCATCTTAATGGCTACAAAACAAAGTTGTTTGTTCAACATGTTTTCAAGCTATTGGCAGCGACTGAGCGAGTATTATATTTATTGATAGCGAACTAATGTGTTTCCTGTACTTACTGCAACTGAAAAATTGTAGCTTACCGAGTTAGGTACTAAGAATTACTTAGAATTTGATAAGTAGTATAAATTAGGTAGTTTTAGGTATGTTCCGAGATAAATTCTCCTTATTTTTATATATTGCGACAAAAGTTTATATCCTTATTATTTATAGTATTAACCTTAGGTGTTAACAATATAATATGTAATCTAATTCGAGTAATAAATTAACTGAAGTATAAATAAAACAAAGAATATTATTAAAAACTTTGTATAATTAGAATTACTATTATTGTACAATAATCACACCTTTCACACATTACAGAAAATCACACAATCGATACAATAAAATGAAAACCCATACAGCCTCGGGGTCACAGTAAACATAACAAACATACAAGGCACGAATCTGACAAGTATGGCACTAGTCGTTAGCTGAAAACCGCCCTCTTAAAAACAATGATAAAACAATTATATTAATAGGCCATTGACATCTTTATTCTTTGACACGAGAGATAAACGACAGAGATAGGTATAATTTAATCAATGTATTTTTAAGTATGGCTGTTTTTATAATCTGTTTTTCAGACATTGTTTGACGATGAAAATAACCAGTATAATAATTATACATATCTGTAAAATGACAACCTGATTAACGCAATAGCTAACTGATTAGACTGCTGCATCGTTGCGGGTTTAATCTCGCACGGGATAAACATTAACATGTCCCGCAGATATTTGTCACGGGGATATGTTTGTAATATTCCATATCTTTAAACAATGTTTTTTAAGTTAAAAATGACCGTGGCATACTTGCTTATAAAAGGCACTTCCCCGAGGCCGCCTAGCATAATTATAGTAACTAGTGATTACATAAGCAAACAGGATACAATTTGAAACCGATTATTATAATATTCATATAATAATATGTACAATCTGGGAATGCAGGTATAACACCTAATTAAAATAGGTTACTTAACAAAAATATTCAACAATAGATGTAAATGTATGAAGACATAACTAGAACTACTAAACTTCATTGAAATCAAACTATTTTAAAGCGACTTCAAAACGGAGCAGGTTCTTACTGATTATATCGCGGTTATATTTTGTGAAAAATTGAGTTAATTTCGCGTGAATCGGATTGTAAATAATAACTTAAAATATAAGGTAGCTGAAATCCCAGTCTGCCTGTGACTATGAATGCTGTATAGGATTCGATGATACCGAAAAACAATGAAACCGCGAATCCGTACAAATAGTTTTATTTAAATGTGTAAGTGATAGAAATCATTACACTACACTTTATTGTCATACACTCGTACCAGATTGTATATGGTTAATACTAATATCTTCCTAAAGTCTTATAAACCACATCAACATGCACTCAGCCGTTAATATTTCCATAAAATAAGAAAATTACAAGTATGTCAATAATATTATTCAGTGAAAATGGCAGAACTTACTTTGGTTTTTTGTTATACAGTGATTTACTATTTAGATCGTATAAAAAACATCTAAAATAATAAATTAGCTTCTTTCGGGATCTGAAAATCCTTAAATGCTAGTTTCAAAGACATGATTATTTTAGTTTCAAAAATAATAACAAATTATATTTAGAGAAAGTGACGAACTTATCCCATGTAGTGCCATCCTTTTCTAATTAAACTAACATGCTTTCATACAAACATTAACATTATATTTTTAGCAAGGCCATTATACCCTTTTATATTTAATAGTCAAAAATAAGTCTCCTTCATGTTTAGACTCGGATATTCAATATTTTATAAAAAAGCGTATCTATATGCCTTATAAAAAAGGCTGCAATCTCAATGTATTGTCAATCACCAATCAACGTACACAAAGCAACGTTTTTCATTGTACCCACAGTTCCAGTCATCAGTTCTTCGCCTCCACCCCGCTCTTCCGTCTTCTAGTAGATCGTTTGGTCTTCTCTTCGACCACATTCTCTTCAGATTCGTGAAGAACCTTCTTCCTAGAGGATCTCCTTGGGGTGGACGCTTCGGTCTCCAGCGTTGTGTTCATACTTTTACGTCTACTCCTAGTGATGACTGGGCTCCTGTCTTCCGCGTCCTGCCTCACTAACTTGGACTTCCTTCGAGAGTTTTCTTTGTTTTCTACCTTTTCTAAGTCCATGGAGGATATGCCGCTGTCAGCGTGTGGTTCAGCAGCGCTGTCGCTGGCGTTGCTCTCCGGCGTGTGGTACGACACGTCCTGCACGTCAGCGTCCGATCTGTTGAACAGTACCATTTTGATGGACTTCCTTGTCGATTTCTTGTCAGTGTTGGTAACTTTCAGTATGCTGCGTCCCGGAGTAGCGTACAAGTTGATTGGTGTCATCGGGATTGGTGTTTGCTGCGGAAATATGGTTATTACAGGTATTGCATTAAGGTTGTTTCATTATGTTCTTAAAAAGATGATGGACTCACCGGTAAGAGCTCGAATCCTTCGTAGTCTACATTTTTACCGAGCACTGACGCTCGTAACATCGCGAATGATGCAGAATTCTGTAAGTAGTAAATTGTCTTTAGAACATCATTTATAAGCTAGCTTAAAGATGCAACCTGGGCATTTAAAATAATTATTGATAGCTTGTTGTGCTTATATGATATTTGCTTCTGTAATTGTGGAAGATTTCAATGACAGACAGACTAGGTACAAACTTTTATGATTTGTATGTCTATTTCTTACGTACCTTGGTGACGGATGCTTTCTTGGCCTCGCTGGACAGCACGGCCTTGAGCAACGTGCTGCGGGCGGGCGTGCGGGCCGCGGGGGAGGAGCCTGGGCCGGCGGGGGAGGCCGGGGCTCCGGGGGAGGTCAGGGGGGCGGGGGAGCGCACAGGGGAGCGCACACTGAAGAAGCCCGCGTCGAAGGTCTTGCTGTCGCCGGCTGACGGCTGCAAGCTCGGCGGAGGCTCCAGCTGATCCTTCTTAGCTTTTCTCGCAGCTGAATTATTCAATTGATTATAGTTAATAATAATAAGCAAGTTGTTTTGAAGTGTCATAGGCGAATGTTGGTATACATGCAATATAGATTATTTTAATACAATCATTTTATAAACATGATGACGTAACATTGTGTCTACTAAGAATCTTATACACTCTAAAAGAATGCTGGCCGTTTTCTAATTCCAGCAGTTAAAAGTACATAGGTATAATTAATAGCCTAGTAGTACAGTACAAGGCTGTTAGCATAGTCATTCTTTTTTCTCTCTTACCAGCAATCATCTCCTTGAGCCGGCTGGGCCCAGCAGCAGGCTTGGTGACCTTCTTGACGTGGGCCTTCACCACTCTTTTCTTGGGTTCCACTGGTTTATCCTCCACCCAGCCACAGGAACGTAACTCTTCCAGCTTCTTGAACCTCATGTCTACGTTTTCAACCTGTAGGATACAATTCGCTTTATTCGTGTAGTGTCTTTTGAGTTCAACCACTATTAAAACATATTTAATTTTGTACTAGCTCTAAAATCACAGTTAGGTACAAAGTATTATTATTAGTTTCCTGTTTTCACATTTTCCTGGACCCATTAATAATATTTTATAAATGCCTGATAACAATAAGCTCAAAACTATTACACTTGGCCTTTTTTAAGACTAAATCCAGGTTACATCTGTTTCCTCTTACCGTTAGTGCATGGTGTCTGTGTACTGTCGATAGTAGAGAGTATGGTATACCTGCATGAAGACCATGTCCCAGAAGCCGTGCAGGTCGGCGGGCGTGACAAGTGCGGTGCCGGGCTCCGGTCGCGCGCAGCGCTCCACCAGCGACGCGAACTGCGCCAGCTTCTGCGACATCAGCAGCCGCGCCTGGCCCACCGCCGACAGCACCGCCTCCTGCCAGGACACACACACAATTATGTTCACTATACAGTATACAGGCCTGTTTCCTATACAAGTCAGCAGTGTACCAAGGGTGTGGACCTGCAGTTTACTACACACGACATCTCTGCGTATCCCTGCAAGAATTATAAGCATGTTTTTATGACTAATGGTTCTTTTCATGAACTAGACATTGAAATAACACAACAAAATCCGAATATAATAAATTTCAGAGTTTTCAAAGTTATTCAAAATGGTGGAATGTGTAAAACTAAAAATAATTACTGTAACATGTACCACATTTCGTTTAAATAAATGATGCTTTACTTTTACTTTATCAACATCAACCTTGAACTTCAAATTTTATCTGAGTTTAGACCCAAGGGAATCTACATCTTTAATAATAAGAAATACTGACATTATTTATTAAGGTCTTTCCACACCTTATTCATACAAATTTCTATAATAAAACGTACATAGGTATCTAAAGGCTTATGCACCAGCCAAGTACATTATGAATTACTTTACCTGTATGGACTCAGGCAACACAGTTTGTTCAGAGATCTTATCCCAAGTGTCACACATCTCAGTCATACGCTTGATCTCTGAAGCCAACTGCCGCCTGAAGTGGTCCACACTCTCTATGTTGCTGGCATCCTCGTCCAACAGACCTGAAACACAAATATGTAGAATGATATACTTGCTATATAAATTAGGGTAATTTAAATCTTTGGAAACACTTTTTAAAGTAAACAAACAAAATAACATTTAAAAAAAAAAAGGTAGCTTTGGCACTTTACCTTTCAAAAGAAATGTTAAATCACATTCAAGGGCCAGCGTCTTTTAAAACTCCAGATAAGTTGACCTACAACTAATTTACATGAGAATACACTATTTAAACTAATGTAATGCAAAGAAAACAAATCAGATCTGTCTTGACCTGTCCTGATAAACTCCCTATCTCCTTTAGTACCATCTGCAGGACTTTTAGGGTAGGCCATAATTAATATCTAGATATAATTAACCTGCATAATATGTTAAAAAGTGTTCATAATATACCTTCATCAAGCTTCTTCTTCATCTCCTTCCTGGCATTATCCTTGCCTCGTGACATTGTAACACATGGACTAATGTTCTGAGCCTCTTCTGCTATCTGCTGGGGAGTCATGGAACCTTCATCTGATGACTTGGGAGACCGCAGCCGCTCCTCAGAGCTGGATTCACTTTTGGGCACAGGTCTATAAGGAGTGTTTGGTATAGACTTCCTAGGTGTTTTTTTAGTTATAATGGGTGAACTAGGGGCAGGTAGAGATTTCCTGGAGCTCTTGCTGGGCAAAATAGGAGATGCTTCAGAAGATGGCTCTATTTCACTGGAAGAACTGCTCTGTAAAGAGCCCATTGGTACCACATAGTGTCTTGCAGTTGGTTTAGCAACTTTAGCTTTGCTGGATCTCTCATCTTGCTTATGTACTTTAGATTCCACTGTTATCTGTTTATTAGTTTTAGTCCTGCTCTGCGTGCCCTTTTCAGTGGTCGGTAACACAGGGTCAAATGTAATATCATGTTTCTTATCTTTTCTAGTCTTTGGAGGAGCCAGTTTAGGAAGTTTAGTCAAGGTTTTAAACTCTGGAGGCTTGAAGGACGCGTTTTTAGGTGCAAATGACTGTGAGGCAGGTTTGGATTTTTCTTTTTCTACAGTTTTTGTAACCCTAGCTGACTGGGAGCGGGTAACTCTGCCAGAGGTGCTGGGCTTGGGTGGTGGAGGTGGGGGCACATATTTCAATGGAGCATGCGGCACTCCAGCAACAAAGGGCTTCTTTTTCACAGCTGCTATTTCCTTTTTCTTTTTGTCTTTTTCTGTTTTCCACTTCTCTAGCTGTTGCCTCCGGTGTTCCACTTTGGACAGCACCTTCGGTACTGGATCTGGACTTTCGCATTTTCCAAGGTTTCTTTGGTGGTCAAATGTGGATAGGCGGCTACTCTTTCTATGCTTTAAATTCCTCTCTAGCCTTTTTAGGACCTGAAAATCAAAGTTGGTCTGTTAATTTGGTAGTATCAATTATCATATTACCTAGATAATATTATTGGTGCATCCATATAGTGTACTTTGTCATAAATGTCGGAAGAATGTACTTACTAATATTGATTATGTTAAGAATAATTACAAAATTATTACAAACAACATTCTAAAACAACTAAATAGTAATAAAATTACTTAAAGAATACTTATAGAATCAAGAACTATAGAGATGTGATTGATAAATTTTCTTTTGCTGTGCCCTAACAGGGTCCATAATATTGTACCTAGCTTTAAGCCTCTTTAACATCTATTGTAACATTATGGAATGCAAATAAATATATGAATATGAATAATTATAAACTCTACCAAACATAGCACATAAGATAAAAACACTACAAACAAAGCACAGTCATAAGAATGCACCACAGCATACCTACATTACTAGAGGATTCTACCCCATGCATGATGTCTACATAAACTTAAAAGATTTTTATTATTATTAAAATGTGAGACACACCCCGCCGGCTACGCATCCAAACTGAGAAGGCCTGCTTTTATGCTTCTTCTCATGTTCCTTCAACAGCCTTCCGAAATCAAAACTCTTCTCTGAAATTGTTAAAACAACGCTATAAATTCAAATCAATCAACAGGAACCGACAACAAACATTTCTAACTGAATTCCAGTCCATTTTCGCATTCCCGGGACTTGTTTTAACGGGCAAATTATACGTTCAACTACGCAAAGTATTAATCATGCTACTATTTTAACAATTTTAGATTATTTTTACAATAACTTACCCATAACACCTGAAAAAAACAAAAAATATTAACACAAAAACCGAGATTTGAATTAAATAACTGTCAACAAAGTCATTTCTACTTCTACTAGTGTAGTGAATTGGCGGTGAGGAGTTAGAGTCCCAATAGACTTATCGATACCAATGCGTATCGATTTTGTATTATTAGTTTTGTACTGTTAAATTGTTTAAATAAAGTAAATAATATAATAAGTTTAAAAACAAGATTACAGTTAAGGATAAAATATAATGAAAATAATTAATCTCTCAATCTGATTAGTATTTTGTCGTGCAACTCTGATAAATTATAATCGGATACATTTCTAAAACGTAAAGTTGCTTTTTTAATGTGTCTAAATGAATATTTATTTAGTTTTTTCTAATATACCATAATTTAGACAAATATGACATCAGTAATTAAATAAGTGTATTATTCTATCTATAGTTGACCTTGAAACAAAAAATAACACAAAAACTTAAACTGGAACAGCAACATTTAGGAAATAAAATCCAATTATACGGCAATACAGTTTCCGATTTCCGGCTGTCAGCTGATAGACTCCCTATTGCTTTCCAAAACCTATTTCGATTTTCGCAAAGAAATAATACGTCAGGCACCATACAACATGGGCTTGAAATACGCGATCAAAAGCTAGTTATAGCTGAAATATTGCTCTAATTGTAGCTTTATTGTTAATATAGTTTCATTTTACATGTACGTTGTGTAACTTTATTAGTAGAAAATGGATACGTTCAACATAGGATACTTCGGTTATGGCGTTTGTTGATCATTAAAAAATTACGTTCGGTTGATAGTTTTTCTTTATATTTGATGTCAGCTTTTCGTTTGTGATCGTCTGTTTAGTTCGTGTTTACGTGTTTAATGAAAAAATGGTTAAGGAGAAACCTAATTCGATTCGGATTTACGACGACGAGGGATTTAGACGTCGCGCGGCGTGTATCTGCGTTCGTTCTGACGCCGAAACAGAGGTTAGCATTGTATTTCTGTTGTTGGAGTGTTGTTTGTGATGTGGAGAGCCCGTTAAGTAAGCGTGTTTATATTATTGTGATGTGTAGGTGCTCCTGGTGACATCGTCGCGACGTCCCGACAACTGGATAGTGCCAGGCGGCGGCGTCGAGCCCGAGGAAGAGCCCTCTGTGACCGCTATGCGCGAGGTGCTCGAAGAAGCCGGCGTCATCGGCAAGCTGGGCAGATGTCTCGGCGTTTTTGAGGTGAGCTTGGTCATAAACACGTAAACATGGCACGTACAATTTACCCCAAAACGTATGATTCAACTGTCACTTCATGTCAGTGGTTTAAATGAGCCGAAAATCATATAAATAACTGTGGGAAGCAGTATAAGCATGATATAATTGACTTTTACTAATAATTTTGAAACATATGGTAATTAAACAATGAGTTTATGCCAAAGTGTGCCAGTAGAATATTATAATGTGATCTAAATAAATGGTGCTGCATGGCAATTAGTTGTGACTCATAGAAATATAAATAATAACACAGTTGCATTTTTTTGTGTTATTGACAAATCAAGAGTTCATAGTCCAGTTGAATACTGTTGTCCATAGACTACTTTTATTTTTCACAATATAATGGCCATAAAGATGTTTTTATTACCAACCAGTTGTTCACTACTAATTTTAAATAATATCTTTTTAAGAAATACCTGTATTATGCCTACAAAATTTATTTAATCTAGTATAATATTAACTTTTTACCCTGTAACAAGTAATTGCTGTTCAGCCAAAGCACTAGGAACCATACAATCTCATGCTACAGAAAATAAAACAATTATCTTTTTGTGGCCCGCTACTTGGCAAGGGCCTAAAGGAGTATTTTTGGTGTGCACAATACAAAAAATATTTAATTTTGCAGCAAAGATATGACAACATATTTGATATGACAACATATTTGAACATGGTGTCTTGTTTTATTATATAAGCAGTACATGAATTAACTAAGTATACCAAAACTGGCACACCCTGAGCAGCATTTAATTTTTAACTAGACCATAGACCTACCCACGTAATTGTACAGCTCTTTTTTTATGTGACCTCATTGTAGTGTAATAAACTGAAATATAAGCCTCCTATACAATAAAGGAAACAATTTCTGACATAAATGAAGGCAAGTATGTCCTCATTATTATATTACCCTACATTATTTTGCTTTTTCTCTAATTCCAGAAGGTGTAATATTTGATAAAGAGTTATGCTAGTCATTATATAATTATTTAACCAGTGGTAATTATTTATCAATGATAGTTTTAATTATGGATAAAGAGCTTAAAGTAAATCCCTAGCACATTAGTCAACTAGCTGCTAGACCACTGAGCTGAATGTTATGTAAAATAAACACCACAAAATATTGCTTTCTTGCCGCATTTTTTACATTAAGCACTCATTCTGTTTATAAACACAATGTATTACACAATACGCCATTAGGAAATGAGCCAAACTAATAGATTATATCTAACCCTTGCCAGTTTTGCACAACACAAATGACTTAATATTTAGACTAACTGTGCAAAAAGTCGATTTACGAGAATATTTGAGCTAGCATCGAATTATTTACTGTCTAGTTTAATGTTCTTCTGAAATCATACATTGTTTGGTTTACTCTGTGGGATTTCTCCACGTATTTAGCAATATATAAATCATCTACTTACTATCTAGTATTTATATCTGCTATATTTTTCTACAGCTATACCTACTTAATAAAATGTCTGACTATATTGCTAAATCTTTTATGAGTACATTTCGGTACCTTTGTTATAGT
This sequence comes from Abrostola triplasia, assembly GCA_946251915.1. Lineage (NCBI taxonomy): Eukaryota > Metazoa > Arthropoda > Insecta > Lepidoptera > Noctuidae > Abrostola > Abrostola triplasia. Next base: position 11,897,050 of record OX276433.1, read on the forward strand.
GATTAAGCAAATAGTGGGCATAATTCCAAACCCTACAAACACGAATTTGAGAAGAATTCACCACCTCATTTTCGACAACCTTCTCAGTCAGTTACGATCTCTTACATACTTCCTACATAGTAGATCAAAATAGTGTAGCACTACTACGCCCTCTTAATTACCACCACAGTTATAAATAATTGTTTTTAATAAAGAAATAACCCAAACCTATGAACACAGCATTTGAAAATAGATTTACGTTTTCCTATTGTCCTTTGCTGAAGGGGAATTCACGTAATTTATGGTATTATATCGGTACAAATTAAGAAAAGTTTTTTTATCACCAAAATCGTTGTATAGAGACAGATAAAAACCATGTTTTATCCGTTGACAGAGCTGGCATCCATAATATCGTTAGCGGTAGGCCCCATGTGCAATATTCAACAGTTCTATCATCGTAATGTGAATTCAAATAAATTACGATTCAAATTCTATCTTGAGAACTCAATTTAAAAGGAGAATAATTCTGGAATAGGTTTCCTTTACAAGATGGGCAAGCACTGTGCAAAATTTAATCGTATCGGATTAATTGACACCCAGAAGTGTCAGTAACATCTAGATCATTACGCCAGGTCCTTTTTGTATCCACTCTTAGTTAAAGCTTCCATAGAATGTATCAAGAAATTCCAGATTCCAAAGGCTAGTCATTGAAGAGTGGTTGTATATATAACTCTGCTTACCACTTCGGGAATGCTATCCTAATATAAGTCATTATTTAGATATCATTTCAATCAATCAACTCAACAGAACAGAATGTAAACAAGTTATTGTTTACCGTATCTAAATTAGTTTTGCCGACATTGTTGCTGTTGTTACGAAGCGATCTGTTTTATAAGGAAACGTGAATGTTATTACGGTAAATATTGTAGGAAACGAAGTTTTGTTATTGACTCATTGCAGTTTGCATCTATGAATTCCCGATTCCCGCTTCCCCGGTGGTTAATTTACAGGATAAACTTAAGGTAGTTGACTGTACAAATACCAGGTTATGAATCCTAATATTACAAATATGACCTTTATTTGTGCCTTTTAGACCTTTAAACTTCCATCCATGAAACCCTGGTCTTTTAAATCCATACATGAAAACAAGGTTCATCTTAAAAGCTGAATGAAAGCTTTTATTAAAAAATAGTTGAGTAACATATTTTTAGTATCTGCTGCCTGCCAAATGCTCTTTACGTGAAGTAATGTGATTGGAAAGCCTAACTTTCGACGTCTTTCTGCTGAGGATTAGTCTCTCCTTTTGCGACCTCTCTTTGGGACCCCTCGATCGCCTTCTCGATTTGGGGCCCATCTGATTCATCGGTGGAAATTATATTTCGCAGTCATATTTTTCAAATAAAGAAAAAACGTATTAGTTTGGGCGATCGATGAACTGTTGAGCTCAATAACAAACAATGATCGCATTGACACAGTGGAAAATAAATGTAACTAATTAGTTTATCCAATTATTCAAAAACCAAAATAAACAACTATGTGAATAAATAAATTACGACTCGCTAAAAAGTAACGGGAAGTCAATGACGCGAGGCAAACAAAAAACAAAAATATTGTCATTGTTACTAATCTATGTTTACATTGAATTCCTCCTCTCTAAATGACTAAAGTCAGTTTCAAGGTCAGTAGCTCAGATTCAGACCAAAAGAAAAAAATAATTAGGGCAATTTAATCTGTTGACCAATTTTGGAAGGATATTTGTTGTGGCATTCGCTACAGGTATTCAAGATTACGTAGGTTAGGTACCCCGAAATGTGCTTTTTGGCTCTGTATCCTTTAAGAAGGGACTAAGAACTACACTAATGGTCAATAATATTTTTATGGCTATATCAGAATTTCCCCATTTATACAAAGGCAAAGCATTTACTAAAATAATATAACAGAACCGACGAAAACATTATGGTAATAAAGCCGCCTAATGTGGAATATTTATACGAATAAGAAACTATGACTAGAGCATGACTAATTCCTCCACATATCTCAGCTAGCATGTCAAATTAGTTTTTTCTGCAAACAGAACGTAATTGTTTTCTTCCGGAAATAATATAAGGTGTAATGTTCTGATTACACATAAATATTTACAATGTTGGATACATTGTCGGAGCTTTACTAACTATAACTATGCTTGACTAATGTTGTATGAATGGTCTCAGATAAGACTTGTTTTATCATTCGACCGTTATTTCACCTTCGACGTATATTCTCGATCATTTCTCTTTCACATCACCTGAAGAAAATACAACTAAATGCATGTTCACTATATGAAATCTATAATCTGGAAGACTTCGAACACCACATTCTATCTATAAGATATTTTTTGCTATAACCTTTTTTGGAACTTCAACAGCTTTGTCATTATAGACTAGTTTAGTACATTCACGTGTGATAGATAGCCATTCGGGGTTCTGGTCGCGATATCGTAAAGCCTATGAATAAGAACCAAAGTATTCTTAAATACTGAAAAGATATATTAATCAATAACAGCTAATGATGCGACTATTGAAAAGCCCGATGTGTAAGGCTTCAAGCACATAAAGGGACCCAAACTTTACAAAACCTGTTCGTCAACGATTAAATTTAGCTATGTACCCCCTTATGATCACTTTATTGGAAGACATTATTAAAAAACCTTAAAGGGATCAGCAATTGTTTTCGGTAATACAAGAATGTTTGGTACGCCTAATATTGAAGAAGGCTAATGTGATGCTGTTGCTTTCGACACATAAAATCTTTATGATTTAGCTCATGAAATTGAACTTCTGACTTATCACCCGTAAACTGATCGTCTGCAATTACGTAAGCAATTAATTTGTCGTAATATTAATTAAGATTGCTTGATTGGTACATTTACGTCACGAGTCGGCTTCCATTGTTTATAAACTAGATTATGTAGTGCTGCTGTGTTAGTGCTCATGTTTGTTTGCGTTGGTTCCAAACAGGTTTCATTACTGCGTAGGAAAATGAATGACCGTCCGCGTGACGTCACTTGATATCCCACAATCGTTGTGCAAAGCTACCTGTGTCAAGTTACGGAGACTTGGGCCTTTGTCGAATACTGCCTCGGTCGGGTGTGTCATCGTTTTGTTTTGTTGTTTTTACACATCCTTGTTTGTTTATCGTCCATTATCTAGATTGTCTGGTCTAGTATGTATGTAATGAGTGAGTGACGTGTTTGTTTGTCCTGCAGAACCGAGAACACAAACACCGGACAGAAGTGTACGTGATGACGGTAACCCAGGAGCTGGCGGAGTGGGAGGACTCGCGGCTGATGGGGCGCAAGCGGCAGTGGTTCTCCATAGACGACGCGCTGGCGCAGCTGGCGCTGCACAAGCCCATCCAGCGCCACTACATCCAGCAGCTGCGACGCTCCAAACAGAACAAACCCGACGACCCCGGCAGCTAAGCCGCCCCCCCTCGCCTAGGTTAAGTCAGCCCGGAACTGAATCGAGCCGCGTCGGCGCGCGCGCACTCTCCGTCGCGTTGGGCTTCAATACGACGCCGACGCAACAACACGTATAACATCTCCTTTTTTCTATTTTTACGTATATTTTTATACTACGATGGAATAAATGTTAATTTTATTTTGTTAGCATTAAAACGAAAAGACATACAAGCTCTATTTTTTATTTAATTTAATCTGGTTTTTTATAGTCCTGATAAAATGAGTTTTAAAATAAAATTTTATATTGCTCTTCTGTAAAGTTTTTGTTTGGTTGGACGGTGAAACCCAAATATTTACCTTGCGGACTGGCTAGAGAGCTCTGACGTACTTTGGAATCTAAATACACCAATACACGTCATCAGATTGACACCAACGCTGCATATATTTCAAGGTTATTGCAAAATACACAGTAAAAAATCAAATTATTTAATTTACACTTATTTAGATTCTAGTGATGCTAGCTAAAAAAACCCAAACGCTCAAAATATTATTAGGGTAAGCGCACACTTCGACGCCGAGCGCGAACTCCACATTAGGATCGTCGGTCACGTGCAGGCCTGTGGACTTCACGGCTGACACCACGGACTTCGTATTGATATACGCCATGTTGAGAGGGAACCCGAATATCTGAAATATAATGGAACATATAAATCATTGTTTCTAAACCATTCGGATGAACGCTTATTGCAATTGTCACACTACTGGGGTTATCGGCGATAGATGAATAATGCATCTATTATGTAGAGTAGAACAATACAAGAATACTTATAGGTGTATTAATAGGTCACTAAGCACGTGATAGTTTACTATTTGTGTTGGGTGTCTCGTGAATTGTTCAACAGGTAGGTAAATAATCAACAAGTTTTGGACGCCTGACCTTAGCACTAGGAAGCGGTGCCGGGCGCGCGGGGGCTTGGGGGCTGTCTTGATGTAATTTGACGATAAAAAAGTACTTATTTTTTTAGTCTTTTTTGAATTATCTTTATCTTACCCGACAGCCCGACGCAAAGGAGGATAATGGGTCTATTAGCTTATTTTGTAACTAAGGGGAGAAAATAAAGACTGGAAATCGATAGATAGGTTTTTTTTATTAGACTGTTTTTGTGGTTAGCCGACTTCTGTCACAGAGTTAATTCCGCGATTATTATAATTAGTAAATACAATTTTTGTGCCTATAAATAAGGTTGTGGTTATTATATACCTTGAAAGTCACCATTAGGTGTTTGAGTTTCTGACTGAAGCCTGGCTTTGGTCCTGTAGGATTGAACGCCCAATACTCCCACTGAGGCAGCATTTCACGAAGCAATGTACTGCAGTATCTGTGAATAGTATACAATTAAAAATTTTGTAATTTTAAAATGAGACTATTTCCAGGCAATTTTCTCGTATGTCGATGCTCTCCAACCGTGTTGGTTTAGAGCTGGTCGGACTTTAAGTCTTGAGGAAATGTAGAAGGGTTCTTTTTGTACGGATACATTGTGTAGAAGGCTTGTTTTAGTTCAGATTCGTAGCCAAAACCTACATTATAAAAAAGGGATCTTTATCAAACCTGTTCCAAATTGTTTTCATATGTGGCCTCCATTTTTGCACTTTGGCTTTAATTTTTTTCTCAAGGGCAACCCTCAAAGCTTCTACACTTGGCGGGGAAGAGTAGAGTTCGTTGTCTGTGACCACGGGTTGTTTCATTACGAAGACCGTTTTGTCAAACACCTGATAAGGAACGAATATAATTCGTAATTTCATGTGGAAGTAATGAAAAGCATGCTGTTTGGCTTGATATTATATGCTTACCGGCTGCCAGTCTGAAGACCTGGTGAAATCAAACGACATACTCTCACAGTCTTGGGATGTTTGCATGTTCACCCATATCTGAAACAAAAATACCACTAATCCCCGGAAATCTACGGACTTATCTCAAGTTTAAGGACTTATGTGTAGCCTTATAAGCTATGTATATACATATACATTTTGAAGGTCGTGGCCATGAAATTACGAATCAACTTCATATGATTCAGGTTACGATATCACAATCTAACTATAAAATATTGTAAATAGCATAGTCCATATTGCTTCTTTTGAGCTTGTTAGCTTGAACAACACACTAAGCAAGAACGGCAATCAAATGTCTCTATTTTTCTTCTGGGTGCCACAAGATTTGCTTCCAAGTTCGACTTAAGCAGTCGAATAGCTACGAAATACTTACATTTTCATTATCAAACACGTAGTCAACAGTCTTCAGAGGACACCCAACATCCCTCAGCTCATGTCGCTCCCCATTGCTCGCGTCACACACGTACCACGTGAACCCGTCATTCTTGTTCAAAAACCCCCTGTTCCTGAACAACTGGTCGTTCTCTAGGACAATCCTTCTGGTTGTTAGGTCGTGTTTGATGAGCACATAACTGCTGTGCCCTCGAGGGAGGCCGAGCCCGATGGCTACCCAGCATTTGATGCCGAGGTACAAGAAATAGCTGGCTAGAAGGATCGTGTGGTCTAAAGGAGAACCATGCAGGACCTTTAGTAGTTCCTGGAGACAATTAAATTAACTCTTCATTGTAGTCGAGAACCTAACAAAAGATTAAGTACGATGGCTTGTTACCTTGACCTCTAAATAAATTGGTTCGACGCCCGCAAAGCAGACACAATATAAAACAATGCAATGACAACAGAACTTTAGGTTTTACTGGCGGACGGAGGGTTAAGACAAATAAAAAAATGCTTGATTCATGTTTCCATTTAGTATCAAGCTCGTTCTGAACAAAAGATTTCTTGAAATAACTTATAGGATTAAAACTTACAAGACCCAGTAGCACCACAGTGTGAGATTCCGTCGCCTCATAACTGGGAATCAAGGACACGTATCTCATGCAAGCGTTCATCATTTTTGATAGACCGTCGCCGTCACGGACGCTGTAAATAGACTCTCTGTCCTCCTGACTCACTCCGTCTACATCTAACTCTCTCCTTCTCCCACTAGAAGATGAGCTTTTGGAAAACCCAGAAGACTTCGACACTGCAGACTCGCATCTCTGGTTCTTGGGGATAAAGTCCCTTTCGGGCAAAGGGATTGGCTGTAAAAATTGTGAGACGCATTTGTTTCTACCGGCGCTATCTATAAAAGTCAACGAAATATTCCTCATTGGAAATTCATTTGTGTATTCAGTCACGAAATTGTTCAAATGTTTGATCAGGTAATCGTCTTCTATGGAATTCGGTAGCGGTTGATTGTAGGCGTGTAGCCCGCCAAGGTGAGAGAGGCTGGTGGTCACTTCTAGTGTAATGAACGCCGTGTCCTTCCTCATAAGCTGTGTTATTTCTGGGATTAGAGATGTTGACTCCTTCGTATGGAGGGCTTCGTAACCAAATAAAAGCGGCGGTGTCGTGATCTTGAATGTACCGCGGATCTGAAAATATGAAATAATTTGGTACATCATTTTCTCGAGTGGATTTGTCAAATTGTTTCTCATTTTGCGTAGTGGGAATAGTTGAATACACTGCTGAATATAAGTAGTAATGTAGTTTAGCATGAATAAGTACCAATGAATTAAATATGAGTGCGCAACTCAGCAGTCTTAGCACCAAGGTATGTAAAACCAGAAACCTCATCAAGTATTCCGTTTGCTTAGTATTGAAGTGATAAATAAATTATGTACGGTACATAACTAAGTAGGTACATATAAAAGACGTGTGATCAGTTATGTCTACGTCACCGACACGCCCATCACGAGTGCTGGCGTCATCGACAAAGATCGTCGGATCCTTACGCTCAATTAGAGTGTGTTACCCATGAATCACAGTTCCCAAACGACCTACACACACGTTGTCACCCGCCTACTGCAAAAATGATCTGAGTTCATCTCCGGGTTCAATTAGGGTCACAATTTGTGTACCGTAAATTTTCATCATTGTCATCATAACGCACATAGCTGAAGACTAACATTTCTATTTGGATGTTAATCCAATGAACAAAACCCACACATAAAATATTCATTAGATTTTGTGTACCTACAACAGCTGAAAAACCTGGAGCTATTTTACCTCAATAGGTTAAATTATAGGCAGAGTATAGAGAACAGTGGTGTTTGCTCCACCGACAGGGGCTGAGTTCATAAAAAAGATAGCTAAAATCATTATAGTGACCTTTTCTATTCATTTTTAGTCTAAGTCTGAAAAGTAAACGTCATTATATATATTATATACTTACAGTTCCTAAAGTGAGTACTGCAAACAAGGGTATCTGCACGGTTCCAAGCCACTTGTTGTAGTACCTGTAGTGTACCGTCTTGTTCGACTGGTCTTCTTCAGAGAAACCCTCGACTATGTTCGACTTGTACTCGTCGAAGGTGTTCACGTAGATTGAAGAGAGAGGCTCCAGTCTATACGAGGTAAGTCATATTTTATGTTGATAGTTAAATAATGAAGTTGGCCCCGTGATTTTTGGACCAGTATCTTTTTTACAATTAAATGCGGCTACGAAAGTTTTTCCAATAGACCAATTGTTTCAAAAATTAATTTATATTTATATATAAAAGAAACGCAAGCCTCCAGCTGTAATATTAGAAGATACTGCATTGTGACCTGTTTTAGAGTAACCTCCGCGACTTACTTAAAACTGCGTGCAATTTTAAACCGTAGAAATGTTGTGATATTTATGTTGTACTAACTTTGTGCTGATTTTCAGAGTGTGACTCCACGTTGGATGGCAGCCGATAGTAGTAATAGTTTGGGCTGAGGTTCCCCTATAATTGACCCGGACGAATGGCCTTAAAGGTCGCACTTTAAAACCTGTAAAATAAGACGTTGCCACAAACATAATATTTTGTAACTACAACTTGAAAAAGGGTAATTGATAGTTGGCCTATCCCGCAGTGTCTTTGCGTGCATAGTTTTGGACGAAGCCCACCTAGCACACACCGCGGGGCCCTTCACCCAATTTCTCTTATGCACACCATCTTTACGATCCTCACCTGCAATTTTCTCGTCATCTTCAGTGGCCTCCTCAAGAATGGTAGAGCTCCTGTCTAGCAAATTGAATGCTCTGAGTATAGTCACATGAATCTCCTGTTCTTTACTCAGTGACTCTTTTAGAATCTGCTGTTTTTTGGAGTTGGAGACGGCTGCTAGAGTCCCGACATTGGACTGATTCGAAAATAGACTTCTGTAACAATAAATATCCTACAATACATATATTCCTATAACTGAATTTACAGAAAAGATATAAAAAAAAGATAGTTTAGAATATCTAGAGTTATAGTCATATGTACTAACTACAAAATTATGGAATACGAACCTTAAACTTAAATTATATTCCCTAACTACGTCTTTATGAGTCTTTTGGAGCAGATGGTCATTTAGATTTCTCAACATATTTTTGTTCAACTTCTGCACATACTTTGCTCCAACAAATCTTTGCAATTCTATTGGGTCCATTTCCATTTCTCTATCATTAAGATAGTCCATATCAAATTCTTTTTCATGAGTATTTTGAAGACAATTTAATTGTTCTGTTGATATTTGACTTGCGTGCAAAGGAACAAGTTTCTTTTCTATGCTGGTAAATCCCCCCATATTTCTCAAATGAAGCAATTTTAGCCTCACAAGATCAGGGTCGTTCTGGTCTAAGGGAAAGGTATCATCATTTGTAACTTCCATTTTAGTTAATTTTCGCAATGTTTCAATCATATTTTCGTCCTCTGTTATATCTTTCTCGAATATCTTGTTAATTACATCTATTAATACCTCTAATTTGGGCTTTTCAATGCCATGCAAAAGCCTTTTTAATTGTCTTCCAACTTCTACCGAAGATTTGACAGCCTCTGACTGATTTTGTTTCAGCTTATCATTCCAGCCCACTTTAAAATCTATTTCGCAAAAACTATATAATTTTTCTTTAAAAAGATTACTGCTTTTAAGTCTCACTTTATTCTCGTGTGCTATTTCTTTGATACTAAATCCACTACCTACATATTTCGCGTTTGGTTCAATAATATCTTCATAAACTAGATCTTTAGTGAGAAATTCAGCGTTGGCGTCTGATTTTCTAATTTCAGATAAGTTTATATTTAAATTGGAAACTTTGTTGTCGTTTTCTAGGAGTACTACACGCATACTCCTATTAATTGGTAATATTTGAACGGAAAAATTCTCAGTGAATTCAACACAAAACATATCGTTGCTTGAATAATGCTCAGATTCACATACGAAAACATCATCTACATAAATCAAGAAATAATAATTATTTTTCATCAAACGCTGCCCTATTTTCTTGTCAGTCAAAATACTTTCATCCTTGTTTAAACATATTTCTATTTCATCTTTACTTACGACCCTATTAACTAATGCCTCAACTTCAAGTTTTATTTCTTTCTCATCAAAATGTAACTTTGGCTTCGTAAGCTTTTTATTTAAAGTGTTTTTTTGTAAAATTTTTGCTTCCTTATATTCTAAATAATCCGTCACGTATTCATATTCAATTTTAGAAAGCTTATCCGTGTATTCCGTGTTAAAGGTTTCATTCCATTTCTTCTGAAATTCAGTTTCATCTAAAACTATTTTTGAGGTTTTTAAAGTGAAAGGCGTTTCTATGTATCCTCTTTTCTCTCTTACCATTTCCATATCTAACCATAACGATTTTATCTTATGGGATATTTCTTTTTTTGCTTTTAATAATTCTTCGTACTTTTCTTTAAGTTCAAACAGTTTGAACGTATATTTTCTAACAGTTTTATCGAACCTGACATCTTCTTTTTTGCTCGGACTTGCTTTTACTAAATCTTTTTTGAGATTATGTATTGTTTCCCTACTAACTTTGATATCTTTTGCTATCTCATCAATAAGTTTTAAAATACTCTCGTATTGATTGTAATTATCAACCACTTTTACACAAAGCAACTTTTCTAATGAGAAGTAGTGGTGATGCTTAAAAGTTATATTTTTGATCGAAATATCTAAAAATTTTATAGGGACGAGTTTATCAGCATCGCTATTTTTCGATATGATATCGTCAATAGTAGATGGTTCAACATATTCAACGGGAATGATACAGTCCTCGCTTACAGCATTTTCAAGGACACGAGGAAATACTGGACTTATATTTACTGGTTTATGTCGCCACCTAAAAGAAGGAAAATAAACAGATTATAAAAATGTTCGGCATTTGGATCATTTTACTATGTAGGTAATTATAATGGTCAGATTTAGGTTTAACAAATACCTACAAAATAACTGAAAGGAAAAGATGCAGTCATACCCATATTCAGCGTCGTTAATAATTTGCCTAGGTTTGTGTACAGTTCTAGACATCATGGGCATGTTTCTTAAGTAATTATTTTGATGCGCTTTCGTAGTATCCACAACAGTTATAACATTTTCTGTTACAGGAGTAACAGTAGCAGCAATCTCAGAACTTATTAAATCCATTAAATTTGATGATTTTTCTTTCTTTTTACCCTTTTTCTTTTTGAAATGCTTCTTAGGTTCCGTTTTTACATCGTACTTGGTAAAAAAATCATATTCATTCAATGGTTTTGAAGATTGCTTTGAAGAGAAGGAAGTTTCGATATCATCTAATGTTGTATCTTGTTTTATTTCGTGATACTCTTGAATATCATTTTCTACTGAGATATCTGAAGGAGTTGGAAAAGTGTTTAACTCTATATTTTCATTCATAACGAACCAATTATAGTACAATAACGTTTCGAAAACACAAAATTACATGACAATAATGCACGTATGAATGCACGAAACAGAGTTGTTATTATTGCCATTCTGTTGCTATGGTTACCGTTACCAAAGATAATATTAATGTTCTCGATAATAACACAGGCGAGTCATAAAGGAATTAAAGATTGCTTATATTATTTATAATTATAGATTGAATGGGTAATCAGTGGCCATGGGAAATAGCGAACCAGTAGAATGGCATGTACGAAAAAAGCATCGTTATGACTTAATAGAATAGCAGAATTTCGAAGCAAAGTCTCAGAGAAAGGTGAAGTAGAGGAGACAAAAGAAAGCCCCAACTACCACGGGAAATATTGACATTGAAAATTATTGACAAGTATAATCTTTGCTAAAAAGCCGATATTTCAAACAAATTTCTAATATCACGCAATGCGCAGTCACTGTCAAAAATTCGACTTGCTTGACTTGTCACTGTCAGATTCAAGTGGTGACAACTGTAATTGTCATAACAACAAAAAGAGTTTCATGGTTTTTATTACTTTTATATTCACCAATTTATGTAAAAAAACATGGCCAGATTCCGCTTAAAAGACAGTGATGAGTACTACTTGGCTCTATCCGACCAGCCGAAGCGCTTCGACGCCGATAGCCCGGTGACAAACGTATTCTTTGACGATAGTAATGGACAAGTAAATATCTATTTTCCTGCGTAATTCTATGAACTTATTTTTCATTTCTCTTGTATTTTTTATTATAATATTACAGTATTATTTTACAACGTTGCACTGCTAATATGAATATATACTGAGTATAACATCGTTTTCTGATACTCTGTTATTGGCTGCACAAATGTACGACTGTCTTGTTTTTAGGTATTCACAGTTAGGTCTGGGGGCGTTACTGGCGTGACTGTGAAAGGCATGGACGAATCTAAATCCACATCCTTCCGTATGGAGGACAGAGGACCAATAATATCTATAAAATTTTCTCCTGACCTTAAAATACTGGCTATACAAAGAAACCAGGACAATCAAAATGCTACAGTAGAATTCGTGAACTTCGCCGACCTTGCTCCTACGAATGTGGAGTACTCCCACACTTGCAAGTGGAAAAATGCCAAGATACTGGGCTTCGTGTGGCCCAAAGTGAATGAAATAGCCTTCATAACAGACCATGGTATAGAGTTGCTACAAGTTTTGCCTGAAAAGAAACAATTGAAGAGCTTGAAGAATACTACATTCAGGTAACAGATACATCAGTTTTAGTCGAATGATAATACTTTAACTGTGTATTATAGTAATTACTAAATTCCATTATGTATGCCTTCTTAATAATTTTATTATTGTGTATTATACTAAAACCGCACCTACTTATGACAATAAAAACTTGTGACAAATAAATCTTGCAATAATATGGTTATTTAGATATCATTAAAATAATCTGTATAACACATCATTACAAAGACATTAAATTCATAACTGTGTACTATGGCTGCTAAACCAATCCTATCCTATGAATATTATAAACATAAATGTTTGTGAGAGTGTTTGTTATCTTCATGCTAAAATTACTGGACAGATTTTGATGAAACTTTAGAGCAATATAACTTACACATCAGAATATAGCATAGGCTATAATTTATAAAGATTCAAGCTAAGCTTTACAGTTATGTCGCCTCCATTCAAGCAAATTTTAGGTGGGTGTAACTGCATGGTCCCTCGAGTAGAAAAGAAATATGGATTCTATAGTGTTGATGTGTATTGTTCCCAGTTGTGCCTGGTTCTCGTGGTGTTCTCAGAGCAACATAGTGCTGCTGGCCGGCAACAATGGAGTGCTGCTGCAGCCATTCTCACTAAACAACTCTACCATTACCAAACTACAGAAGTTAGAGAGTTAGTACCAATGATTTTTTTCCCAATCTTTATTTTGAACAAGGCTTCAGTCAGTCTAGGTGACCATACCAGCCACATAGGAAATTACATAAAGATGTCTAACCCTATTTAATTAATTTATTTAATAATATTGAATACTGTTAGTACTTTTCTTACTAACTTTACAAATAGGTCAATAGAATCATAGTCCAACTTTTAGGTGTGCCACCAGGGGGGCCCACACAGGGCTCTGAAGAAGAGGAGCCCTCTTTATTCAGCAGTTCAATAGCACAACTATCTCTTTGTATTAGAAATGTTGCCTTGTTTCCGATATGTCCCAGATTTAAAAAAAACTTATTTTATCTTAGGAATAAAGATCCAATAATTTTGCATATGTAGCAAGGGGCACAGTCTCTATCAGGGGGTAAAATCTCTAGCTGGGGTTACAGTCTTTTGCAGGAAAACAGTCTTATATGATACAATGTTTTTTGTAATACATATAGTTTGTCATGTTTCTAGTGGACATGACGAAGCCGGTTGTAGAGCGCGACGTGTTCATCCTGCGCCTGTGCGAGGCCACGTGGTGCGCCGTGTTCAGACACGGACACTCCGCCGCCGTCAGTTCTCCGGGGCCCACCGAGGTATGTTCAGGATATATTATATTTATGTACATATACCATACAATATTACTTACTCACAAAAAGTATATCAATTGGTAAGTGGTGTAAACATTCCTATTAACATATTGAAAAGTAAAGTTGCTGTTGTAGAAGTTTTGACTATGTTTTATCATCATCATTTCAGCCCGGCATCACCCACTGCTGGGTATAGGCCTCCCTTACACAAATTAAATACATAAACTTATTTACAAGTTATGACCAAGATTGTTCTTGTTAGTTTGTGGTGTGTCCCAGGTGTGGCTGATGCCGATCACGGGCCCCAACGGGTTCCACTACACGCACGTGCTGAAGACCGGCCTGGTGGGCAGGTTCGCTGTCAATGTGGTCGACGACCTCGTTGTGGTACACCACCAGGTAATTGACTACTCATGCTTATTAACATCTGCCACTTGATAGCTTGTAGTCTAGATATGATGTAGGCCAGTCAAATGGAGGTAAGTTGAATAATAAATGGCAAAAACCGACCATGAAGCACAAATCTTAGCATTGCAAGCTTTGGATAAAACATGACACAAAAGACGTAAGACTGTATTGACAATGACCAGCTGATTAATAAAAATCAAATCATTGAATCATTCTCAATTCTGTCAATTAAATCATTAATAAAATTATACGCTGACGTGAATATTACGTACATAATTGTGGTGCCCGGCTGGTGCCCGCAAGCACAATTATGCGGCAATACAATTACAAATTGGCCGCACAGTGTGTATGAGAGATGTGTTCGGGGCGATTCATATCATCATAATTTATGCGTGTCATGTAATGGTGAATGTTTGTTGGTTCCAGTCGAGTCAGACCTCCCAGCTGTTCGACATCATGGAGGATTCCAAGCCGGAGAACAACACGATGATCCACATCCCCGTGGTGCCGGGCGTCAGCATGAAGCCGGCGCAGATCGGAGAGCTGCACTGCCCTATGTGTATCCTTTACATACAATACGTTTTTACGCTTTAAATCTAATGTTAATGATACTGTCGCGGTAGCTATGTGCTATATGCTATTAGAAGGCATTATTTATTATATTCATTCTTGTTTAAAACATAATATTGATCTCATCTAGAAAATTTGTTTTAATTGTGTGAAATGCGGTCAGCCGCTCGGACAGCCACAATGCGGCTAACCGCAAAGATTTTTTATAAGGTGGTAGGAGGGCCTCGATAGGTCTTACGTAAGATCTCAAAAATGCGCAATCAAACCAAAACCAAAGTTTAGTACTACCAAAATGCAATAAACCAAACGTGTATTTTTTTTCTTTAGTTTCTTACGTAATAAATATAAACGTCCTATTCTTATTTTTTTCTTAACACAGGTTGGAGGACGGGGTCAAAGCCTACTAAAAATAGGCTTACGTAGTAAATGAATGGCCCCTCTTGACTATTGAGACTGCTTCACAACCACAGCCACTATAATGCACACTAAAAGCAAAACATAACAACGACAGTATAGTTTAAATAAGATATAATATATTCCTTGACATATTGCAAAGATTCTGACACATGGGTGGTGTTCCAACCAGACTACATCATAGACGCGCGCCTCGGCTGTCTGTGGCGCGTCAAGCTCATCCCCAGCGGGCTCGCGCACTCGGTAAACATTACTACACCTTTTATAGAAGATAGGGCCTATATTGAGTGATCAGTCGCATGTATTACTTATAATCACACTAATATTATAAAGGCGAAAGCTCGTGAGGGTTTTTGTATGTTTGTTACCGCTTCACGCTCAAACGGCTAGACCGATTTTGATGAAATTTTATATGGAGGTAGCTGCCACCTAGGCTACATACACACAGGCACAGGTAACACCGTGCGTGGCGCAGCTAGTTAATAATAAATTATATAAAACGTATTTTACACAATGTTCAATAATTTTTAGCGCTAAACAAGGACTTCGGTTAACATAGGAAGTAATCTAAAATATGCTTAGTATTCTAAGTAGACATCCAACATAGTGACGTATTTATTAACTTTAGTAATACCTGAATAATTCGACAAACTTATCTTTGCTGCTGGTGAAAATTGGAACTTATGCCTATCTTAACAGTATATCTGTCAAACTGACAGTTTTCTATGTAATGACAACTTTACTTGCGACACTGACACTGGTAAACATAAGTTTGTAATTCTAAATATAAGTTGTTTTTTAAATAATTAATAAGTGTTTATGATATCAGGTACCGAAAGACGAGATAGCTAAAATAGTAGCAGTGTTGCTCCGGCGCACTGACGGCAAGGACACTATCTATAGGATCGTCAACCAGCTGGTCACCGAGGCCGGCACCTATCTGGTGCAGCTGTCCGACGTGTTCGATGAGATCAACTCGGTTTACAGGTGAATATACTATAAGTCATAATAGTTGAAACCAGAAATCGTATGGACATAAATAATAAAAAACAGCAACAAACCATATGCATTTTCAATTAAGTGTCATATTTAATTTTTATTTAATTTAAAATCAATAAATAGTAAGTTAATTGACTTTGCGAACTAGTGACGTCACATGTTCCTATTGCTTTAAACGTTTATGGACGAATAGCGTTTTGCTCATAAAAATATGTATATCAATTGATTGATGGTGTCGATTACTCAATTTGTTTTTAATTACTTTCTAATCACAGGAAGTGGGCCGACATGGAAGTGGCCCGCAACACAGCCGGCCAGCCCGTAGAGGCCGTCAGACCTCAGCATAACTTCCGCGTGCTCATCTCCCAGCCGGACATGTGTAGCCACGTGCTGCAGCACCACGCTGACGACAAGTATTTAGTGCAGGTGGGAACTAATGTGTTGCTGTTGTTCTTTATTACAAAATATTTAATTAATGAAGGGTTTTCAAAATATTTTCTGTGTCGTCATAAATTTCAGTACGATATAATTTTTTCCTTAGAGAAAATAATGTTAACATTGAGTAGCTTTACAAAGTTAAAGAAACATTTAAAATGTTAGTCATTTATTTTGGTGGGGTTGCGTGTTGCAGGTGGTGACGGCGTACATGGCGTCGCTGTGCCGCGCGGCGCTGGTGGTGCAGCAGGCGGCGGCCGAGCTGACGGTGCGCGCGCTGGTGACGCGCGGCGCGGCCGGCCGGCTGCGCGCGGCGCTGCGGCGCGGGCTGCTGGGCGACGCGCGCCCGCTGGCCTGCGCGCTGCTGTCGCTGGGCCGCCTGGACCGCGGCGCGGCGCAGCTGGCGCTGGACATGCTGTGGCGCCTGCGCGGCCACGCGGACGTGGTGGAGGTGCTGCTGAGCTGGGAGCGGCCGGTGAGCGCGGCGGGCGCGGCGCGGCAGGCGGGCGCGGCGTGGGCCGGCCTGCCGCCCCGCAAGCTGCTGGCCGCCGCGCGCGCCGCGGGGGACGCGCCGGCCTTCGCCGCGCTCTACCGCGCGCTGCGGGCCCGCAACCTGCGCACCCGGGGAGAGCCGCACTTCCTCAAGGGTGAGCCCGGATCATTTAATAGAGCCGAGTGATCACATGCGACAGATAAATTAATATTTAAGAAGCTTCAAATATGCATACCAACTTTATCATTATAAATTTCATACTTTCACAGAATTTCATCATACATCTTGACCTCATCACTTCAACAGATAGTACACTCAACAACATAGGGGTTAAAACCAGTTTTAAAATAACATGTCATAATACTTATTATCATGGTGTCGCACGGCGCTGATAACTTATCGACGACATTTTTCAATATTATCTGTTATGGCGTATATTATAAACTTTAGAATTATAATAATGATACGCCGATGTTAACTATCTATGTTTTTCTTTTAATGTCGATTGCTCTTCTTTGGTCATTATTTCAACACTGATTGAAACTTGCATTGCTTCATTATAAAATGATTAATCAATTATCTAGTCAGTGACTTGCAAAATTATTTAAGGAGTATAAATAGTCCTTTAAAATATTCGTACAAAATTCCAAAAATTAAAATCATTTATTTGCAACGATATAGGTACCATATACCAGATGACATAAATTAATAGGAGCCAGAACAATAAAGAATGTAATATTATTTCAACTATGTACCTGTATTATTACTGAAAAAAGAAGTACTTTAGCTTCAAACATCTACAACTCGAGAACAAAGTAGTTTGCAGACTTATCTATACCCAACATAGTATAGATGGGACTTAACACTTGCATTACATTGACAAATGTGTATTCATACCCAAGTGAATGAGAACATTATGCCTACAGCAGTTCAATTGTTACAGGAGAACAATGCGACAGTTACGACGAGTACTACAAACAGATCACAGCCGAACCATAACTGCTTCATTTACTAGTACATAAGTTAAATGCTCATAACGGGTAATGATGAAGATACAGGGGATTATTTGGCTAGCGACAGTGAAGTCCACTCAATAAACTCAGCCCATATTGGTATGCTTGATAAACGCTTTTGAGGTAACTTTAAAGTGGGTCTCGTTAATCCAATTAAATTATTTGAAGCCTGAAACATAACACCCTCACATCTGTCCAATGAAATCAATATTATTTAGATCTGCGATTAAAATATTTATTTTAATATTTAAGTGACCCTTTTGAGTTAGTTGTGCCTAACAATATGACCTACGAGTATACAGTATCTAACATTGTATATTACATATTAAATGAATGTTATATGTGGAATAATTATGACTAAATATTTACACAAAAATGTAAATTGTAAATAAGTATACCTATAGATATTTGTAAAAATGTTGATTAGTTACATAATTAAGTAATGCAATGTATATTTTGTTATGAATATAGACAAATGTTATTTTCGAAATGACTTTTTTATTGGTGTTATCTAATTTTATGAGCGACCTTCTTGCTCCCAATTAGTTACTCCTAACTATATAAGAACAATACCTACACATAATTTACTAGGTATTTAATCATTTATGAAAGACGTCTGGGTGGCTAAGTGGCTGACGGACTGGGTTTGTATGTACAAGGTAGCAGGTTTTTAATATATTTTTTTCTTTCTACATATAATACACTTAGTCGCCATTGACTAACACTGAAGGTAAACGGACCATTATGTGTGTGTCTCCGAGATTGGGCAGGGGTGTATAACTGTATAGTGTACCCACACTTCGCAAGTTATGTTATATGATAAAATCAATAGCTAAGTAGGCAGTCAATATATCCTTTCCCTATCCTTATCCTGTTAAGATAGGTAGTGCAGATTAAAGACTGCAAATCTTTCCATTGGTTTTTCTGTACGTACAGTCAATAATATAAATATTACTGTTATTTACTTAATGTTACGTCACACACACAATTTAAAAGTCAAGGCCACATTATAAATTAGTCTATTTACAAGATTTTATCGTCAATTAGAGGTACCTAAACAGTACCTCAGTGCTTCTATAAGTTATGCCAACACTTGATTAGATACGCGAAACGTAATTTGAGATTATTTTGATAAACACATTATGTAGTTCGCGAATTCGTAATCAATCATGTATCATTAAAAGTAGCTGCAAATGCAAGTTCAATGTTAAATAAAAATGAGATATGTGAAGTAATGAAAGAGATAATATTATGTACTTCTATTTACGTTTGATGTATGTACTTTTTAGGATATCATACGAAAATTAAATGTTTATGTATGTGTAATTAGTATAAGTAGTAATTTAATAATTATGCATATGTCACCTCCTTACAGAGACGTTGGTGAGATTATGAGCTATGACACATCCTATTGCTTCATATAATATCATGTCTTACACAGATATTGCTTAACATTTTTTTCATTGACTAGGTTCATCACTAATAGTGCACACATACGTGCTATACGCACACATGTTCAACATATAGACCTCTGACACGTGATTAAAACAATAACGCCGATAACACAATGGCTTATTTTCATACCTAAAGACTGACTTATTACCAACACATTAAGTAGTTATGTAATGTTTCATTATAGCTAGATCTTATCCTGACATAAATGTTAGGACATGGCTTTACGCACCCCAGACAAAATGCTAATAAGCTATAGTTAAATGCAAATGTTAGTAGTTTTAACATCCTAAGTTTTGGTTTAATTACAACTACAATCTACTAAGATGTTTTATGGTGTGTTTAGGTTAGCCATATTGTATTATTTATGGTGAAATATGAGCTCAATAGCAGAAGGATAATCAAGGCTACACATAATTATAGAATATTTATGAGGCAAGAGGTTCTCTAGGCTCAATATTTGTAACACCTCATTCTTGTAAAAATGTTTGTTTAGCATATGAATTTATGTACAATAAATAATAGAAATAAAAAAGCCAATTTGGTTTTGTATCAACTGGGTTTATGTTTCATATAAATATTGGATAACATATTCAACAGTATATCACTTGGAAATGCAGTTTTAACAGAGACAGTAACATTATATGCTTACAAAAATATGTTTTCCTTAACATTATAATTGAACAACAGCCCGGATAGATTTGCCGATATGCATCAGGTGGAATGCTTCATTGATCTCTTTCAAAGGTACAGTGTGTGTAACAAATGCATCTAGTGGAAGTCTGTTGGCCAAGTATTCCTCGACAAGCTTGGGCACATTGTCTCGGCTCTTGTAGCCACCAAAAGCTGTTCCCTTCCAGGTGCGTCCTGTGACAAGCTGGAATGGTCGGGTGCTGATCTCCTCACCGGCAGCAGCCACACCAATGATGACGGAGACACCCCATCCTTTGTGGCATGCCTCTAGAGCAGCACGCATAGTGTTTACATTACCAATGCATTCAAAAGTGTAATCTAGACCACCGTCGGTCAAGTCAACAAGGACTTGCTGGATTGGTTTTTCATGGTCCTTGGGGTTCACAAATTCATTGACACCAAACTTCTTGGCTACTTCATACTTGTCAGGGTTGATGTCCACTCCAATGATGCGCTTGGCTCCAGCAGCTTTGCAACCCAAAGCCACAGCAAGGCCCACTGCTCCCAGACCAAAGATAGCACAGTTTGAACCAGCTTCTACCTGGGCTGTGTTCAGAGCAGCTCCATACCCGGTAGGAACACCACAGCCCAAGAGGCAAACTTTGTCGAAAGCTGCAGCCTCATTTACTTTACACAGTGAGATTTCTGCCACAACAGTATATTCACTGAAGGTGGAGCACCCCATGAAGTGGAACAGTTCCTGTCCCTTGCAGCGGAAGCGCCGGGTGCCGTCGGGCATGAAGCCCTGTCCTTGTGTGATGCGTACCTTTTGGCAGAGGTTAGTTTTAGGGTTCAAACAGTATTCACATGTTTTGCACTGGGGGACGTACAGGGGCACTACATGGTCTCCGGGTTTGACGGAGGTGACGCCCTCGCCGACGCTCTCGACGACTCCGGCGCCCTCGTGACCCAACACTACGGGAAACACTCCCTCGGGATCCTTTCCAGAGAGCGTGTAGGCGTCGGTGTGGCACACTCCGGTCGATACGATCTTGACGCGCACTTCACCGGCTTTAGGCGGATCCACTTCGATCTCTTCAATGGACAGAGGTTTGCCGGCCTCCCACGCGACGGCCGCCTGACACTTTATAACTTTTCCGGCTGTCGACATGTTTGAGCGCACTGAGTGTTAGCCACAAAATAGGAAAATGATACAGCAAACCGAATTTATGTAGCCGTAGCAGTGACGTAATAAAAGTGGACGAATGGTTAGGAGAAACTTCACTGTTCTAGCTTAACGAATAACAAGGTACAATAATAATATGACCATGAACTCTGATCGTACCCATACCCAAAAAGAATACAAAAGTGAAAAGTGACACTTGACACTTCACCACAGAGAATTTTTATTATATTTTATTCACTACCAAAGACACTCGATAAGAAATAAGACCCCTCATGATCGTCGGCAATAAAATAAAATAACCCGAAAAAAGATAAACCCGTTCAATATTGGCGCTGGTAGCTTGGCTGACAAGTGACAGACCAATGACATTCCTGTCAATTCGTTCGTGTTGATAGTTTGAAACACGAGGACATCGTGTATATTTACCAAATAATATTTTCTATCTTCATTATTTGCTTGCTATTGTTCATTTACTGCAAGCATGGCTAAGTTACACAACTACTACGTACTGTGTCCTCTGATAGACCAGAAAAGCTTTCTGGGCGTAGCGGAGGATCAAGAAGAAAGACACGTTATTGTCACTTTAGGACGAAACGTTGTAAATAAATATCAAGTAAATATACTTTTATAATACTGTCATATAACAAAGATTCATAATTGTAGTTAGTTTACATATAAAATAACCAAGAACTCTAAAATACAAAAAAGTTGGTTTAAAACTAACAGGTTATGTTTATGTTTGTTACTTCAGCTTTCAGATCAAAAGCAAGTCGGTGGATGGACTTCGAAGGACCACATAACATCTGCTGTCATCTATGATAAGGATCAAAAGAGTTATGTTGGTGTGTTCAATAATAATACCATTAAAACTTGGAAGGAATGTGACAACTTGGATAAATTAAAAAAGTATAAGGTATGTACATAAATCCATACTCAAGCTTTAAGCTGGGCTTTAAAAATAATGTATTATAGTGTAGTAAGGTGCGAAGTAAGTCCAGAAATCATGGGTTCTTTTAGGTGTGTGTGGCAAAATAAATGGTTTGCGAAAATTATTTATCTCTGAACAACTTGATAATTACAATATATACAATCTCTTTAGAACCTTTCACACATTGACTCTAATTGCTGATTGAGTCTATTAATAATTATTTATAACATAACATAACATCACGCCTGTATTCCCCGAAGGGGTAGGCAGAGGTGCACATATAGTACACCCACATTTCGCCAGTTATGTTTTAGGTCCCAATGTAATAGGGGGCGAGCCTATTGCCATCAACCGGGCACAAATCCAGACTCCGTGCTGTTACTGAGAATTACCTAATGGAAAAACCCAGAAACACTTTGCCCGACCCGGGATTGGAACCCAGGACCTCGTGCTCAGCAGTCGCGCTTAGCAGCCACTAGACCAACGAGGCAGTCATTTATTATTTATTTGTTTCAGTTTCCCCTAAACATTTTGAAATTAATACCAAGAGTCGAGCAGTCTTCACTAATTATCTTCTCCAATGGAAACTGTGCATCATTGCCCTATGCACTGGACAACCGCAAGACATACGAAAGCAAATCACTACTCAAAGATACAGACACCATTGTGGATGCTGCTAGCTACACTGTCAACAAAACAGACTACATTTGTTATATCATCAAGAATAGCAAAGATGGATATGAAATACTCAACTGTCCCCTACGAGATGAGTTAGGCGACATGGATAGATCAAAGTTGACTAAAACAAAAATCACTAGACCAGATGATGTGTATGTAGTTGGCAAGTTCATTTCCACTGAGAGTAAAAGTGTCTACGTCTTATGTAAGTAAACTTGTTTAAGTTGCTCATTTAGGATAGAATTTATAAAATTTGGCATATGTTTATAGTAATTGTTACTTTATCTTGTTATTTACAGGGAGTGATGGAAAAATGACAGTATACAACTTCAAGGACTGGAGAACAATAGGCACTGTGCCCTGGATATCTACTCTGTCCAGTGTGTCCCTTGCTTGGATGGGCAAAGACCACCTCATCATTTTTGGAAGCAACACAGAGCAAGATGGAGCCATTATTATAGCCTATAATATTGTTCTTGGAGTTGGCTCTTGCAGGTACCCAATGAAAATGTATTCAGAAGATGCTAAGCTGTACTGCTTCTGTGAAAGAATTATTTTAGAAGCCTCTAACCACATTGGCATGTTGCCTTATGTCTTACAAACTAAAAGAAATCTATCAAGCCTCTTGGGATCTCATGAGATTATACAAGATGAACAAATGGAGATTGCAAACTGGGACTCACCAACTGAACCACTGTTCCCCGTTAATGATGACACAAAAGACCTCATGAAATTAGGTCTGACAGAACGAAGTATATGCAACAATGTGATCCCGCCATTACTAGAGAAATCAGACTTTAGGGCAGTCTATCAAACCATGAAGCAGTTCAAAGACATCCCAGAGCCAGTGTTAATAGCATTACTTAATTATTCAATTAAATTAGTAAACCCAAATAACATTGATGTTACTGACCCCGAAGCATTCTCAAACTTATGTTCAGGTGAACATAGCACAAAGAGAGACCAGATAGTCCACAAAGCTAAGTTTGAATTGTTGAACAGCACTCTTCAAATCTCCTTTAGTGATGCTTTGATTATCCCACATCTGAGAAATGGACTAAGTTTGGATGACACCCTGTTCTTAATGGTGTACATGACACATCTCCTTGTTCATTCAGAAAAAACTATGGACACGGATTATGAGAGCAAGCTATTAGATTGGTACATCCTGTTGATGGATGCATTCTACCAACAATATCTAATGACAAAGGATGAAAAAGTCACTTCAGTTTTGCAAAGCACTCTGAATATAGTTATGGACCTTATAAAGCAGCTGAATACTGTCAGTGGAATATTACCTGTATTAAATAAATTGTTGTCTGGTCAAGCTATAGAAAATGATGATGATTCAACCTCATATGCTATTGAATTGATGCAAATATAAGTTTAAAATGTTACACAGTAGTTTTGATTTTTTTCATTTTACATGAATAGTGTAATAAGTTATTCTGATAGCCTGATACCTGTCCCAAGACAATAGTCAGAATGATGATTAATAGTCAATAGAATAATACTTAATTCTGAGTTAGTTAAAAAAATGGTGATTAAAAAACCCTTTCCTCACTCAATAGTCTTTTTATTAGCAGCTCTTGCAAATTGTACCACCATAGGTTTCTCTTTCAGCATGTATCCATTTGTTTCGGCCAGAGCTTTTTCTGCTATCCTTATTGTAGGGAAGGTCACAAATGCCTGGCCCTTCATCCTGCCTTCCTGCATGACCCTGACATCAAAGCCAATGAGTTCCTCATCAGTCAATCCCTCTACATACCGCTTATAGATTCTGTTAACATCTTGTTCTGTTGCTGATTTGGCCAAGTTCTTGATATATAACCTCATTGATGGCTGTCCAGGATGATAATTCTTGAATACTGGCAGCATTTTCATGTCTTTGTATAGCATTCTGTTTCTTATCAATTCTTTCTTGGTTAAAATGGGTTCTTCATGTTCCACAGGTGTATCCTCAACCTCAATTGGCTGTTCTTCTTTCTGGAACTTGCCAAGCTCCCCTATAACATCTGGCTCCTCAGTTGGCTTCTGCAAAGCATCTTGATGGACATTCAGCATGATTTTCTTTGGTTCTTGAATAGGTGTGACTGCTTCAAATACTTCCTCCTGATTAACTACAGTTTTCTTTGCCTTAGCTACAGGTTTTACTGTTAGTATTTTTGTAGGATGACTTTTGGGAACTGGGAGCTTTCGTTTTCTAGGAACTAGTTTCTTTACTGGTTGCACTTTGGGTTCATCTTCTGCACTAGATATTTCTGATTCTGGCTCACTAGGAGGTAGTGGGGGTAGCTGTATATCGCCCACAAAGTACTTCCGAAATGTTTCTTTAAAAAACTCCATTGATTTTGCATTCTCTTGGAAGGGTATGTCAAGACACATCTTATTCATTAAATGCACAGCTTGTGTGTAAAATGGTTTATGAGAAAATAAAGCATTTACAATATTTATAGCAATTTCTGGGTTAATTTCAGGGTACTTATAGCTTAAATGTGCTGGTGGAGGTTGATAGAAGTCGATAGATGGATTCCAAGCATTTAAAACTTTTAAAAACTCCTTAATTATCTTTGTGGTCTCTGAATTCTGATTTTCTTCTGGCTTATTACTAGATATTGGTTCTTTGTCATTACAGTATTCTACTACTAGTCTTCTATGTGCTATTTCAAGCTGGTGAAGCCTTAAAAGCGATGCTTTTGCTTTTTCAACACTGTTAAATGACGCAAAAACGTAGTTTCGTTTAGATCTCGCTTCCCATACTGTTGCGGCACCGAAATGTTTAAGAAGTTGTTCTTTATCTTGAAACGATAGTGTTGCTGGTAAATGTCTAATCATCAATACTTTGGACATATTTTCATTTATATTTGTACACAACGTGCAATGCGTTGTGTTTCTTTTAAGAATGAAACTTCGTATTATAGCTAGTTTGTGATTGAAAATTGAAATTGACATTTGACACACGTCAACGTCTTAGTAGTGACGTACGCTAGAACGTTCAAAAATAGCAGTGTAAAATATCTAAGAAAACCGGATACGGCTAGACAGCGTTACTTGACAACCGATGACACACTCACACAGTAGTTTTTGTTATCTGTGCTTATGTTTGAAAACAACCTGAATTTAGTCACCGGCAAAGTAAAAAAATATTTATTAGCCCGCCAAATGGAAAGTGAAACAAAGACTTGTGATAAGTGAACGTGTTAAACTACAAATTAGCACCATGGCATCGAGTCCAGAAAGAAAGGTTGCAAAAGTCGTCGTTTTAGGTGATATCGGAAGAAGTCCACGTATGCAATATCATTCGTTATCTCTCGCGAATAATGGACTGGAAGTGAATATTATTGGGTATTTGGACTCTGCTCCCCTCACCGAGATATTGGAACACCCCCACATAACTATAACAAAGCTGTATCCGTTTGCCTTTGATCCATTACCGAAATTGTTAAGATATGTGGCCAAGGCGATATGGCAGACGGTTAGCGTACTCTTCACATTATTTATCACAGGCAAATGTAACTATTTGCTATGTCAAAACCCTCCAGCGATACCCACATTGCCAGTGTGTCGGATTTATTGCTTAGTTAGTAAAGCCAAGTTTATCATAGATTGGCACAACTATGCATATTCTATAATGGCTATGTCACTGTCCCCTGATCATATGTTAGTTAGAATAGCCAAGTACATAGAGAGGTTCTTTGGTGAGGCTGCAGACCATAATTTTTGTGTCACATACTCAATGAAAGAGGACCTCATGACACATTGGAATATTCGGTAAGTATTGTACAGATGTGATGTCAACTGTATAAATGAATCAAATCAAACCAAATGTTTATTTGTGAAACATGGGTAATTACATATAATGCAGATGTTAAATAAACAGTTAGAGCACTATCTATTGCAGTGAGCGCATACAAATATGGGAACATAAACTAGTATTTAGAAACAGCTACAAGACTGTGTATTCTATTTTTACTTTGTGATTTAAAAACTAAGTTTTCATTATAATATTTCAAAAATTACTATTGTATACATAGTTTGTAAAATTTGTTTAAGTTAAATTTATTCTTTAGCCATGCAACAGTCCTGTATGACAGACCGCCGAAAATATTCCGACCTTTAACACTAGAGGAGAAACATAAGTGGTTCCTAAAACTAAGCCAAGACTATCCTATATTTGGAGGTCATGGCCCAGAGCAGCTGATGCAGCCTCCAGACGCTGAGGAGAAGACTATGTTCACACAGATGATAAACAGCGTAGTAGAAGAGAAGCCGGATAGACCTGGTCTTCTGTTCAGCAGCACGAGCTGGACACCAGATGAGGACTTTGGTATATTGATGGATGCCTTGCAGGGTGAGAATATTGACTAGGTTTTTATCATCATGTTATTATTTTACAAATTAAAAATTCAGAATTCCCAAGCTTTCCATTTATGTTTACGAAATTTATCATAAATAATTCTTATTTATAATATAATTAATTTAATGACAATAAGTTGGGCTACTTTCCATTAACATATTTTTTTTTTCCAGTGTATGAAACAATGTATTCACTGAGTGGTTCTACAAACAGCTTGCCCAAGTTAACATGTGTCATCACAGGCAAGGGTCCCATGAAAGATAACTACATTAAACAGATTGACAAGAGAAAATGGAAGCATGTGAAGGTCATCACGCCATGGCTGGAAGCTGCTGACTACCCAAAGATGGTGGCAAGTGCAGACCTGGGTGTATGTTTGCACACCAGCTCATCGGGCTTAGACTTGCCAATGAAGATTGTAGACATGTTTGGTGCCGGCTTACCTGTTTGTGCTTTTGATTTCCTCTGGTGAGAGTTTTATTTTATTACCCCCCACTCGGAACTAATCATACTTTTGTTGTTCACATAATATTATCACTGCTACATTTTGGAGTTAATTGTAATTATATCATTTCAATCCCAAACTGAAATCACTACCTAAGTTTATTTTATTTTTCAACTACATAAAATTACCCTAATTATTCCCTTTATTTGTTTTGTCACCAGTCTCGACGAACTTGTTGAAGACTGCGTTAATGGGTACATCTTTAGAACGAGCGACGAGCTCGCGTCGAAGATCGTCGGCTGGTTCCAAGGGTTCCCTAACAATAAGAGACAAAACAGGATAGCCGAGAGAATGCGCCAGGAAATCGCCTGCTTCCGAGAAACGAGATGGGAGGACAACTGGGACCTCAGAGTGAAAAGATACTTTACCTCCTGATCAACTGTTTTGTTTTGTATTATAATTAATTTTATACTTATTATTAGACTTTAGAATTAATTATAATACAAATATTATTTATATTTAAAATAAATTGTTATATGAAATTATATTGTATCCAGTTTATTTATTTTCTAATAGTTTAATGTGAAGTGTACTAAGCATAGATAAATTACCGACAAATAGACAGTATTTTACTATATTATGTCTAACTAAATATTACATGTAGTTTTCTAAAAGAATAATGTTAGGTATTTGTCAATATATGCCATAACATAACTGACTTGAAACTGCATTCCTCTCACTAGATACAAGTTTAAAATGTAAAAATAATAGACAAAAGGCATACTTTTATAGTTTTATTTTAATGCTAGCAGTTAATTACAATGAAACTTGTATTTAAATGCATTTCAAAATACAATTTGTATTAACAAAATAGCACTGTTATCACACTTTACTTATGGTACTAAACCAAGAGTCTTTCAATTTCTTGTTGAATGCTCTGAATCTGTGGCTTCAGCTGGGAGCCTTCATTGATTGTAATAGAACAAGAAATGATCGGCCGGGACACACCACATGCTCTTCCCAAAGCTTGCTTAGACCTAACAAATACATAAGGTACATTTTTGTCCTCACAGAGGATAGGAATGTGTAGCACAATTTCTAATGGCTCAGCATCAGCAGCCATTATAATGAACTCTGAAAGTCCTCTGTTCAACGTCTTGGTGGCTTCATTGGCGCCTTTACGAAGTTGCTTATAGTTGGCAGCCTGCTGGACCAAGTTCAAGATCTTGGCCGTGAGGGCGGCGTCCGCCAAGGGATACGCCTTGGGGTTTACTGCGGCTTCTGAATCACCCTGGAGCAAGAGAAAGAAAGTTTAAAAAATCTTACAGACATTTAAAAAACATGCTGGCGTTAACATCAACATAACCTTAAAAAGACGGTTAAAAATAATTAAGCGGCGTGTTATTTATTTAAAACCAATAATAACTATACACTACTTGTTAATGCTTAGGTGATATTAGATTACATAATTATAATAGTAAATGTGAAATAGGAGCACGTGCTTACCATTTTAGGATTTAGATGATACCGAGTGTTGATTTATGAATTCAACCTCTCGGCGATTTCTCGCTTCACTGAGGAGCTTGTATCACAGAGATTACTGTGGAACTGGATAAGTTGAAGTAAACCGAGGTTTACTAATAGTATACAGCAAACGGAAATAATTTGCTAAAGCTCTCTGCACCGACACGACGCTACCACACGCGTTTTCTCAATACTTTGACAATTGACATTGACAGTCAAAAGTAATTTTCAAATAATGTTTGTTTGTGTCACCATCAGTTTGGCTATGTAATAACGTTTCGTTATATGGAATCTATAAAATTATACTTTGATTGCATTTTAGATAAATAACCATTTTTCGTGTAGAGTACATAATGGAATCGGTGGTAAATGTTTTTTGGCTAATTCATGTAGTTGTCAAGAACAGTAATGCTATCAAAAGGTAACATATTATATCACTACTTTTTGTAACACCATACCATAACTAATGCCTATTTACTATAGTTCATACCTTAGACAAGTCTGCCTCTGCTATCTTGAGTAAGCTTGAGTAGTCCAAGATTTTTTTTACTATTCTGGTAAAACCATTTTGTTTCATCATTACATCTCCAATGCGATACGAATGAAGAATTATTTTTGGCTATAGTCCATAAAGTTTGTCTCCTTATCATTAACTCTGGGCAGTTTAAGATTCACACACACATAGTAAACTCTCCTGCTTAAAGACTTCATGGTAAAGGGGCAGGTGTCATAAAACAAAAGTGCGTGGCTCACCAGTAATTTCACCAAGTATCTGGGAAGCCTATCAATCACCCTTGTTGACTGAACTATCTCTATGAAAAGGAGAACATCAAGCTGAACCCTGTGCCACCATGTAGTTAACAAATAAGATCACCAAATGCTGTTTTTTTGCGTACCTGGATAGGGGAGGGATCCTTGCAGGGATAATACAATTAATTACAAATGACACTGCATTTAATTAATAACTACAATATCATCATTATCTAGTATTAGGAGTTCTAGCTCAGTATTTCACAGATTCTGGCAGTTGTTATTTATGAACAAAAAAATACAGTACAGTTGTGACCGTTGTCTCGCTTTTAGAACTCTTGCCATCATTGCTACGAATTAACATAACCATGCGTTTTTATTCGCGTATTAGTCTGCCTGTAAAATGGCATTACATTTTCAAGAACATCGACAGCAAATCAATTTATATATATAGCATATTTATTTATTTACGCAATGATTTTATAATTTCTTCTAGAACGAATCCTAAGGGCCATCGCCCACTGGCGTACGTCATGACTAAAATTTTAAAAATATCGCCGGTTTGCGCAGGCGCTGGCTCTAACGGTAGCTTTCATACTTGCCGAGCGGGTGTAAGCTAGTATATTTTTATTTTCGAAACCGAAGGTATTACATTGGCTTCTTTACGCAACTGAAACCAATGCTGAGACTTATTTAGGTGTCGTAAGTATTTATTTCCAGTGAAGTTTAATTTATCTTGAAGCATTACATCATTTAAAATAGCATGCATATATTTATTTGACAACTGTACAACAAATCTATCAGTAAAACCTTAAATATCACTAAGATATCATATAAATCCTACTATGTACTAACTTTGATGTTTGCAAAGGACATTAATTTACATTATAGGTATACATTTTACGATTAATATATATTTATAATAATTAATTACATATATTTAGTTAATATTTTTTAAAGTAGTGTAATAAAGATTACTATTTATTTATATGGGTACATTGGTTTTTCATTCTAACCTATGGCAATTGATTAAAAAACCTACTTAACCATCTACATATGAAAATCCATCACCAAATATTGAATCAGGAGAACACCAATCAACTACAAACAGTAATTAATTTACACTTTTAATAAAATCTCAGTCTGTTTTAAACAGTATATAGTCTAAACAATGTCTTATTCCCGCTGCAGCACAGGTATGGGGAAGCTGTCACTTCACAACACTATATTTACTTAATCCTACAAGTGTTCATCACTGAAGCCTCTCACGTGAGGGCTTCACATATCTATACTAGTTGGGTTTCTTAAAGTTATTGATGTTGTTCTGGTTGGACTGGCTTGATAGGAAGGCCAGGTGTCCCTTAGGACACTTGTTGGCATAATGTCCTTTGGTGCCGCACTTGAAACAGGTGACCTCCTCTAATGGTTTGTGTGCTATCCGCTGCAGTCTTTGGGAATTACCCTCTTCGCCATCGGCCGCCGGTTTCACGTAGCCAAGGGCGCGGTATCTAACCTCTTCTTGTCTTTGAGCAGCTTCTCTTTGCTGTAATATGAAATAATTTATTGATTTTTTAAATTAAAACTTGCTATACATTGTGTGTAGTGTCAATAAGCAATAATTATTAAACTTTCATAACCTGTTCTACTGTGATTCATTACACAAATACTCAGCAGACTATTCTTTTGAAGTTTTCTACATAAAACATACATAGTAATATCTGTTTGCCTAGCATGTTTGCAGACACAGCAGAAAAACAATGGTCACACACCTTTAGAAAGAGTCTTGATACATGAAGGGCTACATAATTATCAATTAACAAAAATATAAAGTTTAACACTTTAATAAGTTATGAGCTAAAAAATACCATTTATAACTTTCCTTCATAACTTATAATTGATTGATTAAACTTACCTCAGCAGGTATCTTACTGCAGGCTGAAGCTTTGTGTCCAACTTCAGAGCAATAATGACACACAGGCAATCTCTTAGCATCCTTAGTTTGTTCCGGAGGTGCAGGCAGCTCAAACCGAGGGTGCATGTACTTGCATGAGGAGCCGTCAGGACAGAAGCCTGCCAAGTAGTTCATGCAGAGGACTCGGCGTACGTGTCTGTGACGACAGTGAGGACCGTGGCGGCAGAAACCTCGGTCATACCTGCAATGTGAATCTGAGAGATTAGTCACTAAAAGAGAGAATAATTAATGCATGTTGTAATACCCTGGTTGGAGCCCATGAAAATCTTTATCAAATCTGCTATAAAACGACATATTGTCACTAAACTACTGTGTAAAACTTTCATAAAATTATTTAGTGTCTTTAGTGGCCTTTGAATGCAAAAATCTTTCCCCGACCGAAAGAAACTGATCTATTGCCAATCATGAAGTTAATTGATCTTACAATACATACCATGGGCAGTCTTTAATTTTGCTTTCAGGGTCTATGTGGAGAAATGGACATTCTTTATTATGACATGCATTAAATCTTGCATAGAAGTAGCACTCAGGCATCTTGGACATGTCATATTCGTGCAGGAACTCGCACTGGTCGCCTTTCTTGCAAAGCCCTCGCAGCCAATGCTTACAGACGACCGTGCGATCTCCTCGGACGTGTCTGTAAGGGCATTGAGGTCCATTTCCACAACCTCCTGGCTGACTAAAGAATTCACAAACAGCTGCAGTAGATTCTAAAACAAACACAAGGTTTTTACTATAGTTTTGTAATTCTACTCGATATTGCTTAAATAAAATAACTGTTAAATTGGTTAATGTTGGAAAATAAGCGTGAGAAACACAACTTACTGTCCATTCCAGGGAAAGGTAGTGGTAGTGCCCCATATTGCTCTTCTAGAGCGTAATCTATATCAAATTTTATATGGTCGACGTTAGCGACGATGACTTCCATATTTTCTTATGTTATTGTTACTTCTCTATAGGTAAATGTACAGAAATTATTTTTAGTTGAACGTACAATACAACGCTTGTCAGAGATGAATAAAATTGCTTTCGATACAGATTAAAAATGAAACAACAGCTGTCCTGTCATCAATAGAGTATTAATAGTAACGTTTAGTTGCTCTTTAAAATATTATTTTCCACAACTTTTTGGAATATACCTAGACAAGATTGATGTAGTGTGCCCAATAATAAAAGCTAAAGCCTACAAGAAATAAAAATATAAATCTTTATTTGCTAAAAAAGGAAAACAAAGCAATTAATTGTGATTGAAGCCAAATACTTATGATATTGTGAAATTTATTTTATGTATATTTCTCATAATTAATTAAAAATAAAAAGGAACTTATTAAATTCTACAAAGTTAACTTTAAACTCTAAGTTAAAGCTTGATGTAAAAAGTGATCCTCATATTAATCTAAAGTGAAAGAACAAAACGCATAGTGTCGCGGTTCAGGTATTATTTTACCATAACCACTACATACGTCCACTACTAATTTTTGAATAATTGATCCTTGTTTTTAATGACATTAAAAGTGAAACAAAAAATATTGTGATGGAACGTTTTCAACATTGTTTGTGATTTTGTGTCATCAAACTATAATTGTTTTAAAATCCAAAATAAATTATTTTTCGCTATGTCCTTATCAGATTTAAAACATTCTCTTAGAAAATATGAGTTTCCTATGTGTGCTAAGGAGGCACTCAGCAGAATCGGTATGTAAATCTACAAGTAACCTTCAATAAGAATAAAAATAATTGATAACTCCGTTGTCATTAATATTCTTGTGTAATTATATTTACAGAACAACTGTTGGTGGGCCGCGCTGCTCCATCCAACAAGCAGCTGGATGTAGCCATGGACATCATATCAGAGTTCGTGTTCTGTGAATCGGATCGCCGTGGAGGTCGCCGGGGCGGAGGACTGACTCCGCTCCAGGATTTACAGCTCATCGACATCATCTGTGACTATTTGTCAGCTTGCGTGAACGAGACTACGAAGAATACTGTGTTTTTATCCTTGTTTGGTGGTATGGAGAGCCAGAGGAGGCTGAAGATACTCAGTATACTAGCGAGTATGGCGGTATCTGCGTCTAGTACACCTGTAAGTTATTAAATATATAGTTTTAATCATAATTATGCCAAATGCTATGCATGTAAGCTGACATGTTGCCTACACTTATGTTATCAACAGTAAGTGGTAGTCAATATCATATTCCACAGTAAATCAATTTCTACATAATTTGTATGTAGTAATCACCCCTATTTTTGGTGTTCTAGGTGCTTCTAGCGGTTGGTGTGTGGCTGCAACAGATGGGCTGCTCCTCAGCACAGTCCCTGCAGCTGGTGGAGAATGTGATCCGAGACCACTTCTACTTGAACACCTCTAATCAAGTTGCCCTAAAATCTCTAGCGAACAGCGCCCCTCAGTTTGTTTCTAACTTCATCACTGCAGTCACTGAGCTGTACATGCATGATGCTCAAGGTGCCACTAAATTGCCACCAAAGAACCTTTTAGAAATTATCACATCTTGGGTTAGTATTCTTATACTTCTGTGCATTTCTGGGGAAAAAGCTAATAAAGGAAAAAGGTAAAAGAAGAAAAATAATGAAGTAAGAAGATTTTTTGATTCAATATATTTTTAGGAATAGTATTTTCGGCTTTGTATTAAGTCATTAGTAAGTTGTAAAAAATTAAGTACATTAGTCGCTAACTTGACCCATCCTACATGACCTCAACATTTTTGTCAAATGTTATGTTAACTTTTATCAGGTATACTCTAATCCGACCCTGTGCATGTCAGCACAGTTGAACCCCGCCGCATTACCGAGCGGATCTATTCCGATGGCGGCGGTGACTCCCTTGGCCGGACTCATACACTGGTGTGCGCTCGCGCCACTTTATATAGAAGAGGGTAAGCTTTTGGAGTACAATCTATATAGTAATACAGTATAGTATGGTGTGTAATTTGCATTATAAGAAGCTTTTCTACTTTTACATTTATACAATAAGGTAACAGAAGCATAATACGCTTTTTGCTAAACTAGAGCACTATGAGATTTTGAATAACTGAAACAATTGAATTTTAATTTATTTTTGCCATTTACAACTGCCAGATTATTTCATAATAATATACAGTTATGTAAAATTTAACAGATTCAGAAATGGTAGAAGTGCCAGTAGTGCCAATCAAGAAACTCAAACTGGAAGGTGAGATGGAGCGGTCGCACGTGAAGGCCGTGTCTAACAAGCCACTGTCGGAGGCGGAGCTGTACATGCGGCTGCAGCTGGGCGTGTTGCACAGCCTGCGCGCGGGCCGCCGGCCGCTGGGCCCGCCCACCGCCGTCAACGCGCAGCACCTGGCCGCGCTCGCGCCCGCGCTGCAGGCGTATGCGCACCACGTGCTCAAGCGGGGCGGCAAGCTCCAGCACGATCAGAAGCTACAGGTGGGGTAACATTACCACGTAACTTGATTTAGTTAAAATAGGAGTATTAAAAATCTTCTCTACCTTTAGGTATTATTATGACATAACTTACCATTGAATAGTGCTTTATATGAATTATTTTTTTATCCGGAAATGTAATTGATTACCATATTACATACAACACAACTCTGCCTACCCCAGAATGACAAAACAAGCAACTTTATGTAACATTAAATATACTAACTGTAAAATTATTTGTTTCAGGATTGTCTTGACAGAATAGGACAGGCAGTCCAGGTTGCCCTAGCAAATGGTTGTGTGTATGGCAACATTAGCAATCTCCTGGCAGCATTGGACACATTGCCAGAGAACAGGCTGCTGCGAATTATCATAAAAACACACCAGCAGACCATCTGACAGGTGCTTTAAATAACATCATCATCATAACTGTTAACTGTTGAGTGTACAGTGTATAGTGTATCTCTTGTGATATAGTGTTATAATGGTCCATTTAGCCAGGTTCTAAAAGTGACAAAGTTGTGTACACTAAAATGACTTATTGAGAATATTTTTGTTAAACACTTTGTTCTTAATTAATTAGGTATTCATTACTGTAAAATACTGTAAGAGTGTGTATAGTATTTCACAATTTTAATAATAATTATGGAAGAGCAGGTACTTGTACATTATAAATTACTTAATTAGATCTATGGTCTAGAATCTAGATTAATATTAAATGCCCATCTTTACTATGCAAATGCCAATTATAGTGTTTTTTACTTAGTGGCTTAAGATTAAGAAATTACATTACATAATGAAATGTTGAATAATTAAATATAATAAATAGTGAAGGAATTGTATCATAAGTGTTATGTACATACTGTTAATAAAAACTGTGATACTTTAAAATTCTAATTTATTTAAAATGGCTTAAACCGTCTACTTTGTTTAATCTGTGCTATTTTCTTTTTATCCTCTTCAAACTTCTGCCTCAGAGTCACAATATTCTTCATTTTCGACTCTCTTATCTGGAAAGTGTAGAAGTTCTTTAACTCTTTCCTTTTCTTGTTCTTTTCTTCTTTTTTCATTATTTTGTTCTCAACTTTTTCTGACCGGGCAAAGCTTTGTACTTTCCCCTTCTTAGTCACTGTCACCCAGCCCTCATCATCTTCCTGTTCTAATTCTTTTTCTTTCTTTTCTGCTTTTTGGGAGTCTGCATCAAATTTGGTCATGAATTCTTCAATGTTCTTTTTAAGTGTTGTGGGCAGTAGAATAGTATCATTGTACTCATCAATCCATTTTTTTATTCCCACTTTGACTTGGTGTCCATTTGAGTTAAGTGGACGCAGTTCGTTTAATTTCAATGCCTTATCTAATTCTGCAACTGTTTTGAATACAATGTATGCTGCTCTAAAAGTAGTTTGGTTAGCTTCAGGTATAAACCTGTGAATAACCTTAACATCAGCTGTTGAAGGTTTTAAGCAAAGTTGAACAGATTTTACATTTCCAGCGTCTTTGAAAGCATTTACGAGACCCTTTTCGTCAGCGTAAGGGGGTATGTTTACAACCAACAACGTGCGGCCCTGTGGTTTATCTTTTGTATGTTCCCGGACCGCATGCTCCTTGAGATATATAGTATGCGGTGCTGCTGAATCTTCAGTCAGTTTTAGCTCTAAAGCTGCAAAGATAAAAACTTCATTAGTATTTTGAACTTATAATTTTTTATTGTTATGGTGGACTTTAAAAACTTACCCTTAAAATCTTGAGTACGTTTTGTAGCCTTCATGTTATATTTACATTGATTAACGTCGACACGGATTCCAACAAATCTCACGAGTTTACTTAAAGTTTTATTTATTCATAATAAAACAACATGTTTGAACGATTGAGGTTATGTTTAGTTTATGAAATAGGAATGATACCTGACACGTACGACGTTTATAGTTATCGTTTAACAATAAAAATAAAACAACAATTACGTAGTTATTAGATTTGAAATATTTCGGATGTATTTTCTTGACTTTATTTTCTTTATGAAATAGTATTTATTATATTACTTAATTGTAGAGTATTTATATCTTTTATATAAATAGCACGGATAGAATTAAGACAAGATTTAAAAATTTAAGGCTATCTTTTTAGTTCGTAAGCCTACTACTTTACTATCTTCTTTTTATAGTCGTGTGCTATTCTGTTAAATAAAAATAATTAATTCAATGTTGTTATATAAAATCTGTATATACATAATTTCGTTCTAAAATACTGTGTTTATAATAATTTCTTTCTCTATGCTTTAAAAATGACAGGTTCAACAATAACACTAAAGTGACAGTGAATGACAGTTTTACTATTTTGTCTATGATACACAGTGACTGTTGGCGGAGAGTGTCTGTTTTGCCCGTATTTTGTCGTAATTTTACGGCCATGTGTGGTTACAATTACGTGTTTGACAAAATTTCTAGTGATGATATCCACCACTGCCAATAGTAAAGTGAAAAACCCAAAGGGAACGGAGGGTATTGACGCTCCCGAGAAGGACGAAATTGGACAAGAAAACACGGACGATAAGGTCATAGGTTATGTTGGTGCGTACGATGCATCCTCGTCGTTTGGGGGACCGTCTAGAGATGGCAGGTATCGGTCCCGCGGCCGTGTCACCGAGTTCAGGCCGTCGCGAGGCGGTGGACGCGGGGGCAGGGGTCGCGGTGGTTTCCCGCCCCGTGGCGATCGTGATCCCCTCGATAATTCCTATAAGTACCACGAATCGTTAAACCAGTCCTCCAACGACACCTGGTCGCAAGGAAATAGCGGCAACAAGTTCTACGAGCGATCAGAGTTGGTCGTCAATCTACCTGAGGATCCCCGTATATCTAAGTTGTTGCGTCGACTATGTGCCGAGGTGGACGTGGAAAAGTCGCTTGAAATATGCAGCAAGCTACAGGACGCCATTATGCTGCCGGAGAACGCGAGATACATCCGCCGTTCATACGACATACTAGTGGAGTCCCTCCTAGATGTGCTCTATGATGCTCCTGGCCCTGAAACAAAGGATGGTGCATCTATAGTGCTGGGGAGGATTGGCTACGTCATGGGACCTGACTTTAAGAAACACCTGGATTGGATTGCTGCTTCTTATGCTGTTCATAATACATGTATCAAACATTTGTTGACTCTCTCATTTACGGAGACATTTCAGCTGGATTATCAAACACCTCACCTAACAGAGTTTGCTCAGGCTACACTAAACAGGCTTCAGTACATCATAGAAGCCACAGATTCCGCTGATGTGTTTATTGCTGCTATAAATGCTATGATTGTCATGTCTAACTCATATCCAGAGCATTTTGCCAACCACTTTGTGGACACAGTAGATATCTTGGTGGGATGGCATGTGGATAATGCGCAGCCTAAAAAGATCAAAGATTTTGCACTACAATCCTTGTTTAAACTGAGCCGTCACTGGCAGGCTGATGTTGCATTTTCAGTGAATTTACTAAATCAGTTTGTGGAAGACATGGTGGCTTATTCTTCAGATATAGAATCAGAAAGAAATAAAGGAGATGAAGTAAATACACATGAAGATTGTATGCAGAAGATTACATCATTCTTAAATGTTTTCAACACTGTTGTGAAGAGCTTGGGAACCCTCCTGAGTCCTACTGTCTCCCAAATAGTGTCCTGGACATTTCTTACAGAAGCCTTCACCAAAATATTGCAAGTTTTAACCAAAACTTTGACCGATGATGCAGAAGCTGATTTGATATTAGCAGGTAATGAATGTATTGCTTTGCTTTTGAAATATTTGCAATCAAAATCGTCATCTTGCTCACCTGCTCTGTTCTCATTAATTTCTAAAGAAATGACTAACTTTCTGCAAGGAGATGAAAGTGTTAGTCTCAGTGTCATTGACCTAGTATCTACAGTTATAAGAGAGATTGCTTCTAACCTCCCTATTGAGTTCATATCACAAACAATTGGTCCTGAATCACTCCTGCGCCAACTGCGCTATTCAGACAGTTCCCTAATTTTGAGCAGTGTAATGTCAGTGTATAGTAATTTGCTTAATTTGAAGAATATTCCACTCTTACAAGAGACATATAAATATGTATTAACAGATATTCAGAACTCATATTCAGTAATATTACCCGATGTGCAAATAATAAAACCAGATTACACAGAAGAAGTAAACAAAGATGATGCTGAGAAGAATGTTATATTTTATTTACAATGTTTATCAGAACTCGCAAATGCTAGCAATTCTATAATTGGCATGTGGGCATTACAACCCAGCATTTTAGAACTTCTGGCCATAAAGATGTGTCCTCATGATGAAAATCTAATCAAGGAAAAGCCAGCCCTTCAATATGCTGTACTGTATTTACTTTATTCACATTGCAAAAAGAACAATCACTTCATTGCTTCAAGCGACTTGGTTACAAATACACAGCAAAGAGCGAATGATATATTTGGCTTATCAAATCTTAGTCTCGGTGATGTATCTAGCTCTAGTCCCACATCTGGACATTTGGCAGTGATCCTCAATACTTTGAGCATGGTACTAGATGAGGATGTGCCTAAAGAGACTTTGATATTGATACTTAATTGGACATCTGACATATTTTGTCAATTAGACAAATATCTACCAATAGTAAGCATGACCAAAAGCTTCCTAGTATTGACTACTAACATGTTGTCACTGGCATACCAATTTGATGATGATATAGTGTTACTGGTGATGAAGAACTGTCAACATTTATTGAAAAATAAAACTCTAACATGGAATGTACTCCTATTGAAAACTATAGCAGTCCTTTGTATATTACACATTGATAATCAAAATAAAATTCTGTCTAATGTTTGCAAAGATGTCCTGTTTGAATTACCATGGGACATTGTGCAACTGGAGTTAGATAAACAAGTGGTAAAAGTGTTTACCTCTCGTAAAATGAGCGTGAACGTTCTCAACAGCGACACTAAGGCCAATACTTTTAAAGAATTTCTTATGCGCGGCTCATTCTCCAGTCTGTCTAACCATCACTTCAAGATAATAATGAATAGTCTTCTCCACAGCACAATAGAAGACAAGAAAGCTTTGGTAGATGCATTTTTAACCTCGTGGCCTTTGCAGACCTTAGACAATGATGAGAATAATCTTTTATTCTTTCGACAATGTGCTTCAAGTTTTTCGTCTATATGTGTCGGTTGGGCGCTCTCAGAACTAGCTCAAACTTGTGTGTCGTTGAAATTACGAACTGTTTTGGGCAAACCCCAGGAGACATTTATGAAAATAGAAGGAGCTTTGAAAGGAATAGCTAGAGAAATTTCATCGTTGGACACTAAATATGTCCCGGGTGATCAACAGAGACTGGTGGACGTCGTTTTATCAGAACAAACAAGGACGCGCTGGATTACAGAGTTCATGATGTTTTTAGAGAAATACATTTACAACGCTGCCGAAGGGACTGCTACAGTGCTGCCAGCGGTGGCTAAACCTGTTCGCACATTTTTCCATACAAATTGGCCGACTTGCCGAGAATGGTTGACGAGAGTTCGGCCCGCCGCACTGGCTGTCAGTTTGTACGCTGGACATTTTGGTGCTGCTATTTACCACGCGTCGTTGATATTGCAGACCGCAGCAAATTCTAATACAAATATCGACATAGAAGCGATAACAATAAGCATTGCCCGGGCCCTTATAAAAATTGAAGAGCCTGAGGTTTTACATGGTCTATATGTTTGGATAAAACAGAATTTTGATAAGAAGTTACTTTGGATAAAGGGAGCCGCTGAACAGGCTCATTCTAGACATGAATTAGCCATAGACTTCTATAAAAAGCTGAACAACTTAAAACCGTCTGAGGAGTCAAATGAAGGTGAATCGCCTTCAATTGACACAAGAAGTATGAAGTTCATTGAGGAACAAGTAATGGAAAGTTATAAACATATACAAAGCTGGGAGGATATGCAAGCATGGAAGGATAATGATCAACATAATGCTAATAGTTCGCAGTGGAGCTCTTTTGGGACGTTACAGTTGTATGAAGATGGCGCAGAGATTTCGCAAGAACTGTCTAACTGGGACATCCTGGACAGTGAAGCCAATGACATATCTAAGAATGCCTGCTCTTATCAAGGGTTATTAAATAAAATCGAATCAACATTAGTTTGCACTGCGGTGCAAATCTATCACAATGATTTCAATGACAAATACGAAGATTTATTAAAGGAATGTGACATCTTGCTTAAATCAAAAGCTGAAGAATTCTCAAGAACGAATGCTGTACATTTCCTGAAAGAGGTCGCGGTATTGCAATTAGCAAATCACGGATTAAAGAGTGTTGTTAAAAGTGGAAAGGCGATTTCAAATCCTTTTAAACCATCTACAATTAAAGATCACAAATACGGAACTGAATTTAAAAATTTGAGCCGAATATTATGGTGGAATCAATACTTCGTTAAATTAAATATGACCGAGGAAAATATATTTTATGCCGAATGCTTACGTTTAGATGTGATAAAGAGTGCAAGGAAGAACGCCAACTTGATCATGGCAAAGAGAGAGCTACTGAGACATTTCAAACAAAATTCTGCTTTTCAAATGTGTTTAGGCAACGTTGATAACCTGGATGATTTAAGTGAGGCGCTGCTATTGTCTACCAATACTTATGATCTTGAAATCTGGACTCTTAACAACGCCACTGCCTTGACCGAACTCTGTAAGATTACCTACGCGAAAGAAGAGACTAAATCACGGGCTGTAAATCTGTGTGCAAGCATTTCATTTGGATTTTCTCAAAGATTGGCGATGAGTGAACAAAGTTATGAGCTGCGCGAAAAGGGCACAAGATTACTTCTCACTCTTTCTAAGTGGGTTCAAGGTGAAAGTGAAAATATGTTAGACATAGATTCGCCATTGCTAAAGCTCGTGTCAGCTCTGCCTGAAATTGGTTTGGTAGACAATAACATATCAGAAAATGTCATACCTATGTCAGACTCCGCCGTTGGCAAATTACTGCAATTTGGTGTAAATCAGTGCCCAGGACTAGCAAAAGCTTGGGCTAACTTTGCTGCTTGGTGCTTTAGATGGGGCCGAAAAATGGTGGAATTCAGTTCAAAAACGCGTGAGCAATTAACTAAAAATGATAAACTACAAATAGAGAGCGTCATGATTGGATGTTCTCCGCAAGATTTTGAGGCGGTTTGTGAAATATTATCGAAAACTAAAGCTACATGCGACGATGAAGATATCGACTGGAACGAAATTAACACGTCTGAAATGATAGAAAGTCAACTCCGTACAGTACCGTTTTTGAGTAATGCTTTCCCGGAACACCTTGCTCTATTAGTGGACATTTGGCGTCAAGCACAGAAACGAGTATTTTCCTACTTTGAGCTATCAGCTGATGCATATTTCAAATTCCTGCAGCTAATTTGTGCTTCAGACTACATAAATCACAGCGGAGAAAACGCCGTCGTCAATGCAACATTGAGACTTCTACGTCTGATTGTGAAGCACGCCATGGAGTTGCAGACAGTACTAGAATCAGGCTTAGCAAACACGCCTACTCAACCCTGGAAAGTGATTATTCCTCAATTGTTTTCACGTCTTAATCACCCAGAAACGTACGTGAGGAAATGTGTCTCCGATCTATTGTGCAGATTGGCCGAAGATACTCCACATCTGATTACATTCCCGGCAGTAGTAGGTGCGGTGGAAAATGAACAGAATGATCTGATGGAGCTAAATGTGGCCAGATCTTTCTTATCCAATGAGGCTGAGAGCAGTGAGGATAATAAGGAAATCGAGGACGCTGCCAGCGATAAAGTTGTCAATAACGAACTCAATTCGTGTTTCCTGGACATGGTGGAAACACTATCCAAACAAGCTCCAAAGACTATTCAGCAGGTGAAACTGTTAGTCAAAGAATTGCAAAGAATAAACTTGCTTTGGGACGAACTGTTCCTTGGTACATTAGTCCAACATCACTCAGAGTTTACGAAACGTCTATCGCAGTTAGAAACCGAAGTCGTTAAAGTGAAAAATAACGCTCACCTGTCGGCGGAAGATAAGGAAAAATTAATCCTCGAAAAGCATCGCATATTCTTCGAGCCTGTCGTGTTCGTGTTAGAACAACTCCACCAGGTGACTTCTGCGAAACCAGAGACGCCGCATGAAGTGTCATTCCAGAACAAATTCCTTTCAATCATCACCGACGTTATAGACAAATTGAAGAATCCGGCGAATCCTGATAAACCATGTGAATCATGGGTGCCATTGAAACAATTACAAATTAAACTTCAACAGAAAGTGAATAAACGTACTTCATATATTTTACGAATGTCCGACATAAGCCCTGTGTTAGCAGAACTTAAGAACACCGTGATTACAATGCCTGGAGTACACACCAATCAGAGAGCTGTCAGAGTTACTATAAAATCTGTTGAAAATAACGTAGCTATACTGCCGACAAAGACAAGACCTAAGAAATTGGTATTCTATGGATCTGATGGCAAAGCTTACACATATTTATTCAAGGGTCTAGAAGATTTGCATTTAGACGAGAGAATCATGCAATTGCTGTCCATAACCAACACGATGATGGCTCGGGACTCGGAAAACAATGATAACCAGACTTACAGAGCTCGTCATTATTCGGTGATACCTCTGGGCCCTCGTTCTGGTCTGATTAGCTGGGTGGACAACGTGACGCCTCTGTTCGCGCTATACAAACGCTGGCAAAACCGTGAAGCTGCTATCCTGTCAGCGAAGACCAATAAGACTGTCAGCGTCTTACGTCCTTCGGAGTTATTCTACAACAAGCTGAACCCTCTTCTGAAAGAGGCAGGCATATCTACTGACTTCAGGAGGGAGTGGCCGGTGTCGGTCCTGAAGCAGGTCCTTCACGAGTTGTCGGCGGAGACCCCGCGGGATTTGCTGTGGCGTGAGTTGTGGTGCAGCAGTGTGAGCCCTGAGCAGTGGTGGCAGATGACGCGGCGGTACAGTTACTCAGTGGCCGTCATGAGTACGATAGGCTACATTATCGGGTTAGGCGACAGACACTTGGACAATGTTTTGGTGGACCTGACGTCTGGTGAGGTGGTGCATATAGACTATAACGTGTGCTTCGAGAAAGGCAAGACCCTGAGAGTGCCGGAGAAGGTGCCCTTCAGGCTGACTCCCAACCTGGTGACGGCGCTTGGCGTGACCGGCATAGAGGTGAGTGTTTCACTTTGTACATGTTACCTATATTTGTTATGTAAAATAGTTGTTTTTTTTTATTTCTAGGTACATAATTATTTTGATTGTGATTTATAAATTTTTATTTTAGGACTACATAATTTTGGAACCGAGTTAACAAACGTCTGCAAATAAATATATCCTCTATAAATATTTAACAAAAAACAAACTTTAACTTCGTATAAATTCAGACGAATAGCAACACAGCATTTTTTTCCTAGATTACCCGTGTCATAGGCCAGCTCTAATTAGACCTCAATGTCATGAAATAACATCTTTTCCTA
Source organism: Abrostola triplasia (assembly GCA_946251915.1). Taxonomy (NCBI): domain Eukaryota; kingdom Metazoa; phylum Arthropoda; class Insecta; order Lepidoptera; family Noctuidae; genus Abrostola; species Abrostola triplasia. Next base: position 11,941,901 of record OX276433.1, read on the forward strand.
ATTTGCCATTATCATTGTCCTATCTTGGCTTTGTCAGTCAAGACGAATGGTAATCAATTTACACGAGCCCAATTATATCAACGTAATATATATCAGTAATTAATCATGTATGGTTATCGATTTATATGGTGCTTTCTCTTTCCATGGTTGTAAACAGACTCAAATAACTCGTGAGATTAATTATAAAGCCGGTCTTTATCTGTATTTATTTCTCGCGTCCAGTTGCGTAGTAGATACAAATAGTTGTTCCTCGTTAATCTTCAATAGTACTTTGTTTTTATTGTCCTTATCTATTGACCTGAATCCATAATTACTGGTATTTTAGACAATGTCTAAACTACAGTCTAGGGAATGTATTATAACAAGCGATTCGGTGTTTATTTCAATATTCGATTTGTCTTCTTATTGCTAGAAAGAAAGGACTTTTTTCGTGTATATTTGTAGCTATTTTTTAGTCATGTAAGTTCTTGTGAGGTTACACTATTGCCATATTTACCATTTATCGGGCATATTTATAAACCCAGGACCATTAGTAAATTTCCTTACTTAAATCCCAATTATACTTTATTATTAACCGTATCCTCCCTGTTTGCTCTCGTGATTACGAATCTAATAAAACTCTACGGTGCATAATTATATTTAATGTTTAATCAATCCTATAATCAATGCAATAGTTAACTCATAACATCACGCCTGTATTCCCCGAAGGTCTAGGCGGGGGTGGACATATAATAGTACACCCACATTTCGCCAATTATAATATACATATAATTATGTATAGATCGTAATGTAATAGGAGGCGAGCCTATTGCCATCAACCGGGCACAAGTTCAGACACCGTGCTGCTACTGAGAATTACCTAATGGAAAAATACAATAACAATTCGCTCGACCCGGGACTCGAACCCAAAACCTTACGCTCAACAGCGCTTAAGCTTAGCGACCACTAGAGTAACAAAGACGTATACAAATCATACTTTTCCATACGAACAATTACAACCCCTTTTAACGTAACTATGCCTTTATATTTATCTTTATTTTTGTAGAGGTATTTGTTTTATACAAACTTCAACCTACCTATGATCACATGATATTAGCAGTATACACCTTAAACTAATCCACATTACGCTAATTTTAACCGTTAAATTGATGCAACTATTTGTAACGAACTGACTTTCTCATGAATATTCACATCTTGAAATTGAGATCTGGTTTGATTCAAAGCTCGCACAATCTATTTAGTAACCTAAATATGTAATACATAAATGATATCCGCAGTGGTTGGGGTCAGTGACCCTGTTTATATATTATTATATTAATGATATTATGCATTTTGAGGCATTGATGTCAGTGATCTCTCGTAAATCACTCGTGATACGCGTACCCTAGATGTTTGTTAATACGCGTTTAAATGTATACATTTTGATTTCGGTTTCTATTTATAGTACCGTAAATATCCTCACGCTTGTATACCCGAAGGGCTAAGCAAGATCGTTCACCCAATTTCCTCTACAATGTTTTTTTTACTACTTACTTTTACTTACCCTAAGATACGAACCCATGCTCTTATGCGTGGCGGTCATGCTTAGGTGATTATCTTTTTAAATAACACGAAAAAGTAACTTTCCTCCCTATAATTAATTAAGTTAATAAGAATAATAACTACGTCACACATAGTTGCTTTTTTCTTTGTTTTTTCCAAACACTACTCATGTAAAGGAAAAAATCTATAAACTCTAGAAATTAAATCTTTGTAAAGCATTTTAATAATTCCCGTACGGTAACGGTAATGGAACCTTACGAAGTAGCGATATGGTCTAGTCAACCAAGATTTTTTCGATTGCGGAAACCATACAATTTTGCATAGACAGGAAATATTTAATTTCTACGTAATATTTAGTAAGAAATCAAGAGCACACAATACCCGTCCGTGATTGACCTCTTTAGATTGCACAATACAGACAGACAGGAAAATATCTGTTACACTTGGTCAACGTTATCATTCAATTGCTTTGACTGAATATTAGTTAATTATTACTCACTACTTATAAACATACCAGACCACTTTTAAATGTGTGTAATTGTATATTTGCTACACAAGTTTCTGACTTTACATATTCAATTATTTTAGTTTACGATTTACCTTAGTATGCAAATAGTATAACTTACTGAATAGTCAATTATTTCATTGCCCGAGACGCATTTTGAAAACCACCTAATTCTAGTTCGGATGATTTATTTAAACGCCATCTATGTTACGGATCTCGAGTTTCCCTGTATTAGTGCTGTGTGTCGCACTCCTCGTGTTCTTTAGCGTATCATAGATGGCGCTACTAGTCTTACAACACAAGCTGGCTTCTTGGTAAAAGGAATGATTTTAATATTAAATTAATACACATTAATTCATATATTTTAATATTACATAGAACATCTTTTAATTATTTATATCATTTAAACATCTTTATTTGATAGAGAACCTTTTATTAAAACATCATTATGGCAAGGAACTCATTATAATCTCTCAATAAAAATTCAACAATAAAGCTTTTAAAAACTTGAGCGTAGATTCGAACAGGTACCTAAATGCGAAGGGGGGTACCTACAGTCACTAACTACTTTAAATACTAGAAGCGTTTCACGTTTCCCACAAAACGTCTAATGTTCGTTATGATTGACACTACACTACGTCGACGCCGCGCGCGCCGCCGGCTCCGGTCGCGCGGTGCACGGGCGTGGGCCCGTCGGGCGCGTACGACGGGTTGGCGTCGCCGCGCTCGCCCTCCACGTAGCCTGCGTTCTCGATGATGCGGCAGCGGGCCGTGTCGGTCTCGCGCTCCACGTACAGCAGCCGCGCCGGCCGCCCGCCGAGGCTCGACAGCCCGCTGGGCGCGCTAGACCGTGTGATGGAACCTTCTCGGAGCGCCACGGAGCCCCGCTTCCTCTCGGGCGCGGGGGAGCCCCTGTACTCGGACGTGTCGGGTCGCTTGCACCGCAGCAACTTGGCGAACGCGGCGCGGAAGCCGGCATTCTTCCACGCGTAGATGAGGGGGTTGATGCCCGAGTTGGACATGGCGAGCGATGACGTCAGCCGGTACGCGATGTGGTTGTGTAGCGGCATGATGGGCAGCGTCTGGGCGCATGCCACCACCACGAACGGCATCCAGCAAATGGAGAACGATCCTAACACGAGGAGTACCACCTGCAAACAAAAGAAAACCTTATATAATTTCTGATGTATGTTCGTAGATATAGATTTTAATAACCATTCTAAAATATTTTTCAAAAACAATTTGGTTCAAAGGCAACAGAATAAGTATATTGGTTGCCTAGAAATTGCATTCTGCTTTGTCACAATACATGTTAACGTTAACATATAATCGATATTTGATGTATATAAACATACTCAAGGGCTCGAATGGTATTAAATATTTACATGGAAACATAGTAACTGAAGTGACATAAGTTTATATGTAGGGTTGCAGGTACGTTGTACTAGATACTAGAAATGAATTATTGAACAGCTTGATAATAATGCAATTTAACTTAATGGGCTAAGTTTCACGTTATTACGGTATAACTTGATGCAGTTAAGCCGAACCAATACAATTGACCAATAAGGTAGGTTGACAAGCGAAAGGATAGGTTTTGCATTGCATTGCATAGGCAATGGATTTCGATATGCTACGATACAGGCGAATTCCTTTCGCCTCATTCAGTATCATCTTAGACCAACTCTTGAAAACCTTGTCCTTACATTAAAGTTCCACATCTTAGCTCCTCACCTGTATGCTCTTCCAATCGTTGGCTCCAGTGGGGCAGCAGGTGTTGGCCCTCATGCGGCGCGCGTGGCAGGTGGCCTCCCTCCATATCCTCCAGTACAGGATAAACATCACCATCCAGATGAGCGAGAACATCGGCGCCAGAATGCTTGTCGTGTATGACTTGGGCACCACCTGGAGTAGAAACGCTTAGGTCAGGGTTTGGAGTTACTGGTGCTTTTGGAGTTATACTTCCCAGTATTACTGGTCGGCTTTTCCCATAAAAAAGGTCATCTACAGACTATACTAGCATCGTGACTATTATATAAGCGATTTTTGAAACATACAATTATACATAGGTAAACTTACTACATCTATGTACTTTATTATAGATGTGGTCTTGTTAGACAAATTTGTTCCTTATTTATTTTGCTGCAGGGAACCCAAAGGCATTAATTCAAAAAGATGACAATGTTAAGTAAGTCGCGTGGGATACGAGTGCTTTTATTTTATACCAGAAAGCGCTGAAAGTACAGTGTCTATTATTAGCTACGTGTACAAAGATGGCAATATTCCAAGAAATAGTTTTCTGCTCCTAATTCTATTAATCATCACTATACAAATACTACGGTACAAGATAGTTTAAAATTATGATTTCAATTGTTTATTGAATTGTAACACCATGAAAATCTAACGGAGTACGAGTAAACAATTCAACACGTGATTTCAACGGGAGACGATTTAGAATATTGCAATTTATGAAAATGTTCTGAACAATATTATTAAACTACTTGTAACCGCTTGGTTGCCACATGTTAAAGATCCAATATTAATGTGAAAGCAACAAATACGCGAGTGTATGGGAACATTAATATACTAGCGTTTGAGATTAAGTCCGCAGCGCTGGCTTGCTAACAACGTTTTCATCCAAACCACTGCATTAACTATTTACATATCTGAAGTTTGAATAGGGTGCCTGAGAAAACCGTTTTGTTTTCACTATGAATTTCGCATAGTGTTTTCTTATTCCAGTATGTGATGGGAACTAGTTAATTTAATAAATAAAATAATTTCATTACGCCAACACTACATGCTATCGTATCGACATGCATTCTGTCGTTAGGGTTTAGAAGCGGAAAAGCTTTAGAATGAGAGTACATACCATGTTCATCTCACAAGCGACACCTTCATGCCAGTCGTTCCAGAACATAGGGATGCAGCTGATGCAGACAGCGACAGACCAGGTAGCGCTCATCAGCAGCCGCGTCACCAGCTTCGTCATGTACCGGCTGTAGTGCAGCGGGTGCACTATCGCTATGTACCTGGAATTAATACACACATCTTTTAATAACCGCGTCAATACCTTTACATGGCCTCTATGCAGCGGTCTAGTTCCATAAGTTTCTTTGTTGTTTGATTTAGAATTCTTATTGAACAAACAATAAAATTATACGGTAAAATAGTTCACAATTCTCGTATTCCAAGTTTACATGGCGTGACAAAAATCACGACATTAAAGGTTCTATTTATAGTGGAAATATTTCTTTGAAATAGAATTGAAAGCGGAGGGCATTCCACTTACCTGTCTACAGCTATCGCTATGATGTTGTAAATGGACGCCAGACACGCCAGGATTATGAGAATGAAGCGCATCAGGCACGACCACTTGATCGTGCCGAAGTCATCGTCCAAGTAGAAGACAAGGTGGTAGGGCAGGGTGAGTCCCACCATCAGGTCGGAGATGGCCAGGTTGAGCACGAACTGATTGGAGACGAGCGACGACAGCCGCCGGCTCAGCGTCACGGCCAGGATGGTCAGCGTGTTGCCGCTCACGATGAGCAGCATGAGCGAGCCGTCCACGATGCTCCACGCCCAGTAGTTGTAGAGGTTCGCATTCTCGCTCTCCTCGGTCGCGTTCCATCCCGGCTCGCTCTCGTTCCCGAATACAACGTCCATACCATCGCTGGCCGCGGTCGCCGGCGCCCCCCACTGCGTGTAGTTCGACGTCGTGTCGGCCTCACGCGCACATCCTCTTAACTATTACCCTCACACGTCACTCGCGATACACTGATATTAACAGAGGTCTTTTCCCGTTTGCACCGCTCGCACATTTTTTGCACTACATCGATGAACCCGGCCCCCTGGAACAAGGTGCGTTTTATTAGTCGTGTTTGTATGTGGAGCATGAGCCGAGGGTGTACATGACCGAGGTCCTTATAAATGCATAGCGGCGTTCGCAAATAATGCAGCGGCGGTGTAGCCGGCGCTCAGTATGCAGGGCTGCGTCGCCACACAAATTACTCGGCAGGAGCCGCTCGACTTCGCCCCACTTCGCGCGCCTCTCTAAATCACATTATGAACTTTTTCAAGGGATCGCCCGCGGGAGCCTCGGAAGCTGCCGCTCCCGCTGCCACCCATGAATTATTTATGTCGCTCACTATGAGACGAGCTTTGTCTGTCTGTGCCCTAATCGATCGCCGTGCTGCTATAAATGAATTATTTCGAGACGTCGAAGGCCGCGAGGTTCATAAAGTTGCGACTGTTTCGTAACAAATATAATTGTTAGTGTTCGAAGGTAGCGTCCTTCAGGCACCGCGTTACTTATTCACGTACAACTCTATGAAGTTGGAAACAAGATTCTCCCCAACACCTGCCAGTGATTGCTCCTAACCAACAAATACGTATCTAACAAACAGTTTCCCGACGGCCAGTGTTCCCCACTTGGAACAATGTGTATTGGAAATGTATACATTTGGGGGTGAAAAACAATACAATAAAAAAATATGTAACTACAGAATTTCATAACGTTTTCAGAAACGAAAATATTCAAGCAATATCATAGGGTTTAAGTGATTATTGTGTTCAAAGTATGAAATTAATATCAGTGCACTGCTACTGTTCTCTGTTAATTTATTCAGTAGGCGTATTGTTTGCCGATGAAATATCGCTCGGTCGGAAATAATTATAATGGACTCATCTGGACCGACCAGTGACACGACCAACTGAATTTCAAATAGGCACGGATCAAAGACTTACTGACTCCATTAATTTTAATACATCAACATCACTGTTCATTTTCATTTACATCTGAGTTACAAAGAGCGATGGCTCTAATTATTGCATTTAAATTAAATGTTGTATCTATGTCAAGTAAAAAAAGATACAATAATCCTAGTTCAATGAACATGTATAATTGAACATCCGCACAATATTGAACTGCACGTAGGTACCATCAGCACTCGGAATGTCTCTTTTAATGTGTGTCTGTATTAATGAGTAATAAAATGATGGCCGGCCCATTTACTTTGTTTTCGTTTAAGTGGAATCGATGCCGGCGACCATTCGATACAAATTTATGATCGGACGAATAAAGAATTTACAGAGCCTTATTCGTAAGTTTTTTGAGTCGAGGAAACTGCCTCCCTACGTAGGCATCAGACCGTAGGTAGATTTCGGAGTTCGTCAGCCTTATTATGACGATTCATTGACATTTATTAATAAAACGATCAATTTAAAATCTTGGATTGGATGCCGTATCTTATTCTGATATCGTTAATGGACACTTTAATAAAATAAAAGAGACGTCATCAAAATCAGATTGGATGTGACAGAACGATTGTGGGGTGGTTCGTAATTGCTCTGTAAATCCAAACGAGGTTTTGATGAATGAAACGTCAAGTGTGGTTATACAATTTGGTTGCACCGCCATTGTGCGAGCTCGTTGATGGAAGCTTGATAACTAGATAGTAGTTTGTGACGCGATGATTTCAGTGTGATAGTTCGGATGGATGGATTTATTAGCGCACTACGAGTACATGCGGGATACGTGTGTTATATTGCAGTCGCACACGTATTGAACGAGTTCGCTGCGTTAGATATTTATGGATATCTCTGAGAATACGTTAATGCTTTTAGTTCTAGTGTTTTGAAACGATGCCCTCGTGAATTTGTTATTCTACATGAGTATGAATAATTCAATCTAAATCTGCATTATAAGTTTAGTAAGCGTGTAAATCTATTTATAGCAAGTTTTGATAAGCTGAATTTCGAGTCGTGTCGAAACACGGCTTCAATAACCCTGTAATAGCATTAAGGCTTGTCTGAATTAAAAATCTTTTCTGTAAAAAGAAAAATGTTGAAACCAATATTTAATAATTTAAGGTTATCGAAGTCTTTATTGAAGATGCTAGCGTACATTTTAATATGTCACAATGATAATTTAGAATAGTTTAATAAAGACAAGATTTATAATAGGTATAATTTGTGAATATTTCTAAATTAATGATGACAAAGCACCTAAATACATCATATAAAACTTAATCAAATCTTACAGAGATGTACGGTTGAAAACAATTCAGTATTTATGACAACAATAGACATATCCAAAGTCAGAACAGTAAATGTAGGTGAAACAAATATGTAAGTGGGTCTCATCCATACAAATGCATCGGATTGAGGCAGTATTCCGGTCACAGACAGGCTAGAACAGCATGCCCTTCGGCGATGCTACTGCATTAATATGCACTGCGGTCACCGAGCCTAATGTCATTTGACTATCCTCTCATCGCTGATCAGGCTTGGCAAACTCGCTTATGGACCGTTTTTGTTAGAACACATGCCTAATGGGGACCACTCTGGGCTGTATGGGAGCTTAAGTAGATTTGTTTGGTAAGCGGCTTAAAGGGTATCGATGTTGATACTTGTGCCCGCATGTATGAGAGTGATGTCGATGGGACTACACTGCGGATTAAGAGTTGGGAATTTGTGGCGACGGAAACTTTTACTTTGTTCGGAATTTTGGATTCGTTAAGTTTAACTTTCGGTATTATATTATTAATGAAACTCAAACGGTATACCTAAAATACGACGCAATAATCAACCTTATACCAAACGTGTAACGTAACTAAATGCCGTTTCTTTAATTACAATATAGTAAAAATGCAATCCGAGATGAGATGGCTTACGAACTCGGTGAAATTAATACTGTGACGTTAGCTAATGAGTCCGCGCGCATTGATGGAGCCATATACCGGCCATGTTAGTGAATATTACAGCAATTGGCGCCGACAGACACATGGATCACGCGTTACTACTCACTCCACAGTTCCACACCCGGGACTAACTCCCCATACATTATTTATTAATTCAATGTTACCTTGTGTTCCTATAGTAAATTAAATTGGCATCATTTGTCAAAATTTACTTATGAAAATTGATTACTATGTGGTAAAAATTTACACAAGGACACTATATTAATTAAACAGCATGGCCATTGAAAGGTTCACTCGTATTACATTAATATATTCGTTTATAATTGAATTCGGAAAAGTGTCACTGAAAAAGTTAATAGAGTCAACAGTAGAAACCATTAGTTTGATATAGATTGAGTATTTTAGTGCTTATATCTACGATCGTCCTTTACGTAATGTGGCGTGCCTGCGTCGCGTGCGACCTCTGCCGTTCGGTTTTGTTACAACTATTTTAATTGCTTATGTTTTTCGGTTATTTATTAATGAATGTATATTTTAATGATCGAGGTATTACATACAAATCGTTTATATGTAACTGTGTATGACCGCCAAAACCTGAATAAAATCTTGGAGTAAATACCAGGTTGTACCTGCCCCATAATACAGCAGACGCGGTTTAACGTTGTTTCTGATAGTTATATCAACAAATGTCTATTAACTATTAACACTACTTTGAACAATATTTAATGTTCAGCAGTAGCAACGTGCAACACTTGGCGTTCCTAACTCCTCGACAGGTCGGCTATTAATACTTGCCGTCACATCAAAGCCTGTATTATCGTAAATAAACAACGTGGAAGAGAACCACAAATGATACCATCCTGGGAAACTTCCATTACATTCGGCAAAGATCAAAAATGAAGACAAATGGCCCAACTATTCTCTCACAATTCAATCAAGATAGCAATATTTTTATGTATCACAGTCGTGCTTGTAGTCGGTCGGGGAGCCGATATCTTCGGTTGTAAACACTGAGTACGTATGCTATCTGTGTTTGTAGTTTTGTGATCTTTGATTTGCTAGTTTTATCAACTGTGTAAAGGTCACGCGATAACAATGACCTCTGTGACTCATTGATTAGTAGTTATTAGTTACACACTCGTTGTGAAATACAGTGTTGGTATCGTTTTCACAGTGAACTTGGTTTAGGAGACAAGCGTTGTTATTTATGTGGTGTGGTAGTTTATTATTGGTGCGCAACACAAGATGTGGAGCCGTTGTTATGAGCTAGTTTTATGATGACATTGTTCGCGACCCGAATAGCTCGCAGATCGGAATATTTCTGTGTTATTGAAGAGTTTACATTCTAAAATAACTTCATCAGAACGCCTGGAAACTTTATCACATAATCCTTTTGAATTACTCAGAATGTTTAATAAGATGGTTAGCCTCAGAAGTATGAACTCATTACTTCGTAAGTACTTCGGGTATAATGTTACGAAGTTGGCGAACGGCCTCATGAATAGGATTCTCTCAGACGCTACAAATGGGGAAAAACTTGTATCCAATTTTCATTAATGCTTCCACCGAATTAAGTTTAGTGTTTAAGTGCATGATATAAGTGAATGGCGGAATGAAATGATCGTGAAAATAAAAACGGTAACGGCGCAACGTTGGCCTCGATAAAAATATAGGACGTCGTCCCCGGAGCGCCAGGAACTGTAACAATGCTGCAGCTTCGCGTGAAGTGTCCGAAGTTATCGGCGGAGTGTGCCGCGCCGCCGCGCCGCGGGCTGCCCGGCCTCTTACTGGTATCACTCGCGGTTGGATGTGCATACGCTACACGATGCACGTGCCGCGTTTCACACGTATACTGACCTAACATTTAGATTATTACCGTCCAAAGCCGGATGCGCTACCGAGGTCGATAAAAACATACAACTCCATTTCGTTAAACACGGAATAACCGAACAAATTACAAAATTATTGACTTGATGAGCACTTGGGACTGCGTAAAGTTTTAAATAGGCATCGGATACCTGCACATTGCATGCTAATATAACGAAATCAGCGTAATAGTGACGTCACTCTGTCCTTAAAGCACTTAGGTAGAAGGTTGGCGTCTGCAAGAGTGTAAGAGACTACAAAGTTCAGATTATCTTAATGCATTACAGGTCATAGAACTTTTTGTTGATTTTAACCACACTTGACCTTTATTATAACTGACATTCCTTAGTAGTACATTTTATTTTAATTACAAGTTTACTTTAACACTCCTAATATTTAATCCTTTACAAAAAAATAAAAGTCTTTTTATTTCTGTAACTCAATTAAAAAGCCCTTCAGATTAGTTCGGGACTTCAGAATTTGAATGAGAAAATGTCTAAATCTAATAAAAATGATTATACAGTCGATGCCAGATAAATTTGCCACTTCATCAATGCTATTTGTTCAACCAGTTATTTTTTAACGACATCTATATTTTGATCATAACTTGGAGAGAGATTATGGTTTCAATATATTTGATGGGTTATTCTGCATGGCAGTATAAGCTGTACTCGTCTTACATGAGTATGGGTGAACTGGAAAGGTCATCGTTCGGAGTATAAACCCTAGCCCTTGAACAATTTTCAGCGAAACAGTTTCGAGATTTTGTATTTTTAAGATATCACTGTGAAATATCTAAATTGGTACTATAAAGTTAATTTTCGTTCTGCTGCGGTGTTATTTTACGGTACATTTAAAGTCACGTCAGCTGTATTTAGGTAACAGTAGTGAAGCCAAAAATGTACTTATATTTACAATGTATTCTATATTAAGAGTTAGAGTGATCAAGCTATCAGTGACCGTAGAAATGATTAACATAGACACTTGATACGCTCAAAAGTATTTAATATTTTCTGGAATGTGTTTCACATATTCGTTGTTTATTAACTGCTGTCTGTGTTTCTGTGTACCGGGGTTTCCCCAAACATGTCTCATTCTACAATAGAAGCCATATTGTTGGTTTACTGGTAGAATACACTAGAGAGGCGTGTCAAATAAACCTGCTCAATCGGCTAGCGTTCAAAGTCAGAGGTTGTAGAACGAAGAACTAAGATTTTCGTCAGCTTCTTTGCATTTTTAATTGGTTATAGTTAAAGGTCGTAACAATGAACTATTATTAAAAAGAAACCGTACTAAATGAACATTTCACATAAATCTTAATCAAGTCTACGTTTATTGAGACGTTTATTGTTTCACAAAGTTGCACCTCCGCTGAATTCGTCGGATTAACCTTCTAATTACAGAACGCCATGCGACCATAAATCAATTTACAAACACGATTGAACCACAAAGCTTGATAGACTTTCGCATCGGCGCGTCTCTATGGTTGGCGGTCCTAATAGCCCCGGTGATCTCTGTTACGTCACTCCCCCACCGCGCGATATCACACGTATGGGAGGCTAAGGCGACGCTTTTCATTTAAACCGCTTAATTGATTAGATGTGCGCCGCTAATTCCCGTTGATTTGCTTACTTTAAACACTTGAACACAATTAATACGTCTTTGCTCAATATTATATAATTTAGCTTGCGTGATAATTCATTTGAACTAAATTTAACAGTTCTTCAAACTATACGCTTTTATAGAATCAAATTATAGGTTTATCGATAAATAAGTCTTGAAAATTTTTCCGTTTTAAATCCAGTTGATATTATCTGAAGTTAAAATGATACTGTAGTTCACACTAAGTTAGAAGCAAAGATAAAGCAATTTGCCACAGTGGCAAATGTAACGTAAGATCAAACTTCAATTGATCGCAGCGGACCTTACAAGACCTTCTGGTGTCAAATATAATTAGTGATTAAACGAACTTACCAAGTGAAGTTCTATCATAATTATACGAAGCACCTCGTCCGAAGAGATAAGTATCCTGGAATAAATATATTATTATACACAACATGTAGTAACGCATATTAGTTACCGTTCTTGCACTATAGTTGAGAGAAAATATTAAAATAAAATAAAAGTTCGTGTTATGATCACCCCTACTTAACCGGTCAGCCATCTTGAATCGTCATTTAGTTTAGAGTTTATGTAGGTTGAAGTGATATTCCTGACCTTCGATAGGGGTGGGATTTGGGAGGGTGATACTTATCTCTTCGGACGAGGTGCTTCGTATAATTATGATAGAACTTCACTTGGTAAGTTCGTTTAATCACTAATTATACTCGCACCTCGTCCTCGAGATAAGTATCCTGGAATAAATATATTATTATACACAACATGTAGAGGTTGAGAGTATGTTTCAGGAATTTCACTGAAACTGTCTATTGTAATAAAAAATATATGCATTTTTTTTTTTTTTTTTTTTTTTTTTTTATAATCAAATGAATTTTTATTTGGGGAATTAGCATTAACACCACAATGGACTTCTCTCTTAATTATAATTTGATATATAATCAGTAGAAAATCACATTATACGTACTCGATTGAGTACGTAACAAAGCAATGTTACTTATTAATGAATTAATTTAGCATAGTTAGATATTAATTAATTTAAATTAAATACTGCTCTGGCGAATGTATGTGTTTGATCGTCAGCGTTTCTTATTATTCTATGATAGAATTTGCCAAAAGTCGTGGAGGTACCAGTCCATCCCGCGGTCTTTCGAATGGTGTCAATATTGACCCCCTTTTGGTAAGCCCTAGATGTGGAGGCATGCCGGGTGCTGTGTGCTGAGAACATGGAAACATCTATTCCACAATCTTTTAGGGTGTTTTTGATCCAGCGACTGATAGTTTGAGTGGTAACTGTTTTATAAGGCTTTTTAAAGGCTACAAATAGGTTTTCTTCTTGGCGAAGTGAGGTGGTTTGCCTAATATAGCATAACAAGGTGGTAGCAGGGCATATGTTTGGTTTATCACTAAAGAATGGTATGGAAAGTATAGGTTGACTATTGCCGGCTTTGGAAGTCTTAATTAAATCTGGAATTTTAATGTAAATTTGTGATGTTTGAACTTGTGTGTTGCTAATAAGAATTTTCTGGAGGGTTTGGACTCTCTGCGATGTTGCCAGAGCTAGCAATGTAACACACTTTTTGGTAAGATTCTGTAAAGCCAGTTCATCGTTAGGATACCATTCACTTAGGACATCTAATACTTTGGACGTGTCCCACGTAACATCGTATTTTGGTGTGGGTGGTCTAAGCCTAAAAACTCCCTTGAAGAATCTTTTGATTCTGTCCTCTGTGGAGATATGTAAACCCATTATGAGAGACAGAGCACCCCTGTAAGTGTTTAAGGTGCCGAATTGAGCACCAGAGTTAAAAAGTTGTGTTAGGAAATATATGATTGTTGGAATGGAGGTCTCAAAAATGTCACACTTGTTTTGAAGACAAAAGTTGTGCCAACGTTTTAGACAAACGTCGTATTGCTTGATGGAGTTGTTACTGAGTGATGCCAACATAATTTCTATTGACGATGGCGGCACACTTCGCCTCAGCAATGCCTTCCGCACAAAACTCCGGCAGCCAGAGTAAGGTTCTTGTGAATCGACCCTTTGCCGGAATGAGAGATTATCACATTTTCGTTAGGTTGGAATATGACTAATTCTGATATTAAGAGGCGTCTGAAGACTGGGTACCAGGGCTGTGTTGGCCACATGGGGACTACAATAATACCTTTAACTCTGTCCGTTATTATTTTACGGAGTCCGTTATGTTTTTAAGATAATAGAAAATGGAGGGAATGCGTAGAAGAAAAAAGTTGTCCAATGCATGGTAAAAGCGTCAATAGTTAATGCGTCCGGGTCCTTTTTCCATGATACATATATGTCGCATTTTTTGTTTATGCGACTTGAAAATAAATCAATTTGGGGTAAACCAAATTTTTCTGTTAATATTATAAAAGCTGAGTCTTTTAGTTCCCACTCGATATCTGGGTGGCACCGACGGGACTCCCCATCTGCCACGTCATTATCGCTGGATTTAATATAGGACGCAACTATGAAAATTCTTCGTTTCTCACACCACTGCCAGATACATCTCGTTATTTCCGTTAAATGAGGGAATTGAATGCCTCCCATGCGATTAATGTAGCTAATCGCTGTGGAATTGTCAATGCGCATCAATATTTTGCAGTCTGTATATTCTTTAGCAAATATCTTGAGTGCTAAAAACGCGGCTAGAAGTTCTAACTGATTAATGTGACATTTACGTTCCTCATTAGACCATGGACCACTAGCAGTGTCTGCACCGCAGGCAGCCCCCCACCCCGTTGTTGAGGCGTCAGAAAAAATTTCTAGCACATGACTGTCGTCTCTTATATGTTTTACGGAGTAAGGGATGGCGTGTAACCACCATTTTAAATCCTCGTGTAATGAGGAGGGGATTGTCATGACTTTGTCGTAGTCGTTATCACCCTGTAGATTTAAGTATTTACATCGCTCTAATTGTTTCGTGTATAGCCAGCCGTATTCTACAGCGGGACAAGCAGACACCAGAAGGCCAACAAATTGTGCAAAATACCTAATTTTACATTTGTGAAGTTTCATGATCTTTTTGGTTTCACTAATTATTCGGTTTCTTTTATCCGAGGGAAGTTGATATTAAATTCTTTAGTGTCAATAACATAGCCAAGATATTTACATCTTGTTGAAGGAGACAAGACGCTTTTGTCCAGATTTATCATAAAACCTAAACTGCTAAGGAGGTTTTTTTTTTTTTTTTTTTTTTTTTTTTAGTTGTTTCTACATTATCCCGGCAGCCTTCATAGGTGTTAGATACTAAACATAAATCATCCAAATATATTGATGATAGGTAACCCGCTGAACGCAGTAATTTTACTATGGGTTTCATTATTTTTAGGGACTGTGCGTATGTCTTCTAATTTAAAATGGCAGGTTTCAATATGTTTGTTTAGGGTTTTTAAGTTTAATATTAAACGCGCCTTGCCATTTGGCTTTGGTCTTAAAAATATACTGGACACGAATTGACCTTGACAAGGTTCACATGTAGAAATGGCTCCGTTATTACGAAGTACTGAAATAGCTTCGTCAAATTGAGTAAATTCTTTGAATGAAAGAGCAGGAGGCTTAGGGATAGAGCGCTGTTGTACAGTACTACTAAATGTAATTCTGTACCCACGAATCCAGGACAAGATGGTCTTATCATTCGTGATACGTGACCATTGGTTATAAAATTTGGATAAGCGTCCTGCGTAATTTACCTCTTCTAACGTCGATGGTTGATCGTCTTCTGTGGTTGCGATGATGTCTTGGATGATCCGGCGTGCCGATTCTGGTTGGAGGCAGGATGATGGGTCCTCCTCGTTGTCGCAGGTGGCCTCCGGGTTGGAGCCACCTGCCCTTTCACGTTTAAATGGCCCGCTTTAAATGTTGATGGTTGAAGTCGTTTGTCCTTTCTGATAGGAACACTTTTTATTTCGGCGCTAGATTTAGACACCGCTTTAGCTGCTTTAAGGATATCTGCTAGATTCTCGCCAAAAAGATATTTGTCGATTTTAGAATTATGGATTTAGGATTTCACATCTTTTTTAAGTACTGACGTGCTGAACATTCTTCTAGTTACCGAGTCAGAGTGTTGAATGTCACATAGAAGTTTGTTCGCGTCCATTAGTTGCTTTAGCAACTCTTTGTTTTGATTTTGTGGCTCTAATAAGTGTGACGTGGCTGATGCTATGCAAGAGATAGCAGCAGTTAGAAGTTTCTGTGTCTTTTGTAAGCCCGTTCGTTGTAATGTGTTGCAACCGGGTCACCAATTCTTTGTGAATTTCTTCGCCATATTGAACAGAACTAGAAGGGTCATCCCCAAGAAGCTCCAGGATGTCTTTGTCTAGTTGTATGTTCTCGCACTCTTTAATTATATTCTCACTAGAGATTTGTTCTGGACTAGTCAGGTCACTTAAAGGCCAGACCATGTTGTAAAAATGGATTTTTAATTGTACCAAGTTTTCTTGGTGGGAATTATATTTATTTGTTTGTCGAATGTAGTGGAACAGTCCAAAGAGCAGTCCGGTAACATTCTTTTGTTATATTTAAAGCTTAAATGCGATGAGACAGTCCATAGATCAGCTCGAGTTGCATTACGCTTATTATAAAAAAGAAATAATGATTTCTTTGTTGTGGGTAGTTACGACATGTTACAATGCGGTGAGACAGTCCGATGATCAGCTCGAGTTGCATTACGCTTATTATAAAAAAGAAATAATGATTTCTTTGTTGTGGGTAGTTACGACATGTTACAATGCGATGAGACAGTCCGATGATCAGCTCGAGTTGCATTACGCTTATTATAAAAAAGAAATAATGATTTCTTTGTTGTGGGTAGTTACGACATGTTACAATGCGATGAGACAGTCCATAGATCAGCTCGAGTTGCATTACGCTTATTATAAAAAAGAAATAATGATTTCTTTGTTGTGGGTTTTCTATTGTATATATTGTGGGTAGGTAGAAAACTATTTTTGTGCAGTGAGGCGGTCCGGTGATCCGCTCGATTGCATTTTTTCCTTGTAGATTAGCATGACAATGTAATCAGTGTTTTAAACTTATAATAGACGTATAGTAATAGGTGGGTACTTACCATCTGAGCTATCACTGTCTGTCGAGAACTGTTTACGTGCACGTTTTAATTTCTTTTTTAACTTTTTGATTTGATCACTTATGTAATCCAGGTCTTTACTATGTTTACGTTTCGGCATTTTAATGAGATTCGTAAAAAAAAAAAAATAATTAAAATATGGTGAACGTGTAGAACGGTCGAGCACTAAAATGCGAATGACGATTCAAGATGGCTGACCGGTTAAGTAGGGGTGATCATAACACGAACTTTTATTTTATTTTAATATTTTCTCTCAACTATAGTGCAAGAACGGTAACTAATATGCGTTACTACATGTTGTGTATAATAATATATTTATTCCAGGATACTTATCTCGAGGACGAGGTGCGAGTATAATCACGAGTTTCTTTATTTCCACGGTCCCATATAAAGCAATTTACAAGTGATATATTGGCACAGGCCTCGGCTCTAGGGAGCTAGGAAATTGCGTTATCGCCCTCGAGACAGAGCATCGGAAATCTTTATTTGTGTAGATATACTATGCTTCGTTAATGCCGAAACTGATTGACAAAACATCAGACGAGGAGTCCGGTTGCCCGCTTTGATGTTCGCAGACCTATTTTATCGTAGGATCATAGCAGGTTGGAGAGTTATTGATACAACCAAGACAGTTCTGTATATGACAATGATGTGATGAGAGTTTTATTTGAATTGTTAGATGAAACTAAAGTATTTTGCATTTTTATACAAATGATAGTCGTCCATAAAGTTGTTTTGTTTACAATAGTGGTGTATAAAGCATTCCTCCACTAAAGTACTTACAATAATGATCGTAGAACGTCGTGTTACGTCGTCGTGTCTACTTTTTTCTCATTACAAATCTCTTAAAAGATTTTATGTTCTTGACAATAATAGTTCTCCTTGCCCGGTGACTATTGTGCCCTTTCAGATCCAACCCCATCTTTATTATAGTGATAAAAGTTACATTGTGTGTTAAGGGTGCGCCGGTCAATGTGTACATTACCCTGAAAGCAAATAACCTTCTGATGGACAGTATAAGAAAGCTCTTTATTGTATTAAGTCTATTAATAGACGACTTCGGACGTTTAGATTTGGTCAGTTAATAACTTTCGTGGTGTGACGTCATTATTGGCGGCAAAGATAAGGTATTTTCTTAGTGCCAGAAAAATGGATCTTATATAAATATCTACTGAATATATATGGCATTGTTCAGACCTCTATGCCTTTATTGAAGTCTGTCTCACGAGTCATATGACGCTGATGGATTTAAAAGGTTAGACTTGCGTTCCATAAGAAAATTCTATGTTTAATAATATAGAGGATTTTCTGTGAAATGTTTTTCTTGATATCGAAGTTTGTACGTATATTGTAAATAACTAAACAAGGTGGTGTAATTCTTGGGTGCTGCGATATTTTATTCATAAGTTTCATTGTTTCTTGAGTGAAGTTCTGTTTGTTGGGAGTTGTTATGTTGTTCCTTGTGAGTTAACATGTACCGCTCAATATTTTATAATGGGGACGTGTTCCTGTGTTCATTTATACGGTACAGTGTCCTTGGACCTTGAACTCTAGGAATCTATATTGACTCGTTTAATAGTTGCAATTCTAGACGAAATTCGTGCAAAATGGCCTTCAGTTACTGGTTTTTCTTGTATAAAAGGCTCAATATAATAGTACCTATTTGTTTATTTATAGTCTAATCTAGTTAGGGATATGAGGGACTCGAATGTGTCGAATGTATCGTACTGTGGTGTTAATGCCACGAATAAAGCTTAACTGTAGCGTTTCATTAAAAAGTTGTGTTGTTCATCCAACTTTATAGTCCATTAGTTTCTCCAGCAACCTACATTGGTGCCATAGGTTCCGTATGCTCACAACTTTTCTTTACTAGCGTGAAACACATTTTCATTTGATAATAAATACTACGTGGCCAAACATACAAATGGCAATGTTTATAAACAGACAGCATGTAGTGTCGTGCTGTGTACGTTACGAGTGGTACATTACCCGCCCACGTTGACTAAATTACCCGAAATGACCGCCTGCGTTTAATTGCTCTAACATAAACTTTTATCACGACACACTGTCCATTTCACGTCTGACTAACTCCGTGTTGGCGCGTTTTGTTCAGTTAAAAGCTTTGTAGTTCTTCAAGAGGTTGTTTGATGACGGAGGTCAATAGAGGAACTGGTTTCTTTCAAGCTATTTTAAGTTCCTTTTGAATTTTTATTGGATAGTGTCAAGGATTTTCCGACTTCTGACTTCCGACTGAGTCTCTTAAGCACTCATAATAACAAATTTCCAACAACATTAGCAGTACCTTCGTACGGTTTCTTACCTTGTGTGTACATAAATTGATAACAAAATAAATAATAAACATGCCTATCATACGATAATTTACAGCATTTAATATTCATTCGGCTATAGATAACCACGTAGGTGTCCAAGCAAAAACAGTTTTATTAGTCCCGAGATATTGCCACGACCGATAGATAAACGAGCATTTTCCAATTTTTTAGGTCAGAATTCAGGCAATATGAATTTTCCTAACCGTAGGCAATATGTCCGTCCGAAAGCGAAATTAACGGTCTAGCTTTATGAATCGAACTTACGCTATTTCTAGCGCATCATGCCATTTTTTTATTAGGCGGTTTATAGGCTCGCATCCCTTGCTTGGTTTATTAATCATAGCGTCGTATATTATTTGCCTAGATGCCAGTTAAATAAAATATTTTTTTCAATTTCATATGTGATTCTCAAAGTATTTTTACATTTTATTCGATTTGCTAATTAAATTGGATGCTTCATTTCAATAAAAATAATACTCTTTACCCAGCTTTCCCTAACAATGAAAACCTAAAGCTCGATACTTGAACTGGTACAAAGCGTTATCATTATGATGTTGATGCTATCGATATTAATCTATTATTATCGCCTTTATTATCTATTCAATAGTATTTCCTTAGCTATTTTTTTATCATGAATTATAGCGAGTACGCGTATAGCCATATATAACAGGTTGTTATTCATAACCTAACTTCGACACATGTGAGCTTAGTACTACAGTTGCTACTTAATGTTTGGAGATTTACGACTGGGAGCTATTGGGTGATATATGGTTTAATTAAGCTTGTTTGCTTGTTATTGGCATCAAGAAAAACAAGTGAAATCTATTTCGCTTCTACGATAGCGGCGTTAGTTAAAATTGTTCATTTTTCTCCATCAATCGGAAGAGCTGGCGCAGAATTCAATCATAGAATTGTCGTAAGCGTCCAATCCAGCCGCGTTAGTGTTCACTGTTGACCTACTGGGTAATGGGTTTTCGTCCCCTCCCCTTAGATATTGGCTATTTCCCCCATGCAATCTACAGTGTACGCATCTGTATCTCATACCTATCGAGAATACAACTACTGTTGGGTCAGTATTTACCCGGTTTTCTTCTCCAGTAGTAAATAAATAATTAATTTCTAATTAATTCCTAACATTCGTTCCGATAAAACTCCTGACTCATGTTATGTTGTTTTTCCAGTCATATCGGCTTAGGAATGGATAAGATTATTTTTTGCGAGTGTATATGAATGCTATCCAATGTGACTCTGTTTGTCACTCAGAACACGTGTAGGCAAATCAAGAGAAATGTCGAGTCATGACTGACCTCCAGGGACGCAGACCCATCTCATTCATTTCTTTGACTTTATAACTCCATGAAATATTAATGTTTATGCTCGGAATTCAGTCCTATCATTACTTTGCCTAGTAGTCACCGTAGCTTCAATGGTTTTCTGTTAAGATTTATGCATATTGCGGAGAAGAAAAGTTTATTGCTCTAAGGCGTCGACAGCTAAAAATAAACGGCGTAACTTTGACACGCCGCAAATTGAATTCAACCAATATTTGTGGTCCTGAAACTTGTTCAGCCTTTATTTATTAAATAAAATTGTATGCGAGCACATGTTTACGACGGTGGTGTGTATTTAAATGGAGTGCGGTCAACGCACGGCTCGGGCCCATGGCGCTGAGTGTATCAGAAATTATATGAGGTCATACAGAAAGCTTTCCCTAAGGCAATATTGATATGGGCCATCCGGTGTAATGGAATAGATAATTCGAAGCTCCTTATCGACCGCTGAGCCTCAGTTGACGCTATTCGCATTTTTTGCGTCATATATTCCTTACTTTAATTCTTTAGTAGGGCATACTTCGACGACCTTATGATATGGAATTTGTACTTTAAGTCAGTCTGATCTCCCGGGGTAGCGGTTTGGTTCGTGTCTATTCTAATATTTATTTAATTCCATTATTTTGGTGCTTCGTGAACGATCATTTTATTTGCCGTTTAAAACAGCGTTGGCATCATTCTGGGATCGTAAAGTGAACGCAGCTGATAATAAGTCTGAAATCCGCGGAGATTTACCGGTTAATGGCACCATCAAGTCTAACCCTTTCAAAGCGCCTGGATTACGTTCTCTGGAAGCTTGAGTTATCACTTCCACTATTCTTGAATGTTAATTTGGTTGCTTATCCAAAAGTTTCGCTGCTATGGGTGCGTTTAACGTTGAATTCAGTTTACATACTATCGTCGATCTCTAGCTACCTCGATGCGGGATCTCTGATATTGCGTCAACTCACTTTCGTGAGAGATCTCCACGAATAGAACTTACTATGCAAACTTCGACTGTCGAAATAGATTCACAATTATCTTAATAGTCCGGTAATTTAACAGAATTGGCAAACAGCGAAGCATTAACAGACAGTTAGAATCCGTTACAATGTTCATTGATAATGCTACGGAGATACTCGTTCAAGGGCGTAATACGACTGCATTAGTTCCATTACATCGCGTGCACCGAATGCACACGAACAGTACCAGTTTGATTTACAACAATAACACCAAGAGACATTGCTTCCGCGGCCTCTTTACTAAAATTGGATTTCTAAAATCTATTCACACCTAGCGCAATTCTCCCGGAGTTTAAAAAACAAAAGCTTTTATATGAACGAGGGGAAAGATTTCGAATCCCTGAATACAGTGCTACGGCGCGTTGAACAATATACCGAGTTGTGTTTATGTCCGGATCCAAACTCACGGCTCAGCGGGCAGAATAGATGAGATATATACTTTTAGATAACAATTTCAATATTCCCCAAAATTGAATCCGAAAAAGATAAAATTCCATCCAAATCGGGGAGTTATATAAGTGGGGGCGGGGAGTCCGCCGAAAGCTTACGTAAGCCCGTCTGGAAGTTTAACGGCAAAGTATAAAAGAGCACTTTAATTCATATCTTTGTTGGTTTGTGTACACACGAGCCCGGCGCGGCGCGGCCCGCTCCAACCTCCGATTTACATATCGGACGCGACAAAACCAGTAACAGCTTTTATACGAGGTGCTACGTTTTAAACGCACGGGATTCCACTAAATTACCTTTATTACAACAAACCACCAATTTAACTCCAGTCCGTTGTCGCGATTTAATCTTTAATGTATGTTAAACCCAAGATTATTAGAAAGAACGCGTCCGAACGTATTTGCTTTAAATGATCATGCAAATATGCAAATCAAATCGCGGGGAAATGGAATGGACGCCGCTCGAACGTTCAGCAAATACTTATCTGGCACCGGCCGGTGGTCGCGAGGACTAGCACTCCCGGTTTTTGTCAATATTTACCTCTGCGACGAGACTGCCATTGGCGCGAACGGACTACCAAAGTGGTCTGGTATTGGCAAACATCACGGTGCTACATAATACAACAACACTGACACACGAACTGTGTTTGTTCACTGTATGCAACTTTTTCGTATGGAGGGCTCTCTAGGGGTGTGGGGAGGTCGCTGGTGGACGTACGCTCGCGTCGGCGGTCGGCACGCAACTAACGGCCGCGGACGCCGCCGCCGGCTTCCAAACACCAAATTCGAGGTCTTTGGAGGCATTAGTGGACAAACACCAGTGGCAAAGGTCATGGTTTTTTTGTGGTTGCTCTATGATACAGTATATATGCGGATTACAGAGGTGGACACAGCTTTTACAGCACCGCGCTGTGTAATGATGATGCAGGGCTGCGGGCTGAGAGTTTGCAAAATGTTTCCGCGATTACGGCTATCATACTTCAAGTTAATATTGTTATTAACGGAATGGTAAAAGTTTGGTGAACTATAGCACAATTCCAGTTCTTATATTACATTGTTATTTGTTTGTCCGGTAATTCGGGGAAAGGTTACACTTACTTATTTAGATTACAAAAGTTCTTGGTTATATATTTATTTTTATTATATTTTTTGCGAATGGGCAAGTTTACGGCGATACTGTTACTGCCTAGATTTGCAACAGTAAGCTGTTCTGGTTTAATGATTGTAGTTTCAGAGTTCATTGTTTACTGAAATTGTCGGACAAAACAAATCGTTTACCAACTGCATTCATTGCAGCCTCCATTGTAGGTTGCTTGGTTTTCTTTACCTTCTTTTTTTAGCGGAGTTGAAAATATAATCATAGACTTTAGTATGGTTGGCAGTGGTTTGGTCGTGTTCCCTCTCTTACTATTTCTTTCGTTAATTAAGCTATAGGTACATTTACCTAATAACTAAAATAGTAGAAACAGCCACGTCAATATGTCAATCGATTTTATGATGGTTAATTATTTTGAATACAAACACAAACAACGTTTCGAGATTGAATCCTGCTCTTAACGCAGCTGTGCAGTATATACCTAGTTCTTTTGGTAGACTAAACTTGAAACCCAACAATTCATCTGACTAGTGCAGCACACTAGTTTTTTTGCTTGCTTTATGCTAGTTTTTATTATTTAACAGTAGGCTTACTTATAAAATTGACAATTTTTAATCATTGGTTAAATGTTACCTGTCACTGTAGTTTGTCAATGAATAGATATGTCAATGGACTCCAGAGGTGTTTAAGTTAAAAGACATTGTTACATCGTTTCTAACTAAAAGCGTGTATGTTTTATGATTTACTTACGGCTACTTGACCGTAATTAGTGCTCACAGTGCCCTAATTAAGTTACTCTCTCATTCATTGTATGGAGCAATATTTGAGGTTGAATAATGGGTAAAGTATAATGATGATGAGTGGGTCTCGGCGTAATGACTGTTTATGTTAATGTACTTCACAATATTTCTAAAAATAACTTTCTGTGTTGCTTGGTATGATTTCATACAACAATATTTTTATTCTTACATTAAATAGATACCTCCCTACGTACCAAAAGGTGTTGTATAGATACTTGTAACACAAGTGATTTATCAGTTTTCCTGTTATAATGTCGTAATTTACTATTTGGTCTTTCAAATTTACATGTTATTGATACACTCACGCTGTAGGTGTTGGGTCGAAAACTATTGTTGATAGTTAAACAGGCAAGCTCCAATACCCGCTCGATCGAATTTACGTAACTGCCGTTTTGAATACAAATGTCGCTCTGTTTTCACGTCATGAGAGAAGTCGATCGTTTTAATACACTCTAAAGGGGCCACATGTGATGGAACCATCAAGATTTTAATAATTGGAAACTAGGGATTAGCTAACTTTAGAATAGTATGTATAAAGGTTATATAAATAATAACATTCGATATTAATCTAAATACTTATAGAGACTTATTTGACAAACGTATTGTTAATAATTCATAGTTTACAAATACACACAGTATATTTGACTTGCGATATAAATGTGATAAATTAAATATGTACACATGATTTCTATAATTAAAAAAAATATGACTAACTAAACTACAGCAAGCATATTAAAAACAATAAATATTAATTTCAATATGCTTGTTATTGTTTGTTTACTGGCTCCAACAGTGTTTATATTTTAGTTAGTTCTGTTAGTGTTAAAATGGTATTTTATAATGTCATACATATATGTATAAGGTGTAGGTATACCCGCCTCGTGTGCCTGTGAAACGGCGCTGTATTTTTAAGAGAATCCTACTGAGAATAGAGTAATGAAAGAATATTATACAAATGACCTCCTTTGTGTGTCTCTGTCGCTATATCTAGAATTGTCTTTGCAATATGCAGTGTTTATACAGCCGTTCGTTATTTTTATCCGACTTCAAAAAAGGTGTTTCTTTCGACTGGTGATACAGAAATTAGAATCGATATTAAATGCCTTTGGGCGAGCCCTACATGTTTTTATCGATAATTTGCAATCGAATTATTTTTATTTACCCAATATCAAAACAATTTGGATGTGTGTAGGACGATATCTGATTGTTTTTTACGTGTATATGGTGTTAAAATCAACATAAAGGATCGATTGAAATTGATTGTATGGAGATTGGCTTTTGATTTTGAACTTGACATAAAGAGCTATTAAACTTTATAAGGTGCACTTCTAAGTCATTGTACTGTACAAAAAATAATATTATTTATTTGTAGAGAAATGACTCGAGATCTAACCAAAACACAACATCTTACATATAACTTCTTACTTTTAGACAACTTAAGGTGGTAAATTAATGGAATTTTTGTAGCTCTTTACTAATAATAAGAAAAAGAAGAACACCAGATCCAGGTTTAAACGCAATCCCTTTCTTTACCTCTCTCTTAGATTTCCTTTCTGTACCTAAGGTCTAGAGTCTAGACTTCATATAATTGTGACACTGAAAGTATGTTACTTAGGACCAAAGATTTAGTACACTAAGTAGTCTCGGGACAGTTTTATTTTAATAAATTTTGTTTTGTTTGTTAATAAATGACACGTTACTCGTGGTAATGTTTTGTTAATTCCATCTGTAAGCTTCCAACTCGAAGATACGACTCAAAGTTTATTTACAAGTTCGCTGCTACTAGTATTTCTCCTAAACGTATTCCTTCTTCTGTCTACTCTATCTTGGGTTTTGAAGCTTTGAAGTTTTATTAGTTATTGAGGTGGCACGTGTTATAACAGTGAATCACGGGAAAAGCGATTATATTTTTATATACACTTACACATATGCGGTAATTCCGTTTGAAACATTGTGAACCAGATTTAGTTTGTCCAGATTAATCCCCTGTGGCATGTATACATGGTTCTAAATCCAATTCCATTTGATTCCGTTCAGCCGTGCCGTAATTGAGTATTAAACTTCCAAATGAATTTTTATATTACTGAATACTTACTATGTTTTATTTGCATGGAGCTGCAAAAAACTGTGTATTCAAGAAGAAAGAATTTAACTTTGTTGGTATGTAAATAAACTTTAATTTTATATACAACATCGCCTGATCTCCAAATATCTACAGATTATAATATAAGGTATTCTGAACGGGAATAGAGCCCACGACCTTTGCAGAAGGCCAATCACTCCTCCAAACAAGTCGCCTTACTTCATGAAAGTGACATGTGACGTCACCGGGCGTCATGTTGCGTGCCGTGTCGCGTACTTCCGGCACAGTCGGCAGACGACACCCTTTTCCAAAATTAGACTTAATAGGTGATGTGGTGTCGGAATTCCCATCACAAGCAGTGTTATGTGATATGCCGTATCTCCTACCTTTATACTCTCTCGGTCCATTTGATCTTCAATGTAATCCTTGATCTTTAGCATCGTATTGTATTCGTCATCGCCGTTTTGAGTCGTTTTCCCTTTCGATAATGCGCAGTAGAATCCAGAAATAGAAGTACTCCCTCACTTTTGCTTTGAAAATCCAGCAAATCCAATTAAATAATTGCTATATCACTTTCTTATAAAATTGTATGTGTGTAATTGTATTGTTGTCTGAGTGAGAACCGAACATATTTTTAATGTGCTACAAGCTTAAACCAACTTGCTAAACCTAGAATATGCTTTAGTTAACATCATATTGCAGCTCTATACTCTTACAGAATACACATGACGAATTGCCTTGTATCGCATGACGAGTGATGAGAGATAAGAATTGAGTTAATAAAAAATTAGAATCCTAAAGCTCCGCGATTGTACTTGAGACATTCAGAATAGGGTAAAGGAGATCGTAAAATAACAGCAGTTTATGTAGTTATGGAAATTTGTAGGTCCGCAATATATATGTATACAACATTACATCTATTTTACTCTATAATGAAGATATTCTAATTATGTTGAAAATGTTCTTTTTTGCATATTATGTGGTAGTACTACTATAGTTTAAACGTGGATGATCTAGTGACCTTTGCCTACCGAAAGCCGTCTCTATCGAACAGGTCGGCTTACTGAAATAGGTCACTAAGTATTTCAGGTTAGACTTGGGCCTTAAATTCAGCACCTGAAAGTTTCAGCCTGCATTTTGTGTTCATTAGTAGGGTAAACTCCGGCTAGCTTTTGTCCAGCGTACAATTATTACACTCGCTTATTATTTACCCCGGCGGGGCGCCATTTTGTGCGGAAAAATGTAAAGTACAAGGTACATTGTTGTGAGAAGTTAGTCCAGAAGTTTTGTTGGATGTTAAAAGTAGTAGTAAATTCCTTAGATTTCGATTTTATAATTGAATCGTTGCGAGCGATGTTTTATATCAAAATTACGCTCATTTGTTTGGGTAAATATGGCAGTTTCACATTGTTGCTAGAAATGGCAATTGGAATACAAGGAGCTTTTAAAGCTGACCTGTCTTTTGTGTTGCGTTGCTATTTATGTTCAAATCACAACAATTTCAAGTTCCTCTAGTGTACATCAAACTCCTACGCACTTAATAAATAAAGGCGACACTGAAATATTCCGTGACAGCGGTGCTCGCAGCGCTGCACCACCTGCACTATTTGTGCACCCATCAATCTTTGCTACGTGTTCTGAATACTGACGACACATTCGACAGATTCACACGTTCATATTTTGTATTCAGTGGTACTATTTACAAGAACTTATGTTTTTGAAGGTGAATATCTTTAGTATTTGAGGTAATAGGTATTTTTATGACACCAATGACATATTGTCGATTGTATTCGTTTTACGGCAATACGCTTGTGGGTTACCTTAGTGCCACCAAAGCTCCTCGTATCAGCGAACAATGATACTTAGAAAACTGAAAGCTATCTTAGTTCAGTCTCAAATGACAATTCATATTCACAATGCGACATAAAACGAGAACATTTCAGACAAAGAGTATGAACCACAAAACTGACAGCTCCTAAATAAACAGCCCACAAAGGAGGCTGCGTCGCTACACTAAGCGAAATTCTGACGTTCAGAATTTCTTACTTTGATGATATCGTGGAGTCCACCGCGGGAATTTAAATGAAACTGGGCTTCCGCACTGGCCCGGGATGCGATACTTTTATTTGCCCATCGTTTTCTATTAATAGACTAGTTGCTAATTAGATATTTACTAGCATTTTGTAACAAGTTTTTGCATCGAGTTTTAATTATTGCAATTTAGAAATTTAATTTTGTTTAGTGATTATTTATACACTATTTAAACAAAAATGGCGATGTACATTTAGGGAATTGACTAGATTTGGTAGACACATTGCTTGTTATTAAACGGTTTTTTTTTGTAATTTTAAAGTTTAGTAGTATTTTCTGTGTTCATTTACTCGATGTAAATAATGGTCGTCACATAGCTAAAAGGCATTATCATTCGGTATCTTCAGCCTGTTGATTATAGGGTCTTTGAAAGTGATTGGAGCGAGGTATGTGTGTAGCATCAAGGCCGGAGCCAGCTGTTGTGACCTTCGGAAGACATGCAGGAATCAATAAGCTCCATTTACTCAAGATTTTATGTGTATTCTCCGCAGAAGATTAATAAAAATATTACTTAGCATTTCTTGGCAAAGATTTATGAAGAAAAATGCGCGCCCTAGATGTATTATAAGAAGTTTATAGATTGCATTATCATACCCATTTAAATAAATGTTGCCGCTAGGGTGTTGTGGAAATAAGATAAAACCATGTGTTTTAGTTACTGAGTAATAAAAGTGAAATTATGCTGAGATATGTGCCTATTAGGTAAAGTTATAAAACATTTAGGTACCTATACTTTTTACGGTGTACGTGCCGTAACTGATATTCCAGAATACTTTACATAGAACCGTTAAACTAAACCTAGTGAATTTATAGCTATACGTACATATTTTATTGTATTTCCTCCCAAACTAAACAGACGAGTCAAGGTAACGCCTATAATAAAACTTAGGCGTTCCCGAATTGCCGCGGTCAATATTTTATTTTCTAGCCTAATATGTATCACATATCTTTCACATGTTTACTTTTATTTATAGCGAAGTCCAGCTGTGGTCTGCGACGGGCTGATGAGGATGATGCCAATTTTCCGTTGACTTATACCTTTAACAAAGAAATATATTTGATCAGTCTGCCCGTGACCATAATTACTGTAAGGGATTTGAAACGTCGGAACCAAAAAACCGTAAACCTAGTTTTATTTCAGTATATTTGACGTTAAGAAAATCTTTATAAATCTGGCAAAATTACCTATTTATCCATATAATTAAAGTTACTAGCAATTGTAAAATAAGTCCTGATTATTCACAGTAAAAGATTTTGAATGTACAATTATTTTGTTTCTTTGACCCATTAATCAAAACCTCCATTGTCTGCACAATGTGTGTATTGATTTGAGCATTTATTTTAATTGGTCTCATTAATTATACAACGGATTAATTACTGGTGTTTACGTATAATAATGTTCGTTCTCCTGTATAGGTGAGGCTTATATTAGAATGCCTTTGATTAACAGCAGGGTATTTGGTTAAAAGATCTTTGTTAGAACAATTAAATGTATTATTTCTATCGGAATAAGAGAATGGGCCAATGCAGAGAAATAGCGTCGTGATGCTCAATTCTTCTCTAAATAAGAAGATGCATTTTGCCCTGCAGTAGGACATTATTTATAATCTGTTATTACAAGGGAATGGTTGCTTTGGAAGATAATACAATATTTATCTACTTTAAAATTCCTCTTAATCCTAGTGCAGTGACCGCAGGTGTGCCAAACGATGGCTATATATCTCCATACAGAAATACGCTTCCATTCACATCACGTTACTATGGTTTATCAACTCACGTTAATATAGTGTAGTGGGCCATCTGTGGCTCTTGGCAGGCCACACTGGCGGCCTTCCAGGACAGATCGATGTTAATGTCAAGAACACTTTCCATCTCACCCCGCTGGCTGCACCCCAATGGTTGACCGTGATCATATGGGGATGGGCTTATGAGTGCTTTTTATGAAGCTTAATCTTTGATGTACTAAGTTAGAGATAGTTAAGTTGTTGATCTGGTTTTTGAAGACGTGAGCAGTATGTGTAAGTTTATTTGCTAGAAAATAAATAGTACCTACATGTATCTTGACTTACAACATTTTATCGTAGTAGTCTAACTAAGAATGCCAGGCCACGCAAAATATTACCGCATCATTGTATAACAGAGGTATATAACAAAAAGGTCATACCTATTATTACATGGAAATAAAAATCGTTAGAATAAAATAGCGCGTGTGTAGTACATTCCTGTATACCCCCGGGTGCACGTGGCGTTGTGTACTTAGTAACCATGTACATGACACTGGATTTGCATGTAACATAAAAAGTTTTAAATTCGGGCGCGGCAAACGCTTCGCTGTTATTTTTACTCTTGTTTCTTTTGTGACCTAGATTAGTAGA
Source organism: Abrostola triplasia (assembly GCA_946251915.1). Taxonomy (NCBI): domain Eukaryota; kingdom Metazoa; phylum Arthropoda; class Insecta; order Lepidoptera; family Noctuidae; genus Abrostola; species Abrostola triplasia. Next base: position 11,972,787 of record OX276433.1, read on the forward strand.
ACAATATTTCATCTGTCAAATGCGCATAAATGTTGGCGAAAAATGATTAATATTTGATTCAGTACGAGTGGTTTGTTAGTTATGTCGACATTTTATCCTTGCTGCAGTGAATTGATGTTATATGAAAATGCATATAATGTTTTTCGAGTCCTGCATCATGGTTTGGGCATCATAAATTTATCTAAAAAATAATTATTCCGTGCCATTAAACCAGCAGCTATTAACGCAGCATTCGACTCACATAGCCACTGCGCCAATCGATTCGTCAATGACATTGAATTGAACAGAAGCGGAACTCCACACACATCATCCCCCTATCCTTTGGCTTTGTTTTAGTGAAACAAAAAGTGTTCTCCGGCCAAGCGTGGTCCACTTATGGCTGTGCCAAGTCTTACTATAATAGGTCAAGAGCAAACTACTGTGTTCAGACGGCGACTTATCAAGGGGCGCAGCGAATGTTGCTAGGATTGAATCTAAACCTAACTATTTGCATAGTAGGCTTCAGTCAACTTTGGGTATAATTGAAATTCAATATTTGGGAGTAAATGGTGCGCCTTCAACTGTAGCTGGCGTAAGCGTCTGTGCGTATCTTACGTGTGCACTGATAGTTTTATTGTTGATTGCGTCGGTACAGGTATGGTAAAGGCGAAGTATGATTATAGTTATGCGTAAAGATTTGACATTCTGCTCGTCATGTAAGTGCGACGTGAGTGTTTGTTGTTGTGTACTCATTTTAGAATAGATAGAATATTTATCTTTATGTGCATTGAATGAAGGTACAAGTTTAGTTTTTCGGTATATAATGTAGACGGTATCACATTCGATTTGATAATCTGTTCTTAAAAACATCCTGCGTGATAGAAGGACATACTAAACACAAGTATAAACAAATGAATTCCATATAAGCATCACGTTAGTACCCAAGGGCTTTTTTCTTTTGTTAGTTCATAACAATCTTCATCACTTCAATAAATAAAATGTATTACAAAAGCTTAAATCCCCAAGGACTTACGTTATTGGTTTAGGACAATACATCAATCATAAATAAACTAATCTATCATTTATGTACATATTTAGTTTCTCATTGTTAGGAGGAAAATAAATTGAACAAAATAAGGGAATACCTACACACCTACCTTTGTTTATGAATATTACCTGAGTGTTGGTGTAAAAAATATGAGAAAAGTACGCATTGTCTCGGAATTTGTTTATTTTTAGTAAAAGCGTAATTGGAGTTCTTTTATTGTTCCCATTGTGTTACATTTACTTAAATAAGTTGGTTGAAATAGGAGCTTCATCATCATCAGCTTCTGCTGGTCATACATGTATATACTTGGATATTATAGTTCTGCTGGCTTCCTTGGAGGGAGGCAGATACGACAGATATCTATTTGACTGATCTAATTGCTCCCAAGCCATGCCTACCACGGTTTATATTCAGGTTTATTTTTTCATGTTATACAAAAGTTAATGAACAGAACACCCCAGGAAATATAATTTCGGCGTTTTATGTTTTAGTGGTTTTTGGATCTATGAAAGCTCATTTTATTGAATTACAAAATATTAATGAACGTTCTCTTTTAATTTCAGGTAAGTTCAAGTTAATTAAAACGGCAGCATCACCACTGAAGACAGATTTATCTCAGAAGACGTTGTGAAAGGTTTGGTTTAATAATTAACTATGATTTAGTGCTCGTGGGCGGAGTCTTGTCCAGCCTGTAATTAGTGCTGGCCGAGTGCCATTTTACAGCTTTAGTGCTAATAAAAAGTAGCTAAAGTATTTTCAATAAGGTTTTCTTGCATAGTTAAACGTTGTGTAGGTATAGGTAGTTGACGAACATTTTATAGCGGTAACTTAAAGCCACATAGGATCAAATTTATATTTTGCTGAAAGAAAGACAAATGACAAAAGAGAATCTTAGCTATAACCAATATAAATATAACATATTATTCCGAATAGTACACAAAGTGGTGAAGTCTTAATTAACCTCTCGACACGAACAGCTGTCAATTTAATAAAACAAGAAGTGAGCACATAATAAACAGCACGTGCCCCAGCGGATGTCGCCAGCTATCACCATCCAAATAAACTGGACAATAAAGCCCACATGTCTATCGGACACATTAAAAACTTGCCCAGTATGCCGCGACGGTTACGAACCAACACTTTCCACCTTATGACCTTGGCCTTATGGTTCTATATTGCGTGGCTTTGTTAGGGTATAAAATATCAGCGACCTCCGTTGGCCATGGTGTTCGCCGCCCTTGGCACCCTGCCAGCCGTTACAGCCAATGTCAATGGCATGAGCCAAATGCCATGTTCACTTTCGACGTTTTATCGTGACCCGGCCACACGGGGCTGGGTAGAATTGCTTGCTTGTTTGTTAGTTGTAACTCGGAAATTCTCTTGATTTTATGTCGTTTCGTCCTTGAGCGTCACGGTGTCTTTGATTAGTGTTTACAGTTCATTGTAGTTTGTCATCGTTTTTTTGGAGTTATTAGGGGTGTAGTTTAGATGAAACGAGTCCAACAGAACTGTTATTCTTGCAATTATTTCGCAACTGTTTCGTTGTTCCTGGAAATGATAAACAACAAAGTGTGGATGACATGATTTTGGCTACGTTGAGAAATCAAAATTTTCCATTTAAGCTTGATGTTATCTAAAAATGAAAGATTTCCCTGCGTTTGCTACCCTTTATGTCCTGACTCATTCATTCTATGCACCATCGTAAAGACGTGAGCGTCACTATTTGGTATGTAGAGGTGAATTTTTATTGCAAATTCAACAATAGTAGGTTGCACGCGTCCCGCGATATTCAAGATTTCCTAAGGTTCTATTATGTGCTTTTTCCGTTCGACTTGCTTTGGAAGTGTAGGAAATTTATTTGCACAATTTCCATTGTAGAAAGATAGATAACTTTTTGTGTTTTTGTAATCAAAGTTTCTAGATTGACTTGTGATAAATAAGGGAACTTGGTGTATCTTCTATGATGTCCGATTACTAAACTAAATAAATGGTTTTTCGAGTTTAACTATTGTCTCATGTCTCGCCTTGGAGTAGGAAACGCTTCTACTAATCAGAAGATATAATATATAAAGGGACAAAATCGATGTATTACTTTTTTCCATTAAGGAACTCCACAAACGACGTAAAGGACAATTCCTTCAAACTCAGCAGGACTGAGAAGAATCGATAACCAATCATAGGGTTATAAACATTGATTGATAACTCGAGGTCATCAATCACAGGAGCGCGGAGAATTTCCAAAGTGTCCCATGTTGTGTCACGGGAGGTACTCGCGAAAGAACGAATTTTATTACAGCGTCATATCTTTATTGTGGGATCGGAAAACCGTCATAAAAGACGCGATAACAACTGTTTATGTAGCTCCATGGTGTTGCTGTGTGCGTAACATAAAAACGTTATGGGTTCAAATCTGTTATTCGGTTTCCTATTAAATATAAAATAAAAACCTAATGGAACAAATTGTTTTCGAATCTTGCACAGAAAAGGTTAAGATTTGGAACGTAATCAAATATTATGTTACAAAAGGCCCATATCTCAAGAACATTACCTAACATTTGGTTTCGTAACAAACTTCTGAGCTTTTTATGAAGTAAAATATTGGATAGATCAGACCTTTATGGATTGCCTGCTTTACGAACTAGGCGTAACTTTGATTTCTTTATCGGGCCCAATATATATGAAGTATAGTGGCGTGCCAATGTTGGTTCATCCATTTTCCTACTTTATATGTATTTGTTCATGCTTTCGTGGTTTGTGAATGTGATTTGTGTGTTGTTATGACACCCACATTACCCGTTTATTTATTCATTGTAGCAGCTTCGGTCGGTGACCTTCAGACCTTGCTCAGTTGTTAGCTATCTGGACTTTACTGAGCTTTATAACGCAATCCATCAATTTGTCCAGTTGCCTATCTCATTAGCACTAACTCGAAATGCTAAGGGCTATAAAAGAATCGACTTTGAAAAACGCTTTGAATTTAAAAATAAACAAATACTGTAGGAACTTTCTAAAGAAAAAACCAGAAACGGCAACCTATTAAGAACAGTTGAAAACACGTGTAGGTCGTAATTCAAATATGGGAAAATGAAGGTAAAAACTCTCATTCTGTGTAACACGGTACGAGACGTATAATAAGAAATGCATGGCAGGTAGGAAAAAGTAATCGTGCGTTTGCAGTGAAAAATTGCCAGCCACGGTGACCCATATCGCTCGCCTCCCCTTGCGTGTTCGTTATAAACGCATATACTGTACGTTTTACTGCCAGACAAATAGGGATCATAACTCGCTCTACTGTTGCCTCTTACGACTGCGTATTAACAACGACCCCTAAAATTCTTCGCAACATTTTATTCAGATTCACGTGAAACAAATCTAATTTGTCGGCCATTTAATTTCCCATCATAAAGCCGGATGGGATGTTTTTTCACGATATTGTCCCGCCGGAAGTCGGGCTGCCCGCTTTAATAGCTATCAGAAGGCTGTTTACGGACCTCAACGCTCATCAAAATACCTTTCGGTCGTTACGGCCCGTCTTTTGATCCTGTAGTTATTGTGTTGTGATAATAAATGGGAAGAGAAAACACTGAGCCTTTTACCCTGTAATGACTTTTCCTGAATTATTAAATTACATCGCTCATTCAACATTTTGTATGAATAGATAAGCGCCTATTGAGCGCAATCTTACAAAATGTACACGTTGATGTTTGAGCGGAATCTTACTGAAGGTTTGAGCTGGTGCTGTATTTAACGAGATTATTATATAGGTACATGACCATCAGTTACTCAATGTATTTGGACGTTTAAACGCGGTTTAAATTGAGTGACGTGGCCTGACGTGCCATTTGTCAAACATTATGGAGCTTGGTATGAAGGCGTCTCTGAGCGTATGCTTGAAGATGTTCTACTTAAAGTGTGTGTTTTTAAAAAGGCTTGCTTGGCGTAAATCCATCGATCAAGCACGCTTCACGCTCTACTTTAGCCGCTGCTTTTTGCATTAGTAGAATTCATGTTTACTGAAAAACTACATCATGAACATCAAGCAGTACAGCCCTAAATTAATTACTATATTAGCTCTGAATGTTGCCCATAATATTATTTAAAAGTAAGGCGCATATATTGAGACTTTACTAGCTTACAGCTACAGTACGGAAGCAAAAACATCTCCATATAAAATTTAAAATGAAAGCAGTAACTCCTCCACACCGTGCAATTAGCGAGCATCCAACAAGTAGAACCTGAAAACCGCAAGCAAAGTCTGGCAGGCGCGGTTTACTTAACGTTTTGTTGCCACAAAGTTGGCGTGCCATGCCAACCGCTGTACTACGCCTACGATATGCTTTGCGGAAATATTTTTAGCCAAAATAAACTTTATAATGCCAGCTTTGCGGTCTCCTTGCGGGGTGAAACTGGACTGGAAACAAGTTACTAAGAAAGCTTGATGAACATTCTTTGTTTACCTTTATTAACGAGAACTATGTCTGGGTTTTCGAACTTAATAGTAACGTTATCGTTTCTCATCTACTGACAACATATGCAACACGTATATTTTATATAAATGTATGCAATACACGTATATATGACGCATGTCTCAATGTGAAAGCACTAAGTCAAAACCCCCATTGAACTTATAGGTAATACATGGTTAAAGACCTTTGAGATTATAATCTCCACCTAATAAGCAGGGTATGCCAGGGTCGAATATAGTCGAGACTGGGCTATTATGATTCAAACTTACTAAATCAGATTTTTATACGGTTGTATTGATACTTTTTAAAACATATAATATTAGTGTGATTAATTATTTCGTTCGATGATGAGATTTGATCTGCGTCCTAATCTTACGTACTTACTAAACATGTTTCAATTTAAACAAGTAAAACTATTAAGTGTATAACTGTCTACCTTCGGCCGCAAACCAGATATTGTGCTAAGCGACCTCATAACACATTGGTATTCAGCGGCCGGCCCTGCTCTCGTTAGCTGTCGGGCAATTTGCTCATTTTTCCACTGATCCATGTTGGACAGAGATCATGGAAACAACAGATATGGCATCTTACCACGGGTTCTATGAATGTATCAGGGTGTTCTTGACAGGATTTGGATTTGTTATGTCTTTAAGAACAACTTGGTGCTCATCTGCTTTGAGTTTTCACTGTATTAAATTTTCAGTACAATGAAATTCACTGAAATGCCTAGTGCATTCATAACTAATATATGTAAATAACTAACCACAGCTTAAGTCAAGTTGACTGTGCAAATAGACTCACATCTATCTTCACCTGTAGAGCATACAATAGCGTCCCTAGATCTGTGCTCACTTATACAGCATCTCCATTATCTCTCCCTGCTCACTCAGTACATCGCGGCTGTTAATACAAAGCCTACTTTTTGTCCGCTTCAATCCCGCTTTTATCCTAACAATTTTTTCTGCCCGCAATGTATGTTTCCATTACTTCATAGTGATTACTCAGACTATAAAATAAAGTAACAATGGAGGCTTTATTAGAAATGCTATATATAAATTGTGTACTTTCATATCGATGTATAATATTTTAAAATGGCCCAGATATTTGTCTTTACCATGGGTTAGGAATTGATCTTGCTAGCTTTATTGAGATATAGATATAGACTTGATACAGTAATCTAAAAGGCTCATTGGTTTTATCTGCAATGTGCCATGCTATCCACTTTATATTTGGTCCTAATAATTTTAAAATCATTCTCGTCCTAAAATTGCTTAGTTTTAAGATACGTATAATATGTAAAAACAATAACAACGTATTTAGGGGACAACGACTGGTGTACGATATCTGTAATATCTATGAATTTGGCACAATATGGTGAGGTTGGTTCTGTTGAATATGCAAGATCTGTGCTAAAACAATCTGCACTAACATCGTCTGTCGTATTGATATTCCTGTTTGGATGTTATTTGTATACTTGCTTACGTTTATATATTTTGAACGAATTATTTTGGGTATAGGTTATACAGTGATTTTGTTGATGGGGAATTCAAGTTATGGATTAGTCGGGAAGTAGGGTTAATGGAATCATAATAATTTCATGGTATATTTTAAAATATAATAAAAACGAGACCTATCTCTTCATAAACGATACGTTTAGTTGCTAGCCTTTGTCATGAATCCTGTAAGGTTCTTGGTTCTCAAACCCTATTCTATGAGAATACAGACAGAAGAGTGTTCTGTAGCAGTACAACGTAAAACGTTGAACGATACATAATTCACTTCTATTTCTTAAGTCGTAAACTTTGCCTTGTCTAGGTATTGTACCCAGTAGCGTTACCTTAAAATGTCTTAAACCAGTCATCGAACTACCTTACCTAGCCTTATACTTGGCTAACCCTTCAGGGCGCTCGATATAACCCCTAATAAAGATAACGAGTTTCCTTCAAAACAACCCCGGGGATGTTTTTCTCGTGTTTTCTGTTTTGTTCGGCCGTGTTTTTTCTAGTGATATGATTATTTGTTCATATATCTCGTTGTACGGTGTGTGATATTGTTTATTAAGTATACTGGCTGTTGCCTGTCGTATCGCTCGCATCTTGAAATTATTTTATGTATCCGGATAAAAAGACCAATTTAATCCTAGTCTTTTATATAAAATCAGTTTTGACGTTAAAGCTTTATTGCAGAACAAATTCACAAACTTTTACATATTAGGACGACAATATACTTCATGTAGTCGTAAATATTATAACGAGCAGATTAGAAGTTGGGACATTAGGGTGTTATTCACTCTCGCTGTACGCCACGACTACATTATATTAGTTTTCTTTACAGGAGTACGTAATGTATATGGAAATAGCTTAAAGAAAACGATTCTTGAAAAATACTGCAAATTTATTCTGTTACACGTTACGTTTCATCCTGCCTTGGAGGGCGCAGGTCAGTGGGACCACAGGTAGGGAAATAAAGTCAGTTCTTTTATGAAAATGAAGGAAATAAATATTATATTTGATCGCTCTATTAGCATGATGTGGTGGTTAGTCCTTAGATCAGAAGAGCATGTAAGTTATTGTGAAATCTTAAATATTTAAAGCCTTTATTTTTAAGTGCTTTGATATTGATATTTGAGTTGTGTGCATCTACTTAATAAGTACATTAAGTAGTTGCTTCTTCTTAAATTCATAAATATACTTACGTATATATATTGCGTGGACCAAGTCTTCTGCATCTATTCTGTTATGGTAACAGAATATGTTGCGTAACGAAATTTGTCCTATAAGTTAGGTACAACCTTTAGTGTCCTTTGCACATAAATATACGCAAGGGTATACATTCGAGAATTGCGGAATTCGAAAGGTACGAGTCACGCTGTACCGATCTTCTAGCATTTGGAAAAAAACTTAAACTCCAAGGGCCAGTTCGTTTTAGAAACTTATAATTTGCACGGAAAACTTCACAACGCGCAGTTTCCTAGCGAGGCGATCTATGGCCTTTTCTCTATGAGAAGAGGCTTTAGCTCTGTAATTTGGTGATTAACGGCAAAATACTTATTTAATAAAACTAACTGTAGGCCTTTTAATAGGTCTCGTCATCATCGGGTTAAGCAGGCAGAGTTCCTTCAGAGCTAAGTGCGAGAGACAGGATCGAAAAAATCACGTGTCACGGATTTTTGCAGGTTCTAGCTATAGCGCTTGTCAGGCAAACACTTTTTAATTATGCGCACTTCTAATAAATCTCTTTGTTCAAGTTGTCTTTGAAATCCATAGCTCCATTCACCCGTCCATTGCTATGGTAATGAAAGTTAGTTAATTATCCACTCAGCTACGAATATTTCCCTCACCTAGCTTTACTTTGACATCCACCTTTTATTATTTCAGAGCTCCCTAGTTGGCCAATTTGAGAGGAATGTTGGGTATTATAATTATGAAACTTTTTTGTTGTTATGAAATACCTTTGTAGTTATGTCTTTGAACACTTGAAGTTGATGTCTAAATACAAACGTCCCTATTAATGTTTAACGTGGAAATTTTCAGTATTACTGTTGTAATTATTGTGCTAGAACCAAAGTATCACCTCGTTAGCGACTGCCTGCGTTTGTTTCAAAGCTCTATTTCCAGACGAACTTTTATTGTTTCTTTCGTCGTAAAATTCTCACTAATCCAGTGTTTTGTTGTGAGCTTCATAAATATCATAAGTGGGCGAGACCTGAGATTTATTAACTATGTTTAGAGAAATATGGATGAGCTAAAATACACTTCTACCATTAGGGGAATACAATGTAGTTAGTCTAGTTTTGTACAGCTGCAGATAATGGCGTTGTAATTAATGTAGGAGCTAATTCACTACCTATACCAGGTAGCTGGTTGATGAACGGAATTATGCCGAGTTACTCACATTACATTATGTAACTGAATCAGTGTGCTCCCCTCATTTAGCTAATGTGATGTGTTTGTTAGTCAATCATTTAGTCACGTCACGGTTATACGGATTAAAATATGATTGTTATTGCTAAATTGTCGTCGACGATATTGTGTATCAGAAGCTACTTTTAGAGCCATCAGGGCGAAAAAGGTATCGGAAGATTAAAAATATATGCCTTTTGATAAAGACGACTATTCCCTAGGATACAATTTTAATTGTACATAAAAACCCCCAGGGAAACTATGTCCAAGGGTACGAAATGTCCATGATTTCAATCTAGGATTAATTAATCAATAAACTAGCCTCCTCCTGATGTAGTCCTCCTTGATAAATGGACATAGATATTCAACTCAAAAATATTTTTAGCACGTGCAACCGTACAAATACTTCAGCTTTATAATATTAATAGTATAGATACATAGCCAGGGTTGGATAGAAGTTTACGTAACGAAACTTATAGAAGAGTGTTCGATGCTCCGTCCTGCGTCTGTGGCAACGTGTTCAGTGTTCGCCTATAGAGCCATATCTCAGGGAGGCAGCGTCGCGTAACATATTGCCTTGTCCCTACCGTCGCCCGGGACTTGCCACCAAATATTCAAGTTACTGCCAAATGTTCGAGTACAATAGAATTTCGTACTTTTAAATATAGAATTGAATTTTATACTTCGTTGTACATGTATATGCATTTTATTAAATTTTAATACGTTTAGTGTATGTTGTGTAGGTACCTACTATTTAGTTATATAAAAATGTGAGCATGGAGAAATTGATTTGTAAGATAATTGATACTGGGCTGTAAAAATATAAAAGCATCGTTTCTAGCTTGTCCCAATTAGGCCCAATTATATTGCCCTTAAGCAATATGTCAAATTACTACAAAAATACAATTTTTATCATTACCTAAAAATATATATAGTTTTGTGACCAAACGTCTAATATTTTTTTGTGTAAGAAGCGAAATGAGTACACCAGCACTGAGACAATCATAGGATGATATTTTCTTTGTTTCTATAATAAATACCAACTAAGGACCACAGACTTGTATGGGTTCTCCCATCAATTAAAATCACAGCGCGCCCTACATACAGCCTCTATTCATGGAGCTCCAATTTAAAACGGTCTCTATTTCAAAGTCCTGCTTTGACGGCAGCGGCGTGAAGCACTCGACACCCGGTTCTCACTTGCCCGGTTTTATTTGTAGGGAAAAATATTTAAAAATACAATTTTAGTAATGTTAGTCATTCTTGGGTTTTATAACATTCATGGTTTGGTTTTGACTTAGAAACCTCCTCGACCAATATTGGTATCATCGGTTCTGTTTGTTAATTTGTAACATCAACATCTAAAACAGCTGTAACATTTTGAACAAAATTGTTTTTTTTACCCAAAAGTTATATTTTGGTAGAGATACACAGATCAGTTTTCCAGGCTAACGTTTTAGTGTTATGATGACATAGGTTAAATCTAGAGCTCAGATAATGCAGAAGAAAGCTTGTCTCTGGTATCTTGAAGGTCTGCACTGCATCATTATCGGCTCGTCGGCGTCGTGTCGCAGAATGGACGGCGGACGAGCGAGGTAATACTTCGCTGGAATTGTCTTTTTGCCGACATAGCGGTTAGAATTCGAGCTATGCAATGTGATATTACATAATGTTTGGTAGAAATACCAATATTGCTACTGCCCCCTTACAATGAACTCTTAAAGCAGGACAGTATGAGATGCTGCTGCGTGCTGTGTAACGCGGCGTCTCGCTTCCACATCGTAAACTGTCCTGCTTTAAGAGTTTATGGTAAGGGGGCAGAACACACAAACTCGTGTGGTAGAAACGGTGCGGTGTATGTGTGGATTAATTTGGGTTAGTTTTGACGGTATTTACCATCTGTATTGACTATCTTGTGGCTTCCAGTGAATCAAAATGCAGCCGTGTTAATGACCTAGTATTAAATACTAAAGACCGAAGCTGCAGTCATATAGGTACATATGAGGCCTCAGGCAAGTTTACTACAACGTGATTCGTTTATTCACCCATAAACTTATGAGTTTGTAAGTTTACATAATAAAATGGTCTTCTGAAATCGCCATGTAAGTTACAATTCAACCTAGAACCAGGTCCTTCCATGACGTCACCGCCTCAAAGGGCATTGTGCGCAACAATAGGACTCCTGCATCTGTAGCCGACGGAGCTGAGGTCACTTGTGTGTAGTAATACTCAGAGCCCAGAGTTCAGTGTTCAGTGCTCAGTGGGTGCCGTTATTACTTGTACGGTGCCGCTCGACTGGAAAAGGTATTTGTAAAGTGATAAGATACAGCTGAGGTCTTGTAAGAACTGTCCAAACGCAGTGGTATGGATAAAACGCTTTGCAAGTCTTGTGGCGAGCGGTGAAGCGTGATGCGCAGATGTATAGCTATGTACACAACATCGTGGTAAAGTCAAAAGGCATTCGTCTAGTTATACCTGTGTTTCTGAGGAGTAGGTAGAGATGTGCCATTGTTTACTGATAGTGATCCCATGTATTAAGGGGCAAACCAAGCCTGTTGGTTCAGCTATGGCATCAACAGAATAATATGGAATTTTATTTCATCTGGGAATCGAACGGGCGATTAGAAATCTTCACTTCCTATATTTGCAAAAGTACCATTTCTGTTTTTTTGGGAATAACTGTGTGATGATTCGTCGTCATCATCAGCCGGAAGACGTCCACTGTTGAACAAAGGTCTCCCCCTTAGAATGCCACAATGAACGGCAACTTGCCAATTGCATCCACCGTGTGTTATTTAAATTTCACTTTTGTTATCTCCTCGTCGATGGCAAAAATATCTTATTAGTAGGTTGGTACTCGGTACGTAATCATCGCCAAGCTGAGAGCATATGTGTACGTTACGTGTACCCTAGCGTTTGTTATGATAGGGTTAGTGTCGGCCCGGATGCTGCGTACTGGCTGTATCTCCAGCCTCTTGTGTACCCCCTGTGGTGCGTGTTATCCTCACTCAGTGCCGGTTAGGGCCAATATCAGCCGGTTTGTTACGTGTTAGTGCGGTGTATAGGTTGTTATGATTATGTTTTATTTTATAGTCTTAGTTTATGTTTAAGTACTTATAATATCGTTACGTACGTTATCGTTACGTACAATATGTTCTTTTTCTAGTGTAATAGTGGGTGGACGTGGATAGTATTTCATAAAACAATCTGTTTTTATTTATCTTTATTGATTATAATTTTTGCGTTTTGTTGTTGCTACAAGTATTTATTTATACACCGCAATCGTATCCAAGACTCGACAGCCGAATGAAACAAATACATCAAACCATTTCCCGTATTATCCCGCGCAGACGAACAAACGCGATCTAGAACTTGATCATACAATGAATGTAATGTAGCGATATTTATTTAACACACGTAGACATTGCTGAAGCTGTAGCTCGTAGCGCTACGAAAACTCGTAGCAAGTCTACGAATTACTACGCGGTTGTCGTTCGTAGCACGTATAAATCATGTTTCGTTTACATTTGAAACGTGTTATTTATGTTCGTTTGTGCTCGGTGCCCGGTTATCTGAGCGCGATGGTTCGGAGTGTGGAGTGTTGTTCTTGTAGTAATTGCACTGGGACACGATAACTGGTGATAATGGGAGGTTTATCTTATCGGTGTAGTGTGGACATACAAGTGTAGGGTTTATTTAGGTACTGAAGTACTTTGTGTAATTGTAAATACATTGGTGAATTAACGGTCGATGTTATTGATTATGATTTGTTTAATAGATTCTGTGTGGGGATTTTAACGTTTACTTTCAGTGAAGTGTAAGTAAATAATTAATAGACCTGCCCGTTATATACATTTTAGTGATATACGCAAGCATTTGGTTTGGGTCTTGGACTTGTGTTTATGCTCGTTATTGTAGGAGTATAATCTTAGGGATAAACTTTGGTGTCTGTGTCCTTTATCACCAAAATCCAATGTATAGTCAAAAAATCACGACGACGACCTGATTGGCGCAGTGGCTAAGTGACTGGACTGTCGCGCTAAGGGTTTTGATTCCCGTACGGGACAAAAATCTGTGCGATCCGCAGCCATTTGTCCCGAATTTGGGTGTTTGTGTTTGTCATATTTCATGTTTGTGAAACGCTCTAACGATACAGGAGAAGTTCCTAGTGCGTGGCGATGTTGTTTTTTTTATAATTAAGGAATAATAACCCCACTACTAAACAAAACATTACCACAAGCTTAACAAACCCAAATACCATACAACAAAACCGGAGCGCGAATCTCATTCACACCTTTTCTTACTACAGTAATCTAATACGATAGTGCAATCGTTCCCATAAGTTCCCACAATCGATCGGCGTTGACCACTGTAAACAAACCCGTATGGATTCGTTTACTTATTCACTCAGCGCTGGGGAGCAGCCCGCGAGCACGGGAGCGGCTCGCAGCGGTCGTTGTGAATATGAGATATGTGGGGCCAGTGCTGGCGGCCGGCCAACACTAGATTAATTAGTATTAGAAGATTATTACCTTGTTTTAAAGATGTTTTAATGTTATATTATGTGTGATACTTATGTGTTATTGATACACGTCATAACATAACATAACATCACGCCTTTATTTCCGAAAGGGGTAGGCAGAGGTGCACATATAGTGCACCCACATTTCGCCAGTTATGTTTTAGGTCCCAATGTAATAGGGGGCGAGCCTATTGCCATCAACCGGGCACAAATCCAGACTCCGTGCTGCTACTGAGAATTACCTAATGGAAAAATCCAGTAACACTTTGCCCGACCCGGGATTTGAACCCAGGACCTCGTGCTCAGCAGTCGCGCTTAGCAACCACTAGACCAACGAGGCAGTGATACACGTCAATTTTATTATAATCAGTTGCTAGCTTGTTACCATTTGTTGGGTGCTATTTCATTCGCAGGCATGTTGGCTTCTGTCATATTTTACCAAGGGAGGATGGGCTAGGGACCTATTAGGATATTGTTGTGTTCCTACGGGCTATGATTTTAAACCTTTTTAGAACAGTTAATAAATCTAGACCTCAATTCTTTGATTTGAATTACATATTGATATGCGATTATTGTTTTTGTTTGTTGAGACTTTTCGTCACAAATGAATTTTTCCAACATAACTTATATTTAAATCTGTGTTTTGTGGCTTTAAATAGTATATGCTATTTTAAAGTTAATTTCATAATATTCGCTTGCGGCTTATGTATTCTAATTCTAACTTCCATCCATCTAGAATGTATTTGAATATAATGAATACGGATCACTCGCAATCCGCGCGGAGATCGGCGCGATTCACAACGCTCATTAATTAATCACATTTGTTCAATTAACGCTGGCTACTACAGAGATTATATTTTTGGGATTATCTGTGATGTGTACTTACTATGTCGAGTTAGAGATGTAGTCTGCATCTGAATGTTGAACAATATAAATTATTGTTGAATTATCCCATATATAAACACCCTGACTCAAGGCATATGTATGTGAACCCGTAACCCTTAACGTAGCGGTCCAATCACTTAGCCACTGCGCTCCATGGTCAATACTACTGTAATCAATAAGATAATAAACAACTAGTATGTGTCCGCGACTTAATTAGCGTGGACATTTTGATTCGTATTTTTTTTCTGATTAAAATAGCTTAAAATCTACCCGGAATGTCTATTTTAAATATTTATGGTAGAAATTTTAAATTTAATGGATAGTTTCAAAGATCACTCATTACATACAAACATTTACCTCTTTATAATATAAGTAGACCCCTATAAATTAAGTAAATGCAGTTTTCAGTAGGTTTATAAGTGCAGTTGCGTTGAAGCAACGGCGCGTTAAACGTAAGACGTCAGTCGCACGCGCTGTCCTGCAGTTGAACAAGACACGGACGATTGTGCTTGATAACAAAAGACGGGGATGAATAATTGCATTCCAACTTAATCTAACGCATTTATTATTTAATTATTATCCTTTGTCTTTACTTGACGGCAAACAACGTATTTTGAAGTAATTTGTGGAGTTTTTAATAGCAGTCCTATTTATCAGTAATAATGATATATTTTAATATCATTCTTACTGAATTTTCTTTTACTCTGCCCATACCAATAGAAATAACTACGAAGACAATATAAATGTGTGCGCAAGCCATAGATGACCTCCTATAGCGCAAACAGGTGCATAGTCTACTCCCATAGTCCGCTGGGACGGTCCACCAACAGAATCAAAGATATCAGGTGCAGGAACTAGAACAGAACTCAAAACGACTACACGTGTTCGTCGACCTATATTGACTACAGCCCCCTTACCAAGAACTCTTAAAGCAGGACAGTTTACGTTGTGAAAGCGAGACGCCACATAATACTGCAAGTAGCGCCGTTTCGCATCCATTTCCTAAACTGTCCTGCTTTAAGAGTTCATGGTAAGGGGACTGTTATGGTAACGATGGGTTTATTAATTTTGATATATGTTTCTATGTTTCATTACTGATTGGTTGCATTAATACAGTAGGTAATGTTTTCAACTGTGTGAGTGAAACAAAAGTGCGAATAGCCCTGAGATAAGGCCTGCAAGTTTATCGCCCAGTCATGCTGCGCACCATTTTTTGCGGATTACGCGTGTTATTTTCCATTGAAATTCTTGATAAGAAAACAATAACATTATTGTCGCTTTTATGGTGTCGTTTCAGTTTATAATAGAGTAATAGCGGCGCCCCGCGGTGTTACCCGATACATTTTTTGGGTATAAAAAATAGCCTATGTGTATAATAATTATGTAGTAGTATAAAATGCTGAATATTTTTTCAATATTCGACCATTTTGTATTTAACATTAAATAGCTAAATTAAACTTCAATTGCAACGAAATCACTATTCAATATTCATTCACATTAGCCGTTCACTAATTACAATTGTTTATTAGCGTCGACTGTTGGAGGCATCCCAAGCGGCGCAGGCGCGCGGCGCTCTAGTGCTCTCAGTACTCGATGCAATATTAAATGGGTTGCCTCCATCTTTGTGCAGCTTTGAAAGGTAAATATTGAGTCAATGTCGTGTTGATAGACGGTCGGCTAATTGTGCAGGAATTAATTAAGAAACGCAGCTGTTTTAGAGCTATTATGAAATTTGTGGTGCAAGGAACAGTTTCATAACATTTACCGAACGATACTTTTTATAAGTTGGTGTTTAGGAATACTTTTCAACGTTTTTTACGTGGAACTGGGATTTTCTAATTGACCTATAGTTCAATAAATTTTCATTTTGACAAAATTTTGGTCTACTTCGAAACATTGAAATATGTTTTTTTTTCGAGTCATAAAGTTATAATACTATCCGGGTAAATAAATTTACCGACGCCTTTGATCTTGACGCGAACTTTATTCTAAATTAACTGAACTGTTTGAACTCCATTCATTCGTTAAAAACGTGCCAAACTTCCAAAAACAATTCATTAAACCGCAAAAGAATTGTTTAATCTCGAAAAAAGTAATAGCCAATTGTGTCCAAATTGAAGAGAAATGTTGACTAATTTTCCACAATGAAGAACCCACTCAAAAGCCGGAACAAAGAGAGATTACAATACCGAGTTGCCACGAGACGGTCGGGGACAGTCGGCGGCAATCGGCTGTGTTCGCGAACAAATTATATGTAACGGAACACGCAAACAGCCGAAAACTTGCCGCTATTGTGTGTTGCGAACCAAGTCCCCTTTGAACTTGGATACGGTTTTATGTTATTTCCTCTAAAATAGGCCAAATATTATGTTTCTATAGCCACTGTACTGAGTTTGATAGAGACTTGCTTATAAAATATTATACGGGCCCAGCACAGATGAGTTTTAGGAAAGTCCTTTGATGTACATTCTTGCAGATTTCCATATTATTCTAAATATCGTAAAGTTTCTGTAGGAACGTAGTTAAAAGTTGCAAGATGGTTGAAGTCAGCTTGTCTGGAGTATAAGATAAAGATAATAAATAGTTTGTTCTAAGCAATGTTTGTAAATATACTGCTGAGTGCTGGGGGAAAATACAGTATTGAAATTCTGACTACAAGGTTCTTCAAAAGTTTAGCTTTGTTAATATACACAACGTATTTATAAGTACTACGTTAATACTGCTATCCGAATAAACAAATGATGAAATGAGCTTACTATTTCAAACTTTACAACTCAAAAAATTCACAATTAGAGTTTTTATGACTTACAAAAAAAAAGTTGCTTGCTTATTGCGTTGAAGCTTTCATTATATTAAAATGCAATATCCAAAGCAACTTATTTTGCCAAAAATTTAATTAACTTTTATTCTTGTCACGATGAATTATCGTTGTTTCGAGTGAACGTTTCACGAGGTTAGGGGTGCAATAAAAGGGCCTGCACGAGTGACGAAACTTAATTGATCGTACGACGCACCCTGGCCACTTAGCTCCTCTACCAATGTAGTATTTTCTCCACAACGTACTGTTGTATAATTTATATCCAAAACTTTGTGCACTCACATACATATAACTACTCATGCCTAACAGGGTCCATAATGATCAGCCTTAATATACTTTCAGCTTTGTACAGTATGGATCGCAATTAAGTATTGAGTATTGAACTATGCATTCATGTACCTACTGTTATCCATTTATTTGGCGTATGTACCCCATAATATAGCATATAGCATACGCGACATGTTTGGTGACAACCTGAAATGTAGACCAACGGTGTGTATTGTCTGAATGTTAGAGATACAGCTGATTATACCCGATTGATACGCCATTAGCTAGATTTATCAGTTAATTAAACTTAGAGGTGGCAGAGTAACTACTTATCGTGATCGTTACTTGTGATCTAAACAAATCTCTGATATACTGCTATAGTCGTTTCCATATTACCAGGTCTGTACTTCTTTAAAGCGTGTAGTGTTCTATTGCAGTCTGTATTATAGTCGTGCAATAGGCGAGTTTTATTGTCATTGAGGATCATCACAATCGATAGTACATAGGCCATCGATACTTGCCTGGATTTGAACATGAAGCCTTTTGGATATATAGCTTGTCCGAAACCTTCTGGTCCAAACGTAGTAGAACTTTTGACGTATACAGACAAACAAACAATAACTATAAACAGTTTGGTCTACAATCTCTGCCGATAACTTGACCATTAAGATTTATATCAAGCGCCAGTAGTGTCTCCAAACTCGCGTAAAATAAAGATATCTTATTTAGATTGCTTACAGTGCTAAGTAGGTATTCGTTTGCAGCAATTAACCCAATTCTGGCGAGATAATCGTTGAGGCGTTCGTTCTCCACAAGCGATCCTTTAGGATTGCAGAATCCGGCAAGTTTATTAACAAATCTCGGACGTTTCCCGATATCTGGTATTGTTTCTTTCCTTCGAGGTTTAAGATACATTTACTATCGTATAAAACTCTTCGTTGAACCAAATTAATTAGATTGAATGTTTAGCTTCTGTAGAGAGAATTTTGGAGGTTAGAAGCAATGTACATATTAGGTTATCGTGCAGTAATAGCCGCGTGGGACGAAGGTCGCAAGTTCAAACCACGGCACACACTTACACAGTACATACTTTTCGAATTCATGTGAGTAGGAACTATAAATTAGTTATCAGATGCTAAAAACGATGAAGGAAAACATCGTGAGAAAACTGGCGCACATGAGAGATTTTAAAAAAGGTTTGTAAAGCCATGTCAGAGGCCTCCAGGCGGTTTAGACTCTGACACCAGGTTGGTCATCAACCATACGATAACAAGAAGAAGGCTATTCTATCTTATCTAGGATTATTAATTCACTTTTAAGAGTCTACGTGGTTCCTTTCGAAGTCTCATACAATCTTAATTCTTAAAGTGGTAGAGAATGTGCTGTAGTCACGAATCGAGGCACGAGACAACAGTTCTTATTACCTCTTGACATATTTTCCAATAGTTTTTATAGCGAGCCTATTTCGCCACAGTACTCTTTAAGGCTTTGGCTTATAAAACTCAACACAATAGCAATCTACTAGACGTTACCTACATTATAGTAACAACGGTACCTGTATGTTTGACATTCAACTGTTACGTAGTCGGGACGTAGTCGTTACGTAGCCGCCTCGTGCGGCCTTTGTTCTGTGCTCACACAAATAGATTCATGTAGCTCCGGTTTGGTCTGATAGTGTTGTTTTTATTCTCTATAGTTTAATGTTTCTGGGTTGAATGCGTTTGTTCAGAGTGGCGAATGTAAACTCTTGTTGCACCTATTGTTGTTCTCCTGCTATCTTTTGATGATATACAAAACGTTTTCTAGCGTTTACGTAACGTTGTATTTTCCCCCCAGTTTGACACATATGCACCATGTTTAACTAAATTTAACTGTAACGTTACAGCTAGCAGCTATATAGCACCAAAATATTCTCCATAACGATTTGGTTTAGCCTAATTACAGGGATAATTAGCAGGTGATGTATCCAGTCTCCAGTGTTTCCCCAGAAAGATAAGTCAAAAGAAATGCATGCCATTACTTGAACAGATCGACTTAATTAACATAGCATGTTATGATTAGTTATACTTGAAGTTATACACAATAAGATTATCCGATTTTTTTCTATATTCAAACGGATGTGGAAAGAGAGTGGTGACGCCTTTGCCCAGCTGTAGGACACTTCAGGCTAATAATAAAAATAGCGTTGGATGTATTATTCTAATTCTGGAAAAGCTCGTTTATACCTTCTAATATAAATAAAACCTAAAATAATGTAATTGTATGTTGGCACTGTAATTATGTATTCGGGTTTATTTCCAATGGATACCACTTTTGGATCCTACTTTAAGATTTTTGTCATTGGATCCCACAAAAAATATTATGTATTTCCGCTAGAATTTCCCACATTATGTTTTTTTTTAGCAAATAATCGTCTCTTTCCAATATGCTTTTTTTCTTTTAACTCCGGTTTTATCGAGGCTTTCCCTATTTCTTTCATAAGTATGTCCCCATTACATTATCTCCGGATTATCTCAGTTAAAATGCCTGCGCTTAGGGGAGCGAGTCTTAAAGATAAGAGTTTTGTGTTTGACGTCGGCGTTTTGTTTATTTCTTTACCTTTTTTTGCGTAATTTGAGCGAGATTGTTTTAAACATTAAATGCAGAGTGAAATAAAAGAAAATTAAGATTTTTACTCTACAAATAGGTAGGTAGACAGTTACATCTGTTCACCAAGGCTGGTAGACCACGAAATATATAGTGTTTTGGCATAATTGCTTAAAATAATTGATTTAATTATCTCACTTATATTATAAAAGCGAAAGTATGTTTATTACTTCTTTACGCTTAAAGGGCTGGATCAATTTTTATAAAATTTGGTAGTTGGTACCCTGGATTAACACATAAGCTATTTAATCCGAAATAATGTAGGGGGAAACACCATGGGGCGCAGCTGGTAGTTCTATAAACTGTAGTTGTAGAAAATACCCATCATCTTACAATACTAAGCTAAATATATTTTATAACTGAGCCCTATAAGTTTTATTACAGTAAGCTCGGCATAAAGGCTGTTCATACAGTTTTTAGTGACCATATAAAACATTCCGGGGTTTACATCCCGTCGTACTCACATAAACCTTCTTAGGATTAAACCCCAATGTACGAGTATGTGACTGGATGATGTAGGTCTACAACTATGGCAATTACGGAATTACTGTAATACCGGCTTATGTAGGGGTCACCTAAAGGTTTGCTCCGTACTTATTCTATTTTTAGATAGGACTGCCTGTTTATATTTCTTTAAATTGCATCTCTTTTAAAGTATGTGTGCTGGCGTGATGTTATTACATTACATTATCAAACGTATAATGACTATCTCCCTCACTCAATCAGTAGTCATATATGGGTATTCTATCACCAAGCCAGTTGTAATAATGTCGGCAGCAGAAGCGTCGCTCGATTGCGCACGATTACTCCGCCGTTACAAATCAGTTGGCAAGTCGACATTAATAGGCCATCGAGGCAACGGGTCGCCGGTTCCAATCTAGGGTTAGTCGGGAGCCGGACGGAGAATTAACTCAGTTATTGAACTTTATGACTGCATCAATATTAGAGGTAACATGAATGGGTAATGAGTTTCACTGGTTAATGAGTTCCTGTAAGTATATTGTTCGTGGAAGGTGCTCTTTAATTTATTTGTTGAATGTAGGATGATGAAATGAATGATGTTGGATTTTCAAGCTTATAATTTTCTGGTTCAATACTAGCACGGGTAGGTTCATGTAGGTACTCTAAGCTTTTAGTCTCTGCCTATCCCTTCGCGTAATACAGGCGTGATGTTATGTTATTATACTTACCTACACAAACAAATACTACCTGTATTCTGTGACGCTCATGAGTCATGACCCACAGTTCGTAGGACACTGTTAATAGGCAATCTACGCAACGGGTCGTCGGATTCAATCCTGCGGGCCGAGGTGTCCATTAATTAGGTCGGACAGGGCCCGATGACGAGGTGTCGCACGGTGTGCGGTAACGATGTATTAATATTTCAGAGTCAATTTTGAGAGTGATACGTTAGTGAAGGTCAAAAGGGGATCCTCGGCTGACGTGACCCTCATGTATTTTTAACGGGTTTTCTATTAGTCGGTGTTTTTTATACGTGGTTGAAAGGGTGAGGCTGACAGAAGGGTGGAGGCTAGCATAAACAAGAGAGGCCTATGTCCAGCTGTGGGGGAAGTCGGGCTGCTGATGATGTTTACCGATATAATTTTCTGCCGAACCGAAAAAATAATATTGGATCAGTTATATATTTGTTATTTCATTGAGATCCGATTGAAACTTTGGAAGAAACAACTTTGCTACTTTGAACAGCCACATTTATTTCGCTAGTACCATTTAAGTCGCTTGGTATTTTTACACAAAAGGTTTTATGGGTAGTTACAAGCTCAGGTGTTATTAAGGTATACATTTTATTTTCTTTGTGAATACGGTTTAGGTAGGAACGGCTTGTTCATGCGCGCCATATGTCGGGCTACGTTGTTCTTAGAACTGTATAATGTATATGAATAGGTATTTACATTAGTTATGAGCATTATTATTAGTTAAATAATTCTTAGAAAGGCTTTCTAACCGTGCCAGGATTTTTAAATACAACAAAAAACGGAATGTGAGATTTGGCATAGTTAGTGTGTGAGTGCAGGAAACTTGAATACATTATTCACTTAGAATTTCGACCTTTAGGTGATTACTATTTTCTCTGTAAGGGAATTTTTACATTAACAAAAAAAAAAAGCCATATTTTTTTAAATTAAATAGAATAATCTTATATTTGAGTTCTCGTAGCTTACTCAAGGGAGTTTAGTCTGTTTGACATAACTTTAGAATACTCAAAATTTCCAGAATATGAATCGTAAATAATGAAAAAGTCTTGTTCAATTAATATATCAACATTAAATGATAGATAATTCTTATAACATGTACTGAAAAAACAAGATTTATATAAGAACTGCTCTTAAGGATTATAATTAATATGTTTCTAGGAAATCTTATTTTGATATTATCAGCTTCATTTTAATTTAAAAAATATTTTAGGACCCCAATATAAATTATACTAATTTTTTTTTGGCTTAGTCTAATAAACGTTTTAAATATTATATAAAAAGTTGAACGAGATTATTGAATCAAAGTGAATGTAGTGTTTTTTTTATTTACTCAGTTCTATGATGAGAAGTATAAGGTGTACCGTATTATTCAAATATTAAACGTTCATGAATTATACAGTTTTCATAAGTAAACAGATATGGTCTATTTATAGCATATCTAAAAGTCAAACTATAAATAGATGTGTTCCGAACACTGCGGAATCCGAGCGGCGTGCACAAGTCAATACTTTGTAAGTATGTTAGGAACATTGACCCAATTCTGTGCGCCGAACATCTGGCGAGATGGCCAGATATGCAGGAGGCTGTAGCTCTCAGATATGTCGGTGTGCCCATTTAACACGGTTGCGGACGACTTGATCTCTGAATTGGCCTGAGGTATTTCGGTTATAGGCGTGTTAGAGATTGGCAGTGGTTGGGCTTTAGAGTTGAATAGTTTTTTATTTGTATTGTAAAGTTAAACGTACTTAAGCTGAAAAGTGTTTATTTTACATTTTTAGTGGTATTATAGGAGATTTCAGAAAATCTCATCTTTTCAGGAAAATAGTAGTATTTACTTTGCACTAGGTTTTAGTCCCGATAAGGTACTTAATAGACAGAGTTAATACACATCTCCGCTTCCTCCTCTTTCGAATAGTTCTGTTTTTGTGAAATAATACCGATAGTTTTCAATTTTAATGAACAGCCATTATGATCACGTTTCTTCTCTCTTTAAGCTTGTAATTAAAGCTCGTTTACATGTTATTTACAGTGCCCGCGCAATCTCTGTGACCTTGACCGTCAGCTTGCCAATGTGGCTGATTTATCAGGGTAGGTGGGATGTTTACAAAGAGATCGTACGGTTCTTCGCGCCACCGAATGATTGTAACAAATAACATTATTTGTTTCATAGTATTGTTAAAGTTGTTTCCCTAAACTTGCGTCGTATTGTTTATCGATGGACTGTGACATTGATTTGCACGCTCCATCCCCTTTCGAGGCACGAACTTTGTGAGGCTTTTAAAACTTTATACAGACTGGTTTGAGATGGATTCTTCTGATGTGTGCTTTGTAACTTTATTGTTCTGTGGCATATTGAAAAAATAGTTTTGTGCATCCTATTTTATTTTCACCAATGTCACGTACTATGATAATCCTTGTGTCTCGGTCACAGTCTTGATAGTTGGTTAGGATTGTAAGCTTGCAATATGTATAGTGGGCTCATGTTACAGATAACCCGGTCATTTGGGACTACCTGGAATAGTAAAACCTTTTTTTATGTCCTTTATGCACGAAGAGGGTTCAGTTTCATGCAACCTATTTTTGAGCTGCTCTAGAAATCTAAATAAATATGTTACCGTAAACCATAGTCGAATACCCTCATTTTGAAAAACATTTTAAAAAGAAACAAGCTCCTACAGAATTTTCTTTTACGGAGCGTTGGAAACTTGAAAGTTTTATATATGTAGTTGCGTAAAAACATTCCCGGGAGTACAGCGAGGCGTCTGAACGGTCTGAGCGGGAATTACGTCATATTGAGAGGGCCATGTAATTACACGAGTGTTTTACCCCGACACAGATTTTATACGAAATGTCTGCGTGACACTGTTACGGCATTCTGTAGAGAGCTTCTTTAGAAGATAAGTGAAATCTTTCTGATATTTTTTTTTGGGAATATATTTTCATGTAACTGTTGTTGACTGTCGTTTCTCTGATATTACAACACAGCCTCATATACGAAATTCCAGAGTCAAGTTCTTACCAAGTTTTTTGTATAGATATTTTTACACGTATCTGTATTAGATTCGCGAAAATTATGGTGACTCGTTACCAAATAACTGAGAAAACGTAATGTTGCATGTGTAAAGTAGGTACTTTTATTGTAATGTGGAGTTTCGACAAATGTGAAAGAACTGTGAAACTGAAACCGATTATACACGCTGCTCGCTGTAGGGATTGGATGAAGAGGGAATCTATATTTTTTAGGCGATGGTATTCACATGTTGCCACACAAGGAACTACTAACTGTATCCTAAAATGAGGGACACGTAACCCTGACGACTATAACTCCTCAGATCTCGAAGTCAAAAAGTACATAGAAAATACGTTTGGGTAGCATTGAGAATATAAGAATAAAGACTTCACATCTCCCGTCTTTTATAAATTCTATTACTCTTACATTTCCACGGAAATACCGCTGAGTATAAATCAAAATGAAGTATGCGACCGTTTGACTCGTCTTACTTTACCGAATTCTTATTAAATGTAAGGTATTTTGTGACGAAGTGGCAAAGTTTTGAGACCATAGTTTACCGTCCGTAGCGTGAACATGTTTGGTTTAAGGCAAATAGTTGTTGCGACTTTATGATTGTCAATGCAATGGTGCGTGGTCAACTTGCAGTTCTCGTGCTTACGTCTCTCCGTACCTGAGCAAACGTCTCTTCTCGTAGGAACGAGACGAGCTGTAAGCGCTGCGTCGCCTAGCCGTAGCCGATTCAACGTATCAGAGCAGGTGATCCGCTTTGGTTACGTGCTCACATAAGGTTATGTGACGCCTAGGCCTTGTTTGACGGCGAGGCGATATTGTGACGATCCCTTTCCGAGTTGATATTTGTGCTGTGAACTTCATACACCTATGTTAGCGGTCGGTGAGTGCGCCTGACCACTCTCGCCTTCACGTCACGTGTTAATTATGCAAAATGTGAATATAAATTCATACATTTTTTTACTTTGTCCATTACCAGGGGTGGCGACACTGTGATTAAAATGCAAATTTCTAGAATTATCTCTGTCCTTCTCCGGTAGCTCCGTGACGTAGAATTTTCGCGGCGGCTAACGTTTCTGCAAGCGTGATTGTACGCATTTCAACAGTCTTACCTAATAACCTAGTTAGTAATACCTATTAAGTATGCAAATTGACTTTGGTACACAGTTTTTTCTCGTTTTCTTTTAGATTTTCATATTATTCAATTATTTAAATAATTTATCTTTCTTCTGCCAGTGTTGTGCCAGTTTTCTCCGCGCTCGGGCCCTCGCGTCGCAAGCACTAAGTCCTTGCTATTTCTCTTATGTAATCCACCCTTCATGGTAAGCCACGCTGTTTCTAGTCAAATTTAATAGGAAGTTAGTTTCAACTATCTATTTAAAATATCGTTGAATATTTATTCTTTTTTAGTCATAGCATACCGATGGTTACTACGAACGCTACCTACGTACTGCAAGTTTAATCTGTGTACCTAAGCCTAATTCTTAAAGCTTATAATTCTTCTTTGTCTTTTACAAATTGTTTTCACCGAGACTGCTAGACAGGTCTAGGTACTAAACTATATATTTTTAGATTGAAATTTGTTACATCACTCGATAGCCTTGTAGAGTGAACTCAAGCTGAATTTTAATGTGGATAGAAGTGTCTGCTACTGAAAAATTCTCCAATGTTGACTTGTTTCAACAAGTTATGTATGTACCCTCTCTCACGTAGCTCAAGTCTAAGTGATTTACGGACTGGGTTATTAGGTTTATGTTATACCCTTGTAATAAAATGAATTTGTAAGAAAAAGGCTAAGAAGCTAGCGTCGAAGTTGTTTTATTAGATCGAGTTGTAATTAGGCGTTGGTATTGAAATACATTACGTATGGAACTACGTGGAATAATTGATTTTCATAATTTTTGTTTCTTTAGTTAGTGAATTTAAACCCTCGTGACTAGGTTACATACTTCATAATGCCACTGCTGGATATAAGCATATCTGACACTATATCATGTGCTTATGCTAGTATTTACAGATAATTGTTTTAAAGCAACTTTAGCTAAAGAGAAACTTTGTAAAACCGTTGTTTGTTTTCAAGAGAGTGTTAAGTTGATTTAACAGTGTTTGTACAATGTATTAAACACAACATTAGACTGAATGTAATAGGTAAACAGGCCACACCAGCTGGCACCTATCCACAAATAGTATGAACTTGCACTTGTTGGCCGGGGCAATAAGCTCGGATGTGGGGCATCTTCCAAAATCGATAGCGGGGAAAGTGGGCAAGGACGACCTTTGGCGGAGTGCCAGCACTGCCCAAGGTCCGCTGCTGGGAGGATGTGGTCCCTGCCCCGGTATCGACGAACTACACGCGGGGATATTAGTGTTTTTGTGGATTAACGGCTTTTATTGGTTATTCAGAATTTCTGGTATCAAAATGGTTGTGAAAGATTGATGAAGCAGCGGTCCATTTACAGATAGTGAGCGTGAATAATAAAAAAATACTAAAAGGTTTTAAAAATAGCTTGGTTTTAAGGATTAGGTGCTTTAAAATTCAGCTCGTACTGTACGGAGCGACGATAAAATATCGCGCTCGTGTGAAAAGCTTGACTGAAATTGCGTTTTTGAGATATTATTTGCGTTCTGTTGTCTTGTCAAATAAAAACTCATTTTCTTGAGTTGTTCTAGTATTATTCCTTACCGACAAACTATATATCAATACCTTGTGTTAATATGGATGTAAAACAATAATAGCACAAGATATTATTCTCTCAACTAAAAGCTTCCAGATGAAGCCACGGCTGCAGGATTACAAATATAACACTATAATCTAAGTAAGACAATGACAGCGAACATTCTCAACATGTCTAATCCAGTTACATAAGTCTTGAGCGCATTCGATGCAGCCTGCCCGCGTACTTTAGGTCCAATGTTGTGTGCTAAATATAGATCCAAGGTCTCCGATATACAATATAGACCCAGCCGTACGTCGGCCACGAAATTGTAGCTTTTAAAGCTCGAATGAGCACTGGAATTCAGGCTAGTAGGAATATGTCACGAAATTTTATGAAATTGTAGCAGTAACGATATAGTGGATTCATACCAGACACGTTCGGATGTTATCGTTCCCGAACAAAATCACGTATTAGTGTGTCTGCAAACGATTATCAAATCATCGGATTCGATAATCGTTTTTAATATTTTCGATTACTTAATTGAACCTTGATTTCGGGCTTTAGATTTCTAGATATTACAGAGGTAATTTATGGTATATTAAATGCAAAAAAAAATCCTTTAACTATCTAGTTAACATAATAGTTAATACAATGTTGAGGACAAAGTGTATTCAAATATTGATAAAGTCCGCTTATTTATTCGTTTGCCTACCGTCTATTTAGTTTTCCTAAATTAACATACGATAAATGTCAAACCAGCACATCTGGTTATGAGACCACATTAAATTGGAACGCAGCGAGCCACCGTGTGGGCACGGCACTCAATACACGAGTGTGATCATGTATAAAACGCCATTACAGTTTTGGGTGAAATTTCCTGGCGCTGGGAATTCAACTGTGTTGGTAGTGAGTTCGAGTGTCTTGCCGTTTGCGCCATTGCATTTTAGGGTTAAATGGTGTAGTGACGCAAAAAATCTAGGCTCGGTGAACCATACCAAACTTACTCCAGGTTTGGTATGGTTCACCGAAGAAGGGCTTTAATTTTAATTTGAGTTGAGCGTGAGCAGTCCCTAATTACAGAATTTTGTTGTCATGCAGAAATACTTTTAAACCAGTATCTGTAGGACCCCATGCACATCGAACAAGAATCAAACCCGCGACCATTAGGTTTAGTTTGCAATGTAATCGAGATAAACTTGTAACTAGTAAGTCTGAATGCATCAGCACTAAGTTGCGAAGAGCACTAGCGCGGTTTTAGGTTCGAACTAGTTTGGAATTAGTGACTCGACTGTATGTTAGCCAGCAGGAGTTACTGCAGCAGGGCTTTGTTAGCTTAATCCATGTTCTACGAGCAGAAAGTCACACTAATAGCTTTTATGTCTGTACATACATATTATGTTTATTATACGTACGACGCACATTGTTAGAGGGTGATTTTTGAGTTCGATGTCTTGTATGAGTTTAAGGTTATAAATATGTGTTCTGAAAACTTTAGGGAAACGGCAATTGGCACGTTCCCTATTACAGAAAACTAAGTGCTATAATTCGCTTTGTCGTCGTTGAATAAATGAATGATTTATTTCTGTAAATAGGTTTACACAAACACGTCAAAATTCAATAAAAAATAAAATAAAAACTAAATGGCGTCGGCATTTCCTAACTGACTACCTCTGAGAAGCATTGCCAAAACAAACTCAGGGGTCAACGTCTCTTTTAAAGTCCAGATAAACGTAAGTTTGTGTATGAACAATGTAAGTTGTGCATTAGTACAGCTTTCATGACGATGGCATTTATAACTTCACCTCTAATTAAGTTTCTTATGCCTATACATAATTATTGTAATGCCGCACTCGTGATAAATATTACGTAGTCTCAAAGCAGGCCATGCAATTTATAATTACAGCCAGTAACACCACGCTGGCAGCTGTTAACACATCTCTATATTAACTTGCTGCAAATTAAAATGCAAATTAAGATGGCGGTCGTCCGGCATCCTGGTCAGTGGCATCATCGCCGTCCGTCCGATCCGCACGATGCGTAGAATGTAATGTATTCTTATTTATGCGCTGTCACCGCGATCATAGTCAGGTTAACTGTTATGTAAATAGGAGGAAAAATGGCCACTGGACACTGTGATAGAGTGGATTAACGACCGCTGACTCGGTTAGGGAGGATAAAACGAATTACGATGGGAATAAAGAGTTATTTGACGCAATAAAATACGTTACGTTGACCTTAGTTGTGGCCCTGAACAGGGTCATTGGGCGCCATAAACTTTATATATCACGCTGGTATTTTGCGTACAGGGAAATTTTCAACTACTATACGAAAGACTCATTCATTTATAGGGGGTCAAAAAAGTTAAAGCTGCCGTGTAAATAATAGACAGGACCTTTTTAAATTAACAAGCAAAGTATGTGTTAAGTACCATTATATTCATCGTATTTCTATTTGCAAAACAACTTTCAACAAATTGGAGTTAATTTATAAAATGCTAAACGAAATCGTAAATATTTCCTTAATTAAATAAGAACTGTGACAACAAAAGCGAGCGGACCAAGCGTTTCGCGTCATTAGCTAAATCGTTGTTCGTAATTTCTTTAGAAACTGGATTTTGTTGGTAGAATTGAAATTAGGAGTCGCGCGAAAAGTACGGCTTAAATATAGGTTAGTGTTATAATCGTCAGACACTAAATATAGACTGCGGGTTCCTTACATTTACATATTTTCACATTAAGGATATTACGATCTATACTTAGGGGTGTAAACTGAGAGCTTCCATGATACCGCAGTACGCGCGGTGCACTTTGGCGCCCAACCTCGCTACCATCCGTATTGTCTGGCCAACCATGATGTGGCCTTGGCTCATAACAATACGAAATATAACCCTTATTTGGGCACGTGTTCTATTCCCCAATGTAACTGTAATACACTCAGAACTAAAAGCTGATACGTAAGTATAGCTCTTCAAAAATATTGTCTCTCAGATCAAACGTAATCCAACAGATTTGTGATATTCGTGCAAGAATTCGTGTATATTCGGTATATTTTTAGATCCATAAAACAGACGTAAAGGCAGGCGGTATAATCACGCAGCCTTCAATTCGATTTATTTCGGAGTACGTGACTTCAAATATAATGGGTTTCATGTAAAGTACATAGATATAGATTATGATACGCTCTGTTTATCGATGATTGTGTAGACATTATGTTTTCATTTCAATGTTTGTTAAGTAAATACGAGTTCAGATACAATGTATTTATGTTTAATAAACAGTTTTGAGTAGTCAAGCGCTAGAAGTCCATCAGCTTTCTTCGTTCGTGTGCTCGTTGATTTATATAACTTGTCGGTGGATATGAAGGCATAGAATAATTGTTTTCCTATTATCTACTATATATACCCGTTTTTATTCACATCAATATTCAGGAATGCCCGACTAGTATATATAGCAGATAATGTGGATAACACTCACGAAAGTTATTATAGTAAATTGTTTTCCTTTTTGTGTAAGAAGCAGGTGAATCTTAATGTGACCTAGTGTAGCAAAAAAATATGGTTTATGGCTCAAAATTGTTGCAATTCAGTTCAATTTATTCATCTGAACCGCAAAAATATCTTTGATTTGTCCACATTTTATCATAGGTAGAGTGACGCCAAACATTTGATTGGCGTTTGTTCGCTAGTGAATGATTACTAATTATATTGGCTCCATGATTGCATTCGTAACGCTATTCATTGTCGGTCGCCAGTTGCATGCTGTAAACACATCAATTCGCGCGTACCGTCGCACTACAAACGATTAATTAAAACGCTTGTTCTCATTAACGTCGTAAATGGCGTAAATTTAGTTAAATATGGTAATGTAGGAGAACATACGTACGAAATAATTTGTATTACAGTGTGTTGCAATGCCTATTGCACTATAATTTGCCTTATTGTGTACAGCTACAATATTATTCTTCCATGTAGGAGTAAAATATAACGATTTTATGCTTCGAAACCCTTACATATTTAGCCTAAGGAAAGGTTTTGCTGTAGTTTTTATTGTACTTCAGAAGAAAAAGATAATTGCTTACGTCAGGAAGCTCGATTTTTGTTGGGATTATCAAGGACACATAGCATGCACAATTGTGTAAGCAATGCAGCCTGTTCAATAGTTCGTACTTATTACAATATTAACAAATATCATACTAAACGGGTGAGACAAACTCAAACCAGTCAGTTATTCGTACAGTCGGAAAACAAGCATGGTACGAGGGTCAAACTGAAAGTTCTTAGAAAATCAAAAACTGATTACATTAGCCAGTTATTAGTTTTATTATATCTTTTCAAAATATTGTCCATTCACGTCAATACACCGCTGCATGCGATGGAACCACTGGGAAAAGCACTTTGCCCACTCGTCTTTAGGGTTCTCTTCAATGGCATCGCGATACGCAGCCACCGCTTCTTCAGCATTCATAAACCGCTTTCCTTTAAGTTTTTCTTTAATTTTTGGAAATAAATAAAAAACACAAGGGGCGAGGTCGGGGCTATACGGCGGGTGACCCAGTAATTCAACGTTTGATGTCGCCAAATAGTCGATCGTTCGCTTAGCGGTGTGCGACGAGGCGTTGTCGTGGTGAAGGAGGATCCTACTGCTAGGTCGTTTCTCTCGAACTTTTTCCAAGACAAGTGGCAAACAATTGGTAGTGTACCATTCTGCAGAAACTGTTTTTTGATCCTCTAACACAATTGTTGCGAAATGACCTATCCTTCCAAAGAACGAGGCCACCATTTTTTTTCCCGCACTTCGATCTCTCTTCACTTTAGTTGGCAACCTCTCGAAAGGAAACACCCACTGAGCAGATTGTCTTTTGGTTTCAGGATCATAACAGTAAATCCAGCTTTCGTCACCTGTTAGTATGTCGAACACAGCATTTGAGTCACCTCCGTTAAATCTTTCAATCATTTTACGGCACCAATCCACACGATGGAGTTTTTGAGCCTCAGTCAAATTATGAGGTATCCACCGGGCGCAAAGCTTCCTGACTGCTAAATGTTCGTGGAGGATTTTGTGCACTTGACTCATACCGATGCCTAAGCTTGTCCGAATCTGCTGATAGGTCACTCTTTTGTCAGTCTCTATCATACGCCGCACAACACAGATGTTATCTTCAGTCGTCGCCGTAGAAGGCCGTCCCTCACGTAAATCATCAGTGAGATTAGTGCGACCACGTTTAACCTCATTAAACCAGTTGTAAACTGTCGCACGAGATGGGGCTTCATCGTGAAAGGCCAATCGTAGTCTATCATAACTTTCTTGTTGACTTAAATGACATCGAAAGTCATAAAAAATCATTGCACGAAAATTTTCTCGTGTTAAATTCATGTTGACGTGACACAGACAATTTTCAATTTGCCGCCAAATCGTAAAACAAATGACAAATTAATGAAATATATACTCAGTAATATTGGCAAAGAGTTCTATTTTCAAATTTTAGAATTATTTTTTTATTATATTGTTTATAAGTGGCCAGTTCTAAGAACTTTCAGTTTGACCCTCGTATCCAAGCGGGCATGAGCTCGCGAAACATCTGTGTTGCGAACGTAGAGGTTCGATAGAATTCAGCTGGTTTCATGGCAGCATTAATTAGTCGTGCCTCCCAGCTAAGCCTGTATTAACAGGCAGTTCGGTTAATGGATAAAAATGCACTTATTCGCGAAATGCTCGGCAGTTTGGCACACATTGCAGGGGTAATTAATCCCGTTGAGAATGCTCCAACCGACGCAGCACTCCTCGTGGTGTACTGCATGCGTGCTTACCTACTGCCGTGTTTACTAAACTTTTATAAACATAACGCCAATACAGTATATATAATATATTTTACTGAGGTATGTGATACAAATATTTTATTCAATCCCCACTGGATACTAGCAAAACTAAAAAACAAAGTTATTGTTATTATACGCGTGGCGATACACAAGTACATAATATAATTTAAGTTATATCGAACTCGATTAGATTGAATACAAATAACTGGTTCTATTTCACAGTCTTTATTTTACTTGGTGGTGTTTATTTTAGACTCATCTTTTTATAGGCTCGCTTCATTCTATTCTATTTCGAATACTTTCTAAAAATACGTTTGTTAGCTTTATTTTAAACCTTAAAATACTCAGTTCTGTACAGCCAGTACTTTTCCATAGGACCGTCTCAATTGTTCCTAATTCGTCACATTAAGGCAGCGTTGAGCGTTCGCCTCAACAGTATCGATTCCAAGTATTATTACAGTCCTTATCGTCTTTTGTTTTCATTTCTCAGTAACCCAGTTATATTCAGTGTTGAAAGGAGCCACCATTTATATAATATCGAAGTGGTTGGGTTACACGCAACCGTTCTACTTCGCCCAGCAGCTACAAAGGCTGTCTAATGAACAATATAGTGCACACAAATATATCAGGAGGTAACGCCATATGAAGCTAATGCGGCAACATTACGGCGCACTGGCACGTTGGTGTCGGCAGGCGAGCACAGAAGGTTCACTCTTTAGAAGGCTTTACCAATTGTTGGCTTATTCTTATACCTTTAAATTGACACAGCTTCTTAAATATTTTTG
This sequence comes from Abrostola triplasia, assembly GCA_946251915.1. Classification (NCBI taxonomy): domain Eukaryota; kingdom Metazoa; phylum Arthropoda; class Insecta; order Lepidoptera; family Noctuidae; genus Abrostola; species Abrostola triplasia. Next base: position 12,006,816 of record OX276433.1, read on the forward strand.
TTATTCTGCCTACATCGCAGACAACGACTAATTGAACCTTCGGATTAATTTCTATCTTCATGTAATATTTACGGTGTATTATTACTTTGTATTAGCAGTGAACTGACATTATTAGGGACCTCGCGCACTAGACGGCCACGACCGCGAGCAGTGGCCGCAGCGACCAGATTAAGCCCCTAAGTGATTAGTTAGCCTTTGCAAAAGGGTATGTACCTACCCTGTGCCCGTATGTATCTTCTGCTAGTAGTTGTTAAGTGGCAGCGGTCAGTCGCCGCAGTGGTCACTCCGCGCGGCACGGATAGCGCGCAACACTAATAAATTGCACCCCGTTACTAAAGAGAATTTATTTCAATTGCTAATTACGTATATTTATTATCAAATGGGAGAGATGCAGAGCAATAAAATGTATGTATGCACATATATTATTTCCTTTGTATTCCCTAAAGAGGAAGGTAGAAAGTGAGAGTGGTATTGCACGCTCACGTCTGGTTAGACACATAGTAGGAGGGGAGCCAATCACCATCCTTTTTGTTTTTCTTTTGTTTGAAAAAACGTCACCCCACACTACTGTAGCGTGGGTGTTTCAAAAACATGAAATATCACATACACAAACACCCAGACACGGGACAATTATCTGCGGGTCTCACAATTTTTTCCCGTGCGAATATCGAACCCAGCCACTACGCCAATCAGGTCGTCATTTGAATGACGTAGGACTTTAAATGACCTCGGCACGGACTGGTTAATACCTAACTGGCTGTCTTAGTAACTATGGTATTCCATTTTGCATGGAATACGTTTGCTGTAAGTTCAGGATGCACAGGTCTCGGGGAGGATATTAGCAGCATGTGCAATGGCCTGGAAACTTCGATAGATGACAAATGCCACTGGTTATGAGAAACGACTGATAGATCATAATTTTTGAGCTGACACGGACGTTAAGAGTAAAAGGATTTTATATTATTATGCAGCTTAAATACTCCGGTTTTAAAGTTTGCTTTTCGTTAGATAAGAAACTTAATAGAATGGGAATATTATACTCTTTCATCTCATTTGCCAATCCTTATCGGGGCACACGTCTGATCAAGGTTAGAAACGAAACAGTTTTATTCGAAATTCTTTGATGGTTTCCATAAAAGCGAAGATGCAAAAAGATATGAGTAAAATCCTGTTTAATTATTAGATATATATAAAAAAAATTGTCGTCTTATATAATGAAAGACTTATTTAAATATATATGTTACCTTGATAGCCCTACACCGTATGAGGTGATCGATTTTTGACTTAAAAAGACCCAACTCTTTTTCCTTTCCAACTGGAACATAAAAATATTCAGCTTTGTTAAAACATAATTTCAACCTGACTGAATTTTAAAATTAACTTGATATGTGTAATTCTGGATGGTCCGTTTTCGCCTTTGTTGTTATAAAGTAACTCATACATATGGGAATAGGTTTATTTAACGTAATCTAGGACAGTCCAGTTATCTGCCGGTCAGTGTGTCTCCCAGGACACGTTTATTGCACCCGCTGTCCGCCGCATTCTTTAGTTAGGTACGCGCAAGTGTTTGTTCTTAAACTGGAAAATTGCTCTGGAGAATTTTCATAGGGGAAGTGTTGACCAGATTGTCGCAACTAACAATTTTCTCAGTCGGACTGGTCACTGCTATTACAGTGCAGTGCTGCACATTACAGAGATGAAAATCTGGCGCTATATACCCAACAAATATAAAATTTGTAGTCGCCCCTGATTTCATCGAATTCAACGAAATATTTTTCCTTAGTAGCTACATTTCTAACTCCATTTTATGTAAATTGGAAATATGGGAAATTAGAAAAATAATAAACATTACACAGGTCAATCAGGTAAGTGCTTGCCAATATCCAAACAGCTTCAGTAGAACGCTAAACTTTGCCGTTATTGCGGAAGCCTGTCACAGATACTTGATATTTCTTGTACCAAATTATTCCCACAAGAAGTGGCGGAAGTTCGCGAACTTATGTACGTTGCCACAAACTTGTGGCTTAGAGGGATTAGTGAGATGTGCTATATCTCTCCGTAATTCATTCTGAAAGCATCATTGCAACAGAATTTTTAAGAAACGTTGCCCTCAGCTAAGATTTTCTTCTATTTCGTAAGTGCCTTTGTAGAAATGAATATCTCACTATCTCACATATAAAAACACTCAGACTAGGATCAGATACGAGGGTCAAACTGAAAGTTCTTAGAACTGGCCACTTATAAACAATATAATAAAAAAATAATTCTAAAATTTGAAAATAGAACTCTTTGCCAATATTACTGAGTATATATTTCATTAATTTGTCATTTGTTTTACGATTTGGCGGCAAATTGAAAATTGTCTGTGTCACGTCAACATGAATTTAACACGAAAAATTTTCGTGCAATGATTTTTTATGACTTTCGATGTCATTTAAGTCAACAAGAAAGTTATGATAGACTACGATTGGCCTTTCACGATGAAGCCCCATCTCGTGCGACAGTTTACAACTGGTTTAATGAGTTTAAACGTGGTCGCACTAATCTCACTGATGATTTACGTGAGGGTCGGCCTTCTACGGCGACGACTGAAGATAACATCTGTGTTGTGTGGCGTATGATAGAGACTGACAAAAGAGTGACCTATCAGCAGATTCGGACAAGCTTAGGCATCGGTATGAGTCAAGTGCACAAAATCCTCTACGAACATTTAGCAGTCAGGAAGCTTTGCGCCCGGTGGATACCTCATAATTTGACTGAGGCTCAAAAACTCCATCGTGTGGATTGGTGCCGTAAAATGATTGAAAGATTTAACGGAGGTGACTCAAATGCTGTGTTCGACATACTAACAGGTGACGAAAGCTGGATTTACTGTTATGATCCTGAAACCAAAAGACAATCTGCTCAGTGGGTGTTTCCTTTCGAGAGGTTGCCAACTAAAGTGACGAGAGATCGAAGTGCGGGAAAAAAAATGGTGGCCTCGTTCTTTGGAAGGATAGGTCATTTCGCAACAATTGTGTTAGAGGATCAAAAAACAGTTTCTGCAGAATGGTACACTACCAATTGATTGCCACTTGTCTTGGAAAAAGTTCGAGAGAAACGACCTCGCAGTAGGATCCTCCTTCACCACGACAACGCCTCGTCGCACACCGCTAAGCGAACGATCGACTATTTGGCGACATCAAACGTTGAATTACTGGGTCACCCGCCGTATAGCCCCGACCTCGCCCCTTGTGATTTTTATTTATTTCCAAAAATTAAAGAAAAACTTAAAGGAAAGCGGTTTATGAATGCTGAAGAAGCGGTGGCTGCGTATCGCGATGCCATTGAAGAGAACCCTAAAGACGAGTGGGCAAAGTGCTTTTCCCAGTGGTTCCATCGCATGCAGCGGTGTATTGACGTGAATGGACAATATTTTGAAAAGATATAATAAAACTAATAACTGGCTAATGTAATCAGTTTTTGATTTTCTAAGAACTTTCAGTTTGACCCTCGTATCCATGTATTATTTGCCAAACTATTTTGTCTCGTGCGAGCATTGAGCCCACTACTCTTAGAGCAGAAAGCCTCGTAATATCATTGAAATCAAGGAGAATTAAGTGTTTGAATTTGTTGGGAATGACAATCAGTGCTATCAACCTGTATCGACCCATTATTAGATGGGGTATTTGGCCTTGTGTATCATGTGGCAACTTCTCTGGACTGTGATAATCACATACTGATTCTTTGTTGATTAAAACCTGATCGATTTTAAATATTTAGGAACCCTGAACATGAATATGGTTTATATGACGTGCTCACGTTTTACAATCACGCAGTCTGCAGTTGATTGCAGCTTTGTGTAGCTTTGTTGTCGTTTATTACGGACGTGGATCAATTTGTGTATTTTACATTTATGCATATTGGTTCGCTGATCAAATATGTAGATTTATTAACTTTATTTTTACAACTTTGTTTACCGCCTGAAAAGGAAAAGTAGTAGCCACACAATGTAACACCCATGTTATAAAGTAATGATCTATATCAACTCTGTTAGTCATCAAAGGATTGTAAAAGTCATATTGGTACACTGCATACTTTCGTCTCCTCACCTTTTATTTGCAGTAACATAATTAACACTAATGCTCACCTATTCAACATGCTAGTCCAGTTTTAAAAGCCCTAGTTTGTAGGACTATATCTAAGTCGTTTTACAGAGGTTATAATTGTATAGTGGGCCGGTATTCACCGCATAGCTGTTGCTATCCCTTTGTGTGCTCACGCGATGTTCCCGTCCTAAACAGACAGGCTTACGCGAATCATTTCAGTACATATTTATCTTTCTTGGCTCATACAGGCTTTATGAGTAAGTACAGTCTGAGTTTACGTCATGTGTTTAATGTAATTCTGTGTAATGTGCTTACATTATATTTGGTTCAAATTAAAGTCAAACTTGTTACAAAAGGTTTTGGTATTCCGGGAAAAAGATTAGAGGGGCCTTTTTAATACGTATAAAGTCGCCTATTTCACAGAGGGGAAGACAGAGACCACGGATTTCTATTGGCTACGATCCTGACATTTATATATATTTAATTCTTTATAATTTAAAATTATTTAATTTTATCTCCCAAACAGTTTCTATAATATGTGCCAAACATTTGAGTCTCTTCTATTATTTATATTAAATAGTTACGAGTAACTTAACCGTCTGTTACCCTTTAACCTCAGTTAAGTCGTTACGGTTAACACGACTATTAAAACTAGTGTTTTGGCTTTCACTAACGTGTTAATAAGTTTCAAGTTTATGTTGACATTTACTTTGGGGCTCTGTAATTACTCTTTAAGTTAGAGAGTGCAAAGATGATTAAAATAATCATCTCAAAACTACTAATCACATAATAATGGGTGTCGTTTATTTTTATGTTAGTTAACGACTTGACTACTCTTCTTCAAAACAGTATCGATAAGAATGTCTGCTTATGACCTATGTGTCTACGTCGTTAAAGTAAATAGATATAATTTGGCTCAGTAATAAAATGTTTTCAGAGGATCTAATAAAGTATTCTTTATGCTAAGGCGCGGTCTATTTTTAGTAACAATAACAAACTAATAGCCAACTTAATCAAGTACAGTTTTAATTAACTCAACCATACTGCCGTTCTGAACTTCAATTAAGTAAATCCAACACAATTCGGGCAAAATACGCACAGTAATAACAGATATTATACAAGTAATCATTTCAAGTAGGCGCGACAAGTAGGCACAATACGCACATTTACATATTCTAACAGCAGCTTTATCTCCATACCTGTATAAGTAAAGTTATGTACAAAGCGTTTTCATTTACGCCGGGCCCCACGTTGGGCGCCAAAACAAATGGTTATTGCTTTCCATGTTTCGACTTGTTTTGAATGAATGAGTCGTTTCAAATATTTCAATGTCAGAGATGACAGGCAAAGTTAGTGAGGTAGGGGTAATTTATTTAAAAAGTGACACTTAAATGGTAGACACAACTATGTAGATGGCACCTAATTACGTTTTTAAAGTCACAAGACCGTGTTCAATTTGCAATCGTGATAAATAAAAATATGTCGTGATATTGAAATCGATGTTTATAAACTGGGTTGTGCAAGTGTTATTTATTCAATCATATTTTTATGTTTTCATTCAAGATGGCGCCCAACGTGATACAATTGCAAGTCCCACGGTGTGCGCCAACAAATGTATTACTTTTATAGCGTTGCATTTCATTGCAATATCTTTTCCACCCGTTCTCAAACGGGACCCAGAGGGTTCGAAAATTTTCTATTTTGTCCTTCGTAGTCTCCAGCACTTAGGTTGATTTGAATTACAGGTCACGGTGGACAGTGAGACCTACGTGACGTGAATACGTGAGTGGCAATTTTGTCACAGTTGACATTTTAAGCACGCATTTCACTTGGATCATTTTGTTTATAGAGTTATGATAAAGTCCTACTCATTTCTTTTTGAGTTAAGTTTTCGTGATGGGGTTTTATGATGGGTAATTATCGGTAGCTTTTGAGTGCTCTTTAAGCTGTATTTTAAATTAGATTAAATTGGGATTGGTAGAAGAACTTTATAAGAAAGTTATGAAGTTCCTGAAGTTGGATATAAGTTAAGGGATTTTTTGCCAATTTATCATTTGAAACTTATTTCCGAAATACTCACTGCGTTTTTCTTGTGGGATAATGAAATGTAGATATACATAGATGTACAGGCAATACAAAAGACATGGAGGAATTTTAATAGATATTGGAATTATTTGTGCTACGACAAGGAATTTGTAATCACAGATTATTCTTGTGGACTTTTTACATTATCTGTTATTGACAAGAGGTTCCTATGCTTACGGATACGCCAACTCTATTTATTGTCACCTTGCTGAGTCGGCAATTAAAAAAACAAGGCATTATTTTTATTTCTTGTATAACAAAGTTTTCCTAATTTTTTATTCACCAAAGCCTGTGTTCATCACACAACCAACTGTTACATTCAGGACCTACTTGTACCGGTATTTATAAAAGTTGTCTGTATAAGTTTCCCAACTCGCTGCGGGATGTGTTTCAGTAATTTGTTTTTAATAGAAGCGCCGGCGGCTCCCGGGACCTCGTGTGAATAACAATGATGCAACCAGTTTATTTGTTTTAACTAAACGAATATTTTCGCATACGAAAATGTGGGTAGTTACTATTTTCATCTGAGTGTGTGAAATGTGGGTAGTTGTTTATTTATGCGTGTAGATTGTTTTGTATGGTAATTATAATATCTGTGAAGTTTGTTTGGGAGCCAGGATTGTTTGTTGTGTTAGGATCTTGTTTCGCTGGGATTTGTTTGATTGTTTGCTGATGTTTTTCTTTCTGTTAGATAGCGATAAATTAACGGCAATTTAATTAGCACACGTGCCCTTTTCTCTTCAGTGTTTTAAACTAAATCTCCTGAAATTTATTTTTAATTAATTTATTGTCAGAATTTTACATTTATCATATTTTTTTTTTGTTTCAGGTAAGTGAAAATACTATCCACGTGTAGTTTATGAAGAACTTTACAAAAACGAGCCTTTATGTATCAACGACGGTAAGTACAGGTTTGTAAATTACATACCTATGTAAGGTACAATTTTCAGAAATCAGATTAAGGAAATAACTGGCGACATTTTTACTATGCTCTTTGTATTTTTGTGTGCAAAGCACTATAGTAACATAAACAAAATACTCGGAAGGCGTCGCAAGGTGTCGTTATAAATTTTCTCTTATACGGAGTTATGAATAAAAATATGTCAAATCAATCTAAAAGCACTAGTTTCCTTCAATCATATTGACAGCCAACAAATCGTGGACTGAAACGGTAACCATTATAAAACGCAATAGCACTCCAATAGAAAGTTAAACGAGATCCGCTAAGTCTTAGAGCTATTGAGGAGAGGAAGAAGGCTCCATTGATGTGGAAGCGATGATACCTATGAATTGGCTGGCGGGCTGCAAACACCAGATACTCGGGCTTTTGTGAGCCACACTATATTACACTAGTATTTACTTCGGATCTTATTGAAGGTTGTTAGCTATTGCGGGACAATAATTCGTTGTCTTCTTTAAAAAAATTATAGCGTTGTAAACAGAATTTAGCTTATACATACCTACTTTTGGAATGATCTGCCTAAAATCGAATGGAAAATTAAATGAAAGAAAGAAAGACAACGCATTCACTTGCGCAGAAATAAAAATGTCACAAAAAAGAAGAAAGTATAATATACAAAAAAGATATTTACGAAGGGACAATGTGCGTCACTTCCGCGCAAAAACGTTACGTGTAATGTGTATGTTTACATGCATAAAGACACACAGGTAACTTTTGATGTTCACGTCTTAAACGAATAAGAGCTTACATATAAACAGACGTTTAAATCGCTTAGACTTAAGATAACAGAGGGCCGTCTAATATGAGCACATTCAAGTACAAACACGTGCATATATTTAATAGATCATCATTATTGTAAGCCTCTCATTACACACATAACATAATGTTACTGTGTGTAAAGCTTATAGCGAATCACTCTTCTTCAGCCGTTGAATTATGCATGAGTCGTGCTCGTACAAGGTCGAGCGCCTAATTTGTTATTGTGAACTGTTCAGATGTAAGATAACGTGGGCAGGTAAAGGAAAATAGTGACAGATACTTGTTTATTTGGTGATGATAGAACGCGTCTATTTTATTTATAGTTATATTTCGAGCCCTGTGCCGATAGTCTGCGTCTGATCCATCGGGTCGTGTCGGTTTACCGTCCCATCGGATTATGAATGTCAGAACTAGAGTGCATCTATTTTGGCGCACACACTTGTGCACTATATCTTTTACATATACAGGTATTTCTTCTTCAATCAATAAATATATTCGTGTGCTTGCGGTATATAATATGGTGAATACTATTAAGACAATCCTTATAAATACTGGGACCTCATTCCCCAAGGGTACGACATCGGTCACGTCGCTCCCTCGGCTTCTTACGAAAGCCCTTAAGTCTCCAGGTCTCATGTAAATTAGCAACGCATGAATAAATGGAGCTAGGATCCCTACGGTCAACTTAAGCCGTAAAATTGACCAATTTGTTTTCGTTCATCTTCTATCGTGTCGATAATAAATAATATAATAATAATAAATGTTTTTATTTCAGACAGAAAGTCCATTTGGTTAGTACAACACACACAACTTAGAAACTAGTGTTAGTACTTACATCTAAAAGGAAAACAATTAAAGACTTTACGCCACAGTGGTATGTAGGCGTATCCAATGCCCCATTATGGGACTGTCCCACCTGTCTGCAATGGTATGCAGGATGCTGACCATATAATAATATTAATAAAGATTAGCGAGGCTAAACGGTTACTTTGATCAATTTCTATAAAGGTGACTTTCCCAAATTTTTAGCTTGTTCTTCTTATCGTATGGTTAATGAACACCCTGGTATTCGAGTTTAAACCGATTGTAGGCCTTTGACATGGCGCCGGCAGGTGAGCCGATTTTCTCACGATATTTTCCAGCAGATTTCCTATATTCGTAAAATAGTTACATTTAAAAGCTGAATCCTCCGCTTTCACCTTGATAATGAGCTACGCAGGTCATATGATATTTGTCATTTTACAATAAGATTGAACTTCTACTTTTAAGAATATTTGTTTGTTTAGAATGCAAAGATTTGGGTATTAATTCTAACGGTTCGCTGCTATAAGTCAGTTTGGAGGTCGTCCTTGGCGGTGCCGGCAGTAATAGCCTCGCTCCCTGGCAACGCCTGACCTCTGCTCTTATTTGGAGCTGCCGAGCTGGCAATTATACGGATTTGTATTAAATAAACATGAAAAAATATAACAGTAATGTAGCTTTTTTGGTTGTTAGGCGTGATGTTTAAATTTGCTTCAAATTAACATTTCTTGCTAATCACACTATAATTTTGCAGGGGTCGGGGTAGTAAGTTCATCAATTCAAAAGCTAAGCTGCATATAACCCTTCATATTAAATTGCCAGGCGATATAACCGTCACTTACAGCAATAAATCTATCTCAAAGAAAACTCAAGCGTCTGTCCTAAGACTTTCAAATATCGTCGAACAAAAACATCTATTTGAAAGTGCTACAGACTATGTATGAAAATAAAAGAGAGATAAATAAACGGTCCGCTAAGTTTCCAACTAGCTCAGAATTGTTTTCTATACATCACGTTTGTTTCGAAAGTTTATCCTTTGAACGTAAGTTTCAATGTCAAAAGACAGTATTTGTACAAATATTTTATTGTTCACGTGGATCGGATTAGCGGACGAAGCAAGCCCACTTAATGGCAGAGCTCGCTACCATAGATACAGTTATAATTACTGAATAAACATTGCTCGCATTGCTGGCATTGCTGCTGGCTGGTATTATTTTTTTAATTAACACAGTTTGTCATTGAAATCATTCGTGAACATTTATTCTAACCAATTACGATATCTGTCCTTCTATTCTGGCTAACCTTCTAACCTTGAAAGCTCAACATGCACAGACAAGCGTTGCACCAAGCCTGTATAACTATATCCACGTACTACGGCTTAGTGTGAACCTTCGATCGAAGAGTGGGGGTCGCGGGTTGAGAGCGCATTAGGGAGAGCCAACAACTGGCCTACACTGTGTGTTAGATATTCTGCTGTATGCAATGAACATAGAATTATAGGACTGTTAAATAGGCTGATAAAAAAGTTTGAAGAAATAAAAGCTAACGTCTAGAAGTCATTGAAGTGCGTTCTTTGACTCTTGTAATGTGGAACTAGAAATACACGATTTCTAGCTTCAGCACAACTAAGGAAATATAAGTCGACTGCTCTGTTTGAAATTAAACTAAAATTACAAGTATTGTGAACTTAAATTGAATCCTGTTTGCTCCCAGTGGCGGTTCGCATCGCAAACATTAATGTTATTTGTTACTTGGCTCTACAATCGCTGTGTTTAGTTTAAAACGTACCTTTACGCTACAAGCTTGCACCCATATTTACTTTGTGAGCAGACGTTTGATTTCTATTCATATTTTTGTATTCTTTGAGTAGAATAGCAACTGTGTTATTGTTACATTATGTTAGGGATTGCCAAAGGTTAGGTATAGGTTGACGTGGGCGTTACATAACATTATTCTTTATTATATGTCAATTTTCGACTGATTGCTCTGAAGGTTTTTGTAGGCTTTATTCATGAGATATGTACAGCCGTGCTATTCTAACGACATTTCTTATAGACTCACTTTTAAATTCGCGGTAAGATAGTAACACTAGCGTCTAGCAAAGAGACGAGCGAGATGACTTTCGAGATGATGTCAGTGTTTCAGAATAGCATAGCAGTTGGATTTTGAATTTAATTTCATTAAAATATATGACATCAAATTTATTACATTTTATGCTAATAATCGTGGAAATAAACACATTTATGTGAAAAAATAAATCTTTACACAGCCGACAACGTACCCAGCTTCTCTCATATGTTAACCTATCCATACTAATTTATAGATGGTACTGTACACGAGTCCTTGGTCGTTACCTTGACCATCGCTTGCTGCCCCTTGCTAGATAAATCGAGCATCGGGCGTGCATCAGTAAATCACGTGGTTAGCGCCAGCTGTACCAGCAGCGTTGTTCTCAGCACATTACACTCTCCAACAATTTATTGCGTACCACGGGGATATCTCTAATATATCCTTTCGGTGACCTGGTATGGTGATGTGAGAATGTATTACACGTGTTATTGTAGACATAGATCTGAATAGCATATTTGTATTAGATTTGGGTGAAAAAATACGTTAATATTTTTTGATGAGGGTAACTTTTATAATTAGTAGGTTCGTTGCAAGACTCTGCAAATTTACATTTAATGTTACTGCCATAATATAATTATAATTGAAATTTTAAACTGTACAGTTCTAGTAACTTAATGTTGTAAATATTGCATTCAATCTCGCGTGGTCTTTTTTTCTTGGCTTTTTGACGGCTGTAAATCGACCGATTTGAATGTCAAATTTTTATCCGACTTCATAAAAAAAAACAGTTAACAGTTTTAAGATCAAAAGTCACAAAGTCCAAAAACGTAGCACTTAATTATATTGCTCCTACCATTTTTAGTGGGCCCCAGTATGTCTCAGAGCTTAATACACTCGTGATAAAATAAGGGAAGCTGTTACCAACATTAACTAATCTCACTTATTTAACGACGTAATACAGGATAAACTATTTACAAACAAGTCTGTTTAGTAAATAATCCACTCATGAATAATACATACGGATTACGTATAAATAACACTAACAGAAGCGTAGCAAGAAAGGCGCCGTTCTGTCGCGCTGACAGCCGGTGTCGTGTTCAAAGACATGTGCACATTACCCGGCTAATGTGTCGCCGAATCAATCATGGTAACGTCGCAAACAATTGTTCTACAGCCCCTTATGAGGGTAGAAGATAACAGAAGGTCTTGGTTTATCTGAGAGATGCGAGCCGGACTCGGTATGGTTTCACACGAGTCTAACATGTTGATTGATTATATTATCGTATTGACTATGAGTTGGCGAAAGATAGAGAAGATTTATTTAAAATGTATATTTTTGGAGATACTGTTTTTTTCCTGTATTTAGACATTTTAATTAGACATAGATAGATGTTTGTGGCGTCCAGCGAAATCTAACTCGCTATGATCTGAGTTCTTCGTATCGTATGGTTGATGAACAACATGGTGTCAGAGTTTAAACCACCTGTACCTAGGCCGCTGACATGGCTTTACACAACGTTGGAAAATCTCTCAGATGTACTGGTTTCTTCGCGATGTTTTTCTTTACCATTTTTAGCAACTGATACACGCATGAATTCGAAAAGACATAGGTGCGGGCTGGGGTTTAACATGCCTTTGACTAGGCAGTCCAACGGTCATACCACTCTTCTGTCACTGCTCACTGACTTTATATCTCACACTAATGTATGAGTTATGTGATAAAATGAGACGATGAGAAGAATTAGAGTTTTACATTATTACCATTTTGCTACGGTCTCTTTGAACGAATACCTATTAAATCAACATATATATTTGTCGCTGGACTAGAAAAACCACTGCGGGAGTTCGCGGTACAATAACGATGTCAAATTGGAAATGTACCCGATATGCGGGGCCCTGGGGGACGCTATCGAAATCACCATTTATTTAGAGTGTCGCGGTTATTGCCAATTTAGAGGCATTCCATTTTGAACAATTTTGATACGAGTTTTAACAACAAAACGAAAAGTCTGTTGTATTTGTTCTATATTCTCACCACTAAACGAAGGGCTGGACATGTTAAATAATCTACCTAACGTGCTTACTGCTCTTTCAAAATAATGTAGCATTCGTCTTAAAAGGATAAAGAGAGTGAAGAGTAGGTACTAGACTTAAGAATAATATAACACTTACTTTCAGTTTGACCAGACTTGTGATCGACAGGTTTATTATACCATTGTAATAAAATATGTGTCTCAACCTTCACTCGCTGTTTGTTTACTCGGACAATAAATATATATCAACGTCAAATACCTGCCGAAATAAACCTATATTTAGTTTACCCTAAATAAATCTTAGCAATATGAATGCGGCGCCCAATATAAGTATTCGACAGAACGATTACTAATGGATGGCCATCATACATCATGTTGATACATCAGCGTGTAGTTTCGACAATTTTCTCCCCGAATAAATCAGGTGAGTTTCCAACGAGGCCGAATATTCGGCGTTTAATCCCCTAATATTCGGCCACTCCGCTGAATATATGCGAAAACGTAGGCCTTTAAGTACTATCTGGCAGTTCGGCGTTCAGTTTAATTATCTACTGAATCAATTCGACAGCTTTTATAGAAAGCTATTCAATTGGAAGTTTAACGAGATATTTAATGACGCATTAAGGCTGTGTATTTATGTACTTAAATACTTTTAATTTGCACAACATGACGTGATGACCAGGAGGTCTAAACAATTGATTTTTACGCACTAAATTGCAGGTTCCATCCGAAAAACCAAAGTGACTTTGTCAATTTTTCCTTTTCTATCTTGTTAACTAGAATACCTCATGCCTAGGTAAAGAGATTATTTAGTTACTAGGCTTTTAGCGGGACTGTCTGAACGGCCTACGATGAATTGAGTTTCGTCAGTCTTGAATGCTTTTTGTATGTCATAATTTTGTACATATTTACTTTTTAAAACACTATCAACTAATTAATATCGTATATGTATAGCAATGGCGTCGCCTTCTTACAATGGGACATAAAGTATCTGGCGAAATGTGAGTGTACTAACACCTTTCCTACTCCTTTGGAGAATAGAGGCGACATGTTTTATTGATATGTGTATATACCTGTACAATAGCATGGGTCGCACTAGTTGTGATACCACTTCAAATATAAGTGTTAGCTTTCTTGTGTAGACTGCCTGGATATTTTCTCTCATTTTTTTGTGGTCGTGCTCCTACTGAATACGTTCTCTTACACGTGCCTTCCTGTGGCCTTGACCTGTGTATATGTACAAATTGTACAGGCTTTGTACTGAACTCAAACATCGTAGCTAAACCCGCTAGCTTATTCACCAGATCATTTTATAGTCATTGATTACTTTCGCTTTAGTAAAGTACCTATGTATTCGATGGTTCGGTTAGATAAAAAAACACGCGTCAAACAAATACTATACGGATGAATTTAATGTAGTAAAGGCCACAGGACATAGAGTAAACTACTACCTACACATTAACTGTTATCGCAATCGGATGCAATGTGTGCGCCAAATCATGGGAGAATAGCCACCTCGCCGTGTCGCTAACTGGGCGGTAATTGATCAATCAATGTATCTGATTTTGAAATGCGTTTGGTATAGCATCACGTACACTAGATAGTAGACACTCAACATAGTGGCAGAGACGAATTTTTTTACGTTTTATGAGCTATGTTAAAGCGCCACAGAAAAATATTGAACATTTTGTCTCAGAATAACTAAATAAAAGTCTGTGTACATTCAGATTAGTAGGCACGCTGGAATCCAGGATCTGAACCGAATATAGAATGGTATACTCTTTATTTATTTAACTAGTACACCAACAGTATATAATGTATAGACATTTCGGTTAACACATTTAGTGCAAGGTGTACATAAAATTCGTTTAAGAACAATAAGTACAAAAAAACCTCGTGAATTAAAGGTGAAAGGCATGGCGTCCATATTTTAATAGTATTACGCTCGCTCTACACAAACGCACACCAATTACTGAAATTAGCTAGATTTTCATCAGGCTCTATACATTTTTTATTCACAATTACGCCGGCGCTCGGGGAACCCCCGAAACAGTAATTGCTTCCCGGCATTAACTGCTAACGATTGCATAATACTGCTCAAATGGGATAGTACAGAAGTTCCACATTATACCCGACACGGAACTTGCTCCAGCGCATCTTTAAGTCTGTCTTCTGTATTTATAATGTGGAATACTGAAAAAGAACTGTACTAGAGTTTATGGTAAAGAATAAAAGTATGATATTTTCTAAAACGTGTTATAAACGACATGTCTTTGTGCTTTTAAATTTTCTTTCAATTTCTTTGTTAGGTGTAAATAAATCATTTTATTTACAGAGCTGGTACTTATAGCAACTTACTCGTTTTATAAAACTTTCTCCTTTAATTTATTTTACGTAAGTATACATGTATCAATCACAATGAGTTTTCTGAATTATATTTACTCTGTGTCTAACACCACCCTTATTTGGTTAAGGGTTCACTTTCTTCAATTAAGTAAATTAAAACGTATTGGGGTAAGCCAAAAAGTATCGAAACTTTATTGGGCGAACTTGAATTATATTCCAAAACGCAATCAGTATAAAGTCATCAGAATTAAATAGCTCTTACTTTGTGTGTCGATCAATTTGGAAAAACTCACAAATTGTTATAAATCACGTTAGGTCTAACTGAAAAAGTTACATTCAAAAACTAATTAGTTCTTAATTGGTCTAAACATTGGTTTTAATATAAAACACTATTTATAAAGTAAATTTAATTTCTCACGCGACGCTACTTTTTGTTTGAATGTTCTTAAGCTCTCGCGTTTTGGCATTGGTGTACTTTTAATTGTAGCCAACTTATATTTACTTTAATTAAAGTATATGCTTAGCTCCACATTGCAGACTTTGTGCTATTATATGTTGATTAATTTCTGGTCGTTTTAACTTTACACGACCTAATTAGCGCTGTACTGCGTACTAATAGGTACCTACTACTTAGCTTTGTAAAGTGTTCTGATTAAATTTAAGTCATTGTCAGTTTGTTTTTAATTTGCGTTTTATACGTAGATACGGATTAAATATAATATATTGTCCTTGCTATGAAATTGAGTTGAAGTGTGAGGTATAGAAAAGCCCAAATCCTTGCACATATAACTTTTGATAGACTGGGATATGGGGGTGTTTAGACTTTTGATAAATTATAATACTTCTGCCTACACCTATTCATAAACGAGGATCAAACCGGCATTAAGTAAACCCCGTATTAAGTCTATTGACATCTCTATTCTTTGATATGCAAACGACAGTGACAGGTATAATTAAAACCTTGGTTTAATAAGATATTTTTTATGAATTAGGGGAGTTAAGGGTAACTGCCGTCGAGATGTACAAAAAACATTCTAGTCCTCTCTTATGTCAGAGTGAAAGAAACCTATATTAACAACTAATCATAGATTTTCCCATCACGCACACATGTGTAAGATCAATTTTCAATTTAGTGAAAGTGGCTAAAAGCTGTAAAACTGTGTAAATTTACTAATAAATAATAATAATAATAAGATATTTAGTATTTTCGTTGACCCACTTCGCACAAATTAAAGAAGAGAGATCGTGTCTTTTTACTCTGAAAATAAAACGTTCTCCCCACATAAGAATGGTCGCAAAAGCAATAAACAACGCTCTCATGAGATTAATACATACTTTAGTGGTAAAAGAACCGTTCATGAATATAGTTAACTTACACGTGTTTTGTCCCGGGCACCTGAGATGACAGAACCGAAAATTATCAGAAGATTTAAACATAAACTACAGTAAAAGGCTGCGTTGTAGGCGCTTTTTAAACACGAGCATTTTACCTTCTTGTATGAACCTATTTTTAGGGAAATTAATAAAGTTTTGATTTAATTTGAACCTGGAAAGTGGAAACCTTAATCGAATCACTCAGTCACTGCACTACACTAGGCGTTATTTGTTAATTTCTGAGTAAGATTTTCAAAGGCTTATAATAAGCATAATAAGCTTCCAAGAATATATTACGTACGCCTTATTCCCAAGCCATTAAGGTGAGAGTTACATTTAAGGTTAAAACTTTACTTAATGTTGTAAGCAAATTCAAGAAAAGCCAAACCATATACGTAACCAGAATATATTATTTAATAATATATTTGAAGCTTACGTTATAGAGCCTGGTTTTGAGTATAAAACTTCAATTTATTTACATTTAATACTGAAGTGACATGATATTCTCCGTGCCAATGGTAACGTTGTCCTTGACAAACTGCCAGGGATACTAAGATTGTTTTAAGCAGTACAGAAACTAATCATACTGTGTGATACAGTGCCAAGTTCATTGTAGGTTATCCTATGATATATGAAATTTCAGAATTTTCTCAAATGTGTTGCCTGCCTTTTTGGTCTAGTGGTGCTAAGCGCGACTGCTGAGTAAAAGGTCCTAAGTTCTATTTCAGGGTCGGGCAGTGTTACTGGATTTTTCCATTTGGTTATTCTCAGTAGCTGCACGGAGCCTGGATTTGTGCCTGGTTATTGGCAATAGGCGCATTAGGCATAGGCGCCCCTATTACACGAGGAAATAAAACATAACTGGCAAAATCGGAGTGTACTATAGATACACCTAAGCCTACCCTTTCGGGTAATACGGTGTGATTTTTTTATGTATGAAATATAAAGCATGAAATAAAGACCTCACTGAACGTGAAACACTCCTACAACAGATTGCTTCAGGCTAATTCGTTGATTGAACGTCCAATTGATCGAGTTACACCCAATGGCTGTGTTGCACAGTTGACCGCATCAGTTCCGATGTAATCAGGTTAGTTCGCTGCTCGTGGCTTATTGTCCTTGAGTGACCCGGTAATCATATTCTGGTGGGCTGTTAGGCGGATCATCGGATCATGGACCAGCTGGACTATTCACTAATTTAGTGCATTAAAGGTATGTAGCTGTCCGGTGCAAGGTCAGAACGTCATCTTGAGAACATCAATCTTATAGTCACGCATCGACTAATTTGTTTTATCAATATTTCTTTGCCTACCTTTGTAGGTTATATTTATACCTCTATATGTAAATAATGCCGACTTTTCTATCGTCAGAAAATTTATTTCAAAGAATAGAATTGTCAATTTTACAGTTAATGTATGGAAAATATGTCAAAACGACAAATTTATTCTACTGATAAAAATGATTCGGCAAATGAAAGATCTGCCCTCAATTCAGTTTTATTTACCTATTCCTTTATAATCGGTCACATTGCGAAGACCGTTTTCCAATTAAGATCAGATTACCAAAACAATGGCTGCCCCTATTGCAGGGTTTCATCGTCAACCCACCGATGCGAGTATTCAGCCCGCCAGTAAACACCAGCATGCCATCGCAATCAAATTGAAATGAAAACGAAAAGCGTTTAACGAGAATTGATCCGACAAACAAGCCGATCTCGGGCACAGCCAAAAAAGTTACATTACTATATCGAATGTATGATTGTGTGTAGATGTAGGCACGTATAGCACGCACACTGCACTCGCGCTACAGTTGTTGAAAATGGGATTGCAAGCGGCATGCATTATTCAGCGGCCGCTGCGTGGCAAAGGAAAGAAATAACGAGGAGAACCGACGACATTTTGTTTTAAGCTCTGTACACATGAGCGAAAAAACTAAAATATATCATCATATTTACTATAATAACTTTCGTGAGTTTTCATACATATTATTTACTTTAGGTACCTATATTATGCTGGTTTTACTCACGTCAATATTCGGGAATTTTCAAATAGTTTCAGACTCAAACGGAGCCCGTATTCATGAGCAGGTGATGCGGCGGGGTCGCGAGCCAAATCTGGCAGGATCCCGAATATTGACGTGAGTAAAACCAGCATTCCGGCATATATAGTAAATACTATCTCATCATAATTATACTTATGTTTCATTCACATACGTAGTACGGCGAACTTAATGACTTACATCGCAGTTTATGAATTATGTTGGTGTAACTTTCTACAGTTCTAATTTATTTGGCCGATTTTAAGCTTTAACGTCCCGACATGAGAAGTAATAGTGCAATTATAAACCTCGTAATTACAGTTTTTATTGTTAGTTTAAAAAGGAGCTATTGTTGCGGCCAAGCTAATAACATCAGCGAGAATGTAGAACTAGCAGGGACTCACAATTTAACTACGAGGAGAATTCATAAATGGATATTAAGTACAGTTGTGTACGTAGAACCACTTTCCAGTAAGTGGTACTCAGTAACATATTTTGCTGTTTTGCAGGACATGTTAAGACACATATCTGTCATAGAGCTGGACAATAGAAAGACATGTGAATTAGAAACTTTACAGATTAATGTAGTCCAGTCAGTTTTGACGACCTGATTGGCGCACTTGCAATTGGACTGCTGCGCTAGAGGTTGTGGGTTCGATTCCTGCACGGAACAAAAAATTGTGTCATCCGCAGATGTATTGTCCGAGTCTGGGTGTTTGCATCATATCCTTGAGTGTACATAAGCTCTGATAGTAAACTTATGTCAGCCATTAGTAAAATATGTTCCCCTTCATATAACTGTTTGTACAATTTATACGCCAACGCGTATCGTAAATATATTTACAACCGAAATACCTGTAAAAGGGCCATCAACCATCCTCGTCCATATTTCATTGATTCAACGCTACGTGTGTTCCGCGTCGGTATCGGCCGTGATCGATCTTGTGCGCTGCTTGCAGTGGGACTGTCAGAAATACTCATAGCAGTGTCTGCGCCGGCTGTAAATAATATACAATATATTCTATTCTTGAGCTTGGTAATATCCTACTTGAGCATTATCAAACTCAGCTGGAGTTAGGCAGGCTATTTGGCAAGATTTGGTGCGAGGTGGACTGATGATGTTGTTGCTGTACAGGGAACGGCTTGGATGCAAAAGGCAAAAGAAAACAGTGGCGTTTCAGGGAGGAAGCTTATGCCCAGCTGTGGGGCACTTAAAAGCTGATGATGATGGTCTATTCCGGTCTGCTCAGCTCTGGAGTCTCTCGTAGGACAGCTACAGTTGTGTTTGTAGGTCAGGCGCCTTGCGGGACTCAACTTGTAATTACAAGGATTGGTTTTAATTGCGTTATAAAGTTTGGATGTCCTTTGAGAATCGTTGTACACTGCTGAATAATGGATACCACCCGGTAGGCATTGGCATACAATAAGTTGCCTTTTGAATAAAAATCTACACATAAATATATATACATATACATACGCAGTCACGACTACCCCATAGAGGTGTCGGTAGAGACCAAACAAGACAAATATTTAAATATATTTGTGAAAGCTTTTTATAAAAACGTTACCCTTACTAGGGGTTGCTCCTGTATCGTGGATGCGTTTCACTAACTCGAAACATCACGTATAAACACCCAGGC
Source organism: Abrostola triplasia (assembly GCA_946251915.1). Taxonomy (NCBI): domain Eukaryota; kingdom Metazoa; phylum Arthropoda; class Insecta; order Lepidoptera; family Noctuidae; genus Abrostola; species Abrostola triplasia. The sequence goes on from OX276433.1 coordinate 12,027,010, forward strand.
TCGGGACAAACATGTGCGGATCGCACGAATTTTTTTCCCGTGCGGTAATCGAATCTGTAGCCCTTAGCGCATCAGACCAATCGCTTGGCCACTGCGCCAATTAGGTCGTCAAAGTAAAATAAGACTACACTATTAAAAAATCCATCTTTCTAGCCTCGTTATTATAACCAGAAAATGTTACTGTATATTTAACATGTGTATACAAAAATCTAGGTTATCATATACATGTATAACTGTATATACACACGAACAAATTAAAATGTATCCTGAACCGGCTCTAATCCCGGGATTACTGCATGTAATTCATCACAGACACAGCTTAAACAAAATATTCTCTGTGTTAATCAAGCTACATTTATGGCTCACTAATAGTTAATAAAGCCGCTGCGGAGTATTTTGTTGACAGCTCGACCGTAAGCGACCGACTAATGTATTTCTTAACGTTTGTCTCTATCTCATCTCATAAAAAAATTTAGTTATTTTGGAGACCCAATCTACATTTTGTGAAACAAGACTACCTACTGTGCCTAAGCCTACCATTACGAGTAATTCATATACATAAAATTAACCGTCTAAAAATAAACATTAGACACTGACATTATTGCAGTGAAAATTTACAAAGCATAAAAATGTTACGTCACAATATAAAAATAAAAGTACCCTCATCCAAAATATATTGTAAGTCTCAGTAATAGCGCTGTCACTTAGTTCCAACTCTTAAAGCAGGGTTCGTAGTGCATAACACGTAGCATAATGTATTCGTGGCTTTACGTTATCCGTCGCTCCTCGCAGCTCAGCCATTACTAATGTGCGCTCTATAACGTTACGTACTCAAGGTCAGACGTCGCAAATTGCCACTACGAATGCGGGTAGGAAGAGAATCATTTACAATTTGTCGTGTTAACTGCATTGCGAAGGCTTAGTGTTAAATTCTGGTTGGTATTTAGTTTGGAATTAAATTAAGAATTAATTAAGTTGTAAGTAAAAACATTCGGTAGTTGAAAAAAGAGAATAACATGAATGGAAATCTTTTTAATCAGATGCAATTGGGTTGATGCGGTCTTCCTCATCATTCTTAATGAGCTGCGTTCTAAAGTTCCATAATTATTGACACTAATTACTAAAATAACACCTAATGTTAAACAATTAACCATTAACACCCATATTCGTATGGAAATAAAATATAGGGTATAGAACTCGTACACACGCACGCTGCGTGTATATTACGTATATGACTAAAATTGGGTTACGTGTGTCAGTTTTATTTTTTGTTGATACCCGAGAACGACCTTGATTCGTTCGCAGCTTTAATATTGTTCTGTAATATAAAACTTCTCGTAAGGCCTCGTAAAAAGGCTTTTTGCTGCTTCTTTTTTGTTTGACTTTCCTGCGGTCAAAGTATGGTCTTACTTGAATGATTTATCATGAGTCTGGGCAGCGTTCTTCTGTATGTGAATGTTAGAACTAAAATGGTAAAATGCAGAGTATCGTTTGAACATTTGTGCTGCTATGTTTTGACAATATAACTACGTACGACATTAAAAATTTCCTTTGTAAAATCGCCTTGTAAAGATAATTTGGATGCTATAATATTGATTAATATTGCAACTACTGCTTCTTTGTTTCTTTCTTAAATTGAAGTAACCAGATCCAGATTAAAACTCAAATGACCACAGCAGTCGGGCAGTTAAGTGTTAACTGTATGCGACGACACAATAAAGTTTTATTTGCAGTATAAAAGTGTTCTGTCCTGTGTCGCGGAACTTAAGGGCGGCAGTCGTTAGGCGACGCGGGCGCGCGGCGGCAAGTGGCGCCCAACGCGGGACTCTTGACCTTCCCTCACTCACTGCGCTCTGTCGGGTTGAGTTTTAATGTAGCTTATGTGTTATGTTGTATAAATTACTGCACGAGACGTATTTTATGTACTAATAGTAAATATATATTGTATCAGAAGAATAACGTCATTTATTTCAAATAAAAAGATGAACTAAACATTTCAGAGGGCGTCGAAAGTACGCATTAAAAATACTTCACCCAAGTACCCACTCTAATTAACTTTAACAACACAGGCGTGTAGAAACTTGAAAGTAACAAACGTTGTACAAATCAATTTAAACTCATTATATTTCAAAATTCGTTTGAAGTGTATTTATTTGCTGTACATGTTGAGAATCGTTAGTCATACGGTTTTGTTTTATTTATGTCTTAAAGGCTACAATTGCCTTATTGTAAATAATTATGCAAAATTGTTATCTTTGTGACACAAATTATTTTTTTTTAACATTGTAAAACACGCCCATAAAATATCTCCTATAAGAAAAATCCATGTTATTATTTGGATAGTTATAGTATTTTGTAAACATTTATTTGTTCCAGTTTCGCCATACTCAATGTCTCCCGTATACGTATACACTAAACACAAAGCAATAATTTGATGACGTCATTATAACTGACAATTTAACGTGCTCCAATATGTTGTGGTCCTTGACCCGTCAACGGCTGCACTTCAATTTGTTACAATCGTTTAAATTGTTGCGTGGCTCACGTAGCTACGTGGACCTAGCCTTTTATGTTATGCAAATTAATTGGAAACTATACAGTAGGGGAAAACTAAAAGATTTTTGGACTATATAACGAATATATGAGGCGAGTGTTAGTGGAGTACCGGAAAGGGGAAGACCTAGGCGAACATACCTAGACCAAATCGGAGATGTTCTGCAAAAAGGGCAAGTGAGGAGTACCCTCAACCGAAGAGCGTGTATGAGGAATGTGATGCGTGTGAATGAAGCAAAAGAAGTATGCCAGGATCGTAGCAAATGGAAATCCGTGGTCTCTGCCTACCCCTCAGGGAAACAGGCGTGACTTTATGTATGTATGTATGTATTTTTGGACTATCGAATGTCTGAAGGCTGAGAAATTGGTGTCTTTAGTAGTCATGATAATGTGGTCTTCTGCCGAGTAGTATCCGGCCTGGAATGAGCGCCACCTTTCCTCCCGTGGGTGTCGTAAGAGGCGACTAAAGGTTAAAAAAAAGACTAGGGAAAAATCCAGAAAATAGGCAGTAGCGTCTTCTGTAACTTTACCACCAATACTGTGATCCACTTTATGACAACCCCCCACCCCTTACCTAAGGGGTCCGTAAACATTATCTTATATAATAATCTATTGACGTTTGTTATTCTTGCTAATACTCGAGAATAGCTAGACTAATTAGGCTATTTTTGATCTTGAAATATTCGTGGAAGTCCAGGGAGGTTTTAAAAGGTGTGAAGGCAGTAGGAAGTTCCCCTGGTCGGCTAGTAGTAACTAAAATTCAAGCTCAACATAAAGATAATCTCAAGCTTCGCTCAATGGCTGGTCTAAACAGGCGTGCTTTTAAACTTTAAGACTGGAACTCAACGTGTTGATAATATAACGCTAGTGAGTTTAATTAATTTCATTAGTTGTCGACACGGACTGGAAGTTGTGTAAATACACTAGACACGTGTATACAGAAGGCAAAGTTTTAGACCCGGCTTAATTAGATTCTTCTTATCGTATGTATATATCATATCGTATTGATGAACTACCTGGTGTCAGTTTAAAATGCCTGTAGGCCTCTGACATTCTTTACACACCGTTGAAAAGTCTCCCAAGTGCGTCGGTTTCCTCACGATGGTTTTCTTCGTACGCACAAGAATCCGAAAAGACAATGGTACGTGCCGGGGTTTAAACTTGCGACCTTTGACTTAGCAGTCCAACAGCCGTACCTCTCGGTTATCACTGCTGTTATAATATACTGGCTTAGTTAAAATATGGGTAAGGTAAAGTAATTGGGTATGACTTCGAGTGGCCAAACCTAGGCGTTTGGGACTTGAAGCTTATGTCATGTTACTCAACACTCAACTAATGTTGACGATGCCCGGCGGCCTGATTGGTGTCGAGGCTTAGAGATTGGACTCGGCCCCCGCAGGGGTAGGAAAAAATGTACAATCTGCGGAGGTTTGTCCCGAGTCTGGGTGTTAGTGTATGTATGTTTGTGAAACGCGATCACGATGCAGTAGTAAATCCTAGAGTGCGGCGACGTTTTATTATAAAAAAAGTGTAATACTCGTACTCTAAAGTCGTACAGGTTTAAATATCTTTGAGTTTTTTGAGTGTTTCTGTTAGTGGTACTTCTGCCTCGTCTTGTAGTGTAAGTTGTGCAGCAATTGGATGCCGTCTCTCGATAGTCGAGTATTCTTGCTTTGTTCAAATAATTGAGTTAAAAATCAATTACGATGCTCCTGAGATAAGTACGACTTGATCACTATTATTATGGATGCTAGAAAGATTCGAAATGATTTCTAAAATACAATGTTTTAAACTTTGTAAGAAGTCTTCAACTTACAAGTCTAGGCTTGATGGTTGGTAAAAAAATGTAGAAATTGGTCCAGCCGTTTCAGCGTGAAGAAGTAACAAACTTACTAACACACACTAACAAACTTTCGCCTTCATAATATTAGTGTGATAATCATTCATTATTATTATGTAGGCAGCAAATATTTACCAAGCACTGTAAATATATCATATTATATTAATTAATCCAGTACTTAACAAATATCATATTAATAGTATTTCACATTTATTCCCAGTATTATTAAATACATAAAACGTTAAGCATTCATGACACACATCTGGGCCACTCGTCAATAATAAACCCAACGTAACGAGTTTAAAAATAACTTGTATACGGTTTTAATTAATCTACTTATGTGTGACGTCACCATACAGCACCACTGAAGCGCAGGCAACAACGGCTATGTAACCAACACCACCCGCCGCAGAGGTCAGCCATTCTTTTAACCCACTTCTCATACAACCAATTGATTGTGCGGTGTGAGCCGAATTCTAAAAAAGACCCGGCTACATGACGGAAGCTTAAAAAACATTAAAAAATACGACTGCCATGTCAAAACGTTTTTAATTATCTATTTTTTTTAATTTATTTAATCTTTAATATCTTCACGATATTGCAAGCATTTTAACGACACTCCATACAGCAAAATCTGTTCAGGCATTCAAAAGTTATAGTGGAATAAAAAAACGCACATACATACATACCTAAACATGAAACCTGAAAACATTATAGGTATTTTTTTGGGCAGTCGTGTAGTAAAAACTTAGTTGTGTCCCCAGTGTGGCCTGCGCTAAAATCAAGCGATTGAAATAAGCGAAACACATCGGGATATTGACGCGACGCTATCATTTCCGAACGCACGGTATCTGTGAACAGATCTAATAGATGTTTTGTTCCCTTTTATGTACAATTGTGATGTGAATAGGAATATATTCCGCTTGAGAGAGTTGCGGCTGATAAGCGAATGCGACACCAGTGTTTGTGGTAAAAGTATACATAGTGTTGGTGATGTTTTTTCGTGTGGATAAACCGGCAGTGTTTATTGTTCTAGAAGCAATGCTGGCTGGTTTTTGTATGCGAGAAAACAAGCATGATTATATACACTATCTCAGTAGGTATTCGTGATTTTATATTCGTCAAAATATACACTTATTTCAGCCTACGTCACTGGCTTTAATTAAGAGTACATGTTTCGGATTAGCCCCCACGTATCTGAGCTTAAAAGTATATTAATAACTTGGTAATTGACAATTCTACTTGTCTCCCAAACCAAAAGGCACGAGCTGCCCTTAAAGTGTACTTTATAAACTTTTAATTACCTCGTCCGTCATTAAGTCGCTGTGGACTCGTTCGCAGTCAGGGCTGACACGTTCACAGACGGTGCTCAGTTGAGTTGATGGACCCGTCATGAGTGGAACCAGAAGATTATCATGCCATAGGGATTTCAATACCTATGGCATGATAATCTCCTGGTTCCACTAATCCTTTGCAATAATGCCTTTGTACCTACATATGCATTTTTATGGTGAGATTCGACAGTTCCTATTTTTGTTTTCCAATGTTTTTTTTTACTGCTAACAGCGAGACACCGCTACTTGCAGTGTGGTGCGACATCTCACGTCCACAACAGAGACTGACTTGCAATGCAAACTCATAGTAAGATACCCCGCAGGTATTAACATATTGTTGGAAACTTACGATGTGATCGGTAAATCGTTTGCGATAACTATAGTATAAATTTATATTAAGGTCGGTAGCACTGATAACTGAATAAAATTCAAATTCAATACTGCATTGGGAAACAGTTAAAAACCACGTCAATATCATACAAGACTATGCCGTTCCCAAAACGAAACATTGAAATTCGTGAAACTAGAACAGTTCAAACTGGTGGTGTTGTTTTTTTTTTACTTTTTTTTTCGTTGCATTCGTGATCGAAAACCGTGGAAACTTTCTGTGGAGCCATCAACACGACACGAGTCGTTTAATAAGTTGTGCCTCGCTTGCGGCCGGCCCACTGGCGTTTCGGGGCACATTTTAATGGAAAACACGATTGCATAATAAATGTCTGTGAATGTACTATGTACCTATATCCTGATAGTTATTGTTTTATCGCGGGTAATGATTGTGGCTAATAATTGATTATTGTATAATATTATTCCCCAAAGACGTAGGCAGCGTGTACCTATCTAGGTCGCTAACACTATGCTCGAGCCGGGGTCGAACCTAGGGCCTCATGCTCAGCAGTCGCGCTTAGCGACCACTAGCCCAACGAGGCAGTCTCATGAGTCATTTTTAAGTACATTTTTATGTTACAGTTGGCACCCCTGTCCACAGGTCAAATGTCCCTAATGGTGTCCAATTAACTAAGTCGGCTCTCTATTTACAGTCCCTGTAGAAAATATGTCATTAACTAAAATAAAAACTCTTTGCTCTCTCATTCGCTGTGGTCAAGGATTTTTTGTCTACCTTCTAATTGCAAGATAGACGACTTAACTATCTGACTAGTTTTTATGATAGAAATAAAGGTGATGTGATCAAAAATATAAATGTGAAAGCTTGTCTATGCAAATACTAGTCCATTGTTACACGAGTTTTATCATTAGTGTCTTAAAAACTTTTAGTTGATACATTTGTATAGTTTACCTTTCTGTCAGAAATATATCTAATCATACTTGACTTGCATACTAAAGTGTACTCCCTTGACAATCGGGTAAAAAGGTTTTATACTAAAAGTTAGTAGGTGTAAGTCTGTAAATTCTTGTAACAGAGTCGTTACCCGTTTAATTACATTAATTCTACTAGTAAAATGTAAATAATCACATTGACGCTCTCTGGATTAAGAACGTGAGTTTGAGTAAGGATCTAAGTTAAAGATAAATTTGTATAAGTTTTTAATATACTCCAGAGATAGAGCCACGCTTCTCATCGTCATGTGAACGTGTCCCATAAACACCTGACACGCGCCCTCCCATAGGGCTGCGATATTCAATATCTTACGTGCTGCGAAAGAGAGCACTAGTAGCTCGGAAGAATCAAGTTACATATTACTTCCTAGAATTGCTTCAAAGCGGCAAGTGACACTTGTTATTAAAATTAACATTACAACTTGCCTCACATGAAATATGAAATTTATTTGTAGATTTATTATAATCTACTTCATATCAGAAACCGTGATTAACCTTTCCCCAATGTTATACGTAGTTTCTCAGTTACTTAAAGACACCAAAGATGAAGGAAAACGTCTCTTTCATATAACTAGTCTTAATGGTCAAAATCTGGTTATTGTAGTACGATGGTAACTCGCTTTATGACATAATCGACATTGCGAAATTGGCGAAACTGAACACCTATTACAAACCACAAACAAATTTCGAGCTAATATTGTGTAGGTACATACGTATCATCTAATCTAATATACGCATGACAATTGAGCGGAACACCTGAGACCATTGTACAGTGTACAGGCATCGCTCTCCACGCTTCGTCATGTAATTGGGTTCTTTGATCAATTAGAGATTGTACGCAGTCGTCTTTTCATATACGTAATTGCTAATTTTCTTTTGGATATAAATTCCCATAATTTTCTTTAGAGTAATGCGATCTTTTTCGTTTAGTTTATTTCCATCAACGGTATCATCTGCCAAATTATTCCTGGAGAAAGTAGCCTTAGATTTGTTTATGGAATCGGAGTCAACTGTTAGATCAGCTTCCAGATTTTATACCTACTAATAGCTTACTAGACATCGTGATGAAAAAGCAGTGAAGGGTTTTGCGTAATGGTTTTTAAGTATTCTAATTGTAGGTGTTACTATAACAAACAAAACATGAAATACACTTCCAAATCAATCCACCTGAAAAAAGCAAATGATCTAAGTTTAAACTTGGCTAGAAAAGTTCCTCTTTTATAAATATCAATGCATTGTAACCGAGGCGTGTAAAGGTCGTTTAGTGTATAAGTTTAGCAGTTTTCTGGCAACGGAGCTGTTCGGAACATCGGCATTGAGCAGATGTACCGAATAGCATCTCCATCGAGCTCGAGAGAAAGCAATTTTTCTTTATTTTATAGTTTATAAACAGCTTTAGAACTTTGGGTGCCTATATCTGTTAAAATGTTTTATTATGCTTTAGACGCCGTTTATTTATATTTCATAAAAAACATTTCATAGAGGTTTTTGTGTAGAGGTTTATAAATGTAAACACTAGTCCATATGGTTTACATATCGACAAAAGAGAGACGAAAAAAATCATGTTTTAAGAGATATTTAGATAGTTAATGTATTTTGTTTATGCGTCATGATCTGAACTGGGTTGTAATACTGCAGTCAGTTTAATTTTTTTACAAAATAAATAATATGTAATTTTATTGTTTGTCCAAGGAAGCTATAATGTATTTGCGGGGATAGAGTCATATAACTCGATTAATTAAAAACCAATGGCTTTGTATGCTACCAACAATATCAGGACAAATACTTTAACGACACGGTTCGTAGCAAAGAATGGTTGAGAATTACTCCAATCGTCCTTCTTTGAGATCTAGTATTATAGTTTAATATGGCCTGTTCGTGTAGCGAATTGTAAAGTTGGCGGATCGTTCCTTTGATTCATTAGTCACCCGCAGAGCGGACGTGCCCAGACATTTGTGCCTGTACTTATAGAGAGAATTAACCTGAACTTATGGTAGCAATGTTTTATGGAAGTTAACCTTACTAGTATCAAAGATTCAGTTCTTGTGTTGAGAGCAAAGTTATTTCGGTCGAATGGATCGAATGCACATGCCATCTTACTTATAAACAATGCTAAAACCTGTTTAAGTTATCCACTTCTTAAGTCTACTGACATCTCTAATTTTTGACAGCCAAACAACAGTGACAGGTATATTTTAATCAATTGTTTGACACTGTCAATGTTTACAGTAAGGGGTTAAAATGGCATTAAACTAACTGAGGCACGTTAGCTACTCCGTGACTCCCACGAGTCGTAACTGGATCCAGAACATACATATTACAAAGAGACTCTTCTCGTCTGTAGGCCAACATTAATGTACCATGATGTATTACTCGATTGTCTTCTAATAACGTCTTGCCTGGATTGTGTGCTATGTACGTGGAGGTAGACGATGTCGTGCGGGAGACGGCCTCGACGGATCAATAGTTCTGCCTAACTCGTCGTCTAGGGAAATACGACATATTTGTAGGTTCACCAAACAATACTAAGAACTAATTCCTACGTAGAGGAGGTACGGAGTAGTCTGTGTTGTTGTTACGTTCATAAGATCTTGATGTGTTCTTCATGTTATTTATGTCTCTCAGACCGATTGTGCTGCTGGGTACTTTGTTGCGCCGTTTCTTTTACCCAGCTATAGCACTAGGAAGCGGTGACGGTGGTAGCTGTCTCGATGTAATTTGACGTAAAAAAAGTACTGGTAATTTGTCTATTTATAAATAAATTATTTTTATTTAATTATAGATTAACATACTATTTTACAAATATATACAACTTAATTCTAATACAAAATAAAAACAATATATACAAAAATAAAAAGTTAAAAAGCATCAAAGAATTCATCCCCATCGATGTCAACCGGTAACGTGCCCAAAAGACTGGCAGCATTGCCACGTTAAATTATTGTTTATTTTATTTTTATGTCAGCAGCAGTACTGCCGTTACAACTGGAATTAATATAAATGGTGTGCATGAAGTGCTGTGTATATTCAATCATCATCATCAGCCGGACGACGTCAACTGTTAAACAAAATCCCCCCCTTAGAACGCCACAATGAACAACTTGCCTTTTACATCCACTTATATTAAACATAGGTCCAAAAATATCGCCATACACCAGTATGCAGCAGTGAACATGCTATAGCAGGGAATTATCAAACAGGCAGCCGTCAAGTTTCATAATAGGTAATATCAGATTTATCAGTAAAAACCAATCACGAAGCAATCCCAGGAATCGGTCCATCCATCAGTATTCACGTCCACATCCTCAGTATTAGGTTCAAGGCGAGTTAGCCTTTTATCGGCCACCCGGGTGGCTGCTTTGTGCCGCACAAAGGCTAGTAACGAGCCGATGGGTATCTTCCAAAGGGCCCTATTCAGCTTGCTTCCATAATAAGATGACGTCATCTGATTATTGCTATGCAGATGCTATCGTGATGTGTGGTACATGGTAAAAGCCTGTCTCTCACAGGTTTCGATTTAGACAAGATAGGTCCGTCATAGGTATTCTATTATGCCCTAATAATAAATTTGGGTGATTTAATTAAGAATTTCTTTTATTATTCATGCTGTGAATGTTGGTTTATTAAACTCTTTTAGGAAGATTATACTGTGTTAACCTGTGTTTCTGTTGCATTTAAGTTACTTTCGAAGTCCATTATATTCAAATCCTTTTCCGCGTAGTTAAAAGCTCTATCTACGTTGTTTGACCATATATCCTGACCGAGGTCCAAAACATTCTAAAATCAAATCACAAACAGACTACAAAGTAATATTTTCAAATTTACCTTCATACAGCGTCATCCAATGTGACCCGCAATACAGAAATGCATTTTGTGAACTCAAAGGTAGGAAGGCATTATGTATTCTGAAAGATAGCTAACATAATTTCGTAACCCGTCTACGGCGGACTACGCTCGTAGCGTGGTCTACGCTCGTAGCATACCATGTATTACGTACCAACGATTGCCTAAACTAATTCCGTCCGGATCGTGCAACTAACCGCAGCGGTCTATATTTCTATAGGTATTTACTATACTGCAATACAAATAAACTATAATTATCAAACATTCGATTTTAAACCGCCTCAAAGCGCGACTGCCGATCGTAAAGCCTTGGACTCTATTCTCGGGTCGGGAAAAGTGTTGTTGAATTTTTCATCAGACTGATAATATTTGATAATTTTATTAATAATTAAAATTAGCAGCATGACGCCGGGATTAGTGACCGGTTAATAACGTTAAACCTCTGCCAATCCCTTTGAGGAATACAAGCGTAATATTTATGTTAATTAAGAATTTTGTTTTTAGTTTGTAATTTAAGTTGTGCAACATAAGGTTATCTCATTAGCTAAAACGAAGCAAACAGTAAGAAAACAGAATATGGCGGCATTAGTGTCGATGGTGTGTCTTGTCACTTATAATGACGATGTGCGGGCGTGACGTGACGTGACGTGAGCGAGGAACGTTACTTATAACGACGCTGACTGACGTCAATACTGGCTTAAGTAAGTGTTGAACACTGATGTGTTGGTGGCGGAACTTGGTGTTTAAAAGGGCTTTTCTCAAAAAATCATAACTTGCAGAATGTGTACTAAAATATTTTTTTCAATCTATTCGTCTATTGTTTTGCCAATTGTCTGGAGTCCAAGATCTGAAAGACGAAATTCCTATAGCTAATCACCATTCATTTATTACTTACAAAAGTAAACTATACAAGCTTGTCCCTTGTTAACAAACCTCCTTGAACCGCGCGCTAATCGCGTCCAATCACAAGTTAATACACCGTGGACTTAATATTTACATGAAAACAAAGAAAATACTTTAAATGCATTCAGGTGTCTAGACTCTATTGTTTTAGAAACACGCTCTAATTGTAAATCGGAATATTATTGAAACTAGCTCTTGACCGCGGGTTGCTTTCAACAAATCAGATTTCTTAAATGAAAAAAAAATGTTTTATTCATCAGTAAGCTCTGGTGTGATTAGTAAGGGTTGATAGTTAAATGTACAACATAAGTGGTACCGTTGATACAACTGATGATCCTTGCTCATTTATGGTTTTATGATATGTTAACACTACAGTTGAAGTTTCTGTACCACTGTGTCAACCTGGAATGAAAAGCTAAAAACTAATTTGAAGGTCTTATTTAACAAATTAAAAAAAAAGTAACTAAAAAACAACTGGCGAAATGTGGGTGTGCTATATGTGCACTTCTGCCTACCCCTTCGGGGAATACAGGTGTGATGTTATGTTTTATGTAAAAAAAAAGTTCTATGAAACTACGAATTTCTCCTATATCGTGAGTGCGTTTAACAAACATGAAACATCACATACACACACACAGACTCGGGACAAACATCCGCAGATCACATATTTATAAACTGTTAAATTGATCTCTTGATCTAAAGTGACAGACAAACAACTTATAAAAAATCTTCCTATATTAATACTAGCTGACTCTCTTCGATATTCAATAAAAAGTAAAAAAATATAATCCTAATCAAATATTAACACGAATACACTTTGGAGTTCAGTGTTAACGAGTGTTGTCGCCATTGAATTAATTTTCAATCAAATACAAATCTGGGCATACTTCGAAGTTTTAAACTCGGTATATTTCGTTAAAAAATATAAATTTCATTTAGATTTGTTAAGATATGCTAACTAGAAACGAACGAAAAGTCACCTACCTTTACACCTTTACAAAGTTTAAAGGATCAATGGATTCTAGGTGGCAATTATTGTAGCAGTTTTAACAAAAGTATCGATACTAATAAGAAGAAGAGGAGAGTTTAAGTATTGTTGTCTAGGCCCTCGATAAAGCCTTATATAAAGAGTCTACATCTGTAGTTTCTTGTCGCTTTCAGAAACAAGAAAAAAATATCATGTATCTATTGTGAAAAGAACTCCGGCAGTCTTTCTGTATAGTTTTAACAGTTAAAATTATGCATACTTGAATAAAATGGTGAATTTGTTTGATGGATATAATTAACGTATTCAGGTGTATCATTTCACGGATGCTATCAATATCTAACGTTTTATTCACAACATAATAGTTGTAATAATGTTAATATGATTATTTTGCCGGCTTTACCTTATGCATACAATAGTATACCCATATTAAGCGAATCAGCTACCGATAGGCAGTTAATAAACACAAAAGCATCCATCAGTTGAATCAGCTACAGGCTACACCCACCGATAAGCATTACGACTAAACGACCAAGGTTTGAGTGTCCTTGTGCGCGCACGCGACGCTACTTCACGCGTCGTTTGTATTGGGATGTTAATGTTTACACGTGTTAACAGAATATATAAAAAAACATTCAAATAAATTAAAGTGTTATTCCTTGTACCTATAATAATTATAAAAACGTAAAAGAGATTTGTCATGCAAATGAATGTCTACTACCTTTTTTTACTATTAATCCACAAGTTTGTGATCTACAATTTTTATTTATGTAATTCTACAAGATAGTATCTCGATTATATTCTATGGTAGTTTGTTGGCTCATTTCTACGAACTTCTCTACTCATTATAACATGCCTAACATAGACTGCGAGATTCTATCTTTATATTATGTACTCTAAATATTGTATTGAAACCATATACGAAGCGGGAGTTATTTTCAAATTCTCCAGCATTAGAGAAGGCTTTGAATCTATAATGGACTGGCTGTCTACCACAATTTATTAGCCATTTTAAATTGAACCATTTTGTTTAGAACTCACATTGCTTTAGAGCTCAAGCTGCACTGGGTGGATCGTGACACAGTGTGAAAGTTTAGCGTTAAAACTTTGCCGAACGACGTCCAATTGTTTTAATCTGAGAATAGAAAATATGGAAATAGTGGAAAGGTCACCTGTACCTTTATATTCCGGTAACAGTGAAGGTTGATCAAGCACAAACAGATACGTATCATAATGTAAACTTTGTAATACTCGTAAAAGGTAATATAGGTATATATTTTTTTAAATTTCTCGCGAGCACTAGAAATTTATCTTGCGTCGTGGGTGCGTTTCACAAAAATGAAATATAACATACACATACACCCAGACGGGACAAACATCTGCGGATCACGCAATTTTTTGTCCCACACGGAAATTGAAACCGCAACCCTTAACGCAGCAGACCAATCGCTTAACCACTGCCTAATCTTGTAGTGAAAATATTGTAGGATGTTAATGTTCTCATTCTAACTAAATCAAATTAATTTTGAATACACTTGTATGGTGACAAGATACTTTTAATTAATAAGTATTCATTTAGCTGAATTAATCTCTTATCTTTGATAAGAAATTCACTATTTCATAAACCAGTTGTGTTCAATCTAAATATTTATATAACGTAGTAGTATACCATCAAGTTAAATAACTCCGTATCTAACAAGCGATTCATCAGCGCAGAATCAGGGCAATATTTCCGCCGAGAAATTTTTGAACTCGCCCAAGTTTAAATGAAGTGTCGCCCACCGAGCGCCGAGTTAAAAACTAACGCCAACTGCTCACCGACTCGCACTTGACTCGAGGTAGCGTCGCCTGTATACTGCAGGGGTGACATCTGGTGGTAGAGGAGAAGAAATGTTTTGTATGGTAGTGTTAGCATGGAGGGTAGTTAAATATGTGGTCGATGTAGAAAAAAATTGGGAATTAATCCATGATGCTATCTTCCCTGTAGGGTTTGGGTCTGAATATGAAATGTTTTTGTGTATAAGGCGTAGTCCAAGATTTGAAACTTCTATCATCATCATCATCAGCTTTTAAATGGCCCACTGCTGGACATAAGCCTCCTCCCCTAAGCTTCAATAGGTTATGCATTATAAAGGTAGCACACATCAACCGGAAGGGATCGTCACCGTATCTCCAGCCGTGCGTTATTCCTTGTATGTAACTCCCTACTGCAACGCACACTAATCGGTATCGTAACGTAATCGCCTCGCCTCGTATCTGTGCTATGACCTTAAAACGTACCTATAAAATATTACATTTTTGATAGTAAATATATACATTGACTTGCCTGGGCGCATATCTCCTAAGATCTGCCTGTATAAAGCATTTACTTCGTTAACACTGTGACTGCCACGCTGCAGACACAATCGATTTTTTAGTTATAGTGAAATCTAACCCGTGTGGCGTTCAAAGGCTTACACTCGACACGTTAAGGTGACATGTTCAGCCGTATGTAATCTAATCCCGGACAAATAGCCCCATTCACACGCCGTAACCGATCATCAAATATTAATATCTATAATTATCATTTAGGTTACCACATGCAAATAGATCGTCGGAATATCTCATCAAAGCGAACACTTTACAAAGAGCAGGTCTGGACTGAATAAAACATGTTGTCCGTGCCTTTGACCTGTAATTAGCTGCGATAATTATACACACGAGCTTCTCAGACGAGGGTAACCTTACTAAATACAAGACTGCGTCTCACACCGAACTGTATTATTTTTGATGTCACTTTAGGAAAATTTTTGTACAGGTCTTTTATTAATATGAAAATGTAATTTTTTTAATCGAAACAATTTTGATGATATTTTCAAAAAGTGTATTGCTGGTTGTGAACCGACAATTTTAACATAATATTAAAACCTAAAACACCTACCTACTTATACACATTTTATTATCAAACTTTATTATTTCACTTTCTCAGTTAATCATAACTCTGCTCCACGTATTATACATTAACCATACACAGTACAGGAATGTAATTTCAAGAATCCTGTACAGTAGAGAGCTTCCAGAAAATTCCTCACATTTCAGAGGCTAAAGTTGTCAACAGTACATTAGTGGCCCACTGGCGCTGGTATCTTCACAATTTCAAAGTTTTAATATGTTTTCGTTCCTAAATGGCGCCGTGACTGCAATTTACAATGTGGAAGTGTATTTATAAGGAAAATTACATTGAGTTTCCTCTGTAATGCTTTTGTATCGTCCAAAATCCAAGACTGATTGCTGACTCGAGACTTCCGACAGGAATGGTACTGATGAGAATTTATATTAACAGACAAACGGAGGTTTTATTTGTATATACTTTATCCATCAATATTTGTATTTATTTACAGTAATTTGAGACAGTTAATAGTGCACTTCTAAGGGTAGGCCTTTGTTCAACAGTGGACGTCTTCCGGATGATGATGATGATGAATAGTGCACTAATGATACCTTATATACGTGTTGACTACTTAAGCTGTTAGGTTTTCATGAGTAGTTCTAGGAAAATTTTCGCTTTATAAGACGTTGAAAAGCGTATCTTCTGAAATGTTCTTACTGTATAAGCCGGTACTCCAAACTACTTATAAATGAACTCTATATACTCAAACATAACAAATCTTCCACATTTATAATTCATAAGAACATTCTTGGTGAGCGTGTAGTAGGTTCAATGCCCGTTTAAGGAAATTCTCTTGGTATTGTGTACGAGTACGTCTCTAGTCTCTAGCAGAGGTTTGTCTTATATTTGATCTTTTTGATCGTCGTGATAATGTTTGTATCGAAGAAAATACTTGTATTTTGGAACGGAAAATGTTAGTTGGAAATAATTTTATTTAAATACAGCAAGGAACTAAACACAGCCTAAGCCTAATTAATAATGTACTATTTAATTATTATTATAAGCTCGTATTGTCCCACTGCAGGGCAAAGGCCTCCCTTCCCTCCTTCCCCTTGCCCCTGTCTGTCGCCACTCGACACTCTTTTCGGCTAAATAAAAATACGCTCAGTTTTAATGTCTTACAAGAAGAACATACAATAACAGTAGTAGATATAATAATAAAGACAATATCGTAGTATTACAGTTCGGTGTCATAACAATGACGTCAGCGGCGCAGACCCCCGTCACTAAAAGATGTCCGAGACGTTGACCGGTGCGCGCCGTCCGACGGCTGGTGCTGTTATCTGTTCAAAGCCGATGTTTACAAACTGTTGCCTATCAAAAGAACACTGATTTACTTGTAATCTCTATTCTTAATTATGTTTGACTACCTCGTTGGTCTAGTGGTTGCTCAGCGCAACTCCTAAGCTTTAGGACCCGGGTCGGACAAAAATGTTACTGGGTTTTTCCGTTAGGTAATTCTCAGTAGCAGCATGGAGACCTGATTTTTGTCCGGTTGGTGGTAATAGGCTCGCCCCGTGTTACATTGGGACCTATAATATAACTTGTGAAGTGTAGGTGTACTATATATCCACCTGCAAAGTAATTAAGTTCCCACTAACAGTTGTATAACAGTACTCGGTACAAGTTATAACAATCACATGTTAGTTGCGCAAGCTTCGAGGACCGCCTGTGGTCAAGCACTTAAATCTTAGTTATAGGATCATTATCATCATACCAGACTGCGTGACTGCTGAGCATTAGGTTCTAGGTTCAAATCATAGGTTGGAAAGTGTTATTGGGTTTTTACATATTACGTTGGGATGTATAACTGGGTAATTGTAGGTGATACACCTGGGCTTACCCATTCGGAGTATACAGGCGTGATGTTATGTTATGTTTTTACTTCTCTGGTCTGGGCGTCTCTTGTCCATACCACACCTATCGTGTTCGATAGAGTAGTAGAGTATATCTCTGTGTACTGTCTTTAGGGTAATACCCCCACACCCACAGTCCAAGGCAGTATACCGACCCCAGAAAACCGTGATGATAAGATGATCATCCAAACATCTAACATCAGCCATTAAAGTAAACGTGAATCGAGTAAGAGGAACAAGTCCCGGCCAGTGAGGTCGCGGCCAACGTAACGCGACGCCTCCCAGGGAGCACTCCACGGGTATTACCGATAGACCTCAGACCTGGAGCGTAAAAGATTGGAGGATGTGACGTAGGACAGTTTCAAACATAGTTGACAATAGAATGCCTCTGCCCTGACGGAAAATAGGCGTGTAGATGTACATAGAAGGACAAACATTTAATCATATTCTAAAAATCAATACTTTAAAAAATGTATAATTTGAAATTATAAATGTGTGTCCAAAAATAATAATAGTTAATACCATGACTATACGATGTAAGTAGTTCTGTTAGTTGAAATTTCATGCAACAAAGAATAACATAAAAAAAATCTCACAATTCCGTTAATTGAGTGATTCATTAAGATACCATAATGTCATATATATAAAAACCTCAAAAGACAAATCTCATCTCCCATATTTGTTTCTAAGATCCGCGACTACGTAGCCATACCGCTACGAGGCTACGTCGTAACTCGCAGCGCTACGTGGCTACGAGTTATCATGTTGCAATCGTAAGATCTTTGTTATAGTTAAATTGAATTTACTGTGACTTTGCCGGAGATATTTTCTCAGTAGCTTTATTATCTTTGTTATGGGGTAGCGTACGTTGTTAGTATATTATATTTTATGTATATAGGCACGACTGTATTCATCACAGGCATAGGCAAAGATGTGTTGTTTCTTAGTTACGTTTGCCGGGTTCAAACCCGCATCTTGTGCAAAAAACCTAACCAGAAAGTTTAAGTTAACAAAAATCTTTAAACATAGTTACTACAGTTTCAAATCATCATCATTTGGAAATAGAACTGCAAACGCAAACTAAAATAAACTAATACGAATGTCAAACATTATATATTTCACCAATTTCGATCGGCAAGCTTGTATAGGATATTAAAACTTTGTTCCCATTTCGTACTAGAGGTCCTCGGTGGGCCCCAGCGGGCCCCGGTACAGTGGGAAGCACATCAACTATTCATGGTGCGCTAACAGCGTGGCACTCCACTCGTATGACCTACCTGTTGTGCGAGCGCAGTACACACACTTACTACAGATTTTTTAAATAATGATGTACATACTCTGGTTTAATGGTCTAGTCTAGTTATGCGCGACTGATAAGGTCTCAGGTTTGGTTCCCGGGTCGGGCAGTGTTATATGAGGTTTTTTTTTCGGTAGCGTCACGGTCTAGTGGTTTCGTAGCGCGACTGATAAGTATGAGATTAAAGGTTCCATTCTCGGGTCGGGCAGAGTTATTGGGGCTTTGCATTAGGTAGCCTCATTGGTTGCATTCATAGCAGCTTCACAGTGCGACTGATAAGCATGAGGACTCAGGTTTGGTTCCCGGGTCGAGCAGTGTAATTGGATTTTCAAATAATTTGTAATAGTGGCGCGGTATCTGGGTTTGTGCCCAAAGGATATTGCCATCCACTGGACCTACACCAGCTTCTGTGCGTCGACACTTTTTCCAGGCTATAAAAGAAATTGTATTCATAATCTAAACCCACAACTGCCTATAGACTGCCAAGCGGTAAACTACTGCACTATTAGCTTCCACGTTAAAATAATTTAAAGTTATAATGTACAATGACAACATTCGTGAACAGAGATAAAGTATCACATGAGGTTCGCTCAAACATATTATAACTTTAAATTGAATAAGTGACATACTTTAATTGTAACTGTAGGTACAGCGTGTCGCGGACAAGACTTCTCGTTGCTTTTCATAAAAGACGTATCATCTTTTTTTAGTAAAACGAGTATAATTATGAAGCACTAGTTGTTGCCCACAGGTTTACTCGCATTCAGTAACAAAGTATCTTATTGTCTGCATCTGTTAATGTATTTAAAATATTGACTAATAGATTAATTATGTGCAACAATACCTAATTCATGTCTTAAGAAAGTTACTAAAAAATCCTGCAGGCAATTCTATCCCGACGGAGGAGGTTTGGGTTAATGAGTCTTTATTTAATCAAAATAACAATGTTAACTTACGAATAAACAAATTTTTTTAGCTATACGGTTATATAAATGCAGCTTGTACAGATTTGAACCTAGAACATTATGAAATAGACAACAATCATAGTACCCAGTCGACGAACGAGGCAGTATAGCAGGGCATTTTATATTCCAAACACTACAAAGTTACTTATAACATAATATATGTATGTTGTCATACTCCAGACCTCCCAACCGTCAGGCAAGTGAGACAGACATCTGACAATCAAACCCTTTGTTCAGACCCCCGCGTCTGTTCGCTGCCATGTTGACTGGCATTGCTCAAATATTATATAATTCCATTACGAAACAAGATTTTATTGCGAGCTCGTTTGTCTAGTAACTGATGTTACATCGCTCTTGGTTAGTTATCTGATGAGGTAACTGTGCTTGTCTATAATGCTGGACCTCAATAAACTTGTCTGGATAATCTGTGTTAGTGTCTGAATAATCTATCTTCTATCTATCTATAGGTATCTAAAAACTCGAGAACGGCTAGACCGATTTGGTTAATTTTGGTTTTGAAATATCTGTGGAAGTCCAGGGAAGGTTTAAATGGTGACATTTTTTTCGCGTATTTGTGTATGTATTTCATGTTTGTGTAACGCACCCACAATACTAAATATTTTCCTAGTGTATGTAATAATATTATATAATATTATGCCATTATTACTTTCTTAGTCTGTTACACCAAACTACATATAGCGAAGATGGTAAACATCGTGAAAGCCATAAACTGTATCGTATGAAAATGTCTTTCGTATTAGCAAATAACTTGATCTACTCGTACTGCTGTGCATATTCATTTATGAGGTTGTAATAAAAGCTTAATACGCAAAACTATGTTACTCTTCATTACGCAATAGCGCGCACTGCGAACTGTAAGATTTTGTGTAGGTTTTATGGAGAAGGAGCGTGGAAAGCCAAATATATTAGAGTTATATTACATCCACTAGCTTTTTACATATAAACATAAGTTCAACCTATATCATTTACTATATTAGCTGGTTTTCCGCACATGAATATTCGGAAATGGCCGACTAATTTCGGACTCAAACAGAGCCCCTATTCATGAGCAGGTGACGTGGCGGAATCACGTGCGTAACTACTAGATATACCTAGTAATTAATATGGATATCATTCAAGAAAGTTATTATATTAAATAAGTTAACCCTGTATTTTTACCATCGCAGACTCAATTGTTGCTTAAATTTAAAAACACAGACTCTGCTACACTAAAGAAACTTGTGTGAGAGGCTACATGTAAGCTGCCATTGTTCGGTGGCTCTCAATATACTCCGGAGCACGACACAATACGTTCACCTATCTCCCCCGCGTGGTAGTTTAGAGTGTCGACGACAAACGGAGGTATTTTTCAATTGCAGTCATTATCTCTGAACAAATGTGTCTGGACCACTCGTCCTGAGAGACCTGTACTTTACTAAGATAAGGATTTAATGTACTGTTGGTGCTCAGGAGAAATGGCTTACGATGTTTGGTAATTAAGGTTATTTTGACATTCTGTAATCAATTTAAGGTAAATTAAACGAAAACGAAACTTTATCAAAAAAGAATGCCTCAAAAAAAAATTGTTTTTACTTTATACTAGAAGCATAATGGTCTAACTTGAATACTACAATTTTTCCCGTACAATTTATTTACGTACCTACTACCTATTGTATCTGTACACTTATAAAATACTAGCTTTTACCCGCGGCATCGCCCGCGTTACGTAGCCTATGTCCTTTCTCGTGTCTTAAATTTTCTACATGCAAATGCTATCAAAATCCCTCCAGCGGTTTAGTCGTGAAGGCGTAAAAAACAGACAGAGTTACTTTCACATTTATAATATTAGTATGGATTATTTTGATATTCATACAAACTTACACTTTCATTTTTCAGTAAAACTCCATCCTATAAAATCTCACCCTGTAGAACAAACTGCAAAGAAAAAACTACTTTAAATATATAAAAGTCAAACCAAAGCAAAGGTATACTTCTATACAGCCTCCACAAAACACTTGAACCAAAATGAGCTCCTCCCAGCCTCCTTTGTGCTCTCATCTGTGAATATTTCCTGCAGCGCCGGCTTTGTGCTTGTCTTAAATATGCAACACTATCGTAGGTATATTAAACTGGCTTATTTATGTTATGGTTGCACTCAAGCGCATGTTTTAGAGATAGGGTTCAGTGCACGGTAACGACCTAACGTAAGCTGGAGAGGTGCTGTAGTGGCCGTAGGAAAATGTATAATTTAAAGATTACTACTACTATGTAGGCTGGATTGACAAAGTGCTTGATTGCGTAGTTTCTGCTTAAAGGTTTGATTCTTACAAAAATCAATATATACATAACATCACGCCTGTGTTCCCCGAAGGGATAGGCAGAGGTGCACATATAGTACACCCACATTTTGCCAGTTATGTTTTAGGTCTCAATGTTATAGGGATCAATATATATAAGGACTGAATTTAATGTTATATGCCCCAGAATGCCAACTACAACCTATTAACGCATCCAGATATTCCAAACATGAAGTAGAATTTTAAATTCACATTTCTTGTGGTTTTCTTTACTATCTCTATTGGTAATGGCGTGTAGTTACTTGATGTTACTCTCACATATTATTATGACATTGTAAAGTTCTAATGAGTAGCACAAGACCTGAACTTTGAACAACTTGCTACACTGTGGCTTCTGTTATAATAGAACATGTTGTAACGCCGCATAAGTTGCTGACAAGTCATTTTATTGACTTATAACTTATATACAAGCAGGAGTGCTAACATTTTCAAAAAAGTGGGATGAATTTTCGGTTTTAGTGAAGACTACGAAGTATAAAGACTACGTTGACTTTTTTTAATACGTTATTCTAACTACAAAGAACAGTAAACGTCTTCACTCTGTCTTAATGCAGCGCAGACTATGTGCTCAGAAATGCTTTATACCTAAGTATGATACGAAAGTCTTGCATTATTAATATTTAACAGCTTACAGACGTCGTACATCACGCTAACGACCACGCAAATTGTCCAGCTGGGAATACGGGCACGCTCGCTATGGTCCGTTGTATCCATTCAAACTGCTGTGTATATCTTACACCGATCTATAGAAACAAAGTTTATTAGCTATTTAGCTTCCCAGCTAAGAGTCAAGTGAGTGAATTGGGTCAAACTAGACGCCTGTGGCTTAACAATCTGGCGCGGCTTATTACCGCCGTGAATTATTACTTACTGTGAGGCTTATTGTAAACGGTGCTTGACGTCGTATTGGTAACTTGAACCGTGTGCTGGCAGCTTAAAGTGATGCACGCTCATCCCGCAGAAGAAGAGATTTATTGTTTCGTACGCCTCTACCAGTAGCGCGTGTATTTAACCGTTGCAAGATGTTTTTAAAAGCCTGCATATATGGGGTTGTATTCAAGGCTATATAAGTTCCTGAGGATTAAGAACTACGACAATTTAAATAAATTTTACTTTATCCCATACTACACATACGTGAACATGTGTAGCTTAACAATTCAAAAACCTTTATATTAAACGAATGTTTCTTTTTATTTATCAGGGTACACTTAAGTTGCGATAACTTAGATCTAATACATATTACTCTATCCCTTAATTACTAATTCCAATTACTAGTTCCAAAATGTTAATTGTTTTTTTTCTTTGCAGGGTATCTTCCGTCTTGCGTGTGAGCATGTCCTGCGCACGATGCGCCGCGGCCGCGAGACGCTGCTGACTCTGCTGGAGGCGTTCGTGTACGACCCGCTGGTGGAGTGGGGCGGGGCGGCTGGCGGGGGGGTGAAGCGCAGGCCCACCGCCAGGGATGTGCGCCTGGCGCTGGCCATGTTGGCTGTGCGGGCGCAGGAGCTTAGACATCATTTTGCTGAAATTACGTTAGTATACATTTAGTTTTTGACTGATGACTGTTTTCTTTTAAGTTTAAGGTTAAACGAAAGTCATTGAACCATTATGTACCGAAATTACATATGAATCGGTTCAGAGGGTAATGTAATAATTGCTCTATAGGTTCCCTTCAGGCCACCGAAAATCAATATTTGATTAGTAGATTCCTTATAAAGCTGTACATATTTCGTCCAGGTGCCTTTTAACAATAGAGAAATAAAATGTACACAGCGGTTTATCCTCTTATAACATCATACTGCGTTGGTCCCTGATACACGTCTTTGTTAGCATAATATACGAGGCTCGGCCGCTCAGATTAACTTCAGCAATAAATACAACACGCTGCTTGTTGTCTGCAGCTGTAACTGAACACACGACGCGTTTTATAAAGCCACTGGTGCTGCTATTTGCTTTACAGATAACATGATGATGATATTTAAAGATAATTTGACGTATTAAATATGGCTTATTAACCATCTGACCGTCCCCATCCGTACTAATGTATTTTATTCGTGTATTCGATCCGAATTGATAAAGAAAATCTAAAAAATGATGGATACGAGTGGGTCTCGAAGCCGTGACCTTCGCCGATCCGTGTTCACCATAACCCCAAATTTCATATAATTGGAATGATATTCTAAGCCTAATTGTCATCAAGCGGTTCACATCCATTTTGACACAGTTTAATATTTCAAAACACACATTACTCTACATTAATTGAAAGCCATATTTAACATCGGCCACAATTCGTTAAACTTGATCGAGGCCGTCAGATAATAGTCCAATATTTATACTTTATCCCCGTATTTAATGACGAATGAATATAATTAATAGTTCAGTGGGCTGTCAAAATAAACACCGCTATGGATATCGACAATGAGTTGTTGTGTTCAGACATATTTATGATATTAAATTTTATTGCTGCCATTTAGGGTTCACTATGTTATTCAGAATTAATAATACCTTCAGATCAGGTCGAGATTTAATCTAATTGACACCTAGTGTAACACATTCACTTTCACAGAAGGCTCATCACTACGGAATAAATGTTTCATGACACCACCTCTTCAAGCGAATCAGAGTCTGATTAAATATCCATGATATAATCTAATGCTATTTGGAAAATTCCACCCACGTTAGATGAGAGTTATGTTGTCAACCTCTTTTCGTGTAACATAGGTCAAATAAATGTTAACTGTCTTATATTCCGATACAATCTGTTTCGTGTTCACAGCTAATATACCCAGTAAAAGACACCTCGACATACCACGCTCTCTGTTTCCTCTGAATTATTAATTGGAAACGTCCAATATTATTCGTTATAAATTCATCCCTCGGGAAATGTTTGTTTGACGTCGAATATTTGTTTCAGGGAACAAATGTTAGCAGTGCTTCCCGATATTAAACAGTGTGCGGATGACTGGCTGAAGGAGAACGAAGAACTGAAGTCGGTGGAGACCAGGCTGCAAGACTGTCACCAACAAATGGCCCTCATTAAAGAAATCGAGGCGTATGGACCGAACCTTAACAGCCACCCCCTATATGCTATCTCTCAGAAGTATACATCGTACAAACAAGCCAAGAACGCCGTAGAGGACTCGATGAAGGCGTTAGTAAAGATATTAAAAGACTTTGACACTCAAATCGAAAATTTCGCAAACACAACTGAAGCCATCAACGGCCCACAGCTGATGGCCTGGGTGCAAGAATTCTCTGGCTCGAACGACGAGGAGGAGCAACCGATATTCGAACACATCAAAGAATTCCTCACGAACGCTGGACAGAGCTCTATGATATCGCAGTGCGAGCAGGCTGAGACAGAGCTGTATCAAAGCATGAAGCAGACGCACCATCTCGTTAGATCCTGTCTAGAACTTCTTTCGCAGTACGTGGCAGTGTCGCAGTACTACCCACAGAGCCACACAGAGTATCACCGCGTGGTCATGTTCAGGAAGTTCCTAGCGGCAGCTCTAGAGAGCAAGTCTCCTGAAGTGTGTCGCGAAGTTTCTAACCAAGTAACGGCTCTTATTAACGCCGATAACAATAAAGGCGATACGTCACAACAGATTATAAATTATAATTACCGTTTGCAAACAATGAATGCCGAAGCTAGTGCTAATTTAACTAAAGCTATAGAACGACTCCAATTAGAAGGTGGTCCTGAATCCTTAGTGCTGGCTCAGGAAGCTTATAGAGAGGCTAAAACCAATATTAGTAACTGGGTAAGAACCGAAGAGGGCGCAGGAGCTGCGTTGGAGTGTGCAGTTATTGGCATGCTCTGTAACCTGAACAGAAGATACTTGATGCTAGAAAATGGAGCACAGAGCGCGGGAGACTGCCTCGTAGACTTGACGTCTAGAGAAGGAGAGTGGTTCTTAGACGATATGAGTGCATTATCTATGCAGGCTGTGGAGCTACTGTCATTACTGCCCTTACAGTCGGCATCGGCTGAAGACGCAGCTATGCCTGTCGCAGTGGAATGTGTAAGAAACGCGAACCTACTGCTAGCCGACCTAGTTCAGCTGAACTATAACTTCTGCACCATAATACTGCCGGAAGCAATAAAAAAGGTGCACTCAGAAGACCCGTCGGTGCTACTGATGATAAACGAGCTGAACGCCGTGATTATGAACTCGCCGGTGCCCCTCAACGAACTGCTGACACAGCTAGAGCTGCATCTTAGATACCTAGTTATGGATATGGAGGTGAGTTTCATTGACAGATTTTATACATTGCATTGATCACTCCTTATTAGATTTATGTTTGATCAATACAACCTTGATTTCCTGCTAGATATTACCAGTTCAAGATTATCGTGTTTCATTTTTCAAACGAAAATTGAGTTTTTTTGGTATTCGTTTTATTGATTTACTAGACATGTGAGACAATTTAAGGTACTTACCAATTTTAGTATTACTTATCACCATATAATTCTCTTCAAGTCCCCAGCAAGTACCGCCCCCCTCTTAGCAGCTGAAGTCCGCACTCGCTACGAAGCGCTCCTATCCGCGCCCAGCGGCGAGACGGAGGGCCAGTCGGGCCGCATGCTGCTCATGGGCTTCAATGGCCTGTTCGCAGCCGTCGAGCTGCGTGCCAGGGAGCTGGCAGACCACCTGGCCATCCCCATCCCGCCGGCCTGGAGGAAGATCGACCACATCAGCGAGTCTTTGCACATGTCGGTGAGTACAAGAAAAAAATACTTTCTCAGAATAACTTGGTTCACCTACAAATAATATCATAAAAAATATTTGCAAGATTCTAAGGCAAGAAGGCATATGATTAAAAAACCATCCAAAAATTCTCGACAATGCAATGGAACAAGATGTAACTTTTTTAGCAATTTCCGATAAAAGTTGACTCGTTGTGACTGTCAGTGCATCCAACAGGTACTTGGCAACTTGTCAACACTCTCATATCCCAAGACAGTCTTAACTTCAGCCCATAAAACAGAACAATACAACACTTTTATTTATCTTGCATTTTAGTTGTTGAGTTCTCAATAGAATTTGATATGAAATGAATTTAATGGCAGTTTTAAATCATTTTTCTCAGTAGGTAACGAAAAGGAGATATCTTCATAAGTTTAAAGAAACACTTCAATTCTTCAATCCTCTCCCTTGTTTGCAGGCTGCACTACAGAGTCCGTTGCTC
Organism: Abrostola triplasia; assembly: GCA_946251915.1. NCBI lineage: Eukaryota > Metazoa > Arthropoda > Insecta > Lepidoptera > Noctuidae > Abrostola > Abrostola triplasia. Next base: position 12,054,403 of record OX276433.1, read on the forward strand.
CGCTCGGTCCTGGAAGACATATTCCTGGTGCGACGCGTGCAGGTCATCGCGGAGGTGTTCGCCATGTGCGCGCAGATGGCCTGCGCCTTTAAGGGCACCGGACCCATCACTCTGTTTGACGATGCCGCGCTTTGCAAGCCCGTAAAGAGGTAAACTAAATTTGTTGATTGATTTTCTTGGTAAATGGACACTGGTCCGCCGAATATACGAGGGTCCATATTCGACTGCTTTTTTTGTTTCGTTAGCCGAATAATTGCCACATAAATCTATTTCAGTAACTTTGAAATGGCGAATATCTACTTTCTATATAGCTTTTCTATGTTAGCTTTCTAGGCTTATAAAATTAGGCGAATAAAATTACAAACTTTGTACAAAAACAATAAACAATATGTATGAATAAATACATACACATAACCAGGGTGTTTGAATAATTTTATTAAAGATGTTGCATATAACAATATACAAGTTTCAACTTTAAAAAACGGTATTATTGATTTTGTCAAAGTTGCATTATGGATGTTCTAGAATTCAGATATTTAGCCACCGAAAAATGTGCCGTGATTGCAACAGGTGAGTGCGTATTAATGGTCTGTAATAAATGCTAATGCCAATTATATTTAATTTTTATTTATTTTAACCTTTTAGGAATAGTATCAACTTTATGCATTTAAATAGGCAGTTGTATACAAAATTAAAAGCTATTCATAAGTCCTCATTAGTAGTAAAGATGCCATTGATGATAATGATGGAGTATCCCCCTCGTGCAGGTTCACAGCGGAGTACGTGTCCCGCTGCGTGCTGGGCGTGCACTCCAAGGCGCTGGCCAGCGTGCTGTGCCTGCTGCTGCGCCGCGCCAGGCTCGACCTGCATGCTGAGGTGGAGCAGAAGGAAATTGGTGAGGATATCGTTGTACTTTAAGTTGTTGTCAATATTTATTGCAGTATTTTATTGACCATTGCTAGACCACAAAGGCCAAAAGTTTTTACATTGATTCTCACCTAGGATTAACAGAAGTTACGAGATCAATCTAAAAATGAAAAAGTAGACAGATGTTAATCATTGTTTTAGAAACAGGATTTTGATATAATTTTTATCTAACTGATTCTTATGTGATTTTATTTTGATAGCCGATGTAATGATTTTTACTATGACTGTATGGAGGCCCGTCATTAAATGATAAGTTGTAAACTAGTCAAATACAATTTAATGAGAAAAATAATTAACAGTGTCCAAAGGTATTCAGTTACTGTCGGAATATTAATAAACCGCGTGGTATTAGTACCAGAGCTCGCAAGCGACTGCTATGATCTTAAATAAGTATCGTGTGTCTGCAGGAGCATCGTGGAGCGTGTCGCTGGAGTCCCTGTGCGAGAAGGCGCGGCCCCCGGGCTCGGGCGGCGCGCGCGGGGCCGCGCTGGCCCGCGCCGTGCAGGCCGCGCGCGCCCGCGTGGGCCGAGCTGCGCGGGCGCACTCCGACCACGCCAAGCGCGCCGCCGCCGCACGCCGCGCGAGACTCACGCACGCTGCGCACGCGCATCTGCACGCTGAGGTACTTATATCTATGTTTACGACGGGCTTAAGTTTAGTTAATACAAGTAATATCCTCGTTTATGAATGAGAAGGTAAGTAGTGGTCGTCTTCATCAGCATTAGTTACTATGGCTTACTATGTTTTCCATTCTAGGTGCTGGGAGGCAATCAGGAGAGTAGCGCGGCCCTGGCCCGCCGCTCCCGCGAGCTGTCGGCGGCGGTGGAGAGGCTCACCGCGGCCACCAACAAGGCGCACGCGCTGCTCACCGCTGCACATCAGAGGTACTCTCATCCTTATGTTATACAGTTGTAGATTCAACATCGCATGTTTGTTGCTCCTTGTTAATATATTTATAGTAACATGATATGTGTTTGAATTTGAAATTGATGTGAAGCACGAAGTCTGGGTTTTTGCTCGGTTAATGGCGATAGGTTCGCTATTATATTGGTATGTTTAAACAAGCGAAATGTAGGTGTACTACTCGTAAAGCACACCAGCATATTATACATACATGTACCTACCATGTTTTTCTGTCTGTGTTATGTATGTTTTGTTGATGTGGTATTAATTTTTTGAAAGCTTCGCTCGACACAAATATATTTTCCTGTGATGCGGAGTGTTGTACACATATTGAATACCGGGCGTGGGGTCGGCAGGGTGAAGTGGGGCGCGGGCGCGAACCCGGCGCTGTCGGGCGTGGCGGTGCGGCTGGAGCGCGCGGGCGGCGCGGCGCGGGCGCGGGCGGCGCGGCTGGCGGGCGCGGGCGCGGCGCTGGCCCGCCACGCGCGCGCCGCCGCCGCGCACCGCCCCGCGCGGGCCCGCGCGCGACACCACCACGCGCTCAACACCGCGCTGCACCACTGGGAGAAGGTACTGGCGCCGCACATACTTGTCTTTCATTCGTTCACTTATTCAATCACTCATCACTTATTTATTTACTTAGTCATTCATTTATTCATTCGCTTACTCCATCACTTAATCATTCTACTCTCATCCACTATACCTTTGTCTTATTCTAACACTTATTCATTCATCCACTCTATCACTCAATGGCCCACTCACTCATTCAATCAATAATTGTAGCACTAAAACAATTACTATGATTTTTTTTTTATTAGTGAAATTTTGGCCACAGGCATGCACACTGGCACAGAAGTATTCACTGAAAGTGTCTCCGGTGGAAGAATCACTCATGGAGATGCTACATCCGGAAGGAAACATAGATACACAATGGGTAAGTTCTTGTCTAGTTCGACATCGATTCTTGTTGTCTTGTTCAGTTAAAGTAAAACTACGAATGTCATTGGTATATGTTATTCTTTAGGTGGACAACGTTTCGGCCTTGCTCCGCGAGATGATCGCGCAGCTGTCGAACGAATCAGCGCGTCGGCGCACGCGCGTGCGCACCGCCGCTGATGCCTTGCGCACTGCTGCCGACCGCATCACTACACCTGCCACCGAGCGCGCTGGCCTGCTGCACGACGTGCGAGGCCCGCTGCACACCCTGCTCACTGACACGGAGGTAAGCAGCCCACACAGCTACCACCCCCGCACGGAGCGCGCTGGCCTGCTGCACGACGTGCGAGGCCCGCTGCACACCCTGCTCACTGACACGGAGGTAAGCAGCCCACACAGCTACCACCCCCGCACGGAGCGCGCTGGCCTGCTGCACGACGTGCGCGGCCCGCTGCACACCCTGCTCACTGACACGGAGGTAAGCAGCCCACACAGCTACCACCCCCGCACGGAGCGCGCTGGCCTGCTGCACGACGTGCGCGGCCCGCTGCACACCCTGCTCACTGACACGGAGGTAAGCAGCCCACACAGCTACCACCCCCGCACGGAGCGCGCTGGCCTGCTGCACGACGTGCGCGGCCCGCTGCACACCCTGCTCGCTGACACGGAGGTAAGCAGCCCACACAGCTACCACCCCCGCACGGAGCGCGCTGGCCTGCTGCACGACGTGCGCGGCCCGCTGCACACCCTGCTCACTGACACGGAGGTAAGCAGCCCACACAGCTACCACCCCCGCACGGAGCGCGCTGGCCTGCTGCACGACGTGCGCGGCCCGCTGCACACCCTGCTCACTGACACGGAGGTAAGCAGCCCACACAGCTACCACCCCCGCACGGAGCGCGCTGGCCTGCTGCACGACGTGCGCGGCCCGCTGCACACCCTGCTCACTGACACGGAGGTAAGCAGCCCACACAGCTACCACCCCCGCACGGAGCGCGCTGGCCTGCTGCACGACGTGCGAGGCCCGCTGCACACCCTGCTCACTGACACGGAGGTAAGCAGCCCACACAGCTACCACCCCCGCACGGAGCGCGCTGGCCTGCTGCACGACGTGCGAGGCCCGCTGCACACCCTGCTCACTGACACGGAGGTAAGCAGCCCACACAGCTACCACCCCCGCACGGAGCGCGCTGGCCTGCTGCACGACGTGCGAGGCCCGCTGCACACCCTGCTCACTGACACGGAGGTAAGCAGCCCACACAGCTACCACCCCCGCACGGAGCGCGCTGGCCTGCTGCACGACGTGCGAGGCCCGCTGCACACCCTGCTCACTGACACGGAGGTAAGCAGCCCACACAGCTACCACCCCCGCACGGAGCGCGCTGGCCTGCTGCACGACGTGCGCGGCCCGCTGCACACCCTGCTCACTGACACGGAGGTAAGCAGCCCACACAGCTACCACCCCCGCACGGAGCGCGCTGGCCTGCTGCACGACGTGCGCGGCCCGCTGCACACCCTGCTCACTGACACGGAGGTAAGCAGCCCACACAGCTACCACCCCCGCACGGAGCGTCAGTCTAAGTCTAATATTACATGTTAAACTCATCAAGCAAAACAATTTTCGACCTCCAAAAAGCTTTTGACATAGTAAAGCAACGCACAGTAATTTACAAACCAAGAACAAATTAATATCTAGTAATTTTTTTAGTTTTGTTTTCAGTATAATTAACATAACATTTAAATATTGCGCCTTACTTCAAATTATGTAAACAAATCACATATAAAAAGAAACACTATAATAATATTCCTATTTAGAATTCCACAGGGAACAGTGTTAGGACCATCAACGTTTTTCATGTTACTGGTTACACTTTATTACACTTAAATTAACATCAAAGTTGCCTTAGGTAAGATAGCAATAAACTTGAAGTAATTAACAATAGCTCACGCTATAACAACATGACTGTGTCAACCAGGCCAACAACCCCGCGGCGGAATTCCTGGCCCGCGAGAAGCTGGTGGTGGAGCAGCTGAAGTCGCTGACGACGGTGAAGGACGACGAGCCCGGCGTCACGGCCGCGCGCCTCTCGGCCGACAGCCTCATCTCCACGCTGCCGGCGCATCACGACACACTGCAAGAGTGAGTCAAGCTACTTCCTTATTATTAAATAATTCCTTCTCAGGTTTTTGTGTTAGAATCAGTGTGTAGTAGGCACAGTGCATTTTTAGCAACCTAACTTCGAAGCGTTTTCTAGGCCGGTTTCTTCCCATAGTCGTAAAGTTTAACGCCCACATTTTTGGAGAATAAAGTAGGTCAATCAAAAAGCTCTATTTGAAATAGTATTTTTGATTCTCATGGGTAACATGAAACTGGCGCTCACTGGCGCATTATCTAAAAAAACTATGTAAAAGACAATGGAACAAGGGCTCCGTATAAGAATGTAATTGTTGCAGGTTACACAAGAACTGGCCGGCGGAGCTGGTGAGCCGCAAGCTGACGCGGCAGACTGCCATCAACGCGCCTGGCAAGAGTAACGCCAACAACAGACACGGTGAGACATCTACCATCTCTCTTACAAATGAACTCTCTTACAAAGAAGAAAAAGAAGACGATAATATAAGCTATATTATCGTCTTCTCTTTCTTCTTCTCAAACTTCTGTCACAACATAATTTTCAGCCGTGGTAGACTTGTTTATTGGATAGTTAACAAGAATAGTAGAGAGTTTAATGGGTTTGTTTGTATGTTATGGGTAATCTTCAAAACGATTCATCCGATTTCAAAAAAAAATCCCTAATATTTATAATGGACCTTCAGAGTGGCATAGCTACTTTAGTTCTAGAAAAACACGAAAATAAAATCCTCGCAGACGAATTCATGACAAGATTCTATTTACGCCGTTGTTATGTTCATGTGTTGAAATGTGTATGATGTTAGGAGGAGAACGCAACGCGGTGGGCGCGGGCGTGTGGAAGCGAGTGCGGCTGAAGCTGGAGGGCCGCGACGACACGCAGGCCACGAGGCGGTTCGCGCTGCACGACCAAGTCAGTAGCTCCGTGTCTTTACCTAGCTCTCTATGTACTCTTCTTTAGGTATCCGCTACAACTGTATGGTGAGCTCTATGTCTGCTGCCATCTCTATCTTTTTATTTAGGTATGATGAGAACGGCTTACTTTTCTAGGTTTAAGACTGCTATAAAAAAAATGTTCTTTGTCCTAATAGATCCTGTTGGCATCCTAACCTCTTTCCATATGCAAAAAGACGGATATAGACAATCTTAACAATAAAAGTTGATTTCACTAATAGTGGGTAGTCTGCAAGACTTATGATGATGATGGTTTAAATGAGTTTTGACATGTCTCATACTTAACAAGGCTATGTATTTCGCAGTACTGAAGGATGTTCAGGTCTTCGATTGAAATCGACATGAAAAAATAATATTTGATTTAAAAAAAATTACAGCTTGTGTGAAATCTATGAATAAGATCGAGTTCTGGAATTACTTAACTCTATGATCAGAGCCAAAATTAATGTCGCGATCTAGCCGCCAGTGTGTAACGTCCCGCGTGTTGCAGGTGGACCACATGATAAAGGAAGCTGCATGCTCTGGGAACCTGTGCATGATGTACGAGGGCTGGATGGCGTGGGTCTGAGCCCCGCGCCGCTCGCCGCCCTGCGCCTGCGCCGCCCGGCCCGCGCGCCCGCGGCCTGCCCTGCGACCCGCGACCCGCGCCCGCGACCCGCGACTCGCGACCTGCGGCCCGCGACCTGCGGCCCGCGACCTGCGGCCCGCGACCTGCGGCCCGCAACCCGCGCCGCCCCACGATGCGCGGCAGCCCGACACTGGTCTGCCGCTCTACCGCGAAACAACTCGTTTAAACCACTCTTTCGGTACCACGTTTTTTTACTAGTTTTATCTTTTTTGTTCGTTTTCCTTTGTAGCGTAGCGCGTCGGCCGCTCGGTCCGCCGCCGAGCTTTAGGGTTAGATTATTGTTCGTAGCAGGCTCGGAAGGAGCCGGACGTCCGGCAGCCCGGACGAGCCGGCCGAGCCGGGCCCCACAGCCGGCCCGAGGCCCCGCGGCCGAGTCGGGGCTCGTCTCTACGTTACAGTATATATTCGGCATAGTTGTAAGACCTGTTCGCGATGAGGTGACCTGGCGACGCTGTGTACTGATCGTGGACCTGCATACTGAACGCGTCGCCTCCACGTCGGCGAGTCATATGTTGTGTCACAAATATAACGCAGTCGTGTGACGTATGTAGTATGTATAACAGAACCATAGTTGTTACAGAAATCATAAGTACCTGTCGGGTAATTGTTTTCAAGTAAACTTAAGTAATGTTGTTTGTTCTATCCGTGCGATTACTGTGTTTATTGTTAAAACAATTTGATTCATGGCGACAAAATTACACATCATAGTGACATCTTTGGCAGACAAAAAATATTCGTGGCTCATTATGATAATTTTTATATAAAAATAAATAAAAATACAAAAAAAAAGTAATTTTAAATAAAAACGACACGAACTGTGCAGAATGTAAACAGTGATCTATTCATTTTTCTTCATGTTGTCAAGTTAGCTGTTCATTGATGTTTCGATCTGGCGAAGAGACCGCCACACCACGTTAAAAGTATAATATCAGTAATATTACAAATATAAAACTCACATTATCTCAATTCGTCTAAAATAATATAGAAAACTAGATTTATATTCCATATAATAGCCGGTTGATATAGAAAACTGAATATATAGGTTTTATTTCTGCACGTTAGCTCTCATGGAACATTTAGAGGTTTGCTTTACTGGCGACTCCGCTTGTAAACGACCTATCGCTTATACTAACATAAGAATACACTTCATATATTAACATTTTCTCATCAACAACAAATATCTCCATCTTATGACGGATGACCGTTAAAACTGGTTAACAATTTGGACAAAAAATAGCTTATGCTTGTTAAAAACCCGTCTGAGTTATGTAGAATGCAATTAAACAATAGTATACAATTTCATAAATTCTGTTCACTTTATATATGTGTAAAACTACACATTTATCATTCACCCCGAAAATGTATGATTCATTCCGTCATTCACTCTTCAACAGTCGTTATAAGCGATCTTCACAAGTAGCCGTACATTATTAACTGCAACTATAATATTCTAACACATAAATGTATCTTAATGTAGACACTAATTAAGTTGTACTCATTCTCTGTAAAACTTTTATCACACTCGTTATTTTGAGCGTCATCATTACGAGAGATCTCTTGATTGTTAATGATATCTTTAGAGTCGAACTTTTGACACCATCACTTATATTGCTCCTGTAAAACAATTTTAAGAATGCTCTATGTTTGTATGTCGCATTTAAAAATATATTTATAGAAGGGACTATACACACTTGTACAAAACGGCCCGCAATATGCTCCCATGTCTAATTACAATGGATTTTTTGTGGACAGTCTGTTTGACACAGTAAATACGAGCTTATATAAACGACATAGTGTTGCTTATCCAATGACCTACTTAAAACATGCTATTGCCGGCCATTTAGTACAAATAATTTTAGTCCCATTCTGAACATTTTGATTATCTTTTTAGTGTCTGTAAAGCGAATGCTTACTGCTTTGAAAGAAAATTGTATCAGTTATATTTTTCTGTAAGATTACGTTTTTACTTACGAGTTATTCCTGGAGACAACATTTCAAATGTAACAGGCAAACGATGAACTGACATCTCCTGAATTTAAATCACAATACGATCACAATTGGAATAATAGTACTAAAATATTTGACCATTTACCAACTTAGTACCTAACGGGAATAACTTTGTATTTTACAGAGGACGAGTACATAATAACATATAATAATAATATATATCGCATCGTGTAACCTTCACGTGTGAGTGTGTGTGTAAGTGCCTGCTCTTAGCAAGCAGTGTGACAGGGACGGTGGATGCATTTGTTTCTAAACTAAACATCTGTAACAACATGATTTAGACATGTTCTACCATAATAATACTATTGATGTTAATCCCAAAAAGGGATTTTATAGATTAAGTCATAGCTATCATAGCCACGCACTAACCAAGCGCATATTGGCATTAAATGTTTGAACAATAGTAAATGTTCTCGGAATCATAGCTATAGGGAATTGTAACCTGGCTAAATTTAAGTCAACGACCTGCTATGCTATTCTGAAACACTAACATCATCCAGAGTCATCTCGTTATGCGATAGTCACCGCAGATTTAGAAGTGAGTTCGTAAGTGGTGCCTTTAGAATAGCACGGCTGGTCCCATAGTTATAAGCATAATTATTCAAGATAAATGTTCAAGTTGCTCCATTATAACTGAGTAGACATTGGCTGTAGTAGTTATGATTGATGTTGTGGACTTAATACGTTATGTAATTACAAATTAAAGCATTAAGATGTCTCTTCACGGTTAGGGAGCGGAGCAGAGCTATAATGTTGTACAGTGTTAAATAAAATGCGATATTGCCAATATTTTTTGGAATATTATCAGTGTTTACAGGTGGACTACACTAAGGCACCTTAGCAAATACTAATGCATAGAATTTATAATATATTTTGACAAAAAACAATTCGTACAACCTAATTAATTTGAATTAAATTAAATTGTTATTTTTGGTCATTTTTCCATCTCTGCATATTGTAATTCCCGAAACCAATCTTTAATTGATAAATTGTAAGATCAGGAAACTATGTATACCAAAATGTATTTGGATTTTTATTTATTAATTTTTATCATTTTTTAGTATCTAATGTTAGCCATAAATAGACCACATTGTGCTCTAATCTGCTCACTAACCCATAGTTGTAACCATGTATAACATAGCAGTCTGTCTAAATCGTAGAAAGGCATCCATCGACAATGTGCATGTATCGCTTCATTATTAAATAAATGGTGTATGTAACAAATGGTGTTTTATTTATCCCCGTTATTTATTTATGTCGTTTGCTATAATGTTTTCCTGGCCGAATGTCGGTCAAAGTATGCGTGCAAACACAGGTGCACTTCCTCACTCTCATAGTCCGATGAGACGGCTGAGATGGTTCTTTCTAATCCGTCTTAAAAAAAATAACTTTTTTGTATGACTCGTCATTTAATATAAGACAGGTTTAGAAGCAGGGCAGCTTTATAGCCCTAAAGCCATACGCCTCTTCTACATTACTTGCTAGAACACTCTACAGATTATAAATACCAATAAAACTCAAATAATTGGCAGTTATATTTATTTACATAACAACAATCACATGTGGGATGAATTGTGGAGAACTTAAATATAATAATAATATGTTGAACCTGTTTTATTACATGGGTACTGAAATATTGAGTAGTAAAATATGTTTACTAAATCGTTGGTCATTCAATACAGCTGGGAGTCGTTAATACTATGTTTATGGCGTAATAAAAGGTTAATAAAAATCTCCCTACCAAGCTCTAGTTATACAAATTTAGATCTGAAAATATCTTGCTCCCTTTTACAATAAATAAGTTTAATAAGTTAACTTTTATAATTGGATGCCGGCACATGTACACAAGTTTGCGTTCAGGCATTCACGATCCGCCTCACTCAAGTACTACAACTATGTAACACAAACATTTTTAAGTATCAAAAGTTATTGCTTTATTATATTCTCGGCATAAAAATGTATATAATTGCACAAATAAATTAAGTACTTGGTTTTAGAACTGAAAGTTTATTGTCATAAAGAATGTTTACAATAAAGTTGTATACCTTGATATCAAAACCTTTTCATTTTTTCTGTTGCAGACGAACGCACATGTGCTGCCCTCTACTCGAACCTACACTTATTAACTGTCAGCTGTATTCAACAATCCTTGTATGTCTAATAACACGCCCGTAACCCTGATAAAGCTACAAATATCCATAGAATACTATAGTAACACTCGTACTGCGCGGATATCACAATAAAGCACTCCACAGCGATCTAATAGTGCGCAACACGAAGTGCCAGCACACAACACACTCCCACCGGCTTCAAGAAGACAAACAAATAATAAGACTATTATAACATGATCACGTTTTACATGAACTGCGCATGCGCACACCGCCCGCTACCGAACTAACTCTAGCCACGACTATTGAAGATTTATCATTCACAATCTGACTATGTAAATGTGAAGAACAAAGGTACATTTCGTGTTCAGGCATTTAAAAATGTCTACGACACACAGGACAATGCGCGGATAAGAAACTGTACTAGAATTTAAGTGAATCGCAAAGATTTAATTATTATCAGTCATTTGTAAAGGCCTATAACTGTTAGTCTTCCTAAACGCCATCAACTTAACTTGTACAACACAAACCAACGTCGCTATAAATTTAAAAATACTATACTGTACACAATAATTACAATAACATCTATGTGCAATAAACTCATGTTATACAATTTTAAATACTATATTTTATAGATTTTTTTCATATAAGTGACATTTTATAATGACAAGATTGAAGTATTAAACGAACTTCCGACGTTTGGCAATTTAAAAGGAGACGGAAGCCAACGATGTATGAAGAAAGATTCGCGAGCGCGACGATATAACTATCTAGATCTATACTTAGTATATTCGATAAAACCCCCTACTAGCGCCATCTATAGTACACATTAATTCCTATTTCGCCCTGATAAAAGTTGCCAGAATATATCAATTAAATATTTTTGGTTTAAAATAGGGATTCTGTCTACATGCTAGGCTACATTAAGTTTTTTATAGACGTGTGGAACTATGTTAGCTTCATACAATTTTTTAAATAATTTCTCAGAATCCTTTAAAACTTTTTATTGCGTTTAACGATTATAGTAATCGATTCTAACCGACCATAACTCTTGCTTGATGTTAAATGCATTCAAAAAGCAAATTCGTGAGCAACTAGCCACAACCACCCTCGATGCCGCCTGAATATTGCACCTGTACCGGCCCTGTGGTACCCGTTATATTATAAGTACAATGAGGACGACATGTGCTCTTAACACTGACTCGTTAAAACCTGAACTTGTTTCAAGTCCCGATAATTAAGAGTAACCAACTTGTCACCTAATGTAGTGTTGACATTACAACATAGTTTGCCGTTGAAGACTGAATGTTGCATTGCAAGTAATCCACCTCTTCGTACTTATAACATCAGTGGCAGTGCACAGCTGCAGCCGCGTGTGGCGGCAGAGGGCCGGGCAGGGCGGCTGCTATCGCGGCGCCTGCTTGAGCGCGATGAGCTCGTCCAGCTGCGCCTTGTACAGCTGCGTCACGTCCTGCAGGTCCAGCCGCAGCTCGCACAGCTGCTCCTCCTTCTCGCCGTACATCTGGAGCAGCGCGTCGTACTGCTCCTGGACGGTCTGGGAACACATGCAAGTATGGTCGGTGACAATGTACCCGTCATGTGGTATCATCTCAGAGTGGCGTGCGTCTTCTGCCGAGGGTCTGCAGCGTGTACCCTGCAGCCTCACCTGTTGTTCGTCGAGCGCGGCCTGCAGCCTGGCCAGGTGTGCAGTGAGGGCGCTCCTCTCGGTGAGCAGGGCGTCCCGCTGCAGTGCGAGTGCTCTGAGCTCCCCCTCCCTCCTGGTCAGCTGCGCGAGGGTCTCCTCCACACACATGGCTGAGGATGCCGTGGGGGTGGCGCAGCCTTCCTCCTGGACAAGCAAGTTGGACAATAATACGTGATAATCTAGCCTGAACCTCAACTCTCTTTCGGCACACCTGGGTACAGGAGGTCCCAATATATTAGAGGGCGAGCCTGTCGGTAAACAAACCATAGACTCCATCCTCCTAAGAAGTACCTAATGAAAAGATCCATTAACACTAAAGCCGACAGTTCACCAACAGGCAACTAGCTAGTAGTAGTAGAGCTTGCAGTAAGTGAGTATGTAGTGCAGTCCAGTACTCACCGAGTGCCACAGCGAGGCGGACAGTGAGTCGGAGGCCACCGAGTGGGGGGACACGTCGCCGCGGACTGACACCTGCTCCTGGGGGGGGATACAATAGGTACACTCATTTGTAAGTACATACTTCTTCGTAACATGTTAAGTATTAAAAATAAGGTCTTGTACATAGTTAAGCAGTCTAAACTTTTGATCGAAAATACATATTTTGTGAAACATAGATACCTGTAAGATGGCGTTCCTCTTCCTCTCGGTGTCGAGCGCGTCCCTGCCGGCCGCCAGCTGCAGCTGCAGGTTAGCCACGTTGGCCTTCAGCTGCTCCTGCTGCGTCGCCTGCTCGTGCTGGACCATCTCCAGCTCCGACGTCTTTCTGTAAACCATGCCAGTAACACTTATACACTTTGTACCGTATGAGGAAGTTGTTGGGATGTTTGTCATTGAACATTATTGACATATTACGTACTTTAACGTTAAATGAAAAGTTGATAGTTATAGGTATACATCACAGTTCAACACTGATCAGGGTTATCTTTGCAGGATGTACTATATACAGGACCGCGGTGCTTGCAAGTCACTTCATCGTAACGGTAATAATATCTGATGTCGCTAAGCAAGTCCTCACATAGCCAGCTCCTCCTCCAGCCGTTGCATAGTGAGCAGCTGCAGCTCCCCGGCGCGGGCCAGCTGCTGCAGCTCGCTCCTGGCGGCCTGCAGCTGCAGGTCCACGTCGGCCAGCCTCGCCTGCAGCGTCACGCACTCCTCGCGTGATATCTGCTCCCGTTCTACTGCTACAGCTAGCGAGCGCTCCATGTCCGCTGCAAAACAGTATTGATAGCTGTAGTTCTTATATGTATTCAACTTTAAATTATTTAGAAGTTAAATAAAAGATTTCTTGAGCTTGACTACACTATGAAATTGAAGAAGGATTTTGTTGTATGTATATGTAAGTGCAGTGCGGGGCGTGTACCGAGGCTCGCCTCCCTCTGGCGCAGCGCGCGCGCATGCGCCTGGTCCCTGCGCAGCGCGGCGTGCTGCAGCTGGGCCAGCTGCCCCAGCACGTGCGCGGCGCCGCCCTCCCCCCCGGCGCCGGGCCCCTCGCCCCCGCCGGCCCCGGGCGCTCCGCCCCCGTCCCGCGAGGCCTCCAGCGCCGAGCAGGCTTCCTGTGCCGCGTGCAGTTCACGCCGGAGAGCTTCCTCGCGAGACACCCATTTTTTCTCCTCTGGAAAATCAAATTAATCCCAAATTAACATATGTATAAAACCGAAAATGAATAAAATTAACAAAAAAATACTTTAAAACCCTATAGTAAGATAAGTATTCAATAAACAGAACCAACCGTTAACCATCTCCGCCCTCAGCAGCTGCATCTCCCCCCGCAGCCGCTGCAGCTCCTCGTCGGCGCGGCGCTGCGCCTCCTGCGCCTGCGCATGTCCCGCCGAGCGCCGCGCCAGCTCCGCAGAGCTCCGCTGCAGCTCCGTCAGCTCCTTCCGGGCTCCCTCCAGGGACGTCCGGCTGCCCTCTAGCTTGTGCGTCGTGTCATCGAGGAGGCTTTTAGTCTGGTGGTTAAAAAAAAACACACTAATAATATAAAGGCGAAAGTTTGCGAGTGCGTGTCTGTGTGTGTGTGCGTGTGTAAGTGCTCCACCGTGTTTGCATTTTACAACAATATAATAATAACCGCTAATAAACTGTAAATGTAAATAAAACACTAAAACAACGTACTCCAAGGTTAAACTTTTGTTACATATCCCTTTCAATCGTTTCCACATTCCACCCATTCATCAAATAGGTAAACTACAACTAAAAACCAACAAATCGGTACGGTTTTGTTTAGAAGTGCACAGAACATTGCACAACTGATAAGAGCTCCGCGCGATAAGCACTACGTACAATAAACATCTGCATGCCACGGACACTTAAAATCTTTATTCAGATAATTTAATACTGCAAACATTTCTGCTACATAAGAATACAAACAATACGTCCAATAACATAGGTAACTGATGTAGGTTTAAAGTTCTCGAATCAAGCCCACCACTCGTGCCCGTCACTGTGACTCCTGTAAGCCAGGATCTACAATCATAATCATTGAGAACCATCAGGCAATGAACCTCGAGGCGTCCCAGAAAAATGACTCGACTGTCTTGGAACCCGCAACGAAATTAACCATAAAAGAATAAAATAAAGGAGTTATAAATTTAGTTCCCACTTCCCTCCACAACAAGCGGGAGACGCAAAGATTAATATGGCAAAAGCATAATTAATAAGGGATCCACTACTGAGATAAGCCCAGTCACCAAGCACCACGGGTACAAAACCTAAAAAACTAATGGGTCCTACCTGTTATTTTGATTTTAATATTAGGTGTGGCAAAAACGTCTGTAACCACGAAAGTTAGTTCTAGTCGCAACAAGGTCCTCATATAGGTTTGATGAGAAATATACTCATATTATTTACTATGTAGAAGAATTTACCCACAGTGGGTAAATAGACACCTGATATAGGACACCTCAATCTACCTCTTTGTTGTTTACACATACAATATTTGTCAATCAAAATCTATCTTACCTCCATTAGTTCAGTCTCAAGTTTCTTGTTGGCTGTGGTGAGCCTGTACACCGCCTCAATCTGGTTCACCTCCAGCTCCTCTTTAGCAGCTATGGACCGCTTCAGCCTGTCCAGCTCTGTTGTTTGCTCAGCTATCTTATCTCTGGAACGAAGATTAAAGCAGTCCATAAGAGTAAATACATAGTCAATGGAAGTTTACTACACCGAAAACCAATTAACTTGAAGATTGTGATAGCAGTTAATGAGAAAAAAAGGGATTTGTCATGACCATAGCAAGTGATAATCTTAGCTCTACTATACCCCTTCGGGAGCTGTGAGTGTAGGTACAAGAAAACTATTATATATTTACTTTGGTACATTATATTATACAGTTGAAAATAGAAATAAATAACATTTATATTGCTTTATAGGAAATAAACTATTTTAATGAGTAATTCATATATATCCAGCATTTTTATCTCTTACTATACCAATTATTAATCACAGATATCCATCACATGATAAGTACTTCATAGAATTTTGATTCCAATAAACAAAAGGTGCTATATAATTTCAAGGACTGAAAAATGCATAACAAGCTACAATCATTTTTGCCAACTTAATAAGAATATCCACCTTACTCTGTCCTCATAACTGGTAAATTACTATAATCACAACACTGGGGTGACAGACAAACAAAGCCAAATCTGACACATCCACCTTTCAAAAATAAGTAGCCGATTATGCCAGGTGGCCTATTATGCCAGGTAGGCTATTATATACCAGGTCTTATCTGGCCATTACAATGTATAAATAAATACAATAAATTAGTATTAGTTATATCTTACCTTAAGCCTTTAATAACCTGTTCATTGTCTTTCTCCTTAGCCCTCAGTTTCTTGATGATGTTGGAGTGCTGCAGTTGCTGGCGCGCCAACTTTTCCCCCTCCTCCTGAAGCTGGGATATCACTTCATCCTTCTCCTTCAGACTGTTCTCCAGCTCTGAGGAGTTCTTGCGGGAGGAAGACTCCGATTTTAATGAGTCTAACTGCTTTCGTAGCTGATCCTGTGGGAAAATAATTATTTAGTGGACAATAAACACATAATATACTATAGCCACATTCTATTCCCTCTTTTCTTCCATACTAGATATTATATTATATATCCATACATTTATACATATTAGATAACAAGGCCACCAGGCTACATATAAAGAGTTTAGATAATGGACCGAATCTAACCCTGATAAAGCAATAACATCATCAGCTGGGTTCAGAAATTAACTTATTATGATGTACAAAATGTGGGTGTATCTAGAATTCTACACTACTAATAAAGAGAAAACTTTGAACCTTGGATGATTTCAGGCATAATAAATAGTAAATACAGTAAAAATGTAGATACAGTCCAGGGTGTGTAGTAGACACTGACCATTTGTATAACACATTCACATGTACAACACTTAAAAACACCTCCAAGACTTATATTTCGAAATCATAACATCACTGTTATTTATTTCCTATTGGACTACAATGAGTGGTTAGCACATGGCTATGACAAGTGTTTTAACTAGGAGATCAATGAATCATTGCAATTAGTGACATAATGGTGGTATTTAGACAAAGCAAGTACTTTGCCTGACAATTTATATATCTTGTCAGGTGTAAAAAGGGACATATTTGCATGTTCAGCCCAACAAATTATTCCACACTTATTTTGAATTAAACAATGAATATGTAGTTATGATGTAAATGAAACTCAACTATACCTTCTCCCTGATCGCTTGCTGAAACTTCTTCTCCAAGGCTGACATCCTCTGTGTATAATCTTCTGTGATAGTGTTAATGTCTCCTCCTTCAT
Source organism: Abrostola triplasia (assembly GCA_946251915.1). NCBI lineage: Eukaryota > Metazoa > Arthropoda > Insecta > Lepidoptera > Noctuidae > Abrostola > Abrostola triplasia. The sequence goes on from OX276433.1 coordinate 12,071,502, forward strand.
GCTTAGCCATCAGTGTCTCCACCTGGCTCTTAAGGTCTGCATTACTCTCCGCAAGATCTGCATTACTTCTGCTCATTTCCAACAGTCTATTCTCTCTCGCTTCCAAGAGCTCTGCCATCTCACACAATCTTCTCATCAACCTCTCATTCTCTGAACCCTGGCTTTCATCACTTGTGTTACTCTGTACTGATGCCTCTGAGAGCTCCCGGTTGTGACCTCGTATCTTTGTTGCTAAAGACTTCCCGAGCACCAAATCCACTAGGTTGGGTGATATTGTTCCATCAAACTTTGACTGCTTAAAAGCATATTTAGCCGGACTGTTCCTGAACCCATGTCCATCCCCATTTGGGCTCGGTATAATCTCTATATCTGATGATGTAGCTGTTTCTAGATCATCCCCTGATGTGTGGCCCGATGTCTGGTCTGAACCAATTTTCACTAAGTCACTTTTACTGTCAGAACTAATTGGTGATGTCCTTTCTTTAACACTGCCATCCTTTTGTGAAGAACTGCTGCTTGACTCATTACATTGTTGTTTTTCTATGTTCACAAAAGCAGAACTCTCTGACCTTAGCATTTCATTTGAAACATTCACATTGTAGAATGAGGAGGAATCACTTAACTTATCTATTAATATGTCTTCTTGATCTTTCTTCTGCTCTTCTGAAGTAACATCTAGGATAATACTGTCATTGTCTGCATTCAGTGTCCTGTCTGACCAGGAGCCATCATTTGATGAATTCTCACTTATCTGCATCCTCTGTGGCAAGATGGCTTGTTCTAAATGTATGAATTCCTTCTCTACAACTTTCCTGCTCATATCTGTTTTGACTAGCTTTGGAAAAGGGCTTGCAGCCTTGTCATCTGTGTCTAGGACCGTAGGTGCTGTACATTCAGATATAGAGTTGTATGATATGGTATCCTCATCATCATCAGCTACTAAACTAACACTGTCAGCAGTTTCTGCTTTTTCTGTCTTTTCACCCACTGGGGTGGACTTTTTATCACTTATGTCTGCAGGAGACATGCAAACTGAAGACGAGCTACTATTCTTATCACTAGAGTAGCTATCAAAACCAAGGCACTCAATTGAGCTAGGGCTCACAAGACTATCGGGTAATATTTCTACAGACTCAGAGTTAAGTTTCTGTCCCGTACTACTACTGTGTGACATAGAATGCACAGACACTTCAGAGTCAGGTGTGGTTTTTAAACTCTGAGACAACACTTCAACAGATTCAGAACTGTTAACACTTGACACAAGAGACAGTCTGTTTGACTTAGCCGAGTCTCGTCTGTCATCCATTTTAGGAATTTCATCCTTCAAAGACTTTGTGATTCTGTGATCTAACGCCTCACTGTCAGACATGATAAGCTGACTTTTAGAAAACAAATCATCCTGACTATCATACTTAGTGTCAGATATAACATTCATGGACTTAGCTTTAGGGGGCCTGACAATTGTAGGGTCATCCTCTGATTTAGGTTGCTCAAAGAAGGACCCAGCAAAGGAGCCCCATAGGCTTTGTGTGGTGGCCTTGGACGGGCTCTCGGTGACAACAGGCTGGTCTTTGATAGGAGCATCTTGCGCGCTCTCTGCACTGACGGTCAGGCCCCAGGAGGCAAAGAAATCCGAGTTGTCTTTCTGTGACGTGTTGGTGTGCCCCGGAGACGACTTGGCGCTGGTCTGTGGCGTCGCCTCTGCCTCCTGCTCCTCCCCACTCTCGTCCTGAATGTCGAGAGCTTTGTCTATAGTTTTCTGCGCTTCCTTCAGCGCGTTTTTAGCGAGGCTCGTAAGGCCTGACGTGTCGAACCAATTCATTTTGTCGGTGCATTAGACACAACAAAGCACGTTCCACAGTTCAATCAAAACACTGAGAAATGTATCACTCCCGTAGTAGGTTGTATAATGTGATTGTTATGAGATTATCCATGGAAATACACTTCAACTAATCACAACAAACCAGATGACGTTTCCATTTTGTTTATATATTTTTCGACGGAATTGAGCAAATTGTCAAACTATTTCACTATTATTATAACGGACGAAAGAATGGTAAGCCTTTAGTATTTAACTATTTTTAATTACACGATAATTTTCAGCTCGAACAAGTGCCACGAAAAGTATGTGAACGACTGATTTGACGTTTGATTATCACAAAAAAGAACATCGTTTGACTTTAGTGGTGGCGTAGATACGAATCCGGTTTTTGGACCCCGTTTCCATAGCTCCAGTGGCGCAATTGGTTAGCGCACGGTACTTATAAGACAGTAAGCGTGTGAGTAATGCCGGGGTTGTGAGTTCGAGCCTCACCTGGAGCAACATCTTTTTGCTTTTTGTATACGAAGCTAAACTTTTAAAAATAACACTTCTGCCTTTTTTTACTTACTTTTATATTATTAATATACCATGTTTTGTGTAATTTTGTTGTTTTTCTTTTATATGGTAATTATAAAGCAAAACTAAAAGTATTTATTACGCAGATGTAATGTAAGGTAAAGCATTATACAGTTAAATAAATGTTATACATAAACACATTCCTAATCTATAATTATATAAAATTTTCGTGTCACAGTTTTCGTTCCCATACTCCTCCGAAACGGCTAGACCGATTCTCATGAAATTTTGTGAGCGTATTGAGTAGGTCTGAGAATCGGCCAACATCTATTTTTCATACCACGAAATTCACGCGGACGAAGTCGCGGGCAACAGCTAGTACATATATATGTGGTATACTATATACAACATGATAAATAGACTACGATAAAAGCTAAAGGCAGTACTACAAAGGACCTTGTGAAGATATTAGGCTCCTTATCATAAAAGAGCTCGTTCACGTGAATGTAATTTAAAACACCGTTAGCTTGCATGATTTAAATCGTAACAGAATTGTAGAACTCCCTTCGTAATGATCAAACCTATTTACATATGTACCTGTATATGATATGAAGAAAGCGCAGAGACCCTGCGCTTATGAATAATATCAAATAAAATGCGAACACATTCTATAGCCGTGTGGGTAGTTTTAGGCCAACCGATTATATTGATTTGCAAACAAACTCAATGCCAAACAGCGTCTTTGAATTATTTCCCGCCTTGAAACTTATTATGATTGTTGATGAAGATGTTTCTTTTTCGAACGTGAGAGCAATAAGCCTATTTTTAAGCACCTTGCGCTTAATTATACTTACTTTGTATACTTTGGGTAGTGTGTAAACCAGATTCGGTATAGTCACGCTATCTTGCCCATGTTGCGCCACTAGTTTGAACCCCACATCTAGGAATTCTCCCATTACATTTATCTAGACATTTTAAAAGCAGTGTTACTGCTTGATTTTGGTAAGTTAAACCTGGGCAGTCATCCCGAAATCTATATATTAAATCATCCCAATGCTTTACAAAGAAACACAAGTTAATAAATGCTTCATATTATAAGATAAGCTACGGAACCATTAGTGGAAGACACGTAGCGACATCTATCGTAACTAAATGATAACTAGTATGACGTGTCACGTGGTGTGAATCCGATTTGTAGAGATAGATGGCAGTAGCAGACCCTGAATCACAATATCAAAGTTTTCACGTTCCCTTTGATGGTACAATATCAAATAGCTATTATTGGAAATGCAAATATGTAGTAAATTTAAATTTTGTAATTTTTGACTGGAGTATTTAATTTTTTTTTATTACTAACCAAACCACATGCTTTATGACTTTTAATGAATTAAGTAATATGACCCTAAAATTGAATTCGGAAAGCTGGCCATAGCACAAATCTTTTTTTCCGTTTTTAGCTTAGCAAGGCTGATGTACACCACTGCATTTTTAGATAAAATTACATGTGTACGTTAGGATAGTCCCTCTCCTTTAGGGAAACACCACTAAAGGATTTTCGGTACATGCATTTTGAATAAAAAATACAGGCTTCATGGGGGCTGATAATCAGCAGCGAAATGTCGCTATATTGACTCTGGGAAAAGGAGAACCCATCTGCAATCATACTGCCTCCTTACCACGAACTTTTAAAGCAGGGCAGTTAACGTTGTAGAAGCGAAATGCCGCAATGCACTGCATGTAGCGGCGGCTTGCTTCCACTGTCCTGCTTTAAAAACTCATGGTAAGGAGGCTATAAAATATTATTTTAGCGAGACCAAAAATGCTCCAGTCCAATAAAAATACAGTACTATATTATTTAAACATAATTTATTGATTACCTTAATATAATTATATACAATATGATAAAACGATTGGGCCTATAACAATGTATTCATTTAGACAATTTAATGGGATTCGTTTACTCGTATTCAAATAAAAAACAAATATTACTTTTCTGATCATAAAACAGATCATAAATCAAAAATGTAATTTACATTAAAACAGGAATGTCACCGACTAATTACATTTTAAATAGGTTGGTTATGAATAATGAAACGTATTCATTTGTTTAATTTATCAACTAAATAAAAATACCCATCCTGGGAATCATACCTGAAGCCTAACGCAATAGCTGCGCATGCGATTATTGGAACGAAGATACGATTAAAAACATCAACAAACCAAAAATTACCCAAGTAATTACCATCATAAGTCGTAATCAAAATGTGACATTTAGGATACAAGACTGATACTTCACTTTCAAACATCCCAGTTCACACATCAATTATATTTCAGCACTATCAACACCTAAGCACATATGTTGGAAATATTCCCCGGACAGACTTATGCCTATCTGTAAGCTTTCAGTCAGTTCAACGATGATCCCTGGTCTGGAAGATCTGGTGAAGATCTAGTTCTAATATCAAAAACATCAGTGGCTTATGTCAAAAAATATTTTTTTAAACATGGGACGTGAACGTAACTATAGATTATGCTCTACTATAATTATAGCGGAATTTGCATCAAAATGATAATGTCCTCATGATCGAATTTTGGTCACGGCGGCCTATCTCCGTGAGTGAGACTATCAAACTATGCAGGAGGTAATAGTGCACAAGGATGCGCGCAAAGTTAGGTGTACTCCCTATTCGCTCACCCTCATAGTCCAATGGGACGGCACCGACACGACTGGAGAAAAATCAGGCGCAGGCCAACGGCTTTACGTGCCTTTTGAGGAACAGAATCTCAAAATGTGAAAACGGTCACCCATCACAAGACTAACCGTGGTGAGCGCGGCTTAACCTCATAGATCGACTGATCTTTAACAACGAGCCCCTTGTACCGTGCACCATTATTATCAAACGAACCTTGTACTAGTACTGAAAATTTCATAACAGAAAAATCTCAGCACCACTATTTATATCAGGTCACCATTAACTGTTGACGCTCATCACTTACTGATTAGTCGCTTTACTAGCGTTAACTGTCTACCGAAGTAAGGAAGTATTTGCTTGATCATTAGTTAAATATATCCATAATAAGTTCATCTGTAATGAACAAATGCAGACAAATAACAGTAAAACTGAAAAGTAGTGGTGACGGAACTTTAACCTTTCCATTGTGTGTGTCCAGGACACTACATCATTATGGTACATATCAACCCCCTTACTTATAAAACATGTCAGTTGAACAATTGATTACATTATACCTGATACTATTGGTATCATGTCAAAGAATAGAAGATGACAATAGACTTAACAAGTAGTTATCTTAAAACACATGTTAGCATTTTTTATAAGTAACAGGGAAATTGTTTATCAATTGTGTCTACTTAGCAGACAGTCAGCGTGTTAATATTAATGGCAATTCCTATTTCAATTGAATGCTAGGAAACTTTCTGATGTAAATAAAATACCAAACTATAAGGAACTTCCATACTTATAATTATGTGAAATTAATTAAAACTCCTACTTACAGATAAAGGATGTCTGAAGTTAAGTATTAGGGTATGTTGTATTGGTATATTTAGGTATCTACTGAAATTTATAGACCTACAATCTTTATGAATTTAGGACTAGTAGTAGAACAATTTTCTAAAAACACTTCTTGGTGATTAATTAACAATAATGGATGGATTGCACTATTGTGTTGGATTTAAGATTTTAACAGAAATTTCGTTTTTCTTTACATAAGTAAGAAATAACGACCTTCCATCATGTTAGATATAAAATAACTAAATATTTTTAAATTTAAATGCATCGCTATTGTAATTTAGACTCCCTCTCATGAATTTTCCTTAAAATACTGTTCCGAAACACACTCAAAATTTGCTAATAATTTAAATTTAACAAATTCGTTAAAATTTGTTATATCTCATCACTATTTCTATACAAATATCTATATAAATATTTGACTGTAAGCCCAATGCGTCTGTGTGTGGGCAAGCCGGGGCAGGGCTGGGCAGGTTACACGACCCCGGTGTTGCCGGTGGTGGGCGGGGCAGGCTGCGTGAACATGAAGGTGGTGGCGTTCTGGAACAGCTGCCGCTTCACGAACTCCGTGGTGGCAGACTTGAGGTTCTCCTTGGCTCCGAACTTGCACTTGATGTAGCCGTACAGGTTCGCGCCTGTCAGGGTCAGCGCGATCATCACCAGCAGCTGAGGAAGGACACAAAGATTTTTAAATAATAAATAAATCATACATGACCTCTTATTTTTGAAGTAGGTTAAAAATTGTAATCCCAATACTTGTCATGAAAAGAGAATTCTTTATCTAATAAGAAAATAATTTGTAGGATTATTTTATCACTAATAGTTAAACCATGTTGTTTTGTTAACTGATTAATAATGTTTATCAGTTACGTGTTTATACTGATTTCACATTAAATATATTGTTATTAAGTGCAGGTAAACCTGGTTCAGTTACTTTGTGGCGGGGTTTTCGTTACAGGAAGTTCAAGCCGCATATTTACTAGACACTATGCAAATAATCAATTTGATCCTACACTGTATAATTAATCCTAGACACGTGGCAAGCCTCTGGATAAATATATATAATAATGTTCTCCTAAGATAGATCTGCGCGATAGTCACGTAGTTAAGCTCCTTAACGACGACTATAATGACATACGTTAAGACTAACTTAGTTGAATAATTTTGTCAACCCTATACTCACCCTTATTCTATTCATCTAGCATTATGCTACCTATCTAGGGCTGATTATAAAAATATGGAGAACATACCATCCATTTGAATTTGAGTCCAAAGAGACAGAAGATGAAGAATGTGCTCCAGATGACCGGACATAGGATGAGGCCCATCCAGAACAGGCGGCTCTCATTCTGGTTCACTCGGTTCTGGAAACATTAATGGTACAATTTGTAGCATGTGTTTATGAGTGTAGATCTAGGCAAGTATCCAGGTACCAATATGACTTACTCAATAGTATAGTTATTAAGGGTCAGTGTAGACCGAGATTAACAATCCTCGCACAGTCTAGGGCATGCTTGCATACTCTCAAACATGCACTTTATAGCAATAGGTTTAAAGTCTATTTCAAGTGTCCTAAAAACATTCCTTCCTCTCAGGCTGCACTGACCCTAAGGCACTACTTAGGTATAGCCAATAGGCTCTATCACTAGTAACTTACCAACTCTAAAAATACTGTAATAGGAATGAGACATGGTACTAACATTTACCTGTTTTGTCTCAAACACCCAGTGGGATTTGCCATCGTCATCCACGTAGTTCCACCACCGCAGACCAACTAAGAGACGACCTGGAAATTAACGAAATATTTTTTGATAAACTACAATATTATTTTACAATAATTAGAACTCACAGTCATAGTTACGTAATTATTTTGCTTATAAGTAGTATTGATACAACATTTTTTTCTTAGTTTTAGTTATCCGTTTCTCTATCTGATAGGGAGATTTTTGCACTGTTTTTTTCTTTTCAGCTCTAACAGCAGAGAGCCATATAAATTAGGCGTTGTGTGCTGTTTTATGTGCAACATACAAAGAATACAATTTCTATTGTCTTAAGAATGTGAGTTGTGTGTGTGTTGCTAGTTCCTCCATAAAAAGTACTCATAAACTATGCATTTTAAGTACATACTAATGATTTTACTCTAGTGAAAAAGCTGTGATATTAGACGTACCACTGATATTCTTAACAGTCCAGAAGTCAGCTGACAGCAGGAGTATGACCAACACAAAGCTAGCTATGAAGGAGTCGGAGAACCATCCACACAGCATGTACACCACTATTGCTGAGCACCGGAATACAAGGTGGAAGAACACTATGTATGGGTGCCTGCAAGTTGAAATATGTATGAGTATCAGCTTAAACTTGTTATCTCTTGCCTGAAATTATATTTTGAAATGAGCTAGTCCTGACTATTCATATACCTAATATGAATAAAAATTTGATTAGATGATAAATTATAAGTAGTGTAGGACTGTGTAAAAATAGTATGTCCCTGTTATACTATAATACAGCTATTTCTGTCATGTTCACTGCTACACTGGGAAGAATTTCTGCATTGTGGATACAAAAATTGGTGAGAAATAGTAAACAAAATCACAAGCATAAGAACCCAGATTTAATCACTGTATGTTACAGAGATTATGATGGTTCTATCATATCCTATTGTATTTACATCCATTAGGTTCCTCTTACTGAATTAAATAGAAGTACCACAATATTTTTCCTAACAAAGGTCTGTTACCATACCTTGGTCTAAATAAAATACAATAAAAACAATAGTGATTCACAATCCACCTCACTGTATTTCTATAGTATTTCTACCCCCTCTGTACTAGTCCCCATGTAACAAAGACACCCCAAACAACTGTCACAGGTATTGTTACTTACACAAACTGTTTATTTGTGTTATCCTCTTCACCAAAGGCGATGGTGTCGTCGTCTAGCAGCGGCACCTGCGGCACACCTGGCTGTAAGTAGCGCAGTAACAACACTACATCAGCTCAAGCCGTGCAAAGCAAATAACTACAACACTATCCATTCACTATCAAGAACGAAAATAACATTATCTACCGTAATTACTCGCAAATTATAACAGCTATGGTGTAAATATGATTAACGGGCGATAACTTCATTACAATGTCTATGAAAATGCTCTTTATTAGAGTAAATTAGGAAAGTTTTAATGGAAATAAAATCAATCGCTGCTTTCAAACATGTTATGGATATTAAGTTAGAATTATCGTTAGAAGTACTTACAGTCGCCGAATTCATTCCTGGGTTATTCATACTTATTTATTTACTATAATATTGGAATATAACACCACGTATTTTATTATTGAAAGCGTAATTTACACTCTTGCTAATTCGTCATCGATCACTAACTATTTAACAACAAAATTAACAATTTCTAGCATACATTCTTATGCAAAAGAGAAAGCAAGATAGTCTTTTTAACTAAGAGCAAAAGAGAAAACCAAATACTCATGTAAATTAAAGTAGTACTGATGAAATACAATAAATATTTGACATTTTTGACAGTGTGGACGAGGCAAGGCGATGACACAGATGTCAATACGACTGTTTAGGGTTCCGTAACTCAATCGGCACAAGAAGACCAAGTAAACGGTATCAAAGAAATCCCGAATATTTCTATAGAAGACAACTTTTGAAATATTAAAATGATTCCATTTTTACCTTTTATTTTTTTTTTTTTTTTTAAACGACAACTCATTATACCTTTATTTCATGATAATCAAAACATACTATTTTACAAATATATACAACTTAATTCTAATACAAAATAAAAACAATATATACAAAAATAAAAAGTTAAAAAGCACCTTTTATTAACTTTTATTTACTTACAAATAGGAAAATGCGAAAAGACTTTTTCCCCAACCTAATAGGAAAACAATAACTATTTAGGGTATCAACATTGTAAATAGACTTAAAAATAAATAAGAGGATAATTAATATTTGTATTATTATTTTATACCCTGCCTGAGAAATAAGTGGAAAGAGAGAAGGGAGGCTCACTGCAGTGGGACACTAAGGGCTGATATTAATAAAAATGGCTTGTGTTATTAGAAGAAGAAGAATCTTATATTTATGTGACAAATATATTATTACATATAAACAAATTTGGGGCCCGACGGATGATGTTACTAAATTAATTAACATAGTCACGAAAATATTGTGTTAACTAATAAGGTATAAAGTGTATAAACAAATTATTTGGCGCTTTGTCCAGTTGCAATGGTTGTTGTTAACATCGTGTTAGTACTTTAGTTAGTGATGACTTTCTAGTACTATTACCAATAGGACATATGTTTATTTCTACATAGCAAAATAAAGTTCAATCTATAAAGTGTTTTTTACATGTTTTATACAAATTACAAAAGAAAGAAACACGATTTAAACTTATGCTACATTATGTGGTACTTATGTATTTCGTTTTTGAACGAAAGCTGGAGTAACTGAATTTATTAAAAATATAATTTTATTTGTTGCCTTTTCTGTAACTTAATGACGTTTATTATTCATTAAAATACAAAAGAATCAAGTCATTTTTAATATCGTAGAAATTGTAGAACACTTTATAATCTTTGTATTTCCGTCTGCAAACTTGTATCGTAACTTGTTGAAAACCAAAAGATTATTGCCTAACTTTTTTTGTTAATGTGATGTTTTTTTGATTTAATTTTTTATTAGAATTAAGTTACATATTGTTTAATTAATAAAAGAGTTCATTGGTTTTTGGTTACGGACGATTCATCAAAACAAAACATGATTTTTGAACGAAGGTTGCGCATATCTCTCAGCACCCGTTCCAACTTCACTTGATTAAAAAAAAAGACAACTGTCAAAATTTTGCAGCAGGGCACATGCAAAGGCTGTTTACAATTTTGCAACATACTTGTGTTTGTCATTACTGTGTCATTTTTTTCGCGTAAAGTTAACAAGTTTCTGTGTGTCGTACGATGTCTTCCACCAGCGCGGTGGCCCGGTCCCGTGTGTGGTCGTGATTCTTGGTTTTAGTGCGTGACAGGTGTAAATTTTGCGTAACGGAGTCGCGATGGGCGCAAAAGCGAGCACCGCGAACGGGGGGCAGAGTCCGCGTACCAGGACATTCTCCACGAGCTCCAGCTCCGACGTGGTGTCGGGCGGCGCGGGCTTTAGCCTGCTGAGGGCCATACCGGGCATAGCAGTGGCGAACGATCGGCAGCGCGCTCGCTCGTTGTCTTCCGTGCCTGACCTGCACGCTTCGCACGAGGCCATTGCCATCCCGCCCAACTCGCAGAGCTACGAAGCCTCCGCGGCCGCAAGCCCCGACACCGACTCCAGCTCCAACGAAGAGGCGGGCCCGGTGGCCGGCACGTCGCTAGCCCTGGGCCGGGTGTACGCGGCGCACTCGCTGCCCTCGCACATCTGGTCCATTAACGGTAAGTCATCAGCCACTAGCAGGCAATGTAACAATGTCAGCCTTATCTTCTGTTAGATAATCATACATATTAATCTTCTGGGATGATTAGGCATATGAATAACAAAAGGTGAACATTTTCAGTCCCAATGTGTATAACATTAGGTACACCTACTTGGTATAACATGTAGTAGCTACATTGTGATTGAATTGAATGTGTTGTGATACAGTAGTCAGTTGGACTTAACAAATTGAATTGTTTTGAACATATCAAGTGGCACATGTGATGTAATTGATACATTGTCAGTAGATGTTTGATCAGTTTGCTAAGTTCTCTGTAGGATAACATCTAATTCTCAATGCTAATTATTGAAAGCAAAGGATGAATTAAGGGATCATGTCTGTTAATCTGTGATATAAATTAAATTAATACTTAATTAAATTAGATTCATTAAATTCCTTCAAGCAGTACTCTGACAGTATATACAATGTTATTGAACATATTCTGTTTCTATATGATTCTTATTAGAAACCTATTGCATAATAATGTTATTAGTGATCTTGATAGATCTTGCAGTATGTGTAGATGGCAGTATATTGATGATTGTATTGCATATTGTAATACTTTTTAACAAAGCCAAGATCATTTTCCTTGTATTTTTTCCTTAATAACAAAAACTGTTTATCATTAATAACATGCATTATTATTGTGCCATGTTCTTGTTGGAGTTATGCTTAGTTTTTTATAAAGTATGTGTATACCTTCTGACGCAAGGTGTAAATACAGATCTAATTCTTTACACTCGCTTGGCACATAAATACCATGCATATTGCAAGCCTCGTGGGTTTTATCAAACACTATTCCAAATTTGTTAGAGGTGTCTCAGAATAAATACGAAAAACAACCATTTTTATTGATATCCTTTAACAAAAACATAGATAGATTTCTCTTTATTGTACACCAAAAATGTAGTATTTGCCTGAATTTGAACTCGCTTGTTTAAATATAATTCTGGTCTATCATGTTTTAGCTACCAAACTATCTGAATTGGCTAATAAGGAATTTAGTTGATTTATTGGGTAGGTAAAATATTTTATGACGAATTATGATATTTTTTTTTTGTTATAAATAATCACACTAATATTATAAAGGCGAAAGTTTGTTAGTTTTTGTAATAGAAAGTTTTTGTTACCTCTTCACACTCAAATGGCTTGACCGATTTTGATTAAATTTCATATGAAGGTAGCTAACACTCTGGATTAGTACAGGCTACTTTTTAACACTGCGGGTATTTTTATGAAACCTAAAAATCTTAAAAAAATATTATTAAAGTAGGTATAATAATAAATTTGTGGACTGATGTCATTTTACAGTGAAATTAATAGAAACACAGATTTGCCTAGTTGCAAGATAGCAACATTGCTTTTTAGCAGTAATTAAGTTTCACTGAAATTGTTTGAAGATTCACAATGATCTGTGATGAATGAAGGTACATAACACTGCTTTATTATTAATAATCTTAGTTAAGTTTTAAACGATTGTGTTACATAATAATAGTACAATTAAATTACGACACTGGAATTAACGGGAACTCATGCTTTCTTTTATTTTGGCTTGGTGTCATCACCAGGGCCGGTGCAACCAGGTCGAAACGTCAATCCAAAATTAAAAACATGAGTTGGCGTGTCAAAGGTAATTTAATTTTATTATAATCTTAATTAAGTAAACATTCCTTGTTGACATTTGCCGCATTTAACGCAATTCCGGCTGATGATGATGATGATGCACATTGAATGGGGTTTTCTCCTTTATTCCACTACAAACAAATAATGATAAAAAAAATAAAATCTTGGTCGATTGAGGAATAGATACGGCCGTCGCGTTTGTGTTCATCAATTTGGATCGATATAGCTATGGCAGGCGAGTTTAATAACAATAATGAACTTGTAGCTAGGTACATAAGTATTACATACGACGAAACATCCACGTGCCGAGCAAAATATAAGAAAAACATCGTAATACTTGTCTTAATATGTGACAAATGTTTCATTAAGTCAATATAAAATCGGCTTTGATATAAATTGTCAAAGTGCAATGCGTTGTTTTTTTGGGCCAAATCCTTTCTTACGACCACAATGACTCCGATTCTGCATTTAAGCAAGTGTATCAAGGTTTATTTGTGATGTGAGTTATGTATGTAACCCACTCACGACATCTAGAGGCGTGAGAACTTGTCCCTTGAAAAATGTTCCGGACATGCTCGTCGCAAACGATTGATGTAGTTTGTTCACCTCAGCCATATCGAGAAACAAAGCTTTAAGCTGTACATATAACATCGAGACACCAGCGTCTATTTCTGCCTATCCCTCACGTCTCAGTCGTGACAGTAACATCAGTATTAACTCCCGTGCGTCTACGCGTCTGGGAGCGACTTTCTCGTACTATAATAAATCGCGGCCGCTTTTCCGGGTTGAGGCGCACGCGCTTTCGTTCAGTCGTGTTCGGACTACCGTTGCGTTCACACCGCTACCACTATGTACAGACGTCGCTACCGCACCACCCTCGGCCTTGGGCTCGGATCCTCCTTCTCATCAACGTTCTCAACCACCCTGTCGTTCAGAACGACGACCACAACCACGTCGGCGACTGACACTGTCAGATCCGATGCGCGTGCGACTGCCGCTAAGCTCAAATCGAAGTACGAGAACGCCGGCACAGCGCAAGGTGCGTGTGTTACTAACGTGTGTGCGACTAATCCTGATCTGTAGTGAATCCTGAAAACTGAAGGATATTTTCGTGTTTATTTTTCCTGTCGTGTCGGCCGGAGTAATGGCCGCTCGTGGCATCTTTGTTAGTTTTCCTCATGTGAGGGATGTACGGTGTGATTGCCCATTTCAACAATATTTGTTTCTGCGCCCTTTATTGTAATGGTTTTTCTCTGTGATAACACAATTTTCCGAACTGGAGAATAAAATCCTTTTCGTAAGCTTTCAGGGTCGACATAAAATATTATGTGGTAATTTGGTTTGCTTGTATTGTAGTTGTTTGTTTTGTTCTTACTTAAAATCGTAGTACCTAATCATTGTGACACGTTAATACAATAAGCAGGCTTCAGTATTATCTTACAGTAAGCGACGATCCCCAATGTGTTGTTAATAAATCATAGCTCCAACACGTCCTATTAATAGTGGAGTTACCCGAATTCTGTAACAAGTACGTTTTGACATAATCGTGTCAGTCGCCGATGAGGGGACATTGTGAGTGGCCTGAGAGTTGAGACTCCTGAGAGCCACTTGATCTGTAAACAAGCACTCTCTGACGACCTAGAGCTTTCACGCTGGCGGTACTTTCATTGTGGCCTAGGAAACTGACATGCGGAGTTACATTTTATTTAAGTTGATAATGTTAATTCTTTTACACTATTTACACGATTTTTAGTTTACACTATTTAGGTAAAATATTAGTGTTTATTTTGAATCTACCAATGGTAAAGTTGAAAGGTCCTGTATAAGTATACCTACTGTTTTAAAGTTTTAATACCTAGTGCTAGATTTTATCTTCTCATGTAAAAAAGTTATTGGGAATAAAGTGCATAATATGTTTTAGGTGATAACATCCATGATATTAATGTAATATTAAACATAGCTCTACTGACTGTGACTGACTGTCATACGTAAGACGTAGCAATAAGTTTGAGCCTTATAGTTTTCTCTTGTATATTTATTTTGCTTATACTTGCATTTTTCTGTCCTATTGCGGCCTGAGAAGTATGCTCAACTATACACATTGAGTTCTGACCAAATGTTCCTCCTTGATTATCTTAGTTTCAGCGACTGCCCTCATCTTCGCTAGGATTACGTATCCGGGCTTACCATGCTGCTATATGGTGCGTCGGCGTTACAGAACCTTTAATATAGCTAACAAAATGACTATTCGTAAACATAATTATAATTTACAAATATTTCCATCAAATTTAAGACAGGCTAGAAGTAAACAGTGTTTGTGACAGGCGCCCAGACTTTAAATAAGTCTGACATTTGACTGTCGAGTGATCTCGATTTGTCGTAAAAGCTAAATCAAATAGCGCGTCACTCTGAGATATTAATTTTAATATTTACGACCTAAATGTTCTAGAGATGTTACTGTAAACAACTGCGGTTGATGTATCCGCAAGTTTGGTTTGCGGATACGAGACTTTTAATATAAGTAATAAAAATCGGAAGATATCCGTAAGTTTTAAAATCGGGTGTGAGAAATAGGTTACTAGGATACTATAAATTGATTGCTATTTATTCTATAAATATTCTTGTACATATTGTTTACAAACCTATTGTCTAAAATTGGTTTGTTAATATTTTTATACTTCTATTACTATTTTTTTGTTATGGTTATACAATTAAGTCATCGTAGTTATTTAAGATTTTACTTTTATTTTTTAATTCTTTCTTCATAATCTACCTATTAACTACAAAGTACGAGTGACAAATAAATGTTTATTTTGAGCTGTACACACTGCCCTGTTATCCAAACATGGGCTTTTACTACCGTCACACAACTTTGTTATTCCTACTCTAGTGGGCCATATCCGCAGTGTCGGAGGGGCATCCCTACTGGAAATGTAGCAGTTTCTCCGAGGAAGTTGGCTCAATAATGTTCCATTTATTATCCTATCTGCTATCGTAATGTTTATATGCGACACCGATTCTGCAAGGATGTGACGCTTGACGATTTTCATATTTAATTTTAATGTGTGTAGGTACTTATGCTTTGTACAGATATGATTAACCAAAAAATTAACACGCAACTTAGTACCTACTCGTTTTATAGCATTACATACGTTCATACATAACATAACGGTAAATTTTTATAGAACTGATAGCTATATGTGTTATAATATTTTGGCTACTAAAAATATTCAGCTCTAGTAAAAGGCTAGCCTTTTATAGAAGGAGATACATTTTTTTAAATCTTATATGTGACCACGTGACCCACAAACGATAAGAGATGATCGAGTAATAAATAAATAATAATACCCATTATGTAATGTATGTAAGCTTGACTATTGCTTGCTGAGTTGATGAGTCCCTTCTATCTTTCCACTGTTTCCATTATTGAGAAATCATTGCTTTTCTATTAAAGGTTCTAGTTCCATGAACAGCTGTTAGGCATCATTCTTGAGTTCTGTCCTGGGTTTTCCATGACGACGGGGTCCAATGTAACCAGAAGCAGTCGAGTCTACATAAAACAACAAACTATTGAGTTGATAAGACTGACGGTTCAATTTATTATTATTATCAGCCCATACTGTCCCACTGATGGGCAAAGTCCTCCTTTCCCTCCTTCCACTTGCCTCTGTCTACAGTTGCTTGACGCCAATCTTTGAAATAGGAGTCCAAATCGTTACGCCATCTTTTTCTCTTATAATTCAATTTAAATTCTAATATATCTCTAGAGATTCATTAGATATATTATGTAGATATAATAAATGAACGAAATAATGGAAACAGAAGAAAAAAAATACCACAGTCGTTTGAGAAATTATTTCAATTCAATCATTTTTTATACCTTCCTAAAGCAGAATTGCGCCTAATTGGTGTACATTAAGTTGTAAAAAAGTGATTTAGCGTGTCGGAAACACTCACCGCATGAAATTGTGTCTAATTAGGTGGAACAATGACGTTCAGGTGCTAACGGGAAGTGGAGCCGTTGTTTTGTGGGCGTGTCTCTGACGGAATTTACGTAGGAAAGAAGTTCTGGTTTGTTTTTGACTTGTCGGTATACGTAGAATTAGAAATACATTAACTGCTAGATATTACGATAGCGAGGTATAAAGCATTACAAAAGTAAATTTTCACGCATTTGGAGCTTTCGCATATTGGTTTAAAACTTAACATCTGCACGTAGAAGTTCTCTTTTGGGCAAAAGCACTACAACATTCTTCTGTATATACGTTCGTCTACAAGGCGTGTAGATTATTCCCTCACGATTGTGCCAAGTAATTGCCTGTTAAATCGCTCATGTATTGATATTCCATTACATCATTACCATATAAGAGATTACCTATCTCTAATTAGCAATGCATCGGTTTATATATGAATATCCGTATCTTTATTAATGTTTTGTGCACCTTCCTATTGATCGTTAAGAGCAGCCTCCCACTGTAAATTGAACTGCATACGTATTTGTGAATGTAAGTTAAACATCCGTGTTCCAAATACCGGTGTAGTTCCACCAGCTATGTCCTATATGCTCCAACAATAGAACTAGGTCAGACATAGCTTTGGATACGGCATGAATTGATTTATGAATGCAGGCGCAGAGCAATTAAATTTGGCTTCATTTAGTTCTCAACGAAAATACTTAATTTGTAGACAAGGATACGTGCAGTGAAACGGGTTGTTTGATGTCAGAATACAAGTGGGAAGCTTTTACAGAGTAAAGAAAACAGTTTTTAAGAATGTGCGGTGATAATACATGAGCGTTTGTCACAATAAACCCATTTATACATTATCTTATTTGGCAAATTCCGTGCCGAGCATTGTAGTAACATTTAAAATAGCGGTAACTGTGTTTGTTGCCACCTGGCCAATATTTGGCACTAGCTTGGACTCGGCCGCCCCACTGACTTGACCCAAATCCGCTTTAAATAGTGCGTACGCGCATCTCACTGAGCTGCTATTGGCACATGTCGATTACTGAAAACTTACATACAGGATGTCATTGAAACATGAGATGCTTATGATTTATGGCCTACCCTCATTTCTACAGAAAAGTGATATTTTTCATGTCAAAAATAATTTTAGTTATGAAAAGTGGCTAATATTTTCTTTTTCCAAAAATGTTTTTCTTTGTATTTGCCAACTTGTTGTAAGTATAAGTGCATCGAGCCGGTACCAGGAACAATTTTTGTAATAAGCTATTTTGGGAGTTTTTAAAGAAACGCTTACTAAATTTATCAGATTTTTCTCCGGATGTCCAAAATTAGCGTATCAAGTTCACTAACACTTTTCGCATGTTTGTTTTCTTGGAAATTATTTTGTTGATGTAAATACAAATGAATCGAAGAAAACAAAGTTTTTTGAGCGTGAAAACTGAAGGTTTATCGTTTTGAAGTTATTTTGACATTTTTGGTGACATGGATTTTCCAAAAGACGGTCCCTTGCAGTATTTTTTTCCACAAATGTTGTTTGGAATAGTAGAAATCTTAATAAGTAGTTCATTAGCGTGTATAAAAACAGTGTGCCGCTGTTTATTGGCGGCACGTTTCCCTGTGGGTGCGGTTCGATTCCCCTTGGATGCCGGCCAGGTCTCTTGTTTATCACTCCGGGACTTTAACTCGGTGTCTCCGTGTCGTCGGTCTCTGAACTCGGGCCCGTGCACTCGCCAGGAATTAAAAGTTCTGCATTTAGATTCGTCACGTGTAGTTTGCGTAATGAGTGGAAGGTTCATTGGTCTTGAGGCTTCCGGGATGTGGGATTAGCGGGAATTGGGCTTTGAAGGTTGGTAGTCAAGTGCGTGTGACAGGGAGTGGTGAAACAAGCTCCCCTTTAAAAAATAGGACTAGTTTTAATTCGAACTTTAGAGGTCGGGATTTCAGTGAACATATTTATTGAGTCTTTTAATGATGGTCCTACTCCTGGTATCTCCTGATAGAATGTGGTCTCTCCCAATAAACATATTGATGCGAGAAGGCTCATACTCTCAAGAACCCTTTGCCCCTCAAATTAACGCAGCCTGTATGCCGCTTCCATATTTGTCGAGTGGAATTAGACTTCCGGTTCTCGTCACTCGGCGTGCGAATGTGGCGATACAATGTTGCTATTTCACTCGGGTATTCTGTGGGAGTGTTTGTACTAACCCAGTCGAGGTAGCCCATTTTCGTACAGTAAGCGACTATCTGCAACTACTGGTGAATGTTTTCGTTAGTTTGTTTGCATCCATTCATTTGTCTTATAGTTCATTGATTTGGATGTGAATTCACAGTGATAGGTTCCATTTAAAATTCACGTGGTATATGGTATATTGGTCGTTGACACGTGTGTTGTGTTATTCCTTCATTTCTATTTTTATGATTACTGAAGTTAGATTTCCTGGTTGTTGATATAAATATGTGGTTTTTTTGCTAACATTAAAAGACGTCTTAGACATGTTATTAAAACAAGTCGATCAGGTTTTATCTGTTTTTTCTGCACATAAAGGCCTAAAATTTTTAAACAAATTTTGTGTTAGTAGTTTGTGTCAATTTTTATAGCCAGTTTGGCCTATCTTACCAAAACGACTGTGGCTTGATGATCTTTAAATTTCCGAAATTTTCCTTAACAATGTCATATAGGCTTATCAGCTACTTACAGTCCGAGAAATACTTTGATAAATTTGCAAGGTTTAGAGTAAGCTTTTCCTTCAGTATTATAGAAAACTGAATTTCTTCGTATAATCGAATTACAATACCGGTTTATATAAAAATTGCCCCGAAGGCCGGTCGCGCTGTCGTGTCGCCCGACGGTATTTTTAGCTCGTCTCGTTACTGTTTTGTTACATGAGAGTTGTTCAGTAACCGAGTAGCTTTTACCCTAAAACAACCCTTATTCGTTATTGTTTAGTGCAGCATTATATTATATTTATTTGGATAGAAAATATTTCTTCAAATTGTTCATGTGCCTTTGAAACGCGAAAGTAGTCATGAATCCGTTCTCGGGGTGGATAACGCTTAGATTAGGGACGAAGAGTATCCTTTTCGTTATTATAGAACATACTCCAGGGTACCAAGCTTTATCCTCACAGGCTGGACTGTATGTGAAGAATTGAGATACATGAAATAAAGATTACCGAACATTATGTACAATATGTATTGTAAAAAAACCACAAGTGTGCTGATTGTGTGACGGCATTCTAAAATCTGATTAACTCAATAGGAAGATACATCACTGGTTCAATATTAGATAACCTACAATCTCTGTTGTTGAAATAAATAAATATGCGAACTCACGTGTCCCGAACACAGCATCTCCTCCGGCCTATAACAATAGATTAGATAATCTTGTTTCTCTCACAGAGTTGTAAAATTATGCCAATTCTTTGATGTCCGCCAGCTTTTAGATTATCATCTTTAAAGCGTTTGTTCGCTAGTTAATGAAAAAATAAAAGCTACTGGGGTGGCGTTTTTATCGATTTGCTAGTTATAAAGAACTATGTAATAGGAACCGTAGACAATCTATACAATAAAAATGAATTGCTGTTCGTTATTCTCGCTAAAACTTGAGAACGTCTAGACCGATTTGGCTAATTTTGGTCTTGACATATTCCTGGAAGTCGAGGGAAAGTTTAAACGGTGAGAAGCCTTGGCATATTAATTGAATATTAGATAGAGAAGCTGCGTAGAATTATTACTAAAAAAGTTCTATTTAGTCACCAAATTAATGATACAACAATATCCGTTTCTACGTTCGTAAATCACGATGTTACTCCTTAGTGTATAAAGGCCTTTAAATCTAATCGCGTCGCCTTGGCATTGGCATAGACTGGCCCTATCATTTGATCTTGTAAATGTCAACTTTAATTTACAACTCTTTTCACTAGAGTTTGATCTCAATCTTTAGAAATGAGGGCACGCAATATTAAGTAACTGAGTTGAAAACTGATTTATATTAAACGGCCAGGAATATGCGTGTTGGCTGCGTTTTTCGAATCATTAGTGGGTCCAAAATAATTTGAATCGCTTGCAAATATATAAGACCTATACTCGTATATTTCAAATTGGAAACATCTGGAGATATTTCTGTGGTTGGCAAAAATAATTCAATCTTCAAACGAATATTTTCGTTTCCTCTGTTTCTCGTAATGGATCCTCAGGAAATTGATTGGTAATATCAAGAAGTGAACACGAAGAAGATTGGTTTGGTTCAATTATTTGGAAGGTTGCGTTGTGTTTACATTTTGTTTGTGAAGTACCCGAGGCACGGTGTAGATAATTATCCCGGGACGTGTGTTCCAATTATTCAAATGCAACGAAGCTTTGTTTGTTGTCGCTTTGTCCCAGATAATAAGGATGTTGTTCTTATGCTATTACGCGCAATTCTCTTTGTAACGAATCCTTTATTTTTGCCCTGTATCTTTTTGTTTTATCTTCCGTTCCTACTTTTTAGCCAGTCCTCCAGATGATAACATCAGCCAAAACACATTGCTTCCTTGACGTCATTTGGTTCTCGTCTACTGATTGACGTCATCACCTTGGTTTTTTGCCGCAACTTTACTTGTATATTCATTTTTGTTTCGTGTGAGTATGTATATCTATGAAAAGAGTTGAATTGGGCTGTTACTACCAATGGTGAAATTACAATAACAGAATAATTGCAATCTGTATGCCCCGGTTAATTCTGTTCTTTAGAATGGCCGGATAGATCATTGTCGATTTATTAGATAAATAAAACTAAGTAATAATCCGCAGAAAACAAATAATATATTAGAGTAGACCCTCCTGTGCCTAAAATTAAACCTACCAACTTTTCCTTTACGTATTCGTTTCTATTCATCGTTATTTTATCGCACGTGTTAGGATACGTTTGACGTTAGATAGGTACCTAACCCCGCTGCAGAGGTCCAGCTAATGCCACGCCAGGTGAACCCAATTAATCTTGTGGACAAAGTAATGCGGTATTCTAGGAATGTTGTCAGCTGGTTCTAGAATGATATTGATCGGCGAATGCATTAGAAGTTTTCGCTTCAACTAAATTGGGACTAGACTCACGTCCGAGATTGATGGGTCCTGTTACAGTTACTGGCTAGTACAGAAGATGATGCTAAGTTTTACGGCGCTATCTGGACCCTAAAGCACGTATTTATTTTGACCACAAGACAAGTGTTTGTGTAGAATTGTAAATTAAATTATACTTATGAAAATACATAATTATACATATTGTATCCGTATGATGGTTAATATAATATACAAGTGAATATAAGACATACAATCACGACTACCTCATTGGCGCAACGGCTAAGCGATTAGCCTGCTGCACTAAAAGCTGCGAGTTCAATTCCCGCACGGGATAAAAATTTGTGCGATCCGCAGACATTTGTCCCGAGTTTGGGTGTTTGTGCATGTGATATTTCATGTTTGTGCACCCACGACACAGGAGGCACTGTAAGACTGGGGTGACCTTCTGTCTAGAGAAGGATTATTTGGAGACTGGCTGTAATAGTATTACCTAATTAGGTATATGAAATCTCAGTCGAATAAGAAAGGGTTTAAATTTTTTGTGGCTACGTAAATTCATATCCGGCTCCATACCTTTTCAAATGATTTAGAAACCAAACACAATCCAAATCTTGCACCCAGGAGCTCTCTCCAAACGATATGGCACCAGTTTATTGAAGTGGATATAGCTGCGGCAGTCACGTGACTCCCGCGCACGTGAACATGCTCCTGAACCGCCTTTATTAATGTGTCACCAATTTATCAGGCGACTGGCTGTGTTTGAACGTATGTGAGTTGCTGAATGTGGCAAGTTGGGATGCTCGCTGGTACAGGCTATGTGGTATGGCGTATGTATATGTTGTTGAACAATGATTGAAGATGAAATATTCCAGGATGTTTCTCTAGTCTTGCTTGAAAGAGAGGTGTTTTCATAATTATGCTTTATACCAAGGACTGTTATCGTTTATGATAGTCGGAAAGTGCCGATTATCACAATTCTGTTCACTAGGTCGTGACCTATAGTTTCCAAAAAGAAGACAAATAATACTGTTTGATCATCCCTATCACAGATAACACACATCCAAAAGATGATGATATGACTTATTGTAAACGTTGTGAAAGATACGATGTTTGCAATAAGTTAGTTAGTTGCCGAAAATTACTGTAGTTTCCTGTCGAAGGCATCTCTACCATTGTACTGTTAACCGAGCATGCGCACTTCCGACTGCCACCTCGTGGGGTTTTCCAGCCACAAATAGAGATACTTCTACGTTACCTAAATCGTCTCTAGTGTAAAAATCTATGATGATCAATCTGTTAATAGAGTTAGACACCATGTTTTGGTATACAGCCAAATTGCAATTTATGACTTGACGCAAAAGCCGCCGGTTCTACTGCGATTTATATAAAAACGTCTCAAACAGTAATTATTATCTACTTCTCTTCTGATTCATGAGTTTAGTAGTCAGGATGCGCCATCATTATTTTAGTACTTATATTAAAAGTTTGAATTAAAAACTTGTTAATCTATGTTTTTATTTTTTATAGTTTCAAGGTCGGGGAAGTAGGCCGGCGTTCTGTATTCTGGAGTATGTTGTATAATCTGGGTTGGATATTACAGCATTATCTGGGTGACGAAAGTATTTGTGGTACATTGATGCGGTTTCCAGAAATAAGATCTGTTTTTGCAATTTATGCCTTATGCGATAAGAACAGGAGTCCCCTAGATATTTCTTTGGCATAAGCGAGTGCAATGCTTCGGGTCTAGAGGCATTTTTAGGCCAGATTGAGAAATAGTATTAATAGTAGTCTGGAGTTAGGCATAGACGCTCCCTATTCCATGGGATAATGCAGTCGTTGGTTATACGCAAGTCTTTGCCGTAGACTAGTGTAGTTTTCCTTGTTTAGAATATGCTAGCCTAAAGCCATCTTATAGTTAGGATTAAATAACATAAAAAACGCATAACATTAACACTTTAAATAAACAGGGAAACAACATAGATGAACTATGATGTACTGACAGCAAAAATAGTACGAGGAAATCTGTGAAATCGAAGGTAATAATGTTTTGCCAAATGTCTTTTTATACGATACTTCCCTATTACAAAGGTTAGAGTTAGCTATTTATTTTGTACAGTATAACTTGTTTTTAAGAAGCCTATAATTGTAAGAATTCTTAAGAGCACTAGGCCATTCTATCTAATGTTGTGAGGCGCAAACCTAGAATCCTAGCAAATATCAGAAGTTTTTATACAAGAATACACCAAGCATATTTTCAAATTCCAGTACAAAAATCTTAGGCAAAAATATATAAAACGCAATATACAAAAGGTGTTTGGGTTGAAATGGACCCTAACCGTCGAAGCTGGTTATTGTTGAGTCAATAAACATAAAGAGACTGCGTGGGCGGCCGTTATGGCCTTAAATTGATGCGGCCCTCTGAATCATACACTAGCTGTTTGATCACAATATGGTGGCATTTTTAGGATAGTTTCATTTGATGTGCTTGGAAGTAAGACATTACTCAACACAGTTATCTACTGTAGATAAATTATTGTTTTAGAGAGTAGGACCCTACAAAGGTTTTGTGGTGCGTTCAGGTGTTACATTAATTAAATCAGGTTAATTAAATCGTCTACTATGACGACCCGGCCGTGCTCATAAAATTGAAAGGGGAATTGTTTTAAAAAAGGTCCTAATAAAAATTCCTTACAAAAACATAATTTATGTACTAATTGAATTCTTGGAACTCTACGATAGTTTGCCAAAATTTATTAGAGACAGTACGGAAGAACTACCTACTCTTGCAATATTCAAGCTGCAGTGGAGTAGTGATAGCCAAGTGGTATGACCGTTGGACTGCCAAGTCAAAAGACGCATGTTCAAATCCCTGCATGCAACAATGTGTTTTCCAATTTATGTGCTTGTGTGTACTATAAATCAGTTACCAGTTACCTAAAACAATGAAGGAAAACGTGAGGAAACCGGCACACCTCTGAGATTTTTCAACGGTGTGTAAAGCCATGTCAGAGGCGTACAGGCGGCATAAACTTTGACGCCAAGTTGTTCATCAACCATACGATAAGAAGAAGACAGTATTCAAGTAATCATTTGTGTTGGCTCAAATGATTCCCAAGTTAGGTTGTTTGCTGGTTGTTCCAGCCCTGTACCGTTAAACTATAAATACTAACATATCGAACAAACTTAAGTTGTTACTGGCCCGTGAGACACGCATATGTAAATATTGGCCTTATTTCGTGCAATCAGCTAAAGCGTGCCGTGTGGTATCCGGCCTAGAATTGACCACCCCCTCTCCTCCCGTGGGTGTCGTAAGAGGCGACTAAGGGAAAAAAATCCAGTAGATGGGCAGCAGCGTCTTCTGTAACTTAACCACCAATACTGCGATCCCCAAGCCGCTCGCCAAGCGTGGGGATTATGGCAACCCCCCCCCCCAAATGACAGACAGAACGGCGCGACGGCCCCCAGTACCCGGCAGCTCCTCTATCCCTGGCTATGGTAGCGGGCCAGGTAACGGAGGAGCAGGGGGTGCTAAGAATCCCCGGTGGATTTCTCGCTACCACCCCCACCGGACCTTGGCCCTGGCAACACACAACGTCCGCACGCTCCGGACTGACGAGAAGATTGTCGAGCTGGAGGAAGAATTGAGCAGGTTACGTTGGGACATCATAGGATTATCTGAAATCCGACGAGAGGGGCAGGATACGATAATCCTTGATTCCGGCAACATGCTCTTCTTCCGGGAAGGAGACCGAAAGTCCCAGGGTGGTGTTGGGTTTCTCGTCCGTAAGTCTCTCATTAACAACGTGGTAAAAGTCGATAGTGTGTCAAGCAGAGTAGCATACCTGATACTCAGAATTACCGACCGGTATTCGTTGAAGGTCATCCAGGTATATGCGCCGACCTCGACACACCCTGACGATGAAGTAGAGGCTATGTATGAGGAGATCTCTGAAGCCATACATACCTCCGAATCCTACTTCACCGTTGTTATGGGAGACTTCAACGCTAAGGTGGGCACTAAGAATGGCGATGAGTTGAGAGTAGGGTCGTTCGGATATGGGCAGCGGAACCAGAGGGGCCAGCGGCTGGTCGACTTTATGGAGAAGGAGGAACTCTATTTGATGAACTCCTTCTTCCAGAAGCGACCATCCAGGAAGTGGACGTGGATAAGCCCCGATGGTTCAACCAAAAATGAGATCGACTTCATCATGACAACCAAGAAGCGTATATTCAGTGATGTCTCTGTGATCGGGAAGGTCAAAACCGGTAGCGATCATCGCATTGTCAGAGGCACACTGAATATCAATGTTAAGCTAGAACGGTCTCGTCTGATGAAGTCCACGCTCCGTCCTGCTCCTGCCCAAATCCAGAACCCCGAAACCTTTCAACTCGAACTGCGTAATCGTTTCCAGTGCCTAGCCGAATGCGAAACAGCGGACGAGATAAACAACGGGTTTGTGGAAGCTGTCCAAGCAGTGGGGTCCCAGTTCTTTAAGACCCCACGCCGAAGAAAACCTCAAAAGCTCTCCAATAAAACCATTAGACTAATGGAAGCCCGGAATGAGATGAGATTGCAATCTTCAGCTGATATGTCGGAATACGGCCATCTCAATAGGCGGATTTCAAACTCCACGCGACACGATCTGCGCTCCTTTAATACTAACCGTATAAAGGACGCAATAGAGCGGAACCAAGGCTCCAAAGTGTTCGCGAGGAATTCCTCTATTGGGAAAAGCCAAATGACGAAGCTGAAGATCGACGATGGCAGTATCATCTCATCAAAACCGGAGATATTGAGAGAGCTGGAGAGGTTTTACGGACAGTTGTACACTTCGACACGGAAACCCGTTGTCGGTTTGGCTCAGGACTCTAGGGCTAAACTGACCCGACACTACACCGAGGACATCCCAGACATCAGCCTGTACGAGATTAGAGTGGCTCTGAAACAGCTTAAAAACAACAAGGCGCCGGGTGATGACGGAATTACAACAGAGCTTCTGAGAGCGGGTGGAAAACCGGTACTTTTAGTCCTCCAGAAGCTATTCAATTCCGTCATACTCGAGGGTACTACGCCAGAAGCATGGCACAGGAGTGTGGTGGTGCTCTTCTTCAAAAAAGGTGACAACACCTTATTGAAGAATTATAGACCCATCTCGCTCCTGAGCCATGTGTATAAGCTGTTTTCGAGAGTCATTACGAACCGTCTCGAACGCAGGCTTGATGACTTCCAGCCTCCCGAACAAGCCGGCTTCCGAAAAGGCTTTAGCACCATAGACCACATCCATACGCTCCGCCAGATTATACAGAAGACCGAGGAGTACAATCGGCCACTGTGTCTAGCGTTTGTGGACTATGAAAAAGCCTTCGATTCTATCGAAACCTGGGCTGTATTGCAGTCCCTCCAGCGATGTCATATCGACTATAGGTATATCGAGGTGTTGAAGTGTTTGTATAGTAACGCCACCATGTCAATTCGGCTACAGGACGAGAGTACGAAACCAATCCAACTGCAGCGTGGTGTGAGACAGGGAGACGTTACCTCTCCGAAACTGTTCACAAATGCGTTGGAGGACGTTTTCAAGCTCTTGGACTGGAACGAGTTCGGCATCAACATCAATGGCGAATACATCACTCACCTTCGTTTTGCCGATGATATAGTTATCATGGCGGAGTCGCTGGAGGAGCTCAATACTATGCTCAGCGACCTCAGTATCGTCTCCCAACAGGTGGGTCTTAAAATGAACATGGACAAGACAAAGATCATGTCCAATGTCCATGTCGCACCTGTACCGGTTGTCGTTGGGAACGATACCCTCGAAGTTGTCGACCACTACGTCTACTTAGGACAAATTGTTCAGTTAGGCCGGTCCAACTTCGACAAAGAGGTCGCCCGAAGAATCCAACTCGGATGGGCAGCGTTCGGGAAACTACGCGACATCTTCTCGTCCAAAATTCCGCAGTGTCTGAAGACGCAGGTCTATGACCAGTGTGTGTTGCCAGTGATTACGTATGGCTCAGAGACGTGGTCGCTAACGGTTGGCCTTTTGGAGAGGCTCAGAGTCACTCAACGAGCTATGGAGAGAGCTATGCTCGGGGTTTCTTTGCGCGACAGGATCCGGAATACGGAAATTCGCCAAAGAACTAGAGTTACCGACATAGCTCGAAGAATATGCAAGTTGAAGTGGCAATGGGCAGGCCATATCGCTCGAAGAACCGATAACCGCTGGGGAAGAAAGGTTCTCGAGTGGCGACCACGAACCGGAAGACGCAGCGTTGGCAGGCCTCCCACCAGATGGACCGACGATATCGTCAGAATTGCGGGCAACCGGTGGATGGAATTGGCAAGCTGTCGTTCTTTATGGCGTTCTAAGGGGGAGGCCTTTGTTCAGCAGTGGACGTCTTCCGGCTGATGATGATGATGATGAGCTAAAGCGGTAGGCACGTGCAGTACAAACGCTCTCAACTACAAATAATTTTATAATTATTAGAAAACAATCCTACATCCTTTTATGTAATTTGGTTGTAATCACTAATTACGAACGTTTGCATGTATGAAACTTAATGCAAATACCAATGCATTTGGTCGTTGATTTATGATCAAAATGAATACTTGGTGACGATTTATTAACTTAAACAAGACTTAAAACTGTATATTACATATGTATGTTCCGTACAGGGACAGTATAGTCAGAAATTTTAGTATCAATTACAAACATTTAGATATTCTTTATCATTATCACCCACAGCTCTTGTAATACTGCTAGGAATAGGTCTGGCTGGTTGTGCATTATTTATTTTAATATGCTGTTAATCTAGAGGATCTGTCCTTGTTTATATCGCCGGCCCATCATGTAGTATACTCTTCCTGTTAAGTAGTTTATCATGTCAACCCTCTGCAATCGTCGTTTAAAGCTGCAGTCTTGCTTAATCCGTCTCCATTTGATATATCTACTGTACAATAACTTTCCTAACCTCAGTAGTACAGTTCAATCGATATTATAACTGCAAATAGTTTTAGGTATTTATGTGCTAACAATGACGTCAAAACCTTGAAGCTGCTCGTGTATTTGATTGGCCCGTCAAAAATCATCGATAATGCTATTTTGTTTCGTGTTATCAGTGGGGTTGGCACGAATAACTTTGATTTAGGCCATCGTTATGGAATTTAGGATTCAGACCTGTTATTTGAAGTTGCTTTTGCCTGTGGCTCTGTTCCTCTCATTCTTCAGAATCCTCGCATTTAGTAGGTATTTATGCAAAAAGTGTATCAGGGTATACCAGGCTGCATGAAGGAAGAACTATTCAAGAAACACGTATTTCCAGTAATTCGTATTCATAATACCTATAACCTGGAGTCTTAAAGGTATACCACTAAAACGTTGTAGTATTCGACCTTCACTTTGAAATCTCGGTACCCGATTTTTACTAATCAAATAAAAAGCTTTGCCGTAAAACCTACCCGTATGTAATGCTACAAATAGACTTAGCGAATGCGTGGGCGTTACATAAGCCTGTACTTTTACTAATCCCACTGTTTGTGACCTTGACTTTAGTGAACTACACCTTGACCTTCGATATCGGGTATTGTTTATGTATCTGCTCTGAAACTGATTTATGTAGCGATAAAGTCAAAAGTCTTGGCAAGTCTTAAAGATGTAAAGTAATTAAATACCGGTACAGATTTTTGGTTGATTTTCTTGACGTAAAAGATGCTGATGAAAATTATTTTTTATAAAGGCAAATTTTCTCAAATTCAATAAGTTAAAATATTACTGTTATTAAAATCTAAGAATGGTATAATGTTTTAAAGTATATAATTATTAAGTCAGCTATTCGGATTTCTTAAAAATCAGAGCAATATAATGTTTCGTATAACAGTGGATGGTTTCATGCGGATTTGTCTGAAAATGCTTAATAAGATAAGTGCTTTCATCTCGAAGAGCATCCTTCTAGTGGGTTTTCTTGGAAAGCTCCGCATCTTTTCATCATCAAATGTGAAAATTAAGAGTGAAAACTACCCTCAACAATTTTTCGATACATCATTTTGCAAATATTCCATCCTAAATTATACCCAAGTCCTCTCCACCATGTGTTGCATATATTTAATGTTTTCTTTCCGGCGTGCGTGTCGTTTTACATCTTAAATAAAGCGCAGTCGCATGTGGCCTTGTGTATTGGGGCTAACTCGCTATTTTTACTGCGACGCATTGTTCCCCACGCTTGCAAGCTTGCCGCTAAAAATGGCGGCCGCAGTACATGCTTCAGTGGAACTAATTATAGGCTTGCTGTTACTTTTGCCCTTAATTGAAGAGGGGAAAGCAAAGTAAATGCATTTAGCTAGATTTAAATCTTTGGCGACTGTACGTCACGTTATTCTATTGCTTGGTAATTACTTAAATGTTATGTAATTATTTGAGAGTTGATCGTGACATGTTTTAAAGAAGGGTAAAAACCAAAGTAACAAGTGACACAATGCTATAATAATATAATCAGGGCAGTTAACAGATTTTCTGTTGGATAGGAATTCATATAATTTTCAATAGAAGTTATGGTGAGACATAAAATTCTTCTGATAAGCTTCGACTATAACATTTTGCAGCTTTAGAGGGCTGTACTGGAGCTCTGTTCTTGGCGTAAAACTTTCTTTTTTTTTACTATTCTCGCGTTTGTTTGGACTTGACGCTTTATCAAAGCTGCTTTTATATGCTAGCGTTATTACATGATATGTATTTTTATCACACCTATTGTATGTATTCTCATTGAATTGGCACAGTTCTAGGAGGCGTTAGGTCATTGACACGCGTCTAACAACGTCCTAACAACAATCACTTCTTACACAGTTGTCTTTTACGACTTGCACACATGTTTATAGAGTGCCCATATATTGGCCCCACCTTAGTCTTCAGAACGACGACATTCAGTGCCATTTGAAAGACCGGTTTGCAAGCTTTAGGAGACGCTGCTATTGCAGTTGAAGCCTTATTCTTAGCAACGAGACCAACAACCGACTTGGCTCATCTTAATTTTTTTAACATTCGTCGCGCACAAACGTTCCAATTTCAGTCATGCATTTGCGACTTACCTGGGGTTGCAGGTTTTATTCTTGCAAGGGTCAAATACTTACAAGATCAGAAGTGATTATTCTCAGAAATCTCTAACCGCAACCCACTATAAATTACATTGAAGTCTTTAAAAATCGCAGAATTTAATTTGTATTTAGCGCACTTGAAATAACGTATTACAGAACATTTGTAAGATGCAGCGTTGAGAAATAGCTTATGAAAAATGTACGGCTGCAGCGTCATCTTGAGTTCAGGAGATAAACGATCAGTCATCAGGTGGAGTGTGGGAGTACATGTCATTGAACACTCGCGTCAGATGTAATGGAGATTTATTGTTGTGGCTAGTGTCTCCGGTCGCGTTACCTTCACAGCTTTTTAAATGTTACTAGCTTTAAGCGAAGCGTTACTAGAATATACAAGTTCCTGTTTTTTCTCTAAGTTACTTACATAACACCAGTATTCCCCGAAGCGGTAGGCATAGGTGTATGGAAAACCCACATTTTACCCGTTATGTTTTACGTCCCATGTTATACAGCCAAGTCTATTATTTCCTTTGGGAAAGTCTCACAGTCTCGAGTAGCAGCTTGGGGTTTGAAATTCCACTTGATAAATAGCAATAGCCTGCTTTGAATCTAATGGGACTCATTAACGTCTTTAGCAGAATGTTCGTGTATACACTACAAGGGAATACATACGGCATGGTTGATGCAATATATTTTAAAGAAAAGCTCGTTGCAATGTTCGCGATATTTCCTTAGATACCAACAACGGACGCAAAACATAATATGCTAAGAGAATTAAGTCACGTGCTTCATGTAAGTAAATGCTAAGTTATACTCATGGATGCAACAACACATCATCTCAGATGTGCGCTGAGTTTGCGAGGATTTGTTACTTACTGCTCAGAGCTTTTACCACCATTTTGATAAGGTTGACTTGATTTACAGGAAATTTAAATGGACTTCGTGATTTGCATACAAATTGATGAGAACTATGAATTAAATCTTCTTTTCGGTAAATAAAAAACTATGGTATCCGACTTTTATTTTACCATAATAATAATTTTGTTAAGCGTTTTCTTAATTGATGCTATGCGATAAGCAGAATTTACGAACACGTGAAATATAGTGCAATATTTAATAGTAATTTGTAGTCTCTTTAAAAATCTTTTTACCTACCTGTCTACGAATTTGTTAAAGATTCTTTACACACCAATGTACTGCTGATACAGTTACAGAGTTCTAAGAAATGATAAAATAACTTGAGAGTATCACGCCGACTCCGCCTTGACCCACTGAAACATGTAGTGCCAATACTGAAGAATATTAATCACACAGAGTGGTTATTTCCCACGGCTTGCCAGCAGGCTCATGTGTTTGACGTCACGCAGTTTACCCAACACTTGGGATCGCGATGCTGCCCCGAGATCAGTTAAACCATCATTAATCTCTGCTGGTTCTTGTTTGATCGTTCATTTCTGTCGGCGTTTGGCGTCTGAGTCGATAATTGACGGGAATGAGATGTGTCTTACGTACGTTACTCTTGTAAAGTTGGACATTACGTTCTCGTAGTTATTTGTTTGTCACTTTACTATCCAGTTTTACGTAACTTCTTTTTACTAATTGTCTAGGTAAGAACCTATTATATTTTGTGTTTTACTGGCTAATAATTTCGAAAATCTTAAGTGTATTTTAAAGCGTGTTTTTATCCTTTACTTGAAAGGCCAATTGAGATTGAATTTCTTACAAAATTACTTTAACCTTTCAAAAAGGTAGGGGTTAAGAAAATTGATCTAAAAGATGATGACACTGAATTCGTTTTTCCAAAGGTCATTTTCGGCTGGAAATAACTTGAAAACTCGTGTAGTATAAAATAGTAATTTATAAAAGTTGATAGTTACTTGGTCCGTGTGTGAGGTATTTAACTTCAAATGGTAATTTATGTGTAGATGGAAAAGCAATTAAGCTTACACGTATTTTTAAAGACTATTTATTGTACAAGCTCTGACGTAAACATTACATTTATATTGTAACGTTAATACTTTTTATGTATTAATATAGTTTTGCTATATTAGACCTAAGTATGTAAAGTTGTGAGACTTCTCATATCATCATAGTAAATCCTCACATCATCATTATAATACATATTCTATTATAAACACTACTTAATTTTTCCTTACGCCCGCACGTCAAACGTCGTGAATCCCATCGGGCGGCGCGAAGCCACATAAACAACTAATGAGCTTAAATTCTAAAACCTGACGATACTTGTTGTTAATACACGCACATCTATACAAAATCAATAGACATATGCTTAATTAAAATCAATAATTTCAGGGTTATATACCCAATGGTATAATTATCAATATTATGTTTTTAAGAATTGTGACAATATTTTCATGTATCCATTTTAGTTTTACCATAGGGAAAACTCCTTACACACTTTAGCTTTCAATCCTAACGATATAGAAATTTCTGCAGCCAATCACATTATAGTCTAGCTCTCCACCAGAGGCCATCTCCAGTTAGAAGTCATCAGTATCGTGATTGAATAACTCTAGGATAACGTAACATCAGTATGGCCGCATGTCCAATGCGCATAAAGTTACTGCATCCGAACTGTGAGCCAAGATCTGTGTTTTGGCACGGGCCTGAACCAAAATTGTGCATTAGGCTCTTGCGATTGTGGGCCTTCAAATTAGATTCAAGATTTATAAATCAAATCTGTTTTTAAATAGTTACATTTAGCATGTCTTTTTCCCATACCGCTGTTGTTAGTTAGAAATGTAGGGTTTTCTTCAACTTACAACGGTGTGTAGCCGACTCCCAGCTACTATGAGTGCTGATCTTTGGATGGGTACCGTGTGCTAGATAGCAGTGCCGATATGCAGTGTGTCAACTTTTGAATATGGCAATTCAGTAGTGTCTAGTAATGTCATATTTAATTTCAGAGGAATTTTTAGTTTCGGCTTCGCGTATACTATTTTTTTTCTTGCCACTACCACTGCTAGATAGCTGTGCATGTGGTAATACCCTAGTTTATTATTAGTATGATATGAGCATAGCGCAAAGATCACGTCATTTGCTTGTTAGAAGTAATTGCAACAGACTGAACAGTGTGTTCTAGAAACCCTGGCAAGAATTTGCGATTTGTTTCCGATGTAGCGAAGTTTTCGTGTTCTCTCAACGAATCATTAATCTCAACTGATCTCAACATTTTGTCGTTGTCACGTTTGACTTGGTCACACTCTTATACATTTTATATTTCTTTGTCCTCATTATCTGGGACAAAGGCGAACCAGGGAATTCATTTTACTGCTTGCAAGAATTGGCAAACGATTTTCGCCTGAATCCTTTGTGGCGAACCGATCTTAAAGAGTTTGATGTCACTATTCATTCTAAGAAAATTGGTAGTAAGAGCCAAATTCCTGTTTTATTTTGAGTTCAATTTCGACCTTAGCGGTCTTCAGATACTGTATTTGGATTCATTGTAAAAACGGTTTGCGTCAAGCAGCCAACAATAGACATTCTAGTGATAAGCTTCGACAGTTCTCCAAAATCAAATCTTTTATTCAGGTAACTGAACTATGAAATTCGTTCTACTTGCCTAAATGTCAGGTTAATGATTCATAGGAGATTTTTAAAACAGCGATCTTATTCATTTTACTGTTGTGTTATGTCTTAGGTTGGAAAGACATTTTACGAGTGCGCAGGCTGTCGTAAAGTTTGTTTGGGAGCGAGATTGGATGCTGCGGGACATTAGGCAGGTGTTCCTTTTTTCATAAGTTAAGATATTTTGACGAGGCCGTTTGGGGTACCAGCATAAAACCGGTCATCCGTGGGCTAAACATGGATATAATAGAATATGACGTCGGAATGATGTCTGTGATCACTTATCCGTGTGGCGATTGCTACAATATCTGTATTATTATTATACCTTTCGCCGTTAGCGGTTATTGCTTGGTCCTTTTTCGATTTGGACTCTTATGGACTGTATTAGGCCCTCGATGGCTGAGTGTTTTCCTTATTTCTTGTGTTGTGTAAATGAAAGGTTTATTATGTCTTAAAAAATATTGTGTTATTGTCTTCACTGTAAATTTAACTTCTTTCTTAATTTTTTGAAAAATAATTCCGAACAACTAAGTAATCTTGTAGTAACATTTGTTTTTTATTTATTACAATTAATATTTTCTACGTGGTAATTATATTTAAACTTGCTAGTTTTATATTTTCAGAATTTTATCTCGAAAGAGAAATAGAAGATGTTTATGGAAGTCGGTCAAGGTGTAATGATTGTCAGTGTGTCGACCCTTGTCAGTGTCGTACAGGTGTTGTTCCATTAGGGCTGCCATTAATAGTTTCTGTCTGTGACACAATATGCATCATAGAATTTTTCATATTCATTATCGCTCAGAAAAGAATTAGTTTTGTTGCCATTGACAATGCTTTAGTCTCCTTTTATCGTTTTAAAGTTAGCGTTTGTCCAGATCTAGGCTATGTTTATTGTATTATATTCCACCATTACCGTTATCTTGTGGTAATTAAATGTATGTGGCCCTATAAAGGAGGTTGACTTTTTACAACTTTACTGGAATAATACTAGTTTCCGAAACCAGATTAATATATTTCTATTCAAGGTTATACTATCTTAGATTTAACATGGATATTCCGAGTAGTGTTCTAACTAAATCTAAATATACAAGCTTGTTTAAGTAAGTTAGAACAGTTACCATGTATAAATAGTTTGTAATTAATTGTTTGGGTAATTCATTTGTTTTGGTTAGAATTAATTTTAAACTATATTCGGTAGGCTGTGACCTTGTTACGGCGCGCCGTGGTTATTTTAACACTTCACACAAATTGTGCGTAGATAATAGTGTTACGAAATTGCGATTCTTAATTAATATCTTTTTTACAGTTTAATTAAGCTTGTGTTAAGTGAATCGAAATGAAGACTATCGGTACCTTTAACGATTGAAATAACTCGCGTTGTGTTTTCAAGTAAGGTTTCGCTAAATCTTGTGTTGTTATACAAAGCTCGTAAAATGCTTTTCGATAGCCAAAACATTAAGGTAACTTATTGCTTCTTAGTAAATTATTTTACAATGGGTTTATTTGGTTCCGTGACCCGCATAATAAACCGTAACACAGAAATAAACACCCAATCTGCACAATGTTCCCCGAACTTAAATATCCTCATTAGATTTATGGATTATGTTTATATCTGTATGTTCTCCACGTCTTCATCCGTGTTTTGCATCCAACTCGCCTTCATCGGCGATGTATTTTTAATATTTTTTTCGTCTATTACCTCACCCGATTCCACGATGTGTACTAGTCGATTTCCTAACGAGAAATGTTTCTGATTCGATCTCAACATTTTATCTAATGTGGTTAAGCTAACATGTTCTTTACATTAAACGT
Organism: Abrostola triplasia; assembly: GCA_946251915.1. Classification (NCBI taxonomy): domain Eukaryota; kingdom Metazoa; phylum Arthropoda; class Insecta; order Lepidoptera; family Noctuidae; genus Abrostola; species Abrostola triplasia. The sequence goes on from OX276433.1 coordinate 12,107,986, forward strand.
TATTTTAGCGCTTGCCAAGTCCTAAAGCTTTTCGGAGTGAAATCATCAAATTCAACGTTTTACTGCAGCATCTTAGTTTGAAATTACTAGTTTAATTTAATTAACACCAGACTGATATAGTAACATGTGAATGTCGTTACTATCAATTTATGTAAGGAAACTTTAATGGTTGGAGATCGCCGACACGCGATGCGCAAGCGTAGTATAAGTGGTAATACAAAGTTGTCGTTAGACCGTCTCTTCTAAAATGTTAGTCTAAGTACCCGTTCAGAATTAGTACCTTTTTAATTCATCTAGCGTCCTATAGAAATATGAATGTGTTTTTTGCACACAAAAATTAAATATACCTACATTTTAAATAAATCTTCATTTGACACGTGCCACGTCAGAAACTGTAAAAAGAGCTTGGCATATGAAACTTAATTTCCTTGTACAAGGCCTTTGTCTATTTAAAAAGCTTTTATGTGAAAATAATATAATATCTACTGTCATACTTCATCTCTGTATTTACCGACAGCTAGGCGTATAAGTGTGTCGTGTACTATATGCATGCACGTGAAAACCGGCAATAAGGGCGAGTGTATTGCCAATTATCGGCCAAGCGAACGGGTCTCTAAAATCCATGGGTAGATAATACATTAAAAAAAAGGTCCTTACGCTTACCAAACTTATTTTGCGACTAGAATATCAACAAGCCTCTAATATATTACTCGCAGTACTCGTACATTTCATGAATATATACGTACAAATTGTTATACTGTTACTTAATTGAAGTAGGTTCAAACTCCAGCGTTCAGGATAAAACAATCCTTGGCTTCCCCACTTGTAACATATTTCACCCGAGTTGTTCCGCACCGAACACTTTGCAATGCAAATGTGAATTTAGTCGAACGCTACATTTGATTTGTTCGCGTTACTCCCGCACCCCGCTACAAAGACACTTCGTGCAGAATAAACGACATCAACTAATGTTGTTGTGCGCTGTGTTTACTATGTAAGAGTTATATTATACCATTGGTTTTAATTCTTGCTGACGTGGTTTTGCGTAATTGCCTAGAAGGGGGTTGGTTATTATGTTACCTGCTTTTAAAAATGTACAATAAATAAAGTTACACCTGTTTCCGAGAAAGGCAGGGTCCACGGATTTTTAAATACTATCCTAACATATTCCTGTCGTATTACTGTCATCACTTCGTCAGATGCTTGGTCGGGCACTCTTAATCTCGTCAGAACATTTCTTTAAAATTAATGTAATATTTAAAAGTTTTCTTACATTTAGCATGTGGTCATATTATGAATCTATATTCAAATTTTACGTAATAATTGGATAAACAGATAGCCAACTATATAACCTGCCCCTATTTGCTAGTTATGGACTAACTAGAAGCAGGTCATCCGTGCTTGTTACTACCAACCTAATGACGTCATACGTACATTAGCTTTAGCAGAACGTTATCATCTTCCAAACATGTAGCGAAATTCTAGCTATCTTACCTTGAAGTTTACTTGTAATAATTCCTGGTGTAGGGTTTGGGTGTAGGATTTTTTTACTAAACCATAGGACAACCAATGCCCAATCTTCATTTTCGCTTCGTCCATATCTCATGCATCACGTAGAATTAACGTTAAGTTTTAATGACCTATTCAGAGCCACACGTGAACTTAGTTAACATTCAACGCACATCTTATGGTCGTAATGGTTGAATTGATTTCTTCGATGGTTAAACATCGGCATACTAAGCAGTTATTAACTGGTCCCCTTAACTATACCAGTTAAACACGGGTGAGATAGTATTTCGGTTTGGCTTAGGTGAATATTTTCCTGGTGTTTTTTTAAATTGTTTGAGACCTGGTATTAGTATGCATATGTGGCGGATTTTCCTTATATTTTATATTAAAGGTGTTTGGCCATTCATTGATACAAGTGAGTACAAGTGGTATGTCAGACTTCATTGACGTTTAAAGTTCGTGTACTCAGGATATAGCAGACTGTAAGCTTAGTTTCAACTTTGCAGCTTTTTCAATAGAATTAAATCAGCTGTTTTTATAAGAGATAGACAATTAGACATACCTATTCGTAATATTCATTTTCTCTCTAGTATTTTATCTTGCACAATAAACCAATATTGAGAAAAAACTACGTAAAAAAAAAAACAAATCAACCAATTATAATAATGGTTGTCGTAGTGGGCCACCATGACAGACAGATGTGCTGCGAATATCCCAAGGTCTGGTCAGTGGCCGCGGTGACAACGCTCGGCGGGTTATATTTAGAGACATGCCATGCATTTGTACAATGACATCAGTTGACTGCGGGAATGCTTTCTTTGTCAACCTTTAGATGAGCAGTATGATATTTGTCTAAGATCCAAGCAGTTAAGCAAAACAAATACAATTCTCTCTAATCAGTGGTCCTACGGTTTTGGCAAGGTTCTCATTACACGTCTTTTATGTAGTAGTACTGTACCATTAAGTGGTCATAACTTCATAGAGTACATTCCAAGCTAATCGGCATTTCTAAAAATCTTCAGTTAAATTTACTTGTCTTTCTTTTAAGTTAAAATAACCTATGACTGCCTCTGGACAATAAACCATCACTATGTTACAATTACGTTTATCCTGTGACTTCCTCGATGCGTAATTGAAGGACTAACTAACAATCACACGTTAGAATTTTGCAACTAATTAGTACTTTAATAAATACCAGCAGGGCGACCATTTTTGAACAAAGCGTTGTCTCTAGTTGTCGTGTCCATTTACAACAATCACAGCAATAGGAGTCAGAAGCTTTGAGCCTTAAAACTCAAAGCGTTTGCAGTCCATCGTCTGTGAAGTTGCGACCTCAACAAGTTGGCCCTGTTATTAGTTAGTAGTTATGTATTCTGCTTTGTTTGTTTGCGGTTTGATTGTCTTAGTCCTTAAATTGTACAATATTATAAATACGATAGAAACTTTCTCTGCCTCTTTATGTAGGATTTTTCGATTTGTTTCTTAGCTCTTAATGACTGATAATAATGGAATTTCATTATGGTGTGAGCTAAAATCCTTGGTTAGGATATAGGCTACTTTTTATCCCGGTAAAATCATGGTAAGCGACGAAAACGCTGGTAAAATCTCATAGTTTATTTAAACAACGTCGCCCTCTAGGAATTTCTCCTGTATTGTGGTAGCATTTTACAAATATGAAATATTACATACACAAACACCCAGACTCAAAGACAAATATCTGCGGATTGCATTTTTTTTTATCCCATGCTCGAACCCGCAACCCTTAGCGCAGAACTCCAATCGCTTAGCCACTGCGCTGATTTTTACGATTTTACTCTTAAATATATTTATTTATTTACTTTAAATACATCGGCCTAAGCCAATTACACTATTTGCACGAAAGAAAAAAATAAAATACAGATTATATGCTATGTTGTATAGAATAATAACAGCCGGATACTAGCATACTACAAAGTAAACTGGTAACCATAACTGCTCATTCAACGTTAGTGTGACCCGCGAGGTGACAAGAAGATATATTATAATTGATACTAGGTACATAATTATCTTTAAAAATGTATGCGTCTATTCAAGGTTCATGTTATGTTTTAACATAACCTTTTAAGCTATTCACATACTAATAAATACAGAAGACATTTGAACGCCAAATGACTTAAGTTTCCTAAACAGTTTTTTATTTTTATAAAATTATTCGCAAATATACGGCGTATTTATAAAAAACCTGTGTCGATAATGTTGTAAACCGGCTTTATGTCAATGACCTGCTAACGATAAGTTTCCGCCGTTTATTTTACCCTTATAATAATATCTTGTCCGAACATTTCTTTGTCTCGAAATTATTCTCAATTAGATGATGTATCGTGCCTGTCACTCTCGCGAATTTAAAGCGTGAAGCATACAGAAAAAATAAGAATCAATTTTTAGAATAGTTTATAGTACACATATTTCCTAATGTTATTGAGAAAAATGTTAGTTCCGTCACCCGCCGCACTGTCTTCGTACATTTCCTTTCGCGTTTAGTGTTTTTTTCGTAACTAGATGGCGTTGGCGTCGAGTTAGAAGTCGCTATGGTTTCGTTACCGCTGATTGTATAAGTCCGCCGCGAGCCGTGTCGTTCTTTAGCCTGAAACGCCCACTGGGTATAGGCCTCCCCTATTAGGCTATAAATCATCATCATGATTTTTTGAAGGCTACACGCACTACGGTGACGTTAGCTTTATAAACTCTTTAAAGTATGACAATTATGTTATTATTACTGTTACAGTGTATTAATAATTGATTATAAGCTATAACTACTATCAATGCAGAATAAACCCTTAGAATTTATTCTGCGTCGATGCAGTTCGTTACTTGTTTGAGTGATTATAACTAATAATTAATAGATATTTAAAATATTAATATTAATTTCCATAATTGAGATGTAAATAGTGTATACTATGTAGTATGAGCGGAATAGTTTGTGTCTTGTGTCAGACAATATAAATATATTTCTATTACTATTATATCGATAAAATACGATTTTATGCTTTTTAGTGACGCGTGTATCGTTGATATTGTAATAAAGAACTTTACTACGTATATTGTACCTATTACAAAAGAAACGTGACCGACGTACATGAGGTGTTAGGTTTGATTCCTAGGTCAGATAAATAAGTTAAAGTAAGGAAATTTCTTGACAATTATCAAAGACGCAAGGCAATGTATTCTATTCGCTTATTAGATACAAAGGTTTTACTTACGTTTTAGAGAAAAAATCGATGACTGCTTCAACAATAAATAGAACTTGCACAAATCTAAGCACACTGAAATCCGAACCGTTCTACATTAAAAAATAAAATAAAATTCATTTATTTCGGACCGGAATCCATAGTGTTAGTGACAATAATCTTATGAACTATGTTAGTAACATAAAAAAGTTATACTAAAGTACATACCAGGATACCGCTATTACAAATACGGGTTATATGTAACCCGTATGTGTAATAGCGGTAACATTAAATATATAGATGATCCGTTAAAAGTATTCTAAGAAGAAACTCGTAAACATGTATTAAATTCTGAAGAATTCATATCCGGAGTGAAAATTCCGAGCTCAAGGCTAATACAATGAACATATCCAATACTGTTCGACTGAAATCCTATAGATTATCTGCATGATTAGTAAAGCAGTTTATTACTAATTAATATCTGCAATTATCATTAATTCATCAGCGTTTAGTGCCTTTCTTACCTATAGGTATTCAGGCATGGTCCATTAGCATATTACAACAAGAATACATGATAAAACAAGTTGTATGTGCCATGTAAACACAGTTGTTTAAGTCAGTTATCTTTCTCGAGAAGGTCTGGGCCATAATAGCACTTCCCCATTTCGTCCCGTTCGGAAATTCCAGAAGATGGGCAGCAGCATCTTCTGTAACTTCACCACTAATACTGCGATCCCCAAGCCGCTTGCCAAGCGTGGCGATTATGGCAACAACCTTGAAGCCTTTGTTCAACAATGGACGTCTTCCGGCTGATGATATTAATATAATCTTTGTTTACATCAAGCATACATTAACACAGTTGAGCCTCCAGTGAGAGTTCGTTAAATGTCAAAACAAAAGAAAACGTAAACGCGGTCGTTAAGTCAGCAAATAACTCACACACGCGAGATACGATCAGGCACAGGCAATTTATAATCGAAAGCTCGGGTTTGATTGGCTGCAATGTTTTGTTTTTTGACGATCTACTCTATATTTCTCCTGTATCATAAAGTCGTTTACAGACGTGAATACTATTCCCCATAGCTATGAAAATGTACAATGTTTAACCATGGATTAAAATATATCTTTGGTTCGATTCCCGCACGAGACAAACATTTGTGTGATTCGCCGATGTTTTTCGGAAGTCACCCAGATTCGGGACAAGCGTCTGCATTTGTGTATGTGATAATCCATGTTTGTACCCACGATACAGAAGAATTTATTATTGTAGGGCGACGTTTTCAAGGAAAAGTATTTATGCAAAATGTTGTTTGTTCTCGGGGGTTGTTTGAGGGCTATGAATGACATGATACGTTTCTCCTGTAACCATGGATACCTAGCTTATAGCTATGTGTACGTCAAGCTACAGAATTAGACACCGTTTATTGCGATACATAGAGCACTCGACTGCGATTTAGAATGGGATGACCGGAGATGAATGAGTTCATGCACCCCTTTTAGTGAGATTTATTTGTGTGGCCAGACTTGTAACGTTTTGATATGAGCAGTATGAGCACCGGATCTGTAGTTGTAGGCGACGGAAAACAAAAAGTTATGTGTTAATATTTTTCGCATTTTTTCGGTTTGTTGGTATCTTTTATGTTGTATGAGTAAACTAGTCATTTATTAGGAATTATCTATCTATATTCTTGGGCTATAAAAAACAAAAAGCGGCATTTTTTTGTATATTTTTAAGGTTTTTGTGATTGTCGCTAGGTGGCGCTGATTGTCTCAAAGTATCAACTGCCAACTATTTATAACGCGTATTTTCACCAACATGATGCCTAATTAATTATGTCTGATGTATAATTATTATGTGATGACATTTTAACGTTATTCATAGCTCAAAGACTGGGTATGTTTTATTTACATGTTAGTCCAGTCGCGGTTGGTTTTCAGTCGTAATTATAAAATAAGTAAGTGATTAATGTATCTAAAGTGTAAAATACATTTTTAAAGCGGAATTTAAGTGGAAAAGTTAAATTAAGCGCTGTAGTTGTTGTTACTGTACGTGCAAACTATTCTCGTTTCATTTTATAAAAGCGCCTACAGCAAAAGTAATAGCAACAATTTCCAACTCGTTGAAATGATAAAATGTTTAGGCGCTCGCCGCAATGCCAGACTAGACAGTTATTTTAGATGTGAAATATTTGTTAAACGTGATGTAGTTGGTTAGGAAATAGTTCCCATTGTTTTAAAATTTACGTAAAAGGTTTTGTTATACCCTACGTCATGACTTATCATGATCTAGAGTCAAACGTTGACTATGATTTATGACTATGTTTACTAAATTGTGTTTTATTTGTTTCAGGTAAGACCTGTTAACATCGTTATGGCCGGTGTAAGAAATCAATAACACTGAATTAAGTGTTGAATGTAAAAGGAACTGAGATCATGTTTGCGGTTTGACCGAATTACTCGCTTAGTAAACGGCTGCAATCATTCCTTCCAAGAAGTACCTGTTTGTCGCACATAACCGTATTTTACGAAAACACGATCCAAAGTTTTCCATTCTATTATTCACAGGTGCATCTATAGTACATTTCAATATACAGTTACATACACTTAATTATTTACTACAAAAAAGGGCACAACATCAATAACCAACGAGGATTACCAACAAATATTATATGACGTCAATGATACTGCCCAACTCGGGAAACGAACGTAACACCCCACTTTCTGAAGTCGCGATTTGTGCCTACGACAACAATGATCCGAAAACGTTAGAACCAGCAAATTGCGTAATATTATTAATGTGCTTATTAAACGTAAAGCCTACAAACTTAAGAAAACGTATTTACCCATAAATGTAGTAAATGTAAAACTGAAGAAAAATTCGTTATCCATTTTCACACTACTATGTACCAGCTACCGACGTGTCTAAAGATTTCTTCTTTCCACTATACTGAGTTCTCATTGTGCTAAAACCACGGTAATCATGTACTAATTGACATGTTTACTCCTTTCCATGAATTGTCTGACTCATCAGTTCCGAACAGACTGACGTAGTGACATGTTTTACATGTATTGTGTGAAAATTACTGAAACTGACCAGAATAATAATAATAGAAACTTTATTTTCAGACCATAGTCCGTACAAATTGTGACAAAACATTACCAAAAAACTAAATTTAAAAGAAACTTATTTAAAATTTAAATTACCATTTGTGAGTTATGAAACCTAATTACAGAATAGATCGATCCTGAATCGTATGCTAAAGGTTCAAATCCAAGTAAGAACTAATGAGGTTTGCAATGCCATAGGTATTTAAATACTTGAGTTACTTAGCGCCAACTATCTTGAAAATCATGTAATCAAGTTCAGTCAAGCTAGCCCATAGTAGGGCGGTAAGAAAGCCGTAAATAGTATTCTTAAATAAAAGACTCTTCTCACAAATATTTATGCTCAATAGCAATAGACTCGCCTCTTCATATAGAGCTAATACTATATGATGAAACAAGGTGTAACAATACTCCTCTGCCAACCCCTTCTGGTATACAGGCGTAATGATAACACTGACTAACACTTAAGGTGTCAACTTCACCACTTAAAGTCGTAGTCAGAGTAAAGTCTGGACGCTTAGTCACGCATCAGTTTTAGAACAAAGAGGTAGAGATGAGGTGGTTGACACATAGCTAGCGTGAATGTCCTTGTGTGAGGAAATGTACGAATAACGTTTATGTGGCCCAAACGGGGTCAGCTGGAAGTTCTTGGTAATTAACAATACCATGACTGAATTCCCCTGAAGAGTTTTGTGTTACTCCTATGGTTAATATGACGCATCTTGAAAGAGATAAGGTTCTTTCACCGTTGCTTACAGCATTTGTAAGTAGGAGAAATATTTTTGGTTTACAGTTTACACCATCCATACATCGACCAAGTCTAGCGTGTGAACCTAATGGTACTCCAAGGTTCGGCAGAAGATACGTCGATGCTTAGTGGGTCTGCAACTCCATACTTACGGATAGTTTAAGATCTGTGGTCAACATTGTTCTAGTATTGAGGTGTAGTGCATTTTCTTTCAGATGTGGAATAGGCATTAAAAGTTTGTGGATTTCTTGCAGCCAAAGTTTGTGGCAGTCTTTTAAGCTCTCGGTATATATGTAGAGGTTTTGCGCCAAAGACGTGGTGAAAGCCTAAAACGACGCAGTTTAAGCGATTCTGTTGGCTCCTTCAATATGCGTCAGATGACGAGCAACTAATATAAAGGTTGTCTTTCAAGAGGATTAATGATACACGTTCGTACCTACTGTAATACGGTTTCAAATGCTACGCACAAGCTGTAGGCTTCAAGCCATTCTGGTATTTATTCTGTTGCTTATAAAAGAGTGTTTGCCATAAAATAATGACACGGTTGAGTGGTCAATATTTGAAGGACAACTTATTTCTGTCTGAAGTTATTTGTTAAGAACGTTTGGGGTATTAAGTGATTGTAATACTGTGTGGGTCGATATTGGAAGCCTGTTCAAGTTACTTGTAAGACAATTGTTATAAACTTAAGTAACTTTAATATGGTTAGCTAGCCCCAAATTAGAATACAATAGAAACTTTATTTATTTTCATTGTTTTAATCGATTTCAAGTATAAGATTCCCTACTTAGCATTGATAAAGACGTGTTTTTTTATGAGTATCAGTGACAGATCGATTTATAATTACCCACCAGAAATGGATGGAACCTACATAAGAACTCTACGTAGAAATGTTATTGTTATATTTATTAGTTCTGCATATTATACTAAAGTTATGTAAATGAACATAACATGAATTAAATAGCAGTACCTTCCGGGTACATTACTGCGCATTTCCATCTATAAAGAAAGGATAGCCTGACAATGACAGTATTTACAAACAGCCATGCAGCCGACACGTGTCTGAAGTTAAAAAAAAACAATAGATTCACACGTGTAAGTGGGACAGTTGCGAAGCCACTTGCTCAATGTTTTGTCTCATTTCGACAGATGCAAATTGACATTGACGATGTTATACTACGTTGCAGGGAAATATAGAAAGTTTACTTTAAAGAGGAAAATTTGAATGCATTTTTAGCCATAAGATAAACTTGCAATAAAAAGAAAAGGAACTAGTTAAACATCATAATTAAAGTTATCCAGTATTAGGTAATTGGCAACGTATAGTTATAAGTGTTTATAGATACCTAGCATAAGTTATTATAAACATTACTTTTTAAATTAGATGCTGTCGGAATTAATATTAAAACTGCGCAGTTCCTACGTAATGTCAAATGTTTCATGGCCATCCTTATCAGCTGTGAATAGGGTACTTCTCTAGTGCCTTTGTCCCTTGTTGTGGAAAATCAAGCTAATTACCATTATAATAATAATAATAATAATATCCATTTATTTCAGGCATCAAAGGCCCATAACTATAAATACAATACAAGTCAAGTATTATGTAGTAGGAAGTAGACTTGCACCAATTACCGTGCTAGTGTTACTGCTTTTATTCCCAGAAGTGCATTTGTGTACTTATTTTTAGTTACTCTGAATTCCTTGTGTAATGCGGGCGATTGGATTGTACATAATATACATTGCTTATTTTAAGTGTTAGTTCAACCAATATGAAGTTTTATTTGGGGTGCAAGTAGAGAGCGATGATCCTTGTAACCAATCGAATCTACACGACGCCATGGCCAGTTTCCTTGTGACAAAAAGACATGAAAAATAACTTTTCATTGCCATGTACTCTTCTAAATTACTAATTAACGCAGAACGATGTTTTTTGATGAAATCATCATCTGGAATGCCCAACCAAAGCATGCTTTGGTTATAAATGCTCGTTCCATCTATGTTTTACTTAAAGGTCTTCTGCAGCACATTCGCAGGTAATCCAGCTGGTATAATGTTCACCACAGTAGCAGCGCCGCCTCGCTCCACAAACCGATGCATCGGTAACACGAGCCAGTCCCAACAGCGTTTGTTTTGGAAATGGGTTGCGGTGTTATATGATCGCTGCGGTTAGAGCTGCCCTCCAGATCAGAGACGCTATTAACCTGTAGGAGTCTCTTCAGTATTGATGGATCGAATACATAGCAATCAAGTAACATTTAAGTATCAGTTTGACTTTCAGCTTTTATATCATACATCTTTTTTTAAAACCAAAGCATTTTGTTTTTCGCATTTTGGTCTTTCTTTTGAAGTCTTCTTAGTTGATGGAGTATGGCGACTGCAAAGCTCATAGTGTATTTTTTAAATTCAGTTTATCGTTAGTGCGTCAATGGGATTTCAATTTCCACAAGTCAGGCTATGTAAGTTTTTTTGTTAGAAATTTCTTTGTTATTGTTTAGGTACTTGTATTGGTTTTTGGATAAAGCCAAATAGTAACATCATCGATTATAAACACATCTTATTGTAAACTCTTGTTATTTCAAATCATAACTAATGATTGCTACATGACAGTTATATACTGTAGCTCCCTTCAATATTAGTTGCCATTGACGTCACTCTAGCATGTCAAGGCTCTACTTAATGTTAATGGATCTATCGAAAGTAGTTTTAATAGAATACAAGTTAAGATACAGCTAACTCGTAGATAAGACACGGAACTGTCCAGATTTAAATAACATCTCGCCTGTATCCCGCATAGGCAGATGTGTATGAGACATCCACGTTTCGCCATATACTTTGATAAGTGTTTTTGAGCTCATTTGTTTAGCAACTTGGTATACAATTTCGGTTTTTGGTAACATAACTTCTCATACTATTTCGACTGTTTTTATTTTATTTCCATGATATTAATTTTACCTTTTTGTCCACTGTTCATCAGTCGTTCTGTGCTGATAATATCAGCCTGTGATTGTCCTTGCGGGGTTCAGGTCATTACCTGAACCCCGACTCTGAATTAATGACCTCTCTTAATACAGAGAAGGTACGCACACATCAGGCCCACATTTGCTTAAAAAAAGTCCGACATAAAAGTGACTTTAATACCATTTAATAATATTTATCTGTCTGGCTACTATGAGAAGTGTTTTATTTGGACAAATATTTTCTCAACATTCAAGGGCCCTGGCGCATAAATGCTTGTGTCATTAAGTTACGAAATGTGACGCCTAGTGCCAGTGCCAAGTAGACTGGCGGAGTGGTGGCCGACCTCCAGCCTAATTGGCAATTATAATTAGATACAGCTTTATGCTGACTTTTATTTGATAATTTGAACTGTCTCAATAGGGTACGTTGTTTTGATGGGAATGTTTGTTGTTCTATTTATAGAATTGTCTGTACGTTTTCAGCTTTAGGCTTGTTGAAGAGACCTGAGAGACTACTAATCACATGTTATAAGGCCTTTTGACATTTGTCTGTCCCTCTGGGCTTTGAACCCTACTCTGTTGTGTTCGTTTATGTTATTGTATTATATTTTTACATGTTTTGATAACTTGGCTTATCTTAAGATTGCTGGTTTTATCATGAATTTCAAAAATACTCTCAATAACAACTATATATCCAGTTTGCACACAGACGTTGCTGAATATAGTCCGGTATTAGTTTCAGCCACATCTCTAAGAACTAGACGTTCAGCCGATAGCCATTTTGCGGTACCCAGAATGTAAACAGACCGTGTCTGCATCTGTGCAACTTTAAGTACGTCCGTCTCTCTCGCACGCACGCAGCTGTATGTAGGTCAACGAGGAGCTTATCGGTCACAGGTCACCTGTCTCGCTCGCACGCCGAGCCTGTGCACAAAACTCCAGTGTTGTATGAGACGCCGCGGGGCGCGCACGTCTCCCGTGATATGAGCCCGCGCATGCGTACAAACGCATTATTACGTTGAGTGTAATCAGCTGTTTGTCATTGTTTTTCTATATTTTCTTGTGATCTCAGTGCTGTGATATAAAGATGGGTCAAGCCTTCGGAACGACGAACTCTCACAATGATGAGCAGAGACATTATACCAGAAAAGAAATAGGTAAGTCAATTGTCTTGTTTGTTATTGTCGGGCTCTGCTGTCGGGGCCCGGCCACTGTTATGTTATTATAGTCGGTGCGTCGCCACTGCTCTGCAGACATTTTTAATACCAGTAAGAAGAGCTACCTATCGACCAGGAGTTTCGCTTTAGATGTAATAACATCACGACTGTGATTCGGTTGGATGTTCAGTTTCCTTACTCAGTTTTTAGGTTTAGCAAAGTACGAGAGAAAGCCTTTTCTCTAGCTTTAACTAGTACGTATTTCTATTTATAAGGGGTTTTGTAATGTCAGGTATACAAGTGGTCGGTGTCAGAAACACCAATATGTTTTCCCCATGATATTCCTATAAGATGTTATAATATACAAAAATAATTTGTAGACCGTCTACGTAGAAGGGTTTTTCCCACACCTCAGGTAATTAAGAATGACTAGTTGCGAATCGTAGGGGATTGGTTAATCGTGTTCTCGGAAGGCCTGACGTTATATAGAGATTGTCGGATCTAAAGGTTTTCCATTATATGCTGCCTCTGGAGCCCAAATAGTTGCTGTTAGTCAAATGGTCACGTTGCAAGTACAATTAGTTTAAGAACGACACAGGTTGTACTGCTGTGGACCAATATAAATCTCTCTTAGTTTCAAAATGAGTTAACTTTAACATGGCAATGGGTCGTAAGTAGGGATTGGCCAGTCAACAAAGATGGGAGCAAGGTTGACCGTCTGCGTCGCTGGACATACTCAAGTATTAAAATTATGCGAGTGGTGTATGGCATCCGGTTCAGTCACTCATCGTGCGAAACGCAATACAATGTTAATATCTCACGGTTACGTACTGTTAATGATATTTATGTAGCTATATACATGCCAGCTATATACTTATGTACATAGGTTTATCTCTACACTGTCTGTGTATCTTTTGAGTGATGTACTGAAGTTCTTTTGTTATCATCTACTTGGAATAATGAGTGGTGTTGTACCTAATGAGTCAGGCAGACACTGTAGTTATAAATATACCCTGATCCGTTCCTGACTACGACTTTAGGCAGGTTGTGTGTTATATCGGTGGTGTATATTAGTGTTTTGTTATGGTAGGTACCCATCCTCATCATCATTATCAGCCGGCAGACGTCCACTGTTAAACAAAGGCCTTAAGAACCTATATCTTACTGGTACTAATAGAGGATGGTGGGTGTCAGTTCGGACCTACGCCCTTCATATACAACTACATTAGAATGTAATAAATATTATTCAAAACACAAACAAAGTTAAATAACTTAAATGATGTCTAGAAAGTTGTCGACTGAAGAGCCAAGTTCGAGTGATTTAGCGGACAAACTGCCTTTCTCTATAATGTTTCTGTATAATTGATGTACTGTTACATATTTATGTACTACGCCACTGTTATGACTCGATTTCAAATGTTTTTGACGCTGAAATTATACTGAATGTCGATGATTTACATACGATGTCAAAACAAAGGTTTTGTTATAAGAAAAATATGATGCGGCCACAATAAACACGGCGCAGTTACACAAACACACCGTGTTATGTATTACGTATAGTATATGTTGTATTAATATAATGCCGCTCTCGAATGGGAACCTACTCGAGTACTTACCAAATTTTAATGCGGTTTCGTAAACCTTTTATAGGTTGTTTCACCCATATTTTATCTTTAGTACTTACCAGAATTATAGTTGATATGCTGCACAGTTTTGCATAAGACACTTTTGATGATTGTACAATATTATTATAAAAAGTTATCTTGCTGTTATATGATAAGGTTTTCCAATCTATTTATCATTTGAATGCATGAATTTCTTTCTAAAATTAGAAAAGAAATGATTCTACAAACAGATGCTTATCTCCATAATTACAGATACATATTCGAGCTTTTATTCAAATCCTGTTTTGTGTACATAAGTAGGTTAATCTTGATGGCAGTCGACATTAATGCATGTGTTTAGATGTCAAATGTTATAACTGCGAACGAAAGCTGATATCGGACTTGGTTGGTGTTTTACATAATATAATATGTATTTGATGGGCTGTCATATATGTTGCTGTTCTTTAATGCCTATTCTGCTAAGTCCTCTCAGAGGCTGAATTTATGTTAAAACTGTAGTTCATTGCTTATATCTGAATATGGTAATATTTAAAAAAATATTGTGTTTCTGGTAATTATTTTAAGTTAATTTGGACGTTATACGTATCTTTAAAAATACTTAAAGTAGTATGGACAACATTTAAAACTGATTTCGCGGTAACATGAATAATAAACGAAATTAGTATTAAAAATAGTTTCAGTATTTAATATGCATAGTAATGAATAACTCACGTAGTCTTAAAATTATTTGACTGTGCGCTAATTATTTCTATAACTTGCGTATTTGTGATACTGAAATGGTAATTAATTTGTTACACCTCTGACTTGACTCTACTTTTTGCAATGACTCACTTCGATAGGAAAAGTGACGTGCCGTGACGTCTAGGTTTAACCATGCGTGATTGCACCACACTCTCAAGACATTTCACATCTCCAATAATGCGTACTTATTTAGTATAGTAACTGCGGGGGAGTCCTGGTAACTGCGGGGTTACTATGAACTTCATTGCAGGTCACTTTCTACATGCAAGCATGGTAAGGCACCTGATGCTGCTAAGTTCAATCAAGTCACTAAATCCATTCTGTCTTGTCATGACATGTCCATTTGTCCAATGTATGTCAATTAACCTTAAAGCAACGTGTGTGACTTTAGTAAAAGGTATTCAATTAGTCCATTAGAATGACAAACTATAACGAAATAGTACAACAGAAATTCTGTGTCAATGTCGAATAGTCGCGGTTTAGGTGTAATAAACTACGTTTTTATTGTTGTTATGCAGCTAGATTTAGTGTTACTGAATGGAACTTCCCTTGTTACTAGATTACGTACATAGATTTCATGTAATTTCCTCCTGACCGAATTTCGGTCACGGCGGTTAATATCTAACTGAGACTAGCCAGTGTACTCTGCAGAGGATATTGCTCCTATAGTGCTCGACCGTGTGCAAACACAGGTGCACTGCAAACTCAATATCCTACTCCTCAAAGATAAGGTTGATAGAACTCATATTTGCAGAATAAGGACGTGTATCACTATTTATTTATTATTATACCATTACACGTAATCTTAATACTCAATACTTTATTGCATTCCATAATAGTAAATAGATGGACTTATAATAGTACAGATCATTATGGACCCTGTCGGGCACAACAAAAAGCGGAGAGAGGAAGAGAGTTAACCTAATTATTTACATTATTTTAAATGTTACTGAATAACGTTATCCTAACAAAATAACGATATTAACATAATTAATTAATTGAAATAAGTATAACTAATTATTTTAATTAATGATTATGCAATGTGTGTTTATATTATGTTTGTATTATTTGTACACTATCCAACAAGTGTATCTTTAATAGCCTTATATTCAATTTTTTATGTTTCCATTCTGATGTCCACAGGCAAGCTATTTAAATTTATTATTACATACTATAGCATTGTAGATTTTCCTCCCTGTACTAGAGTAAACTTGAACATACATCGTTAGGACTATCTTAATGAGCACTAACAGTCCAATAATTACAGTCTTGTTGACTCCTCTACATCATAAGATTACGTATTGTGTACGAAAACAAAGTGTTTTCTGCGCTCATCGTATATCTTATCTCGACGCAATAAAGTTGTTTTGCCTTTGTCGTAGCTGATAAGGTATGTTTGTGACACTTTCGTTCTTTACGTGATGTATGCATTTGTTATCGTTTGTTATGTATGAAATCCAGATTATACTGGAAGTTTGCGATGCGTAGGTACAGATAGGTTTTGGAAAGTAGGTAATTGTGCACTAAATAATATGAAAAAAAAAATTGAATAGGGATGTTGACTCTACCAATCTGACCTTTCATGAGCCGTCAATACGCTATTCTCTATGGATTTTGTAAGGCAATAAGAACAAGTGACGTCACTTATTCGCAAGCTCAATTTACTTACTTTTTATTGATTTCAAAGTAAATAATAATCGAATGTTACAGTTATTTAAAAAGATTTAGGATTTTTAGGGCTAAAATAAAGCACCTTTTTTAGAGAAGTGTCTTGGAATAGTTTGTAAACACTCTTCAACCCAATACCTGATTAAAGCATTTGGATTTATCTTTATTTCTAGTATATAGTACTATCTAAGACCTGGATGAAACAATATTGCATAGACGTATGATAATAATAAAAATACATTTCAGCTTTTTTGTTATTTAGCCTGACCTGCTGGCCAATGACCTGTTTTAAAGTTTCCACACCGTATCATTTCTAAGCTCAATGACAATACAATAAAAATACCATATCTGTTATCTGAAACACTGAGCCAAATTCCAAATGTATTCCGTCACAGGTAAAATATGTTATTTTTCAAAAGTTTATCAAATCTATACGAACGTTATCAAAATAAGGTAAACGGGTTAATTAGGTTTTGTTTTGAATATAAAATACATTTTGTTATTGTTACTAGAACACAATAGGTTTGTGAGCTAAAACATACTACTTAAATTACGTCCTAATGAGCAAGTGCGAATCTGTATAATTTGACTGGAACTTACCATGTGTGCTGTTTTATTATGTTGTTTTTGACAGTCATTATCTAAATAAAAACTGTTTTAATAATGAGTATCCAAAATAAGTAGGTACCTAGACTTACCATGCAAGTCATTGTTATTATTTTATAATTTGAAGATAAACTAATCTCTCACGTAGAAACATCGTAGTTATATTAATGTTAAAGTTAAAAATATAACATTAATCTTAAGTGACGTGAGTTTTGGATCTGTTAGTTAGAGTTTCTTTTTGGGGTAGGCAGATATCTTCATCCTTGCTATGTCTAATATTTATTGCAATATAAAGATATCTATTCTATCTATAAATCTATAGAATTTAGGACTTCGCTTTCGACACTTATCACAGTTGTATCTAATCTATGTATTAGTATAACACATAATTCCTTATCGCGCCGATTAAATCTAATCGTCCACCGATTATCATTAGAAACTGCATCTTGACAAACTGTAACGGCTGACCTGCGCTCTAGCGGCCATTAGTTGCTAATTCATTCTAATATTTGCGTCTCCGTTTTATGGCCAAAATTAACATAAATCTATAAAAATGTCTTGTATTATCATCTAGTTGTTACTTATTAACATGTCATCACGTTTTAATTCTTAGAAGACGTGCGCAGAAATGTATAAGTAGGTACACCAGGCACCTATACTTCATCGATCTCAATGTAATAGAGGAAGAGCCAATAAACAGGCACAAATCTAAGAGTCTGGTTGCTGAGAATTACCTTATTGAAAAATTTAATTACTGCTCCAACTTGGAATCGAACCCGGAGCATAATGCTCAGCAGTTGTACTTTGCCACCTTTAGACACTGAAGACCCCAATGAAGCACTGTTACTTGTCAGTGTAGCTATAATATGATGCACTTATACAACATAGATATAGATATACAGTTGATACTAGTGATTTAATATCGTGTAACCAGTTAGTGGTTTCACAACAATCCCTAGTAGCCATTTGCCGGAGCAGACCGGACCGGCGAGCGGACCGGTTATTTTGCCGTCTTGCTACGTACAGTCAACAACAGAAGTATTAGCCGTGATAGCCGATTGGTATGACCGTTGGACTGCCAAGTCAAAGGCCGCATGTTCAAACCCCGGCACGCACCTATGTCTTTTCGAATTCATGTGCGTACTGTAAATTTATTATCAAGTAGAAGAAGAAGTGAGAAAACCGGCGCACTTGAGAGAATTATCAACGGTGTGTAAAGCCATGTCAGAGGCCTTCAGGCGGTTTGAACTCTGACACCAGGTTGGACCAATTTCTTACATAGACATAACTTTTTTATTATATAATATATTATTCGAATATGATTTGGACTCTCTTATTTTTTTTTTTTTTTTTTAAAAAAAACGTCGCCCCACACTAGGAATTTCTCCTGTATCGTGGGTGCGTTTCACAATCATGAAATATCACAAACACAAACACCCAGACTCGGGACAAACATCTGTGGTTCGCACAAAGTTTTGCCCCGTGCGGGAATCGAACCCGCAACCCTTAGCGCAGCAGTCCAATCGCTTAGCCACTGCGCTAATCGGTCGTCAAAATTTAGTGAATATAAATTAAATTGTTATATATTTCTTTCAATTATTTGACATTACCTTTCTTAGCCTGATAATCTAATACTGTTGCTGACCGTACATTGGTTGCTGGCCTGTGCTCTGTACTTTCTTATAAATAATGGTAGTGCGTTCACTTTGGTCTGAACACTTTCTGTTGTAGCCATCTGTTTAGTGATAGTCGTTTGTATAGGATTAGGACAAATCAAATAATTAAACAATGAGACATCTGTAGATTGAGAATTAAATGTTTTGTAAATAAGTAACCAGTTTAGAAAATGATTGTTATTATTGTTGGTACTGTCTGTGTGTATTTCAATATTTCTATAAACATTTTTGTCTTTCTTTCAATCATCATCATCATCATCATCAGCCGGAAGACGTCCACTGCTGAACAAGGCCTCCCCCTTAGAACGCCACAAAGAACAACAGCTTGCCAATTCCATCCACCGGTTGCCCGCAATTCTGACGATATCTATCTTGATTCTTTCAATTGAATGACAAAAATGTGACTGTCTAATTGGTTTAGTGGTCGCTAAGCGTGTCTGCTGAGCATGAGGTTCTGAATTTGAATCCCGGATCGGGCAAAGTATTATTGGGTTTTTCTGTTAGGTAATTGGCAATAGGCTCTTCCCTCTATTACATTAGGACCTATAACATTACTGACGTAATGTGGGTGACCCTTCGGGGATTATAGGTGTGATATTTTCTTTTAATACAAATATTATAAGCAATTACTACGTGTAAGAACGATACTGTAAAGATTGCTAAGGTAAGATCTTACAGTGTCTCTGTTTCATTAGTTACAAAGAAATAATATACATTTATTTCTTTGTATAACGACCAGACATAGCTATGTAAATTGTGAATTCCCTGTCTATTCATACAACACTATCAGCCTAAAATCTTAATAAAATGAGTCATTAACCTGTAGGTATAATTAAATGACAGATAACAGACATTGAGCGCAGTTAATAAAAATCGCAAACAGGTGCGAAACAGGACTAATCTTAACATCGATAAGGGGTTGCAGATTTAGATACCGTACCTATAGCTACTAAACCTTCATTTTAACACTTTCTATTATTTTATAGAGGTAGAACCTATTACAAGATCCCATAAAAGATTATAGTGGTCATTTCGTCTGTTGGCTCGACAAAACCCTTTTTCTTGGTGAAGAAGTAAGGTTTAGGTTTCAAGCTAATATTGATAATTATAAAAGCCTGATAAGTTATTAAGTTTCACAATTATATTTTTGTTTAATTGGAAACGCTTAGAATAAAGGTATGTAACCCACACTCGCTTGATATTATTCTAGTTAGTAATTAACCACAGTTAGTACTTAATTGGAGGTAATGTTTTCCTGTCACAACTATTATAACATACTTTATTATGTATGCACACCGTACCTACCTACATATCTATATATACAAATAAGTTGTAAGTATATAAAGGTATATTATAATTTCCTTATGTAGACATCAACCTTGTTTACGTGTGGTCAATGAGTTCAGATCGGAACTGTCGATAATAAATATTATGATAATTCCAATACTTAGCCCTGATTAATTATTATCTATGTATTTACAAACCTATATTTATAATTTTTAATTATCATGGCTATTTAAAGATAAGTTGGCACTCCCAAATTTTATTGGTAAACAAGCTGCGCTCCGCGGTTTTACCCGCTACATGTTTTCGGATAAAAGGGGTAGCCTATGTCCATAGCATATAATCCAGACTGTCAGCCACCTCCATACCAAATTTTATCAAAATTGGTCCAGCCGTTTAAGAGTGAAGAACAATCATACTCATATAATTTCGCCTTTATAATACTAGTGTGATATCGGTTCTATTCAATGTAGATCAAGCATATGGCTGTTTATCTGAAATTTTGTCATACCTGGAATCGAAGATAAAGCCTGAACTGAACGCACAACGTCATGCACAACGATTCGTCTAGATTAATTGTTGATAACCTTATTTTTATTTAGGGCTGCGATTGGTATGTAGGTTGTTAATACTACATTACAAACAAATAATTTAATTAGTAGATTTTTACAAATAACGTTATGTACCTACCCAACAAATACAATTAAGTGACACTTAATATAGTCAAAATACCGTTTCAATGACTTCAAACTGTAGTTTCTTAGATGGGTCTAAAATTATTCGTTTTTACAGTTTCATTGACATAAATAGCATAAGTTGTTTTCTATTTCCTATCTACCGGTTTAGTAGCTAAGCGTTGCTAAGTTTCAATATTCTACTGGGGAAAATATATACTCAGCAGTGGGAAATTCAGCTTGAAAAAGAAGAATGCCATAATCCCAGCTTACCTAACAATATATCTGGGTGATATACTGATATGATAATGTTGCACCAATTGTGATTGTAATGTGATTCGTTTAACGGCATTTGTATGTCGGAGCATGGCTTATCGGTGGCACCAGATATAGTGAGCCGTTATATAACAGCCGTATATCCAAGAAGGTAGGTGAAAACCAGCTGTACCGTGCACTATGGTTCAAATGATCCTGTTGGTGCAGTTCAGTAGTTATACACGATAAATAACTGCAGATATTAGGTAGAGTTCGTTTCTTCTTCTTCTTCTTTATAAGTTCTAAAGAAGAAGAAACGTTGTCCTTTTTCGCCTTGTTTTCAGTTGTTTAATCGCATAACGTTGTCCGTCATTATTAGTTTAATTTAATTAGCAACTTATGTACAATCTTTTTGCGAGTGTATGTATTAAATGCTATATACCGAACCGAAGTAATAAAGCAGGTAAAATACACCTGCACGTCATACGTTTCTGCTCCAAAAACAAAGGTGACCGCCCCGATATGGACTGTGTTAGAAACCGGTTTTGACGTCAACAGACTTGCGGATCGTGAAGAGGTGCAATCGTGAGCTAAATACTTATCATATAAGGGATTAATATATATAGTTGTATAGTAATTGGTGGACTGTAATGTAATTTTTCAATAGGAAAATTCCAGGATAATCATATCATCATCAGCTTTGGCGTTTGCGTCTATGACAGATGATTCAAACAGTGGCAGGTAGGGACCTTTTCTGGTGGCTAAATAACCCAATTCTAGATCTACAGTATCGAATTTCTATGACAACGAAAAACTGATGAAACATACTGTGAAGACCTCTATTATTAGAATATTGATAACAGCGTTATTGCAAGTTGGTTAGGCGGTTAATGAGAGAATAGCGAACATTCATGCGGGTGTAACACAGCGCACACATTGTTGAAGTCGGTGAAACATAGGCATTGAGTAACGCACATGTAATACATAGATAATTATATTATGTAATGATTGCAATTAGCAATTGTCACCTTAAGCGTTAGCTAATTACGCAGTTCCATGATTGTATGGAAAGTGTTAGTCGAGGTACTGTACATAATTAGCGACGTTTATGTATATAAATGTTTAACCTATTTAATATGCTAATATACCTGATTTGTGTTATTGTCCAGGTTGATGATTGTGCGTAATTCTCTGATGGTATTGCTTGAATATTTATATTTATTGCTTGTCAATTAACTCATTAAATGATTGACCGTTTCCCCTTATTCATTAAAATTACAATTTTAAACAAACGATCAAATGATCCCTGTCACAGTCGTTTGCATGTCAAAGAATAGAGATTTTAATAGAAGTAAGACGGGCTTAATTTAATATAGATATTGTCCTTGTTTCACCATTATCATCAGCCGGAAGACGTCCACGCATCATCCTTGTTTATGATTCGGTGTATAGCGATTATTTGATTAGGTTTAATAATTATTTACATCTACTGATTTCATAAAAAACTTTCCAAATCCTTATCTAAATCATGCGACGATTAAACATCTTGTTTATAGTCTTTGTTCTGGTGTGAATCAGCGTGCGCCCGCGCCGGATGCGGAGCCATACCGCCGCGGTCGCACTTATCTTTTTAACAACTGTTTAGTTGACATGTTTGTTGTGGAGCCTGTAGGGTAACGACGCACTTGTCGGTTGGCTCTGGTAGTATGATCATTTATAAGAGCCAATTGTTTTATAAGGGTTTTGTTGATGTCTAGCCTCATCACAGCACACTTATATGTATGTATGTCATATTATAAAGGCGAAAGTGTTGTGTCTTGTTGGTAATGCCTAACCAGATTCAAACGCTATGGTTAACATTAGCAATGCTCTAACATCCAAGTTAGGAAAAGATGTTTATTTTATTGTAGTATTGTAGTAAGTTTTGTTGGTAAAGCAACTGCCATTGCCAACTATACGACTCTAGACTTCACTTGCTTGCCTGAAACTTAGTCCAGATCCTCCTATATTATAGACATTCATTATTATATTCTTACTAGTTGACCGGCGAACTTCGTACCGACACTTAAACCTTCCCTGGACTTACACGGATATTTCAAAACTAAAATTAACCAAATCGATCCGGCCGTTGTCGAGTATTAGCGAGACTAAGAAACAGCAATTCATTTTTACAAGCTTTTTTATACATAAGAAGGTATAGATTAGAGATGAAAACTGACTGCGCTTTTTATTATTGATACATAATTATATTTTTTGCTACAGTTGTGTCCACAGCTACATATCAGGTATTACAGCTGTGTCAACTTGTAACATTGGACTCACAGAAAACAGGATTCAATATTTACGATATTTTATTTTTATATTGATGCATATACTTAATAATAATTTATGAAGCAGCAGTTTGGGTATGAAAGTTTAAATAACTGGTTTGAATATTTTTATTATTTTCCGCACCGATCGGAGAACTGTCCTGTCTTGACATTATAGTCTTATTTGGGCAGATCGAGGAATAAAAAATGTTGAAAAGGTAAATGAAAGGATTCTTATTTTATATGAAGATTTCCGATCTTCTGCAGTTTACATTGCATCTGCTTGTTCCCTATATGTTCTTCTTTAATAACAGAATAGTACCCACTGCTGTGGACTTCCCTTAGCCACTCTTGTTGTATTGTACAGTTGCATATATCCTAAAGTACTTAAATCGTCCAGTGCGTTGACAACCACAATAAAAAGGTTCAATTCGCGCTGTGTACTGAAGTGTGGCGGCCTGGCGGCTGAGGTCGACCGGCGCCGGCGCAGCTCAAGGCGAACCGCTCGCCCGCGAGCAAACAAAATGTGTTTGTATTGGGTTTTAATTTACGAACGTTTCACAAGGAAAGAAGCTTGACTTTGGAGACGGATAACGGTATTATTGCAATAATGAGGAAGTATACATAATTTTCTCTTTAGTAGACGCTCATTATAAGAGAAAAGCAACGGCTAAGATTATCCTGTATTGGTCACTGAGCACTGACCACAAGAACATCATTAACTACACGTAAAACAAAAACGCAACGATTTGCAATTACGTCCACAGCTTAATACCAGCGATGTGCGTAGGAGCAGGCTTTAAGAAGGAAAGGGACTGCTTGCTAATGCGTAAGTAATGGTAACCTGCTAGGTATTTATTCTGACCGCGGAAATACAACAGGATTTGCCAACCTTACCTCTTCTGAATCGCTGACTTGAAAAGATTTCGTTGATGATTGCAGCTTCCGATCTAAAATAATATTAATGTTGAATAGTGTTGATTTTATTAGGTACCGTAAACAATTCTGGAAAATCAGTATCTTGAAGAGATGTTCTGTAGTATTTTGTGTTGATTGAATTATAAACACTGAGGCTCAGTTGTTGTTTTGGTATAATTAGAATTCTGGACGAGTGGCGAAGCAGGAGGCCGTTTGAACGAATTTATTTTTGGATTGTTTTTAGAAGATCTCTGGCTTGAAATAATGTGCGTCGTGGCCGCGTTCGAGGTCGTCCAAACATTAACCAATGTAATTTATAATATTTTTTTATAATAGTTTAACAAATCTATTATTGTTATATTTGAGTTTGATTGTCAGTATTTATCGCTGGCTTAATAGTTTTGTCATTATCTTAATCATGTTCAAATGATACACTTGTGTAGGTACTATAAAGTTTATCCGTTGTGCTAACTTCGTAATGGATGCAATTCTCAGTTATAAACACTCTCATATGACAAAATGGCGGCTACATATTCAATTCAGATACCGGTTAAGTGCGGTTCACACTTTGTTGGGAGTTGGGACACTCGCGAATAATCCAGTTCGTGCCGAACGCTTTATTTGTACGATTTCCAAATGTGGGTGTCGGTCAACGTTCCAGAATTCCAAATGGTTTAAAAGTAAGCTGATTTGCGCTGTTACAGGAAGATTGTTCCTCTTCATCTTTAATTTAAGAGCCAAGTTGTAGTCAGTAGACTAAAAGCAACGGATTTCTATCCTCGGTTTTCATTTTAACTTCTTGATATAACTCTACTCCAGTTTCCTTTTTTCACCTGTTGTGCGGAATTCTAAGATTCCTTCCAAGTTTCTTAGATGCCCTAATCTGCTCTATTTGGTGCAGGCTTGTGCTGTAACCATTTGGTTTTGTGGTTTTGGTCACGCTTGTTGGTAAGTGAAGTTCTCTCGGTGAGGCGCGGCCTTCGTCAGAGGTCAGCGAACCTATTACAGGAGTCTCATTGACGTTTGTACTGATTAGTTCATGAATTTAGTATGACTTGTTTTGTAGAATGTACGTAGAGGGTGACAAAGATGGTAAGTGAGTGGTGTGTGTGATCAAAACTATTGCGCAATTAACTGCCATAAAAAATATTGCAGCACGAAACGTTTAAAGAAAGTAAATTGGTATTATCTACAGTGTTAAGTAGGTATAATTTAGCCAGTTACTCATTAAAGCTTTGTCCGCTTCATTAATTATTACTGGAAAAAGCTCTCATTGCGCCTACCTCTGATCTCCATTAACCTCATCGTGACCTTTAGTATCTAAGTAGAGAAAATGACTATTTACCTCGGAACATCGAAGTGGTATTTAAGTCAGTACCAGGTACCTTAAGCCGGTTTTAAAGTACCTAGAGCTTGTCTAAATGTCTAGACACTTGTCCTTTGCGTAAGTCATCAGTCAGGTCGTGTTATCACGTCGTGTGAATATCAGGTGATGAATAGATACCATTGTCTAAGGACGGAGGGTTTCTTTGTTTTATTTGTTATATGACTTATGTATTTGAAGTTATGACGTTTTAGATAATAATCCTTGAATATTCTGGTGTGACGCTGTCATGGTATTATTAGAGAAATCAGCGAGCTGAACATCTTGGCTCCCAATCAATGCTGGAATCATTAAACAGTTGCTGTAGCCGAATATGGATGTGAGGTTGTACAATTAATTAGAGAAAGTATCTAAGTAGTTAATGGCTGCTGAGGAGTTTTAAAATCAATATATTAAGTTCGGAATATTTAGTAAATGGCAATGACCTTGTCCCTTTAGAAGTTAACGTCCTTAAGTTTGTGGCGACGTCACATAAACGGTGTACCCTCACAGAGTGTGTGAGTACGTATACACGTTTTAGGGGATTTTTCTGTTGCTTAGCAACGATGACGGAAGACAAAAAGTTTATATCTGTCTGTCATACCTGCTCTCCTAGGCAAGTGGCACGAAGCTAGACGAAAAGAATATAATGATAACAGTAGATATGGGATTCACATTTCTCTTATTGATAACATTATGTCAACCCCAAAAATTCTCCAACCTGCCCCTTACCATTAATTCTTAAAACAGGACTTTTACCAACATGAAAACAGAAAATGTCCTGCTTTTCGACTTTGTTGTAAGGGGGCTATTATTTTACGTTACGATGGTCAACATGGAGTCTCTTGTCGTATGAAATAAGCTATATTTATATAAATTCCGTTGTTATCAAGATACGGAACAGAATAACAAGAGATAATATTCGTACGTACATTGTCTGTAGCTGACGTATTATTTATTCACCATATTGATATGCTGTTCCTAGATATGATAAGTTTGATACCCAAATCTGTGCCTACGACCTCGGTGACACACTTTTATTAAGGAATGGCGTAGTTTATTTGATTTTGTATTTGTTTTGTCTGTTTGTACCGAGGAAGTTGTAAATTATGAGGCAGGGAAAGGATTATTTTTTTAAATAACTGTCACGGCACCAGTGACACCTCACTCCAATGATTAAGGTATTTAACCGTCTAGATAGTTATGATTTAATGACAAAAATGTTAGATACATTTTTATTCATAATGATGAATATAAGTAGTAATAATAGTTTTAGATAGTTATCAATGGATAATTTTGTGGTCGATAGACAGTAACTTTCACATTATGTTAGAAAGGATCATACTATACATATACATAGCTACGTAACATGCGCTTGCGCATATTGTTTTAGAAAGTTTACCAATGTTAGTTTTGCCTGTAAATGTCTTTAGACGATTTTAAACTTAGTTCGAGAGGCGTAAAACCATTTAATAAATGTAATAATGTACTTATGAGATCAATTTAAATGCGATGTAGGTATGATACATTCTAAGTTTTTTTTTATCGTGAAATCAAGAAGATCTTGCCATACTGCGTGTTAATGATAAATACCCGCACGTCCGTATTTTCAGTCGGTCACAAGTTACAACACTAAAAAATATTGCATCGCTATTAAACTTTTATTACAACAGACAACCTCTAAAATGTAAGTATTATGAGAGGAGTTTTTATTTCGTTTGCGTGTCATTCCAAAATAATGAACTAACTTGATGATAGCATATATTTTATAGGGGTAGTACTCGACTTGGTGAAGTACGAGATAAAATGCGGCTAATAAATTGTAACCCAAATTAAACAACCCCCTTAATTAACCCACTTCCTCCCCTATTGCTTAATTAGTAAATGGATCGTTAAAAACAATATAAACAAAACCACTTTTAATACACGGCTGACAGCTATGCTCGACTGAACAAGAGGTGGTAAAATTATTTTATTTTCCATTAATCCTCTTAATATTGTTAATACTAAAATGTGTTTGTTGGTTTGTCCTACTCTCACACAACAAGGCATAAACGTACATTTTTGCAAAGAGATTGTTTGTGAGAATGTGTGAACAATGCAATGTTACTCTAAAATAGACCACAAGAGCGAAGACGCGGGTTAGTATTATAATTTACATATTCCAAGTTAGGTACTCTTTGGGCTTTCATACACACATCAAATTAAATCAATCATTCAATATAAATAAGGACATACGTCCGTCCGTCCTGCACGTTTGCGACAGTGCCTGTTATCATGTACAGAACCATTGTCAAATCCGAGCTCATCGAACCCTAAACTCAAAAGGCGTTCAAATAATATGAATTTGAATGGATTAAAATCAGCGAGGAAGTCGCACAACAAAAAGACATAATTTACATTAGTATGAAAACAAACAGATAAAAAGAGTATAATAAGCTCGCAGATAACGCAGTTCGATGGACCCTAATGGCACTGCCTTGACGGTCCATTGACGCTACTCTACATGCAGAAAACAAATATGGCGGCATTTGTTATAGTTGACACTTCAATACGATGGCCACAGATAAGATGTGCCTTCATGCTTGTTTGTCTGATACCAGTGATGTGTGCTATGATATTATATGTAAAATGAGCCAGAGTTCACTGTGTAGACTCGAAGATGTCCTAATAGGGACACGGTGGCTTTAGTGATTGGCTAGGCTGAGTGACATTCGACATGCGCACGAAATTGTCAATCACTTGATTATTTTTACTTAAAATTACGCTATCTCTGTCCCATCATTGTCTATGTAGTAAATTACATAAAAATAATGTGTGTGTGTGCAGTTCGGAACACTTGTTTTGTTATTATGACGTATCTATACTTAAGATAATGTGTCATTGTTTGTGTGTGAATTTATTTTGAATGTCAAGTGGAATTGTTCCGAAAATAAGTGTGCTATTAAGTGATCGGTTTTGTTATCGCTTAACGATTCTGATGCTGCCGTGGCAACTGGAACGTCTATAGTCGCCACTCTCCATCTTTCATAAAGTGTGACGTCATAACTTCAATCAGTGATTAGTTGTTGGCTTTTTAAGTGCTCGTTTATTTTAGTAATTCCCCAGCTCCTTAGTATTGTTAAGTCATCATTATCTTACTGTTCGATTGATTCAGTTTACTGATTGTTGCACATTATCACTCATACTGAACACTTGATAGTTTACCGAGTTATTGTTAGATATTAATAAACTTATCTTTACTTAGTACGGTGGCTATTGGTGAGACATAATGATCTTAGTTACGTAGTATCCTATAATTTGAATGACTGGTAAAACCTTTGTATATAAGGGTAAATTACTTTTGCGCTTTCATTTTCACTTTAATTTAATTAACCTTAAGAGACTGATTTATTTATACTATACTAAGTGACGGCGATATTTGTCTTAAGCGAACACAACCATAACTTGAACGCAAACATAACATCACGCTTGGATTTACCGAAGGGGTAGTCAGAAGTGTACACCTACACCCACAATTCGCAGCTATGTTATAGGTAGTCGTCAACTGAGATCAAACACAGCACACACTCCGTGCTGTTGCTAAGAATTACCTCATGGAAAAACCTAGTAACAGTTTGTCGGATTAGCTCAACAGTCGCGCTTAACAGGGACCTAGGCAACCATAACTTTCCCATTGATAAATCTAATAAAGTAAAGTTAATATTCCCCCTGTCGCTACAACTTCGGTAGTAGCTGTCGGTTCGCCGTGCTACTAAGGCTTTCGGCTGTCTCTCTAATGATACATTAACACTGCCTGCACACGTTTGTGTTATTATAACGAGGCGTGAGGAATTCCTAATGAGGTTGGACCACAGAAATCATAGTTCGCATGTACTTTGGAATTTCCCGCACGAAACTGTGTGAAGTGAACTATACTCAGGAGGACGGGAGAATATGAATACTTTTCTTTTTTATTAAACAGTCGCCTCGCACTAGGAATATATCCTGGGTCGTGGATGCGTTTTACAAACATGAAATATCACATAAACAAACAGTCAGACTCGGGACAAACATCTTGCTTTGCTCTTTCTGCCCCGTGCGGGATTTGAGCCCACAACCCTGTGCGCAGCAGTCCAATCGCTTGGCCACTACGCTAATTAGGTATAATATATAAAGATATATATATATAAAAATACGAAAACAGTAATACCAGTTTATTATCTCGTGTTCTGTGCTCGATAGTTTCTATCAAATGAACTTAATTTCAACTTTTTAATTTCCTAGAAAATAGGTTGGTTTTATTAATTACAAGCTGCTACCCAGTTATATTTTTGTACATCGTAGATAGGTTAGAGTGGTTCGAAAGAATACAGCAGTGGGAAACAATATAGGCTATTAGGAAACATCGTAGAGGAAACTACTGAGAATAATATTGATCTTTATGGATATCTTGAAAAATTTTTTTCTGACTTCTGGGTCCTTGTGATCTGTATAAACTATTTTCCACATATAAGGGAACTGTAACGATAGTCACAAAAGCCAAAGATTTGCCACTTACCATAATAATGTGAAGCCAGTCCCGGCGGGCCCGGCACGGCGCGCCAAACGGTGTGAATTGTGATTATGCCAATATTCCTCCAATACTTCCTAATCTCAAGGATATTGCTACAGCCGATACCCATATTATATTCCTATCTATACGTATGAACGATTTCGCACATCCGGTGTCTATCATATTCTTGATTTGTTCATCGGATTACAGAAAAGGCTTCATGACACATACTAATACTAGCTGCGCCCCGCGGTGTTACCCGCAACATTTATTTGAGATTAAAAGTAGCCTATGTGTTAATCCAAGAGTCAGCTACCTCCATACCAAATTTTATGAAAATTGGTCCAGCCGTTTGAGCTTGAAGGAGTAACAAACTCAAAAACTTTCGCCTTTATAATATTAAGTGCTATGCTTACCTACCTACGTACTTGCTAAAGATACAGGCTTAGAGGATTCTTAATAAGTTACGTGTCGTATTAACAGGGGGGGAGGGGGGGGGGTTTGTGACATGTTGATATGTGACGTCCCATCTTATAGGGGACGTGTCGCGGGGAACAGTATCGCTTCCAATGCCGGTGTGACAAATCGCTGCGCCACCAGGGACGAGAGTGATGTGCGATACGTAGCGTGTTACTTACAGATGTTACTCACATCCGTATCTGTTTACGGATTTTATCCTTGTAGAGGTAGTACGGGAGACATTTACTTAGGGAAGAAGGGTTTTTTGACTTTATATGTAAATTATGGGAAGGCACAGTAGGGACCTTTTTGTGTTTGGTATACGGTTTTCGTTTCGCCTAATGTTACTTACTGCCTTAAGGTCATAGCAGACATATCAAATCGGAATCGCAAAGGGATCGCCACTGTATCGCCTTTTACCTCGCTCGCCGACAAACAGGCGTTAACGCGAGGTGATTTTATTACGATTCCGATTAGTGTGCGTTGCAGTAAGGAGTTTTATACATACTGCGTGGCTCGAATTGATACGTTGACGATCCCTTTCCAGGTTGATATGTGTGATATGAACTTTATACTGTTTAACAGTAGATACAATAATAGAATATTATATAATTGCGCTATTACCTATACATATTGTGTAGTCGACTGTCGAAAGTTCGTTCGTTTTGCGTCTGTGGTGTGAGCATGAAGTAGGCAGCTGAAATACACGAGGAGAACAGTATACACTCGTAAAGTAGTCTTTCAGTCACAGGTGATCATAAAAGATTGTAGGTCGGTCGTCGAACTGGCTATTTTGGTCTCAATGACGTGTGGAGCAGGAACCATGCCTAGTAGGACAACGACACTACAGAACAATATCCAGTATTTAGGCGACCAGGCTGATGACTCTGATGAGTGGGTATTTATTTATGGTACTCACTACATACAGTTTTAATTGTTTCTTATGTGTATTGTGATGGTAGCGGTAGTTTTATCTACGTATTTGACCTGATTGGCGTAGTGGCTAAGCGATTGGACTGCTGCGCTAAGGGTTGCGGGTTCGATCGGGACAATATATTATGTTAGAAAGTTGTGTCGATTGTCATCAGTAAATCTTAAATCTTAAACTTCTGGTCACCACTAACTTTTTATACATAAATGGGTTACATAGTACGGTGCTGAGCGTGTAGTATCTAGTCTGGTAGGATACGGCAGATAGCTGCGCGCATAACTAGCACAAATAGTTGCGCACTGACGCCGCCATTGTAGTTGCACAATCGTTTATTGATGGCCCCGCCCTCTTTGTGTTCGTTGCTAGTATTTTCACGGATCTTCCTCCCGGACTGCACGCGTATGAAGCCTTTGGGTTCAGGTTTTTAATCTTCTACATATCTACACTTAGGTGCCAATGAGACTGGTATATAGTCTTGAAAAACGAAGTCTCGAAACTCCAATAAAAATAAAGGATTTAATATAAAGATAATAATTATTTTAAAACCCTGAAAAATCCGTATATTTTTGGCCATAAAATCTATTCCGTCAATATTCGTTTTTAGTTGTTTGTTCAGCTATTATATTTTGGTATTACAGTATTTATAAGAAAAACATAATAATAGCAAAGTAGGTTTCCAACAAAGGTTTTTACGTCAGTTAGTTTTACAAAAATAATGTTACAGAAATTTGAAATTCCGGTTTCCTTAAACTTTAATAGAAGTTGAGATAAGATCTTCATTCATAAAGTTATATCGGCTCTTCATGGCCTGCTATCTCTGGCCATACGCCAGGCGAGAACATTTTAACAGCAAATTATATAATTTCACTCTGATAAGTTTTAGTGCCAGGATTTTAAATTATTTGAAAACACAAAACTAAGAAAGGACAGTGGTTTAATTATGATTTCTCCGATAACCAAAAAAGAAATTTAATAAATCCAGGTCAAGTGTACTCTGAAATATATAAATAACGTAATAATAATGGCCGAAGGCTTCTGCCTACCTCACCGGGGCCTAGTGTAGTAGCATGTTATAAAAACACCAGCCACAAACAAAGTGTCGTCGATTTAACACTCATTCATCAACATGCCATGCGCGATAAGATCTCCCATTGTGCATTACTTTGATGAGGTAAATATTTCCCCTGCTATTATCTGGTGTGAAATAATGTGTTTCTATACATACAGCCTTCCCTTTTACCATAACTTTGTTATGGTTATTTCGCCCGCTTTTAGTAGGATTTGTTGCTAATGACTATACTGATATTTCGCCTAAAGTAAGGTGCACGTTATTTAGTCAAAATGCTATCGAGCATCTTTTTTGTATGGGATATTCGTAACAAACCTGGTAAAAAGCTGGTCCAATCCATGAAATAAATTTATCGACTACCGGCTATAAATTGTACTGCAATTTCGCAGTGCAGAAATTTCACTACCACATTGTACTCATCTAAAGAATTACAAAGTATCAACATAAATAGAGCTCTGTGAAGATTGACTGTACATAATTAAGATGAAGCTATGTACAGAACTTAGTCGAGGAGTTGCTAAGTGCAATCAATTCTCAACAAGTTGCAACTTCGTCGAGTTTATGTTAAGTAAAGCAAGATGGTTACTGTGCAGATGTTTTGACTTTAACTTACTGATGTGGTCTTGATTCATCTCGCTTCCGGACAATTATTATTTAACAATAATACGGTTGTGGCTAATATAATATTAATAAGAGTGCATTCATAATGAATTGTTGAGTGCATTGGATTGGGATTTTAGCTCGTATTGTCTGTTTCATGGTCAGTCTAAAAGTTTTGTTTACTGTGTAAGAAATATCATTTGATATGGGATGGAAAATGTTACAGTCATTTACGTGAGCACCTATTCCCTCTCACATTCTGTCAATACCTCTTAGGTAAGGACAGATATTATACATTTACATGTTTCATTCAATCACAAAGTGGTCTACAACTTTTCATACACGTCCCAGACGTATTAATAAAATAGTAGATAGTTGATACTGGCCCCTATGGCTATGAGCATGCTATCGATTAGCCAGCCCTCTTGGTAATCCATTTGAGAGTTCCCTCGTTAGTCTCAGCACTTAGCTCTGAATCTGTGCCTCTGGAATTGGTACTAAAGCTCTAAGAAATCAATGTATCCTAAAGGTTATTTCTAGAGTGATTAATGAACCGTTTCTTTTTAGAAACTTTGTAATTTTATCATTCTGTTTTTCTTACTTCGATTTAAGGTGAATGAGATCAGTTACATGCTTTACTATATTTTGCTAACGTTCATGCCTGTGTTCAAGTTTGCATAGCGTGGATGAAACTTACTAAATACCAGCCTTATTTCAAAATCATTGTCATTTTTTCAAGTCACGGATAAAAGCTACTATTTAAAACCATATAGGCTTAAGTTCCTATATCAACAAACAACGGCTCTTGCAATAATATTATTAAGATTTCCCAACGAACTAGTTCCAAGTTAGTTGGTCACACCGCGTGTTGACCAGCTGGTTACAAGCAGCTCAGGAACTGGTATGATTACTGATATTGCAGCTGCGATACAGCTCATAAATTGTAAGTAATCACTTAATCTCAACACCAAATAGGTTGGTTGGAAATTTAATTTACTCTCACAATGATTTATCCTTAAATTGTTAGGTTTGATTATATCTGTAACAAAATTTATATACAGTAGTCAAAGGTACTACGGCTGGCAGCGGTTGGAGACGGAAAGCCGAAGATCGAGCTCAGTGGCGCGCCGTAGGAGAGGCTCATGTCCAACAGTGGACTGAGATAACCTGATAATGATGATCATGATAGACGGTAGTCTAGTAGAACTACTCATAGATTTTTTGCTCTAGTGCATTTACT
The DNA here is from genome assembly GCA_946251915.1 of Abrostola triplasia. NCBI lineage: Eukaryota > Metazoa > Arthropoda > Insecta > Lepidoptera > Noctuidae > Abrostola > Abrostola triplasia. The sequence goes on from OX276433.1 coordinate 12,142,620, forward strand.
TGTTTTGAAGATAATATAACTTCTGAGTCTTTCTTGTCGCGCGTGAATGGCTTATATCAGTGAAGCTATCTCCACTTTTCTGGCTCTTTTGTCCAACAGTTTAACTTACGTAAGTGTATTTGGTAGTTTATGCTCCACTCGTGTAAGTCTCGACCACCTAGTCTTGCTGATCATGAAATAGGTGCAAACATTAGCTCCAACACAAATAAATTACAGCTTTCCTAGAAAACCAAGCTGTATATCAAGGTAGCGTTTTTTTGCGCAAACTAACAGTTTACTATAATGCCATACAAACAAGTATTTCCACTGAATAAAAATGTATAAAACATACAGGCTGCTCCAGCCGGTTCTTACAGACTTTCGCGATGTTCGATCTCATTAATTTTCTTTCACACATACATACATGAATGTTCACGCATGAACTGTAGAGCGACATAGTCCTCTGGGGGCGCAGACAGACGTATACAGTGTTAGTTATATGTTAGAATGGGAAATTAGCATTAAATTAAAATTATGTAGTAATGTGTGTGTGTGCTTTTAAATTCCGATCATTAAAGTAAAAGTGTATTAAGTGTGCATTGTGGTCTACAGGTGCTTTAAACTCTGAGGCCAGGTTGTTCATCAACCCTACGATAAGAAGAAGTGTGAATCTTCTTAGTTAATTCAATTAATTACGGGCAATATCATACTTATTGCTAATAAATAACAACAAGTGGACTGTATTACCCTTTAGTTATGAACTTTGATTGTATATTCCGCCTACAATTCAGCATTAGTACCTATTATTTAATTTTATTGTGGACCTCCAACAAAGGATATTCTATTTACATAATAATACTATTTGAGTTAAAGTAATCACCTAACCAAGAGCAATCTACTATGTGTAATATATATATTAATATAATAATTTACTTCACAATAAAACTCCAATTCAATAATTCTACAAATCCAGACTCCATTTTCCCGCAGACTCCGTCGACGCCAATTGCAGAGTGAAGCAATTATTACCGATGACTTGGCTTTTATCGTTTTTCCCCGGTTCGATTCGGTTCAAGAACTATTTGAACTTTTGAGCGGGTAACCAATTGCCGTAGGGTTGAAAACTTTGTGGTTCAGCGAAAAGATTGCTTGCATTAGAATTTGGTTTGTGGTTATTGATTTTGCCGTTGGTATCTTGAGTTTGGTAGGAATTGAAGTGTTTGTACTTTCGTATGGTTTAGGCTATCAAAAATCCTTGTAGTAATATAGTACGGTCCTGTCCCAACGAACATGGTCAGTTTCAACTAATAACGGTTAAGTTAGAGTTGTGTATACTTGTACAGTCACAAGCGTCTGTACATAATTTGATGATTTGTTTGGATGTGTACAATTGTACATGTTATTATTTCACACCAGTAATTTAGAAAGAATAATATAAATCTGGCATTTATTAGTAATTTGGTTGTGTTTATACTTTTACCCTCTTATTCATAAAAAATGACAATTTTAATCCTTGGATTAATTATATCTCTCACTGTCGAATGCGTGTTAAAATATTAGATATGTTAATAAGCTTAATAGGTTTAAGGATACAGGTATATATATAATACAGGTATTACCCTCGTTTATAAATCAGAAGGCATGTGTTTTCTATCCCAAGTTAATTTATATCTAACTACTATACAATTTAATTTTCCTATAAACTTCGGTTTTATTTAGAAATAATTGAAAACACAATTATTTTTCCTTATCTAAGCAATTTGCCAGTATCCTTGACCGCATTTAATGTAATAAATACACTTTTTCATGTACCTAAGTAGACAGTCGTAAATTGCATTTGTAATACATAGGAATTACGTGTCCGTCTGACGAGCGTAGAGGTCACTTTTTATACAGCGCCTTATACATTCTGTTTAGTATTGTTATGTTAAATAAACGACTGGTCAACAAAAATTGCCGATTGGTATCCGGCCTAGAATTGACCACCCCCTTTACGCCCGTGGGTGTCGTAAGAGGCGACTAAGGGAAAACCAAGAAGATGGGCAGCAGCGTCTTTTGTAACTTCATAACCAATATTGCGATCCCCAAGCCGCTTACCAAGCGTGAGGATTATGGCAACCCCATCCTTACCTAAGGTGAAGGCCTTTGTTCAGCAGTGGACGTCACCCGGTTGATGATGATTGTTATATTAAATAAATGACTGTTTAAATACTTTGTTTACCGAAGTACTCGTAACATTTTAATGCTGTCTAAAATCTACTAACTATTTGTTGTTTATTTGCAGGTAAGCGTTCGTGACTTGTTAAGTAAAGATCTGCAGTGAGTAAATAATCATAGTCTACACAACAAACGAACTATCTAGAAGCCTTAAGTTTGATTTCTAGTTCAGGAAAAGTGTATCGTACCAATAGTTTAGTACCAGACTAAGACTGAAATTATTGCCTTTATAAATTGGGGCTTGCCCCTACTTTAAATCCCCTAACTCTATGTTAAAAAAATTTTGATTTCCAATATAAGTATGGAGTACTCCTTAACGTATTGAATGCACTAGCATCACATTCCTCATACATGCTCACCTCATTAGGCGAAAGAAGTATGTCAGGATCGTAGCAAATGGAAATCCATGGTCTCTGTCTACCCCTCTGGGAAATACGCGTTACCTTATGTACGTATGATTAGTTCAATTAGCAAAAGTTTAAATAAGAGGTCCAATCATTATACAAAGCGTTTCCTTTCGAGGTAACTACCCGATTACGGCAATACTTTTACAGGTACATGTCGTGGGCCTGGTGGTACCATGTTCAGCTTAATGATTTACTACACAGAAATGATCTCATCTCTCTTATTACCGCTTACAATACTGCATAGCGTAAGGCAATCAATTCATATGTATATTCTACGATACATCGTAAAAACTATTGTTTATGAACCAATAAGTAAATTATGGAAATTATAGACATTATTACGTTGTTTCCCCACATGGGGATAAATGTTTGTATAATACAGACATAGTATTGAGTTTGTTTTGGTGCCTCATTCCTATAAAACATCTTATCGATAGAGAAGTCATTTCTAGTTGTTTTTTTTGGATAGAACTTAAGACTAACGGCGAAGGAGAACATTGTGATAAAACCTGGACCCATTAATTTCAAATCGTCAAACCACAGTAAACAAGCCTGGTGGTCAATGATCATTTCCTATCTGTATAAAAAAATATATTTTGCTAAACAGACAGTAATAGACTAGAGTATAACATTTTTAAATAACTATAGCTTACAAAGTACTATCCACTGTGTGCATGCGCAGTTTGATATGAACATGTCACTTCATATCAGTGCACGCGCAGAACGATGTTGCGTGTCCAGCGTTGGAGCGCGCGTGCAGTCCATCTTGAATGTATGAATGGAGCGGACTTTAATATTATCATGCAAGATATTATAATTACATAATTAAGGTTTACTTTATTCTAGGAAATAAATCATTCATCGGTTATCTTTTTATAGATTTTCGATAAGGATATAGGTAGATACATAATGCATTTTGAGTGCAGTGTAAAGATATTTAACTGCTGCACTAGGTGCGGGTTTGATCACCACGAAGTGATGATTGATTCTTGATGTCTTTCATTTCTGAGGATAACTGCATACATGAGAAATTATTGAGTGTCGAAGCATTTGTTTGTGTTATTTTATATGACACTTACTGTATTATATTTATTTCAATAAAGACAGTACAATACTGTATACACACAATAAGTCCATGCATATTGTGTGGTGCAGACCTTCTGTTAATACGTTATTTACTACATAAGTGTCGTGGTGGTCGTTGGGTGCAATCTTTGTTGTGTACTCGTTAGTCGGTGCCTGTTATCATTTCCTGTTTGCTTGTCATTGTCTCGGTAATCTTCTGATGTTAAGCGACTTGCCTTATTGTTGTCAATTAACATCACTTAATACTAGAGAGCGTAAAGGTTTGAGTTGGTTCCGTAAAAAATTGCCGTAATTAGCATTTGCATGGGTTATTAATCATATGAAACTGTAATTCAGCTTGCTTTAACAAGTTTTTCCTCTGCTCAATGGGTCTTAGGTTCGACTCTAACACTGTACACATATTTGTGTTTCCTATTTCTGCCCTAGATGCTGGATTTTATTTGCGTATAAATCCTTATTAAAATATACAAAAATAAGCTTTTTTTAATAATCGTCGCCCCACACTACGCAATTCTCCCGTATCGTGGGTGCGTTTCACAAACATGAAATATCACATACACAAACACCGAGCCCCACCTCTATGCATGAAGCGCACTTTCTTTAAAAACGTCTAGGTACCTTAATTATCTAGTAATTGAATCAAGTGTCATTGATATAGTTAATTTAAAGATGTCTGCATCCGTTACAGTTGGTATGACGTCAGTTTCATTATAACACCGTGATTCATGTTATGACTTGTTTTTATAATCTGATATGCGTTTATATCGGTTGGGAAATTGAGCTGTCCCTCGTATTTTATTGTACTGATATAAATGCATTTAAAATAATTATATGACCGTTTTAGCGACGTCCAAGGCAATAACCACCATAACTATAGTATCAATATAATTTCTTAAAATGTGGTGTATCTTCTTCTTATCGTATGGTATGATGAACAACTGTGTCAGAGTTTTAACCTCCTGTAGGCCACTGACATGGCTTTACGCTGAAAAATCTTATGTGTGCCGGTTTCCTCACGATGTTTTCCTTCCAGTTTTTAGCAACTGATAACTGATTTATAGTACGCACATGAATTCGAAAAGACATTCGTGTTGACGGGATTTGAACTAGTTATTTCTCAGTCAGAAATCTCTCAGGTGTGGCGTTTGCCTTCACGGTTGGTAGCAACTGATGAATGAACAACATTGGCTCGTGCCGGACTTGAACTTGCGACCTTAGACTCGGCAGTCCAACGGTCATACCACTCGGCTATCAATCCATTAAAGGTAGTAACGACTTTATTAAAACAATAGATACCTTCAGAACAGGTCTATTAAATTCACATAGGTAACAGTAACAATTGTATAAACATTGTACAATAGAAACCTTCTGGTTTTACTATAATATAACTATTTCCATACTTTAGTTAAGGCTAACTAACTAACTAGGTACCGTCAATTCATTAGGGAATGATATCTACTTTCTGACTCCCTTATCGCAGCAGAATTTAAATCCTCGTTGGATTCGGTAAATATAGAGAAATCGGCGTGTCGTATCTGATTGGCTAATGCCTCCAACATGATCACAAGTCGACATACCGTAAACTAGGCTGGCAGCAATTAAAACATGCCTTCGTTGATGAAAACATGCGGACGGTCCCTATTGCGTGTGACTTAGTACATGGGCTTGGGCAACAATGCACCTGCACAGCTAAAATGGTCACAGTGAATCATTTGTAGAATTCCTAGAAATGAATAATTGAAAGGTAAATTAGATTTTATTTTAACCCTTTATAATTATCGACTTAATTGGCGCAGTGGGTTTAATTCCCGCACGGGACAATAATAATTTGATGATTCTCCTTAGGCAGCCATTAGATCCCCTAGTATACTTCTTTAAAAAGTACACGTTACAGTACTGATATAACACAGCGAAACATTTAAAAATCCTCCCCTTTTATCACTTACAGGTAAGATCTGTAAGGTAAGACGCTACGGTCAACTTTTCCTTTACTTACAGAGTACAGACCAAGTTTGAATGGACGTGGCGCCCTCTACGGTTGAATATTTAAACGTTTATGAATACGAAATTCAATAGCTGGACTTGGGGAGGGTAGTCACAAATTGTGGACAGGGATCGGTTGGTGCTGCAATATTTATGTGACAGTGTTCGGACCTGCTTTTGTATATTTTGAGAGGTTTTTTGGTAAGGTTTTGCCGATTTATAAATAGCTAGAAAGGAAAATTTAAGTCTTTCATGTAGGTATGCCATCTTAAATGGAGGCTGCTGTATATGTATGTAGGTATAGGTATCTGGATACAATGACAACTGTGTTTGCTCCTAATTTGATTATATCCAGTTAGAATGCTTCGATAGTCTAGTGGTCGCTAAGCACCACGACTGCTAAGCTTGAGGTCCTGAATTCAAATCCCGGGTCGAAGAATACCGAGATTTTCCATTTCTCAGTAGCAGCACGGAGTCTGGATTGGTTCCCGGTTGATGACAATAGGCTCGCCCCCTATGTGGGTATACTATATGTGCACCACTGCTTACCCCTTTGGGGAAAACAGGAGGGATGTTATATTGATTGATATGTGGAGGATATAATATGACAAAGGAGAACAATGCGAAACTAGCTGGAATATTAATTGATTTATAGTAGTTTATTTCCACAAAAAAAGTTGTCATGTATCGCTTAGTATTTAATATACCTTTTAAAAACCAATAAACGTACATATGCCAAACATGAGTATATTATTATCATACACAGTGTCAGTTGACGGTATACTACTGTTTCGTCGGTATTAGTATTCAGAACGTTTTTTGCGATGCTAATCCGCACGGCAGCGCTCTAGACACGACCGCTCCCGAACGAGTCTCTAATATTAATGACTTTATGTAGGTACTAGGTACCACCGTCTACCCCCACCACCGGGAGCGTTGGAGGCACCTTCAAAAGTTACGTATTTAACTTTTAACCGACTTCAAAAGAGGAGGTTCTATGAAATGAGACGACATGCGAATAAACATTTTAAAAACAAATCACAATAATATTTACTTATTAACACCATTTTTGGACCTGCCCAGGGCTCTTCAAATAAATTAATGTACCAAAACATGTTATTATTTTCCCTCTCAATAGACGGATTGCGATCGTACCTTGTTATAGGTAGATGCTGACTATGGTGTTTCTTGGAGGCAACTCCATAGATTTAATTTATTTAATTTAATTAGAACGGTTTACAAAAAAGAAAAAACCACTTACACTAACTAAATACAAATTTAAAAACATAACACGGTAGATATACTACAAAATTATAAATATTAACAAAACAGAGAGCATTCATACTTAATCTATACAAATATGTATATGTGTAAAAAAGTAACATACCTACTTAAAATATAAACCGAGCAACTAGATTTGACGTGCTCTTATACATATAAGTGCTCTTTGGCAGACTAGGTCGTTTAGTAAGTACTTTTTTGTAGCCTAGGTGTAAGACTAACTATACGACTAAAATAAGACTCCCCGACCCCAGATTCGAACCCAGAAGTTACGCTTAGCAACCACTAGACCAACATGGCAATCTCTCGACACATCCAATATTTTTGAATGTACGCTAGTTTTTTCAATATACTTTTTACTGGACCGTGCATTTCCCTGGTATCGGCCTGCACGCTATTGACGCGGCCATAGCGCCCACTGAACTGTGAAACGCACCGAATTACGTTTATTTCACCAGAACCTACATCACGGCTTCCTGGTTTTCAGGCACGGCTAGAAAAAACCTTTGTGCTGTCACAGCAGCTTTAGTTTTTTCTGGTTTTATAATTCGTATCTCCTACAAAGGTAGATAAATCTGTAGGGCTACCTCTTAATTATTTCTGGATGGCATTTTATACGCCATCCATGGTGGTCCGTCTAAAGGATTACTGGATTTATAAGCTCAAGGTTTATTATTTTAGTTAAGTGTTAATGGTAAGAATTTCGTTTGTTAGCGTCATTTATATGGAGTTTTCATCTTCCTGCTTATCCCTGCAGATACTTATATATTGAATAAATAGTTGAACGACAGATACATTGACCTATTTAATTATTTATTTATTCATTTGGATGTCAAGGAAATCGACATAACATTCAGTATTAAAGTAACACATTAATTATTCAGGATAGTGTTCATTATGTGGAATATTCAATATTTAGGTCACTGCATGTCACACGACTTTAAAATGCTACGTAAATTTTACAATAATTAATTAGCCAACGTTTTATACGCTTTTACTAGCGTAGTGGTTATTCTCTAGGGATTGCAGGTTCGACTTCCAATAGGAACACTAAAAATAATATATATAGATATTATATACTTACCGAATAACTATGTAACAAACATGCAAGTATCCAAACATTCAAAATAATAACATGATTCGCAATACTACAATAAAGCTCTACAACATCAATATTAACACAAGAATAGCCGATTAATTTGTAACTCAGACAGACATAAAACATTTTCATAATGAAAGGAAAACGAAAAAATGTATAGGTATGCGTCCTACACTGTTTATATCGTCTGGACGTGAAAACACACGGGGTCGCGTGGCGCGCGGCACCGCTGACAAGCTCGTTGACACATGATAGCTTGTGCTAATTATTCACAATAAAATTATAAAGGCGAAAGTTTGTGGGTGTGTTTGTTACTTCTTCACGCTCCAATTTGGTATGGAGGTAGCTGTTATCCTGGATTAAAACATTGATTTATTTTTATCCCGAAAAGAGTAGCTGGTAACAACGCGGGGCGCAGCCAGTTAATAATATAATAATTCATAGTAATATCCATAATTATTATCCTTAGTAATATAATAAATGTGAAAGTTGGTTACGTTTTGACGCCTTAACCACTAAACCAATCATCATATAAAATCTTGCACATACGTTGTCAGGAGTACAGAAAAGCACATAGGATACCTTTTATCCAAAAGAAACGTTCCTTAGGGAAAGAATATAACCATTCCACAATTACTTTTGATCTTTCAAAATAAAAGCGAGTAAAACCACTGAGCAGCCCTACTAAATAATAATGTAATAATATCACATGCAAAATTCAAGCATTAAATTTAAACCGGTGGCCCCAATCGCTATTTATAATAATTAATGAGCTTGAACACATAATGTGGCGAATATAAATTTTAATTGATTGCGTTGTGTAATAATGTTCTAGTATATTGTAAACCTGACATTGATAGTGGAGGTGCCTTTATCGTGGTAAAGGTTAGGTATTGGTGTCAGTGTTAATGCTTATGTTTGTCAATGTGACGTTGTGACCACTAGTTCCGAAACTATTTTATGTATGTCTCCATACCGTGGTTCGCAGAGGTGTGTTATTGATATTGTGAGGTGTTACAGTTATCGGGTCAGCATTCGTACTCTGAATCTGTCATTGAGATTCTTTCCCAATCGAATTGATTGTTTGTGAACAAAATACCAACCCAGCAGACATCTACTAATATTGAAATATAGTTGCATCTGTTATGCTTCACAGAATCTGAAAGCTATAACATTTTACCTAAATTTTACAGTATTCATTTCCCTGTTATTATTCACTTAAACATTTTTAGATATATTTGACGAACCTCTGTGCATATATTCGCGTGATCTGCAAACATTTGTTTCCTAGGCATGTAATATGTCTATAAAAGCTAGGCAAAGTCCATAACTAACATTGAGTGTAATATCCGTGTGATTAAAAATGTCCGCAGCGGTTCCGCGTCTTATAGCTCCTTGTGTTTTTCAAACTCCTTATAAAACGAGCACAAGTGATTTATACGAAGGGTGCGAATTTATTAAATCATTCATCATCGTTCTCTTAACGCCTCGTTTTGGTCGCGAGGTGGGCAGAGTGTGTTGAGAATTACAATGGGTAGTTTTCTTTTTATGTATTACTTATAATGGCTTTCACACAGTGCTCGGCTATTGTGTTTTTGTGTCCTTTCAGTAGGTAATTTAATGGGAACTTTTTGTAGGTTATTTACTGTATATATTTCCGTGACGTGGTCGGTGGTAGCAGAATTAGGTTTATTGTGTTAGAAACGAGGTAGTCTAGTCTATAAGGCTCAGTACAAGTATATTTGTTATAGATTATATACCTAGAACTTTTTAAGTAAAGATTATTTCATCAAGTCAGTCTGGCAGATAGGAGAATATTCCTGAATTATAGCTAAACAATACTGTATTGTCATGGCCTGTTATGATTAGATAAATACTCATATTTGAGATAACTTTAAACGGTCAAAGTGAAGAACAATATCTATTGTTAAATAATGATGTCAAACAAAAATCTTCATTGCGCGTTGTCACCGTGTTGTGCTAATTTCGTAAACAATCAAAATCCACAAAAATAAGAAAATTATATCATGAGTGTCGATAACGGTGCGTGTGCGCAGGCCATCATGTCATTGTCCGCCCGATTATTGTTTCAACACGGTCACCTCGTTCCGTTGAGAACTGAGCGCGATGTTTTGGATGGCTTTATTATAACTGTATGCTTTATTATATGGGTTAACTCTGTTTATGGTGTGGTGTAGGTGTTTATTTATGTTTCTTTGTGAAGATGTGACGCAGTCGTTTTGTATTGCTTACGTAAACGGTAAAGAGTCTTCTTGGAAGGTAGACTTTTAAAAGATTATTCCACATCATACGTCCGCAGCCAGATTCACTGTGGGTGTAGGCTACACATATAGGATGTTTTTGTACTAGACTCTCCGAGAGATAATTATTATAATTGGCGTATAAGTAGAATTTTCTTCTGCCTTCTGTAACGTAATCCTACTAGTATTACACTGCAAAATGTTATTTGTGGGATTGTCTTCTTTTCTGCATCAAGGGATCAAAGGATGTTTTTGCACAGACAACTTTCAGCAACATTTATCTTATTAAATGACAATCCCTGTTACTAATTGGAGTATATCCACTAGCATCAGCTAGTAAAGTATATGTACCTACCTACCTAGAACCAGTGATCTAATATGACTGAGCCCCGACTGATCGCGGGACCTTGACCACGATTGACTCCAGTTCAAACCGATCGCAGCTCCCACTGCACTGCAATTTGATGAGCGTGGTCAATTCGATGATTATACCAAGTGGTACCTAGTGGCCCATTGTGTGGACCGTGGACCAGCGTGTGGACGTAGGTAGTTATTGTGACTTGTATCATCACTGATTGTTGTGATCTGCGTGTTTCAATTGTTACACTGATGACTTTTAGATGCCTTTGATGTTTTCATTTTGGATGAATACTATGCTTCGCAATTAATGGTGTGGTTCTTTACTTTGGTCAGTTTCAAAGATTAAACGTCAATAAATGACATGCGTATATAGTATTATTACTTACTAGCCGTATAATCTTCCCTGGACTTTCACAAATATTATAAAAATCGGTACACTATTCTTGAGTTCTAGTAAGACTAAGGAAAAGCATTTTATTTGCAAATAGGCTGTTAAATAAACTTACACCTTCAATATGTTTTAATCTATATATGTGCCCGGTTGATGGCAATAGGCTCGCCCCCTATTACATTGGGACCTAAAACATAACTGGCGAAATGTGGGTGTACTATATGTGCACCTCTGCCTACCCCTTCGGGGAATACAGGCGTGATGTTATGGTGTTGTTGTTGTTGTTGTTGTATGTTTTAATCTCCAAAGAAAAACTGGGAAGAGATAATTATTGATTTCCCACCTCTAACCGTCAAATATCTTAAACAATTAGTATCTACAATCAATCCAATCGCTTACCATCTCGATGAATTCAACTCGATTGTCGTATCGATTGTACCGCAACCTGCAGTAGTTAGCGCGGCTGACAAATTGATGGCCGTTCACACCTCGCGGCTCCGGTGGAGACCGTGACAATGGTGGATGGCTTCCAGTGGATATTTATTGAACACGCTTTATTTTACTGGAAAACTATGTAGATTGCATTTTGGATTCGTGTAATTGATTTAGGTAGGTCTGTCTGATTTTAAAAAGCTCTCTATTGTTATCAAAGTAATTAGCGCAATATTTTCACTGGATGAAGTTTATGTAATCTGTTGAAAAACAACATAACGAACAACTATACCACTTTTTATTTCACACTATGTAGGTATGCGAGGATTGTACCAAATGAAAATCCTGGTCTCAGCCTACCCCTCTGGAAAGCAGGCGCGACTTTATGTATGTATGGTTATCACCCTTTAATTTACATATATAAAATAATATTGCAAATAAGATAATAATGCAAATGTTGCAATTAAATTAACTCATAGTTAAATATATTTTTTCAAAATATTAAATTATGAACCGAAAATCACCACGATCTATTTTAATTTCCAGTTCAATATACCATGTGCGCCAAAATATCAAATTCTCGCTAAACCACTTTCTTCACATCCAGAAGTCACAACAAACCGTGCAGACATACATAAATGAATACAATTAAACTAAAAGTTGGTCTAGACCCGGTCGGAGTACTTCCCGGTCGTCGCGACGTATCGATCGCAGGCGACGCCAGGTGATGCCACTATACTATACTAGTATACTATACTAACCTGCACTACACTGCACTTGCATAATTTGAGCTTGAGCGAGTGCTTAGGGCTGTCAGAAATGAGTTTTGTTAAAACTAGATTTTTGTTATACTTTCTATTAGTCTTGCTAGAATATGTGATTTGAATCCGTGATTATCGTCCTATCTATAAATTCATAATCAGACAAGTCTGATCGTCGCAAACACTTATAATGGCATTAGCATAATATACCAATGTCCTATACATATAGATAATACATACTATTTAGAATGCAAATCTTATTCAAATATATTGTACGGTAAAAGCAATAATGAAATTTCGTGCATCAGAATGCGATTCTTGATCATATTAATAACACTCACTTAAAGCTCCCCAGATTTAACTAAAAATCTTTTAAATATTTCCAAAATAACATTATCAAACAAAAGCTTTTTCTAATTATTATATTAAAACTAATCTAATTGCACAAAACTTATCTGCTGACCTAAGATTAGATAATTACCAACGCACACTCAGCAACTCACAAGTTGATGAATCAGCAACCCCGAGATACATCAATTCCAATTATTTTATATTCCATTGCGTTTTACGAGTGGTCGTTTAGTGATAAAACGTCTAGATTTAACGTAATGTACTGCGAAACGAAGCTAGGTGTTGCAATCTTAGTACCTATCTTTATAGTTAATGGGTTAGGTAGTTTAGAAGGTAGACGATACGATGTTTTTGTTTTAATACAATAAAGCTACGAATTCGGACCTGCAATCTCGTTCATGTGACATTTATTTAACGGCTAGATGTTCATTACTTAAACATTAATTTAAAAATACTTGTTTAACATTGTCGTGAATTAATGTTGTAAAAATAGCATGCAATTAAGAACAAAAAATGACATTAAACCCGTAATGACAGACTCGGTTTGAATCATTTGAATGCGGCGACAGAACACGGAGATTTTATTACGAGTGGCAACAACGCAAAACGCCATTATTGTCGCGATAACCCGTGAAATATGAGCTGCCTTCAATTACCACTCATTTCCCTGTTTACACTTATAATGATAAATAGTTTTATACTTTGCAACGTAATATGATAATAACAATAATGTATATCCCAGCCATGCTACCTGTTTCATAGTCAGCTTAAGTGTTAATCTTAATTAATACTTTATTTGTGAAGACTGCCTCGTTTGTTTTGTGGTCGCTAAGCGCGACTGCTGAGCATGAGGTCCTGGGTTCGATTCTGAGTCGGACAAGTGTTATTGGGTTTTTCTGTTAAGTAATTCTCAGTAGTAGCTCGGAGTCTGGATTTATGCTCGGTTAATGGCAATAGTCTCGCCTCCTATTATATAAGGATCTAGAACATAACTGGCACAATGTGGGTGTACTTTACAGTCACCTCTGTCAACCTATTCACGTAATACAGGCGTGATGTTATGTTATGTGTGAAGTCACATTTCCTTTCATATGCTCCCACATATAGAAACATTATCTGATTTTATTGAATTTTAACACCAACCGAAACATTAACCCATAACTCAAACAATATCTCATCCAATTTTTATGAAAAGTGCCAGCCCTAAAGATAACAGGCTCGGATGCACTGGCGGACAGAAAAATGAACCACTCAAATATACGGCTTTATAGTGCACTATTACTGCGCTGTTAGTCTGCGCGAATATGTCTGCACACGTGTTTGTTCACAGCTCGGAAACAATGTTAGTTTGCAGTTTGTTGTCTTTTTATTATATTTCTAGCTGAAAGGGAAATAGAGTGTTTGTTGTGACGAGGTGTGGGCTTAATTGACTGGGATTGGAGTGCTCTGTGATGGTTTTTGTGGGCTTTATTGTATTATTGATGGTGGTGTGGTTCTGGTTGTAATGTCTACTTTAAACTAGACGATAATCGGCTGAATTCCGTTGCATGATGTGCGCTGCCTGTTATTCTTAAATCTTGCGTTTTCTTTGATTCATTTTCTGCAATCCTCATTCAAATATTTACAAATACTTTCCCCTACATTATCAATATGATTTTGCATCTAACTAAATATGAGATCCATAATGGTTAACCGTATTTTCGCTTTCCATAAAGTAGAAGAGAATATCTTTGGAAAAACAATGTGAATATAGGATGAAGCCATCACAGATTTATGATATTTTTCGCTGAATCCTCGCGTTTGCGAGGAAGTATAAATTGCAAGTTCGCAGGTAGTGTCTATAAAGTTGGTGAGCACACCATCTACGAACTTATATTCATATATTATTTTATAGAGTTATAGTATCAAATGATAATAAACTGAATTTTTCTGTGCTTCAGTTAATACGCTATTTGATTTCTGGAGATTTGATTGGTAACAAGCATATTTTGGTGGTTCTTAATGAAATCAGTATGCTTAATAATACCATATACCTGCATAATAATTAGCAAATAGTAAAGCTAAGAAGGCGTTAATCAAGTAAATATCTGCTCGATAACGAAGCTAAGTTAAGATAAAGTCTTATCCAATGGGTATAAAGTTAGCCATAGCCATTGTTGTGACTTGAAAATAATATTTTTAAATTTATTTAATGAGCTAATGATATTTCCGAAGAGCTATACTGCAAAAGTCATGCATGCTTCTTTTATTTATAAAACGTGGTTGTAACAAACAGTAAGTCAATACTCTTTGACTAAACGGCAGAATGCCTAATTAAGCTACACAAGTGAAGGCCGGATTAAAAGAAAGTAAAACGGATTGAAAAGTTCATGTCATTCATTATAAGTGTGTGGTCAGCGGCCCGTGGTCGCTGACGTAACACCTCGCAACGAGAACACTGCACAGTACACACCCATCCCGACTGCACACTTATGTAACATGTTCGTTAAACACCATCTTCTGAACCGATTTTACTATCAAATAGTTTTCGCTCGTATCTCGTCTACGTAAAAAATTTCAGCGCCTGTTTTTCGAAATTTAAAACAGGCTATGTTCCGTCCAGGTTATTAACTATTCCTGTGCTAAATGTCATTCGAATCCGTTCAGCAATTTTTGTGTAATTGGGTAATATTCGAACTCACAAATTATAACTTTCAGATATATGAAACGGATGCGAATGTAATCGGATGCTTATGAGTACAAGAAGTAACTATTAATGGTTCTATTTAATGAAGCTCGTAATTGAGATGGAAGGTTATCGGGTGTTATCATGTTGCTTCGTTAAAACATTAGCGGGAGTTTAAAGGAACTCCCTCCTACCTACTGCCGGTATGTTGCCTATTGATTTGCATACAAAGTACTACAGCGTACCGTCGGAAATATGGCTGAACTCACGAAAGGCATTCAGAAATAGCAATCCATTAAAAAATCCTTAAAAATATGTTCCTTTAGTTAAAATTCAACTAGGCGTGTCTAGTGTCTACCGATATGAATACTTCATTTCTCACATCTATTTTTGGTACCTTTGTAAATAATATGCGAGAAAATGTCGCAAATAGAATATGAAGTGTTCAGTGCCACATTGGGGGCGAATATTACAGGCGGCAACTGTTCCAGAACTCCCACAACTCTGCCACCTAGGGGGTATTTAATTTCATTATAATCTACAGTCTATTAAACCTTTTTATCTTTGAAATTTATGAATTCCACCTGCCATGCTACTCATTGAAGTGCTTTGTATTTTTTGTTATTATTATCTGCCCCTTTACCCAGAATTCTTAGGGTAGGACATTTTCCGTTGTGTCGATATCCCGCTTCACCAGTACATGGTAAGAATACTGAAAGTCTATCAAACAGGCTTGTAGCATCATGCCGATTCCAACTCATTCTTTCTCATATCGTAATCTCTTTACAAAGTAATAAAACTGACACCAACGGGTTTTCCAATTTCCCGATCAGATAAGAGCATATTTTATCTGTGTATTGTTATATGATATGGATTAAGCAATATAAAACATGTTTGATCAATGATTGTACACGGCCGTAGAGGTGTCGGATGACACGGATGTTTAATAACAACACTCCCATAATTCAATTTAATAAACTTCTTCTCCTTGTCGTATGGTTGATGGACATCCTGGTGTCAGAGTTTAAGCCGCCTGTAGCCCTCTGACCTAGCCTTACACACCGTTGCCAAATGACTCAGGTGTCCTAGTTTCTTCTCGATATTTTCCTTTACCGTTTTTAGCAACTGATAATTAATTTATAGTACACACAAGGATTCAAAAAGACATTGATGCGTACCAAGGTTTGAACTGGTGACCTTTGACTTGGCAGTCCAAATGTTATACTAAACGGCTATAAGTGCCGTTTAGTCTTCTGACAAGAAGGTTCACAGGTTTATAATATCGGCGCTGGTATGGAACTCCAGAACATTGTATATTTATGTAACTTTTAAAAAGTCCTTAAGAGTAATTAGTCTATAAATTGCTCGAGACAACACAACTCACCTTCATACTGCAAACTAATTTTCTTTTGTACAACAAAGTCAAACTAAAGTTTAAAGTATTAAAAGATAAACGTAATTGGCTTATTATCTCACTAATTATACAACATAGTGTTGTAACAGTTAATTATATCTGAGATAATTCTGTCATCTTGGACGTCGCGCTAACCTTCAGTCTGTCTCGACGGTAGCGGGGTGGGTAGAATTAATGTTGATATGGTTCATGGTTCTGTGTCGACGGTAAGAACGCACCTATCATGACATTTTATAACTTTGATTACCTTAGAATAAGCTTCTAGATATTACATTAGATTTTAATTAAAAATAATTAGAATATTGACATACGGGCCTGCCCCGTTACCATGAACTCTAAAAACAAGACATTTTCTGTTCAAAAAGTGAGACGCCAAGTTACACTGCACTGCTCGCACTGCGGGTAACCGGACAGTGCGTATGAGCTCTTAGAGTTCATGGTAAAGGCCCTAGATAGAGATACACAAAATACTCAACTCTTTGAAGATATACGCAATATCCAGGCCGAGTTAAGTCATGAAGAATTGTCAGTAGGTTCCAGTTCTTGCTGTTGGGGTTCTGCCCGGCAATAGGCTGGCTCCAATTTTATGTTAATTACATATAGGTACTGATCTGGTAGTTTTGTTTTAATATTAATTAAACGTTACTATATACTCGCTAACCGCTCTGCTTATTACCTTAGGCCATACACTCAAAGACATGGGATGACAACGAATTCCACAAAATACTCGCAAAAGTCCTAAGATTTACCCTTGAGGAAAAAACATCAAAATATCCCAAGACACGTAACAAAATACAATTCATAGAAAATGAAATATTATAAATGATATAGGTACCTACCTACCTACCTTCTTTGTTACGGGTAAATAGGCGAGACCTATTTTCCGGTAGGATAGTATATCTCAATGTGTCTTGAATACATTCTCTTATTTGGGAGCAGGGTTTTTTATGCCTAGTAACTACTAATTAACTAGCAATAAATATTTTATAGATCGATTGGTAACAAGAATAAGTCTCACGATGACAACGTTCACGGCGAATCAACATGAATCTTCACAAACAATCTCTTCGGCAACACCACACATGCATTCTCCTTTAAACCATGCGTTAAAAAGGCACTCCATTTTCTCTCAGGAAAGAAAAATCCACATTGAATGTACTGTAAAATAAAAACAAGTTTAGCCGAGCGTTTCGTTTGTACTCGTACATATTCGTCCGTGCAGTGTTCGTCGGTTGGAGTGCTCTGCAGCGCAGATCGTTTGCTGTGAACAAAGCTCAACCGCCGCTCACTATATAAAACTCCACTTTTAACGTTCTCATGTATGTACAAACATAATTATGTAGTGTTGTTGGAGATGTAATGTTTTCTCCTGAATTCCGGTGACAGCGGCCTATCCCACCTGAGTCTAACCAAGTACGGAAGAGATATTATAGTGCACAAGTATGCGCGCAAATACAGGTGCACTCCCTATTCCCTCACTCTCATAGTCCGATGGGACGGTAGACCGACACGACCGGAGAGAGATCAGGCGTAATACTTATTATATAGATAGAAGAATTAATATATACATTAACCATATACATTTATGTAAATAGGTCGATTTGATGAGTCATTCGTAAAGGAAAATAAAGAAAAAATATAATATTATTTTTGTGGGATATTGATTTATTTTAATGCTACGGATGGGGTCACTGGGTTACATCAAAATATATTAAACAGAAAGAAGGAAAAGCTATTCTTTATAAATCATGTCGATATTAATGAAATTTTCTCGATACAATGTTTTATTTGGTGAACGAAATTTGTTTTTATAGTTTCCTCTTTTACTAAGATTATTGTAAGTCTAGCCAATAGATAGCTAATTTCGCCACTACTTCTCAAAGTCATTGACCCGTTGGAATCAGTACATCCATTTAGCTTTGAGCCGATCGCTGACGTCATTGCGCAAATGCATCGCGTTTGCACACAACGTGTAATGGCCGCTCCTGCTTTCAATAAGGCTAGGGCCACATGCGTACAGACAACTGCAATTTGTGACGGGGACACGGATCAGACTAATCGGAGGTTTGGTGCGTGTTTTTAGTCGTAGGTAGTTTGTGTCAGACAATCTGTTAACGTTGCACACGTATGACAAAAAAATAAGGGTTACAGAAGATGTTTAATGTACATAAAACATGATATGAAGAAGCGTTGTTTCGTGGCATAAAAATCCGTTGTCAACCTTATTAATGCTGTATGTAGAAAACTAAATTGGTATTATATATTTTATTGCCGTTTTTAACATTAACGTGTGCGTCAAGTGAAGCTGGAGCAACCGGCCCTTAGTATTGAGACATGTTAGGTAGCCTACGACATTTTGAAACTAGTTCGGTAGGCCTTAATATTAGTTGAAACTGTTGAAAGTTAGTTAGGTATACCTCACTGCTTCGAGCAAGTTAGTTATTCATTTATTCAACTTATTGAATAAGCATTGTTAGTGGCCAGCCAATTATGAAGTTTTCAGTTAGTTACACAGAAATCTAACTGGTTCGCAGGCCAGAGTTTGAGAAGCGGAATGGGATATTGTCCAAAAGAGAAATTTTATAATTTAAAAAGAATTATGAATTACACATAACTAGCTTTTGACGTTAATAGTTTTTATGTTATTTTTTAAATAATTACAAAAAATTGCCTCTAAAACCTACAGTTTTCTCTGTAATATAAGTCCAATCAAGCAGTGTACATAAACAACCAAAATGTCGTTACCGAATTTTAAACCAACTCGTCCGCCTAAGGCCTAACGGTCGCCCCCTGTATATTTCTCAATAAGTAAGTCATCATGTACACAGGGGATATTTTTAAACCACTGGGCGTTGGTCGGTTATAATACTACGGTTCTGGGAAATTGTTGAGGAAAATTATATTATATGAACTGGGAAAGTGTTAAAAATTTAATCCTCTATGTTTATAATCTAGTCTGTTTTTTTGTATGATGCTTGCTTAAGTTTATATAACGAGGATTGAAAGATCTGTCAGATAAATATGCTTATACCATCATGTTAGAGTTGGGTTTCTGGACGGGTAAACAGGGAAGAGATTTTGTGTGAAGACTAGGGCAACTATTCCGGGCTTTAAACTGTTACTGAGTCTCCGGTTAGTGGGTCATCTTAGGGGCGGAGTTACTCCGCTAATAGCAATTACTCTGACCAAACCATCGCATAGTTAACTCTACTGATATTAAACATATAGATACACTGCCTGCAAAAGTAAGCACTACACGTTAATCATATTTTTTTTTGTAAAGCATAGAAGTTAGGGATTTAAAATAAAAAAATGTTTTATAGCAATTTTTATCAGATTTCTTTGAAACAATTAAAAACTATACATTAGTATTTTTAACTTTTGACAATGTAAGTCCTTTTGTCAGGCTAGTATATTAACACTCATTCCCATACACTGCTACTGTGATTCATACATTTAAATCATAATCAGTAAGGATCGATTTCCAGCCCCTTGTGTAAAACCTCACGAGCAGTGGCCAGTCAGCTCGCATATCCACGACAGAAAGCTCACACACGTGTATGCCCCACCCTGATAACTGCATCGGTTCCCATGCTAAAGGAAATTACCATATCGGCGTCACCACCGGTATGATTCACACGCAATATTATGCATTGAAGCCATTATGAAGCAAACTTCGTCAGAACAGTTAGCACATTAACATATTTATACCTAACACCTCGGCACCTAGATTTGGAACTTGACTAAGTTCGTCGCTAGAGACCTAAGTTTTGCTCCCAAATACCTAGCGTTATATAGGTTACCTTAGTTCTTAGACTTAATTTGATACTTACCGTGTACGTTAAAGTTTGTTGAAATAGGTGAAGCTTGTCATTATACAGACAACATCGTACCTGAGAATTAAGTTGAAAATGTCGTCTTCTTTTCTTGTCTTGATGATTTGACTGTAGGTTCTGTAAACATAAAAGCTTTGTCAAATATTTTAAGATTTATTTAGCATTGAAATAAGGAAGAACCTCACACAACGAAGTTTTTCATGGAAAACGATATCTTTGTGCCCTAGAGCACATTAATTAATTGACAGAATATGTTTTATTAATTTTTCATTTGATATTGTTTCAGGTAAGGACTAAAACATTGTCAACATCAAACGAATACGAAAACTAAAGGAAGCGTAAGTATTGAGATAAATTAGGATACAGCGGCGTCCACCTCTCATACAATTTTCAACATCATTACTTGTTAGTAATGCAAGTATCTCGAAGAAAGTTCCTGACTACCTTTATTGTCAATTTGGACATACTTGTTACATCTATTATGTAGTACGCACTTTGACGGAGAGGTTATGAGAGCATAAAGTGAAGAGACTACAATATAATAACATAAAAGTATTCTTTTGTAACTATACTACTGGACAAGTTACTAGAACTTGGGTATGTTATTAAATATTTAGTTTTGAGTTTGATACACCTGCTGACTACAGATAGGTACAGATCTTCCAATCAGTTTTTATGAAATTAAATGATCGTATCCGCCGTGTTATCATATATTTAAATCTCAAACAATAGTCACAAAGTAAGCACGTAGCAACCCTCAAAGCCGGCGGGATATCGAACCCTGGCAGCGCGGTTGGCAAGCGACTGCGACAGTTTGGCATCCCGCCTGCTCGCCGTGCCAGCCCTAGCTTATTGCATTCCCCGGCATACAACTATGTTCGTCGATGCAGTAGCGTAATATGCTGATGCATCGCTCAAGCGGCAATTATGACGGTTACGGCTTTTAAATTTTTAATATGAGCTTCTCTTTATTAATATATTTTAAATTTAAATGGAGATTCTTGTTCTATTTCAAAATGGAAGCTAGTTTGTTGTTCATTTGAATAATTGACAGTTAGTTTACTGGCTTTGTCTGCTGTTTCTATCTGGCAAGTCTTTTCAACGTAAATAGAGTAAAGAAAAGGCTATTATTATGCACTATTCACGTGTTTTAAAATAACACTCTATGACGTTTAACGGACAATAATAGACTCGATGGTTTAAAAAGTAAATAATACGATACCTACAATCCCGCGTGTCCAACACATTAGCAGACAGTGGCAACTGTCAATAACCGTCCTAAGAGTACATGTGACATTGACTGTAACTAACGTACAGCCAGCTTTCGAGAACATTCTCTTTCGTACGTGAAAATTTGTTTCTATGCGATAAAAGATCTTGCAACCCTGAATTTAGGTCACATTTTTCGCAATGACCAACGTAACCCCTTTAAAACTCTTGCAATACACGACACGGATTTGATGATACATTTAGCACAAAAGGACCAGACTAGTGCAGCAGCTGAATGATTGCTTTGATCCGTTGAATCTGATTTGCTTGTGAAGTTTCATTCCTGGAATACGTATACGTTACAGGAGAAATTTGTAGAGTAGAAATGTCATGTGGAAAACGAGTTAGTCAGTTGACGGAAAGCCTTTTCGATTAGTGTCAGCCATACAACCAGCAGTTGATTACATCCAGGTGGACAGCCATTTATCTTGCGTCAAACGAACGGAGTATTCCTCGCAATTAAGTTTGATAATCACACCTGACGCGCGAAGCCTGATAAATCATGGACGACGCCAATGGTGTTATTACGGTAACAAGGCTTTATAGATCCGTCCTGTACATTGAGATTAATAATACATAGTTCATCATTTTGTGTCAGTTTTAAGGCTTCGTAATACGGTGCGAAAATGTAATATAAAAACGTTAATACAGCTAAACTCAGTATCTAATTACTACTAGCATTGGTTAATTAAAAATGTAACAAACAATTTCATTTTTCCACCTAAAAAAGCCGTTCTTCTTTCACTCTTTGAAGATCTCAATTTTACCATGTTCACAGTTTTGCCTCGAATAACGTGTCAATAAAATAATATGCGATCGATTCGCAGTTTTATGTTGAATAGCTCGATATACGAAGAGCACACATCGTTATCTGATCTCCTGCTACGAAAAATATAGTTTGAAGTACATATGTGGCCCAGATATGTTACGATGTCATTCTATTTCTTGTAGATTTTATACGAGGACACGTTAGGAGTTGCGTTTGTCGTACTAGGATCAAAGCAGATCGCATCTGCTTTATGACTATGTCAAATCATGACACAGGTACTACAGGATTGATAAGAGTAGATATCTGCGCGTCTCGTAGGACCAAACAACGTCTTTACCTATTGACATCATAGTATCAATTCCGAAATATCACGTTTCCTTCATATTGATAGACACCTATTGTACTTTATTCTCCTTTGGATTCAAACCAGACATTGATTTTGGGAAGCTGGAATATCTGGTAACTGTGCGCTAGTGCTTTACAATTCCACCGTTCTATTTAGGTAAATTAAATAAATATTGATTCATCTCAAAGTTACGGCTCTCACGATTACATAAACGCTTGGAATTCTTCTTTCCGCAGCAAGAATACATTTATGGCTGAGTTAAGTACGCTGATGAATACAAATGTTCGTAAGAATCCGCGACAGTGCAACCCTGTGAACGTGTGAATTGAAATATGGTGCAGGAAACACAAATGAGTATTGATCGTGCCTTCTCGTAGTTCTGCTCTCCTCAAATACTGTGCAACTTTGTGGACAGTTGTAATGTGTTACATGGGTGGAGTGAACTGGGTTGACGTAATAGTTCGCCACAAATATTATAATGTCAAAAATTTGTTGGCAGTTATGTAGGTCCTGACAAAATTACATTAAAATTTAAAAGTGGCAATGAATACCACTATTTTTACTCTAATTATGAAGAGTATACTTTAGGGAAAAGTACTGTTTAAATATGGATACAAAATTTTAAAACAGCTTGCAAATGGATCAGCATCTGTCTTCATCAAAATTTAACGCTTTTAATCAAACTTACCCAAAAAGCACACTTATCCAAACCATTAAATGGAATAACAACGTTCAAAATACGCGGGAACTCCAGAAAAAACACCCATTACGAACCCCCATAATAGAATCACGGAGGCAGCTCGCGGGCGAGCCTCTTCATCATTCAAACCATCAGTACCAGAGCATTATTTTTAAGTTTTCCACTTATTTGTCTTTCGCCAGTCTCCCAGGATTTACGATCTTGCCCGCCCGTTTGGAAATCTGTAAATAATCTAACTTTTGCCCCGGCTATTTCGTTGTCATTCGGCAGAGGTCTTATTAAAAAAGTTTAAGGCTCTCTTTATAGTTAAAGAATTAAGTATGTTACCTTTTTGTTGTTCGCCTTTGTTGGCTTTGGGGCTTACGTTACGTTTTGTGTTCAACCCTTTGATGTATGGTTATTAAAAGTTGGGCTTGTTATTATTTTTGTTTTATGTTTGGATGTAGGATCCTTGATGCTGTTTCCTCGCTACTCTACATAGCCGTGTTATTTAATTTATTAAAACGCTTCAAGATAATGTTTATTACGTTCTTTCCTTTCCTCAGGCTACCTAGAAGTACAAGATTCCTTTGAGTCTCTTTAAATATTCTTTGCAGAAAGGAATCGCCGCGTCTGTGAAAAATAACTCCAGCATTGCGATAAATTATTTATAACTCTTTATTTGTGAAGTCCAAAATTAGCACAAACTTACTGAAATTCCAACAGTATTAGCATCTGAATTACATTTAGATAGGTCCGGAATAGTAACGTCTGTAGCTAACTGTGTGTTTGCCTAATAATTATGTCTGGTCTCGCTAATGGTACAGAGATGTGACGTTAAGTAAATATTCGTAATTATACCCTCGTGTAGGGCTGTTACGTCCTAATTTAAGTAAATAATATTAAGTATAAAAGGGCTATTTCTCGCTAAGGATACTCTAATGTAGTATATGATCCGTGTGTATGTTATTAAACTTGTACGCCCTATGTATATCACGATGCTTTAACTTAAAATCGCAACTGCGTAGTTCAGTCAGTCGTGGTTTAACGTTGTGTTTTACAGTAAAAGCCTCACAAAACTCGGACAGGTGAGACATACAAATTTATGGGCCAGACGAGCTACAGAGCTGGAAATTGGCCGGCTTAAGTCTGACACCCTCGGTAACAGGCGTTACTTTCTCGTAACTTACGTCCAGCTGTAGTAGGATGTTGTATACAGCGTGGCAGTTCTACCCGAGTACATGCTAGTGACGTCATTGCATCGACACTAGTGTTGTGTTGTACGCAAACAAACCAATTTGTTTGCAGACATGTCGAACCGAACGCTGGATTGCTCTCACATTTACGATATAACTGCTGTGAAACAATCGCTTGTTATAAATGTAAATTGTGTCGCTCACCTATGTATGTATTCATCTGAACCCGAGTGTTTTGGTCGGACGGTAAAATTGCAGGTTTAATTGTCTATGTGTTGCAGTCTGAGGGAAACTCAATTATACATTTCTTGACCTAGTGTGTAACTGTGTACCCTGGGTCAAGCTGAGAGTAATTGGGTTTTATTGTTTTGTAGCTGGGAACAGTGGGAACTAAATTACATTAGAAACTTGCTGGAAGATATTTCTTGTCGGAACTTGTGGCAAAATGGCTACCACTCCGATTGATTGCTTTGTGAGGTTAAGCGGCTTTGTACGCGGTCGTTATTCGGAAAGATGACCTTTTCGAACAGATGTAATATTTTATTTCGCTTTGAGGCATACAGTTGATGGCCCTCATATGACATAAAGATAAATGCTTGTACCCTTATGTTGTGGGCGCATCTCTGAATACTATTCTCAAATGATTACCAGCCCACATAATACCTTACACATTATATTGTAATCGCCTCCAAGAACCAAGATATTGCCTTTGATGGTTATACAAAAGAAAAATACAGTCGAATTGAGAACCTCCTCCTTTTCGCAGTAGGTTGATATTACAAATTGCTTCTTCTTTACATTGTAATACATATTTACCACCAAATTCGTATAAAAATATGTACATACCTATTACGCAGAATTAGTATAAATAAGGAAAAATAATTGTGGATTCTAAGAATCCTGTGTTATTGTTTATGATCAGAGGTTGTTTGACTGAATGTCTGTAATTATAAATATTAACAGCGGTTATCGTAACAAAGCGATACACGTGTTTGAAGCTCCACGCTCCAAATGTAAAGTTGTTTTATTTCATATGGTGGAGCTTATTTAGGCCTTCTAAGAAAATATTGTTTTGCGTTACAATGTAGGCAGTACGCTATTCAAATATTGTGTGTAGGTAGTAGGTACATGCGTGATCAATACGTAGGTTTAGTTCCAATTTCCATAGTCATTTCTTTATGGAATAGTTATTTATTACTTATCAAAAAGGCTGACAAAGGAAAGGAGAACATCCTTTACCAAGAGTCTATTACTTGTTCAATTAAACAAATGCTCCCTTGCTAGGATTGTATTTAGTTTCGTGGGAACATATCTGTGCAGGATGATGATCTACCCTTAGTCCTACACCCCGTAACGCATGCCAAGAATAAAGCCACTGCGCCACTCGCGCAATTTACGATTGTATTTAAGCGTCTACTTTGTATAAATAATATAATATTGTGTTCAACTTAGCGGAGCCGACATAAATATTATACATTTTGCAACAAACTAACAACAACAAGTTAATTAGATTGTGAATAAATCCTCCACGGTCGTTATTAAGGTAAATTCCCACTAACTGCAACTCTGTTTTAATTAAACGTTATTTGGGAAAGAAAAACGCGTGGTGTCCCGCCGCCCGCGCCGCGCCGTCTATATTTTACCCTTAGAAGCCCGTTTTTAATGCACCCCGTACCTTACGCTCCTTATTTCCTGGTGGGCTGGTGTGCCGCCGCTCCTCGCTCCTCGCTCCGCGCTCGCGCCGCGCGCCACCCGCGGCAGTCGCCGTCGGGCGCTGGTCGCGGCCGGTCGCGTCGCCGCGCTTTCTCCCACCGCTCCGAACACAACCTCCTCTAACAACAGAGGGCGTCATCACAATCATCCCGGACCGCGCGCTATCGAGGTTCCCCGACTATTCACCAATAAACACTCGTGTTTGTTCAAATTCATCCTGCACGCATTGTTAAGCTGGCTGTGGTTTCATGAATCGTTAAACGGTTAAGTGCCAGGTATAAAGGGACTGTATTAATCACTACATTAGCCTGGAAAAGGAATTATTAAGTTGCGAATCTACTAATGTGACTTTGATTAACAATGGCATCGCAACAAAACAAAGAGTCGGTTTCCACTCGAGAACTTGTGAAGAAGTTTTGATTAATTTTTGTTAGACGATGTGCGTACTTTATATTAAGTTAGTCTTAACTCGATTGTTGTCATAAATCTTCGTAAAATCAAGGATTTCACGAGCTAGCCGTATTAATTTATTTAAATAAAAAATAACCTCAGCAGCTAGCTAATAAATCACATAAAGTAATGCGACTAAGCGTCGAAATGACCTTAAACAAAACATACCATAAGAAAACACAATAACATTTAATTAAACTCCCCACAATGGGGGATTGTATAGCTAAGTAACATTTTCTTAAAAAGCATCTCAAGGCGAGTTGGGAACGTGGAAAATATCCCGGGGTATAATAATATATTCGATGTTTTGTTATTGCAAAAATTTCCTCGCCGCGTCCTCCCCGCCGCTGTGTGCAGTTAAATCTCCGATATTCACTCCATGACACTTTATAGATGAATAAAACATTTGATTGTTACTTATTGGAACCCATCAATATATTTATGTCAGTACGTGGTTTAACGCTGGCAATATGTGCTTGTTTATATCTAGCGGGTGGTTTAGACAAAGGAGAATTATTTGCTATTGTACTGAGCGATGCTTATAACGTTTAACGATGGTTGCAAGACCCGTCAAATTCTTGTCTTGTTAATGTCTAAATATTGTCACAACAAGTAGCCTAGGACAAAGGTCTCAAAATATATAAATGGTTTCTTTAATGTCGTCTGCAAGTTTACTGTTGTGTTCTTTTGAAATCTCTAGAACTTATTTCTACTATTCTACATAGAATAGTGAAACAGGTCAGTTTTAATTTTCCTTGTAACTTTAGTTTCCTTTGTTCTCGGCGTAAAAGGTTTGACGGTTTTTAATTCAACGTGTCCTAGTCTTTGCTTTTAAAGAGTGCAGGAATAAAGCTATTTTGGTGAAGAATTCAACGACCGGTAACTCTCCCAAAACAGGACATTTGTGAACCTCTTGACGCTTGCTTCTACCAAAAATAAAAATCTGTTACCAGAATGTTGTGTCCATTGTTTTGGACTTACCGAGATGAATTCTCTTCCGTCTGATGATTCTAATCTCTTCTCAGTAGTTATCAGATCTTATTAGACAACAATATAAGGCACGAATTAACCGTCTCCAAGCACAGTGTTCTTTAGAAGAGGTGTTGTGAAGTCTATTTGTACTCACAAAGAAAGTATTACTTGACGACCTGCCTCCTTACCATGAACTATGAAAGCAGGACATTTATTCGATGTGGAAGCGAGACGCCGCTACGTGCTGTAGTATGGCATCTCGCTTACTCAACGGAAAACGTCCTGTTTCAAGGGTTTATGGTAAGGGGGCTGATTGGCACAGTGCCTAGTGCCCAAGTGCCCAGTATCATTCCCTCTTAACTCTGTCTCAGGTTCGATCATCAAATGAACTTCAATCAGACATAACATAACAAAGGATTGCGAAGGCCGTCGTCTTAATATAACCTGCGCCCACTGGAAGTATGCCGTGGGTGCTGTCTGCTCCTGCTAAGATCGAAACCAAATTTACGTATTTATTTATATAGAATCAGAATACATTCACGGGGCGGGCGGACAAAGGCTCGACTATAACGAGAAATTCACAGAATCCATTATAAGATAAATAAAACATCACATAACATCACGCCTGTATTTCTCGAAGGCGTAGGCAGAGATCTGTATATAGTACACCCACATTTCGCCAATTATGATACGCCCATATGTTGGGGGATAGGGGGCGAGCCTATTGTAATTTTTTTATCAAACGGGTACAAATCCAGACTGTCTGTGAATCCGTACTGCTACTGATAAACTACCTAAAGAAAAAACCCAGTAATACATTGCACGACCCGGGATTCGAACTCAGGACCTCGTGCTTGCGCTCAGCGTTCACTAGACCAACAAAACAGTAGTAGGTAGCAAAGGAAAATACTGGAAACAAAGCTAGAGTTCCGCGTAACAAGTGAGTAGTACGCACACACGGCCATTGTTGGAGGTGGGTCGCTGCCCGAAGGTGTCGTTGGGTGTCTTTATTTCCGTTTCCGGTAGCGCTGGGCGGGCGGCGGGTGGGACCGCATCCGGCGTCGGATAGTTTCCGCCTTTTATCACTACACCGATGTGAAATACGAAATAAAAAGTTTTTTCTGTGTTTTAACAAATATTCGCGAAAGGCATTCGTTGAAAATAATAAAATATTTTAGCTTATTCAATAAATTATGAAAGTTTAAAATATTTATGAAAAGGCTTTTCATTGGATTGGATCGGAGCGATATATAGAAATACAAAATGAATTTCTATTTGAAAATTGCGAGCGTTTTTAATGAAAACTGTTTTATAAAATACGCAGACATTATTATTTGTGTTGAACGTTCAGCTCGAAGGAGAATGACGTATGAACTGTAAATACTTAATGTTGTTTAGCTCTCACCAATTATACGAATGTCCACGATTAATTATAATGTAGAATTTAATTTAACTTCAGTTATTTGTGTGACATGTTGTGGTGAGCAGAGAGCAGCTGCTGAGGCAGGCTTTGTTTAAGATGAATAGGTTATCAAAGAAACATTCTCTACATTTTAGTTTTACATTTTCTATTTAGATGTATTTATGTTTATATAATTAAGCTTGACACATCTAAGTTTAAAATATTATATGCAGAGGATATAATGTAATTTTAAGTAGGTATATAAGGGCAAACAAGTTCAAAATATCTATGCAGAGTTTACATATTATTATAATGTTATCTTAAGTAGGTACCTTTATAAGGGCAAACATCTTGCCGTGTAGTGGAAAAACGAACAGGGAGCTCAATGTTTGCAATTTGAGCACGATGATAGCTTAAAAATACAGAACTTAAAACGTGTGCTAGCTCTAGTGTGAGGCTTCAAAGCCTTATGCTTACATATCCCTACAAGAAACAGAGCAGCCATGACACTTTTAAATTCCCATTATAAACGCATAAAACCTTTTTTTAATATTCCTATTACACAAAGCTGCAGACTTACTCAAGTGTAGACGTGTCACGTAAAAAATATTAAAATTAACTCTCAGAGAACGTATTAACCTCGACGTTCGTGCGTAAAATGACATTTGTGAAGCCTTTACATCGGTATGTACATACTTGTACAGTCAGCAACTCGACATCATAAGTATTCAGCTACTTATGATGCTGACTGTACTTGTATGTAGGTATAATTATATATTTTTTTTTTTTTTTTAAAAACGTCTCCCCACACTAGGAATTTCTCCTGTGTCGTGGGTGCGTTACACAAACATGAAATATCACATACACTTACACCCAGACTCGGGACGAACATCTGTGGTTCGCACAAAGTTTTGCCCCGTGCGGGAATCGAACCCGCAACCCTCAGCGCAGCAGTCCAATCGCTTAGCCACTGCGCTAATCAGGTCGTTAACTTTTATATTTTTTGTAGAACATCTTATGTACATACATAGTAAGTCTTTAATATTCTCAGGTCATAATTTGGACGTTTCTATAATTTTAAACAATAACTTGAATTGATGTTGGTTTCTTTTAATTAGGTTTTTAACATAAGGTTTCTTAACATGTTAAGCTATTTTTGATGCTGACTGTTATATTGGGACCTAAACTATAACTGGCGAAATGAAGGCGTACTTAACACCTCTGCCTACCAAGGAGGGCAAAAGGGCAATACAGGCGTATTTTTTGCATGAATCCACCAAGGCTTAATTGGAAATTGATACTTACTTTATCATTAACATAATATGCGCATACTTGCGCTTTTAGTAATTTTCTGTGTAAAACCTGATATTATGCATATACCTATGACCAGAGCGATAATATAGTACATGTTCGCACATACAAAACTCATCTATACGTCACAGTGACCTTTCAAACCCCTCTCCCTGTACAAACAGCTCGGAATAAACAAAAGTCCTTCACTGAACTTGAAACCGTACTTTACCGCTGTTAAATATAACTCCATATACATTTGATTGGTCGACAAATAACTCGAAGCTTTTAAGTAGTCAGATAGCTACTTATTTTTCGTAAATCATATTAGAAGACTGCCTCGTTGGTCTAGTGGTCGCAGAGGCCGACTGTTGGACGTAAGCTCCTGGGTTCCCGGGCCGGGCAAAAGTGTTATTAGGTTTCTCCATTAGGTAACTCTCTGCAACACAAAGTCTGGATTTGTGCCTGGTTAATGGCGATAATCTAGCGCCTTATAATATTGGGACCTAAAACCTACCTGGCGAAATATGAGTGTACTACGCCTCTGCATACCTCTTTGGGAAATACCTAATGTTATGTTAGGTTTAAATACATAAAGAGATTAAAGTATTTTTTAAAAATTAAAAGATAGTAATTTCAGTAATTTTCCAATAACTAGGCGTCCTCTAAACACCTGAGACAGTATAACAGCCCTTGATAGTAGTCTCAAAGAGATCGTTCCCCTAAGACTAAATAATAATTGTTCTTAGAAAGCTGATAAAATGTTTCTTCGACTTAGATTCTGCTTACTAAGCCTTAAGTCTTCTAAGCCTGAAATAATATCAGGTTGCAAATAAACATTTGTTTAACACCATAGCAGAGTCGATTACATCCACTAATATCGACTTTTTATGCATGTTAGCCATTTTTTATCTTAACGTTTTAAACACGTACACCTTCTCAGTTCCGTCGCGTCGGGGGTAAAAAGAAACATTGTGCGAGCTAAAAAGGTTCCTAAATCTGCATAACACTGACATAGAACTAAAAATCTATGACATAAATGTCAATCCTATATATTTTTCATTCTCTTCGATCTCTATTCGCCACGCCTTGCCTGGGGCCTCTGATTACTCCACTGCGACAACAGTCTCGTCTCTTCAAAGTACAGTTTTCTTGTGAAGATCAGAACCTTTTGGTAGAATAAGAAACTGACCAGTATGGACAAATTTTAGGTATAATATCGTAATTGGATGTTTGTTCATAAACCACACTACGGTTCAAATTATATGCAGAGCTAAGCGAATCTTACCTCATAGGCTTAACTTTCATTTATGTATAACTAAAGTCTTGCAAACGGAGCCTACGGCATATCTAGTGGAGTGGGTATAGACCTCTAAAACCACGTGGGGTCCACAATACAAACATTTATAGACCTTAATTAATTCACACACACTGAACAGCTTAATGTATGAGTGTATGGTAAAACAGTATCGATCGCTGGCAACCGCGCGATTACTGATATTATCTAATGATTTCATAACTATCTATGTTGAAGTCTAGATACTGTTATCTTGGACCTACCTACTGGTTTCAGCTTTCAAATTACTGCACAACAATGTGGTTTTAATCTGTGGTGTTAGGAACAATACTGTAATCTGTAAACTATATTCGTAGATTTAGTGGCATTTATAATTTCACTGCACTTAAAATATTGTAATAAATATTTTATTTTCCCCCTATTTATGGGTTATTCCATTGATATTTCTACTGGATATCAGCTTCTATTGGAAATGCATTATGTAACGACACCATTTAAAGAGCTATAAACTCGCATTTGGATCTAGACCAAACAATAATACCATAAAAGTTGCTAGACTTACCGACGTGTAACCGATCAGTTAATTACACTAATCTAATTAACTAATTGGACTAATCCCACACTCATATTACACAGGAACTATCTGTATTACTGACCTCTGTGGCCAGACTATACTAATACGATTTTCTTTCCCGTTCGCTGATCAAAGTAAGCTTAATTATTGTGTTAATGATACTGGTTAAAATATAACTGTATTACAAAGTGTAGCTTCGTTAGTGGGAGCTTAAAACTAGTTGATTCCTCAACAAGAATTAAGAGGCCCTTATTGGTACATCGCAATGCTTGGCATTTAACAAGGATTCTACAAATTCCATATCTGCCCGAGGAGAGTGCTTAACTGAGGAGCAATCTAACCACTTACCCGTCTCCTGCTTTGCGTTCCAAATCACACTATGGTCTGGATCCCTTTATTTAGTTCATGTTTGGCAGCTACTAACTCTGTAGTAGGTTGAATCCTAGCGTGGTTCAGGAAAACTGTGTCCTCCACCGATAGCGTCAACGCGGACGGAGATTTATTCGTCCATGACGCGCTAATACCGGGAGGGAAGAAAACTAATCCCTCGCTGTAGGGGAAGGCTTTGGAGGAAGCCCCCGGTATATTGACAGGGAGGGACTTATCAGTCGCGGCCACATATCGCTTACTTGGAAGCGTGGCGGTATTTATCATATACTATAAGCTCAAGCTTAAGTGTGTGTATTGATCGAACTTGACCTTAAGCGGTTGATGGACACTTTTAATTGTTTCATTTCAACTTAATTTTCAAAGTAATGTTTACTTTTCAACATTACTCAAACATTTAAATATTTAAACTTATATTTAGAATGTCAACAAACTTACGACGGCGGCAGCCTTGTTTGAAGGGCCGCACCGAATTTCAAGCAGCTTTAAGGATTTTAAGCATTTAATTTATTAAAGCTTGGAGCTTTCCGGCACTAGATACTTTATAAGCAATACATGTTCAAAGTTCTTGATATAAATACAAGTGTATTTGACCACAGCCGGTATTTTTCATCGTTTTCTTCCTTCAGAGAAACCTCCAGCTGAACTAATGCCGGTCGAGACAGTAACGCCCCGATACCGTTTGAACGTTCTACTCAAGCATAAAATTGAGTTTAAACTTCACTCCAACCTATTTCTCTTAACATGAAAATAGAAATAGTTAATACAACTGACTTTTCTTTTCTTCCAATACATTGGAAATCGAAAATACATGAATTTTGTTTGTGAAATAAATAAACCAGTGTTAGGTTGAATGACTTAGATACGATTGGCGCAGTGCCTAAGTGCTTGGCTGTCGTTATTGGAAGTTTGGTTCGTTTCCCGATCTGTACAAACATTTTGTATATTGTTTGGCTTCAGATATTTATCCAGAGAGTATGTTATGAGAACTGCGTCAGACGAGGGATCCATAGGAAAAATAACTACAGCAGACGATGATAACAAATCACCATGAATTCCTCGTACTATAATTGCTAGCGTATTCAACCTACAATAAGGACCACAATGGGGCACCTAGTAACAACTTAATAATTGTACTTTCTACCTAATCAGAGACAGTTTTCACGTCCCATTATTTAACTTTACAGGGGTACTTGTTAAAAATGTATAACATTCCATAATCAAGTCATCGACCGATGAAACCTCCCTATCAGCGAAGCCCAAGACTCTATAATTAAGCAACGGAATTAAATGAACGTGTAGAGCTCCAAAAGCTTCCATCAAATTACATTTGACGTGTGAAACGTGAAAACTTTCGCGGTTATACGTCACAATATGGCGGATGTAAAGCCTGCGACGCCTGTATGAATCCTCGGAGTAAGTCGTTGAACAAGCGTTTTGCGGGATTCCCCGAGTATTAGGTACAGTCGGCTCCGATGTGATTCAATTACATCGACTAACTAGCGCGTTTGTAATTCACGCGACTGTACCGGATTGTAAGACATGTGAAAATTAAGTGGTTTTGTATTTAGCATACCACTAATCTAATAAAGGTTTAAAACCAATATTTGGTATTAAATCTCGGGTAAATTGATTTGGATTACGCTTGGCGTAAAGGTTGAGATAATCCTGGATTACCACATAAGTTACGTTTGAAGGTTTCGTTAGCAACAGGCAAACGGGACTCAAGGAAAACCAGGGACCTTAATTAACAGATTTTAATGTGAATAGTACATTTTTAAATAACCCTAAAGATAAAGATAAAGATAAATTTATTTGTATAAACATGTGTAACAGTGGATGGAAAAAAAAATATATTTGGCCCAACATATTTTGCCACAATTGGCGTACAAAGTAAATTATCCCTAGGACATTCAGAACATAAAATAGTAATCGAATCATATAAATAAAATTAAACTCTTGAAACATAAGCATTTTTAACAACATATCTTATACATAATAATAATAATATTTTTAGATTATATCAATAAAATTAAAATCTTGGTACATTTTTAACAACAATTAGACAGGTTTGTTTAAAAATTCTTTTATACAATAATAACATTTTTCAGACAACAATTTCTTAAGTTCTCTTTTAAAGACATTTGTATTGGTTATTTGTTTGATATTGTCTGGAATTTTATTATATATTAATGGTGCCATACATATCACACTTTTATGTAGAAGTGCTGTTTTGGAAGAATGTACTTTTAAGTTATTTTTATATTTATTACGTCTATTCCTAATTACATTATCTGACAAAAGGGGAAACCAATTAGGGTTATTTCTAACAAATAGGGCTACTTCTAAGACGTAGAGTGACGGATAATTTTAAAATTCCTACCTACTTATAATAATTAACTATTTTTTGGTCTGTCAAGTAAGACGTTATTCACAAAGTCAAGGTTAATTGGGTTTATTCTACGCAACCTTGTCTTTGAGCCATCATACATTTAATTTCAACATAACAGTGAGGGTTAGATTTATAGGACGAAGTTTAGGGCGCAGTGCTCCTGTATGAAAGGATTAAATAATGTGGAATTACTAAAGGTACATAACGTTTTAATTCTACCAAACATTATGGGTAAAGCTGCTACCCTATGTAGATTGTAGGTATGTACAGTGCAATACTTCACACCGACATTTCTAACGTAGTTCCATTCAGTTTAATTATCACCATTTTATTAATGACTTACATGTCTCCGCCATCGTTAACGAGGACAGCAAGTTTTTATCTTAATTTATTTTTAATCACAGCTGCGTTAGCCTTACCACTATCACTGGAAGGTCGTGACTTTAAACCAATGTGAAATTGTTGTGTTTTTGAAATTGTTTACCTAAATGTGTCTGAAATATAGGGGTCCATTCTCATGTTGGTGAGGTAAAATATGGTTCCATCTACCTTTTATTGAGATAAATACTAAACTAATATTCCAAGTAAATCCATCACCTATAAACGGACGCGTTGATGTTTGAAACGTTTTAATTGGCCCGGCTGACCCGCCGACCCGGTTGCACGGGCCACTGGCTCGAGCACTCCTTTTTGCAGCGCCACCGGCCCACCAATCGATAACACCGATGAGCTCCAGCTGATCAATGATGTACCGCTTCAGGAGATACATACGTTTAATTTTCGACACTACTGGAGTGAGTAATGACGGTTCAGTAAACTTCTACTTTGCTATGTTGACTTATTGAGGATTGTATTGACCTGTCAAATGGTTGATGCTCCAAGGATTTGGAAGGATAATCCTTTATATCTGTTATTTTAATTGGTGCAGTCCAAGGTTTAACTCCTAAGTGCCAGGAGTTAATCTCAACTTCATGACATACTGAAATGTTTTTCGCATTTGTGTTTTGATTGTTACGTTTCTCAAAAATCCAGTTTGTTTGAAATAAGGGACTTTTTTTGGACTGTAAATCGTGTCAAAAAGTAAATCTGGTATGTGCTTTATAATTCGGTCTATTGTCTTGTTGAAAAGATTCCTCACATTTATTAAGTAAGTAATTAATTAGTACTTCCTCTAGGATACTCAGCCCCATTACGCAAATCATGAATAATTGAAAATTACTGCTAGTTATTAAATTGGGGAAAAACATGATTGTAAATACCCGGGTGTTCGAGATTCAGGGCATAGTTTCCATATCGAGTGGTAATGACTTCCCGAAATATATCGAGTTGTATGAACTCCGGTTTTATTCGTTTTTGATTTGACTTATGCGTGTTCTGACATTGTAATTCTGTCTCTGTTACGCTGTTTATATTCGTTTTCTATATAAATCTGTTAACGTCGGTCTATCATTTTATTGTTTTAACTCTGGTTTTGATGTTTCCTTTTTTACGTTAAATAGGCACCTCTAGTAATTATTTCTTTCCTTCATCCATCACGTCTTTATTGAGTTTCTAAGAATTGATTGTTTTCTTGTGCTTCGTTAAGAATGTATTTATTTTCATTTATATTTTCCGTTACTATTGAAAATAAAGTTGTTGATGTTCCAAGTACTTTATAAAAAATATTTATGGAATTATCAGTTACTTTGTATTCACATTGTTGATCCAAGTACAACACTACAACATAATTTAAAACCGGTAATACAATCAACCTTCATTGCCGGAACTTAAATCCCGAAATGGCTACCTGATATTGTCACCGAAATAAAACAACGCGACCCCGAGACGATACACAGACAGTCGCAAGCGCATAAAAATCACATTCATCACTGTACGTCTCAAGTCTAGTTCAGTGCCCTTAAGGTCGAGTCTATATTAAGATCCGAACGACTCGCACGCATGTCATTTAGCATCTCATACATGCGTGAGGTAGCATACACTGCGAATGGGAGCAACCTGTGTTCGTTGACATCCAGACAAGCATCCATTATTTGGATGTTGAATACTTTGTATGACATCTCCAGTTGTCAGTCCTATTTGAATATTTTTCAAGCTGTCGTTCATTGTTTATCGTTGAGTTACTGCAAGTCTTGATTCTTGAATAATACAATAAGGAAAACCATTTGAATTTATATCTCTGTTTGACATTGTATATATTCATGCGGTTCATACATTTTCCTTGTGGGGTAACTGACGAAATATGTA
Organism: Abrostola triplasia; assembly: GCA_946251915.1. Taxonomy (NCBI): domain Eukaryota; kingdom Metazoa; phylum Arthropoda; class Insecta; order Lepidoptera; family Noctuidae; genus Abrostola; species Abrostola triplasia. Next base: position 12,180,123 of record OX276433.1, read on the forward strand.
TTTAATGAACTGAATAATGTCTTATTTAGTTATTATTTTAAGTTGTGATATCCCTTGACAGTCCATCTGCACAATACATATTTGTATAAGCCAAATATTAAGATGTTATTTATTGTACTGATAGGAACTTAGGTAGGTGCTGTTGACAAATGGTTCCAAATCAACTTAGTATATTTTTCCATCGTTTTCTATGGTAATAAGATTCATCCCCTTCGCGCCTTAATGTCGGGCATTTGGTGTGACGTCAAACACCACGCTGCGACACACAACAGTGGCTAACGAATCACCCTCTATTTGTGGACCAATTTGTTATTGAATGGCTTCAAGTGGTCCTAATCACCTTGTTGCTTCAAAGATAGCTTTGACACGGGTTCAATGACACGATAGGTCACTACATATATTGCGGGATTGATTTGAATAACCGTGATTTTGTGATATATGAATATTCTTGATATAAGTAAAAGTAGTTAGTACACCCTTATTTAAGTTGTGCACGAGCGGAGCCTCGTCGGCCGCAGACCTCGAGCCAACGTAACGAGCTCGCATGTTTACAGTTTATTCTGCTAATGGCCCTCTTTCTCCTCAGATTACATTCGTCCCAACTTACTCGCCGCAAACTTGCCGCGAGCCATTACTCAGCCCTTCACGACTTGTAGTATCTGCCTCGCGAACCGCCTGAGACATAGGTCACATACATATTATATTACTTGCCAGAAATATACCAAAACTTTGGCACACAGAGACCATCCTGCTCGCTTTGATTCACTTCTCAAGATTGTAGTAATTTGTCCCTCTTAGGGTTCCGCACGTCAAATGGATCGTTACAAGTTCCCCGTGACAGCCGCGTCATTACACCAATGGTTCCGTATTAATCTTTCCACGTACACTTGGGGCCAAGGAGACCCGGCCGATCGATGAACAATTTTATCTTTGTATCCGTTTTATTTATGGTCTATATTTGTATTACGATTCTGCTTTCAGAATAAATGATTGCAAATGTTTGTCAAAGATGAAAATGTAATTGAAATTTGATACCGAAGATTTATTGCTGGTATTACGAAGTACCTAGCGAATGATTACTTTTGTCACCGGCCGGTCTCTTGCTTCGTTGAATAATAGAAGTTATTTGAAGGGCTCAAAAAGATTTAGGATTTTATTACAATTGGTCTGTGAGAGTACGATAATAGATTGTTACACAGATATATAAGAATATAATCTGAGTCACGTAAAGACAGATAGTATTTTGATTAAAATATGATTTTGGCACGTATATGTGCGTGAACTGTGATATTACTTTCTATCATAACATCTTATTTTCTTACCACTCGAGATAGTAGGGTATACATACAAGTTAATATTATTTTAACTAAAAGGACGGTCGGATACACTGGAAGCCTAATAAAGCATACTGAAGATATTCGATTGTTCAGTTGTAGTTACTGGTTGTAGTTTATTTATAGTAAGTCCGTGAAAGGCTCCGTCTTGTGGCGTTGCGTGTCGACGTAGCCTCATTCACGGCTCCGCAAATGACTGGGATCCCTTAAGGGTAATCATTATGTACTCGACTTGATGACTGATAACAAGCGGCGGTAGGACGTTCTTAACCACTACTTTCTAGTGCCGCTACCTATTAGGGTGTTAGCAGGAGTTTCAGGAAATAAATGTATAATATGACGTGTTCGTAAATATTGTTCACACAACAAAGGTTGTTTGTTTTATTTAATTGGTAGATTTGTAAAGGTTTTTGCGCTGAACAAACCTTTAGATATTCAAGTCTATTGTTCTTTTAAACCGTGTGGACTAGTGCACCGAGTTTTTGTTCTTCCATATGAGGTCGCAAACAAGTTCGTCGACAAAACAATACTATATAAAAGATGAATGGCAGACGTATTCCTAGCTGCATTTATTTAAAGCTTTTGTTCGATAGCTACCGTAAGCTACAAGGGTATCGGAACTGTGCCAGTTGCTTGCAGCCTTACAGACTTTAGCTGCACGCGACGCTTTCGCATTTAACCTTTCCTTGTTTGATAACCAACCGCTTTCACCAAATCTAGCCTGTTCAACGTCATCATTAGTCTAGCCAGTTAATAACTAAGTTGGTATTCAGTCACCAGTGTCTCACTCAGGGATCGGATGCCAGCTGTGTCTATTTTGTTACACAACATAATGACACCTTGAACAAATTGACAGTAAACATTTTTATGCAATATGACATTGTTATAAAAAGTTTTTGTTTTATGTTGATTCAGCTGCTGTATCTATCTGTGCGTCGAACAATTTTATATATTTAATGTTACGTAAATACACATACATACATAATATCACGCCTGTATTCCCCGAAGGGGTAGGCAGAGGTGCACATATAGTACACCCACATTTCGCCAGTTATGTTTTAGGTCCCAATGTAATAGGGGGCGAGCCTATTGCCATCAACCGGGCACAAATCCAGACTCCGCGATGCTACTGAGAAATACCTAATGGAAAAACCCAGTAACACTTTGCCCGACCCGGGATTCGAACCCAGGACCTCATGCTCAGCAGTCGCGCTTAGCAACCACTAGACCAACGAGGCAGTCTTAGGCAGGCAGTTACGTAAATAGTTGCCGAATAGAAAAATAAAGACAAATGGTCCTGGTTCTATGTTAGAGTTATTATCTCGTGCATTTAAATATATACATGTATACATATCAAATGGTATATAGCTATATATATATATTTCCTTGAGTTTTATTTAACATGTTTGACTATTATTCAAAACCAAACGTTGAATAACACGTATTCACAGAAACTACGTTCGATCTTACAAAATACAATTGTCAATTGATAGTTTGCACAAAATGGGTTTTAGAATTCGCTCCGTCTTTCATACGTGACTGAGTGCATGTTCATGACAACGTAAAATAACTTGATCTAAGCATCGTGGAGTTTCTGAATAATACATGTTAGACAAACTGTTATACATAGGGTATATTACCTACGAGATGGAAGGTTACTTAGTATAAATTAATACACCGAAACGTAGGTATTTAGTCAGCGATGATTGAGCTACATTAAACCTAATAATAAGTGACGTCACGTGCGTTAATGGGTACTTTTTATATACTCCTCTATTATCAGTCTTCGGCGGCCGTTTCCACAAGTTTGTACGTCACAAATCAAATTACTGAAATCCGTTTCTATTTCGGTCCTCGCCAGTGTTATTCGTTTATGAATCTTATTAGTACAGTCAAGGACACTTTCGTTTCATTAACTTGTCTGCTGTCGGGAGTTCGGCTTGCATTTGCGTAACAAACACGTGACGTTGCTCTTTAATCCTAGACCACTATTATTTATACTTATTTGGTTTTTAATAATATGCTAATTCAATACGTCGCGTTGAGACTATATTTTTAGTTTCATTTTGAACCAAGATCACGTAATAACGTTTATCACCGTGTTGACGTCAGTTCAAATCTACATAAAATACAAGAACATAAACAGGCGCGGCAGGTTATGAAATTAGCTCTTTGTGCATAGGTAGCACTAACAGGAAAGTAAAACAATTGTTCCGTGTACACCGGCTCCATAAATATCGCCATATTTGCGCTCAAGGCGGCATTTCCCTAACCGTCCCGGTCCGTGACGCGCGCTGACCGGTGACGTCACAAGTTGCGTGCCAAATGTGACAAGAACCTCGCGACCTGGCAGGCTAGCACTCCGCCTGCTTACCAAACCACAGCCAGTCACAACACAACTCTGACCACGAACGCACGTCCTAGTTTTCTACAACTTTATCGTAATGTTTAATAATAAATAATATTTGTGTGTGACTTTTTTTGTCCCGAAGTGCAAGTGTTAATATGAGGTGATAGTGGGTTTTCTGATGTGTGTGCGGACTAGTGGTGTGGTGGTGATGGGGATCATAATAGGAACCTGTGTGCCTGATGCTGAGCAGGACTCTGCCTATGGAGCGCAGATCAGGCGCCCGCCCAGACGGATTCTATACGGTATGGAGTTCATGGCTCTTGGATTAAATTTATGTGTTATTATGTACACTTTTACAGGCATTGAATGATGGTTAAGGAAAATTATTACAAAATAAATTGAAATGACAAACATCACGTTTGTAATTTGACGTTAAATCCTAGTCGACCTTTTACGTACTTATATTTGTAGTAGATTTAATAACTAAGCTATTAGTATGAAGGGGTTCTGCCTCTCTCGCATCGACTTATATAGCCACCAGAAGAGATTCTACAGAAATTACGATAGATCGTCTTTAATAGGCGTACAGGCCAATGATGACAATGAGGAATTTGAAGGGTAATATTACCAAGTAAAGTTCATGTATTCGCCATAATAAGTGCAAATAAAGTTACAGTTAATTGAATCAGGTTTGATCGATGTGTTGTGTGGCTTCCACAACTTACCATACTTAACTAAAACGCACAATACACTTAGGAAACAAGGGTCATTTGAACTGCCTATAATCCAACTATCATGATTGGAACATGGCCCAACCTGGGCCATTGTGTACACGGACCATTATGTACACAATTAGACCATATGTGTAGCATGTACAGTGTACACGTATCGATTGAAGTATAACAACAATAGAGTATGTAATAAAAAAGTTTGTCATTGATGTGTGTGTGTGTGTCGTCTGTAAACATAGGAATATATCAACTTTTATGTACAGTTATTAATAACGTTTTTTATTTATCTAGCTCGAACTTTATTTATTATGGAGGTTGGCGTAAGAACTGTCTCTGCCAGCGATCCCTTTTGTTTGATACAATGTTTGGTGAATTGATTTCTACTATTCCAATTGTCTATCTAAACAATTTTCAATATCGTTCTATTCTATTTGTAAAGACGAAACTAATAATTATGGATACTTTACTTCCGCAGTTGTGTATATAATTTTAGTTGTACATATTTCAAAATGTCGTACACAAGCAATTAACGGAAAAGCACATGATTTATTTTACTTTAATTACGTAGTTAATTAATTAAACACCTAATTTGTAATATTAATTGGATGTCATCCCTCAACGTCTTAATTGTGTGTTGATTCCGATATAATCTGAGATCTTGATTTGATCTGTCTTTGATAACATGTGCAATTAGATCGAGATAACTGGATGTATTGATGCTGGATCTGTCGTGACGTCACGTTAGGGACCGTTGTGGCATAGGGGTTTGCAGAATAGATTTGTATCCATTAGATAGCAGTATCTAATCCGAGTTCTTTCTGTGTTATTCTAAGACAATATTAACCTATTAGAAACAGCGAAAATTAATGGATATAAAAAAGCTTAAATCTACAAGTCACAATAATTAAATCAACTTGAAACTGTCCCACTGCTGACTGCAGTGCAAAGCAATACTTACCCGAGTTAGGTTATTGATGGAAAATACGTAAAGTAAGAAACTTGAAGTCGTGTGTAGAAGACGTTTTAGATCTAGGCTGGTTCCAAGCTCGGCCTGCTCACGACGTCTTATCACGAACGTCGTCGGCAGAAGCATTACTTTCCGTTGACGCGGATTGCTTTGCCTCTAAATTATCGTTTTTATGTCGTACTCAATCGTTTTTATTGGAACTTAATGGAACGGTAGTTTTTATAATTCTAAATCAAGAAAAACGTAAGAATTACTTGATGCCGTAATTACACATAGGTACCTACTTAAAGGATTTACTAACCGGTTTCCAAGGATATTTCATACTACAATAATTATAAAAAAAAACATCACACAAATAATGTGCAGTGCTAACAGCCAAACATCACCTATAAATTGTCTTAACGAACAAAGACATTAACAATGCTAAACAAGTCACGACACGTTAAATGCGTGCACTGAAGCCGATCGGTTCAGCCTGTGTTTCAGCCTGACCTAGATTCGAGCGACATCACACAAGCCAAGCGAACCCCGGCTGCATATATCGCCGACGATCGATGCCCTACACTCAACAGGTGATCTCGCAGGCAAAGACCTCCAGCCCCGAGCACTGAGCAGGCCTACCAACACACCTGGAGGCTAAAATAGCACGTTCACCCCAACCATATTACTGTCGTGAATCATATTATTAAGTCACAAAATGGTTACAATTCTTACCCTAAATGATCTGCGCACGTTGCTCACGGAATACATTGAATCTACCAAATATATTATGATCCTAGTAAGTAGGAACCTACCTAATGAATCGAATAGGATTCAGCTTACCTGATGCTGCACTGATAGTGGTATGGCCGTTGGACTGCCAAGTCATAGATCGCAAGTTCAAACCCCAGCTCGCCAATATGTCTTTTCGAATTCATGTGCGTACTATACATTAGTTATCAGTTGCTAAAAACGGTGAAGTAAAACATCGTGAGGAGACCAGCACGCCTGAGATTTTTCAACGGTGTGTGAAGCCATTTCAGAGGCCTACAGGTGGTTTAAACTCTGAAACCAGGCTGTTCATCAAGCATCGATAAGAAGAAACTAATCTAACCCACCTATTTTATGAAAATCAGCCTGGGTCCTTGGTCTAGTGATCGCAAAACGCGACGAGCATGAGGTCCTGGATCCGAATCCTAAGTCGCAAAGTGTTACTGAGTTTTCGTATTACAAAATTCTCAGTTACAGTCTGGCATGGAGTCTGGTGGATGGCAATAGGCTTGCCCCCTATTACATTAGGAACTAGAACATAACTGGCGGAATGTCGGTACTATTACACACCTCTGCCTACCACTTCGGGAAATACAAGCGTGTTGTTCTGTTTAACATGCTACTAGCTAGCATACTGATAGTATATAACAGTCAAATGGTTATTGAGATTTAAATTGTAAATACCAAACTTATTAATATGAATTTATCAATATTAAATATAAATAATAATTAATATCTGTGGGTCGAGGCCGGAGCGCAGTTATCGTAGTAATACCTACGTTATGTCCATAGACAATGTAAAGATATAGTCAGGGTGACTACTACACACGAACTTCAAAAACGAAGAGACCTGCTCTAAATGTGTGTAGTATACAATTCATGGAATTCCATTGTGACATGTTGATAAAAATATATACTTGAAATTGATGTTTACGTTAAAATATCTGAGACTATATTTGTAGATCAACGCGAGTGTTCCTAGAAATTAATAAACCTTCTGTAATCAAGTGAGTGGTGGCCGACACATCAGTGAAATTGGTTCGGCAGATAGTTATGGAGTATTTTATGGCTATATTTGGAATATGAACTGTAGTTTTATTGGCCATGAGCTTATATTAGCTTGTAAATAGTTAACTAGTCACGCCGACAATATTTTTTTGACTAAGAGACTTGAGCTTGTATGATTGTAGTAGTATCTAAATAGAAATGACTTTTCTGCTTACCCCATTGTTAATCTTTAAATTAGTACTAATTTTAATTTAAGCTAATTTAATAAAAAAAACCGTTAACGATTGTTAACGGTTTTTTAATATTTTTTATCTAAATTTTAATTTTTAAACAAATAGGTTTTGATAACAGGGTTACTCGTAGAATAGTTACTCGTAAAACAAAATGAGGTTATCAAAACAAGAGGTTAGAAAAACATGAACTGGGGCTCCAGATATATTCCATAAAATTAAATCTACGACCAGTCAAATATTTAAATGGATAAAACGTTAAAATAAATACAAAAACCTACTTAACTTTATTAGCTCTAAAAACAAGTCTGAATAAATTACAAATATTTTTAGTTTTACACTACCCTCATTCTAATAAAAAAGGCACTCATTCATGCTCGCACGCACATGACCGTGTAATTGTAATGCAACATGTTGGATGGCAGACACAGGCGACGTGTAATGTTATTATTGTTATTGCATTCATTATACTTGTGCAGCTACATGTTCTGTGCTGCTTGTAGAACTGTTACCAAGTGCATCGCACATCTCACCATTGATAAACCACACAGGTCGGCATCCACCTTCACATCAATTCGCTAGTTATATGACTATAAACTTCTCAACGCATGCTTAGGTAGTCCAACATATACATAATGGTAGTCCACCCGCGTAGTGGGGATGGTCTCATGCATCATTTGGTGCGGCGGTGGAAACGTGAATACAGGACAGGGGCACATGGGCATACACGGCATGCAGGGCATCATCACTGCCACGGATGTCCTCTTCTTCCTCCTGCAAGGGGGGTAGGAGGGGCAGGGCGGGGGAGGCGCGGGCGTTGTGGTCGTAGTCGTCACCGTGGTCATGTGCAGCTTGTCCGGCTCCTCCTCGGAGTCTGAGCAAGGAGGTGGGGTCGGGCAGCCCGGCGGCCAACCTGCAAACAACCCAAGCACGTCAGTACTAGACTGCATGTCCCAGATATACCATTCATATGATCAACTTACTTGTGGCTCAAACATCCTCAGTGTTTGCGGAACTCAATGCTTCTAATCGCAAGTAAAGTTAACAAACGCAAGAATACTTTCATTCATACAGAATTGGTCAGATTACAGAAATAACCTAACCTATGATGGTGATCATAAGATAGAATCGAACCACGAATGTTAGCGCGGTTTGAGTGATTTCGATATAGGAAACAACTCATTATGGCTACGTGGGTACTAATATTACATCAGTTCAAAATACAATCTCTAGGTATAGATTTATTGAAACTTTATTGGAAATTTGAGCCCCAACATATTCCAAACGTCTACCAGATAGTCGCTAGTCTTACCGACTATTTGTGGGTGGAACGCTTGCCGCTGCATATGTTGCATCGGTGGCGCAGGCGCTGGTGGCTGCGGTGGATCCAGGTTGCGCGGTGCCGGTGTAGATTGCTGTTGTTTTGGCGCTTGCGCGTGCTGTTGCTGCAGGTTGGGGAATGATAGCATCTCCGTTGGCGGCGCGGATATCATCTGGTGCGCCTCGCCGCTCTCCTCATACCCATCACGCATTCTGACTTGTGGTGACGCGGCTGTCGTCGTGCTGCGCGATGTCGGAGGACGGCCTTGCAACCTGTGATATTAATAAAATACAAATCTGAAGATGATTTCACAGCAAAATTAAGTCTCTACAAATTTATTAGACTCAACTGTCCAGAAAATCGGTCGGAAAACACAATTCATAAATGACTTATGCCTTATGCTTGGTGTCTCCTCTCAATCAACTACACCACTGAATCGATTTTGATGAGCTCGGTACATAGTATGGAACCCTAAGAACGGGCTACGTGATTCACCTCCTACCGTGACGACGCGCGTCTAGAGTGAAATATATATACTTGTCCCGTCGCCTCTGCTTACACTCTTCGCACATAGCGCAGTACACTTCCAATACTGAAGGGTGCTCAGTGTTCTCGTGGCACCGCCTGCAGGATATCCTGCAGTCTATGTAGCCTGTGCTTAACGGTATCATACTTAGGAACGCCAGTAGCAGAAGAATTGGAAGCCTGGAATGAAAAGTAAATGTTGTTGGACAAGAATGTGTAGGATTATTTGCTACTTCTTCATCACTCTACATACAAATCGGCTATGTTTTTAATCCCCTGCTGTATAAATATATCCCTATGGTTAAATAGTATTGTAATCTACAAATGGCTTCTCATCATTTGTGTGTACAAAAACCATTAAATAGGAACAGCGCAAGTTATCCCTCGTCCAGTATTTTACTGTCGGAACTCTGAACATAATATCCAAGTTTATTAATATAGCGTTAATTATGGTAGAAGTAGAAGCAGATAACTTTGCTTTTAAAACCAGTCCCTTTGGTATTTTGTTTTATTTCAGTGCCATTGGCATCGCATTCAATTTCACACAAAACTGGAGTTAAAAAGAAAACACACGTGAGTTATTTCCTGTTTACTTTAAACGTAAGATCCAGGATATCTTTAACGCTATAAGTCTTTCAACGAAATTTTAATTGGTTGTGATCACCAGCTAAATATACCACCAGAAAATATGATAAATACCAAGAAACACACGTGCTATTTTGACTTATTTTATTTATGAATAAACTCGGGTCACGGGTTTTTAGATAAACTAAACTGTTATCGAATTGAAATTATATTTACATAGTAACGCAAGTAATAGAAAAACCCACAAAACTGTAACTCGACAGTCAACAAATAAACTGCTTTAAACAAGTCGTTTCCAATAATATTGGGTTGAAATCTAAAACCTAGTTCACCCGATATATCGTTTAATTAATATTAGATACATACGTAATCTTCTCATCAACTTTTCCCACACCTGTATGGTCCATTTTATAGTCAAACATTTCGGTGTGTCGTTTGTTCGTCGCTAGTTGCTACTGATGTATTTCCAGTGTAATGTATTTCCGAGGTGAATTACATAAACATTGCAAAACCAATTTATGTACCGTGAAGTTATTTGTTTTAGTTATCAGGATTTACAGGTGTTCACAACTGTAGCAACGATGTGGGGGACATGTCAAGTTATGTCCAGTGTCGTCTCGTACCTACGAGATGTGGTTGCATCACACTAACCCTGGTAGTCTTGTGTATGTAGTTTCTGTGTTATATATATCAGAAATCGATTCAGTATTTTGCATTCAACAGTTTTGTTTATCATAGAAGCGTATATGCAAGCCATATCGTATGTAAAACTTAATGAATATAAAATAGATTGATTTTAGCTTCACTTTTAGTGTCTCATACGATATATATAATGGTTCCTATATCACATTCACTTTTTCTATCTATAAAACTGTTTAAATCTTTGCATTCGCAGTCCTCAGCCATCTTCTCTTAACACGTTTGTCTCTTTACTTTACCTCAAGTTCGAATACTTTATAAGGTCCGTTTGTAAGTATACTTATGTGTTATGTTCAACAATTTAAGTAAATACATTCAGTGAAAATGTAACGGTCGGCCCGAATTTCACTCAAAGAATCGTTTAACATATTCAGTCGAAACGAAGCCTTTTTGGGCTATTGTTAGAGGTTTCACCGCATTTAGGTCGACCCAGACAAATAGGCACACTGGAAATCTATTTCATATCAACTTTGTTATGTCTAAACATCACGTAAGTCACAATAAGGTTATATTACTTATTTTCTTGGTCTGTATAGTTCTTGAGCTCGATGTCTTAATGTTATTCATTTTGAACCGTTGGTGGTGGTAAAACCAAGCAATTGTTCTGCTAACGTCCTTTCGGACCTTGATAGTTCGCCAAGCCTTTGTTGTCTTGACTTCAGATTACATACAAACGTTGATAGCGCAGTACAGTTAATCACAAAACATAGAACAATGATCAATTGAGGAGAATGGCATGCAGTAGCCGGTCGTTTGTCCGGCCGGGCCGTAACCGGTACAATGGGCCGTCAGCCGTCACTCTCAGCCGGACGTGTGTGGACTACCGATGAGCAGACAGACAGACACAGTATAACACAGAAGTTGTATGTGCCATCTAACAGTTGATATCTCAGACTTCATCAAAATTTGTGTAACACCTGTATCAGACATAATTAAAGTTAATTAGCGACCTGTTCGCAGCGAGGTGGCGAAGTTAAGACTGAATTTAATTTAGAAAATTAACTTGCAAGAAGTTATGAGTAAGTTAGATCGGGTTGCTAACTCCCTAGGTCTCTACTATGTATTTAGAGCATTAACAGTTTAGGATTTAGAAATATTCTATGACCTTTTGACTTGGTACTCAATATCGCACTATAAAGTCCTTGGTAGAAGAACAAATTGCATACTATATTGAAATGTTGTGTTGCACGGAATTTCTGTATTTCTCTGTTTTGTGGTAAACCCTTCTTGTACGTCCTTTGTGTAAGGTCAGTAGTCGCGTGGTCGGTGGAAAAAGGGTTTGGTTTAAGGTCTAGTAGGTAAAAGTTTTAGTAAAATGAAAAAGGTATTACAATTTGCGATTTTTTGAGCCTTAGGCGAACGTGCTTAAAAAGCAAACAATTTTGTTTAACAAATTCTGAAGCAAAGGAGCGTTTTTCATTTAAGAGAATTTAGTATTTTGGTTTCGTAGCTACCGGGGAGTCAATCTAACTTCAAAGATGCGATGTGTGACTTTATATACCAACATATTATACGTAAGCTTTGGTCTAATTTAGGTTAAAATATAAAAAATCGATGCATTACTTATTTACATATTTAAATACGAAAAATAACATGGTTTTATCCAACTTTTTAATTTAAGGACACAACTATCTAGTTCCCGTTATAGTTATTACATATTATATATATTTTCGACCATGATGTAGTCCACACAGTTATGCGATGAGGGTGCAGCGGCGCACGTGACCGGACTGCTAGCCAGAGGTCCGGGGTTCGGTCGCGTCCGTGTTTTTGTTGGCGATCCTGCGAGAGACTGGCAGAATTTTAACTCGCCGGTTGAAGTTCTTTGTTCTATACCATTTTATGTTTTTTATTATCTCGCGCGAGACGAAACGCCGTTGGTTGCATATCGATGAGTTTTGTACTGCAGTCTGTGGCAAGATGAACTGGTTGGTGGTATTTGCAAGATATCAGTCTTAGATTATCAAGCAAACTGTCCTTATAGTTTAATATTTAAAAGAAATATTGTTCACATGGTTATGGGTTAATATTAACGGAGATCTTGTCATAACGTTACAATTAGGACCGAGAGACTACAAAGAGACTGTCAAACATTTTTATTTCCGAAAACTTTTTATTTTTTAATTCATAAAATAGTGAGACGAAATAAGATTAGTTTTTAAACAAGGCTCGCCGTTGAACATAATTCCCGCTCGTTACAAATTGAAGAATGCTTGAGGTATTCCATCATCCCGGTTGCTAGGCTACCTCATTGTACTATTAACCACAGTCTAGTGCCCGCGCAGACGGCACCCGCGCAGTGGCTCACACAGAAGGCCTGGTGGAAACAGTCAATGAAAATAAAATGTGACATACTGTTGGTATATGAAAGATTGGTTAAAGTGGATTCGACAAGTTGGTTGTCATTGTATACATAAACATAACAAAACATCACGCCTATATTCCCCGAAGGGGTAGGCAAAGCATAATAATGTAATAGGGGGCAAGCGTAGTACCTAATGGAAAAACCCAGTACACTTTACCTAGCCCGGGATTCGAACCCAGGACCTCATGCACGCGCTTAGCGACTACTAGACCAACGAGACAGTCATTGTCATTGCGTGACATTTTATTAGCTTATGTAGTTGATACGTGTATTTAATTATATTTGCAATTATATTATAATTATGCTTGCAAAGTTATTAATTTTAAAAGTTCGACACAGCTTTCGACCTACACGATAAAGAAAACAGTATATTCCTGTGTGTACCTAAGTGCTTGAATGACTCCTTGTTAACCTTCTGTAAGTAGTTACACTGTATCCAGTGATTCTGTGAGGCAGAGCGCAGTAATTGAGTCGGTTGAATTTTTGCGGCTTAGCAGCGCAATATTTGCATTGTAAGGGAATATTAAAAGGTGTTATGAGGTGGGTCTTATTATAGCCGTATTGGAAAGTCGGCTTCAAGGCTCTCAGAGTGCTGCGAGAGATGAGATAGTGATGATAGTCAAATCGTCACATAGGCAAACGTAATTAAAGCAAGAATGTACAAACAATGTACACCAATACATAAGTCGAAAGTTTGGGCTGATATTTTGTCTGATAAATGACAGGCTTATTCCCTATTTATTATATAATACAGCGCAATTTATACCCAAATGCAGGCAGGTGACACACGCAGGTTCATATAGATTAGATCTAGATAATCGAAAAGACTATAACACGCACAGCTTAGTCACCCAACGAGGTAGGCTTCGAAACTCGTTAGTAGTACCCAGGTAACTTCCACAAAATGATATAATCGATTTGTGTTTAACGCGGTATACCGAGCGGCGTGGTTACTACACTTTGACCGGTAATTATCAGTAACTGTCTGGACATGTTACGAGATCGGTCACCTCCATTTTATCCATATTTAAAGGTAATTGTGCCTACATGTTTGTGACGTGAAGCTTACAAACAATTCCATTAAATATTTGGGACAGAGAAAAGTGGTTTACAATTTCTATTTAAATGTTAGTACGGTCAGCATCAGAAGCTTAACAACTATGTCAAATAATTGAAAGAAAGGTATATATCAATTAAAGTAATAGTCTTCAATTATAAGAGTCCAAAGATCTAGAATATTTAAGAAGTTTCAGTATGTAACAAATTGCTCTTCAATTAATAATATGTTAAAAATTACTTTTGTTTTTGACGGTACCTCGCTAAGAATGCCTGCAGGCTCTGTTTGATTATATTCTTGTGAAGTGTATGGTAAACGTTTAGCTTCTAGTTACTGTAGTAATATACATATCATAGGTACCTACATGGCTTGTTCAATCCTTATTAACACAACGACAATCTCCGGTAGCGGTAGGAACAGAAATGAGAACAAGTGGCAACTAGTGGAAGGAAGTTTGTTTTTTTTGTCGTTGTCACAAGCTGATTCTACATATGTTAAAAGATGATAAGTATAGTATAGATTACGATGATTAAACTTGGTATTTTAGTAAAGACACTGAATTGTGTGTGCATAGTTTCTTCGCTTGTATAAGAACCTAAATTGTTGTGCCCAACAGGATCAACGATCTAAATGTTTTATCATTTACTCCCCCGCCCCCCAAATCAATACATAATTGTCCAAGGGAAACAGGGATTCACTTTTATACAATATTCACTGTTTTTCTGTATTCCCTTAGTATATAATTGTATTTGTACCTACCTTATACGCTGTACATTTATAATGGTTAAATACATGTGTACGAAAACACGTTAGAAGTAAAACAGGCTCTCCCCGGATTACCTGAAACACGGCGGGACAGGACACACAGAATTTTATATGACGCCTTCCATACTCGTTACCGTTGTTCAAAATAAACCCCGCACGAGGTTGATCTATTTAGTTATTCATGTATTGACACTAATTAGTATCTTATTATTAATTCTACGAGCGGATTTATAAGGTAATCAATGTTTTCTGATATAATTTACTGAAGATGGAGGCAGAGGTCATATTATATCATACTATATGTGATTAACATACGAAATAATTATTTAAAAAATAAATACTAGTGCTAGTTGTTTTAAACTTCAATACATTAAATTAGACAGTTTTCTTAGACGCCCACTGGTTTTTACTTTCTAGTACTATACCCTAATTCCTAGGCTTCCTAGGACTGTATATTTAGAATGTGTGCTAACTCGTGTGTTTGTTGTGTTCCAGGTATAAAATGTCCGGTGTGCAGCAAGTTTGTGTTGCCGGACGACATCGAGTGCCATCTTGTCATGTGTCTTACCAGGCCTCGGCTCTCCTATAACGGTTAGTAGCATTGTCTTTATTAAACCTTAATTACGCGAAAGATCAAAAATCCGTAGTATCCCTCTGGGGAACATGCATCTTTTTTGAATATACTTAGTAAACAAAATCGACTCAGCCCATAATATATAGGTACAAACAAAATATTAATTACGACTGTGGCGAACGAAATAGACAAAAAGGAAAAAAGATTTTCGCTACAATCTTCACAAAGCTACCTCATCATAATTTTTCCTTGTCAGAGTTTCCTGTATCCAGCTTCACTTAAATAAAACTAATTACCCATCAAGCCTAGTTACTATGGCAACCAGTGAGATTTCAGCCAGCTTTAGCAAAATTCTCGTAGAAATAGTGGAAACAGGCTGTATTAGGACAGAGGCTCTCTCGGTAATTACAGCGAAGACTTTGAGTGAAATACCTCATTAAACATTTATGAGCGAGCCGTGTCTCCGCAGACCAGGATAGCATTATATCTGTCCTGGATCTTCTATTAACGCGACTGACGGTTCGAACGTTATTATAGTATTTAAGTTTCTCTGGACTAGTTCAGTCTGGAGGTAATTGTGGAAAGTATGGTGGTGCGAAATGTTAACGATAGTCATTATAGACAGTTGAGGTCGTGAGTTCGATCCTCATTTCTGTTACAAAATTCTTACTTGTTTAAAATAGTTAAATAAATGGTGATAATTCCTGTAGCTAACTGTCGGTGTGTAAACCATACAGACGACGAAAACTGTCGTGAAGATAATTATTTAAATATAATAAAACCATTTCAGTTTTACAAATGGCCACGTGTCGCCTTTCAAACTGTCTTCATCATCATCATATGCAGTCCGACTTCCTTCACTGCTAAGGCTTGTGCCAGCCTCATCCTGATTCCACTTACGATGACTACGATGTCACCATCACATCAACCTATTGCAACCCACTGCTGGACGCAGGCACATCGCTTGAATATCTTATTCTTATCCCTGGCATAGTCTACTTTATCTAGTAGATACCTATTAATATGACGTGTCTGATGGACTGTGGCGTGTGTTCCAGAGGATGTGCTGAGCGACTCCAAGGGCGAGTGTGTGATCTGCCTGGAGGAGCTCTCCGCCGGAGACACCATAGCCCGCCTGCCCTGCCTTTGCATCTACCACAAGGGGTAAGAGAATATTATACAACTTAGAACTACAATAGCTTCGTCATTTCTACGTTGATTCAAATATTATTTTCCATTATCTACTATTTAATGCTGCGCTAAGTTTTGCGGGTTCAATTCCTGCATGGGGCCATAGATGTGTACTCCACAAATGTTTGTCGCGAGTCTGGTAGTTTGTGTATGTGATGCTTAAGTATCATGTCTGTAAAACGCATCTAACAGGACAAATTCAAAGTGCAGGGCAAGGTTTTATTTACATTAGTTTAGTTTTTCGGCAAATAAGTACAAAATATCTTCAGGAGTAATAGGGTCAGACGAGATAAACTATCGGATTCCCTTCACGATCATCACTAGAAAAATCATCTTATACAGGTACCTAGCATTTTGCGCAGTAAGCAACTGGTTCCTCGCGTTGCCACACAATATAAGTCATCTATAATAATTGCCCACGAGTGCTACAGAACATGTAAAGCTGACTAAACTGGGTATTATAGGTAATCACGCTTCGTGGAATTTTTATTGTTAGCAAACAGCGCATTATATAACTTCTCATCTTTGTTCAATTAAAACAATGTTATAATCGCGCCACAATGGGTCTGTTATCCTTATAAACGGCTGCAACCTTAATAACTGAAGATTACATGCATTGGTTTTGTACACTTCATGCAAGTCAAAAGAGGCGCGAGCTTATCGTTGTTTGTGTTTTTCAAAACCTCAAACTGAATCTTAATTCCCAACTTTTATATACTGGAAATAGACGTGATATGTAGTATAATTTCTAACACATACATTTTTTCATTTTTTGGATACCAATCTAAAAAAAAATGTATAAGTATCTACTAATTTATACAATTCCCAAGAGACCTTAAACGTTGTATATTTTAAATCTAATTTGTACACCACCCTAACAAATTCCGCATAGTTCAGCTCCCTATTGTTGTAACATTAGCACCACAACACAATACCGATATTTACCCTATTTGACTTAACATTAATCAAAGCAGCGTTACCATTCATTGTTATTCAAGACAACCCATGAGGGATTTCACCCGTGATTTATATAGGTACATAAAGGATCCATTCTCCGTGTTGATACGAAGGTCGCTGATACCGGCGGTTGCACAAGCAACCCACTGATAGCACGCTCTTATCTGATTGTTAGATAGTTGTTGTAATGCTTACTGTTCGCTGCTCATCATTATCGGGAAGTGAATAGAACATCGTTTATCTAGTCCTACTTGTGACGGATTGATCGTGGACGATGATGTAAGGCTTGCTTGATTAGCTTTATTAGTTTCTGTAATAATGTATGTAGGTATTGCGAACACAGGCCTATTCTTCTAACATTATTTTAGTAACGTTATCAAAATTTGGTGATTCGTGATTTTAGTTTATTTTAATATAGGTATATAATAATAGTTCTGTATCCACAAACCAAATTATATATTCTTTTTATAACAATAACGCCCTAGCTATTTCATTTTAGTTTCTTCCCAAGCTCAGCTGAAAGCTGTTATGTAAACACATAATATGTATCATGAAAGCCCTTTAGCGACAAAGCTATTTTCAGTCTCTCGTCCGAGCTCCACTAGGGCTTCAAAGGGCGGTACCTAGACAAAGCTCCGATAAGACCCTCCGCGATCTAGGTCGGCCGATACTCGCCTCGAGAACAGTTGACCTGAACCTACTGATCTATCCGAACAAGCCTCTATACGTCAGACACATCTAGGTGCAAAGTGTAAGAATTAATTAATCCAGCCGGTAGTAAAGGTTCTGACTTGGCACGCCATCTGTTGTGTAATTATTGCGCTAGTTGTGTCTTACTGTCGGCCGACAATACTAGATGGCAGCAGTTGTTGTGTTGTGTCAACTTTGAGTTTTTTTTGTTTGTGTTAGTATGTGTATATTAATGTGTGTCGTTTTGTATGTTCCAGATGTATAGACCAATGGTTCGAAGTGAACAGATCGTGCCCGGAGCACCCCGGAGACTAGTTGCGAGCCGGCGGCGGCCGTGCCATGTCGCGAGTGATACTTTTGTACTGAACAGACTGTGCCCGCGGGCCTTGTAAATATAAACTTATGCTAGTGAGATGTTTTACCGTTTAATGATTAAACAAAAATAAGAAAAAAAACAAAGACAATTATAGTAAACGAAACGCTATGGGAAATTCTCGGTGGAGTATTAATAATACTTATAATTGTAAATTTTACAACGTTAATCTTTAGTTCAAACGCGGAAATGATAGTTTGTTTTTATTTGATATGTATAATGTAAATTATAATATACTTGTATGTATAGTGAACGTCTGTTTTGTTTCGCTGTAAGGTACATAACGCGGGGCGCAGGCGCAGCGCCGCGCCCCGCGGTTTACTTGTCTGTTTCTTAAGCTTATATATTATAATATATGATTTGATCTTTTTCATCTTGATAATAAAGTTGATTTGTTTCTAAATTTTCTAGAGTTGTTTTCTTTGAGCTTCCTCCTCACGTAGGACAGCCTCAAGACACTTCTTATTAAATTTGGTATAAAAGGAAACCAGGTAATATGTGTACTACATTTATTAATTCTACGACATACAAAATACACTTGTAGTGATGCCCACGATCGGTCAAGCAGAATTTGAACCCCACACCATCGTCAAGACGGTTGAGGCCCATGTAATATATTGACATTTAACACTATCTACCTAAGTTGACGACATCAATGTATAACGACACATTATTGAAGGTATGCTGTGCAACATATATAATGAGTTATAATGTATGAAACTGACTTCATAACTAACATACTTTAAGATTACAGTGTACACCAAGAATGTCACAATATTTTATATTAAGTAATTCTTTGAACAAAGTTTTATATGTAGGTATACCATCAGATATATTAGGAAAAGTACATACATTCATCAATTTTTTATTTTTACGTTAAAAGGTAATCTAAAACACCAATACATCAAAATATATTCTTACATTGAAGAGATTTACACTAAACATTTATAATGGAACCTAAATTTGCTATTAAATCGTCAACACTCAGTGAGCAATCGTGGTAATAAATGCTTGTTCAATAGTTACAGGCTGGTATTATTATAATTTTAACATCAATAGACGAATTCTGCCTGGTAAACAGTTACATGAGGTAAATTTCGAGATTTAACTACAGTTTAAACGACACATAACTTATTATTTCTTAACTCTGAAACCCCATCTAGATACAGTATTATCGGTCGTCTAGGAATGTGGAACATCACATACGGATGGATAGGTGTTGTTGCTGTGCGTCCAATGCGGGTCCCAGGGGTACGGTAGCGGACCTGGTGGACCCGGAGGTCCCAGCGGACCGGCAGGACCTGCCGGGCCGGCGGGTCCCGGTGGGCCCGGCGTGCCCACCGGGCCGGGCGGGGCGCGTCACCGCAGGAAGGGGCGAGCCCGGGGACCGCGGGGCAGTCGGCCCGCGCCTGCCCAGCCCATGCCACCTGATACACACCACACATCATTAACATGAACAGTATGAACCTATGACGGCTATGGGAATATACTAAACATAGTACAACAAATATTTTAAATAGTCTATTAAATAAGTCATCTAGATATTTCTTATTTTCTGCTCAATGAGACATGTTCAGTCTACTCTCTTAACTAATAGAAAGACAAAAACCAAATGTCCACAACGTTAAACTTTGACAGTAACACAAACAAAATAAAAGCAAGCTAGGAATATGAATACAACTGTCAAGAATCACGAAAGAACAAGCTCAAGATAATAAAGGTAAGAGTGAAGAAGACCAGACTCACCCATCATATACTGCGAGGCGGGAGGGAAGTGGCCGAAGTGCGACGCCCCCATCTCCCACGCGCCGCGCCCGCGGCTGCCACACAGGAGAACGTACATAAGTATCAACATCACACAGCCTGTCTCAGCTGACACTAGCCAACCACGCAGGATATATTATAGTGCATATAGTGTATAAGTAAGCGCGCAAACACAGGTGCACTCCCTTTTCCATCACTCTCATAGTCCGATGGGACTTTAGACCGACACGACCGAAAAGAGATCAGGCGCAGGACCAACGGCTTAACGTGCCTTCCGAAGGACGCAGGGGTCTCGACGTGTAAACAGTCACCCATCACAAGAACGACCGCAGCAAGCAAGGCTCATCCTTGCAGATCGACTGACCTGCGAGGTAGTCTCGGAGCTAGTTGTCACGAGTTCCGAAACATCAAGCTGTATATATACCCCTAAAGACAACAAGTTTACTCATAATTCTGATAAATTTACTCAATCTAAAAACAAGCTTTTATTGAACTTTTACCAGCAATTGTGAATTCTAGTTTAAATATGTTTAATTTTTCTGTCAGATATATTAAGCAGTAAGTAGCCCAGGGTCTTGATCTAGCAGTAAATAAAGAAAATTCCTCAGTATACTCACAGATGCCTGTAGTGTGCGTGCATGGGCGCAGCGGAGGCGAAGCGCCCGCGGTCCGACACAGCTATGCCGCGCCGCATGCCTCTGCCGGGCGACAACAACAAATACACATTACATTTTAATCACATTTCGGCTGAAGATAAAAGAGATAAATGTTATACTATACTTTTATTTTCCTCAATATTTCTATTCGCAATATAAATAATAGACTTTATATTCTAAAGACATTATGGCACACCGTTTATTAGATAGTATAAGCATGAAATGTACAGTAACAATTCTAGGTCAACCTTGGAATTTGATTTCACATAGCTGAATTAAATTCTAACGATTCAGGAGTTTTTAGAACTTTAGAAGTATGAATTAGTCAGTTAGGTATACCTGGAGCCTTGCGTGGCGGTGTAGGGCTGATGCAGGGCAGTGAAGTCGTCCACGTGCAGTGAGGGGGGGCGGGACGTGTTGGGCGGGCGGGAGCGGAAGGCGTCTGCCCCGCCCTCGGTGCGCACGCGCGTCAGTGCCACTGGAAATACAGAATCAATATTGAAGTTGTGTTGTTTTATTCGTGGTAGACGGAGGTCCCAAGTCGGAACCTTGCAGTACTCCCAATAGTAAATTATCCTTCTACGTATGTAAGTTCTTAAACACCAACAATATGTGACTGCTATTTAATTACAATTTACGTAAAAGAAGAAAGTATAAGGATACATTTATTTTCATTTAGTTAACAGGCAATGCATCATGATGAATGATCTCAAAAGCCTTTTCAAAATTTGTGTACATGTTGTATACAATACTTGCAAAATGTACATTTTGAATTAGATACATGAAAAATATGACGTAGGACTAGGAAGGTAGCGAGTTCCTCAAAACATCAAACGATAGTGAGTACTTTGTATTCATAAAATAAATGAAAGCCGGGCTAGAGGTGTATGCTGCGCAATGAATGGTCAAAGTTTGAATATCATAAATAGGTGAATACGTGGATAAAGAAGTGACATACCGGGCGGGCGCTTGTCGTCATGCGCGGCGGGCAGGCGCGGCGGGTGCGGGGCGTGCGGGGCGTGCGGGGCGCGGGGCGCGCGGGCCAGCAGGCAGCCGGCCAGCCGCCGCACCGCGCCGCGCACCGCCTCGCCGCCGCCGCACACACAGCCCGCCGCTATCTCCATTATGTCGCACGACACCTGACACACACACACTATTTACCCAACCCATGCCTACAAAGCGTATTATTCATCATTGATACTGTTATGTCTCTACTTGATTCTAAAAAGAAAAGCATATTAAAGAACACGATACTTAATATTTATATTTGTACTTGAATTATTAATACCAAAAGACATCGCACGAGAAAACAATTAAATTGCATAACATGGAACATACATTTTAGATCTTCAACTTGATATATTATTGCAAGAGAAAAAACACTTTTCTGTAAATTTTAAACATAAACAATTTTAAACCTGAACAATAAAATACAATGTAAGAGCCTAGAACACAAACTCACCAGCTCACTATCATTCACATCATCATCTCCTCCCGCAGCGGGCACGTTTAACCAATAACTGGAGGTGAGCCTCTCATCACTGGCCTCTCCTATGGAGTATATAGTCCTGGCCTGGAACTGTGCCACCAGGGTCTCCGGGGCGGGCAGCACGAGGTCCAGGACTTCGGGGGGCGTGGCCGGCTCGTCCACAGCCTTCAGCTTCTGAAGTTGGCTGGCTAAGAAGCTGGCGTTCGCCAGGGCGTCTTCGTCGGAATTTCTGTCCTGAAAACGGTGAACAAAAATGCTCTGTTGTTCTTTGGGCTGTGGAAGGAAATTCTACTCTTAATACGTTATACTACAACATATGTGGCAAAGAATGAGTAACACTTTCTCACGATTGAAATTAACAATAAATGTAGGTCTTTTTTTTAGGGAGAGATATACAAAACACTCATAAAATGCTAATGCTCTGTGTGTAGTGTTTATAAATACTAAGCATTAATTTGATTGAAACATACATTTTCGACACAAATTGTATTAATAAAAAAAGGAGATAAAAATACCCTACACTCACCCTCAGAATTTTGTCCAATTTCAAAACAGGATGATCTTCATCAGCAGGCGAATACCCCACCATGTCAGCCATTTCGCTCACAGTCAGCATCGTCTTCCGTCCCACTTGACCCTCGCCTTCCTCCATCTTCAGGATCCTGATCAGATCTATGAACAGACTGAGACACTCCGCCTTATCTTCTCCTTGGCCTTCTAAAGCCCATTTAAAGAACTTCCCCAAGCTTTCTCTCCTTTTGGAAACGAATTTCCTAAACTGCTGGAAACCGTATTCATGTTCCGTCAGCACGAAGTAAGCTCTCAGTATGGAAGATGCAACAGAACATGTTTTAGTGGTTGACTCGAGACAATCCGCTGTTGAATCAAGAAATGCGGCTAAGGCGTCTTTATTGGGCAGAGAGTTGGATAATATGATGTCTGTAGCGCCATTTAATGGTGTCAAGGTGATCTCAGCGTCGCAGAAGGCAGCTAGAGCATGTGCCGCATATTCTTGGGCCGCGGCATGCTCGTTAGATGCGTTGGCAAGACCGAATACTGAACATAAAGCAGTTTGCACGTCTGTTGCTCTAGGACCTCCACTGTTCATGGCATGTAGTACGGCGCATTTTACCGGAGCATGGGACACTAAGCACGCTAGGAAGCCCAGCACTCGCGCCACGCTGGCTGTAGCTGCTTCTCCCGGCTTCAGCTCTCTGGTGACAGCTCCAACAGCAGCTCTAGCCACTGTAGCAGCCGTATTCGGCGCTAAATCAGCTATTTGGACGCAAACGCGCCGTAGCATGTGCACTACAGGCCTGTAAGTAGACATGCAGATTATCTGTATCATGTCTGTCAAGTCGTTCGACAACGCGTGCAGGTGCGCCGACCACAGCCGCCTCTCGTTCGACGCATCGGCCAACTCTCGGTCCGTTGGCGGTGCTTTGGTCTGCATTGGTAGCGGCAGTGGTAGTAATTCAGAGAAGACTAGAAGACCTGGTACAAAGGTGTAAGGTGCTGTCGTTATGTAAGAAATTACTTCAGAGCAGAGTGAAGTCCAAGGTCCTCGACGGATGGAGTCGCCATCATTAGCATCGTCGGCTATCGGTTGGGCGTACGCCAATAATGCCCTCACTGAGGCTTCTGCTGCTTTAGCTGCCGTTCTGTATCCTACAGAACCTATAGGAAACGCCTTCGCTATTCCATACGTCTTCAGTAAAACTGGGGCAGCGGTCAGGTCTCGAAATCTCGGGCCCCTGCAGCGAACAACCCGCGCCAACATCGCGTCTAACAACCTCAGACACGGCAGTAATATTTGAGTCAGTTGTAGCCCTTTGACCGAAGCAAAGAATGAAGTGTGCATGCTGGGCTGGTCAAAGTGTGTGGCCAATCGGTCTAAAATACCAGCTAGGTGCGCCACGCCATCCAACGAGAACAGCTGAAGTACATTATATTTATACTTAAGTTCTACATATTCCTCAGTGGCGGATTCACAAGCTATGGTTACATTATTCTCGTAGTCCGATATGCAGAAGTGTCTCAATATCCTCAGACATGTCATAAGCTCTCCTGGCAAGTCGGGAGCGTGTTCTGAACTAGCTTTTAATATCTCAACACACTCGGCCATGTCTTCTCCTGATAAAACGGTCGGGTTTTCTACAGGCTTTAGGTATGGTATCACCTCTTGTAAGACACTAGATACACTAGGTTCAAATCTATCGTGTTCCCTCGACACGTTTATCAATCTTGGTCCATATTTCTTCAAAAATGGTACGTTAGCAGCAAACCTTACTGCTGAAACTATCAACTCAATAGCATAACCTTTTGCAGGCGACTTTTGTTTTAAAGGCGATTCGACTTTCACTTTTGACTTCAAGTCGTTTTCAAACACTTCCATCAGGCACTCGGCGTTGTCTCCCATGACGATGACGTCTGGGACAGCTGTTCTACCGATGCTTCCAAAACTAAGACAGTACAAAGACTGAAGTCTATCTATAAGTTCGTTTTCATCCGCTTTCCCTGCTTGCAGATCACATATAGACTGCAAATAATACAGAGCCTTTAATCTATACGCTAGTTCAAGTCCCAATATTTGTAAATCGCTGTAGTTACTTAAATCATGAGGGAACAGGAATTCTTCAGTGTTTTGCTGACTATAGGGTAGGGTTAGTGTTTTGAAAAGTAATCCACTCATTTCCATATTCTTATAAAGGAAGTTTAGTCCGCTTTGAGAGTTTATCAACTCGTAGATCAAGTCATGGATCGGACTGACCACGACAAGATTATTACAAGTTGCAGGACAAGTTAGCAAATAGAGACATACTTCTAGAATCTTGTGAATGTTGAAGAATTCTAATAAAGTTTCGTTGGAACATTCCTTGTTGATCTCGAACTGCGCTGACACCGGTAAGAATCGCTTCGGTTGCGATAGATGAAAGCACTGAGAGCGGAACATGTACAGTATCTCTTCTAGAGAATTTACTATGAAGTGTGCATCAGCTTCGGAAAAATCTGTGTCGTCACTTGGACTATTTCCTGATTTACTGAAATTAACTACCAAATCGTACAGTTTATGTAACAGCTCATAAATATTAAGCTTCTTTATCAAAGCACTGATTGAAAACTTGATCCGCGCGAGAGGGTTCGTTTGCATCATAGTTATTAGAGCTTGGTAACCATTTCTCGGTTTTCTGTCATCAGTTTTATCAAACTTTGGGAACACAGCTTCCCTCATGAAATGACTTATCGCCTCCTTGGAAGACAGACACGCGTTTAAAGCCTTTAATATCATTAGGCGAATGCTTAACGCCATGTATTCTTTAGAATACATTTCTATTAGCGACATTGGCATGTCTATGCCTGAGATCAGAAGAATTTTCATGACTTCTCCGTTATGTCTGTGCGACATTAGCGCTTCAGCAAGTCGTATTCCGCATTTCATGTGCCTTATCTTGTACGTCGGTTGTTGCTGAGCCAGCGCAAACTCAAAACTCAGCCCTATCTTGCAGAATGTTATCAGTAGGTAAAAGATTTCCGTGAACTCGTCTGATGGTTCGTTCCGATTAGGATTTCTGAATATTCGAAGTGCGATATCCGTGTTCTTGCAAAGCGTCGTCATAGCGACGTACAACTGTTCACATTGATGGACCCATTCCTCTCGAGCAGAGTTGTCGATATCAGCAAAAGTATTAGCAAAGAACTTCTGATCTAATTTCTTATTCGACTTCGCCATTTCAGATATTTTGAATAACTCGGGACTGGCATCACATAGTTCATCGAAGCTCGCATTCCGCACGTCTTTAACGCCTTCCCTTTTAGGTCCCAGTAAATGTATTTTATTTACATGTTCATATTTATTCCAGTCACATTTGAAAGGATTGTAATATTTAATGATGTCATCGACGCCGCAGTAGTCGTTAACATCGTAATCAACTTCCATATAAGCCGGGCCTTCTAGATCGTCACAAATGTCTTCGTCCGACAGAATCGGCTCGAACTGTTCAGCGTCTATAGCCTTCTCTTCCTCTGGGTTGGTTCTATTTGGAGACTCTACAGCTTTAGCAGTCGCATTATCTACTATCTGTACGGTAACTAGGCTGGTATGCTGTTGTTGTTCAGCGAAGGCAGCATTCTCGGCTTCCTGAGATGGACTACGAATAGAGGTCTTGTGTCTGTAACTCTGGTGGTAGAAGTCCACTCTAGGTATTTGTTTGCCACTTCTCTCATAATCTGCACCTTCCTCTGACCTGATGGAGTTGATTGGACTAGAAGCGTCCACTTCCCTGGGTGACAAAGGCCTCCTGCTGCTTTCTCCAGGTGGGGTCCTAGGTCTCTTCCTGGGGTCATCGCGGCTCGGAGATCGACTACTGTAACTAGAACCTCGGATGCGGTTGTATGGTGAGTGACGCTTCCTGTCATACGGCGTCTGCTTCTCATAAGAGGGCGCACGCCTTTCGTAGGATGATGCGCGCTTGTCGTAGGGCGACACTCGCTTCTCAAACGGAATTTTCCTCTCATAAGATGGAGCTCTCTTGTCGTACGGAGACCGACGTTCATACGTGGCAGGTTCTCTATCTTTATCGTATGAGGCGCCGCGAGATCTTTCATACGACGGTTCGCGATGTCGACGGTAATCATCCTTCTTGTAAGACCCGCGCTCCCAGTCGCGGTCGGTGGATATAGCACGCAGTCTGTCGATGCTCCGAGACCTCGATCGACTGAGAGGGCGATATTCACCCTTGACGACGTATTCACGATCGCGACTCCTCGATTGAGACCGAAGTCTGTCAATTCTATCGATCTCCCGACTTCTATCCCGATGTCTGGACGACTCCCGACTACGCCCTCTCTCGAGAGAACGTCGGCGACTGCGGGCATCCCTTCTCTCTCTATCTCTATCAATATCTATAGAACGTGGGCTGTGACGCATTCTGTCGCCCTCCCTTTCACAGCTCAGATCTCGTTTTTCCCAGTTGCTTTCCTCAATATGTTGGTAAGTCCGTGGATCTTTGGGTTGTTCACTATCATAGTAGTCACCCCTGTAAATCTGGCTGTCATAGTTCTCAGGGTAGTTGCTAGGTCCATAAGCATCAGGATTGGCAGTGGCTACATTGCCAGTGTATGCAGGTATTGGGACCGAGGTCTCCGGGGGCCACTCAGGGTTAGAAGTGACAGTAGCTGGAGGGGCAGGTGGTACGTCACGGGCAACCACAGGTCTCTGCACCACGGGAGGTGGGTTCGCACCCACTGGGGTGTCAGGCAGTACTTGAGTCAGGGTGCCATATACAGCCAGGGTGATGGTGGTGTACCAACCTGAAAATATATTATTTCCACATACATTTATGTTATTTTGCCAACAGCTGAAATGAGACTTGCAGTGGTCAAACAACAGCAAAAGGATATATTCTTTGTACCCAGTTTTACCCACATGTAAAATCACAGAATGTTATTTTATCATGAATGATACATTGGAGTGTCGATTATCCGAGTGTCGATCTACCAAACGACCGCTTATCCGAACTACTGTGCCTGCTGGATTTGCGCGTCAGTGCCAAAGCACTATAGCAGTAAAATTTTTGATTTAAAATGCCTAATCATAAATGTGTTGCCAATCAATTATAGACAAGTCAAAAGTATGTTACCTATCCCGTTGTAAGCTTGAGCCCGTTTGCACTGGATTTTTTCAATATAAATTTATTTTTTTGTTCAGTTTCTATTTGTCATTAAAGATATAAAAATATACCTATGTATGGTATGGCTATTATTTACCTGTACATAAATTTGTACGGCTAAATCAATATAATTACCCGAAAAATTGTTTTCTAAACACCCGTGTAGCTCCACTAGTTTGGATAATCAATGTACTACTGTCCTTATTAACTAATATTTATTTCACAGGTAATGCTAAATGAGAATACTTTTTTGGATACAGTTCGGAGACTCTCCAAACTATGTACAACTATGAGTATCTCAAAATAAAAAAAATATAGAATTAAGATCACTAATAGTGAATAATAAATAAAGCTATACTGTCCTACCTTATTCTTCACAATGAAAACAATGATGTGTATAATCCTCTGTCATCAATAAGTACACTCGGGTGATACAAATTTGATGTTATTTTTTGCCCGGACATACTTTACACCATGAATTAACTGTATATTGATTATTATGTTGTAGTTATCCTCCTGTATAGGATCAAGACTCATGTAAAGACAAACTAACCTCTGAGAACAAGACCATCGGTTGGAATCCTCGGTTGTTCCAGCCCATTACCACACTCCATGTGTATCTGTCCATTCTGACAGTAGTCCAGGCTGCCGAGAGCCTCAAACGTGGACGCTCCAGGCTTACTCAGGTCGTTCACAAAGAAGTCTATGTGAAACTTTGTGGGGTTTGTGGCTCCTAGTCGCACGCCGCCAGGAAAGTCGCCCTCCACACGCGCCCCGAGAGGAATTATACGAATTTCTCTCACATACACAGACTTTGGGAACTGCACCAAGTCTAAATTCAGCTCCTAGAAACGATAAAAGACAATGAATACACGCAAACTACTATGGATTACTGTAAATAATTAAATAATGTATCACGGGATTAAGTTATAGATTTGTACCTCACTGGTGTCGTGGGAGAATGTATCAAAAAACAATAAGTCCGGCTGTTCGTTTGCCGACATTTTAGCTAAATTTCAGTCAGCGTTGATTAAAATCTTTGATTTAAATCATTTTTAGCAAACAACTCGCGTCGCCTATTAGCACGAACGCGTTCTCGACATTTAACATTGATATATATTTAGCATTTAGTGGAAGTTTAGAAATAAACTCTACGCAAAAATGAGAAAGGGAACCTTTTATGCTTAAAATACAACGGAATAACTTGGACATTGACAATAAGTCAATGACATTAACTTCACGTCCTCCAAGAATGTGACATTAAAAAAATATTGCTAGTTTAAAAATAATACGAATCCACTCAGTGTTGTCAGGCATAAATTATAATACTTTCCTCAACGTTTTTTACCAGAAATCGTTCAAGAATTCAAAAGAGAAGTAGACAAGCATTGGCAGAAAATAGCTGATGAATAAACACTTCAATTACGAGGGTCAAACTAAAAGTTCTTAGAACTGGCCACTTATAAACAATATAATAAAAAAATAATTCTACAATTTGAAAATAGAACTCTTTGCCAATATTACTGAGTATATATTTCATTAATTTGTCATTTGTTTTACGATTTGGCGGCAAATTGAAAATTGTCTGTGTCACGTCAACATGAATTTAACACGAGAAAATTTTCGTGCAATGATTTTTTATGACTTTCGATGTCATTTAAGTCATCAAGAAAGTTATGATAGACTACGATTGGCCTTTCACGATGAAGCCCCATCTCGTGCGACAGTTTACAACTGGTTTAATGAGTTTAAACGTGGTCGCACTAATCTCACTGATGATTTACGTGAGGGATGGCCTTCTACGGCGACGACTGAAGATAACATCTGTGTTGTGCGGCGTATGATAGAGACTGACAAAAGAGTGACCTATCAGCAGATTCGGACAAGCTTAGGCATCGGTATGAGTCAAGTGCACAAAATCCTCCACGAACATTTAGCAGTCAGGAAGCTTTGCGCCCGGTGGATACCTCATAATTTGACTGAGGCTCAAAAACTCCATCGTGTGGATTGGTGCCGTAAAATGATTGAAAGATTTAACGGAGGTGACTCAAATGCTGTGTTCGACATACTAACAGGTGACGAAAGCTGGATTTACTGTTATGATCCTGAAACCAAAAGACAATCTGCTCAGTGGGTGTTTCCTTTCGAGAGGTTGCCAACTAAAGTGAAGAGAGATCGAAGTGCGGGAAAAAAAATGGTGGCCTCGTTCTTTGGAAGGATAGGTCATTTCGCAACAATTGTGTTAGAGGATCAAAAAACAGTTTCTGCAGAATGGTACACTACCAATTGTTTGCCACTTGTCTTGGAAAAAGTTCGAGAGAAACGACCTCGCAGTAGGATCCTCCTTCACCACGACAACGCCTCGTCGCACACCGCTAAGCGAACGATCGACTATTTGGCGACATCAAACGTTGAATTACTGGGTCACCCGCCGTATAGCCCCGACCTCGCCCCTTGTGATTTTTATTTATTTCCAAAAATTAAAGAAAAACTTAAAGGAAAGCGGTTTATGAATGCTGAAGAAGCGGTGGCTGCGTATCGCGATGCCATTGAAGAGAACCCTAAAGACGAGTGGGCAAAGTGCTTTTCCCAGTGGTTCCATCGCATGCAGCGGTGTATTGACGTGAATGGACAATATTTTGAAAAGATATAATAAAACTAATAACTGGCTAATGTAATCAGTTTTTGATTTTCTAAGAACTTTCAGTTTGACCCTCGTAAATACTGAGCTATACCAGAAATCATGAAGTCACTTTGAACGGGGTTGTATGTCTTAGGCTGTTTCCACCTTAGATGTACGATGTAGCTTAGCGACGCGAGGATGCGAAACGAAGCTGTGAAACGATATGAGCGTCTCCACCGTCTGGTCTGTTCTTTTGCTTGTTTCTGTCAAATTGTTAGTTTTTTTCAGTGATCCATGTTTTCCGTAGATTACAAACCTCTTACCAAAACTGTCTAGTGACTTCTAGCCATCTACCTCGCGTCTATCCCTCGCTTGTATCGTATGTACAAAAACCGCTTAGCGAGGCTAGGTTACCTGATTACTTAGATTATATTGCACTAACATTTTTGCGTTACTATATGAGACTCAACAGGAGTCCACAGTCAAACTGTTCAAAACAGTTTTGTGGACCAATGTATTAACATAAGTCTATTATTTTCTGTACTTAATAATTATAAATAAATAATAAATGCATCGATTTTATTGGTTCTTAACAAACAAATCCCGCGCACGGCGAAACCGCAGCCTTAAACTTGTGTACTCGATATACGACGCCTACCAAAATGGAAACGTTTGAATATCTTTTCAGTTAGGAACTTATTCTAGGTCTGGTGACTCTTAATATTATATAATGTCGCGAAAAATCTATATAACCTACTTACAATCATTTTAGTTAGGTAAACTTGGTCCTACCTACCTAGTTACTTAATTGTTCGAGATAATTAAGATATATAAAATAAAATAAATTTATTATATGCTTCATTCTTATCTAACTTTTTCAAGGATCAAGGCGTTACTGGAAAAGTGTTATCGTCACAATAATTCACATTTGTTGTTATAATTAAGAACTTCGTAGGTAGTTCATATATAATCAAAGACAAAAGACGTAATTTATATCTCCTTAGCAATTTCCTCAAGGATGCCGTACTTGGTCGTACCACTTACCGAGTTAAATGCGTCAAAATATTATGTTTAAGGAAAACCACAGCGTAGTTAAGTAGATAATAATTATTTACGCTCAACAGTCGTGCAAGTTTTAGTGCGTGTTTTTGTAGATATGCCAAATAAAACTAATTACTGATTAACAATCTTAGTTGTAAAATTTGTAGTTATCTAATATTATGTAACGAATTAATGTTTAATTACATAACTACATTAATGTACTTGATTATTTCTTCACCCGCCTGACGTCGCCCACCTACGTCACGTTATGAGATTTTGCTATTTTAACCCGAGATGCAAAAAGACGAGTGTGCTATCTGTGGCGTTGATTGTAACTTCCGAATGGCTAAACCGATTTCGATTTCGTATATTTTTGTTTGAAATGTTTTATTTTATTAGGTTATTAATTAGTACTTGTACTCCCTCAATTATAGGACACCACAGCATGCATAATAATTTTCTTGTGAACTTAGGATACAGGATCAATTCAAATTAGGTATAGTAAACAATTATAAAGTAAGAGTAAAATTGAATTAATAAAAAAATATTAATTACATTTTACCTATACTTCAACATACTAAATAATGAGTTTTAAACAAAACAGTTTTAAGCTACAAATCCAAAACATTTGCTGAGCTACATATGTGAGGATCTTCAGCTCTGTCAGTTACTAAGGAGTGTAATCGTGTAAGGTCCAAACGTCTGATCGACTCGAGATTCGATCATCCTGTTAGTTCAAGTTCATTACAAGAACATGGTAACCTTGACCGGAGTGTCAGGAAAATTTATATATCAGATTTAATTTGTTATCGACAATTTCCTTCCTCCTAAAACCGTTTTAAAACTGGTTAAATAAAATAATTAGATAATAACCCTAAACACCACGTTCGCAGATTAACTAGTTTATCCTATTTGTACCTATGTTGTTACAAGCAGAGAAGGCTTACACGGTATCCTGCTGCAAACTTACTTTGAACACAATTTTTTACGGTAGGTACCTAACTAATCCATAAATTATAATAGAAACATAACATCACGCCTGTATTCCCCGAAGACGTAGGCAGAGGTGCACATACAGTAGATACACCCACATTTCGCCAGATATATTATATGTCCCAATGTAAAAGGGGGCGAGCCTATTGCCGTCAACCGGGCACAAATCCAGAATTCGTGCTGCTACTAAGAATTACCTAATGGAAAACCCAGTAACACTTTGCTCGACCCGGGATTCGAACCCAGGACCTCGTGCTCAGCAGTCGCTCGTAGCAACCACTAGACCAACGAGGCAGTCGTAAATTAATAATAATAGATAGTTAATTATTACCCAGGTGTCGATAAAAGTGGCCTGCCTTAACCGAGAACCATAAGAAACAAAGAACGTAGGTCTACTGTATGGTCAACATCACAGGGTAAGAGTGAGTTTATTATTTTTCATTTTCATAAAAATAAAGCTCATTTATACTTTAAACGAGATGCGACTAGCTAGTTAAGGAAATAAATCCAAAACGTATTTGATAAAAGTACCTATATTAAATGTTTTTATCTTTTTGGATACACTTTTTGCGGCGGGTTTTGCCGGTATTACCAGTTACCACATATAATTACCTAGGTTCTTCAAGATGGTCTCACGTCATCTCTCGCTCAGCCACAACTGTGTCAACACTGTTAACACACTGGAATAACTAGAAAATAGCTATATTACTTACGTATTACTTATATATATTATTAAGTTATGAATTACCTACTTGCGAATAATCTCTGCCCGCTGTGTCACGCACTCGTTTGTTTTATGGTTGTAGTACACATACACTGTGGATGTCATAACAGTCACGATTATGGTTAGCAAGGACACTACACGCTAGTAATAGTGGTAGCCATTATTGAAACTGTAAAATATTTCAAGTAAGTTTTTCAGTTTAAAGATGCAGATTACTAACATATGTTACATAAACAAAGGCATGATATTAAGTAAGTTACTATTTACATGGTCTGTAATAGTCGCAACAAAGGTCAAAGATGAGTTATTTGGTTAAAATTGTTTTAAAGTTAAACAAACATTGCATTAAGTATTGAGTGACAGCATTTATTGTTCGGGAGTGCCCGATGAGTTTTGGACTCTAGATCACAGAGTCATTCATGAGCTGGTGACGCTACCGGCACAGAGTACCTACTGACTCCACAGAGATAAGGATGACGCGGCCGGGTCGCGAGTTCGCTACTTCGCGAGTCAATCTATTTCCGTTTGGGCATTCCCGAACAAAACACTTGGAGAGTTCAACTAGAGATGATTATATAACAGTCCCTAATTTTAACAATTTATAATAACTTTGAATGCCTACTATTTTTCGCTCAAATGAACTTCTATTCTAATCAACTGTCTATGTCTATGTCTATATCATTGAATACTCAAGTCGTTTTATTGCTCTATTCGCCATGCAGCATTTTGTACGTAGGTGTAGGTTATAATACAATAGGTGGTCAGGTAAAGCCTGTAGCCATACAAACGGTGCAATTAATTACTTTGTCCAGTCTTCGTTTTTAAGTAGTAATTTTATTTTAAAAAAACATCATAACATCACGCCTGTATTCCCCGAAGGGGTAGGCAGAGGTGTACACACAGTACGCCCACATTTCGCCAGTTATGTTTTTAGGTCCCAATGTAATAGGGGGCGAGCCTATTGCCATCAACCGGGAACAAATCCAGACTCCGTGCTGCTACTGAGAATTACCTAATGGAAAAACCCAGTAACACTTTGCCCGACCCGGGATTCGAACCCAGGACCCCGTGCTCAGCAGTCGCTCTTAGCAACCACTAGACCAACGAGGCAATTTTATTTTAAATAAGAATATCTACTCAGTTATGATACTTTCTTCTAGAAACATAAAAAAATACATTGGGAGTAAACCTGCAGTTTGACGTAAATACTTCTCCACCACAATATTCCATAAATAGGTACTTATACTAATTCTAATTTTATAAGAAGCCTACTATTATTGATGACATTTAACTATAAATACACTTCGACAACCCGTTCGGCGCAGTAGACTAGTGCTTGACCTCCTGCATTAGAGGTCGCGGGTTAGAGTCTAGCGTTGGACAAATATTTGTATTCTTAACTTGATATGATGTCGTAAGTAACACCTCAGTGCTAGTAAAGTCATCGCCGAGTAAAAACATCTTGGACTTAATACTCTTACACGTAAATAATTTTATATACGTTTTAATTACCTATGTAGGTCAGTATTTACTGAATCCTTGCGTAACTTTAAATTGGAACTTGCAGAGATCCTTCTAGTTTTGAAGGAGATACATTTCTACTATAACATAGCAACACGCCTGTATTCTCCGAAAGGGTA
Source organism: Abrostola triplasia (assembly GCA_946251915.1). Classification (NCBI taxonomy): domain Eukaryota; kingdom Metazoa; phylum Arthropoda; class Insecta; order Lepidoptera; family Noctuidae; genus Abrostola; species Abrostola triplasia. The sequence continues at coordinate 12,215,194 of OX276433.1, forward strand.
GGCAGAGTTGACTATGACTATAATGCACCCACAGTTCGCCAGTTAACATAATAGAGGGTTAGCCTATTGCCATTAACTCGGCACAAATCCAGAATCCGTCCTGCTACTAGAAATTACCAAATGAATAAACTTTGCCGGACCCGGTATTCGAGCCCCGGAACCTATGCTCAGGCATTACACTTAGCAACCACTAGACCAACGAGCCAGGCAAATTAAGAAACTATTTTAACATACAGTATCTACGTAAGATGTAGAAAAACTTAGATAACGTATTTATAGTGGTTTGTGTACCTGACACTTGTAATCACGTCTAAAGATATAGTTATTTTTAGACGTGACTTGCGGATTTACAGATAACCTTTAAAGTTTTCCTTTATCCGAAACACTGGCAATCAAATAATTAAAGCTATTTTCGCCTATATTTAATCAACATGTATCTAGGGGAATTCACATAATGCCAGTTTTACGCTTCTACACGATTCCATTTTATTATTTACCAACCTCTTGGTAGAAATTAATGATTGATTTGACACTAACTGAGAATTAGGCAGTTGACTTGACACCACCAATCAAGTGACATATTTTTTATGAGCTGTCAAAACCCTATTCGTCCATGGATTTTGTATGGTAATAGGAACCTGTGACGTCACTAGTTCGCAAACTCAATTGACTTGACTATTTATTGATTTAAAAGAAAATAAGAATCAAATTTTACATTGAATTAAACAATCGCTTCATATTTTCGGGACCTAAAGTAGCTTGTGTTAATCCAGGGTGTCAGCTACCTCCATACCAAATTTTATCAGAATCAGTCCCGCCCTTTGAGCGTATAGAAGTAACAAACACGAACGCACTAATAATATGATGGTATCAATTACCCAATTAATCTTACAGTTTTGCTAGTGTACCGGTTTAAATTTCACGTGAAAACTGAAGCTGGTAAATACCTAACAAAATGGAAAGCAATCTTGAATAGAAAAAAATCTCGAACAAATACATAGTCTTAAGTATGTATGTTACATAATTACTATGTATCTAAAGGTAAATTAATTACATATCTACCTATTTATTACACCGGAAACTATACTTAATATTTATGATTATGTTCCATCTCATTAATTCTATAGTAAAGTAATAAGGATGCACTTGAGCGCCTAAGCCATGAATCCGCAGATATAGAAACACAACATTATAAGATAAGTTGCATTTAAAAACATTGTATGTACTTAATGTTTTTGCAAAATCCACACATACATATTACATATATACGCAATAACTCCATATTATAGAAAAGTTTCCCCGGAACTCGAACCCCCAACCACAATACACTCACCACTGCCACGGAGTGCTACAACTGTTAACTTTCTCAGTCAACTTATCATTTACTTTGAGATCTAAGTATTCAGTAACAACACAACAAAAACTCAAGAGTTATCAACACGCGTCATTGTTTCCTAAGAAACTATTAACTTTTATGATCTTGTTATCATCATAATGCTACCTTAGGGTTGCGCGGGCGCAGACCGTTATCCCGGCTCTGAGCTCCGGGGGCAGTCGGCGATGTGTACTTACGAAGTCTGTTTGTCCGCTAGTTCTACCTGCAACCCTGCGACCACCTGTGTGAGCGTGAGGTTGCTAGCTTAAGGAATTTACCCACAAGTTAGGGAGATTGTTTGCAATCAAAGGGTAATTTTGTTTAACCTGGGGAGGGGATGGGGAATATACTGAATTGACTGTTTAAATACTTTCTGTAAGTGTAAATATTTTTAACTTATGTTTAGTTTTTTAGAATTAATAAATTATTTTTTTTACTTACCTCTGTTTCAAGACAACTGTAGGTAACATAAGTTAAAAATCCAGTACAGTCCCTTGAAAAGTCAAAACATGTCCTTGAAATCAACCCTAACAAAGTACTACAAAGACAAAGATGTATTATTTACGCAGTCACGTGAAATATACACCTTTTGTGCAATTATAAATGTGTGGCTGGCCACCCCGAGTGGAAGCCGGCCGGCGGCGTCAGTCGTTATTCCGCGCCCGTCGAGAACCCACGCCTGTCACCGCGCGGCGCGCACCGACACGTCACCAAACTTTCCAAGCCGAACTAAACTTTCTTCACGTCCCACTAAACTAATATAAAATAATAACGCGAGTGCCCGATTTTATTGATATTTTTGTGAGTGTTTGTATGTGTTGATGTGGTTTGACGTGAAGTGAAGATGCGGAGCGCCTGGGAGGCGTTCTGCCTCCTGTTGCTGGCTGTTGCAGCCGCAGCACAGATCGACACGAGGCACTTATCAGGTCAGAAACTCAGAATACCCCTACACCTGTGCAATAAATAAAAATAGTAACTATTTAATTTGTTACTGGTCTATTAGTTTGAACGGTTTCACTCATTTGAATTCGAAACTGAGCGTAACTTTTAAAAAGTTAATACAACCTACTTCGGTTCTAAGTTTAAAATATGATTTTTTCTGCACTTACTTGTATTGTTATCGTCATTGTAATTATTGTGAACGGACTGTATGTTGCTACGTGGATCATTTGGCATTTCAAAGATTTTTTTGAGTTCGTAAGCAACGGTAAATGTCAGAGATACTTTTCTTTCGATATAGACAACCTACTTAGCAACTTATCGAACCGTTGGGTGGAAACCGGCAGTGTTGGTTTTCAATATTCTTAAGTAAAAAACTTATAGCTATTAATAACATTATTCAATTTCGGTAGTTGGAAAATATGTTGTTTTGGGGGTACTTTTTAAATTCGACTCAAAGTTCGAAGTATGAATTGTATGGAGTACTTTTCATTATCATACCTCAATATTTAATTAACCCAATATTTTAGCGCTATTAAATCTACATTAAAGGTGGGTAGAAGCTATGAGTTAGTTTAATTTCAGAATGAGACATACACGAGAATTTCTTTCTTTTTTTAAATATATAAACCTACTAATTATTAACATCACTGCTAATCCTTTAAAATTGGAGTCTGTAATATTAGCTGTAGATAGTTAGATACCAACTAGGTGTACTGTGCATTCATCGGTGTGTTTGCATCACAAATCCCATAGACAATAGTCTATGGTACGTGATCGTAGAATGAATGGCGGACTGTTCATTGAACTGCCACGTTTTTTATTTCGTGAATATCATTAACTGTGAAAGAAACTTCAAACTTGTAGGCAACTATTATAATATTTGAAAGTCGGTACTAGTAAAAATATATAATTAATTCCTGAATCGTATCGAGAATACTTAACTTATTCTTTGTTAACAGATTTGTTATCAAGCCTTATCAAAAGGAAAGAATTCCACCCTCTAAGTTAGTAACTTTAACTTGCTAACCGAATACTATCTTATCGTGACTTAATCATAACTTAACCGTCAGAAGTTTACTTTAAGTAACGACGATGTTATTTTTATATGTAGGTCGTTTAGTCAAGTTAAAGTACCGAGTAAGAACTTTTTGTTCATATTTTTATACAGACAGGTTTACTTTTGATTCTAGATTTATTGGATTAAAGTAGCCTATATCTACTCTGAAGGCCATTCTATATATTGGTAAGTTTTTTTTTAATCGGACAGATAGTTTCGAAAATTGCCTCTTACATCCAAATATACATAACCTCTGTATAGCATTATAGTATATAAAGATAGTACCTAAAACACTAATTAAAAATAAGTCTAAGTTTAACAATAATTATACCTAGTACGTATTTAATAATTGTCTATATAACTATACACTGTGAGTGTGTTCCGTGAGTGCCGCGCTCGTTGAAATCTTTTCCACTGCACTGACTCGCGTTAGTTTGCCTTATAATGTATTCATGTGTGACATAGGTATTCGCTTTGTCCAGTCTGTTCGTGTGCCAAACTTTTACTTTTACTAAGATAAAGAAAGAGCCTTACTGCTAGTTCAGAGATTCAGGGTGTATATTTTAGTAAATATCTCCTTAAAAATTGCAGAATTAAGAACACAGTAAAACACAGCAATTTAACTACAAATAAAAAGAATAATATCCTGATTGTAGGACTTTAGATATGTTTCGACAAAAATCCGATTTACAAGTCTATTCTAGACTAAACTGTGAAGTACAAAGTCGAACACAAATCGGGGAATCCCACAGACTCCTTGCACGGCCTAGCATGACGTCGTATAATAAATGGCGGCCGTATAAAAACGTGTTATTTTCTCTGCGGAGTTTGTTTGTGTGCCTGCTGTCCCACGGGAAGGCATTGTCGTGACGTGTAGATCATTGTTATCGTAATTATGAGGTGTGGAATATCTAGCTAGACATCAGCTACATGTCTTAGTTAACGTGGCCGTTTTTATTTGCACTATTTATTGAAGATTTATTGTTTGTTTATATTCTTTATCATCATCATCAGCCGGAAGACGTCGAGTGTTAAACAAAAGCCATTTTTTGTTTATATACCATTCTAATAATATGCTCGAATAAAAGCGGGACTCAACCTCGTCAAATTATCGTGTATAATTTTAGAAAAAGATAAAAAAAAAAATATCTGGCAACTCTTTTAGAGAATACAGGCATAATGTTAATACTTAATATTTATAATCAAATACTTCTGAATAAAACCTGATTTTTAAATGGGTTACAATCTAAGGTAAAAGTTATTTTAAACTCTGATCGGAATGGGAAACGCATAAAGATTACAAATCTAGACCGATCCGTTGAGACTTAAGTGGCACACTTTAATGTCGTTTGGACATAAACAAAGGGGTCAGTTTTATGGCCTGAGGTCCTTGTGGCGCAGGCTGATGACCTAGACGTCATGTCTATTTTTAGGGCTTCAAGAGCTGTGTTTTTTGAACAACAGAGAAAAGCCGGTTCTGTGAATTGTCCTAATCTTCGGCACACAGGTTCGTTAAACTATGAAAATAATTAAATAATGATAACGGTATCTAATTATTTGTTGTGTGAGCACGGATCTGCGGAGTAGTTTTATTGTGGCATTTGTTGGTTAAGTTAATTCTTATATCAAGTCTAGATAAATTGTTTGTGTGCATTTTTTATTTACTAAATCTGAGTCATATTACACGGGTGCGTGCGCAGATACATTCTGACTTTCTTTTTCTTTCTTTTCTGCGACACTTTTAAGTGCTGTGACCTAAGTTTTAAGTGGCTAGGTATTTTATAGATGCTGTTTCTGAGTGCTAGATGTCGCTAATTTTGATTAGCTGGTATCTGTGATTATACTAGTCTGATCCCTTAGCTTTGAGTATTGACGGTTCATGGCGATTTAGTCAATAAAAGTGCTATTTAAGGATACACCATTACTTTACCAGTACATAACCATGTTTTTATGACACAGTATATATTATATATAGGTACAGAGCTAATCTACTAATTTATTGACGAACACACGACTTCACATGGATAAACCCACAAATAAAATCTAATTGCCAACACGACGAGATTTGTCCATAGTACTCACATTGTCGAGTTGGTGACATGTTGTAGGTATTACAGAAGGTTTACATACTTATCGTGGCCAAAAAATTACGATAATATAGTGAAATGTTATGAAAATATTCTAAAATCAAGGTTAAACTCTAAACTGTCATAATTTTTAAGTAATAATTTTTAATGTAAATGTAAGTTTATGTGTGAGGTGTCCAAAACGCGGTTTTGGAAGTGACCCTTTTGTGATTTTTGTTATTGTGGCAGTGACGTCACGCGGCATGCGTCCACTCGAGTAGTCGACGACATTGACCAGCGGAAGACGATTCGTCGCGACGTGTTGTCCGCTCAATAAGTCTCTTCCGGTAGTACTGCCCATCTGGGTCAACCACACAATACAATAACAACCCTAAAAACACAGCATAAGGTGTAATTTACTCTACAACACTAATGTTTAGTCGCCAAAACGCTAAGACGTCTGAAATTTCATACGAGTTGCAACTTCGGAATTAGTGCACGCGAAACTGTTGCCTAATGTATAAGTAATATAGTACAGAATTGCATACCGTCTGAGTTGCATTGTGGATGACCGCAATCCCGCGAATTTGGGTTACGTGGATAATATATTTTTAACAATCGTGTTTATTTGCTTTTTTGCGTTAATTGATTTCACGGTCGCCGGCTGATACCTCTCACTCGGGAAAAGTAGGCGTTTGGAATGAAAAAGTTCATGGTTCATCGAGTTTTTATACTTTTTATTGAGGCAGGCTATTTATAAGGCCTATTTCTTTCATATCGTTTTTAAAGACATGAAACGTACTTCCTAGTATACATACTAGTGAAACCGACTTACTATGAAGTCGGTTAAAAACGTAACAGCCTGCCTGTATTCCTCGAAGTGGTAGGCAGAGGTGTGTTTAACTCGCCCACATTTCGCCAGTCATGCTATAGGTCCCAATGTAACTTAATAAGGGGCGAGCTTATTGTCCTTAACCGGGCATAAATCTAGACTACGTGCATCTGAAAATCACCTATTTGGAAAACCAGTAATACTACCCGACTCGGGAATAACCCAGGACCTTGGGCTTAGCAGTCACGCTTTGTGACCAGAAGACCATCGAGATAGGGTATAGAAGACAACGCTTCCGAGCCCTCCACGTCATAACTCTACCAGGAGACAATATCGAACCGTACACATCACATGTTACGATTTGATATTGTCTTCTAATAATAAAATTACGGTGTGGAAGGAGCGATACCTCTCGTCTTCCATACAAGACAGGCACTCAAAATTAACCTTCTGCAGCTAAAAGTAACAAAATTAAATAACGATATTAAAACATACTTCTGTCTGAATTCTCGTCGAGATAGCGAAATTAAAAAATAACTTAAAATAACTTTTACCGCGATATGCGTTTTTATGAAAAAGCGGTCGAAATTACAATAGACACGAAAGTCACTTTCTCTTGATCCCATTGCTCTTGAGTCTTGACAAATGAACGTGGCCGCGAGTTTTTGTTCACAACTTAACAAATATGTTCGTTTTTAAGTATTATAGACGTTGAGGAAGTCTGGCCAGAGCAGGACAGCGATACCTAGGTTATAGGTATATTATCTACAATCTTTGGCTATATTAAAACTGTTTTAGACCATTTATTTCTAAAACTTGTGAGTCCGACCGACTTCAATATTATTATTAAACTGGTTTGAACAGGTGTTGCTTAGAATTTAAATATTGTAAAATGTAACGTATTAATAATACTTTAATATATTATTATAATATTGCTAATACTGTGTTATGACCTATTCTACAATGGGTAGGCAGATTTAACTTGCTTTTCAAGATCTTACGATAGGTACCGTCCATCACCATAGTTTTATAGCATTGCCAATTCTTTACACCCTGAACGATTCTCGTGACTCTAAATCAATAAACGATAATGGAATACTTAACGGTAGGCTTGGCTAGGCCACGATACTTTGTAATGGGAAAACCATCTTGGACGTAAATTGTATTCAGAATAGTTTCAATTGGCACAGGAATGGGGCACTAAAAGAGGCTAATAGCGGTCTAGCCACTGCCTTGTAATAAAAAATTGATGATGCTTGATTATGTATAGCATTTATAAAATGTCTTATATATTCTTATGTTGTCGGTAGGTTTACGAAAACATTCCTTGTTTGGTTTTAGCTGTGGTACAATAAACACAATGAAATCCATCTAGGATTCCGCTTAACCTGCTCCTTTGGGACATTTTGGTAATAAACAAGTTAAGTCTATCAATTAAGTATTGAACAGTCAGAATCAAGGTTCGTCTATCTGCCAGTAATGTTCACTGTACCAATTAATACCAGAGCTAAGATACCGACGATTTTACATCAAATTACTACGAGTAACTCAGTCCAAAACATTCTGAAGTGGTATCTAAACATGTTGCGTCTTTCTCTCGCTGTGTGGGTGTGAAAGGGAGGGTGGACGTGAGCAGAACCAGTTTGGCAAGCATTCGCCTTGAACTTGTTTAACCGCTACGCTAGGCCAAGTGGTACCCGGGTAGCTAGGACACCGTTTTGTGGGTTTGCTCGCGAAACTAGTAGAAGCTGGTAGGAATTGGTATATAAAAAGGAGCTGACCAGTAGCTAAACTATGTGGCAATCTATATCTATGTAGTATTTACAGTTACTAATTCAGGGCAAGCCTTTGTTCAATAGTGGACGTCTTCCGGCTGATAATGATGAATGCAGGGCGATGGCATAGAGCAAATCCACTAAAGGTGAATTATTTCCAGTATTTCCAGCAATACCTCCAATATTCATGAAATAGTAAGAAGCATCATAGATTCACTCGTACGCAATTCATTTATTTAACAGAATGCTAAGGAGCTTATATTTGCTGGAATAAATGAAGTCCGTGATAGGAACACTAGCAGGTTATGATTATGAGTTGTGATTGTGACCATCATGTGACAATATAATCCATATTATCATCTTAATATTGACTTCTAAACCAGTTATTTTAGCCACTTGGAATGATGTTCAACGCGACACGTGTCGAGTTTGTGATGGATGTGCCGAAGTTATAACAGGTGAAACAATACACGTGCTATTAAAATAGCAGCAAACGAAGAGTATGTTTTAATTGCTGGTGTGTAGGTAATGTTGTAAGCTCTAAAACTAACTTGGATGCACTCCCTGTCTACAAACTGATCCACTAAGTTTCCGTTTTACAAATTATTATTTATTATTTCGACCGAGGTAAGTATAACTTTCACTCGTAACTTACAATATTTCGTTATAAAATTTGTGTGTCTTTTTGGTCTCCGTTGCCAAGCCTTTGAGGTCCTAAGTTCGAATCCCGGGTCCGGCGAAGTGTTATTGGGTTTTCCGTTAGATACTTCTCAGTAGCAGCACGGAGTCTGGAATTCTGTCCAGTTCATGGCAATAGACTAGCCCCCTATTGAATTGGAAATTATAACACTCCTACCTGGCGAAATGTGGATTTACTATAGGTACCTACAGCTACACCTCTGCCTATTCACCGAAACAGCTTGAGACTTAATAGGTCTGAAAGAACGAAATCGATTGCTTTATTTCATGAAAGTTTTGCATAACAGGAAGCGTGTGGCGGGTAATTAAATGAAAAGTTGGGATTACGCATGAGCACGCGATTACGTCGCGTCGCGTGCGCAGTGCTCGGTGAAGATATTGGTGATAGATTGTTGATGTATGATCGTAATTAAGTGTCGATTTGATGGATGTCTGTCACTAAGAGAAAGGTGACGGACAGACACATCTGCCATTTTTATCTGTAATTGAATTTTATAAATAACATGTTTTGTTTTATTTATTGTATACAATATTAAAATCATGATTATTGTCTTGAATTGAAATGCAATGCTGTCTTATTGTATAGTCGTAGTCCAATCCCAATGGCTCCCATAAACTTTTCATATGTTAAACAAAAGAGTAATTGTCTTATAAGTGATGCTAATCCGACGTAGACATAGTACGACGCCGCTGAGTTATTTGTCAAACGTTTGTGTAAAATCCGCACGAATTCATGTTTAACATTCCGCACCACATATCTTTATTAAACACTCGTGCACCAATAACCTCGGGCCGCCATAAAAACACGATAAAACCTACATTACGAATGCATTGTCAATGTCAAAATACAGCCTCGATGTACGACCGCTTACCGATGCGCGGACGCAAGAATGTCAACGCACCCCCCCACTGCGGCATCCCCACTTGTACTTGTAACATCACCATGTATCACGTCCATTGACGGCTGGGTGCGGTGTAGGGGACATGTCATGCGAATAAAAGCGGCGATGGACTTGAAGTGAAATGAAAGTGTTGTGAGTAGGTCGTTGACTCGCATGCTCTGTTGGCTGTGGTGGAAAATGGTTGTGTTGCCATGGCGGTGATAGTCCGCGCTTTCAAGGGCATGGGGTTAAGTTTGTGCATCTTTAGTGCCCGCTAAACGTTCTAAATGGTATTATAATAGGAGTGGGTGTCTGAACACAAGTTTTCTGTCACCACGTATCGACAAGGTACTTGGAACAGTAGGTACATATAACTTAAAATTAGCGTTGTGCTATTTGCTAGAAAATGTAGCTAGTAAGGTTGTATAAAAGGATGCGATTTCTAAGTAGGTAATTTGCTTTTGTTACCGTATATTATGTTGTAGATAATCATTGTATGTCTTATCACAACTATATTGGTGATATGACATACACAGTGTGACATACAAAGTGTCTCGTGTTGACAGAGGGCGAGGTACGACAGCGAGCGTATTGGCGTCTTTTGGAACGTTCAAGAAAGTAGGTACACATAACTTCGACATTTCAATGTTTTTCTAGTCACAGTTAATTTACCGGGAGTTGAAACCAAGATCTCGTAAAACAAGTACACTCCTTAAGCTTTTAGCCAGCACGATGCTATGTAATTCTGAATTTATGAGCTCTTCCCTTTCTCTTCTTGCAACTTAGAAACCAGCACATATCGACCTTAGGGTCAAGTGTTATAAACACCATTTAACCTTTCAAGCATCGCATAAAAGGCTTCTGACTAAAGCTGCATTAATTGCCAATATCACGTCGCCCCTCACCCCTCCATACATTATTGCCGCTGTCAAGCGCCCCTTGTTCACAGACAACCAGTTCTAGGACATAGTGCATAATGTATTGTAATGCCTTTTTAAAGTTCTGCATGTAGGAAATTTCTTAGTTATTGTAAGATACCACTAAGTAATAGTAAGTAACTTACACACTTGCCTCCTATTATATTGTAACAATACTGTCTGGGAACTGTAAGGGAGAAATTGCACCTTTTTGTACTACTTCTTGGAATACAGCCACGATACATGTCCATAATTACATACGGTACGCTACGGTATACTTAGGTATAGGATTGTACCTATATGAAGCGGTCTCTTCCTACCCCTCCCTCCATGCAGTAAGCGTGACTGTATATACTGCCCTTTACCATGAACTCTAAAAGCAGAACAGTTTACGGTGTGGGAGCGAGGCGCCGCATTACACTGCACGTAGTGGCCTCTCGCTTCCACAACGTTAACTGTCCTGCTTTAAGAGTTCATGGTAAGGGGCCTGTAAGTTTAGAAACAAGTCGGCTCTGGCAACCCCATAGTTAATAGTTGGACACTTGCGGCGGACTAATTTAACTTTCAAAGGGTTGATTGATGAAAACAACTTGGTTCATTGAAAAAACTAGCGCTGCGGTGTTGTGTACAACTTGTAGGAAGTTTGGTGGATGGCAATAAAGATAAATACTATCGAGCCTGATATGTTTACCTTCTAATTTGTTTATAGTCTTCTAGTTCTACATTTTTTTTGTTTTTAACCATTTGCTGCACGTTAGGAATTGCGCCTGTAGGATGTGTTTCACAAAATGAAAACATCTGCGGATCACACAAATTGTTCACCCGCACGGCCGCAGCAGTCCAGTCGCTTATCCACACCGCCTATCTGGTCGTCAAACACAATAGGTAATACAGGTAATATCAAAGAAACTTTTAAAAAGAAAAGTCTTCCAAATGATCTAGTTACCCATATAATGTGAGTGGCTTTACAGACGTGAATTTCACATGCCATAGCGTTCAAAATTGAGACTATATTCTACTGAGTTCTGTTCCGTGCAGGTATCAAACGGTTGCGCAGAAGACCTTACACTGCCCCACTGCGCCTGCGTGCTGTACCAATATTATCGCAGTCAAGCTTAATGTTTGCAGTAAGTCAACTCCGTCCAGTCAACTCCGTCCAGTGCCCCACACACGTTTCCACAATCGGTATCGATGGTCGCCAATTGTCTAAAGCCACAATGCCGGTCAATGCCAATAATATCCATTTACTTTCCGTGTCTCAGCACTATTTCAATACGCCATTGTTCCCTCGTATAATGACCATTTGAAGTCAAGTTCGATGGCGCTTGCCTATTCCTAGAACCAAATAATTTCTTCTACTAAGGGCCGATCTTTTAATCGTTAGATAAATTATAATTTCATTCGAAGGATATAATTGTCGATGTAACAGTTAATGCCGAGTGTTATATAATAATTATCTGGCGATTGAAAAATTGTATAAAGTTTATAGTCTTATGATCCCATGAATTTTTACACAGGAGAACCACACGAACGAACAACAATGTACTGAAATGTAAGAAACATTGTTATAAGAGGAGCGGTTAGCAGCATTTAAATAAAATAGGAATGGCGGAAAATAAAATATTTGAGAAAACCCCATAAGCAAATCAAAAACAACGATTACTTTACCAACAATAAAGGAACACATTAATTAGTGAAGAATATGTTACGTACCTTCTCCTTAATCATTTCTATTTGATCTCTAAGGAAAGTAACAACGATCCAGGTCATACACAACAATGGCGATTTAGATAATGGCGGACGACGCCGCGGCAAATTGTATAGCGAATTAAAGAACTGTTAGCTGACCTCTGACACGCGAGCGCGGGCGCAAGGCAAGAGAAACTCCTGCGCATGTTAGCGTACGTAAATCATTGCCTTTGTTTGTTTACTTAACGTGTACCTGCGAGTGCCGGCGGTTGCTACTGAGTATTTTGAAAATAATTGGCAGTAACGTGCTGGGGTTTATAATTGTAGTTCATTAATTCGTGAAATGTACATAGAAATGCTGTGAATTATACAGTCTACAAAGAGGAAAAGATATGTTTTGTTGATTCTCTTATTATTATTTGATGATGTCGATGACATAATATCAAACACAATATTTATTAAAGTAACCTTGTTAGGTATCCTAACAATCGACCGGAGAGGCCATTGTTTTCATGGCGAACGGCTTACCGTTCGCCAGTCGTAAGGTCGGGTTTCAGTTGCAGATTTAACCTGAATCCGGTACGAGTATCACAACACTGACTTACTATACAAATAATAGTAACACGGAAGAACTTTCTAGATCAATCAATGGCATTATACACTTTCTCAGTAATCATTAATAGTGGTACTCGAGCCCCTCGTCGCTACGGACGTGGCTAGTTGGCTACCGCGCAGGTCAGTCGATCTGCGAGGTTCAGCCGTGCTCGCTGCGTTCTTGTGATGAGTGACCGGTTTCACATGTCGAGACCCTTCCGTGCTTCGGGAGGCACGTTAAGCCGTTGGCCCTGCGCCTGATGTCTCTCCGGTCGTGTTGGTCTACCGTCCCATCGGACTATGACAGTGAGCGAAAAGGGAGTGCACCTGTATTTGCGCGCATACTTGTGCACTATAATATATTCTGCTTAGTTGACTAGTCAAAGATGAGATAGGCCGCTGTTTTTTTTTTTTTTTTTTAAAAAGGCCGCTGTGTCCGAATTTCGGTCAGGAGTAGGTACATTATTGTCACTTATTAATGGTATATTATCATGAAGACGCAGTTATCAAGCAGGCCGACCATTAACCTTTTTCTTTTGAAGAAAGGGTTCCTCGGCTTGGGCAGTTCACATCACATCAGCCTATTGCCGGCCTCCCCCAGGATACGCCACGAGACCCACTCTTCCAAGTAACATATAGTAGAAATAATGAAAAGAAAATATAATATTAATTCAATCTACTATTAATTACTTAACCTCAAATGATTCTTAATATACAACAGGTTTATAAAGTACAGGTGTACCTAATATACAATGTCAATAAGGCTCAAGTTCCCGTACGCAACGTACGTACGTAGTTCCCTTGAATATTGTATGGTACCAGATCGGTCAGTGGTGTACCTACCTTAGTTAAACCCTTACGGTACAGTAGATACAAACAAAGCATTACTAAGCCGGTCCAATGACTTCAGCGAAGTATTGTTTAATATGCTAGAAGCATTTCGTATTCTTGAAAAACTATCGACTATCGCCTTTGTACATCCTATGTATTGTTTAAGATATATTTGTATGTTATTCTGTACAATAAAGAATTAGGAATTAAGACTATAATGATTAGTTAAAACTTACTTTCTACGAAGTAAGTACAGATTTTTCTGCTTTAAAATCAGCTAGGCTGAAAGTACTTATGAAGACGAATTAAAGAAGAAACAAACATTAAAGAAATGATTGTAGAGAACGTGCTAATTAAAATATTCTTATCAGTAATATTTTTAGTTTATTTTGACATCGACAACCTTGGTTAAATATTGTGTATGCTAATACATAAGTTTATGTATAGCATCGTATGTATGTGTTAGTTATGGTGCTGTAAGCGACGCTAGCATGGACTGGCTACACGTGGCTCTCAGGTAAGATGCTATTGATTTATGTCGCTTAAATCATCTTATGGTGAGCAAGCCAGTCTGGACACTACAGTGTAGGTATGCAGTACATGGACCAGTGTGTGAAGGCAAGTCAAACCGGAGTAAAGTATATATTCAGCCACATAAATTGTGAATTATTTATGTCTTGTCACCGTCTCTAAGACACTATTTGGAATTAATATCATAAGTCATAACAGCCTATAACTGTCCCACTGCAGGGCGAAGACCTCTTCTCGTATACAGATATTTGGTATTATGTCCGTTACATGGTACAGGACCTAATAATCTCGCTTCCTATTCCTTGAAACTTATGTATTATTGTTTGTCAAAGGAACATTTCGGCGAATCAGAGATTGGACGCGTGATGACATTATACACGTGTAAATATCATTACGTATAGTATAATGCTCTTTATAAGCCCACATCATGGATACTACTGCATAAACAACTACGAAATAGAACAACCTTTCTGCCTATACCCCAGACTTATTAATATACTATTCTCCATAAATGCAGATGGCCGTCGGTTGTTCATATTATAATTATTTAATTGTGAAGAAAATACAGGCGAGGCCGTTGAAGGATGGCCGTAGAACGCCAACAATTACAGCATCATTATATTAATCTAGGCCACTAATGAACAATGAAAACCCGTCTGTTCACTTCAGTCTAACTAACTGTAGTGATTTACTGATTAAAACTGTGATTTGTCCTACTAATCCAGTACTAAAGTTCTGGGTGTAATTCTGTCTCTTCACTGCCTATAAGTTTGGCAGGGGTAAATTGCCTAAGGCATTTAGTCCCCGTTGTACACTTTTTTAAAAAGAATAATTAAAAGAAGTTTGTATGTTTGGACCTTTAGACACAAAAACAACTTGATTAACACGTAGGATACCTGTTATCCAAGAGAATAACATGACTGTATCAATTATCATACCTGTTTCCTGGACCCAGGTCCAAGCAGAAGAGATAGCGTTTCTGATATTTAAGAAATCTTACCATATTACCATTAACTAGTAACAGTCTACCTAACTTAATAAAAACACAATGCATTATCATGGAGTATCCATTTTAATTGCTCGTGCATGATCTAATTGAATTAAAAT
Organism: Abrostola triplasia; assembly: GCA_946251915.1. Classification (NCBI taxonomy): domain Eukaryota; kingdom Metazoa; phylum Arthropoda; class Insecta; order Lepidoptera; family Noctuidae; genus Abrostola; species Abrostola triplasia. The sequence goes on from OX276433.1 coordinate 12,230,490, forward strand.
CCCGTCAATTATTAGAATTTAATTACAATTATCCCAATTACCATTGATTTAACCAACAGTCACGTCATCTTTAATTAAATCTAGTTGGTGTAATCGTTTAAATACAGGTGTAGCTTCTGTCACCTTGTAAGGTCGACCCATCTAATTCCAAGCCGCACTCCGATGACTTAACCTCTAGTTCACCTCACTGGTGGTGGACAGTTGTGTGCACAAGTGTAGGTGCTCAATGGCGAGGTTTATTTTTCTTAAGAATCAACTACATGTGTTGTTTTTGAAACGGCCTCCGTTCAAATAGGGTTGGCAAGCCATTGAAACTAGATTATAGTGATTATTGGATATCATTGTCTATTATTTTTTTTATTAACGTGCCTAGTATAGGACATCACATATCATGCCGAAAATAATAAATTGATATGAGATCAATAAAACACCAAAGCAGTTTTTACATTACATAATATTTTAAACACAAATGTTTTCGAAAACGAAACAATTGTCACATTATTAAGTTGGAATAAGCAATATCAATGTGAATTAAAATGTAACAAGCTAAACATCAATGTATTGTAAATATAATATTCAATACAGTACACGTTGTACAATCCTACCACAAAATTCTAAACAAACATTAAAAATATTGACTGCCGTTTCAATAACAAGTGTTGTATACTCGGCAGCCCTAGCGTCGGCGCGCGCGCAGGCTGGCACGGCCCGGCACCGCTAATGCACGCGAATCATTGTCAACCGGCCATTGTGTACACGGCTATTGCCACGCCGCACCACGCCGGTACTATGACAACAGTTAGCTACGGTTTAGATGATTTTAAAGACGTAATAACGTTGACATGTAACAGCAAAAAATACTTGGGAAACATGGCTTCAGTGCCCTTTCTCCTCGAGAAATCCTTACTCTGTTTTTATTATTATTTTGTCTACTTAATTAATTTGTGCCGTCCGGGATTTATGTCGCTCCTCCTGCTGCTACCAGCCTACTCCAATCACCCACTGTGCTAATAGGATATTTAAGGATTTAACCAGTTGCTAATATCTAGCTACTTATTGGCTGGTAAAGCGTCAACATCTTTGTTTTACTGTAACGTATATCAAAAACAGGAAAACAGGCGTAAGGTTATGTTATGATTTACAAAAATACTCTTGATGCTTTTTATTTTGACACATAAGTATTTATAACTTACCTGCTGATGTGATAAGTTATAACATCAGCAGATTTGACGATGTGTTTGACCCAGTTACATGACACGTATTGTCACGGCCGCGATTTTGATGGGTGTGCACTTTAATTGTATAGCGCGGCATTCTTGTGTGTTTTGACTGAGAAGTAGGAAGTAGATTGTTGGCTCGTCTTGTCGGTTGACATGCAGGCCTTAATAAATCATGTGACGAACCAATGACCTTAAAAAAATGAGTCGATGTAGATAATAGGTATACAATATTTCAACTAGATAATCTGTTTAATAACGAATGAGTGGACCCGTCTTTTTGATGACGTTTCACCTCTGATTATTTTGTACTAAAATCCTTTTAAATTAAACCGTATGAGAATATGCGTAAAGATAAGTAGATCGTGGATAAGTTTATAAGAAATACACGGACCAACATAGAACCTTCTTTTTGAAGTCGGTTAAAAGGATCAGCTCTCTTACCATGAACAGTTTACGCTATGAAAGCGAAATGCCAGTACATGCAGAGTTATGCGGCGTCTCGCTTCCACAACGTAAACTGCCCTGTTTTAAGAGTTCATAGTAAGGGGTTAGTTAATTTAAGTTATTCTTTATTCAACAAGTTGGTAGCGAGACTGTCTAGGGTTCGTTGTACCATCTATTCATCTTCACTGAAGGCTTTTAATATACTCAATAAATGTAAAAGTTATTAACATCATACCTAATAAAATAAATAAATTATTTATTACGATATTATACTGAAATCTAATTAAACTTAGTTATTAAAGACGCGTAATGGGTTCGAAACATGCCAACTATTTTATGAGCCCACTAACTGTCGAAACCTATTGTGGTCATAAATGGCGGGATTGAGACACGTTTCATGAGAATTGTAACTGCTAGTCATATAATAGACAATGACTGCGCGCGCGCCGATATATGTAGTTGCTTAATTACTGAAATTATCGTTCCACATTTGCCTTTGACTTTGACAAGTGAATAGAACTGATGACTGTAATGTTTTGGTGTTACGTGAATAATATGGTGTGTAACATCACAACCTAACATCATGTATGTATGTACCTACATACTGAGAGTATGTAGGTACACTATATTATATACACAAATATTCTATAGGTACTCGTATGTTACCACGTCAAAGATGCAAATCGAGTCATTCTCATTTTAGACACTTTCAGCTCCCAACGGATCCTCTCAGTCAAATCTAGAAAAACTGATCCATCGAGGAGTCAAACTCATGACTTAGCGCCTGTTAGAGTACAACCACGGTACCAATTAATGATAAATGATTTTATTTCTGCAAATGGGATTTACAAAAACACTTTTAAACGTTTTTTTTAACTAGATGTCAGCCTCTCCTAACTGACTACCTCTGAGAAGAAATACTGAAACAAACTCAGGGGTCAAGGTCTCTATGATGCGGCTATTCAGTTCCTAGTAGCTAAGACCTCAGGCTTATAAACAGGACAGCCACAAATGGAAAAGGACTCACAGACGTCATTATTTTTCACAAAAAAATCTACATCAAAAGGCTTACAGTCCGTCGGCTAACTAATAAAACAACTAATGCGCACAATGAATAGCCGCAGCCGGGTAACGAGACGTCCGGCACAGCTGTCCGGTTATCCGGCTATTCGATATCCGGCGCCGCTGAACCGGATAATTTTCCTCAACTATAAATAAGGGAAAAGGTTTCGTATCACTCATGTTATATGATTATGGTGTTTGTTTATTAGTTTAGTTTTTCATTTGTTGTGCTAAGTAGGCTATAAGAAAATTTTGTACCTACCTGTAAATAGTATTTGTAAAGATAAATCTATATATTACGGAAATTTGAAACACGAGAGGGATTCGATTCCGAGACCTTCGCTGATCCGTGGCGCAGCTACCAACTAAGCTACCCTCCATATTAGTTATGTATCTCTGAGCGACTAAATAATACTAGTCAGTAACATACCATTACCTCCGGATACATAATCAAAAAGGTTCCACTCAAGGTCACCGCTGGTTGGAACAGCATTCGTAATTAACATGAAAATAGTTATTTACTTGAATATAAGCCAGGTGTTCAAATATATGTATTAGTCATATTATGTTGTTCATGTTTGCTAGAATGGTAACGACCTGGTATAGAAACATAGATTGAATAGAATATGCCCTGTTGTACAAATCCCTATGTATACTTCCATAGTTTATGTATTGTTTGCTAGATGCACGTGGAAGGTGGAAGGAAGGTTGTGTTCACAGCTTAATGCTGAATTACTAACTTGTAGGAAACAATACAGGTGAAAACTAATTAAATTCAGCGACTTGAAAAGTTATTTAAAATGTCGTTATTTTTGTTCGGATAACGTTATTTAGTATCTGGAACGAACAAAAGTACGACATTCTGCGTAACGTTTCAAGTCCCTACTGGAATTAAACAATGATTTTTATATTGGGATCTAGTACCTACCAACAATGATAGGTAATTTAAACCAAGGTAAGTGGCTACACCAAATATCTATTAGATACCACATGCCTACTTATAGGTTGGAGGTTTTATATTGACCCTTAAAAATACCATAATTCTTGGTTGATTTTAACCTTAAAACCATATAAGTAAGCTCATTATTCAAACATACGATACAGCGTTGCATTGCACTAAGCCTCCCACCACGCGATAATAATAAATAAAACCATATTCATGACTCGCAAAAAAGCTACCGATGCAGCCTATAATGCCCAAAAGGCTTCAATTTAAACAAACGTACAGACAAACAGTCCAATTACATAACGTAAACAGCTCGCTGCGAGGCGCGAGGCGGCTGTGCGCGGCAGATAACTGTAATGCCTCGTGTTTGCCTCGGCTGCATTCGCTTATAACTACTCAATTTATTATATAACCGGATAAGTACGAACTTGGTTGGGTCCTGCTTTTATTATATAATGAGGTAGGTGGAATACTCCTAATTGTAGAGGATACTCTTCATTTACAGACGCTACATGTGCAAATTTCTGTCCAACCTGTCTCTATCTCGCCAGCATTCCTGGAAGCAGTAACTAGATATTCTAATGCCATTCATCGACTACAATAAAGTTCTATGTAAAATCCGTCTGGTCTGAAAAGCTTGATAGGATTAAAAACAGTCCTTGGAAACGAACTTATTACATTAGGACTTTGCAACTACCAGAACTAAGGATTTTCGTCATTTGAAATAAACAGTTAATGTCCAAGTGACCAGTTTTTAAATTAATACATTTCTACTCGCCTTAGTACATTATAGTACTTTTAAAATATTTTATTATATGACTAACTGGGGGGCTCAATTCACAAAGTTGACCTCTTGCGATATTTTTTTAATGAAAATAAATGCAACCAAATAGAAGTTACAGATTTTTTCCAGAGACTAGCGCATTTTGTAGAAGACTTGGGTGATTGAAAGTCACCTCAATACTGATTCTTTCTCTTCGGAGCTTCCAAAGAGCATGTAAAGGCCACCAGTACTCGAAATGTATCTAGTTCTGTCCACAGCACCAGACAAACTGTTCGGACGTGCCGACTAGCATTACCGCGCGGCGCTGTTTGTTCTGGTGTTTGCGTGTTGGTTCAGTTAAACGCCACACTGTTGTGCTAAGCACGGAACTTATTTTTGAATGAAATAGTTTTTTTACAGTAGTCGGTGGAGGTGTTGAATTAGTTATTAGAGCTTTGGCAAGTAGAGGGTAAAATGTATAATTATTACAATAATGGCCACCACTTCGCTCCATACTAAGGTTGCCTAGAAAATATCGCCGCTTAATAAGGCCTCATTGAGAACAGCCCTAACTTCCCCCTACATACACACCGTAAACTAAAACGACTGCGTAGTATAATAATAATTTATAATGAATTGGTACTTCATAATGCGTTCGCACACGTGTTATGCATTTAGATGCGCGAGAGTGGATTCTGTGCGATTTTCTTAGAAAACTACGAGGAGTGGGCGGCTTGGCTTATGGTAATTATAACGTTATAAACATGTGTCTTATGCATTATGTTCATGTTTGTAATATCGATAGGGTAAGCAGATTTAAAAGAATTTGTATTTTAAACCGTAAATGTTTTCGGTCCTAATACTTTATTGGTCCTTTGATCCGCAAATAAAACAGCTGAGCGTTAAGTTTGTTTCCTAGGTGTAGTTTAACTTTTTTGTAATCAATTAGTTGATTCCCTCGAGGGTATAATACAAGCTTAATTCAACCATTATTTTTCATTTTTCAAACTGCTGCAATTACAAAATAATGTAGAAATTACAAAAGCGACATGTAATTATATGTCCTATAATGCCTAGTGCGCACCTTCAAATGTATGCTATGAAAGCTATGTACACCCATGCTCACACTAGCACAGCGATTACCAGACGCCACTGAGCGATGCAATTTGGCAGCCAACAGTGGGTAATTAAATAGTGCTGAGCGGTGAGCAACTAGCCTTAACCGAAGCTACAACCAAGTTATATTGTTCTAAGATGTGCTAAGATACACATAAAGTGTCTTTGTGGAGCATACACAACACCATTTTCGTTATATAGTTAGTTACAGTGAAGTATTCCGGCCTGCTTGTCGTAAGATAGGTTCGGTAACGTGCGGTACAAATATTTGTGTTCCGCATTTTTTTATTTGCCAATTTATAGCTTTATGCATATTTGTCTATCAAATGCATTAACGTACCCATAACGCAGAGGAAATGATTAAAATAAGATACAACCATTTTCTGCAAAGAATATCTATAGCCATAAGGACCATCTTTCGAAGTAGCACGTTACGTAGAGTATAGTAGTCCTCAAGCTCTAAAGTCGAATCTATTAATAAAATCTGAATAGAGAATGAATATTTTAATTTCTAATGAATCTATTCATGTATTCAGTGCAAATATAAAAGTAATCTGTGAAGGGTTTGATGTAAGATGTAAGGTAAACTGAATTCACTCGGGCGGGTCTAGACAGGGTGGGGTTCGACTGCTAGCGGGGCAGGAATATTAGAAAATAATCGTTTTAACAACGATATTAGTAATAGAATTACAATATTTCTTTCTATAAAATTAATAAATTATTATTTCTACCTTCAATTTTATTGCCTAAAGTTTGTTTAACCTTCATAGACATGAAATGCGTGTACCTTATGCACTAATCTTTCATACAATCTGTTTGAACAAAGTATTCGTGCCCATATAAAAATGTGTATCTCAAACATAGTTAGTTTCATTGCATTATATGCTTCTTGCATTAATACTTAGTTATTAATATGATGCCGCGCACTCCGTCACAGGCGCCTGACCACACCCCCCAGTGCTTTGACCATCGATGCATGCTTATCCATATGATCAGGGTCCGTTCGTATTAATTCGGGGCATACACAATCGCTTTTTTAATGTACAAACATGGTCCTCTGGGCTTAGGAAAATTAGAAATTCCTTTGTTGGAAAGTCTTTTGGGTTCAAATGGAAAACTTTGATGAAAGGCCTGTGAGCTACGCATTTTAATTTTAGTTTCGGAATGTTGTAAGTTTAGACGCTCGGTATGTACCCATTCCTATATATTAACGTAAATAGTTTACAGTTTAAGGTAGTTTTTATTGTCTTTTTAGGCATTGACTTTTCTAACAGCAACATAATTATTACTTTGACTATAGAGTACCCTAAAATGTAGTAGTCCTATGAAACCACAATTCGTTCTAATCTGCCTGTCAGACATTTTGAAAGGGTGGTTTAAGGAGTTGTGCATACTTAATAATTATTATGGTAATGACATATTTTATGGTCCATAGATACGCAAAAGTAACTTAGTACTACGAAAACTCAGTTTGGGGAATTGACACCATCTCTGTCATTAAACGGCACGATTTCATCTCGATCGTTTTATCCAGCTATTTTAGGTTAGGTGGTATTATGCACTGGACTGACCTACGATATTATTTGGATAAAAAAAGCCGGTTATGTGCGAATCCATTTTAGTTTTTTCAACGTAGACAAAACGTTGAAAGTGGACGAAAAAAACAAAGTTTGTGGAAATTGAAAATCAGCGGTTCTAGCATATTCAGCGGTATCCTAAATTGATTAGATAAATCAAACTTAATACCGCTTAGTCCCAAGTTTTTTTAATGCGTGCGTTAGCAAAATGCCGGTGAATTTATTGGCAAAGGCTCTTATATTTAAATAGGGTTTACATAGCTACTTACATTAGTTGTATGTGCTCTTAATATTCTCAGAGAACACGACTGTTCAAGGTGCTATATTGTAGCTTTAAACGTTCACTTTTGACCCGTACTTTTACTTTTAATAAAATTATTATATTACGCAGCTATTCGTATATAAAATTGTATTTCTTTGCCATTGTAATGCTTTTTTTTAATAATATTTTGTTTGATCTGTCCAACTCAGCGTCAAGGTACTTCTATAGTACAAATGAAATGTATCAATAATTGCGTATGCACACACACGCCGTGCTCGATCGACTCTACCGGAAACCGCGTCACGGAAGAGTGGACGCTTCCGCTGCGCACGCGCATACGATAGAAAAAATCCGGTTAAACTCATGATTGAACCGAACAGGGCTCTAGAAAGTGCTTAGATAACTGATTGGTTAAGTAAAAGTGGTTAAGTAAATAAGTCTAACTAAGATATTATGAGTATCTAACCCCAAACAGTTTTATCTACTAAGTATGATCGTTACAGGCAATGACAAGCCAGAAATTTGAGGACGGGTTTATTGTTCGGTATAGATATTGACGCCTCACAACATACGCAAGTCTCAAAGAACGATAAAGTCCCTGAACGTGTTTCAATAATTAACACCTTAACAGATTCATCGACGGGATGATTCTTCCAGTTTCCTTAAGAAATATTAATTAAACTACACAACTAGGTTTTCATAGTATTAATCATGAAACAAGGTATATTGTTGAGGGTATCTCCCATCTTGTAATTACGCGGCGTGAATAGAGAAGATTAATTACATATTGCACGTCACACACTATTTACTGAAGTATTCTATTATTATGTTGTGTTTATAGATACATATATGTTTGAGGGTGTAGTTATTAAGTGGAGCTTATACTTAGGGGTGTAGTTATAACAACGATTGGCGCCGAAATATAAAGAGTGATATGGTATTGGTCCTCTGAGCCATAGACATAGTGCTTTTGGTCTTTTGAGTCATAGCTATCTTTATCGGGAGGATATTTTGTAAGGAGTGTTTTGTCTGTCTAGATTGGTTGTAGTCTGTAAGAGCGACAAACTAATCGGAGAAACTATCAAAACTTATTATTTGTGTAATTTGATCTTTGCAAAGATAGTCGGTATAGATAATATAATGATTATTAAAACTTCGCATATTATCGCATTACATTAGTCAAGGCCATAAATAGTTGGATACGAAACGAGTATCTCGATAACCTGTACTCACCTCTGTACCAATCCTCCGGGGAATCTATCGGAACACAAGCACACAACGAGCGCTGTTACACCATATAACAGTTATCCGGGCGCGATAACCCTCCGACACATTAGCGAGGCGCGCCCCGGATGCGACGGGTGCTTCCGACCGCAGTCGCCGGGTTAACCCGGGTACTGTTTATGCGGACTTTTTAAAGGATTTAGATTTTGCGCATTTGATTGGTTGTTGTTTAAGAGGAGAGGATTAAAGCGACTGCTGTAGTTGGATTTGCTGTTAGTAAGGTAAACAGGGAAAGTGATTGAGACGACAGAGTCACAGCGAAGTGTAGTTTAGGCCATTCTTTAGTCTGTGGATGATTTAGGTAATTAGTTTGAATTGATATTGTAATGTATAGTAGGTATAAAATCTTCTATAGAAACAAGTATTCGTAAAAAAAGTAGAAAAAGTCAAAGTGAGTACGATTGTTGGACCAAAGCACCCCCAGGGACCCTGTTATATACTACTAGTTAATATGCACATATATTCTTAATATTTAGATATGCAGTGAGACGTAGCAACACAATAAATATATACTTACTTCAAAAGGCTTTCATTTCCACTACTCCGTTCGGTCGATTAGATATGCGATCGTACGAACTCTCGACCTATCGAATCGTTATCAAATAACTCTGTGAATGTTATCGACGCGTCTACACAGGTTAGTCAGTAGATCGTGTCACGTGTGTAATGGTCCTTAGATACGCAACGAAAAAGTGTTATTACATTAAACGGGATGTTCTATTTAATAATGGTGCTGTAATTCTATAGTAAGCAAAGTAACCTGCACATAAAACGAGTATCTATGTCCAACATTATCGGGTGTTAAACCCAACCCTCCGCCGCTATTGGTAGGCGGCTCACGACCCGGATGTGTCGGCGCCCAGCACGCCGCGAACGGGTTACAAAGCGACAAGTACCCGCACCTGGCTGGCTGCTAAAAATGAAAGATTTATACTTTGAAAATATTGCAGACTTCGGGTAAGCTACAAAGTATACAACGAAAATCTGTATTGTATCGGAAAACAGGCTTCTGCTTACCTGATTAGCGCTTAGACTGCTGCGATATAGGCAACGGGTTCGATCTCGACCAATGTTTGTGTGATCCGCAATTACATTGCAGACAAATTAATGTGTAACCCGTATAGATGAATTAGGTACATACCTATATATACATAAATAACTGAACCGACTATAATAGACGAGATTACCCACATCTCAGTAGCTTCACAATTCAGACGCGGAACTAAGGACCAGGTTTCCTCATAATAAACAAAGGACCAACCTTGTTCGAACCGAAGGCTTCGTTTGCATTTTCCCTGTTAACAATGAGTTTTGTCATATTTGTTGCAGTCACGTACTACTAACTACTATGTATATCGAGATAATATTAATGCCTTGCTGTTCGTGACGATAGGCTACATATTTAAGTATTTATTAGTAAACAAGCTGTGATAAGATGCGTAATGTGTCAAGGGTAGCATCATCGGTCACTAATAACATCGACGGAACTCTAATAAAAATAAAAGTATAGTGGTTATTTATAGTGCCTACTTATTATAGTCTTTCTTGAGGCTTATTATATGCAACAGTAGAATTACATAGCTTGGTAAAAAAAATGGAGATACATTGCGTATCCTCGTGTTTACATGGATGTTAAACCTCAATTGAGATACAAGCTTTAGTAGAACTTATAAATTTGCGTACACTTGACTGCCTGATTTTGTGCCTTGACTACTGTGGCGTAAGTCGACATTTTGGTACTTTTCCCTTTCAGAATTTCAAGCATACAAAGTTTAAAGCGCTCATAAAAATACAATTTTTGACCTACATACATTATTATCAAGACTCACAGTAAAATAATATTCACGCTGGCTGTGTTTTGTGGGCGAACTGTTAAGCTGGTATAATGCTGCAACAAAGGCGGGATTGTGGCACGTAAGAGGATTGTCTCTGCAACAATAGGTCAGGAGCGATACTAGTTAATGTTTGTAGCATCCTAGGATAGTTATGAAGATTCTCTCAATTACTGTTGGTTATAGGTTTGCTTCCTGAAAAAAACAAACGTAATTAGTTAATTACTAATGTGGGGCAAGGCATGAGGCTTTTGAGGCGAGGCTGTGGCATCGTGGCTCCTAAAAAAATGGACCCGATCATGAGATGATCAGGTGATATAGTGGAACTAAGTTCGAGTCCTGTGCAATGAGCGTTGGAGATATTGTCATGTACTGTGTGTCTTACAACCACAATGAAGTTGCTTATGTTATGCACCTGAATCTTAATTACAATTAACTTTTTTACTGCGTTCTGTTAAACATTTCCTTCATTCTCCAATACCTATGAACATAAGTACATCGTTATACGACTATTTATTTTTATTTATTTATTTATTTATTTCGGGAAAACAAACAGATACACATTATGTCTTAATAATAAATATTACAGATTCTAATGTATAAATGTGTAAATCACAACGTTATCCACATCTTAATTAGAAAAATATTTTAATTTGAAACTAGCTTAAACGAGTGAATCTTATAAGCCTGCAAAAAATAAAATAAATATATTTGCTTATAATAATTAAGTTAATTTAATTTTGAGAGTAATATAGCTATAAGTTTTTGATATTTTGTATTACAATGTTTTTAAATTTATTATAAGCCAAGTTAAATAAATCAATGCCAGAAAATAACAAATTATAATTTTTAGTTATGCGACGTACAGGTGCACGAACACCAGCATTAGTGCGACACGAACAAACGGCGAAAAGTGGTCTAGCGCGCACCTCACGTCCCATTACAGTTCTTGGAACAATGTAGCTTAACTTATTGATTAAATCTGGGCAGTCGTATCTGTTACTACATAAGTCATAGAGAAACATTGTTTCTAAAAGAAGCCTTCTAGATTTTAAACTTATCAGCTCTACATTTTTCTTGCGTGAATTATTAGCAATCACATTATGGCAGCAACGATATTGTACTGCTTTGAGAAACCGACGCTGTACTTTCTCTAAAGCATCTATATACTTCTGATATAGGGGATTCCATATCAAAACAGCATATTCAAGTTGGGATCTAACCAGTGATTTGTATAAATGGATGTAGGTATCAGTGCGCTTAAAATCGGTAGTGGCTCTCATAACAAAACCGTACATGCGGTAGGCGTTGTTAATAACTTTATTAATATGCTGATCAAGATGAAGTTTGTGATCCAGTAGAACGCCAAGATCCCTTACCGTCGAGACTTTATGCAGAGCGACCTTATCTAACATGTAAATGTTGCTTATAATATTTTTATTTTTCGTAAATGTAATTGATACGCATTTTGATGTACTAAGTTGAATTTTGTTTATTGCACAATATGTAGAAAATTGATGCAGATCCTTCTGTAATGAAATACAGTCGTTACGGTTGCGAATTGTTCTATATATTTTGAGGTCATCGGCGTAAAGTAAGAACTTGGAATGCTCAAAACAGTTCCCAATGTCATTTATAAAGGTAATAAAAAGTAGAGGTCCTAAAATTGATCCCTGAGGTACGCCAGAGGTGACAATTACGGAGTTAGACTGGTGACCCTTGATTACAACCCTCTGAGACCTATTTGTCACATACGATGCAAACCAGCGAAGTAAGTCCCCACGAATGCCGTTATACGCAAGTTTGTCTGTTTGACGACTAATTAATTACTAGCACATATTATAATGACGTCACATCATACCTGGCACACGGTGGTACAGCCACGTGTGTGCTAATATAAACTTTGTTCTATACTAACAGAGTATGTTTTTGGTTGCAGGTAACTGAACACGTTTTCTTGGTATCCGCTATGGAAAAGGATGTTTCTATAGAAGGTAGTGTATATTATATTATGCATGTTTTATAATACATAATATGGGTTTCTTGGTAATATTTCTAGTGCGTGGTAATTACTGGTCTTGTGATGTTTTGTTAAATATTGTACTTTGAGTCTTTTGTACGAAGCTAAACCATACGTTACGTCTACACGCACATAATAAGTGAAGCTAAGACTTCTAAACCCCTTTAGAAGAATCCCGCGACCGGAGGAAAGTGAGAATTGGCATAGTTAAAGTTAAATATGGAGAAGTTCAGAAAGATCAAATTTGTATCACAATTATGGTCTTTTGGCCGCTGGGGCACCACTAGTGCGTTAAATCACGCATTAGATGAGCCGTTCGCCATTTATCAAGTCTGTTTTGGTTCGTCAATTCTCACGAATTATTTCGTGTTCGAATCCCGGGTCATGTTAAGTGCAAGTGGGTTTTTTCAATAGGTAATTCTCAATAGGATGGATTTGTGCCCGATTAATGGCAATAGGCTCGCCTGCTATTACATAAAGAATTAAGGACCTATAACAACTGTGCCAGGGACAAAGATAAACATTCAAAGCTGATGTCCGAGCTCCAGTGATTGAATAGGAACAAGAAGAAGAAGATGAACAACTGTGCGTGTTTTACACTCCTCTGCCTACCTCTTCGGGGAATAAAGGCGTGGTATTATCTGATCTTTCTAACGTACTTGTTGAGGAAGTTATGACTTTGATTTCGGATAAAATATAAAGGTAAAAGGTAGCCCGGAAACGAAGAAATCTTACCAACTGATAAAGATAAATCAAGTAACCTAAGATCACACGAGGACATACACAACACTTCCTATCGGCTGACGCAGTCGGATAACCACGAGGAAAACGGAAAGTGGGTAGATTTATAACTTCCTATATAACTGTGGTTTATAATTATCTACCTGGCAACTCATTAGGTAGTGTTGCCAAATATCATAAGATGTATCTTGTTAAAAAGGACTAAAATTTAACTGAAAATGATGTTATCCTAACTTGAGGAGTTGACAGAGTTTTTGAGTACCCACCTTCCGCTAGTTATGTTATCTCCTAGGTCTCATGTACTTGAGAGCTAGCCTATTAGCCTGTAGGTACATAATCATATATCTATAGCCCAGCATATTGCTTTTAAACGAGCATAAATCCAGACTTCGTGCTGCAAAGAATTACCAAATCGAAAAACTCAACACTTTTCTCGACCCGGGAGTCAAACACAAGCCCTTACTCTCAGCAGCGTCACTTGCGAATACTAACTACAAAGTTGTCAATGTGTTATTTTAAACACGTGCAGCAAATATAACAGTGTCGATTGTTTTAGAAGTGCACGTGCGATTGGTGGCTTAAAAACAAAGCGGCCTGATCCTGTAAGCTGGGTTGTGTGGTAGACAGAGGTATAGCTTTTCATTGAGGATGAGAGAACTGATGGATTGGCTCGTCGGCCGCATGTCGGGTCTTGTGGCGCGAAGTGGAGGAGATCGCGGGTTAGTTCATGCTATTGGGTTTTGAAACTATACTTTGCGATGATTGTTTTATACTGATAGCCGAGTAGTATGACCGTTGGACTGCCAAATCAAAGGTCCGAATGCCTATGTCTTTTTGAATTCATGTGCGTATTATAAATTAGTTAGTTACAGCTAAAAACGGTAAAGGAAAAGATCGTGAGGAAACCGGCTTACCTGAGAGATTGTTCAAAGATGTGTAACGCCATGTGAAAGGCCTATAAGCGGTTTAAACTCTGACACCAGGTTGTCCATCAACCATACGATAAGAGGAACTATGACTGCTTTATTATAGACAGTCCTTAAGTCAGGCGCCAGTAATTGCATAACACATAAGTTTTCATAGATCACTTGATATTACGTGCGATTTGTTCTTGGTTTATATAACTTGTTTTATTTTCCTAATTTTGACAGACAGATTGTGCTGCTGGTTAGTTTGTTGCGCTGTTTCTTCTACCCAGCTATAGCACTAGGGAGCGGTGACGGGCGGTCGTTTTGGAAGCTGTCTCGATGTAATTTGACGTTCAAAAAGTACTATTATTTAGTCTTTTATAAATAAATGATATTTTATTTTTATGCTTAAAAAAACTATCGAAGTTGTCGGGTTTATGATTTAAGGGTTCGATCTAATTGGTAAAGTGCAGACAATCTTGCTTATATTTAAAAGCGACACAGTAGCTTAGTTGGTGATAACTGCGCTAATACCTCTGTCTACCACACAACCTGGCTTACAGGATAAGCCGGCTTTGTTTTAGCCACTAATCGCACGTGCACTTCTTAAACAATCAACTGTGTTGTACCTATTAGGTGCACGTGTTTTAAATAACACATTGACAACTTTGTGGTTAGTATTTACAAGCGTGACTGCTGAGCATGAGGTCCTGGGTTCAACTCTCAGGTCGTGACAACGCGTCAACTGTCTACCTCCTTCGAGCAATACAGGCTTGATGTTACGTTAAGTCTTCACAAACCTTATCGCTTGTAGAATACGTCTTTACTCCTGACACCTCTGCCGATGACAGTAGGTACTATGACTCGTGTAAGCCGCAGACAGACGTATCCTTTCTCTGTGATTAGTCCCGTCCATTATTTAAATTAGACTCGCCTGGCTCTCTACAAAAGATTACCCTTCCTATGAACGATTGTAAAAGATCTTTCAATATATGTACGTGTTAAGGTTTTTGATACTTCTCTTCTTTATGCTCTTTGGTCAATAATACAATCAATTATCATCTACAATCAAGTCCTCAATGGTACATAGTTGATCGAAGTTAATTCTAAAGACTGACTGACGGGTATATTGTTTCAAATAATGATATAAAAGACTTACGATGATATATAACTTGCTATTTTAGTATGTTGCCCATGCTAAGTTTCGATTGATAGAGGAAATTGAAAGGAAAATGTCAACGGTGTGTAAAGCCATGTCAGAGGCCTACAGGCGTTGTAAACTCGGACACTAAGATGTTCATCAACCATACGATTAGAAGAACACTGGATTAATCTCGTATTAAGTATCTGTCTATATACGTGTAGGTAACTTAGTATTCATATTCATGTTCTTTATTGCTTGAACTTGTAGGTAGATAGGTACTAAAATACACTACAATATAAATACAAGAACAAAATAAAAGATACATGTTAGTAGTTAGTGAAGGGAAAGTATTTTTATTGGTCACCTTAAGATAATAGGTGAAAACACGTTATTGCTGCGTGCGGCGTAAAGTGCGAAGAAAGTTCTCGAAGGGAATGATAGATGCAGAGATGTTAAGTCCAATGTTTATGTACTCATAATATTGATGACTCAATGTGTCTTGTCTGATTTGTTACTAATATCTACATTTGTAGGTTTCTTTGTTACTTTATTCTTTGGTATAGAGATAGCCTCAGTCTTGAGCAAGGTTTGTAGACTGCAATTTTAAAAGAAAATTAGATTAAAGTAAAAAACCTATGTAAAACTCCCACCATTTGTAAGGACTTCCCAGTTTAGAATACTGACACATCTTGAGTCAAAAGATGATCTCAGTTCGTGTTTAGTATTCTTTAAAGTGCACTACCGAAGTACGGACCTTGTTCGAGGCCGGATGGTGTTCACCTGGCTTGTCAAGCTTTGTTTAGACTTTAATACTTACTTTAAACTAGGTAACAAGTTTTACCCTACTTAGGTACATGCAGTTTTATTAATGCGTGGTCTTTGGATACGCTTTACAAATATGGGATATTACAGCATGAAGATCTAGACTTGAGGCTTAGTGTATATGACGTAATTTGTTTCGACTGGGATTCAAACTCGAAAAACGAGTAAAAAACGCATCATAGTGTAGAACGTCATTATGAAAAACAAACCGCGATCCTTACCGAAGAAAGCCAATCGCATAACCACTGTGCTAAGGCTAAAAATCATACTTATTGCCAAATAAACACAAAATAAATTAAAGTCGTACACATCAAGAGTTCTGCCTCGTACACACGCTACACTCATTTATTTTTAGCTCCCAAATTAAGCCTTAACGAGTGGATTGTCCCGGCTTCGAGTCCCGACAGCATCGGATTACACGTCTCATGTGATTGATGGGGCTGTCGCCTTGCCAAATTGTGTCAGCACTCGCGAGGACTTTAGGAAATGTCCCTATTTGTACAAATGGGCTGGAATACTAGATGGATAGTGCTAAGTCAGGGTGCAAAGATAGAAAGAATAAATGAAGATTCAAAAATAACTGTAAATCCCCGTTTCACATACAGTTACCAACTACAAACAATATATACCTATAATAACATCCTATAACTGTTCCACTGCAGGGCAAAGGCCTCTTCTCGTACAAAGTAGGATTAAGCATTGAATGTCTTAGAATATCTAAGAAAGTGTTAATGACGTTGAAAAAGTCGCATTGATACTTGGGTTTGAACCTGCAACCTTGAATACCTAAAGCCCTAAAACGTCATTGGGCTTTGAATTTGTGCCTGGTAGATGGCTATAGGCTCGCCCCCTATTAAATTGAGACTTTAGCGACTTATTACTCATCGTAGCCTATAACATAACTGGCGAAATGTGTGTGCTATACACTTCTGCCTACTTCTTCAGGCTTGATGTTATGTTATGTAAAAAAGTACCCGATTCCCAAAAACTGCACGTCACACGTCACCGTCAATCTTCTAATTCACTTAAATAAATACACTCGTGATGTTTGTGTAGTGATTAACATTCAGGTGTCGCGTGGTGTGACTGACCCAGAACAATGGGCTGACAGACCTGCTGTTTGTTCTGGAGGCATCGACACCACTGACAGCTGCGTGATAATGATATCATCATCGAGAGGAGACACCTAATCATGATAGCGTGATAGGAGGGCTAATTGCTATCATCCGTGCTGCTTATGAGAATTATCAATTACGTAATACAAAACTCCAATAACACTGCCCGACCCGGGTATTCGTACCCAGAGCCCCTTGCTCAGCAGCCGTGCTTAGCGACCACTAGACCAATAAGGCAGGTCACAATTGTTACATGGAAAAATTGAATAAATAAACTGTAACATTTTATGTGACATTTATAGTGTACTATAATGTGTAATGTATTTTATTATATGTAAAAGAATCGATAAACGTCGTTTTTTCTCACATTTGCATTGCCACATAAATATATATTGTTTAGCTCTATTTCATGGTTTAAATAAATTTTACACAAATTGTCATTCATTGTGCAGTTCTAAGGCCTTTGTTCAATAGTGAACGTCTTACTAAAATTAAATTCTTGTTCTTAATTTAATTCTGTATGTATTATTATTATAGTATTATTAATTATGTATGTATGTAATTCTTCGTCTGCATCGTATTGGCATGATCCAACAGTAGCATGGAATATCTCATGCCGTGGTGTAGAGATTGGTCAGTCAACAAGGATGGTAGCGGGGTTGACCGTCCAGGGTGCGCCCGACGTACTTAAGTATTGTCACTCGTGAAGGCTCTCTAATTGCACTCCAGAATTTAATTGAGGCGTGGTGGTGATGATTTTCTTTACAAATGTACTATCAATATAATTCGTTATCTAAACGTTATGGTGACAGCTCATTGATAGCTCACAGAAGAAACCATCACATCTTCACAATTGAATAATACTAAGAACAGTACAAATTAATTCAAACATGTCCGTATCCGTATTAGAACCCGTTACGCTACGTTCCAAGTTCTACCCTTAATACAAATAGCAACCAACATAACTTGACCTCTCGGAACAAATGAAAAAGAAAGCAGCAGATCTCAATGAGACTGGATCTGTATCAGTGACGTCACAGGTCAGTCACCTTCACATTGTATGCTAATAAGAGTATCAGCTATTATGATCATTCTCCATACATATTTGATGTGTGATATCTTTACGCAGCGTCGTAGGTGGGGTAGCTAGAAGTTGTACCTATATATTCCGTTCTGTGTATACAGAGAATTGGTTTTTTTATTCTTTGTTTTGAAGAGTCAGCAATAAATTGAAAGAATGTCACTATAGTTCGGGCCTGCTAACTGTCTTTGGCTAACAACCGCCAAATACTTAACTCTCTGCCTATCATTTTTAGGATAAACCATCATTATTATATCATATTACATTTACTGAAGAATTCAAATCCATAAATATTTAGTAGAAAATGTACGTTGTATAATGCTATTAATAACGTAGGTAACATATTCCTACTAGTATAGTAATCTCTACAAGCCTAATCAGCGTGTGATTCAGTACAAGTGCGATTCCGCGTACAATTTAATTTCCATCACCGGCTACGTAAAGATATGGCGCCGAACGATTAGGTAGCCGCCCAGCTATGTAATTGTGCATCTGCTACTCGATGGGACACTGCGCAGTTAAGACAGAGAAGGCGCATTCTCAATTAAAAAAAAATTATTGGTTTACAATTCGGAATTCATGTCTCGTGGGTGCGTTTCACAAACATGAAATATCACATAAATATTAACACCCCGATCTTATTGAAATGACCATTTATAGCCTCAGGTGTCACTAACTACCTCGGTATTACCATCAGATAGGAAATCAAATACTTCCAGTAGTTTTGGGCAAAACCAAAAACGCAGTGTTTTACATTTGACGTTTTGCGGCTGCACTGTGCACATACCATTAACTCTTAAAGCAGGACAGTTTCCGTAGAGAAAGCAAGAGCTGTTTTGTGCAGTGTAATGTGGCATCTCGCTTCCTCAACGAAAACTGTCCTGCTTTAAGAGTTCATGGTAGGGGGCTGTACACGACGTACTTTACAAATGGACCTTCTGAATTAGTCTGTTGTCGTGGTAATTGCGCCGTCTGCTCAGGATTGCCATATCGGTGATCAATGATTTGTAATACGCGTTTTGAATGTATTAATACTACTTGTGTACTAATTGAATTATATCTAGGAACACCAACTACTACGCAATTTGACAACACATGCAAATTTAATATGCTCGTGTTTGTGATATTTCATGTTTGTAAAACGCACCGATGATACAGGAGAAATTGCTTGTCTGAATCGACGTTTTAAAAAATTATATATTGGGTATTTCCACAGTTATGAATTGTCCCTTATGGAAATGTCGTAGAAGTCTGGATTTGTTCCCGGTTCTGACAATTGGTTCGCTCTCTGTTACATTACATGGGACGTATCTATAACATAACTGGCGACATGTGATGTCGGTAGGGTGAAATAAGTACCACATCATATACCAAGCCTACTATACTCCTCTGCTTTCTCTTTCAAAAATTCGGGCGTAATGGTGTCATGCCATTTATAATGATTAAAAATAAACTAGTATCTCTTTATTACAGTAGCTTGTGCCCAAAAGTTGCAGTTATAAAGCTCTTTACTTTAATTATACACCTACAGTAACATCTGAAATCTATCAGCACGACAATCTTATACCAATTGATTCTATATACATAATGTCTTTGTTAGTCTTGCCCAGTGACTTACAATACCGTGGGTGTGCGTGGGCGCCACAAATAGAGCTATTTAAAGTTTTATGGACCGAACGGCCATATTTAAGGTCACAGCACACATATCAAATCGGACGGGGATCGTTACCGCATCGCTACTCGCCTCGCCGTCATACAACCTTACGAAGCAATTAAGCACGGAACCAAAGCAGCTGCTCTCATATGTTGCGTCGACTCGGCTACGGCAAGGCGACGCCGCGCTTAGGTCCTGCTGGTTCGAGCATGTCCCGAGGCGAGGCGATTACGTAACGAATCCGATTAGTCTGCGTTGCAGTAGAGTTTCATATAAAAAAGTCACTACTTCTACTGCACGGCTCGAGTTGATACGGTGAAGATTCCTTTCCGGATTGATATGTGTGCAATGAGCTTTATTTGTAACATAATAGAGTCATTAAAGTGTATGTTCTACATATTTAGATCAGTTGACTGGAGAGGCACATTCATTACCATGTTTGGTAGGTCGTTGGCCAGATATAATAGTGATCACAGTTACTTTGTGTGTCGTGTTGTTGGTCTAGTGTACGGTGTGTGAGGTCTACAGTTTTTATTTGAGCCGGATAAAACTGGTTCCTTAGTGATAGTTCCAGGGTTGATATTAATAATAGTAATTAAACTCACCTCTTTGTAAGATACAACTTGTAGAATGTAGATGGTGCCGCCTTACCATGTGACGCGAATCGCTGCTACGTGTGGTGTAGTACGTTGTCATGCTTCCACAATAGAAAATGTTTTGCTTTAAGAGTTCATGGTAAAGGGGCTGTTTTAATTATATATTTGGAATTCATATAAAATAAAGTATTATCTAAAATTCTTCATTAAATTAAGTCTGAATTAAATTCATCAGTAGACATTTAAAATGATCACTCAGACCTCCACTGTCTATCCATAATAAGACAAAACTATGCCTTGAATGTAATGTGTCGTAAAACATTGTCCTGTCGGTTATAGGGGGCCAGCAGTAAACGCCAGCCGGTGTCTGCGCACAACGGTATTGAGAGGCTCTTGTGACCACTTCCTGGTATAACTAGAGAACCAATAAAAATGTTCAACCTCTTATTTGTGGGATATGTAGAGAGCGTAGCTATAGTTAAGGTCAAAAGTGTCTACGTTATTTCCCACCAAATAATAATTGTAAGTTTACCTACTCATCATTAAGTGTATGAATAATTGTAATTAACGGGTAAAATGGGGTGAATCGAAACTTAAGGGGGAGAATAGAGACGAAACTCTGGTAATGTTTTTATAGGAAAAAGAATAAAGATTGTTATCATTAAGGGCCCTATACATTAAATTGTACTAAACACAACAATCTAGAGTCCTTTCTGACCAGTAACTGTAAATTTAATGTTAAAATCAGGTCACTATTCACTCAGTTTCGATTCACTTTATTTCGGTTGTACCTAGGTAGGTAGGTACTTACAGATTGGTAGACAGGCACGTAATGAGAGGTTTCAATGTCAAAGATTTGTTGTGATACAGAATTATTGTCGGAGCCAATGTTGTGACGTTCATTGTCGGAACGACTTTAATTAGTAATTACATTAAATATTATAATAATACAACACTACGAGACCAGGTTCATAGAAACCTAAACTATTACTTAGATAAAAGTTAAATTTCATAGAGGAGTAGGCAGAGACCACGGATTTCCATTTGCTACGATCCTGACATACTTCTTGCGCCTCATTTGCTTGAATCGCTTGCATCATATTACTCGAAAAATATAGGTACATAGACAATAGACATACGACATGCGCACTCTATGAAAAACATAATATCAAATTGCGATAGTATCGTGACTTTGTGAGCCAATATAGTAAGTAATAAAGTGATGGTACAGATATAGAGCAGGTTTTACGTTTAGTTAATCCTAACATGTTTTATTTGGAAGCCTGCCAGCTTTAGCAGTACACCTTTATTGGTTCATACTTTACTAAAACTGGGCAAAGTTGAAAGAGCTTTTGTATTTCTATGTGTCGTACGTGAAATGAGTATTTTAGGAATATATTATATGTTTTAGATTTAATTAAATACGAAGTTAGAATATGAAAAAACATCGAAAAGTTAGTTTTTCATATTAAAAATAAACATTTCAGTCAGTAGGTAGTGGATAGAATATCAACTTACAAAACAGTTACTAAGAGCAAAAAAAAAAAACTTACAATAACAAAACGTTTTACCGAATTCTCTACAATTCCACTGCTCTAAAACTTTTTTTTCCAAAAAATTAATCCGTTTCCGGCAAGCGGCTAACTGTACCAAATGATTCCGAGATCAGTTACACTCATTTCAGCATTTTATTGTCAGAAAATTACAAAAAATTGTCGGCCTTAATCGAATTTCCGTTGAAATAATGCAAATAGCTCAAAAAGTATGCTACAAACACAAAAGAACCAGCCATTTAATTACTCATATTGAAACACATAATCACCATATAATCCGTCCGTTTGTCTGACGTACTGTCTCCCACAACTTCAATGGCGATTGTTTGTCTGTCCCTCTCACACGTGCATCGTCACCGAATGAGTGTAAGAGACACGTATAATGCAGTGAATCACGGTGCGCGTGCGCCGTGGACCGTTAACTGTGATTGTTGCTGGACTATGTTTTAGGAGAGAAGCGATTTGATTTTTCAAAACAATTTTTATTTGCTTTTCTAATAGTCTAATTTAATCTTTAGTTTTATAAATAGTGCCGAGCATAGTGCACTATTTATAAAACTAAAGATTAATTTATTGACTCTAATCATTAGCCTAATATCATGCGAAATAACATGAAATTTCATCTCAAAACAGGGCACCTGAAAAGATTTATCTCTGCTCGGGTCCTCTCGGCTCCATTCGTGTTCACTCGGAAGTCTTCGGCTGAAGATCGCCATCGCTCGTAACTTGTTCGGCTGTCGGTACCGTTACGGCGTGTCGTTGGGCGACCGGCAGCTTTGCTTTTATTTGTTCTGCAGCGGGTCAACGATGTGGGTCAGATTATACAGTTGGTATGTGCCTCTTTTCTGTTAAAACATGTGGTTTTGATGGTTCAATGTGAATGTTTTGAGTATGAAAAGGTAGTTTTATGTTATTTGAATTATAGTTGTTGATGATAATGTCCTCCAGACCAAATATCGGTCACAGCGGTCTATTTCAGCGAGTCTAGCCAACTACACTGGAGATATTAGTGCACAAGTATGCGCGCAAACACAGGCGCACTCTCTATTCCCTCACTCTCATAGTCCGACATGACGGTATGTTTAGTAAGTGTTAAAAAGAACTAATAGATACTTCGATATATAGAAAAGGAAGCTTTTTAGTGCGCGTGTTAGCTACTTCAGATAATAAAGTACTTGTCATGATCCATCACGATGTGTCTCATCACTAAATTAATGGTAAGATTTCATAGAAATTCTTAAATATTGTTCTGGTAATATAAGCATAAAAAATCATTCTACAGTTAAATGACCAAACGATAAATAAATTAAAAAGAAAAAATCAGGCTTTTCTAGCTCAGGCTCCATGATGACAGGCGACACAATGAATACACCAGTAAGCTTATTAATTAAGTTGATTTTACCGTATTTCTATAATACTGTAAGCGGCCGGTTAACCGCGGATATTGGTCGGATGTGGAGCGTCGCCCGTGGATGGGTAAATTAGTGCCCGGGTATTAATTATGTTATCGTTAGCCTACATGACGCGGGCGAGCGTTTGATGTGGCGCAGGAACCTACTTTATTAATAAATACACATAATTATTGCGCACCATTATGATATCAGCTGCAGCCTGTGTTGCAAAGGGGTTGGCAAAGGTTACATTTTACAAAATTATGGAATTAATCTTTTAAATATTAAAAGATTAATAACAAATATGATTCAGTAGTTCTCCGAGTAATCAAGAATGTACAGAATCGTAGTAGGTACTTATGAGTCTTATCTTTTTGTTTTGTGCGGAAATCAACCTGGAAATAATCACTCGGCCAACGAGCTTATGATGTCTGTAGCATCTCTATGTAGACACTTAAAATAGATTGTAATTGTAGGTTAAAAGCCTACTTTACCAAACTTCACAATAGTTATCGACAAAGTTTGCCCCAGTTCACTAATCTCTCTAATCCCAAACAAGCTAGAAGTGATTATAATCCTATCACCATTACTCCATCGAGTGACCGTAACCGCACCAAGACACGCTCCAAGTGATCCGGCACCACAAAAAACACGAGGAAAGTACCGTTCTCACTGCAACGAAATTGATCTATAACAAAGGTCTAGACCTGAAAAAGTTAGACAGCCGTGAAATCCGGTCTAGATACAAAACGAGAAAGTAAGGAACAAATTGTGTATTCTAGATGAACGAGGAAAGTGTTTTGGCAGATATGAAGACTGTTTTAATTGAATACTTTAGGCTTCTGGTAGACTTAAGCGTTAATTGGGCTTACATAAACTTAAAACTATCTGCCTGACGAAATGTGGGTGTGCAATAACACATCTCTATTTACACCTGGAAAATTACAGGAGTGGTGTTTAAAGCGTATATGTAGTTAGAAACTTAGGTTATAGAAAAACCCGTTCTAGGGCATTCCCTACTACAATAAACCCTACTGCAATAGGCTGATGTTATGAACCTGCCCATTGGCAGGTTCATAACATCAGCCTATTGCACTGCTAGTCGTAAGCCTGCCCCAGGGAATGCCACAAGGCCCGATCTCCCGTGTTTGCCACACATAACCTGGAATAGTAGAGCGGCCGAGAACTGCGCGCCATTTTATTTGGCTACTCTTCAAGGGGGTTATGCCCGTATTCTCCACGTTGATAGAAATCCGTGGTCTCTACTTACTTCTCTCGGAAACAGGCGTGTCTTTATATAAATTTAAAACTATAATAACTTAATTAATTGGTTCCAAACAAATGAATCATTACTATAGTTAATAATGCATGTTAATTTGCTGCATTGTAGAGACAAAGAATGCGTCCTTATGCAAACACTTCCAGACATATCTTACAGACAATGTTTGTCTGTCTGTGTGACTGTTGATAACGATGCTTTGTTGAGGGTAGGTAATTACTAATTAGGTCTCTGAGTAATTAGTCTATTTGTCATGTTTGTTTGTTAAATGTTTTGATAGTATGGTTGTATTGGTGCGGTGATTAACAGTGTGGCTTGCTAGTTGCTACGTTAAGTACGGGTTTGCCACATGCGATAATATTGGTTCGAGCGGGAATCAAGGTGATCCTCAAAACGCGCGGCAGACTATGTAATTTTACATTAGCGCTTTTACTTATGAACATTTCCGCAACTGTTTTAACTAAAAATGTACTCGTTATTTCAATGTGAAAGCTAAACTGTGAGGAATTCTATCTTACACGTACAGAAGAATGTATATAACAAGATAAGATTATCTAAGAAATGCTTGTGTGATCACTGCTCATTACTCATCTGTTAGGGGTTTGTTAAATAGGTACCTACTTATGTTTAAGAAGAGAGCTGAATTATGGATTTTGGATGTAATAGAAGTTATTCATTTCACAATGTCGTTGATAAATAACTTTATGCTTGGCTGCATTTAAGGAATACTTTTATCGATGCAAAGTCGGTCATACCCAGTTCTTTAATTATCAAGTCTTATACAAACTTAATTATATTCACGTTAACTCCTAAAATGAAGGCAAATAGCAAAGATCAGAAAATGATATCTATTCAATTAGTCCTCATAACTTTTCTCAGAAATACTACAGGTCGAAATCAATTAAGTTAGTTACAACAAGTAACGTTAACTTTAAGTTACGTTAACCAAACAAGTATCGTGTTCCTTCGTGCGTACGTCGTACTATAGGCCGTGTATAGTGTATAGGCCGTGTTTATTAAATACTAGCGAGGCCCGTACCTGTCCGGTGTCCCTTGTTCATTCAATAACACAAGTTTACTGATGTTTTTGTAAACATGTTATGGATATATGTATCCAAGCGTACACGAGTTACGGGCTTACGTTTGCCGTAGAAACTAGAGCCGTTTATAGCGATTGTAGACACTTACCTTCTTCTTATCGTGTGGTTGATGAACATCCTGGTGTCAGAGTTTAAACCGCCTGTAGGCCTCTGACATGGCTTTACACACCATTGAAAAATATTTCAGGTTTCCCGTCACCGAATTTTAAGCCTACTCAGTTTACCCTTCTATGATATCTTTGACTTGGTTGGCGCAGTGGCTAAGCGATTGGACTGCTGCGCTAACGGTTGCGGGTTTGATTCGCGCACGGGACAAACATTTTGCAATCCACAGATGTTTCTGCCGAGTCTTCGTGTTTGTGTATATTATATTTATATAATAGGTTTGTGTTGTTTGAAGATATATTTTATGATGTACTTGCACGATTATTTTGTATAATGTATGTCAATACTACATGTTGTTATAAAGTTAGTCAACTTAAACGTTCAGACGTCGTATCTCTGTAGGTGGGCGCACGACGTAACTGTTGCAGAAGGTCTACTTCATACAAAGTACAAACATTGGGTGGGTGCGTATCACAAACATGAAATATCACATACACAAACACACACTCGGGAAATCTGCGTATCTCACAAATTTTTATGCCGAGCGAGAATCAAACCCAGTCCAATCGCTTAGCCACTGCGCTAATCAGGTCCTCGAAATATACAATCAAAAGCAACAATACCAAGAGGTCATGGGTAATAACATTATTTTATCTCTCGTATGCTTACCACATAGGTAGATCTCGTGTATAAGATCGACGCATTGTACGAAGTGGTGCTTCTGTTTTTAATCTATGTCATACCATGTGCAAGAAGCATAACTCTGTGAAATTAAGACCTTGCTTCTATACGCGCTGAGAATATTACACGTTCTGTTGTTGTACTAAAGACATGAGGTTTTTGAGTGATACGAGCGCTTGTTATAGGTACTTGTGTGGCGTACCTACTGGAGTACTGAGGCTAGCTGTTATTTCCGTCATTACTCGGTTATTGGGCTTCTTTTATATGAGCGAAAGAAAGTGCATATAAAAGCGAAATTAGAAAGGAGATGTGTATGAGAAGGGAAGATATGAGATTTGGTTTCGTTTCTTTAAAAATTGTAGATGTTCGTTTTAATGGTAGTAGCGGTTGGTGGAGT
The DNA here is from genome assembly GCA_946251915.1 of Abrostola triplasia. Lineage (NCBI taxonomy): Eukaryota > Metazoa > Arthropoda > Insecta > Lepidoptera > Noctuidae > Abrostola > Abrostola triplasia. The sequence continues at coordinate 12,257,583 of OX276433.1, forward strand.
GTTGTAGTTTCTTTAGAATTTAAATTAGATAAAGAACTGTTTACATAGTAATATTTTAGACATGTGTACTTACACGCTGGTTCGGTTAGGCAGATGTGTATTGCTATCCCTCCTGTTTCTAAACATAGCACTGATATCCGAGTGGTATGACTGTTGGACTGCCAAGTCTAAGGTCGCAAGTTCAAACCCCGGCACGCACCATTGTCTTTTCGAATTCATGTGAGTAGGTATTATATATTGATTATCAGTTGCTAAAAACTGCTACTATTTAACCTAGTGTAGGACCTAGTAGGAGACTGTAGGTGCAGAAATGTTAAAAACTCAGTATACCAACAGGAATGATAAAAATCTAAAACCATTTCCAACTAAAACCAGTCAACTATCGATAGTAGCGCTTTTGACTGCGAGAGCGATTCTTTGTGAATAAATAGTGGCTGTATAATAGAGGTGCGAACACTGGACAATTGTGTGACATGATGCATGGCCATTGTGTGATGTACCGCAGTCATTTGTCATGGCCGCGGCGACCGGCGCTGTGGACGGTCGGCAGAAGAACAGGTAGAATACAGGTTGTTGGATGTCATTTCGGACTCTTATTTTTTTCACAGTCTTCGATAACTGTTAAATACTTTTCACAAACTTTAACTTGCAATGTTTTTATGTATGTTGGTTTGTTTAGGTCAAAACTTGTAACCTAAATTACAATTTTACTTTTTGTCTTGTTGGTAGTAGTCGCTTAGCGCAACTGCTGAATACGAAGTCTTGGGTTCGAATCCCGTGTCGGGCAACTTTTATTGGGTTTTTTCATTTGGTAATTCTCAGTAGCGACACGGAGTCTGGATTTGTGCCCGGTTAATGACATAAGTCTCACCCCTTTATCACATTGGGATATAGTATACATAATTATCTATTACCACTACGGGGAATACAGGCGTGATGTTATCATGATATATTATTTTCCATTTTTAACTGACTTCAAAAAGGAAGAGTTTCTATGTTCATCTGTGTGTTTTTATTAAGTTTAAAATCTAACGAATGTAGACTCTTTGTTACCGTGATGAGCTACACAGTTGAAAGTTTTCGTCAACAGTTATGTCTTGCGAATTCGAAATAACTTCAAAACAAGACTGCTTTGTTTCAAGTAGACCTTCTGATTATCCTTCCCAACTTATATCTGCACATCACACAAGCAATTGTGATCCCTGTAACTTACGTGATAAGGTGCCTGTGAGAATTCGTGTAAGTTTGTAAGTAGTGACAACTTTGTCCTGTGTTATCATGGGTGACGTAAGGTATTTATAATTAACTTAGTGAATAGTTTATTATATTGTAAGCTATAATGATTACGTTGTTTTACCGTTTTGTCTCATGTTAGGTATAAGAAATTATAACTAGTACAGTCAGCAACTAGCTTAACATGTTGGTCATTTGTTTTTTTTTTAATGTGCCCCACACTAGGACTTTCTCATGTGTCGTGGTGCGTTTCACAAACACGAAATATCACACACAGCACAGTACACAAACAGCCAGACTCGGGACAAATGTCTGTGGTTCCCGCAATATTTTGCCCCGTGTGGAAATCGAACCCGCAACCTTTGACGCAGTAGTCAAGTCAATTTTTAAATGTTTAGTTACTGTTCCAATCAGGTCGTCAAGTTAAGAAATCACAAGTCAGACTAGTGAAAGAAACAAACATCAATTCAAGTTATTGTTTCAAGTAATAGATAAACGTCCAAATTCATCATCTGAGAATTTTTAAGTCTTTTTACTATAAAAAGGGATTCTTGAATTATTGGTATGTTATAAAAATGTAATGTTTAGCTACTTATGGTGCTAACTGTACCCAGAATTCTTCCTTGTTATTGTAGATTATAAAAATACAACCATATTTTTAGATTGGTAACTGAATAGTGGTAAATCACGCCTGTTTTTACCTGACTGCGCTAGGAGAGTATGTTTTTCTTAGGTTTTTATTGATCACCCATCCTAAACCAGACCGCAACACAGTCAGCTTAACCTCATACATAGCCATTGTTAGCACATAATTATCACAATGTCAGTTCAATCAATGCATTGTCTGCTAAATGGAGGTAATACTAACGGTAATACGTAACTAAACAATACGTCGTTTTGCGTGTAATTAACGTCTGAGTGCTTCGTTCAACGCTGTGTCAGCGTTATTGGTATTAGGGGGTATGGGGTAGGCCGACGTGTGAACCATCAAATTACTCCACGTTTAAAATTATTCGTATTGATTGTGATCCAATATGAGTATGATTAAAAAAAACAGTTAAAAGTTAAAAATTTCACCATCCAGGTATCAAACCAAGAGTTTTAATAACTATTACCTACTATCTCTTTTTGTTTTAAAAACGTCGCCCCACACTAGAAGTTCCTCCTGTATCGTGGGTGCAGTTCACAAACATGAAATATATTATACACAAACACGCAGACTTGGGACAAGGATCTGCGGATCACACAAATTTTGGTCCTTTGCGGAAATCAAACCTGCTACCCCTAGCGCAGCAGTACAATCGCCTAGCTACTTCGCCAATCAGGTCATCCAGATCTGCCCACAGCGTGTGAATTAAACCACGGGTCAATACTAGTTTTATATGTTGTTTAGCGTAATTAATCAGTTTTTAATTGGTAAGCTGTCTTAAATCCTATTATCTAGATTGTTAGCTCAAACTTAAAGACCTTAATCCCCCAATTTGCGAAGATTTATTTCTTAATAGTTATTTCTGCCTCGTTAAGTATGAGGTCTTGGGGTCAATTCTCTGGTCGGGCAAAGTGTCACTGGGTTGTTCCATTAGGTAATTCTCAGTAGCAGCACGGAGCCTTGATTTGTGTCTGGTTGATGGCAATAGGTTCTCCTTCTATTACATTGGAACCTATAACATATTAGATATAGAGATCCTTTTAATGTCAGAACAATTAAAATATAAGAGTCTGCCGGCACCCTCTCCCCTGTTTAATATTTATTTATTATGTAAGAATCTAAAAGAAAAAATGAAAACTAAACATAGTTTTGTTTGATTGCGAATTTTTGCGCTGATTTTTATCTTATATCGGGGTCTAAACTGGCAAAAATAGTCTTACGTAATAAATTAATTCTGGGAATACTAGCGTGAGATTATACATGTGCTAAGACACGCACTTAAATAAGTACGAGTATACACACTTACATAGCTATACGTACTCACCTACATACTTACTCATGATTTATCGAACCCTATAATATATACACTCGACAATCGGAACTCATTCAACCCCTTCCCTTAACGATTACTAATAAATTAATTATATGTTAATTATCCAATACGCTCATATTAACATTGGATTTTAATAAACTTGCCGATCGTTACTGTTAGTTAATATGCTGTTAACTCGCCGATTAAAATGTAATTTACATTGTATCGGGCGTGCGACCGGCTGGTTTGGCGGTGTTCTCATAATTACGCTTACTGGTGCCTGGTGGATTACAGTGCATTGCCGACAATACCGACACTTGTAACTCTCACTTCCTAGCTATAGTGTACGTAAAAGTCACGCCTGCTTCCTAGCTGGGTAGGCAAAGACCGCTGAGCGATATATGATGTAATTCTGTATATACATACCTATATGTCTGCCCTACACTAGGCATTTCTTCAGCATAGATGTGTTAGACACATTTGTAATATATAGGTAGACGAACACCCAGACTCGGGACACACATCTGCAGATCACACACATAGTATTTGTCCTTAGCGAGGACCGAACGTGCACCCTTAACACTGCAGTCCAACCTTTAGCCACTGCGCCACTCAGTTTGTCAAGCAAGCATGTATTATGATACCTACTTATACAATTTGTATATCTTTTGCTTGCGTCATGGACAAACCGTTTTATAGGACTATGCAAACAAATAACTAACATAGTTATACTGATGAGCTCTTAGCTACGTAGCTAGTGCGCAGAATTGACGATCTGAGAGGTTAAACGGTGCTGGCCGCGGTCAGTCTTGTGATAGATGCGCGATGACAATATGCGAGACCCCTCCGTAACCTCAGTGCTCCGGAAAGCACGCAGAGCCGTTGTCCCGCTGTGTCGGTCTACCGTCCCAACCGACTATGAGAGTGAGAGAATAGGGAGTGCACCTGTGTTTCCGCGCATACTTGTGCACTAATTTATAATATGCCTTGCATAGTTGGCAGGTCTCAGCTGAGACAGGCCGCCGTGATTAGAATTCGGTCAGGAGAACATTATAATTAGAAAATGATTGAAACACTAAAGAAACTCTCACTAGGCACATTTCATATACGTTATTCTACCCGGCTTTGTCCAGCCCGGTCGGTCCCGGTCCGGCCCTGTACGGCCCGGTTCGGCGTGCTAATCACCGCCTATTGGCGCCCCTAATCGGATTGCCGATTTACCTGTATCGGCAAAACCGGATTATTATAAAAGGGGTAATTTATTGTTCCGTAATATACCCACGGAAAAATCCTCGACGGATTTTGGGTAATGCGGGTTTAGAGGTAATTGTATTTTTGTGTTTCAGGTAAATTGAACAGGATGTGTCATAATAAGTTTTTGAGTACAGTGTGGAAGCAAATGAGGATAATATTCCTATAAGTAAGGATAGGGTTATCATTTTAAACACGTTAACAGAAAGTGTTTAATTTTTTGTTCGATTTTAGTCCACTTTTTGTCTGGCTTACAAGCTATAAAGGGTATTCGTTGCTGACCCTTAGCGAACTATCCTTAAATATGACATAATATAACATCACGCCAGTATTCCCCGCAGGGGTCGGCAGAGGTAAACATAAGTACACTCACATTTCGCCAATTGAGGTTTTAGTTTAGGTTCCAATGTAATACGGGATGAGACTATTGCAATAAACCAGGCACAAATTCATTCATACTGAGAATCATCTAATGAAAAAACTCAGTAACACTTTGTCAACCCGGGTTTCGAACCCAGGACCTCGTGCTCAGCAGTCGCGCTTAGCAACCACTAGACCAATGAAGCAGTCCTACATAAATATGATTTACAAATAATAGAGCTAATAACAAGTGTTCGGTTCCTAGTCTAGGCAAATACATAGTTTCGTATAATATTCACCTTCACACCTCACAGGAATTATACTGTTTCTGTCTGCAATGATGTATACCTCTATTTATAACATTATAGAATCAATATGTACATATGTGAAGTCCCTTTCAACAACTAATAGTAGATGTCTTTGTTACAGGTATGTAATTTTCTGCGAGAAAATAGTTGATGAGCGTCACCAGACGGGGTGCGAACGTGGGACGTCGTCGTCCAGGGCAACAACCCTTAACACATTGATCCGGGTATTTCCATTATTCACTTAAGTCCTCCAACCTTTGAATTTTAGTCGTAGACAGAATTTTCTAGATTTAATAAATTGTTTGACAGTTTACTTCGTTTGTGATGGGACATTGATCTCTTCTCTGGTTATGTTTATACCTTGTACAATCATACATAACATCACGCCTCTATTCCCCAAAGGGGTAGGCAGAGCCGCAGGTGTATAGTACACCAACATTTCGCCAGTTATATAATAGGTCGCAATGTAATAGGTGGGCGAGCCTATTGCCATCAACCAGGCACAAATCAAGACTCCGTGCTGCTACTGAGAATTACCTATTGCAAATAACAAGTAACACTTTGCTCGACCCGGGATTCGAACTTGGGACCTCATGATACCATGTCTTCATTATTAATTGGCCAGAAATCAGAATATGACGGGGGACGGGATTATCTGATTAATATCCCGCTGGAGGCAAGAAATCGCGCTCACTTGAATAATAATCTCCATTGATAAGGAACGGGAATACCACGTTTATGATATTAGTAAAAGATAACATGACGCCTATATTCCTTAAAGGGGTTGGCAGAGTTATGTAGTACCGACATTTCGCTAGTTATGTTAAAGGTCTTAAAGTAACTATAAGAAATGATATATGTATGTATTTGACATAAGCTCCACACAAATATGTCAAAATTAGTCGTAGCCAAATCCATCGGTAGATCGAACATAGAAAACGGCTTAACCGGGCATAAATCCACACTCCTTGATACTGAACATTGCCTATTGGGAAACTCAATATCATTGTCCGACGCGGTAATCACAGACAGGACCCAGCACTTTGCGATTATTTTAGATACATCAAAATTTTACCATACATAAATTTATAAATGTCTCCCGTGCACTCCCAACTCCTAAAATACTATTTCTTCAATTCTCAGAGAGAATGTTAAATCGCCTCTTTTTATGAATTGCATTCTAAGCCGCTGTAGTGCCTATATTTCAGAACGAAACAGAAAAACTTGTCAATAAATTTGCATTCTTATTGTGTTGACTCTAGAGTCTATTCTCAATTGCAAATGTTATTGACAATGCACTTTATGCTAGCATTTTGAAGTATCGAAGATTTATTTGTGAATGTTCTAGAGGATTTTATTCCGAGTCTAGTATTTGATGTGTTTCAATCACTTAGTGAAAGCTTTTTATTGGTATAGAGAAAAAATGTCGAGTGGTTTTTGTAGAGTCGGGTTAAATAGTTGGTGTTGCAATATTTTATTTATTTGTGAATCGAAATTGTTTTTTTTTAAGTTTTAACTATAAATTGGATTCTTTATTAGTTCCTTTACCTAGTGTTTAAAGAGAAATGTCAAACAGATTTGCCAGCGTGCGATCTGCCCAATTCTTAAAACATAACATAATTTACCATCACGCCTTTTTCTCCGAAGGGATAGGCAGAGGTAAAGTACTTTTACAAGATATTATGTAGTCTCAAGTCCCACATAGTTGGTATAAATCCCTACAATACATCTCAATGTACAGATTCCAGCGCCGCAATTAAGAGCTGCTGTGGTGCGGAGTCTGCGGAGCTAACCCGCGGAGTAATCAGTGCTGAGAGCGATCCGAATGTGGGATATCGTTGCTTATCTTTGGTTTTTAGCTAAAATAAAACTGTATGCTGGTTAAGACTATTGTATAATCTAGAAAATAAGTCTGTTTTTATTTTGACAGTATTTATAGACTTTATTGGCGCCAATTTATGACTGAACGATATATCTTGGGTTGCAATTTTTTTTTCAATAAATATTAATACGAGCTTCTTTGTCATTTTAGTAATTAAAGAGTATTAGGTACAAAAGTATTAGGTCAAGCTTGCTAGAGACTGTCAAACAATATCATCATCAATGATTGTGAGAACATGATTATTCGAATGAGGTATATGCGCCTACTGTAGCTCTACGGTTAGCGTCAATCTTACAGAAATCAACAATAAATTGAAATCTCCTACGATATCGAAACCTACAGCATACCCTAATATCTTCGTCAATCAAAAAGCAATACAATACAAATGTTTGGACAAGCAATTTAAGCTGCAGCCCTCGGCTCCTATAACCCTTAACCTCGGCACTAGCCGGGAACATAAACCGTTTAGCGGCAGACGGGACACTTCACTGCCCACCCACATGCCGCCGAGCTGACACCGCTATAACTGACACACTGGTGACAGGACTGAGTTTACGTTTCATATCTGTTTTCATTTTGTTTTAAAAGGTAATGTTTTTAGTACTTTGGTATCTTTTGACGATTTAGTTCTTTGTGGTTGGACGCCAGTTTTGTGATATCTTAATGCTATTGCCTATTCAGGATATGCTTGAAGCCTCTTTCGTATTTTAAACCGTCCGACTATTGTCAAGTAGGAAATTATTAAGAATTATATTAGTAGTTTAGCTAGTTGATTGATAACGGGATTATTGAAGTGTAATGGTTAAAGACAAATTAAATTCGTGAATAAAAAGGAGGATACAAATGGCAAGTTGTTGTTCATTGTGGCGGTCTAAGGGGGAGGCCTTTATTCAGCAGTGGACGTGTTCCGGCTGATGATGATGACAAACGTACTCTAGCAAAACAACTATACACCCATGTGATGAGACACCGCAGATTGACGACGTTAAAAATACCCCGAAGTAATATGTACTGAAAATCAAGCGCTCTATAAAACTCACACATAACTCACTTAGCTAGCGACTAGCGAGCAAACTCACTAATTAACGTAGCGGACTATTTCTGACCGGTTTCATGTTAATTTTTCAAATTGCTCTGGCGGCCATCGTGGGCCAATTATGTCCATTTTACTCCACAATCAAGATCTACCGCACTATCTAGTCCCAAGTTTTTGCGTCAGTGTGCAGGCTCGTAAAATAGAGGTCATTTAGTTTGAAGACCGAGGAATATGTTTTAATTAGTCCTAGTGTTTGATGGAAGTCCGCGGTGACGTAAGGCCGGCTACTTTTTGTGCAAGATGATTGAAATGTAATTTATTTTATTGCTTTGTCTAATGGGTTGCTAACTCATCGTTAACCTTAAAACTAGATTTTTTTTTTTTTACTTAGACTATAATAAATAAAATAATAATTATTATTTATATTATTTAACTAAAGAAATCAATTTAAAACTAGTGACACCAAATAGATTAAAAAGGCATTACCTGAAGGTACATCTTTTATAGTATTCAACAGTCAATTGTTTTCTTCAGTCGTTTTGATCTCTGCCATTCAGATTATTTAGTTAATCTACCTTTGGTTACCACGGGTCCGTATCTAGATTTGAAATCAGTCAATTACGACGATATTTCAAGTTATTTTTAGTCCTTTGAAAATAAATTGGATGTTATTTATTATTATTTATGCTGCTACGAGTATTGTTGGTATACTAATCACAGTAATTAAATTTATTTAATTAGAGATTTATCTTTGCATGAGGGTTTAATGACAAAGCAGCCAATGTCAACTTTATCTCAGCCTTAACCTAATAAATAAAACATATATTAGCTGCAAGTGTATTTATTAGGTATGAGACTCGAAGGACCACGTGTAAAACATTTGGTCCTTTTGAAATAAGTCTGGAATTTGGCTTTCATCCACCTTTATTTGCCAACCAAACGCAATCATCGAACCGGCAATTAATATTGGCTTGCTTGACAACCACCACTTATGTATTGGGGTGCTCGGCATCTATTGGGTGTTTGGTTGCTAGGGTCCGATGTGTTTGTATTGGTCCGTTTGACATGGGTTCAATTAATACCACTTCGATTTAACGCGTCTAATCACTTTGAGGGTCCAGAAAAGGTCATGAATGTTGTTTTTGTATAATTTTCAATAATTATTGCTAAATTAAATCAGGTGCTCGTTCATTAAAAGTTATTTTATAAATCGAAACACGCGTATATAGTATTCAAATATACCGCATTAACGTTATTTTTGAGAATAAATCGTGCGCCGTCGGAATTCTCATTATGCATTTATATGGGGCATAACATGCACGAACGATTAAATTAATGTACACATAATAAATATTTTCCGATATTTTAAACTTTGAGAGTAATTTGTTTATTTGGTCACTTATTTCATCCCTTTGAGCATAAAAGTGTTCTTTATACACAGTCAGGTTCGGGGATATACAACCAACTTTCGTATTTCTTGAATATTTTACCCGCTCGCCTAAGAAGCATTGATATATTATCTTAAACCAATTGATCTGATAACTGTATGAATTAGAAATTATTAATTAACATTCCGAGTGGGCCAGATGATTTATGCCATTGTTACTAGTATTGTGGTGGAGCATTCACGTGCGTTACCTTAATTGGTTGACAAGGAATTAATAACGAAGTAGGTGCCTGTATCGGTTGGCTATGAATTATTTATTACAAAGGTATATGTACGTACATAATTACATATAAAGTTACATGAATAAGGGAGGGACTAACTTAAACGCTTCGCGATTCGTATATTATGGAAATAGTTTACAGCACTCAAAACTTATTGAATGGGTGTAACTTAGTTGGTAAGATTATTAGGTACGTAGATTTGACAGGTTTAGTTACAGTAATAGAAATATGTTATGTGTGTAACGTACCTAAAATATACACAATATAACAGTTGGAAGTAATCATCAATATTTTTGTTATATTGCTATGACAACGATACGCGGATTATGATGCTGTAGTCGCAGGAGTCTGATATCGTTAGGACTCTGTACTATTGTCGCATTGTTTTCGTAACAAAATTATGTTACAGGAGTGGTCACGGACGTAAGCTTGTCACATATCGAAGGAGGGTCTGGAGAGAATGTGTCGCGTAGACGAAGCATAGTATAATGAACGAATGGAAAGAACTGAACATAGGCTTCTTAATCGAACGGTCAACGAACGGTGTGTCGGAAGACTTGTGGTTTATTGCCCTTTGGCTGACGGATGGGTGGCCGTTGTATATTGTGTGATGAAGCGACAGACACACGCCCGAACAAAGTTCGACTATAAAAATATACCGCCATTGAGACTACGTTGTCTTTAATATGTAAAAATAGCAAAGGATTTACGCATACTTCTTCAGCAATTTTTTTAGCCCTGCTCTCATATGTAGAGGCTTAAAAACAGTGTGTAGTATTTTCTTCTATAAAAAAGCTACTTATAAAAAGCATACAAAAACCGCCTTTCTGACCCGAACGAGGGGTCAACGCCCGCTATACACCATACACGCTAAGTTTATTAATAATACCAAATAAGTGACCAACAAATGAAAATCCATTTTCATTTCCTGAAAATTTTCAACACTTAGTAACATTTACATCTCTTTTTATCACCCATTGTTTTCCAAATACCGTGCTGGGTCCAGCCGATGGAATACGAGTTGAATGCCAAAGGATTGAGGTTCAGTTTCGAGTGGCAGATGTGTATAATAGTGGTAAGCCTAATAGAGTTTATCAGAATGTAAACTGTTCTTGTGCCGATAAACAGTTTACCGACTTTACCGGGTGCGGAGAGAATAAACACTACTGTTACCCACATTTTCTTGTTAAGTCAAAGTGATATTTGAAGAAACACTGAGATATGTCCCTAAAGTCCGATATTACATATTCATTCATGTACCAAAGGACCACGTCTTTCTTTATAAAATAAAATTAATTTTAAGTCACTTTAATTAAATTTGTATTTTGGCTGTATTTTACCTAGTTCATATCAGTTAGCTTTAAATTCAAAAAAAGGAAAATGGTCTGGGAAAGCTATGTTAACTTAAAGCTTGCTAGATGATAATGTATAATGTCGATAGCCGTGTAAACTGTTTTTCCGCGTCAGATTCGCATACTGTCTCTGTAATATTGCAATTACTAAACGAAATGAAACAAAAACTAGAGTATGACAGCGTTATTAAAATAGTAAATTCACATTTTCCATTCCATTAACGTTTCATGTCTCATTGAATAGTCGCTACAAAACATTTTAACAAAACACTTTATTTAATAACTCGGAAAAAAATTTAAACATACAGAAAACATTTCGTTTCAGCGCAATATCCCATTCATTTCCCAACCGCATCTCAATTGCATCACCGGATCTTATAGAACTTTTAATTTAAACGCTGCATCGCTTTCAGTATTTTCTATTAAAATACCTTTTATGAGGAATTATGGTTTAAAAGCATGTTTTAATGTATTATGTTCATTCGTTTTACTACTTAACATTTTGTTGAGGACGGCGGCTATTTATATACTACATATAAATATGAAGCACAACTATAGTTTTAACTAAAGCGATTATGACAATTATCTAACCTAAGGTGTGTCAATGCAAACATGTTACGATTTACCAGTGGCAAGGTGAATAAGGATTTTAAGAAGATTCTCTTTGATAGAAATTATAACAATAAGTTTATTATAGAGAGAGAATGAGGATGAACCTCGTTCTTTCCTTCTCTCACTTAGAATTTGTGATTGGCAAAGAAAATCATATAGGATGATATAACTCTTTTCGATCGTGCATGATCCCCAATTTCCACAAAACTACTCTCAAACCGCGGGCCCACTCGCCAAACCGAGTGCTGAGCCGCTCCTGGGCTGCGGTCCCGGGAATTAGCCGCCGTGTCCCGGGATTAGCCCGAGTGCGCTGCATTAATTGAAGGACTAGCTATTTATTTAATGGGTTTATGTGCCGGAAATGTTGGTGATTAAAAGTCAATGCATTGTAATGCGATTAAATGGTGTTAAGTTGATTTCACGGTTTTTACTTACATTGTTGATAATTATAATTTTCGTGACAATCCATATCATAATAATCTTGTACTTGATCGATATTAGACCAAGTGCATTTTTTTCTATCCTAAATGTTTCAGCCGTTGCCTAACCATAAACGTGGTAAAGTATTATACTCCACAAAGTTTATAACTTAACCACCGGACGCTAATCCTGTGTTCGGAAATTTCGGACTGAAGGACCAAGTAGCTCACAAAACCGCAGATACTCTTGACAAATCGAATACTGTCGCAACGTCCGCGTCGCCGGCCGCTGCGGTGTCCCGGAATTAGTAACTGTGTTCCCGGAGTTACTCCACACTAGTGCTGGACTCGGCTGTTAGTTATTTGGCATTTAGCGTTAATTATTTTGTCAATGGAGAGCATGCAGGCACTAATGTTACTTTGAATACCTTATATGTTTTTGCAATGTTCTTGGTCGATCTTAATTATCTTTCCTAATTTCTTAATTCTACGGACCAGCACACAATCACCTGTCTAATAGTATGGCCGATTTTATATACATAATTACATTAAATTATATAATTACAACTTCAAAAAACGCTGGCACCTTACACGAAGTTTCTCCCTTCAAATTCGGCGTCCTCAGGCCTTTAATATTTATTTTCCCTATTAGGTCCCTAATTACCATGTAGTCATCTAATTTAAACGCGTTTGCAGTTGTTTCGTAGAGTCCAACTAAGGAGTGACCACAAACTTGATTTAACCCTTATAATTCAACCCTGCTACCCTCTGCTATTAACTCGTTGGACAGTGGTAGAGTTGTGAGTTACACGAGGTTTTGTTCGTCAGTTTTTGCCACAGTTGCGAACTTACTAGTGGCTTCTTTAGAGCTTTCTGTTTTTGCGTTCGTGTTTGCTCGTCGAAGTTCGTCTGAGTTCGGGTCCTCGGACTTGATGGTTGTTTAGAGGGTTACCGTTACTGTGCGCTAGTATATTTGAAACTTACATTTCTGATGACAGTCACGATTTCAATAAATGATGAGTAGGCACTTATATGCAAGTATAAGCGAGTCTGTTTGTGAACTCATATAAGTAGTTATAGTAACTTGCGCTGTTCTCATAAGCCAACAATTTAAGGCCTTTGAATAATTTAGTCCTTAGCATAGCCGAGAGCACGTGGCAATTAGTAAACATTATATTGCATGAATAATTTGGTTTTTGACATAGCTTAGGTAAACAAGGTACTTAAATTCTCATACATTATATTCCATTGATAATGTAGGTCATTCATGCCAGCATAACTTGAAACTAAACTCCGTCCCATTTCCGAAGTAAAAGTAGCAGTGTAAAACAAAATTATGGAAAAGAGTGAAATGTCCCAAACAAGTTTGAATGAGCCACCAAAAGGCTCGACTTTCACTCACCCGGACCAGTTTTGTTCCGTACCGATGTTTTTCATTTTATGTGACCGGAAAGTAACTTCAGATTATTTTTATTTGTAGGGACTTGTGATTTTGATGACCGTGCTGTATGGCTGGGTTGATGGCTGTAAAAAAATATTTTATTCTTATTGAATAAGAAATGTTTTACATTTTCGACAAATGTTGTTATGTGTACCTAAGTGTAATCCATTGGGTATTTTCTTGAGGTATCTCAGATTTAAAAGCAAAGCCTTCAGACTTATTTCTATTAATATTATAGGTTACGTCTATATACGTATACCTTCTACTAATAATCATTCTTCAACTACGTCTCAAACAAAATTGCGAGCACAATAAGTTTCTAATTACTTTCTTTATATCCAGCCTCAGCTGGCCACAAATAAAAAAAGAAATTAAGTCTACAAAATAAAGTACAGAGCTTAATTACCGTATCCATCTGTTGTGGAGGACCCTGAGATTTAACCGGCATTAAGCACAGGTGCCTCCAGAGTTCCAGACTGATCTACGGGGAACTTGTCAAGAAATAATATTGTTTGAATCGATTTGATACTTGCTTGCGGTGAATTTGACATTTTTTTACTTATGAAGTCTATATTTACAAACTACACACTATGTATAGGTTCGGAGAAATTCAATTTAAGGACGGAGGACGACCTCCCTCGAAGGTATCAACAGCAAAAATAACAATACACTTCCAAACACATCGTGCTTTAAAAAAAATCTTGCGCAGAGTTTAAAGAATTTACCAAGCTACCTCACCGCAGCGCACAGAATCAAATATGAAACAATTGCCGGCCTCAAATGACCGGCAAGTCTCATTGTACAAAGTTCTAGTAATCCCCCATCTGACCACGGGCGGGCGGCGACTTCAAACTGTGATTAGGGCAGTTTCACGCACGCGGCTTCGGTTAAACTTACATTAAGTGTCGGGAAAAGTTTCCCTTAGTTCCACCCTTGTTTATAGAGTGGTTTGAATTAGGCTTGCATGTGTATAATCAGGTTTTTGTTAGGAAGTTCTATTGGATTTGTAAAATAGTTTGTTTAACGTGTCTACATGATATGAAGTTATTGGTCCTTTGGTACGGTAGCTTTTAAACGGTTTGTTAAATAACCATTTTGTTATTAGTTAAACTTAAAACGCAAATAGTAGAAGGCTAAATGTCTATTGAAAAGCTTTGCCTATTTTCAAAGGAATCGTTTAAAGATTCTAGCACACTCAACACGTTTCGCAGCGAACACATATTGTTACTAGAGAGAGCCATTTATGCGCATTACATAATAAATCAATTCCAAAAATAGAAAAATAAGGAAACAACAACAGAACGTTATGTAAAACAAGAAAGAGGCAATAAAGCTAATTGCGAAGGAAAGAAGAATAATATCTCACAAAGGTGCATTTTATCAAATCTGGGACGTTTAAACAATAATGAAATTGCCATTGCAAAGCACCGCCATTTGTTGTTGTCGGCTTACAACCCTCATTTGCTAACTACTTGAGAATAATTTAAAGTTGCCAGGTTGGGGGCCGCGTCTACTATGTAGGTTGGCAACTGACGCTGCTAATATTCCTATGTTGTTTATATTTCTATTTGACATACTCAACGACTCTTTCTTAAACCTCAAACTTACGGCATATTATAGTAATTGGGCAAGCTATTATCAAAACGAAATAAAGATGAAATGGTATGCAACTCCGCTGGAATGCTTTGTAACTCAAATAAAGTAACTGTACCTTTAGTACTGTCATTTTAAAACCATTTCATCAGGTAGCTCCTATTAGTAGGTAACTGAGGGAGCGACTCCTATCTTGATGATACGTGTCCTTAAACTGCTTGTTAACTTTGTTACGCTGTAGTGGTAACAAGTCCTTAACTTAAATAACTCTAATGTGATGCTGTAGTTTATTTAAATCGTATCGTAACATTCACGACACGACACACTGAGTTTATTCAGTGTAACTTTGACGACTAATTACCTAAATGTCACTGTTTTAGTTAACTCATTACACTAACTGTAGCTGGGGAGGTAGTATTTTGTTTAAAATGTTTCACTAGAAAACTAGAGATTCAAAATGGTTATCTTGGAAGATATATTTCGTGCCGGATCTTAGGACCATTTTTATTTTGTAGAAGTGTTTGCTGAAGCAAATTCTTTTCCATACATTTTCAAAACTTTATTTATCCAAGTTAAATGCTGGATTTACTGAAGTAACTTTTTGAGATTTTATGAAACTATACATAGTACGTACTAATAATATCAAATTAGCATGTGTACACATAATAATTTGATATTTTTTTCTTAAAACTAGTCATTGATTAAGTACTTGGTAAATATAAAATATGTAAATTTAATAATATTAGAAATTGAAGACAAATAACAAATAGTTTTTTTCACCATGAGAAGAAAATATGGAATTACTTTTATTTTACCCCGGACCGGGTATTTCGTCTTAGAGCTCTATTAAATTTGAGCGCTCGAATAAATTTAGAAGAACAAACGATTCTACACCTTATACCTTGACAACTAGATTTTAAAATAGGTAAATGTAATTCAAAACATTATTTTTCTATATTTTCGCATATAACCCTAGATTTCTGGTCAAATTATATTATTGTCTACAAAATAAAGACTGAAGTGTGGGAGAAGTATGAAATTATGTTTACCGAAGTAAATATGAACAAAATCTTTTCTAGGTTTTAGTTTGTTTTTACTTTGTATTTAAATTGGGTTTATTATTTTTTGAATAGTCAAAGATGGCGTTGACTGGCTAGTACCTATATCTTATATGCTATAGGAGCAAAAACAATTTCTCAAGAATCAATCTTTACAGTTGCACCAGTCGGATAAAAGGACCAGGTCACGAATAACTTCAGCAAATACAATAATGCTATTCCCAAATTAACCTCTCAACTTATAACACGCCTAATAGTCTAACCAAACAAGCCTCGCTTATTAAGCCAACATTAACGTGAACACAAATATCCGCGTAATTTGGCGTAACTTAATTTAATTTCCGTAGAACGCAAATCCGGCAGTGCATTACTCCATTGTTACGTCTCCGGGATCCCGACGCGCGTCAGATCTGTGCGGTGCTTACTACATTCCAACTCGTTTGTATATTACTTTGTTATTATAGCATTTTCGTCTGGTTTTATGTGGGATTCTGCACAGTAATTAGGCAGAATTAATTAATTTCTCTCAAAGGCATATTTAGAACGGTTATTTTCTCCTTTCATACTTTCAAGATACGTATTTCTTAATAATTACAAAATCATCAATTCTCATCACAATCATAATACCAGACACTAATATGTATAGGTATAGCCGCTTCTGAATCGTCTAATCCTTCTCAGTCGATCTGCTAAGATCGTATAACCACTACAAACTTTATCGACAGCACAATGCAATCTGACAGTGGCAAGGTAAACGATTCCCTAAACTATAAACCTGAACTTGTAACAGTGAAGCGAACGCTTCTAGCCACACGTGCACTATGCAAATTACCCACCCCCTTGATAATAAGTCGCTGTGAATTCGCATCTGCTCACCAACTTTGAATCATGTGGGAAAGATTTTAAATTTTACGAGTATAACACCGGTGTAGTTAAGGCTGTACGAATATATCTTTGCCGAAGCAATAAAAACGTTGTCAGTTTTACGTCGCCCTTGGGACAGGCTTAATAGATGTGCAGAGATACAGATGAAAGGAGCTGTCAGTTTAAAATGGTGACGTAGGCAGAAGCACACACGGACAGAAATAGCTTTGTTTCTATTTAGAAAATTAGATAATGTGTTTTCTGTCTGAGCCAAATAGTTAAATCTTTTCATAAGTTTCTTTAGACAATAGTTTTTAATTATATTGTACTTAAAGATTGATTGTGTTCATTAAAGACGCTTTACCCAGTCAACCATCATTAAACATAAACACGCAGAATGAAAAACTAGGCATCCGTACCAAAGGACCACAAAACTAAAATGGGCATCAATTATAAACAGTCACTACAGTCAGACAGTAAAAGCAATTGGAAATAAACATAAAAAGAGTGTCTATAACTTCTGTGCGGACGGTCTTTTCTATCAGCCTTTTAGTGGTATAATAGGACCAAAAAAAAAAAAATCTAGCGCCGCCGGCGATCGCTGCCGTTTTCAATTAACGTGGCTTATAACTCCTGCGAGATTCACTCGACATCCCATTCGCGTATTCGGAGCAGTTCTCGTTGAATACACCTCTGTATCGGTGGTTTGCGACTTAGAATTACTTTGTGAACTTAGGTTAGGTTAGCTTGTAAGTTCCACACTATGTGCATAGTTTATACATTGTTTATTGTTGAGCTAGTGTCTGGTATTTGTTCACAAAATGTAATGTCTAAACTCTATTTATTTTAACACTTAAAGTAATTCAAAGCTTTGTAGGTGACGTCGCTATCGCTACTGCGAATTTGAGGTTTCAGATTTGATGCTCGGGAATGATTCAATCATATTTTGGAATTTATTAGTCATAGCACGGGGTTAGGGTGTATATATTATGCATTTATCTGTATCATTTGGCACACCACCTATCTCTGTCATGCCTCGGCATTTTATGCCTGCCTAAGCAAGCAGAAATCAATACTGTTATGAATATTATCTAGCAGTAATAAAATACATTCTGGTATTTAAGGAATTGAATTTAAAACAAGCACCAACAAAAGAAGAACATGAACTAAGTTACTGGGAATTGCAGAAACGATGTTATCCATTCCACGAAATCTATGCAAATTAACTATCAACTATTCCAGGAATGTTTCTAATGGCTTATAAATATAGATAGACACTAGCTTTTACAATACAATTAACGAATTAATGAGAGCTCTAACAATAGCAATTAGATTGAATCGCAAATATTTGGATTACATCGAACAATTGAACCGTGCATTTAATCTAGTTAGAAAACCTCAATGCTGATTAAAATCGACTTCCATTTGCATTTCAGAAACCTCAAATGGCTAAAATCAATGGAACACAATTCCTGTGGTACCTAGCCTTGATTTGATGATCCTTAAAGCTTTTATGTAACTTACTAAATCCAGTCTTCTTGCTCAATCTTCAGATACATCAATCTCTAAATTCTGAGGACGACGTGCTTTCCAACCTATTTTATAGGTAGTACAAGCATTTTTATATGTTGTTTGTTTGTTGTTTACTTGCAATCATCGCAATATTACGAAAAGGATTTGGCATAGGCCTTTGACACACAAAAAAAAGCTGTTGCATTGTTGGCTCTGATATGTTTTCGGATAAATTAATTTACCGCAGTTTAAAACCCACCTGTTAAAGGCAGAACGTTTGCTTTTACATCATTAATATGACATGCCGTGCTGCAGGCAACACATTTAATTAAATAATTAAAAAGCGATTAATAACCAAACATTTCCACGTACTTCGTGAAATAATATTTAATTTTATCATAGCCCAGAGAGATACTCTTCAAATATTTTCCCATTAAAATTGAAATGGGTTAGAATAATTAACTTCACAATTTGAGAAAATGTTCAACGCAATATAAATATTTTGAGTTTCCCTTGAAAAACAAAACTTCGTTTAGAATCACTTCAAGTTCTGTTCGCTTAAGATTTTCTGGGCGTTGTTGGAGAACTGACAAAAATAATCTAACATTGTTTTGGCCCTAAAGGTCATGCAAATTTAATTTGGTTTAAGTTACAAAGACGGCCCTAGAACTTTTCACTTTATGTAGCGTATAATATTTTATAAGTATAAAAATCCAATCTCACGCAGTTGCTTGTAAGTAAATAAAATGAAAAAAATATATAATAATCTTTATAAAATCTTATAATTATAAGGTAATTTCTTTGTTATATTGAGATGTATTCTAAATATAAGGTTTATAAAATAACTGGAATACCGTGAATTAGGATAGCGAATATTTTTATTTCCCTTCCTTTTCCGATCTGTATCATCATCGTAGCGCTACCTAAATAGTTTAAAATTATGTTTACATATAGAACCAAGATATTCTCTTCATCATAAATAAGAGTTGAATCCTTATCGAGCGTCTCCTGCGTCTTCTAAATCCTTGTTCGGTTTGTTCCTTACATTTCGTGTTCAAAGTATAAAATATATTTTTGCAGGCGTCTCCTAATGCGAGTTCTATGTATGTCGCCGGCGGCTGCGGATTGCATCGACAAATGTACCAATAACTATTCCAAACGCTTTGTTTTTTGTGTTCACTTCCACGATTCACTCTTCTATTTGGGGTCTGGCAATAGCAGGTCCAAAAGAAAGACTAGTAATTTATTTATTTATTTATTTATTTATTTAAAGACTATGGAAGACTTACAGCTAGGTATAATGGTAATAAATATCAGTATGATTATCTGACAGCCAATTACAAGTCTTCACGTATAGAGCTTGTTTAGTATAAAAGTACTGTGGAACAAATATGTACACTCTGTCAGAACAATGCCAAAAGAAAAGAAAAGTAAAAGTATGTAGGTAGATCGTCCCCTAAAAGAAATAAAAACTAGTGTAATCACTACAGACTTCTAATGAGAACCAAGATGTTAAAAATTCTATTGGAAACAAGATAATAATCTATTAACAAACTAAAAATCTATTTTTTAAAGAAATTCAGTGTTAGACACCTCTTTGCCGTGGTCACACTTGTTTCAAAAAGATCTAGGTCGAACTGCTTGCACACTCTGTTAAAATACCTACTCACACGCACAACGTACGAATTTTGCCTGTAGTTTGTAGTTGCATACGGCACCACTAATGGTGGATTGAACCGTTTTGGCTTACTTGGAGCGTTGAAGTAGAAGGTTGACAAGATGTCAGAACAATTTATGTCACTTTGGATTGTTTTCAATAAAAATATACAGTCTGAGATCTCACGTCGATGAGTTAATGGTAAAAGATGATATTTTTTACAGAGAGCGAGGTAGTTAGTAGACTGGTACGGTACTTTTTGATGAAAGCACAAAAATTTTATAAACCTTTTTTGTATGCGCTCAATACGGTCAATATATTTGTGGTAGCATGGATTCCATATTTCAGATGCGTATTCCAGATGGCTTCTAACAAAAGTACAATAAAGAATTTTTAACGTTTTAGCTTGTGTGAAGCACCAGGATAATCGCATTATGAAACCAAGGGATTTAGATGCTTTAGCGACGATGGCATCAACATGTTTTTCAAAACTAAGTTTGGAATCGTGGTGAACCCCCAGGTCACGGATAGTACTACATCTAGGTAGTATATGACCACCCAGAGTATATGTTGTGGCTAAAACTGATCGTCCACGAGAATACGTAACAACTGAACATTTTGAGGGATTGAGATCAAGCTTACTTTTTTGGCAATAAACTGCCAGACTCTGTAAGTCAGTTTGAAGTGCTATCATGTCCGCAGTCGAAGATATAGTAGCATAAATTTTCATATCATCAGCGAAGCACAATAGCTTGGATGAGGTCAAGCAAGAGTCGATGTCGTTTACGTAGATGATAAACAGTAACGGACCGAGCAACGAGCCTTGAGGGACTCCGCTGGGGACTGAAACCCAGTTAGATATGTAGTTATTCAGCACTACTGCTTGCGACCTGTTTTCTATATAAGATGAAAACCACCTGATTAAGTCCCCGTGTATACCGATGCCCTCTAACTTTCGTAATAACATGACGTGGTCTATTCGGTCGAAACACTTGCTATAGTCCGTGTAGACGACATCGACTTGCTCACCGCGGTCCATTGCTTCAGTGATGTAGTTGTTAAGCATAATAAGATTAGTAACAGTGGATCTACCTTTAAGGAAGCCGTGTTGGAAAGGACTAAACGATTGTTCAAGAGCTGGATAGACCTGGTTATAAATAATTCTTTCGAAAATCTTGGCAATGATACATAGTTTGGATATCGGTCTATAATTAGTAATATCTGTTTTGACTCCTTTCTTATGTACAGGTGTTATGAACGCAGATTTCCATAGTACTGGGACAACACAAGAATCCAAAGATTTTTGAAATAGCATTGAAATAGGATGAGCGATAGATGCAGCGCAACGTACAAGTAGCTTGGATGAGATATTATCCGGTCCTGGTGCTTTCGATGTATCTAATTTAAGAAGCAGTGGTGAACAGAAGAAGTAATGGTGCAATGAAGTAGTAGCTTCGATTTGTGGTTCTTATTTTTTGTTTTACCAAGAGGTTTGTTTTTCGTGTGGATTTACGTGCTCTTTTCCCTTACACTTCGATAAATGCGTTTGAAATTAATAATATTCCATTAAATTTGTCTAATGCAGCTGAAAAAAAAATTATGTAGTAATTAATCTTTTATTAGAAGCATTACTAATGCTGTGCATAGACTTAGTAGGTACCCACAGTAATATAATAAGTCTTTGTGAGCTGACTATTCTTTCCACTCCAAGTTTCCGTCTCATTCCCGTTTCGTGTATTAAGTTGATACATTATAGTTGGTTAAGCTGTCTTTGCTTACTTTTCCGCTCTTAGTTAGATTGGACACTCATGCGGACTTTAGTGCCATATTGCATCTACCTACATAGTTAAGAGGAACTTGGTGACGGACTTAGTTACGTTGTAGTACAAATAGATTATTTTCTAGAAATTCATAATTAAGATCGAACTTTTTAAAAATGCTGGTTTTATGCCTAGACCAATCTTAAATCCAAGAACCCACTGGGGATTGTAGCGAATATCCAAAAATATTGCAGCCGATTTTCACTATTCCTTTATTTCTGCGAAAATGTATCTAGAAAATATTTCCCTCTGCCAAGTAATCCTTCAATATGAGACAATATCGTCGCATAACTGCTTCTAACAAATCGTTGAAATCCGTTTCAGGTACGTCTGACGTTCAGCCGGGATCCATCATACAGTTTCATTACACGATCAATTTGTTTCGCATGAGGAATGTACGTAAGTTTTTTTCTTTCAAGATTTACTTGTTTGGTATATGAAATGTACCTATTGTCGTATGAAGATTGAAAGCGAATGTTCTATTTAAGTGTCGATACAATATTTTTTACTGTTTTTGCTTTGCAGAAATTATTTGCTATTCTGCAATAATATAAAACTGTCGGGATTAGAAACAGGTTCTATGGGCTCTAAAAGGGTTTTCTAAGGTTCATGCAGTAACTTTAGAGCTCATCTCAGTTGTGTGTGCCAACTTTAATCTTAAATCTAAAATAAAAAAATCCTTTTTTTAAACCTCCCCCTACACTTGGATTTTTTCTTGTATCCTGGGTGTGTTTCACAAACAGAAACACCGAGACTCGGGACAAACATCTGCGGATGACACAAACTTTTGTCCCTTGCGGGAATCGAACCCGCAACCCATAGCGCAGCATTCCAATTGCTTATCCACTGCGCCAATCAGGTGGGTAATTTCATTGGGCAATCAATTTCTAATTAGTGGTGTTCAGTACGGGCTACGACTTCACCAGTTTTTTCAAAGAGCGCAGGATTCGCTACGACGTACGACAGATCTATATAATAATACAGAATTAGAATAAACATCAAAGTTCTGTTTCTGTTTTTCTGTTATGTTTAGTGTGTCAGGTAGCTGGTACCAAGCCGGTACCATTGTTCCACCTGTGGGCTGATTGTTAACGTGGGAACATGCATTATATGTCTATGGTTCCTTGGGAATTAATAAGCATGCACTAGTTGTTATACAACACAGTATATAGGTATATGTGTACGTACAGTATTATATCACGATCATGTATGTCAAATATAAACCACTAACTTTTTTATATAAAAAATAATTTACTCAAATTAGATGATAAGTACATTTTGAACGTCAAATTACATCAATACATCCTCCAAAACGCCCGCTCGTCACCGCTTCCTAGTGCTATAGGTGGGTAGACCGTAGAAGAAAGAGCGTAACAAACTACCCAGCAGCACAATCTGTTTGTTAAAATTTGGATTACTGAAGTAAGTAAGTAAATAATTTATTTGCATAAAACATGGTATAAAAATGTGTTATAAATAATTATGGAAACGTATAATCATGTTTCACTAAAACATTAAAATTAAATAACACTTGTTGCTAAAGTTATGGATGAGTTCTTAGCTTGTTTTGAATTCATTAATTTAATGTGATGCCATACTTAAAATGCAATTTATACATAGAATAATAGAACATGTACTATACCTTCGTAAAAAACTTGCCTGTAAAAATGTGCGAACCAAAATCTGGCCATTCTAAAAAGCCGCCGGACGCCACCGAGGTAAATAAAAGTATTCCGATACAAAAATCTGTGTAACATTGTAGCCATTCTATGCAAAAAATCAAGCTTGTAACATAGTGTGGTGATCAAACTATTCTCATGGCGGACTATATCTATTGGCGCGAAATATTCCTGCCATCGCACACTAGCGCCACCCCATTATGGCATTATTCAGAAACTACTAAACTGGCAGTGTGGCAAAATGCTGGTTTCATTTTAGTATGTTCAATGTAAAATCGGTTAAGCGATTTTGTAATCCTAGTGGTTTGACATCGACCGTGTTTTTAGCCGACTTCGAAAAAGGAGGTCTCGTATTCGATTTTAATACCTACGTGTTTATGTTCCCGAATATACCATGACACTGAATACCCGGTCACCCGGTACAGAGAACCGGGCAGTGTATGTCAGTCTTTGCTTCGTTATGTTGTATGTCTTCGGTATTTACATTTGCTCTAGTCCTCACTGAGGCCCATTGAGAGCTATCCCACGGGCACACAGGTCTCCTTTGTGAGGGTCTATTATGAGAACTGCCTACCTGTATTGTGACTAACTTTATAGTAGCCGTTACCCCAGCAGGGAAATGCCTTTTACAGTGAAGAATGACAATCACAATTAATTTGCTGTTTGTAGTAGAAGGAAAAGTTGCAGCCGCAAGGGCGCGCGGCAGGTCAGCAATGCGCTGGGCCGAATGAATTTAAACAATAATAGTTTATGATTTTATTCCATGGTCTCTGCCTACCCCTCTGGGAAATAGGCGTGACTTTATGTATGTATTATAGATTATGACTATAAGATGTAGAGGGACTTACATTTTAAATTTAATACTATATGACTGCCTCGGTGGTCTAGTGGTCGTTATTCGCGACTGATGAGCATGTCCTAGGTTCGATTCCCGGACCGGGCAAATTTGATTAAAGTTTGTCTATTAAGAAATGTTGGTATGAACGGTATAATACACAGTCATTTCTGCCTGCCCCTTCAGGATGATATGTTATTCTAAATACTATAATGGAATCTCTTAAACAGCTCGTGTAGTTAGGTCCTCAGAATATGCTTCCACCCAGTTTAATCCCGCGAGCACACGTTCCTTTGTGTAAGCTGCTTGTACTTATTTATCCAGAACAATATTATTGCCTTTGTGTATAAAGTCTAGATATTTTGATCATTGTTTCAAAGTATAATTTATATCCTTGCTCGAGTATACAGCGGTGTTATGTTACCATGGAAACTGTAACTGACCGTGTTGTTGTATTTACGATACAGATAACAAGATAAAAAAAATGTCGCTCCACATTAGCATTTTCTCTGTAGATACTGTATCACATAGGAACACAAACATCCAGCCAGACGGTTGGGGACCACACAATTATTTGCTCTGTGCAGGAACCAAACCAGCAACTATTAGCACTGGAGTTACATCACTTAGCCACTGTGCTAATGTCGTTACGCTCAAGTATAATCCACCCAACTAAGTCATAAAACCCACAAACATATGCCTTATGAATTATGACCCCATCAATAAACACTCCTAATGAACAATGAACGATAAACATGTCTTCAAAACGGGTAGCTATCTCAAGAGTATCTCCGACAAAGCCTCGATACCTCTTTATTCCCTGCATACGGTCGGGTCGGTCGCATCGGTCGGGCACACTCCCGCGGGCACAGAAGTGTTGCTTTGTACATCTCTAGTTATTCATGGCCTTTCAGTATAAGATGTCGTGGTGGCTTAGTGGTTGACATACTGGATTTGTGTGGACAACATTGTGGGCGAGTATCAATGTAGTTTTATCAATGTCATAAATACTTTCTTAGATATTTTTAAACACCCCTGGCTAACGGTGTACGTCGTGAGGAAACCGGGATTAAATTTTCTAAAATATGCTGACGTGGTGATCAATGCTCAATCCTCCTCTATACAAGAAGAGGTATTTGCCCTGAAGTGGGAAAGTTACAGGCTGTTATTATTATTTATATGCAGTTTCTAACCGAGTATTTGTTTGTTGTATCATATTAGTTGCGCCTCAGCATCTGGCAATATGCGGCCTGGAATAAGTAATGTGATGTTTTATGAAACAACGTGATGGGGGGGGGGGGGGGGGTAAACGTGTGTTACATGTATGTTTTTGGCTTAGTAGGTTATTGGTTTATTTATACATATGACAATAAAAAAACATTATGTAATCTTCAATTCTTTCAAGTATTCTTTTTTAGTCTACGGGGTGTTAGCATAAATCCATATTTGTCTGCCTCTGAGAAGAAAATAATTAAACTTAATTCCTCAAAACTTGCACATTACCGAAGAACACGATTTGTTAACTTTAAAAAATTCGTTGTATACATGTAAGTTACTTTTAAAAACCTTCAATAAATAAGTAGCCTCAGCAACAATAGTCAAGTTTCAAGTTAGAGGAATAGTTTGGTCGACACCGGCTTGTTTAATGATCCATGAAGCTTTACTTCATAGTCAATAATTGATTCAGTTGTTTGAGAATAACAGCATTGTTGATATCGAGAAGTTATGTGTCAGTTTGATTGGAGAACTACTTAAAATTATAATAATAGGTTCTTACCTACTAGGTGACTCCGCTCCGGTAAAACTCCTCCGCGCATCTCTGTCCTACTCAGTCAAAGGTAGTAAAAAGGAGAGTTTTCAGTACATGTAGATGAGCTGACTCATCTTATAATCTTGGCTGCAAACCTTGTGATGGGTTGCGTCAAATATATCGAGTTCAAATCCAGCAGTCATTCTTCTAAAGAAACCGGCTAGGGGTAAAGAAAAATAACATTACCAATTTTTCAGTTGCTTAAATTTTTCTGTCATACCGGTTCGTTGATATCGTATATGAAATGCTTAAAGCCTATCCACCCATTGATGGATTGACAACACAAAATTATGTACCTATTTATAACAGCTCGTCAATTAATAAAATATTTGACAAAACCATTTCGAGGTCATTAGGCCGCTAGGTCACGTCACATCCGCCTAGATCTCCTCAATAATGACTCCGTGACTATAACACAATCACCCGGATTCGTTCCGACAATTTTTGTCACTTAACCACCATTTCGTACTCAATTCAGCGTATTATTTATTTTGAACGACATTACAATGATTGCCCATTTATTTACGCCACGCCAAAGATGTGTTAAAAGTTAGAAACGTAAACGAATGTATTTTATTTATATTTATAAACGTGTCTAATATTCCTAAAGCCTACAATTATGTTTTTTTTGGTCAAAACGATGATAACTTAATAATGGTTTGCTAATTTTGTGTTTGAAACTAAAACATTCTAGTGCACAACTCGCATTAAATGTGGGAAAGTGTTTTATTTTTTTATTCATCTTGCATTTATCATTTTTGTTTTTTGCAATTTAAAACGATAGTAGGTACCAACTAATCCTATAAGGTTCCCAAAAGGACTCACTTAAAATGACAACGTGAGTCATAACAGAACATGCATTACAAGTGCAGGACGATAACATCTGCGATATCAAGCAGAAGCTCTGAAAAATGCGATGTTTTACGGAGATAATGTTGGATGCTGGCATCTGTGTTAGTGCATTAGTGTAATGGAACCCACTGTGGATGTTTTAAATCTCCTTTGTGCGACCAATGGGGTCCATTCTAGTGTATTTCACGGAATGCATGTCGTAGAGCATTTGTGGACCGTTGCCTGATATTAAATGTGGGAAGGATGATGTTGCGACTCAATTTAAATTCTCACGTAGCTAGAGTATGTGTTGGTATCCTTAGTGTATTTCCCGTTTGTTTGAAGAATAGCGACTATACAATTCAAAGAAATACAAACACACAGGATAAATTAATATACCAACCAATAGGCCCATTACGGATCAAATCCTCTTCAAATACAGAGAGGTGAAGATTTAAACAATACTACGCTTGCTTTTTACATACCATCAACATTTTGGGTTTTTGTGCACTACATAAAAAGTACTTGGAAATCCCAGTTAGTAAATACGGCTATTGAAAGTATAAAATAGATGATTAATGTAATATTTCAGTAACCGATTAAGACATGCTCTAGTATATTCGAAGCACACTGTGTGCTACATTAGTCCATTCTTGCATTACTTTCACTATTACAAGAACTATAATATTACTATCGTTACCAAACATTGCGATGCTTGCAATAATTAGCCAATTAAACGGAGCCCGGCTGAAAAACTGTCCAACCGAAATAATTAATGAACCAAATCGTGTTTACATTGCCACTGTATAGTTAGGCAAAGAAGGTTAAATTTGGGCGTAGTTGATGCAAAGTCGAAATGTCAATAACATTTTTTTAAAGCTAGTTTCCCCATATTACATTTTAGTTCTGGCTAGGAGAAATAACCTAGAACTGTGTATTCTTATTTATTAGTTTTTTTCACTTTGCAACAAACCACACTTTAAAACATAGAGAGACGTCTCACTGAGATCAATCATTAATTTATCAGACTTGCACGACTTCAGACAAATTATTTCAGATTATAAACATTAGGTTCTTTCATTGTTAGTCACTAACTATTAATATTTTAGCGAAATTTTTGACCAAATTAACAACAGTATTGTTTAACCGTTTTTCAATGTTGTGAAGAGTTAGCCTTCTGCATTTCTCTACCATGTGTCACTCCGGAATGGACGCTCAATTTATTTATAGTGTAAATTTATTCAATCAGCTTTTCCGTTAGCTGTCCACTTATTATGTACGGACTTCCGGCTAAATGTTGTGTTAACCTCATCTGCATGTTTACACTCATCTCGATACACTCAGTGTTCAGAATACTTGACTTACCAAATATGCTTTTTAAAAGTTGCCTACAGTGGGGATGTCGATGGTGTCGACAATGTTTTACATCCTGCACCCTGGGAATAAATATCTGCACCTCACACAAAATTGTCCTAGGTATTTGGAACCTATGATATAGGAAACTGAACAAATGTGGGAGTATAGTAGTAACACCTCTGCTTATCCTTCACCCATATGGGCGTGATGTTATGTTACTATTAGTCCAGTATGGGTATCAAACCCGCAACCGCTTGCAACGTAATTCTATCACTGGCCTAGAGTATCATTTGGGTCAATTTTTATATGTATAGGTGTCTGTCTAACTGTGTATACCAATATAAAATAATGGCTGATTTCTTTATCTACCATTGTTATGAAGAAAAATGAGTTTAGTTTAACTTAAACTTTTGTTGTATAGGTAGAGGCGACGCCATTATTATTTCCATTCTTTATTTGTTCGAGTAGACTATTATTTTGATTATCAGCCCTGAAATCTAGCCTTGGCGCTTTAAATACACAATACGAAGTGTGAAACTAAATTACAGCAGGTAATGACTGATGAATGACTCTGTAGTTTCAATAATAGCCACCACAGTCAGTCCTTTGTCAACAGCAGATCAAAGTTTATTGAAGTGCATTCATAAAATATTATTTCCACAGCGTTTTATTGAAATATCAGCGATTATAATTGGGCGTTACAATACTAAATTATTGCTACAGAAGGTCCACTTTGTACAATAAATGAAGAAATATCTTTACTTTTGACTTCAAATGTAAATTGTTTGATAGAAGTTTGCAGTGTGTCCGTTTTCGTCACATACATCGATGGCATCATAGCGAACTCTTCCGGAGTGCTCACAAACAAAAACAATTTTTTTCTTATCTATAATATAGTATTTGTTGGCCTTCTGTTCCTATCTATGTGGTGGCTCTACTTTCCCACAACCCTCCAATGCCGCGCTCTACATTTATTTCCCAATACCAGCGGCCGGTACTTATGATCCGCGTCACCTGATGACAATCGAATATGACCTGTGCGGCTGAATTGCCCAAATGCGTTAACAGGGTTAACATGGAGTACTTTTATAGTAGGTACCTAATTTATTGCTAAAGTTGTCGCTACGTATTGTAGGTGCAAGTTACGTTTCGCAAAATTATACAAATACTCTTAAGAACACTTATTACAATAATAATTTATAAAAATTTCATTCCTATTGAAAAGAACCGTCAAAAAACTCCAAAGGTGCTCTGTTAAACCATCTACCATACCAACATTTTTACCACGAACGAGCTAGACAATAGACAGATGTTACTCTACTTCACAAACCACAACACAGATTCCGGTTGCTGCAAATGTTCAACCTCCAGATAGTTGCGCGCCAACCCTGGGGATGCCGGCCAATAATTGGCGAGCTTTTCATCGCTACGACTATCGCGAATTTATTTCGCGTGGAAGCAATTGCGATGCGATTCCGCCGCAATTTCGCGAAATGCGTAATCGTCCGGGCAGAGCTGTTATTGTGAATGTTTATTATATTGTAGCACCTAGCTGTAGGTTAAGTCGGTATCAAGAGTGAATGATGATAAGGTTGATTTCAGTGAGATTACATTCACCAAATATTGTGTGAGATTTTTTATGAAATAAGGTTGGTTTGTCAGTAAAAGTGTCTTATTGTCTGTAAATTGAGTCGCAATCCTATCCCACTTGCAGTATTGGTAGTGAAGTTACAAAAGACGCATCTGCTTATTTTCCCTTAGTCGTCTCTTAGCTTGGACGAATCGGGGAAGTGCTATTCTGGCTCTGCACTCCATGGGATAAGGACTATCGATTATTTTAGAACTAAAAGGGTTCCCTTATTCCTTTTTAGGTCCATTACCCTAAAAATAATCATTATTTGTTTATTGATGTAGACAAAACACAACACAGAAATATCCAAATTACATATACAAACACATGATAGTAACAAAAGTTACTTAGGTACCTACATTAGTGGGATATGTTTGTCAGTCGCGTTAACTGGGAAAGTTGTTGATGTGTGAAATAGATATAAACTCATTGATCTACAGCGAGTGCCTGGAGTCCTAGACCAATCAAAAAGTTAAATTAGCTTTTTCCGAAAACATTTCAACGTAATCCTTTAGGGATATGTCTAGAGCGCTAGTTGTTTTAGTTAAACCAATTATATTACGTGTCTTTCGAAGTCTAATGAAGATTTGCGTTTTTTTTTGTTCATTTTTGTTGGCCTTATTTGGAACAGCCGCAAGGCGCGTGCGTAATTTAGAATTAGAAAGTAGGTATTTTAGTTTTAAAGTTATTGTGTCTTTAAGTTGTGCTTAGTGTGTCAAATAAACATGATTTTCTTATTTCTAGTGTTTTCCTATCAGAAGTTTTTACAAATTAAAAAAAATGCTATCGATGTGTCATTTAACATAAAAATATCTAGGTAACAGAACACTTGATGCACATATTATTATGTCGGTACCTAAAGATCTTCCAGTCAAACTTAAGATATAGGTATTAAAAACGTGCAGGTGTCGGCAGATGATTAATATTGTGCATGTATGTTGTGGCTTCTGTAATCTGTACACAATGGACTTAGCTG
This sequence comes from Abrostola triplasia, assembly GCA_946251915.1. NCBI lineage: Eukaryota > Metazoa > Arthropoda > Insecta > Lepidoptera > Noctuidae > Abrostola > Abrostola triplasia. Next base: position 12,288,727 of record OX276433.1, read on the forward strand.
GCAAGCTGTCAAACACCTCACCACATTATATACAGAGGTCTCTCAGAGTCAAAGCTCTGATAACGACTTGTTTGCATTCATATTTAAACGCTATAAAAGGCTCACTCACATTGACACACATCTCTTCTAGGTCGTAGACCTCTGACGAATTAATACTATAATTATGCAAAAACAAAGTATTTAACTTTAATATTTACCTAAATAAAATACTTTTAAGATAAAGTAATGAAACATGAGAAACATTTTTTCATATGCAAATATAGGTATGTCTTTTTATATTGAACCCAACTTGGGCATTAAACCACTGTGGCTTCACATATTTTGTACTTTAAACTGTTTTATTTGTGAGTTCTTAATTTACCTACTTATTAATATTTTGTATGGTTCCAATTGTATATGCCAGAAAGAGATTTTATTTCTGTCTAAGACAATCTACGTATGTAGTATCCTCATCTCAAGTAATTAATTTGCATGCTTTTATTTTAAGAAAAAAATGTATGTTCCCTCACTGTAACAACACCTTTGTATACCATGGTTTGATGTGAATAAATATGTATATTCTATCTCATACAAACCATGATTTAAAATAACGATAATTATCTCCCTTAAGCTAGTTGCCTCTACTTATGTTCACGTCTGCACGTGCATGATGCTCACTGGCTGATCCCCGGCGTGGTGGGTTAGAGGTCACTTGTGTTTAAACTTTCTTCAGAAAAGTGAAACATGATGTACGTTACCCTAGTATTTGGCAGACAATTTTCTGTGATAATATCGAAATTATCTTACGTCGCCTTCGAGAAAGTTGTAAGAGGCGACGTACTGCCGGGTCTTGTTATAATGTGTGGTTATTATGACAATGGATTGTATGAGTAGTGAAATTACTGAGACGTTTAATGAAGGACATCTGTAGGTCTTCTGAGGGGTTATACCCTTATTCTAAATAGTTGTAAAATATTATTTGAAAACGAATGGATAGTTTCGGAAACACTCATACAATAAGTAGGTATAAAGTATAGATTCATACTCTCTGCCAATATGCATGTCACCATAAGTATAATGAGAGAAAACGTCTGTCATCAAACTATTATGTCTAACTCGAACTTTCCCGAGACCCGCGGACCAATCAGCGATCGCTACCTCTGACCTATCACGGCCGTTCATAAGTCACACCGCAATGTGATGGTACTATGATCTAGAACCTTCTGCTCACGAACGTTATTTGTACGTTATGTATTAAGTGAAAATTAGATATGTTCCCCGGGGATTATTGGATTTTGTCTTCTCCATATCACCGAAATAGCCCAGTTCCATGATATAAGACTTGAACTAATTGTCTTATTTGGAGCACTATACCATGCTCCTGTCGGCTATTGTTTAATAAAATTATCTAACCTTGAAATTAAACTCTGTCCTTACGATCAGCTTTTCCATATACCCACGAGACCAATAAGTTGGTGCTAACCGATAGACTTAGCTTACCCGTATTCAGACGTTCATATCTCAAACAAATGATGCTATAAACGTCAAAACGATAATACTGGCATGAGGGCACTGCGCCTGCGCCGCTTGCGGTTCTCCGCGGCTCCAGTAACTTAAACTGAATCTGTCATAATAAGTAGCTCAAGTAGTGGGTATAGTGACGCGGTGCGCGGTGTGCTGTGCGCGGTTGCGTGACAAGACAATCACAAACCGAATTGAGGATGACCCGGAAACCTGCGCTCACGACTGCGCGCGGATCAAGTTATAAGATGTAAACTTAGGTTTAAGTTATCTCCAAGTATTACTTAGCAATTACTTCATGAGGCTAGCAATAATAATTTTGACGTCTGAGTTATCGTAATAGTACTTCCTCATATCGTAATGTTTGCTAATTATACATTAAGTAGGTACCTAGTTTACGATACATAGATAAACTAGTGGTGCTATAAAATGAAAAATTAAATACCCCGTATAATCTTGACTCTGTAAAGTCCTGTCGGGAAAGAGGTTACTGCGTGCAATTATAGTACATAAAAGATGATACACATATAGGTACATACATTTATTTATAGTAAAGTGACCAATAATAAACAAATTAACCAGTTTAGTTTTTTTTTGTAAACTGGCTGTCTCATCGGTGTCATGCCCTGACTCGGGATACCTACACTACATATATTTCTGTCATAGGCACTAATGTTATTGAAGATCAAGCCTTGTGATGATCAAGCCTAGAGCAGTTCAATCACAGCCGCGCATATTTTTTATAAATATTACCTAAATCACCTGTTTGTATCTCGAGCACAGCGCCTCCAACTCGGTCCACCGGCGCGGCGCAGTGTGCGCGCACGCACTCGTGGGAACACTTTCACTGCGCACCAGAGCCGCGATGAGCTAGCTTTTTGTCGGCACCAACTGACCTGCTTACTACTGAACCCCTGAGTCTTCCTGATGCCTTTGTTTTGTAACTTATACTCCTTTTTGTTACAATAAGCAGAGCTGTGACTTGTTATGTAGTTACTACATAATCTTTTAACAATACCGAAGTAATAAATCGAGGACATACTGCTTTTATGATCTATTTAGCTAAAAATCATATCATTTCTGCAAATGGTTTCCAAAAAAAATACACATTTTTTTTTAAACTATATGGCGCCGGCGTTTCCTGATTGACTACCTCTGAGAGCAAATCCCGAAACAAACTCGGAGGTCTGTCTGTCAAAGTCCAGATTAGTACAATTTTTGTACCTAACCTAAATAAATGAAGTCTTAAAAGTAAGTTTAATTTGAAATATCACTGAACATATTTGAGTCGGTCTTAATTAAGCATTACCTAGATTGAAATACTAATTAAATGTATAATGTTAATTTTAATGTGGTCTATGCAATTTTATGCAGTAAAAAGTAATAGTATCTACTATCTATGTAAATGGGAGAAAATGACTCTAATTTACAAAAAGCGGCGAAATGCGTCGACTTTTTCTTAGCAACTATTTCTAGACTCTTTTTAAATGGTAGATGTACACAAAGATTTATAACTAAAAGGCTTAGAGTTTAAATATATGTTCCTTGTAGAGGTAGGTAGAGAAGGAACTAGGCGCACCAACCTTACCTCAGAGGACTACACTGTTGTTTCGGAAAGTGGCACTGTACCAAATTAATATCAATCTGTAAAACCAATGTCAGCTAGTATTCAAATCAAGGATTTCATGGTTTGTTTCCTTTTTCCCGGATCCAATAAAACAATTTCTATACATATAAGTAACAAAGTAGGTATCACGGTAATTAATAAAACTAAATGAACATAAATGGTCTGTTATCAAACTAATTTCCAGAGCTTTATGGTCGCGTCAGATGGCTCTATCAGCGGTTTCAAGTTACGCCGGTCGGACATAACTCATCAGTTTAAGAATTACATTGTTGCCGCCGGCCATTTTATTTGAGAATTGACCCACTTTCTTATTTTGACTTGAAGAACCCAATCGTTTATTGTGTGTGTGATATACTTACATTGACAGATTACTAATACATTTGATTTACGGGTTTAACACTAGAGTGGCGATGGATGTTACATAGAGTCTAGTTCACCACTGCTTTAGTTTAACACTTATTTGTATTAAATTAACGATATCTTGTTTTGTGATGTCTAATAAAATAAATATTATAGAGAGTAGTATTGGAGCTATACATAAATATACATTGTTTTCAGATGATTAAATCCTGGTTTCTTAACGATTTTTCCCGTCGTCGCCGCGGTGAGCTACCGTGGTGTTTAATGCTCAATCCTTCTCTTCTCTTCTTTAGGGAATGTGTAAAAAGGTACTACTATCATTTGCCTAATATACCTTTGTTAGACGTTGAGAACGAAATGTGGGCTCCATATATTCAGCGAACAAACTACTTATTCACCTAAACACGTAAGATTATAATCTCTTATCTGATTAGCAGCTAATGTTTAAACAATTTATCTGCTAGTCTTGCACCTGACGGGTTGTCCGACTAGTCGGCCGACCGGTCGCGCTGACACCAGATCATCGAACTCCAGCTAAATGTCAAGAGAGGTTTTTACATACTAGCTACCAACGCTCAGTACCGTAGATTGACTAGAACCAATCGATTTGGACGAATCCAGGTGAAGCCTGATGGGCGACGTACCGTACTGTTGTAAATATTGTAGCTTCTCGTATTATAAGGGGAAAAGCAGAAGCTAAAATAACTACTGTATTTTATGTCAAAACAAATCAATCAAGGATTTCACTAAAACTTCATTAACTTCTGAATTGTCAATACAATTGGCGCAGTAGTAAAGTTTTGTTTAGATGGTTGCGGTTCGATTCCCGCACTTTTCGTACCTTGATCACAACAGGAAAGGCCTACGTCCAGCAGTGGACTGAGATAGACTGATGATGAGGATCACGTTTTGCTATTTAGAAAATGAAGTATATAATTATCATGTTCTCTCAACGCCCCCGACTTCAACTCAATATCAAATATAAAGTAAACTTAAAAGCAATAAAACTTATACCGTATTAACAGAGTTCTTCCGTTCCACATAAATACTATTTTTAGACTCATAAAACGCGAGCAATATTTCGAGATTTTGAAAAAGTTTGCGGAATTCAGAACAAATTAGCATAATAGGTGTGGCATGGTTAGCATAAAATTATAGTTCGCTCTTCCTGCGACTCTGTCCGTGTGAATTTATTAATTTATCAGTAAGTATATTAAGTACCGTGGAGTGCCGGGAAAGGATGGTACCTCCCCATTTCTTCCCGTGGGTTGTAAGAACAGACTAAGGGAAAATCCAGCGTATTCTGTAACCTCAGCACCAATAGGTACGATTAGGTAAGAATTTAGGTACTATTTCAGGTTATTCCCACGTGTATATTTGGGAACGCTTGACTAGTTTCGGACTCAAACAGTGTCTCAGTGTCTCAAGAGCAGGTGACACGGCGGGGTACTTACAGCGACGAAAGCTATTATACGTAGTAATATAGTCATAAAACTGTAGGTATACAACACAACCTACCTAGACAGATTAGATGTTAAATGTTCATACTATTTTATCGACCGTAAAGACGAGTTCACATTAGAATTCTTCATTAAATCTGTCTGAATACTAAATGATGTGCAGAGTTTTCATTAAAAAAGTAGTTGCGCTGCAATGTCCGTTTATAAACAGGGTGGTGCGAGTAAATACGAACACCAGCTATTTATAAAGTCGGCTAAACGCTCCCGACGGAGGGCTCAGCCCGCAGAGCACATACATCCAGAAGACTTACTTTTGCATACTGTGGTGAACACAGATAAAGTACCCACTGTTAATAAAGTCACATTATCTTCGTTGTTATTGGCAGAATTTTTTTATATGATGGTTTAGTTCCCATAAGTCATGGAATTAGGTACTCATTACTTTCTATTTTTGGGATGCTCAAAAGCTTATATAGTCTATATTAAACCTACAATCTACATAGACCCTGTGTTCCACAATTTTTTCCTGCCCAGCCCCATACAGTCTTGGCGTTTGTAGAAACCGTTTTGAATTTGAACAGATCACGATGGTCTTCATTTCACATAAACATGCGCTTCTGAAGCCTGGGGTAGGTATAACATCTTCTTGTTTCTTTTGTCATTAGTTTTCGTGTGTCGTGTAGACTTGACCTTCTGTGTCCTCTATCCTGTCGCACTATTAGGGGATACGTAAATCAAAGTTGCGTACAAGTCGTAACTCAGCGAGCGACGCCGCGGCGCAGGACTAAACTTTACGCGTTATCATACGGTGTAAATTTTATGACAGGAATTATGTTTGCAGTGCGTTTTGAGCGTATTTTTTTGTTAAAAGTCTTCTTTAAAAGCACTTAAATAGCTATCAAAAGCTTAGATAATGTACATTGCAGGGTGTTTGAGATTTAAAAAGGCCAACTGTAATATTAAATTGTTAAAGATATCATGTTATGCGAGGTAAAAGGCTCAAATTACAGATATTGGCTAAATATGTGATACTTATGCTAATGTCCAATCTGTTAGACTGTTCAGATTAAAATGTTCTTGCACATTTCGTAGTTTTCTAAATTCATTTAGTTTTTTTAATGCATACATTATGAACAACTGCAAATTGCCTTCGTCATTATGCAAAACTGCTACCTAAGTATTTTGTTTTCTTTCAACATTTTATTTAGTTAAGGTTATTAACCTCCGTGCCATTCATCTTATCGACCACAGACTAAAACTACGAGCAGTTTAATACACACAAAAGCACAACACAACTAACCATTTGGCAACATGTTTTAGTATGTTTGGCGCCCACCGTGGGACTTGTTCAGTTACTACAATATTCCCAAAATAAAGGCTCGAACCAATCGCATCGGCGGGTTCCGCAGCTGGGAACTTGTGTGAACAGCATTAGAGAACATAATAGTAGTTCTCAGCTATTTTGTTAGCACTTCCTGCATTGTTCCGCCGTGTTTATTGTACTGTTATATGGGGTTGTCGCATGTTTAACATAAAATAGCTGTGATAATCTTTATAGAATATAAAACAAACCAAGAGATGAATGATACATGCCATTAAAGTTGAAAATGGTTAAACTAGAAACACATCAATACACAGGTATTTACTTAATCATGAATAGTTGATTCCACGTAAATAAATTATATCGCACATACCCTCGTCGGAATGTATCGTCCTTAATTATGTAAATGATTAATATTGCTTAATTAATCCTAGTGCTTAACTAACGGTCTATTCTATAAAACATATTCCAAATTGTTGAAATTCATTTTGCTCTAAACATAATTTGTTGTATGGAGGGTACTTATAACGTAGGTACTGTCATACTTTTTTCAAAAAACCCTTATTATTACGCTAAATCGTGTAACATTTTCGCCTTCGAAGCGTTGTAGAAGGCTATTGAAAGGTCCTATTAAGTGGTATTTTCTATAACCGGCGCGGAGTGGTTGTGACATTTCCATTAAATTTTGTCGACTACCCTCCCTGCATTATCTCGCTCATCGGCCTTTGTGCTGCATTCCATTCTTATTTGTACTGACTTAATGACTAACTCACTGTTAACTGAGTTAGGAAGGGATTTGGGGATTATTGAGTCTTGGCTTTATACTTTCAGAGCGTTTGATTGTAATTTGAAGTTTTAAGGTATTTCTAAAGGGCTTTTGTGCTATTGTTCTATTGAGTAGGTACAGTTGCATATTTAATAAAGCTACGTTTATAGTAGTGATGATGTGCATCAAAATTAATATTAATTTACAGAATACGTTCATCAATTTAAACAATATCACGACTGCGTTTCACGAAGCAGTAGGCAGACGTGCAGAAATAGCCCACCCACATTTCGCCAGTTATGTTATTTATATTTTAATGTAATATGGGGCGAGCCTATTGCCATCAACCGGGCACAAATCCTGACTCTGCTGCAACTGAGATTGATCTAATGGAAAAGCCCTATACCACATTACACGACCTGGGATTCGAATATCTTTATATTTCTAGTGAATCAAAATACGATTTTATCTTACTTTATCATTTTTAAACACTACACTATGTTTATCTACCCACTCCCACGGAGTGTCGGGCCAGAATAGCACCTGCCCATTTCGTCCCGAGGGTGTCGTAGGAAGCGACCAAGGAAAAGTCCAGAAGATGGGCGGCAGGCTTCTGTAACTTCACCACCAATACTGCGGTCCCTAAGCCGTTTGCCAAGTTAGAGATTATGAAAGGGTGAGACCTTTGTTCAATAGTGGACGTCTTCCGGCTGGTGATGATAATGATGTTTATCCCTTTGACTATAGTAGAGTAAACATAGCTTGAACAGAATCCCAGAAGCCATTGTATTATTGTAGGGATCAGTTATTGGTTATCGATGTGTTTCTCTTGTATTACTTTAAGGAAAAAGCCCGTCGTCATCGATTCATTGAACTGCCGACGTAGGGGACATAAAAATACTTGGGCTCCTACTATATAATGTCTATAGAATATCAATGTTGTTTGTTTGTACTGAGGAATTATATTGTCTTACTGTGTTATTTATATACGTTGTTATTTTTATACCACTTTACGCCTAAATAACTGAACTGATCATGATAAAATTTGATATGGAGTTGGCGTAAATACTCGGGACGCACTGAAGTTACTTTTTACTTAAAAATGACAGGTTCAAAATTTACTCCTGATCGGTTTTAATAAGCTAATATTTAAAATACACACGACGAGAATTACACACACAGACCCAGATTTGAACCCAGGACTGAAAATCACATCCGCTCTATCGACTTCTAATTCTCATTGAAACAAGTATGGCTTGAAGGTCGAAAACAATAGAATACAACCATCCTTCTTCAGCAAAAAACATTCGACAATTACAATTCAGACATGATTCATCTTTATTATTATAACCTGATAACAATAAAATAAATAATTCATACCTACAGTAATAAACACAATTGCGTCTTAATTATTAAAATCAGCCCAGCAGACGTGTTGGGATTCCCAGACATCCATCTAAACGATTATAATCGTGAATAAATAATTTGACTTCAGTATTTAACACTTGACCTAGAACTTTATATGATTGCTAAGACTAGCCTGTAAATAAGACACGTATCTATAACACATTAAGTGTTAGTCTGAGTTGGTGAGAAAAATCTCAGATTATATTGTCCTCCTGCCATTCTCGGAGAGTTCCTAGCCAACAATGCTGAATATATTATAGTGCAGAAGTATGTGCAAACATAGGTGTCTAATCTCTCACACTCGTAGTCCACTTTGAGAGCAACCCGACACGACTGAAGCGGGGTCGGGTGCAGAACCTAGCTGTAAGTAGGGAATCGACTCCAGAACATGAATTCTACCTAAGTGATCTATGAAGGACAGAGGCAAGCCTAACAACTTTTCTCTGAACCGCCTCGGGAGTCGTTCTGACGACCTCATGATAAACAGCTATAAACAATGGATACCATAAAGTACTACACCTAAACTCCCTTATCATAAACAAATATCAAATTAACCCATGGACCAAATTATACCTAGAGATGTCAAGACTTATTACGGGGTTTAGTTAATGCCGGTATAATTCTCGTTTATGAATAAGAGGGAAATAAACGAGGTAGTGATTTACTAATGTACTGACTTAATGAACAGAGGGTGCACGAAAGTCCCTAAAATAAGATACCAACCGGCCAGTGCACCCATTCACCCCAAACATACGATTTCAATTAGATTTGATAGAAGCTTAATTGGTATTTCAGGTTCAATTTATCGTCATAACTTTATTATCCACATCGATCCTCGCCCTTTCATAACTCCCTAACTTCATCATATCCTTTCCATGGCCCATAAAACAGCAATAATATTAATTCAAAATAGAATCTGTTGAAAACTGTGTTTGAAATCCGGATTATTTACGTAATTTATAACCAATTTACTTATAAATGGTAATACAAACATGATTTTTCTGTCTATAAACCGAAGGTTTGAATGTTTTTTATGAAAAATGTAGTAAAAAGGTTGTGAGGACGGTAAAAACATGTTTGCGGGTGTGTAAACCTGCTGATTTGTCATTATGGCGGTGCCAGTCGGTGCCTTGCGCGCGCGCAGCGTGCCTAGTGTGTTGTTGTCCTGCTCGCGCGGCCCACGTGACCACAATATCGAACAACCTTGATCGACGAGCGTATGAACTTTTTATGTGTCCACTAAGTTCTGTCTTGTTAATGTTTTGTGAGGATTCCCAGAAATAAATTATTTAAGGTTTTGTTTTCTTATTGTAGATGTTTTGTATTAAGTTGTTATGTTGTTACGTTTATCTCTGAGGAAGTATCTAGGACTATATTGTCATATGTAATTCATCTGCTCAGCGAGGTTGTCATACTGTTGCATTTAGAACCTAAATTACCTTTAGTTCAAAAAACCAAGATAATTTTGTTCAAAGGTAAAATTTTGATGGCAAGCTTCAATTTGCACAAAAGGACCAAAAGGCCAACCTAATAATTTAATAATTCTTACTTAACTTTATCCTACACTTTTGTCAACCCAAATGACAATTAAACTAATGAATACTTCTTTTGTTTCAGGTACTTTGTCCAAAGTTCTCTCAATGGAGTCAGGGGTAAAAAATCTTCAAAATTCTCGCCCCAAAAGTACAACTGTGAATCTGCATGAATAATAATTTCGGAATATTTAAATCGCCTCTGTCTTAGCGAATTAACGAAAAGTGCTTTGATAATAGATCTACATAAATTTACATTGAACTATACAATTTAAATTTCGCATTATCCTGAGGGACTAAGGATCGGTCACCATAATTTTAGACTTGGTCCTTTGGTCCGCGTTCATGTCCTCATTATTTCATTTACTGTACTTCGTTTGTATGTCGATGTGAGTTACAATCGGATTCAAAGAAATGAAGAACATTCTTTCCATTGTAACTTAATGAGAACCTTTTCAAGCTTGTTCAGTTCTTTTTAATTATATCTGAATATTGTATCATGTGAATTCACGTGAAATAATCTTTAAATATCCCAAATAAATTGTGTCGAAATAAATGGGCATCGATAGCTGGTACGAGGGTCAAACTGAAAGTTCTTAGAAAATCAAAAACTGATTACATTAGCCAGTTATTAGTTTTATTATATCTTTTCAAAATATTGTCCATTCACGTCAATACACCGCTGCATGCGATGGAACCACTGGGAAAAGCACTTTGCCCACTCGTCTTTAGGGTTCTCTTCAATGGCATCGCGATACGCAGCCACCGCTTCTTCAGCATTCATAAACCGCTTTCCTTTAAGTTTTTCTTTAATTTTTGGAAATAAATAAAAATCACAAGGGGCGAGGTCGGGGCTATACGGCGGGTGACCCAGTAATTCAACGTTTGATGTCGCCAAATAGTCGATCGTTCGCTTAGCGGTGTGCGACGAGGCGTTGTCGTGGTGAAGGAGGATCCTACTGCGAGGTCGTTTCTCTCGAACTTTTTCCAAGACAAGTGGCAAACAATTGGTAGTGTACCATTCTGCAGAAACTGTTTTTTGATCCTATAACACAATTGTTGCGAAATGACCTATCCTTCCAAAGAACGAGGCCACCATTTTTTTTCCCGCACTTCGATCTCTCTTCACTTTAGTTGGCAACCTCTCGAAAGGAAACACCCACTGAGCAGATTGTCTTTTGGTTTCAGGATCATAACAGTAAATCCAGCTTTCGTCACCTGTTAGTATGTCGAACACAGCATTTGAGTCACCTCCGTTAAATCTTTCAATCATTTTACGGCACCAATCCACACGATGGAGTTTTTGAGCCTCAGTCAAATTATGAGGTATCCACCGGGCGCAAAGCTTCCTGACTGCTAAATGTTCGTGGAGGATTTTGTGCACTTGACTCATACCGATGCCTAAGCTTGTCCGAATCTGCTGATAGGTCACTCTTTTGTCAGTCTCTATCATACGCCGCACAACACAGATGTTATCTTCAGTCGTCGCCGTAGAAGGCCGTCCCTCACGGAAATCATCAGTGAGATTAGTGCGACCACGTTTAAACTCATTAAACCAGTTGTAAACTGTCGCACGAGATGGGGCTTCATCGTGAAAGGCCAATCGTAGTCTATCATAACTTTCTTGTTGACTTAAATGACATCGAAAGTCATAAAAAATCATTGCACGAAAATTTTCTCGTGTTAAATTCATGTTGACGTGACACAGACAATTTTCAATTTGCCGCCAAATCGTAAAACAAATGACAAATTAATGAAATATATACTCAGTAATATTGGCAAAGAGTTCTATTTTCAAATTTTAGAATTATTTTTTTATTATATTGTTTATAAGTGGCCAGTTCTAAGAACTTTCAGTTTGACCCTCGTACAACGTCGTAAATGTATAGGTATACTATTGTTAAGCTATTGACGGTTTAATTAATATTTATGTCTGATATAGGTCCTTTGTACAGGAACTATTTAATTAAATTTTCCGATGAACAACAAACCAGTTTTGTTTGTGTTTTAATGTTAATGTTGATATGAATTTAATAATAATTTTGCAATAGTAAGTTCAATTAAAGATAAACGCGGAAAGAACGAGTCCCCGAAAAACGTTTTTCAATTAATGTTTCGCTTGTGCCTTCATATAATATAAACTGTTTTAGTAGTTTAGAGCATAAAGAAGGTTACAGTGGTCGTTATTGATTGCCTTCTGTGAGAATCAAAACCAGATAAACACGATTGGTGAACAGATAATACTGATACATGCAGACTCCTTAATATTATTAAAGAAAAACACAAGAGTTAAAACCTCTTTCTTGTCATTTAATGTGATGGTTAAATTACCTTCATTGGAATTATCTGTGCTGGAAGAATCGTAATTGAATGTAGGTAAGGTTACTAAACGATATACACGTGTCAGCCACTCATTGTATTAAATAAGATAGTATTCTAACGTAAATTCCGATATTATTACGTCGTTGTGTTATGATAAAACAATTATGTATAATAATCATTATGGTAAGCACTAGATGACCGCACTTTAGGATACGTAGGTATCCAAGCTAGGTAAATATTTTGGGTTCGACAAAAAATACTAATCACTCTTAAACCAATTTTACGAGGCTTAGAACACCTCGCGCAAATAAAGTCGGCTGAAGCGCTTGCAGCAAACCGTTGCACGAATAACGTGTGTAATAGTGTAAATATTCAGCGAACATTCTGCAGCGGATTCGCGGGATACAGGTAAATATTTGATTTGTCCCGCTGGCAACGCGCCGCGCAATTCAAATACGCGGTCCTAGGAGACGCAAGTGAGCGCCGCTCAGCGATATTCTTGTCGAAAGCCTTTATTGTCACTCCTTTGGTTAACAAATCACTTGTATTTCGCATTGTACTTCTATCTCTTTATTTGTCGTAACTACCACACTTTTTTCGATTTGTGGAACTTGTATAATTCATATTTGAGCAAAACACTGCGCTCCTTTAAATCGGCGACGAAAAAATGTTCGTGATATTTATTCATTCTTGACCATCTGTAAAGACAGATTTACATTTATTTTTCTGGCATTCAATCCAGTAATAGCCTGTATGTCCTCCCTTGCACCACGTGTACAAATCACGTCAGTGGTGGCGCGTGGCTCGGGCCCGGTAAACGCACTAATTATCTAGCTAATGTCGACGCTAGTCGTGGTCATCGTTTGACCTGACATGCTCCCAACCGATTATGTTAGCTCAAAGCTAAGCATTTGTTTTTGGTATTTTTTGTAAAACTACATTTTTACCTACTGAAATTTGTAAGAGATTTAATTTAATATCATTTGTATTTTTATCTTTCTTATTGTGTATCGCATAGATAGAGAAATAAATACAAATGTCAAAATATTTATTATCAAGTCTGTGGGTCTTGATTGACACTAGGTAATTAATAACGTGACCAATTTATATTACAATGAATCGCCGTTGCCCTTGACTCGGCCCTCGGTGAACAAACACTCTAATTAGTGTCCTGCTCCTGCTGGGCCGCGGTCGGTCCTTTGAGCCGCGCAAGTGAGGCGACCTCTTCTTGTGGCCAGATTTGTTTTACGCGTTTTTTATGGCCCCATCAGCGCAAAGAGGATTTGGTTAAATAACCAAGTTTTTAATGAATGGTAGTGTTTCTCAATTTGTGTAAGTACAACACTTTGACAGTTTGGTTTAATGTACTCGCACGCATTATGGCGGTTCCTTGTTTTAGCGGCGCGCGTATTTTTTACGTCAGATAATTATAATTTTGCAACTATCTAAACTATTTGAAGAGCATGTGAGACAGTACTACGCAGACTAAAATACGCTCAATAAAAAAAAAATGCAATATCTGTCGGGCATTTGGACACAAATTAATAAACATTTTAGAAAAATTACCCATACTTGTAGCATCATTCGATATTGTTACTTCAATTTCAATGATACGTATTCAAATTCACCCTATGGATGTGGAACAATGGTGTCTCATATCTCCTTCAAGGATTGACGTGATGAATAAAAGAGACGTTTGTGACGTCATCCGTGATGCGCGCCGACGTCCTCCTGATTGATTTAATTTCCGCTCCTCTCGTCTTGTGGTTGGTTCCGTAATGTTTATAGACAACCGCGAAGCTTTTAGTCTTAAAAAAGAGATCCTAATGTAATGTAACGTCTAGTACAGCAAGTTGATGTTTTCGGTTTTTAATGATAATAACCTACCCTAAATAACCTGTGATATGTCGGCCTAAAAACGCCTCTGCCTACCCTTCCGAGAAATACAGACGTGATGGTACTATTGATACCGCTATTGTGTATAAACACTAATATACCTATTAATTAGAATAAACACTCTCGTTGGAGATTCTCGTCTGTCAAACAATGCGTATTTCATTTTAACCTTTATGCGTACCTCATCAGAGCGTCTGTGCTCCTCTGAACATTCCACGTAATTTTCTTCTGCATCCTAAAACATTTCTTTATAAATAAGAAATACTATACAAGCAAATAATATTGTAATTTGTGAGTGAGCGTCTCAACAGCTCGCCTCACTGATCATTTTTTGTTGGATTCTGTTCAACATTTAAAGTATATTTCATCTTTTCAGCGCTTTCAGTTAAAGTATTACATTTCATTTGTAAGGCGCTTGTATTGTGTAGTTTTTCGTTTATTCACGCATGAGGTCTAAAGTATTCAGAATATACATATTGATAAAGAAAAAGCTTTTATAAGATGTTTTTCTGTAGCATAAGTGATCCATTGATAAATATAATACACGGACCCACTTGAAAATTCAGCATTAGGTTAGTAAAGCCTCTAAAATGTCGAGAATTGCTAGCTTTTCACGTATATATCGAGACATAAATATAACCTTTACCAAGCGAGTGTCAGATCAATACACATTTTTTAAACCCTTTGCAATATAATGATTTCTATCACTTACGCGAATATTAGACTCTATTAAATTTAAAGTTTGGCATTTAGGGGAGGAGGCTTATGCCCAGCAGTGGGCCATTTAAAAGCTGATGATGATGATGATGAAATTTAAAGTTCTAAAGAATCTATTAAAGTTAATTCCAAGCACAAAACTGCAAGACTGAATGACACAGTGAGCTCATTTTGCGTAAATCGGATTGTCAATAATAATTAAAATTGTAAGGTAGTTGATAGTAATTGTTCAAATTAGACGTTTAACACCTCAGTCTGCCCGTGACCATGAATGCTGTAAAGGATTCGAAACGTCGCTCGGGACCAAAAAACAATTAAAGAACCGCGATAAAATCCGTAAACCTAGTTTTATTTCAAAACCCTTTGCAATGTTTGTTTTTTATTAACTAGTTTTTCTATTATCAGGAGCGATTCAGATATAAGTATAATAAGTCTCCTCTCTTACATAATAGTCCCGTTAATGTTATATATACGTACATACAATTTTTATGAACGACATGCTGATTAAGTATTTCCTTCTGAAATGCATGAATAATGATTCCCGTTCAACCGAAACGTTTCTTGTCATTAAAACCGCATGAAGTCGTAATCGAGATCCTCTCAAGTCGATATTTTATTTTCGTGCGGTTATTTGATTTATGAGAACATCATTATTTTACAAGCACTTTTTGAATTTATTTGGCGGCCATCGTTTATAGGAAACTGAAGCGACCGTCAAAACGGACTTAAGGTATGAATTACTTCTATCGGAAAAATGGAAGTTGAAATCTGAATCTACGAGATCAGATTCCTGTATAAAATGGGGAGATTTATTATCATAATATATTGGTAGTGAGACGCAAATAACTATAAATCTCAAGAAAAGGGAATTGAGTCTTTGTTTTAATAAAGTAAAATTGTTTGTGTCCTGGGTTTTGGCTACGCGAGTTAAATTTTGGTCCTTTTGGTACGCGTATTGAATTCTGGTCCTTTGGTACGCGGCTGCTATTATATACTATAAAATTATATAAAATCATATTATGTAATGACGGAAAAACTGCAAAAATCCACATATTGATGCACAAAACATTTCTTAGTAGTAGAATGTTGTCATTGACCCGTTTGTCACCTCGACGGGAAGTGTCGGCCCGATGATGTGGCCAGCAATTGGATTGATTGGACATCCGCCGAGGGGAACGGACACTTCACACGAGATTGTCCTCAGGATATCTTCGACTGATGATATCTCGTGCTCTCTGGATTTTTATGACGTACGTACTTAACTACTCAAGTACGTACGTCATACAATCATCATAGTGATACGGATAGGTGAATATATCGGGTACGGTGTGGACCCGATAAATGGCTATATAGGTACTTGCCACAAGAGATAATGATGAAGTTGTATTAAGGCAATTAATTACGTAATTAACAATAACAATGCAAAAGTTGAAAGAACGTCAAGTGTAATGAAAATGCTTCGTTATCAAAATTGATAAAGGAAATTCCAAATATGAGCAGGCCTCGAACCCGCGACCTTCGCACACAGCTCTGCCAACTAAGCTGTCGCTGTCCGCTGTTCGCAACCATCGAATATCAAGTTAGTAATTACGTCGTAAGAGAGACGTTCACTTCTTTATTTTATTTAAAGAGACGAGATTGGACAGACTTCTTTGGTTCAATATTAGTTGATATTAAACGTACCTACTTTGATGATGGTACAACAATTTTCTCAGGTTATTAATGTAACATCCTACAGGTTAAATAAATATTCTATGAAATAAATACAAAGTACTAAATGTTATCGTAGCCTTTGATCTTATTATTCAGATCCAAAAATCCACAGTGAGGTAAACTGGACCTATTGATATTTATTGAGCCGAAAGCACTAAGATTATAAGTAAATAGAGTTCAGCCTAGACAGTTACATAATGTTCTTGAGAATCACAATCTGTTCTGAGAATTACTTCTGCCTTACAAAAACAAAATTACCCGTGTCGGTGTTGGCTAATACGGGAAAAATAGTTGAATATTAACGTCTCAATAAACCCAGTCCTTTTGATCTACTAGACTATCTTTTTGACCAGCCTAGTCTCAATAGGAGGCTACTATTTATCAATTGACGTATATCTATATTGAATTGTCTGAACTTATCTCTGTTCTGTATTGAAATAATTGATTAGATACCTTACATACCTTCAAAGGCTGTGATCAGATCTCAATAGGATCCTATTTTAATATAAGATTATCAACAGAGCAAAATACCTTTTATAAATAAATATAAGGTTAAATTAACAAAATGTACAGAGGCGGACATAATGCCATAGGCATTCCTGGTATTATCTCCCAGCCAACCTTAGGACGGTGCAGAAATGATACCGTAGTAGGTGCATGAAAAAGAGATCTAATCTTACAGGTAATTTTACCACACGTAAAACAAATAAGGGGACTGAGGTAGGCTAATGATTAAAACAAATAGTCCTAAAACATAAAATAATCCTATAAGTATTATATACAGACCTTGAATTTAAGCAAGGCTATCTTAATATATCAAGCGATCAACTTATGAAAAGCACCTTCCACCTTCTGACTTAACATATTATCAGGTTGAACATCTCCACTATATACCTATGTATACTTACCAAACATTTTCATATGGAAATTAACGCGTCTTATAAATCATTCGAGGTGGCAGCTTTTTCATTTGGCGTCTACACGTGATCACGTGATCACCGAGAGTTATGGGCCCGCAATTATTTAGGACGTGACGCGACGAAAGTTGGAGAGATGCTGCAATCTGTCGCGAGATTTTTGAATTAGTTTCATTGAGTGTTAGAAGAGTTTTTGATGTTTGAATCGTTGGGATTTGATTTAATGTCACGAGGTCGTTTGAAGTTAGATTATATACCTACGACCTTTGAACCAGATCTTATTCGATATCTGTTACTTCAAAATTGTATAATATAATTATGATCATAGTTGTTGTTTAGAATATGGGAACAGTAGTTTGAAATCGTGCTCTAGTCAACTAGTCAATATTTTTATACCGAAGTCCGAATCCGCATACTTAACTTTATTCGCCTTCACGACCGTCGGAAGAGCCAGCACTTGGCCAGCGTCAGCTATCGAGCACACAATCTATAACACCAAACGATAGAAGTAATTGGCGCGTGCCTATTGCCGGCTGTATCGTCGCCTCCCACCGTCTCAGGGCGCTAAAACAGCAATGTATGTCTAAGGCTGTCGTATCTTCGGACCCAGGCAAGTGCATCCCTTGATAACTGTAACTACTACTAGCAATTATCGTTTGCTTGTTTCCGAGCGACTGTTGATCATTTTAGTGTTATTACAGACAGAATGAGGTTGTGTCGTGTGCTCTATGGTGCGTTCAGTTGGGTTGCTTCCCTGTGGAAGATTAAAGTACTTATGTTGTGTGGATTCGCTCGGTAAATGAGGTTTTAATTTGGTGCGATTATATACAAGTTTGTTGGCTGTACTGAATAAAATTATATTTTAGAGTGGCTACCTACTTTTAAATTTATAAGAAGTGTATGTGTATGTTATTGTCACCCCCGTTCCACCAGTTTTTTTTACTTCAGTATAATTACCATTAGCCTAATGCAATAGTGAGGTCTCCTAAATAGATATTTGCAAAATCAGTATAACATCAGTCCCGGGCAATGTTGTTTCTTCTCCTGAGGTGATTCTCAGTAACAGCGCTGTGGCTATATTTGTAGCCTTATACCATGAAACCTAAAACGTAATTGGCGATGTGGTATCAACTATATGTGGGCTAGGTACATCTCTGCCAACCACTTAAGGGAATAAAGGCGTTAAGCTTACGAAGCGCTATTAGTGAAAACGAATTTTGTCAATAATTAGTTTTATAAAGTAAAGTCATAGAAAAATAGCTTACTGTGTGTTGGTAAAAAAGTGCATTTTAAATAACTGATATAAACTACATACAACCAGTAAGAGAGAAATGATGCGAATTAATTAACATTACTACAGTTTCATCGTTTTAATTAACATACATGGCTATGTGGAGAGCCTTTGATAAAATATTAAATTAGTAATTTAGTCGATTGATTAACTGGCCGAGTGATATACATATATACTGACCGCTCACTTTACGGCCTGCATGTGGTTTGTGCCTATTTACATCGTTGTAGGTATATTACAGAAATACTGAAATTAGATAACATTTATATGACTTTTTGTGTCATTTTTGCAAGTTGTCCATGCTAAGCTTTAATCTTAATTGATAAAGGAAACTTGATAAATGATGGTCACGAGCGGGACTCGAACCCGCGACCTTTGCGGTACCGTAGCGCCGCTTTACGCAGCGACAAAATGCAGCAAAAGTCGCGGGTTCGAGTACCGATCGTGTCCATCATTTTTCATGTTTCCTTTATCAATTTGGATAATATTTCGTTTTTCGATAAAATCGGCCGATTCATTTATAACCAACTAGAATAAAAAAGAAATATAGCCGTCCCTATTTATCTAGTTGGACGGTACGCCATTGTCCTAAAACTTTCCCAACATCACGTCAACTCCGAGCCCTCTCATTTGGGAACTAACACAACAAAAGTAGCGTCAACAAAAACTAGCCAAGGTTGTGAGCCGAGAAAAACGACAATTAAACGCGCCATTAACTTTTTGTGCGGACCGTACCGCTGTCGTCACTTTTTGCCCGACCTGAGAACTCGTGTGATTAGCAGCTTTGAAGGTAATTAATAAGTTCGCGAAACTCGACCTTTTCAACATTTATCAATGTATGTAGCCTCAATGGGGTAGTAGACACCACCAAACAATTGACATATTTTTTTTGGGAGCTGTCAAAACGCCATTCTTCCATAGATTTTGTTTGGCTATAGGAACTTGTGGCGTCACTAGTTCGGAAACTCAACTCGTTTGTATAGTAAGTTCCAAACACATAGAACTTCAACCACTCTCGGTACACCCAGAGGTAACCAAGGACAGAATATTTTCATCCAGTTCCTAGTTATTCAAGGACCACAATGACGCAAACAAGCTGTGATGATAGCACTCATGTTTTTATGCGCATCCCAAATGCCTATTTCGTGTACCTACCTGTAAAATAAACAAAAAAACTCCTAATTAGTCAAGGATATACAAACAATCTCCGATGATCAGGTTTGATGATTTATTTATAAATATAAATGGATTTAGTTATGACGTATTATTCGTTTTTGCCTGCCGCATAAGTGTCACTAAAATAAATAAACACAACTTAACAACCATCTTATATTCCCCGAAGGGGTAGGCAGAGGTACTCGTATAGTATACCCACATTTCACCAGTTATGTTATATGTTCAATGTGATCTGGGTATTCCCATCTCCCTCAACAATCCCACATATAATTCTGACTTTACCCTAAATACTACACACGGTCCATAACTTTGTTCTGCTAACAAATAGTTTTAAATTGCAAATGCAATTATCCGGACTGACCGCGACGCGGGCAATGCTATGCAAGTTTTAATTACCGGCGTTGCATAATTGTAGGAATTGAAATAAACTGCTCGTCTGCGCAGACGGCTGGCTTGAGGGCGGCATGCTGATAGGACTGTAGTCAGGATGCTTATGTAGCGCTTTAAGCGCTTTATGCGAATGTAATACACTCACCCTGTTCTTCTACCTACTTACCATGAACTCTTGAAGCAGGATTTTTTTACGAGTCGCCGCTACGTGTAGTTATAGTGTAGCGCGGCGTCTCGCTTCCACATCGGAAAATGTCCTGCTTTAAGAGTTCATAGTAAGGGCGGGGTGTATTTTTTATGGTAGACTAGTAAACTGATTTAAACAGAATTTAGTATGGAGGCAGTTTTAACCTAAACAATAAATAATTACATTGGGACCTAAAACATAACTGGCGAAATGTGGGTGTACTATATGTGCACCTCTGCCTACCCCTTCGGGGAATACAGGCGTGATGTTATGTTTTGTTGTTTTGAATAAATAATTTGCTACAATACTACGAAAGGGACATTTCAATTTGGATGTGACTTTAGGCCCAGGTAGATTGATTGGAAAAATAATTTAGATACATCAGCAGATTGAGATATACCACACACCTAAGCTGGCCTCTCAAGTGAGTGCCTTTCGAAGATATCTAAGACACAGCCTCACAGAGAAGACGCAGAGATTAATGGTTTTAAATCGCCGCCGGGCATTGAGCAAGCGTTGTGATCAATGTTAGTTCTACAGAGAATTGGTTTGCCATTTGAGAGGCCTTTGCCCTGCAGCGGGTTGTCCGATATCATTATAGCTATATACAATTGTACATATGTATTACAAACCTAAGATGTACTAAGCATACTGCCTCGTTAGTGGTCGTGTGCACTACTTACCCCATAAGGTCCAGGGTTTGATTCCCGAGTAAGGTAAAGCGTTATATGTGTTGTATTATTTGGAAATTCTGTGAATACAGGTGTGACGTAATGTAGTTATAGGAAAAAAACTCGTTTAATTCCGAGGTTAAAAACTAGACTGACCTTTCATTAATCAAGACGTTAAACCTCTACCTAAACCGTTTACCAAACTTTATTAAATACAAAACAAACAAAATAAGACGAACAGTTCAGACTTCTTCACATTTAGCTGCGACAGCGTTAAGTTATCTCAAACTACAGTCGTTACCAACTCATTGCAAATATAACCGGTTCGTTAAACTTAACCAGACTGTGTGTTTCTCGTTTTCCACCTTGTGACCTGCGACTCAAGTTTTAATATTGATTTAATAACTGCAATACCATGATCATTTATTTATGTAACGAGCGCGCCCGCTGCATCGCTGCTAGCTATAAAAAATAACAACGTTAGACGGGGATGGAGTTATGTCGGTGTTGTGACGTGTGAAAGAGACGGAGGTTCTTGTAAGGGTGTGAAAACTTAAATTGCGGTGTGCTATAGTTATTACGACGGTAAAGCCATTTGTTTTTATGTAATGAAAATGAGCTTGTCGCATGAAATTTAATGATGGATAATATTTTCACACTTAATTTGGGGTTTTGGTTTGCGAAGAGTTGAAAGTAAAAGTGGTCTTTAGAAGAAACCTCAACTTTGTTTTAAATGATACATTATCATCGCCAGCTGGAAGACGTCTATTGTTGAACCAAGGCCTTCCCCTTAGGACGTGGGGTGGGGGGTTTGCCACAATCCCCACACTTGGCAAGTGGCTCGGGGATCATAGTATTGGTGGTAAAGTTAA
This sequence comes from Abrostola triplasia, assembly GCA_946251915.1. Lineage (NCBI taxonomy): Eukaryota > Metazoa > Arthropoda > Insecta > Lepidoptera > Noctuidae > Abrostola > Abrostola triplasia. The sequence continues at coordinate 12,310,852 of OX276433.1, forward strand.
AGAAGACACTGCTGCCCATTTTCTAGATATTCCCTTAGTCGCCTCCTACGACTCCCAAAGGGACAAGATGGGAGGTGCTATTCTGGCCCGGCACCCCGCGGGCAAATGATAAATACACGTTCTACATTTTCGTGGCTTTAACCAGTCTTAACCCCTGACATACCTTTAACTGAAACATTGTTAAGTATTTCATAAATAAGTTTTCATACAATTCTAAGTTAACACGATACAATGCAAACAACGCCATTGCGTAAATTCTAAATCGAGGAAACTACAACAGAAATCCTTTGCGAGGTCGATTTAATTAAAGCCGAAGTATTGCGTGGCCAGTTCTTCGCAACTGTGTCTGTAAAAGGAACTCTTCCTGGATGTTTCAAATGCTTTCTTTTGTTGCAAATTGTCGTTAAGTAAAAGAAAAAGATTTCCTGTAGCCTCTTTTTCTAATAGATTCTCACTCAAATTCTTCAAATACTAGAGGGACGTTGTTTTATAATACAAGCAAAAACCTATTTTGGAAATGTAAAAGATAAATTATATTCTTAAAACAAAATTGAATGATTATGTCGTCAACGAACGTTGTTTTATTAATTTTTGCTTAACTAAAAATAAGGTCCCATTTGGGTGCCACTAGTAGACCAGCGTGAGACAAAATTAAATTATATTATACATGATACTAAGGCATCTTTTCTTAACCATTTATAATAATGATCAATATAAGCACCCTAATCTAAACATGTCACAAACCGTCAAAATACAAGATTCTCCACCGCTCTCAGAAGTCTCAGATCTCTAAAGTGAGGAATATTATCGGTGAGTAGAATATTCCGTGTTACATACATTTGTTAGCAAATATGTATCACATATCAGTTGTTTGAAGCATCCATTTGTGTTGTGGAGTATACTAATGATGCTAAGCGAGTCAGCTAATGGACTTATTTTGGTCGTAAGGAGTGATGTTTTTATAATAAATAAATTATGTTTACTGCTACTCAGAATTGACAAAGGGGAAAATACTAAACTTTACTTGACCCAGAATCGAACTTAGGACGTGCCACTCAGGGGACCTACTCTTAGACCGAGACAGTTACCCTTTGCGTAATTTCAAGTAAATAGTTTATAGATATTTAATTCGTTAATTAATATTCTGAGTCAGTAATCATACAAATCATAACACATGTACTCTCTTGTCAGTTTGATCACAGCTTCAATACGAGCGTCAGTGGCCTCGATCCGACGGCGTGCCAGATTGGGCCCGCCGGAGATTACCCATACCTAGCCGCTAGGCACGTGTCGTGCAGTCTCAGATGACAGACAAAAAGAAATGGGCTGAAAGGGTTTTACACTATGGACCACTGTGTACACATATCTATACCTGATGTATTGAAGTGTGGCCGATGTTAGTTATTAGGTACAGAGTTGAAGGAAACATAATATAAGGTAACCGTTGGCTAGGTATGATATCAGCCCATTTTTCGCACATTCTTCACTAGAATTAACAAGTTAGGTTCCTGATTGGCGCAGTGGCTGGATTGCGGGTTCGCTTAAAAATTTTGTGTGATCCGCAGATGTTTGTCCTAATATTGAGTATTTGTGTGATTGATATTTCATGTTTGTAAAACGCACCCACAATGCAGGAAAAATTCCTAGTGTAGTAGTGTAGGCGGCGTTTAAAAAAAAAGTGTTAACATGCCATTTATATAGCTCTAGACTCTAGAGTCTAGACACTATTAACACAGACTAACAAAACATTGTACCATAATATTGAATCATCCAGAACTCATCAGTGCCGCTAATGTCTCCCATAACAACGCAGCCCATCATTGAGCGCTCCCTATTCTTATCCCCGAACATAAAGGACACCTGAATGGACCTGGAGGTACTCTTAGAACCATAATATTCAAACAAGATCATTACTGGTGTCAATAGGAGGCGACATAATTTATTTTTCCTCCTTCACGAGCTTGGAAAGACTGACAAAGAGGCTGTGAAAGGGAGTGTTGGCTTGTGGTGCAAGGTAGGGGCTGAAGCTGGTTACTATTCTGCTTTTTGGCCCTTGGACAATATTCTTCATTATGTGGTCTACCTGTCAAAAACTGCCGTGTGACCTTAAAACAGTGAGTTATATAAATTATTGATTTGCAAAAAAGACACATTATCTGTTATATATCCTTGCTGTGTGAAAGAAAAACAAACCATTAAAAGTATTTTCGCATATGCTATTAGTAGGAGTGAAGGCTATTTACATGTATAAGGTTTAAGTTTGATAATTAAATATCACGATGTATGCTGCTTATCTCCTAGGGTTGAATACACGTAAGTTTGGAGCGAATCATAAGTGACTTTAAAAGGCTGTATACTTACTTATCTAAACATTCCGATATGTCCATAATATTTTTATTACATTTAATCTATTCGACCATCTCATCGTATCCAACCGCTACCTCCTACAACTAGGTCGGCAGTGAAGCAGCTCGAGAAGCCGGGATAAAGCCCCATTGAGCGCAGAGCTCGCCTCTCCCAGTGCCCTCACAGCATCCTTTACAACTTATCTACTTAGCCTTAGCCGCCTCATTGGACCTAGTCCTGCGAGATTGTCAAGTGTTCGGTCCCGGATTCGATTCCGAGTTGTTATTTCGTTTTTGAAAGACCTCTCTGTAGCAGTCTAAGGCTTAGAATCATGGCAAAACATATACCTTCTTTATATAAACATAACGTCACGACGGTATTCCCGAAGAAGTAGGCAGAGCTTTACAGACAATTAATTTATTTCATGCCTTTTCTTTTTATTCACAGCACGGCTTAGAATGCTCAAATTAATCACTATATCGCATGCCTCATCGAATGATACTTCAAAGAATGACAGCGTTAAGCCTACGACAGTTCCAATCAATTCCAACACAGCTCACATTTAGTTGCAGTTTCCTTCTCCCATAGCCTCGCCATAATCCCATAGTATTCGTGTGTTATCTAATGGTCCGGAAGTCTTTTCAAGACCGATACAAAGTCCCCTTTCAGAATCTTATGGTAACATAAGACTCCCATAATGAGGCGTAGTTATATTAAAATATGGCGATGTTTTCAGATGGGTGGGCAAAAATGGAGGAGCTCTGTTTGGGCAATGCTTGTCCCTAACTCCCCCGTTATAGTAGATTGAAGGTTATTAAGTAAATTAGTCGAATTATACAGATTCGCTGGTTATATTCATTTGAAGATTTCATTGTTGTTAAATAAAGTATGTCATTAAGTAATAATGAAAGAGTGTAATACGTTTGTGTTAGGCATCTACTACGACTACTTAAAACTGGACGTAGTTAAGTTATCAGTTAAGGATCCTGAATAAAACACTTGACTGTATTTTTAACATTGGCCTACATTAAGAATTTCTTAAATTTTAAAAACGTTTCACAGCCTAGAACTACCGCAAACGTCACACTATTATCTTTAACGCGATCAAAATAAAATCCACGATTACCGTTTTAAATACACAGTAAGATTATAACTAGTCCAGTAACCGCCGGGTAACGGCCCGATTTGGCGACGTTATGCAAGAACAAACAGGTGCTTATCCCCTCACACATAAAAGCTTAATGATATACAAACGAAGACACCACAATCCCTTTACTAAATGAAAGGCAAAAGATCAATTTCCCACGAGCCGGCGCGTACGCACGGGTCAACGACCTCGCACCTCCGTAACCTAGCAACGGTACCCGAGCCTTCACCTCCTTAGACTATCTAACCAGACAAAAAGCAACCTTAACGTCTTTAGAACAGTGTTGGATTTTCTGTACATCAGTATTGTTATTTCATGCGTAGCTAAATAAGGTGTGATTTGTTAGGACCTTAACGTTAACGCAATAAGGGTGATTTTCTCTTGTGTTTGTAAATCGGACAGTCCATTGAGTAAATGCGTGATTGACAGAGATACAGTTTAGGTTTCACTTGATTGTTTTAGTGATGTATTGCGTGTTCCCTGCCAGTTTGTAGGCCTTATTCATACGTACACGACTGCTTGGTATCTGACCATTGATAATAATGGAGGTACAAAAGGTATCCCTTTAAGTAGGTACTACTTACATCATTCTTTTATAAAGAGCTTTGCTTTGTCGGTAAAGTATTCGCCAATTCCCTTCCCCTTTCTTTTGATAGAACACGATTTCCACTTTTTCCACATTTTTGTTTACTTTTTATATAGTATGATTACGCAAGTTCTACTCTTCTCACTACTGTGCAAATCGTGTCCTATTAATTAGTTAGCAGGTTGGCAGAGGAACTGGCCATGGTGTGTTTATCCTGTAATATAGAAGTTAGTTGCGGGGTTCGTAGCTAAGCGGTAAATCTTGTAATGGGTGACTATTTTCACGTATTCAGATCCATCCGTGCCTCGGAAGGTACGTTAAGCCGTTGGTCCTGCGCTTGATCTCTCTCCTGTCGTATCGGTCTACCATCCTATCGGACTATGAAAGTGAAGGAATAGGGAGTGCACCTGTGTCTGCGCGCATACTTGTGCACTATAATATCTTCTGCGTAGTTGACAGATTGGCTAGTCTAAGATGAGATAAGCCGCCATGACCACAATTTGGGAAGGAGAACATTATTTATAATAGTTAAAGTTTCTTTTAAGTCATATAATTCACTATCGCTGGTATTCATTTCACTTGAAAATGTTTACAGATATGAAAATATTTCCTCATTCCTTCACTTCCATATATACAAAGAGCATATATTAACATGTATAATGACGTCATAATTCACGTGAATCTGAATATTATCATAAACGTGTTACCGTCAGCGCTGCGATTCATTAGCCACTTTAGCGGGTTAGGGAGGGTGCACACCGACTGCCACAGAACTTGTAATAATAATTAGTTATATAAAACATACAATCATATTTCTATCTGTACCTACGAAGACTATTTTGTGCCGTGTGTTAATCGAACCAGCAACTTTTAGGTCAGCAATCCAATCACTTAGCAACTTTGCTTAATCACCAGTTCGACTAATTAATCGTTAAACTGAAGTTTTTATGTATGATACATAGAAGAGAGGTATGTACATACACACAAATTTGAAGTTTATTTAGTTTATCACAGGGAATTATAAATGTATTGATAAAATGGCCAGTCGACTCAGTTATACTCATCACAAAGACCGATTATATTTTGGCTACGAGCGATATTTCCAAGTGAATACTTATTACACATTTTAAATTAAGTATAATACCTACATTGTACAAATATAGTAAGCAAACTGTATAACAATGTTGTTCATTGTTTCAATTTTATAATTTGACACGCGTCGCGTCAGCCTGGACGTGCGAACAATACGCCTTTAAACAAATTCTTTTGTTTTGGCAAATTGTATTGTGGCTTATTAGCTATAGGTACATTATACTACGAATAACTTTAGAATTGACTGTTTACAATACTTGTAATGTTATATTACTAACCTGTAACATATCTTTATTAACCTCCACCAACGGGGTGTTATATTAGTTTGACATTTGTATGTGTCTGGCGTTGTAGCTCCAAAACGGATGAAGCAATTTTGATTCGTTTACTTTTTCGTACTGTTAACAGTAACTGTTCGAAAGTGTTCTTATCTATGATTTATGAAAATCTCTCCAGCAGTTTCAAGGTCATCACCTCTTCTTTAATTCGTTTAGAGATGTAAACGGCTTCCAAGTTCTAATCTGATTTATTAAGATCAACTTCTTTTATTTCTACTTCTATTTCAAGGTCTTAGAGGTAGTCAAATTAGTGTTCAAGCGTTAAAACTAGTAATTTAAATGTATAATTACTCTTTCAACACTCGGACAGTGTAGACTCCGCCTAACAGTGACGACAATTAGTGTCGCATACATTAGTTGTCGCGGTGTCGCGTTGACGCGGCGACGTGGCCGCGACGTTATTCACGCCGCGAATCCGTTAGTTATTTACGGGGTAAGCAGATAAGCAGATCTATGTATGTTGTACTTATATCATTACGACTGTGATCGTAGGTAAACAGATGTGTAGATTCCGATTTAAACCAATTTTAGGAAACAGTTTAGGCTATCTATATGAAATAGGTCATTGAAAACGAGCGTGATGCTAATTATCTAGCGGAATCGAGATTATTTTAAAACATCCTACATAAACAGTAATGCTGTATTTGATCTGGAACTCGAACTCTGGACCTCACGCTCAAACCCAGAAGTCAAACTAATTTCAAAAGACACAGTAATAAATACATGAGCTAACTCAACACAGATTCTACAACACGCCTAACGGTTATACCACCATAATATCTAGATATCAAGTATAAAATGCTAATTCTGCTCACACCGGACTGGATATAAGGTGATGGTAAGTGTGTCCAGTTATGGCCATTAACATAGAAGCCTGTGGGCCTTGGACCAGTCGTGATCGATGTCTATGGGCACCATGCGAGAGGATATTAATAAACTATGTTACAACTTTTAACTATATAATATTCTTAGCATTTTATTGCCCTGACAATTTTATTCGATATGAATTTTAGCCTGTTTGTTTCTGATGATATTTCATGTTTGTGAAACGCACCCACGATACAGGAAAAATCCTGGTGGGGGGCGACGTTTTTTACTTAAAAAAGGCCCTACCGCATAGGTCTTAAGATCGATCACCAAGTCGGCTAAAGAGCTGATAGGGGAACAGTAATATGGTGTTTACATGGAGCTCAGTAGGAACAGTGGGTTTTTTAGTAAAATATTTCCTAAAAAACTTATAGCTTATATTTGACAAAGAGTCAGTCCAGGCTCTGTAAATTATTTCATATAATGTGATCCAATTTATTACTAATTTTTCGTTCCGCGCGGGAAACGGCCCCGCAGCTCTCTACATACAATGTGTTTAATTATTCTACTGCTGTAGATACAATACGTACTACAATACAATACGCGGTCATCTATTCATAATCAGTAATCACGCAAGAGCAGCTTAAACCATTCTGTTTACAGGTAGTTATCTACCGTCACTGTAGTTATAGCCTTAGAGCAACTGGCAGGCATCAGACACTCTATTTCCACTTCTCAATAGCCTTGAATTTTAAGACCGGATGATTATTTGCAGCCAAAAAACATTGTTTTATGAACAGATAACCAAACAATGAAAATTCTCTCACAATTTGTCTGATGCTTTTTCGAGGCCACTTGTAAGCAAATCATTTGCGATTGTTTATTCTCTTACTGATAATATATTGGTATCATGTATGTTTAAATAAAAGCCGTCATGATAGTTGCGAATTTTATTAGTTGAGGCTTCAGGTAACAAAAAGGTTTCGTTATTAGGTTATTTGAGGTCTTCTTCTGTGTGTTTGAGACTGCCTCGTTGTGTTGGTCGCTAAGTGCGACTGCTAACTATGAGGTCCTGGGCTTGAATACCGCGTTGGGAAAAGTGTTGTTAGGTTTTTATTAATTCCATTAGGTAATTCTCTGTAGCATCGGACAATAGGCTCGCCCCCTATTACATTGGACCTGTAACATATCTGGCGAAATGCAGGTACAGTTTCTATATGTACAGCTCTATCTACCCGTTTGAGGAAATTAGGCGTGATGTTATGTATAATTATGTACGTTGTTGTTTAAATTGTAATAATTATATCCTTAATTTGTTTTCATTAACACAGCACAATGATAATTGAGGTAATATTTAAATGAATTCAGAATGAGCGGGCAACACCACACGTCGACACACAAAAAGTACATTTGTCCCAATTTACATAAAATTCAACTTCAAAGAACTTTTATACTTACTTCCCAAAGCCCGCGCGTGGCTGGGAGTGCGGCACTAGGCTTCAAACGGCTATAATTACGTTTATGTTTCTGTGGGGTTACTTCATGCCTCGAATGGTTAGTCGAGTTTTAATAACCATAAGAACATTGCATTTTATCATTTGTACTACGTATTTAATGTTTTTACCCGTGGGGTGCCGCCGGGCCGGAATATCACATTCCCATCTCGTCCCGTTGAGTTTCGTAGGAGGCAACTAAGGGAAAACCAGACGATGAGCAACACCGTCTTTTGTACCTTTACCACCAATACTGCGATCCCCAAGCCGTTTGCCAAGCATGGGGATTATGCCCACCCCCTCACGAGGGAGGCCTTTGTAAGGCAGTGGACGTCTTCCGGTAGATGATGATATCATATTTTGTCTTTTCTCTATACATATTAGTATCCAAGTATGTCTATGAGTGTTACGAAGTACTAAAAACCCTCTAGAAGGTACATTTTCTGCTGATTGTCCCATTTATTTATAAACTTTGACCTTTGCCTAATAACACCAAACGAAATCCATGGGTAGATCAATCATTTGCTGTCACAATAGTAATGCTTGTCCTGTCACAGGTAAACTCTTGCGCAGACACGCACACTAGGACCGTTACTTCACACATACGCGTTAATTCAATAACTGCGACACCTGATGATGAAGTGACACCGTTCACTGACCTTTGAATCACAACTTTATTCTAATAGATACAGAGTTGAATGTCGAATGAAACGGGATGGGGTTTGTAATGTGTGCGTGTGAGGCTTGTGTAAACCTGTCTGTTGGTCGTTCCTTTTTAGATCTTATCGTTCTAATTTTAAAGTTCATTTTCAGTGTGCTCACACATGTCAATACAGTGTCGGTTCAGATCGGTAGCAAATGATTTGAGACTTTATTTAGTGGGTGGTAGGTTTCGTTCTCGGCTGCTGGCCGGGCACCGGGCCGTACCACTCCGTGCCAGGCGTCGTAAGAATGCGCTCGAGCACCGAGTAGGTACAGTTACCTATCGCTCGTCTGTTTATAACAAGTTGTTTGTCTAATTTTTAGTTAATTCTCGACCTTGGAGTATTCACTAATATTTTTCCATTACTCTAAGAGGTTCTATTGAAACTGGTTTTAGGATTGCTTTTGTCACATCTTATGGCTTAAAACGACTCCCGTATTATAGATAATATTTCCACAATATCAAATCTGAGCTCTACAACTTTGTTCTGCAGATCAAATCATTTTTAAGTGAAGTCAACAACAACGTATGCAAATTCCGTCAGTTTTTATTTCTAAAAACGTTTCTTGTGTTTAGGTCGCAAATTGTTGGAACCTTTTAATGTTATGGTCCCATTAAATCGGGCTTGACATTCAAAAGACCTGAATTTTAAATATTTGTCTTGTCCGGTCACTCGGTAATGTCCTACATTAGGCTTTTAACATACTTCTCGGCATCGTTAAGTATGTTGTTTTAAATGGTAAAATAATGGTATGGTAAAAGCCTAAAAGGTAATAAAAAATGGCTAATAGGTATTAATAATATAAATAAATAAGCTATTTTTACCACGCCATCAACAATAATAAATACTAACAGCAGATAAAGAAGCCTACAAGATATTTTCATAGTTAATAATTCCTATCATCCCAAAGTTGGCAGTCTCTCTAACTAGAGGCCTCAGAATGTCAGATCTTCACAAAAAGCGAATGTAACCTGACCTCCAACAATTTTGCAATTCCAGATGTTCTTGGCATTAAGAGCTTCTATTTCGACTGTCCTTAAATACTCTATACCTACTCACGAGCTCATTACGCTCGTGTTTCTTAGGGGCAGACTCTGTGCCCCCCTAGCCAGGTGTCAAAAATCTTAACGAATAGAATGATAAATGTATGGGGATGACATGTTGTTTCGACTATGTTATCGATGGCATATGTCAAACCCATATATTATGTATTTATCATTACCACTTGGCTCGGGAGGCTGGAGTGCTATTACACTCTGTTAATGCAAGAAAGCATCTAGAACGATCCCTAAAGTATAGTTTTAGAAAATTACCATTAATCTATCACCTTTGCAAATTAGTCAGAAGTATCGAAAACAGAACACTTTCTTAGGCACTCCTTTAACCTATACCTTATATGTATATAAATGCCTGTAAAACAAACCCTCCCGGAGTACATCCAGTGCATTCATCATCATCATCATCATCCACAGCCTTCAGTATCCCACTGCTGGGTATAAGCTTCCCTTAAACAGTGCCATCCGCCGCGGTCCTGTGCCAATCTTGTCCAGGTGCGCCCCGCGATCTTTATTATGTCGTCGACCCATCTCGCTACGTCATCATCCAGTGCATTGCTACGTCCATAACGAACTTGCACCAATGGCTACCACGTGGACAAGCCTTATAGTACACCAGACCCAATAACTTCTCCAAAGGATTCCCGGACAGACGGAGATTGAATTAACTGGTGACGATAATGTATGCAGCATACCCCGGGGAGGCTGCCCGGGCGGGACGGCGCGGCGCGTCGATAGCTGCCCCGGGACGGTTTATATGCTAAGCGTCGAGTGTTAGAGATATGTATTATGTAGATCAAATTAAAAATTGGTATGAGGCTTTATTTATGATTGGCATCTAACATTTTGTGTCTTTTTTGATAATAACTAATTGCAGGCATTGAATTGAAGGTTCTAAATATTGGTGAAATAATTCTTTAAACAGGTAAATTTTTTTTGCCCTCTACATACAAACAAATACTCTTTATACTAATGATGCCGGGGAAACATAATTGATCGAAGGAGTCACGCTACATTTTTTTTATGAAATATCTGCATAGAGACACTGAAATTGTTAACTCATTCTTTAATGCGGCCTGAACTGGGCTGAGGTCCACGAGACGTAGTGAGCAAGCGTGGTTACCAATGCTGGTTCCGTTGAGTTGATCATTATGGCCTACAATGTGTCATATTGACAGTAAGTACCTGACAGTTTTATTTTGTATTAGAAAAAAATGGTTTTCATTGTTTTGTTTGTAAGGTTGTATCATCCACGATTCAAAAGATGGTGTACCTATATACTGCTTAAATAACATAGAATTTGTTTTTGTTTAACTATTATCATCATTTCATAATCCGTGACCTTGTCACTTCCCTCTCCAGCATGATCTATGCAGTTACAGCCAGTTATATCCTCGCCTGACTAATCCTTTCACTAGTGAGTCAAATCTATGAGACTTGTCTGAAGTACTCTCTCAGTAATGTATTCAGAATATCAATGCGCCGGTCGCTGTGCGCTGGAATAAGAATTAGTCATCCACAACCGTCCTGTCGCCTCCTAGCCCGCTAATTGGACGTCGTAACATGTCTTAACAGGCTGTCCGACCCGGCCGACATCACGAGAGGCTTTGACTGAATATTTTGTTCCTTATAGGGAAGTTTAGAATGTGTCCGCAATTTGTTTGTTATTTAATCAATTGCTAAGAGATAAATTCCTTTGTGTATCTTTTTTATATAGGACAGAGAAATCTATACTTCTACTTTAATAACATTAAAGAGGTAAGAGTTTGTTCGTATGTAACAGGTAATTTTCGAAACTACCCATCTGATTTCCAAAATTCTTCCCCTAATAGGTATTTAGAAGGGACCTTCAGAGTGGAGATACGCTCCAAGGTCTTTTCGAATTCATGTGTGTACTATAAATATGATCAGTTGCTAGAAATGGTGAAGGAAAACGTCTTGAGGAAACCGGCACACCTGAGAGATTTTTCAACGGTGTGTAAAGCCATGTCAAAGGCCTAGAGGCGGTTTAAACCCTGAAACCAGGTGGTTCATCAACCATACAATAAAAAAGAAGAAGAAGCATGTATTACGAAGTAACCCGTCGTGTGGCCCGCGTGGGGTGTAACTTGAACAAACCCTGTTAATATCGCACGTCTAGAACAACATTAACAACATTACTTATCTCAGATATTAATAGTTATTATTTCTAACACGATTCGCGAATTTCACGCCTGTTGTTTTTCTAATTACGTTGCGTTGAACACTGCGGTGTTTACATAACTATGTTTTATGATTGTTGCTGCTATACTGAACTTATCAAATATTTTGATTATTGAATATTTGGGGGTCGTAGCTACCGAGATGATTAGTTAGTTGATCAGCCCCCCTACCATAAACTTTTAACGCAGGGCAGTTTACATTAGGGGAGCGAGACGCCGCATTACACAGGACGTAGCAGCGTAAAGAGTTCATGGTAATAGGGCAGTAATCCTGCGATGTGTAATAATAGATACCTCACTATTGATATCTACAAGGTTTACCAAGAACACATAACTTAGACCCCAATAACTAGATTTTCATACTTTTGGTGTTGTTGTGTATAATTTTAGACATTAACTAATGTGTTTTCTTTAATTTCAGGTACGTTTCAATACGGCTAAGCGATGGCACAGTTTGAGTCCTCGTTCGACCAAAAAGGTAGTCAAATATTATTTGTGGTTTTTACCAGACTGTAAAGGAAGATAATGTTTTTTACTTAGCCTCTTACGAAGTAAAAGATAAGGAAGGATAAACATCTTATTATTAACCTATCATATTAACGAATATTTCATGCGCAGTTTTCCTTATCAACAAGTAGATTATGATTTTTCCAGTTGGATAATTTGAAGAAATAAATATAATTATTAATCTTTAAATAAATCGTATTCTGTTACTACCTTAATATTTAAACAAGATACTTAAGTAAAACAGTACTAAAAAAGCATTTTAACATCGTGGGGTCACAGATTACGAGCTACATAATTATAATATATCAATCGGCACACGGTAACAGGTTTAAATACTAAGTCCCAATGTGTGTACATTGTAGAAAGTACTAAATTAGCATTGCCAAGTACTAAGGCAATATAAAACACGAAACATAATAACAAAATATAAGTTTGCAATAGGTCACTTATTTCTCTGCCTACCCCTTCTAAGAATACAGGTTACCCAAACATGTTATTGAGATGTTTCCTCAAAGTTTTCCCACGAAACTCCCGGGCATGTTGTCGTGTGACGTTTGTTAATCATCGAGTCTCAAGGTTATGTCGTTGGCATTCGCAGCGTCCCAAGTTCAAGGTCCGTTCAGTGTCAAGGCTACTAGAACATTCGACAAGGCAATGTCACCTCGCAACGTTTGTAAACTGGGCTAATTTTGTTTAAAATACTGTCTATACAACATATACATTACATCACGCTTGTATTCCCCGAAGGGATAGGCAGAGGTGAACAGCACTCCAATATTTCTCTAGTTATGTTGTAGGTAATATAATAAGGGCCGAACCTATTGACATCAACCGGGCGTAAATCCTACTGAGAATTACCAAATGGAAAAACCCAGGAATCGTATCTAAGACTTCATGCTTTACAGTCGTGCTTTGTGACCAATGAGGTAGTCGTATATAACACTTAATAAATAACTAAACATGTTTTTATATAATCTTTGTATGGTATTTTTGCGGTAGGTACTTACCTGTTTTTAAAGGTTAATCAGAGTGGTTGTAAGAGTAATTGATATGTGAGACTGATTTATTGGATACTGGTTTTGATATTAAACAACTTGTTACGTAATGTTACCCAACTACGAGTATTAAAGTACCTAGTTACTAATAGGTGTTCTAGATGCCGCATTTTTAGTTGGTGATGAGGATGTGTTGATGAGAATTTAAAACAGGATGGAATTTTAGATTTCGTGATCGCCTACGCTACTGAACTGTTCAGTTTCGATTAAGTCTCAGGTTCGAATTCCAGGGTGAGCTTATTAACAGACATTTTATTTCTTATTTACAGCTGGGGGTGTGTACTCATCATACTTAAATTGAACGGAGATAATATAGTTTAGTTATTTAATCGTAAATCGCTGCATAACTATAGATTATATTTATATGTTTAACTCCCGAGTACATCTTGAGAAATCTTAGTATATAGCAGCTAATTTCCATTTGAATAGAACAGCAATATTTTAAAATACAATTAGGTACTTACACTAATCAACAAGTAAAATAATTTTAAAATATTATTCCTCACCTGCGCATGAGTTCATAAGCGCGTGACCGTACTAATAGCGCCATCTGTTGTGCTTAACAACCACTAACGAATATTGTAAGAATAATAATGTAAGTGATTGACATATATTCCGTGTACAATGTATGTTTAACTGTGTATTGTTCGAGGAATGGCAGCAGTTAGTGGTGGCCTTCCACATAATAATAGAGATATTAGTAGGTGGGTTTGAATTCAATTTGAGTCCTCGCGCCGTGACGAACGTCTATAGTGACTAAAGTAACCAGCTGGCTGGAGAGGGCTCGTGTCTACGTGGCTACTGCGCGAACAGTCGATCTGCGAGGTTAAGCCGTGCTCGCCGCGGTTAGTCTTGTGATGGGTGACCGTTTTTACACGTCGGGACCCCTCAGTGCTTTGGAAGGCATGTTAGGCCGTTGGTCCTGCTCCTGATCGCTCTCCTGTCGTATCGGTCTTCTAACCCAGCAGGCTATGAGAAGAGTAGGGCGTGCATCTGTGTATGCGCACATACTTGTGCACTAATCATATCTCATATCGTCATAGTGGGGTTATCTATATATTTAAAAAGTTTTAGTAGCATCATATATTTAACTATTGCATTTTATTTATTTCTTACGCTATTGGTGTCTTCACTTATAGACGTAATGGGGCCTGAGTGGCAAAAACTAAGCATACCTAATTAGCAATGCCACTGTATTTAGTCACCGTCTAGTCGGATACAGAGACAATGAGATATCCACGGAATGAACATGTCACATTAACATACTAATGAGAATATTAGAAAAACAGTGGTTACCTAACTTATCTACCTATTATATTCCACGTACATAGATAAGTATGTACAAAAACATTTTTAAATGCTCTCGGTCTGAATCTAGAATATTCGAGATTTAATACATTATGTAATACAAAAAGAGTTTTCTTCTTTAAAAGTTGTTAGTTTTCATGAAAAGGATTAGAAATGATATAGCACCTACCATTCAACCTAACCTCAGAGCCATCCGGAGGTACTGTTTCATTTTACTACTTCAAAAGGCAGATTTTTATTGTAAATATGCCATTCTAATGGCTGCCTAAAAGAATTACCTGCATTCTCTAAAATGTTGGACTAATGCTCACTTCAGTATAACAAAGCTTGTAATATAACATCGATCCAGGACAATCCATTATGTTCGTAACATTCACCTTTCACCTCCGAGTCAGCATTACACAAAAATCAATCACCTTCACCTCTGATTTTGTGAGCCCTTAACCTCTGCCTACCCCAATTTCCGGTAACGATGCTCAATATATATCCGAGACACGTCTTTATGAGACCCATTTGGGGTCGGGTCAACAAGTAGACCCCAATTTGTGGGGGTAATGACGTGTTCCGGAGTGATGCTTCATAGGTTTGATTCCTTAGTAGGGAAACTTAATTTTAAATGGTAATGGAACTAAATAATTTGGTCTGCTTTTAGTGTTTTTTTGCAAGCAGTACCTACGTCTTAATTTGAGAATTCATTGTGTAATTGAATTATTCTTTAAGTTAACCAATTTTAAATAATATATTATGGTGTAACAATCATATTTGATATGAAAGTATTTAGTGCAGTAAGCCAATAGACTTACTAATAAAAAAAAAAAATATCATACTAAATACTATCCGCCATCTTGATTCACCCTTTCCTTTCAGATTATAATTGGCGTGAATTATTCCTTTAGTAGAAAAAGTAATTTTGTTATAAAAGTTTTTATTAAACAATTTGTAAATTCTATTCACAACAACCATTTTTATTAAATTATGATTGTTTTTGCAGTGACAACTTTCAAAGGACAAGATAATTTGGCCAAAAATGCCAATCGGTTGTAACTTGAAATATCCCTCCAATTTTTTTTATCATTAAGGTATTACATAGAAGCAGTGTAATTCTATCGAAGTTTTGAAAGTACCGACATAATAATATTATAATTATGTCCAACGTTTAACATTCGCGTTCAAATATCAATCAAAATTCAACCTTCAGTTAGTTCCCAATTATCTGCAGCATCTTACGTCTCGTAGATAATTCATGGTGTACCGGAGATGGTCCGGCCGGCAGTCCATTTCCCCAGAATCCTTGCAGCCGGCTGGAACGGATCTCATATGTGATTAGCACTGAGATGATTGCGTCGGCATTCACAATTACATATTCTATTTGAATAGATGCATTTCTTACTAGAATTAATGTTATTAGAGGTAACTGTTTATGTCTATGTTTTACACTGTACCTAAATGGTTCTGGATAATTATTATTTTTGCTTTGACCGGATTTTAATCTTTTATATAACCCAAATGCACAACACGATGATTTAAAAATAGTTGGAGTTCTGTTTGCTTTAAAATAAATAAGGACTAAGTAAGATATGTGACAAAAATGAGTCGTATATTGAAGTCCATAACAATTCAGGACTCAGGACCTCAGTTGTGACATGATGACATTTCCAACAAATTGTTAAAAATCCGCACAGCTACACAAAGCGCTGCTACCAAACACATCCTCCAATTTGTTGTTTCCGAGAAAAACATATTCGGGAATATATCAAAAATGTAACTCCAGATTTCTATAAAATATTACACATGAAATGTGTTCAGGCAGATTCACGACTATTGTGATCAGTGACAATCAGCGCGGCCGACGCTATATTAATCTGAGTACAAAAAGCAATATTTCAGTCCGTTGGTGCTCGCTAGATATCAGTATGGTATCGCCGAATGACAATAATTCAGCTGCAGCGATGCTGTCCAATACAACATGGTGCTAACCAGTGTACCATGATGTAAACTTCCTGGATGGGCGTAAGGACCAAAAATAATCATGTTAGAATTTTTTGGTACTTATAGTTCAGACGTTTTAGAATATATTGTTTTTACTATATTTGCTGAAACGCAAAGTATGGGGCAAAATAATTTACATTTATACATAACTTCAAGCTCCAAAGTCGCTTTAAGTTCTCGGTGCTCTGCTGATATTAGACGGATATTTTTACTTTATGTAAAAAAGCAATAGGATTTTTTCATTATAAAATAGGGATTCAATAAGACTTTAATTTGTTTGTACATATCAGTAGGTTAAATGAACCATGAGGTGCCTGTGATTGTTTCCATATCAGCTAAGAAGTACTTGGAAGTGTGTCAAGGATTATTTTAATGCGTAAATTGAATCACAAGAGTAAATTGATTTTTCTTGCAGCTACCTTAATGCGTCGTATATTTAGGTACTTCTTTGTGCCTGTGCCTATTGTTATTACTACGCATTTAGTGTTGGTGACTGAATTCAGCGGTTTGTTTTTTAATGAATATAACTTACAAGATTAGGAATAGGTAATAATTACCCGTGTCAATTAAAGTTTGACACGGATAACTGGCAGCGCTACTTTTTTACTTTGCTTAAGCCTCTATTATTTGTTTACTGGATGAAAACCTGCTGTATCGTTTTATACCTCTATCTCTACGCAACCCAGGATAAGAAACGTGCCCAGCATAACACAGTTCCATCTAGCGCGAGTACATCGGTGTGCGGATGTTAGACACATCTGCAGCAGATTTATACGCGGCGCGGGCCGGTCGGATGCTGTACTAATGCACTTTTCTTACTACCCACACTTTTTGTCGCGTCAAGAAAATGATTTATGGGCTGGTGTAGTGGCTTCTGCTTCTTGTAGAGAATATGGTGTGATATAAATTAATAGGTACAGTTACTGGTCCTTTGGTGCAGACCTTGAAATTATTGCACCTTTGTGATTTTATACTTAGGTGCCTAATCTAGCATGCGAGTACCCACACAGTTTTTATCAAATCATACCGAAGCTAAGACTACAGTATCGAAGTTTAAAAAAAGGGGGGATTTAATCGTAGGGCCTTAAATTCATGAGGTTTAATTTAGTTCTATATCAGTCAATTATCCGGCCCTTTAGGTGAGATTTGACCACAATTTGAGAAAAATCTACTTGGTTTCATTCATGATCCAGTGGCCTATTAACATTATCAGTTAGAATACTTAATCAAGAAGGCATCCAGTCTGAATACCTATACTAGCAATACTCTGTACCGTTGTATTTAATAAATCTCTCCGGCAATACGAGCACATCCAAGCCAGTTGTCTGCGTGACAAACATTTCGACATCCATATTGAAGCGCGGCTCACCAGCGCAGGCACTTAGAGGACAATTTTTAAAATTGCGCGCCGCCACACCGCATTTTGCTAACATTTTCTTCATGGATGGGTTTTAATATTCGCTCCTTGTACTTGGATGGGAGAACTCGGTGATCATGGAACAGCGGGTTAAGGAATTGTACGATATTAATATAGTAAATAGTTTTTTTTCTGTATTGTCTTCGTGCGGTGTAGTCTTAAGATCCAACAACACTTAGAAATCTATTTAACTTTCGGGGATTTTTAATTTAGAAACACTTCTTAATTTTTTCCTTACCAAGATGCGCATAAAGTATTAAATACAGAATTATCAATGTTGTTTTAGTGAGTTTGCGTTAGTGTGTGTAGGCGTCGTATATACACCCACATTGCAAGTTATTAAATACGTCCCAATGTAATAGGGGGCGAGCCTATTGCCATTCAATTCATCAAAAGTTTATAATTGTGGTGTTTATAATAAACCTCAACTCAATTTTGTATACTTTTTTAGTTCGTCAATCCTCGCTAGCGCCACCACCATGCTTCGCCCGTGCCATAGACAGTGTCTTGTCGAGCTGTCTGTAAGCCACTTCGTTCCCTGGCACTGTGGGTATGCATTGTGCATTCTTTTGTCTTGTCATTCATTACCATGTCACCACATCGCGGCTATACAATACATGATGGGAAATTACGATTATTTTTATAACTTACATGGGTATACACTAGATTCCATACAGGTATGTTTTGCTTATAAATCTTACAATAACAATATTTCAAAAAAAATCTATAGCGTATATTGGGACGGTAAGAATAGTGTTCTTAATTTTAGTTATTCTGTTAACCCTACTTATAGTATATAGTATCGTGTTCTCTGTTTTACGAATAAGGGGTCCTTATATTAAATCGCTGCCGCTTATCACTGTGGAATGGTTGTCTTATGCTTATAGCACATTAACATTCCTACGCTACGAGTTGTACCGTTATAGGGGTAGGTGGATGTTTAACTATACATATACATACATATAGCACACCTATCTTTCGCCAATGAGGCGCAAGTAATAAGGGTAAAGCTATGCTATTTCTAGAGCACATTTCTAAGTCCGCTAAAAGTAAATAAATACGTTTTCTGCAACAAAGTTTTTATTCCGACAGAAAACGTATTTTCTGACAAAAAACTGGTAACTAAATGTACCATTATAAGTATATCTGTACGTGTGTTTTACGATGCCACTTACACCATAAGTCATTGTCAACGTTTCACGGTCACAGACTGTTTACATGCTGCACACGAGAACGATCGCAACATTTATCGTGGTATTTATCGGTAATTGATATCGTAATGTTTCCGCTCGTGTGTACTGGACACGGATGCGTTTTGTTTCCTGTTGACTATAGTCATATAAGACTAGTTTGTAGCTAATCATTTCAATCTAGGTTCATCAGCTAGATGCATTAGCATATTTTAAAAAGTATAGTAGTAATATTGAGAGTTTTTTTTTCTATTAGTGGGATTCATTGAAGACATTTATCTTTGCTTGGTTGCACAACAGTTCTACTAGACACACTAGACAATAAAACACTTGAAGAGTGTCACACGGGAATCCCAACGTGGGCGCACATCAATACCACAAACGGTCCACCGCCGCTTGCGCATCATACAATCATCACTAATTTGACATGATTACAGCTGTTATTATTGACCGTCACGCTGGATGATCAAGGACCTATTATTTTGCTATGCTAGATATATGTATACCTAGAGTATTGTGCTAGAAATAGTATTTTAAATAATTGACCAATTCACGGTATAGGTACTCAATGAGAAATGGTTTCAAAACCTGTGTATACAGTAGGATTTTTTTCGTCTCTAGTGTGTTACATACTTAATTACATACTCAATCCCAAATCCGCGACCTATTCGTCCTTTGCTCGAACATAGCCGCAAGTCAAGAATATTAACTCTAGCTCAAGCTCTAAGTCTAAATTAAATCTCTCATATATCGCACCCGATTTTATTTCAGTTAAGGGACAAAAACAATCTGAAGGTAATATATGTATCACAATGAATTGCAGAAGCTTTTCATTCATTCTTGATTCAACAGTAACTTATTTAAATATATAATTAAAGCTTATTCGCTAAATTATATCACTTTTGTAATGAACTGTCAATTCACATTGTTAAATAATAAAACAAAATCCCTGAGTAAACAAATACGTCCTAAATTAATGGCGATCAATCACAAACGAGAATTAACGCTGCAGCCACGAATAATGGCGCGTGCGTCGAAGCGGAAGTGACGCTGACGTGTGACGTAGCGCCAGCTCATTTCCGGTCGGATCGCGTCAATACCCGCCACCGATCAGCCGCGACTGATATACTCGTACTCTTATTGGATTCCGTCCTGTTAGGTCACGATGGACGGCGTCGATGGCTGTAGGTCAATCTAGTTTTCAATTTGAGGGTAGATATTTTTCAGCTTAATAGGTAGGTTTAACTCTTAGGTTTGTGGATCGGATTCATTTGCCAAGAGCATGCTGGGTGTTTAACCCAGCCAGTATGAACAATCAATATGAACTTTTCAATGTCATGAGTAGAATCGGTAGGTTAACGTCCGTCCTCAGTCAAATTGGCCCATTTCACGGGTACACTGACTCTAATTCAAAGTGAACACGTATTCGTATCAATCGTAGTTTATGATTTGGTGCGTGGTATCGGCTAGAAACCTTATCACTTCCTGTATAAGAGAAGGCGACAAACTGACAATTCTTTTATTTTACAATGAATACGGAAATCTTTTATCAGCCTTTTGACGTTCATTACTGGATTTATGCCTTCGCGGAGATATGCAAATTGAGTTGGTATCAGATAGACTTACGTGGTCCTAAGTTCCGCGTTTGTAAGTTACAAAAAAATGGAGAAACGTTATCGATTCCCAAAATATTAGGTAATATTGTTTAAATATGAATGCTTGCGTATGATTAAATTTTAATAACAATATAACAAGACCAGTCATGGCCTCATGTTAGTACATCGGGAGATAAACACGTAGAAGCAGCTAAATCAAACTAGCGACAAAAGCTCCCGAGGTGCATTTATAAAAGGTACAATTTCGCGTCCTCACGTACCGCCGTATATTGTCCCGTGTACTGAATAACGTGTAGGGTCGGAGTAGGGATGCTGGGTAGTGCACAGGTATATTACAGGTATTGGAGATAAATAACTTAATGCAATCGCTTTAGCGTTAGTATGGTATGATACTTTTTATTTTGTTTACTAATCTTCGAGTTTAAGTAGTACAAAATACATTTTATATTCTAATTGTTTATCTGGCTTAATTTATGCGATATATGTTTCCTGTAAGACAAAATAATATTTTTCTGCTTTCCCTTTATTTGATGATTAAAAACACCATTTAATTCAGACAGTTTACCAGCTTGTACAATTGGTACCATAGTAAGAACTGGTCCTTTTATACGGATTTACATTGCTGTAGATAGCTTCTAAATTACATTCCCTGTAAGCGTCCCTGCACCTGCTGCACAGACTCCGTCCCTGTGCCGTTATAGTCTCGCGCCGGACCGAGACGGATAGTTGTTATAAACTCAGTTGGACTCTGACGTCACCTTAGTTTATTTGCTTCGTGACAAATGTATGTTTCTGTCCCACTTGTTGCGCCACCGTATTACTATCCCCTATTTATCTAACTTAGAGATCTCCAAGTTAGTCGGAATATACGTATAATACCTGTAAAATATATCGGCTCTGGGTTTTTTATTTTAGGATCGAAGCACCGTATTTTCTTGCAACTACTGTAAATAAAAAGCGTACATTGGAATCATTATAGATCACTGTACCCTGTATTGTCAGGTAAAGTCTTGCCTAAAGGCAGAGCAGCATTACAACGTAGCCTAAATATTACAGAACGACTCCAGAACAAGTTTTCTGAATTTCCTGAAGCGTAACTTTCCCCATTAAAGTAATTATTTTGTACTTAGTACTTACATAGTAACAGATACATTAACAATAAAGGTTTTAACAACTTTGTTCCAATTAGTTAATTTCAGGCAGACTAAGTTCCTAAGGATCTTGTCCTAATTAACAATTACTATGAATATTTTACGAGATATCCGGTCGGTGCTTCCTAATTACTTAATACGCATAAAAATGATATTCTAGAATTCACCAGGTTCCCTACTGTTGTCTGGACCATCTTTATTTATCGTATTGTCATAGAAACAAACAGATACGAAAATTTTGCCGAAACTTTTCTTGACAGACGGCTTAATTGATCTCTTTGGGTGAAAATACGTGTAAACTAGCAAAAAATGTAGCAAAATATGTCTACTCAAGATATTCCTAAAAGACAACAAGAGAACATAACCAAAGGAGAACAGATACTGTGCGCTACATACAAGATTCTAGAAACTTTTAAATTCCCAGCGAAGTTATCTAAGAAGTAGGAAACATAATATTGTTGTTTCAATTGCACTAGATGGTTCTATTACTCCATTATCGATAAAGAAATGTTAAAAAAGGTTTACGAACAGTGTTCCAAAAACCTTGCTGACTGAACTAAAATAATAATATACGGATATCTTCATGTCTGTACTCAGAGGGAGTCTGTGGCACAGGAGGACCGTCAAGGCTTTAGTTATGTTTAAGGTCCTATGTAATAGAGGCGAGTCTATTCTCATTAACCAGGGTTAAATCCAGACTCCGTGCAGGTACTATAAATTGCGAAATCCCCAATAACACTACGGACCTGGAAATCGAATCTAGGACCTCACGCACGCTACACGAAACTGTAAAAATAGATTAATCAACTTCCACCGCACAGTCTCTCACTTTAATTAAACAGCCCGATCCTACGAAAACATCAATGGATGGGACACAAAGGCGTCCCACCGCATCCGTGGCTGATAGGACTGTGGTGTCCGGATCAGTTTGGCTAGCCGTCTGATTTGCATGAGAAGGGAGCGGACAATGGCGGCCGATGATGCCACGTGATATCACTGCCGATACCCCTCGGACGTGAGTGATATGTGTCCGCCGGGGTCGTCTGAGGTGTTAGGACCGAATCAAATAATGAAAAACAACAGGACGGATGGATTTTGCATTTGCAACATTGTTTGTTATCATTTGACTAATATTTTTACATACTTTTCTAGTTTTCCTGACATCAAACAGTTGGGTATTATCAGAAAAGTAAATGGTTGGTGGTATAACGTACGTAGAAAACCAAGAGCCTCGCCTTATTATTATTTCAGCCATGATCGTTCCACTGCAGTACAAAGGCTTCCCTTTCCTTCCTCCATTCCTTTCTTCCTTCTTTCCAAGGTGAACTTTCAATCCGAGTACCTTATAATCTTCCTCCATTACTATCCCTTAACCTGTTAGGTTGTCTTAAGTCATCAAAGTCGGTGCTCGTTCGTTGTTAAAGTGTAAATTTGCAAACACTTAACAATTGGATGCTGCGAATAGAACAATATGTTTGGCAGCGCCGTATCTCAAGTGAGATAACTCGATCTATGGAGTGCAGCGCGCCGCCACCGGAAGTGCGCGTGTCCACAGTCTGCTTCCGTCCCCTTCTTTGTTATTTAGTTTTGTGTTTTAAACTTATTAAAGCTGTCCCACCAGGTGGACCGACGATATCGTCAGAGTTGCGGGCAACCGGCGGATTCAAGTGGCAAGTTGTCGATCATTGTGGCGTTCTAAGGGGGAGGCCTTTGTTCAACAGTGGACGTCTTCCGGCTGATGATGATGATGAATTAAAGGTGTATAATAATTATGAAAGTAATCATTAAACATCTTTGACCTTTTTTGTATTATAAATTAGTCATGTTTTAATATGGTGTTTAAATTCGATTTATGTTGCTTATAGTTAGGTCACAATATCGAAGGAAATATAAAACTAAAAATATAGGATCACCAAATTTTGGTCCTTCGAGGCGCGACTGTAACTTAGATTTAACTTAGACGAGGAACTTACTTAGACACAATTGAATAATAATTGTCTTAACATCAAATCAATCAATCAGTCAATTAGCAATATAGTTAATTGTATTTCTAAGCAGAGCAGCAACAATGGAGCCGCACCAGCACCACGGAGCTGGCGCGCAAGTGGGTCAACAGCGCACTAACTTAGACCACCTGTCGCGGGCAGAATGCTAAACACGGCTCAGCTCGGTGTAGGCGTTGAACTGAGACCTACTTGCTTGATAGCTGACTGAGCGGGTTCACGCACACTGGGAGATCAGGCTCAGCGCAAACTTGACTCAAATATCAGCCGATGTTGATCCTAGCTGGTTGTTACATGTTAATAAAAACAAGTCCTTTTTAGACGACTGCAGAGGCCCTTGGAGATTTTGAATTTCTTTTCTTGAAGATACCTTTGTCACCCGAACATAGCTTGGAGCTACAGTGAAACATTAATGAAGGAGGTATTAACGGCTATAGCGTATTTTATTGTGATCAAGAATATATATGGTTGATTATACTGGAAATAATTCCGTCACGCAACTTCGAAATTTCACATTTGTACATGTAAAGTATTTTACAATTACTACAAGTCATGATGAGCTTACTCTCACTGACTATAGGTACCAATAGTCTTTAAAGAAGTACCGTCAAGTATTGATCCGATCCCTTACTACCTACCTACGACTAACTATGTATAACTTGTCTAAAAATCCGCATTAAAACAATAGCTACAAAATAGTCTAACTATCTGTTTTCCATACTATGTGGTCTTCTTATTGGTAGGTATCAGATATGTTTAGCCGTGATTCTACACCACATGTACACATAATTATATAGGTAGGTTGCGTGACACAACCGTATTACATCTATCTACGTACGCAGTCTTCCAATTCAATACACGTCAATGTAATTTGGTTGGGAATTGTATTGGACCGTGTGTCTCCTACCTTCAGCGCATCGTGTAGGCTACAAGAGCTGCCTCACACCTGCATTGCTTAATTTTATCTAATTTAAACTTGCCTCACTAACTTGTTTATTAAGTTGTACACGAAAAGAGTACGAGAGAGTTAGTTTTATAATTTCATTTGGATTTTAAGGCACGTATTCGCTGTACGGGTAGATACAGGTGTTTTTTTATCCTATTTTTTCCTGTAAGTATATAGAATAAAGTCCCGTGTTAGTCTTCAAATCACTTTGCCTTCTTTCAAATGCCTGGGTTTAAACCTGAACCTTGTGCATACAAATCCGGTATGTCAACCACTAGGCCATCACGATTTAGTCAACTGAAAATCAAACCTAAGTCCTCCAGCCTCGTGTACTATCAGCGAGGGTCCTGAAATTAGATTAGGTCTAGTTTAGGTTATGCAATAAACCTTGCCCACTCTTCAAATTAAGTTTTCGTAACCAAATTGATAAAGGTATCTGGTAGGTGTGAAATCCAATAGCCTATATCATGTTTGCAAAATCAGAACTGTCTGTTTGTCCTTATCACTACTAGAACTACTAAAACCATCGCTAATTTTTTTTATATGAAGATAGTTCGACGAATTCTAGAGAAGGACGCGGGCAAAGTCGGGAACGAAAACTTATCTTTACACATTTCTTCAATATGACAAAGTCACTTGTTTATCCTCAATACCTGTTTTTATTTTATTTATATGTATTGTCATTTCTATGTACCTATAAAATACATCAGCTGTGCATACATATGCGTCAATTTCTTTCATGAGTAACATAATAAGGTTGTTCTTTTTATGGTCACAAGTCACAAAGCAAATGAATGCTTTCGATATAGATATCTAATTAGCTACGGGATCAGTTTATAGCACGGTGGTTATATGTTTTATTCTAGGACGTTGCCCTATGGACGTCTGAGGAGTCTTTAATAGATATGTTGTGTGACACGCACAATTGCTTGGACAGAAACACTAAAAACACAAAACTTATTATATAAAATAATATTATAATGATTGTAGTTTAAGTACCTACCTACCTCGGGTCTTAGGGGCACATCTTGGATTATCAAACTTAAGTTAAACTAACCCCAACATTTTGACCTAGCTACATTAAACGTGTGTGCACGCAACAACCAGTGAAGGGGAAAAATCCCCTAACTATATTGTAACTTTTAACCCCCCAAAAATGAATGTTGCAGTAAGTACCTCATAGCTTTGCAGCGCTAATCCTTTAATCATTGCAGTGTTAAGCCGCGCACCCGCAGCCGCGGGGCGGGCTAGTATTAAAGTTGATACTTATTTAGGTGCCGACAGCGGCTTACGGTGAAATTGTGGGCGCTTTTGTTTCTGGACGAAATTTTTAATATCTCTGGGATATCGTGGTGTTGTCCCGCGCCTTTGTGCTTCGGTTTATAAGCCCAGGTAACTTAGCGGAATTAAGATCTTAGATGCTCTGCTTACTCGGTGAGCGTTTTATTTTCTTTACGTAAAATTATATTTATGTTTTTTGTCGTAGCGTTAAAAATAATAATAAGCTATATGCAACACCTTAGTTGTGACCATATTGCTTAATGACATGTTCACCTACCATGTAATTTGTAAGGTTTGAGTTCTGCTTAGAACTATTCAGCTAATATGTTCTATCTGTTCTAAATATCTACGCCGCAAAACATATTGTTTAATCAAATCATCTAAAACAACATTCCTGTACTAAAAAGAAAATCTTCTCAAACATAAAAACTGATTTAAGCTACGTCAAGCCCTTAAAATTTTACGACGGTACAAAGTTCGATTCCCGGGCCTCGGCTCTAAAATGTAATGTAGCTACAGCTATAGGGGGACATAGTGGGTGTCCGTGCTCGGCAGGTGTGTTGGTTATTTCAAAGCAAAACGTTTCACTATAACCGCTGACACGAGTTTTATGAAAAAACTTGAACACTGATAGTCGTGTTGTAGTGTCGCCATCTGGTGGCGTTTTCTAGAACTACTCGAGGAAGGCTCTAGTTGGAAAGTTTTACCTCATTTAGTGATTTTCTTATGCATTCTTTGGGATAAAAGAAAATTTGTCTGCTTATAACTATTTTGTTGAATAATTAGGTATGTCATTAATTGTATCATACCCATACACAACTATCGAGCGTCATCTCTTTTAAGTTAATTCTCTACCAAACTTAAATAAAACTACGCATTACTACCGAGCGGGTAGGCAGAGGCACATATAGTACACCCACACAACCCACATATCGCCAGTTATGTTATAGATCTCAATGTAATAGGGAGCGAGCCTGCTATCAATAGAATACAAATCAGACTCCGTGCAAATAAAGTAATGGTAAAACCCAGTTACACCGAAAACCAAACTCGGGAACCCCTGCTCCGAAGTCGCGCTTAGCAGCCACTAGACCAACGTGGCAGTCATTGATTATGAAAAGTCACAAACATACCTACTTGGTCGATGAAACTAGTATTCGCAAATTCTGTGTACATATTTTTTCACGTGCCTCTCCGTTACGTTCCGAGCCCGGACAATGCATTGCAAGCTGATTGGCTCATCCTTTTACACAATGGCAAGTCTATTTCCTATTTCTAAGGAGCCTAGATAATGCTGACGGTATTAAGTTCACGATTAAGGAGGCTGGAACACTCTAGGCCTGCTTCGGTAGATGAAACAGATATCCCAGAGACTCGACACGACTTGTTATCTGAGTACGGCTGTTAGGTTAACAAATAACGCCTTGTCGTTATACACATACCTATAGCTAAACATACATCTAAATTATTACAAAACATTAAAAACAATTATAAACAAACCGTCCTCATCGGGACATACAGGGTGGTATTATTTTATGACCCTTTTCAAACACTTATTCAAACATATTTTAGAACAAACCAATAATGACTGTACTATAATCAGGCTATAATATTCGGGCGATATTCTCATTCCCAGACAATGCTAATTAACATATAAATAGAGCTAAATGAACCCAAATCAGTCTTCGGTGCTCCCAGCAATTACTTCTTAAGACACTGTTTTGTTTTCAATGAAAGAAAATTTGCGTTTTGGAATCCTTAATGTCTTTCTATTTAGAAGTGCTTCATAATTAATTAGTTTTTAATGTGTTTTCTGAATAAGTACTCCACTATAGAAATCATTATGTTTGGTTCTTTGATGTAGTCTGCAGAGTCGGCAACGGATAGTTATTGAAACGTGATACTAGGTCTAATGTACTACAAAAGGCGCTCTTTCAAGTTATTTAGCAAAGATGCTGATGTTTTCTTTTGACGAGAAAGTAATTACTGGCTACTAAGAAATCGCCTGGATAACCCAGGGAATTAACATTATATTTATATCTTAAATAGATATGGTTACATTATCCACTCTAACGTCCGGGCCGCGCGACCGTTTATCTCTCTAACGTCCAGCTGCGCGCGGCGTCCGAACCGCGCGCTACTCGCAAGTTCGTCGTAACAAAAAACCTATATAGCTACTGAACCGTAATGGCTAGAATAAAGAAAAAGATACCAAAAAAAAGATTGAAGAATACTGATCAATCTTAACGATTTTTTTAAATCGTAAGTTATAATCTTTGATACAAAAAACCGGGTTAAACATGTAATTCAGAAAAAAAATACACAATTATTTCTACCTTTTTAGAATATAAGGCACAATTATTGCATATTTTATCAATAAAATATTTTTACAACAAACTAGACTTATAACCCTTTCTTCTGATGTATATACGATTACATTCGGTTAACTCTAAGTATTTTAATTAAATCAAAACAAAACACTACTTGTAACGCGAACATGAACATGTACTATTGGTGATTTGCGGTGCGGATTACTTTCTGTAAAAACGAAGACAAAGATAACTGAGGTAACAGAAGCACTCGAGTGATTATTACTCGATTGCTTCTGTATTACTTATTGTGATATTGTACTCGCAGTGGATCAGAAGTTAACGGGCTAGATTAAAAGAGGAACGTTTCAGGTTCAATACCGAACACAGTATGACTTTTTAAAGGACAATGTGGAATGATTGATAAGTTTCAGAGAAATGCCTCGACTGTCTTGGAACTTGTAACGAAATTAGGAGGAGTAAGACTACTGACTAGTGGTGGAAAACTTCGAGAAAACTTTAGAATTTCGTCAACACACAGTAAACAAATGTCCTTAATCATGGATACTAGTTCCATTTCAGTACAGAGCTGAATGTTAATGGCTGTTTGAAAAATAATAAAACGCGATACCTGCTGCATCAGGTAAAAAATATAGTACCTATGTTGAAAATACCGGTAGCTGGCAAGCGGGTAACTTCGCTAGCAGTACGTGCTGCGATTTTTTTATAATAACATTTCGTATGACGTCGGCAACACACGCTGGACATGCAACAACTATTTACAGCAGATCCACTCTCCATATATTTAAGTTTATACCGTTACTAGGTTATTGCCTCGACATCTTGACTTATAGAGACATAATATATAAGTTGTCTGATTGATTTAGCAAGTAGAGAGCCTCCATGGGTGTCGAT
This sequence comes from Abrostola triplasia, assembly GCA_946251915.1. Taxonomy (NCBI): domain Eukaryota; kingdom Metazoa; phylum Arthropoda; class Insecta; order Lepidoptera; family Noctuidae; genus Abrostola; species Abrostola triplasia. Next base: position 12,340,308 of record OX276433.1, read on the forward strand.
ACTTAAGTACGTCGGGCGCACCCTGGACGGTCAACCGCACTACTATCCTTGTTGACTGACCAATCTCTTCACCACAGCATGACCTTTTCCATGTGGCCATTGGCTCATGCCGATATGAAGAAGAAGACCAAATATCTTAATAAACATATTAACACTTCTCTAAAAATCCATTTTGCGTAGGTAAATTGAATTTCAAGCCTTATGTCGGTACGGATTTAGATTTCTGTTTATCTCTGTGTGGTGACCTGACCGCCCGAAGCGGGTGTGATGTTAATTATTTCAGACTAAAGGATTATAGGAGTTACTTTACAGTTAGAGGCTACTTGTGTTTGTATTTTGAACTGAAACGCATTTATTGTAGATTTAGTTATAGATTTACTGGACTATATGTATGTGCTACCTAGGTAAAATATGTTAGATGCATTCTCATTGGTCCACACATCTCAATAAATCTGTTTGGCGATTTGATTTTCTAATATCTACAAATTAATATTGAAAAGTCTATAATGCTTCTTCGCTACTACAAAATACACAGATTATTGGACATCAACATGCCGTTATTACGCTGTCATAATTGCTTTCCGAACCGTCTTTGTTTTCTGCCGGGTTACCAGCCCGGTAACCCTGTCCGGCCGGTGCAAATTACCACCGTTTACCATCGGTTACCATCGGTTACCGGTCGTTACCGGAGTCCCGTTTATTAAGAACGTGACGCTCCACAGCGCACGAAGATTTCGTCGTTAAATTATTTTTAATAAAGTTGGGAGTTGTTTAAAATGCGCTGGGATTTGATCCGTTCGGCTTTGGCTCAGACTCTGTACCTTTATTATTAATAACGATTTAATATTCCACGAATATACTCATATATGAATGTTCGACCGTCTGATCTTACTTTACCATAATTATTTTGTAGCTATCATCTTTGTTTATAAGACTTTAAGTAAGAGATTACCTAGTGGCGCTCACTGTGGCGGAATACTAATTATGAAGACGTATGGATAATCTTTGATCTCCACCAGCTTTCAGATTTAGGCATGTCGTGGTACATGTGTGTTATATTGGAACACCGAAAAAGAAACAATAGAACTATTCCTAAGTTCATTATCGATCTTGAATCTTCTGTCTGAACAACACCGCAGTTCTTTTCCATGGTTTCAAACAACGATCAAATTACGTCTATTTTTAAATAATTCCCCGACATGGCAAACCAAACACGTATAATATTGGATAGTCCCTTAATTTCATCCCGGCTGACGGGGAACGCAAATATCTTCATTTACAATGGTAAACACGCGGCCGGCCCGCGGCGCAGGCGCCCTCTATAAATAATTAACGATATGAAAATGCAATTCATCTGCATTGTGTATTTAGCTGTCTCTGCTTATTACCATTCGTCTTTGCATTTGGCTTGCTAATTGTTTTACTTGCTGACTAGATGTGCTTAAAAGCTTGAAGTTTCAATTCCGAGAAAAAGATTTAACTAAACTTAATCTTAGGTACTTCAAATAATATAGGACCTCTCTTGATGAAGCAGCAGGCAGAATATATATTGTTTGACGACCTGATAAGCGCAGTGGCTAAGTGATTGGACTGCTGCGCTTAGGGTTACGGGTTCGATTACCGCATGGAACAAACATTTTTGCTACCCATAGGTGTTTGACCCGAGTCTGGGTGTTCGTGTATGTGATCTATTCATCGAAGCCAATTATTTATAAAAGAATATATAGACTTAGGCATTAGAACACCCTGTTTTAATATAAGTATTACCTATATTTTACAAAGTATTCATTCCTAAATACATTACTTATTCCAACACCAACTTTGGTCTAGCTGATCATAAATGAACTGTGATGAAATGCCTATAAAGTACCAATATAGCTATTAGTTACCTTCCATAAAGGTGACTGACAGTCAGCACTACCTGTACAAAGTTTAAGCACACAATTAATTTAAATAGTAGAAGTGATGAAGAGTGAGTGCAAGCCGCTCTGTAGTCTCTACTGCAGCCGTAAGCCGGATGTTTGTCGGAGACGCCACGGACGGCAGACACGAGCGATGTGCAGCTACACAGAGCTACGTCGAGCGACGTGGAGCGACGTAAAGCGACGTCTCAACAAACACATTACCATTAAATTGTGACAGCTGTGTCTCTCAGATAGCGCTGTTAATTGCATCGTAGAATAACTTACTTTGGAGTCTTTCCCTCGCTCGATGACGTTTAGTGAACGATCACGCCTGTTCCACTAGAGATATAAGCAGAACCTACTTTACTACTTCTCGTCTCAAGTGTTAAGATATATTTAAGTTGTAATTAACGACAGGTAGAAACTCTTTTCCTTCAAGAAATACTGATCAACTACAATAAAAATAAAGTCTAATTCATATAATGAAATTAAGTATAAAAATATGTTTGAACATCTTCCTGTAATATCTACATCGCTGCAACTCCAACAAAGTCTAGTAAAATTATTTGAGGATCGGCTTCCCAGTAATTGGGCTTTCAATTCAACTATCGGGGGATTCCCACACGATCCCGTGAGTTCAAGATATACTAAGTTATAATTAAGCACAAAGCTAAGTTAGAACACACTAATTACAGATAATGGTAGCAGTGCAGGCGGTTGATTGTGTTACGGTTTAAGTTGTACTTAGCTAACTTAACTCGATGAGGCGAGGCGAGACCGAGCTGCAACTTAGTATTAGCTTACACGGCTTTACTGAGGATTGTAGTCACACACAGCATCGTGTAGCACACATGAGCCCCTCACTTATCAAAATGGTAATTCTTAATATTTGATTAAATCACACCTGTCAGTGTGACGTCAACAGAATAAGAAAGTGTTGAAGTTATACTAATACGTTTTACGATCTTTCTTTTAAACGTCGCCCGACTAGTAATTTCAATGATTATTATTCCGGCGCATTGCAAGTTATTTGAGTAGTTCACTGAAGTAGGATTAAAAACCGCGTTTGTTGGTTTGATTTTAATTCAGACCGAATTATATTTACAGGTATTATTTATTGTTATAATTTAAACATAATATAACCTAGTATATATTTCTGTAGAACCTATCAATATTGGCTGGTTTCAAATTTCCTACCTTCTGCGAAGTTAGGATAAAGATATATTGTCAACCACATACTAGATTCTACCTAGTAGGTACCGACTGGTATTTACCGACATACCAGGAATAAAGTCCATCTGAAAAACAACGTGACTTGCTACCGATCCCACCGCTCGTTTATAACAAAAACGCTTTACACGAGCATCGAATCCCGGACAATCCCTACACGTCTCGTAAGCCGGCAACAGACACGCTAAGCCGTAGAAAATTACTTGGTAGCAAGTTTAAATTGCATTGGTTTAGATGTTCTAGAAATCTAGACCAAAACTCAGGTCCTAAGGCTGCGCTGTGATTGGTGGAGGTGGATCTACCTGATTGACTGTCAGGTGCACGGTAGTTGTATTTCGTTTTGTTGGCCACGGAATTGTTTCTCGATTAGTGAATAGAGGGAACTAACGGTTTTAATTTTATTTACTTTGAGTAATAGATAAAGAGAGCGATGCATGTATTATCATCGATGTCTATATTAGTCTGTCTGTTTAATTTGCGTTTTATCAGGCTAATTACTGTAGGATTATCCAATTCTGGGTATAAGTCCCGAAATTTTGATCAGATCATTGACCACTGCCTCGTTGGTCCAGTGGTCGCTATGCGTGACTACTGAGAACCAGGTCCTGGGTTCGACTCCCTGGTCGGGCAAAGTGTTAATGGGAAACTAATTCTCAGTAGCAGCCCGGACTTTAGATTTGTGCTCAGTTTAAGGTATAGCCTCACCCCCTATTATATCGGGACCATTGAAAGAACTAGCAAAATGTAGATTTGAACTACACACCTGTCGGGGAATACTGGAGTGAAATTATTATATGTTTCATTGACTAGTCCCCTAACCCTGAACACATAAAAGCAGGACAGTTGGCGATGCGAAAACGAGACAATGCTACATGCAGTGTAATGCGGCGTCTCGCTTTCACAACGTAAACTGCCTGTTTTAACAGTTCATGGTGAGGGGCAGTATGAAAAGTTATTAAGCAACTTAACATCCAAACACCGAAGCATTCGTATCCCTTACAAGATGTCAAGCGTCACCATATTAAAACTCCCATTAAACAACATAATTTGAATACTGCTAGCTCATTAGGGGCATTTAATAGAGGGCTCAGACCGTTGACCTACTTCACACTTCTTTATCACTGCGAATAAACCACCTTACTTCGTTTCACAGGTTATAATCAAAGAAAACCTCTGAAATTTAAGCGTGAGCCGTAATTATGATACGAAGAGCATTCATTGTACTCAGTCGAGTGCTTAGCGCGCGCTCAGCGACGCCTCAGCGTAGTCTACGTGCTCTGGTACGAGGATAAATGTTTATTACGTGGAAATTCTGCAAAGGTTTTGAAATACTAGGTTTTAATTAGTAGTAGTATAGCTTTATTTAACATGACATTGGTTTGGTTACTATTTAACTAAATTCTAATGAGACACAGCATTACAATTATCTGACACAGGATTTTTAGATTTTTTTAGTATTCATAGTGAAGGGTAGAATGAAGAATATACTGTGCTAAGTAAGAAACCTCAACTAAAATACAATAAATAAAACAAAGTTGTAGTTGGTAAATATAGCGCCATAATTTATGATCAAATACATCATATTTCTGCTTGGTTATGATTTATAAATCATACTGAAACTATACTGAAAATTATATATTGGCTAGACTTTGTGATGTAAACATTCTATATCTACTAGAACTTTCTAGACTACTCCCAAGAGTTATGTATGCCATGCATCAAAATTATAACACACAAAGATTTTTTACCCGACTGCGCCATAAAGAGGTTTAAACCACATTAAAACTATTATTAATTAACATCGACAGGCATGAAGAAATTACTTATTTCTACATTCTCAGAACACTTACTTCTTCGTGATTTACATCTGATTTCACAGTATAAAGCAGATAATTACTGGAGTAAACGTTAGTATATTTCAATTAAACCACAATAATAGGTATGTGTACGTATTCAAGTATTGAATAAATAAATTGTTTATTTGTTAATAAACACATTCCCACAGCAATCTAAATTCAATTAAATATCACAGTGAATTGTTAATTTGCCACAAAATTGGATCCGGATTCGAACGTACCACTAAACAACCACATTATCTGGAATCATCCCATTAAACTGGGAGGTTCCAGCACTTCTAGCACGTTCTAGAAAGTTCCAGAACTTGCCGCTTCGGAGTAGTTGCGACTAGATCACGCCGCGTCACAATCGGACCAACTTGCTAATGCAATGCGCTTCGAAACTGTCGTCTGATGTCGGAATATATATTGTTGGTGAGTTATTGTACGCTGATTGCAGTTCTCAGGAGTTTGGGGGACGATATTAGTATGCTGAGTCAAACTAGACGAAGAAATATTAAGCATATTGAACACTGGATGTAGGATTTTTCGCACGTTCGGGTTTGGTGTCGTTAATTACGAGTGACAAATATGCTGCTAGTCAAAATATAGGCTGAGGAAGAATCCAAGAGATGACTAGTGTTAGTTGTTTATGTAGGAATATATTTTGTTACCGTACACACAATACGATACAGGACTAAACTACCGTGAATTTAAAAAAGCATGTAATTAATAAAATACGTACATTGCAGGTCCAATGTCACACAAAGTAAACCGTTCTGTTTTAAGAATTCATCAATAATAATAAAAGTAATTTTAAATGACGTGTTATTATACAAGTTTGAGCTAGCCCACTACTACTAGACTGCCTTGTTGGTCTAGTGGTTGCTAAGCGAGACTGCTAAGCACGAGGTCCAGGGTTCGAATCTCAGGTCGGGCAACGTTTGGATTTGTGCCCGGTTGATGGCAATAGGCTCGCCCCCTATTACATTAGGACCTAAAAAACATAACTGGCGAAATGTGGGTGTACTATATCTGCACCTCTGCCTACCCCTTCGGGGAATACAGGCGTGATGTTATGTATGTTTAAACTTGCACTGCTATCTGTCTCGACTCATAATGATCCACCAATATCTTACGGTCACCAGCAGCTGTACAAATAACTTCACACACCAAAAACAATAAAAACTTGGAGTATTTTCCGCGTCGCGTTTCCTTTAGTCTGGAAACTTCCATGTGCCTGTACCTGCACTGACTACGAACGTTCTTTTACTCGTGCGCCTTAACTTATTGCTGGCGGAACAACACGCTAACTTATTTGTACGAAACTAAAAATAGGTTTGCCGTGACATCATTAAACCTGGTGAGAGATAATATGAGTTTGTTGCGGGTAGTGTACACCCTACAGTGTGGGGAACGTGCGCTGCCGGGCCGCGGTTGTAATAGGGAGTGGTGATTAATATTGGGGATATTGTTTTTGTAGGATAGACTTGATCAAGCTGCCAGTTTTGTGGAAAAAAAAACTGCCGTTTGACGTTTTGGTCTGGAGTTCGGAATTGAAAATAAAGTACCTTGTTTGTTTGTATGTTTTTATTTTATTAGAATGAATAATTATATATAATAACGAGTAAAACTGATTTTCACAAGTACATACTTGATAACTTTATCACATTAGAATGTAATGCCTTCTAGATGTAAATTAAACCTTATAAATTAATATCGACGTAACTAAATTCGACGAAACATTTCTGAATATTATAACAAACAATTCAATCGCGAACTGGGAGATAATCCAGCTTTATGGGCATTCATCATAATTAGCTGTCAATGAGCCTCAATGAGATAAAGGAAAAGGACCGCTTTAGTATCTTTGTCCCGCATTGTTAACATTACAGAAGGTCAACATAATAAAAGAAATATAGACATAAAAATTACTTAGGTACTTTATCGTGAGAGCAAATCAAACACCAATCCAAGACTCGGACACACAAATATTTGTATTTAAATCCCAAGTTGGAATAGAATTCGCAACCACAGGCGCGGCACACTTAGCTACTGCGCTATCAGGTCATCGTAACTAATGACTTTTGATTTTATAATTAAGGAATATCATTGGAATGTTATCCGTTCATTTTATCTAATTGTCACAGTTACACCCCACGTGTATTTAAAAAAAAATAACATTGTGCTGGTTTTCGGTGACGATACAGAGTTGACCTACTCAGTTCCTTCACACTGTCTCTGGTAAACCGGTTATTTATCGTCTAAACTCCGTAATCTAGGCTAAGCGTTTCATTAATTCGTTTTCTATTGTTTCAGGTATATTACTCATTTCGGTAACTTAGCCCGTTACTCTGGCGCTGCGGCTAATTGTGTTACTCTTAGTTTTCGCGTATGGGTGAGTAAAACTTCAAGCTTTTTGTCTTTAAGTGTCGGCAGGGCTAAATATTGCGGCTGACTGGATTATTGTACGTACTTTCAACTGAAAGAAATAAGTTTCCTGTCTAAAATAACCTTAACCTACAATTACAATGTTTTTATTTGACTCTCTGGCCGGTGTCGTGGTTGCAAATGCGGCTGCTGATTCTCAGGTTCTAGGTTCAATTCCAGGATCGGGAAAAGTTATTGGGGTTTTAAATGAGGTAATTCCTAGGAGAGAGGAGTATGGATTTGTGCCTAATACAATAGGTTCCCCTCCCTCTAACATAACAGATGGTGTACCATATTCTACAGGAATAAATGTCGTTCTCTTTTGACTTGGCTGCCACGAGGATTTACTATAGACCCTCTAGCCTACTCCTTCGGACATTTAAGCGTTCTGTATGTACATTCTTACATCTATAAACGTAAAGCCACGCTATTATGAAGTAATTTTGCGCCTGACCGGCTCGGATCCCCTTCTATGTAAATGCTAATGGATGAGACCAATTCATAGTCGCGATGTCTTTATGGAGTCTTAAGTCAACCATTATTAGTTTAAATAGAAAAAGTAGTTATTGTTACATGTTTTAAAAAATATTCGAATTATGTCGACGATCTGATTAGCGCAGTGGCTAAGCGATTAGACTGCAGCGCTAAGGGTTACGGATTCGATTTCCGCACGGAACTAAAATTTGTGCGACCTGCAGACGTTTTCCCGAGTCTGGTTGTTTGTGTATGTGATATTTCATGTTTGTGAAATGCAGTATAATTTTCCTAGTGTGAGGCGACGTTTATTTTTTTTAAAGAAAAATATTAAGGTTATAAGCGAAATAACAAACAGAACTGGGAAACAAATAACCGTATATTCCAACCTAAAACAATAGTTATCAGCGAGAACTAAAACAATCGTCGCCCTAATAATTAGACAATGACCTATCATTCAAATAACTGATTATAAAGCTGTAGTTTACCACGGAGGCCTGCGTCACTGACACAAGCGCAGCATCCCGCTCATTTCACATTAATTTCAACAGAACAGCTTATACAAACCTTTTACGGTTATCGGTATTTCCATTCGAATCGTCAACACTTTTAACAATGTTACTTCAGCGAAGTGGAATCTATCGACTTGACTATAGATGGTGTATGTAGACTAGACTATAGATGGTCTTTGGAGGTGAAAGCGAGCTATAAAACGTCGGTGATTGTCTATCGGCAGCACTTTGAGCAATTTGCGAGCACGCCCAGGGCCTACGCGCTTTAGAACTGGAAAATTAAATTTCGGCTCAAATTGATTGCAGGTTACTTTTCATGCAACGAAGATGAATTTTCAATCTGAGCGGTGTTCAAATATTAATCACAAACCATAGATGTCAGTTAGAATGTTATTTACTATATAAAAAACTTTATAACTAACATAACATTACGCCTGTAGTCCCCGAAGGGGTTGGCAGAGGTGAAGATACCTAAAGTACAGCCTCATTTCGCTACATATAGGCCCCAATGTAAAAGGGGGCGAGCCTATCTACATGTGTTAAATAGTGTACACTTTAATTTGATATAGGTAGTTTATTTTCTATCTTAGTCTAAAAATCATTAAGTTCACTTGTGTTTTAATGCATGCTATATGTATAGGTATAATACCAATTGAACAATTCAGATGGTACTTAATAAACCGATTTCCCTCACGCCTGTACTATGGATGTCTGTGTATTGCCGACTGTCTCTTGATGGCACTCGGAGCAATTTGCCCAAGAGTACTGCGAGTGCCGGCACCATTAACAGCCTCTTCACACCTCCCACTTTAGGCACCAATTGACCTCACAAAAACGAAGGCAGGGTTTCAGAGCAAAAGTGGAAGATATACCTACTTACGTGTCCTACGTTTTAATTTAAAATTGACCTGATTGGCGCAATGACGATGCGATTGGACTGCTGGGTTACTGGTTGAGGAAACTTGGATTTAATTATCTGTAATCGCCAATCGTGTGGTATGACTGTTGGATTGCCAAGACAAAGGACGCAAGTTCAAACCCTGGCACGCCCCAATGTCTTTTCGAATTCATATGCGTACTATAAATTGGTGATAAGATGCTAAAACGGTGAAGAAAAACATCGTGAGGAAACCGCCACACCTGAGGGAATTTTCAACGATGTGTAAAGCCATGTCAGAGGCCTACGGGCGGTTTAAACTCTGATTAGGTGATTCATCGACCTAACAATAAGAAGAAGATTATGTTAGTTATAATAGAAGAATTCCACCATCAAGAGGTATATTTTCCAAATTAATACTTTATAACACTTTTGCTATTTACTTCTAAATATACCTGATAGCTATTACCTACCATTGTAGCATAATATGTGTATACCTACTTTGAGGTTACGGTAAACGTCAGCGACGCTTGCTTTGATGTTTCCGTCGTCAAAACCTGTCACATGAGTCTACTGAAGGTAATGATACAAGTTTACCTCGGGACGCACGATTCCCTCGGTATCATAAAATCTAAACTCATAAAGTAGATGATTTAAAAGCTTTTGAAAGTAGCGTTCAATTAAAACGTAATACAAGACCTGCGGGAGCCGACATGTTAGTTTCGTCAAAGGACATTCGGACCTACAAAGAGGAATGATTTGAAAACAATTTGTACCGGTTATTAATATAAGATCAAAAGGACAACTACTTAATAATGTTACCATATATAATTTAATGTATGATATTAAATGTACATATTTAGTTCTTGTTTGTTTTAAACGTCCGCGTCGGCCGATATACCCATATCCCGTGCGGGAATCGAACCCGCAACTCTTAGGGCAGCAGTCTAATCACTCAGCCACTTTGCCAATCAGCTCGCAATCCATGTCTAAGTTCGAAGTGGAACTTAAGTATTTCTAGAAACTTGAAGAATGTATAAAAGTCAAAATTCTCTTTGCTTCGCTCCTTAAATTCCTTATCTTTAAAGTAGAATCGGCAAAAAAGTACATCGTTTCCCTCTTAAGGTTATTGAAGTATAGATAGGTATCTACGTATTTATAAAGACGTAGGCAGAGGTCCAACAAGTGTGTCACATCTGTATATATTTAAAGTCCCCGTAATCAATCACCGGGAGAATCGATTTCAATTCTATGTTAAATCGTTTTGGGACGATCCGTTTGGTTATGAACGAAACTGAGCGAATAATGGAGGCTGTAGTATTTGCAGGGCTCGCAGCGCCGGCCTATTGAACCGGCATGCTTTTATAAATGAAGCGCTAGGGGCTGGCTCGATTAGCGATGTTGTCACAATTTCGAGTGTGTAAATACACGACAGTTTTATTTTGGACAGTTTAAATGGATTCTTGTTTTTATATGCCTTTTTTGTATAAAATACACCACATGCACAAAATGAAACGAAGAATATGTTTTAAATAATAATGGTCTAAAGGTGCCGGTACGCATCATGACGTAATAATTGCAATTACATATCAGCTGTTACCTGATGACGACTGCTGCTGACTGCTGCGCTAAGGGTTGCGGTTCGATTCCTGCTCGGGACAATATTTTTTGCGATCCGCAGATGGTTATCACGAGTCTGAGTGTGTTTGTGTAACACACCCACGATATAGGAGAAATTCCTGCTGTAAGGCGACGTATTTAAAAAAATGCCGTAAAAATCATTTCCAATTTTATTTATATGATACCTACTTATTATTTTTTCTTAAATGCCTTATCGTTTTATGGAGGACAGATATTTCAATAATCGTCTAAGAACATTTTTACGATAGTCGTAACCACGAATCTGCATCATCCTGTTCCCAGAACTATTAAATATCAAATTAATTCAAACAATAAAACCGGTGGAAGCATAAAACAAAATTATAACTCCCTTTCTTTAAAGCACATAAAAACTTCGCTAATTAATAACAATTTGAAAACTTTCAACTAAGTACCCCTTTGTTTCAAGACTCGTGATTATTAAGTTGGAACTTAGCTGAATTTTTCAGGTGCAAACTTGAGTCTAGGTCCAAAGTTTGCTTGGTCTAGGTCTCAAGTTCGCGGGAGTTTGTTCTGCTTAGCGCTGTTGATTAAGTTTTAAGCACAAAGCCACACGAGCCGCGGATAAATGCCAACTGAACAAAACTAATCTGTTTAGTTCTAGCGATTAATTGTTTGAAGTTCTCATACTAAGTGCCATTTCTAGATTAACACATTATAATTCAATGTATTGAGTTTGTTATATAAACTGAGATACATTTCCTGACTCACTTAACTTAAAATTAATTATATTAATATTATTGCAATTTTCTTTTTAATGTCGACTCACAGTCGACATTTTTCCTGTATCGTGGGTACGTTTCACAAACATGAAATTTCACATACACAAACACCTAGACTCTGAACAAACGTCTGCGGATCCCACAAATGTTTGACCCGTGCGGGAATCGACCTGCAACCCTTATCGCAGCTGTCCATTTCGCTTAGCCACGCTCAGCGCCATTGATCACGTCGTAAAAAATATTATTCATAAATACTATTTAAAAGAGCCAACGCATTCTAGCTTTAAATATTTAGCAAAACTATTTCAACAACTCGAAAGCCAATAGCATAGCATTCTACGCTATCCATCAGTGAACCGAGTTAGCCTTCAATCATTACTCAAATCTCTCGTTATCTCCTTGTTGTGCTGCATTTAGATCGCATTAGAATCGTCCATTCATAAAGCAAGTGGTAGGTAAACAGCGTTATAGGCGTCAATCGGTCGTAATTCGAGAGTCGATGGCCGGTATAAATCTCTGCGTTACTGCTTCAGACCCGAGGGGCCCGTCCTGTGAGCGTTTGGTGTCACTTGTGGCAAATGGAGCTAGTACTGGAACATAGTGTAAGATTTGCCTTATATCACGAGATGGCTACGATTGAGATATAAAAATGACTTAAAGTAATTTATGTTATTAATTAGAATAGTAATAGGTTTTTTAGAATATCATGCCATTTCATAGAAAATGTGTTTTTCTTAAATAAACGTAAAACTACCCAAATCACTTTAAATCGTATAATTTAAATACACTAATTTGCCAAGTCACTTCACAAATGTAATTTATTTAAGTAAGATACTTAATATACCTACGATATAAAACGATATAATCCATTTAAAACTTTGAAACAAGTTAAATATTTGATGTTTGACATTATAACATTGTTTAAAGTCCATCAACCTAATATAACAGTTGTATCAGCACAGTTATATGCTAAACACGCCATTTCGATGCTCTACAAGCTGCCCGCGCGTCGCGTCACAGCTATTAATAGAGATAATCTAAGCTAGAGTAGCTTCGCCTGCCACACTGGCGCTAGTAAAATAGGTATGTGTTAAATAAACATTTCGATGAGATTGATTTATTGAGATTATATTGGTTGTATATTGTTAAAAAAAAATATATGTCAACTCACACTGAACTTTTCTCTTGTATTGCATCGAGTGTTTCACAAACATGAAACATCACACACACAAACACCCGGTCTCGAGCTAAAATCTGCGAATAACGCAAGTTTTCCAGTGCGGAAATCGAACCCGCAACCCCAAGCGCTGCAGTCCAATTGCTTACCCACTGTGCTATAAAAGCAACACTTGTATATAAATTAATTATTTATTTACAAGGTGCCCTTTCAGTTTCGGTTATAGGCTTAATTAATTTTCCGCAATTATTTCATCATTCTTATAGGTATGAATAAAGCCATACAAAATTCATTTAACTTATCCCACACATATTTTATATTAGAAAGCGTTACAAGTAATCAGCGCCTTATTCCAGTTATGTGCTGCGTTGCACTTACTCCGCAATTATAAAAGCAATTCACCGCCATCACGTTGTCAGATTAACCTGTCAGCTCCACTGGCCCTACCACTACTAGCTCCGCTAAACGCAGCACCAGGAATTTCAATGAGCAACCCTTTGGTCCTGGCGGCACGGCGGGCGAATCCTAATGAAACTGCTTTGTTGTTTATTGTATTTGTATCGAATGTATCAGCCGATCGGACGGGAACGCCGATTTTACGTGAATTACTGCTAACAGTGGCCCGGGTAAACGGTCCCAGGCAGAATGTTCGCGCCTTGCTCCGCTGTCTTCACTGTTTGGTTTACTGAGGGCTTTCGTGAGGTTTGTTTCTTTTGACTTTAGTGTCTGCGCCCCACGGTGTTTACCCGCTACATTTTTTCGGGATAAAAAGTAGTAGCCTATGTATCTAAGTACTCAGGGTGGCAGCTACCTCCACACCAAATTTTATTAAAATTGGTATAGCCGTTTGAGTGTGAAGAAGTAACATAACTACAAACACGCTTTCAAACTTCCGCCTTTATAATATTAGTGTGATGGTCTGGCATTATCAAGCTCCTGCAATTGGACCACTTTACTTAGATATAGCTTAGGTGTCTCTGCCTTGGATTAATCTGTACCAGTCAAGATTATAGAGGTTTGTAAAATAAATTAATAGCGCCATAAGCTAGTTCCTACATCGCGTACATACATAATTACAGCAGAATAGAATGTTAATCAAAAATATATCGATGGAACGAAGACACAACTGAACAGAATTAATTCAATATCGACAGCTGACTTCCATTATCTTTTGACATTTTGATTAGCACTCGACACAGTTCTTCCGGTCATATAAGATCTGATAGCCTCGCCATGCGACCGATTTTATTAAAACGAAGATGGCGACTTAGATAAAGCCGTATAAAACTCACATCAGAACCCAGTCCAGAAAGAAACGTATTCGATGCATTTTATATATAGAGGCAGAGGAGACAGGGGAAAAAGCGATGATAGTGTGGAAATAGTTCCCAGGATAGCGTAAATATTTTAAATCCGGCAAGTTCTGAACTCGTTTCCGAAGTTGGCCGAAGTTCTACGGAGTTTACCGAAGTATGTCCGACGAAGCACACTTAATTCTTAACAGGGTGAACCAATTAAAGTGTTTCTTGTGGACTGACGACGCGCCGACGACAGTCATGGCTTTTCTTAGAAAATATTACCGTCCAGGCAGCTCGGTATGAAACAATAATAATGTTCACATTTCATTGAGATCTGTTGCAGCCTTTGTGGGATATGTGCCTACTGAAATAGAAAAGCTAAACTTTAATTTAACAAATAATTTACTCAATTTAATTAAAACACTTACTTTTAGTTATTTTTCAATGAATAATAAAGATATTTCAATAACAAAACCTGTATCTCAATATTGAAGTAGCGACTAACATTAACATGTAACTGAAGATACATAAAGGATTATATGCATCAGGAACGAGATCATATTATACGTATGTTTCCTGAACAAAGTCGTTTTAAAAAGGGTTTCCTATAACAATGTCGTTACTTTAAAATACTTTGCAACAAATCTGAGCCGACTGTTCGCAGTAAATCCTCTCAATGTGGTTACAAGAGCTCTTTTGTTTTAACGACTGGTAGCTTGTTAGGTCCGGAACTGTGAGAGCTATCCTTAAAGCATTAATACTTCACTCATTAGTGATTGCAGACAATATTAAGTTAATAACGTTTACTTTGTGTGTACGTTAGTGTGAAAAGATAAAAGTTTTCTTTTTATAGTCTAGGTGTTCTAAATTATCCTTCAGTGTATTCGCTAGATGAGCTAGAGAAACATTGTCGGTATAAAGGCACACGTTATTAAAACAGCCGCCATTTTTGATGTTATAAGTAGTTAACAAGCCAAAACAAACCGTTTGCCTCCAGTTATCTTTTACGATGTGTGCGTAAATAAGTAGCTAGTTACATCCCTTATACTTAAACAGGAACACGCGAACAATGTATGTGGCATTTCTTTGAGACTACTCTCCGTTAGTTTTTCCTGTCGTCATAAAGTAATGGCACCAAAAATATGTGTTCTAATTTATTTGCAGCGCCGACATTCGAAATATTTCAAGTGTGGTTGAGATATGCCGCCGCTCCCCCCGCGGTAAATGACTGTGTTCTGAGTACGTCGCGTTATGCCGACTTGGTACTTAGGTGTACTTTTAGTGCTGTGCTCTGGCTCATCAATTCGTTCTGGCGTTTAAGTAAATAATGTTTTATGATGATGGTACCTCATGCTTTATGTCCTCCAATCCCAGAGGGTTTCATTGTGTATTTTCGTGATGCTTATAAGAAGTATTTCACTTTGACCGCACTGCAAGATAAATCCTTACAACTGTAAAACTGCATAAGTTTTAAGCCACTACGGCTTACTCTGAAAAGCGCTCTTGACAATACGGCTCAATATCTTTCATGTTTTATTAACCTATTTATTTCCCTTTCCCAAAGTATCAATAGTGTTAAAACTAATACCAGGACACTAGTTATAAGATAACACTTCTAACCCCATCATTCCTCTTCACCCATAACGCGCTAGACATACATTCCCCTGCACGGAGTATGCTAAACACGTCCCATTCCCGATGCGGCTATACGGCTATACCCCATAAATACGGGCTATATTTCTGCCAGCCTTATCTACTAGAGACACAGTTTCACACTCAATTAGTTTCTGCAGATGTGCCGTTTATTGGCTCAGAATGAAAATTAAATGGCGTTAAAGTTTTGTCGTTGAAATATACATAAGTTTAAGGTCTTCATCTTATAATCCTGGCTTATCCACAGATTTATCGGTAGTTTGAGATCTAGTGGGATGCTGGATATCAGTTGGCTGTCTGACCTCCGATGCCCCATTACTGTCATGTGTATATCCTGAAGCGTTTATCAGATTTAGGCGGAAGCTCGAAAGCTTATATATACCCATTTTGGCAAATTGTCCATACAAATAGCTATGACGAGTTTGGTTGAGTTACTTAATAAACTGGTAACTCAAAAACATACTGATAACTTCACGAATACTTGAGAATTATGATTCCAAAACAACCTACCCATCTGAAAAATATCTCTATTCACAATGGAGCAGAATTCTGAACGAAACAAACGGAACAAAAACTGAAACTAAATGCCAACAAAAATATCGTACACTGAAGTGTTTACCCCGCAGCATTTTATTCGGCGGGTCTTTGTCGGGGTCGGCTGTCGGCTTTGGTCCTTACGTCTCCCGTCTGCTCCCCGACTTCCAAGTGATTCGATAAAATAAACGTGACTACGAGCGCTTTGTTTACTTTTTGTGATGTAGAACAATGGTGTTAATTGTTGGCATTCCGACTTCTTACTTTTTTGGTATACCTAGTTGGGTTCTTTGCGTTGTATTGATTGAGTTAAGTTCCTCCTCGCGTTTTATCGGCAATTTGATTAGTTATATATTGTATTAAACGGAATTTTCCAGATACTTTTATGAAAAAAATATATCCATCAGAATATCTTAAGAACATCGATTTTCGAGGACGTGTGCTAAGAAAAGTAGTGCACAGCGATTACAGTTATAAAAACATTCAGTTAATACAAACTTTAAGTCTGGAAGTCAAGAGTCAACCCCATAGCCATGGTGCTTAGAGTCCTATTAATTTTATAACAATATGTGTTCTCCACGACTCTGGTCCTTTTATCCGCGATCTTAAGACCTTATTACATAGTAACAAACGTCGCATTAAGGTGGTAACAAGGCTGTAACGCGGCGATATCGCGTCGGGCAATCTTCTTTTATACTCTGAAGCACCTCTTAATGTCATTAGCGTTAGCTAAATGTGTCTCCTGACGTGATAGTTTAATTTCGCGTAACATATACGAGTACGTATGCAACGAGATTATCTGCATTTAAATTGGCACGAAGTAGAGCCAGATGGATAGATAATCAACTAGTTAATAACTAGGTTGTAATAATACTATACAGCTATTAATTTAAAAATAAACTATCTAGTAACAACGACTACTGTCGTCAGTCTTTTCACTTTTCTTGCTGCAAAACTAGAAAGCGGTAAAAAGTGATCGAAATACGAGCCATTTGGTGACGATGTTGTCTCCGATATTTTCCTATTTTTTGTAAATAGATAGCAAATCATCACAATGTTTTAGATACTGTTGTTTTGTATATATAAATTGAACAAGTAGTATTAGCAAGAATTCTAAAGTAAGCAGTATTATTTTGACATTCAGAGTTAGATCCTTTGTTTAGTGTAACATGAATGCAAAACAAAGGAAACTTAATAATATGAAAACCTTTTATAATTATGCCATTTTTATTTAAATGAAACCCTCTTCTCGTAGTGGTGAATAAATCTGGACGTCGCATTGAAAACACATAAATATTTTGTGATTCCACGTTAATCTTTTAAGTCGGGAGAAATACGAGAAGGATTCAAAGGGCGACCACATGTGAAGAGATAATTTCCTTTTTTGTTACTTTCCAAATAATTGTTATCTTTAATAAGTGTGGTGAAGCGGTGGACAGCCTCGGACGGCATGGTCTATCATGCAGTAGGAGTGCAGGTCGCATACCGCGACATAGTAACATAAATGACATCATCCGTCGTGCTCTTGTCACCGCCGGCGTACCAGCCGTACTAGAACCAAATGGCTTGGTACGTGACGATGGAAAGAGACCAGATGGTATGTCGTTGTTACCCTGGAAATTGGGAAGGCCTTTGGTGTGGGACGCAACGTGCGTCGATACCCTTGCATCTTCTCATGTTTCTGGCTCGGCAATTTGCGCTGGCACTGCTGCTGCTGCTGCGGAGACCCTCAAACGGCGGAAATACAATAACCTAATAGGTAATTGTATTTTTGAGCCGTTTGGGGTTGAAACATTTGGGCCATGGGGTCCGAGCGCTCGCGCTTTGTTTAAAGACTTGGCAAAGCGCTTAGTCGACTCCACACGTGACCAAAGGGCTGGTTCATTTTTCGGCCAAAGAATTAGCATTGCCATTCAACGTGGCAATGCTGCCAGTCTTTTGGGCACGTTACCGGTTGACATCGATGGGGATGAATTTTTTGATGCTTTTTAACTTTTTATTTTTGTATATATTGTTTTCATTCTGTATTAGATTTAAGTTGTATATAGTTGTAAAATAGTTATAATTCACGAAATAAAAAGTTGTTAATTATATAGATATGTCGATATATTTTAATAAGTTGTATAACATTTATTTGTATTACACATGTTTGAAAAGGAGGACAAATATTTTAATTTTCTGGTCCTTGTCCAGAAAAGTCTTGGTTCCTAGAAACCGTTGCATACGATCTAGAAAGCTATTTCATCGTGTAATAACCTCAGATATCGGCCAGTCTGAAACGTACGCGGTTCAATTATAAACGGCCTCGCCTCGCGGGACGACCATTGGCGATTGCTTTCAACGAGGCTTAACGTAGAAATATTCCTATTTGTACTATTTTGAATGAAAGGAAATTGTAACGTCAAAGTCGAAATCTTTTTGACAGACTTTGTATTGTTTTCAGGTTTTCAGAATGACACTCCATCGTTCTTACTCAATTATATCTAGGAGTACAATAGTTTTAAAAACGTGTTCCAAAATGACGTAACGTAACAATTTTTAAACCTAACCTATCCAGTAAATTATGATGTCAAGCAAAAAAATTTACTTTATTCAGGTTACGTAAATACACGATATTAAAAGTAAGAAGTTGATAATTCTGTACCTAAGGTTTCAATGTCACCTATTAAGTCACTACTTTTTCTATCGTAACGTTAAACTAATCGTTTTGAAGCAAATTACTGTAATATTGTCGTAGAATCGCATAATGTTGGCGTTTTCTTTTTGTTTCTCCATCGTCGCGTTTAATTTAGATGGCGTTCGGTGCACTCTCATAAAAATGTAAATAGCTGGTGTCGAGTCTGCGACGGCGCGGAGATGCTAATTATCGCGAATGCCCGCTTTTGTGTTTTGGTTTCGAAACTTGTCATTTTGTGTCATTTCGAATTAAGATACAAAGGAGAATGCGAAGGGATTTTTTATTTCGTTCATTTCACAATTAAAATGGTTCTTGTTGCTAATTCACAAATTTGGGTAAAAAAAAGTAAGTAAAAATATTTTCATTAAATTTATTTCTTGGGTGTTAAGTAACTTTCAGAGTTATTGTTACTTATTCTGATAATCCAGGCTGCTCCTTTAGGTGAATTAAGAAGATTTAAACTAGTACCTACCTGGGCCTATTAGTTACTTTTATCCAGCACTTTGTTGAGTCAGTCTTTTTTATGGTAAAGTTTTCAGGCCGTGTGCTTTGTGTTATAAAAATTACTTGTTCTGGGCGTTATAATCGTCAGTCAGATTCTAAGCCCGTACGTATTCTTCTTTATTAATGATTGCATTTATAAGTCATTTAATTCCTGACTGTTGTTATTGTCCCAAATGTTATGATTGCGATGGGATGCGATCATTACTTACATGTTCCAATGTTACGTGTAGTGTAGCCACACCGCATATCGTTCTAAAATGCTGCATAATGTAGGACCGAGAATAATGTATGTCTAAATGTATGAGGGAAGTTACGATACACACTCAGTAGAATAGAAATGTGACCTTTAGAAAAGTTTCAAATGCGTTATACTTCGACGGTAACAGTGTCGATTTTATTTACGTTTAGCATTCTTTATAATAACACAGAACACGGTTATTCTACGCTATCATAGATCACATGAACGTTCTACGGTAGTGGGCGAAAATAATCAGAACAAAAGATGCATAAAGGCATCAAGTAACAACAGGTAACTAATAACTTGATGATCTTCATATCTGTCCATCCATAGTACAAGACGTAAGGGCGGCTCGTCTCGCGGCGTGGCGGTGTGGAACAAGCGTACCGGTAATTGCAGTCCCTAGACAGTGACGTCACTCCGCCTCGCGGGCTCAGCGCACCTCGCGGAAAGCCACGCGCTCTTATTTTCCAACGAGGTGCCTCGAAAATAGCGACGAAGTTTGCTTTAGCGAGATGCAGTAATAGAATAGTTTTAATACTGGGCTTATTTGTGGTATATTTGGACTTTATCATAATATTCGTTTTGAAAAGGATCTTCCGCGCGTGCATTACAAAGACGGCGTATACATTACGTCTGTTTGTTACATAGACTGCCTAATGTATATATTGTGTAGGTACTAAAAATTAAAAACATAACAAGCAATCAGTACCCAGTATAATAAGACAGGTGGAGGAGTGGACCCATAGTCGTTTACAAGTACAGAGCAATCTACATAATATAATTAGAACGCCCCGCCAGACCCGAATTGATAAAACGTACCCTTTTTTGCAACAAAAAATCTGGATCTCTGGGAAACACGGAATTTTCCAATAGAATTTAAAGTGGATTTCGTTACCCAATTCATTAGTGAAGTCCGGACCCCAGTTCTACATATATCGATTTGGGAATACATTACAGTTTATTTACTTTTGTTAATTATGTGTGAATAAATTAAACATGGCTTCTAGTTTGTTACTCGGTGATAAAAGTGTTATTGAACAAGCAGATTCCGCTGTAGCTGTTGATGTAAACTGGTAATGGATGACATATAAAAGTCTTATAACCCTCAATGAGTAGGACCCACTTCTTCTTTGTTGGTTAAAAAGGGTAGCGACTATCACATCTGATCACTTGCTTTCTACACGAATAATATATTTAAGATACAAAAATACACTTTTGAAAACAAAATATATACAAAAACCGTTTTACCCAACACTCCTTTAGCTAAAACAGACGGTTTATACGCAGAATTTTCTCAAAAAGGACCTCTTATGGGCTTCAATACCTAGCAATATGGAACTCGCACCCCGAGAGGTCAGGGACTCTCATTTAAGGCTAACGGCGACATACCGTACTTAGTACGAGGTTATTTCTTCTTGTGGTATTATATTATTATTATACACGTGTTAACATTCTCGATTAAAGGATCAAAAATTACCACTTATGTCGTGTGTCCCTGTAGTTAGAAATTCCTCATCAAAATAATTGTTTAAAACTAAATCTATAGTATGGGGGTGTGCTGTGTTGTTCTTTTAAAAAATATATCTCGTTCTACTTGACCCCAACAAAAGTGGTCCTTTGGTACAAATGGTATTTTAACTGCATGGTAAAAGTGGTCCTTAAATATAGATCTACAGAATGATAGAAAGCGCAGTATTGCCAACATTATTTTTTGTTTTTGAATGGTTGGAACATAAAGCGAATACCGTAGCTCTTGAACTAATGTCGCGGAAACATCGAACGGTTACTGATCTGCTCAGCCCCTCTTTATCGTTTCCATAACATCGTTTGTTATTATCATTCTGTGTTTTATGTACGTGATTTAAAAGGTTCTTTGAGAATGCTTATTTTATGTGCTATGAAATATAAAGCACATTAAACTACTACAAAAAAAAAATGTATTTAAAAATATATTGGGTACACAGTTTTAATTTGACTCAGATGTTTGCGTTCTATGGCTAATCTGGACTAACAAAACTTACAATCACCTTTAACTAAATCAAACTAATTTGAATAGAGCCTTGTAGCATTCTATTTTATGTGAAACTCATAGTTCCTATAAATTATGTAAAAACAATGCATTCAAAAGTAATTATCGTAAACAAAGGAATGGCTTGGTCCTTCAGGTCGGTTTAGAACTGGTTCAGGACTGCTCTCCAATTGCGGCATTACTTGTACAACTCGCGACTTTCTCACGTCAAGTGTCTGCCACATTATGCCCTGCTGGATGCACTTTTATATTTTGCACCATTCTTGTATTGTTAGAAGATTTTTGCAAGGAGTTGCGTTGAGATTTATGTTTAAGATCAGAATATACACAATTTGTTATATGTATGTGGATGGGATTTAGGTGATGATGCGTGTTGCAACTGCCTTATGCTAGAACATTTGAAAGTTTTTAATATGTTTGTTTTTCGACATATATCTTATGTTTACTACTTACTGTATACAAACTGATTCTCTCAATTCATGAAACACAACCATTTTGGTATTTGTGTTGTAACTGAAAATGGCTGAAACATTTGCTTCCATTTGCAAAATATATGCACAGGTCCGACTGTCAACTAATGTTATTCTCCATTTTGTTTCAGGTACGCGCCAGAGACCCTCACTTTACGGTCAAATAATTCAAAGGACTGGCGTAGCTTCGGCGAATATGTTAATATCGTGAGCTTTAATATTCATTTTATTTATCATTTCTGGACAAAAGGACCAGTTCAGATACACTGAAATGTTTGCGGTACTCGTTTTCTACTTCTAAGTTACGCAGTGTCAGCAGTTTTACATTAAATTGTTAATTTAATTTGATGTCGGAAAATAAAACAATACGAGCGACTTTTGCTAAAGCAAAGCAGAGGTATTTATGTAAATGATTATTCGTTTAACAAAATAAGGTTTGATTGAAGAGACAAAATTAATATATATTTTATGTAAATACTATTTATGCATGCACACTTAAGTTTTATATCAAAAAAGGCCAAACAAATCCTTAACTTTTAATTCAAACTGAACTAAACGAATATTGTGCCAGTTGAACACGATTATTCCCATGACTGTATCAGTAAAGCCCGCACACTGAATACTGAACAATTCAGGATAACAGCGGGCGCCATGGTACGTATTATACCATACAATTCACATCTGAAAACGAGATCAGATTAGAGCGTTATTATTTAGCGGAGACGCGGCTAATTCGACGACGTCGTTAATATTGAACGATATAATTCCGCCTGAACGTAAGGATTTGAATGCTTAATTATTTACTTATTAATTAAACAGGAGCCTATTCTTCTCAGACTTTGCAGAGTTAATCTGCAAGACTGAAGCTATTGTGAGAAGCTTCCAGAAGAAAAGTCTATGGACCAAGTTACAGTCGACAATTAAGTGTGTTGTTTGATCTCAATTTTGGGATTTATAATTAGTTACATATTACTATGGTTTTGCAAAAGCAGATAAAGAAAGTAACGAATCTGTATATATTGGAGCTTAATCCGACAGCAACATATTTTACCAGGACCAATAGGAAGTTTTTTGGGGAAAGAAAAGGGGAGCATGCATTATACATATGATTTCGAGGAATAAATGGAAATTCGACGGAAATAGTTGGTATTACCAAACGTCTCGTAATCCGATCTCGTTCCGGTTCGCAACCTATATTTGTAACATCAACATAGTAGCTTCGGTACGGATTTCAGTTATTTAGCTCAAAAGTATTGAACCTTATCTAGAAAGCAAAACAAATTTTCCTTATAAGTTTTGAGAACGACGGTAATGGATTCTGATATTTTAAATCTATATCAAAGGGTTCCGCAGTCGGTTGACACGGGAGTGTAATAATTATCATGACACATACTCATTAACAATTCTTCATCCTTTTTGAACACGCCATCAAATAGAGAATTGAGTCTGGAAAATAATTAAAATTTGGGGTACATCGACAGAATTGGCTTATTGATAACTTCATTTGAGGGTAGATAACAGTATTCTTGTTATTAGTAGGTATGTGTCTACATACAAAGTGTTAATTTTACTAAAAACGCGCTAAATTTTGACAACACACGACAGGAGTAATTTTATTTTCTAAAAGAAACAGTAATATATTTTTGTTGACGAAGCAAAAATAAATTAAATTTTCATAAGGAAATTGCTTAAGAAATTGTGTAATTATATTAAAATTTGTCTCGGCACGTCGCTCGGTGCGTAAGACCACCTCCCTTTTAAATATTAAGTAGGATCATCGAGGCTCAGATAAAACTAGGATTTTATGCTCCTTAATGTTATTAAATGGTCCTGGTAAACGGTTTGAGCTGTTCATTTTAATTGTTTGAATTCTATATTATTAAAATATGCAACACACCTACATCTGAGTGCCTATAAATTACTTTTGGCTTGTTATAAATTTAAAATTACGTTCTCCCTAATTAGAAATTATGCGAAAAGGAACATTTATCATTTTTAAAAGTTTTTGCTGTTTTTATATTTTCATTTCATTTTATATAATTATATAATAAATGTTGGATCGAAAAGAACAAAATCAATCCATCATATTAATATTTTCTCTTTTCTTCCGTCATTTCGTTGTAATAAAAAAAGATGCTGTACATGCTGTAAGTTCTTTTAACGGTAATTCATCGTAGTATATTTTGGTCCGCGACTTAAATGAAATAAAAAATATCAGATCATCTTTTTAACGTGTCATTATATAATTAAGAAATATAAATGTATGAATTAAAAAATATATATGTGTAATTTACACGAAACATACAAATAAATACAATTCTAATTGGAACCGTATACAAACAATAAAACGCTCAAGCCGACGCCGGCTGTAAATCCTGGATTATCATGGCTCGCTCTCAGTGTCGCGCCGACTGCTCGATTATATTAAAATTAAATTGTCTTCCGATTCCTCCGACTAAGACTTTAATCTTCGCCAGTTGACGGCACAATGCCTGGCGTCAGCGTTTTTAATCCCACATTATGATTCCTTACATACCTATGCTATTATGCCAGTTTTATTAAATGGCAAAGAGGCATGATATTGCGTATACGCTTCATCTGGTTGACATGGTAGACCATGAATAAAATATAATAGCCTTATTGATTTATAAAACATATCTTAACAGCTGTGCTTCTAAATAGGGTCTTTCAATATTTTACTCCATTTTGTTCTCATCGACTTCAACTTATATGATGTACATATTATGTGATGTACTTTTTAAACTCTTAATGAACCCAGTACTGTTTACAATAAGAGCAGTATAATTACAATTATTATTGACACAATTTACACACATTACAAGATCGCCGACATGTGCATATCAAGCATCAACGAACAATGGATTTAAGCGCTACCCCGATCTCGAATCCCTCAATTTTGTAACCTATTGTTTCCCTTACATATATTGTATAATATTTGAACAATGGCGTATGTTTCCAGGACGCACGGGGCGCATGAAGCCTCGTCTGCCAAAACAAATCCTTAAAAAGATTCGCTTCAAAGGTACGTCAATAGAGGGCGCTAGTAGAACGTGTGCTGATTTGGTTTATCTCTCCTTAGTAGTGGGAAATGTTTTGCGTGCCGTTTCTTATTTATATTTGTTACGTATTTTGTTTTGTTTTTCGATATACCTTCTTTTATTTACGTATTCATATTTTATTATATACATTCAAGTATGAATGATCTTACTCACTTCACAAGTAGCTACAATTGCGGGTAAGAACTAACAGCATTATTGAGGTTTTCATTCAAGATATAACATGTTAACCAAGTTCTCTGTCTTCTAGTTATTTTCCGTTATACTACTTACTGAAGAGTATCTGAAGAACCTGTAGAAGTGTAAAGTGTTTGTGTTTATTTATTGTTGAAGAGTCAAAACTGTTATATTTCTTTAATTAATTTCACTTCAGTTGTGAAGATAATACAGCACAACAATACAATATTGAAAAAGGCACAAAAGAAGAATAGAGTACCTAATACTTCATCGAGTCACCAATGTGACTTTTGTGTAACCTCAAGAATCCGGTTCGTAACCCCTGGACCATCACGACCTAGTACAATGTAGATAAACAACACAAAACAAAACTTAGCACATACTTTTTATGTGGTTTATTTTTATTCAAGCTGATTTCCGTACCAAAGCATTTTTGGTCCTTTTGGGTTTTATATCTTCATCTGTATTTTTGGTTATTCTGTTGTTTTAGAGTGTTTATAGTACGTAGATAATGTGTGACCTCTATCTGCATCCTAGTTTGAAATGTTTGCAACTTAGGTTTAATTCTAGACTTAATTATAAGTAATTTAATTATATGTGAAGAAATATATTTATGCTATTGTGTTAGCTGGGCCATGTGAACTGCAAAGTACAATGTTCTCATCGTTATTTTGTTTTAAGTAATTTTCGCACAATCTTATTATTTGCACCTCGTTACCGCTCTTACTAAACTTAATACGTTTGTGTAGCAATAGCCGAGGTCGAACTCACGACCCCTCCGGCACCAATCTGTCATCATAGAATATGAGTGTTTCTCGGTTAAATTACTTTCTATTTCACGCAAAAACAAACAA
The DNA here is from genome assembly GCA_946251915.1 of Abrostola triplasia. NCBI lineage: Eukaryota > Metazoa > Arthropoda > Insecta > Lepidoptera > Noctuidae > Abrostola > Abrostola triplasia. The sequence goes on from OX276433.1 coordinate 12,366,642, forward strand.
TCAACAAGAAGAAGAGATTTATTACGAAAATATTCAAGACCGCGGCTTGCTATTACCGCTCTAAACTATAAGCAATGTATCACTATAACAAAATATTACTGTAAAACCTTACGATTTATGGACAAGAAAAGTGCCGTAATTTATGCAGACCTTAGGGTCCGGGGCTTATCTTCGGACCTCACGTAATCGCAACATAATAAAGTGTTACTTTTGGGGAGATTGGACTCTTTTGTTCCTTATCAGAGCTCTGGATAAGACTTGTTTATGTACTGTTACTGGCAGAGCAGTGGTTCCGAGGGCTTTCTTATTGGTGATACGATGGTGTATTTAACTGTACCATTATTTTTGATTCTTCCTAACAAACTTTAAAAGATCTTTAAAGGAAAAATGTAAAACCTGATCACAACCGGGTTCTTATAATATAAGGTTTGCTTCGTCACAGTTTTTTTTTTTTTAAAAACGTCGTCCCACACTAGGAATTTCTCCTGTGTCGTGGGTGCGCTACACAAACATGAAATATCACATACACAAACATCCAGACTCGGGACAAACATCTGTGGGTCGCACAAAGTTTTGCCCCGTGCGGGAATCGAACCCGCAACCCTTAGCGCAGCAGTCCAATCACTTAGCCACTGCGCTAATGAGGTCGATTGCGGAATTGCGGATATCTACGTTTTTTCGGTTTTAGCTACTAGACAAATATGGATGTTGGATACATCGTCATAACTTACGGCTTTAACTAATGAACATTTTAATTTTTTTAAACTTTATATTGTTTACGGAATGTATGATTTCATATTATGTTATACTAGTAAGCCTCTAACGTGCTTTATTCAATCTAATCACAAAGATTCACTAAGCTATGTTTAGATTAAAATGTGCTGACTAAAGTTAACTTTGCATACGTTTTGTTGTCGTACAAAAGCCGTCGCGTTCGCAGTTACTAAAGGAAAATGAAAGTAAACCGTTATTCGTTCTCTTAAAAAAACCTCACTTTTTGCAGTGTACAGTTTAAAAAATACGTTTCTCGTTCATCGCAAACACGGAAACTCACTAGCATACATTAAAAATATAGCGCCGGTTGCTACAAAATCAATTTGGTGACCGCCATGAACGGAGTGGGTTAACTCGTTGAGCAAATATTGGCTGTCTCATCGACGGAGCGGGTCGTGGCGCGCTCCGTGTCCAAGTACTAGCGTGAAGTTTATCGATGATCACTGGGAATGTGTGTTTGGGGGTCAAAGTTCTGGTCCTTTGATACTTTAAAGGTGGGGACGTACCAGATTGGTTTTGACCAAACTAATATTGAGTAATATTTTCTTAATACGCTATGCTTGGTAGACTGGAGTTTGTTGCATTCCAGAAATTGTGCAACGTACATTATGCATGCAAACAAACTTTAAAATATTTTGAAGATATTTTCCGAAAAATATTTAAACGAAACTGTTTGTGCTGCACAAACATGGCAGCCGGGGAATTTTCAATGGCTTTTATAAATACGTAGACGGGAATAAGTAGAGCATGCGTAATAAATACGACGACAAGGCTCGGTCGGGCCATGCCATGTACTGAGCCTCTAAGTTATCGACGACTATGCGGCCTAATGAAGTCTCAACAAATAGGCCGCGGAATCGATGAAGGAACTTGTAAAACAATGTGAGATTATTAAATACAAACAGCACTCATATCAACAAGTTGAGGACTGGTTTCTTAAGCTTTTCTTAGAAAAAGAATTTTGTTCGAGGTTTATTGAAAGTTTCCATCGCTGTCCAGAATCATGGTAAAATGCCTAGAAGATATTTAAGGACATCGACCTCAGAACAAACCCAATCTAATTCATTATTATTAAGTTACTCCCTGAGCGTGACAATTTTGACGGCTAGCTTTTACAAGGCGTTCTTAAATAAGCCTAATGAAGAAATATTTTATTATTCCTGCGATATTTTCATAAATACTTTTTTTCCATCACTACTGCTCTAAAATGCTTGCTTTTGCAATTCATGCGATGAATCTGTATGCATGTTGACTGCCCTCCCTGGTGTGGGACATAGTGTATAAAAGAAATATGTGAGTCTCCATTCCTCTACACTTGATGCATCGGGCCCTTAAAGTCACAACAGTACTAGTAAAGATATATCGTGGGGTGAACTAAACACTTTTTATGGGCATTTCTCGTCCAAAAGCCCTCACTTAATTTACGACGATGGGAAGCTGAGTCGAGTTATGGGATAGAATGTCCCTCGTAATAGATGGAAATTGTCACATTGATGGGCTCTTTTCAATTTAACATTACTACCCTATTGAGGGCAGGTGAGCCGAGGTTCGATGACCGGTATTGATTAAGTTGAACGAACCAGGTATTTTTGTCCTTTAGTTAATGGTTTTCAGATATTCATATTTTCTGAATAATAGTATCTATTATTGAATTATAAAACATGAATTTTGGCCAGTTGTGTCCCCATTATTAATCCGCATGCATTTTCCATGTCACTGCACTAATTGTACAAAGAAAAATAAAGTGAATCCTATTCAGTCAGTTCCAATTAATCTATTCATCGATGTTTTCTACTTTTTGGAACTAAATCTAACATGCAGTTGATTTAAAATTAATAAATCTGAACGAAACTATTCCATTCAGAAATATTTGATTTTCAGAATGTCTAGTAAGTTTGTTAGTAATTAACACTGTACCAGCGCGGCGCTTGGATTTGCGACATTTTAAATTAATCAAACGTTAGCAATTACCTTTTGAATACTGTTAATTCATACGGACGAAACTATTGGGTTTCATGTTCATTCATTTTCAAATTTAACCGATTCTCGTGAAGTTTCGAGCGTTCCCAATTTCACAGAAATTTGAGTTTAATATTTGGACATTTTTAGCTGAATATAGGTCTGTTTCAATTTTTTTTCTTCTTGCTCGGAATACAAATGGTTTTTGTCTACTAAAGTGTATATACAATATTTGCGGATGTTTTTATACCCTTTTCAAACAAAAACAGTTTTCTAATTTAAGTACCTACCTATCTAAACTCACTAACTGTATGAATTTGTAACTATTGTTTTTGAAAATGTTTTAGCTAATTGGGCGACTTATGCTGTATGATTTCTTTTAACCATGCACTCGCATAAGACTTCGTTAGGGTAAAGTAATCCAATGACTCTCAAAGCTGGGTGACGAGCGGGATTGCTCACTTAATGCAGTGGTTTTTATAACACTCATCTAACTTTGGCACTCATACCTCGCCACTGGACATTTAAACCAGTAGATCAATGTTAATGAGATTATGCAAAACATATATAGATAGTGCATCGGAATATTCTAGACTCGTTCCCTGACATATTCATGATTTATTATCTCTCAATTACCTACTATTAAATAAGACCTCTGCCTGGTACTTAGTTATAACTTGTACAGTTAGTTATAAAAAAACCCTAATTCGATTTTTTGCAATAAGATGTCTTTTTGCACTTTCAATTCTTGTTCCGAGTAAACTTACTTATTTTTCTCTGCTGTGTCAGTGTGCTATTAAATGAGCGATTCAATTTCTGATCGATGAGCGAACTTGGCTCGGCGTCACCGCAGATCGAATTATCGAGACGCCCGATATCATTAACTTATGACACGGTATTTTAACGACATTTTATTTTTAGTTCCGAACTTCGAAATTTATTTTTTTATTAAGTTCCAATAACCTGTGCTAGTTTCCAAAACTTAGTTAGAGTTTACCCCAGGTTAATAGGCAAAATGCAAACTTGTCGCAAAATAATAGTCCCAACATGAACAAAGCGCGATTTCATAAAATGAACGAGATCAAAAAAGCCCAAATGCAAAACAAGTCTCTTTGAAATGAAAGGAAAACCCGTGCCTCTCATCAGACGTACATTCATTTAGTATGCAAATTAACTGGAAATATCAATGTATGAATCAAAAACAAATTGAAAGGCGCCCATCACGTGGCGTTAGCTTTGACACCACTACCTACAGTAATGCGAATTACGTTTGTCGACGCTTTCAACACGTGATTTACAAAAGAAATGTCCCATCTCGTTCGCGCACGTGTGCTTTGGTAAATGGCTGTCTCGTTCTCATATAGCGTGCGACACAGAGCCGGTGTTTGTGTAACGAAATTTAAAAACAATCCCCAGGAGAGTCGGCAGCAATTTATTTTGTTGTCTACGAGATTGTTTCACCACTCTCTTTGTACGGCTCCCGGTGTAATGTAGGAGAGGCAGCGGCGCCTGGAGGTCTGCTTTGCACATATAATTATACAAGTAACATTAATACAGCTAATAGCTAGTGCAGTCATTCTTAAAGATGTCTCAGTTGTCACAGTTGTTGTGCTCTTAGACCAGGTAACTCCGTTTATGTATAATATAGCCTACATTACTATTACTATTTTTTTAACTACAGTTGGTTCAACCGAAACCCTATTACAATCAATATATTTATAACTGGTAATTCCTATCTACCCTCAACTCCGCTAAACTTCTTTGCACATACCACCGCCTCTGGCTTGTTGAACAACGAAATCATAACTCGGCCGCACTCGAGCGGATTGAAAACAGAGATAGCGCTGACATCTCCGGCTGCCACCTGATAAAACCCGAGTCCCCGAGACAGATCTACGGATTTTTCACATTTTCATACAATTTTGTTCAAAATGAGCCACAGCGGACGTCTACAGCCTTGAGCTTCGTAATGAGATAGGTGATTTAACCCTGAATTCGAAGACTTTTTTTGCTAGATTGCTATTGTTAAATTATAGCAGCCACATTTCGAAAAATGTATATTTTGAAAAAAACCTCTTTGAGCAATAAATGAGTCCCTATCGAGCATTCTAACAGACTTCAGTCTAAGTGTTTGTAGAAAATAAATAAGACAAGTTAAGGTCACCTCCTCCCCTTGTTGGGTGCCAAATTAATAATAGCCAGTTTCGTTATAATACCAGAGGACAATCTCCCAATAACAAATAATGTGTAGAATTTTGTAAATTGCGCTACAAATTTATATGCAAGGCCTTAATACGAAAATAATGAGAGTGTCCTAGAGCGGTGGTCCCACGTTGGGGCGCCATTACTTCTCATTCTTACATTATTACGGCTCTGCAATATGAGTAACGCAACCATCGCTACTTATTTCTCATTTATTGGAGTAACTTATTTGTACGGTCCCTTACTGTCTTTCATTTTATTATGATTATTCAACGAATGGCTGGATTTATTTTTCACAATGTGTTCTGTTGTTGCGCGTATTCTTTATACCCAACACGTATGCTAGTACTAAAGTATAAAACAAACCCAAGTACATTACGACATAACAGTAACATTACTTATTCAATTCATACCGTTATCACTGCATTTACATTTGTTATTTCTCTCAAGAAAGCTTCCTCGGCTCATATAAACTAACCGTTGAGTCTCCTCGCTCGCTTTGGCGCGAAACGACACTCGGAAATTAGGTGCTCTATTACTGTCCTTATCTCGGCCACCTGAGAGCCCACGGTACTTCAGCTGACTTATAAACTGCTTGTGATAGCCCAGCGCTGGGCTACTTGACTGAAATGAGGAATTAAAATTAATGCGATCAACAATAACATGTGAGTTAGGTGGTATTGATCCCCATCGTTGTCATCTGGTAACGTGCTCACAAGACTGGCAGCATAGCCACGTTGAATGGCAATGCTGATTCTTTGGACATAAAATGCACCTGTTTTTTGGTATTTGGGTCAGACGTGTTATTTTAAATTTTACGTTTTTGTTGGGTTATTTTGAAGTCTTAATATTAAAAAGAGTAATTATCTCAGTAACTAAGGTATCGGACAAGCAAATAACACAGTCGTTAGTTGGCAACCTAGTAGCCATGATGTTGCTCTCAAGTTATTTACCGAAACCGAAACATAAGCGCTATCTTAAAATTAATGAAAAGCCAACAGAACAAGTATTTACATTTCACGAGTTTTTCAATCTACCCTCCAATGGAGAGATATAAATTAAAAGGAATGGACTCTTTAAACGCGGTGTATTTATTTGTGGCGCGGTTGGAAATCACGGCGATATCGCGCCGGCGAACAATCGCACATAAATTAGCATCCTCGCCGGCGACGCGCGCGCTGCCGGCCGGGCGCGGCGCGAGCTACAAGCGGCAGACTGCTGGGTTTTCTTATTCCTATACATCAGGACTTTCTAAAATCATTCCTACAGGAGGCTTTGTATAAGAATACCAATGTAGTACTCTTACCTAAGAAGGTTTGTTTTGTTGCAATAAAAAAAAGTATCTACATAAATAATAACATTCGTGTGGCAACATATAATACACGTAGATATAATAAATGTAATGACTCAAGTAATGTAACGGGTAGTTCGAACAAAGTACTATCTACTAGCACAAATAGCAGAGCAACACATAAAATGGTGGCTTCTGCTGCCCGCAACGAACTGTTATCTTTTACAGCTGCATTTATAACTTGCAGCTGCTACCGTTATGGATATCTTTTATTTATATTTGGTTATATTATAATACATAAAATCTATTATGGAACTGATAAAGCAAAGAACGGCCAACCAGATAGTTTTACTTAAACGTCTAGAAACTACAAAACTAGATGAAAACCTTCAGTTTTCAGCACCTAAGTTTAGGTTCTAAGGTACAAATTCCGGAAGATTGGAATAGTTAGAGTATTCTGCCTTTTAGTATTCAGAGTATGAAAATGACTTGAAGTCATTAAAGTTTAGTGCATAAAAGTCATTTGAGAGACTGTAACCCTTCGTCCTTGTACCAGCTGGTAGTAACGAGTGCAGGCCGGAAGTGCGTCGGCGCGGAAGCCGGTAACGCTTCCCGCGTTTCCAGAACTTCCGCCAACATGGCGGAGCAGCTCGCTTGGCGCCGCCCTCGGGTTCTATTGCGAAAATGTACTGGAATTCTGTCAAAATGTATAAGATGTTACTACAGGCAATTCTGAACTGGTATTTTCAAGCCACTACCAATATTCAGGTCAAATAGCAAAAACAGATAACAACAAAATTAAGCGGAAAATGGTTAACCTTCAAATATTCAAATTTAAACTTAAATAAAAGAAAAAAATGCACAATTTTATATAAAATGAAGTTGAAACAATATTACATGTATTTCACCGCTTAGAGCTCGTCTCCAGCAGCCCGGTGATCCGCACGCCACCTGTGGCGCGGCGTCTCACCTTAATGTTTATATGCCTCATTTATCAGCCCGACGAGTGCCAGTAATGAACCTTATATACATACCTATATACTACAGCTATTTATACTCACATACGTTGTGTTCTGCTTTTGACAGTTCAAGGATATTATATGTATTTGGATGCGACACCTGTTTAGGACAGCATTTAATCACGACCATGTGTTACGCGACTATTTCTGTAAGTTTTAGATAAACGAAGGTAAGTTAAGGTATCAAAATATGTCACTAACCTTTCCAAGAAATATATAAATGTCTACCGAAGCTCGAACACGCTAGCCTCAGGGTTTGAAACGAATTGAGCGCTCCCACAATCTTTCCAGTTTTTATTTCGAAATGTAGCTCAAATGGTCGTCCTGATATATTTCACTTGAAAATATGTTTCCTTTTCACCTGAGGAATTGAAAATAATATCCTCAGATGCCACGGAGGCATTACAACTTGCAAATAAATATAAGGTAGGAGTAACGAACGAATAACCCTTATACATAGTAAGAATATGAATATGGCTATTAAGGACCAAATCAAAAATTTTAAGACGTAACTTATTAAAAAACAACCCAACAGATCTACTGAAACAATAAAGAAAACAATTTGGCTGACGTTTAAACAAGGCCGACAGTAGCAAGGTCGTAACTGCGCATAAAGAGAGGATCCCAATACGATAGAAATCGGAGGCTTCGCTGGAAGCGCCATTAAGTGCAAAGTGGTAATTAGACTCCAGCCCGATCCTTATCGGCGACCGCGGCAGGAGAGCCAGCTCAATGGCTTATTCAATCAAGAGATATAATTAGGAACAGTTTTAGAAGCCAACAGTTTTCCTGGTGTTTTGCATTCAACTACCTATCAAGCCAAGATTCAGAGTGTTTTGAACATTCAGTTAGGTTTATGTTAGAGTTCGCTCGATCGTATTTTCTCATTAAAGGTCATTAAACCGGACCTAATCCACAGTGCACCTTGCGTTCAGAGTACTTTAAAGGCTAATACTTAAACTTAGTCATTTATGTTGTGATAATTCTTGGATTTTATAGCAAATATGAGTAAAAAAGGTTATTTTGACATTTATGATTCGTTGCGTTTTAGAATTTATGCACCTTGAATAATAATAGCCTATAACTGTCCATTGCAGCGCAAAATACTCTTCTCGTATAAAAAAGCATTAAGCATTGATCACCACGCTATCTCATTTTATTACTAGATTATTAAATCCAGGTTTCCTTACAATGTTTTCCGTCACCGTTAGTCAGTGAAGTCTTAAAATATCTAGCAAAAAGTATTTATGACAAAAAGTCACACCTGTGTTTGAACCTGCATCATTGCGCACACAAATCTGGTGAGTCAACCACTAGGCCACCACGACACCTCCACCTTATTTTCTAATAATAATCTTCATCAAATTACTGTATTTCTGTGTTGCGCTAAAGCAAGATTTCAACTAAAACGTTTTGATATCACTACGTCAGAAAGTCTAATATTCTAAAGACCACTCAGAATCTTTGTGTGTCAGCCTGTTGAAAACTGAAATACAGGGTAACATTCATATAGATAACTTCATTAAGACCTTATTGCAGCATTAAATTTGCTATTATGAAGCAAATTGAGGAGCAGTAATAAATAGCCAGTGAGGTAGCCAGGTCTGACTGGATGCAGAAGGCGGAGGATCGGGGGTTGTCGCACAACTCGGGAGAGGCCATTGTCCAGCAGTGGACCGCGATAGGCGGAGAGAGGGAACATCATAATACGTGGAAAATACTAACATAATATCTATGTTAGACAGTTTTAAAAAGGTTTCAAATAATATTGTTTGGCACGATCTATTTAAAAAAAAATAGTAATGGTATAATTTCAAAGACGTCAAAATCGCCCCCTATCTCTGTTTATAAAAATATAACCACAAATAATCTTAATTTCTCTCTCCAGTGGGCGGAGGTAATCAAAGATTGATATTTAGATCATACCACCACTATCGTCTTATATAAAAGATTTTTTTGTAATGATTAGATATATAAAAATATGGAGTATAAGAAAAAATGAAAACGCGTTAGTGGCGTTTTCATTTTTTGGCCTTAGTGTGGAGAGCTTAAAAAAGTCGTTGCTTTGTTGTAGCGAACTCATTAAAACATATAAAATGTTATCCTACTTTCTTATCTTCTTTAACATCTATATTCCGAACCCTATTTTATGCTTATTTGGTGGAAATAGAAAAAGATACTAGATATATTTGGTAACACTACGAAGCAATAATGATGCCATGAGGCGACATAAACACGTAATAAAAGTTTGATGTCTCTCGTAAACCGTTTAACGTGACGAACATTTGTTCCGCGACGTTTTGGGGAGTTTTCCAGAAATATGACGTTAATATTAACGTTCCAACAATTGAAAAAGGTAAAAATATGTTCCCCCCTCCACCACTACGGACTGCAGCATCTTATTAGGTTCAAAGTTAAACAATATGTATTATTAAGTCTGTACAAAAATTATAAAGATACATAATCTAGAATAATGAAACCATATTTCTAGTATTGAGTATTGACTTTGAAATTTCCCCGAAACAATGTCTGATGTTAAATTTAATCAAACTTACCAACTCATGCCTCAAAATCTGTGATTCAAATACAAAGACATATGCATCTAAGTCTCCAGACAATCAGATTTGATTTACATTTTCACCAAATTCAATAGACGAGACACATAAAGTCAACTACACCATTTACACTCCTTTAAACATAAATAAAACTACTCTAACTCTTGCTCATCAAAATTGACAATGCTATTTTATTCTCTACGCTTGAAAAGCAACTTTGTCTCAAACGCTACAAGGTCCATTTTCAATGTAGAGCTAACTCGGGTAGGGTTGGGACGCTCGTCATTTCGTCAATCCGAGCCGTTCATTCGCTCTCATTGAGTCGTTCATCGGTCTGTTGAATAAAAGATGGCGATGGTGCGGGCGCGGGCGGGCTAACGAGCTGGGAAAATGGCGGTGTTAAGGTAAATAGACACTACTTACATTGATACTTGCCTTATTGAATTAATGGGCGAGTTAGTTTGTGAACTGTCGAGGTGACTAACTAGGGAGCGGGTGAAGGCACCCCGTGTTTACTGGTCCATTATGTATGTACGCAGTTGAAGTATAAAATATCACCACATTTCACTTGGAGATAAATCTTTTAGACAGCTGTGAGAGACTGCTATTAGTGGTTTAATTACAGCTTTATTAAATAACGGAGGCGGTGTGTTACATTATTTAGTTTAATAACAAAACCGTAATAAACGTTCTCATCTCATTATATATTTATTTCACGAACCATCTGAATGATATGTAATTTTCTAGGAATAAATAAACTCTTTTTGACGCTGTATCCCACAATATACGGTTTTTGTTGCTATACGTCATAATTGTGTACCGCATTACACACTTTATTGCTTTCATGTCGGTACGTGAGCACGTGGACGTGTTGCCAGGGTTCGTTTCATTATGTCAGGTAACCACGATTGATATGTATTAGCTAATGTTTTTTCTTTCGCGCTAAATTTGTTTCGGCTGCCACATTTTCCCTTATTTCTTTGGGCAATACTTGTGTTATGTGATATAAGACGTGCTTAGGAAACTTACTTGCTGCTACTACAGTTTGTGCGTTTCATAAATATTCATACGAATAGATATGTGTTATTTATTTAGAATATTATTAAAAAAATTTGGTCCCACGTTGGACGCCAATAAAAATTTTATACCTACCCGCAAAAAAGAAACCAAAATCTCCAGACTTAAATCAGCTCAATGAATTTCATTTATCTGAAAGACAACTCTGCAGTGTTACAAGGAAGACTGTAAAGAAGTTAATTTTCGAGTTCTCGGAGGAGCGGAATTGTCTCAGTATAAATGTCGGGTCTCGGGTTCGGCCCAACCTGAGAGCAATAACGGCTGTGTTAGCTGAGACCTGTTTTAATAACGATATTTTATATTACAACGATGCTTTTGGGAAGATAGTTATTGTGTTCAGGTTTAAATTTCGGTGTAATGCGGCAAGGTGAAATGTTTTGCATTTACATAATTTTATAAGGTGCTTTTTACGGTACGGTTGGCCAGTTAGCAACTGATCGAGAGGCGTACAATATATTTTACTATAGCCATCGTTAGAAAAACAGTCTCCAAAATATAGGCGACACACCATTTCACATAAATCACCGGCCTAATCGTGAAATACCGCGGCGCTTGTGAATTTTTTGTATCTTTTTTAAAACACGCGTTTTAAAAAACCGTTAGAAAATGTTACTGGCAGTAAATCAATCGGTGTTTTCTCCGCTCTAAATTCAAATCTGCGAGCCGCGAATAGCGTGAGATTGGCGCCATTTTTCAACATTGGCCGCTCACGCCATTGCTGAGTAGACCTCTCACCTCTGCGGACGTGTGCTGTGTGCGCCTGGCTTTGCATCTTGTACTGTTAATAGGTTTTGGTGCATTCAATATTCTCGGTTGAAGTTTTCACAAGTACCAGAGGTCGCCCAGTGGTTGAGTTCGACAATATATATGAGTTGTCTGCACTGTATGATGTATGTCTTTTTACAAATATAATTATGCATTTTAGGTATAACACATGCTCCAGCGGGTATTTTACCTGTTTACATTCCCGTAGCCTGTACATTACCTGTAAGATCGTACGGTCCCACTTCGGTCGAGCATTATAATTCTCGTGACGTCCCGCGTTGTGTTACACGCTCCAAACTGTATCATGTTTACTCTGGGAGAAAAGGTACACACGTAAGCAGAATTGCACCATTTTCCGGTATCATCTAATATTGTGTCGTAATATGAAGTATGTTCGAAGCGTTACATAAATTGATGAACCTTAGATGTTGTTTGTTTGTCAAACATAATCTTTCTTCTCGTAATCTTTATCTAACAAAGCGTTTGTAACATATCTTCAGTTGTTTTATTACTCTAGATCTGTGGTCAAAATTAATAAAATAAGCCTCTTCCTTAACTTTTTAATCTCTCAAACTAAGTCATTAAGGTATTATTATATCCGGGGACAAAAAAGCATTCCAAACCCGGCGCGACGCAGATATCTGTTACAAGCGTGGGGCTCTCAGATCTCCAACTTTGTTATCTTAAACTAATTTCCTCTTAATGTTCGCGAATCTTATAATATTCAGGCGGTTTATGTTCTGCTCCCAAAAGTAAATTAATGTCTGTCTCGTAAACATTGGCTTTTTGTGTTTTATTTGTTCCTTTGAGAGCTTTTGTTTCTGAAATTATTTCAAAATTAACTTCATTTATTATGGATAACGACTGGCTTGACAGTTTAAGACAAGATTTGGAAGATTGAAAGACAACGTTTCGGGTTTAAACAGTATATATCGCCTCTTTTCAAGTCAATCGAAGACTAATGAGAATGACTATAACTCTCGAATCTCCTATCTATTAGACATATATTGTCAAGAGTTTAAATTTGCACACCACTTACATGACTTACATTTGATAAAAAACCCTTATAGCACTGCGAGACCTGGGTATCTAACCTTAGACCTCACAGCCATACTCCGTGTTGCTACTGAGAATTACCTAATGGAAAACCCAATAACATATTGCCCAACCCAGAAAACGAACCCAGGACCTCGTGCTCAGCAGACGACCAACGAGGCAGTCAGCTCTCTTTAGACAGCTAATGTTAACCATTTTGTCTTATCGCATAATTAGTACGATGATTTTTAGTTTGGTTTTACCTTTTAATTTCTTTAAATGCTCGTTCCTCTATTTGGACGTGGTCTTTGCCCATTAGTGAAAATGTAGCGATAAATGTTTGAGTCTAATATTATTCAATATTTATATTAATAAACAATGTAATTCAAAGAAATATAAAGACTTACACTTATCGGTTAAGTTTATTTATAAGTACTTATGTCGTTAAAAAATGTGTTGTATAAATGGTATTACGTTTTATTTACACCTATTTCATTTCGCTAAAAACAATATAAAATGCATTACTATTTTCCAGGTAAATAGCGTTCTTTGTTTAGTTTAATAAAACAGTGTTTATTATAATAAACATAGTTGTTGTTATGTGCAAAACAATTAAAAAAGTGTTTATTAAAGATAGAGAACAGATGGTAAGAACAACACATTATAATAACCACCGTATTTAGTAATAATACATTCTATAGTGCCTATTAGTACAATAACAACTAATAAATGCAACATAAACAATGCCGTTACAAAGACCTCTGAACAAAAAAATATAATCCAAACACTTGAAATAGTAGTAGACATTGTACCTTTCTAATTTCGCAAGTAATATTTGTATTTTTTTTGTTTTTTTAAGAACGTTTCACAAACACAAACACCCAGACTCGGGACAAACATCTGTGGTTCGCACAAAGTTTTGCCCCGTGCGGGAATCGAACCCGCAACCCTTGGCGCAGCAGTCCAATCGCTTAGCCACTGCGCTAATCAGGTCGTCATATCGTTCATCCTTCATTCAAACACAAGGCAATACGAAAACAGGCTAAAAGTGAAAAGTATTCCCCCCCGTCACCCCCTCGGCGCCGGCTACAACCTCACGTGCGCTCGTTAGTTCCGGTAAATCGACACTAGCCATCATTAATGGCAGCGCTGTATGTCCGCCGTGAGCGCTGAATATGTCTGTTTATTGCACGTTAGGAATGTGTGCAGTATTTAATTTCTTGGTATTATAATTATACGTGGTGTATTCACGTGCCTGCTTCATCTGAGAGCTTTTGTTTAGACCTGACAGTTTCGACTGGTATTTAGTTACAAGTTGGAACTGGTAGTTTTCTTGTGTATCAATTAGCACACATTTTGATAGACAGTAGATACTTTGTTTTTTTGTAATATCAAGGGAGGTTCGTAAATAAGAATAAATATTTTCTAATTTATATTTTTACTCGTTAGGAAAACATAGTTTTAGTGGTTTTAGTCGAAAGGTTTTTGTTTCAAGAACACAGTTATAGTTTATGTAATAACATGTTAACAAAAGTTAAAAAGTCCTTGTACATTCTACTGTTTGACATTTCTACGTTAATACGTACACACAGTCAGTGAGAGAGTCCTTGAAATTATAATTCTGTTTGACGAGCACATTTTGTCCCGGCTACAGTATACCCGTCAGTCGTGCGGGGCAGCAAGCGGGCTCTAATTAAATCTCAGTGTGGAGCGCTTCGCGACCAATCACCTCCCAGCACATCATTGCGGCGTTAAGGACTATTGTCATGAGCACGAATATGCTCGGCTTTTGCGCAGCTTACTTGGATTGTGGGTAAACAAACAATTTGTATGAAATTGCCGGAATTATTGACTTTATTTCTTTGGTGATGTGAAATTATTTAATAGGCTCTTATCAATAATAGTCAAATCTAGCTGTTTAATGAAGAATTAGAATCGTTTCAATAATAAGGTAAAATGTGGCATAATGTTTATTATTTTGTCCGGACACGCTTTACTATGAACGTTTTAATTTCTAGTTTACTAAAGACTAGACCAGACTAGACTGCCTCGTTTGTCTAGTGGTTGCTAAGCGCGACTGCTGAGCACGAGATCCTGGGTTCGAATCCCGGGTCGGGCAAAGTGTTACTAGGAGTTTTCATTAGGTAATTCTTAGTAGCAGCACGGAGTCTGGATTGCCTGGTTGATGGTAATAGGCTCGCCCCCTATTACATTGCGACCTAAAAACATAACTGGCGAAATGTGAATGTACTATATGTGCACCTTTACCTACCCCTTTGGGTAATACAGGCGTGATATTAAAAGTTTGTTTATGTTAAACAAAAGAGTTATACAAAGTCAAATGAAACTTTCAAAGATTTTGTAATTTTAATAATCAATGGTCTCTTACACCTTTGAATATTATTACCAATTTTAAAGACACTCCAAGTCTTTTAACTCCTCAACTCTATTTTGGCCCCTACAATATTAATCCACAATTAAGTTTAATTCAGAAGAACAAGTTGAACTTGTTAGGAGTTTCCAAGTGAATTGGTGATTAATAACTGTAGATAGGCCATCGTTTAGATTTATAGGACAGTATAGATGTACGACGGATGGTACTGGAGTCTCATATACTAGTCTTCGACTGCGACGTCGCCACTGTGGAAAATTTTAACGTATTGTTTTCCGTAATAAAAAGTACCCAATGTTAATTGTTAAACTACATGTATGCCAAAATTTCATCTTAATCCGTTCAGCCGTTTCAGTGTGTATTTTTTAGAACAAACGTCGCTCCACACTATAATCTCCTGTATCGTGGATGCGTTTCACAACCAAGAAATATTACGGACACAAACACCCAGATTCGGGACGAACATCTGCGGAACACACTCATTTTTGTTCCGCGCGGGAATCTAACCCGCAACAATCCCACCATACAAACGTACTAATTTAAAATATTAGTAGGATAAGTTACATAAGTAAAACAGTGTTATTTTCTTATACGCCCTATTACATGCCTGACGTCTTCTCCCAAGAACAGCCACCCATCATGCACTGACAGGTACACGCGCAACACGCACGGAACACTCGGAACCCCATCGATCAACAATTCATGACGTCATAACGTAACGTACCAAGTCTTACCGCACACGTCTGCCGCTATAACCCCACATATCTATCACATACGTGCTCCGTGCTTGTTCTCCTCATACCTGGTGTATCTTCACTATCTTTAGCCTGTTCATCCGTCATGACGTCATTCCATTCTGACGGTAACGCGACAAATTGACGTAAGCTGATTACATTACTTGGGGAGCGTACGCGAGGAGCAGACCTGCGATTTGTCGTGCGACAGATCCGACAAGTCGGTGCCTTTGTTGTTTGTAGCGTGTGATGTATTTGTGTAGAATGTAGATACTTGTATGTTATTGGTTATGCACAAATGCTTCTAGCACATAGATACTATTAATATATTATTATTTTGAGTGTGTTGTAATCACAATTTTAATATAGTGTGCCTAAGCTAACTAATAATGATAAAATCCTCGTATCTTCAATTTTTTAGTTTTCTTATAAAATATACTTTTGACTTAACCAAAACTGGTTCAACGCTTGTTTTTGGATTTCTGTATGGCGAACTATATTTTCAATTTTATACTGAGACAATCGTATTTATATCATTGTCTTTTTCAATGTTTTCTTCACACTTTTTCTCTGAGTCTACATGTCAATTGGGACCTCAATATCTGCTTGTATTACAACTAACCTGGTGCATCTCCTCCACAGGCGACACAATATGTCCGAGCGGCATGTTCCGGTGTCCAGAGGGCAAGTGCATACCGGCGCTGTGGGTGTGCAACTACCAGCGCGACTGCGAGAAGGGCGAGGATGAGTTCCAGTCGTGCCGTGAGTATACCGCCTTATTTTTCATATCTACTTCAAATTTTTAATCAAGCTTGCATTATCCTTGTTAAAAAAAAGCGCTTTTTAAATCAGCAGGTATACGAAGGTAGGTACTACAACGAACCTTTTATTCCCACGTTTTCCATCATACGTTTAGATTTAGACATTGTAAGAATCAAGTCATCCACAAAGTTAATCAATAGGTACCCGATTACATCCGAAAGTTAAAATCGACTTAATGTATTTTAAATGGATATCCTTATATACCCTTTATAAATGATTAGACACGAGTTAACAGATGGTTGCAGCAATTGTGTCAGTTGGATGAGTCGCCACGGATCAGTGGAGATCGTGTATTCTATTGTTTGCTGTATTTGATTGTATACAAGTAGAAAGGTCCTGTAAGCAGTCTCACGTACCTCTCACATCGGAGCTTCATAACACTAAGGTCGTATACTTCCGGCATTATCCCCACGTCCCTCCTGCGCTCAGAGTCACGTCCTCTGTGAGGCACATTCTAACGCCGCCGGGAACGAACCTATGGTCGGTGAGGAGCAAGTGATTTTGACGCGTGACTGAAAATTGTAAAGTAGATGCGAAAGAGCAAGAAAGTTGCCGAACATTCGTTTTGATCATAGTCGCCTGAGTTAATTTCCGCCACGGCGGCCTGCCTCAGTTGAGACTAGCCAAATGCGCAGGACCAATGCCTTAACGTATCGGAGGGGTTTTGACATGTGAAAACGGCTACCCATCAAAGACTGACCACGACGAGCCTGACTGAACCTCGCAGATCGACCGATCTACGCGGTAGCCACGTGGCTGCGAGCCCCTCAGTTCTAATAATATAGCATTAATTGAAGAATTTTGAAACATAGAATATTTCAAAGCTTGTGATCCCTTTGAAGGCTTGACGTGGCTTCTATACAAATAAATCTCTAGACTCTTAATATAATTCTCTTAATATAATAAGTGGCTATAATTTTCACAGATGATTATAGCTGATTGTAGATATCTTATATAAAGGTTTGTGTGAAATATTCCTAGTATTTATTAATTGAATCCTTTCCAGACAGAATTAAATATCACAGTGAAGATTAGTTTTATAATATAGTTGAATTAGTGCCTAATCAAAGAGATCAAAGATTGGTGAGAACTGCGGTATGAAAAACACTTCATCATAATATGGAATATATGAAAGACTAATTTATGAGTACTTTCAAAACGTCAAATTACATTAAGACAGCCCCCACAAGAAAAACAATTGAGGGCTTCGGTGGCGTTTGTACGTTAGGTGCATAGTTCGATTCCGACAAACATATATGTACGATAAAAACGGCATTATTGTCCAGACTGATTTGAGTTTGAGAGACTGTTTCGTTTTAAACAACAACGGAATTCCAACATACTATTTAGGTACTGAAGAAACCCTACTTTAAACATTACTGGAATAACCTTAGGATGGAATACATGGGTTTCACCATATTTTAAAGTTAGTTAGTCTAATATTAACACCTACGTATAGGTAATGTAAAGGTTAATTAAATTAGCTATAAGTATAGGATCAACCAGCTACAATAACTTGTATATTACTTATATATATTAATGTATCTCGATGTTTTAACACTTGCTAATCGTGACGCCTGTTAATTAATAGCTATCATAATTTAAGTGGCGTGACTTAGGTACAGGCGTGTAGTAGGTACACGATATATGTATGTATGTGCTACCATCCACAACTTGTACATACATCTAGTGATTTAAATAATTATATGTATTGATGAAGGCACGTTATACATCCACGTGTTGGGAACGTGTTGTGAGACCCTTGTTAGCGTGACTTATCACTAGTTGACTATAGTGTATGATAAACAGAATTATAAAAAACATGACATAACATCACCCCTGTAATCCCCGAAGGGGTAGGCAGACGTACACATACCCTACACCTATTCGCGATTCCGAGATTCGACCCCAGGACCTCGTGTTCAGCAGTCGCGCTTAGCAACCACTAGACTAACGAAGCAGAATTATAGTTTTTTTAACTTTCGCAGCTGGACATTAAATGCTGTGTGTACCTGTGATGTGCACTTATATTAGCTTTTATATATTTTGTGAGGTTAGAAGTGATCAATATGTATGCTGTATGTATTCCAATAAATAAATAACTTAGGCTTGGCAGCGTTTTCCACAACACACAACAAGATCATTAACTAAACAATAACTGGATTGACTCCCTTACTATTTTTTTCTGAATTAATTTCCTTAGGCTAGTTTGTTGCGTCATTGCGTGCCTTTCAAAATACCGTCTTTAATATAGCCGTAATTAATGTATTCTCGTCACTATCGCTTTAATAAAACTCTGAGTTGGCTCTCAAAGGTCTGTCGGGGGCACAGCTCGGTGCAGCGCAGGTGAACGGGGGACGTGGGGGAGGCAGGGGTGAGGGGGGGGGTGTAGCAGGGCCGTGATCAAAGAATGGTTAAAGATGAAAAAAACAACATTTTCCAATCATAGCTGCCGCCATCGAAATAGGTGTCTGAAAACAAATTAATAATCTGTATGGAGATCACTTGTTGTGTCGAGTTTTGATTACATTGTTGTAAAAATGGATACAAAAGTAATATAAATAAACAATATAATACAAAAGTAATCAATTATTCGCACTATAATCGTACAGCATTGACTGCCCCGTTGCTAAACGCGACTGCGGAGCACGAACTCCTGGGTTCGAATCCCGGGTCGGACAATGTGTCATTAGGCTTTTCGCTTATTCTTAGCTGCTCGGAGTCTGCATTGGTGCCCGGTTAATGGCAACAGGCTCGCCTTCTATTACATTGGGATTTTAACTAAATTGCAGAAATGAGGGTTTACCTACTAAGTATATGTATGTTCACCGCTGCCTACCCCTTTGGGCGTGATGTTAGGTATTGTGAAACAACAAAGAGTCTTTCGAATCAAATTCTAACTGAGTGTTACATATAGATAACGTTATACGTATATTTTTTATTTTATTTGGTGTACAATTTAAAGCATTTTTTTAAGTCGCGCCACACTAGGATTTCTCCTGTATCGTGGGTGCGTTTCAAAAACATTACTAAAACCCAGCCTCGGGACAAACGTTTGCGGATCTAACAAATTTTATTCCAGTCCGGGAAGCGAACCCGCTTTCTTTAGCGCAGCAGTCCAATCGCTTACCTACTGCGCCAATCAAGTCGTCGATATATCCACATGTTGTAGAACCAGTGTTTAGCAAGTTAGTACCATTCGCAGTAAATATGAAGCCGTTTGAATAATTCGCGGCGCGCTATTAATTCGTGTCACGATCACGTATGTAGTGTAGTGGTGTAGGCAGACGTGTGCTGTTTGCGTTGCACTGTCGGCTACGACCTGCACGTGTTGTGTGCTCTAATTAAAATGGTGATTAATGTGATAGTAGCTGTGATAACCGACCGGTCTTATTGGTGGGATTTGCGCTTGGTGTTAGGTTCAATTACTAGTTAGTCAATTCTCACTCGTTAAATCGTCTTAGTCTAAATCGTCAGCTTTACATACACTCACGTCGACCTAACGATAACTGAATGTTACTTTAACTGGTAAGATTTTCTTCCCAAATGTTTTCAACTTCTATCGTATGGTTGATGATCAACTTGGTGTCAGAGTTTAAACCGCCATGGTTCTACTTTAGCAACTGATAACTAATTTATAGTACGCACATGAATTCGAATAGACTGCGAAAAGATGCGTGTATGGGTTTAAACTTGCGACCTTTGACTTGGCATTCGGCTATCACCGCTTTCGCCTAGTGAGATGAACTCATTGTCTATGTAGCTTACACACAAATCATAGAACCGTATGTTATGCGAACTAAACACAATGCCTCAGCTATTCTCCTGGCCTGTGTTGCCAACCATCAGGATTTGGCTACATTCAGCTTACCTCAGAGTATTAAAGAGAGAAAGTAGACAGCGCTTAAGCTGATGTCTTTAATTATGTACTACCTACAAAAGCACCTGGTGTATTTTGACTTATTGACCACAGTTCGTGTTACAGGTGTACTCAGTACATTTATATAAACATTCTTACAGAAGAAAAAATAGGTATTAGTATAATTTAAAATCGCTGCCTGTTTTTTTTTATAATGAGTCAGATACCCACTGATTATATTTGTGTTAATACTGGCAAGTTGGTAACAGCTGCGCTACGGACAGGCAAAGGTCGCTGGTTCAAATCCCGCTCATGTCTATCATTTCTCTAAGATCCTTCATCAATTTAAGTTGCTAGAACTTCGACGACGAGTAGATATAGATAGAGAAGAGTAGACTTAGACGATCTATAGTTTATCTAATTCATACTCCGCGTCTTCAGTATGAAGAGGGGGGTGGTTGGCAGGCGTGGGCAAGACGGTGGCCGGCGGCCAGCTGATCTGTATCGGGGCAATTTAAAATAAATCACATATTTACGAGAGTGCAGATAACTGGATTTGTGTGACGTCTACCATAGAAAGGGGCTCAGCTATTGTATCTGTAGTTTAAAATAACCGGTTTGAACTTTAACTACCATGTTTACCTCCACGTAGTACATAAGTGAGGTCTAAGCTCGGAGGTCAGGATTTTATGTGACGTACAGTTCTTAATTTTACTTAATAGCTTTATACTTCGAAAATATCTAACAAAAATATATTAGACAGCTGGATTTAAATCAAGAATGCAAATATATCCCAGTAGACCAAAATGAGTAATATACACATAAAATACTTGTCCAGACAACAACAGTATTATTCCCATTCACAGTTAGACCCGGTCGCAATCCGCGACGATTGTTCCGACTCAATCGATCAGCGTCGCAAACTGCGAGATACACTCAACAGAAATAATTGTCGCATAGGAGTAAAGACTGCTGTTCAAGTGCGACTATTCTGTCGTGTTCAATATCACTATTACATTAGTGCTCTGGTGCTGAGGTTTACCTCAAGCTACGTCCTTTACCGGCACACTTAGTAAAGTGTTGATTATACAGTTAACTCATCATTTAATAAATAATTAAATAACAATAAAAAATATTACACTCCTCACACCAAAGTCTCATTGCTAGATGTGTGTGCCTGTGTCTTTTCAGTAATGTCATTTAGTAGTTAACCAAACCTAAACCACGTCTCAGCATTTTTACAACCTACCCACGAGGAACATAACATACAAGTTACATTAGTCGCGCGACAATCCGTCCGTGAACAGCGCGCTTCACACGAGAGTGATGGCGGCGCATTTTTCGCGTCCATCTGCAGATTTCCCGGGCGAACAGATAGTTGACGGCGCAGGCTCCGGCTCCAACTAACTGGCGAAGTGGTAACTAACAGGAGAAACTTCCATACTGTCGGTTATTACCTGGGAAATGTTGGGATATTTACGACTCGTAGTAATGCTGCTCGACTCGTATTTGCGGTAGCGTAAAGTATGTTAGGTGATACTGTAACGACGAACGAATTGTACCTCAATTATACATTTAGCTTTTGTGTTTACAGTAAGACACAAGATAATATTTAATGTTATTTTATACTACCTAATAATAACGCGACTGAGTATGTTGCATTTCCTTTTTATATCGCGTTCTATATATTCTACTTCTTCGCGTTCTATTAATTATATGTATAAAGTTACCTACATAACAAACATAATTCAAAACTTGCTTTCATGTAGACATAATATCACACGGTAAAATGATTCGCTACGAGAGTGTAGCGAGCGCGTAGCGGGATACGTCGTAGCCAGCGTAGCAACGTGCTACGAGACAGTTTACTCGACTCCCGACTAATATGGGGCTTGAGGTTACATGGGAAGAGACGTTAAACAAGGTTCATACTTGTCTTAAATTTAATGATTCTTATTTAATTACTATTTTTCTAATCATCTAATTAACATGTATAAAGTAATAAAATAATGGATTTTATAGTTAATAAAGCATAGTGCAAAGTTCTTACACCTATGTAATACCTATGTAAACTAGTCAGGGCGTTTGTCACACGTCATGGTAGCTTATAATAAACAAACTTATTTATTAACCAAACCTTACTAATTAACTTAAATCTTCCATAAACAAAACACTCGCAGTCCGTAGTTTTTAATATATTAAAAATGCATGCGCGTCACATGTCACCGGCTTTCATCCCCACTCATCCCACTTCATCCCGCCCTTTGTAGAACCCAGCAGTGTGATTGTTTCACCTTAATGTTACTTAATCTTATAAGTATGAGCTTGTGACGTCACTTTGTGCATTGTGTATTGCACGCATCAAACAATGCATCGTGTATGATCAAATATGCTTTGTGTGTTTGATTACAATTTAGAACAGATCTGGTTCGGACAGTTGCTTCGGTAGGTAATTAAAGTTTCATATTTAATTGAGAGTATTTTGTGGTTCATGCCTGGACAGTCGTGTTAATAAACCTTTCTAAATCAAGGGAAACACACGTGAATACAGTTACACACAAAGTGAAAAATGCTTTTGTGATAAACTTAATTAAAAATGTTGTACAACATTTCCGGTTGAGAGTCCATTCTCTGTGAGACAGCACATGCTTTCTAGAATCTCCACAACGTAAATATCGATACAATGTACAATGTAACCTCATAGTAGTGACAACCGAGTAAACCTTTGGACTGCCAAGTTACAAGGTTAAGAAATAAAGAAGTTAAATATAAGAAGAAAACCTTAATATTTAATTGATCGACAAACAAACTGCCGTCTAAATCCAACACAGTCGGTATACCACTACTAGCCAAATCAACCCGGCTTTTGTCCCACATCTCAATAAAATAGTCTCAAGTCCAGTAACCTATACCTCTGTTGAGTACCTTAATCCTAGCACCCCCCCCCCCCTCCCCCACCTCCCCAGCACCTCACCGGTTATAACAGTACATTTCGATACAAGCCCTCAATCAAACTATTTGAGCGTTCGCGTGTAAACTCGATTTGCACCTCGGCCTCAATTATAGGCGGGTTACACACTCGCCGCCTCGGGAGTGCCTCGGGGCGAGAGGCTCTGGCGTGCCTCACTGGCAGGGGGGGGGGGCAGAAGGTACACGTCATTTTCAGTGCTATAAACAATTTATAAATAGTAGATTTTTTTCCTATAAAACGAATTTATTCTAGATACAATATATGAGATAATGAATAATAAGAATTGATTAAAATCCGTTTAAGAATTGGTACGCCATTGTTATTATTGAAACAATTCCAGTGACAATTACATATCGTACAGAGTGAACCTTCTGTACGCACCAGTTACAGCACCTCTCCTTATTGATAGCGGGCGCTGATTGCAGGAGACCTCAAATGAAATCAATCCGGTCATTAAGGTCAAAGAAGGTGCCCTAATGACCGGAGCGATTTACTTTGAGATGGGAAATTTAGAGAGATAGAAGATGATGTATGAATTTTGATACAGGTTTTTTTGAATTATTTAGAACTCACCTAAAATACTTACTGCAACATACATCTATGCTATGTCTTTTACAAATGCTATATGTTATACTAACTTAAAGGTAAGCCTGTCGTGTTTGCGGTACACAAACATACAACTGTTACAAATGTCTATAGCTATCGACTATCACACAACATTTTTCAGTAATTTTTCCTTGTGTTTACTTTTAACTGAGGCACAGTTATTAACCGTGTCGTTCTTCCCCAGCGCCGCCCGAGTGCGAGGCGGGCCAGCTGACGTGCGGCCAGTACGTGTGGAACAAGACGTACTGCATCCCGCCGCACTACCGCTGCGACATGCAGGTGGACTGCGTCGACGGCACCGACGAGGCTGACTGCAGTGAGTACCCGCCTTCATCACACCTGCCTGACAGGGCGTGCCTTTATTACTAATATATAGGATATAAGTTTACTTAAAGTAGTGATGTGGATTTTTCTCTTCTGCGCATGAGTGAACTGTGGCGTCATGCCGTGATACAGATTAGACCAGTCTACTAGGAACTGCGAGGTAGACTTAGGAGCGCCGGGGTGTATATTATGGATCATCTGGAGCCGCGTTACTTGCATACGTTTTTTTTAAGATGAAGAATTGTGTAGTGCTTCTATAGTTTAGGTCCTATATAATTATATTGTAGGTTGCAGATTAAACCCTACTACATCTTAATACTCGTATTACTTACCAGTTATTCTTAGTCATCGCTAAGTTTTTTACTCTCTAGCGCTAATTTTGCTGTGTAATAGCAACACTCCGCTGCCCATTCCAATTCAAACGTATTCTGTAATGCCGTCAAACATGACATAGTCTGTGATTGTCTAATAATTAAAATCTACGCCTGTTTATTATGATCTAGACTTAGCATAATTAGTCGCCGCAACTTTTAATAACTTTATTGTTGGTTCAAATTAACTTGTTTCATATTGAAGTTTCCAGAAGATACTTAAGTTCAGTTTAAAGCCGCCCCAAAACCAGGCAATATCTAAAACACCTTACTTTTTGGCTTGTTTACTTTGTATTACTTTATACTGTTACTTGCCGTATCGCGATTGCCTTAGTTTTTAAGTTTGTAGGATAGGTAGTTAGGTTTATAAATAAGTGTCTACACTATCGTATTGAGATCATTCATCATTCAATTCCTGTTAAAGCTGTATTTAAATAAGTAAAAAATTAGTTATTTGAGTTCGAACAGCCAGTTAGATTTAGAGAGATATATAAACAGAGTTACTTATAAAAGGATGAAATAGTTCATATTCAGATGTAAATGTAAAATGTTTAAATATCAAACTCGGTCGTTGGCAACAACAGCAGGCCGGCGCGCGGCGTCACGCGTGCGGCTCTGATCCGATTGGGATCGTATTAAAAGTTAGACGAGTTAGAACTAGTTTACGTCTGCGGGTACGTACTTCTAACTGGCGGCTCCGGCGCCGGTGTCCCGCGTGACTTGCGCATTATGGTGATCTAACACAATTTATGCCACGTGAAACTTAATGCCACAGACTAAATAACGTGTAGTTTTTAACTCACCATCACACAAATCATCATCAAACTATAATCAAACTAATATTATAAAGGTGAGCGTTTGTGAGTGTGTTTGTATGTTTGTTAACACTTCACGCTCAAATGGCTGGACCGGGTTTGATAAAATTTTGTATGAAAATAGCTAACAACCTAGATTAAAACATAAGCTACTTTTAATCCCGAAAAAATGTAACACCACGGGATCGTATAAGGATCTATAACAAACTGGCGAAATGTAGGTATAATTATTATATCTCTGCCTACCCCTTCGGAATATAGGTGTTATGTTATGGGGTTGGTCAGGTAGACATGACATGTACTGTGCCTAGAGGTGTATGGGTCGGGTGTAATGCTAATTGCGAAGTCAATCGAGGTTTGTTCTCTTCAGTAGCTTTTAAAAAACCACCGGCTATAAATTAATAGGCTTTTAACACCCCTCCTAATATTTAGGACTGTACAGGTGGAAATCATATACCTGTAGAATATGTATGATTATTTCTAAACCAATTTTATGTAAAAGTACCGTCTGCCCCCACAGGTGGTAGATTGGAAGTGTCGCAGTCTGTTATACATGTTTACGAAGTTATAAACATGCGTGTGTAATGTAGAACACACGGTCTGTTTATTCGTGCCTTAGGTCTGCCTCGTACCACAGAACACTCCAATTTACACAACCCACATTCATTCCCGCTTTGAAGGTTAAAGAAAAATATTTTTATTCGCATTCCCGTATCGTACTTATTTCCATGCTATACTTAAATAAACATGCCACCGAAATACACCGTCCCATTTCTTTTAAAAGAGAACTCTACTTGTAAACGAAGTACTTGGCCAATTTAGCTTGACCCTCCTCCTCCCCTTCGGCCGCCGCATCGTAGGCCGACGCGGGGACTGTGCCTCCCAGGGCGGGGCTCTCGGCGGGCTGGTTGTAAGTGTGGAAGGCCCCAACAAGTGGGCAAGTTTTAATGGTGTGGAAATTGCGTTTTTGTTTGGTGTCCGTATCTGTGATGTGCCTGTTTTCATGTAAATCTGTTGTCTCCCAAGTTTTTGACGATGCTGTGACATTCCAGCCGATTTTCAAGTATTGATTTCAATTAAAATGTTGATGGCAACTGATACCAATGGCCATTTGAGGGCTCAATAATAGACGATGGAGTTACTGTTGTAATGTTAATATTTAAATAATGTAACAGTTTAAGTCCCGAGTGGCCCAGTGGCTAAAAGCTTGCAGTTCGTTAGACTGTTTCCCGATCTGTGAGGTTTTTTAAACGTCGCCCCACACTAGGAATTTCTCCTGTATCGTAAGTGCATTTCACAAACATGAAACAAACCCGGGCCACACATCTGCGGATCACATACATTTTTGTTGGGTGCGATCGAACCCGCAACTCCATAGAGCAGTGCTCCAATCGCTTGGCCGCCGTGTTCATTAGGTCGTCATTTTTTGCACGTTAGCCACTGATTGCTGTAAGAACATAGGTAATCTCTAGTTACTTTTGATAGTAAATGAGTAACAGCGACCGCTCCTCCTTCCCCTGTTCTCAAGTACATTGCCCTCATTTGATTTTAAACCAGTAAAGAATATCCGTAGAACTTTGGACGGTTAGTTTCTTTAGTTAACATAATAGCCGCTATGAAGTCTCCGTTGCATTTGAATAAAGTTTTAAAAGCGAAGTGCGGCAGTGTGCAGTGTGGCGGCCGACCCGCTCGGCTGGCACTCGCCATCCACTTCCACGGATATGACAATTAAATCGCTCTCATTGACTGCACCGACGCATTATCACTTTCACTCAGAGATCTTTGTTGCCTTCTATTAGCGTAGTGAAAGAAGAGAAAAATGTAGGATCCGGTCTCTTCATTAGGTATCTGACTTCTAAAGGATTGCCGAGTACCTAAACCGAAGTTTTGAAGTTTTAAATGAAAGTCTACTTATAAAATATATAAAACAATGTCGGGTTAGTTACGCCATTTCGCCACATGACTCAAGATTGGCTGGACCGATTTCAATTATTTCTGATTTGTTGGATTCGTGTCCTCCCTGAATAGCACTAACTAGAAAAAAGGCAGTCGACGTCTGCCGGGTCCGCTAGTACAGTATAAGCCCTAGGGTAGGTAAGTAGGGTCAATAGGTGTATGTAAACATACCTACCCATACAGAAGTCATAGGTAACTAGATATATTCAAAACGTGTGTACCAAATCTATTAGCGTCTGATAGTGCTGGTGCTATGAATGTATCAGTACATTTTGTAACTCACTTCTATCTCTTTCTAAACTGTAAGAATACATATATTTCATCTGCGAGCAGACGGCAGAATAAACTTCATGTAATAAGCTAACATTGCCGTTTTTAAGAAGTAGAGATACATTGAAGCGAGTCTCGGTCCGCGATGTAAAAGTTTTAATAGACCACCATTATTATATTCCAGCTTTTTATTGCGTCCACTTTAGAGTTTTCCAATGGTTGTACCTACTTCACTGTATAAATACACGCTTTCAATTCTATATTGTTGTATTTTTCTTCATGCAATAATACAGTTTACATAGATGGACTTAGTTTTCTTTAAAATTAGCTTACACCCACGTGGATAGCCTAAAAAAAATATGGATAACTAAAAAACGGAGTGTCAAGTCCTCACTACGGTTCCCGAGTCAAGGAGTGTTTATAACTCTTTAGCTGAATCCAACAAGATGGTTTACTAACTACATACATAATAACATTAAACTCGTCTGCATGTATTTGTCTCTACACTGATATTATACAAAATGGTGTTCCGGTTTCCACACAAGGCTTCCTCACCAGTTTTAGCAACTGTTAACTAATTTATAGTACGCATATGAATTCGTACAGACAATTGGTGCGTGCCGGTTTGAACATGCGACTTTCGACTTGGCAGTCCCACGGTCATACCAGTCGGCTATCACTACAGGCACAATAAAGCATTAAGACAATCTTCAGACCGTATGAGGCTACATAATCGACTCATACGTAGGCGCTCCCTTATCAGACGGCTATGTAATCCTCTGACACGCTCCCCTGGCCTCCTTCAATCTCCTCGGACCTCCCCCCCTCCCCTCCGGGGCTCCTCAAAGCCCGCTAACCCCATATTGGAGACGAAGGAGACGATAGCTTTGGATTGAATCGAGCCATCGCATTGCAATAAGAATTCTCGTCATGAGCGTGAGAGGCTTTTTAAGTATACTTACCTGAATATGGAGTTTATGTAGGTTTCTTTGTAATATTAGTGCCTCGATGACCACTAGACGGCCGTAAGCGCGACTACTGACCGCGAGGTTTTGGGTTCGAATCCCGATCAAGCAAAGTGTTATTGGGGTGTTAGTTAAGTAATTCTCAGTAGTAGCACGACGTCTGGTAGGTGCCCGGGTAATGGAATTAAGTTCGCAACCTGTAACATTGCGACCTATAACATAACTGATGAAATGTGGGTGTACCCTGCAACACTATTGCCTACCCATTCGAGATGTTCATAATCTACCTGTGTAGCATCTAGTTATATTATCAAGGGTCTTTGTATTCAGTGAAGCTTATAATATTGTTGTTCATCATAATACATATTTCCAAGCTTATGCATCGCGACATCTGTTGGATTTAAACGGAAGCTTTTGTCAATAGGAAAGATACGTCGTTACCATGGCAACGGGGATCGTAGTAGGATCAAAGTGGCTTTGTCGCCCTTAGCTTGTTCTGGGGGTATTGTTGGCTTACCCAGATGTTTTTATGTAATAGAATATACATTGTAACACTCCATTCCTTGCTTTAGATGTCGGAAGTAACAAATGGAAATAATGTCTTGATGACATTTCGAAACCGGGACGTATTTTCTTGCGATAACTATTTTT
Organism: Abrostola triplasia; assembly: GCA_946251915.1. Taxonomy (NCBI): domain Eukaryota; kingdom Metazoa; phylum Arthropoda; class Insecta; order Lepidoptera; family Noctuidae; genus Abrostola; species Abrostola triplasia. The sequence goes on from OX276433.1 coordinate 12,396,055, forward strand.
GAAAATTTCAGACATGTCAATGATTTCCGGGTCTTTCCTTAAGTTCAAAATTCGTTTTGTAATTATGTTCGCAGCTAAAAGCGCTTATAATGTCTGTCTGTCAGCTGTTATTATCGTGTCTAACTGGCGCACTGCACACACTTGTGGATGAACATGTGGATGTGAATATATTTTATTGTATTTTGACTGAATTCTCAAAGATAGCCCTTGTACATGAAATTCATATTGTTATACTATTGATATTTAAGTTGTGTGTACAATAAAGGATTAAGATACATTGCACTTTTTAAAAAATCCTACTGTTAGTCTAGTTAGTCAGTAATATAGAAGTTAGGTAAAAAAATTAATAAATAAAAAAATATTGCAGAAGTTAAGAAACCCCAATATCGAATTGGATTAAGTCTTTGTGGATGTTCTCGGGACTAAATAAATAAATCTTGAATTTCATAAGGATATAACTATAATATGGAAATAATCATCTGAGTCTCCTACACGTTCCAGCTAAGCAATTAATACTCATAACTTCTTTGTATGAGAAAAGACTTTGAATTATATCTTACTGTATATTCAGATTCTTCATCGTAATAATTTGAACTGTGGCTACTCGTTCGTAAAGAACTTCCTATACCCGAAGTTTGATATGAAATCCAATAAAGTAATTTATTCAAATCACGGTCATTATGGAGGTTCAAGATTTATTAGGTATTCAGATAGCGGCGATCATTTCTTATGAAAATTAAAGCTCTTATAATTTCTCGCAGAGATCATTAATTGTTCATTCATTAAATAATATAAAATAATTTAGAATTGTCTTATAAATTAAAGCATGTTGGTCAGTTTGACGACCTGATTGGCGCGGTGGCTAAGCAATTGGACAACTGCGTTAAGGTTTGCGGACTCGATTGTTATCCGCAGATTTTTCTGAGTATGTGACATTTCATGTTTGTGTAACGCACCCACGATGCAGAAGAAATATCTAGTGATAAAAAAGTTTTTGTTCCGTTTCCTTTTTGTTCTTTTTTAACTACTTATCGTTATATCAATCACTATCAATTTAAGTTTAACATATTTCATACCAAAATGGTGCTCAACCAACATACCGTTAATAGATTGTTGTAGCTTATCCCCCCTCCCCCCTTATAAAATGGAGCTGATCTTACGGAGACTAAAAGCTCTCTTATTAAAAAACAGGGACTGCCTCGTTGGTCTAGTGGTTACTAAGCGCGACTGCTGAGCACGAGGTCCTGGGTTCGAATCCCGGGTCGGGCAAAGTGTTACTGGGTTTTTCCATTAGGTAATTCTCAGTAGCAGCACGGAGTCTGGATTTGTGCCCGGTTGATGGCAATAGGCTCGCCCCCTATTACATTGGGACCTAAAAACAAGACGGGCGAAATGTTTGTGTACTATATGTGCACCTCTGCCTACCCCTTCGGGGAATACAGGCGTGATGTTATGTTGTTGTTGTTGTTTATTAAAAAACAGTTTTATTTTTAATATATATTTGTTGATGATATATATATGTGGTGATTAAAAAGACTAGATATCAAGTAACGGAGGTGTTAAATGGATCTTTAAAACGTAAAGAGTGGTGGTTATATAGCCAGCGTCCGGCCAGGCCGGCCGGCACCGGAAAGAAAGAAGAAAGAATATATTTATTTGTTAGAATACCGGACGTCGCCGGACATCTACTGTGGCCATAACACTTTATATTGATTGTGGTCCTGTCCGGGGGATATCACTAATGTTAAGACGTGGGCACAAAGGTGAGAGGGCTGGAGCTAGAGACATAGACAAATGCCAATTTCACTTCTGTGTATATCAAAAATATCATTCAGAGTAATGGTCACTGTATGTTCCGAGGAGTGGAATAACCATCCATTAAAAAAAGGAAAAGTTACCGCTTTGTACGAGTTCCGTGCTTGAGTGTTGAATATGCTCTTATTCATGTATGATAATATGCACGTCGACACACAATGTGGAAAGTGTTGGTGCACCGCACATAATTATGTGGTGTTAATATTCTGAGGGACCGAGACCTGCTGTCCTTACATTAAACATTAGTCGTTATAAGGAAAAGTTAGGACATTATTACACTTGGTATTCATTCAAATAGACAAGCAGAGTAACAAACCTCCTGATAACCATAATATGTAAACCATCTGAGGTCACTACCGAACACGGATTAAAACCCAAGACCTTAAATACTGTCATATTATAATTAAAAGATATATAGGATCGCTAAAATAAAATAGTTTCTAAAGTCTCGCTTACGTAACTGAAACTACAAAGAAAGCGTTTATTATAACCTGAAACTTGATACTCAATATTGAAACCGACCCAGACTTTACCCAGAGCTTATGAAAGTTACCTCATTACAATATCAAAAGCACGGACCTTATAAACACGAGGAACAAACAAGTTATTTCTCCAGCACCTACAATATTCCAGAACCACTTTTCCATAAAAACCAGTTTAAGAGACCTCTTATGGGTGTCTTACAAACAGTATCGGCTTTGACGCGGTCTAGCCACTTCGCAGCGAGGCGCCCTCTATCGGTACATTTTTACATAACTTTATATGAAAATCGCATTATCTCGACGAGGGTTTGCGACGATACTCGTATATAAATAAGTTGTAGAAGGACCACTTGTACCTATATTTACGTAACCAGTTGTTAGTCTCTAAGATGTAAACATAACACGTATTATAAACTGATTTCAAATTAAATTTGTAATACTATTGAGAAATCTTAAATCCTCACGCTTCCTTATTTGACTCACAGACTTACATAACAAAACGGCCTTACAAAAAAAGGAAAAGTTAACAAAATTCAAATATCAGAACGATTCATTGCCATACTTTGATTGTATTCTCCTCTTTCACATTATTGACTGACGAACACCGTGTAGCTCATCGTATCAAACAGACCTTCTGTTACCCATTTACTGTACCATATCTGTGGTAAAAAGCCGCGCACAGACGTTTTTGCATCTCATTACCAATACTGGGGGGATTAGATTAGCTGCCGCGAGCTAGCTGCTGAGCTGAACAAACATGGCGGTAAGGACGCGCTCTCGACAAACAACACATTTTGGAGCGTGTTTTTGTATCGTGATTTAATACAGGTATAGTGGATCAACGTACACGTGTGAAGAATATCCTGCGAGAACTGATAAGTTACTTTGTTGTTATAGGGGATTTAGGTTCAAAGTCAGGTCGTGTTATAAGGCCCGATATATTTTTGAAATAAGTATAGTTTTTGTGGAAACGATCATTGATCTCCGAGGTGACGATCAGACTATTAGCTCCTACTTTCATTAAGACACTATCCTTCGCTGTAGGTCAGTGGTTTCGTGTCAATAAGACAAAGTTAAGACAGCCATCTCTAGCGATACTCCAACAGATACCGAGAAGATATACATATGTATAGATCTATAATGACCAACTAACGTAATATTTTTTTTTGTTCCAGCTTACCGCAAGTGCCAGACAGATGACTTCCAGTGCGGCATGGAGGGCGCTGGGCCCGGCAAGGTCTCTTCGCAGGGACCTTGTATACCTAAGGAAAAGAAATGCGACGGGTGAGGGTTTATACTTGTTACTTTAGTGAGCGTGAAGGTGCTACGCATAAAGGTCCGATCAACTGCTTGACTTGTGGGGCATCATTCTCTGCGGAAGGTATATTGCTGAGTTCTACAAATACTTGTTCTGAATTCGATGATTTAATTGGCGCAAGCTAGCGGCTGAGCGATTGGACTACTGCGCCAGAAGTTTCGGGTGATCTGCAGTTGTCTGCCCCGGGTTTGAGTGATTGTGAAACGTATCCAGAAGAAGTTCTTAGCGTTGGGCGATGTTTAAAAAAAAAGTTTGCCTATCTAAGGACAATGTTAATAACTTATAATATCTGAAATCAGTCACCTAATTGACCGGATTAAGATGGTTCTAAATGAAATCCTACTTATTTAAACGTTGTGTGGCCCTTAATATTTAAATAAATACATTTTTAAATTAATGTATCCTTATCCAACCTGCAGGTACTTAGACTGTAGGACGGGGCGCGACGAGCAGGACTGCCCGGACCACGGACTGGCGTGCCGGCTGGACCAGTTCCGGTGTGCGTCCGGCCAGAAGTGCGTAGACGCAGCCGTCAAGTGCGACCACAAGGACGACTGCGGAGACAACTCTGATGAAGGGCATTGTAGTGAGTACACATGCGTACTTTCATTGTAAATGGACACTTTTTGGGATTAAGGCTCGTCAATTTCTTTAAATCCGGTTCAATGTTCAATCCTTCTCCATTCGAGAAGAAGTCTTTGCCCTGTAGTTGGATACTATAGGTTGTTATTATAATATTATTATTATTCCTATAAGACAATAAGATGGGACTCCAAGTGAACTAAAAACAAAACTCTTAATAGGTACATTATGTTCTAAGGAAATAAAAGTCCTATTAAAAGGTTAAACTATAGATAAATAATGGTTTAAAGACCTTAATGTTATGTATTTGAAACATCATTGATGTATACGTTTGTATGTAACAAGCATCCAGACTTTTCAAATGATTAAAAACTCATTGGGGACGTGTGACAATGAATCCAATGATAAACAACTTTGACAACTGTTAATTGTCATCGTAATATAGTAATATATAATGTTATTTCATTCAAATAAAATAAATATCTGTGATAACTTAAACTATCCTCAGGTAAAGCTTCACGTCTCACAGACCTCCTACTATAAACACACAGCCACGCTGCCAACGTCAAACAGATACCGCCTATAACCTAACCCTGGTCTGTTCGTCCCAGGTTTCCCCGCCTGTCACATCGGTCAGTTCCGCTGCAGCAACGCGCTGTGCATCCCGGCCACGTACCACTGCGACGGCTACAAGGACTGCTCGGACGGCTCGGACGAGGCCAACTGCACCGCCATCGCCTGCCTGGACAACAAGTACCTGTGCCCCAAGGGTGGGCCTGGAGGCACCCACAAGTGCATCGCTAGGTCCCAGCTCTGTGACGGCAAGCAGGACTGCGAGGACAACGCGGATGAGGAGAAGGCTTGCTGTGAGTGAACTTTGGAAAATTTATTAAAACTGATTCATAAAAAAATCTGAAAAGGCCTTTTGGCCTGCAGAGGGACTGTCAGACTGGTTGTTGAAAAGATAATTGCTCGTGTTCTTATATAGTTTCAGTAATTATATGAATATAACGATGGTTGAATACGGGTCTATCCTGTGACCCGGTATAACGAAAGTGCTTTTGCGCTCATAATATTGCTTCTTTTTTAAGATGATTTCCTAATCAGATGATGTCCGAAAATGAACATTAGTTTATAAGAGTTTCATGGCCGGCTATTTTTCCAATTTAAATCTTCCAAATGTTGTTATTTTGACAAATGAATACAATAGAGGCGGTAGACTTAAATTATATAAAATAAATTATACACACTCCTCTCGACACCGTGGTTAAAATATGTTTAGTATATAACATAAGCACGTGACAGTATTATATAATGTGTGTAAGTTGAGTACATGTAATCTAAATTTGGAAAAAGCAATCAGAAAAGTAGGCTGAACATTACCAGTTCTGCTAATGTAATTTTCTTTATTGCTAATTTGAAAGAAAGATACATTTTCATGATTTGTAATGATATTGTTCTTCATTGTTTATAATTCGCCATTGTTCTGATTGTAAGTATGGTTTTAGCTAAAAATGGTATATTATGGTCTAAGTATAATGTATTCGAAACTACCCGTTAGGTTTATTTGTTAGGTAGGGATAACTAGAGAGTGCTTAAGTTTAGTGCAAGGTTACAGTTTACCGCGAAATCAACACATTCTATTAATTAATTACTAATTAATACCGAAGTAATGGTAACGTCGCGATCGGCATTTTAAAAAAATATCATAAATCTATAATTTCAAATATGTTTTTTTTTTCAGCGATGGCATCATGTCCTGCGCTGGAGTGCGAGTACAAGTGCGTGGCGTCCCCGGTGGGCGGCACGTGCTCGTGCGCCGCCGGCCTCACGCTGGCCGCCGACAACCGCACGTGCGTGGACCGCGACGAGTGCCGCGAGTGGGGCTACTGCCACCAGCTGTGCATCAACACGCCGGGCTGTGAGTATACTGCGCATGCCATTCAATTATGTTTAGGAACTTTCGAACTATAGTTAGGTCTTGTAAAAGTCTTAAATTATTGAGTAGTCTTCTAGGTGAAAGATTAAATGAGTAAGAAAGAGATACAACTTCTCTCCAATCCTATCCTATCCTATCCTATAAATACGATGCTTCGGTTAAAGACTGTCCGCAAGGAGCTAAGGACAGGTATACATTTATCTATTGAACTGTCCCCGCAGCCTACAAGTGCGCGTGCGCCCCGGGCTACACGCTGGTGGACAGCGGGCGCTGCGCGGCGGCTGCGTCGTCGGCGCCCGCGCTGCTGCTGGCGCACGCGGCGGCCGTGCTGCGCATGGACCTGCACGGGCGCGCGCCCACACACCTGGCCAACGCCACCGCCGCCGCCGGCCTGGACTTCCACTACAGGAGGAACCTGCTGTTCTGGTCCGATCTTAAGACTAGGAAGGTGAGCAGCGGATTTCGATCATTTTCTTCTTTTTCTAACTATCTTTAAACTCGAGATTTTCTGGAGAAAGTCCAGGACTAACGAGCATGTTAAAAGAATGTAATGAGAGTAAATTAGGCGAAAAAGATACATCAACAGAATCGAAGCAAATGGAAATCCCTGGTCTGTACTTTTCTTGCAGGTTTGTCTTCGTATATGAATGACAGAAATATTAAACCTATATAGCCTATATTCCCTGAAGGATCAGGCAAAGGTGCACATATAGTACACCCACATTGAACTAGTTATGTCGTAGATCCCAATGTAATAGGGGGCGAGCCTAGTGCCATAAATTGGGCACAAATCCAGACTCCGTACTGCTACTCAGAATTATCTAATGAAAAAACCCAGTAACATTTTACCCGACCAGAGATTTGAAGCCGAGACTTCATGCTCAGCTATACAGGAATAGAGTTGACAAATCAGCGTTTCTTTGCTGAAATGAATGATGACATAATTCGTAATCGCTGGTGTTCCGTGCGTCAGATCCACTCGCAGCAGCTGAGCGTGCCGGCGGGCGTGGCCAGCTACACGGGCACGGACATCTCGGTGGCCGGCTCGTGGGCGCCCGTGGCGCTGGCCGTGGACTGGGTGGGCGACAAGCTGTACGTGGCCGACGCCATCGGACAGAAGATCGACGTCTTCGAGCTCGACGGCCGCTGGCATGCCGTGGTGCTCGGCTCCAACCTCACCAACCCTGCTGATTTGGCTTTAGATCCTACGCTGGGGCTAATGTTCGTCGCTGATAGTAGTCAGGTATGTTGGACAATACTCTAAAAAAAATTATATAAACTGTCTCCAAAAAAGTCCGTAGAAGTCTCCAAACAGTGCTCATCAATTGTCCTTTGCAACTGGTCATCATCTCACGAAATAAATGTTTTACAGATCATCAGAGCTAACATGGACGGAACACACTCCAAATCGATCGTATCCGAAGCGGCGTACAAAGCATCTGGAATAGCAGTGGACATCATTGCAAGAAGAGTGTTCTGGTGCGACTCACTCCTGGACTACATAGAGACAGTGGACTACGACGGCAACCATAGGTTCCTGGTCCTCAGAGGCCAGCAGGTGCCCAGCCCCTCACGACTGGCGCTGTTCGAAGACAGGGTCTACTGGTCCGACAACACCAAGCAAGGCATCAGCTCCGTCAACAAATACGAAGGCCCGTCCAGCATACAGGCCATCTACAAGATGAAAGACATTCGAGAACCAAAGGCTATAACTGTGATACATTCCCTTAAACAAACGTCAGTGAACAACCCTTGTGGAACTAACAACGGAGGCTGTTCTCAGATGTGCATAGTGACCGCGCTACAGAACGGAGGCCTCGGGTACCGGTGTGCTTGTAACATCGGCTACAGACTGGAAACTGACTTGAGAAATTGTGACCTTGTCAAACAGTTCCTTATGTATTCCCAGCAGAGGTTTATCAAAGGAAAAGTACTGAATCCAGTCATAGAGGGCTTCAGCGACGCGATCCTACCAGTCGTGTCGAGGAGAGCCAGATTTGTTGGATTAGACTTCGATGCTAGAGACGAACATATCTACTACTCTGATGTGCTTCAGGATGTCATATACAGAGTTCACAGGAACGGAACGACAAAGGAAATCGTTTTAGCATCGCAAAATGAAGGAGTAGAAGGTTTAGCGGTGGACTGGGCATCCAAGAACCTTTATTACATTGACTCCCGAAAGGGAACCCTGAACGTGTTATCTACTAGGAACGTAGCTTACAAGAGGACTCTATTGAAAGACTTGAAGAGGCCGCGAGCAATAGTCGTACATCCAAACAAAGGTTTTATCTTCTTCTCGGAATGGGATCGTCCTGCAAACATTAGCCGCGCCTACACCGACGGCACCAACCTGCTGGTGTTCGAGAACGTGACGCTGGGCTGGCCCAACGGGCTGTCCATTGACTTCCACGCCGACAGGCTGTACTGGTGCGACGCGCTGCTGGACCACGTGCAGCACTCTAAGCTCGACGGAACTGACGTCAAAACTGTTAACTCCCGACTGATCAGGCATCCGTTCTCCATTGTTATTCACCAAGAGTTTATGTACATAACTGACTGGAGATTAGACGCTATCGTGAGGTTACATAAGCTGACAGGAGAGCAGGAAGACATCATGGTTCGGGAGCCGCAGACGAACAGACTGTACGGAGTCAAGGTGTACAGTGAGGAAATACAGAGGATAGACCCCATGCAGCCGTGTTCTAGAGACAATGGGAACTGCCAGAAATTATGTTTCGCCGTGCCAAGGAATAATACTGAGCTGTTGACGGTGAAGTGTGGCTGTCCGTATGGAGAAAAGCTGGCACAGGACGGTACGAGCTGTATCGCCGACCCCAACTCGGAGCCTCCAGTCCAGGCCTGCCCGCACTCCTGGGACTTCACCTGCAACAACCAGAGGTGCATACCCAAGAGCTGGGTGTGCGACGGAGACGATGATTGTCTGGACAACAGTGATGAGGAACAGAATTGTACCAGTAAGTAAACTTTCATTTCATATAATTAAATTTTATATACCGTTAGAATATATTTGTTCGATTCCTTTGGATCAAAACTTTTTTCTTTGGATACTCTCAAGACTACTGGAAATATTGCTTGGTACTTTACGTTCTTTATTTGATTTAAATGCCATTCCTCGTAGAAACGACATGCCGGGCTTCAGAGTTCATGTGCAAGTCGGGCCGTTGTATCCCGGCGACGTTCAAGTGCGACTCGGAGAACGACTGCGGCGACTTCTCCGACGAGACCGGCTGCGTCAACGTCACGTGCAGCTCCTCGCAGTTCCAGTGCGACAACGGCCGCTGCGTGCCCAACACCTGGAAGTGCGACTCCGAGAACGACTGCGGGGATGGCTCGGATGAGGGCTCGCACTGTGCCGAGAAGACCTGTGCTTACTTCCAGGTGAGGAGACTTATTATACCTATTTATTTCAAGACTTATTATTATTTAAATGGCTTTCATTTCTCTCATCAGGATACATATGCAGTATAATAAAATTAACAAATGTGAACGGACATTTAAAACCAATTTTAGATCTAGGTACGTGATGTAGCATGTTACTGTTTTTGTATGAACGCGACATAATATTCAATACTCAATCATTTATTGCATTCCATATGTTACAGAGATAGTAGAAAAAAAAAATTGTAAAAAATCAATATGGACCCTGTAGGCCATAATAGACCATTTATACTTGTTTCCAGGAACAAGTATTGTTTTTTGTATTGAAATGTGACGTAGACCCTTGACGTAGTGTGTGTGTGTCCCAGTTCACGTGCCCGCGCACGGGGCACTGCATCCCGGCCTCGTGGGTGTGCGACGGGGACGACGACTGCTTCGACAAGCAGGACGAGGCCGACTGCCCGCCCGTGTCCTGCCTCGCCAGCCAGTTCAAGTGCGCCGACCTCAAGCAGTGTGTGCAGGTATACTATTCGCTCTCTAATTATACTTATACTAGTTTTCTAAATACAAACTTAGTAGAAGAAAACTAATGTTTTAAGGTATACCTGTAGTGAAGCCGGAACTGTACGAAATAGATCATAAAAAAAGAAATCACTAACTGTTCACCTAACTAGCCAGTGGGTTTATTGGTCGTTCACTATTTACAATAAATATTTTAACTTATATTATTATTTATATTGGTGTTCTAAGGGGGAGGCCTTTGTTCAGCAGTGGACGTCTTCCGGCTGATGATGATGATGATATATACATAGCAATATAGATAATATTTCTGTCCTATGTCCCAGGAAGCGTATAAGTGCGACGGCATCCCGGACTGTAATGACGGTAGCGATGAGGCGGGCTGCCCCTCCCTAGCCCCCCACCAGTGCCAGCCCGACAAGCAGTTCCAGTGCAAGTCCTCCGGCATCTGCATACCTACCACGTGGTACTGCGACGGTGAGCGACAGTGATTTATTTATATTTGAGCAGATATTAGTACAGTAATAGTAAAATGGGAAATGCCCCCCCGCAGGCACCCCGGACTGCGAGGACCTGTCGGACGAGCCGGCGGCGTGCGGCGCGGCGGCGTGCGGCGCGAGCCACTTCCGCTGCGACAACGGCCGCTGCGTGTTCAAGGCCTACGTGTGCGACGCGCGCGACGACTGCGGGGACGGCTCCGACGAGGGCCGCCGGCACGCCTGCCTGCCGCCCGCCGACAGGTCAGCCCGCCTGCCCCGCCCCGCCCCGCCCCGCCCCGCCCCGCCCCGCCCCGCCCCTCTTGTCTCCTCGCACCGACTGATTCAATGGGATTATTCTTTTCCGACTCTAGGTGCCCAGCAGACCAATGGCCGTGTCCGGGTGTTACGGGCCGATGCGTCAATATCACTCAGGTTTGCGACAACAAGTACGACTGCCCCAACGGCGCCGACGAAGGTAACGTTCGCCCCTCCTGCAACGTCGATCTAAAAGTGTAATTAACAATTAATTCTAACTAATTTTATATTTTAGGTTTCAGTTGCGATTTCGCTGAATGCGAACATCAAGACGGATTATGTTCGAATGGCTGCAAACAGACTCCGAATGGACCGTTATGTCTTTGTCCCCCCGGAGAGGAACTGGACGTGGACGGCTCCAACTGCAAAGACATCGATGAATGCAACCCGCCGGGACTTTGCTCGCAGACCTGCACCAACGTCAAGGGCTCCTACGTATGCTCCTGCGTGGACGGCTACATACTGACCATCAACAACCACACCTGTAAAGCCAACAATCATTCGAGTGCCTTCCTCATCATCTCCAACAGACATTCGATCTTAGTCGCAGATCTTAACGAACAAGGTCTGGAAAGAGTACCGATCAATGTGGAAAATGTCGTAGCGACAGCCTCTAACATGCACACAGGGACCATATTCTGGTCCGACATGAAGCTCAAGAAGATTTCCAGGTTAGACCGAGGCAGCGAACCACAGATCATCATCTCTACGGGACTGGACCTAGTTGAAGGGTTAGCGTATGACTGGGTGGGAGGGAACATTTACTGGTTGGACAGCAAGCTGAATACTATTGAGGTAGCGCGAGAAGACGGCAGTGCGAGAACAGCGCTACTGAGCGGTAACATTACCCAGCCTAGAGGAATGTGCCTGGACCCGGCACCGAACGCGAGATGGTTGTTCTGGACCGACTGGGGAGAAAACCCTCGTATTGAACGAGTAGGAATGGATGGCACGCAGCGATCAGCTATTATTACGACTAAGATCTACTGGCCCAACGGTCTGACCCTAGATACGGCTACCCAGAGGGTGTACTTCGCTGATTCTAAGTTGGACTTCATCGACTTCTGTTACTACAACGGCACTGGAAGACAGCAGGTCCTGGCTGGCAGTCACTACCTCCTCCACCCACACTCCTTGACGTTATTCGAAGACACGTTGTACTGGACAGATCGTCAGTTGAACAGGGTGTTGTCAGCTCATAAGTTCAAGGGAACTAATCAGACTGTTGTCTCTCATTTGATATCTCAGCCTCTCTCAATACACGTGCATCACCCATCTCTGCAGCCGATGTACACGTCGCCCTGCAAGAAGGACACGTGCCAGCATCTGTGTCTGCTCAGTCCCAACAAGACTATCGGCTATACCTGCATGTGCAAACCTGGATTCAAGTTGCTTCCTGATGGCAAATGCGTTGAAGGTAAATGTTTTAAAAAAGACTTGGATGTTTTATAATTTATAGAGGGTCGTAGAGAAAACATGAGATTCTTATGTGTTTTATTTTTGCAGAGGAATCAGCGTACCTGATGGTGCTCAAAGGAAGCCAAGTTATTGATCTATCGATGGATGGCTCTGGCAGGGCTGGACAACTCGCTCCTATTGTTGGGATTCAAGGTAAAAGGAATAATTTACTTTTAAACTAAACAATAAATAACATTTTGATCTTGCATTACTCATGTTTTTATCTTTATAGGTGGAGTCCAACTGGACTACGACCGTCAAGGCCACATGCTGTACTGGCTCCAGTCTATATCAGGCGACAGCGACGACGACGAGAACTGCACAGTCTACAGTATGCCTTATGGAGGTGGCAATAAGGTCGAGTTCTTCGGCTCCGACACCGGCATCGTCGGGGCTCCGTCGTCCATCGCCTTCGACTGGCTGGGCAGGAACCTGTACATGGCCAACAGGGTCGCCAGTAATATCGAACTGGTGCGAGTGGACGGGAAGGTCAAGTACCGGTCCATCGTGATGGCTAACGATGGCAGCAGGGGCTCGGTGGCTAAACCTAAAGGGATATGCTTGGATCCTACTGAAGGGTAAGTTTACTTTTACGTAATACACATACATATGTAACTAATCAATTGTTCAAGCAATGGATTAAACGAATCACTTATTTAATTAATTATCATTAATTATTTCTTTCCAGAAAAATGTACTGGTCGGATGAAGGTGGATTTGGAGTGCCAGCTAAGATTGGTAAAGCTAATATGGACGGCACAAACCCCATCATACTCGTGGACGGCATCGAGAGACCAGAAGCCGTCACCATCGACGTGGAGAAGAAGATCATCTACTTCAGCACGCAGTACCCAGCCAGCATCAACAGTGTGAACACGGAGGGAAATGACAGGAAATCTATATTGACAGAAACGCACGCAATCTCTTATCCCAAGGTCATTGCAATTCTCGATTCTAGACTGTATGTTCTGGATCCTCTGCACGAGAAGATCATCAAGGCGGATCTGCCCAACGGAGATAATATCAAGACTGTACTAGACAATGAAAGCGACTTGAAATCATTCACGATCTTCCAGAAAAGGAAAATGGTGCATCATCCGTGCTCGCAAAGCAATGGAGGATGCGAGCAGATCTGTATCCCCGGTGACGGCGGATCTCGCATTTGCGCGTGCTCAGTAGGCTACAGGAAAGAGAACGAAGTCAACTGTGTCCCATACAAAACCTTCGCGGTCGTATCTCAGCTGGACTTGATCCGAGGCTATAGTATTGACTCCAGTGCTGAAGCAATGGTACCAGTCACGGGCTTAGGACACCACATTCTCCACGTCGACGTTCATTTCGCTGAGAATTATATTTACTGGGTGGAATTCAACCGTGGACAATGGAACGGCATTTTCCGAATCAGACCAAACGGCACCGAACTGCAACACATTGTTAAAGATGGTATCGGCAGCAATGGTATACGAGGCTTGGCGATAGACTGGGTGGCAGGAAACCTTTACTTTACGAACGTATTCCCTCACGAGAATTACGTTGAAATGTGTTGGCTGGACGGCTCCAACAGAAAGGTCTTAGTCAAGACTACGATGGACGCTCCGAGAGAACTTGCCGTGAACCCTCTGAAGAGATTACTGTACTGGATCGATTACGGCCAGTACCCGCGCATCGGGAAGGCTTACTTGGACGGTAGCAACTGGCAAACTGTCGTGAGCTCTGGAATATCGAACCCTAGGGACCTTACCATCGATATGTTGACACACGACGTCTACTGGGTGGACTCCAAGCTAGACCAAATCCAAAAGATATCCTTCAATGGTGGTAACAGACAGTTGATAAGATCTAACTTACCTAACCCTATGGGCATTGCTATACACACTGGCAGTGTTTATTGGGTCGATAGAAACTTGCAAACTATTTACAAAGCGTCGAAACTGCCTGGTAACATGTCGATGCCAGAGAAGGTTAGGATAAACCTTCCTAAACTAAGGGATATTGTAATATTTGATGTCAACAATCAGCCTACCGATGAAAATAACCCGTGCAGAAAGCTCGGAAACGGTGGATGTGACCAACTCTGCTTCAGTTACCCGCCGGAAGCTAACAAAGGCTACACACACAAATGCGACTGCGCTACAGGGCAGATCTCGGCCACAAACCCTAAGAAATGTGACGTCGTCGACCAGTACCTTGTGTTCACCACCAGAACAGAGATTCGCGCCATCAACCTGGACCCGAAGTCGACCGGTGTGCCCTTCAAACCTATCGTGAACTTAACTAATGTCGTCGGTGTGGAGTTCGACTACGCTGATAACAAGCTATTCTTCACACAGATCAGACCTTGGGCACGAATCGGTTGGATGTCTGCCAACAACCCGGATCCTTCCACCATCCAAAACATCATCAGCAAGGGTATCAATCCTGAAGGTATATCCTACGACTGGACACAGAAGAAAGTTTACTGGACGGACAGTTCCAACAACTCTATTTACGCTATGAACCTTGATGGTACTGAGCTTGTTATGATAGCTAGAGTAGAACGACCTCGAGCCATCGTGGTAGATCCTTGCAATGGCACCTTATATTACACTGACTGGGGACGATTTGGAACTTCTGGAAAGATCTATCGGACGACCATGGCAGGATCTTTGAAAAAGGCAATCATCGATAAGGATCTCTCCCAGCCCAGCGGCTTGACTATTGATTTTGACGAGAACATGTTATATTGGACTGACGCTGTGCGAGAGAAAATTGAACGATCCAAACTGGATGGATCCGACAGAGAGGTCCTCATAAGCGCAACTATCTACCCCTTCGCTATCACTGTATTTGGAAATTACATTTACTGGACAGACCTTCAGCTCCGAGGCGTGTACAGAGCCGAGAAACATACCGGCGCTAATATGATCGAGATGGTGAAGCGACTTGAGGATTCCCCTCGTGATATTCACATATACAGCAGCAGCAGACAGAAGTGCTCGGTCAACCTTTGTAAGATCAGCAACGGTGGCTGCGCGCACAGCTGCCACCCCGCGCCCAACAACACGGTCGAGTGCAAATGTGACGATAACACCAAGTTAGTTAACGAGGGACGCATGTGTGTCGCGAAGAACATCTCCTGTGACCCCAACAAGTTCTCCTGTGCAAACGGCAAATGTATCAGCAAGATGTGGTCTTGTGATGGCGATGACGACTGCGGTGATAACTCCGACGAAGACAAGAACTACTGCACGTATCACTCTTGCTCGCCTAGTGAATTCCGCTGTAATAATGGTAGGTGCATCTTCCAGTCATGGAAATGCGACCACGAGAACGACTGCAAAGACGGCTCCGATGAAGAGGGTTGTGTATATCCTCCTTGTGCTGAAGGAGAGTTCACTTGTCTCAACTCCCGCTGTATACCAATGACGCAAGTCTGCAACGGCATCAACGATTGCAAAGACAACATCACATCAGACGAAACTCATGAGCGTTGTCCGATGAACACGACTTGTCCGACAAACCATCTCAAGTGCGAGAAAACTAACATCTGTGTGGAGCCTTACTGGCTGTGCGACGGTGACAATGATTGTGGTGACAACTCCGACGAGGATCCACTACATTGTGCTCAAAGAACTTGTCCGCAAAACAGCTTCCGTTGCCCTAATCACCGGTGTATTCCTGCTACCTGGTACTGTGATGGTGATGATGACTGCGGCGACGGAGCTGACGAGCCACCAGAATACTGCCGCTCTGAAGGTCGGACCTGCTTTGGGGACCTCTTCACTTGTGATAATGGAAACTGCATACCTAGAATCTACATCTGTGATGGAGACAACGACTGCTTGGACAACAGCGATGAAGATGATCGCCACCAGTGCAACGAACGCAAATGTGATGCCGAGACAGAATACACATGTGAAGAAAACAAATTTTGGCAACGTGCTCAATGTATACCAAAGAAATGGATTTGTGACGGCGATCCCGACTGTATTGACGGAGCTGATGAGAATTCTACCATCCATCACTGCGCCACGCCAACACCCTGTTCTGACGATCAGTTCCAATGCACCAATGGGCGCTGCATCAACGAGGGATGGGTGTGTGATCACGACAATGACTGCGGTGATGGCTCCGATGAAGGCAAGCGTTGTAACACCCAGTATAAAACGTGTACAGACCAAGAATTCAAGTGCCAAAACTTCAAATGTATCAGAAATCACTTTAGATGTGACGGCGAAGATGACTGCGGTGACCACTCCGATGAAGTTGGATGTGTCAAAGAAAACAAGACGTGTCCCTCTGGACAGTTCAAGTGTAACAACGACCAATGTATCGACAGCAGACTGGTCTGTAACAAGGTGTCTGATTGTACGGACGATTCTGACGAGCCGCCCCATTGTAACGTCGATGAATGTGCCAAATTAGAGATCAATCAGTGTGGACACAAATGTATTGACACCATCACTGGTTATTACTGCGACTGTAACCAAGGGTACAAACTCCTAGCGGACGGTAAAGCCTGTGCCGACATAGATGAATGTGTAGAAACGCCTGGAGTTTGCTCGCAATACTGTTCCAATACCCCTGGCTCCTACTACTGCAAGTGCAATGACCAATACTACGAGAGAGAGCCTGACGAGCACACTTGCAAGCGAAAGGACAATACATCAGCCTGGATTATTTTCACAAACAAATACTATGTAAGAAACATGTCGACCGATGCATCGCTTTACAACTTGATGCACCAAGACCTGATGAATGTCGTAGCAATCGACTTTGATTTTAAAGAACAGAGAATGTATTTCGCTGATGTCTCAGCCAAGACTATTTATAGATCGAACTACACGGATCCAAATCCTACCAAAGAAGTGGTTATTCGGCACGACTCTCACGGTCTTGAGGGTATTGCAATAGACTGGATTGGAAGAAAGCTCTACTGGCTGGACAGGCATTCTAAAAACTTAGATGTATCAGAATTAGATGGTACCAGACGGAAGACTTTGAAGACCGGCGTCACCGATCCTCGAGCGATTGTGGTGCACCCTGGAACTGGATACCTGTACTTCACGTCATGGCATTTGCAAGCTTACATTGGTAAACTGGGCATGGACGGCTCCAACTTCACTTCTATTCTGAACTGGGAAGACGATATCGCCTGGCCCAACGCGTTGACTTTAGATTACTTTACTGACAGAATATATTGGGCTGATGCTCATTTGGACTACATTGGCTCTGCAGATCTGGAAGGCAGACACAGACACGTCGTACTCTCTGGGGCCAAAGTACCGCACGTGTTCGCACTCAGTCTATTTGACGATGAAATTTTCTGGACTGATTGGAACCTCAAGGCCATAAGTAAAGCACATAAACATTCCGGAGAAAATTTGACGATTCTTAGAAATACTACACATAGGCCTTACGACATTCATGTGGTACATCCACTGAGACAGCTATCATACCCCAATCCTTGCGGCAATAACAACGGAGGATGCTCGCACCTTTGTTTGATCGCACCACCTCACGAGTCCAGCTACTTGAATATCGAGGGTTACGGAGAAGAGGGGGCTACGACATACAAGTGCGCTTGTCCAAATCAGTTCTACCTAGCTAGAGACATGAAGACTTGTATCGCTAACTGTACAGACGGCCAGCACCGGTGTAACGGTCGGGACGAGAAGTGTATCCCATGGTTCTGGAAGTGCGACGGTGAGAAGGACTGCATGGACGGATCTGACGAGCCTGACACGTGTCCCGTACGCCACTGCAGAGCTGGCTCGTTCCAGTGTAAGAACACCAACTGCACGCCTGCTGCCACTATCTGCGATGGTACCGACGACTGCGGAGACGGAAGTGACGAGTCCGAGTGTTCCCACGAATGCCCGCTCCTTGAATTCAAATGTAAATCTAGCGGTAGATGTATCTTGGACAGCTGGAAGTGCGACGGCGACACTGACTGCAAAGACAACAGCGATGAAGACCCTGCTATGTGTCATAACAGACCTTGCAACCCCGACACTGAATTTGCCTGCAAGAACGGACGTTGTATCCCAAAACTGTGGATGTGCGACTTTGACAATGATTGCGGTGACGATTCTGATGAACCAGCTTACATGTGCCGACAGAAGAACTGCACTACAGGCTGGAGGAGATGCCCAGGACAAGCTAACTACAGATGTATACCGAAGTGGTTGTTCTGTGACGGCAAAGACGATTGCAGAGACGGATCAGACGAGTTGGCCGAAAACTGTCCCTCTTGCAACTCGGACACCGACTTCACTTGTGACAACAAACGCTGCATACCAAAACAGTGGCTCTGTGACTTTACCGACGACTGTGGCGACGGGAGCGACGAGTCCGAAACAGTTTGCCAGCACAAGTACAGGGAGTGTTCAGAGTCTGAATTCAAGTGCGGTAACGGTAAATGTATATCATCGAGATGGCGCTGCGACCACGAAGACGACTGCGGAGATAATACGGACGAGGCGGACTGTGGCGGCTTCAAGTGCAAGAACGGAACCTTCCAGTGTAAATCTGGACACTGCATCGCAGCATACTTCAGATGCGACGGAGACAGGGACTGCAGAGACTTGTCGGATGAGATCGGCTGCCCGCCACGCTACCCGGGTGGCAGATACTGTCCCGAGAGCAGGTAAAGACATCTTATACGGTTTCACATTGTAGTGTTCTTAGACAGCACTCTTTACACATATTGTTATTTACAGATTCCAGTGTGCGAACAATCTATGCGTGTCCCAGTCAGACCTATGCGATGGAACTGACGACTGTGGCGATGGATCGGACGAGGCGGCCTCCATCTGTACCAACTTCAACTGCGATACGCTGAGACGATTCCACTGCGATAACCATAGATGCGTGCCTAGGTAAGGATCATGGAGAAAATGAATGTGAAATGTGATCAATAACTTGAGCCTCGATCAGTTATTTATTTATTACATTTTAAAGAAGGCTTACAGACTAACAGAAAAATGATATAATGAGCGTAATATTATCAAATTATGTACTGATCGTTTAAAATAATCGCCTTGCGCAGGTACCAAGTGTGCGACGGCGTGGACAACTGCGGCGACGGCTCGGACGAGAACAACATGACGCTGTGCGCCGCGCGCGTCAAGCCGTGCGACCCCTACTCGCAGTTCCAGTGCGCCAACAGGCACTGCGCCGAGCGCGCGCAGCTCTGCGACTACGCCGACGACTGCGGGGACGCCTCCGACGAGCTGGGCTGCCACCACGCGCACACCTGCTCCAGCCTGGACAAAGGTGACTTACACTACACGACATAACCTGACACCTTCATTTTGGCCAGACGTGTGTAGTTCATCCTCTTTTAGCCATTGCCATTGACCGGACACGAATCCCAGTTATACTTTGTCCGACCTGAGTATCGCACCCGGGACTTCATCCTCGTCCTTCGCCCTTACGACTACTAGACCGACGAATCAGTATTACTTATAAAGAAAAAATAATAAATGTTCGTAGGTGGTTGCGAGCACTTCTGCACGAACTTGACCCAGATCGGCGGCGCCGGCGGCTACATCTGCACCTGCTTCCAAGGATGGATCATCTCGCCCGTGGACAAGAAGAAGTGCGTGGACGTGGACGAGTGCGCCGCTGGCACGCACCACTGCTCGCAGATCTGTAACAACCTCAACGGGAGCTACAGCTGCGATTGTCGCGAAGGTTTCAAGTAAGATGCAACCCCTTATATAATATAAGTGTTATATACATATACATATATAAAACCCAAGTCTCGCTCCTATGTAAATCTACTTGCTTACAGATTGGCCGACAACTTATCAGGCGTGTGCAAAGTAACCGAAGAAGAAGTTGTGCTCTTGTTCGCTAACGGACCGGAAATACACGCCTTTGCTCAAGACAAGAACGAAGAGTTTGACGTCATAACATCTGAAAAGAGGATTGAAGCCATTGACTACGATCCTAAAAACGAGATGATCTTCTGGGCCGACAGCTACGAGAAGACTATCAAGCGGTCGTACATGATCAATGCGCTCAACGGACAAGTGAAAAGCGGCTTCGCTCAGGACCTGAACATGAAGGGCAACTCCAAACCGACTGCGTTAGCCGTCGACTATATCGGAGACAACCTGTATTGGACCGAGACAGACAGGACCGGCTCCAAGCCTCGCGGACGCGTCATGGTGGCCAGGACCGACGGCCGGTACCGGAGGGCGCTCGTCTCAGCGGGGATTGAAAGCCCGACGTCACTCGTTCTCGACCCTCAGATGGGAAGGATGTTCTGGGCGGACGCCGGCTCGGCTCCTAAGATCGAAATAGCCTGGATGGACGGCTCCAAGCGACGACCGATCGTAACGGAGAACATCCGACACCCTACCGGCCTGGCCATCGACCATCTAATGGACCACTCTATATACTGGGCCGACACCAAGTTGAACACTATCGAGATGATGAGGCACGACGGATCCAACAGGAAGATAATCCTGAAGGGCGACTTGCTGAAGCATCCGCTGTCGCTGGACGTGTTCGAGTCTTCGCTGTACTGGGTCACCCGGGACACGGGCGAGCTGGTACGGCAGGACAAGTTCGGTAGAGGAGTGCCATTCGTCATATCCAAGGATCTAGTCAATCCCTCCGCCGTGAAAGGTAAGTCTTCATCGAAAGCATAACCGTTAGATGAATCGCGACCGCTCCTCGACTACACGCCCCCTCCCCCCGCAGTGTACCACCCGCGGCGCTACAACGTGTCGTCGCGGCTGGAGTGCGCGCGCGCGCCGTGCTCGCACCTGTGCCTGGGCGTGCCGGCCGGCCGGCGCTGCGCCTGCCCCGACCAGCTGCCGCCGCCCAAGCGCGCCACGCAGGAGCTGGCCTGCGACGCCGGTACGTGGCCTAGGCTTCACTATTGTGCTCCGTCGTATTAGCTAACTTCACTTCATTGTAGAATACCATAGAAATATGAAAATTGTTTATTTTTATTTGTCTATATGATAATCATTTCAGTTATGTAACGTTTTATGACACTTTTATACATATCGTTGCATACAAGAAAAACGTGAAAGTACGTTCAACTACTAATTCACACGAACATCGAATTGGTAAGTATCAAACACACACACACCGATCATTAGTGTCAGGATGGACACCCGATCTGCCGAGTGTCAAACACAGCTGTGCAACCACGGGAGTGTTAGACGCACCAATCTGACGAATGTCAGGTACAGTCAACAGCACCACGAGACTGTCAGTCAGACACATTCCGCGTCACGACAGTAGTGTCGGATACCGACTTGCCGAGTGCCAGACATAGTCAGCGATGACAATTGAGTCAAAGTCAAAGTCACCGAATTGATGAGTGCTCGATATAAAAACATAGGGTCATCCACGTGTCGACACACGTATTGCTATTACACACGCGACACGCTGATGTTGATCTGATAAGTGGCAGATTCAATCACAAATACCATGAAAGTGTCAGACACAGCAGGCACACGGGCCTAATGAAAGTCTGCCATAAGCCACGACAGGATATAACACTGGGCCTAGAACGTACGTCTTTTTTCGTTATTAAACTCGGTTATCCAGACCCTTACCCAAGACCGAGACGAGTAACGTGTGCTCCCGTGCAGCGGTGGAGAGCCCGCGCGCGCTGCCCCGCGTGTGCCCGTGCGAGAACGGCGGCACGTGCGAGGAGGACGCCGGCGGCGGCCTGCGCTGCGTGTGCCGCGCGCCGCTGGCGCCGCCGCTGTGCGCAGGCGCGGCCGCCGCCTCCGCCGCGCGCGCCGCCACGGCCGCCGCCGTGCTGGTGCCGCTGCTGCTGCTGCTGGTGCTGGCGCTGGCCGCCGCCGCCGCCTGGTTCGTCATACGCAAGAGGCCTTTGTGAGTAGAGCGGTAGCACAGTCGTCGTTTCCTGGGAGAATGTTATTGTCGTCATTTAACCGTGAATTCAATTTTTCCTCCTGCAGCGGTAAGGGAGGCGGTCTGAGCAGCTTGGCGTCGTCGCAGAGCGTGTCGTTCCGGCAGGGCTCCAACGTGGAGTTCGGTGGCGTGGGGGCGGAGCCCGGCTACACGCTGGAGGAGACCCCGCCGCGGAAGGGGCGCGACTTCAGCAACCCCATGTACGACGCCGTCACCCGCGCCGTGGCCGCAGGGGAGCCCGAGCCGCCCATACGTAAGTATCGACAGGGAAATATTCTACTAAAATAATGAGTCACACCAACACATTCAAATACTATAAATGTACTGCATTTAATGTGTGTACTCGTACAAAATCTTATAGCGTTGTAAAGTTTCACCGCTTTTTGCGTTCCTTCGCGCGCTACTGCAATGACGTCACGCCGCGATGTCATGTCTGATTGCAAGTGCTGCGGACTGTTTACGTTCATAAAAATCGATTTGTAAAGTGGTTTCAACTTAACCACTAGCACGATGACTATGTAATTATTATGTTAACGTTTATTATATCAATCATTTTTGAATATAGGAAAATAGTAAAAACGGGTTCTTTTTTCTCTCGAGTTACCTATTTTTTATATATTATGCTGATAAAAAGCATTGTTTAGACATTGAAATAAAACTAGTTTTACGGATTTTATCGCGGTTTTAATTGGTTTTTTGTTCACGACGTTTCGAATCCAACACTCAATACTTTATTGCATTCCATAATAGTAAATAGATGGACTTTAATAGTACAAATCTTTATGAACCCTGTCGGGCACAACAAAAATCCTTTACAGCCTTCATGGTCAGGGCCAGACTGAGGTGTTAAACGTCTTATTTAAACAATAACTATCAACTACCTTATATTTTTATTATTATTACCTATACGATTTACGCAAAATGAGCTCACTGTGTCATTCGGGGTCTTGCAGTTGTACGCTTTTAATTAACTTTAATAGATTCTGTGATAGGATTGCAAGCAGGTGGTATGTCCCAGCCATCTTCTCTATTGAAATTAGGGTGATTTTTAATTTCAGTAGCCTTGCGAATCATCCTAGGAAGGAATCGATTTTCTTTGGCAAGGATTTGTGGTTTATCAAATCTGATGTAATGATGGGCTTGGTCCAGCGTATGGTCACAAATTGCAGACTTCCTGGCACGGCGGTGTTTAATATCAATGATATGTTCTTTTACGCGGGTCCCTATGTTCCTTTTTTTTTGACCTATGCAAGAAAGACCACAATCACAATCGATTTTTTAAACTATCGCGTTGCATGATTATAATAGAAAATTATAAAACGGAAATGAACGCGAACACAACTTTTTAAATTTTTGGCTTGACATTACGACCGAGTTACAGCAGCCGTGGTTACAAGAGTCTGCTAGTTACCATTACAGGCTAGCTTCAGACTACATGGTAAATTGAATTTTAGAGTATGTAGTTGAGATGGTTTACAAATGCAGTTACTTTACCAGATGGTAAGATTGTGAATGTGTCATCTACGTACCGCTTGTAGAACCCGGGTGCTATGGGTGCAGTGTCTGGGGCTGTCTCTTCGAAGTCTTCCATAAAGATATCGGCAACTTAAGGAGATACTAGGGAGCCCATAGCTACACCATCTACTTGCTTGTAGTAGTGATTGTTCCACAGTAAATAGCCAGATATGAGTCAATGGTTTAATAGTTCTGCATATTCAGCTGGCATATTTCTCTCGTCTAACTTCTTAGATACAATTTTGACACAGTCACTAACTGGTAAAGATGTAAACAGTGACTGGACATTAAAACTAATCATTGTTTCATTGTTGTGATGTAGGTTTTTTTCAATGACAAAATGGTATGAATCCTTCACATGTGCTTTAGTGACCATGAATGCTGCAAAGGATTCGAACGTCGGGACCAAAAAAGCAGTTAAAACCGTGATAAAATCCGTAAAACTAGTGTTCCAATGCCAAATTATAATGTTTAAAATTGATCGCAGCCGGCATCTACGAAGTACCGGACGAGCTGAAGGAGAAGGTGGTGTCCGCGGTGATCTCGCCGTCGTCCACGGAGACCCGGGGGGCCGCGGGCGGGGCGGGGGCGGCGCGCGCGCTGGAGCCGGCGGCCGACACGGGGCGGGACACGGCGGCGCTGGTGCGCGAGGAGCCGCACTGCTAGCGCGCGCTGCGGCCCGCGCCTGCTCGCCGTGGCCCGCCGCCTACTGAGATAAGTCTAGCGCGTCCTCCGCTCTCCACGGGGCGCCCGGCCGCTACGATATCACCCAATTATTTTTAGCTAATTTCAACCTTCTTAAAATAAAGTTATCGAAAAATAATTATAAATGATGTAATACTAAGTCTTTTGTAATTGTTTTCGAGTAGGGATCTTGAGCGGCGACTCCTGCGCAGTCGCGCGACGTACAGATGCGTGACGTCATTCGGTCGCGACGTCACTTGTGCGCGCTACGTAAACATCACGGATTTTTTATTAATGATATTGAAACAAGTTACATGGAGACAGTGCCGAGTGTCTCTGTGGCACTCGGTTGGTGATGTCGCGATCCTGATTTATACAATAATGTTATCTATCCCCGATTCTTCCGTCCTTCTAGTTTTAGCTACTAATTTATTTTCTTATTTTTTACTACAATACATTCCATAAATATTTACTTTATCTAACGTTATATATTCTTTTTCTTCTACACAAAGATTATTATTGTAAATACCAGCTAGCTCTGGTCGTACTTATATGTCAGTATTCTTCTTTAAGTTATTTGTTACTTCCTAAATTTCTATATATTTTGTGCTAAAATATGTTATTTTAAATCTAAATGAACCATATCATAGCGTGATACGTATGTTATTATATGAAGAGATTTCTAAAAGCTAGCGTAGAACTTGTACATTCGTTCGGTTGGAGACTAAAGACAAAGACAAAGGTTTCATCGGAGCTGTATTCGGATATTATTTTAGTAATATTTGGTTGCGCGCAGCGTTGCAGGCCCGAACTCAGACTATATTCCTGACAACTGTGTAAATGATGTTGACTTAGTAATAAATGAATAATTAGTACATAAATAAGGAACTAGGAATTGTTGTTGGTAAAGGCCAGAGCGCCACTCTGTAGGCTTTTAAATTGATTTGACAATAAGCAATACACTATATTAGAGAATAATTTATTTATTTCGGTTTAAGACTATGTAAAATAACGATGTTGTGTTTTATAATTGTCTATTAATCTTTAAAAATATTAGAATTTTGTGGAACTCTGACGATTTGCCATAAATGTGTGAGATAATGTTTCTGTTGTTTTAATTATGAAATATATTTTGTCATCACTTGGAAGGATTGTAAATACACGCTCTCAGCATTGTGATGTACATTTGATGTAATGTTCTCATCCTTGTTTAATGGAAACATTATAAATCTACTGTAATATATATAAATGCATATATTATATTTATATAAATGATTCTGTGAATATAAACATCACGTTATAATTATGAATAATGAACTCGAATTGATAAATTGTAAAAAGTTAAAGGTGTCAATATTATAAATATATTACAATGTTACGAATAAGAAGAGGAAATATTTTTATATTGGGACTATTATAGTTCTTATAGACCGTCGTCTGAGGTAGGTGATGAGGATATTGTGTAAAAATAAATTAATAATGAAAAGTGCGCATGTTTTATTTACTATTGTAATAATACATTTGTTAGCAGCATAAACATTGAACAATCCATGGTATAATAAAGATAGAGATTATTATTATACCATGGAGCAATCAACTTTGTGGTGGTGTCTCTAACACCCAGACAGACCAGACACTAACTTAGTGAAGAATCTTGGTTAATTTGAAGTCTTCGGTCTATTTTGGGTCTGATTTGATCACCAGTCTACATTCAATGTGTTATTGTTTATATTATATTTATTTACTTCATGAATACAACGACAGTATATACAGACATTTCTGTTAACAAATTTAGTAAAAGTTGTTATACATATATACAAATTAAACGTGTACATGACATTCGTTTAAAAAACAGTATTATGTATTAAAAAATAATTGGAACGGAGCATAGTAATTGGATACAAACTAGAATTAGAAAAAGAGAGAATAATGACAAGATACAATTAGAGTTGGATGATTATTTGTTAAAACTACATTGTACTTATAATTATTTTATTCCGAATACCACCCATGGAGTCGTGGAAGATGTTAAGGGTTAAGCCTTTACTGAGCAAGTTAAATTCATAAAATCTTCGGGAGAGGACCGTGTGTACTTATGTTAGTGCGGCTGAAGGGAGGACGGAACGTTTTGGTAAGTGGGCTGCGAGGTGTGGTACGGGGGACGGTTAGGGGAATCTAAACTAGGAACTGACTGCAGTCTGTTTTACCATTTAATATTTTGAACAGGAATGTAACGTCGTGGATAGTACGGCGGTCTCGTAATGAAATGGTTATTTTGAAACGTGCTAATCTCGGAGAGTATGTCATGCCACCTGTGTGATATACCTTGGAGACTAAAAGCGAACGACTGTGTAAAGGAAAGTTGTATGCGTTCAATTTGTTGGAGTCAGCACTGTAAGAAGGGTTCCACGTTGAAGTGGCGAAAACAGGCCGAATTCCTTTTGAGAAAGCCAAGAATTTGTGCAGATTTTTATTTTATAATTTGGTTTATGTAAGAGGCCAACTGAAGTTTACTGTCTAATATAACACCTAGATCTTTTATTTCGTTAGTTTTATTCAAGGGTATGTTATTAAGAGTATAGTTACAGAAAGAAGGGTTTCTTTTGCGAGTGAATATTATTTGGTGACATTTATACATAAGAATCCTACCGCTATTGGTAGGTACGATTAATGTTATCGAGGTCTTTCTACAATTTATTGCGTCGTCGATTGTTATTATTGTTCTGTAGATTTTTAGATCATGCGCGAAAAGGAAGGACTTGGAGTATTTAATGTTGGATGTTTGGTCATTGACTGCCTCGTTGGTCTAGTGGTTGCTAAGCGCGACTGCTGACCACGAGGTCCTGGGTTCGAATCCCGGGTCGGGCAAGTTGTTACTGGGTTTTTCCATTAGATAATTCTCAGTAGCAGCACGGTGTCTGGATTTGTGCCCGGAAGATGGCAATAGGCTCGCCCCCTTTTACATTGGGACCGAAAAAACATAACTGGCGAAATATGGGTGTACTATATGTGCACCTCTGCCTACCCTTTCGGGGAATACAGGCGTAATGTTATGTTATGTTTTATGTGTTCGGTCATTTCTGAATATAAGAAATAGTACTGGACCAAGGTGTCAGCCCTGTGAGACGCCCGACTCTGCGTAATATGATTGAGATTCAAAACCACCAACTGCGACCAATTGAGATATTTTAAGATAAGATGTAAGCCACCTTAGTATGGGGCCACCGAAACCGTATAATTCAAGCTTTTCAATCAGTAAGTGATGATTTACTTTTTTGAAAGCCCTACAAAAGTCAGTGTAGTTAGCATCCATTTAGCGGCCTTTGTCACGTTCGATTGATAGATCGTTGAGGTATGATACAACAAGATATACAACATTTTTTTCAGTGGAGCGGCATGACATACAACCGTGCTGAAGAGCTCAAATTAATGGGTTGGCGTGGTGAGTGATGACTGGGCAAACTAGAGACTCAAATATATTGTAGAAATAAGAAAGTACGGATATCGGACGATAATTTTTGACATCTGATATGTCGTCTGCAAAAAGCAAAAAGGCTAGAATTTATACCTATACACAAAAGTATAGGTATAATTCTAGCCTTTTTGCTTCCATCAGGGAAGATTCCAGAAAATTCCAGAATGGTTAAATAGGACTCTTAATGGATGTGCAAGAACGGAGACGCAGCGTTTATACAAATAGGAGGGAATGTTGTCAGGACCAGCGCACTTGAACATATCGAGAGTTTTAATCTTCTTAATGATGTCCTTTTCTGAATAGTTGTGGAGAGAGATAAACGTGTTAGAAGTAGTAAAAGTATTGGAAGGTAAAATCGTGATTTTACAAGTGAAGACGGAAGAAATGTGCTTGGCAAATGAATCTGCAATTTGGGGACCAGTAAACGGTGGTATGTTGTCGAGAAAGAAACCGGAGGTTGTTCGGTTATTTCATTCGTCTTTTATGTAACACCAGAATTGTTTAGGGTTTTTGTAAATGTTAGATTCTAATTCGCTTAAGTTTTATTATATATGTATGTTATATTCCCCAATAATAGTAATAGATACTTAATTTATAAATTATAGTTAGTTCGAACCAGAACACAGTGGCCCATGGTTTTATTTCAGAGGGTTTTATACTCTTTGGTCTATTCTGCCAACTTCCAAAAGCACTACCGTCAAATTAGAACTGTCTAAAACTTATAACAGTATAAATCTAATGTGATTTTGAATATTTTTATATTTTAAATTGAGACATTGGATCAATGAAAGTCATAAAACGTGGTTTCGTTACTTTGGTTCAAACTAGATCTTGTATTCAAGCCAGATCTCAGTGCGAACTGAGTGAGTTAGTTTTAAACCGCGGAGAATTCACGCAAGCAGTTACCAAGATGGACAAGAGGAATAAATCTTTGTCTATAGATAAGGAGGGCAATGATGTTCCGATCAAAAGACATACACCTATTCTGAAAGACAAGGAAATTAAAGCTAGCATGAAAGATAAAGTTTCCACTAAAGAGAGCAAGACTCTTGTCCTGGCGGCGTCTGCCACAGCTGTCACCCTGGCCACTAAGGAGGAGGAGAAACAAGAAGAGCCGTTCGTCACTGAGAAGAGAGAGAGGGTCATCAATCTGGAGAACATCAACCCCCACTTAGTGAAACTGGAGTACGCAGTGCGAGGTCCGCTTGCCATGCGCGCCGCAGAGATTGAACGAGAGCTGGCAGAGGTAGGTACCAGAATAGCCCGCTGGAAGTGAAAATGGACGAGATTTAGTTATTCAGAAGTTACATTAGTTGCCTACAGTTTTTATTGAATTTGTGTCGCAGTGTCCATTCTCTCTTGGAGTAAAACGGACGTGTTTTGTTATGCGCATTTCGTTAATTGTTTACTACAAATTACCGGTTATCGACGCGACGAAGGCAATAGAGAGCCATTTTTTTCTAATTTCTTTATTTACTCTCAGATTGTCTATTGCCCGAGTCGGAAAGTAGAATATACGTATATTGTTACCTACAGCTGGTGGAAGCTTTTAATAAGCAACTGTCGTTATCTAGGTTTCAAATTCTCAAAATGTTATTAGTCTGTAAGCTTTCTGTAAAACTTATTAAATAAATAAAAATAAATTATGGAGGGGTCTGCATTCTCACACATAAAATCTGTCAATCATCATCAGCTTTTAAGTAGCTCACTGCTAGGCATAAGCCTCTTCCCCTAAACGCCACTGTTTCCTGTTGCGCCACTGTTGCCTTTTGCATCCAGGTCTTTCCCTGTACAGCAACAACATCATCCTCCGTCCACCTTGCTGGAGGTCTGCCAGGGGCTCTACAGAATCCTCTGTGCCACCACTCTGTTAGGGCCTTCCTCCACCTGCCATCACCAAATCTTGCCAAATGGCCTGCCCAACTCCATTTGAGTTTGGTAATACAGTCTCCTAGGTCTGCCACCTTCGTCCTAGCCTGATATTGGTATTACGCACTCAGTCTTTTAAGGAGATGCCGAGCATGGAGCGCTCCATGGCCCTTTGTGCGACTCTCATCTTGTACATAATCTCGTAAGTAACCGTACATCTCTCAGCACCGTAGGTCATGGTGGGCAGGACACATTTGTTAAAAAGTTTGGTTTTCAGACATTGCGGCATTTTTCTGTCTTTGAGAACATCATCGAGTTTGCTAAATGCAGCCCATCTTAACTGTGTCTTGTAATCTCCTTAGCCCGGTACTCTCGCCTAAAAGATAAGCAGTGGCTCAGATACATAAAGTGGTCCACACTCTCCAGTGTGGCACCACCAACACTAATGCAGACTGATGAGGCGCCTGGAATATTAGACATTACCTTATTCTTGACCATGTTCATCTTTAGACCAACACTAAAAGAAGCTTTATACAGTTGTTCTAACAAGGACTGGATTTTTTTTTGTCTGTCTGTTCTGGCTAATTTCCGAAACGGTTGCACCGATTTTGACGGGACTTTCACTGGCAGATAGCTGATGATCCAGGGTCTATTTTCTTTGCAATCCGCGGGGAAATAAGAAAAACGCGAGAATGTGACAGGTTACGGGTACTCCGCAACGACTTGACGGACTTTGACGTAATTTTCACTGGCAGATAGCTGATATTCTAAGATCTGATAAAGGCCACTTTGAATTTCAAGAATATTTAAGGTTGAATTTCAAGAATATTTAAGGTTCCACGAAAACACGCGGGAAATTCACGGTATTCAGCATTTCCGTGATCGCTGGACGAATTTTGACGGGATTTTCACTGGCAAATAGCTGATATTACAAGAAGTATCTAAGGCTAGTTCGAATTTTAAAAAATATTACGGTTCCGCGAAAAACAAACCCATAAAACTGTTAACAAAATCAGATTCAGTTAAGTAAATCTGCTGCTACGGACAGGTTATTTAATTGAAATCTACGGAGACGAAGTCCCGGGCATAAGCTAGTTCTTAATAAAGAAGCTAACTTGACAAAATCATTGTCATTTTTAATTCTTTATTGTACACATAACTACATTTTTGAATTGGCCTTCTCATTGTACCTATGTCGGTATGTGACATTATAGTTTTGCATGCTGTGCCTACTAAAAACTTCGTAGAAATTTGTCCGTTTCGGTGGCCTTAAAAAATCTCTTCTTTAAAATGAAACAAGAAAAGTTAATTTGTCAACAAGACATATTCGGTCAAAAATGATTTAATCAAACATTTTCTGAAACATTTAAATTGATCAGTAACCGATTAATTTTTATTTAATTTATAGAAAAGATCAGTTGCGAGTATAATAATTTAATTTTGATAAATTTATCAAGTTATTGTTTAATTTAACGTGTTTCGGAAATGTCTCAAGTAGGTCTCATCTGTGCCCGTGCCACTAGCCGCTTTTTGTTCGGGTCGTCGATGCGGCCGGAGCACAGCGACCATGGGCTGAAACAACCGCCGTGCTATCAGACCAGCATCCGTCCCGTCAAGCGATGTGTTATCAAAGGGTCTAAAGGATCTAAAGGAGCTAGGAGTTCCGGCTCAGGGGGCAAGTCTCTCACTTTAGAGAACATGAACCCAAATATAATTAAACTGGAGTATGCTGTTCGAGGGCCCCTCGTGATCCGCGCCGTCGAACTCGAATCAGAACTAGCAAAGGTAATTTTGTTTTGTTATTATCTTCTGCTGCAGTTAAGATGCTGCCTCGGGTGGTTTCAGGGAACGGTACAGCTAATAACTTAATTAGTCAATTAATTAAATTTGAAATTCATATTGTAAATTGTCCTTAGTTAATAGGCTCACCCACCATTACATGAGCCTATATGACTGCCGAAATACACCTATTACCTGCCCACATTAACAATTATACCCATCCTCCCAACAAACCACTTCTGCTTACCCTCTAGGGAGTAGTCTTCTCGAATGACCTAAATACAAAAATCTCAACTACGCTAGATAAACTTAACACAATGTATATATATGTATCACTAAAGAGGCACAGGCGGGTGCAGCCAGTGACATTAGAGGGCACACTTCAAATTGCATCATACACTGCATCCGTCCTTCATGTTCTAGAAAACAACACTATAACCTCTGTCCTAATACTGGAATGTCATAATACACTCCAGTCATTTGCAAACACAAACAATTACGCAGCCAAAAAGGCCGGCCAAAAGGGGATCAAGGACAACGGTATATGGACCGGAACCACTGCTGCCTATACCCCTGGCACAAGTTAGACCATGACTGCGCTTTAGAACCGAACAAATCAGAGTGGAGAAACTGTTTAGGTTATAGGCAGACCAAGAATGCGATTCCGGTAGCTTCAAAAAAGCTTGCCCGCAACCTCATTAGACTAAACAGGGGCAAATTCCGTAAAGTACTAGGCACAATAACCGGATACTGTCCCTTAAATAAACGGACGGACAGCCCTCTATACTGCATGTAGGCAGAAGATACGCCCGATCTGTTTATTCGCCCGTTCCTATTCGTAGGTATGTAATATTCCGAAGTTAAGCCAATGACGCAGGGACGTGTTCGGATAAATTGCAAAAAGAAAGATATTTTTTAATCATTTATGCCATCATGTCTTTTAATTATTTATTAAATTAGGTAAAGTTTAATTTGGTTGCAGGGAAGCTTAAACTGAAGAAGGGAGTTTTGCCTCAAACTAATACCACAGCATGATATCATTCATTAGACTGCTAAGTCAAAAATCGCAAGCCAATCGCATAACCTTTTGATAGATAAGAGCGGCAACACCGCTTTTGTATTGGGTATTTGAGCCTGCGCTGAAGAACTGTAGTTTGGTTCATGAGCAAGCTAATATCAGATTTTACAAATCTGCCGCATCCTACCCCAATCCCTTGGTTGTATCGGCCGGCCGATACGTACCATCGCGGATCTACAGTACGAGACGTCCCAGACGCGTACTCGATGAGTTAAATCCCGACACTATAAACACTTTACACGACTGACGCCGTCGGCACATACTAAGAGGACCGCCGCGATCGTTATCTGTTTACGTAACAAATATCCCTCCCGTCCCTAGTAATACAACCGGCCCGGAGCCGAGCACTAGCTTCTGAAACAAGTCCCCAAATAATGATATCCGATCCAGCAATCCCAATTTGTTGTTTGTATGTCAGACAGCAATGCACCCAGTTGAGGTTCCAATCCTGCAGGGGGCGCCCTTGGTAGTATCACATCACTTAAAGTGTTTAATGTAGTTAGCCTGGCTGGAGACTCATGCAGTCTCGCCTTTGTCCGGTTACAACCAATAAGACGCCCCTCGGGGTCGGCATAAACCCATTTCGAAAAAAGAAATTGAGAAATTAATAAAGCCGAAAATATTTATTTAGTTCTTAATATAATATATATTTAAATCTTTATTATTTTAGTTTTCACGTAAAACTTATGGAGATCTCATTCTTCTTATCGTATGGTTGATGAACAACCTGGTGTCAGAGTTTATACCGCTTGTAGGCCCCTGACAATGCTTTACACTCCGTTAAAATCTCCCAGGTGTGCCGGTTTCCTCACGATCTTTTCCTTCACAGTTTTTAACCGACTTCATATAAGGAGGAGGTTTACAATTCGTCGGAATATATAGTTTTTTATGTATTTTAACCGATTTCTCGTCTCGAAGAAATGGAATGGAACTCCTCATAGGATTATAGTAGAGTTGTCGTAACAAGTAATATTGCTTTGTTTATACGTGTAGTTAATGACTGACCACTAACAAGAGGGAGGGAGTGCGTCGACCACACCCCCTAGCACTTTCTAAGATTTAATTAATATGAATATTTATACATTGTTAAAATAGACCCAAACTGGCCGCCTAATTTGTTTCAAAGTCACAATTAAACAAACAAAACACTGCGCGCCTTAGAGCTCTCAACGGCTGCCGGTCGGCGACGGGCCCAGTGACGTAACACACTGCGCGCAGCGACTCGACGATCTGCGCAATAATTTGCTTGCTATTAGCTCATTTTTGGTCCTATAACAAAAATAATTACACCAATGTTTTGGATTTTTCATGGACTATACTACATTCAAAACTAAAAACCGTACTGCACCACATTCATAATTAGAACAAATTGTGTGGGAATAAATAATTTAATTATTAAAATTATATAAAGGGCCGATGCAACCGGCCGGTCCGAAAGGATGCGCTGGTGCTAGAGCCCTTTAGGGTATATAATATGTTCTGTGTGCTAGTATGTAATTTTCGACATGACCCATGTATTGCCATACATTAAACTCAACTTTTATTGCCATTTAAAAATATTTTATTTCCGGGTTGCCCGACCGATTATTATGTTCATTGCATTATTGAAATGATAATGTAGAATTGTCTTAATAAGTATTTCCATAAATAATTCAATATAATTAGCACGTTTACTGACTAGTACTCAAAATCGGTTAAATAAACTGCTCAGGCTAGTTAAAAATATCGGCTTTTACCTATAAACAGAATCTGGAGATTGCATTACAGTTCGTTACTAAAAATATTAGGTACTCATTTTAAATTATGTTGCGATCTTAACAACTTTATAATTTTTTAGCTTTTTAATTTGCATTGTTAATTTAATTTAAACCGGAGTTACAAGCGCCGCGGAATTGTTTTACCTCGCGCGCCAGGGACAAGTGGAAATATTCAAAGCTGATGTCCGACCTCCAGTGATTGGAGAGGAACAGAAAGAAGAATAATTTAACAAGGTTTTCCATACCCTAGATTTACTCACATCATTCTATTTCCAAGCGTTCACGACAAATATGAAGAATATTTAGAGCGCTATTTACTTTAATCACAATTTAAGCTGTGAAAATTTCCTCAACTGTGAACGATCTATGTATTCATAGAAAGTTATAATTAAACCTTTAAAAGTTGCATTAATATTATGTATTGCATGCAAGTACATCGAAACCTTCAGAAATAATGTAACATTATACTGTGAATTCTATTGCATAAAATAATACCTCATAAACGTTCACATTACACTCATAACCTATCTAAGCCGAAGCGTTAATCTGTATGCAAAGTTCTTTTTTACTATTAAAACGGTAACTAGTCTGAAAACGTATACCATAACTAATACATAATTGTACAATAACGAGTATTTAGTTAATGTCATCTAAAAGTGTTGAACACCAGTTCCACTACTCACCCCAACCACTCCAATGACGTTTTTGCATTGTATACTTTTTGTAACGTTAAAACACATTATACTTTATCAGTAAAAAAATGTTGACACCGTTAAAACTTAAATGTGTACTTACGTATTTCAACGTAAAATACACTTTTTAAAAGGTTTGAGCTGGCAACACTAGCCACTTCGGCGAGTTTTCTTTATTTACCAAAATAGTTATCTAATAGTTAGTTATATATATTTTGATTCAAATTCTTTACGTAACCAGCTGATAATCGAATACTTTTTATTTAGTTACATGCGTAGAAACAATACGGTCGTTTATATATTTAATTTATAATTGTTTATCATACGAATTTGTATTTACTTGCGTGTTAAATGTTATCGTAGAATTCTGATAACTTCCCGGGGGGTCACCATACGACTCAGCTGTGTCGTCGACTGGTCATGTTATCGTAAACACAATCAGTATCCGATTTACCATTCAGTGGAACTTACATCTTTGTTTATTAATTGCCGAGTGCACGCATCGATCGAATCTGAAGACAATACCGGCGATCCGCACGGGAACCAGTTATGTGCTCGCTACGATTGTGAATTGTGAATGTGTTAAAAATCTGATAAAATTGTTCTGTGTCTAATAATTTTTGGCTATTTATCGTCGGTTAACGCGATTTTTTTGCACTGCGCAACGTCAGTGACGCGTTTAGAGTAGTTCGATTGATTACCGACCATGTCACAAATGAAGTTGATAAGCCGCGCTAGTCGCGTATTGTCCGGCGTCGTGGTGCGGTCGGAGCTAGGTGCACCAGTTAGTTTACAATCGAAAGGATATTACAACATTGTACGCACCATGGCGAGTAAGAAAGCAGTTACCGTCGAAAACATGAACCCCAACTACGTGAAGTTAGAGTATGCCGTCCGCGGGCCCCTAGTGACCCGCGCCGCCGAAATCGAAAAAGAGCTTGAGAAGGTAATTTTAAAAACAACCATCTAGAAATGTTTGTAACAACTATAATCTATTCAGCCTGATATAGAATGTCAATTGTTGTAACGTAAATAAAGGAATTGAGTTTTTTTTGTAACCTGCCTGTACTAAAAGGTCTAATTACTATTTATCAAGGTCAATTAGAATGAGTTTGATATTATTAGTACCTACATAAGTAATTACATACTTTAGAAAAAAAAACGTTGGATGTTCTATAGATAATGGTTATTCTTGTGGGTGAATAGATTAATGACTGAAACTAACACTTCATATGTTTATTTTAACCATACCTGCTACTAAGCAGGTCAGTCAGGTCCTCAGGTTGTCAAACCAGGACAACAATATTTATATACAAGTGTTGGTGACATATTATTACTGTGAAACCAACCTACATAATGTTGCAATTAAATAGTAAGAAAGACATACAGTATTATACCTATTAATATTACGTATTTATTGTAGAAACATTACTTTAGGATGCCTAATAAGAAATATACTTTTCTAAAGACATTTTAAAGTGTTCATTTTTATTTTGGATCTACCCCACAGAAGAATGAACTAGGCATTAATTCAGAACTGAAAAACTATTAACATTATTATTCGAGTAACACCTCACAATCATCTACCAAAAATGGCAAAAGTAATACTACACTAGAGTGTAATAATGACAGTTTTATTTTTTAAACATATTTAATTGTTCTTATTTTACATTTTTCTACATAAACCTGGTAAAATTCAATACTCTGTAACTGAGATTGTAACATGGTTGAAATGCCACTTAACATGGAAAACTGAATATTTGTTCGGTTATGGTACAAGAATACAAGTATGTAGTAAAACTTCATTATTATGTTAAATGATAAATGATTTTATTTCTGTAAATAGGTTTAAAAAAAACACTTTTACACGTCATTTTTTAAAAACTAGATGGCATCGGCATTTCCTAACTGACTACCTCTGAGAAGAAATACTGAAACAAACTCAGGGTTAGGTAGGTATACACTCAGAATACAGAACAAACTAAAAGGTATTTGCTTAGTTACTAAATAATGTGAATAAATTAATCATTTCATTTATTATTAAAGCATCTACCCAATTGTGTAAGAAGTTGCTTTGGGGTTATCGCTAACTTTAAAGGTGATGTGTAACAGTTATCAGAAAGATTGCATTCTCACAAAGATTAAAATATATGTTAATGTTAATTCATGCAGAAATATTCTTTTTAAATCATTTCAAAACTATGCGCTATTTTCAGGTTACTAGTAATTTCTCGTTTCATTTTTAATTGAAAATTAAATGTCTTAAATAATTTTCTAATTATAAATGAATGTATTGGCATACACTGAACACATACAAAACATTAACTTTGGGGTTTATACTTTACACCCTGAAATTGGACACAAAATATTCAATTTTTTACTTAAACTCCTTGTTCTATTGTACCTTCTCAGTGTAAGTACTAAAATTCCACCAATACCTACAAGGCTATAATGATATTTAATATATGAAACATTAAAGATATACTTATGTCATGTGTAGGTACATCTACTTGTTACTCTAAAATTAGTACCTATGTCATACCACTGAAGTACATAAATAATTATACTTGTGAATTTTGACAGAGTATCCTCATGGTAGGTTATGAAATCAACTCTTTAAAGATACAGTAATAATACTATGTACACACAGTATCTTTGCAAATAATCTGAGACATAGTTACTTATCAGGTTTATGACTAGCAACAGCATGATATGTAAATGAACCAATATTGTCTTGAAGACATTACGAACTGTACAAAATATTTGTCAAGAACAGGCATGGAAATGATTAGATAAACAAACTTAGATATAACAGTGAAAATAAAACATAAGTAGTTAAGTTGTGTCATCCATAACATATGATAACCAATTATATTCATTAATTAAAATTTGAATTTGGTTACAACCAAATTGTATCAAACCTGATTTCTTTGAGACTGACATCGGGTAGAACAGAACAGAGGGTAAAGAAAATGTAAACCAGTTCAGTACTATTGTGTCTTGACCTCGCCTTAGGGGAATGTTTGTAGAAAGAAAATGTTGATTTAAGATTTCTTCTGTTTCAGTTGTATTCTTTTCACCTATAAGCTTACCTACTGCATCTTGTTTTATGTATCTTATTCAGCCTTCACCTGCTTTCTTCGTTTCTCTATGTTTATTCCAGTACCTTGTAATTACCGGAAGCACAAAACTCGTGTAAACTACATTGTGAGTGCTCCACTACCTCATGATCTTCATCAGTGAAACTTTTAATTAGTATTCAGAAATTTCCTAATAGTGCTAGCACTTCCTTACTGACGCTGTGTGCCTTATCTAAAGCAAACATTATCTAATGCACGTTGTGATAGCGTTACTAATGCAATCACTTACATAATGTGAGAGTGATAGGTGTTTGCTTATTTATCAACGTTTTAACGTATCAGTTGTTGTCACAATCATCTTGAGTGCTAGCTCTATTCGTTCATCAGAAAGTACTGTAATCCATGTTACCATGTGAGGTTTTTTGACACGTATTATTACACCTAATTCGAGTGGAATAAACTCTGACGCGATATTGTAATGCAGTCAATTGTTTCTTTATATTTACTCTCCGTAACATCAGCGTAGAATGGGTTTAGAGACAGTACTGACCAATCAAGTTTTGAGAATTAAGATTGTTCCACTTTTAGTTGCGCATCATGATGATACTAGATGTAACGTAAATATTACGTTTACTTCAATACAAACATGATTCAAAGGTGACTAGTTGTGAGTTAAAACATACAATAGAAATATAGGTATCCTGAAACAACAGATATTAGTACCAATAAGTAATGACCTAGTCGATGTCCTCTATAAATTAACTGCAGCTGGACTGTGGAACACACATTTGTCACGATACTACTAACGGCCGCGAAACACGGATGTTACTTATTAGATTGAATCGTGGCCAATTTTACCTACTGTATACATTATATTCAATGAAATAAATATGTAAAGGTGTGTGCGAAATACCGTCATAAATGTAAAGATGTTGGAACTTGAAACGACTGTCGTGCTTCTTAGCCAAAAATTACGGTCTAAGCTGATTTTAAAACTAAAATACTGCCAGAATAATAGGAATGGACTGCAAATACTACCATACCAAAACCACGTGCATTATAAAATACTGCAGTAAACTAGTGTTAGCGTGTTAGCAAGTATTGCTGGGCTGCGCCACTGAATAATGAACACTTTATATCGATTGTATGTAGCCTATGTAGAGCCACGCGTGACGGTAGGTTTTCAGCAACGTTAACGAAGGACGAAGCTTTCTAAATATAGGTCTCAGAAAGGTAAATGTTTCGATTTGTTTGCTGATACAAGTGAAACAACTAAAACTATACCCAGGGCCTATATTTGTGACCGGTTTAAATTTGGACGTCCAAACTACTGATTTCTGGCCTGCACAAGTCTGCAAAGATCGCCACACGGCGAGGTTACAGTAATGAAGGCTGGAAGACACTGAGTGATAGTATATTTCACGGTCGGTGTCCTCACGCTTGTCACGAATATCATCTTACTGCGGTGGTTCCAGATTAATTGGTTTGTGGTCGCCTTGTGGTGTCAGATGTTACTTGTACGCACACCTGGCTGAAAAGGCGAATACGAGATGTGTAGGTCAAGTCTGTGCAAGGTTGTTTGAAGGTCGCGGTTTATGACGCACCGGAGTGTCAGATTTCGTTACGTAGAGCCTTGTTGCAGTACTTTTATACCTTATTACGTAGTAGTTTTATATCAGGTCTGTATTCCTCGAAGTAGGCAGAAGTATTACATAATCCACCACATTTTTATATGTTGTAGTAAATTTAGTTCTCGTTTAAAGAAGTCCTTTGCAGTTCCCTAGACTACGCTGTAAGAAAAGTGTGAGCAGAAAAATCATACCACCATGTATTTTTATTTATTCATGGCTCCACAGATACTAAACTAATTGTTGGACTTAGTCCGGTCTTGCAGAAAGAAGGGAATGGGAATGCGTCAGGATACAGGACAGACTATGCCCCAACTGTCTGGTGAATGCCCTTTATTTAGGTCAAGCGAGCTCACTAACAACTAACTACTGTAATACTGCTGTTTTGCCCTCAAATGATATTATTATAATGATAGATAAGCATTTCTTCACACAGATATCCTTTGATTCTTGTGGATGTGTACGAGAATGCATGTGATACGTGGTTAATTTATTTATTTTACGTGAAGGTAATAAATGTAATATTTAATGTAGGAACAACGAATTGATAAGTTTGTGATTAGAATAATATTTTGTAGCACTTAGTGCATACGTACTGTCAAAGTAAATACTAGTCTAGTGCATATCATGCTACTTAACTTGTTTCAACTACCTACTTACTAACCAGAATAGGAAATGTATAGGAATATAAACTTTATTCCGTACAAATTCAGTAAATTGTTGCAGTTTTAAGAACTGAAGTTCGTATGAGGAAAATAACTAAATTGCTTAACGTAATAAGTGTAGTGCGCTCTGTAGATAGTGAAATACATGAACAAGCTAGTTCTGTTCAGAATGTTTGTCATGAATGCACGACATTTTTAGATTGCAGCAATTTTCAGATGATAAACTATAAACTGTCACTTTCATACTACCTTCATATTACACAGAGACTATTTACTCATACACATTATCTGTATGTATAATGTGACCTACACTCAACCTATATTTCACACTCATTTTAGTATTTTTTAAGCTTTATAGTTTTTACCTTGTACTCAAAAACATAATTGCCTATAGTTATGCTATACTGGTTGACTGCACAATCATTATGTGAGCCGCCTTTTTTATTGTCCTAGATAACGTCGTGATAGTGTGCCGAGAATCACTACATGAAACGGTTATCACTAAAATAATAGTTTGATCTCACTCAGCGGGGCTTCCAGTTATACAACGTTGCTATATGGAACTAGATTTGGGTCTAGCTTTTTTACTTCGATAGGGCTATTATCAATTCTACGATACAACTTGCGGGTTTATGTGTTCGAATTTAATCAAATCACTTAAATAAGTTATCATATATCAATCACAAGATGGGCAAATGGAGCATTCAATGCATCTATAACATATTGACTAAGGTCGCCACTACCAAAAATGAATTTTTGACAGCTTTAAGACTTGTGTGTTGAGTGTTTAATAAACATTTATGATCTAGACGTAGATACATGCAGTACAGCGTCTCGCGAGCGTTCTCGTTTGTTGCGTCACATCTTCAGCGGATCAATACTTCATAAACGTTATAAGTTTATATTTTTGTATGTATGATAGTCTGTAAGGTATATATAATATGGGCCTCTGTAAGCTTTGTTTAGCATTGTTTCATATTGCCTGAAATAAACGATTATTATTATTATAAACCAGTGGCGGATTAAAAGGCAAAGGTTTTAACGGCATCGAGTTCGCGCGTTACAGTCGGAGGGTCTTCTGTGGTCCTTTGGGTGGGACTTGTGTCTGACTATCACTACAAACGATTTACACACGTCTGTCTGCTGATGGCGATTAAAAAACTAAACAACTTTTCTAGGAATTCTAGGATGGGGCCCTAGAATTCCTTCCTTCCTTGGCAGTCGGGTTACGATTTGATTCTGGTATGTGTTCATTCGTCACAACACACAACACTCCACAAATAGTTCCCTAGCCTTCTAGATAGCCTTTACAGCAGTGTGGCGACGTAGTCTGCAATAGATGTCTCTTAGTGTAGACTACTCT
Organism: Abrostola triplasia; assembly: GCA_946251915.1. Classification (NCBI taxonomy): domain Eukaryota; kingdom Metazoa; phylum Arthropoda; class Insecta; order Lepidoptera; family Noctuidae; genus Abrostola; species Abrostola triplasia. Next base: position 12,437,837 of record OX276433.1, read on the forward strand.
CTATTGTATCTATCACATGACCTTTAACTTTCCTATTCGTTTGTAAATTAAGCATTCATATTAATTTTCGCCAGCTGATATGTGTAACTCTATTACTGTGTACACGATATTGGGGTCAAGGATATCAACCTATTTACCCCCTATTAAATTAACATCATGTGTCATATACGATATCTTGAGTATCGAACATGTTTATTCTGCGTCAGTTTAGTTAAGTAGGTATATGGTTTTATAAAGTCTGGACTGAAACAGGCCGTTGATAATCCTATGTTGTGTTTTATCTTTATGAGTAACTTAGTTTATTATACCTACCTACGAATTAATTAATCTGTAGTGTATACTTAAGAGATACATCTGATTAAAATATGATAGAAAATGAATATATAATCGAGATTTGGTAGAAGCATTAAAATATCATTGATCTATGTAACTAGAGTTTCCACCTGCAACAAAGGTATTGGACTTTGAATTCTAAAATCTAGATGTGTATGATGTGAATGATCTGAAAGTTGCGACAACTGTAAAGGAGGTGTGTCGTTTGTCCTCAGGGCGTCAGTAAGCCCTTCAAGCGGGTGATCAAGGCCAACATCGGTGACGCGCACGCCATGGGACAGGTGCCCATCACCTTTATCAGACAGGTATGTCCACCATTATCTATTTAATACAATGTATTATATAACTAACCATGGCCTAACATGAGCATTGAAGACCTATTCACTTGCACAAAGTAACAGTTAGTGACAATTGTGAAAACATTTATTAACTTCCCCCTTGCTTGTAAACGATGTTAGACGTCTATTATTTTATTATATTATATTCAGAGCCTCTTAAATCTATTGACCTCTTTTTCTATTGGTAGTCATTTATAACATTTACAATCTTAGCCTAAAGCTTTTCTTCAACTTATTGCCTCACATAACAAGCATAATGAGCAAGATAAGAAATTCAATGATCGGTAAAGTTAGTTCTCCATTGTAAGTATAACAACTTAATACTAACGTTAGGAAATGTTCGATAAGAGGAAAATGAAGTATGACGACAATTAAATAGTTTTGTTATTCCGTAAGTGTTATACTTTTACAAGACTGCCAAAAGAAAGGCGTGTAATGTTGTCAGGGTTCATTTATGTATGTGAATTTTATTTTGGAGTATCGTTAGTTAAAGAAAAACACGACTGCCGAGAAACCGAACGGGGGATCGTTCTGTGGAACACTGTTTTATCTACTATTTTGAATTTCAGTAGTCATTTTTCATTACTCGTTGAATTGTTTACCAACTATGAATCCATTGAGGTGGCCGTGTTAATTTGAGATCATTATTCACCACAACGCAAGTGTACCTATTGTCCGTCAATGGCTATACTATTCCATAGACAGAGGGATATAATACCATCTCGTGTTGACGTGCGTAGTTACTATTATAGGTCCACAGCATTCAATAAATATTCTATTCTATTCTAGTTATTGCATAAAACTATATCAATCAGTATACTTATATATCAATAAAATTTAGATCTAATCTTAATGTCATTATGATTAATAATCGAGGTGTAACATCCGATCAACCGAACGATCTCTTATCCGAACTACTACGCCCGCCTGGCTCGCGTGTGATTATCTCCCCTCTGCGTGCTAATTGCTAAATAATATATATATATTCTTTATCTATAGTAATATTATATAAATAAACTCGTAGACTCGGCAATCATTGTGCCGATAGTTGTTACGGTCAATGGCCTAATGGTCAAGAGCCTCGACCAACATCACAGGAGGCTCGCGTTACGCGGCTGGGTTAAGGGCTTGATGCAAAAGACGGTACTTCTTGACACGGTGCGTATAGTCAGGAGGTTCCTCTCTTTGGAGTCCTAACCACCGGCAGCTAGGACCCTGTTCCCGATACCGGTTGGCGACTATATTTTATATTTTTAAATTTTGTATTTTTTATATCGATATATAATTTAAAAATATAATTTATAAGATAGGTATATGTATAAATAAAGATATAAATAATAATTGCTAATGGCAAAGGATTTTAAGGTGCTCCGGCACGCCTGCTGCCCGAAACACATTAGGGTTGGCGATTCTTTTCGAAGAACGATTTTTGAATCGATTCGAATTCTCAAAAATCGCTTTTTTTGGGTCTAAATTTACTGTGTAAAAATATTTTTTTCTATTTTATGGAAAACAAGAAAGGTACAGTCGAGTTCATTAATATAATGGCACTTATAGGATTTAAAAATATATGAACTGGACGTTCATATATTTTTAAAATACAAAACTTCATAATATGTCACAATATTATGGACTGTAAGGAACAATAAATTGTGGTCAAGATTTAGATTCATTAATATGTAACTGCCTCGTTGGTCTAGTGGTTGCTAAGCGGGACTGATGAGCACGAGGTCCTGGGTTCGAATCCCGGGTCGGGCAGTGTTACTGGGTTTTTCTATTAGGTAATTCTCACCTTTGCCTACCCCTTCGGGAAATACAGCTGTGTGTTAGTTATGATGGTACACCGGTGTTGTGCAGGTCCTGGCGTGTGTGGTGTACCCCGATCTAATCCAGAACAGCAGCTACCCCGCTGATGTGAAGGATAGGGCACAGGAGATCTTGTGCGGCTGTGGGTAAGTCTCGCACGAAATTGAAGATGGAAGGGAGAGAGGACTAACTTTTTATAATACTCTCCTCTAAGCCCTTAAGGCGATACAAACAAAAAGGGAACAATACAAGACGTTTTATGTTGATTAAAGGCATAATTATACCGGTTACTTAACGTATCTACTACGTAACCTTAACCAATCTGCGTGTTCCAGCGGGGGCTCAGTAGGCTCGTACACGCAGTCGCACGGCATCGAGCTGATCCGTAAGCACGTAGCGGAGTACATCGAGAGGCGCGACGGCCACAAGACCGACTGGCTCAACGTGTGCCTCATCACCGGCGCCTCCACCGGCATCAAGAACTGCCTGCAGCTGTTCTGCAACAAAGTGGACGGGAAGAATTCCGGTGAGCACCTAAAGAAAATGTGCCTTGTTTCGGCACGAAATTATTGTGTTTCCTTCACTTTCATCCACTGCTGCAGAAAATATTACACAGCAACTAATCGACTACTGATGATGGTGTTTAGTTATCTGTGAAATTCCTTTCTTCCTTCGTTTCCTGTACATGTCCTAACGTATTCCGTCTCGCTCAGAAAGTCGAAGACAGCCGATCATCATTCTGAATAACACTACCATCATTGAGTGCATAAATCGTTTAATCTCCGGCCAGCCTTTATCTTTACGATCGTTGTTCTTTGATATGAAAACGATATAAAAGTGTTAAAATGGCATTAATATTGAAGCTAGTTCTGATGTAGTGACTTCAAATAACTATGGATTAATAAAGTGGTGATAAAGGTCTAACGACGTGCCACTTGGTTATGTTTATTTTAGAAACAAATAAAGTGGTTTTAAGAATGTGCAACCGCGTGTTAGAATTCGCTTATTACTTATACAAAGAATTGCTATATAAGGAGCTCTATTTGTACTGCTGCTCGCCCTCATGCACATAGTATACTCTTAGTATCGTAGTCAGTTAGCAACATATTATAGAGCAACCATAGCTTATTTGTTTCGCTTTAAGATGCTGGTATTGTGTCGATGTAGTAATAAACACATAATAGCTATTGTTTTCAAGAGCGGCAAATGGAAACCAAAGTCAAGGCTAGGCCGGAGATTAAACAAACCATGTTTTACGTATTAGTGATATGTTTGTTAATGTTGCGATAGCGCCTTCTAATCGCAACGGCATGCCAGCGAGAAGAGTTTTGTATTTTTCCGTGTGATAATTACTTAGTTTTAATTAAGACAATCAACCCATGAAAAGTAGCCAAAGTAAAATTATATATTTATACATAAATTATTACTTCACGCCTCTTGTGTATTATACTATGTGGGGGATGAATAGAGTATATTATTTAATTCTATTTTATAGAATGACCACCTTTTTTATTACAACAGAAATATTTCATTTGGTATAAAATGAGTTGTATAATCATTAAACCACAAACTATAATCTTCAATGGTAATTATGATCCGCGAGACAATTTACTGATAAATCTTTTACAGTTCAAGCTGCACGCTCGTGGAACGCCTTACCGCTCCATATCAGACGTGCACAATCATTGCAGGCTTTTAATAAGCTTGTCAAAGAGTTTTACCTATCACTAACTCTTTTTAGAGCTTGTTGACTTTTTTTGTCCCAATTGTATCATTTATGTATTAATATTGTGTATCCATTAAAGTAAGTATATATTTTGTGATTAGTCTACAATATGTACACCGCGACTGCCCGTAAACCGTTATTTCCTACTGTTCTTTTGTCCATCCAAAGATTGTCTGTAAGAAATCGCCTTGTGCGAATAACACCGCCCTTTGTACAAAATTTTAAGTCTGTGTATGTTTTCTTATAAATTGGTGTACAATAAAGTTTATATAAATAAATAACGCATAACCCACGCGCTCGTAATGCACATACATGTATAATGTATATAATATAGGTATACTATACATATATATAGCTACTCAGTGCTCTGCACGTCGTAGGTATAGTCAGCTTCAGTGTCACTCCGCCACGCCGGAACGGAACCAGTTCTCTAATATACTTCAAGGTCGAAACAATCAATGTACACAAGAAGCATTCAACTTTATTTTATACTTTGCATATGTATAAAAAATCACGACAGTAAGTTTGCAGAGGTCACCCGACAATCCTGAGATCCTGGTGTACGATTTTGCTTAGGTACATTTAGGTGATCATGTCCTTAACTCCTTACACATATAGATAAAACTAGCTTCCGCCCGTTACTTCATCCGTGTGGATTTCGAATGTTTTATAGTCTGTAATATAGCCTTTCTCGATAAATGGACTATCCAACCCAAACTTATTTTTTCAACTTGAACCAGTAGTTCCTGAGATTAGCGCGTGCAACCGAACAAACAAACTCTTCAGGCTCTTTCTTCAGCTTTATAATACTAAGTACAGATTGACGCTGACTGGATCATGCCTGTGCCTACCCCGTTGATGAATACAGAACGCAGGTAGATATGTTACACATGCGCCCGTACGTAAAAACCAGCGCCACGTGTCTGTCATAATTAGTAGTACGAGCGTTAAATATAATTTGGCAACATCACAGCAGTTGTACCTCAGTACCTGCTGATGTCACTCAGTGTATTACCAGTGACTACCGGCCATGCGTGGCCTTGTGTGGTTAATGACCTGACGTTCAATCGAGTCAAATACATTGATATTCTGATACCTGATAGCAACGTTATCAGCACTCGAGAGAGGTGCGTTCTGATTATATATTATCTAGTAAGAGAGATCGTATGGAAGTAGTCTGGCCAATACAGTCTTAATTAAGAAGTAAAAAAAGATCCTAGCATTGGGCAAACCCCTTTTTACCCGACTGCCAAGGAATGGTTATGTTTTTTACATGTATCTTGTATGCATGTTATATTCTTTATTACCTCGTTTCTTCCAAACGGCGGGATGCATTTTTACGGTTAAGGTATCGTTAGATTCGTCTCAAAAACCCGAGTGTCCTTATATAGGTGTTTTATGAAAAACAAAATATCTTAAAATAAAATTTGTAGTATGTTTCATAGAGGTGAAAACCATTTATCAGAGTGCGTCGTCGTAATTCCCTTGCTTTCTCGTTAGATGACGCTACTTCCGTCAGGCGACTTCAGCGCCACCCGTAGTCAAACCTGGAACTAACTCAATACCATGCAGCGAGCTGCCATACTTTGCCATCAAGTTTTATCACAATAATACGATTTGACGACCTGATTGGCTAAGCGATTGGACTGCTGCGCTAAGGGTTGCGTGTTCGATTCCCGCACGGTGCAAAACTTTGTGCGAACCACAATTATGTTTGTTCCAAATCTGGGTGTTCGTGTATGTGTTATTTCATGTATGTGATATTTTTCACGACACAGGAGATATTCCTAGTGGGCGAGGTTGTTTTTAAAAAAACACAATACCTGGAGGAAATAGACAACTACTATAAGGTATAAAAGCGTTCTCGTAACTGTGGTTTATTAAAAACTTTAATACCATGATGATGATGATGTTCTCCGTGTATTCTAGCGGTGATGGTCCCCATCCCGCAGTACCCGCTGTACTCGGCCTCGCTGGCGGAGTACGGGCTGGGCCTGGTCAGCTACTTCCTCAACGAAGAGGAGAAATGGGGCCTGGACGTGGAGGAGCTGGAGCGCGCACTGGCCGAAGGCAACAAGAATTTCGCCGTCCGGGGCATAGTCATCATCAACCCTGGCAACCCCACCGGACAGGTAAACCCTCCATTCAAGTCCGGCCCCCCTGCCATGAACACTTAAAGCAGGACAGTTTCCGTTGTGGAAGCGAGACGCCGCTGCGTGCTGTGTAATGCGGCTAGGTAAGGAGGCTGAACATCGATACATCAACGGCTGTCAAGTGCCATACACTGCTCAGTTCTTATCTTCAATGTGAGTTTATACTCAAAACGTAAAATCAGGCGTAGCAGGAGGCACGTAGACTTGCATTTTGCCTTATAGGACCGGTTCCATGTAATAGGGGGCCGATTTATTTTAAGTTTTACTTAGAAACCTAGTGGTCTTTGAATTTTGTTGGTAGGTTTGTTCTGTAGTTACCAGCGTAGCAACATGAGTGCATCCATCCTAACCGTGGCCTCGTGCGCAGGTGCTGACCCGCAAGAACATCGAGTCCATCATCCAGTTCGCGCACAAGCACCACCTGTTCCTGTTCGCCGACGAGGTGTACCAGGACAACGTGTACGACGAGAACAGCAAGTTCTACTCCTTCAAGAAGGTAGGCTTCATAAAACTATCTCACTTACTCACCACTTGGTACTTGAATTATTGCATATTGCTGTCGCGCTCGCACATCGCACTCTCGTGTTGTTAGCTTTTTATATTATTTAGAGAATATTGATTACAGGCAGTAGGCACTAAGGTTTGTTCGTTGCCTTGAGCTTTATCATACACGAATCACATCATTCCAAGTACTTACTTATACACTAATAGAATACTAACACTATGTAAGTATGTACACAACATATTATTATAACTTAAGCTAAAGGGTATTGTACAATTTCTATGGGACTTTGGCCACTCATCAACAAACAGTTTGATATTTTTTTACATTTAATTGAAATAGGTTGTGTATGAAATAAAACTTTAACTGTCGATAGTTATTTTTTTTCTTTTGTGCGTTGATAATATATAGTAAGATGTTGAATATAATTGTTACTTTGATCCGTGAATTTTTCTTACCTGCCGTACTGTAACCTCAGGTGATGACGGAGATGGGCGCCCCGTACAACGAGGTGGAGCTGGCGTCGTTCATGTCCATCAGTAAGGGCTACATGGGCGAGTGCGGGCTGCGCGGAGGATGGATGGAGCTCATGAACCTCGATCCCGGCGTGCAAGCGCATCTGTACAAGGCCCTGTCCGCCATGCTCTGCCCCACCACGCTCGGACAGACCGCCGTCGACTGCGTGGTGAGTACTGCCCGCGCTGGGCTACAAGACCCCGTCCGTCAGGCTCTGCCCCACCACGCTCGGACAGACCGCCGTCGACTGCGTGGTGAGTACTGCCCGCGCTGGGCTACAAGACCCCGTCCGTCAGGCTCTGCCCCACCACGCTCGGACAGACCGCCGTCGACTGCGTGGTGAGTACTGCCCGCGCTGGGCTACAAGACCCCGTCCGTCAGGCTCTGCCCCACCACGCTCGGACAGACCGCCGTCGACTGCGTGGTGAGTACTGCCCGCGCTGGGCTACAAGACCCCGTCCGTCAGGCTCTGCCCCACCACGCTCGGACAGACCGCCGTCGACTGCGTGGTGAGTACTGCCCGCGCTGGGCTACAAGACCCCGTCCGTCAGGCTCTGCCCCACCACGCTCGGACAGACCGCCGTCGACTGCGTGGTGAGTACTGCCCGCGCTGGGCTACAAGACCCCGTCCGTCAGGCTCTGCCCCACCACGCTCGGACAGACCGCCGTCGACTGCGTGGTGAGTACTGCCCGCGCTGGGCTACAAGACCCCGTCCGTCAGGCTCTGCCCCACCACGCTCGGACAGACCGCCGTCGACTGCGTGGTGAGTACTGCCCGCGCTGGGCTACAAGACCCCGTCCGTCAGGCTCTGCCCCACCACGCTCGGACAGACCGCCGTCGACTGCGTGGTGAGTACTGCCCGCGCTGGGCTACAAGACCCCGTCCGTCAGGCTCTGCCCCACCACGCTCGGACAGACCGCCGTCGACTGCGTGGTGAGTACTGCCCGCGCTGGGCTACAAGACCCCGTCCGTCAGGCTCTGCCCCACCACGCTCGGACAGACCGCCGTCGACTGCGTGGTGAGTACTGCCCGCGCTGGGCTACAAGACCCCGTCCGTCAGGCTCTGCCCCACCACGCTCGGACAGACCGCCGTCGACTGCGTGGTGAGTACTGCCCGCGCTGGGCTACAAGACCCCGTCCGTCAGGCTCTGCCCCACCACGCTCGGACAGACCGCCGTCGACTGCGTGGTGAGTACTGCCCGCGCTGGGCTACAAGACCCCGTCCGTCAGGCTCTGCCCCACCACGCTCGGACAGACCGCCGTCGACTGCGTGGTGAGTACTGCCCGCGCTGGGCTACAAGACCCCGTCCGTCAGGCTCTGCCCCACCACGCTCGGACAGACCGCCGTCGACTGCGTGGTGAGTACTGCCCGCGCTGGGCTACAAGACCCCGTCCGTCAGGCTCTGCCCCACCACGCTCGGACAGACCGCCGTCGACTGCGTGGTGAGTACTGCCCGCGCTGGGCTACAAGACCCCGTCCGTCAGGCTCTGCCCCACCACGCTCGGACAGACCGCCGTCGACTGCGTGGTGAGTACTGCCCGCGCTGGGCTACAAGACCCCGTCCGTCAGGCTCTGCCCCACCACGCTCGGACAGACCGCCGTCGACTGCGTGGTGAGTACTGCCCGCGCTGGGCTACAAGACCCCGTCCGTCAGGCTCTGCCCCACCACGCTCGGACAGACCGCCGTCGACTGCGTGGTGAGTACTGCCCGCGCTGGGCTACAAGACCCCGTCCGTCAGGCTCTGCCCCACCACGCTCGGACAGACCGCCGTCGACTGCGTGGTGAGTACTGCCCGCGCTGGGCTACAAGACCCCGTCCGTCAGGCTCTGCCCCACCACGCTCGGACAGACCGCCGTCGACTGCGTGGTGAGTACTGCCCGCGCTGGGCTACAAGACCCCGTCCGTCAGGCTCTGCCCCACCACGCTCGGACAGACCGCCGAATAATGACCCACTTGTCGAAAAGGCTACGTGTTTATGAGTCTAGGCGTTAGTGAAAACACTTGCCAATAGAAGTTTTTAAATTAATATGCGATAATACCTATGTCCCCCCCCAGGCCAAGCCGCCGGCGGAGGGCCAGCCGTCGTACGAGCTGTGGCTGAAGGAGAAGACGGACACGCTGAACTCGCTCAACAAGCGCGCGCGCATGGTGGTCGAGACCTTCAACAAGATGCCGGGCTTCAAGTGCAACGACGTGCAGGTCATTACACCACTATGTTCTGTGCCTATATATAGCTGATTTGATTGAGAATTGGGAAGCGATAAACAGTCTCTCAATGTTACTTTAAATAATTTAAACAAATATATTATTTGTTGATCGGCCACACTGCCGCACTCCAGGAGCACGTGATGTGGCGTTTCTTCTGCCTCCATGCAGCCTCTGCATAGAGGGCTGTCCGTCACACCTATTGTGAACAGGTGTTTGTTTAGGGGGCAGTGTCCTGTAATTGTACCCAGTACTTTACGGACTCTGTCCCTGTTTAATCTGGTGAGATTGCGGGCAAACTTTTTCGAAGCCGCCGGAATAGCATTCTTTGTCTGCCTGCAACCTGCACAGTTTCTCCATTCTTCTTGGTGGTTTTGCTCTGTTTTGCAACGCAGCCATGTTTTCACTTGTGCCAGGGGGATTGGCAGCATTGGTTCCGGTCCATATACTGTTGTCCCTGACCCTCTTTTGGCCAGCTCATCGGCTGCGTCATTACCTAGTGAGTTGCTGTGTCCTTTGATCCATTGCAGGGTAACGTTGTTTGTTTCTGCAATAGACTGGAGTGTGTTATGACACTCCAGTATTAGGACAGAGGTTATGGTGTTGTTTTGTAGAGCTTGGAGGACGGATGCGCTGTCCGACACAATCTTAATCTTGTGTCCCTTGACGCCTCTGGCTGCAACCGCCTGTGCTGCTCTGGTTATGCCTATGCATTCGGCTTGAAATATGGTGTTAAGTTTACCTAGGGTGGTTGAGATTTTTATATTTAAGTAGTTCGAGAAGACCCCCGCTCCAGTTCCCTGTATGGTTTTGGAGCCGTCTGTGTATATCCTAACTTCATTGATGCCAGAGTTATCTTGCATTTCTGCTTTGAGTTGGATCTTGTATCTTCTATCGAATATGTGATGACACATTGTACTGTCTATGGGCGCCTCCAGGAGTGGTAGCTCCTTGAGGATATCGCTCAGGACAGTCGAGTGTGTGGTTGATATGTTTTGTTTCCATAGTCCGTTCGCTTTTAGTCTGAGTGCTGTTGCCCGTGCCTCTTCCTGAATGATTAGGTGTAGAGGTCTCAGGTTCAGCAGGTACTCAAGGGCAGCTGACGGGGTGGTTTTCATACATCCCGTTGCCGCTACACTTGCTAGTCGTTGTAAACTTTGGAGTTTTGTTTTTATTGTGGACAGTTGGGTTCTGGGCCACCATACTACTGATCCATAGGTCATTGAAGGTCTGATAACTGATGTGTAAAGCCAAAGTGTTATCTTTGGGCTGAGACCCCATTTTTTACCAATTAGTCTCCTACACTGATAGAAAGCTATACAGGCCTTCTTAGTTTTTTCTATGATGTGACTCGCCCAATTCAGCTTACTATCAAGTATAACACCCAGGTATTTTACTTGAGTTGATAGGGTGAGTTTGGTGTTGAATAGCTTTGGTAACTGGAGTTCTGGTAGCTTCCTTTTGTTGGTGAAAAGGATGAGCTCTGTTTTTTTCGGATTTACTGACAGTTTGTGTTCGTCACACCATTCTTCTACAATCTGAAGGGCTGAGCGCATTAATTCACATAGAGTGTTCTCAGCGCTCCCGCTTATCAGTATTGTTAGGTCATCGGCATACCCTATTGTGGTGTAGCCTTGTTCGTTAAGTCTTCTCAGAAGGCTGTCCGCTACCATATTCCATAATAACGGTGATAGGACGCCCCCCTGTGGGCATCCTTTAACCACTTTAGCCCTTGTTGTGGTGTTCACCGTTATTTGGACTGCCCTCTTACTGACTAGTTCGGTGATCCAGTTGGTTATGGTTGGTTCTACTTTGTACGTTTGTAGGGCATGTTTGATGCTGTTGTGCATAGTTTTGTCAAAAGCTCCCTCTATGTCTATAAACGCTGCCAGAGCTGATGATTTGTTGTCTATAGCGGATTCTATTTTGTGCACTACCATGTGAAGGGCTGATTCTGTCGATCTGCCCTTCCTGTAGGCATGTTGTTGGGGGTGTAGTGGTGCGGTGCTTAGGGCGCCATCCCGTAGGTGGCGGTCCACTAGTCTTTCCAACGTTTTCAGTAGAAAAGACGTTAGGCTGATGGGTCTGAAGGATTTTGCGTGTGAATAGTCATCTTTACCTGGTTTTGGTAGGAACACTACTCTCGCCTCTCTCCATGGTTTCGGTATATATTTAAAGGCTATGCATGCCCTGTATATTGGAACTAAAAGTTTTGTTGTCTGTTCTATTTGCCATTGTAGTAATCCTGGGAAAATACCATCCAGTCCAGCTGATTTGAAGGACTTGAAACTTTTCAGAGCCCATTCTACCTTATCAGCTGTTACTACTTTGGCTGCTGTCTCCCATTCTTTGTGGGTTGGTGTATCGTGGTGTTGTTCGTCCGGCCATTCAGAGTCTGATGTAATCAGGCATCCGGGAAAGTGTTTCGAGCAGTACTGTGCTGGTTTCGTCTTCTGTGTTTGTGTAGGATCCGTCTGCCTTTCTGAGGGATCCTATTGGGTCGGGATTGCCTTTGGCAAGAATCTTCTTTATTCTTGCGGCTTGGTTTGTTGAGTCAATGCTACTACAAAAATTGTGCCAGTTTTCGCTGCTGCGGTATCTGATCCTTTTCTTGTAGTGTTTTTGTGCTGCTTTGTATTTGTTCCAGTCCTCAGGGGCCCTGGTGTTTTTCGCTCGATTGAAGAGTGCCCTTAGTTTTTTCCGTAGACGCTCCAGCTCTGGCCCCCACCAAGAGCTTTTGCTCGGATCTTTGGGCGTTGCTACAGGACATGCTTGTTCGTAGCATTCTACAAGGGCGGTAGTTATCGTTGTTATGTTTGATTCAATGTTGTCTGTACTGAGTGTCATATCTGTCATCAGTGTGTTGTTTAGTGTTTTGGTGAGTTGGGTTTTATACCTGGTTATATCTGTCTTGCGGGGGTTGCGATATTTGACCGGATTTGGTGATTTATGTTGTAGTTGGAAACATATGCGGCGGTGATCTGCGAAAGATGGTTCGTTTGATACGTGCCATCCCTCTATTAGATCTGCCACTGCACCTGTTGCCAATGTGATGTCTATGATCGTCTGGTACCTTGAGCTTACAAAAGTCGCTTCTGTACCTCTGTTCATGATATTGAGGTTTGTTTGGAAAAGGTATTCGGTTAGTGACTCACCCCTTTTGTTTGTATCCTTACTTCCCCACAGCGGGTGATGTGCGTTACAGTCTGCGGAGATGATCAGCTCCCATGCGTTGGTGTCACAGTGCTGCACTAGCTCGGCGAGCTCGTGCATGTTTTTGTCTTATGATATTTAAATCTAAAATTGTGATAGTGTGTGCACGTGGTACAGTCGACCAAAAATATGGATTACCACCCTTCGGTTGAGGTTAATTTCAACGTAAAATATAGAAAATAGAGCCTGTCACTTCTTCCGTGGCCATCTTCGAAATGGTTCGATCACATCGCAACGGTTATTTAACCGCACTCTGTGGTGAGCCGCACGGCTACCCGCATAGATCGTACATGCACCCCGCACCTTCGGGGTGCGGATAACCGGACAGTGCGTATGAGCTTTTAGATAGAAAGAAAGAAAGCAAAGTATTCATTTGAACACAACTTAGATTCAATACAAATTTAGATTTACAAAATATATTACATAGGTATGAGGTTAAAAAAAAAGAAAGACAATGAGAATCAAAAAATGTGTCTCACAGCTGTGTTCAAAAAGGGGCCAGATCAGCATAATGCCGGTACACCAAAGATGTTGTGCAGCGCTGGTTTTCATCATTTCATCACGTGTGTGTAAAAAAATACACGAGTGATTTGATTTTAACATATAAAATATAAATAGGCATGATTTTATGTATAATTAGTTAAAACTTTATTTATTCAATAGGTAATATAATATGTACAGTAATAATAAATAAATAGGCGAGGCGATAAAAAAAACCCAACAAAAATAATAAGTTAAATTAATACATCAAAAGACACTCACGTTCACGTCTTCCAATTCATGTTGTGATTTTAAGAGGAATAGTCGTAATCGCTTTCCAAAAGCAAAGATACATCGATGTTGTAATATTTGGATCTCGTACAGAAGGGAGTCAAAAGCTTGCACCTCATGTAACACTCTGTCCCCGCAGGGCGCGATGTACGCCTTCCCGCGCATCACGCTGCCCCCGAAGGCCATCGAGGCCGCCAAGGCTGCCAAACGCCCGCCCGACGTGTTCTACGCCTTCAAGCTGCTCGAGGAGACCGGTCGGTACACACATCACACACAGAACATACACCACAAACATTATACACATCACACACACCATGCACATCACACACCATACACATCACATACTCCATGCACGTCACACACCATACACATCACACACACCATGCACGTCACACACCATACACATCGCACACACCATGCACGTCACACACCATACACATCGCACACACCATGCACGTCACACACCATACACATCACACACACCATGCACATCACACACCATACACATCGCACACACCATGCACATCACACACCATACACATCACACACACCATGCACATCACACACCATACACATCGCACACACCATGCACGTCACACACCATACACATCACACACACCATGCACGTCACACACCATACACATCGCACACACCATGCACATCACACACCATACACATCACACACACCATGCACATCACACACCATACACATCGCACACACCATGCACGTCACACACCATACACATCACACACACCATGCACATCACACACCATACACATCGCACACACCATGCACGTCACACACCATACACATCACACACACCATGCACATCACACACCATACACATCACACACACCATGCACATCACACACCATACACATCACACACACCATGCACGTCACACACCATACACATCACACACACCATGCACGTCACACACCATACACATCACACACACCATACACATCACACACCCTGTAACTGTTTATAATATCTCGCGCCCTCCTCCCGCCAGGTATCTGCGTCGTCCCGGGCTCGGGCTTCGGCCAGAAGCCGGGCACGTACCACTTCCGCACCACCATCCTGCCGCAGCCCGAGATGCTGCAGGAGATGCTGGACATCTTCCAGACGTTCCACAAAAAGTTCACCGCCGAGTACTCGTAGAGCTCGCGCCGCGGGGACACGCCGTTATGGCCTGTGATTACTTTGGTGCTGCGAATGTTTGAAACTGCTCATTGACAGCTCCTTAATGGGAATTTTTTTCAAATAAGATACAAAAATTTGCAACAATATTAATTTTTAAACTATTGCGTTGTATGATTATAATATAATTATAACACGGGAATTAACGCGAACACAACTGTTTATATTTTTTGGATTGACATTTCGACAGTGTCGATCGTCGGTCGAAACGTCAAGCCAAGAATTCAGAAGTTGTATTCGCGTTAATTCCCGTGTTATAATTCTATCATAGCAACATTGTTTTCGTAGCGTTTACAATCTTATCGTGATGGTTTGATTATTGTGTTTGTTAATCAAAAACATAATTAACTTCATCACAATCGTCACTACTCATACGTGTTTGTGAGAGTTCCGTCTTTATCGTAACATTCGCAGATCAAATGAGTTACAGTTGATAACTGCCGTATGTGCTTGTTTAGGTTGGCCCGCACTCTTGTGGGCTCCTGTGTACCGCAAAACTGTGTACGTCTTTAGTTAAGTCACTGCATTGTATTCGTGTAACAGTGAAGTTAACTCGAACTCTAACCTACAGCACTACTGCAGCACCCTTTGTGCCATTTCGGGACTAGTCTGTTATATGTTCAATTATTTACAATCTAGAAATCAATATATTTCCAATATTAAAATCTTGAGAATATTAATCCCAAAGTGTGATGAAATATCTCTTTATAATGTGTAGCGGGTGGAGCGACCCGCTCAGCAAAGACAGTCAAACAACATCTTTGATTCTCGCAACTGATCGTTTTTATAATTTACATTTGTTTTTATATCTCGAGTTACTTGACATCCGTCTGTCCGGAGACTCGTGTGTGCCGACGTTCTAGTGTCTGGTGTGTGTGGTGTGTGCGTTGCGTACCCCCCCTTCCCCCCGAGTAGCCGAGCTGCGTACAGGCGGGTGCAACCCTGTTTGTTTATTATTCGGTCGATCGGCTATACGCCATCTTTACTAGGCCGCGAGCCATTCAATTGTTTTATTGAACAAGTGAACCAACAAGTTACACAGACGACGCATTTTGTTATGTTTTGTGATAAATTGTAGTTTTGTTTTTTAAATTAATTTACTGATTGATTTTTAATGATTTATTTAAAAAATGCTAATTCAAAGACTATATAATGACAGTACATAACAATACTAACTTAAGGTTTTTTATAAAATGCTAAGCGAAGTGGAAATGGATAGTTGTGATAATTTAGTAAACATTGTATTGTTTATACGGTGCTGCACTATATAGTCCGAGGTAATTGGTGACATTCCGACTAGGAACATAACGTGTAATGCAAATTATGAGATTTTGTTATTAACCAAGTTGTTAACGCATTGTTAAAAATCGAATAAAGTGTAAAGTTACTTGTTGTTTTATTGAACTGTTATCACTGACTAGAGGACACCCAGGGCAACGTAATGAGGGAAAGTAGTGGATAGCAGGACAGGTGGGACGAGGATGTACATCGGGAGAGTGCTGGGAGATGAATAGTAAGTAGCAGGCTATGTCCAACAGAAGATTGTTGATTTATTAGTACAGTCACATTTGCCAAGCCTATAATGGGACTTGTATACATCTCTGGTCTCAGCCTACGCCTTCGGGGAATACAGGCGTCATTATATGTATTTTCTATCTCATTAAGGTTGCCTTATTGCCTACAAATCTACTTAATCCCAAAGGCACTTCGGGTCTCAATAGATGATAATTACTAACAATAACATACAAATCCCGCTCGTGTCCATCATTTTTCAAAATTCCTTTATCAATTTAGATTCATGTTATTATTCATGTATTGTTAATAACTTAACGGGGCTGCCTCATGCTATACGTAATGTAACGATTTTGGAACAATAAACATTTTTTAATTTAAATTTAATTCAAGCTTAGCATGGGCAACTCAGAGTAATTACTAAAGCATTAGTCATTACTCTGAGATGGGCAACATGCAAAAATAACACCAAAAGTCAAATACAATAAATACCTAACACATGTACAACACAAGGACGAGCACATAATATCCTCCTTGTACCTGAAGTATCTTACCAATAATATGATTTTATGTAACTTTAACTTGGGTCTACGCCATCTTACTGAAACTGTTGGAACTCACAAAGCCATCGGAAAATAACCGGACTGCAGACTCCAGTACTTAACTACTCTCAACTCTTTTATTATTGACATTCCACACTAGAGGGCGCTACTAGGCTCGACGTAGCTATAGTTCCAACTGCCCTGCCCAGTCGGTTTTTGCATTCGAGCCAAGATTTTGGCTCTTTACCTACTTAACGAGCTGACCTAATCGATAGTAAGAATAACCGACTCGGAATGCAGTTTATGTATAATATTTAATCGTAGTAAAATAAAATCCTAAAAAACTTTTTGACAGATTACGTACCAACTTAGAACATAGTGAATGCCAAATAACTTCATGGTAAATATTGCCTTCAGCTCCGGGCAACCATTAAAAATCATTAATGATTATGTATATTAGAGTTAAGTTGCAAATAGTTGTAAAATATTTCATAGATTAGATTACAAATATTATAATAAAGCAATTAAGTATATTTAATATTAATAATTAAGTATTAATATTTATTTTGATGGTAGATTTAAGGTAAGCTTATACCCAGCAGTGGGATATTGAAGGCTGTGGATGATGACCATGATGAATGAAGTATTGGGTAGGTAAGAGAAACCCCTATCAGGTAACAAGATGAGGCTCGACCAGGCTTTAGCCAATAGCCATGCATTTATTGTATAACTTTAATATGTAACTATCTAACCATGTTACAATATTTAATATACTGCTGTTTGTTATCACTATCTAAATAAATAAATATGTAACCACTTTATCTTACCACCTGACTCTTACAATCAGTCGATTACAACTATAAAATAATACCTACCGTAACATACGAAAGAAAAGGAAAGGCAGTTGCGCTTAAATATCAAAGTATTACAAGACAATAAATAAGTGGCCTTGTTACAAACAACACTGTATGATAAGACACCGCGACGCTCGACGCCCCATCAGCCGAGAGCACAGCGCGAGCCCGGGCGCGCGCCTGAAGAATAACATCCACCTTGCAAACAGAACCCTCGGGACTAGCTACCAATTCGATTTGAACACTTCGGTGGGAACAGCTGTACCTGAGATATCGACCGCAATACTTTTTGATAAATAAGTAGGTACGTACTTAAGTACCTAATAGATAGTAAATAGTGCAAACTGCAATTTTTCAAGATCATTTGATTTTCGACTTCTTTTTGAAATTTATGGAATACAATAGGTAATGCTATGGCAGCCCGCAGTTTAGTACTCCATAGGTGTTCCCTTCTTCGTGATATTTGTACCATACGGGGACCTCGAACTCTCGAAGTAAGGCTGGTTTTAGTCTTACGCCGACGGCACGCGCACCGTCAGCGCTGATGGCCGAGATATATGAACTTCTAGGAAGCGTTTTCGATTGAAACGTAGCTATCAGCGCGCACGGTGGTCAGCGCTGGTAGCTACGCGGCCGTACGCGCCGCCGCACCGTACGGTCAGTACGATACTAAAACGAGCCACGCTGAGCCTCAGCGCTGACAAACTACGCGCTGAGCTATGAGCGCTGACGGTGAGCGTGAGACTAAAATCAGCCCTATTCGCTTGTACCTATGCACCTTATGATAAACGAGGCTAGAGAATAGTAAGGCTATTCAACAAGTTTATGTGGAATTAAACTCGATACAATCTAGGAGGGTGAATATAGTTGTAATGTTTATGACGATTTATGAACAACGGTGTTCGTTTCGCATGTACCTTACCTATCGTACGTCTCAGTTACTAACGACATCTTTGACCGTCTTATACATAAACAGGGCGTATTCTAACTTCATACCTATCAAATATGTATATTGATTAGATCCAATCCCCCGAGGTCTCATCATAGAAGAGTCCAACTTAAAACAAAAGGTTATGTAACTAAGTAGGTACTTCTTAGAATTATTGTAGCCAGGTACCTAACAGAAATCTTAGAAATGTTTGTAGAAATAATCAATAACAATATTTCATAATTCGTTTAATTTTCCTTATAAATACTTACAAAAGCTCTGTGATTCACCTATTAGGAGTTGACCCTATATCTTGTGTACCCAACCGAAATCGTTAATAAACCGGGAAGTCCGAAATCCCGTCTATCAAAGTTTATCGCATGCGCAGAATGAAGTATGTCTTACAATATTTATTGTACTAGTAAGTAAACAATATGTAGGGATTCACCTCACGCACTGATAACCGGGACGACGCCGAGGCCTGCGCACGCTGTGGTGATAGTATTGATGATGATGCGCAAGTCTAAACTGTATGTGTATTGTTCTGGAAAGCCTGAAAAACCTGTAACTAATTGAGCAATATAGAAAAGTATTATCCTATTGTGGAGTACTTGCTTGCCTCGTTGGTCTAGGGGTCGCTAAGCACGACTGCTAAGCACAAAGTCTTGGGTTCGAACTACGAATCCCGGGTCGGGCAAATTGTTATTGGGTGTTTCCATTTGGTAAATCTCAGTAGCAGCACAGAATCTGGATTTGTGCCCGGATGATGGCAAGAGCCTCCGTCCCCTATTACATTGAGACTTATAACATAACTAGATAAATGTGTGTCTTAAACACATCTCCGCCTACCCCTTTGGGGTATATAGTTGCGATGTTATGTTACGTAGAGTAGTGTTGAGCTTTAGTGCACGATTCTTGTATTTGGGAAGAAATTATTTATTTATACTTCATATACACATTTGTATAAAGGAGGACTTAAGAGCCATTTCACATTTTTTAACAGTTTTCTGAGATTTCGGACGCAAAATTTACCATCTTAGGTAGTACTAAGGAATTTCTAAATACATGTAGAATGTAGACCAATCTTTCCCATTGTTACAAATAGAATTAGATTTTCAAAATATAACTTGATTGCTTTGTGGTGAGCTATTTCCCGCAACACGTTTTCTGAAAATCCGTCGCAGAGCCATTTTCGAGCTTCAAATTCTACCATTTACATCAACAAATTTAAATGGAAAAAATACAGTAGGCATAGGACATATATTTTTGTTGTAACATACGGTGGAAAATTTTCAATTAATAACACTTTTAATTGATAAAAAAATAAAAACTTAAACCGGTTATCACGGTTTTATATGGTAATTTTATCGCGACTTTTTGGTTTAAATAAAGGTATTTATTACTTTTAAAATTATGCCATAATGAACTATGCTCTCTGGGAAATCTATTAATACAATGTTTTTTAATATTCCTTTATTTAATTAGGTATAATACCGTTTTCAATATCACTCAAAATAACAATAAATTACATTGCACAAACGTAGAACGATCAGTCGGGCCCGAGCGCCCTTAGAGGCAGGACCTGTGTCACTTTTTTCAAATTTTGAATTACGAAAATTCGTATTAAAAACCCATTTTTATACTACGACCACAACGTTTTCATTTTCTACGAATTATTTTCATCCGGTTTTGTTTATTATAAAATGTTATTAAATTCTTTTAAAATATTTTATTTGATTAATATTCAGCAACCATCCAATCAGATATTATATCTGATGACGTAAGTTTCTGTTCTGTAGCAGCACACTGAATTATAATTTGCGCGAAAAATGTTGTCCCCTCAATGCGCAAAGTAGTCCCAGCCAACGTTCATGCTAACCTGATTTCGGAAATTTTGTACAAACCTCACATCTTATCTACTTTCTACCCCCTGCTCGAGTTCTTCCTTATTTGCAATTAAAAGGTCGGTAAGGGAAGGGGTGGCGCCGCTATTTACCTCCGTAACGATTCCACTGCATTCGAAACTGTATTATAATCGATAGGTTCATATTATGCACACCACATCATCATGGGAGATTTCAACACTTCCTTACTCCGCATACCTCCGAATCCTCCAAACTCCTGCACATAGTTGATTCTGCTAGCCTACTCGTCGTACTGCTTCAAGCCACTTACCACAACGATGTAGCTGAGCACACTCGGCTCTATTTCATTAATACCCCCAATCCTTCCCTGGTTTCCTCTCATGGCCGACTCGTCACCGCTGGATTCTCTCACCACGACCTTATACTTTTATCGTATATCCTCAAACCTCATAAACCTAAGCTCAAGGTACTGTACAATGTACCTACATGCACAGCTTCGCGCGAATCAATGTAAGCAAACTGAGTTCAGATGCTTCTCTAATCGACTGGAGACCTATGATGGAGGCTCCCGCGGTCGACGAAAAGGTTATCGGTTTTAACCGGGAAATCATCGAGCTTTATGATATACACGCACCGGTTGAAAAGGTAAAGCTGAAGCGTCCACCTGCGCCATGGATTTTGAATGGTGTAAAGTTGGCCATAAAGCGTAGGGATCGCGCTTTTTGAAAATTCAAGAAAGATCGTGATGAGGACTGGAATTTTTTCAAAGCTGCACGAAATCGGTATAATTAAGTAATATCCAATACCAAACGCCGCCATATTCTAAATTACATTTATTTATGTTCCACTTTTGCCGATCTCTGGAAGTTCCTTAAAACTCTCAGTATTGGCAAATCACCACTATTTGATCGGTTGAATTCCATTGATTTGGACGATCTCAATTCGCATTTCTTCACTAGCCCAACTTTAGACAAAAGACCAAACCTCAGACACTTGCTTACGTCGATGGTCTCCCGCGTCCCAACATTAATCCCTTGCACATATCTCCAGTCACTGAGGGAGAAATCAAAAAGATCATCCTCCATCAAATCCATAGCGTTAGACTGTGAAAACGTCTATCACGGAATGATCGTCACAATAGTTGACCACCTTCTTCCAGCAATCACACAAATAATATCGTGCTCCTTGGATACCGGATACTTCCCCTCCTTGTACCGCAAAGCTTTCGTTTACCTTTTACCTAAAATATCGAGCTCTTCTCTACCCAGTCACTTCCGACCAATCTCTATCCTTTCTTTCCTATCTAAAGTGCTCGAGGCCTATGTCCATGAGAATATACGAAGAGTCAACCAAAATAACTTCTTGTCTCCCTTGCAGTCCGGTTGCAGGCCAGGTGATTGGCGACATTAAGGCAGGCATAGAAGATACTAAAGTTACAGCCCTAGTTGATTTTTCCAATACTTTCAATATAGTCAATCGCGATATCCTCGTCTACATCCTATCCCATCTCTTGGCGTCTCCTAAAGCGCTGGAATAGATCCCTTACTTTTGGGAACGCCAGTGGTCGGTCCATGTGGAAGAGTCCTCTTCTTCCTGGTGTGAGCTAAAATCTGGCCTTCCACAAAGCGGTATTCTCCGCCCATTGCTGTTTTCTATCTTTATTAACCTTATAATCCAATCACTTCGGTGTGCGTATTCCATATGCCGATAACTTGTAGCCTTACTCTGCTTCTGGGATTGATGATGTGTACTAGACAATGAGTGCAACCAACTGCGATCTTTAAGCTACAGTGGACTGGTCCGAGAGATTTGGCATGGCGGCAATTCCGAATAAGTGCCAAGCAATCATACCTGGTAGGTCTAGGAGTTTGCGCAAACTACACGTGGCAATGCTGCCAGTCTTTTGGGCACGTTACCGGTTGACATCGATGGGGATGAATTTTTTGATGCTTTTTAACTTGTTATTTTTGTATATATTGTTTTTATCTTGTATTAGATTTAAGTTGTAAATAGTTATAATAGTTGAGATAATTAATTAATTATTGCTTTATGTATATTTATGTATTGTTTTGTTTCATGTATGTATGTAACGTATTATATGTATGTTTATTATTTTGCGTATCGATATACGTCATCATCATCAACGCCACAATAAACGACAGCTTGCCAATTGCATCTACCGCTTGGGCTGCAATTCTGACGATATCGTCGGTCCACCTGGTGGGAGGCCTGCCAACGCTGTCTTCCGGTTCGTTGTCGCCACTCGAGAACCTTTCTTCCCCAGCGGTTATCGGTCCTTCGAGCGATATGGCATGCCCATTGCCACTTCAACTTGCATATTCTTCGAGCTATGCCAGTGACTCTAGTTCTTTGGCGAATTTCCGTATTCCGGATCCTGTCGCGCAAAGAAACCCCGAGCATAGTTCTTTCCATAGCTCGTTGAGTGACTCTGAGCCTTTCCAAAAGGCCAACCGTTAGCGACCACGTCTCAGAGCCATACGTAATCACATCGCATGCATCGATATGTGCATCTACCTTATATTTGTCTCCATATCGCTCTAAAGTCGACTGGTAAAAAATGCCTAAGGTATTAAGTTCGCCTTTGTATATTTATTTTAAAAAACTTTAAAATGGAGGAGGATATCAATTCGGATGTTTAAATATATTTTGTATGTATGTTCGGGCATAACTCCGTCATCTAAAGACGGATTTGCAAAATTCTTTTTTTGTTGGAAAGTAGTTTATTTCGAAATAGTCCCATTGAAATTTCATGTAGATCTGATGATGATCTTTGGAGATATGGAACTGAACTCCTTATAAAATCATAGCAGAACTGTCGTTACAAGTAATATAGCCTAAGTAACTGTCGATGACTGACCACAAACTAGAAAGAAAAAGGGGGAGGTGGTGCCTTGTCCCCCCTTCTACCACTTTAATAGTATATATCGTGTGAGATATCGTTTGAGGGAGCATTTTGTAAGGATTCCAAATACTAATCCTCAAAATGTCTACGGCGGATGAATCCTAGGCATCACTAAAAATTGTGAAATAAAAAATATAAAAACCGCCTTAAAAAATAGGAACAAATAAATAATGTGATCAAATTACTAATGAATTCAAAATATTTTCATAAATCTCGAATATAGGTATATTGTAATAACGATCAAGATTTTTTTGTCCGTCTCGTTTTTTGCGCTACACTGTTAGCATTATTTTTGTGTGGGTGTGTCACGCACACATGACAATTCTACCGAAATTCGAACGTCAAAATTTTGTGAAATGGCTCTTAAGAAGTTTCAGGAAGGAAAACGTGAAATTTATTTCTCTTTCATTTCAATTATGTTTATTCAGACGCCTGGCACACAGGCTAGTACCATACGTAAAGTAAGTACAAAATATTTTGTAGTAGAATGAGATGATTTATTACCGTAGTACAGCCTCCTTACCTTGAACTTTTAAAGCGGGATAGTTTACGTTGTGAAAGCGAGACGCCGCATTACACTGAACGTAGTAAAGTCTCGCTTCCACAACCCACAACTGATGGCAAAGCAGCAGCCTTACACAACTGATGGCGTGGTTGCCTGATATAATTAGTAACCACTTGCCGACCTCGTGCCTATCGCGTACAAATGATTAAAAAATTGGTTGATGCACACAATAAGACAAACAGAATATTTATGAGATTTTTTACTCTAGTCTTAATGATTCATTAGTTGAGGCGGGTAGCGTCTGTGGTTTGAAGAATAACCTCGCTTACCACTAAACCAACAAGATTTTGTTTTAAGTCGTATTTGGTGGAAAATGGCGCGGCGTCTCGAAAGCCGTGTTGATAGAGTGGCTAAAGTACCCGGTGTCGGGCGAGATTGATGGCCCGGGATAACGCGGCGGGCCGCTGGCTGCCGACCCACGAAATGAGATAGAAAAATGCAATAATATCTTCGCAGCGATATAAAAGCTGGAATATGTCTACGTAGGTATGTAGAATGCTTATTTTGCGGAACATTACCCGCACAAGTAAAGGTTTCGATGCGGACTGCCTTACCACTGGCGTAGAGAACAATGTTTATATACATGGCCGGGGTGATCCTATCGCCGCTTATTTGGCTCAGCCCCAACTTCCGGGAATGACAAGGAAACATTATAATACGTCGGTTGTTCTGAAGCTACTTGGAACTCGTCGGCCGAAATATTAACGAGACGGCCATAACATTCACCAAGAATCGGCAACTCACACTAATGTAATAAGTTTATTACCTAAACCCTTCCAGATACAACTATATTATTAATGTACCTGATGCTTCATGAGAGCTACCTACCTAGGGATATATTAATTCTCCCTTGTGAAGCTTTATCGAAAATTTCTTCGGAATATGTAATTACGCATGTCGCCGGTAAACCATTTCCTTTATTTTATGAAAAAGCTCGCGAGGGAAGGAAGTGGCGATAAGATCGCTCCCGTCATGTGCGGCATAACATGCTAACCATAGAGCGGCCGCCTGGTACTATGGGTGTTAGGTTGGTTTTATTTTGTATCGGACGTAATACATTGATACTGCAGCCTTTATAAAAAAAGTTAAAAATGATACATAAAAGATGTTTTTGTTTTAAAACTGGGTAAAATTTGATAAAAATAGTAGTGTCGTGCGTCGAATCCTTAGCTATTGATCACTATTACGTCACACCCTGTATATATTATTTAATATTGATGTAAAGTTCGTTATAATAATTATAACGATCGAGTTACTCGAGGGCTCGACGCTTGTACGAGCTCCTCCCAATACAACGAACGCTGGATAAAATAATTAAAAATCGCTGTATTTGTGTCAATTGCTTGCAGTAGTGAGAAACTTCAATGTTATAATGGTGTTATTATTGAAAGCTGCAGCAAGTGCTATTCATTATCACGCATTGTTTTGATGATTATTTTTACGAAATATAAAGTAAACAAACTATGAAAATCATCTACCTACCTTCATAAATGAATAATAATACGTTAACCACGTGGACCGAGACCTTTACCCACGCAACAAATATCGCGCGGGGGTACGTTTAAATATCGATAGTAACGTAACACTAAACAGTTAGTATTTAGTGACCGCGCTGTGCGTGACCAGAGTGAGCAGTGTATTTCGTCGCCGCGTCCAACACGCATGCGCGACACCTATACCATAACAACAACGTGTTACAAAAAAATAACAAGATGAAGCTCGAGAACAGTTTGACTCCCGATAACATCAACCAGAATCTGTTGAACATCCAGTATGCGGTGCGAGGACCTATACTCCACAGGGCTGTTCAGATCGAGAGGGAACTCCAAAAGGTAGGATATCAAAAAAAACACTTTCACGGTGATTCAGTTCAGTTATCGGTGCTACAATATTGCGTTTGAGATTTGTTTAACTGCCTATATAGAAAATAAGCTATAAAACTGTTCACAATATTGCAAAGAATTACACGGACAACAAATAAAAACTAAGATTGTACGTGAAGTCTGCAAAACTGTTATTTTTACAGCCGCTCTCATTGAATCGTGAGACTATGTCGGCGAGTTTGTTTCAACCATTCTTATTATAGATTTGGATGTCTATTGACGACGGTTTCTTAATTTTATAGAGATTTGTTAATTTACAAATGAGTGTTTTGCGTGATCGTTGATAAAATACGTGCACACCTTGCAACGCAAAAGTGTGTTACAGCAATAGGTGCCGTGAGGTTTAGCCTAGATTATCTGCTAGCTGGCTACTTAGAGCCCATGATTTGTTTCATACATGAGAACCAAGTGTTGTTCTTCTTCTGCCAAAAGATTTTACGTCTACTACTTAAATCTATAAAAAAATGCTTTACGTACAAACTCGGTAAATAGTAGGTGAATGCGATAACTTGCCGATAACTGTTTTACTACAAATATGTCAGTATCGATGCCTCGAACGTTTAACTGCGAGGTATTACATTTTCTAATTACCGGACAATAGTATTTGCCTTCTTTACTAATGCGATTATAACTTTAGTGCTAGTTAACATCGCAACACGTCGTGTACTCAAGCAAGCAGCAAGTGGTACAAGGACACTATCACTTCAAGACTGGCAGCATTGCCTCTATCACTTAAAATTGATGAGTTACTTAAAATAAGTTTCTCATCGTGATTTAAAGTAGGTTGATATTAATTCAATGTTGTTCCTAATTAAAAACTAGATGTAACCAGTAGCTTGGCGTTGACTTGAGTGAGTACTGCCTGTATTGGGTTTGATTTCATTGAGATGAGCGTTATTCAGGTTCTTTTTAAAGAAGATTTTCTTTTAAACAGGCTTGTCCTCTGCTTATGACCCTAACGTTCTATAAGTAAATAGACCCATATACCGTTCAGTGCATACATGTTTGTCTATTCCTCCTAGACATTCAAGCGGTGCTATTGTTCCTTTACTAGTTTATTTCACATCACTACAGGTCTCGGAGTTCTGCTATTCTATTTTCTCCCATAATGTTATTGCTTATTGCTAAGGCCCTGTACAATAGCACGGGCATGAGTATATTAAATTCAATTCTCCTTCCTCCCTCACCATTCACGCAACTGCTGAACCTTTGATAATGCATAGCTTTTTCAACACGTTAAACAGTTCCTTTCTGCCTAAAGGTCGGTATAGGAGCATTTTATAAAAAAATCGAGTGAGATCGTTTGGACCGTCATAAAAAAGTCAGGTACGGTTTAATCTGGATCCCGGGTCTCGGTCCCGGCGGGTCCCGGGCCTGTTTTATGCTAAGGAATGATATAGCTTTATTTCTTATTGGATTCCCTTATAAATAACTATTACTGAGCCGTGTGTGTGTTATTTAACGCTCCTTCTAATTTCTACGTTCAGTAAGGACCTATCTACGAATAATTATTTTATACATAATAAAGCTATATCAATACTAAAATTAAGCCAAATATATTTGTATCTACTTATAAACTTATTTTTAGCATGTTAATAGTTGCTAACAAGCGCTTACCTTGTCCAGCATCAAGGCTGCCAGTAATTATCACAAACTATAGGTGTCCTCTGCACTATGCGTGCCGTGCCCATGAACACAACTATTAGTATCAGGCCGTTGACCTGGCCGCCTGACTAGAGCCTCCAGCACGGTCTTAAGCAACTGGTCATCAATAACTAGTCTGATGCTTCAACTTCAAGTCGAGTAGTTTTTGTAACCATTTTGCCTTTCATGAGACGTTTGTGAAGTGGAGCGGTGATATCGATCACCATTGTGCTGTAATCGATTTATCACCAATATATCAGGCTTGTTGACAACAATAGTGCTGTTCTAATGATGGATGGGCTACCGTTTAACGTGACGTCACTATTTTCAAGGAAGTACAACCTACGGGGGTATAGAGGATACAAGTAAAAGGTTAATAGTGTTTTTAATGATTAGTATTAATGTTTAATGTAGGCCGATTGTTCGAATTGGGTCATACGAGTTAGTATGTCGATACAGCCACGCACTGCGACGATTTTATTAAGCAGTCTTTTAATATTGGTGCAGATCAGTGAACGGTGTCTGTCTGTCTGAGAGATAATTTATATGCAGCCGTGGATATTGAAGGCTTTAGATGATGATGACTGTTATTCTATTTACAAGTAAGGTACGCCATATTCAGTAATTAGAGCTTGCGTGCGTATACAGTATACACACACTGTCTATGTTGGGCCAGGTTATTTAATATTCATGATGGCCATCAAAACTATAGTTTAATTTTTAACTGAGATCATTAATATAGGCTAAGCAACACTATCAGGTTACCGTGACCTTTCGGTGGCCACTCAAAACAACCATTATCGCGTGAACCAGTTATACTAACTGACAGTGTACTTTACTTACATCATGTTAGGACATCTCAATGGCTCACAAACAATAGCACAAGGTCATCACAGTGATTGTATTCCCGGGACTATAAGTGCGTCCTTGAGTGTCCTTGAACTGTCATAGTACATAAAATATGCCTGTTTATTCTGCGCCAGCTCTGGATGTGACCTTGAGGGCAAGACGTGAAATATTGTTCGTGGGCTCTATGGGAGGTGGGAGGGCAAATGTTTGCGAAGGAATGAATTTATTCGTTTTGGTTGAAATGTAGGGCACAATGTCGATAGACAGATTTCATAAGTTTATCAACAGCTAAATGTACATAATTATTACGTTCATAGCAAATGTCTGCCTAAAGCTTTAAAGTATTCATTAGGCTTAATATTAGACTTATAAAATAGTACATACAACTTGTCAACCAAATGTTACAATATATCAAAACAATGTATAGAAATTTGACACTAAAGACAAAATAACAGTTTGTATCAATAACTAACTTTATTTTGACCAAAACCGAGATTACAAGGCAACAGTGTGCCCCCGTGTGCCCGGCCGGGGGTTGTGTGCCCGTGTGCAGGCAATTCGAGCTAAAAAAGTAACAAAATTAACCGCGAACCCTAACATTGTGGATCCTGTGATGTAATATGATTCCACGCAAAACATGGAAACAGGCAGAACAGCCCCATGGCAGAGCCAAATACAGAAGGTTTAATATTCCAAACACTCCTTGTTCACTAACTTGCTACAATTTGTTAACCAGTAGGTTCCTGTTGGTGCTCAAAGTAACTGAGAATGTTGTAAAAACAATTATTTATATCTTTAGTCCTTCTAATAGAAGAGACACTTATAGTTAACAGAAGTTGTTCCATAAGGTCCGTTTTCAGGGATTAGTTTACTGTACGCTGGCTGTATACGAGAGGAATAAAATACTAGTGGGGCACAAATGAAACGGAAACTGCTCATCCGAACAAAGTATTAATGTGTACCTGAACGACAACTATCAACGTCCGCTAATATGTTGGGTACCTATCAGTTTTGCAGTTTTGTTGGAAGTGGCTCTTCTACATGTCCCTGTGTGTGGCGGGTGACGTGAGATTATTTTTTGTTCTCTATTGTAGCTCGCCGGGGGTCGGGGCTGGCAATAAAAACATATTTTCGTCCAGGGTTGTCTCTCATGTGTTCTGCAATAAGCGAGATTTATCGCGCTGTTTGTTACTTGTTACCCACATAACTTGATGGGGTTGCGACCGATGGGGGTGTAGGGGGAAAGAAGAGAGAGGGGAGGGGAAGGTGTGCGGTTCACTTCGGTGTCAGTTTCGAGTGGAATCGACTTTAGCTAACAACTGTAAAGTAATGTTTAATTGCTCTTAGTACTCATATGGCCGATTAAATACTAGTTAGTTAGTCTTGTAACTGAAGACTGGATTACATTGACTTATGTATTATTGTTGACTTAGTGTTACTTCTTGTCGGCGAGTGTTAGAAGCTTTACCTTTACTAATCAACAAGTCCATCCAAGCTGCTTACTTGTGTCAGTAATCCACTTGAAGCTGTAATCGTTTATAATGTTAAAGGAGACTTTATTCATATCCAACGAGTTAACCTTGAGATAACCACATCTGTAGTTACGTTCTTGGGTATAGTAACGTAACTTCAGCTGTGGTGTGCCCTTGAATAGTTCAGTGAAGTGATCTACCATCTACGTCATCAGACAACACATAGACATTTTCAGAACTCTAGTCTCGAGTCTAGGGTGATGTCCATAGGTTCTCGAGTTAGGGGTACAATAATTAATAGGTTTGGGAACCAAACCAACATACTTAGTTAGTATGGCCCTACTGAAACCCAGTTTATGTAGGCGTTTATGTCTTTTCATCCACCAGTTCACACTGCTCACTACATCGATCGTACGAAAAGCCGCGGCTACACGAGCGAGGCTAACGGACCTAGCGAAGTTCCCAGTGTGTTCTGCGCTCGACTCGTCGCCCGGCTTCTCCCGTGTACCCGGCTCACCCGGCGTGAAGGCGCTGTACGAGGCTCATGGGATTCTACTTACATAATAACATCGCCTCTCTTCATCCAATTCTTTGACGCGAATAATTTCATAGTATTTTCCTTATGGCATTTCTTTTCACAGGTATTTGTCGCACATGATAGGGTATTAAACTCAGTTTTATGGTGTTCATAAACTTATTTGCAGATGCCTATAAAGTATAGGTATTTAAATAAAATGTTTAAATTAATTTCAATTCTATTTGGGACAGATCACGATTACTTATACAAGTTATCGTTCCAATACATGAGTTTAATAGATAAAGTTACACTTGTACAGTATGATGTGCCTCTTCTAGGTCTAGTACCTCGGCTCTAGTTGTTAGTCTAACTAAATTATTGTTGTTTGTAGATGGATAGCGCCGTCGTTTATCCAATCAAGATGGTTATTAGCTCGGTCGATGGAGTTCTGTGATGTCTAAAACGAATTGTTCTCCACATAACATCAAGCCGTGCTTCTACTGAGAATTACCTAATAGAACGCCCGATAACATTTTGACCGACCGGGGA
Source organism: Abrostola triplasia (assembly GCA_946251915.1). NCBI lineage: Eukaryota > Metazoa > Arthropoda > Insecta > Lepidoptera > Noctuidae > Abrostola > Abrostola triplasia. Next base: position 12,468,710 of record OX276433.1, read on the forward strand.
CTTGAACCCAGGACCTCATGCTCGGCAGTCACACTTAACATTCATCAGACCAGCCAAGCAGTCAGCGGTCGTGAGTGTTACAGTGTTTGATGAATTGCAACTGCTTCAATGTAAACATCGAAATCTAATTGTTGAAATATGATTTGAACACGCTTCTCAGCTGGGATGGTTGAATCATTCATTAATGTTAGGAAGTAATAGTGTTGACCGACTGTTGAATAGAATCCGGAACATTCTGCTAATTTACATAAGATACGAGAATCAAAGCGGGATGCTAATTAATTTATTAATTATGTTGTATCAGGTTCTATAATAAGCCATGCTTTTGATTCATCATAATGTATTCCTATATGGCTAGTATTAACTGATAATAAAAAAAAAATAAAAATAACGCGTTTTATAATGTTGAGCGTTACAAACTTGTTTTGGTTACGATAGTCTAAGTTCTATATTATATCCGTTCTATTAATCAACTAATTTAGATAGCTATGTTATAGTTTTAACATATTTTGAGTTATTGAGTATTTGAATAATGTGTATTTTCCTATTTACGAAGTGTTTTACGTAGCGCGGTGACCTTTCGCCTCCTAATCTGAAGGGAGCTTCAAACCGAGCGCCGCCAGCGTCATAACACGTCAAAATAATATCTGATGAGTAAGACGATAGACCTATATATCATATAATTATCTATGCTTTATATATGTGTGTAGGTGCATCGACCCCCAAGCGAGCCTACGCAGCGATATTAGCCGCTAACAAGCCTGCTGAGTTACAATACTCGCAGGCAAAGCAAGCGCTGACTACAAAAGGGGGTCAACAGAGCCGGTCGAAACCTAACAAGGTTTTGAAAAGGCGGGGTCCAGAGAAGGACACGTGCGACAAGGATGGCTTCATAAAGGTAGAGAAGAAGAAGAAGAAGAAGCCTCCTTGTCGGAACCAGTGCGGTACCGCGCTGGTAGGACCCAACATGCTGCTTCGTCCAGCAATCCCTACGACGCAGCTGTACGTGTCCAGACTACACCACTCCACGAAGGTTGAAGAGGTCGTGGAGTACCTGCGTGTGAAGACCAACTCGATTTTGAGGGTCGAGAAGTTGGAGCCGCGTCACAACACTAACTTCAATTCGTTCGTGGTGCGTGTTCCGACTCAACATCTTGAAAAGTTCCTCAAAGAAGAGTTATGGCCGAAGGGTGTTGTTTATCGCCGGTTTCGTGGCCGACTAAATGACACCAGTCAGCGAAACACGACGCCGCCACTTCGTGTGTAGTATAGTTATATAATTGTATGTGTTTATAGTATTTTTAAGTTATATTAATATAGTATTGTATTTATAGTTATGGGCCTTTGATGCCTGAAATAAATGGATATTATTATTATTATTATATTTTACAACTGAAGATTTTGTTTGTTTAGATGGACGCGCTAATAATAATGCTCATGCTTAAGCACTAATTGAAAAAATATTTTTGTGTTGGATAGTCCTTTTATCGAGGAAACAATTGAAATCTACGCGGACAGAGTCGCGGGCGGAAGCTATCCATCATATAAACATTATGGCTGTAGATCATGCAAAACATTGATTTGCACAAGAATCTAATGCGCGACCCTATATAAAAACAAAACCAATCTTTACAGAAACTTAAGAATTAAATACCGGCAACCCATGCAGGGCGTGACCGCAACGAGCACAGCTTAACGCCCGGCTGACCTCAATCGTTGCCAGCCAGTCTAAACGGTCCAGGTCACTTTACAGGCTCTGGCGCAAAACTACGTCGATTAGCGATAAGAAAACAAAAGGTAATGATAGCCACTCGCCGCGCGCCGGCCAGCACAACCGACCGAGCGATAGAGGTATACTGTTGCTATTGTTAGCGGTGTTATCTGTACGGCATGGCGGCACGGTGGTCAGCAGTACGGGCTCGCTGCAGTGTCGCTTCAATTGGCATTTTAATTGTTTTGATAACTATATTTTGATGGCCTGGTTATAGTTACGGTTATTGTGTGACCTTTTTATGCCCACTTTAATATTACGAAAACCGATTTTCCAGGTAGGTATATTCTGACGCACAAATACCGACTCTCTAAGTACTATTCTTAGGTTCCTGACGGATGGGAACCGAACTGACAGCCCTTTGGTAATTTAGCTTCACATCAGTCGTTAGAAGATGTCATCATTGTCAATTTGTCATTATAACAGTATGTATTTAGTTCCATGTCTGCACCCTTTTCATCTCATTCCTATAAGTCTATTTCCTCAACGCCGGCCTCCTGCAGTACGATCGCCCTCTCTTCAGTACATCAGGTTTATGTTATTATCCCTTCTCTTGTAATGCCCGCACGGCCTGCTAGCTCCGCCGATACCATCAAAACAAGTTGTACATCTAGTTTATCTGCACGCTATGTCCCCGAGAGGCTGGCCAGATATGTTTTATAGTCTGTGTAAGTGTTATTTGGAAGCAATAACCATTTGTGCGGCCGTTGTCAACATCCTTTGTAACAAATATGGTAAGCAGAAGGTCCAGTTTAAACAATACGCGTCAGTCCGCCGCGTGTCTACTGTGCGAGGGTGGACTGCGTATTGACCCATGTTCTGTACCGTTAGCAATGATTATACGTATCACCACAAGTCACACAAGTGACTCCTAAAAATAACTCTATTTTACATAAATTAATATAGTATTCTTGAGAGCTGTAACTTCAGAAAATGATTAATAAGTGTTACAGATTTTCGTAAGAATCTTTAGATTTCGGTCAACCTTAACCAAACCGACCTAGTTATTAAATATTCCTAGCCCCAAGCCCTACTGGCGTCGTGAATTGATAAACTTGTGTGGATCGTATCGATACTAAATTATCTACCTGTAAAACACGCCTAAGTCATATAGTAGGTATGCAGAAACATTTCACCGTGAAAACAAAACCCAAGATGAAACTTTTGCATGTAATTGTCATGCGTCTTAACCGCGATAGTAGGAACGCGGTAAATAGGGGCTCGGCGGAGCCCGCATGCTCCCCGCTTTACATAGGACGAGGGCTTAGGGCGCCGGAATGTGTTTGTCAAACGATTGGTCGATGAAATAGCTTTCTATTTGTGTAGCCAGCACTGTGGCGGGCACCGTGTGCCGCTAGAGGGTGCTCATCAATTTAGATGGCTCGGCTTCTACTACGACGGTTGACATTTATCGACAATATCATATTTATTGGTACTTACTGTATTGGTGCCTGATGGATTCAGACTGAATTTGTGTAATTTTGTAGGTAGTTCATCGATTTTAAGTATTTTAGGCATTACCTCGTACTGCTAGATTGTAAAGACAAATGGAATCTATACGGAATGGATGTAAGTACTCGGTGTAGAGACAGTTGAGCAAGCTCGAACTAATGCTAAGGTATTTAAAGCAACCTTTGGTAAAGTCAACAATAATTCTCATTTCTGCTTTGTTCGGGAAAATGCTCTTAGTCTGCAGGACAAGGGACAGTATTATACTGACAGGCTGATACTAGTTATATTGATGAGAATACTTAAAATCTGTATTAAAATATCATCAGACATAACAAGAGAACTAACGTAATATCTCCACCAGCCGGCACAGTTGTAAAAGCCATATGAACAGCCCCGAGGTTTATGGGGCGTGAGGTCCGAACCTTTTAGCCAGGTGGCGCGGCTGGTGTCGGCCACTAATGTGTCGGGTGTCGGGTGTCGGGTGTCGTGTCGGCTCTCGGTGACCGACCATAAAACACATGCTCTGAGCATCAACAGCGTCGTAAAACAACACTTGTGTGGTCAGTCTGAGATGAAACTACTTCTTCATTGAGACTTTTATATTGTTAGTTTATTTGTTCAACCTTGACGTATGTTCCTTTAAGTTAAACATTTAGGTTTTCATAATTTCCAGACACAGTTTTGTGTTCCTCTTGATTAAAAAACGAAAGTATGAAAAAATGTATTTGTATTTTTATAAATTTTATTTGGGACGTCAACTTTTGATCTCGTTTACCACATCCATACAAAACAATATGACAACGTAATATTTGTAATATGTATTTGTATAGAGTTCTACCCGACTGTTATTTCTTCCAAGCTTATCACAGAAACTTATGAAACATCAATTCCAAACCTTATATTGTTTACACGTATTATCTCCTGAAGGAATTCTCTCCCACATTTATAATAATGTAATGATAGTAACCTCGATATCACAGAAGGTAGAATAACAAAGTAATTATTAAGATGAATATATTTTTCTTGAGCCGTACTTAATGAGAACTGCGGGAAGTTTCTTCTTCACGGCGGTAACCAGGCGGGCTCGGCAAGAGCGACACGTCCCGAGCCACGAGATGATAGAGTTCAACGTTCCTAATGAAGAAGTAGGTCAGGCTCTATATACTCACGTACTTGAGACATGAGTGTATTTCGTTCTTGCTCGCATGTACGTATGTACCGATACTCGTAACATCGGTCGGTGACTACTGAACTACTGACTACGAAGCGTAGGGTTTTAGGTCCTTAGGTAGGTACAGCAGTATTATTGTGATGCAGTTCCAAGGTCTTGCCTTGTTAATTCACATGTCACAGATAACCAACAGAGGAGCTTGGTTGTGTTTGCGATATATTCTTCAGTTCGTTACCCGACCGGCGCAGTCAGCGCTAGTCTCTGCACTACGGCTATGGTTTATTTTGAACAATATTTGTGAAGCCTGGAGATGTTTGCTCTTACACTGGATGCATGTTATAGGGAATAGGGAAACTACAAACCCGCTGTTGCGCCGGATAATATATTTTTCTATATTTTTGGACACTTTGCGAAACTAAAACCAACCTACTTATCATTGTATACGGTTCCCCTGGGGGTGTGAAACACTTACGCTATTTAATGGCCACATAAATATTTGTTGAATATAATAACAACATTAACGTCTAGTAAATCTTATAACATTTCATGAGCTCGGGACAGCCGTCCGTGTCGCAGTCGCTGCCGACAATACGAAAAACTCGTGTTCGCTCTCCGCACCTGTGTATTTCCATTAGCCTATCTCGGCGGCCCACAAAAACTGTGTGAGCAGGGAGCCAGCCTGTGTATGACAGCAACGTAATGCGGTTTTTGCTCCGCGCCCCACAACACGCCGGGTATAGTCGGAGATCGTTGGAGTACCCAATGTTGTAAACAAACGACATAATTATTTATTTTGATTGCAATGAAAAAGCTGCTTGTTATATTGCCGAACAAAAAACAAGATCGACAGTTAGGCCAATGACTAACTACAATTATTATTTAGTGTTAATTAGCGTATCGCATAGAGATCAATTCTAAATGATTAATGTACCAAGATACAGATTTAAGAGACTGTGACAAGACCATAACAACTTCTTACCCTACACAGATATTATAATAGTTGTATTCATGTAAATACAGCCACACAATTAATCAACCTCCTAACTGGCGCTAACTTTACACTGTTAGTAATGAATAAACAGTACAACCATTTAAATTTCTGTTTACAGAATATGCAAGTTAAATAAAACTCGACTATATCTGCGACGCCCCGGCCGCGCACCGCTCGTAGAATTATTTGCAGTGACATTTTGGTTTGTGTGTAAAATGGTCGCAGTGCTCACGTGGTTCGTTAGGCACATTATACGCGGCCCCAGCGCCCCTGACCGCTCTGCCATCGTTTTAGTCTTGGCTACGTGTGCTGGGCAATTGAGAAACTTTAATTTTCTGGTTGGAAAATAGTCAGAATGGTCACAATAACGTGTATTATCCTTGATGATTAAAAATAATAAATGCAATTACATTATTGGCTCCGCCAATGCGACCAAAAGATTAAAAAAAATATATTATTTAAGTACTAATAAACAGCTGCATTATGGAATGTATATCATGCATCAAAGAGTCAATCAAGAAATAATAAATATTTCTTCCTGTTCAAAGAACAATCAGTGTTTTTAGCAATGTTTGCTTTTGCTGATTCCCCAATATTATCCGAAATATTTTTTAAACTTTTGATCGAAAGCGATCCGAGTCGTTATGAGAAACTGGTGGTTGCTCAACAGTTCAGAGATCAAGAGCGGCGGTAACAGAGAGCTGGTCGGTTTGTACCTGGAGGTGTTGGGCACGGGGCCAAAGTGGCGGCGGCGTTCAGCCTGGGTCGTTTGGCTCGGGCGCAGGGCTCGGACGACAATAAGGATGGCTTTCTGGGATACCAGTCGACAAGACGCAGTCATATCTCACCAAGTAGAACAAAAACTTATGTGTCGATTGTATTAGGATGATGATTTCATTGTTTTAGAACTCATGCATAAACAACAAATCCTACAGCAAAATTATTAATCTACTTTTTGGTTCTTCCACGTTTACTTGTGCGAGAACACTTGCGCCATTATAATATGTGGCTATTAAGAAAGCTAGTGAGAACTATTGGCTAATGGCTACGGTTGCATAATGAGTAATATCGTGTGCTATCTGAAAGTAATCGGCGGTGTTTATTGCTACATTGATTGAACAACCACGTTTATATGAACTAGTATTATTGGCTGAAGAGGTTGACCAGTAGCTACGTTTGTCTTCTGATTACGAATAACATTACGTATTGATACGTGCCGTGTACGCATATGTTACAAATTACGACTGACCACACACGTCCCCGGGACTCGTCATTATGATTTGTACTGAAGTAAAAGCCAAGAAGTTGCAAAAGGTCATTAGTGATTAGTGAAACGAAAAAACATGCCATGTTAACAACATAGGTATTTCTTGTCAGCAGCAGCTAAGATCTTACACAAATTATAACAATGCAAAAATACATATTTAATGTGTTCTACATAATTATACAGAACATAGTTCCCTATTATTGTACTACACACAAAGCAATGCGTGCAGCCCACACACACACGCGCGCGTGCGCAGATCCTTGGCCTTACTATTGCTGTGACGCGTTATTATTGTGCTAGATATTTGCCACAAGTTATCAGTATGTGCTTGGATTGAACTCGGGTTTATCCGTTATCGTCGGCGGCGGGGCCCACGTGTGGCCGCGGGGGCCGCGGGGGTCACTTGCTAGTTGGCTATTACTTTCGTGAGGGTTTTCCTATTAACTAACCTCCTGGTACTTATCTCTTTATGTGGAGTCAATATCCATGAGCATGCGACGGAGTCGCGAGCCGAACGAGCAGTCATTACACACACTCACACACACACACAGTGATAGATTTTCGCTGATAGGCGCACCTGTATAAGATTGTTGTACCACCAATAAGGTTCCTCTTCGTCTTAAGGTACGGTTGATGAACAGCCTGGTGTCAGAGTTTAAACCGCCTGTAAGCCTTTCACATAGTGACACACACTGGTGTGCCAATAACGATTCGTTTAATAAATGGTAATGGTTGCCATTGTGCATTATATTGTAATCAAAGAAGGATATTTCCATATCGTTTGTCATGTAATATCATTTATGTCATCATTTCACATTGTCCGTCCCGAATGTTTGACAAACTTAGACTTAGGTACTAAGTTATCGAATTATGTTACTGGGCGCGGAGGGAGGAGGGAGGACAGACAGGCGCTCCTAGCTAGCAGCTATATCCAGTAAGAATGTGGGCCAGTCCTAAGCGTTTAAATAAACTATCGTATGCACATCCTAAAGGTAACTTCAAGGGCTCTAGGGAAACCTAAGAGCAGTTCTCACCGCACTACAGTAGTCCCTCACGTTCGATTCTGTATTTCCGTTCTACGGACCATTTCATGGGACAGTACATACATACATAAAGTCACCTAACTTACTCTTTAAACTTATCGTCAGCACTCTACAGACATTAACGCTTGTCTATAGGTGCTCCCTCACATGGAGCGTTCGCCTACCATGTAACGTTACAGAACTAAGCATTACAACAGGAGAGCACAGTGCGCGACTTGGTGATCGATTTGGAATATTTTGTAATTTTCATACAACTTGTAATGTATTACTCAAAGTCGAATCTCAAATGTTACATTACAGACGAATGCTCTGTCAGGCATGATAATACAAGGTGTTGTAACTAATGTATGGTGTCGTGTCCACAGGGTGCTCCGAAGCCGTTTGAGCGCGTGGTCCGCGCCAATATCGGCGACTCGCACGCTCTCGGACAGAAGCCCGTGACCTTTCTAAGACAGGTGAGTATCAACGACCTGATGATGGCTGGCCTCTGGCCGAGACAAGCCGTGTATTGGTTTAAGAGTTAGGCTCTATGTTACAGACCGCTGTCACATACAGTGGCCTTACCATGAACTCTTACAATTTTACAGTTTACGTTGTGGAAGCGAGATGCCGCATTACACTGCACTTAGCGGCGTCTTGCTTCCACATCTCAAACTGTTCTGCTTTAAGAGTTCGTGGTAACGGGGCAGGGGGGTTGCTTGTGTGATCCTCACTCGGGACAAACATTTGTGTGAACCGCAGAATATTGTGACGATTATCTTAAACATAACATCACGCCTGCATTCCCCGAAGAGATAGGCAGAGGTGCACATATAGTACACCCTCATTTCGCCAGTTATGTTTATAGGTCCCAATGTAATAGGGGGCGAGCCTATTGCCATCAACCGGGCACAAATCCAGACTCCGTGCTGCCACTGAGAATTACCTAATGGAAAAACCCAGTAACACTTTGCCCGACCCGGGATTCGAACCCAGGACCTCGTGCTCAGCAGTCGCGCTGAGCGACCACTAGACCAACGAGGCAGTCGATTATCTTAATCATTTCAATATAGTGTGTGGTATAATGTTTAATTTATTTACATGTAGTACATTAATCAGTTCCTTTTATTGTAGTATTTACTTGGTATATATACATATAATTGTACATCTATATACAAAACGATACAATAACTGCACTCTAATCTGTATTGCTCTACTTTATCTCTGCGGTAAACTAGCGAGACACTGAGCAAGCATTCAGGGTCACAGAAAAGTTCCACTTGACCGTTTTATATATTTCAAGCATGCGATAGGTTGTCGAACTCACAGTTATTACATTAAGCAATTGTCTCGTTCCGACATGTTCTGTCCCACACGTAGGCCATACGTGGGCCTTACGTGGGCGATCGGCCCGAATTGCGTCAAACACGAACACAGCCTGTTTCATTATTATCTTACTGCGTGTTAGTAAATACGGTCCTGTGTCCTGGTCCGAAATAAATATATTGTGAGAATGTATTCAGCTGGAGAGAACGTATTTATATGAGCTCATTATAAGGGTTGGGTATGGTAATCCGAGGCGTGCGGGGGGCTGGCTTAATGATTAAATTAGCATGGACAACGTGGTAGGCGGGGAATATGACAACATCTTTAACTCTGCTGCTCTGCATAAGTACTAAAAGTGTATATAATACATTGTATTAGATTGTTTATTGATCAATAAAATCATCAATTGCAAAGACCGTAATCTGCTTATAAAGTAATTTATCAATATACTGTAGTTGTATACATTCTTTAACACCCCCAACTACTTACATGACTCAGTTACTTTTGAGTTAACACAAAATAATTTAGATTGTTATTTAACTGTATGTTAGGAACCTCTACAATGATGCGTGTTACAAAGTACGTGTGTCCCAGGTGACGGCGCTGGCGGCGTGCCCCGAGCTGGCCAGCTCAGCCGCCGTGCCCGAGGACGTGAAGCTGCGGGCGCGGGAGATCCTCGACGACTGCACGTGAGATGTTACTATAATACTTACTTTATATACGGACACCAAGGGTGTACAAACAGCACTGATAGCTGTGTGACCGACTGGACTGCCTAGTAAAAGCACAAGTTCAAACACCGGGACACACCAATGTCTCTTCGAATTCAAGTGGGCACTATAAATTAGTTATCAGTTGCTAAAACCGGTGAAGGAAAACATCACGAGGAAACTGGCACACCCGAGAGATTTTTCCACGGTGTGTAAAGCCATTATAAACAGTTAAGGCGTTATAAACTCTACAACCAGGTAGTCCATCAACCATAAGATAAGAAGGAGAAGAAACGTATACAATAAACACACACCTGATTACCCTAGTCTTGCAGTAGGTAACCTGTAAGCTATGATTTTCTTTCGACAACCTTTCCCTCTTCATGACGGTGTTACGTAGAGTGTCCTGTGTCTAATCGCAGTGAATATAACGAGGTATCAATGCTATAACAATTCAAAGAGTAAAAATCATATATCATCTTGTATAGGTATACCTCTGCTTCCCTCTACGGGGTATTAGGTGTTATTATACTGTGAAGTAGTATACTAGAAATATATGTTTAAATCAGTAATAGTTTTTTGGTCAAAGTGTTAACCCACTACGCTTTGGAAGTTAGTTGAAATCAAAACATTATCTGTACCTGCAGCTAATTAAAGGAATTAACCAACTAGACCAACACTGCAGGAGTTAATGACACAAATTACAGTAACGAGGTAGTAACACCGAAACACCACAAGCCCTGCTCACCCCTGACAGCCCGCCGTGATAGATTCACACGATTGATTGATTGACATTCATATTCCATTTAGATTGATTCATTCCGTTCCGTCGTCGGCGCGCGGGCATTAGCGGCATACCAATTGATATTAATACTCAAATAATAAACAGGATCGGATCAGCAGAGGTAGAACCCAATTTATATTGTTTCTATGGTAATGGGAATTTAATGGGGTCGTGAATTCGATTTGTTGTGTGTTTCGGAATTTTAACTGTTGTAGTGTTTTATGGAGAGTTTTGTTGTTGTCAGCGTTGTGTGTTTGATTCAGTTATGTAGAACATTGCACCGGTATTCCTATAGGCATAGGCAGAGGTGTGGCATTTATCGCCTACATTAAACATTTACTGGAAGTATTAGACGTAATGGGTGTTAACCGTGTGCCTAGGGGATCCAATATAAATATAAATAATTAACTCGTTAGATTTTTAGCACCAGTAAAAATGTATGAATATGTAATCTAGAGCCTTATGCCCAGATTCATAACAAAACTCGAATGAGTAGGAACCTCCTCGCCTCATTATACCAGTCGCCACTCTCAAGGCGCGCCAAACAAAATGTTTTGAGTGAGGTCCGCACTCCGCAGGTCGGCAGGGTTTTGGTTTTTTGATTAAGAAAATTCTCAGTACCCCGAGCTTTGGAATTGTGTTCCCGGTTGCGTATATGGTGGCTCCCAACTGATTACATCAATTACCGGGACCCCGGGACTCAAGCCCGGCTTCGACGAAACGAGTACCAAATATGGGAAAAGGAGCAAACGTACGTAATTTGGAGAACCTGTTCCACATTTACTTTTCCAGGAACACGTTTAATGGAATATTGTAGATTCCAATTTTAATTCCATTGAAACACAATGGGAGTTGTGTTGCTATTTGTATTTAATGTTTCCAGGTACAGTCGGTACTTGCATATTTCGACGCTTTTGCGTAATTGGCTTCCAAAGCGGTGGTAAGTGAAGCAGAGAGTTGGTTAGCAAGTCTGTATGGTTGTTATATTTGTTCAGCTTGTAGGTTGTTATTATATGAGCATAAACGAATTCGTTTGGTTTCTTTAATTGGGTTGCGGTTTCAGTCATCACAATCAAGTATAGAATCTGTTTACGTTATTTCTGGCGAAGTGGCTGCAACTGTAGCAGTAAAAATATTGCTCTAAAATAATTCCTGAGATTGAACATTGTTCTAACCTGGTATCCACGCTTGTGATTCTTTTCTTTACTAAGCTTGGACATCAATATACATTAGATAGTCCGCGCCCTTTAGTCTGTGGAATGGTGTACACTCATTACACATGTACGGTGGACACTGGACTAATGATTATGCAGATTGGTGCATTCGCTTGTCGGACCTGCGTCACGTACATATTCAACGTCCCTCGTTCCGCAAGTCGTCCCGTACTTCACACATCGATACGTGTGCTTCGGGTATATCCTCATCACTTGTAATCAGCGCGCCGCAGAGGCCCCATAACTGTCGTCAGCTAATACCATCACTGTCGCAACCTACCTGTCTGCCATGTTAATGTTCGGAGCGGGTCAGTGCGCGTGGTTGACTTGTCTCCTCTCTGCTGTCTATTACTCTGACGTTTATAGCACCTTCGTCACCTGAACATGACATAATTACGTCATCGCTTCCTAATAAACGGTTATATTCGGAATTCTCATGGCGAAGGAATTATGTTCGGGATATTGGACGTAACAACACAATATTATAATACCTATATCACTGAATTTATGGTATATTTATATTTGATATTTTGTACTTGTTTTTACGTTATATTTTCAAATTACTGTGGTCCAAACTTGGCATTTGGCTTAACTTACAGGCTCTAGCGAATAATAGGTGTGTCCTAGCCCTGCAGTAGGACCTTATGTATGGGCTCTTAATATTATTAATCTTTAAATATATATCCAAGTCTCTTACTAGCCAAGTTTCTTCCCTAGGAAAGGTTCAGTTGGCGCCTACTCCCCGTCCCCTGGCCTCCGCATCGTGCGCTCCCGCGTGGCGAAATACATCGAGAGGAGGGACGGAGTGCCGGCCTCCCCGGAGGACGTGTACCTCGGCTCTGGAGCCTCTGACGTCATCAAGGCCGTGCTCACCATGTTCGTCGAGAACGTGGATGGGAAACCACCTGGTATGTTGGACTCCAGCTTTGTTGACTTGACTGAACATACTGTTGGTATAAAAGCTTCGACAAGAAAAAGAAGTAGAAGGATGTACACAGAAAAAGAGACAAAGCGTAAAAATGCATTTTTGAGCCTTGTTGTAAAGGGTACTAAAATATTTAATAAAGTATATAATAGAACATGTTAAAGGTATTCATTACACTCTAATACACCAGAGGTCCGATTATTTCCGATGATTAAACAGGAGTCGTATAGCCTGACATACAGGTACCCGTAAGTTTATCATAACTACCGATCACAACGCTTTGGAACTTATTATCTGGGTAGTTTTTTTTAACAATAACAACACATAGCACTAGTATCGATATAAACATAACAGCTTTGAACATGGCAGTCCCAAAAACCGAAGGAGGAAAACGTGACGTTCTTACAGAAATGGATTAGTGGCCACTCACAGGCACTCCTCGATATGGAAATTTGTAAATACAAAGGCTTATTGTATTGCGACTTGGGGCGCCACCCTTTGTGCTAGTTCTATTCTGAAGAACGGTAAAGGGTATAAAGGTCCATAATTCTGAGTGTACGGATAACAAAAGCAATCTATTTTAAAATTAGTATTTCTGAACAGATGTTTCGTTTTATGAAACCGCAACCGCGGCGGTGTTATCCGCTGCAAGTCTCCGCCGCTGGCTACAAATACGTTTCAATATTATGTAGTGTGGGTTCATGTTTGCGTTTAATCAAATTCACAGTTTATGTAATCATTACTATCAGTTAGGCTTACCTTAATTACGTTTGGGTCGGCTTTATAACTAGATTTGGTTGAATATGAATTTAGATACTTTTTTGTCATTAGCTTCCCAATTGTTAGAATTAGTATTTTGTAGTCTAGCCTGATAATGTTGACACTCGTCGTTCATTTACTGGTAGATAAGCTGATCGAAATTACTTCATCATTAAAAGAAGCCACATCTAGTGTAGTTTAATATTATTTATCTATTTCCAGCGGTGATGCTCCCGATCCCGCAGTACCCTCTCTTCTCCGGCACGTTCTCAGAGCTGGGTCTCCATCAGGCGAACTACTACCTGGACGAGGAGCACGAGTGGGCGCTGGACATCAGCGAGCTAGAGAGGTCCTGGAGGGAGGCCAGCGAGGAGAGCCACGTGCGGGCGATCGTCGTCATCAACCCTGGGAACCCCACGGGACAGGTGGGCGTGCTGGCTGGGCCATGTATATGACTAGCTTTTATTGCATCAATAATAAGGCTGAGTATACTGTTACTGACTGCATTCAAATGGAATAGTACTTAATTTGTATTGATAACGATGCACAATACCAACAAAATAAAAATAAACTTTCCATGCAAACTACATGCCGGTTAATTTATACAATACAATAACCGTGAACAATTGCGAGCAGTTAGTGGGCGGCGCGGGATTCATCAGCCGCCATTCAGCGCTCCACGCGGCAATTTGATCGACCGCCGCCATTGCAAATATCGGAAACTATTGCGACGCCAAATTATTGTTACAATAAATGGGATATGGAAACTCGGCGCTTGACAAATAGCATTGATTCACGGCTTGCGGCCGCGACCCGTCGCAGTTTTGCGTAACCAAATGTTATTTCAAATTCAGTGAGCTTATAATAACTACAATAATAATCATTGTAGCCTGTTATTTCATTTCAAGGCAATTTGACACTGTTCGGACATTGCTCGCTCTGTAATGAGTACTTACTTGTTCATTAACGACTAATCACGTAAAATTTAATCCAGATTCCTTCGTATGCAGACTTGTTAAATATTTCTTAGTAAATACATTTCTCACACAGACCTTTGTTTCCAAGGATTAAACTTTAAACATCTACTCTTCCATACCTATTTGTAATCATCTTCCCTGTATGAAATCACCGTGGTTCGCAGGTGCTGACTCGTGAGAACATCGAGGTGATCATAAAGTTCTCGTACGACCACAACCTGTTCATCCTGGCGGACGAGGTGTACCAGGAGAACATCGTCAGCAAGCCCTTCCACTCCTTCAAGAAGGTGAGGAACTGGTCACAATTATATTATTATTTGTCGCTGATTAATATGATAACATACATATCTAATCCCATTATTATAGACTCATTGGGCACCTCACGTTGGTGACGAAACAACCCAATATAGATTTTTCATGTACAACCATGTTATTATTTTTGATGTAGGTAGGTTTATACAGTAGATGTGTAGAAAAAATAAATTGTTAATGTATATTATGTTTAGGTGATGCATGAGATGGGCGCCCCGTACTCGGCCATGGAGCTGGCCAGCTTCGTAACAAGCTCCAAGGGCTGGGCGGCGGAGTGCGGGCTGCGCGCGGGCTACGTGGAGCTGCTGCGCGTGCAGCCGCGCGTGCTGCAGGCCTTCAGCACCGCGCGCGCCGTCATGCAGTGCCCCACCGTGCTCGGCCAGTGCATCCTCGACTGCGTGGTGAGTACACTACACTACTTTTAACTGTTTTTTTTATTTCATCTTGTCCTATAGGTACTGCTGGCAAAGTATGATATTTATTGTTAAAAAAAGTTTACGCATCAGAGAGAAGTGTTGTAAGTAATCCTGGACTTATAACATTTCAGATGAAGCCACCAGTGCCGGGAGAACCGTCGTACGAGCTGTTCTCTAAGGAGCTGAGCGACATCCACCAGGTGCTGGCCGAGAGGACGGCTACCGCCTACCAGACCTTCAACTCCATCCCTGGGTACTTCTGCAACCCCATCGATGTATGTACAAGTTCAGCTGACGTTCTTACAGCCCACATTGTAGGGCATCTTACTTGGTTTAACTGATAAAAAGTGGACCAAGATTTTGGAGGATTACACGTGTCTTAGTCTAGTGGCTATACTGCAAGTGTTAATCCTAGAGGCGAGTTAATATTTTAAAATGACATGTTATACCTATCTTTAGTAGAATGTTGAGTTACTGTAGAAATAGAAATTCGTTTCCAGTAGTTTTTACGTGATTCATATCGTCAGAGTTTGCGATAATAATGTCAAGATTATCTTCATAGTGGTTGGTTTTGTTATGAGGTTAGCTTTATAAAGTTCCTTCACCTCCACGGAATTATTTCTCCTCAAAGAATAATGCAGCGTGCTCTGTACTGTTGTATACAGATAATAATTATATACAGTCGTTCAATCATTTTACTTTTTTATTCAGCAAAAGTATCAATTTGCTATGTAGGTAATTGAAATGTATCGATATTCTACCGTGTATTCATGATACCATTGTGTGGCAACTATTTTGAAAGGTAAATATTTTTACTGGATGACTACAGTACTGAAAACTCTGTGTAAAATATAAATAAAATATTAAATGGTGATAGTTACCTGGATTAATGTATATATTAGTTTGAGTTCACGTACGTTTAATACAGTTTTTTTTTAATATGGTGACCCTAATTGTCAAACGGTATTTAAACTTTTTTCTTATGTGTGATGTTGTCCAGGGTTCGATGTTCGCGTACCCGCGGGTGTCCATCCCGGAGAGGGCGCAGGAGGCTGCCCGCGAGCTGGACCTGAGCCCCGACGAGTTCTACTGCCTCCGGCTTCTTGAGGAGACTGGTGAGGACGGTTCATTGGCTAAAGTCTGTTTGTTGTTGATTTGGTACGACGTATAAAATTATAAACAAAAAATCGGTACCAAATTGTTATAAGAAACTCAAAGCAAGTATAAGTATGTGTAATAGGTAGTAACTAATACACCTACATCAAGACGAAGCAGGTATTTCATACTAGTAATAATGAAATACCTGCTTTGTCTTGAAGTTTGGAGTTCTCACTAATGGGTCGTGTTGATTAATTACCATTAAAGCTAAGCATCCGGCACGGCGCGCTCGCGGCACCCACTAAGTACACTTCGCGAACTTGTAGGACCGCCGCGCACGGAGGCCTAGTGGACCAAGTTGAACTCATCGATAGACTGCATACTGCTACAAGATATACTGTGATTCTATGTGAACTACTGGTGCTTGTTTGTGCAGTAACTGGCCAACGGAATAAAGATCTGATACTTCTTCGTATCGGCATGAGCCAATAGCTACATGGAATAGGTCGTGCTGCGGTCTAGAGGTTGATCAGCCAACAAGGTTGATAGCTAGGTGGACCGTGCAGTCTACGCCGGACGTATTTATGTATGATCAATATGTGGGACAACGTTAAAATAGTGTAAGTTAAAATGAATCTTTCTTTAAAGGTTGTTTTTGTTCCAGGAGTGTGCGTGATCCCGGGCACGGGGTTCGGCCAGCTGCCCGGCACGTTCCACTTCCGCACCACCATCCTGCACCCGCGCGACGAGTTCCAGCACATGATGGACAGCATCCGAAGGTTCCACCACACCTTCTTGCAGACCTACTCTTAGTCCTGTTATAGTTGTTTGTACGATAATGCTCTGTGCTGGTCGCCTAATCCAGTTACTTCATGTTATAACTATGACGTCGCGAATACATTTTTTATGTTTACATATTCTTGTGTATATAAAGTATTGTTATATAATCCTGTGCATATGGTTTTGTGTTGCGACTTAAGAGATTTATAAGTACAATTAAACTATAATGTATTATATTATTTATATTCTGATAGGTTATGTTCAACATCTTTTAATAATTTGGTCTGAATTCCTTTGCATTAGTTTTATATAGCAAGTAACCGGTTAATGTTTTCTTCTCTGAGTCAGAAGATCGTTCGTCCTGCACTAGGACGATCACAAGACCGATTGTAAGTATCATCTACATTCTACATGTCTAATCACTAATTCACCATAAGAATGTGAAATTTCACCACATGAAAATATACTGCACTAATAGACCATAAGAATGATTAAACAAACCATCTCAAACTAACTTGTTAGTAACACAGCCGACGGTGATTGAGTCAGTTAATTAAACAACCCATATGATACTGCTGATTAAGTTAATGATTGATTATGTATTTAAGGTAATCTGATAAGGTGAGTCCTTCTACCACCTGTTTTATATAATTATGTATATTATACTATGTGGTACTCAGGTATTATTATATGTCACTACTTTAATTAATGAGTTTTATTTGTGTATTACCTTCTACTAGAGCAACAGAGGACACGGGAGCCATGACGTACATGTGTCGGGTTAATAACTCCCGTGCCATCCTTCACTCGTTTTGAGTGATCGTGTACCGAACGTCCTCACTCACAAACATTGACATTTTATATATTAATCTGTAATTAGGATCATTTTCTATTGACATTAAAGGTGAATACCTGCTACCTACTCTGATGATGGCTAGAATTAGTAACATATATAAACATATTTGATGTTACACAGTCAATTTAAAGATGATTTCAGGATTGCTAACAGATAAATCTCGAGAGCACCGTTTATTTCACGCCTGGCGATATTGACTGGTTCCTTACAACATAATATTAAGGCCAACACAATCTGTAGACCTTAATTCATTCTTAACTGTAGTCAACTGTTGGGCAGCATCTATCAATCATCGGCTTGCGGGCGACAGACTTGGGCCAGTCGCCGCCCGACCAGGTAGGCCCGAGTAGGCGAATGAACGTGCAGCTCGTAGGCCGTACGTAGTGAGCGGGGCCCGCCGTGAGCAAGCCACGAGGGACCTCAGAGATGCGGCGTAGCGTACATAGATCCCACGTCCTGAGACCTAAGGTAGTTAGGAGGACACCCTGAGGTTTTAGCTAGTAAGAGTCCGGCACACCACTCCACCCGCCTCATGGAGGAAGTCCATGAGGAATCTACCAGCGAAACAAACGTACATGAAACAAACACTGCCGCGGTACTAAGAATTCCCTGCGTTTCAATTGACTTATGCCGTGCGGCTGATTACCGGTAACCACTAATAACTTCCCTTCAAGTACTTCGTTATTCCTTCGTACATATTAATCATTTGCCTAACGACGCGAGACTGCTGCCCACCCCCTGTGATGTTGTAATGAAAGAGAATCCAAAGGTTAACTCTATACAAAATGACATCAGAAGTTTACATAAATAATATTATTTATTCAGACTCCCATACAGTAGCGTTAAATGCTCCGCTTTTTTGGTTCCTTTTGTTCCAAAACAGTTTTACTTTACTTCTACGCTAGTAAGAATTTATTAGTTCGTTTTCGGCTGATGTTAGCAGTGGACCTTTTGTCCTTCCCTGTTGTATTGGCAGTCACGCGATACATCACTGTTTATTGCTCGAGAAGCGAACCCGGGACATTGCGCTTAATTAATGTTACTACGTGCGCCAATTTTTGTCAAAATACTTTTAAGTTTGTAAGTTGTAAGATAAGTAATAGAGAAATTGCGTTTTTTAGTATAGGTACACAATTGTAATGTTCAGTACCGGAATAAGATAATTAAAGTTTTTTTTAATTTGATTTGCCTTTAATACATTTTAGGATATTTAGAGATTTGTGACAACCTAGTTTCTGGAAATTAGTTAACTGACATTGATGCGATTGTTTATGAAACGCTAATAGTATCGGTAAACGATATTAATATCGGGTTAATAAAGACAGGTATATAGAACACATATTTTTTTAATTTTGGTGTATAAATAAATAGCTACTAACCGCGACGTCACTACAACAATTCGTTGTAGCACAGCTGGTAGGTGTCGCACAGCATGTCCAGCTGGCCGGAGCGCGCCTTGCCCAGCTCGCGTGCCAGGTACTGGCTCAGCCGGCCGCGGACCTTGGACTTAGGCTCCACCTGCTGCTCGCGCAGGTACTCCTCCACGCAGCGGTGCGACGCCTTCTTCAGCGTGGCCAGCGAGTGGTCCAGCAGATCGCGCCAGATCTGCTTCACCTCGTCCTGGTGCTGGCACGGGTCGCGGCCCGCGCGGTCCACGCGCTCCACCGTGGCGTTGTAGAAGTGTCTGCCGATGACATGTTTATGTTCAGTAGATAGTGTCGGAGAAACGCACATACCGTATGGTGTTATGGTATAGCGGGATTCTAAACTTGTTAGGCAGTAGGTGGACGGGTGGGTAGACGGGGTGGGCACGCACGCCTTAGATACGTAGCACGTATGCAAAGCCGGGTTGTATAATGCTAGTGTGATATTAGCATCGACGTTACAGTCTACATAAATGCCTCAGGTTCTCCTAGCATTACCTTCTAGCGCTACGTTGTGTACCTACCTGTATTCTTCGGTCATATTCGCGTATATGGGCTCGAAGAACTTCTTGTGCTTCTGGTCGACGACTCTGAAGCGGCTGTCGTCGCCTCCCAGCAGGTACCCTTTCTCCTTGGCCTTCCCCTCCTCCTTCACGTGCCCCTTGCCCTCCTTTTTCTTCTTGCTCTCTCCCTTGTCGTGGCTCTTCCGTCGAGTCTCCAAGCCTGTTATGAAGTCGTTAGCTCGTACGAACACCTGGATGACATTCATGAATAATAATTATTAAGATTATAAGAGGGAACAATGTCAAATACTGTCGAATCTAATGACTATTAGCACAATGCTTGGTGGAATATATTTATTAGCTTCTAGCCAACGTAAGGTGACACACCCTGTGCATTCTGACGCACTCGCTATTTAGCTTATATTTTTACCACAACATGAACGCATGCTCTTGCAGGAGCCTCTGAACACCGCACCATTGGCTACTAGATATCTAATCTTGTCAGTAGTGTCGTACTGCTAGTTACTACTCTCCTCCAAGGATGACTTTAAATATCAATCGCAGCCACTAATTGTCAGTATTAATGCAAAGTAATAAACTCATAACATGAGTAACTTGATCTGGGCCCGGTATCAATCATAGTACCGTTCAAACACGCTGTGATTGGTTCGCCGAATCGATCTAGATTACACCGAGATAAACTCTGCTACACAAAGATAAATCTCTCCGGTAAATTGTCGGACTCACAACTTTACTAACAAGTATTTTAAATCGAAAACTACGAGTGCCAAAGTAAGTATTGATTCAATTTGTATAAAACCTTTTGGATATCCGTGAATGTTCCCGGGAAAATGAAGATGCTTTCACATTGAAAATGTATGATTACAGGAAGCTACAGTATCTGGACTGTTTTAACTGTCGTGTCGGGTCGTCTGTATGATTTTTCTAATGAGTGTTCAATGACTTGTTCGTCAAATTGTAGACCGATTTTAATTTTTTATTTGAACGAATAAAAGAAAGTTTGCCGATTATGGAAAAGAACTTCTCGTCATATAATAGCAGAACTGTTGTAAAACATAACATCACGCCTGTATTCCCCGAAGGGGTATGCAGAGGTGCACATACAGTACACCCACATTTCGCCAGTTATGTTTTTTTTAGGTCCCAATGTAATAGGGGGCGAGCCTATTGCCATCAACCGGACACAAATCCAGACTCCATGCTGCCACTGAGAATTACCTAATAGAAAAATCCAGTAATACTTTGCCCGACCCGGGATTCGAACCCAGGACCTTGAGCACAGCAGTCGCGCTTAGCAACCACTAAACCAACGAGGCAGTCTACAACTGTCGTAACAAGTAAAATTGCTTTGTTAATACCTGTAGTCGATGACTGGCCACTAATAAAGGGGAGAGGGAGGGGTGCGTCGTCACTCCCATCATTTTCCAAGATTAATTAAATATATCTATTTATTTATTTATTTATGTATTTATCGTGTGATATATCGTTTGAAAAGGATTATTGTGAGGATTTAAAATATAACCTTACGGAAATCTGACAGGGGATACATCTTAGGTATCACTTAAAATCTTAAAAAAGAATAATATTAGAAATATATAACCGCCTTAAAAATACGGACTCAAAAGTGAAAAATAACACTTAAATTACTTTACGTTACATAATCGAAGTTAAAGTCGGTGCCAAATGCTAAAAATGATTAAATATGGTAATATGGACACAATTGTAGAAGTGCTTTCTCAATAGTTTTAATGCTAAAAATATAAACAAAGCGAAAACATAGGATTTGAAGTCGATTTCAACTTAGCTTATGTAAAGTGAAATAATTATTCGTTAGTGAGTAACGTATTATTATTTCACTTTTGAGTTCGTGTATTTAAAGGCGGTTTTTATATTTATTAAAAAATAATCTGGTTGATGGTGATATTGAGGGCAAGAGATGAGAGAACAAAAGATCTCACGTGTTTGACCGGTCACATGAGTATGTAACTCACGATCCACCTGTGAGTGGTGTTGTAAGGCCGGAGACGTCAAATTAACACTCTCGTGGTTAGTCACACCACTTCCCCATAAAGTAAGGTTATTAACCCTTGTCTAAAATTCCGACAGCTCATTTCGCAAAAACTCTGTTCATTCTACACCACTAGAACTATGAAACACCAATAGTCTCTCCGCTACCTTGGTGAGCTCGTTCATCATGTTGCTGAGCATGGCGTTGACCTGCTCCTTCTCGGGGTACTGGTAGACGCACTCCACCTCGGGCGCCACGGTCACGTTGTTCCGCACCTGCATCATCTTGAACACCAGCTCGTTCTTCTCCTGGTTGCCGTCGGCCCAGCCCTGCCGGAACCACGTCTGCTGCCCCTTCTCCACGTTGGAGATCCTCACGTCGATGGCCACGTCCCCCACCACCTCCATGTCCAAACACGTCGCGGCGTGCAGAAGTGCCAAGTGGACAAGAAACATTGTTCTAGTGACGTCACTACATTGCTTTTATATGTACGTTATGTACGAACGAGTTGTTTTGTCTGTTTGTGTGTCCGACTTTTATTATTGCTGGACATATTATTTTACTTAGTAAATAGTAATTTCTGAACTGTAGAACTGACGGCTCTGCAATCCCTGCATGTTGTGTAGCCATTGTTAAGACTCGTGCACTATACACATTTGATTATATCGGCGGTTCACGTAGGGAAGCACCTACTTATATTGTTTGGTCCCCTTAAACGTAGCGTTGTAATTTCAATAACTGTAAGTAAATATTTCGAGGTCTTTGTATTTATTCAGTTATTTCGTTGCTAAAAATAATATAAAGAGAATGAAAGCGTATGAAGCTTCATTTGCTTTAGTTTTGTTTTATAGTTACGAATCTCAGTGTTAGTTTAGGGATATCTCATAACGAGGAACGTTTGCTGCGGGCTGCTTGTTCTACACACGTAAACATTTGTAGAGAACAACTCCCGCTGCGGGGAACGGGAATAAAGGAACACGTACGTTGTGAAATAAAAGGCTCTGAACGTGATGCAGCGCTGCTCTTCACTATTGTTGTGCCTAATGAATAACAAGCAGTTAGTTAGCGGAACTATTGTGGAAAGTAGTTTTCTAGGAGTGAACCCTACGCCGATTAAGTGAGTGAGAGTTAAATAATATGTCTACTAAATGTTCAATAAATTCATTGCCAACGAATCATACAAAAAATACTTCTGGTTGAGCCGCTTGATTCTAATTTAGTTTTTAAATTACTGCGATTGGTTTGCGACTCTTTCGATCCCCACCTACTTCTCCTTCCTTGGCTCATGAGGGAGCGAACTACACCGATTCAGAAATACGATTAAAATAAAAATATGATTAAGATGGACAACGCTGGCAGCGTGGCTAGTGTTAAAAATATATTGGAAGGCACACCGATAACCGGTGCAGTAAACGGCGACAGCGATAAGGTTTACAGTGAAATTAATGTTTATTGCGTCGAGGTGAGCGCGTGGGCACGCGTCCACGTCACGCCGGGCTCCGGCGACCGCGGGACCCTCTCACTGCGCCAGAACACCATGGCGGGCCAATAAACAGGTGGCTGTCCGCAAGATTGACCCTCATAGCAGGTATGAACCTCGTAGCAAGTGTGACCCTTATAACGAGTATGACCACCATGAAAATAGACCACCGTAGCGTGATTGACCTTCGTAGCATAATTCAACTTTGTATCATATAGATCAATATGATACAAAGATGAATTGTAGCAAAGTTGAGCTTCTTGGCAGGATTCACCCCCCTCGTATCACTATTGCCCTCGAAGCAAGATAAGTAACGTTGCATTCGTAGCAAAAATGACCCTCGTAGCTCAAGATTGACCTTCGTAGCAAGATTTCCTCCCGTAGTATTTTTCTTATTGTATGGTTGATGAACAACCTGGTGTCAGAGTTTACACCGCCTGTAGGCCTCTGACTCTGACATGTCGACACACCGTTAAAATGTCGATTTCTTCACCGTTTTTAGCAACTGAATAACTAATTCATAGTAGGCACACAAATTTGAAAAATCATTTGTGCGTAGCGGGCTCTGAACTTGCTACCTATGACTTGGCAGTCCACAGATACCACATACCACTCTGCTATCACTGCCACCACACCTTCCTAGTTAGAGTGATTCTTGTTTCAGACGGTCTGTGATAAACCAGACTAATCCTGGTATCGAGCTCATCAATTATTTTTAACCGTAAAACAGAACCTAATTTTTACACATTTCCAGGCCTCTGTTCTCACATTCGGTAGCTCACGTGATAAACAATGGTTGAGTATCACTCGACGTAAAACGCCAGCATTATGAATAACTTCCAATACAATCTATCGGCCTCACCGCTCGTGATGCCACACCTTAACCGACTTCTAATATAAGTTAGCGATATAAGTTCGACGTGTGGAGATGATTCTGGAAAGTTCCAACGTCGGTGCGGCGCGGGGGCGGCGGGGGCGGCGGGGGCGGCGGGGGCGGCGGCGCGCGCGGGGATGTTATTTGTTTATCGTGCACATGTCGCAAGTCACAAGTGCCGGCTGTCGGCGTGACGAGCGCCGAAGTGGCGCGCGCTGCTGCTGGCCGGGGCCCGCTACTTCGGGTTTAGGTTTGAGATTCAAGGCACGTATTTTCATGGGAACGTATATTTGACAGTACGCCATATTATAGTAGGTACCTAGCAGTCATATTATTGTTTATTGAAAATAATTATTAAACGGGTTTTGTAAATGCATTTTCATTGTATCCCTTAGTTCCGTGCATGTTTGTGTCTAGACAATTCTAACGAGGCCCGGTGCCGGCAGGTACAGCCCGCGATAAACTCGGCTCCAAACAAAGTTTTATCTCGTGGAAGCTTGTCTTATTATAACATCGTGCTCTAACTTCGGCTCATTGCAATTTGTTCAACTCGGGGATAATGAGAGAACTCGCTCCAGACTCGCACGCACTGCCGCCGCACTTACTCAGGCAGATTTATATTCTATAGGTATATTTATTACAGGAGATTATTTTGATAATTCGGGATTGATAATTAGAAACTTCCATGGTTCCAAGCTCGATCCACGGAGATTCGTTCAGAAAGTTTTTACAGGCTGACGTCATCACAGTGTAAATGAACTAGGTTACCTACTACTCGCTCCCGTCAATTATTTATATATTATTTAGTAAGTATTTGCTTAAAAACATTTTACTATGTAAAGCAATGGAGACGAGCGATAACCAGCTCAATAAAGTGGTGTGTGTTACGTGAGCAGGGGCGACCCCGTCACGGCCTGTATATTTGGAGAAAATACACCTAAAAATAATTCTAACGAAAAATAGTTTCGCGCGAACTCAAAAGAAACGTTAACGAAGCGGAAACATGTAATCGAGTTCATTTTGCTTTTTACAGACTAAAGTAAAGAAAAATAGAAGTATTTTTGAAATTAAAATCACACTTTAGAGTGAGCAGCTTAAAGGTGTTCATTTACTTCACTTTTACAGCAAAGATAGATGTATAATATAATATTTGTGAGACTAGATTTAAAGATGTTTCAAACATTCTGATAATGTAATGTTGTTACTGCATTAACCAAACGGTCGTCAATTCGACGCCTCAGCCATTCGAACTTTGACAATTGAATCAACGATAAATACAGCCACACAACTCATAGCTTTTCGTAAATCGTTGACATCTGAAATTCACATCTCCGCTCCAGCCACCGAGGGCTGCAACATTCGCAAATCTAATTTGTTTCGATCTCCGGCGGCGACGCGGCGGGCACGCGACGGACTCGCGGCGGTCGTACGGCAGACGTGCGGCGGGTGTGCGGCAGGCGTGCGGCGGGTGGCGGCAGGCGTGCGGCGGGCATGCGGAGGGGACGCGGCGAGGACACGGCAGCATTCGGAGGATTCGCTTTGAACACTGAAACTGTGTGTCCAATGTTTTATCGAAGGTGTTGGAGTGTTGCAATGTTTGGCCAGCGGCCATAACGTAGCGTACCTACGTTTGTATGATTTAATCTCGTCAACTAATAGCGTATACCACTACCTACTGAGACGTTAACAATTTAATAATAATTTCCTGCTGTCGTATCTCAACAGTTCGTTACAAAACATTGGATTACAGTTTACAACTCTCCTAACTATTACACCGAGAGCGCAATGCCCATAAACTATCGACGCCATTCAACCCTAGCGCCATCTACAGAATGATTTAACATTACATTGAACGCAAGCTCCAGCTGTAATATCTACTCTAATTGTTAGGCACTCTTTAATTGTTCTGTAGGTAGGAAATATAACAAAACTAATTCTAAGCGATTGCGGTGATCTTTTACTTTAAAACTATTTTGTGTAGGATTTACTACAAACATAAACTGTGCTGAACATCCACCCGTGATTTTTGAGAGAACTTGTTGTTAGCATTTTAACAAGACGCAAGAGAGTTCCATAGTAATGAACAATACATACGTAGTAACGTGCCGAGGGAGCGGCTGAATCATACCGAAGCGTGTAATACACAGCTCGATCCTGCCGCCTCGCGCCCGCTCGAGCCAGCCCCGCGCCCGCTCGAGCCAGCCCCGCGCCCGCTCGAGCCAGCCCCGCGCGCCTGCCTCGCCTCGCACGAGGCGTGACTATTTGCGTAAGCAATTGCCTCGCAAGGCCGCCTGTATTATTTAGTCCAGTTAACATTTCTATTAATATGCGCATAGATTTAGGTACTTATAAGATTTCAGTGCATGTAGAAATATGATAGACACTGGAAGAACACGTTCTCTTGGTCTTTAGTCCTAGAAATGACGAATACTGAAACATTAACTAACAATGTAAATCTACTTATTCTAACGTATTTAAAAATAAAATAAAATTCACATCATGTGATCCTGTAACGTTCTTTTGAGTGTGTCCGACCTAGAATTGACCACCCCTTTTCCTTCCGTGGGTGTCGTAAGAGGCGACTAAGGGAAAATCCAGAAGATGGGGCAGGAGCGTCTTCTGTAACTTCACCACCAATATTGCGAACCCCAAGCCGCTTGCCGAGCGTGAGGATGACGGCACTCATTTCCTTTCCCTGAGGGGGAGGCCTTTGTTCCAGAGTGGCCATCTGTCGGCTGATGATGAACGTTCAGTATGTAATTTACTAATAATGTAGCAATACATTTAACTAACTATCTATTATTTGACTGCCTCGTTGGTCTAGTGGCTGCTAAGCGCGATTGTTGAGCACGAGGTCCTAGGTTCGAATCCCGTGTCGGGCAAAGTGTTACTGGGGTTTTCGATTAGGAAATTCTCAATAGCAGCACGGAGTATGGATTTGTGCTGGGTTGATGGCAATAGACTCGCCCCCTATCACATTGGGACCTAAAACATAACTGGCGAAATATGGGTGTACTATATGTGCACCTCTTCCTACCCCTTCGGGGAATACAGTATGATAAATGTCAAATATGAGTTTTGTAATTTTGTTGAACCTCCTGTAAGTTGAAGTTCTTCATATTGTTTTTAGTTTACATTATTGTTAATTGCTTGGAACTGTTTATGTAATTAGTTGTAAGTGTTATGCACGCTAATGTTGTCGTGTACATAAGAACACTTAGACACAGAAAGTGGTATGTATAGTATTATATTTATGTATTATATATATTATACGATGAGGCTGTACTTTGTTAAAATGCATTCACGTAAGATATTATTTACAGTTTGTATCCCAATTAGTTCGTATCTTAAACGTCTGTTCAGTTCTCAGCCCCAAGGAACACCCACCACATTATAGATTGGTCTCGGCTTCGTCCGTGACTCCATCGCAGGCTTCTCCGGGAGTATTCGTTCACCGTTACAGTCTGGTGACAAATGATCTCCATAAGTCCCGGGACACATTACGTGGGACTTTGGGTGCACATACACATACAGACGTACATAATGTATGTTTGGGATTCAAACGGCGGGGAGTGACTTTCATTTGATAGGTGGTTCTTATTTTAGAAGTGAGAGAACAGAATGTTTCTACATGTGTGTACGGATATGTGGTTACGCCTAAGTTCAACATAATAAAGGACATTTGAATTTAAGTCAAGCATGGCAACATGCTAAAGTAAATACTACAATTTAGCGCATGAATTTTATTTTTGTCTTGTTTATGAAAGCTCAACTGTCAAATAACAATTCAAGGTAGGAGCGAGAAAGGAGCTAAGAGGAGCTAAGAGGAGCTAAGAGGAGCTGGGAAGGTTTAGAAAAGTAATAAGCTTGCACTTGTTATGTATTGTAGCAACATCGCACATCCTCCTCCTATTTATCCTTTTATGTATAATTTCGTTTCAATGGTTCTTAATGGTTATCATAACAGCTCCTGGCTCACAGGAGTTTCAAAGATGGGCATGAGTGCTGGGCTGGTATCTTTCGGGGAAAACAAGCTCGATGATGAACCAACACGTTTTGTCTCCAGTCTGCGCGTTTTAAGACCACTCCTTAAAGCACCCACTATATTAGACAAGTCCCAGAGGGAGCTAAAGTTTCTTTAAAAAATACAAAATAAAAGGTAAAAAGACACGATAAGGTAAAAGAATCAAGTCCCCTGGGTGCTAATGTAAACAAAACAATCGCTCCGCAGTAATTGTGGAGTTGTTTGAGATAACGTCGGAGGACGGGGATTGATAACACCGGCTGGGGGCACCGGGTGTTGGGGGGGAGAGGGGAGTGACGTCACGCCTGCCAGCCTGGCGTGAGCGTAGTTTGTGGTATGCAAAGGATATTCTATTGGGAACGTTATAATTGTTATAATCATTGTTTCTGGTCATGTTAATTGTGTAGTTAGGATACCAATATCCTAACATTACGGAGTCAGGAACCGACTCGGTGTGGTGCTAGTGGTCGAGCGTAAGGTACAGTCCCAGAAAATTAAGAGTTTTGCCGGATGAAGGCATTTCCCTCGCTTCTCATAACGTTATATTGTATTGTCATTGTGTCATTTGACTCTTGTTATCTCTCGCCTGACTCTATGGGGAATATCGGCTCACTCTGAAGTTACCTCTGAAATAAGTAAATACAAGAAAAACGTACTGATTACTGAAACAGTGTTTTATACTAGACTGCAATATGCTACACAACGGTCACTAGTAGGTACGGACTAATAGTGCCTTTGTGACCTTTTCAAGTTGTAATTTCTGAATTCATCGAAATATAAACTGTTTGCACTCTCACGCATACTAGTTGAACGTGCCGTAGCCTATTGCTTTTTACGGATACAATATCTATCCGGGTTAGAACTGGATGATTTTACCGGGAACATCCAATCACACTTACACCCGATTCGAGGCCAGGCCTCAAACTATACTTAGAATTTAACTATCATTGTAGATAAGTTCTCACGGATGTACAATTGTACACCCCGCCACTTATTTAGAAGAGCGACTTCCCGTTTTGGGTATGAGGGTAATTAATGAAAGTAACAAGTTTCAAGGATATATTGGTCATTTGATATTAAACTAAACAGTTTTCTACAGTTTAGTTAAATATCAAATTTAATATCTATTACTAACGGCCTGTAAATAGGGAATTGCTAATCCTGTATTTTACGTCATGAATGGTACCAGTGTTGCCGAAGTCTTTACCTACTGCTTGTAGCGTGTCGTTGTGTACTCCTAAACAGTCACAATCCACACATAATTTAGCAGCTTATTGTACATGTATACTTAACGAATCTGAACCCGAACTATAAACTAGACGCGCGACAGTAACACTGCGCTCAAGCCGGCATCCATCTTCAACCTAAACCCGCGCGGCGCGTACCCCGCGTACCTGCGTACTGCATATTAACTATTACCTATGTATATGCGTAATACGCAATACGCGGGAAGTAAAGTCACTATGTTGTAGTTAGTGGCTCATTGAGCTGAGCCTGTTGTTTCCAGTTACATCGCGCGCTTACTGAACCGTTTTACGTTCAGCGGCAGCTATACACAGCAATGTATTGTTATGTTGTGCGCTGAACACTCGGAACACGTGTATACCTATATACAATATATATTTAATGCTACTAGTGTCGGAGTGCCAGGTGTAGGCTCACTGAAGAATCATATCGAATAACGCTGCTAGTAGTATCTTAGTCAGAGCCAGAGGGTACATACTTTTAAATGCCTCACCGACTGCGTCAGTCTTAAAACTGCTATAACTGGTTTAAGCCGGTGTAGTGCACAGCGGGGACATACCTATTCAAATGTACTTTGTAAATACCATAACGTTGTCAAACTGAGCAATTTATTTGACGATTTGTTATAGCCATGCAATTATTGTATCGATGTATTCTGTGGATAATTTATTTGGTTTGATTCGAACACGCAATGTTGGTTTTGTATTGGAGTCTAAACTAAAGCTACATTTGTAAATATATTTGATAAATAAATGATTTCAAATCGTAATAGCCCACAACATGGCATGTGAACCAATCATAAATATTCCATAATTACTCCGAGACTACAATGTACATATATTGAGCTTTTACCTTTGTATTTACCTACTGGTGTATCTCCTTTTGGAAATCACCATCTACACTTATAAATAGAAAAGTAATGTGTTTTGTTTTGTGGACTATACCCATACAGTATTTACAAGTTAATTATAGTAAGTTCTAAGAAGAGTTTTTATAAAGTGACGTACTTTTGTAACAAAATAAAATAAATATTTTTATTATTTCATAGACATAACTAAAACATAACTATTTCATACCTTAGATCCCATAATCTATTTTAAAGTAGGTACGTATAGGTATGTATGTTGAATACCTCAGGAAACGTTAACTAACAGACACTAACCTGTCCGCTGCCAGGCCTGCACAACCGCTAGCAGTCGTTTAGTAAATCCTAGTCTAATAACGTGCCCCTAACTGAGGCACTGCGGCCACATAGATGGCGCTAACGTCGAGGTGGTGCAAGTACTGGGTGACGCGACGTGGGAGACATAAGTACGGTCAGCGGGCGACGCGTCCGTTGGGGACTTGCTTGTAATATGCGCGGGATATTAAGATTTTAGTAAGGAAGCTGAGGAGCTGATGAGTCACACTTATATTTTATATTACTACAAAGCCGGCCACCGTGAAAGTGTAGTGTACATTGTACGTATCACTGGGATGGGCGGGTTGGACTTAATGGTTCTCACAGAAGATTGCCACGTACCGTAACATGTACATGCGGCTGAATTTTTCATTCATCAACAAGTAGCTAGGTACAATACGTTTTCAGAAAAACCTAATTGCAGCTACACCGTTGTCGGTCGTAGTTAGTTAGACACAACACAAACTGTTATCCCAGTCAAAGGGTTCAATCGTGTCCAGGCAACCAACATTGGCCTTGTAGAACATTGGCCCAAGTGTTTGTAACGAGCCAACTTGCCACTTAATATCATAATAAAATCCTTCGCCACCACAATTGACAATTATGGCCACTTCGCTTCACCCCTTGAGGCCGTCTGGTGAGGATCAATTTTCAAAATTACGTGGAAATGAGAAGGGATGCTGTTAAATGTTACGGTATACCTTCTTTAGGTGCCGACGGTTTCAAATTAAATAATAAAAATACATTATCGGGGTAGTTTCCTTTATGATAGTAAGATGAACTGATATTGTTTTCGGAACGTTTTATTTTACTGGAAGGAGATGGTTGAGATGTTTATTGTCTTCTTTAGGAATTAGGTTATTGTGTATTTTAGAGTTAGACAACTCGCTTACGTAATGAGTTTTCAGATATGAAATATGGCATGTTCAAAGCAAATCATGGTCTACTTTGGTATCGTGCAGGGATTGGACTTGCAGCGATATATTCCAATTACTAAACCGCTGCCGAATCCGGTTGCCAATTAAATTAACGCAGAAAGTATAAATCTTGTAAACAAACATGCCTTTGTTCTCTTATTCCCAGTTGTCAGCTGTACAAAGCAATGAGAGAGCTTCAAAATAAGTTTATCCAAACTGCTTACTCGGATCATGCATAATATGTATAAAGATGTTAGACTCAGTTAAAGTATAGATTAAAGTGAGCTGCAGTGGGGCTGCACTGCTCTTGTTGAACATTACATCAGCGGACGCCGGCGCTGCAGAATTACTTAATGACTTGCCTGAGTGGCCGGCGCTAGGGCTGGACCCGGGCCGGACTCGGGCCGGACTCGGGCCGGACCGGGGCGCGATCGAGCTCAGGGAAGTTTTAATCGAATGCAAGTTTACTCGAATGTAAAGTGATAAAAGAAATGCAAATAAAACTCATTGGATATTTATCTCCAGTACTGTCAGGGAAACTCGGATGGTTGCCTAGTTGCTAACTGTACATGGAATCAAATAAAATGAAATTTATTTGGAATAAAAATATATTCATGAAGCTGAAAATAGATTATTGCAATACTTACTGAATTATATATTTACTCGGTGGTGACGTCACATGTGAGCAAGAGGCCGCGAGTGACATCAGACGCGTTTGGTTAGTAGGTTGTATTATATTACGTTTCGTTTGATTTGCCAAGTTCTATTTTTTGTATAAATAAAGTTTTTCCTACTTGTTATTTAATCCAGCCGTCTTCCCAAGTACTGTAAATATTGGAAACACAACGGAGCGGGTCTCAGACGAGCGTCCACAGCTCACAACACTAAGAACAGCTCGATGTAGCCGAGAGTTCAGCGCTATTGTTCGCCTCACAAATACTCGCTCCTCCGTAAATACTATTCATGTTTCTTCGCTACACTGCTTCCAATATAAAGGGAATAAACTATTATGTTGTATATTATGTACACCACGGAGAAACAATGTAGCACCGAGTATTATGTTATTGTATGTTTTGGAAATAGGTTATCACAAACACAAATAGTTGCACGTCATTTTTTCAAAGGAGTTGCGACAATATTAGCTTCGGGGTATTTAAGTGGCGGACGTATGTCAGGGACTTATTCGTTAACTTTAAGGACATCTGAGAGTTCCTTGCCCAGTATTCCTACAGGAAGTGTACTTGTAACTTATTCCGTTCTTCGGCAGCAGACTGTGCACAGACATATATTTGTGAGTATCCCAGACTGGGTTTAAATTCCATGTGTTGGAAGGATCCAGTGCTATGGTAATTAAACAAAGCCACAATGCCGGTAGGCGACGCTGACACATGCCTGTATCTCATTTTAAGACGGAAGCCAAAGCGTTTTGTGTCCTTATTGATTGACGTGATTTCGCACACACAAATAAATTAAAACACTTTTGATATTAACATAGAATGGTAAACCAATCCCTGACATCAAGTTAAAAAGCTATCGTATTCGTGAACTCGGACAGGAACATGTGAACCCTTTTATCCGCTGAGCAGGTCCAGCCCTAGCGCGGTGTTTGCCTAATGCCACTCTCGGCTAGTTCAATTAAGCAAGTTTCTAATGCTATAGTTAATGTACTCGCGGGAAGTTGGCCGCTCGAGATGTGGCCTGTGTGGACCACTCGGGTCTGCTCGCTGATGTACTGACATTGTTCCATTCAATACAATCTATAAATTGTACTATTTAGAAAAATAATGTAATTACACATTTTCCGGTTACTTAAGTGGAAAATATGTTAACTTGGACGGTATGTTATGTTTTGCCCAATCCATCTCAGTGCTTCTAACACAAAACCAAGTTTAATAAACGAAACTAATTACATATTATCTTTGAAAGTAAGACGTGTCGATAATACAGACTGAGGTGATCATACCATGTTACTTTAGACACTGTTAGAACAACACCTTATTGAACATCTAAATTGTTATTTAACAAAAATAGACGGAGAAAGTAAGAAGTGATACTAATCAAAGTCAAAAGTTATTTTATAAAATAAAAGTTTGAGTTTCTTTACAAGTTGTTTAAAGGTTATATCGTATTAATAACTTAGACGTCTTTCACAGTAACTAGCAATTGAGGTAGTCTGTTGGAAATTCTATAGTGGAATACGTAACGAGTAGCGAGCAAAAGGTAAATGTTTAATATAAACTCAATAAAACTTGCTTTGTGACGGATATCAACCAAGCTATCTAGAGATAGTAATCTCAGCGCCAGGCGAGCTTGTGACAAAGCAGCTGCAGGGTAATGCGTTGTCCAGGCGTCGAGTGTGATGGTTGCGGGTGCCGTCAATCACCTCCGAGCAGGAGAGGCCGCGCTCGGGGCCGCGCGGGGCAAACTACCCCGGAGAGGGACAACTTCGTTGATAAATTCCAATCCCGGCTGACTTATCGAGGGAATTTCCGACGGCCAGTTACATTGATTGGCGGCGACGGAGGGGCGCGCGGAGGGGCAGGGGGGCGGTACCCAGCAACGCAAACACAACCGCTCGGCTCCAGGCAGGAACGTAGGGAAGGTCGGCTACGAGCTGTGCGCGAGAACACGTGTTTAAAATATGTTACATACCTACATATTTCTAAATACGTGTTCGTTTTGAAGAAATGTAGCCTAAACTATTTTGGCTCATGTGCTATTAGATCTATTTATTGATTTAAACCTAATATAGAACACATTATCTTGGTAAATTCACGAGGCTCTGTCAACAATTCCATGAGAAATTATCCGTTGTACTTCTGTTGGACCTGCTCTGTAACCAGATGAATGGTTTTCCTTCTTTCTTTGCAATCAAATACAAAAGATTTGAAGAAAAATCATTCGGCTCACAATGGGATGTAAACCAGCCACGTCAACATTATCGGGTTATCGTGTAACTGTACGTTATTCTGTATGTATGTATTTTTTCACACCTGTATTTTCCGGAGGGGTAGCCACGTAGGTAGATGTGTGCATTCGCATTTTAAAAGACAGTATTACATTAGCGATGTGTATGAGTAACTCGGGAAAGATATGACACAAAAACAATTACAGTTTAATTAGTGCATGTCACCAGGTCACCGTGATGATGGTCATTACATCAATCAGTACTATCTGTCAGCTCGTCATGCAGTACTGCAAGAGTATCGTGACGAGTCGCGAGGACTTTGATGCAGGCCTTCTGATCCTAACTCCCTCTGAGCCGCGGCCTGCCGCATGCCGCCACTCCGTGTATTGTCCAGCCCTGGCTTGCGGGAGTCGATCGCAGAACCCTTTGCTTTTGTCATGGTAATTCGCAGATCTGTCCTCTATTCAGTTTGACGCGGAGAATTCCTGGGCTTGAGGGACTTTATGTGCGACACAAATATCCCGGTTTATGAAAAAATGAAAAGGTCGGCGCGGAAGGGTTCTTAATGTCATCATGTTTGAGGGAGCCAAATGTATTTACGTTGATGTTATAGACATAATGGCCTTATTCTTTGTTTAAACAACCCTACATTTATGTTCTCTAAATATTACTTTCAAAGGTAAAAAAATCATTCAATTTCAAATGTAAAATGTTGTTCAGACAGTTTTATATAGATATACTCATGCGATGAGCTCACCGCCAACATACAGGTATACTTAGTGACTGTACTGAACACAGACGAAATGTTTTAAAGAAAATTCACTTATGTAATTAGTATTAAAAGCAAAGCTAAACAACCACAAACAAAGCCTCGTAAATTGTGAGCCGGAGTATAAAAGTCTGCAGATTTAATTCCATTATTACCGAATACAGTGGGCTTGTAAAACTTCCTCCTTGGAATATCTGAGGGGAAGACAAATCTTTCGCCGTTGAATGTTAATTGGCACATCGGAGGGCGCAGGAGGGCGCAGAAGGCGCAGGAGGGAGGCAACAAAGCGTCGCCTCGTCGCCGCGCGACTAATTTGTGTACCGAGCGACAGAGACGTAGGTATAACAAGGCCGCTGCCCTCGTACAAGCTACCTGCAGAACTGCAAGTTCTGTAAGCTGGGGTCTGGGGTCGTGAAGCTGTTAGCAGTTCTAGGTACAAGCACTCAATAGTTACTTTCGTGTTTTGATTCAGTTGATCTTTAATATTTAGAATAAAAGCCGGAGTCAAGCCATCGCGACCCCCGACCGGATCTTGCTCCGGGCGATTAGTGTCTGAGACTCCGAGGGTACAGATAATAACGGTGCTTCCTCGTGTTTTATTGTTCAAAACAATTGTTTGTGTTCAGATAAGTTTTTATAGAAACAATACTTTTATTGCGTAATCGTAAGTGAAGATTTGTCTTAAGATTAACGATATGACTTTGACTACGGTTAACGGTACTCAACTCTTCTTCTAGATCCGTCAGAGAGCAAGTCGGTCATTCGTATGAATCTGGTGTATTGATATTCTTATTGCTCCAACCTTTGATTACATGAAAGGGATTTCGAAAGAGGACTCTAGGTCCACCGCCTTAAGAGGCTTTCCAATTTGCGACTACTTGCGAAGGGCCGC
This sequence comes from Abrostola triplasia, assembly GCA_946251915.1. NCBI lineage: Eukaryota > Metazoa > Arthropoda > Insecta > Lepidoptera > Noctuidae > Abrostola > Abrostola triplasia. Next base: position 12,504,786 of record OX276433.1, read on the forward strand.
GCTGTGCTACCGGCGCGCGCTCGGCGCGAGCTCGGCGCGGGTTCGCCCGGGTTCTGTGCGGGCTCGGTATGAGCTCGGTGTGGTTTATATCGAATTTTGTTAAACTATCAGTATTGTAACATGATACAATTAAATGATTGTGTAGCGATTGGTAATATTGTACGGTCGTTAAATATCCTGAAACAATAACAATGTGTGTGCGATCCATACTTTACATTATACCTATACAGTATTGATTATATTATATTTTTTATATGCATCTTATGACAGTACTAGTCTAAACTGCGGTACCTACTAATACACAAATAGTTATTTAAAACATAATAAATGTGTATCTACATATATGTAGATGATAATATACTAGACTAAATTACCGATAAAAAGTCGGCGTGATGTTAATACATATTATACAAACCCAATATTAGCCAATTACTGTCTACAGTCTACACAATGACGTCTTCAATAAGTAATAACAATTAATTGGTGCGACCGGGCCGGGCTAATTGTTAACACAATAGAATACATAAGGCCTCGTTGACCCGCAGGCCCCGGCCTGGCCCGGCAGCCCGGCAGCCCAACAGCCCGACACTCCACTACCCATCACATTAGTTATACCTCCCAAGGAACATTTCATGATTACCATAAACTTGTTCGAAAACTACGAACATCTGTGTTTTTTGTTACATAGTGTAATATATCAACCCACAAAATAACGCTGTCCGTCAGGATACAAGTTAAGAAGTACAAACTACTGAATATATAGTTTGAGGGGCAGGGATCTTACCTGACTGGGGAGAGCCATAGTTAACGCGTAGTATATCTGGGCAAGTTTTTAGTTGACCCCCGACTTAGCCCACGACACATGCGTGGATAATTAAGTAGAAGGATTCTTGTAGGAATTATAAAGTACACTTTGTGATGTCTTTAGCTAACAGATCATCTAAACCTTGTATTCAGATCAGGATGAGACGCATGGTCGTTATACTACTGGCCATGATAGCTATTTAAAACGTTTATTAGCTGAACCGCTTATTTTCTTTACTTCACTTTTTAATATTTTCATATTAAACACGAGCCGGCATCGGGCTACATTGAACTATTGAAAATTCAATTGAGGTCAACATTCGGCTGTCGAACTGAATCAGCTGCCGAATTCAAATGAATATATAAAAGGATCGGCCTGACTGTACTGCAAACACAACGTAAACTGTGTCGGTATTCCCAAGCATCATAAACTATTAGTACTTCCGGTAAGTGGCCCGGCTCTCTCCGGCCGTCACCGGCGCGGCGCGGCCTGGTGTTAGCGCGCCTCAACGCTCCTGCCATAGAACGCTCGTTCAACTAATTAAATATTCACTGACTTCGAAACAGAAGAGAACACGTCGTTAGATGTAGTTAGTACACGTTCCGCATCTATCTGAGGCACTGGCCGCGTCGGCGTCGCTGCTAGCTCGTTGGAACATCTTCATATCTAAGAGCCTAACAGTATACAATGATTATAGCATTAACCATGTGTGTCACACTGACACACACACACAAACATATAGAGCATACGGCTACGGAGCCACCCCGCAGTATATAGTTGTATACGTCGCACTTGCTAGGACTCGCATTTGTACGCGGTGTGCTAATTAGTGCATTAAGTGAATCAGCTCCCTCTCTGAGATCGTTCTGACTAGTAGACAGCTCGGCGCACTGTTGTCGAGTCCCGAGTCCCGAGTCCCGAGTCCCGAGTCCCGAGTCCCGAGTCCCGGCTCACTGCGGAGCGCTGTGCTTGTCAATTTGTTTAATACATTGTATTCATCAAACTTGTTACCTGCGACTGTACTCAGAGGAAGTTATTCCCCTAACATTTTATTAGTAACACTCACATCGAGCACTACAGGCGATGCAGGTATTGTTTAAAATTGTCTTCAGTCTGCGGGATTGTTTAATAAGTATCTGTTTATATAACGAAATGAAACATTTAGTTCTACAATACCTAGCTGCGCCGAATGTCAGCGCAGTCTAGCATTCTGACTTGAGCATTGAGACTTCCACTGTTTTTACAGAAATATGATCTGTGAACCAAGCTAATGATGATCAGGACTCCTTTCACAATGATGCCAATATAATTACGTATATTATTAAACGCAATTTCCTGTAGTCTCTAGTATATAATACAGCTGTACGTCAACAACACTATCATTATAACGAGCCACTGATCGCCCATCATCGCCACATCATTCGCAGCCGTGGAGAGGCATCGCCTCATATGTACATGCCCTCTTTCCCGATATGTATTTATCGCAGTAAGATTTTGTAATATAACATGCTTACGAGTTAGCTTAGTTACTCATTGCTGGTTTATAATGAGAGGAAATTTCTATTCCACGTCGTTAACAGAGCGTGTAATTGATCGGAAGACGCTTTCAAGCAGATAATATTGAGATGTAATCTCGATCTCATGCCTGTCACTCAGTGGGAACACACAGAAAACCCGCTCCCAGCACGTCATAGAATTAGAAACTGTTCCAGGCGAAGACTAAGTTATTGTCGAGACCATTTGTCACATCGACTTAGGTTGCAGTCCATAAGCCTGAAGAAGCATCAAGACTGAATTATATTTTGTTTCATACACTGTTTAGGTAATTAAAACGACGACCTAATTGGCGCAGTGGCTAAGCGATTTAACTGCTGCGCTAAGGGTTGCGGGTTCGATTCCCGCATGGGGTAAAAAATTGTGCGAACCGCAGATATTTGTCCTGAGTCTGGGTGGTTGTGCAAGGAGGAATTCCTAGCGTGGGGCGGGCAAATTCACAATAAAATAGACACGTTGTTTAATCAAAAAAATACTAGCGCATGGTGTTCGGTGCCATGTAAAGTATCTATAAGTTTCAAATTGAATAATTATATCAGTTGCTCGACTACGTAGACATGAAATAGTCAACATGCAGTGAACAAGCATTTTAGAGTTAACCTTCTGCTTTTATCTTACTTGTTGTGAGTCAGAGCGGCTCGCTGCCTAACTTATTAATATTTAAAGGAGCCTCGTTTACAAGCGATAATGTTGGTAACAAAATGTGGATTATTTTAAAGCGTGTTGACGCCATGTCAAGTCGGTCGTGCGCCGAACACGATGGAGATTACCTCGCGCAGGGTAATGTAGTGAGGACTGCGGCGATACGCACGCGGGCCGCGCTCACGCTCGCGCGCGGCGTAGACACGGCCTGCTGATATGAGTGGAGCGAGCACGTGCGGCTTCAATCTACTTACACTGTAAACACTGTACCGTGAAATTGTTTGAGAAAAATGCAAATTACTTGCTGAAAAGTCGCCCTTGAGTACGTGCTAAGCTTATTCTATTGTTGCTTCTTATTCTAAACTGTACATACGTGACCCTGTACAACAATAACAACAGACCGCCCGTCGCAGGTTTCATCAGACTGTAACGAGCCGTGGCGGCGCTTCTTACGGCACTGAGCCGAAGCGTTTTATCCTGCCGCCGGCCGCGCCGTGCTCACCAGACCGAGGTCGTCGCCCCCCGCACCCCCCTCCCTCTGCACTGGACTTCAGAAGGTCTCCGCTGTAAGCTTCCCCTGAACGCGAGACAATTTCCCTGAAATATGCAAAATTGTTTAGCTTTTGAACGAGCCCTGCGCACTTAGCATAACCATTTTACTGGCTGCGACGGACTTACTACTACGGCAGCTTTACGGTTATTTTACTGCTTACCCTCTTAGCTTAGCTGGATGTTATTTCGGACTATCTTGAGTTGGTTGAATCTAATTACAGTCTGTTTTAACTGAGGATTTATAACGGGATGAATATGTTAAACCTTCATTGTAGTCCTGTGGCATTGGTGAAGAGCGCCTGTTCGTTTTCGATTCTTTTATAAGCATCGTTCTAGAATGTGCCAGTCTTGACCTTTTGATTGATACCCCCCTGCACTAATCCGGCGTGGCCAGCTTCTCCCTTGTACGCATGTTTCATCCATCACGTCGGGAACACAAAGCACCACGTGCCGGTGGTTGTCAGCGTGAAACACGTTCAGGCGGCGCACGTCAACTCGCCAAAGAAATCCAAGTTTATAGCGCCATTAACATTTTGAGATAGCTTTCGACTTCGGTACACAGCACTTACCTCCGTATCTAAACACTTTTAGAGGCGGACCACGCTGCAAGGAAGTACGAAAGACCAGCCCCGGCCACTTTAATAATATATATTTTTTTTATTGTTTTAGTTATACGAAGAAAGTAATTATCTACTATATATACCGGTTGTACTCAAGTTGATATTCGGGAATGCCCGACTAGTTTCGGACTCTAACGGAGCCCTTATTCATGAGCAGGGGACGCGGCGGGGTCGCGAGCCGAACTCAGTCGGGCATTCCCGAATATCAACGTGAGTACAACCGGTATATATAGTAGATAATATGGATAACACTCACGAAAGTTATTATAGTAAAGAAAGTAATTGTATGTATAGCTCTATTTCTACGTTACAATGTGTATATAAATATGAAGTCGTTCTAGGGTTGTATAGTTTTTACTGTTGCAGGACATAACATAACATCACGCCTGTATTCCCGGAAGGGGTTGGCAGATGTGCACATATAGTACACCCACATTTTGATAGTTATGTTTTAGGTTCCAACGTAATAGGGGGCGAGCCTATTGCCATCAACCGGGCACAAATCTTGACTCCGTGCTGCTAATGAGAATTACCTAATGGAAAAACCCAGTAACACTTTGCCCGTCCCGGGATTCAAACCCAGAACCTCGTGCTCAGTAGTCGCGCTTAGCAACCACTAGACCAACGTGGCAATCAAGTTAGTGTTGCGTGATGAATAATTTCTTCAAAAGACCACCGGGCAAGTGATTGATAGTGAGTGAATTGAATCGCATGCACTCAGCTGATACACATATTTGATTGTATCGAGTGGCAATACTGTCCGTGTGTGTACGATGGCAGGGGCCGGCGTGCAGGCTGCAGGCGCCCCGTGACGTGCCCGCGGTGGATGGTGAGCGGCGGCCCCCGCACCTCCGCGGCGCTCCTCTCCCCCCACACTCGCCGCAAGTATATTGTTTCAAGGCGCGCCGCCGAACCGCCCTAAGTGACTCCTACATTATTTATTTACTTCAAGCGGCTTCAAAGGGTACGCTGGGCGCGGCTGGGTGCGTGGGTACTTCAAATAGATTTTATTTTGTAAATTAATGTGTTATTATTATGATTGAACTGAATGGGAATGTAAAGAAAAGTAAATATTTAAAAGAGTTTGCTCTATGATCGAAGATGTGTCGCATTGTTTGGTAATATCGGCCTCTGTACGTTTTATAACAAGAGCTACGACAAGTTCAATTAGTGATGTTCGCCGTCAGTATTGAGAAACGTATATAATTATAGGCTTACATAAACATTATTTATAATATGCTGTTTTTTTTCAATTTTGTAACCTTCATGGAAAGAGACTGCGTCCTGCAACACAGGGTATCCTAGTGCGGGATGTAGTGTGACTAAATATATTGTAACCTTCTTCTTAAAATAAAAAATAAAAAAATTCAAATCAAGTACTTCGGTTACTCGTAATTTGAATGTGTTATAAACACACTACATTCAGCGACTGTTAGATATAGACCCTCTTTCCAACTGGCCGTGAGGAGTTGACTTCCAAAGTAAAGTACAGGCAAGGCCAGTGTAACGTGTGCGGTGTACCGCCCCGAGAGCGGGAGGTGCGCGCGACTCGCGGCCCGAGGCGCGGCGCTGATTTAGTGCGGCGAGCGCGGCCCGAGGCGCGGTGCACTCGTCTGCGCGTCTTCCGCACATGTAGTGCTACTGCACAAATCTAATTATTTACACTAGAAACCTTAGATACAAATACAAACACTTACGAGTATGTTACTTTAGCGGCAATTCCATTGCTTTTCTGTAATAACTTTGCATACTCTTCTCGACTCGGAACAAATACATATTACATCGATATATTTTGAAACAATATTTCAGGCAATCTGCTCACAATACTACCGACACTACAGTTTCAAGTCAAGTCGTGTGAGTACTTAGCGTGTCACACTGGGCCAGCTCTAACTTAGCTAGTTGTCAAGTTAGCTCCAGCGCCGCAATGTTTCGGTTAAGTTGCGTCGCCCGTCGGAGACATGTGCTCGAGAAGCATCCCGGCTTGTATTAAATCTTCTCGAGTTTATTCTAGGATTAAGTTCACGTCTCACGAGCCACTCCGATGGAAGCGACGCCGGGACTTCATTAGGAGGATTGACGGCGTCAGGCGACTCTCGACGAACTTGCTTTTTGTAGATTTGGTTTTAATTATCAAATTCTGCAGTTGTTAATATTTTTATTAGCCACATTATGTTACAGCTTTGTAGCAGAGTATCTACAAGACTATATCTGTTTGAATAAGCATTAAAATTCTTGTATTTAATTTCATTCGAGTCCTAAACGTTTTCAATTGAAACAGAATTCTTTTACATAAGTACTGTAATAGAATGTCCGGGGACAAAATAAGTGAGATCAAATTTACAGTGCCAGGTAACTTAGCTTTTTATAATGATTCTCTTTCCCTACCGCTGTTCCAGGATAGGTTATATTTATAAGGACACTGACCCTCTACTAGCGTGGTCACTGCGGGCAGCCTGCACTCACCTGAGCGAGTCACTTAGTTAATTACCTCTCTGTGTAAAGAGCGCGGTTCCGGCTCCAGTCCGGCTGGAGCTGCGCGTGCTCGGCTGTCGCCTGGGTCGAGATAAATACATTTTATTTTAGTGTCGGTCGTGTCCTTTTCTCTCGCCGTTTGTGAGAAGACCGAGCACTCGTTATTTTATTTAAATTCACCGCACAAAGTAAACCTTTGCCGGTGACATAAAAGCCATCGATACCAGTTTAAAGTGGTGTACGCAGGGAATCACGAAGCTACCGTATCTGTGTCGTGTATCGAATTCATCGGGAATGTATTGCAGCGCTGCCGCCCCGCCCCGCCGCCGCCCCGCCCCGCCGCCGCCACGCCACAACCACGCCGAGCTGTGCCGCACTTTTTGCCCTATAATTGAATTCTACACAAAGGTTTGTCGTTTGCGCGCGTAAATCTTCTGCTGCCATGCACTGTGTGTATGTGTGTATGTGTGTGTGTTGTGTAATACCTGGACTGGTGACTAATAGCTTAGCGGTATTCGTTTAGGATCTGCAGGAGCAAATAGATTGCTGTGTGCATTGCTAATACTTGTTCTATCGGCAGCTTACTCGGTGGAATGTTATGTACGTTTTATTTATACATCGTCTTGTATTTTATTATGGTAGTAAATCAGTTACCCGGTATGTATTTACCTACAATGGTTTTGGGCTCGATTTTTTCCCTAAAAGAGCACGTTACTGTTGGTAATGTAATTTCGTGTTTTAGCCTTTGTAAGAACTTTGAACCGAGCGAAGTCAATACATTAAGTTGATTACTACTTTACCTGCAGAAGTCATTCGAGAACCCCGCGACCCACACGAGCCCCGCGACCCCCGTGGTCCACACACGTTTTATTGTCGACTTGTTAGTTATCTGACGCCGTCTTAATACCATTGTCTGCTCAGCGTAACCTTAAGGAGCCATTAGCTGGCGATCACACGCGCACAGAGCTGCGAGCTGGTAATCCGGCTCGGGGGAGCTTCTGTAAGTGCGCGACTATGCAGCCAGTGAGCAGACACGTATAGAAGGCTCACTGAAGGAGAATTGGTTACAACACAAGTCGATCACACATTTAATACATTTGAGAGAGCTGCTTGAGAATATTTTTTATATTTGCTTTGTTTCAAGGGTTTTCTTACGGACATGAAATATCCGATACACATAAGAACAGACGAAACAAATATTTAGTAAACCTACCCAAAACAAAATATTTTTCTTGGTTTGAAAATATCCATACACAGATGTTATTGTATAGTCCAGCAGGTTGCAGGAATGTTTGTATGCACATTGCACACTAAGTTAAGATTAACTCCATACTGTTTCGATTATCACACTACTACAAGTTTCTATATCAGGCTCACTGTGAGCGGGCCTTCTGTCCACACCTCCAACGTGGCCTGGCCTGCCGTCAGCCAGTTTTGTAGCCGGGATACGAACGACTCCCCCGGGACTCGCACCTTACCTACACTTCACTGATATTTGACTACATACTAGTTGATGGCTCTTTGTGGTTTATATGATTACAAAATACTGATTTATACAAAACTATCCAGGTTACAATTATACTAATGTTCACCCCGCTCTGTCACAATGAGTACACGTATCTCACATCCAATAGGAATATTTATTTGCAAGCCGAGTTAATTCCTCGTAATTCTTTAAACGTGCGGAATACCACGAGGTCGTTTTTCAAATGATTCTGAATGAGGACAGATATGTCCGATTCTTATCCACATTAACAAATGGATACACGGGGCTGGTGCCGGTCTACCATTACCGTATATTTATCGATTCTTGATACAAGTCAGCGTAATTTAGTTTATTCAGCCCCGACAATACATTTAATTCCCGACGATAGTATCTCAATGAAAACGTTCAATCGCATGTACTGGGTACTGGGCAGCGATCCAAGTTCTGGATTACAACAGAAAACGTTAGGGTGCCGGGAATTAGGTCAAACTAAGTGAAGCACATATTTTTCAGGATAAACGCCCCGCAGTACGCTCCGTAGTTTGTTGTTCGACTCCCCGCTTGGTATTTAGGGGTGAATATCTAGGCTGAGTTATTTTTGTATGAAACGATGTTTCAGCGATGTCTATGATAGAATTTCTGCTGCTTCGGTTATTAATGTTACACAAACAAAGTCTATATAAAGCACGAATCTTACCTAGGTATTAACAAACGGACTTATCAATATCTCTGTATCAATTGCACTTAAGCCAAATACTTTGTAATTCCATAATTATACTTAGTATGGGGATAGCGTGACGTGTGACTTTATATAGGTACTTACAAGTTACAGGCACACGGTTCTTTGATGGCGCTTCACTTGGTGTTGACCAATGTCAGTAAGGAAAGTAGGGAGATGGATTAATGAACGTATTAGAATATAGGATCAGTACATACAAGAAAGGTATATAGAATAGAAAGGTATTCAATGATTATCTACATCTTAAGGTCTAATCAGGAGTGAAATAATGGGGATAGTGTATTTACAATTTTATTTTATTGTATGTGCTGAAAGTGGCTTTACTTTAATATACTAATACATGTATGTTATTAGAATGCAGTAAATAAAGAGTGGAAGTAGGAAAGGAATTTTAAGGGATATGAGACAATTTAGAAATGAACTATGGTTATGAAGAGGGCAGGAGAAGATAATACGGTTTATATAGCTAACATCTGTACCAGTGAGTGGGGTATAGATGTTGGCGATCTGGCACCGACTCAAGATTACTTAGGTATACTTACAAAAGTTCATGAACTTAGTTATAAAGGTTTAATGAAAAAGGTTTATTGTTTTTTACTTTTCAGTTTTTTCAGCGGTTTAATTTTTTGTTAAAAAGTTTTTTTTGTGGCTATAATCTACTAATTACTATATGTTTAGTTGTTAATTATTTTAATTGTAATACACGACTTGGTATTGAAATCTGTGAGTGAACGATAATCACCCCTATTTCCCTGCGTTCCGGGTAGGATTTTTTTTAAATTTACATGAGACCAATTTCGAAGTATATGTATAAGGTACACTATTCAATAAAATTTCAATAAAAACAAAAATATCAAAATCGGACAACTCTGTAAAAAGTTATGCTCCTTCATACATAACAAAAATATAGGCGTTGACTTGAGAACCTCCTCCGTTTTTTTCGTCGGTTAAAAATCAAAGCAAATCTGCAATATTTTGTTAAACGGTTGGTGCAGAAGTTAAGGTCGCGGGTGTCTCCGCCCGTCATCATGGAAGTTATGTGGGGCGGATGGCCGGCAGCGAGCGAAGCCGCGCGCCGCTAATAACGCGGTAATGGCCCACAAAGTTGGCCAACGATGGTGATTATGGCCATATCTCGGCAGTATCGGGCGTTATTGCCGCTGCGGGATTTATGTGACGTCATACAAGTTGAGCCTATTGCGTCCGAGAGTTAACCCTTATTGACCAGACCTCGGTTGTTTTTCGAATAAAGTGCTGATGACGTCATAGCAATTAACTATGTGTTTCAAACTAATCTTCAACATTACGAGCGCTTGCATAAGTACCAATCGGCAATCGTTTAATTGTTCAATAGATGTTGTATCGACAAGTTTGTTTAATGTATTATAGGTAATTACCAATAGTTATCTATTGACGTACTTGCGCACTATGCATCCCCTCATATTTAATGTTTCACAGTGTTGCGCGGAGTGTGCACCTGTTTAATGTTTCAACAAGTTCGCGAGGTGAGAGGACCACATATCGCAAAAAATATGCCGTTCGAGTATGCTTGGAGTCGTGGGGTCACGGGGGTGTCGGGGGTCGCGGGGTCACCGCGCACATGGGGGTCACTCCGCAGTCTGCCATCTGAATAATTCACAATGTGCCAGAAAGCCTGCCAGAGCCGCAGCTTGTAAAAGCCGTGCGTTTTATGAGAGAGGTACGGGCGGCGTAATGTGTTCCCGATATGTGACTCCGTAATGGTGACGTATTCTGTTTGACGGATTTGGCGGAGGGTTACTATTGGATAGTTCAACCTAATGTCGGTGTTGGAGTATCATGAAGAACGGTGAGCTGCGGTTATTTATATAGTCTGCACTCCGGGGTTTCGAAGAAACGCAAACTTTACGACATTTACCTATTTGGTGAACCCTATGACTATAAAACATTTACGATTCCAAACGTAACAATATCGATGTAAATGTTATTCCAGTCCCCGCAACAATGTTAACAGAGCAGCATAGTGTTACGGTTGCTTGCACTATATTACCTTATTTATTCAACAACTCAGGCTCACGAGAATTCTGTGCAATCCACTTTACGGGGGTCGAAATACAGATGAATTCCACTAAAAATTCTTCGAGTTGTACACTCGTTGGCAATGCCGTCCTCTGAACTCATACTCGTACATAGTACGGGAACTATTCCCTGCGAGGTAATTATCGGCACCGACTTACGTGCACTAACTCGCGTGTTAACGTTCCCGCCTCGCACTACACTCGGGGATTACTCGCGGAAACTTTATGTGCCGCTCATTTTATATCGTGACTCGCGAGTTTACTGTAGTTTGTACGAAGAATTTGAGTCGATTGCTCGAGAAATGTCGGCGTCTTATTTGTAGATGTATCGCGACTGGCTCACGTCAATATGATTTGCAACTCTCGAATGTCGATCGTAAAGTTCTACATAACACGTGTACACTGTACATGACATCCGCCACCATTTGTCATGGTAACTCTATTGCAGACTGCTGATAATCCTTCCGGTGTGTGCACACATTGATGGTGTTTTTAGCGTTCTGACTTACAATTAGTCGGAGTGGATCGATCTCATCCACTCGGGACATTATTGTTCGAATGTTGAATAATTTGTTAATTATTTTAATGACTCCTTTATTTTACGAAACAGTAAGTTGAGATGCAACCTTAAATTCTGTGAAAAAGGTTGTTAAAGTAATTGACTTATTTGCCAGTTTATTATGCTCCATATAAAATAACTAGCTTTTGCTCGCGACTTCGTCCGCGTGGAGTAATGACTTCCGTCAGAATTTGGGTTTTTTACTTAGTTATCGCCTGTTCCATGGTCTATTCCTTTCTTAATGCTCACTTGCTTCACTGGTGGAACCTACATACAAAGTTTTAAGTGAATCCATTGAGAAATAAACATTTTCATTTTACCACCCTTTTCTCCCCTTTGGGGGGGAATTTCCAAAAATCCTCTCTTAGTGGTAGCCTACTCCTCCCAACAACCACACATGCCAAATTTCAGCTCTTTACGATCAGTAGTTTCGGCTGTGCGTTGTCTGTCAGTCAGTAAGTAACGGAAGAGTTTTATATAATATATAGATTATGAATTCAAAAGCCAACTTCCATGAATAAGGCTTCCGTTTGAGACCGTAACTGGTTGGGTATTTTAGACAAAAAAAACATGTGCGTAAACCAGATTTTTTTTAAATTAAGTTTTTAGTAATACAGCAGCCTCATCGAGTCGTATTCTTCTCTCCCTAACCCCGCCTTCCCTCCCGACTTAGCGGTCTACGAGTACTACCGTCAACTATGTGGCGCCAGCAGATTCTCAGTTAACCGACAAAACAAACTGTTGACGAAAGAACTAATTATAATTCTCAAAGTTGTTGCCGTTAATTAGTGGAAGTTTTCTCATCAGAGCGCTCATCTGAAACAACGATAACGGTCATCCTCCGCACTGCCAGCGAGTGACGCGCTGCCGCAGCCACACGTGCGCACAGAAGGCTCACTCTGTGTGGTCTGTGGTGTTAAGGTGGAGGGCGGGACATGACACTAAACGCTACCAACACCAGCAGAATATTCAGAATTCGTGCCACTTTTCCTTTTCTGTGTGTGTTAATGATCTCAACTAGATTGGGTTTAGTTAAGAAAGAAGAGTATAACAAGAAGCAAACAACAGAGGCATCTGTATGATGATGATGTACATTATGAGTTAAAAACCATTATATGTTAAATAACCTTCTGCTGTATTTCACCTGTGTTTAGATTCACAAGAGTGATGAAGAGGCCCTACACGCGTGCCTCGGGTCCTGCTCGCGAGGGGACGCTCTACTCTCGAGCGTGGTGTATGGACCAGGGATAAGCTGCTGCCAGAGGGAGGGTAATGGAGGGCTAATTGTTCTGAGAAAGCGCTTCGGGTATTAGACGCGAGTTGACCGGGGAGTGACGTGTGCTTGGGAAGTACTATAAAATTACTTTAAGAATGATACGTTTATTTACATATATAGGTTCACGGTCCGTCATTGAGTGTACAACACTGTTGATATATACCGTACCGTATTATTTTAAACTTTAGAGTAAACATAAAATGTTGCATAGAAGTTTTTTAATTACGGTACAATAAGGGTTCAAACTTTGTAGCGAAGGAACACGGGATGGTCCCGAACACTGGGAACTTTGTTAGAATGCTCTGAATAAATAATGAAAGACCTTTCACGGTTTTAAATAAAACTATGGGGGTGTGATGCGAAAGGGTTGTCTATTCTTTGTCGGAGACAACAGGGGCAGTATGTGACGTGTGTGCTCGATGGAGACCATGAGCTGCGACCGCCGAGCGATCAACATCAGTGTGGGACAGCGCGCGCTGGGAGGGGAGCGCCGCAGCTGAGCTATGTAGTGCATGGGGTGACTTAATGTGGACCGAAGGACTTGACGCAGAAGCACTTAGATCCAGCAGTTAAAGGCCAGTCTCTGGTTAACTGCATTTTATACAAAATGAATAAAACTTTCAATGGAAAATGTCGCGGTTAATCGCATTAAAAATAGCGCTTGTTATCGGTGGAGCGTTAAGACTGTAATTACAAATGAGCACTTTTTGTTCGCGCCGTCCACTAAGCTCGGCAGGGACTTGAGGCTCCAATTATAATTGCGGTTGGAAATAGGGCGTGTTATTAAAACATGCGCCGCAGAGGACTGAACGACCGGCGCGGCTCAAAGGTGAGTGGCGCCGCGTGAGGAGCTGTGTGGAGGGCCCGGCCGAAGGGGGGGGGGGGGGCATTCTATTGGTGACGCTTAGTCATCTGCGATGTTTACTATTTTAAGAAAGAAGTTTGTGAGCCACGTGACCCCTAATGGCACAGAACATTAACTGCTCTTCTCGTGTGAGCTGACCACTTGGCAACGACTTTAAAATTATGTTCAAACAGAATTATGCTAAACTATTTTAACCTACCAGTAAGTAACTACTAAGTGATCCTAACCACGCAGCGAAAGCTAAACTTAATTAAATTAAACAAGGTCTACAGGATTCTGGATTATCATTTAATTTACATCTTACTAACTGAGTGGTAAGTGGGTGTAGTCGTGCTAATAACTACTTAAGTGATTGGTTGAAGAGTAAAATAATAAGTGGAGCACTAAAGGAGCAGTACTCAGATGTCGGGGTCGACTGTCGCGGGCGAACCGTAACACCACGCTGTGTCGCCTTAGGATTGAAATATTATGTGCGTCGGCGGGTGCTCAACCTTAGCTATTATATAAGACTATTATGTATAATACGTAGGTACCCACTAACTATAAATAGGTGTCGGGTGCGGTCACAAAAATAGCCCGCTCTCGATAACCAGTCAGTTCACAGCTGATCGCCCCGGGCACCCTATCTGCGTCCCGCTCGCACGGTGACATTTAAAAATACGTGGGAGGGAAGCGACTGACATTTTACCTTAATTTGTATTAATAGATGATTATGACGCGCAGACCTTTGTTCAACAGGATCCTAATTAAAACAGACCTATAATGTTGGGGGTAACGGCGAGAAAATAAACAGCTTTGTCTCGGCACTGTTCATTTGATTGGCTGTAAATGTTTACGTGAAGTGAAGCTAGTAAGAATACGCGAGTATTGTGTACCTACTCCGGTACGAATTAAGTAAAGGGTAGGCCTTATAGGGTCTAAATAAAACATTACGATGGTGTCATTTGAAGCAGTGTTGTAGGATCACTACTGTTATTGGGCTACAACATAGTTGCGACGGTGACACGCGACGTACGCGGTAAAGAGGAGTTGGTCCGCCACTCCCTCGTCCCTCGTATCCCGGCTCCTGATCATTCGTCAAGCTCGCAGCTCCGTATTGAGGAAGCGTTCTTGATCGCATCTTCAGGAACTGGGTCACAGTTTTTATTGCGACGTAGATTTACGACACTCGCCGTAAGCCGCAATATCTGAGCGTCGCGGCGCCGTGACGTCACGCCGCCGCCGCCGTCGCGGTACATCGCAATACCGATACGTTCCTGCCGACAACGGGCAGCTCGCCCCCAGCCGCAGGAGGACGCCTCTCACACGCCACGCGCGAGCATGCGGCATTACTTTCTTTACGTGAAAATATGTGGCGCGCTGGTAAGGGGCTTACTGGAATGAGATTGTATCTATGCTAGCTGACTTAACATGTATGTCTGCCTAGCTTATAGAGAACATGGTTAGGATAAACTTCCATCCCGAATGTTTAACCTTTATACTGAATTTGACATTTCGTAAATCTTTTTTGTGGCCTTCATGGAATAAAGTTCAGTCATCTGATGGCTGCGTCCAACATTTTTAAGACTTCACATCGTTTAAACCCCCCCTGCTCTAGCTAGCTTTTATACCTATTTTAGTTTAAAATAGTAAACGTTGGAGTGTCTTACTGGTAATTACTTCTTCATAGGATTAACATCATTGAACCGGGGAACTAATAAATTCACGTTTCTTATTCGACTGCGATTGGTTAATATGAAACAATAACACTTTGTTTATCAGTCGACAGCCTGCCGAGCAGCAGTTTGTCCATAACCACGTATCCCGGGAAGAGTTCCTAGCATCGGGTAAACCGCGATCAAATCCGTGTTCAATGTCTAGCATCACGTGCGTATCAAATGCCGGAACATAATGATTAAGAAGTCTGTCTGTAGACAGTTAACCTCCTTAACGAGAGCTCACAGTGGTGTAGTAGCGAACCTCTCAGAGCTAGTTGATTGGCCAGCTCATTAATGATCCAGCCCCGTGTGTCCCAGCCCGGCTCCTCCGGGAGGGATGCCTTTATCCGGGACGGTCAAGCGTGTGGCCGCCCGGTGCACTCCGGGTCCGCATTACAAGATCGGGACCTTTACTAAGTGATCAGTCATTGAAGTTGCTCACAAGTCTACGGAACCCAAACTGTTCAGTATTCGTTGTGGAAGAAGTATTACTTGCACCTTTCACTAAAAACGTAAAAATGTGTTGAGACTCTCACAAAGTGAGCAACTATAATTGTGTAATGTGTATGGTCTTAACTCACCGGAACCCTAACGAAGGTATAAATACAGGAAGTAATAGTGCCTACACTACATACAGATCAGCAGACTTAACAGCTCCTTACTGATGGATGTCACGTCCCAGGAGTTTGGAGACAAGCGCTTGTTAAGGGGTTTAGAGTTACCTTATATGTCCCGGAGCGTCGGCAGTAAGGTGACCTTCAAGCGTGTTAGTTGGCCCGAGGATGTTACATTAAGTCTTCAACTCACGATATAGGATTCTACACTTTTTTGTTGTCTGATTTTCATTCTAATCTTTTTTTTTACCAAGAACATTTGCGTTTAATGCACACTCTATTAGAGGATGAAGCTACAACTATCCGTACTCTAAACAAATCACACAGTTATCCAGTCCTCCCCGACCGTCAGACAGTTTTAAACTTTAGTGTAGCTCTCACAAGTTCAACTTACAAGCAAGTTAAACTTTGTTGAGAATAA
This sequence comes from Abrostola triplasia, assembly GCA_946251915.1. NCBI lineage: Eukaryota > Metazoa > Arthropoda > Insecta > Lepidoptera > Noctuidae > Abrostola > Abrostola triplasia. The sequence continues at coordinate 12,521,148 of OX276433.1, forward strand.
AAGCGTCGAACACGTTGAGACAAGTAGTTGATAAACTATGAGCTGGCAGACTGAGGGACGGGGAATAATACGGATTGTGGTAATTATGCGTCGTATAAGGTAGTCATTTGTCAAGGAATCATGATTGTATGGGCTTTAGCATAAACTGCGTTCCGCTCGGCCCAGCTCGGCCCGGCTCGGCCCGGCTCGGCCCTCGGATCCCTCGGGCGCGGCTCGCGGCACTTCGGAGGTTCTCGGCGATGCTCGGTGGAGTTTTTGCAAATTCTCAAACACGTCGCTCAGTTTTATAATGTGTCGGAATAATTCATAGTGCGCCGGGCGAGCCGCATGAATATGTAACGTGGATGGTCCACCTGCCTCCCCCGCCCGCTCCGTCCACCGCCCCTCCACCGCCCGCGCCCGCACCCCCGCGGCTTCGCTCGTGGCCGACGCACCCTGTGTACACTGTCTGTACAGGGTGTGCTAACGACACTGCGGTTAATGTTGTGCACACATTAATATTAACACAGCACAGCGTACCTCGTGTACGGCTTTATAAATAATTTAGTGACGACGATGACGACCTGATTAGCGCAGTGGCTAAGAGATTGGACTGCTGCGCTAAGGGTCGCGGGTTCGATTCCCGCACGGGGCAAAACTTTGTGCGAACCACAGATGTTTGTCCCGCGTCTGGGTGGTTGTGTATGTGATATTTCATGTTTGTGAAACGCACCCACGACACAGGAGAAATTCCTAGTGTGGGGCGACGTTTTTTTAAAAAGAAAGAAAGAAAGAAAGAAAAGAAAGTTGCGAGAATTAAATTGATTTAACAACACCAACAAAGTTCTACGAGGAGAAACTACATTTACTATAACAGTGGCTTCACATTATGTGACAAGACATTCCAGTCACACGACACTCTCTTGTTACTTTTGAGAATAGTTAAAGATATTGTTTTGATTTCAATATCCCCGAATAAACACCCAGACGCTATAAAATCAAATATTCTGGCGCAGAATACAATTTCTTTTAGTACAAAGATAATAATATTTCATATTGTATTCAGCCATTCGTGAACATTTCAATACAACACAAAAGTAAATAAACGCCCGTCTCGCAAACGTTTATCGTAGCAAATGCTACGAGCTACGCAAGGTCACCGCTACGAGGCTACGAACAGCTACGCGGTCCGTTCAACTGGTAATGTGAGTCTCAGGATCGTTTTGTATTCATAGTCAGCTACAGAAACTAGTGAGTGCAGGCCGGGTGTGGAGTGCGGGGTGAAGGCTGCGCGGGGCGGCGACACAGGCGGACACGATGCGACTTATTAGTCGCAGGCGCGCACACGGGACTGCACTAGCTACGCCTTTACCTTTAATCACTTAGTAATTACTGCGAGGAGATTACGTTTGTACATCACGTAAGTGAGGCGGCTGACGTGTTGCTACGTGAAGTATACTAATAATAGTGTTTGATGACGACGAACAGCTGACACGTGTCTGTTGTAATATCACACTGTGTAACGAGCTTTGTTCGTCGTTTCGTAAAACGTATAAATTTTATTTAACTTAAATATTGGCCAACACAACTAACTCGAACCATTTTACTATAACTCGAACCAGACTCTAAGTTTCACCTTGTCTTGCCTTTAAAGCGAATATGATAAGCGGAGCCACCGCTACGTGCTCATGTAGCGTCGACCACTTCCCCGGGACCGCACCGTTTGTAACCCTATTTACAGAAAACCTTTTAAAAGTCTAGTTGACTTTAATTATATTTGCTTACCTTTGTCCCAGTCTGCCGCGAGCTCGTCCGGTGGCTCGGAGTTCGGTGCTCGTGCAGATAATACAGCAATCTCTTTGGATCCCGCGGCAGCCAGCCTCCCTTGTTAGCTACCCTTTCACGTCGAGCCGCGTTGTTGTGGTTGTACCTGGTCCCGCTGTTACTCCCCGAGACAGGCGCCTGCTCTGGATAAACCCGCGCCGCGATACTACTACATCTCACGATGCTAAAGGATTACTTTATGGTACGTCTTGCAAAAGTAATTTCAGAATTCAATTGAAATAATCCTGTAATTTACGTTAACTTTGTTATAATATACATAACTTAGAATAGAATAGGAATTCCAAAGGGATAGGCAGAGGTGCACATACAGTACACCCACATTTCGCCAGTTATGTCACAGGTCCCAATGTAATAGGGGGCGACCTTACTGCCATCAACCGGACACAAATCCATATTCCGTGTTGCTTCTGAGAATTATCTAATCGACTAAAATGGAAATTGGGATCTAGGACCTCATGATCAGCAGTCGTGCTTAGAAACTATTAGACCAACGAGGCAGTCAATGCTTTACAATTGTAATTATTTAGTGAGGCAGTCAGTTATAACATAATGTCTTCGACTCTTAGTATATTTGTGAAGTCAGACTACAACCAATACCGACCGTATCTGTGACGCAGCTGTCTCTCCTAGTACCTCCGTCAGTATCACGTCCGTTGAAGATAAAAGTCCGGCTTGATATCTTGGCGCGCTAACTAATTTAATTATCAAAAGATTTACGTAACTCCGAGGCGGCGGAGACAAGAGCCTGATGAAGCGTGAATAAATTCATAATACTTTTATATTAGAGTCGGACGCGGCGCGCGGCGCGGGCGGCGACTGGAGGCGGCGCTAATTGCGAATGTTTCATTAAAACTTCTTCCGCCGGCTCCTCTCACCTCCAGCCGCCTGCTATATGTATATATATATAACAGTGAATGAGATCCATCGATTGCCGCCTCATAAATACGCAACGATCATTCATTTCTCTCTCAATACGCGCGGACAGCAGGGCTTTACTCAAAAGACCGTCTTTCCCACTGGCACAAGTAACTTGTAACCCTATCGTACGCGTTTAGAGTTGGTTTTAGAGCGTTCGTCAGTGACGGGTTGTCGGTGGCCGGGCTCGGCGTCTCATACATTATGTAGGGCCGCTATTGCCGCCGGATCGCGCCGCGTTTTCTCCGAGATGAGGCTCAAATCTTAAGTGGTGATATTTATTTAAGTAGACGCTTCGGCAACACCTTCCGTGTACCCAGATGTGGATGCAGGTACAACCGGGCGGAGGAGAGGGGAGAGGGGGAGGGAATGTTTGATGATGACTTAAAGAAAACCTTTCTCCGTTGGAGTATTACACACATGATGCTCACATGGTTGTCGGTCATGAATATATACGTCCATTTTGAACGCAGAGTCGCGAGTGAAGCCAAGCGCTCACTCACTGCACCAATTGATCGTCTGACACTGATTAATCACAAAGATACAAATGTGGTTCTCATCCGCTTTTTGTGTTCGTTCAACAAACACAAATTGTATCATAATGACCCACGTATCTCGACACAGCGCCGGTCACGTGATGTGTATCATTCGTGTCGTATATATATATTAATATGATATACACCCGCACTACAGCTCGTTACCCACCGGCAAGGCTCCGATATAATAGAACGGTTGGTACCGATGCGAGGCGGAAAACATTTCGCATCGATTTCTCTATGGTTCCGGCGTTACCGGCCGACGCGGAGTAAAGGCTGAATAAAATATAAAAAAGCATCAATATTTGATAAAAACAACGGCCGAGCACCGGCCTTGTGTGGCACTCCGCCGCGGGGGGCGGGGAGGGCGGGAGGGCGCACTACAAACTACTTCAGTATTAATATGGTACAAATAAATTAAGCTGTTAGCGTTGCGCAGGATTTGGCCTCATAGATATTATGAGTACTTGCCAATTCAGACGAGTTTTATATGAACCATTAGCGCAGTATTATGTTACTGCTTGTTTCAGTAAAGATCATACTTACAGTAAGTATTTCATCGAGCACGGCGCTCGCCGCCGAGCTCTGAATGATTAACAAAGAGCCGCTCCAATGAGTGTACTAATGTATAATAAAGTGGCCGATGACATCAAAGTGTTGCTCTTAATACATTGAAAAGGGTTCGCAGGCCACGGCCGGCTGCTCCCGGGCCGGTTGTATTTACTAAACGTATATTTATTAACCATTCCGCTTTTATAAATATATTTTCAAATCAAATCAAATCAAATCAAATCAAATATTTTTATTCGTCAATGCAGGTGTACAATACAAAATGTGTTAGAGATACGGGAAGTTCGCTACATTGTGCCTGTGGGCATACGAAAATTATATTAATCAAGAATTACTTATATTCTGTTCACATACTTTGTTATTAATTTTAATTAACCTATTATTATGTATATAATACTATCACATTTATATAATACTATTTAATTAATTTATTATTATAATTAGTTATTTTTTTAAAATTTAAATTTGTATTAATTATTTGGCTTTCTTACTCTATTACACTTATATAATACTGTTAATCTCTATTTTTATTATAGAATATTTCTTCTATTATTCATATTTATACAGTCTGTTTCGAAAATTATATTAATTATATAATACTATTATTTCTTATCTAAATTAATTATATGACTTATAATCATTCAAAAAATTCACTTATTGAGTAGCAGCATTTCTTTATTAACAGTTCTTTTAGCTTTTTCTTAAAGAGATTTATATTTAATTTTTTTAAGTCATGAGGTAACTTATTATATATTTTTCGAGCCATTTCATAAACGCTTTTCCGTAAAAGGGCAGTGTTGCTATGCTCAATTTCTAGAATATTAGACTCCCTTTTCCTCAACCTTGGATCTGCTGGGGGCTTTATTGTAAATAATTGTAGGTGACTTTTTACAAACACCGCCACCTCATAGATATAAAGAGATGGAAATGTAAGAATATTTAATGACTTAAAGAACGGTTTACAACTGTCTCTAGGGTGCAAGTTACATATTGCACGAATGCACCTCTTTTGTGCTATAAATACTTGCTCTTTATCCGTTGAATTGCCCCAGAATATGAGACCATATCGCATAATAGATTCTACATAACTGTGATAGGCCACCAGTACCGTATCACGATTCACAAATTTTGATAATTTATACAGTGCATAAGAAAAGCTGTTTATTTTACTACAAATGACTTCTACCTGTGGTTTCCATGTAAGTTTAGAGTCTATCAATAAGCCTAGAAACTTTATGTCATCTTTTTCTGAAACAGATATTCCATTATAATTTACATGAATATGATTTTCTCTAAGTCTTTGTTCAAAATGCATAATGTGAGTTTTTTCTAAGTTAATTACCAGATTATTACAGCTAAGCCATTTTATTGTTTGTCTTAATGTGTTATTTACCTCTTCCTCATAGTTGTAAGAATTATCTGATTTAACAATAATTGTGCTGTCATCAGCGAATAATACAGTTGGATGTTTAGTGTTTTTGGGGAGATCATTAATATAGAGTAGAAATAACAACGGACCTAAAACACTCCCTTGAGGTACTCCATATTTTACCGGCCTCGATTTGGATTTATATTTAATTTCTCTTTTGTTTATAGTATCGATATTTGTTATTTCTGTGAACTGTGTTCGTTTACTTAAATATGATATTAGTAGGTTAAGGATATTGCCGCGTATGCCATATCTCTCCAATTTGTTTATAAGAATACTGTGATCTACATAATCAAAAGCCTTCGTCATGTCCATGTAAAGGGCGCAAATGAATACTCTTTTATCTACGTTATTCATTACAATGCGTAGGAAATCAAAGATAGCTAAATTAATAGATTTCTTCTTTCGAAAACCTTTTTGTTCGTCGACTAAAATATTTTTATTTTCTAGGTAATTGTATAACCGACAGTAAATTACTTTTTCGATTACTTTTGAAAATATAGGTATCAGCGCCACTGGTCTGTAATTTTTCATTAATGTTTTGTCTCCTTTTTTAAACAACGGTTTAATAATAGAAATTTTTAGCAAGTCTGGAAAAACTCCTTGTTCAAAGCACAAATTTATAATATGCGATACTGGAAAACAGATAAAGTTATGTACTTTCTTAATGATATTTGTTGTTAAATGATCCCAACCAGTACTTTTAGTATTTTTTAAAGATCTTATAGTATCAGAGATTTCCTTCGGCGTACATGGATTTAAAAACATCGAGTCTTTTAGCCTATCAATCTGTGATGCATTATTATCAGTATGACATGTGGCAATCTGGTCAATAAAAAAGTCATTAAATGCATTACAAATGTCTTCAGTTTTTTTTATTTCTCTACCAAGGTGCATAATTTTTGAAATAGGTTCTCTAGGGAGTTCGTCTTTGTTATTATTTATTACTTTCCAGGTTGCTTTGCTTTTGTTGCTAGACGTTTTGATGAAATGGTTATTTTGCGCGTATTTAGTAAATTGTATAATCTTTTTATATCGTTTTGAATAGGAGATATAACGGTATTTATTGTTTTCAGTTTTAGTATTCCGGTATGTCCATAATAAGTGACGTTTGATTTTACTGCAATTTTTTATGCCTCTAGATAGCCATTTTTGTTTTTTGTTTATTGTTCTTTTTACATCTTTTTTTGGGAAACATAGATTATAAAATAATTTGAATGTATTTAAGAAACACTCATAAGCAATATTTGGATCTTTTATTTCGTATATTTCACTGAAACTCAAGCTACTAATACATTTAACAAATTTGTCTACTAAATCTGGAGAATAATCGACTATTTTTGTTTTCCACGAGTGTATAACACAAGACTTTCTAACATTACATTTTAAAATTTGTGCAGTGTGATCCGAGAGTGCTGTTTCTATTATAACTCCATTATTATTGCGATCATTATGAAATATATTGTCTATGCAAGTGCCGCTAGACAGACGGGTAGGTTCATTGGCTAAAGTTTTAAGATTATATCCTTTGACTAAGTTTACAAGTGTTTTAGTATTTGTGTCTTGTTTTAGTTAATTTATGTTAAAGTCGCCACAAAGAATGATTTTTTTATTGGATCTACCTCGTGTTATTAGATGTAGTAAATTTTCTAATTTTTCAAAAAATAATTGAAAATGTATTTTTGTATTAGTACTTTTTGGCACTCTATATACGCAAATAATTATGATGTTATGTTTTTTAAGTTGAATTCCGCAACACTCAAAAATGTTTGTTATAGAGAGTTTTTTTACCTGTGGCATCATTTCAAACTCGTGAATGTTTCTGACCAATATGCAAGAACCTCCTTTTCTATTATTTCTACAATAACTGTCAGCTAATGTATAGTTAGGAATCGTTAATATTTTATGATTTTACGTTGGCATGCTGTTTATCTACAAAACGGAATAAGAAACAGCCTTTGAGAATGTTGAATGTTTCTTAAGAAAACATAATATTTTAATGTATTCTAATCCACGTGTTCAACTAAAAGCCATTCACTCAGTACACAGCAAACTTGAAGCTGATACTTTTAGTCCGCGGGGAAGGCTCTCTGCGTGTGCATTGTACTCTTCAGCTGTTTTTTTAATTACTTAATTTATTTATTTATGTTAGTATTACAGGTATAATTTTACAACTATTTACTACTTAATTCTAACACAAAATATAAACAATATATACAAAAATAAACAGTTAAAAAGTGTTATTTCTCATCGTTGTCAAAAGGTAACGTGCCCTGAACTCTCCAGCATCGGCACGTTGTACTGCTTTAGTTGTTAATTATGACTAATATGTATGATAAATTGAAAAACATTACCTACGATACAATATATTTGGGTGGGTTGGGTGCAAGTCGAGTCTCGACGGGTGACGATACTTATGTACGTGGGGCGCACCATGGACGGTCATAACCACCTACGGCATTACCTTCTCCATGTGGCCGTTGGCTGGAGCCGACACCAAGAACAAGACGACATAGTTACACTTCACCGCATCGATTGGATTGAGTTGCATTAAACACTGGAGTAGGCACGGGGGGCGGATATTGTTTCACAAACTCAAGTTTGTGAATCGTAAAATGTATCAAAGTGCCCTGGAGGCACGCGGAGGATGACTTGTGGTGTTCTTAGAGATCATATTGTTTGCAGACATTAAAGTACGCGGTGTTATGAACCAATGACAATCTGTGCAATAAATAATTCAGCAACGAGTATTCTGGGAACAGACTCGACGTCATTGAATTAAGTTAGTATGGACACCTTATGGTTAGTGATTAACGATTTCAATTGAAACCTAAATAATAAACTATTTTATTTATAATACATAATTAGTTTGACCAATTCCCTATGCAAATTGAATGTGTGCTATATCTCCGAGCCCCGCGCCGCAGCCCACCACATCTCTCGGGACTCACCTTGGACGGTACACCGCGCCGCCGCTGGCGTGCGACATTACACTACCAGCTCGATCGCCACACGGACCACGGGCCTATTGGGGTGGAGGACCTGAAATTGGGAAAAAATACAAAATCCTTAGCTCAGCTACTAAAGTCGGTAACATAGCAATATTATTAATTCTTTAAAGATTTTATTAACTTAGTGTTATCTTATTATAAGCAGTCTCTCTAACGAGCTGACTGTCCCACTACAGAGACTCACTTCATACCAGACGCTCGGCCACAGAGCGGTCGCTGAGCCACGCCTGGGACAGGCTGGTGACATGGGTGAGGCGCTTATTACTCGCTGTTAAATAACTCATATACATAACTAAACATAACATACTATCGCGCCTGTATTCCCCGAAGGGTTGGCAGAAGTAACTGTATAGTACATCCACATTTCGCCAGTAAGGTCCCAAAGTAGTAGGGGGCGAACCTATTGCCATCAACCGGGTACAAATCCAGACTCCGTGCTGCTACTGAGTAATGGAAAAACTCAGTAACACTGGTCGACACGGGATTCAAAACCAGGACATCGTGCTCAGCAGTCGCGATTAGCATCCACATTAGGACCTACAACCTAACTGGCGAAATTTGGGTGTACTATATTATGTGCACCTGTTGGGAATACAGGCGTGATGGTATATATGTATGTAGATCAATGGGGTAATAATTCACATAACTTACAAGTAATATATACAATGGTAAATAATTTACAAAAATAAAGACACTCACGTATGTTATACAATGGTATGTTATATAATAGGTTTGCAGGACTAGCGTCCGCTCGTAACATCAACAACGTGTTAATAATTTTTTCTCATCGTAATAAACACTTCCACATAAAATTGATAGTTTAGAAAGGAAAATATTGGATTTATTTTTCTTACGTTGAAACAGTTTTAGGTTAACTTGTTTGTTTATCATATAGTACATGACGACATCATTACGGTATTGTGGAAGCATTACGATATACTGTAATCTATATCTGGACTTTAAAAGAGACCTTGACCCCTGAGTTTGTTTCGGTATTTCTTCTCAGAGGTAGTCAGTTAGGAAATGCCGATGCCATCTAGTTTTTAAAAAATGACGTGTAAAAGTGTTTTTTTTAAACCTATTTACAGAAATAAAATCATTTATCATTTATCATTAATCCTTATCAGTAGCACGTCGACCTGAACGTACAATGAGCAGGCTTAGTGAACCTTCCAAGCTCGCAGCTCACCGCAGATTATGGTGTAAGGCTCGTGTGGTGCCGCTGGCTGGCTGCGGCGCCCCGCGACCACAGCCCTACTCGTGCTGGTAGGTCCTGACAGACATCACCCCCCCCCCCTTCCCGCGTCGCACGCACCGCACGGGGAGGTGTTTGGTATGCGCGTGTCGCTCCACTGTTACGAGCAAAAGTTTAAACGATATCTGTGGGGTGTAGCGGAGTGTGCCGTAAATACAGCCCACACAATTAGTCGACCTTAATCCTTCTTATAAACAACTCGTGGAGGGTTAAAAAAGCCGCTTTAGTAGAATCATAATTAGAATAACATTAATAAGAATCATATTGTGAACTCACAAGATGGCACAAAACACTATATGACCTGCGAACGTGTTCATGGAATTTAAAATTTATTAAACTACCAAATATGATTCTCTTAAGTAAACTATTGAGTATGATTCTAAATTAAAATGTCACCCTGTATAAATATTAGATAAATTGCTTGAAACTCGCGAAATTATTATGAACCTTTATAGGAATGGCTTAATGTAACCGTTTACGCGTGACAGATACATTTATAAATTGGGAACAGGAAACTATTCGAGCGAACACTCAGAAAGACAGAACCTATTCCCCGCACTACCCCCCTCGCCCCGCTCGCCCCGCTCCACATTCCACTTGTTTACCTCGGTGCCTATAACTCGTAAATGATAACTCGACAAAGTTTTTTCCGCAATTGAGCGGCGTATCTCGTGTTATATCCGAGGATAAGTAATGTTGTTTACGACTTGATGTGTTGTCGGCAATGTTCGTAAATATTCGTGCTCAAGTCGCTCTTGCCGCCGGGACGCTCGAGCTGAACTTATGGAAGACAAACCCAACTGGAACATGTCCCGGCCTGAATGTTGTTTAACTTCATTTTGAATTCGAAAGCGAATAAAAACGTCGCATACTTAGTTACTTAAGTACTCCACTTCACTCGTATTTACGCTTTTTACGTTTAGTATTTCAAGGGAAATCAGAAATTACATTAACAAGTACTTAAATTAGCTACCTCAGTCACACAAAAACAAATAATCTTACTAAGTAATGTGTTAGTACAACCCGTCCCCACCCACACCCGGTGCTACACGACTGACGGTGAATGAGCCGTGTTGTGAAGCAGATCCTACTACAAAGAGCTCAGCAACCTGTTACAATTAGCGTTCGGCTCTTAGCCGGCTCTGTGCACCGTGCGCAACTACAGTTAGCTTAAATACAAGTTAATGTAATACACTTAGTTCAGTATTAAGTGCTCCTTGAGTAGGTCGTCTCAACTACTGCCGATAACGATCCCTTACTTTCTTGTAATAAGTACTCATTTACACTAAATGCGTTATGATTGTGTTGAACTAACTAGCGATGGTATAGGTTGGTATTTGAATATTTCAATACATGTATTTGTATATACAGAAGCCAAACTCAGTTGATTACAGACTATGACTTTTGACATTAACGTCAAAATCCTAAAAATAAATATTAAATCTTATAAATAAATACTTTAATATAAAAGCAATGGAACAATCAATTATGTGTCGCCACTAACATTCACCGTGGACTCATCATCGTCATCAGCCGACAGACGTCCACTGTTGAACCAAATGTGTACAAACCCAACAAAATGACTCTATAAAGACAACCTTTTGGAATCTGCTGTTGGCTGCCAACAAGGGAATCCTCTTGGGCCAGTTATTTTCAGCCTAGCTATCCATCCTATAATTAACAGTTAAATACAAAATTTTATGTATGATGTCTGGATCAGTTTTAAAAGATCTAGAGTTTATAAAGGACAAATTAAATTCTATTGGTTTGGACCTTAATCTTTTAAATGTGAAATTTTTATCTAGGATACTACCGACAGACAAGACCCGTTAACAAAATGTAATGCAATAGCTCCTAATATTAAAGTTATAATAGAAGATCTCTACGTCTCCTAGGGTCTCCTATTTTGGAAGAATCCTATCCGGATTTTGTAAAAGAAAAAAATCTAAATTTCTATATGATTTCGGACAAACTTTTTAAAATTACCATACACTCGGCCATAACTTTGGATTAGATATTGCTGTTTTGGCCCCAAATTCACTTACAATTTCCGATCAACCACATTGTGGAAGCATACTCATCTTTTGGAAAAATATTATCAAATTATCCGGACCACTCTAACGTCGATTCTAAACATGTCCTTGGACGACCGAGCGTGGTGCCAAGCTACGCTTCCAGTCCGTTTGGGTGGTTTAGGAGTTCGTACAGTTTCAAGTTTAGGTTTACCGGCATTTCTCTCCTCAGTCCACAGTACCAAAAAATTAACCAGAAGAATTCTAGCTTCTTGTCTGGGTGATTTTGAGGTATCGTGCTTGACTGAGGCAGTAACAGCTTGGAAAATGGCTTGCCCAAATACTGATCTCCCGAACCAGCTTTTCTCCCAGAGTGCAGCAGTGGGACGAGCCGCTCTGCAGATTGTGCACCGCGTGATTTTTGGGTCAAAGAATCAGCATTGCCATTCAACGTGGCAATGCTGCCAGTCTTCTGGGCATGTTACCTTTTGACAACGATGAGAAAGAATACTTTTTAACTGTTTATTATTTTACAATAGAATTAAGTGGCAAATAGTTGTGAAATATTTAATTTAGATAAGATTACTTGTTGTAAAATTTTATATCAATAAATTTGTATTCACAGAAGCCAGAATATTCAGTTTAGACGAAAATGCACGCTCAATAATAACAGACATGTTTATCAGATATTATTGGTGAGTTATTTAAAACGTAGTGAGGGTTCGTTTTATAGAGAGCCACTATACCAATTTGAGCCGCGCACAGAAAGCAAAGAAAAAGCAAATAATAGTGGCGAGGAACCTAGATATTCAGGCTTCGGGTGTTAAACAATATAATATTAGTGTATCGCCTGCCGCGGGCCGTCTCCGCGGGGCCATTCAAACAAATATTAGTTTTACGAGGGAACTGAAGTTTGAGTCTCAAGGACTTACGCGTCGCCGACACTGCTCGTCACTCGGCCCCTGTTGTCAGGACATCCGCGTCAGATCCGTCGCGTCACTCCGGCCATATTAACCTTTTATTTATTTTAAACTTGTACGTCTACGAAGTATCTACCGTACGTTTTGTAGCTCTATCATTTAGTTTCGGCGTCATGATCCATTCCCACCTACATATTAAACCAGTTGTGTCATCACCCATTGTATAGTATTAGCAGAAATATAATAAACGTTAGTAGCCTGATAATTTCCCTAAAAATTCATGTTCACAATAATGGTTTAATGATGCGGTAAAGCTCTGTACCAGTCAACATGAGTGTTAAATTTTAGTTAAATGTTCTTTAACATTCTTGTTATAATATAAAGTTTCTAATTGTTTTCTAACTTTGTGGCTGTATCAGTTTAGTGCAGGACGCGACTTTTGTCGGTCGTGGTGACTGCGGCAACGGTGGTTGTTATGACTTGTTAGTTATTACTATTCAATAATTCTTATCACATACTCTGGTTAGTGTTGAAAGACACAGATTACATGTCTTTAAAGATCTCTCCTTTATAACTCCTTTGTCAGCCTCCTGAAGCCCTCACGGGAGGGCGGCATTCCTCCGGCTTTGTCCCTTACTAGTAAATGATAGCTGTCCCTCGGGCATCCCTTTGTGTTTCAATTAGCACTCACATCCATACATTAGTGATACATGGAATTGGCTCATTAGATAATTATAACTGGCTGGTGCAGGCGCGAGGAGGGGAGGTCCGACAGTAACGGAGCAGTGTGTCAGTGGGGCAGCGCGCGCCGGGCGGCACGAGGGCGGCACGCGGGCGGCACGCGGGCGGCACGCGGGCGGCACGCGGGCGGCACGCGGGCGGCACGCGGGCGGCACGCGGGCGGCCTGCAGCACGCGCGCCGGGGACACAGAAGGCGAGCCGCAGAGAATCTGTTAAAAACATGTTGACTGTGATGTTTTGCTGGCCAATAGTTCACAGCTGTGGATATCCAGCATTCAACTGTAAAGACTTACCATTATTAAATAAATGATTCAAATAGTAAATAGGTTTTCACAAACATTTTACACATAAAAATGAAATAAAAACTAGATGACGTCGGCATTTCCTAACTAACTACCTCTGAGAAGTTATAGAAGAAGTGATTAGTGTCATTTGCAAGCTCAAGATAACTTTATTTTCGTCGCATGTGGTGGTGGTGCAGTGTGCTCTAAAGGTTCAGTTAGATTACAAAACGAATCAACACAATACAAACATGAGTTCTTTACATGTTGGTTCGTGATGGCCCTTCTGTGTGTAGGCTCATGGTGGGTGGGTGCACAGGGCTCGGCTCGCTCGGCGGGGAATAAAAGCCTCTCGAAGGGTAGCGGCCTCCGCCCCCACTACCCCTGCAATCTCCCCGCACGCACCCCTAGTCCTTTTGAACGGTTTGTTTTACGGCTTAATTATATCGTTATAGTTTTTACAAGTTATGATTTTAATTGAAAAGGGGTTCAAAGTATGTATTGTGTTGCGAGCGAAGGAAATAAGTCACAAAACTTCGTACAGAGTCAACGTGTTATGTTGGACGTTTACGTTTTACACGTCAGTCGCACGTATGGATGTTATATAGTTATCAGTGAGCAGCCTGCCCACACGTACACGCTCTGTTGGCGGCTCGCCGCCCACGCTAGTAACTAACACTAATACAGTACCTACATCATCATCGCTGTTTCTTTAGAAAGTAAAGAAAAATATGTGGCGTGACCGGTGTGGTAACTTTATGCAAAGGTCTAATATATAATAAAGGTATAAAAAGGTGACTCGTCCTTTTTAACCATTTAACTAAGAAATACAACACACATTGCAAAGTTGTCCAAAACATTTCCACGAGTAGTAACCTGCCTGCTGACCTTACAGACACAATTGGAAGCATGCGCTGCTGAAGCTCCGGGCGGCCGTACATCGAGCTGCGGAGACCCTTGACTGACATCTGTTACTTGCTGCGAGGAGGAAGGATTTACATGAACACACCCTCCTTGACCCCAGCGGTACTAGCAGAAGCTGTGTCGGGACCAATACTATAAACTAATATTGGGAAAGCGCATCGTTTGATCCTAAACATAATAATAGAAAAAGTTGAATAAATTATTATTACAAATTGTTAGCAAACCTTAAATCTGTGAAGAGTTTCGAGGTTATAATATTTGAAGAGGAACTGTGCGTCTTTTGTTTAAACAGATTAAATTAAGTTTATTTAGCAAACAATATTAATAAAAGTACATTAAGTTAACTCGGCAAGTGGGCGCGGAGCCGGTGACCGACTAAATCGAGGCTTGACACAGAACTGCTGGCGCAACTGGGTTAAGTTTGTGGTGAACTAAGTTGATGTCATTCAACATGGCGGCCCGCGGCGCTCTCGGACCAGGTGAACTGCTTTAACTTAGCGAAACAAATTCACTGGACGCCTTGTGAGAGCTTCAACAACTTGAATATAGTTCTAACTAAACCATCATGTTGCGCTCGCCCCCTATTACATGGGACCTATAGCATTGTGGCCAAATGTGGGTGGAGTGATACACCTCTGCCTTTCCCTTCAGTGAATACGGGCGTAATATTATGTATGTTGGAGTATAGTATTAGTTCATTACGAGATTAGCGGCCGTGGTATGGTTATGGGGGTCCTTACCACAGATAGGGACTCGCGCCGAGAGCGGTGCGGTGAGCTCCGCCGGTACCTTGTTCACTGTTCTGGGCACATAAACTACGAGTGGCTGGGTTTCTCGTTCTTAAAGCATACATAAAGGTGGCGGCGCGCGGGGTGCGGAGCGCGCGGTGCGGGCAGCGGGGGGCGGCTGTCGACTCTCTACTGACCGAATTTCGTCTCGACTCGAATCGAACCCTGCACGTTTTGAGAAACAATTCTGCGGAGAGCGCCGGAGACGGCCCGGAGTCGAGCCGGGCCGGGGCTGGCAGACTGTAAATATTTCGTGAACGCGAATTTGAATTAAGGTACACTAACCTACTTCTGATTTCGTCGAAATCCAAGCAATATAAGAGTGCTTCCCGGGACGTAGTATTTGTTTTGTTTACTTCGTCCGCCAGCCGCTCCCGGGAGCTGCACTACGTGCCTCCCGCGTGTAGTTACTTACTGTGTTGTCCACTTTTCATGTAATTCTGAGAACAATTAGTGGTATCTACCATACTTACCACCCACGCAAACGTGTTAAGTAGAAGGTATTTTAATTTACTATTTTGTATTCAAATTACTAGGAAATTACTAAATAATGAGATCAATTTATTAAATGTTTATATTTGTTAAATGAGTATCTTTGAAGTCTCTTGCTGGTTCTTCTCCATAGGAATGACATTTTTAGAACCGTGCAACTAGCATCTTAACGTTTCATAAGCGCCTGTAATTGGTTTACAAGAAATAAAACCATTTTGAGTTTTTGAGGTAGTTCACAGCTAAGTGGGGCCGAGCCTGCCCCACGACGGCAGGCGGCGCTTTGTTAATTACTCACATGTACTGTATTTACATCAGTACACAGATAGCTGTCAATATGTGTAGGTCAATATGGGCTGTCTTTACTTAGATCGCTTTTGTTATATGTAAGAGACTTAAAACACAAGATAGTGTCTCGTCAAATACTTGATAAGCTGAAAACTAGACCGGTACCAAGACACGAACGGTTCCGTAGTTCGTTCTACCTAACGTGCAGCGCTCCCGTCGCATCCAACTGTTACTAACAGATGTTGTAATAATGTGGATTGAACTGCAAACTGAACCCGACGGCATCTAATTAATTTCATCCCATTTTCGAACGTAGCATTAGATATTAGCGGAATTGGAATGCAAATGTGAGTAAACTATGATCTTGCGGAGTTTGGAGGGGGGAGGGGCCTGTTTGAGCAGGTTTCAATTTAGATCCCCCTCCTTCGCCCGCGCCGCCACCGGTGCTTCGATGCGCTTCAATATTTGCATTCCGCGCAGATATGAATGCCGAGTTCTATGACACGACTTATTTACACGGGAGGACTGTGAGTGGAACACAGAAGATACACTCTGAACCACAAACGACCACGGACAGTAGCGAACTTCGTACCGACCTACGTCGTTCACTACATGAATGGGAACTTAGAGTCACATCAGAGACCAATAGCAACGTTCGGCAGGCTGTTGCAAGCAATTCAAGCGTTGCACTGGCGGCCTCACTGGCCGCGTCAGCGCGAGCCTTCTGCGCGGGCTTGGCTGGCGGCGGCGGCGTGCGGCGTGCTCGTCGCGAGGCGCGCCACCTAGCGACGTCCCTCCGGAATACATAAGTTCGTTTGCCGTAAAATATTCACATATTCCGCTCACCGCGGGTATTAGCAAAGTTTGTGTTCGATCGCGATTCAATATGACGCGATATTAACGACACTTTTACGACAGTATAAATAGAGCCGGCGCCGGCGCGGGCAAGCTCGTGCTCTCCATACATCACCAGCCCGAGCGGGCTCGGCGGGCTGCCGGCTGCCGGGCACACGTGACCCCCACACTAACCGACGTATTTGCTGAACTGGTTTATAAATTCATAGATTTATGTGCTGGTCTCGGAACGATGCGTGTAGGCCGAACATGAGTTTTATGCTGGTGTTATGTGGAGTGAAGCACCGAGTGTGTGGGCCGGAGAACATTATACCATGAATACGGCACGAGAGAGGTTATATACTGCTGCTACGAATCTGGAAGCACAAACATCGCTGTTAGGAACGAGCCAAGTTTCTAGTCATTCGTCACCTTTTAAAATGTCGGATGTCACACACACCTGCAGATAAAACGTAGAGAAAGATCGAGGTTCATCAAGAGACGTTCATGAGACTGTTTAGCAGCATATCTGTAGGGCTCAATTGATTGACTTTGACAAGTCACCACGACTCGTTAGTCAGTGCGTAGTAGTGCGCCGTGTCTCCCTCCCCTGCGCCCGCACCCTGCTGGACGAGCGTGCGCGCCAACTGCCGCTCAGTGCGCAGTGCCTGGCCTTCATTGTTACCGTTACAGTACGTATGTGCTTACATGACAGGCATGTAGCTATTATCACATCAATATCAGCCGAGTATGTATAATGTACTGTGTCAGGGAGCTTCGAGTAGTTATTATATTGAATTGAATAACTCCCTACTAGATATTAATGCCGCTATACATCCGCGACAGATTCACATAATCTATGGCTAATTTCAATTCAGAAGGTAGGATACCTTCTGAATTGAAATTAGACATATGAATGTCAGAAGCAGAGCAGTTCCGTAGTGAGGCGGGCCGAACATCCCAGTGATCGAAATCTCTCTTCCATTGCCAGCGGAGCTTTGTAATCTTGCAATAGTTTTTGGCAAGAGACTCAGCACTCTCCCAGGTGAATATAGACCTTCTTTGTATGACAGTAGAGTGGATATTTGATGTGTAGTGCAGGCTATTGGAAGTGGTAGCGGCGCCATAAGTCAGGTCTAGGGGCGGCGACGAGCCGGAGTGGAAACACGTTCAGAAGGTGCTCGTCGCTACGCGGCACTGAACATTTTGAATGCACATCAAATATGATCAGTACAATAAATACAATTTTACATCAGTACGACAATAGGTATCAAAATCCTTAAGTTTGACGTTTGTGAATGTTAAATGTGTGTGCGTCACGTCCGCCTCACGTTCGGAGCGCGCAGTGAGTGGAGCTTCTGCGCCTGCCGGCAGCGCGCAGCGCGAGAGTCGGCGGCGCGGCGGGTAATGACCGCTACGTGCTCCCGATCACATCCAGACAGACGTCGCTGCCCGCTCATGCCCACATACATTATTAACCTCCGAACAAATTTAATTTAAAATGACGGCCGTTCCAAATAAAAAACATTACGAGCTTGTCTGAATAACGGGTCTTGCCGCGTCCCACGGGCTCGTAAAGGCTAAGGGTTAATGTGAGGGACATGAGTAGTCCCCCCGCCCTCCCGCAACAGCTTCCCACGCCCCCCGCCGCCCGCGAGCCGCGTCTACACCACCTCATAACGTGGTGTTACGAGCGGCGCAGAGACAAACAAGCGCCCCAGCTACTCAGAGCCGCTGATGCCACGAGCCGGGTCCCACACAACACAACACACACCACGTTGTCTGGTTATTACAACTCATTACTTATGTCCCCCGACGCACACAGAGTTCTTCTTTGCGAGAGTCTGAGCCATATTATTACATAGAAGCTTTACAAAAGGTCCAAATGTTAACTATACATATGAATCATATAGAAGCAAATATAGCAATATCCATGTAACGTTACATGGATATTGCTATATTTGCTTCTATATGATTCATATATACATCTCTACACATGTACAGATATATGAGAGGTTCCCATGTATAAATGTTCCTGGTAAATAGTTTTATTAATGATTTGTGCACAAAGAGAAACTTTAACTTAGTTAATTATTAACTTCATTCTATCTTACTGGTGGGTAGTGTTAATCATCGCTGTACTTATGTATGGCTCATTATTCGTTAGTGTAACATTCTATACATACATACGTTTGGGTACGTAAGGACTGCTCCAGGTGAGTCTAGCTTTTATACTAAAAAGAAACTCCCTCTCACCTCGAGTAAGTGCAGAACACGCGCTGCGTTTGACAACCTCTAAGAGAGTACAGTTAGCTACGTAGACGTAACCTACGTTGACGTGGCACATTCCCACCGAGCAATCGCAGCATCACAAATCCCTCCCACGAGCGAGGAGCGAGGGTCTCACCGGAGTGTTTTCTCCGCTGAATAATGGTTCCCGTTCAGTCGGCGGCAGCTCGGGAACTTTCCAGAACAAGTCAGATGGGATTAACGTGTCGCACACGCCCTCTCTATATTTTATCAGAAAACTTTAATTACACGCTCACATTGTGCCTTCTTAGTGGAATTACGATTGGAGTGTTCTGCGCTCTACCTGGTGCACTTGTAGGGACATGTTTCCAATATGTCACCGAGTTACAGGAACATAATAATTCCTTCCTTTATTTACCGCAAAGACACAGCGTTATATTTTGCGTAGCAAAACTTTTAATTTAAAATAAATTGCTGCCCGAACTACATCAATATTAGTATTCAATTACAGAAAATAATGAGCAGAGAGAACTTCTTCTACATCAACGAACACAACTGCATTGAGCGCCGGGGGCAAGTTAGTACGTCACCGAGTGCTACGACAACATCGCTACGACGTAGCGCAGTCGCTACGAGACGCAGCATAAGCCACGACTCAATTAACTGACCTATTTGTGCCAATGAAATCAGATATTCAATTGATTTGTTGGCTTGGGAAATCAAAGTAAAGCTCGAACTGATTTCGACAGATTGTTGTAAAGTGAGCGCAATTGTTGCTGAAGTTAAATGAAACATATTTTTCAATGTTGCTTCACATTATGCATTAATATTTAAACGGTGTGTAGATGTTCTGGAGGGAGGCCAAGTCAAGAGAGCAATAACCCGACGGCCATGTATCGATGGGTCCTACGTATAAGGGCCAATGCAACATTTTGAGCATTTTCACATTTTTGTATTAAATGCCTTTAGTTGACTTAACGTGCACTAAAATACACATTTACAGGTGAAAATACAATTTTTTGCTGTAGTAAAAGGGCTTATCAATTAAAGCATGTAATATAAAATTGAAACTTGAAGACAAGTCATCATTTTGCACATTGGCTCTTATACTTAGGACTCATCGGTATACAGAATGTGATAAAAGCGAATAAGGCGAAGAGGAATGTCAGACTCGCAGCTAGTGGAGACGTGCGGCGCTGCCCGGGACCCACTGTGAGGCAGGACCGGCTTTATGTTCAGACGAGGGAATGAATCGGGGGAGTTCTGCGAGCTGGTCGTAACTCAGCGCAGGGCTACAGTAGGCGTGTCCGCGGCCCGCGCCGCGCCTGCGCATCGTATCGATCACGGCGCTCCGCTCGCAGAACGATACAGCTCGCCACTATTTATTGTTGTTCGTGCAAACGGAACTCTCTTACTGCTATTGGAAATATCGTTTTGTGGAAACGAATGATGTACAATGTCTACGGAAAACTACCGTACAATAACTTGAAACTAGTTGTGGCTATGGCTTGGCTTGTCTGAGCTGCAGTCCATTGCATTTTATTGTTTATGAGAATGACATCCGTGCGAATTATACGTATATATTTATATTTCTGGAGAATCACCTGAATGTCCAGTAATTTGTTAGAGATATTTCTGGATACGTGTATGTATTAAATCACTAAATAGAATAAAATCAGCAATGTCGAATTACGATTGGTTATTAATTAGCTTGCTTTGATGCGGCAACATCCTGGTGCGAGCAGCCCGCCGGCGCCGCCCGCGCCCGCCGGCCGCGGCCGCCGCTCGCACAGCACAGGCGCGGCTCGTGAACATCAGCCGCCCGTTAATTATGACGCTCACCCGACCTGACACCCGACACCACGCGCCGCGCCGCAGAAGGCTCGGGGTCGAGTAATTGATTTTACATTTATGTTAGGTTTATAAGGGTCATCAAAGGGTATTATTAATATTATTGGGTTTAAATATTTATTTTCTGAAGGCAATTTCATTGTCCGATGTTACCAGATCAAAACAAAGCTGAACATAATTCACTTTGCTACTGCCGGCTGTGATTCGACCTTGATGCTGTGTGACCCGTGTATGGACCTACTGCACCCACTTGCTTGGTAAGCTGCACACATTCAGCCAGTCACACAGACAGCACAATATTCAGTGACAGGCGACTGAGTCAAATTAGTGCAGTCACTAGAGAGATGTGCAGTCTGCGACAAATGTGGCAGATGGTACTGTCTCGCCGCTCTGAGTTCAACTTCTGTAACGTGTATAACATAATACTCTCAACGGACATTACATCTTCATTGGTTTAGCTTAACCAACTGACCAACGGCATTTGTATTCGAAATTCGAATGTCAGTGCTAATTAGATAAATATTGATGCTAATTATAGTATATTCGGTTTCCCGTCTACTAAATTAGTTATAAATATAATAACATAAACTTGTTAGAAATTAAACATTCTAACTGTAGTGGCTCCCCCATACTATTACACTTTCCTTATGACGAACCATGTTTCATGATCTTATCTATTGCTGAGAAGTATATTCGGATAACACACATACTTATAAAAAGCCTTCGAGCGTAAACCAGATAAATGTGTCCTATCTGACATGGAGTCATGAATATAAGATAACGCGCGACACTGAGACGCTGCCGTCGTCGGGGAGGGTGATGCGGTGACGTGACAGGCGAGGGTGCTGCCGGCCGCGCGGCCATCCATCATCACGCGAGCTCCACACGCGCGGCTACACGCGACGCGCGTCACGCGGCACGCGCCCTGTGATACCAACATACAGATAACCTAGAAAAGGATTTATCTAGAACACAATATTACAATCTGAGGGGTTTTGTAGTTTGTAATGTTTAATCAATATTGTAAAGTCCTTGTTTTTCACTCAATAGACAATATATGTATTAGTTAAGATTCATTATATAAATATACGTTTAAAAGTAAAGCAAAAGAGCCCTAAGCCAAGTGTTTCAAGTTATAGTTTTAACATACATCGACGTACCGATGAAGATGTTGTTAATGAGAAAGTTTGGCCCGGCTCGAGGCAGGCTCGTATACCATGTACCGCACATAACGAGATCTATAACAATACATAACCAATTAAGGTTGTGGAGCAGCGGTCGGATAATGTTACACTATACATATAATCTTACCCCATGAGGGACGATGGCTCATCACATCGACGTCCAGCCCGCGTGCCGCCGTCGCTGGCAGTCTGCAGCGCGTCGCGTGTCGATCCTACCGTATACCGTGCCTATTCGTCATCATTAATATCCTCGCGGAGATTTCTTTTTTTTGAACGTGTATCTCGCAGCTAGCTCTGAAGGAGCTCTTACTGCTTAACCGGTCGTTTGGCGAGAACTAATAAAAGGCCTCCAGCCAGGTGCGCGCGGAGATGCCTTCTTAGATTCTTTTTTTCTTTTTCTTTTTTTTTTTTAAAAAACGTCGCCCCACACTAGGAATTTCTCCTGTGTCGTGGGTGCGTTTCACAAACATGAAATATCACATACACAAACATCCAGACTCGGGACAAACATCTGTGGTTCGCACAAAGTTTTGCCCCGTGCGGGAATCGAACCCGCAACCCTTAGCGCAGCAGTCCAATCGCTTAGCCACCGCGCTAATCAGGTCGTCAATGATGTCAATGATGTAGATGTTATTTATATTTGATCGTCAACATAACCAGTTACTCGTGACGCAGCTCACATTACGTCTCTACATCTTGTGGGTCTTGAGCTAGTCAAGTACGCAGGCGTTTCGCTTTAAATGGGTAGTGATAGGAAGTGATCCTATTCCCATTCCGGGCAGCTACTCAATTAATTAGGTCGACCGCACCGAACCCGGGACATCACCCGCGGCGCTCACATGAACCTCCACGTCAATTACTATGAGATCCGCTATGGATAGTTCTCGGGTAAATCCGTTTTATTACTTTTAAAACAAAAGCTATTTGGAAGTTGGTACGAGGTCACGTGATTCGGCAGTTTGTCTGCGCGCCCGCGGGCCCGCCACCGACGGTGGCTACGCTCATCTTCTTCGTAAGTAAGTCATTTTATTTAAAATTATTTAAATGGTCTGTATCTCAATGACTCATTGAGCACTCTGGTGCGCGCCCCACGCAGCAGGGGACAATCAGGCACAATTAGAAGTTACAGTAGTTCTACGTATAACGTCAGGTCTCGTGTAACGAAACATCTTCAGCTGCAACATACTTATTGTTATTATGAACTGTATATTCCGGTAATACCCACGTGTGTATTCGAACATGTCCGACTAGTTTCGAACTCGAACGGAGCCCTTATTAATGAGCTGGATACGCGGCAGAGTCGCGAGTCAGTTCGGCTCGCGAGTCAGAATATACAGTAAATGTTATGGATAACACTCACGAAAGTTATTATTGTAAAAATAATTATTATTATTATTACTCTTAGTATTTTGTAAAACTAAATAATCCATACCTGAAAATTTCTATCGGCCTGAAGGGCGACTCTCATAGTTACTCGGGGAAAGTCTCCTAGTTCCGTCAGTGAGATGGATGTGGAGCACATGTGGCGCATGTGTTCGGCGCGGGTCATATTTCAGTTCCCAGGGTGTCCCTCCTCTGCTTGTGCGCGGATAACAGAAATAACTTGTCCAAGTTATTCTATAATGGCAGACCGGCGCGAACCCGGCACGACCCCGGGACGACGACGGCCGGACGCGGTGCCCGGCCCCACGTGTGGGGAATGGACTTAGTTTTTATCGCGAGCGCCAAATATGATGTTATCCAAATAAATGCGGACGTGAGGGGGGGGTGTGGGTTGATGAGGCGCGGAGAAGCATGCAGAGGGGGCGGGAGAGGGCGCGCGGAGCTCTACAGTCAGCTACAGAACAGTAATTTAGACAGACATTTTGAGAAGATTAAATCCGGATAATCCTTATAGAATTCCAGTAAAATCCCAATGTCTTGGTAATTTAAGCCGCTGTTGCAGATTTGGGGAATCAATCAGAATTTCGGCTTACAAAGTGAAATACTTATACATAAAATATAACACGCCGGCCCGCGCGGTAACGCTACGGGTGCGCCGCCGGTTTTTACGTAGAATAACTCTTTTTAATTACCATTAATTACCCGGCCAATTTACCTAATAGCCTTTAGCAGCTATTTAAATTCCAAATGAACATTTCGCAGCATGGCTTCATAAACATCTGGGCACACTTGATTGCTTCATAAACAAATCGAAGCGCGGCGTCTGTGCTGCGTCAACAGCGCGAGGTGCTGCCGAGTTATTGCGGTCACGTCGCTAACTTTGTAAGGGCGAGGGTGTCGCCGGGGTGCGAGGGCGGGGGAGGGGCACGCGGCGCCCGGAGGGTGAGGGGGGTTACGTTTGCTCAAGCCTTCCCGCGAGTGAAGATGACGCGCTAATCGATAGCTACCTGCTAATTGGTGATTTGAGAAAGAAATTATAGAAGTCTTGAGGCGTAAAAAACCACGCAGCATTCCTACCTAGGTACTAGATACAAGATGGAGTATTAACAGCCAAGCAAGCCAGACTGTAGTGACACTATGAGTGTCCATCGTATCTAGTAACTGTTTACACATGACTTTACTTTTGTGTTACTCGCGGCTACAACCAGCTGCTCTCACCAGGGCTTGTATTACACCTGGACCTAATTATTTTAATTAATTAAGTTGTGCAGTCCCCGAGACCCCGAACAACTGTCTGTCTATATATATATATATGTAGGGACACAGTTTGAATGGCAATGCAGTGTAAGCAAAAACGTATGTGAGTGTAACTGTAATGTATGAGTCAACGGGCAGGTACTGCGCACTGGTCCAACTGAATGGTCAGTTGGTCATATTGGTTCTAATGCGATATATACCCGGTGCACATACCCGGGTGTTTCTATTTGACCCTAAATGTCTACCAGAAGAGGCACTACAGTAACTTAACCGACGAGCGTGTATGGGGAATGTGATGCGAGTGAATAAGACGAAAGAAGTATGCCAGGATCGTAGTAAATCGAAATCCGTAAACTGTGCCCACTCCTCTGGGAAACAGGCGTGACTTTATTGGATTACTTCATGGTAGTACCAGCTGAGGTAAGCGGGGCCAGTGTAACACACACATAGAAGACCACAGAAGGCTCAGTCGGGGGTATTTAGATCAGCACAGTGATTATACTTGTCCGAAACTTCAGCTGACATGATCTCGGGGCCAGATCCTTGTTTTTTTGTTACAAAACATTCGCTATGTTAAAACGCCTTTATTGCACCTTTTAGGAAGGACTGGAACAGAGATTGGCCGGTGAGGCTGATGTTTTAATAAAGAAATTAACTGCCAGGTGACGTGCCCTCGCAGTAATTGGCCCTCCAGCCTCCGCGGTATCTCACGTTGTTATCATAACATCCCCTTCTGACTCTCTCCTCCCCCGCTCACCTGCTCCCCGCCCCGCGCGGCCCACGTGGCAGGCGATCGATGCCATTATCAATTACCCTCAATTAGTTCCATTAACAAGCTTATTAGGACTTCTCTGTTCTCAACAAAACAATAAATGTTTGGGATTGTGAGACAATCGTACGCAGGCTTCATGTTTTAATGTTGAAAGTTAGTTTACACATAACATAACATAACATAACATCACGCCTGTATTCCCCGAAGGGGTAGGCAGAGGTACACATATAGTACACCCACATTTTGCCAGTTGTGTTTTTTTTTAGGTCCCAATGTGTGAAAGTTAGTTTATATCAGTTAATTTGTTCTAGGTTACCGAAACTAAATTTTTTGTCATATTTAATTTACATAACTATATGTAAATAAGCGATAAAGAACTTTATTTAAGAATTCTCGTTTAGATAATATACAATAACCATAAGATACTGAATATAATTCGGACTCGAAGCCAAAAGTGGTATTTATTTACATAAACATTTGAAAACACGTCTTTAAATAGGTCAACAGAGGAGAATAACTTGGAAGTGTAGCGGACGTATATCTGGCACTTATTGTGTCTGTGATACAGAGCTCAGCGGGTACTGGTCGCGGGAGGCGGAGTGATACAGCGGCGCATGGACCTAGACCCCAGAGGTTAGAAGATTCACAAGTTTATCTGAACCTGCAAATAATGGTTACGTTTGTGATGAGCGGCGCAGGAGAATAACGCACAGACAGTGCGCTTTCAGCATTTGATGCTGTAGCAGAATAAATATTCACTCGATGAGCTCACAGGGCGGCCGGTTGTCGCATGGACCCTTCACAACGTGGCACGTTTTAATTATTACAATATTTATACATGACGGATTAGGAACCTCCTTATTGTTTTTAAAAAGTGTGACGTCAGCAATGCTGACGTACAATTGTTGTCTTCTTGATGACCGCTCATTTTCAAAGAAAACTACCCACACTTTATAAACTTCGTTTATTCAATGGGCAGCGTAACGACATCCCAGAGGTCCGTACTGTACGGCGGTTCGAGTGCGACTGACCCGATCGCCTACCGTGCGGCCGTATTTATAGGGCTCGGCACACGTGCGCGTGTTTACAAGTTTTTAGGTTAAGTATTGAAATTACAATGATAACATTAATTTTACATCGTAATAAACTCAAAGTAATCAACTGATGGTTTATAAACTAATTTAAGGACAATCAAATGATTGAACTTAATTATTCTAGTTGGTCGCGCCGATATACAGTATGCACGAGTATTGTGGGTTTGATTGACGTCACCTCCTGTGCTGCTCGGACCTTACATAACGCTATACCCGGGTGTCCGGCGCCCGACACAGCCCAGTTTACTAAAGTCCGCGGTTACCCACAAATTCCCGGCTGTAACTTTAACGGCTACAACAAACTGTTCCGCTCAAAATAAACTTTATCTGACACTTAGCCGCCGCAAAAACGATATTATATATCGACGGTGTATATCGTGCGGGTTCAGAAGGCCCACTGCTTATGATATTATGATATTAAACTCACGCATCAAATAACACCAATAGTGTCAACGAATGAAGGACACCTTGTTAAGGAAAACACGATTAAGGTTTTGAATTAAAGTATTTCGGTTTAGCTGCAGTCTGCTTAAAACACGAGACACAATGATCTGGTTAGCCGACACTCCATGTAATTACGCACAGCCTGGGTAAGGATGCAGAGCCAGGAGTGTGTTTCTGTTCGTATGTTGTGAAGAGTTGTTATTCTGTTAGTTGTTTGCGAGTGCGATCGATTTCGGTGAATATGTGTGGCGCGTCCCTCACGGTCCACGTATTCAATTACGTCGATCACTTTCACAGCAGAGTGCGTAAATATCGGCCATGATTTCATTACTCCGAGGAACACACACAGCCGTCGCCTTTGCTAGCTCGAGCCTACAAATAAATACGTTACATGCGGCGACTTTCACGAGCCGGCGCCCGCGTGTGTACTTACATTCATTGAATTAAATTATTTTGAGTTTCAATTTGTTCGTGTTTATTTTTCTCTCGTGATTTCAGGATATTTATTTATGCATCAAGCGAGAGTATTCGGGATTAGGTAAGGGCTTAGCGGAAATTAACAATTGGATTAGGAAAACCACATCAAACAGGTCAGGAAATGTCTTGTCATCTGTATGTCTTGTTTGGTAAAGAGCGGCTGATATGTTCCCGCAGCGCGCCGTAGAGACTGATCCCACTTTAAGTTTGTGAGGAGTTCCAATTCGTTGCCGACGGCGCGGCACGCGGTGTTGACTTCTGAATTGTATTACTTTATGACCTGCAACATGTGACCGTCGCTAACGAACACTGCGGACCGTGCAATCAAAGCGCTCTCGAGTTTTAGTTTAGTTTGCGATCGCAAACACTCCCGAAGCTTGTCACAACACGTCACTCCTGCCCAGCCTGCCCCGGCTGGCCCCGACCCGGCCTGTCCGCAACCAACTCCCTTATAATTACATTCACTTCTATTTTGCTGAGGCTTAAAGCGGAGCGTTTTTAATTTAACCAATTACCGATTGTTTATTTTTCATTCTACGATCAACATGCAATCAATGATACGAGCGACAGTCGGGCTTTAAAATACAAGTTTTAATATTTTGAACAGTTCGTGCTATCATTACATTTAGTTCAGCATAATACCAGCCGCCAGCGCTACTAGTGTCAATAAAGTAGAGAGTGGCTGTCTTTTGTAGCTTCATAGCCATTTGTGTAGAGGTAACAGTGTTGGCAGCGCACACGCACTGGCGGGAAGTGACTAATGCGAGTAGGTAGGTACAAGAGAGCATGCGACAGTGTACATTGACAAATGATGTGGTTGCACCAGGCTGTCTGCACTGGCCAGGCAGAGATTGACATTATATAGCACTCCTCAATGGCCTATCCTGAATGCAATCTGATGCAGATAAACAATGCAATGTTAAGAGGGGGGGTATAGCGGAGGTGTCGGGGGCCGCGGGGGCCGCGGGGGTCATGTTAGCGACACAGGTGGCGGTAACTTTCTGTCCGCGACATTACTGATGCCCGCAATCGACTCGAGCGGGAACACAGGGACCGCGTGGCGGACTCGCGGCCCTTCCGCTGGCTGCCCACGTTATCATAACAGTCTACTTATAATGAGTTAATGAAAGTAAGGTCCGCGAGCCATTCACTTGCATCACATTATTTAATATAGAACTTATTTAAACACTCAGGCTTCGATCTCTTGTTTAATACGACCATTAAAGTAATGGTCCGTTACTCCCTGACAATAAAACAACGCTTCAATATGACTGATAGCTAACGGAAGCAGGCCCCGTTTACTTGGCAGTTGTTTAAGGCTCGACACAGTCTCGCTTGTCACAAGGCATTGCCAACTGGTGCAACACTAAGAATTATTCTATTGAACGCCAGTTTCAGTTTAGACTAGACCTTCTGTACGTTGATACGTGACAATACTAGAGATGTGACCTAAATACTTTCCTATCTGCGGCATGTACGGTGACGTCATCGTTACAAGAGCCTTTTTCAGTAATGTGTCACGGTGTCCCATTTCAAGGTCTAAAAGGCTTTTCTAAGTACTTGGTGTCTAGTGTCACGTGCTGTGTACTGTGCAACTCATTTGTGTAGGGAATGCTTTCTCCCACACTTCATACGATGGATCTATAGAGGGCACAGTTACTTTGACTCGTGTGGTTATCATATCCCTATAAACGTCCAGAGCAGTATTTATGATGCCGTGTTTTCATAAGTAAAGGCATTCATAATATTTTCATATATCACCTTCATAAGAACCAGACCCAATTGGTTCCCTAACAACACGAAGCAGTTCGTCCAGTATTCATGTTTACGTCGTAGAGCCGACACTGTAGTTGTCACTAGCATGTCAGAGAGCCACACGAGGTCAACGCAGTGCTGAAACAACTTGAATACTTAAAGCGCGAGCCTCGATCGCGGAGCATTTTGTTTTACATAAAGCCGAGTGCTCGAGCGCTCCGGTGAATAGCTAAAGCTAACGGCCGATTGGATCCAGAAGGCTTTTAGGCTCATAATCAATGATTCAGGATTCCGCAAGAGATCCCGCACAGCCTCTGCCGTGGAACCGCTTCGGCTACATTTATAAACCAATCCAATTGTGTATGATGCTCGGCGGCCGTCACCGTGCGCGGCAAGGTCCCAACTTCATCTCGGTGTAATTTTAAAACGGATTGAAGTAGTAAAGTATACCTCTGGGTCTACTTTAAAGTTAGGATCTTTTTGTTACCTCTCTCAAGACACTTACAGTATATCCACGGGTATGTATCTTCATTATAATTCGTGCATGTTTCTAATTTGTGACACAAAAATAGCAGAATAAGAACCTTTCACACAACAGTCTTGAAAAGCCATTAGTTAGGAATGCGGTGTAGATATGCTGTGATATATTACTTAGTACGACAAATAAATATTTATGTATGTATATTCTTCTATTGATGGTCCAAACTATCTCCTAATACCGAAAAGTGAAAACTAACAAACAAACCTACCATGAGGTCCGGAAATACAAAACAGTTATATGACTTTTTCGATGAATATTTTTGTTGAATCTTATATATAAAATTCTCGTGTCACAGTTTTCGTTCCCGTACTCCTCTGAAACGGCTTGACCGATTCTCATGAAATTTTCTGAGCATATTGAGTAGGTCTGAGAATCGGCCAACATCTATTTTTCATACCCCTTAGTGATAAGAGATTTTTACCCGAAATTCACGCGGACGAAGTCGCGGGCAACAGCTAGTATTATTATAGTTATTCGTTGAGGAGAGTCCATCGTGCTCTCAGTGGGACTCAGCGTGCGGGATGCTCCACTACACCGTACACACGGAGACCGCGCCTCGCTGACTCAAGACACTCGACACGACCCAGTGAAGAGATCATCATACTATTGCACCATTTTCGGTAAACCTTTTGCAAACGCCGAGTTCCAGCAAGTACTAGTAGGTGCGTAATAGCTAGTTTCTTTTTGTCATGGCTGCGCTGTGTTCTTCCTAATGTTATTCACTCGATGGTGACTGGTGTAGTTCTGACAACCTGTGACGGCGCGTCATGTCGGTGTCTCGTGTGTCGTCGGTGCTCGCCGCCTTATGTTTACGCTCTCCCGCAGGCCGCAGTCAACAAACTTCTCTCTATTAAAAATTTAATGAATCCAATTCCTCCGAATGTGTTTGGGCGCGCTTCGGTTTTCCTGTTGCAAACAATTGGAGAACTTTTGTCTTCGTATTTATCCTTGTGCCCGTAATTGAAGTAAATAAACGCGTGTTTTTTGTTTACCGCGCATTCTAGCTGATACAATTTTATGGTAATTGCAAAACAATAATAATACCCGAGAGATTTGTTCAAGTCCGTCCCCGAATTACATTGTTCGCTGATACGGTAAATAAACGGAGACAAAAGGCAAATAACGGAAGTAACGACTGGTGTAGAGTAAAGTAATGGGTTTCTGAATGTTTTATAGATGTTGCGACGCCGCCGACCGAGCCGGCCGCGGGGCTCGTCGGCGGAGGCCGCGGCGACGTGCGCGCCATCCGTGTGGAGCTGGTCGTCGCTCAGGACAACACAATTCAAAACGTTATCATAATATATTGAGCACTGTAATCTATCTGCGATCGATCTAATACCTGCGCAGCATGTAGATTTGTGGTGTCCGAGCCCTATGGAGCATAGCAAGCATGTGGTGACGTGCGTTTTAATAAATACCTAGCTTGAGTGTAGGTACTCCTACTAATACTACCCTGAGCACGAGCAGGTCACATGCGATACATTTGTGGTCATGATATTATTGTCATGTCACAAGTGAGTGGAGCTGGCCCAGTAGGTACCTACTCTTGCGAATTAATTATAAAGGATACAGTAAAGAGTGCTCTTCTGTGATCGACGCGTCACTCGCAGGATACAGGACATAAAACAAGTGCTGACTCAGCGATATCTCTCACTTGTGTGTGTGGGTGAGTCAGCCATTGTCGGCATCCAGGGAACATATCCATTGCGTCTAACTAAATGTGGGAACTACAAATGACCTCCACAATGCAATGATCGGGCACATCTCCTAGCAGTTCTATAGAATCTCTTAATGTTGTGCAAAATTAAGTGCTGGCGATTTTATTAAGAGGAACATTTTGTTCTAACAACGGATCGACGTTACAAAACCCACATAATAAATCTGTAACAATGTAGTTGCCTGCATAAGTGATGAACACAAATAAAATAAACCAACGTTTTATACATAGCCGCCATTTGTCAGTACTTCAGTAGCGTCTAACATTTCAGTCACCCTCCTCCGCCTGCCCCGCTCCCGCCCCCCTTCGCCCGCCGCTAAGAGTTCGTGACTCCACACATAAGTCTGTGCTGAAGGTCAACAACAATTTATAAGGAAAACGTTTCCCTCTCATTCGTCTGCAACGTAAACATAAAGCTCGGGATAAGATCCGCTCAGATTGTGTCGGTACACGTATTAATATCACTCACACACACACGCACGAACACACATCCACACACGCACGCAGCAGATCCTCGGGGAAATATCTGGCTCTAACTAAATACAGGCGTGCGGCGCGCCCCGAGACACCACTATATGAGCACATGTCTGCGGCCGTGTCGGGGAGGTATTGGTCTTCAATTCATCTCTGAACAATAAAAATAAAAGTCATTTCTCTCGATAGATTTATTTTTTGGCCAATTTTTGTTGTTTTAGGACGAGTAAGGCCCGCGGTGTCCATTCGGCTACGAGTTTATTTCACGTACGCAAGTGTTTTCCATCTTTCCGAAGGTAAATTTATAATTTATGGAATCATTTACTGTCTTTTGTCATTCAAGTCTGGAAGTCCTAACACAAGCTCTGCTTAGCTTGGGATCAGACAACCGTGTGTGAGATGTCCCGGAATATTATTATTATTCCCTTTATTTATCTTCACATCTTATTTTTTACATTTTTAAATAATATATAAAAAACATACAAAATTTAAAAATATAAAATATAGGGCCCAACCAGCAGCGGGAACAAGGCCCAAGCTACCGGTGGCTAGGGCTCCAGAGAGAGGAACCTCCTCACAATGCGTGCCGTGTCAAGGAGTACCGCTTTCTGCATCAAGCCCTTGACCCAACCGCCTAACGTGAGCCTCTTTAGGTGTTGGTCGAGACTCTTAGCCATGAGGCCATTGGCCGAAACGACTATCGGTACAATGATTGCTGAGTTCACTTCCCACATGTCGACAACCTCGTGCGCCAAATCAAGATATTTAATTTGTTTATCTTTTTCAGCCTTCACGAGATTCTCGTCATGGGGGATTGTGATATCAACAATCATTGCACGGCGTTCTAATCGATCTATCACCACCATATCAGGCTTATTGGCAACAATAGTCCTGTCAGTGATGATAGATCGATCCCAGTACAACGTGATATGATCATTTTCAAGAACCGGGTCGGGGACATACCTGTAGTATGGTATCTCGGTATCCACAAGTTTGTATTTCAAAGCAAGTTGCTGGTGGATAATCCTGGCCACTTGGTTATGTCTGTGCAAGTATTCGCCGTTAGCAAGACGAGAACAACCAGAAATAATATGTCTTAAGGATTCACCCGGCCGGTGACATGCCCGACATATGTCAACCGTGCCATCCTTAATGATATATTTCCGGTAATTATTCGTCATGATAACTTCGTCCATAATTGCTCAAACAAACCCTTCGGTTTCTCCAAAGAGATCACCGAAGCGTAGCCAAGAGACGGACGATAGAAGGTCTACATCGGGCCCATGAAGAGCCTTGTAGAACCGTCCGTGTAGCTCCTTACTTTGCCATACATCCCTGCGGTCGTTAACACTTAATACCACAGGTTTGCACCAGTTCTCTTTAGCCAAAGAGAGCGGGGTGAGTCCCTTATCCACTGCAACCACCTCTCGGTGCATTCCCACGTCGGCTTGTAGAAAATATTCTCTGAGGTTACACACCTCACGATTGTGGAGTGTCTTGGTGTTTAATAAACCACGACCACCACACTTTCGTGGGATGTATAGCCTCATTACCGACGACCGTGGGTGATGCATCCGATTTGCAGTTAGCAGCGTACGGACTCTCCTATCCACGGCATCCAATTCGGTCTGAGTCCACTTAAGTATGCCAAAGGAGTACATCAAGGTTGGCATGACCCAACCATTAAAGGCACGAACCTTGTTGCCACCTGACAAAACACTTTTCAGTACTTTATTCAGGCGGCCAAAGAAACGTTCCTTCAATGATTGTTTCATGTCAACCCCGTTGATGCCTAACGCCTCTGACATTCCCAAGTATTTGTAGGTTTCCGTTGCGGAGAGTGACCTAAGGTTTATAGAATCCGAGAGTTGAATTCCCTGGGATTCCATAATCCCTCCACGTTTTACATGCATGACTGCACATTTGTCCACACCGAATTCCATCCTGATAGAGTTACTAAAAGTTTCCGTAATCTTTAGTAGCTTTATCAGTTGGACTTTGCTGGGGGCAAACAATTTAAGGTCATCCATGTAAAG
This sequence comes from Abrostola triplasia, assembly GCA_946251915.1. Lineage (NCBI taxonomy): Eukaryota > Metazoa > Arthropoda > Insecta > Lepidoptera > Noctuidae > Abrostola > Abrostola triplasia. The sequence goes on from OX276433.1 coordinate 12,555,200, forward strand.
CAGGTGGTTATTATTATTATTATTACTGTGGAAATCATTAATATATTCTGAATATGATAGAGTCACAACAGTGTGATGACGTCATGCGCGTGTGATTTGGGTGTTACATTGCGCGCGTCGTGTTGTGCTGCAAGCTTCAGCGCAGCGGCAGCCACTCGGTGTTATATCGCCCGCGACTCGACACCAAATACTCGTCCTTATGGATGGCACTGTTTCTGTTGTTATGTATCCTTTTAATTAAATAATAGCGATGGTAATAATGTTTTTCCAATCAACATAATTGCGACGTGCTCAAACTCCAGTCCCATCGCCCCCGACTCTGTGGCACTCGGCTGAAGAGCTCACGAGAGAAGGAAAATACCCGTGAAGTTCCTTATCGGTCTCCTCCAGGCCCGTCAAGGAGGCACCCTGCACCGGTCTAGGGGCTCGTGACCTTATTTACAAGGTGATTTAAGGTGGTGGTCGGAAGGTGGGAAACGTTCAACATTAGGATGTCGTCCAGCATGCAGATGCTCCCCTCGAGACGTTTTTATATAGCATTGTTAGCCTCATAATATTGTACATGTTTACTGAAATAAATACTTAGACCTGACCATACGCGCCGTGCCGAGAAGTACCACTTAAGATGTTAATCGAGGCTCTTGACCATTAGGTCATAGGCCGTAGCCCACATAATGCAATGAAAATGGTAATAAAACTGCAAAGTTTCTTTAGTTTTATCAAAGCCTCGCTCCACAAACCTCAAGTTTCATAACATCAAGCATTATTCACAAGCGATACGACTTAAGTGCCCAACGTCAGCAGCAATAAAAGAATGAAATAATAGTTTAACTGCAACCATCACAATGAATTCCATTTGTAATTTTATAGCAATATTATGATGAGCGTCGCTCGCGGCCGCTATTTATTAGCTCGCAAAGTATCAATAAACTCGGCCGCGTGGCTATAAAGGCCAACTTGGACGAGTCGTGAGTTCCCGCCGGCGCCAACGCCTCAGCAGCCAGCGGCCGGGCTCAGCACCCGCCACGTGACGCGTGTGGACACAGGGGCAGCGCATGTCGGCCCGCAGGCGCTTGACAGTTGGTTGGACATGCAAATGACATAACTTGAAGCATATCATGTAGTATTGGCAGTTCATGAACGATACGTTCGTGACATGAAGATAGTAATATGTACGCCCGTGTGGGCAAAACATGTAAGGACGTGTCTTTCTATTGTACCATCTTGCTTGCAAACCTGTTTGTACTGCATACTCGTGTTTTTTTACAAATAAACGATCTTTATCTTTATCTAGTAGACTAATATTTGAAATCCATACAAAAAGCCCTTTGTAAAGATACCTCACACAATAAATTTATTCTAGAAAGTGGTAGGGGTCGATGCGTCCCCTACCCCTTGTACTTGACTACACGTATAGACAAAGCAATATTACTTGTTAAGGCAACTCTACCATGATCCTATGAGGAGTTCCGTTCCATATCTCCGAAGTTTATAATCAGATCCTAACTTGGTGACGATGGGACCACCTGGAGAATATACTCTACTAGCTTTTGCTCGCGACTTCGTCTGGGTTTTTCAGTTTTTTTTCAGAATATATTTTTGAATTTTTTTTTTGGAAATTTCCAAAAATCCTCTCTTAGTGGTAGCCTACTCCTCCCAACAAACACACATGCCAAATTTCAGCTCCTTAAGATCAGTAGTTTCGGCTGTGCGTTGTCTGTCAGTCAGTCAGTCAGTAACGGAAGAGTTTTATATATATAGATTGATTACAAAAAGAATTTTGAAAATCGGCTCATAATTGACGGAGATATCGTGTTACAACCACACCTCCTCCTTTTTGAAGTCTGTTAAAAATGGCCGAATATCGACAAGACTCCCTGCGTCCGCGACACCACAGTGCGAGTGTGCGGAGAGTGCGACCTCGGTGATGGGTGCCGGAGCACCTCAGGTGACACCAAGGTCACGCGACCTGATCTGGCCGGCCGGTGAGTGACCTCGGCCGGTCTGTCTCGGAGCACGTCGTATTTATTGACGCGCTCTCAAAGTATTGTTCTGTAAAGGGTTGCGATTTGTCTTACAAGTCTGCTTGTTTTGTTTCGTGATAATTACGAACATTCATCTCGTTAGGGCCTTACTCAGCTTTATTTAATTATGTTATTTACTGCTATTCTTAATCTGCTTTGTACATGTTTCGCATTGGTCAAAGACTCATACACATATTGTACTAAGCTCAAAATATATGTAAAGGCTTACATGCAAAACTACCAATAAGATGAAGATGTCGCCAATGTTGCACCAAACACCCATCTTTATAATCTGGTTAGAACGTCCGTGAGCTGATGTTCTGATATAAGTATGTAGTATATCGTGTACCGTGTCGTCACGGAGTCTGCGAGTGGGCTGAGGTGAGGCTTCCCCGGCGGCGGTAAATTAAACCTTTTGCCTGTTCCGAGGGAATTAAACACCATTGTTTAAGTTTGTATTATGTACACAGCGCCCAGCCTGCCCCGCTGCCCCGACCTACTAGAACACGGCGGACGTTACTCGGGTTAACATTTCATTGATCGTTGCGGAATTTTTGGATCGCGCCGCTCAATCGCGCGTAGGTACTAAACCCGCAATGAATATGAGTCACGACGTAAATAGTCATGCATAGATGTTTGTTATATAAGTGGATTGTCGGGCGGACAGAGGACAAGTGCGCGATTAATAAGTCACTGAAGGGATCGCGGGACTTTTATTTTTATTAAAATCCCCCGCGACGGAGCTCCTGTCGGCTGACGGTCACACCGATGTCACAGTGGACGCTACTTACTATAAGGTTACTTTTATAATAGATTGTTTAGAGAGATGCTAAACGATAGATAAAATGTTCACCGAAAACTACGTATTGTTCAATATTGTATAATATATGTTGGTTAAAAGTGTAACAATATCCATTTATGGTACAATATCTGCTACGTCACAGTCACACATCATACAAGGCGCGATTTAGACATACCTACATGCATAAGTTATTTGGTGGCATGCGCGCGAGAGCGACTCGTAACCTCGATAAACCCGTGAACCCGCTGGGAAATATGACGTCGATCGGCCAGTTTTGAGATGCTTGTTCACATGTAGATGGTGCGTCACTGTACTGGCCGCTGGTCGTTACAGGTGCGATGATGTTATATGTGACGCCTAGTACTGACAAGTGTACTACACTGTGCAGGCAGGCCAGCGCCGGCAGCACACGCCGCGGTAATCCGCCCCAGTGAAATGCTGCGTCTGACCATCTGAGTAGCTACCGCAGAAGACCAACTCTCCACAATAACAAATACTAGCACACATATCTTAAAGGCTGTGAGAACAAAATACACGCAGGTAACTAATACCTGCGTGTCACCTGTAGGTAAGTGTTACTCCACTGTCAGTAGTGTCCTGAGTCTCCTAATACCCTGCAGTCGTGAGGAGTAGGCCTTCTGTTTGTATTCGTGTGGTGTCCCGGTTGTACCCCGGCCGCAAATGCTCGGATTACCGTGGAGTGTGGACGTTCGACGCGAGCCAATTAGGGCGCGCACAATAATTGAATTCGCCGAGAGCTCTCACACGCGTTTTTACCATACGAATGCCGCAAGTTCCATATGTACATGAAGTTCGTTGGTATACACACGAATATGTATTATAAAACAATATTAGCTTAATTCAACCGCGGGAATACGGACCACCGTGCTCGTAGGTGCTAGTCATCATCACAGGAGTATGTGTCAGTAGGGAGGTGGCCCAAGAACTGAAGGTCTCGTTGCTTTGTTTTGTATGTGTCGACACAAGTCAGCGAGCGAAGACAAAATGCTGCGCGGTGGAGGAACACTTACAACCAAACTGTGCAGAATATAAAACATTTTGTTGACCACTTTTTCCCCATAAATAAAATATCTCAATTACTCAAACGTTTGCAGTTACAGAAATCTATTTCGAGTTCAGCCCGCCTCTGTACATTAAATTTAATGTTATTATTTATTTATTTACTCTTCGAGAGACTTACAGACTAATAACAATGTTATATTATAATCTAATGCAGGTATTCGAATTGCTAAGTACTTACAACATAACGATACATAATTACTAAATGTTAGTTTTCAGGTGCAATAGGTTTAATGTCACCAGTCAGCTGAGCCGCCCCTGCTGAGAATCGTGTTATAATAAATGTTATTCGCTCTGTTTGTATCATCACACTCCCCCCCCCCTCCCCACCTATACAGCACTCCCCCCCCCGCCCGTATCCTCCACATCAGCGTATTTCCAGCAGCGCTAACGTTTATTGCATCGATATTATTTGCGGCAGGTAAATAAGTACGAAGCCCATTACGCGGAGAGTTCAAACAAGCCTGTATTTTGCGTGCCAGGCGACATTAATTTGCATGTACCGTTTATTCACGGTGTACAGTACTCCACCAATTATATTAAGTAGTGCTGCTAACCTAGTACTTGTCGTAGATATGTTAGGTTACACTGCATACGTGGAGTCGTGTGTGTCAGGCCCCCAGAAGTACACTCTGTTCGTATCAGCACGGCGACACAGCTCGTGACTTCGGAAGTAAGTACAGTTTGATTAAATATAATGATTTCTATCACTTTATTTCAATACAGCTTGATTAAAACTTCAGTATCGCAGTCAACGCTTCGGATATGTATTTACCGACCATATCCTTGGGTACACAATCATAGTCCAGCTTAAGTCCTCCTATTTTGGCTACGGTGGTGTATGTAAGGAACTTCTGCAAATAATATTTTTCTTCAGGGGATCAACTCAACAGTGTTCAACTATGCTCTACACTAGTACATGGGTCGCAGAGAACAGTACGTGCTCCGGGGGGCCACGAGGAGCGTGGGGGGGAGGGTGGCGCTGCATGCTGGAAGAATCGCCTTCATTTAAATGCTGCAATCTAAATGCATGTAACCGATGCACCCGCACCACCCCGCACCCTTGCACCCCGCGCGCTCCTTCCATACAATCTAGACACCACTCGAGATCATACACAGTGTATGTGTACTTCTGTATGTGTAACGGGCGTCTAACTGGGCCCCGCAGTAAACAGCACCGGTAATAACATAGTTCACGTCGTACGAGATTGACATAATACTTGATACTGAAGCTAATGCAAGAAGTACGAGGGGGACAGTGGGAGTCAGGGGGGGAGGTTCCGCTTAATTAAGAACTTGTGGTCGAGTTCTAATATTGATATACACCTGAAACTCAAAGTCTACGATTACTGAGAATCCACTCAAAGTGAATGGAAAGATTACTAATTGATATTGTATTACTTTAGGGAAGTTTCTAACGAGGTGAACACTGCTGGCACACTGATGAGCTACCGAGTCGGTGACGTGAGGGCCGGTGGTGTGTGGCGTGCTGTTGTACCAGCGAGTACTTTTCGCGTCCCTCCGCTCAGAACTGAGAGCTTCACGCCGTGCTCGTGAAGCCGCTGCGAGTAGCATTACTGTCGGGGACATTGTATGAGGTGCCGAGAGTACATAAACACTAGAACCCTTGTCTGTTGCCCCAAGCGGGCCCCACGTACCGGCGGGAGCAGGGTTGAATTAAGGCATACGACATTCATTTAATTCTGTTAATTCTTCTTTACTTAATTCCAGTGTCTAAAGAATTGATAACTTATTTGTAGTTAATTGCCTGTCAACAATACGGTAATAAACTCTCTAAGGCCTAAGAAATCTTAACGAAGACTTATTCATGTTCACGGAAAAGCTCTCTAACAAAGGAGTCTTCCTTTTTGTCTTTATTTATACGTTACTGACTTAAACAGTAAATTAAAACCATGACCATTACCGGAGGGAGACTAAAGTGTGACTTCTGTAAGTATGTATTAGTGAGAAGTCCCTCACAAGTGTGGCTGCAGCCTGCCTCGGGGACTCCGGCAGGCTCGTGGCTGGGCGGCCGCAGCCTCACTTGGCCTCGCTCCAGGCGGGTCGCTGGCGTCGCAAACTCCATCCAATCCATTTCCTTTCCAACTGGCAAACTTTGTTGCTGCGATCGTACTCAAGTGATACGTGTTCTATGGACAGACGCGCGGTCGCCGGGCTCTTAGTTATGTATCCTGTTCTTTTGTAATCTCCAAAGGATTAAGACATCTATTTGTGTACATGCCTCTTGAGTGATTAAGTCTTGTATTAGATGATGAACCTACTGCCATTTTATTATTATGATACTTTATAGGAAAAGTTAATTAATGTCTAGTGTTGAAAGTCAATGTAAAAGCATTAGAGTTTGAGATTGGTTCTTACGGCTTTAGCTGCGAGTCGAAGAGTGCACGAGGTGGGGCAGCTCGTGTGGACGTCGTCGAACTTAATGACCATCGCTCGGCGGTCACTGGTACATATTAGACAATCAGCTCAAGCTGATACAAAGAAAAACATAAAACGTATTAAGTAGGTAGCGTAAGAAGTTTGTCAGTTATTCTGTGCAACTTCTGTAACGCAAGCAGAAATATGGTAATATTGGTAATGTTATTTCTGTCACCGAAGCACAGGACTCACATCTAGCAGCGGACTACATGTTATCATCGTCCAATCGCGGCCGCAGCCTCCGGCGCGTCACGCCTCGCTCCGGTGTGCCGCACGCGCCCCCTGCTCACGTCGCAAGCTGATCTACGCGCGCGACGCCGTGACGTCACTGCGTCCGGCTGCAGCCGCGGCGACAGCAACGCCAGAGTATAACGTACGGTTAACATTGTTACAGTACCTACATCCGTCGTGTGTGCAAGTTCCTGCACGTTATAATTCTGTTCCAGATCGCTGCGTATCATTAAGTGGCCCGCCATTTCAGACGACGTATCGGAAGCGAGTTATGAGTTGTCGAACTAGAAGCTCGTTAGCTAGTTTACTTTGTCGATATGGTCTGATCCTCTGGCGGGATCCAATTATTTGCGTTAACCGTAGCGCCCTCCCTCGGCGCCCCCTCCCACCTTCCTACCGCCAGCTGCTGCAGCTCGTAGCTGGGAGCAGAGTCATCGTGGTTGTAGCCACAGAAAGTCAGCAAGCCAACACATACGGCACTGCCACCGATGTTACAAGTACAAGTATTGTTTTCTCATTTACCGAATGTACTTCTCTGCTCAGTATCAACCTACCTGTATCTAATTTCTGTATAACAGACTGAAGCAGTGCTCATCGGACACGATGCGCACTACATATGTTGGTAGTGCCACGTAAAACGTGATCGTTCCACATCATATTCAGATCCGATGCAAAACTTTGGAAAATTTTCGCACACAAAATTTCATGTCATATTCAAAAGCAATCCAATCGAGCAAACTGCGCAATATGAGAGTACGTCAGTATCCGGGCGCGAGTCAATAACACGAGCGAGCCGCGCGCCACCAGCCACGCGCCGCGCAGCAGGCCCACCGCCGGACACAGCTCCTTGGAATAACATTGTACGTTACAATACGTGAAAGAATACAACTTGTTAACACCAAGAACACGATAGCTACTGGTCATACAGATACTAAGAAGAAGCAGATAAAGGAAACCATACTACACAGTTTTACCTATTCTCTCATAGGATTGACAATTGAGAACCGCACATTGTACAAACAGTTTATAATGGTTTATGTCTAATACTATAGAACTGTACTATAAGGAATCAACGGACAACTTTAAAACCTAAGCACGACGTCAAAGGATGACAGGTTCCGTTCCGCGGAACCAGAACTCGTAAAGCGTGAGTTTAATGTCCCGCAAACCCCCTTTGTTCTGACCTACATGTTTGCAATCACATATCACATCACACGCAAGAGGCTCAGCTCACACCGAGTGGGGCTTCTGTCTGCGTGTTGCTCACAGCGGGTGGAGGGAGGTACATAGGTGCTCAGTGGGGATTACACAAATCTGCTATTTTCCGGGCCATTGAGCGCGCCCGCCGGCAGCCCGCGCCGCCGCCGCCTGCACTACACACAGCACACACCTACGGCCGCGCCGCGCTAGCACACACCACCGACACGAATGGTAACAATTGCAAGTCCTGAAGTCGTTACACTCAATACCTATAGAGGGAAGAACACGTGGCATCTCCACACCACAAAGTCTCGGCGGCACACAAAAATTGCGTTTATATTCAAGTAGACGCACGCAGCGACGAAGGATCACTTCTAGATACGGGTCCTGCCAGCCTCCGTGAGGCACGAGTCGGAAATTCACGCATCTACGTGAGGTTTTGCTGTAACTAGTCATAGTGAGTGTATTGTGTAAGTAGGTACAGCATAGAGTACGTTATTTACATTACACATATATTATGTATGTAGCCAGGCGGCCGTCGCTGGCCGGCGCGGGCGGCGCGCAGCGGTGCGTATCTCGGACAGCTCCCACAAAAACCCTTCTCCTTCTCGCGCTGTCTAACTAATCGCTGCTTGACAGCTACCTTATAAAACGTTCTCACGGCAAGCGGGGCCGCATTACACAGTGTAACACACACACACATGCACACACGCTATCAGCAGATGAAGGCTTCGATGCGGTTGGTAGTGTTCACTATTGAGTGCTTGAAACTTGTAGAGCACGCGGCTTGGGCGGCGACCAGCGGGGCTTGTTAGCTGCGGCACGACGCGGCGCGGCGCAGAGCGCGGGACGTCCGCTGATGCAATTAGCTTCTTGGCGATACGTAATTAATCCGTTTGTTAGTTTTCACTCGAACACAACTCCTAAATTAAAAGCGAGGGTAATAGTACCCTCTGCCATGATACTACCGACCGCTCTGTTTAGACCCCTAGCCGACGCTTGCATCGCATTTTTTAATGCTTTTCGGCGTATCTATGTGAAAATGGTTTCATGACTAATAGCCAGTAATAATAGTAAAGCCGGATGAATTATTGAACAATTTGGTGTTAGCGCGGAGTGCGGAGCCACACATCGACATCGACGAGGCTCGCGGCGGACGCGCGCAGCGTATCGATAGTATTTGGGCGCGGGGCGGCCGCTGGGCAGTGCGGGGCAGGGCGCACCTCTGGTGAGATTTGTCCCCGATTCCGATTGACATTCATTACGTGAGATGGATTGAATTATGTTATGTTTTATTCAGCAGAACGTTATTCGGCGTCCGACGCCGGGCGCTGGCCGGACCGGGCCGGAGCGGGCCGGAAGTGGGCCGTGTGTCGGAGCCGGCCGCAGATATTATGATTTATTTACCTCACGCAACGCCGATGTCAATGTTGTGACTGATTCTGAATGAGCATTAAGAGTTATGTTTTAAACATTGTCAAGATAATATCCCTAACGTTTGTTCGGGCGCCATGGTGAACGTAAACCGTCGTACCATCCTAAGAACACCTTCATTACCATGTTATTATGTAGTAAGTCTATCACCGGGAGCCACGCGGCCTGCAGCATATAGCTGCAGCGTGTTCCGAATGTTATTCGTGCACTACGTTGTCACCAGGACCCTCGCTCTGGAAGGAATCAAATAAGGTCAAATGCGCAAATATTGCACTATCTTGTTGCCAAAACACAGCACATTTACTACGAGCTCGTAGCTGACGTCAGCTATACCGTAGCCAAGGCGTAGGAGTTTTCTAGTAGTAGACACGTTTTGATTCAGCCGTTGTTTGATCGTTTCCCACCGACTCACATAACACGCGCTCGGGTTTGAGCTTTGAGTGAAATAAGTTCAAGAGACATGTTTAAAGAATAGTGCGCAGGTTGTTCGCCGGTCCATAGATTACATACAGTGCATAATTCTTTTAGGGGCTCGGAATCCGTTTTTATAATAAACCACCGCGCCATGTATTACACCTTCATTTTAAACCAAACGTGCCGTTTGTTCTTGGCTTGTCAATCTTCTGTAAATTTACAAAATGTTGATAGACAGATAGTGCTGCTGGGCAGGCTGTTGTTCCATATCTTCTCTATTTCTTCACTAGGAAGCGGCGACAGGCGGGCGTTGTAGGAAGCTGTAATTTAACGTTCAAAAAGTACTTAACATTAAGTCTATTCTAATAAATGATTTTATCTATATCTTATCTTTTTATCATATCATTTATTTATTTATTTATACTTAATGCACATTTGTACAAAGGCGGACTTAATGCCATTAGGCATTTTCTACCCGTCAACCTTAGGGTGATGCAGAGTTGAACATTGATTTACTGTTGCATTAGTTGTATTTACTTCGATACATTACATATAGGAGCAAAGCTGCTCCTATATGTAAAGTTACTATACATATTGTTCAGTGAGACCAAATGTAACAAAACACAACAGTGAACTCCTTTCCTAGTGCTGGCAGCGTGTCGCCGCCCGCGTGGCCAGCGGCCTCTGTTAGCGGCCGGGAGGACACGGGTGGGGCGGCGGGTGCGCACGCGCCGGTACACACAGTACACACGTGTATAATGTGCTAATTAATAAATGTGCTTTAAATATTTGCAATTTTTTAAGGACTACAATAATATCAAACACGTATCTACTCATTGCACCTTTTTTTTTTTAATAAACGTGGGAAATCCTCTTGGATACCCGCCGGCTACGGCTACAGGCTATTCAACGCAGGACAGCAGGATTTACTCATTGCACCTACAACAACCATGCAAGTTGTGTGAGCTACATTAATGTTCACCGCGATATACTTGTTCGAGGCTCTAATGACACTTCTGACACCCCGCTACGATTATGAGATGGAGTGGATTAAGACGGACATTGAACGAACACAACGTAATAATGACATTCAATCAACAGCTAATGTGTGAGTGTGCGTGTGTGTGCATGTAAACACAGCTTTAAAGATTTTAAAAAGTCAATGAAACGATTTATTTGCTGTTCATGTCATGGCCGCGACGCGCACCCTCCCAAAACAACGAGCGAGCGGCATCATAGCGCTGGGGTATTAATTGTTAACGATCGAAACTATTACTTCACAGAACGATGTCGCCAGACGTCCGTCATGTTGGTGCGAAGTTAACAGTTTACGAGCGAGCGGCGCGGGGAGGCGCACACTAGTGCAGCTCCCGGTGTGTATGTGTGTGTTTGTATGTGAAACCGCGACATAGCGTGCCAACTAACAACACAACGGTGTGCGGAAACCCGCGGCCGCCGGAGACAGCGCCGGCGCCGGCGATAACATAGTTATCACGTGAGGCCGCCCGCCTGCACAGTGCACTCGGGGCCGGGGAACTGTGATGTACACTGATAACTCAAGCAATCTATTGAAAATAGTGTAGCGTTCTCCTAAATATTCTTGGGTAGTTAATTCACAAATAATACGTATAATCGCTTCTTTAAAAAGAGATCGCAGAGTGTAAAGTAGCAGCCATGGCTCCGTGTTAAGCCCACGTCACAACGGTTGTCTCGGGCCGCGTGGCTGCTCACTGCTCACTAGTGTATCTACTAAGTGCACTCAAAACTCGTGGAAACTATTAAAAACGCCCTTTTAATGATATCATTACTCTTAAATCTCCGCACATAGTACAAGTATACAAGAGTACTCATGTTCGTGTCAAGTGCCGCAGCCATAAACATAACCATTTAGTTGTGAAGCACAGGTAAGTGAATGTTGGCAGCTCTCGCTGTAGCCTGTTCCGTGGGTCAAGCAGCGCTTGGGGTGGCCCTCTTCCATGACCTCGGGAAGACATTTAACCGGTTGAGGTAACGTACTACCTCCGTATAATAACTTTCAAGTTAAGTTACATTCGTAGCGCTACGAAACAAGTCTTGTTTGATTTTATCTTGAACACAAACATAAAAGAGTGGCCGGGGAGAGCCAGGGAGAGTCGGGGCCGGGGTCTGAAACTGTTTGATGTAACAGACCCGGCGGGTCCAGCGCCCACAGGGGGGAGTGTGTTGTTACCGACTCAGGCCCTTGGTTAACGATAAGTATTACGTACGTCTGTATTGTATTCATTCTAATTAGGTACTTATATAAGATCGTGTATGAAAATTAATCTACACGTACATAATGTTCAGCCAAATTGAACTATGACTTCTACATGTTAACACCAGCTACAGCAATTTGCCACCAGCAGGCTGACGAGCAGCGCCAGCGGCAGCCCTCCCCGCTGCGAGCTGTATGAGATAACATTGTCTTTCCAGTTTCCTCTCAGGACCTTCTCTTGTCGATCAACTTAGTTTCCTCTTGTTCTATTCCTACCTGTTTTTGGAACTTTTTAATTTGTTTGTAAACGACGTTTTTGTTTTTGACACTAAAATTGTTTGGATTCAGGCTCTGAATGTGTTCGCTGTAAACCGACCACAACTTTATACAAATGTACAGTTTTAGTTCTTTTGTAATTATAAATCAGCGCAGTGTAGCGGGGGGGGGGGGGGGGGGAGCTAGTGAGGCGGCGTGGAGGCGCGGTCGTGTTGCGACGCCTGTAGTTTGATAAACAGCGGAGACGCGGCCATTGTGCACCTCCGCCGTGCGCTTTGTACGTACAGCGGAACTACCAGCCGACACGTGCCGCCCGGCCGCTCTACTGGCGCTCGGCACAAGGTCCACAATCGCCTGGCCTTAAATTAGATATAGTGGCAAACAAGAATAAAAGAGGGACAACAGTCCGCACAAGTTTTAATTAATCCACGCGAAGCTGACGTGATCCGCACCGGACGCGCCGCGGGAGCCGCGCCCGCTGGAGGGTGATAGTCTAATGTGAATGTATTCTTGAGTGCGGCGCGCAAAGCGCTTACAGATATGGTCGAGATACATAGCTCCATCATGATCCACATATCCACTGGATTCATATATCACTTCTCTGAGTGAGAAGACGCTTTGACCAACTGCTTGCCTTGCAGCTGCAGCCATGCTGGCGGCTGGCTCCCATACTAAAGTACAACTTATATCAGAACGATTTGATTTAAAAATAAAACCCTGGTTTGAGGTACGCAATTTATGGTGCGCACAAAGACATTGGTGAGCCGGGGTTTGACTTGCAACTTTTGACTTTGGCTTGTCCAACGGTTATACCACTGGGCTATCACTGATGTCAGGCGATAGGCGCACGCGCGGCGTAACAATGGCGTGAACGCGGCGTACCGATGACGCTAGGTGGCGCGGCACCTGCGGTAATCTTAAATAGTGTGGCAAGCCACCGAGGAAGCTGTAACTCCGACATATGAGCACGTCGAGGCCGCGCGCGGAGGGCAACCAGACAAATCTTAGCAAACATCTCCTACTGTCTTGCCCGCCACCCCTCCCCACGTACCCCCATGAGCCCTCAGCACACTCCGCTCCACTAATTTATAATTCAGTTCACCGCTGTCTCCCTACACCCCCGCGCCCCCGCTCCAGACAGACTGATAGTCGGTCTATTTGTGACTAACTAAATAACAGGATAAATGATGACGTCCTCCCGGCTAGCCTCGCGCATGTGTATCTAATTTGTAGACAGAGCATCCAGTCTAATATTACTTTAGGCCAGTCAGTAGTCATAAGAGTGAGCAACTAGAGGCGGTTCTATCGTTCGAGCGCCGAGTCACGTATACCTACCTATACACACATCGTTCATTTAGGCAAGCACTGCTAACCTCGGGCTATATTAATAAATATTTTTCTTTGAAGTACAACCCGAAAATTGTGTAAACAGCTTCTGTGTCCGCACTCGGATTAAGGACTAAAATCTGAATGTCATTAACACTTACAACTAGTGTTGAAGGGTAAGACCTAAATAGGTGGTCTGCGTGGCCGCGCCCCGGGAAACCCGCAGCTGCTTATAATTACCTCTTCTTCCTCACACACACACACACACACACACGCTGCTGTTCTGACGTGATGAATCAGCAGAGGCGCCCACAACTAATGGATTACGTTATTTATTATATCTGTTGGTTATTTATTCGGCTCCCGGCACTCGGCTGCCGGCTGTCGGCCGCCGCACGCAACACATGAGCCCGCAGATGAGTGACGTCATGTAATGGCTGCTCCACTCGCTACATTCATGTTTCCCTAATCATGGCGGCGGCGCGGTCTTCACGGTGAGAGCACCTCTGGTACCATTCCTCGTTCATTTCGCAGTAGTCATACGAACTTGCAGAACATTTATTAATTATATCTACGTGAGTGTCTTTAGTCTCTTCTTTCACGCAACAACGCAAGGGGTAAATGACATAGAGAGAGTTTATTACCAAAACTATGGATTTTAGTAATCATTTCTCGGTAATTGTATACGTTCTTATAACAAACTGCCAAAAACGATAACTGATCTTACCCGTAAGAAATTTAAAACATGCGTGAAAGCAATTTTACTAAAGATTATGTTGATGATAGAACAGCTTGGAGTTAATGTCTTCTGCACATGTGGCTTCCCTGGCAAATGTAACACCATTATCCCTCTCTTATTAAGGCTTAATGTTTTGAAGACCCTTATCTTCACCTTTACTTTCGTAGGTCCTCTACCTCTGCCCAGTTTTCGGGCAATTTATTTTATATAATTGATTCCAGGTCTTCTTCAATATTGTAAATGTGACCACAATGTAATTAATAGTGATAGCCAGTAGTTTTAATTGCACCGTGGGTTTTTGGCCCAATTTGTTTTTTTTTCCCTTCTCCTATCACTATTAGTTTGCTTTGTTGTCGCATAATGAAACTATGTAAATTTAGAAATTTGTACCATTTTTCTTTTTTAAATGAGTAACCTCTGGAGTTTCTTGCCGGTTCTTCTCCATTGGAATTACATTTTGGAACCGTGCAACTAGCATCCTAACGTTTCATAAGCGCCTGTAATAGGTTTATGTGAAATAAAACATTTTGAATTTGAAGTAAAAGGCGCTGGTCGACATACACTGTCGACTGGAGCTCTGTTATTAAACTAAGCATCTAAGTTGTCAAACCTTACAAAACACGTTCCAAACACGATTAGAATCTGCATGTAACAAACACGGCACTACAGAGGCTCGCTCAGCTCGTTATTGACGGTGAGAATGCTCCTCGCTAATTAGCGTCGCGTGCGCCTTGAGCATGCGCGGGCGGACGTGGGACGAGGGGCGCTGTGCACCATTACTGTACTGCAAGCGTAAGGGTTCTGAGTTTGATTCTTAGTTTACAGTCAAGAGGTGTTGTACTCTGGCGGGTGGTTATCGCCCAAAGTTAATATCTGCCAGTTCCCGCGTGTGATGTTTAGTCTGTTTAACCGACACAGATACAATGTATGGTGTTAAACAGAATTTTGTCTAACCATCCGATCAGTGTGACGGTAGTGCAGTGCGCTTGTTACTGATCAGTTCAACTTTATTTTAAACACTTTTCCAAACTGAAGTTCACAACGTATGTGCAGTGGCGCGGCCCGCGCTGCCCGGTCCTAGTAGGCAGAGTAGGTGCTCCCCGTTCACTGCGCGAGTGTTGCTCTCGTCTGTAGCCAACAGTAACTTGTTGGAGTGTGGCGGCTCACTGGAGCTCGCGGCAATCCTAATTAGCGATAGCTTAAGTTGCCGGTCAGTGGCGTAAACAACCGCTGCAGAAGACACGTGAGCCTAATGATAGTTTCCTAACTCCCTACACACGTAGCACTCCCTCACGATAAACGACATCAGTTTTCAGGATGGCTTTTTCTTTTTGGTAGTTACGGTTAGTTAAACATTAGCATTACGGGATAACAGGGATTAGGGAATAACACAAAACAATTATGGACGGAAATTAATACTAGAAGATGACATCATGGATACTTCGAGTTTCGGACTCTAACGGAGCCCTTATTCATGAGCAAGAGACGCGGTGGGGTCGCGAGCCGAACTAGTCGGGCATTCCCGAATATCGACGTGAGTATAACCGGGATATATAGTAGATAATATGGATAACACTCACGAAAGTATTATAGTAAATGTATTTTTATACCGGTTTAAACCGGCCTACTGAAAATGAGCGTTCTGACATAAATAAATCTAATAACGGAGAGCGGAGACAGAGACAACACGATGAATCCTTGTTAAGTATATTCATAAGCTTTCTATATACTCGTAATGTAAAAACACATTCGATGTAGTGCACAAGTGCCGTGTTCAGTTTCCTCATAAAGCACTGGACACCGAGGCAGCGCCGGCTCGTGTCTGCCGGCACGGCTACAACAGACGCCTTTCTCTGGCGAGCGTTAGTACATCCACGCGCCGGTGGCTCGCAGCGTGTTGTGGATAATTAACCGGTATCCGAGGATCTGAGCCGAGCACGGCACAAAGGAGACGCGGCACACCACGCAGGCGCACGCAGAAGGGTCACCCAGCCGCTGACACCTGCACTTGTTTTAAAAACAACTTGAAGTATAATCTGTAAAGCACACACACAGCAGGAACAATGATCTCATTCGTAATTATAGTTGAACCATAAGCATAGCAGTAGTAACACGAGCTGTAATGTCGTAAAACGTCTAGTAAGCGTGATGCGGTCCAGTGAACCTTCTGGGTGGCGTGGCGAGGCGCCGGCCTCTCGTGCCGTTATCGGCTTTGGCCGCGCTTTAATAACATCTTTTAATTTAAAAGGAGCGCCTCGTCTCGAGCCAATTAGTCGCGGCCGCCGAAGTTAGGGGCTCGGTTGGAAGAACAAATTACAGACAATTTGCGTCGCACCCGTGCACTTCTCTGTGGCAGAACAACGTAACCTCGGACAGGTAACATGTATATATGCATGTGATGCTACTACGCACAAATTAAACATGTAGGGTGCCACAAAACTAATTGAGGAAAGTATAAGAAGAACGTATATTTAATAACCGTACTCTTGGTAATCGTCGAACGTGTGGCGGCGCGTGCGCGACTGTGCCGAGAGTTCTGGAGTCGAGCTATGTGGCACGCGGCTAGGACACTACTCGGTCAAGTCCACATATCAACTATGATCACTCGCTCAAAGACAGGGTCTGGTCGCGTGTAAGGTGTTTAATGTATTATACAGTGTTCGTGACAACACGGCGCGGGCAACGGCGCGGGACGAGACGTAAAAAGGGACAGGCCTAGGGTGCGCGGGCGGCGCTCTCCAGACAGATCGTTGGCATCTACCACGGTCCTATCTCTACGCGTCGCGCAATCCAGACCTTGTTAAGTTCGTGAATCTACATCATACCTAATTATATTATCAGTACAGTCCGTCTAAGTTTTATTTATACAGCCCAGAAGCACCCTTACTCACGTAGATAGAGAACTGGAGCTACACACAGAACATGCGGTGCCGGGATTTGGAGACCTCTCACAAGTGTTGTAATGATGTGCGAGTACGTTACAAGCTGCATAACATGTTAGCATACCTCGCCCCGGTCGACACCGGCGTGCAGCGGCCGGCGCGGCGGCGGCGCAGCGTCGGCCGCGAGCTGATCTACATACTTTCACAGCAGCATACAGAAACTATTCCGTAACTTTGGTTTGTCTTATTTTTAATTTTAGATTATGTTTATAGTTTAATTTTAAGTAGACCAAGTTCTTTCTCTTTTCGTACAAACAAGTCTATTTTTCCTTCATTGATATCTAATATCAATCAGCCAAAGCAAATCATTAAAATGATTTTTTCTTCTGGAAATCTGTGGAATCTGTCCTAGCTGGTGCAGCGCAACACGCGCGGGCTCCCCGCTGCCCCGCCAGCCGGGGAAGCGGCGCCCCCTCACAGATATCGGCAGCCAGCAGTCCGGCACCACACTCTCTGCAAACTATTCACATCGGTGCACACAGCCGCAGCCAGATTGTAATCTAGTACGAGATGAATAGATTCTTAGTTCACTTACATTTACTTATTATTTTACCTTCAATGTTAGGTTCCACTAATAAAAGTTACGTTTCGCTAGCTAGAAGTATCCGGTTATAAAGAATGTGTTTAGAGAATCGTAAAAATGCCCAATGACCAAACTTTTGCTTCCAAGTACCTAAGTATGTACTTTATCGTTTGCTGCAGTACTCGGCTCTGCTCACCGAACTGATATTACTTTAACACACGTTACGACACGCTCGAGCGGACGACACACACGACACTACAAAGGTCAGATAACTAGTAAATAAACATCATATAAATACGTCTATATCATTTATATTGTGTGTTGTTGTCATCATCATCAGCTGGAAGACGTCCACTGTTGAACAAAGGCCTCCCCTTTAGGTAAAGGGAGGGGTTGCCATAATCCCCACGCTTGGTAAGCGGCTAGGGAATCGCAGAAATAGTGGTGAAGATACAGAAGAAGCTGCTGCCCATCTTCTGGATTTCCCTTAGTCGCCTCTTACGACACCTACGGGAGGGAACGTTGTGGTCAATTCTAGGCCGGATACTACTTGGCACGTATGTTCTTGTATTACATTATAATTATTATAAATATGCTTACATATTTACGCTTTGGCGTAGCAGGATCTTAGCAGCAGTGTGATGCTGCCGACCTCACGGCCCTCGCCGCGCTCTCTCCTGGCCGGGCGCGGCTCATATTTATAATACCCAGCTTCGCGTAACGTTCCAAGATCTCTATCAAAGACGAAGAAGATAAGTAACATTGACTATTGTTCAAAGTATAATGAAGGTTTATTAACATGATAATGCATCAAAGACATTACATAAAAACACGCGACTTTCTAATTATAAACGTTAACTCGTATAACGAGGTAAATGACAAAATACCAAAGTTTCAATTTATTACATTTTACAAAATTCATTAAGGACTAAGTACAGGATTATAATATCAGGAACCTTTATCTTGTGGGAAAACTTTATACAACTGAGATAACATAAAACTTTGACTGCTCGTTGGTCTAGTGGTTGCTAAGCGCGACTGCTGAGCACGAGGTCCTGGGTTCTAATCCTGGGTCGGGCAAAGTGTTACTGGGATTTCCATTAGGTAATTCTTTGTAGCAGCACGGAGTCTGTATTTGTGCCCGGTTGATGGCAATAGGCTTGCCCCCAATGTAATAACATTGGGACCTAAAAACATAACTGGCGAAGTGTGGGTGTACTGTATGTGCATCTCTGCTTACCCCTTCGGGGAATACAGGCGTAATGTGTTGTTATGTTTATAAAACTGAGTATTAACGCAGCGGCATGCTTTGCCAGCACGACTTATAGCTGCGCCTGGCGCGGCGGGCAGGACCGGAGAGCTACTCGAACGCTCCAAACGAAACCATGTTATAGTAATATGAGCGGAAAACAGCGAGCGACCTGACCGAGGCTGCTCTGGTTTGAACTAACATGGTTCTTGTAGAAGGTGAGCTAGGAGCTCGTATCAGATACTGGCAGGGAGTAGGGAGCCCGCAGCTGCCCACACGGCGGTGTCCCGCGGCGGCGCGAGCTAGGCAGCCGTGACGTAACGCGCGGCCGGCGAGCGCGGGGTGAGGCGTAGCGGGGCGGGGGGTGCGCGGGGCGAAGGGGGCATCGATCGTGCTGCTCATCAGGCGCGCGCTGCAGCCCGAGCTGATTGTTGGGAGCCTGCACTGTGTAGCGCCGGCCGCGCCACCCGCTGGTCAGGCCCCTCCCGCGGGACTCATAGCTTGTGCCCCACCGGCCGCTCGTGCCGCTCACAACACGATCCTGACGGTACTATGTTATGTTACTAGATTGTATATATTTCACTGAAGTGTACTCACTGAGCAACATACTGTACGTGAGGCCTGTGATCGAGGCCTGCCTTCTATATAACTAAAAATTAACACATTTTATAAAATCATTTTAGTAGTGTTTAACTACTAAGGTTGGCCATAACTCACTATTATCGTTTGTTTGTTTGTATGAAGGAGGTAATACTTGACCCTTTTATCAGATTTTCATAATTCTATCACCAATACCTACTTACAATGGATTTCAGGGTTGGACATAGGCTTATTATCATTATTCCGCCATGATCGTCCCACTGCAGGGCAAAGGCCTCCCTTTCCTTCCTCCATTCCATAGGCTTGCACCCGGAAAATCCAAAAAAATAAATTTCCACCCAGACGAAGTCAGACCGCGCTCGTACTGATAAGTTCATTCCTTGAATGTAATCTCGAAAGTAACTCTAGTGTAACACAGTAATGTAAATAGTTTTGCCTTCGAAATAATCAGAGGCATAAAAGTACTACTTCAACGGAGCTTACGAACCAAAGTAACCAAGAACCAAGTGTATAACAAGTGCTACGTGTGCACTATGCTCCGCTACGCCATGTCTACGCAGCGCTACGAAAAGTCTACGACGCAATTTAGAGTGCTACATCAAGCTACGACTGCGTCACGTGCTGCCCCTCAACAGCAGCTGTCAGAAGGTCCGCGGCTGCACCACTCGCACCAACACTCGCACTCGGAGCGTGTCGGACACTCATCGGCTTGACAGTAAAGTGCTAAGAAAGTTACGTACACTGAAATTATATTCCTAGCGTTAATATTATTTATTTATTTATTTACTCTTCGAGAGACAATGTAATATTATAATCTAATGCAGGAAATCGACTTGCTAATTATTACAAGTCTCTACACATAGGTACTCTTATGAGTTCATTAACTATTTTAATGCATTACACCTATATTTTGTTGTTGCATAAGGTGCGTGTAACAGCGGTCGTTGTCGGAACTAACTTTATTGCGTATATGACTAGTTGCCAACTTTATTGACGGCTAATGCTAATTTTGCGACAAGCTCGGGGCAGTCGATTGATCCATTAGCTACGTTGATCAGAAAACAAATATCATTGATCTGAAAACTGCTGTGCTCTGTATTTAATTCCTTTTGGACGCCCGCATATTCATATTCATAATTATATTTATTTGCATTCCATAATGTTACAATAGATGTTAAAGAACCTTAAAGCTAGGCACAATATTATGCACCCTGTTAGGGCACAGCAAAAGAAGGCATTACAACATTTATATTACATAATTAATTTAATAGTAGATAAAATAAATATTTTACATTTCAAGTTAGTATTAATTATACATATAGGATAACATTTTTTTATTTATTTAATTTAGCATATTTAGGGATGTAATAATTATGAAATTAAGCTATATTTATATCTTCTAGGTACTCATTAACGCTATAGTAACATTTACGTATAAGAAGTTTTTTTAGTTTGTAAATATATGTATCTTTTTTTCATTTCTTAGTGTCTCAGGTAGTTTATAATAAATTTTTATTGACATGACTAGTGGGCTAGATGCATGTATTTGTAATCGGGAAGATGGTAGGTTTAGGCGTTTATTGTGTCGAAGTGTGTATCTTGTCTGTATGTCTTCGCGTATGGTGTAAAATTCTTTGTGTGTGTGGGCAAATTTACAGATTTCCAATATGTATAATCAGGGTAGAGTGAGAATGTTGAATTTTATGAAATGTGGTTTGCAGCTGTCTGCGGGACCTGTCTGCCTCAATACGGGACCTGTAAATCTCTTACTGGGGATTCCACACCTGAGACACATATTCCAAGTGGCTGCGCACTAACGAACAATAGACAACTTTGATTGGCTTCAGTGATCTGAAGCAGCTTGTGGTTCTTCTTATGAACCCAAGTGCTGTTACTGCATTTTTAACAATGTTCTCGACATGTAAGTCAAATGCAAGTTTACTATCTAATGTTATTCCTAAATCTCTTATATTTTTGACTTTACTAATTAATTGAATATTAGTTATATATTCTCCACCCGAAGATGATTTCCGACGAGTGAAGATCATATGAAAGCACTTGGACTCGTTCACTTGAAGTCTATTACGGTTGCGATAGGTCTCAATTATGCATGAGGTATCCATTTCTTGTATCGTAAGAAGTGAACCTACTGCGTGTGTCCGTGTAGTATCCTTGTACTCGTACAATCACGTTGACAAGTGTAAGCCGACTGCCAACAACCTGGAAAGTTATGTTTTAGTCACTTCAGCGCCGAGGGTCTCATACGTAAGTAAAATAAAAATGTGGTTATCTCAAACAATGTATAAAATAAAGAAAGAACTGCACTACTGTGGTACATAGGGCGAGTTGTTTCTTATTTTGTTGTTATTTAGTATCGGCGAGACTGCGCGGGCCGCACGCGATCCGCAGATCATAGTACGGACGCACGTCTGTGTGCCTCTCGTACACGCACACGTAGCGCTGCACGTAAATGGACCGTGAAACTAATTACCTCGCGTTATACCTTTGTTCACGTACTTCAACTGGACCACGAATTGCAGATGAAGTTGGTTTCAGAGGTTGTAGCCACTAGGTACAACTGCAACCCGCGCAGCGCGCCATACCACTGCCGGCCTATCTCTATTTGTGCCCATCGAATTTACAAAAAAATTAGAAATCTAGACCAAGTGACTGCGCGTGCGAGTTTGTGTGAGCGGAGACTGCGAGGAGAGAGCAGCGCCGAGCCGGTGTCGGTGACGTCCCGCGGGCGGCGCTCGCCGGGACTCCCGGCCGCCGCGACGGTGTCTCACGTGTGTAAGTATATGTCCGCCGCATGACGTCCGCGGTCACTGGCTGCTGCTCACGATACAAAAGTTATCGATAACTCACTTCCGCTGACACCAGAAGAAAATCTTACCTGTCATAGCGTAAAGAGGTACCCAGGCTTTATGCTCTCCATTCATAAAAAATGCCAAATTATAAACGTGGATTAAATTTTACCTGTCAGTGCTGTCGTTAGCACGTCAAAAAATACAGATGTTAATAGACTTAGGGTGGCTTTAGGTTATTTCGGGTATCATTATCGTTTATGAACAAGAGGGTATACAGCTACCGACACAACTTTACACTCGTAGCATAGTGACGTGCGGTCGAAGCTCACTGCTGATAAGATAATACAACCAGCAGGGCCGGCCAGCACCGCCGCAGCCGCCGTGACCTGCGGAGCCCGGCCGGGCGCTGCTCGCGACACGCGCTCCGGGAGCAGGCCCTGCGCCTCCGTGTAGTTAACACTCATTAATGATGCGGCGGCTTACTATACTCGTCCGATAATTGAATAAAGGCTACGAGAGCGCAGGCGCCGCTTCAGGCGGAATACTAACTATCCGAGCAGGCCGAGTTATTTGAATAAATTACGAGGCCCTAATACCTAATGTAAGAGCGGGATTGAATTACCCGCGGCAGCCAGCACACACGTCATTAGCGTCGCCCGAGACCTCCCCGCCCGCCCCTCGCCCCCCGCCTTAACACCGGCGGGTACTGGGACGAAGATTCGCAGCAACAGTATGACATAGACTGAACTATAACGATACAATTGAACAACATTGTTCAAGAGTCCCACGCGACCACACGACCGACACGCCGGTCCGGCTGGTGTCGCGGTCCATGCAAGCCCCCGCCCCGCGCCCCCCCCGCCCCCGCCCCCGGTGCCCCGCACCCCAACCCGCCACTAATCGCTTAATTGTTAAGAGATTAAACGTGCGAACAAAAGAGTTTACTCCGAGCATTATCTAACGAGATTGTAACCTCTTGATAGTAATGACAGATATTGTACAGAAGGCCCGTCGCGTAGTAGGGTGCGCGGTGCGGGGTGCGGGGAGGGTGGAGAGGTAACCAAAGTGAACGGTTGTTCCAAGGGCCGTGCGCCGGACCAACCTGCGTTACTTTAACTTTTTGCGAGCGTAACGACATCCGCGTAATTACATTTGGTTCCGTACAAATAGTGTTGTTAGTTAACCGCGCGACGCCCTCTACCTGCCGCATGAATAATGTAAGCGTTTGCGCGACTCGCTCAAAAGGTTAAAATTAATTAAACTTGCAAATTAAATTACGCGGCTCGCGGACGCCTCTCGCCCCCCGCCCGCACCCCGCGCCGCCTACACTAATTGTAGGGCCGACTTTTGCTGATTACATTATCCACTAGTTTGGGATGTTAAGTTGTACAGCAACATAGAGTCGTCGCGCGAGCACCTCTGCGAAGCCGCGGGCCGCAGCACGCGCCGGGGGCCGCGCCGGCTGCCACGGCCGCAGAAGGCGCTCGGAGACCGCACAGGACGCTAGGCCGCGGCGCACCAACGCTCATGTATTAGAATCGATACGACGTTAGTCTTTCGGTGTTTCGAGCGAATGAACACAATCGGTGGCGCGCGTCCGGAGCGGCGGCCACTGCATCAGCTGATGAGGGCTACACCGGAGGATCGTAAACATCATTCCGGCCCTCCTCTGCCCCGCCCTCCTGCTGAGGACTCTTGCCAATAAATATGGGACCTTAAAACAAATCGTTGGAATGTAAACGCGAACAATAAACTCAGTTGTTGTCTACCGCGCAGATCAGTCTCAACTCTCAACTACGTCATTGTTGTCAGTTTGACCGGCCTTTAAAAATTCTTCTGCAATGTCACTGTTTGGCAGAGATCACATTACAGTGCACTGCCGGTCATTAATAATTATGTGACTGCCTTGGTCTAGTGGCAGCTAGACGCCACTGCTGAGCATGAGGTCCTGGGTTCAAATCCCAGGTCGGGCAAGTGTTACTGGATTTCCCCACTAGGTTATTCTTAGCAGCAGCACGGAGTCTAGATTTGTGCCCCGTTTATGACTATGGACTTGGCCCCTATGACATTGGGACCTACAAAATAACTGGCAAAATGTGGGTGTACTACCCCTTCACGGAATACAGGTTATGATATGTTATGATATGTCATGTATGTGAGAATGTACTTCACGCGAGGACAGAAGGCAGAACCCTTGCTCGACATCCCGTGCGTGTGCATGCCCGCTGCGGCGAGCTAGTGCAGTGGCGGTCAGTTGGTCACGTCACACCTCGTGTGAGCGGCTCGCGATACACATCGACGTGCCGTTTGTCGGAGCGCGCGGCGCCGCGTACATTGCGCATTCTGTTTGACGCGCGGCGGCGGCTGGCAGCAGGCCGGTGATGTAAGGTACATTGTGCGGTGAATGCGCCGCGCTCCCTCTGATTAATGCGCCGCGCGCCGCCGCCATTGTTCGCAGCGCTCGCAGCGCCGTGTATATAAACTACCCCTCGTTGTTGCCATCAAATGGAATTGTGGCCTATTTGTTCGCACAATGTACGAGGTGGGCGGCGGGCGGGCGAAGGGGGCAGCAAGCTCCACGGTCCAGATTGTATCTGCGAGATGCGACACGCGCCGGAGCCAGTGTCTCGGGGGGTCCAGACCGGCCCAGACTTCACGCACCAGCGCCTCACTCGCTGTAATTGTGTGCCGAGCCTGCTCCTTATACAGTGGGCAAATGTTATAGAATGCTACAGAATGTTATAAAAGGTTTAATTATTAGCACGGTAATTGCTAATGCGAAATAAAAAGAAAGTCGAGTTAAAAATAATTTATGTATACCTACGTGTCAAACTATGTGGATAACACTAAATCTAGGTTTCGCGGAAGGTTTAAGAAGTAAAAAAAACCCACAAGTGGCGCCTGAATAACTCCGGCGCACCCTGGACGGTCAACCTGGCTG
Organism: Abrostola triplasia; assembly: GCA_946251915.1. Classification (NCBI taxonomy): domain Eukaryota; kingdom Metazoa; phylum Arthropoda; class Insecta; order Lepidoptera; family Noctuidae; genus Abrostola; species Abrostola triplasia. Next base: position 12,580,463 of record OX276433.1, read on the forward strand.
CCATCCTTGTTGACTGTACCTCCTGACGGAGACCCTCAACCAGCGTAGGACGGACATAAACATAGAATACCTGCCGCACACACACACCAACTAATATAACGTTTAATAGTCGCTAATAGGCGGCAGTTAGGTGTAATCCTTTAATCAGGCCTAATAGTGATGTAGCTTGTAATTATCTGTGAACACAACCCGCTACATTAGCGCACACATTCCGCGGTTAATGAGAATAACTAATTCTATTAATACAGAGCGAGCGCGTGTGTGCGTGATGGTGTGCGTGTGTGCTCGAGGGAGCCGCGCCGCTGCGGCCGGCTGGCAGACACGCTTTGAACTGCTTTACATAGCTATTTATATCATCAATTCTAAAAAAACACTTCACCGGATGCGGTCATGTGCGACTAAATAAAGACAAACAATAATTTAATTCTCTCCGAGGCCACAGCTCTCCACGTAACACTTAAGATATCGTCTCGCGGGCGAAAGTAAGGAGAGGAAACACCTGCGATATAAATATGATTAAATACAAGATAAGTGACCCAGACGACGCGAGACAGTGGCGTAACGAGCTGCTTACATACAGGAGAGACTGGTTCACTAGCACACGACCAAATAAAGTGAAAGATTCAAAGGAAGACCTTTGCCCTGTGGCGGGACAACAGGCTGATAAAAATAAAACCTTTTTAACAAAAAATTATAACGACGAAAAAATTGAAAAGAAAAAAAATAATTAACCATTTTCATTTAATTTTATTAAAATTCTTAAATTAATGAAAGTATACCTAAGTAAGTTCTATTTTGTAATTTTCTGTGGCTATAATATATTAATTACTCCATGCTTAGTTTTTGATTATTTAATTGTAATACACAACTCGGTGTTACAATCTGTGAGTGACAATAAATCACCCCTATTTTCCCACCCTTAGGGTATGAATTTCTGTTCCAAATTTATATGGGACCAATTTCGAGGTATACACTATCCAATAAAAGAAATATCAAAATCAGACTACTCTGTAAAATGAAATGCGTGGTCATACATAAAAAAGTATACGCGTCGACTTGAGAACCTCCTCCGTATTTTTTCGTCGGTTGAAAAACAAGTGATTCCAACAATCTGATACAATAACTGAAGCTACGAGAATCTACAAAGTGAGAACATCCTCGTGCCAGACAGACGCGCTCCAGTGTGTACCGCGCTCTATTGTGGAGTCTTAGTAAAATGATATATGTATATCATCTGTGAAGCTTCTGAATCTTTCAAATAGGCAAGTCCTCTGCTTTGAACAGCACGGCGTGAGCTACTTGTCATAATATGAGGGCTGCTCAGGCCGTGGTGTACACATCAACCAGTCCGCCAGTGTGGCGGCGCAGTACACGCACGCAGGACAAGTCACGTGGAGCCTTTTAACTTGGCCCCTAGCAGTATTTGCATTCAAGAGGAGGAATTGCTTTAAACATGTCGAATTCGTATTCGTTTTACTAACATACATGACAAAATTATCATTAGCTGGAGGAGGCACCCCCTACGGAGCCACTCTACGTCAACATTGGAAATTAGTCAAACAAAGTTAATTCAACAAATCACATTGTCAAACGTAATTCAGTCGTCTTGTAACCATAACTGAATCACCGAGACATGCCTCGAGCACCGCGGCGACCCTAGCGCCGCCGCCCGCCGCCGCCCGCACGCGGGCTATACTAAGTTACATGCATATCGTTTACCCACTCATTATTGTCCATAAATAATAATATATGATACATACAACTTGTAATATTGGAATTTCATATTCCTGACGAATAGCTTATTATCCCATATTTTTAAACATTACACTTATCTAATGAGCCATTTCCGATTGCCCACGTTCACTTATCTTGTATCGTTCTCTCTAGTCTGACGTCAGGCGAGCGACCGTTACACGTGTAGAGTTACAAGCGGGCGGACCGCGGCGGTAGCGTGCAACGTGCCTCTGTGCTTATTTCCTTAACAACGTGTGTTGCCTGGCTCGATGTAGTGCTGCCCGCGGTCACGACCGGACGGCAGGTTGCGGACCAGCTGGGTCAGTACCGACTGCCTGCCTTCTCGGCCAAGAGGAGTGTGGGTCGGTGGCACTCTTCCTCCAGAAGTCTCGTCGTATCAATACCTACCGAGCAACTTACACAGCGCTGCTGTTACTTCAGGAGCTTCAGATGGACTGGTGGTGTGTGAGGACCCCTACTGCCCTCTCCCGCCTCCAGCATGCGCGGATTGCTGGATGAGATCAGGAACCTACGGCTGTTTGTTATGAGCGCGTAGCTTAATTCCGAGCTATTTCCCCGCATGGCGTCGTGTCGCCGTCGCCCGCGAGTTATTTCGTTATTCCGCGCGCCACCGACGCCGTTATTGTTTATGCAAACCTGAGTTGCCTACAACTGCCTTATCTGAATTATAAATAAAAAATTGTTGAAAAATCAATATGACTTATGAGCAATGAACCTCCGAACGACGCAGACTACGACTAGAACAGTCAGCCTGCATCAATCTACACTAAGATATTCCTGAAGAGTACGTAGTGAGCGGACAGTAATTACAATACTTGAGTACTTGTAGTGTACTGGGGGTGATACCCGGGAGATCCGGGCCCTGGACCCCCCTTTCGTATTCGGCGCCTTTTAAATATTGAAGAGCAATAATTGGGAAGTAAACTTTGTCTTTTTCTCGCTCACCAGTACATTCCCCGAAGGGGTAAACCTGGTGCACATAATTATAGTACACCCACATTTCCTCAGTTATGATTTAAGGTCCCAATGTAATAAGTTGCGAGCCTATTGCCATCAACCAACCGGGCACAAATCGTGACTCCGTGCTGCTACTGAGAATTACAGAAAAAATTAAAGAATTACTGAAAAACCCAGTAACACTTCGCCCGACCTGGGATTCGAACCCAGGACCTACTTACCAGTATGTACTTGTAAAAGAAATTTAAAGATTTCTATTAAATAGTTTATTTCAATTTAACAATAGATAGTAGTTTAACATCTAAATAATTCGTTTGATCGGTTTCGCCAGTTATTCTCGTTGGCTAGATCTGGGTTGCAAGTAAACAATACTTTCAGTACTACTTCACAGTATCTGCGCGTTGACTGTGGCCGTAGGTCGTGTGGTAGATCATACTCGACCGCAGTTCGCCGCGCCAGAGACCAACACTTGTGTACTTTTATGTTTTGCAGATCAAGTATCTAGAGACAGCACCACCTGTGAGATGCGTGCCCTGCGATACAGATTTCTATACCCGACCAGGGATCAGGGTCTGCGGCATCCCGCGGCAGCATCAAGTTTGCTGCTGCGCACCGCAGCCAACGTTCTACTAGCTGGCCGTATAAAGCTTACGTAAGGCACAGTGTCAAGAGATCGAGGCTTGCTCGAAATCGATAACGACCAGCTAGGCTATTCTGAAACAGTAACATCATCTCACACGTCACCTCGCTATGCGCCAGTGTCTTTGATCAACAATAAATGAGAACAAAATCATATCGCATAAGTGACCGAGAAAGCTTCACGTAAACCGGTCCAGGTAGAAGTCATAGTCTTAGTGGTGGCTCTCCTTCGTAGTCACCACCACTATCGAACTCGCGGAGGAATCAGAAGTGAGTCTGTAAGTGTTGTCTTCAGAATAGCACGGCAGGGCCGGCGGCGGAGCGTTTCCAGAACTATTTTAGCTATAGGTAGGTAAAGCTACACACGAAGAAGCAAAAAAGAGATAAAAAAAAAGCGTGTAATAAATCAGTTACTGGGGGCCAGCGTGAGTGCAGAATATTTTGTACTGGCTTTTTAAGTTGGCTCTAGGATCAGCAAAACCTTTAACAAGATTCTATGTTGAGGTCAGCTATCCATAGAAATTCTCGATCTTCCCCAAGATTACGGGCTTAGAGGAGAAAGGACTACCGTTATACGTCTTTAAATGCGACGGCTGATTCTGTTCGATAAAAACTTAAGGAAAACTTACCGAAAAATACTTTCATGCCTTTATTTGCCTTAATAGTATTTTTTTTATTTTTAATGCCCTGAGTAAGTATCTAATTAATTTAATAGGTCTGTTACTCTTTACAGAAACCGATTAACATACAAAGAAATGAAAATAATTTTATCAAATTAGTATATTTTCATCGGTCCTCGATAAATCTACAAAGTTTGAACGAAATAAATAAATAGCCGTTTAAAGTGGGTCAAAATCGCGCCCAAAGAAGTCGGTTACAAACATACATACAAGTGAAGCTAATAAAAAGCGTGTAAAAATAAAAAGCACCGCAGGACAATTGCTTGAGACTTAGAGATCTGCCGAGGATCTGGTAATGAACTTCGGAGATAGGGAACGGAACTCCTCATAGGATCATAGTAGAGTTGTCGTAACAAGTGATATATGACGGACCACTAACAAGAGGGAGGGAGTTGAAGTCGGTGCCAAATACTATGCCTTCGTTTTGTTGATAGTATTAGAGCATTCTCTTAAAATTAAATAGGTTCGTTTATGTCTGAATTAGTGGTTGGATTTACCACCAACTTTAACTTAGTGTATGTAAAGTGAAGTGAATAAAATAGTATTTAACACTTTGAAGTTGCGTGTTTTTTTAAGGGGGTTTTTATTAAAAAATGTTTGTCAATAAAAAAACGAATTATCAAAATCGGACAGCTCTATAAAAAATTATGCGTCATTATAAAAAAAATATACGCGCTGACTTGAGAACCTCCTCCTTTTTTGAAGTGGGTTGATAAATATAAAATAAGTATAGTTCCATGTGAAGTATACAAACATTAAAGTTTATGAACGATTGTGTTGAATAGCTCCAACGAATGAAAACTGACTCGCCTGGAATTAAAAACAAGTGTCAAGGTGTGGTGCGATGCGGCGCGACGTGGAGCGAGGGCTGCGCGGGGAATCAGAGCGAGAGGGTTTAATGAGCCTGGCCGGACCGGCGGACATCGGCATGTCATCTTAATACAATGAAATTTAACTAATTGACAGCTAATGTGTTAGCGGTATGTTCGATATTTATTACCCTGTCATTTATTCCCACTGGTCACGGGCACACATTACAAGTTTGGTTCTAAACAGGGTAAGACGACACGATATTAGGATAATTTCATATTTCACGCGTCACTTGAGCGGCTCACAGAGAACGGCGTCTGGCCGGTCCCTGGCCGCACGCACACTACTCAACACATCTAGAACCCAAGGACACGCTTCGGCTTGGCTTGAAGAGTAACATTTGGAATTATTTGCCGGTTCGTCTTCATAGAAATCACAATTTGGGACCGTGCAACTTGCATCTTAATGTTTCATAAGCGCCTTTTTGTTTTTTTGGACAAGCTCACCACTCGTGCCCATCATTGCGACTCCTGTAAGCCAGGATCTACAATGATAACCGTTGATAGCCATCGAGGCAATGAAGCTAGAGGCGTCCCAGAGAAATGACTCGACTGTCTTGGACCCGGCAACGCGATTAATCATAAAAGAATATATAGACACCATTATTTCAAGCAAATAAACTATTCTATTCTAGGAGGAGTAGGAATATAAATTTAGTTCCCACTTCCCTCCATAGCAAGCGGGAGACACAAAGATTATAATGCCAAAAGAATAATAAATAAGGGATCCACAGCTGAGATAAGCCCAGTCGCTAAGCACCACGGGTATAAAAGTTAAAAACGAATGAGTCCTAATTGTTATTTTGTTCCAATAGTAGGTATGGCAAAAACGTCTGAAAGCACGGAAATTTGATCTGGTCGCAACAAGGTCCTCATAATAAATTACCATACATACACATGCTGCCATAGACCACACTCCCACAGCATATGATGTGCTGTTTGCTCGTATTCACAATCTGGCGTTGAGCAGTGGCACAGAGGTGAAGCAACAAGCTTCAAAGAGAAGAGCTTACCTTTAAAATTACCATTACCCGTATAGAACTGAGCCACGCAATGATCCACCTCCAACCAAGTCTTCTCCAGGCGCTCGCGAACGGATGGAAAATACTGGTACAGGTGGCGGCCCTTGAAAGAAGTATCCCACGTAGATTGCCATTCGTCCAATAGCTAGTTACACGCCTCGATTAGGGATTTAGATAACCTGATAATTTTAACGCGGTCCCGTTGTGTTAGAAATTCGGTGTTCATACCCTCTCGAGTGGAGAAGTACATGCACATGTACTTCATAAGCGCCTGTAATTGGTTTAACACAAGAAATGAAAACATTATGAATTTGAAATGCATCCATGACATGGCTTCGGCAAAATTGTGATAGCTCGGCCCAGCGTACTGGTACGTAACAATATGTGGCCAGCACATGTTGGAGCCCAGCGTGCGCTACTCAGGCCTGTTATCGAAGGCGGGCCGGCCGCTCTCTCTCATCTCTGTTGCCGGAGACGCAACCACGTGACCCGGTAGCAGCCAGCTCGGAGTCTGATAAACCGTTGTCCGACCTGCTCTATTTCAATCTCGAGCTCGGCGCTCGGCATAGGGCCTGCAGCTGGCGATGACGTCATCGCTCGCTAGTCGCTGTCGAGACAAGTTTTTGTTACATTTACATACCAACTAGCCGTCATCATTAGAAGTGGCGGCAGGGAGGGTGTGAGGGGAGGTGGGTCAGCCGGCGGAGAGAGGTTATGCATATTTATAGTGTCGAAGTTCCTCAGTTTCCATTTATAATTTTATTCATAATAAGAAAGCATCACTGCCAGCCTCCACTGATCCTTAGAGTTTAAGGAGCACAGCCAGCTACAGAGCGCTCGTGTTATATTTGCACATCACACAAGAGCACGTCTCGTTGCTCGCGCGTCACGCGACGCCGCTGATTGCTAATACGAAATGTAAACATAGCCCCCCCCCCCACCCCACCAACTACACACCCGCCGCGTTCGGTTGGTGGTTGGGCTGCATACATTTAACGTTTTAACGTTTCACGATACAAACGGCTACGCATGAATTTTGACATGTCTGGAACTGAATGACTGATTAGACATGAACTAATTAGACTAAGTACATAAATGTTTAGAGAACATAACTGTTGGTTTCATTATCTTACACAAACCATCAACTTTTTTAAATTATGTCACTCAATAGCAATTCATAATGGTACCTGCAGTGCGTAGGAAGCAAGGATTACAGCTTACTTCACTACAGCTCAAAAGATTTCGGACATGTGTTAGGCGTGGTGCCCGAGCCCAAATAAGTACGTACCTACTTATATTTCTGTTAATACTGAGTTAGTACCTGGCCGCGCGGGCGACGCGTGTGGTCGGCCGGGAGTGACGTCACGCCGGCTCCGCTCAAGCTTGCCCAACAACCACACTATTGTTCTCAGGTCTTGAGTCCCGCACAGTTCACAATTTAGACACTCCTGTTAGCTATACAGTTGCTGTATTTGATTAAACCCTTAATTTAAAGCCTAATAATTCACCTCTTCTACATCATCATATATTTTTATTTGACTTAGGTATATGCTACTCATATTTTGTCTACATTATAATTATTGTGTAGCTCTTCATTCTCATTTAGAGTAACTATGAAGTTTCGAGCTGGTTCTTCTGTATAGAAACTACACAAACAACTACAAAACCCTATGACTATCTAATTTATGCTTACCACACACTATGCAGGGTCCTACAGGGGGATGTCACAAATAAAACCATACCATTATGTTCATAGATTTGAACTATGTGTGTTTATTTTAGCATTCATAACTTAAGTGAAACGAGGGACGGGACAGTTCGTCAATAAATATCAACAGTACAACCAAACATAACGTAACACACACAAGTCACCGAGCGGGCCGCCGGCCGCGCGGGCGTCGGGCGCGACCTTGTGTTGAGGACTTCGTCTTAATGAAATTATTCGACTATAATAATTCGTATTGCGCATCATCGAAACTAGTGCGTGGCTCCTGACCTCGCCACTCTACGGTTTGCTTCGAGGCCAGTACTGTAAACTCACAACCGTTAGTAATTTAACAAACGTCACGTCAACTCAACGTCTGCGCACGTGTTAAAGCACACTGCACTTGTGACCCGCGGGAGTCGACACTCGGGCGAACGCGACCCGCACTGCACCAGCTGCCGCCACACGGAGAGCAACGCAACCACGAACCGAACCCAGTACACAACGCAACAGGAGAACTAGTGCACACCGTATCACATAGCGAGCCACCGCGCCGCCCGCGCTATGTACAGGAGGGGAGCGGGCGGGGAGCGGGGGGCTCGCGGGGGAGGGGCGGGGGCGCTCCGTCACACCGTGGTCTCGCGGTCCACGTGGATGTACTCGACGGAGCGCTCGCGCCGTCAGGAGGACGCCGCCGACGACGCGCGCGACGCGTCGAACAACAGCTCCTCCGTGAGGCGCCGCCCCGCCGCGAGCGCGCCCAGCAGCTGCTTGTCCGCACCCGCGCGCCGCCGCCGGCGCAGCGCCGCCACCACCAGCAGCGCCAGCAGCGCCGCGCCGCACGCCGCCGCCGCGGCCGCGCCCGCCGCCGCCGGCGCGGCCAGCGCGGCCAGCAGGCGCGCGCCCGCGCCGCACGCGCCCGCCTCGTCCCCGCCGCCGGGGCAGTCGCTCTCGCCGTCGCACCACAGCGCGGCCGCCATGCACGCCCCCAGCGCCGCGCAGCCGTGCGCGCACGCGGCGCTGGCGTTGGGCCACGCCTCGCCCGGGGCCAGCGCGCGCGGCGGCGGCCCGGCGCGCCACACTTCCATCCACGCGAAGCGCGCGCTGCCGGGCTCGCGCGCCGCCCACACCACCAGCAGCGCGCCCGGCCGGGCGCCGCGCCCCCACCACTCCTCCGTGAAGATGTGCACGACGCGGCCCGCGCCCGAGCCCGGGCACACGGCGCGCAGCAGCCGCGACGACTGCGCCGAGTACACCAGCACGCGGTTGGCGGTGGCGCAGGGCGGCGGCTCGCCCGCGCCGCCGCTGGGGATCTCCTCGCCCCACACGCGTAGGAACACCGACCGGTTGCCCCTGGCCTCCAGGAGAAATGGCGTCTCTCCGCATTCCGATATCCTATTGCCACTGGATGAGAAATTACCATTACCGAACGAAAATGTAATCCAGCCTGTTGGAGAATGATATTATTATGTCTACTATCACCGCTACCTGTATGGGTAAACCAAGTGCACGCGCGAGCCGGGTGGCGGCAGGCGGCGGCGAGCGGCGCAAGGCGGAGCGGGGGCGGGGGCGAGCGCCCACGAACCCCGGAACTGCACGTGCCGGTGATCTTCCCCAGGCGACAGCGCCCGCGCCACCAGCTCCAGCTCCAGCGCCGGCCCGCCAGACTCCAGTCGCAGCGGGGCGCTGCTGTTGTCACAGATGCACGCCACCGGCACCTGCCAACACGGTCCCTTTAGTTATATTCCAACTAGGACAGTTGTTAACGAGAGCTCTACGTAATCGGCTGCTAGCTTACTCTGTATCCCGGCCACGGAGTTTCATATATCCGAAGATGTGGCACTCGTAATGGTGCATCATCGTCACCGTCGAAGTCTACAAGCGTTTCGTCGGCCGCCTCCAGGTCGTCGGCTCTCGGCTCCGGCGGGTCGGGCGCGCACATCGGCCGCCCGGTCAGCGGGTCCGGGCGCGTCGTGCAGCGCGGCTCCTTGCCGAACGTTGCCGAGACCAAGTCGAGCGCAATGCGCGCGCTGTCGGCTTGCAGCCGGTACACGCAACGCAAGCGCCGCGCCCCTCCGCGACCGAACCACAAGGCGTTCCTGGGGGACGCGAAGGGCCCCGGCGTAGTGATCCACCGCGCACACTCTGCCGGCAGCGCATGCGGCCGTCGACCGTCGTCCGGCAGCGGCGAGCCTTCCAGCCGCGCGTCGACAAACTCGTAATGCAGAGCGAACTCAAGCGGGTGAGTGGCCGTGCCGGGCAGCGAGGTGGCGGCCAGCGACAACAGCGGCGCGGCCGACACGTACCCGTCTGGCGGCGCGCACGGCCGCGGAGAGCGCGTCGCGTTGGCTAGCGCTGCGCGGGCGCACAGTGCAGGCGCCGAATCGCAGTAACGACCGAGAGCGCGCGCGCCTGCCTCTTCCGCCCCACCGCCGTCCCAGATGCGCAGTTCCACCGCGCACGCGCCGGGAGCCACACGCACGCGACTTTCACTCATAGTCTGGGCGGCCCGCTGGCTCGGAGGCCCTATTCCATTGTCTTCATCGCGCTCAACACTTTCAACGCGGCGTGTTTCAACGAGTGAGTATTGAGTGAAACTCGAAAAGTAAATCCACACCAGATCACCTGCAAAGAATACCGTGGTCAACAGGTGCTATAGCTTCGAGCTGCCCCTCCAGTCTGGAGTGCTACAAGTTACCTGGGCGTCCGTGGAAGGTCCAAGTGCAGGTGGTGTTGGGTGGCAGCGTGTGCGCCGGCGCTCGCAGCCGCCCTCGTCGACCGCGTCCACTGCCTGACGCGGTCGAGTTCGTCTCCTCTTCAGACGATGAAGCCTTCACGTGAAACTCGCAACGCCTCGCTTCCCTGTTGTTAACCGACGCGAATCAGTAGGTACAGTAGGTATGTATGAGTTGAGTACACGCATCTATGATACATGGGTATGAGTATAAGTATAAGCAGGCGCGACCCCTCACCTGGCGTAGTCGAGAGAGTCGGAGTCGGCGAACACGACGTCGACGTCGAGCTCGAAGCCCCGCAGCGGCGCAGCGGGCGCGGGCGGACGCAGCGGCGCGCTGAACGGCGACGAGTGGAAGGCCACGAGCATCTCGGGCCCGCGCGAGGTGACGCGCGGCAGCCAGTCACCGCCGCAGTACTCCACCAGCACAGGGTCGTCCGTGGATGCGCCGTCGTAGAAGATGAGGCGGTCGCGCTCGCCCGTGCACTCGCGCCACGCGCGCACCACGCGGCCCGTCTTGTTCAAGCTGCGTCGACACACGCACCGACAACGTTAACACAACTACAGGCGCGGGTATCTACAAGGATGAAAGCCACTCACCTAGCCATCGATATCGAGCGCTTGATCTGCATCTTATGTGAGTATTCTTGTCGCACTGATATCATCGCGTGCTTACACGTAGGAATATCTTTCTGGCGGAGACTCCAGTAGCAAGTCACGTTCCTATCCACGATGTAAACATAAAATGGTTAATAAAAGTAATAATAATGAACCGATGCGATGCGCGTGAAAAGAGAGGCTGCTCACCTGGGATACATGCCGGGGTAGTTAGGGCTCTGCAGGCGGCACGGCTTGCGGTGGCACTCCTCGTAGGTGCGCGTGCAGTACGTCCCGGGGGACACCGCGCCGCGCTCCAGCGGCGCCTCCATGGCCCCAAACCTGTGCACACGCACTGACTCTCATACCCTCCGGGACAACGCTGCCCTCTGACAATTGTGTGATGTGTTGTGTACTCACCTGACTACAGCGTCGCGTTGTGCTAAGAACTTGTAGCGCAGCCGAAAGCCAAACGGCTCACCGAGCCGCGCGCGGAACAGCTTCACAGACACCGTGACCGTGGCCGTCTCGCTATAGTAAAGCGCGGCGCCGTCGGCCTCGCCGCACCACGAGCCGCCCGTAAAGGGCCGGCCCAGCTCCGACAGCTGCATATAGCCGTCGGGGCAGCCGTCCAGCGCGCCCGGCTCATAGCGACCCACGCGGAACTCGTCGAAGGCCAGCTGCACGAGGTCGCCGTGCGCGCCACCGCCCGCCGTGAACGTCAGGTGGCACAGAAAGGGAGCGCGTGGTGCCGAGCGCACGCCCACCGCGTACGCCACGCCCACGCGCCCGTAGTACGTGCGGTTGCACACGGTGCAGTGCGGCGGCTCGTCGCTGCCGTCCGCGCATTGCGCCTCGCCGTCGCAGAAAGCATCCAGGCGCACGCACGCGCCGCTGCGGCACGCGAACTCTGCCACGCCGCAGCCACCGGCGGCGCCGCGCGCGCTCAGCGCCACTAGCAGCGCCAGCGCCGCGCCGCCCCAACACATGTCGCTGCGCTGCGCCTTACACGCCCATAGCCCCCGCGCGCTCTATGGCCCACGCCGCGGTCCCCGTGCCGCGCTCTACGGAATAAGTTTATATCGATAAGCACCAGCACCCGCGACGGTGCTGTACTTAGTTCTTTGTTCTGTTAACAATAGCAGCTAACTTAACGTAGCCGATGTTTTACTTCAAAAAATACGTTGAGCCCCGTATAAAGTAGCTATAAACCAATCGAACTGAAAAACAACACGGCGGTTATTAAGTAGTTGATAGGTTTAGAATTTACCCTATTAACGACCCCGACTGCCACTAACCCTTAGCCCCTACGCTGTCCCAACCCACAGAGCGGCACTACGACAAGACTTCCTATGAATTAGTACATAATATATGCAACGAAGGAAAGAAAATAATAAAAGAAATAATTTATTTGTCAGATACTTTTAGTGGGTATGCGCCTGTGGATCTTATTGGGTTCACGGGAAAAGTCCCACACAACTCCGTCGCCTCCCAGCGGCGGGGGATACGTAATGGTTATCCCCCATTAAAAAAAAATATACTTAGACATCAAGTCGAAAAAACGGAAAAATCTCGACAAGATCGGAATATATTGCTGCTCTGCTAACCTTATATTGTGCTGATCTACATTTTTGTACTTATAAAGTAATAATTTTGTAGTCCTAATTTAATGTGTTTGACTATAATTAAAATAATTGTACTGTTTACAAAAATATGTACCTTTCATTTAATATTAAGTAGATCCTCCGATATCCGATACCGCCTGTGATACAGGTTTGTTATTCTAAGATTATTGATGAATTTTACCATTTGCATTTCAATCAATATTCTATTTATTGGTTTCATAAAACATACTATTTTACAAATATATACAACTTAATTCTAATACAAAATAAAAACAATATATACAAAAAAAAAGTTAAAAAGCATCAAAAAATTCATCCCCATCGATGTCAACCGGTAACGTGCCCAAAAGACTGGCAGCATTGCCACGTTGAATGGCAATGCTAATTCTTTGGCCAAAAAATGAACCAGCCCTTTGGTCACGTGTGGAGTCGACTAGGCGCTTTGCTAACTCTTTAAACAAAGCACGAGCGCTCGGACCCCATGGCCCAAACGTTTCAACCCCAAACGGCTCAAAAATACAATTACCTATCAGGTTATTGTATTTCCGCCGTTTGAGGGTCTCCGCAGCAGCAGCAGCAGTGCCAGCGCAAATTGCCGACCCAGAAACATGAGAAGGTGCAAGGGTATCGACGCACGTTGCGTCCCACACCACATATTCTATTTTATTCTATGAACGTTTATATATTTGTCTTCTATGCATTCCTAAACCAATGATTTTAATGAAACTTTTTTAGTGTCTTCTGGGAACGCCCAAGAAGGTTTCTGGACCAAGAAAATTATATAATTGTTCTCCGAAATCCACGCTGACTTTGCGGGCACTACTTATATTCTTACTAATATTATAAAAGGGAAAGTTTGTGGGTATGGATGGATTTTTGTAACTCTTTCTCATCAAAACTACAGAATGGATTTTAATGAAATTTCATATGGAGGTAGCTGACACCTGGCCTGGATTAACACACAGGCTTCTTTTTATCCCGAAAAAAATGTAGCGGGTAACAACGCGGGGCGAATCTAGTATAATATAAAACAAAGTCGGGTTTGTTAGAATACTAATAACTGGAGAACTGTTCGATTTGTTGAATTCGTCTTAGCCTCGAATAGCTAAATAACTATAAAAAATCGCGAAATAACATTAAACAAGTAATTTAAATAAATTAGGTTTGGTATTCCGCCATCTTTCGCAATTGACAGCTCACGTCACACTGCTAGTCCGGGCAGGACGACGACGTCTGTCGGGTCCGCTAGTAAATATATTATGTATAAAGACTACCCGGCACTACCCACCAGGATATGATGTTTCGTAAACAAAGCTTCACAATTATCTAAATATTATCAGCATCAGCATCACTTATTGCCCTTGCACAATTTTTTTGTACTCTGAACTAATTATATCAACTGAGTTGCCCCATAATTACGACTATTCCGTAACGTAGAAGTCGTAGAATAGAGGAATACTATATTCGGAATTAGACCGAATACCGAATGTTGCTTGTTTGTATGTGTTCGCAGACACAATAGTAAAACAACGGCCACAGACCTCTAGGAGGGATACTCTGTCCAAGAATTAACGAAAATTAACTACCAATTGTGATATTGCTATGCCTGCAAAAGGCACTAAGTTATAAGTTTACAAATTATATTAATATAAGATCTAATCCAGTATAATCATCAGCCGGAAGACGTCCACTGTTGAACAAAGCTCACTGTGTGAATCGTGATTCATAATCTTCTATATCTATATATATATAAAATTTTCGTGTTTTCGTTCCCATACTCCTCCGAAACGGCTAGACCGATTCTCATGAAATTTTGTGAGCGTATTGAGTAGGTCTGAGAATCGGCCAACATCTATTTTTCGTACCCCGGGTCAGCTAGTTTTTTTATAAAATTAAAGAAAAAGCGCTTCTTCCTCTTACAGTTATATTTAAAGCCGTGGTTTCACCAGGCGACATTTGTTCCGCGACTCTGTAGGTTGGCACGAAATTTACGCCTGCAACATCTACGGGTTGCGGGACTGAGTTACGACACTCGTGTCCCTCAGACATGTCTCCGCGACATATTCCCCTGTGTAAACGCGACATAAGTTATTTTAACTAACAATTTTATGGGTTTTTTTTCCCGCGAAACCCAAAAACATTTTCTAAATTCAAAGTAGCAGGTATTAGACCTTGGATAATCAGCTATCTGCCAGTGAAAGTTCTGTCAAAATCGGTCCCGCCGTTTCAGAGATTATCCGAACCAAATAGATCGACTGACAAAAACATTGTTAAATAGCGATTTTGTTATATGAATTGCGTATAAGTAGGTACTATCATACATTGAGTAAAATGCTGTTATTTTGATGTTACAAACAGGCACTCCAATTGTAATATATATATAAAAAATATTTCATTATAGTGTGAGGCGACCAAATACCGGCCAAGTGCGAGTCGGACTCGCGCACAACAGTTTCCGTACCAATTGACTAGGTAAATAACAGTAGGTACACCGATTTCATATTGTAACCTTTTTTTAGTTTCTTTTGTCCTGGTGTCTCTCTGTAACCATGGAGTCTGGCAGTAACCAAATCTTGCAAAGAAAATTCGCCTGCCATCTAACTATTATAAAAAGAAAAAACAAGTCCAGATGTCAGAGTTATGTTAAGAAATAACGTAGCGATTATAACAGCCGGGAGCCATTATTAAGAAGAATTGTACCGGGCAAGAAATGTAATAGCTGTTTAACTTTTAAAATCGCTACCTACGTTATTACTTAACTTACCTTTCCTCTTAGAACCACACTGTCATAATCCCTATACCTAACAAACCGAAATTGCATGTTTTTTCCGAATATGGCTCGATTACAATACCACTATTCCTATTTAAATTTCTAGAACGTTTTGTCATCACCGACTAAGTTCATTATTTTGCAAAAATAACCTTCTTATTCTTTTCCAATCTGGTTTCTGCCCCTATCATAAAACCGTCACAGTCCTGGTGAATATTACGGATAACCTTAGGTTAGGCATGATAAATGGTAAGTTAACGGTACTTGCATAGCTAGATTTTAGCTATGCTTTTAATACTGTTCACTTTGACATCCTGCTTGGCATGTTACGCACTATTAACATATCTCCAATTTATAGGTTTCATTGTTACCCGTAGCGGCAGCGTTGTATAATCATATGGAGGATACATTTTCCTCGTGCTGTAATATAACTGTCGGTGTACCTCAAGGTAGCGCTTTATCTCCATAAGATTTCGCAATTTTTATAAATTCAATCTCAAACTCTTCTTTCTTCTTACTACCTTCATGCAGTTGACCTACAGGTTTATGCTCCAGTATTATTAGACCAGTTCAGATTAACAGAGATTTATCTCAAATAGATGATTGAACCAAGTGTCATGGACTTATGGTTAATCCTTTGAAGATCTAAACCCAAGGTTTCTGAAATGGAATAGTTGACGCTACCACAGGTTTTATTTGACGATTTTCAGTTTTATGTGACAGTTTTACCAGGAGGTACCTCCTGATGAAACTGATCAAGAACCTATTCGGATATTTGCAATGCGTAATTTTTTTCCAACCGCGACTAAAATTACCCGCTTGAATTCTTCCTATCCTTGACTATGCATGCCAGCTATTACGATCTCAAAGGGGACAAATTCGATAAGCTTTTACTTCTGAATTTATGTATGAACTAATATTGGCCTGCGCAAATAATCATGTAACTGAATTTCGTACTAAGCCCCAGTGGCTTCCAATACGCGTCCGACGCAATGATGATATTCTTTTACTACTCTAGTATTCTGTTCCATCCTTTTACTCATTCTAACCTCAAATGACTCCGTCATTTAGAACAATTTATTTTTGATATGAGTTGTACTTCCGATTGGTCCTCTAGAATTTTTTTTTTTTTTATTCTATTTTAATTAGGGGTTTTTATCCACATGGATACGTCAACCCCATTGTACCTTATACTCTATTTTCTCACAACTATACAGATATTACTAACCTCTAGAAATGTCCGTAAGAAATGTTGCCATGACCAGCCTCTCTAGACGAGTGGCAAATCCCTTGACGAATAGAAATCGAAATTACTATTATATGGGTTTGATATACATATTATGTCATCGATAATATAGTCGAAACATTATGTCATCTCCATACATTTATCATTTACTATAATTTGATTTCTATTCGTTAAGCGTTTTGCCCCATTGCCTAGGGGGGCTGATGATGAACTTTGTGATGCATGATATGGAACGGAACTCTTCATAAAATCAACATCCATTAAGTGATTCAGAAAAAAAAGTATCTTCTTATGAGAATGCTCTCTTATGTGCTCTTCCTCTCATAAGTTTCAAAGTTAAAACTATTATCGAACCGAACGTTATTTCAAAGTAAAAACTATTATAGCATTTGGCGCAGACTTTAACTTCACTTACCTATGTAAAGTGAAAAAAATATTATTTTGAGTTCGTCTTTTTGTGGTTTTAGGTTTCATTCTGTCTAGTTGTCCATTAATGGTTCTGTTTTAAGTTAAGACATAGTTTTGTTAGCAATAAGACTGTTGTTTTAAGGTTAATTTATAAAAAACTTTAAGCCACGAATGATAAAATACCTAAGTAGTTAACACAAATTAATAAGCGGCCGTCCACACGTACCTTTTATACTAAGAGGTTTGTGCTTGAACGTGGGACGTCACTAAGTACACGAAACCATACATGAAGTGCCGTCACGCGTCGCGAAGGCTGACGTAGCGAGCTAGGAGCCGGCGATAACGTGGGGTATAACTAGCACGCAGTTGGCGCGGCCGACAGCCGGGTTAGGCCGGGCTCACACTTGTTTCTTTTGCGGCGATCAGCAGGTCTGAGGCGCGTAGCTCCGTCCGTGTCGTGTTATCACGAGTTTGGACACAAAATGATACACAGTGATAGTATACTAGTAGTAGACGTCGACATCGTGATAATAAATTCATGATGATAGTATGATCACATTTTGGTAATTAATCACTACGCCTCCACCACCTCCATCTCGAGTCAATTTTCTCCGACCATTAAAGGGTAATTTACCTCAAAGAATTTTAGTTTTATCGTTTAAATTATGAACATGTTTGCCATTTCTTATTCCGAAGCTGACATGGCAGTATATAACTATTAAGTATGAACATGGGTTTTAGCACAGTTAGTGGCACCATTTGATCGAAGTGGAGGTCCATACTTAGGATACAGAAGGACCCCTGAGTTGGATACGTCAAGTTTATACAAATATGGAGCAAGCCTTAGCGAGTAGCCAGCCGAGCGCAGCCGATCTCCACCGAGCGCGGCCGAGCGCGCGGGAGCTGCCGGCTGCAGGCTGTGCAAGTGTGCAAAGTGAGAGCCTTATCGTACTACAACTCTTTTCACCTAACATAATTTCGTAAATACAAATCTAAAACACCTGCAATTACTTCGTTATAACTAAGTACTATTCTAGATTTTGTACAAGTACCTACTGGTGTTCGTCTTATCGGATTAACATTGCTAGAGAAGTTATATCAAACTCACTTTACATACGATCTCCATAGATGTGTGGTCAGATTGTCATGTCATGTCAGACAGTACCCGTCGCTCGACGACGCCAGGTATCACAGAACTAGCTGCGCGCACTCATCACTGTGTCACTGCACTGTCACCCACGTGTCGCTGCAGCTCGAAGTAGCGCCGCGGGTCGCGAGTCGCGTGTCGCACGTCGCGCGGGCAGCTGCCGGCGGAGAGCGGTGTTCGCGTGACGTAACGCCGCGCCACACTGCAGCGCGGCCGCGCGGCCCGCGACCCGAGCTGTGCCTCGCCGCCCGCGCCCCCCCGCACACCGCTGCGCGCGCACCACACCTTCACATGTACCACCTGCAGCAGCCGAGTGCTTGCTGCTTATCCCCTGCACTTGCGGTTAGCGCGTGTAAATCCAATTTCAGCAAGACATTTTTCTTTCTCAAAAATACCAATCGGCAACTAGCCAAATTATAGTAATGTCCAGGTGTCCAAATGTGAGGTTCAGGATTCGATAAGATTCGAATGTGGGGTACCAGATACATAACTCTCAGCTGCTAGGAGTTTATTTGCCATGTAATAATAATAAATAACTTGCGAAATATGGGCGTATAATTCACCTCTGCTTACCCAATTAAGATACACATTAAAGATGGGTTAATAATATATCGGTATTAACCCATCTTTAATGTATATCTATTCGATATTTAACAATATATGTAACAATAGATTGTATTAAGCTGTGGTAATATCTAGATATCTAATATTAAGTACTATGTAGATAAAATAATGTTTTTTTTTTTTTAAATTTGATTTCGTATAATAGATACATTAGGTAGATATTTCAAACTTTGAGATAATGTATCACGTAGTATTAAATATTGATTGATAATATTCAGTATTGCAATAATACAATTATTGCAATAGTTTTGATACTCAATATTCATATTTCAATATTTTAATCAGAGTAAATATAACCTACGGCCTATTTGTGTGAATGAATCCGAATATTAAATATTAGCATATCAAAGTTAGTCGGATCACTGATCTATTAATATGGGGAATATTACTGATCCCTTAGCGAATACTAATATATCACTCACACTTCTAATATACAGTCAATATGCAAAGTATCCTGAACAAACTGACGTATCGAATTAAAGTATGAGGTTTGTTAAAGAAAGATATTTTTAGTTACCGTACAAAAACTCAATATATTTTATAAGAGGACCATTTTTTTTACTACACTTCAACCTAGGAAAATGATCAATACGTCCAAGGATGCGTCTCGCTCAGGGCTTTCGATTGGTGTAACTCACAAGGCATAATTCCGAAACCATTTTTTATTATCCTACAAAAACTCAATATTAATGGGAGGGCCATTTTTTAATTTCACTTCCATCTAGAGCAATACGCGATACGTCTAAGGACGTTTTAAATGTATTGTGAATCCTATAAAAACCTATCAAGTAGAGTATCAAAATGTGTCATCCATGTCATAATGAAAGTAATTAAAAGGAGATTAAATGACTTTATTTCTATAAATGGGTTGACAAATAAAACAATAATTAAAACCTTCAAAATACAAAAACTCAAAAGTGAAAAACTATATTTAATTTACTTCACTTTACGTAAGCAAAGTGTAAAAAAATCTGTCAAAATACCCGACTAATAAAAAACAGAAAAGATAAAACAAGTGCAGTGTCCACAATAAGGGCTACCGTTTGAGTACTCATCCGTTGGCGACACTGTCGAGTAAGGCTCTGATGGCTCATTATACACGTCGTAACAGAATTAACTCAAGACCTGACAAATGTTGGTACAGAATAAGTTTCAATTGAATTCCGTCAATTAAGACGGAATTCGATTTTTCAGTAATTAATCTTTCACATGAACACTTGAATCAGAAATACCACTTCAACAATAAGTTAATACAATCTTTAGTTTAAGTTTAGTTTAGCCTAACTTAAATGAACGAAAGAATTTGCAATTCGGTCATAGCTATCCTGCCTACACAGACATAAACTACAATAATGCATAACTTTACTATTGCATTGTAAATATAAATAATCATTTCTTTAAGTGTTAAAAAAAAATGCACACAGGACACATTTAAAACTTACTGCACGGTAATAAAGCTTATCTAAATGCACTTCCGCATTTGTAATAGGCACTTAACATTCTATATTTTGACAGACGCGACACTACTAAGAGTGCAAGTGATATATTGGTATTCGCTAAGAGATCAGTAATATTCCACAGATTCATAGATCAGTAATCCGTCAAACTGTGATATGCTAATATTTAGATTATGATAGATATGAAGATATTTTTTTAGATTACGTGAATATAATATGGATACTAATCCATACAATTATGTGAATATTAAATATTATTCGGATTCATTCACTCAACTGCGGTAGGTTATATTCACTCTGATTATAAAATTGAAATATGAATATTGAGCATATTATAATTATTGCAATAGTTTTGATACTGAATATTGTTAATCCATATTTAATACTTCGTGATACATCATCTCAAAGTGTGAAATATCTACCTATTGTATCTGCCATTCTAAATCAAATTATTAATATTGTAATATATATAAGTAGTAATATTAGATATCTGGATCTGGATTACCACGGCTTAATACAATCTATTGAAGCCGAATACGGTATGTGGCACATACGTATTAAGTGTTATTAAGATATCACTGATTCTCAAATATTACTTTAAATATTATCATATTACTAAACTAATATAATCATATTAAGTACCTAAAATTATAAAATATCGGTATGAAGTTATGAACCCATCTTTAGACACTACGAAACAGTATTATCCATTATTATCACTCTTTTCTCCAATAGAAGCATAATGCAAAAGAGCGAGATGCCTTTTACCGGGTCACCTTTGATGTTTGACCGCCGCGCGCGCCACCGGGCGCCGGCAGCGTCCACCTGTCTGTCTTCGGAGACGGTTAATTAGTCATTCGCCGACAGCGTCCTGTGATTGTCTCGTTATCTCGCTGTCATATTAATTTGTTACCGCGCGCGATGGTTTCCGTTATACTAATATCTAGTACTACTGGGACTACTTCACTGAGATAGGGAAGACGCTCATGACGACGATAATGTCGAATTGTTAATAAACGGTATCAAACCAGAGTGAGTGCCGCCCAATGGTAAAAGAAACTTAACGTCGGATGAACTGACGTACCTGAACAGTAGCCTCCTATATCGGCCGACCTAACACTATTAGATTTTTGATTGGAATTTTATTTGTGGGGTTTAAATCGATTGTTCACCAAAAACGACGCTAAAAGTGTCGATGACTCCAACGTAAAATTGTACTCGCTTTTGTGTCAGTGAAAAGTAAAACTAAAGTGCTTATTAAACTAAAAATAAAGCGTAAAGTGCATCGACCCAGGGCTACGAACAGTCGCTCGAGGGGCTTACTAAATCCACGCACACTATTAAAAATTTCGCGTATTCGTATTCATACACACACTTCTTTAGAATAATACGACAGTAATATAATTCCACTTTTTCGATACGTATCACAGTGACATTTGACATTCGCAAATTAACAGGCCAAGGTAGGTATACCTATTTTAGTCAATTATTAGCTGCACTCATGCTGCAGTGTGTTGCATTAAAGGCCCGAGTCTCTTATTGGCTGTTATAGTATCATGGTTCTGAAGCAGATCAGAAAGACAGAAAATTATTGTTTATACTTTCTTCTTTGTCAAATTGTTGGGCAATGTTGCCAAATACATTGCATTTTCCCTGTTTATACATATGTTATTTAGACAACATTTGAAACTATTATTTTATTCATTACATTTCGCTTTAGCATATTGACATGTTTTCATTTTAATTAATCGATAAGGTCTATTTGTTATATTTCTTATGACAAAAAGAATTTTGTTTAAATTAAAATACAGATTTATACAGTTTTAGTACTGGTAAAAGGTTTTATAAATCTGGCAACTCTGCAGTCGGCTAAATGTCATTCAATCGCGTGATTTTTATTCTATTGCAAATAATGTTATCAATTTCCTTAATTACATCGTATTTTTTTAAGAGTGTTACATAAATAATTGCATTTTAGGAATGTCGACAACTCACAGTGTTTAGTTTGTGGTAAAATGCAACTTGTATTAATAAATTACATGCAAACAAATTTAAAGTTTTCGTTTGTGGACAAAACAATTAGATGTTTGTATTGATAAATAAAAGTTTAAGTGATGGTTTTGCCTAGAAATATCAATAGAAGATTCGTGGAGTTAAAAGTATGTGAGTGAGCAATTAATTTATATGCTTTTCGACGAATAGTTAGGTACTAAGTAGTTTTTTTTTTTTTTTTTTTTTTTGAATACTGTCTAATTACTACTGAAGTATCTGCGAGTTGTATTATTATCTGTTCCATAGTCGTGAGCAAATTGCCACTAGCCGTACATCCATAGCTACTTTATATTCACGTTACCATCATTGTGATAATCACCTTATTTGTAAAGTAATTTCACTTACGCGGAAGTCAGATGCCGAATGTAGGTATTGAAAAACGAAATAAAGACGTATGGAGGAGAGAATTATATAAACCAATGCTGGTCTTTTAGACTTGTCGACTTTAAATAGGAGCCTGATAGATAGATAGATAGATAGATAGATAGATAGATAGATAGATAGATAGATAGATAGATAGATAGATAGATAGATAGATAGATAGATAGATAGATAGATAGATAGATAGATAGATAGATAGATAGATAGATAGATAGATAGATAGATAGATAGATAGATAGATAGATAGATAGATAGATAGATAGATAGATAGATAGATAGATAGATAGATAGATAGATAGATAGATAGATAGATAGATAGATAGATAGATAGATAGATAGATAGATAGATAGATAGATAGATAGATAGATAGATAGATAGATAGATAGATAGATAGATAGATAGATAGATAGATAGATAGATAGATAGATAGATAGATAGATAGATAGATAGATAGATAGATAGATAGATAGATAGATAGATAGATAGATAGATAGATAGATAGATAGATAGATAGATAGATAGATAGATAGATAGATAGATAGATAGATAGATAGATAGATAGATAGATAGATAGATAGATAGATAGATAGATAGATAGATAGATAGATAGATAGATAGATAGATAGATAGATAGATAGATAGATAGATAGATAGATAGATAGATAGATAGATAGATAGATAGATAGATAGATAGATAGATAGATAGATAGATAGATAGATAGATAGATAGATAGATAGATAGATAGATAGATAGATAGATAGATAGATAGATAGATAGATAGATAGATAGATAGATAGATAGATAGATAGATAGATAGATAGATAGATAGATAGATAGATAGATAGATAGATAGATAGATAGATAGATAGATAGATAGATAGATAGATAGATAGATAGATAGATAGATAGATAGATAGATAGATAGATAGATAGATAGATAGATAGATAGATAGATAGATAGATAGATAGATAGATAGATAGATAGATAGATAGATAGATAGATAGATAGATAGATAGATAGATAGATAGATAGATAGATAGATAGATAGATAGATAGATAGATAGATAGATAGATAGATAGATAGATAGATAGATAGATAGATAGATAGATAGATAGATAGATAGATAGATAGATAGATAGATAGATAGATAGATAGATAGATAGATAGATAGATAGATAGATAGATAGATAGATAGATAGATAGATAGATAGATAGATAGATAGATAGATAGATAGATAGATAGATAGATAGATAGATAGATAGATAGATAGATAGATAGATAGATAGATAGATAGATAGATAGATAGATAGATAGATAGATAGATAGATAGATAGATAGATAGATAGATAGATAGATAGATAGATAGATAGATAGATAGATAGATAGATAGATAGATAGATAGATAGATAGATAGATAGATAGATAGATAGATAGATAGATAGATAGATAGATAGATAGATAGATAGATAGATAGATAGATAGATAGATAGATAGATAGATAGATAGATAGATAGATAGATAGATAGATAGATAGATAGATAGATAGATAGATAGATAGATAGATAGATAGATAGATAGATAGATAGATAGATAGATAGATAGATAGATAGATAGATAGATAGATAGATAGATAGATAGATAGATAGATAGATAGATAGATAGATAGATAGATAGATAGATAGATAGATAGATAGATAGATAGATAGATAGATAGATAGATAGATAGATAGATAGATAGATAGATAGATAGATAGATAGATAGATAGATAGATAGATAGATAGATAGATAGATAGATAGATAGATAGATAGATAGATAGATAGATAGATAGATAGATAGATAGATAGATAGATAGATAGATAGATAGATAGATAGATAGATAGATAGATAGATAGATAGATAGATAGATAGATAGATAGATAGATAGATAGATAGATAGATAGATAGATAGATAGATAGATAGATAGATAGATAGATAGATAGATAGATAGATAGATAGATAGATAGATAGATAGATAGATAGATAGATAGATAGATAGATAGATAGATAGATAGATAGATAGATAGATAGATAGATAGATAGATAGATAGATAGATAGATAGATAGATAGATAGATAGATAGATAGATAGATAGATAGATAGATAGATAGATAGATAGATAGATAGATAGATAGATAGATAGATAGATAGATAGATAGATAGATAGATAGATAGATAGATAGATAGATAGATAGATAGATAGATAGATAGATAGATAGATAGATAGATAGATAGATAGATAGATAGATAGATAGATAGATAGATAGATAGATAGATAGATAGATAGATAGATAGATAGATAGATAGATAGATAGATAGATAGATAGATAGATAGATAGATAGATAGATAGATAGATAGATAGATAGATAGATAGATAGATAGATAGATAGATAGATAGATAGATAGATAGATAGATAGATAGATAGATAGATAGATAGATAGATAGATAGATAGATAGATAGATAGATAGATAGATAGATAGATAGATAGATAGATAGATAGATAGATAGATAGATAGATAGATAGATAGATAGATAGATAGATAGATAGATAGATAGATAGATAGATAGATAGATAGATAGATAGATAGATAGATAGATAGATAGATAGATAGATAGATAGATAGATAGATAGATAGATAGATAGATAGATAGATAGATAGATAGATAGATAGATAGATAGATAGATAGATAGATAGATAGATAGATAGATAGATAGATAGATAGATAGATAGATAGATAGATAGATAGATAGATAGATAGATAGATAGATAGATAGATAGATAGATAGATAGATAGATAGATAGATAGATAGATAGATAGATAGATAGATAGATAGATAGATAGATAGATAGATAGATAGATAGATAGATAGATAGATAGATAGATAGATAGATAGATAGATAGATAGATAGATAGATAGATAGATAGATAGATAGATAGATAGATAGATAGATAGATAGATAGATAGATAGATAGATAGATAGATAGATAGATAGATAGATAGATAGATAGATAGATAGATAGATAGATAGATAGATAGATAGATAGATAGATAGATAGATAGATAGATAGATAGATAGATAGATAGATAGATAGATAGATAGATAGATAGATAGATAGATAGATAGATAGATAGATAGATAGATAGATAGATAGATAGATAGATAGATAGATAGATAGATAGATAGATAGATAGATAGATAGATAGATAGATAGATAGATAGATAGATAGATAGATAGATAGATAGATAGATAGATAGATAGATAGATAGATAGATAGATAGATAGATAGATAGATAGATAGATAGATAGATAGATAGATAGATAGATAGATAGATAGATAGATAGATAGATAGATAGATAGATAGATAGATAGATAGATAGATAGATAGATAGATAGATAGATAGATAGATAGATAGATAGATAGATAGATAGATAGATAGATAGATAGATAGATAGATAGATAGATAGATAGATAGATAGATAGATAGATAGATAGATAGATAGATAGATAGATAGATAGATAGATAGATAGATAGATAGATAGATAGATAGATAGATAGATAGATAGATAGATAGATAGATAGATAGATAGATAGATAGATAGATAGATAGATAGATAGATAGATAGATAGATAGATAGATAGATAGATAGATAGATAGATAGATAGATAGATAGATAGATAGATAGATAGATAGATAGATAGATAGATAGATAGATAGATAGATAGATAGATAGATAGATAGATAGATAGATAGATAGATAGATAGATAGATAGATAGATAGATAGATAGATAGATAGATAGATAGATAGATAGATAGATAGATAGATAGATAGATAGATAGATAGATAGATAGATAGATAGATAGATAGATAGATAGATAGATAGATAGATAGATAGATAGATAGATAGATAGATAGATAGATAGATAGATAGATAGATAGATAGATAGATAGATAGATAGATAGATAGATAGATAGATAGATAGATAGATAGATAGATAGATAGATAGATAGATAGATAGATAGATAGATAGATAGATAGATAGATAGATAGATAGATAGATAGATAGATAGATAGATAGATAGATAGATAGATAGATAGATAGATAGATAGATAGATAGATAGATAGATAGATAGATAGATAGATAGATAGATAGATAGATAGATAGATAGATAGATAGATAGATAGATAGATAGATAGATAGATAGATAGATAGATAGATAGATAGATAGATAGATAGATAGATAGATAGATAGATAGATAGATAGATAGATAGATAGATAGATAGATAGATAGATAGATAGATAGATAGATAGATAGATAGATAGATAGATAGATAGATAGATAGATAGATAGATAGATAGATAGATAGATAGATAGATAGATAGATAGATAGATAGATAGATAGATAGATAGATAGATAGATAGATAGATAGATAGATAGATAGATAGATAGATAGATAGATAGATAGATAGATAGATAGATAGATAGATAGATAGATAGATAGATAGATAGATAGATAGATAGATAGATAGATAGATAGATAGATAGATAGATAGATAGATAGATAGATAGATAGATAGATAGATAGATAGATAGATAGATAGATAGATAGATAGATAGATAGATAGATAGATAGATAGATAGATAGATAGATAGATAGATAGATAGATAGATAGATAGATAGATAGATAGATAGATAGATAGATAGATAGATAGATAGATAGATAGATAGATAGATAGATAGATAGATAGATAGATAGATAGATAGATAGATAGATAGATAGATAGATAGATAGATAGATAGATAGATAGATAGATAGATAGATAGATAGATAGATAGATAGATAGATAGATAGATAGATAGATAGATAGATAGATAGATAGATAGATAGATAGATAGATAGATAGATAGATAGATAGATAGATAGATAGATAGATAGATAGATAGATAGATAGATAGATAGATAGATAGATAGATAGATAGATAGATAGATAGATAGATAGATAGATAGATAGATAGATAGATAGATAGATAGATAGATAGATAGATAGATAGATAGATAGATAGATAGATAGATAGATAGATAGATAGATAGATAGATAGATAGATAGATAGATAGATAGATAGATAGATAGATAGATAGATAGATAGATAGATAGATAGATAGATAGATAGATAGATAGATAGATAGATAGATAGATAGATAGATAGATAGATAGATAGATAGATAGATAGATAGATAGATAGATAGATAGATAGATAGATAGATAGATAGATAGATAGATAGATAGATAGATAGATAGATAGATAGATAGATAGATAGATAGATAGATAGATAGATAGATAGATAGATAGATAGATAGATAGATAGATAGATAGATAGATAGATAGATAGATAGATAGATAGATAGATAGATAGATAGATAGATAGATAGATAGATAGATAGATAGATAGATAGATAGATAGATAGATAGATAGATAGATAGATAGATAGATAGATAGATAGATAGATAGATAGATAGATAGATAGATAGATAGATAGATAGATAGATAGATAGATAGATAGATAGATAGATAGATAGATAGATAGATAGATAGATAGATAGATAGATAGATAGATAGATAGATAGATAGATAGATAGATAGATAGATAGATAGATAGATAGATAGATAGATAGATAGATAGATAGATAGATAGATAGATAGATAGATAGATAGATAGATAGATAGATAGATAGATAGATAGATAGATAGATAGATAGATAGATAGATAGATAGATAGATAGATAGATAGATAGATAGATAGATAGATAGATAGATAGATAGATAGATAGATAGATAGATAGATAGATAGATAGATAGATAGATAGATAGATAGATAGATAGATAGATAGATAGATAGATAGATAGATAGATAGATAGATAGATAGATAGATAGATAGATAGATAGATAGATAGATAGATAGATAGATAGATAGATAGATAGATAGATAGATAGATAGATAGATAGATAGATAGATAGATAGATAGATAGATAGATAGATAGATAGATAGATAGATAGATAGATAGATAGATAGATAGATAGATAGATAGATAGATAGATAGATAGATAGATAGATAGATAGATAGATAGATAGATAGATAGATAGATAGATAGATAGATAGATAGATAGATAGATAGATAGATAGATAGATAGATAGATAGATAGATAGATAGATAGATAGATAGATAGATAGATAGATAGATAGATAGATAGATAGATAGATAGGTTAGGTTAGGTTAGGTTAGGTTAGGTTTTTTTTTTTTTTTTTTTTTTTTTATAATAATCAAAAGTATCCCCTGACATGGTCAAGGTCATTGTGAACCATTTTTGTTTTGTTTGGCCACAGTTGATTTCTATACTTATGTAAATGGTAAGTATATCAATCCTTCTTTTTCTATCTGTTTCGTTTTAGGACAATTTCGGCTAATCTTGTGGAGAATTCCAGGAATTTCTTCATCTTTTTCCCTCTCATAATCTTCGGAATAGACTCTTTGTCTAGCTTCATCTCCAAAATTTGTTCGATCGCGTTTCTCTCGATTCCAAAGATTGGACACTCCAGCAGCACATGTTGGACTGTCTCCTCGACGTTTGTATCGCACAGGCATGATGGGTTCTCCTTACACTTAAAGCGATTTAAGTATGCGGAGAACCCACCATGCCCTGTTAGAATCTGCGTAGTGATACTCGTGTGCTCTATTTTACGTACAGTGCTGTACGCAGCGCCTGCGCTCGGGAAAAAGAATTTGGTAGTGGAGGCTGTTTCCCCAGACACGTACCTCCTGTCCCATTCGCCAAGCGTCTCCAGGCGAATCTGACGCTTGGCGAATGAGACCGGGCATTTTTCGTAGTCTGGCTTTTTCTTTGATTTAAGGGCAGCCTCTTTTGCCAATTCATCTGCCCTCTCATTTCCCTCCAGCCCAGCGTGGGCCTTAATCCAGAACAAGGAGACACTCTTGTTCAGGAGTTTACAGCGTCTGATGGTGTCTCTTGTTTCCACGGCCAGGGGATGGGTAGAACCGAGGTTTGTGACTGTCTGGAGTGCAGCCATCGAGTCACTGAAGATTCCGATTGTGGATCCCTTCTGCTTCAGTGCTTCTTTAGCTGCTCTCTGGAGAGCAAGAAGTTCCGCCTGATAGACGGTGCTGTACGACGGCAATGCAAGCTTGAGGGCCTTAGTTTCGGTGGCATTATTCCACACTGATAACGCCGCTCCGACTCTACCCTCAATCTTACTGCCGTCAGTGAAGATGCGTACTGCTAAGTCCTTATGACTGTTATATTGTTCCTCGTCTATCAGGCATCCGAATTGCAGTTCTGTCAGCTCCGCTGGATGTGGAGCCTCTATCGCAGAGCTCATTTGTTCTATCTCCCTGTCTCCCAGTACCGGCTGGGGTAATCCCTTTTTGGCCTCATAGAGCGCGGCCATCTCACGTATGCGGAGGTCGAGAGGGAGTATCCCAGCCAGCACCAGCGCCGAGTTCAGGGAGACTGTGCGATAGGCCTTGCACAGTTTTTGAGCGAAGCCTCTTTGGACCACTTCTAGGCTCTTCTGTGCTCCTTTTTTATTGGCTGCCGGAGCCCATGCGCTGGCTGCATAGAGCACCGTTGGTTCGACTGCTGCGGTATAGATGAGTCTTATGACCTCTGGGTGAAGTCCCCAACTAACTCGTGCTGTTCTGGCTAGTTGCTTGTAGATGGCTACTGCCTTTTTGCAGACGTTCGCTAGATGAGAATTGAAGGTGAGTTTCGCGTCAATTGTGAGCCCAAGGATTTTCATCTCGTCTGAGTTTTCAATGCCAGTTCCTCCCATGCTCAAACGTGGCGCGTCATATTTCAGCCTCCGCGTAAGTACCATCGCACAAGTTTTGTGCGGTGCGAATTTTAGCCTATTTTTGACGCCCCACGTTCGAGCATGTTCGAGAGCGGCATTGGCCTTTCGTTCTATCTCTTGGGCTGACTCGCCATCGAACACCATCACCACATCATCAGCGAACGCCTGGCAGTAGTCACCCCTTTGTTCTAGCTGCTGTAGGAGAGGGTTCAGCAACAGGTTCCATAGGATCGGCCCTCCTATCGATCCCTGGACGCATCCTTTGCTGGTTTCCCTCACTACTTCCTCTCCGGCATACCTCACTCTGACGACTCTGTCGCTGAGGTAGCTGCTGATTACCCGCCTCAAGTTTACTGGGCACTTTTCCTCAGCCAATCGAACCTTAATTACTGGCCACCATGCGCTATCGAAGGCCCCCTCAATGTCCAGCGATACTAGTGTGACGATCTTTTTTGCATCTAGCTTCGTGCGGATGTGCTGCACGAGGACAAAGAGGGCGTCTTCGGTGCTTCGCTGGGGCATAAAGCCGTATTGGCGAGTACTGATTCCGGGTAATAGGTAAAACTTCAGGCGGGCAACCAACATTTTCTCGTAAACCTTCCCCAGGATAGGCAGAAGCCCAATCGGCCTGTATGACTTGGGTACGGTGTACGATTCCTTCCCTGGTTTCCTGAGCACTACTACCGTTGCCTCTTTCCAGCACTCCGGGAAGTAGCAGTACTCCAGGCACTTGTTTAGCAGGGCCAAGATGTAGTCGGGGTCACAGTTGATGGCATGGGCACAAATATCGGCTGTAAGACCGTCGCTTCCTGGAGCTTTTTTGGGGTTGAACGACTTTATGGACCTCATGAGTTCACTTTGGGTAAACGGTGGATCATGTCGCTCATCATGGTTCCAGTCGTTTACCTTCTCCGCCAGTTCTCTTGTTTGGCGATGTTCCATATCGTCGGCGTCCCATCGATCCTCTGGATAAAAGGTTTCGGCAAGTAATTTTGCCGAGCCCTTTGAGTCCAGTATCCTTCCATCCTTTTCCAATGGCAGGTCTTCCTCCCTTTGCACCGTTCTCCCCATCACCCTGTAGATCCCTTCCCATATTCCTTCCTGGTCCTGTTTCCCACAGAACGCCTTCCAACTTTCCACTTGGGCGTTTTTAACTGCTAACTCATATTCTTCTTTTTGTTTCAGGTACAGGCTGACTACGAGGTTTCTCCGGATTGGCGCTGCGTTCCTGATTCTGCGTCTCCTGGTGGCGACTAGTCTCTTCATCTCTGCGAGTTCTTCGGTCCACCACGGCAAGGTAAGTGTTTCTGTTTTCTTTTTTGTAGGTATTGTTTGTTTACATGTGTCTGTTATAGTTTGTGTGTATCTCTTTACGGTTTTCTCTAGTTGGTTTTTATTTGTTATTTGTGTTAAATCATTTATTGTTAACTGTTTTTCTGGCAAAATTTGAGCCAGTTTCTCATGAAACTGGCTCCAATTCGCTTTTTTTGTATTGTAAATTCGGGTTGTTCTCTGTATTTTAATTCCTTTTGATTTTTTCAGGTTGATGCCAAAAATGATGCCGTTGTGGTCCGAACTCGTGAGATTCTCGTCTATTCGCCAGCCTTCCACCAGGTCCAACATGTCTATCGAGCAGGCTGTAACATCGACATGGCTGCAGTATCGTCTTCCGCCTCTAATTGTGTCGAAGGTTGGGGTATCTCCAAAGTTGAGGATATGTAGGTCCAGTTCACCCAGGGTTCCGTATGTCTGCGTTCCTCTGCAGTCTTCACTTACGCTGCCCCACCAGGTACTCTTTGCGTTTGCGTCGCCTCCAATGATGAACCTATTTGGTCCTGTCACTAGGTGTATTTTCCTTAGATGCTCCAGGTATGGTTCGATGGGTTGATCCGGTTCAAAATAGTAGGACACCAGCGTGATCTTCCAGGCTTTTGTTTGGACTCCTACCACCGTGATGTTGTGGGTGGTTAGTTGTGGGAACTGTATTATGTCTAGCTCTTTGTCAAAAACCACTATTGCTGCTTTGACAGTCCCTTCTCCGGTTACTGAGCTCTGGAAGACCCTTACGCCCTGGTAAGTCCTCATCCTTTTTATCGCTCCAACGTAGGGCTCCTGAAGCAGGGCTATATCTATTTTATTAGTCTTAGCCTCTAATAACAGCTCATTCGTAGCCAACTGGCTTCTTTGGAGGTTAGCTTGCGCGATTTTGTACTGCTGGGTACTCTCGGACACAACCTTAGCAGTAGGCAACCGAGGCGCGGGCTAATGCATCCCATCTCTTACGGATAGGACAGTCGACACTAAATGCGTTATGCCTACTATCCTCCATTTTTGCTCGTGTGCAGTTTTTGCATGCTGGCACGTCGCCCGCCTGTCGGTTTGGGCACTCGGTCCTGAGGTGCGGGCCACCACAATGACTGCATAGATCATTAGATTCTATGCAGTGCTTTTTGCTGTGCCCGTACCCCAGGCATCGAGTGCATTGTACCAGCGGCGACTGGTCGAACACATACACATTCTGGAGATCAATTCTCAGCTTTCCGGCGTCGACTGCCCTCCTCCAAATTATGGGTGAGACGCTCAGGACAACGTGGTTACTATGGGGGTTTCGGGCTTTCTTCCGGTACTTAATAGTGACCAGGTCCTCCTCGCCCTCGAGGCCGTGAAAGACGCTCCGGTTCTGATTTCTGAGGGCTTTGAGGATTTCCTCGTTGCTGTGTATTAGCAACACGTCCCTCAGAATCAGAAGCGGATCCTTGTTTTTCACTTCCTCGATGACGAGGTTTTGCCCTGCCGACTCCAGTCTTTCCCTGATTTTCTCCCTTTCCTCTTTCGTTTTACATCCCATAATAACCTTTCTGTCCTTTGCCTTCCTTACTCGTTCAACTTGCACCCATCCTTCCTTGGCGTCCACTGCTTTCCTCACCTTTTCTAGAATGTCCTCTCCTGTCTCCTCTTCGTTCGCGGATGTTATGACTACGGAGTGTAGCGCCGTCGGTTCTGAAGTCCGTCTCGCGCCCCGCCCCGCAGTCACCGCACTCGCGTACGTTACTTTCTCCATTATTTCCTTTTGACTTTCTATTACTTCCTTCAAATCCTGGATTTTCCTTCCATTCTCCCTTAATAGCTTTGCATTTTCCTCAATTTTCTCTAGTATAATTTGACTTTCGTTTTCATTTTCTGTCCTTTCTGTCCTTTTCTGAGCCACAGGGCCAATTTCCTCCTCCTTTGATTTCTGTTTTGATCCTCCTCCCTTTCCCTTTCTTTCCTTTGTCAAGTCCGCTTCCGCTTCCTTAACAATTTTAAACAGTCGCTCTACTGCTTGTGTTATACCTTCCTTTAAATCTGTTTTCAGATTCCTGGAGTTTGAGAGGCATAGCTTTGCCTTGTTGTGGCACGCTCTTGCCTCGTCTAATCTGCTTGCGGGGAGAAGATTTTTCGGTGAGCAACCTGAGGCCTCTACCGAGACTCTTCGGGTCGATGGTTTCCCCTCTTGGGGCTGCATGAGCTTCGGTTTTGGCTTAGAGGGTGCCGCCGGGGCTGTACTGGGCATTGGAGGAGGAGAAGGGTTGAGGTTTGCCGCCTGGTTGCCGGACTCCCATTCCCCGATACTTCGTCTCACGTTACGTGTTGTTGTCGGACTTGGTATGTTATTCTGTGTCGGGGATTGTGAGTCCGTTTCGCAGGGCTTTTTCGCGGGAGTTCTGTAGCCAAACATCGTTAGGTTAGGTTATTTTATACAATTTATAAATTCCCGGTGTAAAGGCCGGGTGTCAATAGACGTCAGGGGGTTTTGCTAGTTTCCGGTGTAAAGGCCGGTGTGTCAATAGTCAATAGACTTGGTGTAAATGATTAATTTAAAAGTTTAAAAGTTTTCAGTTTAGTCAGATACTTGTATAAAAAGAATGTAAAGGTGTATATATAGGTCCTTCAGTGTGTGTTTGTTTGTTAGTTGGTTTGAATTCATGTATAGGTGAATTCAGTCAGTCATATAGTGCCAATAGGCGTAGGTAGGTTAGGTTAGGTTAGGTTAGGTTAGGTTAGGTTAGGTTAGGTTAGGTTAGGTTAGGTTTCCCGGCAGCTTCGGCTGGCCGAGTTTCTGGTCTCGGACCGGGCGCGTCCCCAGGTGGCGGATAGGGGAATGCCGCACAGACATGTGTGGTACCGGTTTACCGGCGCGGACCAAAACCAGTGGGTGGGATCGCTCCTCACTGACTCGGTGGGGGGATGCGATCGGTGCGGCGGATTCTGACTTCGGTCACCGCTGTACGTGAGGTCCGCTCCTTGTTGTATTACAAGGAGGCGGAGTGTCCGTCGGCGTCTCAGACATATTCTGAGCTGCGGCGACGGACGTGGAGTTCGCTCTTCTCTCTCATACTGGAGGGGGAGGAGTTGGCGAACGCGGGCGGCGTGTCTGACTGGTGCGAGAGTGTCAGTTCGGACGCGGCTTTGGCTAACGTCGGCCGAACCCGTAACCCTGTTCTTTTCAGAACAGGGCCGGGGGTCCCTTACCTTCATTGGTCGGGGGCCGCGTGAAGACAACACTCTAAAATTACCCGAAGCTCGAGCTCTGACGCCTGGCCGTGGGCTGCATGGCGGGGGAGAACCCCGTCCCAAGGGCGTCCCAGGGGACCTGACCCCTGGCGAATTAAAAAGGGCACAACACCATGATGGCGAATATTGAAAAACATATACACCTGGTGGGTACTGGAGGCGCTGCCGAAGGAGAATCCCACTGCTCTTTAGAGTACAAGCCGACGTATCAGGTGCGGCAAAATATCGCCACGGGGAGTGGGGAAACTCACGAACCGAGAGTTGAGAGGAGGGAGACCCGTTCGCAGAGTAGGATGGGCTTGGAGACGACACCAGCTATCAAGGAGGCACTGGTGGTGATTGAGAAGATGACACTGACCCGGACGGCGACGACCAGCCGTACACCGGACAGGAAGAGGCCTAGGCGGGACGGCTCTACAGAGTCCGTAGACTCCGTTGCTGCTAGACAAGGCGAGGAGAAGTGGGCCGATGCGTCCACGGATGCCTGGGTTGATCGACCTTCGTCGTCGTTGGATCAAGCGGCGAACACCGGCCGCTGTGATGACGGGGCGGAGGTTGATGTGGCGATGGAGCAAGCGACGTTGTTTAGTCGACCCCTCGAATACCCTGAATCGGACCCTAAACGTCCAAGACGAGACGAGTCGTTGGAGTCGGGGTCCCGGGCGTTGTCCGACTGCGATACCGACGGCTCAGTCGCATCGACGGCGTCTAAATCTCGGGGGCGAAGCCGGCAAACGCACGGCAAGTACGTTGGGGTGCACCGGCAACGAGAGCTCATGAAGGAGCTCACTAAGGAGACGGAGCAGCTCTCTATTGAAAAAGAGCAGCTCCTACTGAATGAACAGAAGGAGGAAGCCAGGCAGTCTAGAGAGGCTAGAGCAGCTGTGCGGGAACTTATCCGCTCACGCCGCTTGCCCCAAGACACTGCTAGCATTAAAGAACGCATTGAGGGGCACCTCCTGTCAGTGTTAGAGGTCGCACATCGCTCTAAGAACTTGAAGGGCGACTTTGTCAAGACCCTCAAGGACGCCGCTGAGTTTGTTCAAGGTGATGTCCTGACCCTGATAAAAAGGACTACCACGGATGAGACGCAAATGCTGCAGGCCGAAAACCAACGGCTCAGCAGGGAGGTTGAAGACCTAAAGGCGAACATGGAGGCTATGCGTAAACGTATAGCCCCCGAAGCCAACTGGATGGAAGATTTCCGACGTTCCATCATGCTGTCATTAGGAGGCATGATGGATGCCAAACTCGCTGGGCTCAAGGAGCCGCTGCCACCGGAGAAAGTGATCCGTCCACCTTTGGCAGCGGACCGTAAACGAGCTGAAGCGAACACGGCTAAAGCGTCGGGCAGCAAGGCGCCTGCAGTCGGCGGGCCTAAAGCCAAGCAGGCCCCCAAACCTGCTCCGGCAACAGCGCCTGCTGTTAATACTGCTGCTGTTGCCTCCACAGCGTCGGAGAAGGCAGCAGCTGCTGAGGATTGGGTCACTGTGACGAAAAAGAAGAGCAAGAAGAAAGAAAAGCAGAAGGTCACTAAAGCTCCACAAACCTCCAAATCGACGGCTTCTTCAGCCCAGGCTACGGGTAAGAAGAGGCGGAGACGTAGGAGGAGAAAACGACGCCCAGTTCGCAGTACTGCCGCCGTCGTTATTACTTTAGACCCTGCAGCGGAAAAGAGAGGGGTTTCGTACGCAAATGTTCTGGCCAAGGCGCGCACCCAGATGAACGTCACTGAGATGGGTATCGATTTGGCGGTTACCACATTTAGGTTGCGGAAAGCGCCTTCAGGAGCTCGTATTGTTGACCTCCCGAAGAACGTTGGCCAGGACAAAGCCAACCTTTTAGCTGAAAAGCTCAAAGGGCTTCTCGGCGAAGATGCACGGGTTACCATGCCCATAAACTGTGCGGAGCTTCGTATCACCTACCTGGACGACTCCGTCACAAGAGAAGAAATCCTTGCCGCTGTTGCCGAGCAGGGGCGTTGCCCAACTAGCTCTGTTAAGGTGGGCAACATAAGGGACGGCCCTGGCGGGAATGGTGCAACAATGGTGCAGTGCCCGCTGGAAGCTGCGCAAACTCTGGCGGCAGCGGGGAGATTGCTTGTTGGTTGGATTTCGGCCAAGGTGGTCCTGCTGACGAGGCGGCCAACAAAGTGTTACCGCTGTCTAGAGATCGGCCACACTAGAGCACGCTGCACGTCGGAAGTAGACCGCAGCGCACTTTGCTATGGTTGCGGACAACCGGGCCACATAGCTGCGGCCTGTACGGCTAAAGTCCAGTGTGCCATATGTCATGCGGCTGGGCGCAAGTCTGCGCATCTTATGGGAGGCAGGGGATGTGCTCCCCCCGCCACAAAGAAAAAGGCGACAAAAAATGTTACCGTACCGGCAGGAGGGGCCCCCGCCGTGCTGGTGGCAGAGCAGGCTCGACCCTGTGAGGAGGCAATGATGGTCGGATAATGGATCAAGTTCGATCACATTGCTTCCTACAGGGGAATCTTAACCACTCTGCTGGTGCCCAGGATCTTTTCCTGCAAGCAATGGCGGAGTGGTCCATCGATGTCGCTGTTGCAGCGGAACCCTATTTTGTTCCCCCCCGGCCCAATTGGGTGGGTGACAACGACGGATCCGTTGCTATCGTCGCCGCAACAGGCGTAAACTCCTTACCTCTCGCTACCATCTGTAGGGGTTCGGGCTTTGTCGTTGCGTCGCTAGGTCCGTATACCATCATAGGGGTATACTTTTCCCCTAATAGAGGCCTCTCAGAATTTGAGACCTTCATGGCCAACCTAGAGGCCACTATCAGAGGCTTGGCGCCTCGTTTGGTCCTGTTGCTTGGGGATCTTAATGCTAAGAGCACAGCATGGGGAGAACCGGCAACAGATCGACGCGGGGAACTGGTCGGAGAGTGGGCACTCGGTCTAGATCTCGCTCTACTGAACCGAGGGCGAACCCACACTTGTGTCCGATGGAATGGAGGGTCCATAGTGGACCTAACGTTCTGCACTTCTTCCATCGCTACACGAGTATCCAACTGGCGGGTCGTCGAGGAGGCGGAGACGCTATCCGACCACCGCTACATCCGGTTTAGCGTCTCCCCTCTTAGAGGTGCTGGAATTCGTCCCAACATCACTTCGAATCCAGCAACTCCCCGGTGGGCTCTCAAGAAGCTGGATCGCGAGCTGCTGATCGAGGCGGCCATCATCAGCGATTGGTTTGTTCGACCGCTCGATCACACAGTGGTGGTCGACGATGAGGCATCGCAGTTTCGCGTCACTGTCACAGCTATCTGTGACGCAGCGATGCCTCGCGTTCGAAACAGACCAGCCAGACGGGCGGTCTATTGGTGGTCGCCAGAGATCGCCGAGCTGCGAAGAGTCTGCATCGGTGCACAGCGGGAGCTCACACGCCACCGTTCGCGCCGTAGGGATGAGCCCACAGAGGCGCTCCTCTACGAGGCCTACCGTGCAGCACGCCGAAATCTCCGCATAGCCATCTTAGAGGCTAAAGCGGCCAGCAGGCAGGAGATGTTTGAAGATCTTAATAGGGACGCTTGGGGTCGTCCTTACCTTGCGGCAAGGAACAAGCTCCGCGCCGCGGCGGCCCCAATCACGGAGTCCATGGAGCCACAACTGCTCCAAAGAATCATCCCTGCCCTGTTTCCACCTCGGACCGATTTCGATCCCCCGGTCATGGGGACTGCGCAGCCCCATGGCGAGTTCAACGCCATCACCAAAGGGGAGTTGGAAGCGCACATTGACCGTCTCCGGGTCAAGAAGACTGCCCCAGGACCGGATGGCATACCTGGTCGGGCACTTGTTGTTGCTCTCGGCCCACTCGAGAGCAGACTCCGCGGTCTGTACAACACCTGTCTCGAGCAGGGCAGATTCCCTTCTATTTGGAAGACGGGGAAACTTGTCCTCCTAAGGAAGGAGGGGCGTCCGGCCGATTCCCCATCGGGATATAGGCCGATTGTGTTACTGGACGAGGCGGGTAAACTCCTTGAGCGCGTCATCGCCACCCGCATTGTCCGGTACTTGGTCACGACAGGGCCGGACTTATCCGAATCCCAATTTGGCTTCAGGGCGGGCCGGTCCACCTTGGACGCCTTGAGCCAGGTGCAAGACTTCACCACGGAGGCTGTGTCACGGGGGGAAATGGCGCTGGCGGTTTCGCTCGATATCGCCAACGCCTTCAACACGCTGCCGCACCAATGTATCGAGCCAGCGCTCCGGTACTATGGAGTGCCACTCTACTTGCAGCGTGTTGTGGGGGACTACCTTCGTGGTCGAAGTGTCATTTATACCGGACTGACTGGCCCGCAGCGGCAGGAGACCGGTCTCGGTGTTCCCCAGGGTTCTGTTCTTGGACCGCTCCTGTGGAACATCGGGTATGACTGGGTGCTGCGCGGTGCCCTATTCACTGGCTTGCGTGTAGTCTGCTATGCAGATGACACCTTAGTTCTGGCTCGAGGAGCCAACTCTAATGAATGTGTCCGTCGAGCGACCTGTGGCGTAAATCTCGTCATAGGCCGCATCCGGATGCTGGGTTTAGAGGTGGCTCTGGGGAAGACGGAGGCCTTGCATCTCTACGGCCCTCGTAACCGTCCACCAGCAGGAGCACACCTTAATATTGACGGTGTTCGGATCCCGGTGCTCAACAAGATGAAGTACCTGGGTTTGGTTCTAGACGGGCGGCTAAGCTTCCGATACCACTTCGAGCAAATGGCGCCAAAACTCCTGGCTGCCGCAGCTGCTCTCGGAAGACTTCTGCCAAACGTTGGAGGACCTGACATAGGGTGCCGCCGTCTGTACGCCGGGGTCATAAGATCAATGGCCCTTTACGGTGCTCCCATTTGGGTTGGAGCTTTGTCGCCCGATAACAGGGCGCTTCTGCTTGGCTCACAGCGTGCAGTGGCCAACAGGATAATAAGGGCGTATCGTACTGTCGGCCACGAGGCCGCATGCGTCTTGGCACGAACACCACCCTGGGACCTGGAGGCTGAAGTTCTTGCGGACGTTTTTCGCAGAACTTCTGAGCTTCGGTCCCGGAGTACTCAGCCCATGCACAGGCAGGTGGAGCGATGGCGGCGCCAGGCCCGCTTGATTGCCCAGAGGAACTGGGAGCTTCGACTCCAAAGACCTACAGCCGGACATGTCACAGTGGATGCGATCCGCCCACATTTTCACCAGTGGGTGGAGAGGCGGTATGGTATCATGACCTACCGCCTCACGCAGATGCTGACCGGGCACGGGGCCTTTGGTCACTATTTGTGCAGAGTTGCAAGGCGCGAAACCACAACCGCGTGCCACCAGTGTGGTCATGACGATGACACAGCGCTGCACACTCTGGCCGCGTGTCCGGCTTGGACTGAGCCTCGCGCCGAGCTTCAAGCGGCGCTTGGAGGCGTCAATTTGTTGTCGCTAATGGCGGTTGTGGCCGCTATGGTTAACAACCGCACAGCATGGGACGCGATGGCCTCTTTTTGTGAAACGGTCATGTCACAAAAAGAGGCGGCGGAAAGGGAGCGGGAGAATGATCCTCTCGCCCCACAGATCCGTCGAAAAAGAGTTGGGCGTAGGAGGGCCGCACATGAGCGCGACCTTCCACCCTAACTGGGCCCCTGGACGTCAGACACGGGGGTGTCTGCCGTCCGACTATAGGGACCCGCGGCGAGGAGATGCACCGGGTGTTCAGGTGCGTCTCCTACAGGAGGAGTCCTAGGCCGACATACTATACATGTCGGCCTAAAGCTGTGTTTGCTGTTTTGCAGCAAACAGGAAAGCCGCTTGCCTTGATTGGCCGGCGGCTGGCGCAGGACTGGTGCGTGAAGTACTGCAACGCATTTCCACGCATCAGCCACTTACTGCGAAGGACGGAACACGGAGGGTGGTTTAGCCGGTAAGAGTCCGGCACTACCTGCTTACCCCCCCGGGTGAGCGGGTGTCCAATGTAGGATTCCCCCGCCTCAAAAAAAAAAAAAAAAAAAAAAAAAAAAAAAAAAAAAAAAAAAAAAAAAAAAAAAAAAGGTTAGGTTAGGTTTAGGTTAAGGTTAGGTTAGGTTAGGTTTTTTTTTTTTTTTTTTTTTTTTTTTCTAAGTTTTTCTTTTGTTTTCCTCCGATTTGGTGGTCGGAGCCTTTAGTAGTCTAGTTTCTTGTTGTTCGCTGTGTTTAGTTTTCTTCTGAATCTTGTGATCGATTTAAAATGCTACTTTGTTTTTCTCATTTATATATTTTGTTGGTTGAAATCAATTAATCAGTGTATTTACAACTATTATTAATATTAACGATTTTTTTTTTTTTTTTTTTTTTTTTTTTTTTTTTTTTTTTTTTTTTTTTTTTTTATATATAGATAGATTGGAAAATTATGTTTTATCTTGTCTTATTCCGTTGTATAGCATCCTTCGCTATTTCAATACAGTAGAGTAGAAAATATGGTCTTGATTTTTTGTTACTAATCAGTTCTGCCAAACTTTGTATTGATAGTATAGTGTCTGTGGAATTCTCTAAGTTTTGTCGTTGTTGTATATATTTGGGACATTCTAGAATTAGGTGTTGTATAGTTTCTTCTGTGGTTTGGTCACAGATGCACGACGGGTCATCCTTGCACTTAAAGCGGGTGAGGTATGCCGAGAATCCCCCATGACCTGTAAGTACTTGGGTCAGAACTGGCTCGATTTTTATTTGTCGTATGACTTTGTATGTGTTGATGATATCCGGTAAAAAGATTTTAGTAACTTGAGCTGTGCTTTGCTCTTTATATCTCGCATTCCATGTACATATAGAGTTGAACCGGATTTCTTTTTTGATGTCTGAAATTGGACGCATATTGTAACATGCAGCAGTTTTTGTGTAGTGTGCCGCTGCTTTTGCAAGGACATCTGCTCTTTCATTACCGGGGGTTCCTATATGTGCTTTCACCCAGTAAAATTTTACTATACATCCAGATTTGTTAAGTTGTATTATGTTCTTTTTAATTTTGAAGGCAAGGGGGTGAAAGGTGTCGGAATTTTTAATTAGATCTAGTGAGGATCTGGAATCGCTTAGCACGGCCACTTCATTCCACTTGAGCCTACCCGCTAGCTCTGTGGCCTGGTAAATGGCGTAGAGCTCTGCTTGAAAGACCGTGCAGTACGATTCCAGTCTCATCTTCTTCGTATGCTTCTCGGACCCGTCAATCCAGCATGAGAATGCAGCTCCTACGTAGTTCTGTTCTTTGCTTCCGTCGGTGAAAATCTGAATTTTAGGAAGCTGGTGCTCTTTGATGTCTTCAGGCTGCATTCCGCCCAGACTGACGTAGTCAATATCTGGCTCTTCGGCTGGATGTGGAGCCTCTTTCCAGCATACTCGATCTTCTACAAGTCTGATTTCGTCTTGGGGTGACAAGTCAGGTCTTTTTTCCCTAAATATTCTTGCTGCTTCTTGAATTCTTATATCCAGGGGGATTAGCCCAGCGATTGCCATAGCTGCGTTATATGACACAGTTCTATATGCCTTACTGATCTTCTGAGCGAATCCCCTCTGAATTGCATTTAGGTGCTTCTGTGTCATAATTTTATTTGCTGCAGGTGCCCATGCACTTGCAGCGTACATTATTGTCGGCTCTATGACCGATACATAAATTGTCCTAATAATTTCAGGATTTAGGCCCCATTCAGTTTTAGCGGTTCGTGAGACCATTTTGTATATGTTGGCGGCTTTGCGACAAACGTGTGACACATGGCTGTTAAACGTAAGTTTATGGTCTATAATAAGCCCCAACACCTTGATCTCATTAACGAACTCAATAACACTCCCGCCCATGTGCACGCACGGGACATCAAACTTCAACTTATTGGTAATAATCATCGCTTGAGTTTTATTTGGTGCGAACCTAAGTTTATTTTGGATGCCCCATTCGAACACACGCGCGAGAGTATCATTAGCTTCTGCCTCTATCTGACTGGATGTTTGCCCAGAGAATATCAAAACGATATCATCTGCAAAAGCCTGGCAGTGAACTCCTTTCTCTTGCAGTTCATCCAAGAGTGGATCCAGTAGTATGTTCCAGAATGCTGGACCACCTATAGAGCCCTGCACGCATCCTTTTGTGGTTGGTCTTCGAGAAGTGGCCCCCGCGTAATTGACAGATACTGTTCTATCACTGAAATAGTCATTGACAACGCCTCTGAGATTTGATGGACATCCCCTGCGGGCCAGTTGGTTTATTATGGCCGGCCACCAGGCGTTGTCAAATGCGCCCTCTATGTCTAATGATATAAGTGCGGTAATCTGCTTTCTCTTTAGGTTGGATCTAATAAGATGTATAAGATCATATAGAGCGTCTTCTGTGCATTTCTGAAGGACGAAACCATATTGTTTTGGGTTACTGTCGGATTTCGTATGCCATTTAATTCTCTTAACTATCATTTTTTCGAAGACCTTACCGACCACTGAAAGCAGTCCGATCGGTCTGTAGGATTTTGCTTGA
Source organism: Abrostola triplasia (assembly GCA_946251915.1). NCBI lineage: Eukaryota > Metazoa > Arthropoda > Insecta > Lepidoptera > Noctuidae > Abrostola > Abrostola triplasia. Next base: position 12,624,090 of record OX276433.1, read on the forward strand.
GTATAGTCCGATCGGCCTGGCTTTCTGAGGACAACAATCGAAGCCTCTTTCCATGGGGTTGGAAAACTTCCCAGGGCCAAGCATTTGTTGGCGATGTTTAAAAATATCGATGGCTCGGCGTAAATAGCAGCTTTACATATATCGGCAGTTATCCCATCTGGTCCCGGGGCCTTTTTCGGGTTGAAGCTGTCGATGGTTCTTTTTAGTTCCGCCTCTGTGAAGGGAGGGTCAAGGGCTACAGTTTCATTGTGCTGAATGCTTTCTACTGCTTGTTTCCTAACTTCCTTATGCATGATGTTGTCAGTGGAAGGGTCGTCTATAGGAAAGAATGTTTTGGCTAGGTGCTCCGCGGATTCTTCAGGATTTAATGTTGAGCCATTGTTAACGAGCAGGTGGTCTTCTTGTCTTTTCGCTGAGCATTTGATTACACGGTATATGCTATCCCATAAACTTTCCCTGTCTTGCTTAGTGCAGAACTGTTTCCAACTATTGGTTTGTTCGTTGTTGGCTGCTTCTTCATACTTTTTCTTTGCTTCCAGGTACTCGTCTATGACATAGCATCTACGGGAGGGTGCTGCGTTCCGGATTCTTCGCTTCTTCGTGGTCCAGTCCTTCTTCAGACGATCCAGCTCTTCGGTCCACCAAGGTAAGTATTTAATTTTTTTATTTGTTTTTATTTCAGGTATACTATTAGCACATGCTTCTTTAATACATTCTATATATTGTTGTACTATATGTTCTATATCTATTTTGTTATGTATAAGATTAATTTTACTACATGTGATGTTTTTATTACAGAGAGAGGTTTTAAAATACTCAGTGAAGCGATTCCATTTTGCCTTCTTAGTATTATAAATGCGCGTGGATGTACTGCGTCTTACATCATTAGGTCTCGTGAGATCGATTTCGTATGTTAGCGCGTTGTGATCAGAGCTCGTGATGGACTTGTCAACTTGCCAGTTCTGAATCTTATCTAATAATCCAGTAGAACATGTGGTGATATCTACATGACTCGTTAGGACTCGCCCACCACGTATAGTGTCGAACGTTGGTTCTGCACCTTCATTTAGTATGTGCGTATCGATTTCATCAAGGAAACTCCTCAAAGTCTCCCCTCGCTCGTCCTCCTCAACACTGCCCCACCACGTACTCCAAGCATTAACGTCCCCTCCTATAATGACTTTATCAGTTTTCATCGCGTCCAGTACCCGCTTTAGATGAATCAGGTAAGGTTCCAGTGGTAGGTTGCCCTCGAAGTACACAGACACCACGCCAAGTGACCAATGGTTGGCTTTGAGCGTAACCGGCACGATGTTTTCCGTTGTTAATGTTTGATCGTTCAGCACGTCGAGGTCGTTGTCGTAGATAATAATAGCGGATTTGACAGGTTTAGTTCTGCCCGATACGCACTGAACGACCCTGGTACCTGTGTACTGTTTGAGCTCCCCGGTTGAACCAACATACGGCTCCTGAACGAGGGCAAAACTTATCTTTTGCTTGATAGCTTCTTGGTGGAGCTCCTGGGTCGCCAGTCTTTTGCGTTGCAAGTTAGTTTGGAATGCTTTATATGCCCGTGGGAGGACTTTAGCAATACGCTATAGTTGATCTTGCTAGGCTATCCCATTTTTTACGTATTGGGCATTCTTCTGCAAACGCATTATGACTGACGACCTTATTCTTTGCCAGCACACAGTTGCGACAGCGTGGCAGCTCCTCATCTTTCATAGACGGACAGTCTGCTCTCAGATGCTGTTCACCGCAGTGGCTGCAAAGGGGGGTGGATTCCTTGCAGTACTTCTTACTATGACCATAACCCAGACATGTAGAACACTGCACAAGAGGCGACTGATCAAACACGCTCACTCTTTGCAGGTCTACATGGATTTTCTCGGCTGCGATCAGTTTGTTCCAGACAGGCGGAGACACTTGGAGCACGACGTGATTCATGTGAGGGTTCCTAGTTCTGCGGCGGTATTTAACTGCAACTCGTATATCGGCGGTTGCAACATCACTTAGCAAATGAGCATTCTGCTCCTTGATGGCCGTAACGATGTCCTCGTCTGTATTATACGCCATAACTTCCCTTAGCATGACTAGTGGGTCCTTATTCTTTACGTCCTCAATTTGTAAAAGGTTGCTGGACGCCTGGATCTTAGCCTTTACCCTATCTAGCTCTGCTTTAGTGCCAAAGCCGATGATGACCTTTTGGTCTTTTGCTTTACGCAGACGCTCGACTCTAACCCCTTCCGTCCTTGCGTTAACTGCAGTACGGATCTTATTTATAACTTCGTCGCTCGTGTCCTTCGCGTCTGACGAAGAAACGACGACTGAGTGCAACGCAGGTGTGGATGTACCGCGACGGGCTGCCATTTCCGCAAAAGACGGTCCTCCTACAACGAACTGGGATGGCGCCTGTTTCAGCTGGCTGGTGAGTGCTGTGGTATGCCGCTTGCACTCCTCCAACGCCTCACTATGCGTGCGGAGGTTTGCAACGAGCTCCCTCATCAACTCGTCAGGAGGCGGATACATATTTGCACCAAGGGGTGCCCCATGGGCTGGAGTGTTAGTCAGAGCGAGCGCCGCCAGTTGCTCGCTGTGTCTTTTCTCTATATCCAATAGATCTTCCTTCAACTTAAGCCTAAGCTTACCAAGTTCCAACTGTAATGCTTGTCGGGACTCAGACAAGTTGACCACTAAGTTATATAGCCCGTTAAGGCTGTTGGTCACTGCATCTTTGATGGAGGTCTTTAAATTGCCCGATAACGACAGATGGCTCTTGGCCTCTTGGAGAAGTTTGTTTGCAGTATTTGTAACATTCTCCTCCGAGTTTACAAGCTCACCCAAGCTGATAGAAGAAGAAGTATCAGACTGACTTTGAGACATGATTAAAACTCAATGTATAATATATAAGAATAATGTAATGAATTAAGGGAACGGATGAATTTAATTTAATCTAATGTGCGGAACAAATTTTTGTGTCAGCTCTAAAACATATGTATTTAATAAGTCAATAGGGAAATAATGAACTATATTGTTTATATGTTTAACTTATTTATTAATAGATTAGGGCAATAGCTTAGAGTGGTGTAAAGGTCGCGGCGGAATATTAATTCACAACCCAGAATAATTAGTTGAGAAAAGAAAAGAAATATGTTCAATAAAAATCTTATTATGCTAAGATACAACAATAATTACCAATTATGAGGTCACTAAAACTAGTACAAATCGTAGTAACAGCGACCTGGCAACTAATTAATATCTGTAAGTATGAATAAATAAAACTATAGGTTGAAGTAAAAGCGTTGTGGAGTTTATTTATTGAAAAATGTGCAAATACGTATATTTTATATGTTTAGAAGCTCAAAATAAAATACTACAAAAAATTCAGGGACTGAAACGATATGTAATATTAAAAGTACACTATGTAATTGAATTTTAGGGAACAGTAGCAATTTGAAATGTGTAATAGGAACTGAAATACTAAATTTTGAAACTGAGACTAATTTTACAAGGTTTTGAAAACTGTTTATTGACGATAACTCAAAAACTTCTGAAGTAAAGTGCGATTACTATATACCATTAAGTAGCTCTTAAATAGACGGAAATTTAGAGATATCAACCAACGTGATCGGATAATAAACACTATCTGAAATATCGATGGGTTAGGTTAGGTTAGGTTAGGTTCCTTGGGCGCCTCCACTGACTCAGACGCTGGAGAGCCCATGTTCCTGGAGACTGTGACGACGACCCTCTTCCCAACGAGGACGCACCACCCCCCCCCGCCTATGCGCTCAAACGTAGCCGGGGGGGACGACGAGGTGCCGGCGGTTTCAACCGCGGAACTGGGGGCGGCTGTGCTTCGCCTCAAAGCGAAGAACACCGCCCCTGGACCAGATGGCGTGCCGGGCCGAGTGTTGGCCCTGGCACTGAAGGCCCTAAGGCCCCGACTGCTGACGCTGTTCGACGCCTGCCTGCAACGCGGAGAGTTCCCACAGCTGTGGAAGGCAGGCAGGCTGGTACTGCTCCGGAAGGAGGGGCGTCCGATTGATGCTCCATCCGCATACCGGCCGATCGTGTTGCTTGGCGAGGTGGGAAAGCTGTTCGAGCGAATTCTCGCCGTCCGCCTCGTCAAGCACCTGACGAGGGTAGGGCCCGACCTGTCCGAACACCAGTTCGGTTTCCGAGGGGGTCGATCGACCATCGACGCGATCTTACGTGTCAAGACCCTCTCGGACGAGGCAGTGTCGGGTGGCGGGGTGTTGTTGGCGGTGTCTCTTGACATCGCCAACGCCTTCAACACTCTGCCGTGGAGCGTCATCACCGAGGCGCTCCGATATCATGGAGTGCCGGAGTACCTGCGTCGGGTAGTCGGGGCCTATCTGGGCAATCGTGTGGTTGCATACGAAGGTCGTGGCGGGCTGGTCACCAAGCAGGTGACGTGCGGTGTTCCACAGGGGTCAGTCCTCGGACCTCTCCTGTGGAACATCGGATACGATTGGGTCCTGCGAGGCGCCACTCTCCCGGGTGTCAGCCTGGTGTGTTACGCTGACGACACACTGGTGCTGTCCCGGGGGAAAACACACAGGGAGGCGTCTCTGCTCGCCACGGCCGGAGTGGCCCACGTGGTGGGGCGCATTCGCGCCCTCGGCTTGGAGGTGGCGCTGCCAAAATCCGAGGCCCTCTTTTTCCATGGGCCTCGGAAAGCGCCACCCGTTGGGTCCCACATCATCGTTGGGGGGGTTACCATCAACGTAGGGTCCACCATGCGATATCTCGGGCTTTTGCTCGACGGCAGGTGGACCTTCAACCCCCACTTCGAGCGATTGGGGCCCAGAGTGGCCGCAGCGGCGGCCGCCTTGGGGCGGCTGCTGCCGAATTTGGGTGGGCCGAAACAGAGTGTCCGACGTCTGTACATGGGCGTAGCCCGGTCGATGGCGCTCTACGGAGCACCGATCTGGGCGGAGTGTCTGACGCCGCGCGGCGCCGCTTTCTTGCGGCGGCCGCAGCGCGTAATGGCCATCCGGGTCATCCGCGGCTACCGCACGGTATCCGGCGAAGCAGCGTGTCTGCTAGCCGGATCCATGCCGTGGGACCTGGAGGCCAGAGCCCTTGCGGACGCCTATTACTGGCGCAAGGAGCAGGCGAGTCGCGGCGATGGGCCTCCGCCCAGAGCCGTTGTACGGCACCTCAGGGAGCTCCGTAGAGCCCTCGAGCTGGAGTGGGCGGCCAGGTTGGCCCGCCCGACGGCGGGACATCGTACGATCCAGGCCGTCCGCTCCCAGATTCTGAGGTGGTTGGGCAGGCGTCACGGGACACTCACGTTTCGGCTGACGCAGGTACTGTCGGGGCATGGCTGCTTCGGCAGTTACCTGTGTCGAGTGGCTGGCAGGGAGGAGTCTACCTCCTGCCACCACTGTGGGGGCAACGAGGACACGGCGCAGCACACGCTCGAGCATTGTCCTGCTTGGGCTGTGCAGCGCCGGACACTCGTTGCGGAAGTGGGGTCGGACCTCTCGCTCCCAGTTATCATCGAAGAGATGGTAGGGAGTGAGGGGTCCTGGAGCGCCATCGCAGACTTCTGCGAAGAAGTGATGGCGCTCAAAGAGGCCGCGGAAAGGGAGCGGGAACTCAACTCCGTGCTCCCGATCCGCGCCCGAAGACCCCGGCGGCGGGGGAGGGCCGATAACGCCCTCTACCAGCCGCCATAAGACCCGGTCTCAGGGCAGCAGTCAGGGCAGAACTGCCGCCCGCCCAACAGAGGCCCGGGTCGTGTGTGCGCACCACTACGCGCACACTGAAGAGGTGCAGGGGACATCCACAGTCCCCTGCCACAGGAGGCCTGCGGAGCTTGGGTTGGGAGACCCAACTCCGCACTCAAAAGGCCTCCGCTGAAGTCCTGCAGCCCCCTCCTATACAAGGGGGCACCAAGGAGTGTCCGCCCCTCTTTACAGGGCGGACAGCGCTGGCGGGGTTGGCGGTAGAATGCTGCAGCGATCCCGCCTCCCCGCCATCCAAAGCGCAGAGCAGGCAGGTGAGGTTTTAGTGGGTAGGCCCCTGGATCTTATTGGGTTCGGGGGAGAGTCCCACATATCCCCGTCGCCTCCCAGCGGCGGGGAATGCGTAACGCATTTCCTCACGTTAAAAAAAAAAAAAAAAAAAAAAAAAAGGTTAGGTTAGGTTTGGGCCTTGCGGGGCGCCACTCTCCCGGGCGTCAGCGTCGTTTGTTACGCTGACGACACACTCGTGTTGGCCCGGGGGAAAACACATCGCGAGGCGTCCCTGCTCGCCACGGCCGGAGTGGCCCACATGGTCGGGCGCATCCGCGCTCTAGGTTTGGAGGTGGCGCTATCCAAATCCGAGGCCCTCTTCTTTCACGGGCCCCGGAAAGCGCCACCTGCTGGGTCCCACATCGTCGTAGGGGGGGTCACCATCAATGTAGGGTCCACCATGCGCTATCTCGGGCTGGTGCTCGATGGCAGGTGGACCTTCGACCCCCACTTTGACCGATTGGGGCCCAGAGTCTGTGCAGCTGCGGCTGCTTTGGGGCGGCTCCTCCCGAACTTGGGAGGACCGAAAGTGAGTGTCCGGCGCCTCTTCATGGGGGTTGCCCGCTCGATGGCGCTGTATGGGGCGCCAGTCTGGGCAAATTGTGTAACGCCGCGCAGCGCCGCTTCCTTGCGGCGGCCGCAGCGTGCAATTGCCATCCGGGTCGTCCGCGGTTATCGCACCATTTCGCACGAGGCAGCATGTGTGCTGGCCTCTGCGATGCCGTGGGACCTGGACGCAAGAGCTCTTGCGGCCGCCTACAACTGGCGCAAGGAGCTGGCTAGCCGCGGCGAAAGGCCCCCGCCTCGAGCCGTCGAGCGGCACATGGAGGAGCTCCGCGGAGCCCTCGTATTGGAGTGGGCGGACAGGCTTTCCCGGCCTACAGCCGGTCTTCGTACTGTCGAAGCCGTCCGCCCTCACCTCGTGGAGTGGCTGAGGAGGCGCCACGGGGCACTCACATTTCGAGTGACGCAGGTGCTGTCGGGGCACGGCTGCTTCGGCAGCTACCTGTGTCGGATGGGCAGGGAGCCGTCCAGGGCCTGCCATCATTGTTCGTGCGGCGAGGACACGGCGCAGCACACGCTCGAGCATTGTCCGGCTTGGGCTGTGCAGCGCCGAACACTCGCCGCAGTCGTTGGAGTGGACCTCTCACTTCCAGCTGTCGTGGAAGAGATGGTAGGGAGTGAGAGGTCCTGGAGCGCCATCACGGAGTTCTGTGAGGAGGTGATGGCGCTCAAAGAGGCAGCCGAAAGAGAGCGGGAACTTGATTCCCCTCTCCCAATTCGTGCCAGAAGGGCTAGGCGGAGGAGGGCAGACAACGCCCTCTTCCAACCGCCCTAATGTGGCTGCATAGCCGGGGCCCTACTCCTTGGGCCCAAGGGCGCGCGCGACATCACGCGCTGCGCGACAAGCGAAGACAGCGAGGAGTTGGATTAGCTAACTCTTCGCTGTGCGAAGGCCAGCGGAGACTGGGTTGGGAGACCCACCTCCGCATTGCACTGGCCTTCGCCGAAGTCCTGCTGCCCCCTCCATCCGCTGGGGGGCACAAATAGTCGAAGGTCCGCCCTTTTCAGGGCGGACAGCGCCGGCGGGGTTGGCGGTAGAGTGCTTATAGCGATCCCGCCTCCCCGCCATCATAGGCGCCAGCAGGCGTGTGTGGTTTTTAGTGGGTATACCCCTGTGGATCGGCCTTTTCGGTTCATGGGGGGGAGTCCCACATAACCCCGTCGTCTCCCAACGACGGGGTATGCGTAACGCATTTTCCGCACGTTAAAAAAAAAAAAAAAAAAAAAAAAAAAAAAGGTTAGGTTAGGTTCCCGGCAGCTTCGGCTGGCCGAGTTGTCTGGTCTCGGACCGGGCGCGTCCCCGGGTGGCGGATAGGGGAATGCCGCGCAGATATGCGCGGTACCGGTTTTTACCGGCGCGGACCAAAACCAGACACGTGGGATCGCTCCTCATTCATTGAGGAGCGGTCATAGTCGGTCGCTGGGGGGGTGGGGAAGTTCGCTCCCGGTACGTGTCTGTTTTCAGACATGACTGGGATGCGGACTAGCGACCGGCTGAGTTGGGATCGCTTTTCTTGCGAGAAGCGATCATAGCGGCGGGTCTGGTCAGACGCCTTTTGTCTGGCCGGACGGCGATCTCTTGGTCACCGTCGTGTCGGTCCGCACTTTGCGGTTTTGCGAGGTGCGGAGTGCCGTTCGGCGTCTCGGACATATTCCGAGCAGCGGCGACGGCGGAGTGCTTGTTCCTCCTCTCCTTCTGGAGGGGGAGGTGGTTACGAGCGCGGGCGGCGGGTCCGGCTGTTCACGAGAGTGGCAGTCGGGCAGGGCAGTTGGCCACCGCCGGCCGAACCCGTAATCCTGTCCTTTTTGGGACAGGGACGGGGGTCTCTTGCCTTTATTGGCTGGGGGCCAAGTGAAGACAACACTTTAAAATCACCTCGAAGCTCGTGTTTTGACGCTCGGCCGTGGGCTGCATGGCGGGGGAGAAACCCCGTCCCAAGGGCGTCACAGGGGACCGGCCCCTGTCTAATAAAAAAAGGAAGCAACATGAACATGGCCAATGCAAGAGATGATCTACCCCAGGGAGGTACCGGAGGCAATGCCGATGGAGAATCCTCTGCGGGTCTCTCGAGACCCGTCTGCCCCTCGTATTCTGGGGGGGGCAACATTCGCCATGAGAGCCAAGGGGGCTCTAGTCCTTTCAAGGATGTGGAAGGTGCAGGTTCTGGCTCCGAATCTGCATCGAGCATGATTAGTGTGGGGAGCGTGACCGTGGACGACAGCGCGGGGAAGTTTTACCGCAAGCGTACACGGCAATCAGGTGGGGAGACGGCTCCGAATTCGTCTGACGACGAGCTTAGACCCGCCTCACAGTCGGGGCGCAACACCCCGAAGCGAGGAAGGGGAAGACCGCCGACAACGGGGGAGTACGTCGGGCTGTCGAAGGCCAAAGCGGCCTTAAATGCCGAAAAGGAGAGGGAGCTGAAGCTAAGGGCGGAAGAGGAGTTGGCCGACAGCATTCAGCGAGCCGCAACATCTGAGGCGTCCCTCAAGAAGTTGGTCAGCGTCCCAGTCGTCTTGGACGACAAGACAACGCTGACCATCAAGCAGAGCGCCGACCAAAGTATCGCCATGATACAGATGGTCGCAGCCAAATCGGGCAATCTTAAGGGTGCTTACCAAGGTGCCCTTAATAAGTCCGCGGCTCTTTTAAAGAAGGTCGTGGAGGTGTTGAGCGTTCGCTCCACCTCCGACGAGACAGCGCTTCTCCAGGCGGAGTGCGCGCGCCTGCAAGCGGACAACGCCCGCATGCAGAGGGAGATGCTGGACCTCCGCAAGGAGTTTACCGATCTCCGGGCAGAGGCGGTGCTGCAAAGGGCGGCTCCCGTCATACCAGCCGTCGAAGCCCAGCCTGTCCAACCACAGCCTTACTCCGAAGAGCTAGTCCGCAGTATCATGGTCCAACTTGGGACCATGATGGACGCCCGGTTCGAGGAGTATGAGGACAGGCACTTGCCGGAGAAGAGGCGACGTCCGCCATTGGCGGCGGACACTCGGAAAGCAGCTGCACCAATGCCGGAAGAGGTACAGGTGCCCGCTGCCAAGAAGACTGCACCCTCTACTAAGGGAAAGAAGAAGCCGAAGGTTGCTGACATTCCTGTCCGACCTTTGGCCGAGACGACTGTCCCCGAACCCACCGCTGGCACTAGCTCTACTGAAGAGGGCTGGACCACGGTGGTCAAGGGGAAGAAGAACAAGAAGGAGAAGAAACCGGCGGCGTCAAAGGCTCCAAGATCGGGTGGCCCTAAAAAGGCCGAGAAGAAGACCAGCAAGAGGTCGAAAAGGCTGCGCACTCCGCGCACGACGGCAGTCGTTATTACGCTGCAGCCGGGCGCGAAGGAGCGTGGCCTTACCTATGCCTCCATCCTTATGGAGGCAAGGGATAAAGTGCCACTGGCGGACCTCGGCATCACCAAACTGACATACAGGGAGGCGGTGACCGGGGCCCGCATTTTCGAGTTGCCTGGCGCAACTAGTGGGGAGAAGGCGGACGTCTTAGCGCAGAGGTTCCGCGAGGCGCTGAACGCCGAAGATGTCCGGGTCTCCAGGCCCGTCAAGACCGCAGAGTTGCGTGTATCGGGTCTGGACGACTCGGTTACGTCTGAGGAGGTAGCGGCTGCCGTGGCTCGTACCGGTGGCTGCTCGGCCGCGGAGGTCAAGGTTGGTGAAGTGCGCTTCACCGCCTCGAGGCAGGGCAGGTCAGCCTGGGTCCGCTGCCCCGTCGCCGTTGCGAACAAAGTCTCGCAAAGCAGACTGCTGGTCGGGTGGGTCTCAGCTCAAGTCAGGCTGCTTAAGACTCGACCCACTCGATGCTTCCGGTGCCTACTTCAGGGGCACATCCAGCACTTCTGCAAGGACGTAGACCGCCGCACCCAATGCTACCGGTGCGGCGAGGTCGGCCATCTGGCCAAACAGTGCACTAAGACCCCACACTGCACATACTGTGCTACCGCGGGTCACCCTGCCGATCACCCTATTGGCACCAAGCCCTGCAGGGCCAACAAGGTGGCCAAAAAGGGTAAAGGGAAGGCTGCTGCTCCGCAGCCGACCCCAGCGACAGTCGCTAATACGGGAGAGGAGGTGGTCGTCATGTCAGACTGATGTGGCCCACCGTCTTTTCCGTGTGCGGTAAGGTGGCGGACTAGCCGTCCCCTCACTGCGCAGAGGTCAGCGGAATGGGTTGGGAGACCCATCTCCGCATTGCACCTGACCTCTGCACGAAGTCCTGCTGTCCCCTGCTCATCGGGGACACCAACACGCAGAGTCTGCCCTTCTCAGGGCGGACAGCGCGGCGGGGTTGGCGGTAGTAATGCTTAAAGCGATCCCGCCTCTCCGCCACTACGCGCTGCGCAGGCATAGAGTGTGGTTTTTAGTGGGTAGGCCTCCGAGGATCAACCGAGCGACTTCGGTCTCTGGGTGGGTCCACGGAGGAGAGTCCCACATAACCCCGTCGTCTCCCAGCGGCGGGGTATGCGTAACGCATTTCCCACACCGAAATAAAAAAAAAAAAAAAAAAAAAAAGGTTAGGTTAGGTTCCCGGCAGCTTCGGCTGGCCGAGTTTTCTGGTCTCGGACCGGGCGCGTCCCCAGGTGGCGGATAGGGGAATGCCGCGCAGATATGCGCGGTACCGGTTTTACCGGCGCGGACCAAAACCAGACACGTGGGATCGCTCCTCATTCATTGAGGAGTGGTCATAGTCGGTCGCTGGGGGGTGGGGAAGTTCGCTCCCGGTACGTGTCTGTTTTCAGACATGACTGGGATGCGGACTAGCGACCGGCTGAGTTGGGATCGCTTCTCGCGAGAGAGGCGATCATAGCGGCGGGTCTGGTCAGACGCCTTTTGTCTGGCCGGGCGGCGACCCTGTGGTCACCGTCGTTGTTGGTCCGCACTTTGCGGTTTTGCGAGGTGCGGAGTGCCGGTCGGCGTCTCGGACTTATTCCGAGCAGCGGCGACGGCGGAGTGCTTGCTTTCTCCTCTCCTTCTGGAGGGGGAGGTGGTTGCGAGCGCGGGCGGCGGGTCCGGCTGTTCACGAGAGTGGCAGTCGGGCATGGCAGTTGGCCACCGCCGGCCGAACCCGTAATCCTGTTCTTTTTGGGACAGGGACGGGGGTCTCTTGCCTTTATTGGCTGGGGGCCGCGTGAAGAAAACACTATAAAATTACCCCAAGCTCGTGTTTTGACGTCCGGCCGTGGGCTGGATGGCGGGGGCGAACCCCGTCCCGAGGACGTCTCAGGGGACCTGACCCCTGATTAATAAAAAAGGAAAACAACAACAAACTCATGAATGGCGCCTGGAAAGAGAAAACTACCCCAGGGAGGTACCGGCCGCTCCGCGGCCGGGGAATCCTCTGCGGGCCCTTCGGGACCCGTCTGCCCCTCGTATTCTGGGGGGGGCAACCACCGCCACTCGTCTGCTCCTGCGAGCAGCACGAGAATGAGCAGATCGGGCTCTAGAGGCTCGGAAGATGACGTGGAGCCGACTTCGGGCGGCGACGCGTCATGCTTTGCGAGCGCTGAGGACCTCGTGGCTGGGGCGGCCGCTACTAGCGACCGGAAACGGCTACGAACGGCCTCACCATCGCCTGACGGCGACTCGAGGCCGTCATCGAGTTCGCGCTCTGGGAGCGCATCAAAGAGAGGCAGGGGCCGACCGCCAACCACCGGCAAATATGTCGGTGCGGCCAAGGCCCAAGCCGAACTAAAGGCCGCTCTCAAGGCCGCGGAGGACCAGCAGCGGAAGCAAGACGCGGAGGACGAAATCCTCCGCGCCGAAGCCGCTGCCAACAAGAGGGAAGAGGCCCGGCAGCGGCAACTGGAGGAGGAGTCCGACCCGGACTACGATCCCCAGACTCGGGTTGCCCTCGCAATTCAGGAGTCAATAGAAGACTGCCTGCAATTGGTGTCGCAGGTTGCCGCTAAGTCCGGCAACCTTAAGGGCGGATACGTGCGGATCCTAAACCAATCCGCAAAACGTATCCGCCGCGATGTGGAGGTCCTGGCCAACCGCAACGTCACCACCGAGACTGCGCTGATCCGGGACGGGTGCGTCGGGCTGAGGGCGGAAAACGACGCCCTCATCAAACAACTGAAGAAGCTCCGTCGCGAGATGACGGAGCTCACTAAGAAGCAGGGTGCGGCCGAGGCCGCCGCTGCTGCTGCTGCTGCGATGGCGCCCCCCCTGGACGCCGAGGAGTTGACGCGCAACATCTTGGTCCAAGTAGGGACCATGGTGGATGCGAAGCTCGCCACTGAGCAGCGGACCCGTCCGCCCCTTGCGGCGGACAAGAGACGTGCGGACCCGCCAACCCCGGTGGAGTTCGTACCTGCGGCGAAAGCCGCAAAACTGCGGCCTGCTGCTTCGGACCCTGTCAAGGGAAAGAAGCAGCAGGCCAAGGGGAATAGGGTCGCGGAGCCTCCGCGGCCTTCAACCTCTACGGCGTCGGCTGCCCCTGAGGCCACCGGCCGTGCCAGCCCCATCCTAACGGAGGAAGGCTGGTCCACGGTGGCCAAGAGGGGGAAGAAGAAGAAGCCCGAGGCACCCAACAAGCCCTCGGGTGGCCCCAAAAAGGGCCAATCGAAGAAGGCGCCTAAGAAGGCGCCTAAGAAGAAGAGGGCACCGAGGCTGCGCGCGCCGCGCTCATCGGCTGTAGTCATCACGCTGCAGCCGGGCGCGGTGGAGCGCGGCCTGTCCTACGCGGCGGTCCTCGCCACGGCCATGGACAAGGTGCCCCTTGCGGACATCGGCATCACCGACCTGCGATTCAGGCAGGCGGTGTCCGGTGCCCGCATCTTCGAGTTACCGGGGGCGGAAAGCGGCGAGAAGGCTGACGCCCTCGCCGCAAAGTTGCGAGAGGCACTGGGTGCCGAGGACGTCCGGGTCTCCAGGCCCACTAAGTGCGCAGAAATGCGCATTTCTGGCTTGGACGACTGCGCGACGTCCGAGAGTGTCGCGGCCGCAGTAGCCCGTACGGGTGGCTGCACGGTCGGCGAGGTCAAGGCGGGGGAGGTGCGAAGAACCCCCTCCGGCCTTGGCAGCGTATGGGTGCGCTGCCCTGTGGCAGCGGCCAAAAAGGTGGCTCAGGGTAGGCTGCTAGTGGGATGGGTCTCGGCGCAGGTGAAACTGCTGGAGGCCAGACCCACCCGCTGCTTCCGCTGCCTACTCAATGGGCACGTGCAGCACGTCTGCACGTCCGAGGTGGATCGCCGCACGCAGTGCTACCGCTGCGGCGAGGTCGGCCACCTGGCCAAGTTGTGTGCCAGGGACCCGCATTGCACAGCCTGTGCTGCCGCGGGTCTAAAGGCCGACCACCCGATCGGCACCAAGCCCTGTGGGGCTCGCGTGCCTCGAAAGGGTACGGGGAAGGCCGCAGTTTCGCGGTCGACCCCTGCTCCAGCTGCCACGGGTGGGGAGGTGGTGCCCATGTCTTCCTGATGTGGCCCACCTCTCCGTCTGATGTCGCGCACCCATGCGCCAAAGGGTCAGCGAGGTGACGGAGCCCCGTTGCCTTGCTGAGCAGAGGCCCGCGGAGGCTGGGTTGGGAGACCCACCTCTGCATTGCACTGGCCTCTGCACTGAAAGTCCTGTACCCCCCTACCTCTACATAGGGGGGAGAGAAGAATCCGCCCCTTTACAGGGCGGATAGCGCTGGCGGGGTTGGCGGTAGAATGCTATAGCGACCCCGCCTCCCCGCCGATTATGCGCTGATGCAGGCAAAGTGTGAGGTTTTTAGTGGGTATGCCCCTGTGGATCTTATTGGGTTCATGGGGGAGAGTCCCACATATCCCCGTCGCCTCCCAGCGGCGGGGAATGCGTAATGCATTTCCCTCACTTTCAAAAAAAAAAAAAAAAAAAAAAGGTTAGGTTAGGTTCCCGGCAGCTTCGGCTGGCCGAGTTTTCTGGTCTCGGACCGGGCGCGTCCCCGGGTGGCGGATAGGGGAACGCCGTGCAGATATGTGCGGTACCGGTTTTACCGGCGCGGACCAAAACCAGACACGTGGGATCGCTCCTCATTCATTGAGGAGCGGTCATAGTCGGTCGCTGGGGGGTGGGGAAGTTCGCTCCCGGTACGCGTCTGTTTTCAGACGTGACTGGGATGCGGACAAGCGACCGGCTGAGTTGGGATCGCTTTTCTCGCGAGAAGCGATCATAGCGGCGGGTCTGGTCAGACGCCTTTTGTCTGGCCGGGCGGCGACCCTGTGGTCACCGTCGTTGTTGGTCCGCACTTTGCGGTTTTGCGAGGTGCGGAGTGCCGGTCGGCGTCTCGGACTTATTCCGAGCAGCGGCGACGGCGGAGTGCTTGCTTTCTCCTCTCCTTCTGGAGGGGGAGGTGGTTGCGAGCGCGGGCGGCGGGTCCGGCTGTTCACGAGAGTGGCAGTCGGGCATGGCAGTTGGCCACCGCCGGCCGAACCCGTAATCCTGTTCTTTTTGGGACAGGGATGGGGGTCTCTTGCCTTTATTGGCTGGGGGCCGCGTGAAGAAAACACTATAAAATCACCCCAAGCTCGAGTTTTGACGTCCGGCCGTGGGCTGGATGGCGGGGGCGAACCCCGTCCCGAGGACGTCTCAGGGGACCTGACCCCTGATTAATAAAAAAGGAAAACAACCTTATGATGGCGCCTGGAAAAAAGAAACTACCCCAGGGAGGTACCGGCCGCTCCGCGGCTGGGGAATCCTCTGCGGGCCCTTCGGGACCCGTCTGCCCCTCGTATTCTGGGGGGGGCAACCAACGCCACTCATCTGCTCGTCCGAGCAGAGTGAACCTCAGCAGATCGGGCTCAGAAGCTGACGCGGAGCCGACTTCGGACGGTGACGCGTCAAGCCTTATGAGCACGGAAGAGCTCGCGGTCGGGGCGGTAGACAAGAGCTACCGGAAACGGCCGCGAGCGGCTTCGCAATCGCCTGAGGGCGACTCGAGGCCGGCTTCGGGATCGCGCTCCGGGAGCGCATCCAAGCGAGGCAGGGGCCGACCGCCAACCACCGGCAAATATGTCGGTGCGGCCAAGGCCCAAGCCGAGCTGAGGGCCGCGTATGTCCGCCAATTTCAGGCGGACAACGAAGAGGAGGTCCGCAACTGGGTCGCGATCTCCGTCCATAAGGACATCGCACGGGAGCATGCCCAGGACCGGGACACCGAGGACTCCGGCTCGAGCGCCTGCGAGAGGACGGCGTCTCGCATCAAGGAGTCCATCGGCGAGAGACTAAATATAGTCCGAAAGGTTGCGCAAAAGTCGCGCAACCTGAAGGGGGAGTTCGTGCACATCCTCAAAGAGGCTGTTGCACGAATCAGCGCCGACGTGGAGCTCCTCGGCAAGCGCACCATCTCCGAGGAGAATACGCTGCTGCAGGACGCCTGCAAGCAGCTGAAGGCGGATAATGACCGCCTCAGCAAAGACCTCCAGGATCTTCGCCGGGAGGTCCTGCAAATGGCGAAGCAGCAGGGCGCGGCCGAGGCCGCCGCTGCTGCGAGGGCGCCCCCCTCTACGCTGGACGCCGAAGTGCTGACGCGCAACATCCTGGGCCAGGTCGGTACCATGGTGAGCGCGCAGTTCGCCGCGATGGACAACCGGCTGCTCCCAGAGCCGCGGTTGCGCCCTCCTCTTGCGGCCGACGGGAAGCGCGCAGACTCTTCGGCACCCGCCGTGAGTCTGCCAGCGGCGAAGAAGCCTGCTCAAGCTGTTGCAGCGCAGGCCGACGCTTCCAAGAAGCCCAAGAGGAGGAAGGTTGCGGATCAGCCGCAGCCCTCTACATCGGCAGCGACGGACGCCCCTGAGGCCACCACCTCTGCCAGCCCAATCCTAACGGAGGAAGGCTGGTCCACGGTGGCCAAGAGGGGGAAGAAGAAGAAGCCCGAGGCACCCAACAAGCCCTCGGGTGGCCCCAAAAAGGGCCAATCGAAGAAGGCGCCTAAGAAGGCGCCTAAGAAGAAGAGGGCACCGAGGCTGCGCGCGCCGCGCTCATCGGCTGTAGTCATCACGCTGCAGCCGGGCGCGGTGGAGCGCGGCCTGTCCTACGCGGCGGTCCTCGCCACGGCCATGGACAAGGTGCCCCTTGCGGACATCGGCATCACCGACCTGCGATTCAGGCAGGCGGTGTCCGGTGCCCGCATCTTCGAGTTACCGGGGGCGGAAAGCGGCGAGAAGGCTGACGCCCTCGCCGCAAAGTTGAGAGAGGCACTGGGTGCCGAGGACGTCCGGGTCTCCAGGCCCACCAAGTGCGCAGAAATGCGCATTTCTGGCCTGGACGACTGCGCGACGTCCGAGAGTGTCGCGGCCGCAGTAGCCCGTACGGGTGGCTGCACGGTCGGCGAGGTCAAGGCGGGGGAGGTGCGAAGAACCCCCTCCGGCCTTGGCAGCGTATGGGTGCGCTGCCCTGTGGCAGCGGCCAAAAAGGTGGCTCAGGGTAGGCTGCTAGTGGGATGGGTCTCGGCGCAGGTCAAACTGCTGGAGGCCAGACCCACCCGCTGCTTCCGCTGCCTACTCAATGGGCACGTGCAGCACGTCTGCACGTCCGAGGTGGATCGCCGCACGCAGTGCTACCGCTGCGGCGAGGTCGGCCACCTGGCCAAGTTATGTGCCAGGGACCCGCATTGCACAGCCTGTGCTGCCGCGGGTCTAAAGGCCGACCACCCGATCGGCACCAAGCCCTGTGGGGCTCGCGTGCCTCGAAAGGGTACGGGGAAGGCCGCAGTTTCGCGGTCGACCCCTGCTCCAGCTGCCACGGGTGGGGAGGTGGTGCCCATGTCTTCCTGATGTGGCCCACCTCTCCGTCTGATGTCGCGCACCCATGCGCCAAAGGGTCAGCGAGGTGACGGAGCCCCGTTGCCTTGCTGAGCAGAGGCCCGCGGAGGCTGGGTTGGGAGACCCACCTCTGCATTGCACTGGCCTCTGCACTGAAAGTCCTGTACCCCCCTACCTCTACATAGGGGGGAGAGAAGAATCCGCCCCTTTACAGGGCGGATAGCGCTGGCGGGGTTGGCGGTAGAATGCTATAGCGACCCCGCCTCCCCGCCGATTATGCGCTGATGCAGGCAAAGTGTGAGGTTTTTAGTGGGTATGCCCCTGTGGATCTTATTGGGTTCACGGGGGAGAGTCCCACATATCCCCGTCGCCTCCCAGCGGCGGGGAATGCGTAACGCATTTCCCTCACGTTAAAAAAAAAAAAAAAAAAAAAAAAAAAAAAAAAAAAAAAAAAAAAAAAAAGGTTAGGTTAGGTTCCCGGCAGCTTCGGCTGGACGAGTTTCTAGTCTCGGACCGGGCGCGTCCCCAGGTGGCGGATAGGGGAATGCCGTGCATGTGTGCGGTACCGGTTTTACCGGCGCGGACCAAAACTAGGCGGTGGGATCGCTCCTCATTGCTCGAGGACGCGATCGGTGCGGCGGGTCCGGTCAGTTGCGTTTTGACTGGCCGGACGGCGACTTCGGTCACCGTCGGACAACCCGTAAGCCTCACTGAGAGGAACGGGGGCTCGCATCGGCTTTGCCGGGACGGGCTGCGAGGAGAACACCTCTATAAAAAACCAAGGGTGCCTGTCGCTGGGGGGGTGGGGAAGTTCGCTCCCGGTACGCGTCTGTTTTCAGACGTGACTGTGGATGCGAACTGGCGACATGGCACGGGGATTGCTCTTCGCGAGAGGACGCGATCGTTGCGGCGGCGGGTCTGGTCGGGTGCCTTTTGCCCGGCCGGACTGCGACTTTTGTCGACGTCGTTGAGGTCCGCTCTTCGTGGTTTTGCGGGGATGCGGATGTGCCCGTCGGCGTCTCGGACGTATTCCGAGTAGCGGCGATGGGCGTGGTGCTTGATCCCTTCTCTGTGAGAGGGGGAGGTGGACGCAAGCGCGGGCGGCGGGTCCGGCTGCTCACGAAAGTGACAGTCGGGCATGGCAGTGGGCCACCGTCGGCCGAACCCGTAATCCTGTTCTTTTTGGGACAGGGACGGGGGTCTCTGGCCTTGGCTGGGGACCAAGTGAAGAAAACACTATAAAATTACCTTGAAGCTCGTGCTTTGACGCCTGGCCGTGGGCTGCATGGCGGGGGAGGAACTCCGTCCCAAGGGCGTCGCAGGGGACCGTCCCCTGTTGAATAAAAAAGGAAACAAACAATGCAAATGTCAAGTGAAGATAGAAAACTACCCCAGGGAGGTACCGGCCGCTCCGCGGCTGGAGAATCCTCTGCGGGCCTTCCATGGCCCGTCTGCCCCTCGTATTCTGGGGGGGGCACCACTTGCATTGGCTCTCAAAGCCTAGCGGGCTCGAGGATGAGCGTTGTGGGGTCGGATTACGACTCCGCAACGAGCGTCAGGAGCGATGGAGGGGTGAGCGGCAAGACGGTAAAACGTCACCGCAAAAGACCCTGTTCGGCAGGGAGTGCGGCATCGGACTCCCTGTCGAGTGACGACGCCTTTTCGGCATCAGGGAGTAACACTCCCAAACGTGGAAGGGGTCGGCCTGCTACGACTGGCGAGCACGTGGGGCTCGGCAAGACTAGGGCCGCCTTTGCAGCTTCCACCAAACAAGCTGCGAAGGAAGCGTACCTCCGCCAGACCGAGGATGAGCTTGAGCTGTGCGCTCAGCGGGCTGATGCCTCAGGAAAGGCAATGGAGGTTGCTCTGACTGCTGGTGATGACACCAAAACAGCACTGGCAGTCAGCAACGCTGTCAGGGATAGCGTGGACGTCATCCAGAAGGTTGCCGCCAAGTCTGGCAACCTGAAGGGGACGTACCAAAAGGCCCTGAACAGAGCGGCGAAGACGATCGCGTCGTCGCTGAAGACGCTCTCGAGCCGGACTGTCTCTGATGAGACAGCCTTGCTGCAGGCCGCAAGCACCAGACTGGAGGCGGACAACTCCCGCCTACAGAAGGAGCTGGCGGACCTGCGCAAGGACTTCGTCGAGCTCCAGGTTGAGGTAGCAAAGCGGCAGTCGCTGCCAGCCGCCCCAGTACCAGGAGATCAGCTTGCCGCGGACAGAGAGGAGCTCCTTGTGCAGAGGATCATGGTCCAGATGGGGACCATGGTCAATGCACGATTTGAGGCGGTGGATGATAGGCTGCTGCCTGAAAAGCGTCTGCGACCCCCACTGGCCGCGGACGCGAAGAAGGCAGCCCTAAATCAGCGGGAGAAGCCACAGCAAAGGCCGCAGCAGAAGCAGAAAACTGCGAGCCTAACTGTCGCTGCACCTGCTCCTCCTGCTGCCACTGCCTCAAAGAAGGGCAAGGGGAAGGGCAAAACGACCAGCGCATCTGCTCAGGTCGCGCCCACCACTGCAAATGGTACCACTGCACCGACCGCCAGCACTAGCACCGCTGACGAAGGCTGGACCGTGGTGGCCAGGAAGCCCAAAAAGCCCAAGGTGCCTGGCGGCCCATCTAAGCCAGGCCCCAACAAGAAGGCCAAGAAGGCCAAGAAGAAGACGAAGACGCAGTCCCAAAAACTGCGTCCTCCGCGCTCCTCCGCTGTCGTTATACAGCTGCAGCCGGAAGCGGTGGAGCGGGGAGTAACCTACGCCTCGGTTCTGTCCCAAGCTAGGGACAGAGTCCCCCTGTCCGATCTGGGCGTCACCACCGTCCGGATCAAAGAGACGGCGACAGGGGCCCGGATCCTGGAGGTACCAGGGGTCGGCAGCGGCGACAAAGCCGACTCCATCGCCAACAGGTTCCGGGAGGCGTTTGCGGAAGACATAAGGGTCACCAGACCGATCAAGACAGCGGAGTTGCGCGTCTCGGGCCTGGATGACTCCATCACCCCCGAGGAGGTGGTCTCCGTCGTTGCTCGGGTGGGCGAATGCCGGCCTGATGCCATCAAGGCTGGCGAGATTCGCCGTGGCCCTTCGGGCATGGGCGCCATCTGGCTGAGGTGTCCAATGGCGGCGGCAAGCAAGGTGGTGCAGGCAAAGCGCCTCCTTATCGGGTGGGTCTCGGCCCAAGTTAGGCTTCTTGAGGCCCGACCCACTCGCTGCTTCCGCTGCCTGCAGAAGGGCCACATCCGGGTCAGCTGCAAGTCGGAGGTCGACCGCAGCGGTGAGTGCTACCGCTGCGGGCAGGTCGGCCACATCGCGCGACAGTGCACGTCAGCGCCTCACTGCACTGCCTGCGCGGCGGCTGGGCTGACCGCGGATCACCGCATGGGCACCAAGGCCTGCGATAAGCAGCTTGCCAAGGTGCCCAAGAAGAAGAGGGGGCAGGTCGCTCCGCAACCGACCCTGCCGGCCGCGACGGCTGGGGAAGAGGTGGTAACCATGTCCGATTAAGATATGGCCCACCGATTCCTCCAGGCGAACATCAACCACTGCGCCAGAGCGCAGGACCTGCTGGTCCAGAGCTTGGCGCAGTGGGAGATCCACGTCGCGGCGGTTGCGGAGCCCTACTTCATCCCGCCCAGGGACAACTGGGCGGGTGATTCATCGGGCCTCGTTGCCCTCGTCGCATCGACTCCTCTGCGGGTCGTCGCCAGGCGTCCGGGCTGCGTCGCAGCGGTGGCGGACAACATCTTGGTTGTGGGGGTCTATTTCTCGCCCAACAGGGTCCTTGCTGAGTTCGAGGTTTTCCTCAACAGCTTGGAGGCCCTGATTGGGCAGAACCGCCCCCTCCCAGTACTCGTTCTTGGGGACCTCAACGCCAAGTGCACGGCTTGGGGTTCCCCCGCCACCGACGCTCGCGGCGAGCTCGTGGAGGAGTGGTTGCTGACGTTGGGACTGTGCGTCCTCAACCGGGGTTCGGTCGACACGTGCGTGCGGCAAAACGGCGGGTCCATAGTGGACATCACGTTCGCTAGCCCTGTTGTCGCACGTACGGTCGCCCACTGGAGGGTCCTGGAGGGGGTGGAGACACTGTCGGATCACCGATACATTCGGTTTGACGTTTCCACCCCTTCGTCGTCATCGTCGTCGAGTTCGCACTCACCGGCATTTCCCCGGTGGGTGCTATCTAAGCTCAACAGGGGCATGGTGTTCGAGGCGGCCTTGGTCCAGGCCTGGGTCGGCTCACCGACGTTCGCGGGGGTTGATGAGGAGGCGGCTTGGTTCCGGGATGCACTGTCCAACATCTGCGACAGTGCGATGCCCCGGGCCAAGTCGCGGCCTTCGCGACGTCAGGTGTACTGGTGGACGGCTGAACTGGCAGAGCTGCGCGTATCGTGCGCAGCGCTCAGGCGCGAGTACGTGCGCCAGCGCCGAAGACGCCGCACAGACCGCGAGCTGGAGGCCCGGCTGTATGATGCCTACAGAGGGGCCAGACGGTCCCTCCAACTGGCCATCAGTCGGGCCAAAGATGCGGCGCGGAGGGAACAGCTGTCCACCCTCAACGCCGACCCATGGGGGCGCCCATACCAGCTGGTACGGGGCAAACTCCGCCCTTGGGCGCCTCCACTGACTCAGACGCTGGAGCCCATGTTCCTGGAGACTGTGACGACGACCCTCTTCCCAACGAGGACGCACCACCCCCCCCCGCCTATGCGCTCAAACGTAGCCGGGGGGGACGACGAGGTGCCGGCGGTTTCTACCGCGGAACTGGGGGCGGCTGTGCTTCGCCTCAAAGCGAAGAACACCGCCCCTGGACCAGATGGCGTGCCGGGCCGAGTGTTGGCCCTGGCACTGAAGGCCCTAAGGCCCCGACTGCTGACGCTGTTCGACGCCTGCCTGCAACGCGGAGAGTTCCCACAGCTGTGGAAGGCAGGCAGGCTGGTACTGCTCCGGAAGGAGGGGCGTCCGGTTGATGCTCCATCCGCATACCGGCCGATCGTGTTGCTTGGCGAGGTGGGAAAGCTGTTCGAGCGAATTCTCGCCGTCCGCCTCGTCAAGCACCTGACGAGGGTAGGGCCCGACCTGTCCGAACACCAGTTCGGTTTCCGAGGGGGTCGATCGACCATCGACGCGATCTTACGTGTCAAGACCCTCTCGGACGAGGCAGTGTCGGGCGGCGGGGTGTTGTTGGCGGTGTCTCTTGACATCGCCAACGCCTTCAACACTCTGCCGTGGAGCGTCATCACCGAGGCGCTCCGATATCATGGAGTGCCGGAGTACCTGCGTCGGGTAGTCGGGGCCTATCTGGGCAACAGAGTGGTTGCCTACGAAGGTCGTGGCGGGCTGGTCACCAAGCAGGTGACGTGCGGTGTTCCGCAGGGGTCAGTCCTCGGACCTCTCCTGTGGAACATCGGATACGATTGGGTCCTGCGAGGCGCCACTCTCCCGGGTGTCAGCCTGGTGTGTTACGCTGACGACACACTGGTGCTGTCCCGGGGGAAAACACACAGGGAGGCGTCTCTGCTCGCCACGGCCGGAGTGGCCCACGTGGTGGGGCGCATTCGCGCCCTCGGTTTGGAGGTGGCGCTGCCGAAATCCGAGGCCCTCTTTTTCCATGGGCCTCGGAAAGCGCCACCCGCTGGGTCCCACATCATCGTTGGGGGGGTTACTATCAACGTAGGGTCCACCATGCGGTATCTCGGGCTATTGCTCGACGGCAGGTGGACCTTCAACCCCCACTTCGAGAGATTGGGGCCCAGAGTGGCCGCAGCGGCGGCCGCCTTGGGGCGGCTGCTGCCGAATTTGGGTGGGCCGAAACAGAGTGTCCGACGTCTGTTCATGGGCGTAGCCCGGTCGATGGCGCTCTACGGAGCACCGGTCTGGGCGGAGTGTCTGACGCCGCGCGGCGCCGCTTTCTTGCGGCGGCCGCAGCGCGTAATGGCCATCCGGGTCATCCGCGGTTACCGCACGGTATCCGGCGAAGCAGCTTGTCTGTTAGCCGGATCCATACCGTGGGACCTGGAGGCCAGAGCCCTTGCGGACGCCTATTACTGGCGCAAGGAGCAGGCGAGTCGCGGCGATGGGCCTCCGCCCAGAGCCGTTGAACGGCACCTCAGGGAGCTCCGTAGAGCCCTCGAGCTGGAGTGGGCGGCCAGGTTGTCCCGCCCGACGGCGGGACATCGTACGATCCAGGCCGTCCGCTCCCAGATTCTGAGGTGGTTGGGCAGACGTCACGGGACACTCACGTTTCGGCTGACGCAGGTACTGTCGGGGCATGGCTGCTTCGGCAGTTACCTGTGTCGAGTGGCTGGCAGGGAGGAGTCTACCTCCTGCCACCACTGTGGGGGCAACGAGGACACGGCGCAGCACACGCTCGAGCATTGTCCTGCTTGGGCTGTGCAGCGCCGGACACTCGTTGCGGAAGTGGGGTCGGACCTCTCGCTCCCAGTTATCATCGAAGAGATGGTAGGGAGTGAGGGGTCCTGGAGCGCCATCGCAGACTTCTGCGAAGAAGTGATGGCGCTCAAAGAGGCCGCGGAAAGGGAGCGGGAACTCAACTCCGTGCTCCCGATCCGCGCCCGAAGACCCCGGCGGCGGGGGAGGGCCGACAACGCCCTCTTCCAGCCACCATAAGACCCGGTCTCAGGGCGGCAGTCAGGGCAGAACTGCCGCCCGCCCAACAGAGGCCCGGGTCGTGTGTGCGCACAACTACGCGCACACTGAAGAGGTGCAGGGGACATCCACAGTCCCCTGCCACAGGAGGCCTGCGGAGCTTGGGTTGGGAGACCCAACTCCGCACTCAAAAGGGCCTCCGCTGAAGTCCTGCAGCCCCCTCCTATACAAGGGGGCACCAAGGAGTGTCCGCCCCTCTTTACAGGGCGGACAGCGCTGGCGGGGTTGGCGGTAGAATGCTGCAGCGATCCCGCCTCCCCGCCATCCAAAGCGCAGAGCAGGCAGGTGAGGTTTTAGTGGGTAGGCCCCTGGATCTTATTGGGTTCGGGGGAGAGTCCCACATATCCCCGTCGCCTCCCAGCGGCGGGGAATGCGTAACGCATTTCCTCACGTTAAAAAAAAAAAAAAAAAAAAAAAAAAAAAAAAAAAAAAAAAAAGGTTAGGTTAGGTTCCCGGCAGCTTCGGCTGGCCGAGTTGTCTGGTCTCGGACCGGGCGCGTCCCCGGGTGGCGGATAGGGGAATGCCGCGCAGATATGCGCGGTACCGGTTTTTACCGGCGCGGACCAAAACCAGACACGTGGGATCGCTCCTCATTCATTGAGGAGCGGTCATAGTCGGTCGCTGGGGGGGTGGGGAAGTTCGCTCCCGGTACGTGTCTGTTTTCAGACATGACTGGGATGCGGACTAGCGACCGGCTGAGTTGGGATCGCTTCTCGCGAGAGAGGCGATCATAGCGGCGGGTCTGGTCAGACGCCTTTTGTCTGGCCGGACGGCGATCTTTTGGTCACCGTCGTGTCGGTCCGCACTTTGCGGTTTTGCGAGGTGCGGAGTGCCGTTCGGCGTCTCGGACTTATTCCGAACAGCGGCGACGGCGGAGTGCTTGTTTCCTCCTCTCCTTCTGGAGGGCGAGGTGGTTACGAGCGCGGGCGGCGGGTCCGGCTGTTCACGAGAGTGGCAGTCGGGCATGGCAGTTGGCCACCGCCGGCCGAACCCGTAATCCTGTTCCTTTTGGGACAGGGACGGGGGTCTCTTGCCTTTATTGGCTGGGGGCCGCGTGAAGAAAACACTATAAAATTACCCTAAGCTCGTGCTTTGACGTCTGGCCGTGGGCTGGATGGCGGGGGTGAACCCCGTCCCGAGGACGTCTCAGGGGACCATACCCCTGGATAAACAAAAAGGAACTACTATGCGATGACACCGGTAAATAGAAAACTACCCCAGGGAGGTACCGGCCGCTCCGCGGCTGGGGAATCCTCTGCGGGCCCTTCCGGGCCCGTCTGCCCCTCGTATTCTGGGGGGGGCACCCCGTGTCACTCGTCCACTCGTGAGGGTGGTTCGAGACGTTCGAGCCGTGCGAGCTCGAGGAGCGTTATAGGGGGAGATGCGGGGCCGTCCTCGGACGGCAACGTGCCGAGCCCTATGAGCGCTGATGAGTGTGTGGCCGGGGCGCTGGAGAACATCCAGCGGAAACGGCCACGCTCCACTTCGTCATCGCCTGATGGCGCGAAGTCTTGCCCGGGGTCGCGCTCGGGGAGCGCATCTAAGCGCGGCAGGGGCCGACCGCCTACCACCGGCCAATATGTCGGTGCAGCCAAGGCTCAGGCCGAGCTGAAGGCCGCGCTGAAGGTCGAGGAGAACCGGCAGAGGCAGCTGGACGCGGAGGAGGAAATCCTTCGCGCCGAAGCCGCTGCCCAGAAGAGAGAAGAGGCCCGGATCCGGGAAATGGAAGAGTCGGATGAGTCGGAGCTCCAGGACCGACTGGGCGTCATCGTCCAGGAGTCGGTCGAAGACTGCCTGAAGCTGGTGACGAAGGTTGCCGCCAAGTCCGGCAACCTGAAGGGCGGATACGTGCGGATTCTTAACGATTCCGCAAGACGTATCCGCCGCGATGTGGAGCTCCTCATCAAACGCAACACCACCGGTGAGACGGAGGTGCTCCAACGGGCGTGTTTCGCAGTAAAGGCTGAAAATGACAGCCTTTACAAAGAAATAAAAAAGCTCCGTCGCGAAGTGAAGGAGCTCAACAGGAAGCAGGGTGCGGCCGAGGCCGCCGCTGCTGCTTCGGTGCGTCCCCCCACCCAGGACGCTGAAGAGTTGACGCGCTCCATCTTGGCCCAGGTTGAGACCATGGTGGACGCGCGCTTCGCAGCAGAGCAGCAGACCCGTCCACCCCTTGCGGCGGACAGAAGGCGCGCAGACTCGCCGGCTGCAACGGAGTCCTCTCCAGTTGTTGCTGAGCGGCAGGCCGCTGCTTCCAACCCGTCAAAGGGGAAGAAGCAGCCGCCCAAAAAGAAGAAGGCTGCGGAGCCTCCGCAGCCTTCAACCTCCGGAACGACGGCCGCCCCTGAGACCACCACCTCTGCCAGCCCCATCCTATTGGAGGAGGGCTGGACCACGGTGGTCAAGAAGGGGAAGAAGCAGAAGCCCGAACCGTCCAACAACAAAGGCTCGGGTGGCCCGAAGGGAAAGGGCAAGAAGAAGGAGGCGCCACGTAAGGCGCAGAAGAAAAGGGCACCGAGGCTGCGCGTGCCGCGCTCGTCGGCTGTAGTGATTACGCTGCAGCCAAGCGCGGTGGAGCGCGGCCTCTCCTACGCGGCCGTCCTCACGACGGCCATGGAAAAGGTGCCCTTAGCGGACCTCGGCATCACCGGCCTGCGCTACAGACCGGCGGTGACCGGGGCCCGCATTTTCGAGTTGCCGGGGGCGGACAGCGGCGGCAAGGCCGACGCCCTCGCGCAAAAGCTAAGGGAAGCACTGGGTGCAGAAGATGTCCGGGTCTCCAGGCCCACTAAATGCGCAGAGATGCGCATCTCTGGGCTGGATGACTCGGCGACTCCGGAAGGTGTCGTCGCCGCAGTCGCCCGTACGGGTGGCTGCACGGCTGACGAGGTCAAGGCGGGGGAGGTTCGACGAAGCCCCTCCGGCCTTGGCAGCGTATGGGTGCGCTGCCCTGTGGCAGCCGCAAATAAGGTGGCCCGGAGCAGGTTGCTGGTCGGTTGGGTCTCGGCGCAGGTCAAACTGCTCGATGCCAGGCCCACCCGATGCTACCGCTGCCTGCTCAACGGGCACGTGCAGCACGTCTGCACGTCCAAAGAGGATCGCCGCACGCAGTGCTACCGCTGCGGCGAGGTCGGCCACCTGGCCAAGTTGTGTGCCAGGGATCCGCACTGCACAGCCTGTGCTGCTGCGGATCGCATGGCCGACCACCCGATTGGCACCAAGCCCTGTCGGGCTGGCGTGCCCCAAAAGGGTAAGGGGAAGGCCGCAGTTCTGCGGCCGACCCCCACTCCAGCTGCCACGGGTGGGGAGGTGGTGCCCATGTCTGTCTGATATGGCCCACTTCTCCCTCTGGTGACGCGCACCCATGCGCCGAAGAGACAGCGAGGAGACGGACTTGGCGTCCCCTCGCTGAGCAGAGGCCGCGGAGGCTGGGTTGGGAGACCCACCTCTGCATTGCACGGCCTCTGCGCCGAAGTCCTGTACCCCCCTACCTCTACATAGTGGGGGAGCGAAGAATCCGCCCCACTTTACAGGGCGGACAGCGCTGGCGGGGTTGGCGGTAGAATGCTATAGCGATCCCGCCTCCCCGCCGATTATGCGCTGATGCAGGCAAAGTGTGAGGTTTTTAGTGGGTATGCCCCTGTGGATCTTATTGGGTTCACGGGGGAGAGTCCCACATATCCCCGTCGCCTCCCAGCGGCGGGGAATGCGTAACGCATTTCCCTCACGTTAAAAAAAAAAAAAAAAAAAAAAAAAGGTTAGGTTAGGTTCCCGGCAGCTTCGGCTGGCCGAGTTTTCTGGTCTCGGACCGGGCGCGTCCCCGGGTGGCGGATAGGGGAACGCCGTGCAGATATGTGCGGTACCGGTTTTACCGGCGCGGACCAAAACCAGACACGTGGGATCGCTCCTCATTCATTGAGGAGTGGTCATAGTCGGTCGCTGGGGGGTGGGGAAGTTCGCTCCCGGTACGCGTCTGTTTTCAGACGTGACTGGGATGCG
The DNA here is from genome assembly GCA_946251915.1 of Abrostola triplasia. NCBI lineage: Eukaryota > Metazoa > Arthropoda > Insecta > Lepidoptera > Noctuidae > Abrostola > Abrostola triplasia. The sequence goes on from OX276433.1 coordinate 12,652,102, forward strand.
GACAAGCGACCGGCTGAGTTGGGATCGCTTTTCTCGCGAGAAGCGATCATAGCGGCGGGTCTGGTCAGACGCCTTTTGTCTGGCCGGGCGGCGACCCTGTGGTCACCGTCGTTGTTGGTCCGCACTTTGCGGTTTTGCGAGGTGCGGAGTGCCGGTCGGCGTCTCGGACTTATTCCGAGCAGCGGCGACGGCGGAGTGCTTGCTTTCTCCTCTCCTTCTGGAGGGGGAGGTGGTTGCGAGCGCGGGCGGCGGGTCCGGCTGTTCACGAGAGTGGCAGTCGGGCATGGCAGTTGGCCACCGCCGGCCGAACCCGTAATCCTGTTCTTTTTGGGACAGGGACGGGGGTCTCTTGCCTTTATTGGCTAGGGGCCGCGTGAAGAAAACACTATAAAATTACCCCAAGCTCGTGTTTTGACGTCCGGCCGTGGGCTGGATGGCGGGGGCGAACCCCGTCCCGAGGACGTCTCAGGGGACCTGACCCCTGATTAATAAAAAAGGAATACTACAACAATCTCATGAATGGCGCCTGGAAAGAGAAAACTACCCCAGGGAGGTACCGGCCGCTCCGCGGCCGGGGAATCCTCTGCGGGCCCTTCGGGACCCGTCTGCCCCTCGTATTCTGGGGGGGGCAACCACCGCCACTCGTCTGCTCCTGCGAGCAGCACGAGAATGAGCAGATCGGGCTCTAGAGGCTCGGAAGCTGACGTGGAGCCGACTTCGGGCGGCGACGCGTCATGCTTTGCGAGCGCTGAGGACCTCGTGGCTGGGGCGGCCGCTACAAGCGACCGGAAACGGCTACGAACGGCCTCACCATCGCCTGACGGCGACTCGAGGCCGTCATCGAGTTCGCGCTCTGGAAGCGCATCAAAGAGAGGCAGGGGCCGACCGCCAACCACCGGCAAATATGTCGGTGCGGCCAAGGCCCAAGCCGAACTAAAGGCCGCTCTCAAGGCCGCGGAGGACCAGCAGCGGAAGCAAGACGCGGAGGACGAAATCCTCCGCGCCGAAGCCGCTGCCAACAAGCGGGAAGAGGCCCGGCAGCGGCAACTGGAGGACTTGTGCGACCTGGTCTACGATGACCAGTCTCGGGCTGCCCTCGCGATACAGGAGTCTATAGAAGACTGCCTGCAATTGGTGTCGCAGGTTGCCGCCAAGTCCGGCAACCTTAAGGGCGGATACGTGCGGATTCTAAAACAATCCACAGAACGTATCCGCCGCGATGTGGAGGTCCTGGCCAGCCGCAACGTCACCGCCGAGACTGCGCTGATCCAGGAGGGGAACGTCGGGCTGAGGGCGGAAAACGCCGCCCTCGCCAAACAACTGAGGAAGCTCCGTCGCGAGGTGACGGAGCTCACCAAGAAGCAGGGTGCGGCCGAGGCCGCCGCTGCTGCTGCTGCTGCAATGGCGCCCCCCCTGGACGCCGAGGAGTTGACGCGCAACATCTTGGTCCAAGTAGGGACCATGGTGGATGCAAAGCTCTCCACTGAGCAGCGGACCCGTCCGCCGCTCGCGGCGGACAAGAGACGTGCGGACCCGCCAACCCCGGTGGAGTTCGTACCTGCGGCGAAAGCCGCAAAACTGCGGCCTGCTGCTTCGGACCCTGTCAAGGGAAAGAAGCAGCAGGCCAAGGGGAAGAGGGTCGCGGAGCCTCCGCGGCCTTCAACCTCTACGGCGTCGGCTGCCCCTGAGGCCACCGGCCGTGCCAGCCCCATCCTAACGGAGGAGGGCTGGACCACGGTGGTCAAGAAGGGGAAACAGAAGAAGCCCGAGGCGCCCACCAAGCCCTCGGGGGCCCCCAAAAAGGGCCAATCGAAGAAGGCGCCTAAGAAGGCGCCTAAGAAGAAGAGGGCACCGAGGCTGCGCGCGCCGCGCTCATCGGCTGTAGTCATCACGCTGCAGCCGGGCGCGGTGGAGCGCGGCCTGTCCTACGCGGCGGTCCTCGCCACGGCCATGGACAAGGTGCCCCTTGCGGACATCGGCATCGCCGACCTGCGATACAGGCAGGCGGTGTCCGGTGCCCGCATCTTTGAGTTGCCGGGGGCGGATAGCGGCGAGAGGGCTGACGCCCTCGCCGCAAAGTTAAGGGAGGCACTGGGTGCCGAGGACGTCCGGGTCTCCAGGCCCACCAAGTGCGCAGAAATGCGCATTTCTGGCTTGGACGACTGCGCGACGTCCGAGAGTGTTGCTGCCGCAGTAGCCCGTACGGGTGGCTGCACGGTCGGCGAAGTCAAGGCGGGGGAGGTGCGAAGAACCCCCTCCGGCCTTGGCAGCGCATGGGTGCGCTGCCCTGTGGCAGCCGCCAACAAGGTGGCTCGGGGTAGGCTGCTGGTGGGATGGGTCTCGGCGCAGGTAAAACTGCTGGAGGCCAGACCCACCCGCTGCTTCCGCTGCCTACTCAATGGGCACGTACAATATTCTTGCACGTCCGAGGTGGATCGCCGCACGCAATGTTACCGCTGCGGCGAGGTCGGCCACCTGGCCAAGTTGTGTGCCAGGGACCCGCATTGCACAGCCTGTGCTGCCGCGGGTCTAAAGGCCGACCACCCGATCGGCACCAAGCCCTGTGGGGCTCGCGTGCCTCGAAAGGGTATGGGGAAGGCCGCAGTTTCGCGGTCGACCCCTGCTCCAGCTGCCACGGGTGGGGAGGTGGTGCCCATGTCTTCCTGATGTGGCCCACCTCTCCGTCTGATGTCGCGCACCCATGCGCCAAAGGGTCAGCGAAGTGACGGAGCCCCGTTGCCTTGCTGAGCAGAGGCCCGCGGAGGCTGGGTTGGGAGACCCACCTCTGCATTGCACTGGCCTCTGCACTGAAAGTCCTGTACCCCCCTACCTCTACATAGGGGGGAGAGAAGAATCCGCCCCTTTACAGGGCGGATAGCGCTGGCGGGGTTGGCGGTAGAATGCTATAGCGACCCCGCCTCCCCGCCAATTATGCGCTTATGCAGGCAAAGTGTGAGGTTTTTAGTGGGTATGCCCCTGTGGATCTTATTGGGTTCATGGGGGAGAGTCCCACATATCCCCGTCGCCTCCCAGCGGCGGGGAATGCGTAACGCATTTCCCTCACGTTAAAAAAAAAAAAAAAAAGGTTAGGTTAGGTTCCCGGCAGCTTCGGCTGGCCGAGTTGTCTGGTCTCGGACCGGGCGCGTCCCCGGGTGGCGGATAGGGGAATGCCGCGCAGATATGCGCGGTACCGGTTTTTACCGGCGCGGACCAAAACCAGACACGTGGGATCGCTCCTCATTCATTGAGGAGCGGTCATAGTCGGTCGCTGGGGGGGTGGGGAAGTTCGCTCCCGGTACGTGTCTGTTTTCAGACATGACTGGGATGCGGACTAGCGACCGGCTGAGTTGGGATCGCTTCTCGCGAGAGAGGCGATCATAGCGGCGGGTCTGGTCAGACGCCTTTTGTCTGGCCGGACGGCGATCTTTTGGTCACCGTCGTGTCGGTCCGCACTTTGCGGTTTTGCGAGGTGCGGAGTGCCGTTCGGCGTCTCGGACTTATTCCGAACAGCGGCGACGGCGGAGTGCTTGTTTCCTCCTCTCCTTCTGGAGGGCGAGGTGGTTACGAGCGCGGGCGGCGGGTCCGGCTGTTCACGAGAGTGGCAGTCGGGCATGGCAGTTGGCCACCGCCGGCCGAACCCGTAATCCTGTTCCTTTTGGGACAGGGACGGGGGTCTCTTGCCTTTATTGGCTGGGGGCCGCGTGAAGAAAACACTATAAAATTACCCTAAGCTCGTGCTTTGACGTCTGGCCGTGGGCTGGATGGCGGGGGTGAACCCCGTCCCGAGGACGTCTCAGGGGACCATACCCCTGGATAAACAAAAAGGAACTACTATGCGATGACACCGGTAAATAGAAAACTACCCCAGGGAGGTACCGGCCGCTCCGCGGCTGGGGAATCCTCTGCGGGCCCTTCCGGGCCCGTCTGCCCCTCGTATTCTGGGGGGGGCACCCCGTGTCACTCGTCCACTCGTGAGGGTGGTTCGAGACGTTCGAGCCGTGCGAGCTCGAGGAGCGTTATAGGGGGAGATGCGGGGCCGTCCTCGGACGGCAACGTGCCGAGCCCTATGAGCGCTGATGAGTGTGTGGCCGGGGCGCTGGAGAACATCCAGCGGAAACGGCCACGCTCCACTTCGTCATCGCCTGATGGCGCGAAGTCTTGCCCGGGGTCGCGCTCGGGGAGCGCATCTAAGCGCGGCAGGGGCCGACCGCCTACCACCGGCCAATATGTCGGTGCAGCCAAGGCTCAGGCCGAGCTGAAGGCCGCGCTGAAGGTCGAGGAGAACCGGCAGAGGCAGCTGGACGCGGAGGAGGAAATCCTTCGCGCCGAAGCCGCTGCCCAGAAGAGAGAAGAGGCCCGGATCCGGGAAATGGAAGAGTCGGATGAGTCGGAGCTCCAGGACCGACTGGGCGTCATCGTCCAGGAGTCGGTCGAAGACTGCCTGAAGCTGGTGACGAAGGTTGCCGCCAAGTCCGGCAACCTGAAGGGCGGATACGTGCGGATTCTTAACGATTCCGCAAGACGTATCCGCCGCGATGTGGAGCTCCTCATCAAACGCAACACCACCGGTGAGACGGAGGTGCTCCAACGGGCGTGTTTCGCAGTAAAGGCTGAAAATGACAGCCTTTACAAAGAAATAAAAAAGCTCCGTCGCGAAGTGAAGGAGCTCAACAGGAAGCAGGGTGCGGCCGAGGCCGCCGCTGCTGCTTCGGTGCGTCCCCCCACCCAGGACGCTGAAGAGTTGACGCGCTCCATCTTGGCCCAGGTTGAGACCATGGTGGACGCGCGCTTCGCAGCAGAGCAGCAGACCCGTCCACCCCTTGCGGCGGACAGAAGGCGCGCAGACTCGCCGGCTGCAACGGAGTCCTCTCCAGTTGTTGCTGAGCGGCAGGCCGCTGCTTCCAACCCGTCAAAGGGGAAGAAGCAGCCGCCCAAAAAGAAGAAGGCTGCGGAGCCTCCGCAGCCTTCAACCTCCGGAACGACGGCCGCCCCTGAGACCACCACCTCTGCCAGCCCCATCCTATTGGAGGAGGGCTGGACCACGGTGGTCAAGAAGGGGAAGAAGCAGAAGCCCGAACCGTCCAACAACAAAGGCTCGGGTGGCCCGAAGGGAAAGGGCAAGAAGAAGGAGGCGCCACGTAAGGCGCAGAAGAAAAGGGCACCGAGGCTGCGCGTGCCGCGCTCGTCGGCTGTAGTGATTACGCTGCAGCCAAGCGCGGTGGAGCGCGGCCTCTCCTACGCGGCCGTCCTCACGACGGCCATGGAAAAGGTGCCCTTAGCGGACCTCGGCATCACCGGCCTGCGCTACAGACCGGCGGTGACCGGGGCCCGCATTTTCGAGTTGCCGGGGGCGGACAGCGGCGGCAAGGCCGACGCCCTCGCGCAAAAGCTAAGGGAAGCACTGGGTGCAGAAGATGTCCGGGTCTCCAGGCCCACTAAATGCGCAGAGATGCGCATCTCTGGGCTGGATGACTCGGCGACTCCGGAAGGTGTCGTCGCCGCAGTCGCCCGTACGGGTGGCTGCACGGCTGACGAGGTCAAGGCGGGGGAGGTTCGACGAAGCCCCTCCGGCCTTGGCAGCGTATGGGTGCGCTGCCCTGTGGCAGCCGCAAATAAGGTGGCCCGGAGCAGGTTGCTGGTCGGTTGGGTCTCGGCGCAGGTCAAACTGCTCGATGCCAGGCCCACCCGATGCTACCGCTGCCTGCTCAACGGGCACGTGCAGCACGTCTGCACGTCCAAAGAGGATCGCCGCACGCAGTGCTACCGCTGCGGCGAGGTCGGCCACCTGGCCAAGTTGTGTGCCAGGGATCCGCACTGCACAGCCTGTGCTGCTGCGGATCGCATGGCCGACCACCCGATTGGCACCAAGCCCTGTCGGGCTGGCGTGCCCCAAAAGGGTAAGGGGAAGGCCGCAGTTCTGCGGCCGACCCCCACTCCAGCTGCCACGGGTGGGGAGGTGGTGCCCATGTCTGTCTGATATGGCCCACTTCTCCCTCTGGTGACGCGCACCCATGCGCCGAAGAGACAGCGAGGAGACGGACTTGGCGTCCCCTCGCTGAGCAGAGGCCGCGGAGGCTGGGTTGGGAGACCCACCTCTGCATTGCACGGCCTCTGCGCCGAAGTCCTGTACCCCCCTACCTCTACATAGGGGGGAGCGAAGAATCCGCCCCACTTTACAGGGCGGACAGCGCTGGCGGGGTTGGCGGTAGAATGCTATAGCGATCCCGCCTCCCCGCCGATTATGCGCTGATGCAGGCAAAGTGTGAGGTTTTTAGTGGGTATGCCCCTGTGGATCTTATTGGGTTCACGGGGGAGAGTCCCACATATCCCTGTCGCCTCCCAGCGGCGGGGAATGCGTAACGCATTTCCCTCACGTTAAAAAAAAAAAAAAAAAAAAAAAAAGGTTAGGTTAGGTTAGGTTAGGTTAGGTTAGGTTAGGTTAGGTTAGGTTAGGTTAGGTTAGGTTAGGTTAGGTTAGGTTAGGTTAGGTTAGGTTAGGTTCCCGGCAGCTTCGGCTGGTCGAGTTTCTGGTCTCGGACCGGGCGCGTCCCCAGGTGGCGGATAGGGGAATGCCGCGCAGATATGCGCGGTACCGGTTTTACCGGCGCGGACCAAAACCAGACACGTGGGATCGCTCTTCTCGCGAGGAGCGATCGGTGCGGCGGGTTCCGGTCAGTCGCGTGTTGACTGGCCGGACGGCGACTTCGGTCACCGTCGGACAAACCGTAAACCTCACTGAGAGGAACGGGGGCTCGCATCGGCTTGCCGGGACGAGCTGCGAGGAGAACACCTCTATAAAAAACTAGACGTGGGCGTCTACGGACGCGTAGTCGGCGGGTCTGGTGGCCGCGTGTGCGGCCGGCGGACTGGCAGCAATGCCAACGTCGTGCAAATCGTAAGCCTGCTCAAGTCTTTGGGCAGGAACGAGGGTCTTGGCTTAATTGCCCGGGCTGCGAGGAGTAAACCTCTATAAAAAATCCCCGAATCCTAAGTTTTTGTGCGCGGCGATGGGACGGATGGCTGATGGGATCTTCAGTTTCGAGCGCACACACTCCAGAGAACCGGCGGACTCTCTGGCAGTATTACGCTTACCCAGGTACAGGGGGCACTGCCTGGGTGGACCTCTTATTTCCCCCATACTCGTGGGAATTGTATGGATACTTTAACTAAACAACCCAAAAAACAAGACGAGAGGGAGGGTGCGGAGTCTGACTCCGCATCAAGTATGTTGAGCCTGGAGGATGTGGTGGTCCAGGATGAGGTCGGGAGATTTTACCGACGCAAGCGGTCACTGCCCGGAGAGTCGGCATCGTCGAGTGACGAGGCTGGGCCGGTGACCAGATCCTCGCTTTCGGGGCGAAATACTCCAAAGCGAGGACGAGGACGGCCGCCGACTACCGGCGAGTTCGTTGGCTTGGCGGCTGCGCAAGCGGCACTAAAGGCCGAGAAAGGGAGGGAGCTGCGGCTATCGGAAGAGGAGGAGATAGCTCAGGCAGTCCAGCGCGCCCATAAATCCCGGGCCTACCTTAAAAAGGTAGTTGTTGACACCGGCAAGCTGAGCGACCAAACAGCGTCGGCTGTCAAATTAAGCGCTGAAGAAAGTATTGCGACGATACTCAAAGTCGTAAAGAAGTCGCGCAACCTAAAGGGCCCCTTCCAGGGTGCCCTTAACCTAGCGGCGGCCTCCCTAAAGGAGGTCGTAGAGACGTTGAGCGCTCGCTCCGTCTCTGAAGAGACTGCGCTCCTGCAAGCGGAGTGCGCCCGTCTGCAGGCGGATAACGCCCGCATGCAGCGGGAAATGCTTGAGCTTCGCAAGGAGTTTGACGAGCTACGGGTGGAAGCGAAGCTGCAAAAGGCAGCTGCCGTCGTTTCTGCTTCCCCCGTCACTCCAGTCGTCACTCAAGTTCAGCCGGTCCATCCGCAGCTCGACTATGACGAGTTGCTGCGCGCGATCTTGATCTCGGTCGGGACCATGGTCGACGCCAAGCTTGCCGGACAGGACGAGGTTCGCCTGCGGCCACCGCTTGCTGCGGACGCCAAGAAGTCGGCGCAGGCATCGAAGCAGCCAGCTGAGGTGCCAAAACCGTCGGGTCGAGCAGCGAAGCCGCAGGCTCAGCCTGCAAAGCAGCCCCCTGCTGCAACCCCGGCCAAGGGGAAGCAGAAGGGGAAAAAGGGGAACGCCCAGAAGCCACCCTCTACCACCGAAGCGGCCTCCAAGCCCACCGTGGGTGCCAGTACGGACGCTGACGGCTGGACCACGGTGGTGAAGAAGGCGAAGAAGCCGAAGGCGCCTGCCCAACAACCCAAGGCAGGGCGTAAGGCCTCGACGAAGAAGGACATGGCGCTACGCTCTCCGGGCTCAACGGCTGTAATAATCACGTTGCAGCCGGGCGCGGAGGAGCGTGGCTTGTCGTATGCGGCCGTGCTTGCGGAGGCCAAAGAAAAGGTCCCGCAAGTGGGAATTACCTCGGTGAGGTATAGGAAGGCGGCAACAGGAGCTCGCGTTTTTGAGCTACCAGGTGCTATGAGCGGCGAGAAGGCTGATGCACTCGCCGCCAAAATCCGCGAGGCCTTCCAGGCCGAAGACGTCCGGGTGTCCAGGCCCGTCAAATGCGCCGACCTGCGCATCAAAGGCCTGGATGACTCGGTCACTACCGCCGAGGTCGTCGCCGCTGTAGCCAAAGCGGGTGGCTGTGCGCCGAGCGACGTGAAGGCTGGCGAGGTGCGCCACTCCGAGACCGGAGTGGGCACCATTTGGGTGAGGTGCCCTGTCGCTGCGGCCCGAAAGGTCACGCGGGGCAGACTGCTCGTCGGGTGGGTCTCGGCGCAGGTGAAGCTGCTCCAGGACCGCCCGAAGCGATGCTTCCGCTGCCACAAGACGGGGCACATCAAGCCCGACTGCAGGGAGTCTGTGGACCGCAGCCAGGAGTGCTTCCGCTGCGGACAGCCAGGCCACGAGGCCAAGCAGTGCTCCCAACAGCCGCACTGCACATCTTGTGCGGCTGCCGGGCTTGATGCTGTGCACTCCATTGGGTCCAGGCCATGTAAAAGTGGCCTGACCAAGACCGTGAAGGGGAAGGGGATGAAGTCTGCTCCGCAGCCGACCTCAGTCCCAACTTCGGCTGAGAACGCCGGGGAGTCGGTGGTACCCATGGCCCAAGATTAACATGGCCCACCGATTCCTGCAGGCGAATATTAACCACTGCGCCAGGGCCCAAGACCTTCTGGTCCAAAGCATGGCGCAGTGGGAGATAGACATCGCGGCGGTTGCGGAGCCCTACTTCGTCCCACCCAGGGACAACTGGGTGGGTGATCCAGGGGCACTTGTCGCCCTCGTCTCGCGGACTCCTCTACGGGTCGTCGCCAAGCGTCCGGGCTGCGTTGCAGCGGTGGCGGACAACATCTTCGTTGTGGGGGTGTATTTCTCGCCCAACAGGGTCCTTGCAGAGTTTGAGGTTTTTCTTAACAACTTGGGGGCCCTGATTGGGCAGAATCGCCCCCTTCCTACTATCGTTCTCGGGGACCTCAATGCCAAGTCCACGGCTTGGGGTTCCCCCGCCACCGACGCACGAGGCGAGCTCGTGGAGGAGTGGATGTTGGAGGTGGGACTGTGCGTCCTCAACCGGGGGTCGGTGCACACTTGCGTGCGGCAGCTGGGCGGGTCCATTGTGGACGTCTCTCTCGCAAGTCCAGTTGTCGCGCGTAGGGTCACCGGCTGGAGGGTCTTAGAGGGGGTGGAGACACTATCGGATCACCGGTATATCCGTTTTGACGTCTCCACTCCCGCAACGTCGTCGTCGTCGTCGCACGCGATCTTCCCGCGTTGGGTGCTCCAGAAGCTGGACAAAGATATGCTGCAAGAAGCAGCTATCGTTCAGGCCTGGGTCGGCAACACAGTTGAGCTCGTGGGGGTAGAGGAGGAGGCGGCCTGGTTCCGGGATGCTATGTCAAACATCTGTGACAGTGCAATGCCCCGGGCCAGGTCGCGGCCCTCACGACGCCAGGTGTATTGGTGGTCAGCTGAGCTGTCACAACTGCGCGTGGCGTGCGCCCAGCACAGGCGTGCGTACACGCGCCAGCGCAGAAGACGCACCGTCGACCGCGCTCTGGAAGCCCGGCTTTACGCCGCCTACCGAGGGGCCACGCTGGCCCTTCAAGAGGCGATCGGCCGGGCCAAGGACGCGGCTCGCGAGGAGCAGCTGGCCACCCTGAACGCAGACCCGTGGGGGCGCCCGTACCAGTGGGTTCGTGGCAAACTCCGCCCTTGGGCGCCCCCGCTGACCCAGACCCTGGACCCCCAGTTTCTGGACACCGTGACGACGACCCTCTTCCCGACGAGGACGCACCATATTCCCCCGCCCATGTACTCGCAGGCAGCGAGGGATGACGAGGGCGATGTGCCCGCAGTGACGGCTGCGGAGCTAGGGGCGGCTGAACTTCGCATGAGGGCGAAGAACACCGCCCCAGGACCGGATGGTGTGCCTGGCCGTGCACTGGCCGTGGCACTGAAGGCCTTAGGGCCCCGACTACGCGGACTTCTCGACGCCTGCCTGCAGCGCGGAGAGTTCCCACAGTTGTGGAAGGCAGGCAGGCTGGTGCTGCTGCGGAAGGAGGGGCGCCCCGTTGACGCTCCATCCTCCTACCGGCCGATAGTGTTGCTTGGCGAGATGGCGAAGCTATTCGAACGCGTCATCGCCGCCCGTCTCGTCAAGCACCTAACGAGGGTTGGGCCCGATCTGTCGGACCATCAGTTCGGTTTCCGGGAGGGTCGCTCCACCGTCGACGCGATCTTACGCGTAAAGGCCCTCTCGGACCAGGCAGTATCGGGCGGCGGGGTGTTGTTGGCTGTGTCTCTTGACATAGCCAATGCCTTCAACACCCTGCCATGGAGCTGCATAACGGAGGCGCTCCGATTCCACGGGGTACCGAAGTACCTGCAGCGCGTAGTTGGGGCCTACCTGGCCAACAGGGAGGTGCAGTTTGAGGGTCGCGGCGGGCTTCGGACGAAGCTCGTCACTTGCGGTGTTCCACAGGGGTCAGTCCTCGGACCTCTCCTGTGGAACATCGGCTACGACTGGGCCCTCCGGGGCGCTACTCTCCCGGGTGTCAGCGTAGTGTGCTACGCTGACGACACACTCGTCCTATCCCGGGGGAGGTCGCACCGCGAAGCTGCCATCCTCGCCACGGCTGGAGTGGCACATATGGTCAGGCGCATCAAGGCGCTAGGGTTAGAGGTGGCGCTGTCCAAGTCCGGGGCCCTGTTCTTTCACGGGCCCCGGAAAGCGCCACCTGCTGGGTCCCATATCGTCGTAGGGGGGGTCACCATCAACGTCGGGTCCACCATGCGCTATCTCGGGTTAGTGCTCGATGGCAGGTGGACCTTTGACCCCCACTTTGCGCGATTGGGGCCCAGAGTCTCTGCAGCGGCCGCCGCCCTTGGGCGTCTCTTGCCCAATTTAGGCGGCCCCAAAAATAGTGTCCGGCGTCTCTTCATGGGGGTTGCCCGCTCGATGGCGCTCTACGGGGCGCCAGTCTGGGCGGACAGTCTGACGCCGCGCGGCGCTGCTTCCTTGCGGCGGCCGCAGTGCGCGATGGCGGTCCGGGTTATCCGCGGCTACCGCACGATCTCGTACGAGGCAGCGTGTTTGCTGGCCTCGTCAATGCCGTGGGACCTGGACGCCAAAGCTCTTGCGGCCGCATACTACTGGCGCAAGGAGCAGGAAAGTCGCGGCGAGAGGCTTCCGCCTCGAGCCATCGAGCGGTGCATTGAAGAACTCCGCGGGATTCTTCAGCTTCAGTGGGCGGATAGGCTTACCCGGCCACTGGCCGGTCACCGCACTATCGAAGCCATCCGTCCACATCTCGCGGAGTGGCTGAAGAGACGCCACGGGACGCTAACGTTCCGCACGACGCAGGTACTGTCGGGGCATGGCTGCTTCGGCAAGTACCTGTGTCGTATTGCTGGCAGGGAGCCGAACGACTCCTGCCACCATTGTTCGTGCGGCGAGGACACGGCGCAGCACACGCTCGAGCTATGTCCGGCTTGGGCTGTGCAGCGCCAAAACCTCGTCGCAGTCATCGGGTCGGACCTCTCGCTTCCGGCTGTCATCGAAGAGATGGTAGGGAGCGAGAGGTCCTGGAGCGCCATCACAGAGTTTTGTGGGGAGGTGATGGCGCTCAAGGAGGCGGCTGAACGAGAGCGGGAGCTTGCCCCCGCTCACCCAAGCCGTGCACGACGACCCAGGGGGAGGAGGAGGGCAGACAACGCCCTCTTCCAACCCCCATAATGGCAAATGGCCCGAGGGCCATAAATGCCTGATGGCGCGCGCCACACTGGGCGCTGCGCATTAAGAGAAGACAGTGAGGGGTTGGACTAGCTCACTCCTCGCTGTGCGGAGGCCTGCGGAGACTGGGTTGGGAGACCCAACTCCGCATTGCACTGGCCTCCGCCGAAGTCCTGCAGCCCCCTGCGTCCTCTGGGGGGCACAAACATCGAAGGTCCGCCCTTTTCAGGGCGGACAGCGCTGGCGGGGTTGGCGGTAGAGTGCTCTAGCGATCCCGCCTCCCCGCCATCAAAGCGCCAAGCAGGCAATGTGTGGTTTTTAGTGGGTATACCCTCATGGACCGGCCTTTTCGGTTCATGGGGGGGAGTCCCACATATCCCCGTCGCCTCCCAGCGGCGGGGAATGCGTAATGCATTTTCCGCACGTTAAACAAAAAAAAAAAAAAAAAAAAAAAAGGTTAGGTTAGGTTAGGTTAGGTTAGGTTAGGTTAGGTTAGGTTAGGTTAGGTTAGGTTAGGTTAGGTTAGGTTAGGTTAGGTTAGGTTAGGTTAGGTTAGGTTAGGTTAGGTTAGGTTAGGTTAGGTTTTTTTTTTTTTTTTTTTTTTTTTTTTTTTTTTTAAATTTTCCTCTAACTTTGTCAGAGACCTTGTTTTCGTTTTCATATTTGATTTCTTCTTGGTTTTCTTGCTATTATTTCGTGAAATTTGGTGTTGTTAATGATACTGCTTCCCACTTTGTATGCAATCATATAAGTTGGGAGCAATTTGTTTAAGTTTCTATTTATCTTTGTTTCTATTTATTACCCGATTGCCAATTTGAATGCAGTAGTTTATAAAAGTTTTTGATTGTAATTTGTTTATTATTATTTCTTTTAAGGTCTCTGAACTTAGTTTGGTATCAGTTGTTACTTCCAGTTTGTGTCGTTCGGCCTCGAACACCGGGCATTCGGTAAGTATGTGCGTTACGGTTTCTTTTGTTTCTGGGTCGCAGATACACGATGGGTTCTCCTTACGTTTGAACCTGTTCAAATATTCGGAGAACCCACCGTGTCCCGTTAAGATCTGGGTGATTATTCCCTCTGGCTGTAGTCTCTTTATACACCTGTACGCTGCGACTGCATCTGGGTAAAAGAGTTTTGTGCCAGATGCTGTTTCACCGGATTTGTATCTCCGGTTCCATTCGTCAAGCGACTCCGTGCGGATTTGTCGCCTGACGAATGAGATCGGGCATCTATCGTAGTCCGGAGTCCTTTTGCTGGTGAGTGCCGCTTCTTTCGCTAGGTGGTCCGCACGTTCGTTTCCAGCCAGGCCCGCATGAGCCTTTATCCAGAACAAGGATACAACTTTGCCCTGGGATAAAGACTCTTGGATGTTTGCTCTGGCCTCTACTGCCAATGGATGGAGAGCTTCTGGGTTGGTGATCGTCTGTAGGGCCGATCTCGAGTCGCTGTAGATTCCGAAGCTCTCTTCTCCTTGTTTGACAATCGCTTTAGTTGCTCTGTGGATGGCCAGCAGTTCGGCCTGGTAGACCGTGCAGTACCGGGACAGGCAGAGTTTGACGGTTTTGAGTTCGGTCTCGCCTTTCCACAGTGTTAGTGCGGCTCCGACTCTGCCGTCAATCTTGCTGCCGTCGGTGAAAATTCGTACGCTTTGCGTGTTGTGTGTAGCCACGTGTTCTTCGTCTACCAGGCTTTCAAACTCCAGACTTGCGCGCATAGCTGGGTGCGGGCTCCTAGCGAACGCAGCCGCACGCTCCATCTCAACGCCTGCAAGAGTCGGCCAGGGTACTCCCCTCTTCGTCTCAAATAGGGCAGCTGCTTCTTTTATACGTAGGTCGAGGGGGAGCACTCCTGCCAGCATCAGTGCAGCGTTGAGAGAGACCGTGCGGTAGGCCCCGCAGAGTTTTTGGGCGAAGCCTCGTTGTATCGCATTTAGTTGGCGTTGCACTCCCAATTTCTTAGCCGCAGGTGCCCAAGCAGCCGCTGCGTACAGGATCACCGGTTCCACTGTCGCCGTGTAGATGGTACGTATAACCTCTGGGTGTAGACCCCAGCTCACTCTTGCCGCCCTCGAAAGCTGTTTGTATATATTTGCAGACTTTCTGCATATATTGGCTACGTGGGCGTCAAAAGTGAGCTTGTGGTCTATTGTGAGCCCAAGTATTTTTATTTCTCGAGACATGCCAATCTCGACTCCGCCCATGTTCAGGAGCGGTGTATCGTACTTTAGTTTCCGGGTAATTACCATTGCACACGTTTTGTGCGGTGCGAACTTCAACTTGTTTTTGATACCCCACTCCTGGACATAGGCGAGCGCAGCATTTGCACGTCTCTGGATCTCCAGTGTTACATGTCCATCGAAGATCAGGACGACGTCGTCGGCGAATGCCTGACAATAATCCCCTCTGTCTTCCAGTCCTTTTAGCAGCGGATCCAGGAGGAGGTTCCACAGAATCGGGCCGCCTATGGATCCCTGAACGCATCCCTTGTTTGTCCTTTTCCTGCTCTCCTCTCCCGCGTACCTCACCGCCACGCTCCTGTCGTCCAGGTAACTGTCCACCATCCTCCTAATGTTCACAGGGCACTCCTCCTCTGCCAGTCTGAGCCTTATGGCAGGCCACCAGGCGCTATCGAAGGCTCCCTCTATATCCAGCGAGATTATTGTAATTATTTTCTTCTCTTCTAGTTTCGTTCTTATATGTTTCATCATGGTATAGAGGGAGTCTTCGGTGCTCTTCTGGGGCATAAAGCCGTATTGGTGGGTGCTAATCCGTGGGATAAGGTGCCATTTTATTCTCGTGATTAGCATCTTCTCCATTATTTTGCCCAGGACTGGCAGGAGACCAATAGGCCGGTAAGACTTCGGGGTTGTGTAGGTGTCCTTCCCGGGCTTCCGGAGTGCGACCACGGTGGCTTGTTTCCAGATCTTCGGGAAGTATCCCTGCTCTAGGCACTTGTTGGTTATTGAGAGGAAAGCGTCCGGGTCCTGTGCTATGGTTTTGCTGCAGATATCTGCGGTGAAGCCGTCCGATCCGGGTGCTTTCTTCGGGTTAAAACTCGACACCGACGTTTGCAGTTCTTGGAGTGTAAACGGTGGGTCATGTTTTTCACCATAGACCCAATCGTTTACATGCTTAGCTGCAGCCCTTATTTGTCGGTGCTCGGTATTATCGCTGCTCTCCAGATCTTCCGGGTAGAATGTCTCCGCAAGTAGCGTGGCAGACTCCTTTTGGTTTAGCGCCAATCCGTCTCTGATCAGGGGCAGTTCTTCGTGCCGTTTTGCGGTCTTCCCTATCACCCTATATATCCCTTGCCAGACTCCTTCCTTATCCTGTTTCCCACAGAACTCCTTCCAACTATCCGTCTGAGCTTTCCTTGCTTCCTTCTCATAATTTTCTTTTGCTTGCAGGTACTCTTCGACAACTTTAGTTCTTCGGACGGGCGCGGCGCATCGGATTCGGCGTCTCCTCGTGTTGACTTCCCTCTTCATTTCGTCGAGCTGCTGGGACCACCACGGTAAGGTAAGTTTTTGATTCATTTTATTTTTAGGTATTGACTCTTCACAGGATTTGGTTATTATATTTGTATATTTTTGGATTAAGTTTTCAAGTGTTGTATTATCGTTAATTTTTTCTATTTCTTTTTTGTTTATTTGTTTTTCGTGCTTTAATTGTGCAAGTTTCTCACGAAACTTGCTCCAATTTGCTTTAGTAGTTTTAAATTTTCTTGTTGTTCTTTGTATGTTAATTCCTTTTTCCTTTTTCAGATTTAGGTTGAATAGTATCCCGTTGTGGTCCGAGCTCGTCATTCCAGTATCCACCCGCCAGCCGCCGATGAGGTCAAGCATGTTTGTTGTGCACGCCGTAACGTCCACAAAGCTTGTGTATGTTATGCCTCCCCTTATAGTGTCAAAGGTTGGCGTGTTGCCAACATTTAGCACCTGCATGCCCATTTCCTCAAGTGTTCCCGCCAAGTCTTCTCCTCTGCTATCAGTCTTGGGACTCCCCCACCAAGCACTTTTGGCATTTGTGTCACCACCCATAATTATTTTTGAAGGGCCTAGCTTCTCGTTTATTAATTTTAGCTGCTCCAGGTACGGTTCTAGGGGTTGGTCTGGCTCAAAATAAAGGGAGACAACCGCTACTTCCCATGCGCGGGTTCGGATCCTCACCACTACGATGTTATTCGTGGTGAGTTTTGGGCACTGCAGGGCATCTAGGTCGTGATCAAAAACTGCTATTGCGGCTTTTACAGTGCCCTCCCCTTGCTCCGCGCATTGGAAGATGCGCGCACCTTGGTAGTCCTTCATCCTCCTGATCCTTCCCACGTATGGTTCCTGGAGCAGTGCTAACGAGAGCTTTCGCTTTGTGGCCTCTATCATTAATTCGTCCGTCGCCAACTTCTTCCTTTGCAGGTTTGCTTGTGCCACGGTGTACGGACGGCTATTCTGACAGATGTTTGCACTCTTTACCGCATTGGCCACCTTAGCAGTACGCTACTGCTGCTCTAGCCAGCAGGTCCCATTTCCTGCGGATCTGGCAGTCACTGCTGAACGCGTTGTGGTTCGTGTGATCCAGTTTCGCGCTCAGACAGTTACAGCAGGTTGGGGCTGTGCCGGCGAGCCATTCCGCGCATTTGCTTTTAAGATGGGGGCCTCCGCAGTGGCTACACTTCTCCGTGCTCTCTTTGCAGTGCCGTCTGGTGTGACCGTAGTTTAGGCAGAGAGAGCACTGGATCAGCGGAGACTGGTCTTCGACTCTCACCTTCTGCAAGTCAATGTGCACTGATCCTATCTCTGTCATCCTGCGCCATATGCTAGGGGAAGTTTTCATAACCACGTGGCATTGGTGGGGATTCCTCGTCTTCTTCCTGTACCTTATCTCCATCCTTTCGTCTCCTTCCTTTAGGCCTCTAAAAATATGCGTGTTCTGGTTTTTCAGAGCCCTGACGATGTCGTCGTCGCTCTGAAACTCCAGAACATCTTTAAAAACGAGAAGGGGGTCCTTATTCTTAATTTCCTCTACATTTAAGTATTTTTCATCTCCTTTGAGCCTTTCCTTAATCTTTTCCCTTTCTTCTTCTGTCCTACATCCTACAATAACTTTTCTGTCTTTCGTCTTCCTGACTCTTTCCACGGTTATTCCCCCTTCTTTAGCGTTTACGGCCTTCCTTATTCTGTCCAGTACTTCCTCCCCTGTTTCTCCCTCGTCCTTGGAGGTGACCACGACCGAGTGTAGTGCGGTTTGCTCAGAAGGTTTCTTCGAGCACCCAGCTACTACACCCGCGTACGTTGCCCTCTCCAACACTCCTTTCTGACTCTCTATTATCTGTTGTAATTCTTGAATTCTTTCCCCATTTTCTTTCAACAGTCTTGTGTTTTCTTCTAATCTATTAATTATTACTGTTTGATCGCTTTTCTCCACCTCCGCCTTCTTTTCTTCCTGTAGCTCCAACATCTCCGGTTTCTTTCCTTTACTAGCTTGTCCCTTTCCACTCCTCTCCTTTACCAACTCCGCTTCTGCTTCCTTTGTGATTTTGTACAACCGCTCTACGGCTTGATTAATCCCTTCCTTTAGGTCGGTTTTTATGTTCCGGGATGTCGAGAGGCATAGCTTTGCTTTATTCAAGCACGCTTTTGCCTCGTCGAGTCTGCTGGTAAAGAGGCTCCGTGGCGAGTGACCTGCGGCTTCCACTGTAGCCACCCTAGGCGGCGGCGCCCTTGCCTCTTGGGAGAGCGCTGGCTTTTGTTTGGGTTTCAGTGGTGCCGCTGGGGCTGTGTTCGTAGTAGGAGGGGAGGAGACTGGTTGCGATGCTTGCTTTCCAGACTCCCATTCCCCGATGCTTCTTCTCACATTTGAGGCGTTGGTCGTGGTTTGTGAGTCTGGTTGCTCTGGGGACTGTGAGTCTGACTCACTGGCCTTTTTTGCCGGAGTTCTAAAGCCGAACATTTTTGTCTTTCGCCTGATCCAAACTTGTAGGTATTAAACAAATCAAATTTCTCGGTGTAAAGGGCCGAGAGATGTCAATGCGTGTACATATGTGTATATATTGTAAATATGAAGTATTTGTTTGCTTGTCTCCGGTGTAAGGCCGGAGCGTCAATATGGACTCTGTATATATAAAGTTACGATTTGATTTTGTGTGTGTATATGTGTATATTTATAACTAGGTAAGTACTCCCCTTTGCGTCTGTCTCATTCGTATACTTATTCTTATGCACAAGTGTCTATAGTATATATTGTCATGTGTGTATATAGAGTACCGTTAAGTACAAAGTCGATTTTGTTTTGTCAGAAAAGTGTACGTATACGGTTTGTAAAATATATAAAGTAGCAAAGAAATGCTATTTGTCCTTGTTGAAAGCTGTTTTCTAACAGTTCCCTGTCCAATGCGTGTTTTATGTTTTATTTAGAATTTTATCCCCAGCGAATAAAAAGTTAGCGATTTTAAATTGTAAAATTTTGAAAAGTGTAAAGAGTTTGCGTAAATTATATTTATATAAGTTTTATTCTTCAGAATTTTCCAAATCTAATTTCTACAGTTTGATGTCCTAGTTTTAGCGTATCAAATAATAATTTAATATAAATTTTAAGACGTAAGATTTCGGAGTTATCGATTTTAGAAATAATTTTTATTTACTTTGACGACAATATCAAGTCTCTGTGAAATTTTGAATAGTTAATAACTTTTGTAGTTTTCCAAATGTATTTGATTTATATATATAAATAGAAAGGTATATGTGTAACAAATTTTCTAAAAGTCTAAAATTTTATAATACATGTAGGGGGATTTGATTTTCGATTTTTCAAAATTTTCATCTATGTTGACGACCTTGTAATTTTAAATAAATTTAAATAATTCGGTCAATTTTAAAGGGGGGTCAATTTCAATTATAGATTATTGTAGATAAAAAATCTGGGGAACTTATAGGTAACTAACAGACGCAGTAGGGTTAATTGTAGTAGTTGAAAAATC
The DNA here is from genome assembly GCA_946251915.1 of Abrostola triplasia. Classification (NCBI taxonomy): domain Eukaryota; kingdom Metazoa; phylum Arthropoda; class Insecta; order Lepidoptera; family Noctuidae; genus Abrostola; species Abrostola triplasia. The sequence continues at coordinate 12,671,358 of OX276433.1, forward strand.
GATGGGTTAGGTTAGGTTAGGTTAGGTTAGGTTAGGTTAGGTTCCCGGCAGCTTCCCGGCAGCTTCGGCTGGACGAGTTTCTAGTCTCGGACCGGGCGCGTCCCCAGGTGGCGGATAGGGGAATGCCGTGCATGTGTGCGGTACCGGTTTTACCGGCGCGGACCAAAACTAGGCGGTGGGATCGCTCCTCATTGCTCGAGGACGCGATCGGTGCGGCGGGTCCGGTCAGTCGCGTTTTGACTGGCCGGACGGCGACTTCGGTCACCGTCGGACAACCCGTAAGCCTCACTGAGAGGAACGGGGGCTCGCATCGGCTTTGCCGGGACGGGCTGCGAGGAGAACACCTCTATAAAAAACCAAGGGTGCCTGTCGCTGGGGGGGTGGGGAAGTTCGCTCCCGGTACGCGTCTGTTTTCAGACGTGACTGTGGATGCGAACTGGCGACATGGCACGGGGATCGCTCTTCGCGAGAGGACGCGATCGTTGCGGCGGCGGGTCTGGTCGGGTGCCTTTTGCCCGGCCGGACTGCGACTTTTGTCGACGTCGTTGAGGTCCGCTCTTCGTGGTTTTGCGGGGATGCGGATGTGCCCGTCGGCGTCTCGGACGTATTCCGAGTAGCGGCGATGGGCGTGGTGCTTGATCCCTTCTCTGTGAGAGGGGGAGGTGGACGCAAGCGCGGGCGGCGGGTCCGGCTGCTCACGAAAGTGACAGTCGGGCATGGCAGTGGGCCACCGTCGGCCGAACCCGTAATCCTGTTCTTTTTGGGACAGGGACGGGGGTCTCTGGCCTTGGCTGGGGACCAAGTGAAGAAAACACTATAAAATTACCTCGAAGCTCGTGCTTTGACGCCTGGCCGTGGGCTGCATGGCGGGGGAGCAACTCCGTCCCAAGGGCGTCGCAGGGGACCGTCCCCTGTTGAATAAAAAAGGAAAACAACATGAACAATGACAAGTGAGAACAGAAAACTACCCCAGGGAGGTACCGGCCGCTCCGCGGCTGGAGAATCCTCTGCGGGCCTTCCATGGCCCGTCTGCCCCTCGTATTCTGGGGGGGGCAACACTGTCATTGGCTCTCAGAGCCTAGCGGGCTCTATGATGAGCGTTGTGGGGTCGGATTACGACTCCGCAACGAGCGTCAGGAGCGATGGAGGGGTGAGCGGCAGGACCGTCAAACGTCACCGCAAAAGACCTTGTTCGGCAGGGAGTGCGGCATCGGATTCCCTGTCGAGTGACGACGCATTTTCGGCATCAGGGAGTAACACTCCCAAACGTGGAAGGGGTCGGCCTCCTACGACTGGCGAGCACGTGGGGCTCGGCAAGACTAGGGCCGCCTTTGCAGCTTCCACCAAACAAGCTGCGAAGGACGCGTACCTCCGCCAGACCGAGGATGAGCTCGAACTGTGCGCTCAGCGGGCTGATACCTCAAGAAAGGTAATGCAGGAGGCCTTGACTGCCGGTGACGATGAGAAATCTGCGGTGGCTGTCGCCAACGCAGTCAAGGATAGCGTGGTCGTCATCCAGAAGGTTGCCGCCAAGTCTGGCAACCTGAAGGGGACGTACCAGAAGGCGCTAAATCAAGCAGCGAAGACGATCGCATCTTCGCTGAATACGCTTTCGAGCCGCACAGTCTCGGAAGAGACAGCCCTACTGCAGGCCGCAAGCACCCGATTGGAGGCGGACAACTCCCGCCTTCAGAAGGAGCTGGCGGACCTGCGCAAGGGCTTTGCGGAGCTCCAGGCTGAGGTGGCGAAGCAGCGGTCGATGCCAGCCACTCTAGTCCCGGACAGCGAAGAAGCCCTCATGCAGAGGATCATGGTCCGAATGGGGACCATGGTTAATGCCCGATTTGAGGCGGTGGACGATAGGCTGCTGCCTGAGAAGCGTCTGCGACCCCCACTGGCCGCGGACGCGAGGAAGGCGGAAGCCTCGAAGCAGCAGGAGAAGCGAAAGCCGCAGCAGAAGCCGATCCCTGCGAGCTCCACTGACGCTACACCCACACCTCCTGCTGCCAATGCCAATGCCAATTCCTCAAAGAAGGGCAAAGGAAAGGGGAAGCAAACCCGTGCACTGGTCGCGCCGACCCCTGCCACCGCAACGGACACCACGTCACCGACAGCCAACACCAGCACCGCTGAAGAGGGCTGGACCGTGGTGTCCAAAAAGAAGAAAAAGCCCAAGGGGTCTGGCGTCAAGCCTAAGCCAGCCCCCAAGAAGGCCAAACCTAAGAGGACGAAGCAGTCCCAAAAACTGCGTCCGCCGCGCTCCTCCGCTGTCGTTATTCAGCTGCAGCCGGGAGCGGAGGAGCGAGGTGTTACATATGCCTCGGTTCTGTCCCAGGCAAGGGACAGAGTCCCCCTGTCCGATCTGGGCGTCACCACCGTCCGGATCAAAGAGACGGCGACAGGGGCCCGGATCCTGGAGGTACCAGGGGTCGGCAGCGGCGACAAAGCCGACTCCATCGCCAACAGGTTCCGGGAGGCTTTCGCGGAGGATATAAGGGTCACCAGGCCGATCAAGACAGCGGAGTTGCGCGTCTCGGGCCTGGATGACTCCATCACCCCCGACGAGGTGGTCTCCGTAGTTGCTCGGGTGGGCGAATGCCGGCCTGATGCCATCAAGGCTGGCGAGATTCGCCGTGGCCCTTCGGGCATGGGCGCCATCTGGCTGAGGTGTCCAATGGCGGCGGCAAGTAAGGTGGTGCAGGCAAAGCGCCTCCTTATCGGGTGGGTCTCGGCCCAAGTTAGGCTTCTTGAGGCCCGACCCACTCGCTGCTTCCGCTGCCTGCAGAAGGGCCACATCCGGGTCAGCTGCAAGTCGGAGGTCGACCGCAGCGGTGAGTGCTACCGCTGCGGGCAGGTCGGCCACATCGCGCGACAGTGCACGTCAGCGCCTCACTGCACTGCCTGCGCGGCGGCTGGGCTGACCGCGGATCACCGCATGGGCACCAAGGCCTGCGATAAGCAGCTTGCCAAGGTGCCCAAGAAGAAGAGGGGGCAGGTCGCTCCGCAACCGACCCTGCCGGCCGCGACGGCTGGGGAAGAGGTGGTAACCATGTCCGATTAAGATATGGCCCACCGATTCCTCCAGGCGAACATCAACCACTGCGCCAGAGCGCAGGACCTGCTGGTCCAGAGCTTGGCGCAGTGGGAGATCCACGTCGCGGCGGTTGCGGAGCCCTACTTCATCCCGCCCAGGGACAACTGGGCAGGTGATACGTCGGGTGTCGTTGCCCTCGTCTCAGCGGCTCCTCTGCGGGTCGTCGCCAGGCGTCCAGGCTGCGTTGCAGCGGTGGCGGACAACATGCTAGTTGTGGGGGTATACTTCTCGCCCAACAGGGTCCTTGCCGAGTTCGAGGCTTTCCTCAACGGCTTGGAGGCCCTGATTGGGCAGAATCACCCCCTACCAGTTCTGCTATTTGGGGACCTCAACGCCAAGTGCACGGCTTGGGGTTCCCCCGCCACCGATGCTCGTGGCGAACTCGTGGAGGAGTGGCTGCTGGCGCTGGGACTGTGCGTCCTCAACCGGGGTTCGGTCGACACGTGCGTGCGGCAAAACGGCGGGTCCATAGTGGACATCACGTTCGCTAGCCCTGTTGTCGCACGTACGGTCGCCCACTGGAGGGTCCTAGAGGGGGTGGAGACACTGTCGGATCACCGATACATTCGGTTTGACGTTTCCACCCCTTCGTCGTCATCGTCGTCGGGTTCGCACTCACCGGCATTTCCCCGGTGGGTGCTGTCTAAGCTCAACGGGGGCATGGTGTTCGAGGCGGCCTTGGTCCAGGCCTGGGTCGGCTCACCGACGTTCGCGGGGGTTGATGAGGAGGCGGCTTGGTTCCGGGATGCACTGTCCAACATCTGCGACAGTGCGATGCCCCGGGCCAAGTCGCGGCCTTCGCGACGCCAGGTGTACTGGTGGACGGCTGAACTGGCGGAGCTGCGCGTATCGTGCGCAGCGCTCAGGCGCGAGTACGTGCGCCAGCGCCGAAGACGCCGCACAGACCGCGAGCTGGAGGCCCGGCTGTATGATGCCTACAGAGGGGCCAGACGGTCCCTCCAACTGGCTATCAGTCGGGCCAAGGATGCGGCGCGGAAAGAACAGCTGTCCACCCTCAACGCCGACCCATGGGGGCGCCCATACCAGTTGGTACGGGGCAAACTCCGCCCTTGGGCGCCTCCACTGACCCAGACGCTGGAGCCCATGTTCCTGGAGACGGTGACGACGACCCTCTTCCCAACGAGGACGCACCACCCCCCCCCGCCTATGCGCTCAAACGTAGCCGGGGGGGATGACGAGGTGCCGGCGGTATCAACCGCGGAACTGGGGGCGGCTGTGCTTCGCCTCAAAGCGAAGAACACCGCCCCTGGACCAGATGGCGTGCCGGGCCGAGTGTTGGCCCTGGCACTGAAGGCCCTAAGGCCCCGACTGCTGACGCTGTTCGACGCCTGCCTGCAACGCGGAGAGTTCCCACAGCTGTGGAAGGCAGGCAGGCTGGTACTGCTCCGGAAGGAGGGGCGTCCGATTGATGCTCCATCCGCATACCGGCCGATCGTGTTGCTTGGCGAGGTGGGAAAGCTGTTCGAGCGAATTCTCGCCGTCCGCCTCGTCAAGCACCTGACGAGGGTAGGGCCCGACCTGTCTGAACACCAGTTCGGTTTCCGAGGGGGTCGATCGACCATTGACGCGATCTTGCGTGTCAAGACCCTCTCGGACGAGGCAGTGTCGGGCGGCGGGGTGTTGTTGGCGGTGTCTCTTGACATCGCCAACGCCTTCAACACTCTGCCGTGGAGCGTCATCATCGAGGCGCTCCGATATCATGGAGTGCCGGAGTACCTGCGTCGGGTAGTCGGGGCCTATCTGGGCAACAGAGTGGTTGCCTACGAAGGTCGTGGCGGGCTGGTCACCAAGCAGGTGACGTGCGGTGTTCCACAGGGGTCAGTCCTCGGACCTCTCCTGTGGAACATCGGATACGATTGGGTCCTGCGAGGCGCCACTCTCCCGGGTGTCAGCCTGGTGTGTTACGCTGACGACACACTGGTGCTGTCCCGGGGGAAAACACACAGGGAGGCGTCTCTGCTCGCCACGGCCGGAGTGGCCCACGTGGTGGGGCGCATTCGCGCCCTCGGCTTGGAGGTGGCGCTGCCAAAATCCGAGGCCCTCTTTTTCCATGGGCCTCGGAAAGCGCCACCCGCTGGGTCTCACATCATCGTTGGGGGGGTTACCATCAACGTAGGGTCCACCATGCGATATCTCGGGCTGTTGCTCGACGGCAGGTGGACCTTCAACCCCCACTTCGAGCGATTGGGGCCCAGAGTGGCCGCAGCGGCGGCCGCCTTGGGGCGGCTGCTGCCGAATTTGGGTGGGCCGAAACAGAGTGTCCGACGTCTGTACATGGGCGTAGCCCGGTCGATGGCGCTCTACGGAGCACCGATCTGGGCGGAGTGTCTGACGCCGCGCGGCGCCGCTTTCTTGCGGCGGCCGCAGCGCGTAATGGCCATCCGGGTCATCCGCGGCTACCGCACGGTATCCGGCGAAGCAGCGTGTCTGCTAGCCGGATCCATGCCGTGGGACCTGGAGGCCAGAGCCCTTGCGGACGCCTATTACTGGCGCAAGGAGCAGGCGAGTCGCGGCGATGGGCCTCCGCCCAGAGCCGTTGTACGGCACCTCAGGGAGCTCCGTAGAGCCCTCGAGCTGGAGTGGGCGGCCAGGTTGGCCCGCCCGACGGCGGGACATCGTACGATCCAGGCCGTCCGCTCCCAAATTCTGAGGTGGTTGGGCAGACGTCACGGGACACTCACGTTTCGGCTGACGCAGGTACTGTCGGGGCATGGCTGCTTCGGCAGTTACCTGTGTCGAGTGGCTGGCAGGGAGGAGTCTACTTCCTGCCACCACTGTGGGGGCAACGAGGACACGGCGCAGCACACGCTCGAGCATTGTCCTGCTTGGGCTGTGCAGCGCCGGACACTCGTTGCGGAAGTGGGGTCGGACCTCTCGCTCCCAGTTATCATCGAAGAGATGGTAGGGAGTGAGGGGTCCTGGAGCGCCATCGCAGACTTCTGTGAAGAAGTGATGGCGCTCAAAGAGGCCGCGGAAAGGGAGCGGGAACTCAACTCCGTGCTCCCGATCCGCGCCCGAAGACCCCGGCGGCGGGGGAGGGCCGACAACGCCCTCTTCCAGCCACCATAAGACCCGGTCTCAGGGCGGCAGTCAGGGCAGAACTGCCGCCCGCCCAACAGAGGCCCGGGTCGTGTGTGCGCACAACTACGCGCACACTGAAGAGGTGCAGGGGACATCCACAGTCCCCTGCCACAGGAGGCCTGCGGAGCTTGGGTTGGGAGACCCAACTCCGCACTCAAAAGGGCCTCCGCTGAAGTCCTGCAGCCCCCTCCTATACAAGGGGGCACCAAGGAGTGTCCGCCCCTCTTTACAGGGCGGACAGCGCTGGCGGGGTTGGCGGTAGAATGCTGCAGCGATCCCGCCTCCCCGCCATCCAAAGCGCAGAGCAGGCAGGTGAGGTTTTAGTGGGTAGGCCCCTGGATCTTATTGGGTTCGGGGGAGAGTCCCACATATCCCCGTCGCCTCCCAGCGGCGGGGAATGCGTAACGCATTTCCTCACGTTAAAAAAAAAAAAAAAAAAAAAAAAGGTTCCCGGCAGCTTCGGCTGGACGAGTTTCTAGTCTCGGACCGGGCGCGTCCCCAGGTGGCGGATAGGGGAATGCCGTGCATGTGTGCGGTACCGGTTTTACCGGCGCGGACCAAAACTAGGCGGTGGGATCGCTCCTCATTGCTCGAGGACGCGATCGGTGCGGCGGGTCCGGTCAGTCGCGTTTTGACTGGCCGGACGGCGACTTCGGTCACCGTCGGACAACCCGTAAGCCTCACTGAGAGGAACGGGGGCTCGCATCGGCTTTGCCGGGACGGGCTGCGAGGAGAACACCTCTATAAAAAACCAAGGGTGCCTGTCGCTGGGGGGGTGGGGAAGTTCGCTCCCGGTACGCGTCTGTTTTCAGACGTGACTGTGGATGCGAACTGGCGACATGGCACGGGGATCGCTCTTCGCGAGAGGACGCGATCGTTGCGGCGGCGGGTCTGGTCGGGTGCCTTTTGCCCGGCCGGACTGCGACTTTTGTCGACGTCGTTGAGGTCCGCTCTTCGTGGTTTTGCGGGGATGCGGATGTGCCCGTCGGCGTCTCGGACGTATTCCGAGTAGCGGCGATGGGCGTGGTGCTTGATCCCTTCTCTGTGAGAGGGGGAGGTGGACGCAAGCGCGGGCGGCGGGTCCGGCTGCTCACGAAAGTGACAGTCGGGCATGGCAGTGGGCCACCGTCGGCCGAACCCGTAATCCTGTTCTTTTTGGGACAGGGACGGGGGTCTCTGGCCTTGGCTGGGGACCAAGTGAAGAAAACACTATAAAATTACCTCGAAGCTCGTGCTTTGACGCCTGGCCGTGGGCTGCATGGCGGGGGAGCAACTCCGTCCCAAGGGCGTCGCAGGGGACCGTCCCCTGTTGAATAAAAAAGGAAAACAACATGAACAATGACAAGTGAGAACAGAAAACTACCCCAGGGAGGTACCGGCCGCTCCGCGGCTGGAGAATCCTCTGCGGGCCTTCCATGGCCCGTCTGCCCCTCGTATTCTGGGGGGGGCAACACTGTCATTGGCTCTCAGAGCCTAGCGGGCTCTATGATGAGCGTTGTGGGGTCGGATTACGACTCCGCAACGAGCGTCAGGAGCGATGGAGGGGTGAGCGGCAGGACCGTCAAACGTCACCGCAAAAGACCTTGTTCGGCAGGGAGTGCGGCATCGGATTCCCTGTCGAGTGACGACGCATTTTCGGCATCAGGGAGTAACACTCCCAAACGTGGAAGGGGTCGGCCTCCTACGACTGGCGAGCACGTGGGGCTCGGCAAGACTAGGGCCGCCTTTGCAGCTTCCACCAAACAAGCTGCGAAGGACGCGTACCTCCGCCAGACCGAGGATGAGCTCGAACTGTGCGCTCAGCGGGCTGATACCTCAAGAAAGGTAATGCAGGAGGCCTTGACTGCCGGTGACGATGAGAAATCTGCGGTGGCTGTCGCCAACGCAGTCAAGGATAGCGTGGTCGTCATCCAGAAGGTTGCCGCCAAGTCTGGCAACCTGAAGGGGACGTACCAGAAGGCGCTAAATCAAGCAGCGAAGACGATCGCATCTTCGCTGAATACGCTTTCGAGCCGCACAGTCTCGGAAGAGACAGCCCTACTGCAGGCCGCAAGCACCCGATTGGAGGCGGACAACTCCCGCCTTCAGAAGGAGCTGGCGGACCTGCGCAAGGGCTTTGCGGAGCTCCAGGCTGAGGTGGCGAAGCAGCGGTCGATGCCAGCCACTCTAGTCCCGGACAGCGAAGAAGCCCTCATGCAGAGGATCATGGTCCGAATGGGGACCATGGTTAATGCCCGATTTGAGGCGGTGGACGATAGGCTGCTGCCTGAGAAGCGTCTGCGACCCCCACTGGCCGCGGACGCGAGGAAGGCGGAAGCCTCGAAGCAGCAGGAGAAGCGAAAGCCGCAGCAGAAGCCGATCCCTGCGAGCTCCACTGACGCTACACCCACACCTCCTGCTGCCAATGCCAATGCCAATTCCTCAAAGAAGGGCAAAGGAAAGGGGAAGCAAACCCGTGCACTGGTCGCGCCGACCCCTGCCACCGCAACGGACACCACGTCACCGACAGCCAACACCAGCACCGCTGAAGAGGGCTGGACCGTGGTGTCCAAAAAGAAGAAAAAGCCCAAGGGGTCTGGCGTCAAGCCTAAGCCAGCCCCCAAGAAGGCCAAACCTAAGAGGACGAAGCAGTCCCAAAAACTGCGTCCGCCGCGCTCCTCCGCTGTCGTTATTCAGCTGCAGCCGGGAGCGGAGGAGCGAGGTGTTACATATGCCTCGGTTCTGTCCCAGGCAAGGGACAGAGTCCCCCTGTCCGATCTGGGCGTCACCACCGTCCGGATCAAAGAGACGGCGACAGGGGCCCGGATCCTGGAGGTACCAGGGGTCGGCAGCGGCGACAAAGCCGACTCCATCGCCAACAGGTTCCGGGAGGCTTTCGCGGAGGATATAAGGGTCACCAGGCCGATCAAGACAGCGGAGTTGCGCGTCTCGGGCCTGGATGACTCCATCACCCCCGACGAGGTGGTCTCCGTAGTTGCTCGGGTGGGCGAATGCCGGCCTGATGCCATCAAGGCTGGCGAGATTCGCCGTGGCCCTTCGGGCATGGGCGCCATCTGGCTGAGGTGTCCAATGGCGGCGGCAAGTAAGGTGGTGCAGGCAAAGCGCCTCCTTATCGGGTGGGTCTCGGCCCAAGTTAGGCTTCTTGAGGCCCGACCCACTCGCTGCTTCCGCTGCCTGCAGAAGGGCCACATCCGGGTCAGCTGCAAGTCGGAGGTCGACCGCAGCGGTGAGTGCTACCGCTGCGGGCAGGTCGGCCACATCGCGCGACAGTGCACGTCAGCGCCTCACTGCACTGCCTGCGCGGCGGCTGGGCTGACCGCGGATCACCGCATGGGCACCAAGGCCTGCGATAAGCAGCTTGCCAAGGTGCCCAAGAAGAAGAGGGGGCAGGTCGCTCCGCAACCGACCCTGCCGGCCGCGACGGCTGGGGAAGAGGTGGTAACCATGTCCGATTAAGATATGGCCCACCGATTCCTCCAGGCGAACATCAACCACTGCGCCAGAGCGCAGGACCTGCTGGTCCAGAGCTTGGCGCAGTGGGAGATCCACGTCGCGGCGGTTGCGGAGCCCTACTTCATCCCGCCCAGGGACAACTGGGCGGGTGATACGTCGGGTGTCGTTGCCCTCGTCTCAGCGGCTCCTCTGCGGGTCGTCGCCAGGCGTCCAGGCTGCGTTGCAGCGGTGGCGGACAACATGCTAGTTGTGGGGGTATACTTCTCGCCCAACAGGGTCCTTGCCGAGTTCGAGGCTTTCCTCAACGGCTTGGAGGCCCTGATTGGGCAGAATCACCCCCTACCAGTTCTGCTATTTGGGGACCTCAACGCCAAGTGCACGGCTTGGGGTTCCCCCGCCACCGATGCTCGTGGCGAACTCGTGGAGGAGTGGCTGCTGGCGCTGGGACTGTGCGTCCTCAACCGGGGTTCGGTCGACACGTGCGTGCGGCAAAACGGCGGGTCCATAGTGGACATCACGTTCGCTAGCCCTGTTGTCGCACGTACGGTCGCCCACTGGAGGGTCCTAGAGGGGGTGGAGACACTGTCGGATCACCGATACATTCGGTTTGACGTTTCCACCCCTTCGTCGTCATCGTCGTCGGGTTCGCACTCACCGGCATTTCCCCGGTGGGTGCTGTCTAAGCTCAACAGGGGCATGGTGTTCGAGGCGGCCTTGGTCCAGGCCTGGGTCGGCTCACCGACGTTCGCGGGGGTTGATGAGGAGGCGGCTTGGTTCCGGGATGCACTGTCCAACATCTGCGACAGTGCGATGCCCCGGGCCAAGTCGCGGCCTTCGCGACGCCAGGTGTACTGGTGGACGGCTGAACTGGCGGAGCTGCGCGTATCGTGCGCAGCGCTCAGGCGCGAGTACGTGCGCCAGCGCCGAAGACGCCGCACAGACCGCGAGCTGGAGGCCCGGCTGTATGATGCCTACAGAGGGGCCAGACGGTCCCTCCAACTGGCTATCAGTCGGGCCAAGGATGCGGCGCGGAAAGAACAGCTGTCCACCCTCAACGCCGACCCATGGGGGCGCCCATACCAGTTGGTACGGGGCAAACTCCGCCCTTGGGCGCCTCCACTGACCCAGACGCTGGAGCCCATGTTCCTGGAGACGGTGACGACGACCCTCTTCCCAACGAGGACGCACCACCCCCCCCCGCCTATGCGCTCAAACGTAGCCGGGGGGGATGACGAGGTGCCGGCGGTATCAACCGCGGAACTGGGGGCGGCTGTGCTTCGCCTCAAAGCGAAGAACACCGCCCCTGGACCAGATGGCGTGCCGGGCCGAGTGTTGGCCCTGGCACTGAAGGCCCTAAGGCCCCGACTGCTGACGCTGTTCGACGCCTGCCTGCAACGCGGAGAGTTCCCACAGCTGTGGAAGGCAGGCAGGCTGGTACTGCTCCGGAAGGAGGGGCGTCCGATTGATGCTCCATCCGCATACCGGCCGATCGTGTTGCTTGGCGAGGTGGGAAAGCTGTTCGAGCGAATTCTCGCCGTCCGCCTCGTCAAGCACCTGACGAGGGTAGGGCCCGACCTGTCTGAACACCAGTTCGGTTTCCGAGGGGGTCGATCGACCATTGACGCGATCTTACGTGTCAAGACCCTCTCGGACGAGGCAGTGTCGGGCGGCGGGGTGTTGTTGGCGGTGTCTCTTGACATCGCCAACGCCTTCAACACTCTGCCGTGGAGCGTCATCATCGAGGCGCTCCGATATCATGGAGTGCCGGAGTACCTGCGTCGGGTAGTCGGGGCCTATCTGGGCAACAGAGTGGTTGCCTACGAAGGTCGTGGCGGGCTGGTCACCAAGCAGGTGACGTGCGGTGTTCCACAGGGGTCAGTCCTCGGACCTCTCCTGTGGAACATCGGATACGATTGGGTCCTGCGAGGCGCCACTCTCCCGGGTGTCAGCCTGGTGTGTTACGCTGACGACACACTGGTGCTGTCCCGGGGGAAAACACACAGGGAGGCGTCTCTGCTCGCCACGGCCGGAGTGGCCCACGTGGTGGGGCGCATTCGCGCCCTCGGCTTGGAGGTGGCGCTGCCAAAATCCGAGGCCCTCTTTTTCCATGGGCCTCGGAAAGCGCCACCCGCTGGGTCTCACATCATCGTTGGGGGGGTTACCATCAACGTAGGGTCCACCATGCGATATCTCGGGCTGTTGCTCGACGGCAGGTGGACCTTCAACCCCCACTTCGAGCGATTGGGGCCCAGAGTGGCCGCAGCGGCGGCCGCCTTGGGGCGGCTGCTGCCGAATTTGGGTGGGCCGAAACAGAGTGTCCGACGTCTGTACATGGGCGTAGCCCGGTCGATGGCGCTCTACGGAGCACCGATCTGGGCGGAGTGTCTGACGCCGCGCGGCGCCGCTTTCTTGCGGCGGCCGCAGCGCGTAATGGCCATCCGGGTCATCCGCGGCTACCGCACGGTATCCGGCGAAGCAGCGTGTCTGCTAGCCGGATCCATGCCGTGGGACCTGGAGGCCAGAGCCCTTGCGGACGCCTATTACTGGCGCAAGGAGCAGGCGAGTCGCGGCGATGGGCCTCCGCCCAGAGCCGTTGTACGGCACCTCAGGGAGCTCCGTAGAGCCCTCGAGCTGGAGTGGGCGGCCAGGTTGGCCCGCCCGACGGCGGGACATCGTACGATCCAGGCCGTCCGCTCCCAAATTCTGAGGTGGTTGGGCAGACGTCACGGGACACTCACGTTTCGGCTGACGCAGGTACTGTCGGGGCATGGCTGCTTCGGCAGTTACCTGTGTCGAGTGGCTGGCAGGGAGGAGTCTACTTCCTGCCACCACTGTGGGGGCAACGAGGACACGGCGCAGCACACGCTCGAGCATTGTCCTGCTTGGGCTGTGCAGCGCCGGACACTCGTTGCGGAAGTGGGGTCGGACCTCTCGCTCCCAGTTATCATCGAAGAGATGGTAGGGAGTGAGGGGTCCTGGAGCGCCATCGCAGACTTCTGTGAAGAAGTGATGGCGCTCAAAGAGGCCGCGGAAAGGGAGCGGGAACTCAACTCCGTGCTCCCGATCCGCGCCCGAAGACCCCGGCGGCGGGGGAGGGCCGACAACGCCCTCTTCCAGCCACCATAAGACCCGGTCTCAGGGCGGCAGTCAGGGCAGAACTGCCGCCCGCCCAACAGAGGCCCGGGTCGTGTGTGCGCACAACTACGCGCACACTGAAGAGGTGCAGGGGACATCCACAGTCCCCTGCCACAGGAGGCCTGCGGAGCTTGGGTTGGGAGACCCAACTCCGCACTCAAAAGGGCCTCCGCTGAAGTCCTGCAGCCCCCTCCTATACAAGGGGGCACCAAGGAGTGTCCGCCCCTCTTTACAGGGCGGACAGCGCTGGCGGGGTTGGCGGTAGAATGCTGCAGCGATCCCGCCTCCCCGCCATCCAAAGCGCAGAGCAGGCAGGTGAGGTTTTAGTGGGTAGGCCCCTGGATCTTATTGGGTTCGGGGGAGAGTCCCACATATCCCCGTCGCCTCCCAGCGGCGGGGAATGCGTAACGCATTTCCTCACGTTAAAAAAAAAAAAAAAAAAAAAAAAAAGGTTAGGTTAGGTTCCCGGCAGCTTCGGCTGGACGAGTTTCTAGTCTCGGACCGGGCGCGTCCCCAGGTGGCGGATAGGGGAATGCCGTGCATGTGTGCGGTACCGGTTTTACCGGCGCGGACCAAAACTAGGCGGTGGGATCGCTCCTCATTGCTCGAGGACGCGATCGGTGCGGCGGGTCCGGTCAGTCGCGTTTTGACTGGCCGGACGGCGACTTCGGTCACCGTCGGACAACCCGTAAGCCTCACTGAGAGGAACGGGGGCTCGCATCGGCTTTGCCGGGACGGGCTGCGAGGAGAACACCTCTATAAAAAACCAAGGGTGCCTGTCGCTGGGGGGGTGGGGAAGTTCGCTCCCGGTACGCGTCTGTTTTCAGACGTGACTGTGGATGCGAACTGGCGACATGGCACGGGGATCGCTCTTCGCGAGAGGACGCGATCGTTGCGGCGGCGGGTCTGGTCGGGTGCCTTTTGCCCGGCCGGACTGCGACTTTTGTCGACGTCGTTGAGGTCCGCTCTTCGTGGTTTTGCGGGGATGCGGATGTGCCCGTCGGCGTCTCGGACGTATTCCGAGTAGCGGCGATGGGCGAGGTGCTTGATCCCTTCTCTGTGAGAGGGGGAGGTGGACGCAAGCGCGGGCGGCGGGTCCGGCTGCTCACGAAAGTGACAGTCGGGCATGGCAGTGGGCCACCGTCGGCCGAACCCGTAATCCTGTTCTTTTTGGGACAGGGACGGGGGTCTCTGGCCTTGGCTGGGGACCAAGTGAAGAAAACACTATAAAATTACCTCGAAGCTCGTGCTTTGACGCCTGGCCGTGGGCTGCATGGCGGGGGAGCAACTCCGTCCCAAGGGCGTCGCAGGGGACCGTCCCCTGTTGAATAAAAAAGGAAAAAACCCAAATGAAATGGCAAATGAGAATAGAAATCTACCCCAGGGAGGTACCGGCCGCTCCGCGGCTGGAGAATCCTCTGCGGGCCTTCCATGGCCCGTCTGCCCCTCGTATTCTGGGGGGGGCAACATCTGCCAGAGTCTAACGGGCTCTATGATGAGCGTTGTGGGGTCGGACTACGACTCTGCAACGAGCGTCAAAAGTGACGATGCGGCGAGCGGGAAGACTAAGAAGTCCCTCCGCAAAAGATCGCGATCAGCGGCGAACGTTGCGGCGGACTCCGTGTCCAGCGACGAGGCGACTGTGGTCTCAGGGACTGGCACCCCCAAACGGGGAAGGGGTCGGCCTCCTACGACCGGCGAGTATGTGGGGTTCTCGAAGACGAGGTCCTCCCTTGCAGCTGCCGCGAAACAGGCCGCGAAGGAGGAATACCTTCGCCAGTCCGAGGACGAAATTGAGAGGTCGGCCTCCAAAGCCGAAACCTCTAGGAAGAAGATGGAGGAGGCAATGACTGCCGGCGATGACACTATGTCAGCGCTGGCGGTCAGCAATGCAGTACAGGACTGCGTGGACGTCATCCAGAAGGTTGCCGCCAAGTCTGGCAACCTGAAGGGGACGTACCAGAAGGCGCTGAACAGGGCAGCTAAAACGATTGCGTCGTCGCTGCAGACGCTTTCGAGCCGCACGGTCTCTGAAGAGACGGCCCTACTGCAGGCCGCAAGCACCCGATTGGAGGCGGACAACTCCCGCCTTCAAAAGGAGCTGGCGGACCTGCGCAAAGGCTTTGCGGAGCTTCAGGCTGAGGTGGCGAAGCAGCGGTCGATGCCAGCCACTCCAGTCCCGGACAGCGAGGAGGCTCTCATGCAGAGAATCATGGTCCGAATGGGGACCATGGTTAATGCCCGATTCGAGGCGGTGGACGATCGGCTGCTGCCTGAGAAGCGTCTGCGACACCCACTGGCCGCGGATGCGAAGAAGGCGAAGGCACTGAAGGAGCAGCGGAAAACTGCTGACCCTTCTGTCGCTGCGGCCACTCCTCTTGCTGCAACTGCCTCCAAGAAGGGCAAGGGGAAGGGCAAGAAGACCCAGTCTGTGCCCGTCCCTACCACCGCGTCTGCCAATATGGCCACCGCCAGTACCAGTGCCGCTGAGGAAGGCTGGACCACGGTGGCCAAAAAGAAAAAGAAGCCGAAGGTGCCTGGCGGCCCACCTAAGCCAGGCCCCAAGAAGGCCAAGAAGGCCAATAAGGCCAAGAAAGGGAAGCAGTCGCAAAAACTGCGTCCTCCGCGCTCCTCCGCTGTCGTTATACAGCTGCAGCCGGGAGCGGGGGAGCGAGGTATAACCTATGCCTCGATTTTGTCCCAAGCAAGGGACAAAGTCCCCCTGTCCGATCTGGGCGTCACCACCGTCCGGATCAAGGAGACAGCGACAGGGGCCCGGATCCTGGAGGTACCAGGGGTCGCCAGCAGCGAAAAGGCCGACTCCATCGCCCAAAGGTTCCGGGAGGCATTCGCGGAGGACATCCGAGTCTCCAGGCCGATCAGGACAGCGGAGTTGCGCGTCTCGGGCCTGGATGACTCCATCACGTCGGACGAGGTGGTCACAGTCGTGGCTCGGGTGGGCGAGTGCCAGCCTGACGCGATAAAGGCTGGCGAAATTCGCCGTGGCCCTTCGGGCATGGGCACCATCTGGTTGAGGTGTCCAGTGGCAGCGGCAAGCAAGGTGGTGCAGGCCAAGCGCCTCCTTATCGGGTGGGTCTCGGCCCAAGTCAGGCTTCTTGAAGCCCGACCCACTCGGTGCTTCCGCTGCTTGCAGAAGGGCCACATCCGGGTCAGCTGTAGGTCTGAGGTCGACCGCAGCGGTGAGTGTTACCGCTGCGGGCAGGTCGGCCATATTGCGAGGCAGTGTACTGCAGCACCGCACTGCACTGCCTGTGCAGCAGCTGGGCTGACAGCGGATCACCGCATGGGCACCAAGGCCTGCGACAAACAGCTCGCCAAGGTGCCCAAGAAGAAGGCAAGTGGGAAGGTCGCTCCGCAACCGACCCTGCCGGCCGCGACGGCTGGGGAAGAGGTGGTAACCATGTCCGATTAAGATATGGCCCACCGATTCCTCCAGGCGAACATCAACCACTGCGCCAGAGCGCAGGACCTGCTGGTCCAGACTATGGCGCAGTGGGAGATCCACGTCGCGGCGGTTGCGGAGCCCTACTTCATCCCGCCCAGGGACAACTGGGCGGGTGATTCATCGGGCCTCGTTGCCCTCGTCGCATCGACTCCTCTGCGGGTCATCGCCAGGCGTCCAGGCTGCGTCGCAGCGGTGGCGGACAACATCTTGGTTGTGGGGGTGTATTTCTCGCCCAACAGGGTCCTTGCTGAGTTCGAGGTTTTCCTCAACAGCTTGGAGGCCCTGATTGGGCAGAACCGCCCCCTCCCAGTACTCGTTCTTGGGGACCTCAACGCCAAGTGCACGGCATGGGGTTCCCCCGCCACCGACGCTCGCGGCGAGCTCGTGGAGGAGTGGTTGCTGACGTTGGGACTGTGCGTCCTCAACCGGGGTTCGGTCGACACGTGCGTGCGGCAAAACGGCGGGTCCATAGTGGACATCACGTTCGCTAGCCCTGTTGTCGCACGTATGGTCGCCCACTGGAGGGTCCTAGAGGGGGTGGAGACACTGTCGGATCACCGATACATTCGGTTTGACGTTTCCACCCCTTCGTCGTCATCGTCGTCGGGTTCGCACTCACCGGCATTTCCTCGGTGGGTGCTCTCCAAGCTCGACAGGGGCATGGTGCTGGAGGCGGCCTTGGTCCAGGCCTGGGTCGGCTCACCGGCGTTTGCGGGGGTTGACGAGGAGGCGGCTTGGTTCCGGGATGCATTGTCCAGTATTTGCGACAGTGCGATGCCTCGGGCCAAGTCGCGGCCTTCGCGACGCCAGGTGTACTGGTGGACGGCTGAACTGGCGGAGCTGCGCGTTACGTGCGCAGCGCTCAGGCGCGAGTACGTGCGCCAGCGCCGAAGACGCCGCACAGACCGCGAGCTGGAGGCCCGGCTGTATGATGCCTACAGAGGGGCCAGACGGTCCCTCCAACTGGCCATCAGTCGGGCCAAGGATGCGGCGCGGAAGGAACAGCTGTCCACCCTCAACGCCGACCCATGGGGGCGCCCATACCAGTTGGTACGGGGCAAACTCCGCCCTTGGGCGCCTCCACTGACCCAGACGCTGGAGCCCATGTTCCTGGAGACGGTGACGACGACCCTCTTCCCAACGAGGACGCACCACCCCCCCCCGCCTATGCGCTCAAACGTAGCCGGGGGGGATGACGAGGTGCCGGCGGTTTCTACCGCGGAACTGGGGGCGGCTGTGCTTCGCCTCAAAGCGAAGAACACCGCCCCTGGGCCAGATGGCGTGCCGGGCCGAGTTTTGGCCCTGGCACTGAAGGCCCTAAGGCCCCGACTGCTGACGCTGCTCGACGCCTGCCTGCAACGCGGAGAGTTTCCACAGCTGTGGAAGGCAGGCAGGCTGGTACTGCTCCGGAAGGAGGGGCGTCCTATTGATGCTCCATCCGCATACCGGCCGATCGTGTTGCTTGGCGAGGTGGGAAAGCTGTTCGAGCGAATTCTCGCCGTCCGCCTCGTCAAGCACCTGACGAGGGTAGGGCCCGACCTGTCCGAACACCAGTTCGGTTTCCGAGGGGGTCGATCGACCATTGACGCGATCTTGCGTGTCAAGACCCTCTCGGACGAGGCAGTGTCGGGCGGCGGGGTGTTGTTGGCGGTGTCTCTTGACATCGCCAACGCCTTCAACACTCTGCCGTGGAGCGTCATCACCGAGGCGCTCCGATATCATGGAGTGCCGGAGTACCTGCGTCGGGTAGTCGGGGCCTATCTGGGCAACAGAGTGGTTGCCTACGAAGGTCGTGGCGGGCTGGTCACCAAGCAGGTGACGTGCGGTGTTCCACAGGGGTCAGTCCTCGGACCTCTCCTGTGGAACATCGGGTACGATTGGGTCCTGCGAGGCGCCACTCTCCCGGGTGTCAGCCTGGTGTGTTACGCTGACGACACACTGGTGCTGTCCCGGGGGAAAACACACAGGGAGGCGTCTCTGCTCGCCACGGCCGGAGTGGCCCACGTGGTGGGGCGCATTCGCGCCCTCGGTTTGGAGGTGGCGCTGCCAAAATCCGAGGCCCTCTTTTTCCATGGGCCTCGGAAAGCGCCACCCGCTGGGTCCCACATCATCGTTGGGGGGGTTACTATCAACGTAGGGTCCACCATGCGGTATCTCGGGCTATTGCTCGACGGCAGGTGGACCTTCAACCCCCACTTCGAGCGATTGGGGCCCAGAGTGGCCGCAGCGGCGGCCGCCTTGGGGCGGCTGCTGCCGAATTTGGGTGGGCCGAAACAGAGTGTCCGACGTCTGTTCATGGGCGTAGCCCGGTCGATGGCGCTCTACGGAGCACCGGTCTGGGCGGAGTGTCTGACGCCGCGCGGCGCCGCTTTCTTGCGGCGGCCGCAGCGCGTAATGGCCATCCGGGTCATCCGCGGTTACCGCACGGTATCCGGCGAAGCAGCTTGCCTGTTAGCCGGATCCATACCGTGGGACCTGGAGGCCAGAGCCCTTGCGGACGCCTACTACTGGCGCAAGGAGCAGGCGAGTCGCGGCGATGGGCCTCCGCCCAGAGCCGTTGAACGGCACCTCAGGGAGCTCCGTAGAGCCCTCGAGCTGGAGTGGGCGGCCAGGTTGGCCCGCCCGACGGCGGGACATCGTACGATCCAGGCCGTCCGCTCCCAGATCCTGAGGTGGTTGGGCAGACGTCACGGGACACTCACGTTTCGGCTGACGCAGGTACTGTCGGGGCATGGTTGCTTCGGCAGTTACCTGTGTCGAGTGGCTGGCAGGGAGGAGTCTACCTCCTGCCACCACTGTGGGGGCAACGAGGACACGGCGCAGCACACGCTCGAGCATTGTCCTGCTTGGGCTGTGCAGCGCCGGACACTCGTTGCGGAAGTGGGGTCGGACCTCTCGCTCCCAGTTATCATCGAAGAGATGGTAGGGAGTGAGGGGTCCTGGAGCGCCATCGCAGACTTCTGTGAAGAAGTGATGGCGCTCAAAGAGGCCGCGGAAAGGGAGCGGGAACTCAACTCCGTGCTCCCAATCCGCGCCCGAAGACCCCGGCGGCGGGGAAGGGCCGACAACGCCCTCTTCCAGCCGCCATAAGACCCGGTCTCAGGGCGGCAGACAAGGGCAGAACTGCCGCCCGCCTAACAGAGGCCCGGGTCGTGTGTGCGCACCGTGCACCGTGCGCACACTGAAGAGGTGCAGGGGACATCCACAGTCCCCTGCCACAGGAGGCCTGCGGAGCTTGGGTTGGGAGACCCAACTCCGCACTCAAAAAGGCCTCCGCTGAAGTCCTGCAGCCCCCTCCTATACAAGGGGGCACCAAGGAGTGTCCGCCCCTCTTTACAGGGCGGACAGCGCTGGCGGGGTTGGCGGTAGAATGCTGCAGCGATCCCGCCTCCCCGTCATCCAAAGCGCAGAGCAGGCAGGTGAGGTTTTTAGTGGGTAGGCCCCTGGATCTTATTGGGTTCGGGGGAGAGTCCCACATATCCCCGTCGCCTCCCAGCGGCGGGGAATGCGTAACGCATTTCCCTCACGTTAAAAAAAAAAAAAAAAAAAAAAAAAAAAAGGTTAGGTTAGGTTCCCGGCAGCTTCGGCTGGACGAGTTTCTAGTCTCGGACCGGGCGCGTCCCCAGGTGGCGGATAGGGGAATGCCGTGCATGTGTGCGGTACCGGTTTTACCGGCGCGGACCAAAACTAGGCGGTGGGATCGCTCCTCATTGCTCGAGGACGCGATCGGTGCGGCGGGTCCGGTCAGGCGCGTTTTGACTGGCCGGACGGCGACTTCGGTCACCGTCGGACAACCCGTAAGCCTCACTGAGAGGAACGGGGGCTCGCATCGGCTTTGCCGGGACGGGCTGCGAGGAGAACACCTCTATAAAAAACCAAGGGTGCCTGTCGCTGGGGGGGTGGGGAAGTTCGCTCCCGGTACGCGTCTGTTTTCAGACGTGACTGTGGATGCGAACTGGCGACATGGCACGGGGATCGCTCTTCGCGAGAGGACGCGATCGTTGCGGCGGCGGGTCTGGTCGGGTGCCTTTTGCCCGGCCGGACTGCGACTTTTGTCGACGTCGTTGAGGTCCGCTCTTCGTGGTTTTGCGGGGATGCGGATGTGCCCGTCGGCGTCTCGGACGTATTCCGAGTAGCGGCGATGGGCGTGGTGCTTGATCCCTTCTCTGTGAGAGGGGGAGGTGGACGCAAGCGCGGGCGGCGGGTCCGGCTGGTCACGAAAGTGACAGTCGGGCATGGCAGTGGGCCACCGTCGGCCGAACCCGTAATCCTGTTCTTTTTGGGACAGGGACGGGGGTCTCTGGCCTTGGCTGGGGACCAAGTGAAGAAAACACTATAAAATTACCTCGAAGCTCGTGCTTTGACGCCTGGCCGTGGGCTGCATGGCGGGGGAGCAACTCCGTCCCAAGGGCGTCGCAGGGGACCGTCCCCTGTTGAATAAAAAAGGAAAAAACCCAAATGAAATGGCACATGTAAACAGAGAACTACCCCAGGGAGGTACCGGCCGCTCCGCGGCTGGAGAATCCTCTGCGGGCCTTCCATGGCCCGTCTGCCCCTCGTATTCTGGGGGGGGCAACATCTGCCAGAGTCTAACGGGCTCTATGATGAGCGTTGTGGGGTCGGACTACGACTCTGCAACGAGCGTCAAAAGTGACGATGCGGTGAGCGGGAAGACTAAGAAGTCCTACCGCAAAAGATCGCTATCAGCGGCGAATGCTGCTGCGGATTCTGTGTCCAGCGACGAGGCGACTGTGGTCTCAGGGACTGGCACCCCCAAACGGGGAAGGGGTCGGCCTCCTACGACCGGCGAGTATGTGGGGTTCTCGAAGACGAGGTCCTCCCTTGCAGCTGCCGCGAAACAGGCCGCGAAGGAGGAATACCTTCGCCAGTCCGAGGACGAAATTGAGAGGTCGGCCTCCAAAGCCGAAACCTCTAGGAAGAAGATGGAGGAGGCAATGACTGCCGGCGATGACACTATGTCAGCGCTGGCGGTCAGCAATGCAGTACAGGACTGCGTGGACGTCATCCAGAAGGTTGCCGCCAAGTCTGGCAACCTGAAGGGGACGTACCAGAAGGCGCTGAACAGGGCAGCTAAAACGATTGCGTCGTCGCTGCAGACGCTTTCGAGCCGCACGGTCTCTGAAGAGACGGCCCTACTGCAGGCCGCAAGCACCCGATTGGAGGCGGACAACTCCCGCCTTCAAAAGGAGCTGGCGGACCTGCGCAAAGGCTTTGCGGAGCTTCAGGCTGAGGTGGCGAAGCAGCGGTCGATGCCAGCCACTTCAGTCCCGGACAGCGAGGAGGCTCTCATGCAGAGAATCATGGTCCGAATGGGGACCATGGTTAATGCCCGATTCGAGGCGGTGGACGATCGGCTGCTGCCTGAGAAGCGTCTGCGACCCCCACTGGCCGCGGATGCGAAGAAGGTGAAGGCACTGAAGGAGCAGCGGAAAACTGCTGACCCTTCTGTCGCTGCGGCCACTCCTCTTGCTGCAACTGCCTCCAAGAAGGGCAAGGGGAAGGGCAAGAAGACCCAGTCTGTGCCCGTCCCTACCACCGCGTCTGCCAATATGGCCACCGCCAGTACCAGTGCCGCTGAGGAAGGCTGGACCACGGTGGCCAAAAAGAAGAAGAAGCCGAAGGTGCCTGGCGGCCCACCTAAGCCAGGCCCCAAGAAGGCCAAGAAGGCCAATAAGGCCAAGAAAGGGAAGCAGTCGCAAAAACTGCGTCCTCCGCGCTCCTCCGCTGTCGTTATACAGCTGCAGCCGGGAGCGGGGGAGCGAGGTATAACCTATGCCTCGATTTTGTCCCAAGCAAGGGACAAAGTCCCCCTGTCCGATCTGGGCGTCACCACCGTCCGGATCAAGGAGACAGCGACAGGGGCCCGGATCCTGGAGGTACCAGGGGTCGCCAGCAGCGAAAAGGCCGACTCCATCGCCCAAAGGTTCCGGGAGGCATTCGCGGAGGACATCCGAGTCTCCAGGCCGATCAGGACAGCGGAGTTGCGCGTCTCGGGCCTGGATGACTCCATCACGTCGGACGAGGTGGTCACAGTCGTGGCTCGGGTGGGCGAGTGCCAGCCTGACGCGATAAAGGCTGGCGAAATTCGCCGTGGCCCTTCGGGCATGGGCACCATCTGGTTGAGGTGTCCAGTGGCAGCGGCAAGCAAGGTGGTGCAGGCCAAGCGCCTCCTTATCGGGTGGGTCTCGGCCCAAGTCAGGCTTCTTGAAGCCCGACCCACTCGGTGCTTCCGCTGCTTGCAGAAGGGCCACATCCGGGTCAGCTGTAGGTCTGAGGTCGACCGCAGCGGTGAGTGTTACCGCTGCGGGCAGGTCGGCCATATTGCGAGGCAGTGTACTGCAGCACCGCACTGCACTGCCTGTGCAGCAGCTGGGCTGACAGCGGATCACCGCATGGGCACCAAGGCCTGCGACAAACAGCTCGCCAAGGTGCCCAAGAAGAAGGCAAGTGGGAAGGTCGCTCCGCAACCGACCCTGCCGGCCGCGACGGCTGGGGAAGAGGTGGTAACCATGTCCGATTAAGATATGGCCCACCGATTCCTCCAGGCGAACATCAACCACTGCGCCAGAGCGCAGGACCTGCTGGTCCAGACTATGGCGCAGTGGGAGATCCACGTCGCGGCGGTTGCGGAGCCCTACTTCATCCCGCCCAGGGACAACTGGGCGGGTGATTCATCGGGCCTCGTTGCCCTCGTCGCATCGACTCCTCTGCGGGTCATCGCCAGGCGTCCAGGCTGCGTCGCAGCGGTGGCGGACAACATCTTGGTTGTGGGGGTGTATTTCTCGCCCAACAGGGTCCTTGCTGAGTTCGAGGTTTTCCTCAACAGCTTGGAGGCCCTGATTGGGCAGAACCGCCCCCTCCCAGTACTCGTTCTTGGGGACCTCAACGCCAAGTGCACGGCATGGGGTTCCCCCGCCACCGACGCTCGCGGCGAGCTCGTGGAGGAGTGGTTGCTGACGTTGGGACTGTGCGTCCTCAACCGGGGTTCGGTCGACACGTGCGTGCGGCAAAACGGCGGGTCCATAGTGGACATCACGTTCGCTAGCCCTGTTGTCGCACGTATGGTCGCCCACTGGAGGGTCCTAGAGGGGGTGGAGACACTGTCGGATCACCGATACATTCGGTTTGACGTTTCCACCCCTTCGTCGTCATCGTCGTCGGGTTCGCACTCACCGGCATTTCCTCGGTGGGTGCTCTCCAAGCTCGACAGGGGCATGGTGCTGGAGGCGGCCTTGGTCCAGGCCTGGGTCGGCTCACCGGCGTTTGCGGGGGTTGACGAGGAGGCGGCTTGGTTCCGGGATGCATTGTCCAGTATTTGCGACAGTGCGATGCCTCGGGCCAAGTCGCGGCCTTCGCGACGCCAGGTGTACTGGTGGACGGCTGAACTGGCGGAGCTGCGCGTTACGTGCGCAGCGCTCAGGCGCGAGTACGTGCGCCAGCGCCGAAGACGCCGCACAGACCGCGAGCTGGAGGCCCGGCTGTATGATGCCTACAGAGGGGCCAGACGGTCCCTCCAACTGGCCATCAGTCGGGCCAAGGATGCGGCGCGGAAGGAACAGCTGTCCACCCTCAACGCCGACCCATGGGGGCGCCCATACCAGTTGGTACGGGGCAAACTCCGCCCTTGGGCGCCTCCACTGACCCAGACGCTGGAGCCCATGTTCCTGGAGACGGTGACGACGACCCTCTTCCCAACGAGGACGCACCACCCCCCCCCGCCTATGCGCTCAAACGTAGCCGGGGGGGACGACGAGGTGCCGGCGGTTTCAACCGCGGAACTGGGGGCGGCTGTGCTTCGCCTCAAAGCGAGGAACACCGCCCCTGGACCAGATGGCGTGCCGGGCCGAGTGTTGGCCCTGGCACTGAAGGCCCTAAGGCCCCGACTGCTGACGCTGTTCGACGCCTGCCTGCAACGCGGAGAGTTCCCACAGCTGTGGAAGGCAGGCAGGCTGGTACTGCTCCGGAAGGAGGGGCGTCCGATTGATGCTCCATCCGCATACCGGCCGATCGTGTTGCTTGGCGAGGTGGGAAAGCTGTTCGAGCGAATTCTCGCCGTCCGCCTCGTCAAGCACCTGACGAGGGTAGGGCCCGACCTGTCCGAACACCAGTTCGGTTTCCGAGGGGGTCGATCGACCATCGACGCGATCTTACGTGTCAAGACCCTCTCGGACGAGGCAGTGTCGGGTGGCGGGGTGTTGTTGGCGGTGTCTCTTGACATCGCCAACGCCTTCAACACTCTGCCGTGGAGCGTCATCACCGAGGCGCTCCGATATCATGGAGTGCCGGAGTACCTGCGTCGGGTAGTCGGGGCCTATCTGGGCAATCGTGTGGTTGCATACGAAGGTCGTGGCGGGCTGGTCACCAAGCAGGTGACGTGCGGTGTTCCACAGGGGTCAGTCCTCGGACCTCTCCTGTGGAACATCGGATACGATTGGGTCCTGCGAGGCGCCACTCTCCCGGGTGTCAGCCTGGTGTGTTACGCTGACGACACACTGGTGCTGTCCCGGGGGAAAACACACAGGGAGGCGTCTCTGCTCGCCACGGCCGGAGTGGCCCACGTGGTGGGGCGCATTCGCGCCCTCGGCTTGGAGGTGGCGCTGCCAAAATCCGAGGCCCTCTTTTTCCATGGGCCTCGGAAAGCGCCACCCGTTGGGTCCCATATCATCGTTGGGGGGGTTACAATCAACGTAGGGTCCACCTTGCGGTATCTCGGGCTGTTGCTCGACGGCAGGTGGACCTTCAACCCCCACTTCGAGCGATTGGGGCCCAGAGTGGCCGCAGCGGCGGCCGCCTTGGGGCGGCTGCTGCCGAATTTGGGTGGGCCGAAACAGAGTGTCCGACGTCTGTACATGGGCGTAGCCCGGTCGATGGCGCTCTACGGAGCACCGGTCTGGGCGGAGTGTCTGACGCCGCGCGGCGCCGCTTTCTTGCGGCGGCCGCAGCGCGTAATGGCCATCCGGGTCATCCGCGGCTACCGCACGGTATCCGGCGAAGCAGCGTGTCTGCTAGCCGGATCCATGCCGTGGGACCTGGAGGCCAGAGCCCTTGCGGACGCCTATTACTGGCGCAAGGAGCAGGCGAGTCGCGGCGATGGGCCTCCGCCCAGAGCCGTTGTACGGCACCTCAGGGAGCTCCGTAGAGCCCTCGAGCTGGAGTGGGCGGCCAGGTTGGCCCGCCCGACGGCGGGACATCGTACGATCCAGGCCGTCCGCTCCCAAATTCTGAGGTGGTTGGGCAGACGTCACGGGACACTCACGTTTCGGCTGACGCAGGTACTGTCGGGGCATGGCTGCTTCGGCAGTTACCTGTGTCGAGTGGCTGGCAGGGAGGAGTCTACTTCCTGCCACCACTGTGGGGGCAACGAGGACACGGCGCAGCACACGCTCGAGCATTGTCCTGCTTGGGCTGTGCAGCGCCGGACACTCGTTGCGGAAGTGGGGTCGGACCTCTCGCTCCCAGTTATCATCGAAGAGATGGTAGGGAGTGAGGGGTCCTGGAGCGCCATCGCAGACTTCTGTGAAGAAGTGATGGCGCTCAAAGAGGCCGCGGAAAGGGAGCGGGAACTCAACTCCGTGCTCCCGATCCGCGCCCGAAGACCCCGGCGGCGGGGGAGGGCCGACAACGCCCTCTTCCAGCCACCATAAGACCCGGTCTCAGGGCGGCAGTCAGGGCAGAACTGCCGCCCGCCCAACAGAGGCCCGGGTCGTGTGTGCGCACAACTACGCGCACACTGAAGAGGTGCAGGGGACATCCACAGTCCCCTGCCACAGGAGGCCTGCGGAGCTTGGGTTGGGAGACCCAACTCCGCACTCAAAAGGCCTCCGCTGAAGTCCTGCAGCCCCCTCCTATACAAGGGGGCACCAAGGAGTGTCCGCCCCTCTCTACAGGGCGGACAGCGCTGGCGGGGTTGGCGGTAGAATGCTGCAGCGATCCCGCCTCCCCGCCATCCAAAGCGCAGAGCAGGCAGGTGAGGTTTTAGTGGGTAGGCCCCTGGATCTTATTGGGTTCGGGGGAGAGTCCCACATATCCCCGTCGCCTCCCAGCGGCGGGGAATGCGTAACGCATTTCCTCACGTTAAAAAAAAAAAAAAAAAAAAAAAAAAAAAGGTTAGGTTAGGTTCCCGGTCTCAGGGCGGCAGACGAGGGCAGAACTGCCGCCCGCCTAACAGAGGCCCGGGTCGTGTGTGCGCACCGTTCACCGTGCGCACACTGAAGAGGTGCAGGGGACATTTACAGTCCCCTGCCACAGGAGGCCTGCGGAGCTTGGGTTGGGAGACCCAACTCCGCACTCAAAAAGGCCTCCGCTGAAGTCCTGCAGCCCCCTCCTATACAAGGGGGCACCAAGGAGTGTCCGCCCCTCTTTACAGGGCGGACAGCGCTGGCGGGGTTGGCGGTAGAATGCTGCAGCGATCCCGCCTCCCCGCCATCCAAAGCGCAGAGCAGGCAGGTGAGGTTTTAGTGGGTAGGCCCCTGGATCTTATTGGGTTCGGGGGAGAGTCCCACATATCCCCGTCGCCTCCCAGCGGCGGGGAATGCGTAACGCATTTCCTCACGTTAAAAAAAAAAAAAAAAAAAAAAAAAGGTTAGGTTAGGTTCCCGGCAGCTTCGGCTGGCCGAGTTGTCTGGTCTCGGACCGGGCGCGTCCCCGGGTGGCGGATAGGGGAATGCCGCGCAGATATGCGCGGTACCGGTTTTTACCGGCGCGGACCAAAACCAGACACGTGGGATCGCTCCTCATTCATTGAGGAGCGGTCATAGTCGGTCGCTGGGGGGGTGGGGAAGTTCGCTCCCGGTACGTGTCTGTTTTCAGACATGACTGGGATGCGGACTAGCGACCGGCTGAGTTGGGATTGCTTCTCGCGAGAGAGGCGATCATAGCGGCGGGTCTGGTCAGACGCCTTTTGTCTGGCCGGACGGCGATCTTTTGGTCACCGTCGTGTCGGTCCGCACTTTGCGGTTTTGCGAGGTGCGGAGTGCCGTTCGGCGTCTCGGACTTATTCCGAGCAGCGGCGACGGCGGAGTGCTTGTTTCCTCCTCTCCTTCTGGAGGGCGAGGTGGTTACGAGCGCGGGCGGCGGGTCCGGCTGTTCACGAGAGTGGCAGTCGGGCATGGCAGTTGGCCACCGCCGGCCGAACCCGTAATCCTGTTCCTTTTGGAACAGGGACGGGGGTCTCTTGCCTTTATTGGCTGGGGCCCGCGTGAAGAAAACACTATAAAATTACCCTAAGCTCGTGCTTTGACGTCTGGCCGTGGGCTGGA
This sequence comes from Abrostola triplasia, assembly GCA_946251915.1. Classification (NCBI taxonomy): domain Eukaryota; kingdom Metazoa; phylum Arthropoda; class Insecta; order Lepidoptera; family Noctuidae; genus Abrostola; species Abrostola triplasia. The sequence continues at coordinate 12,698,887 of OX276433.1, forward strand.
TGGCGGGGGTGAACCCCGTCCCGAGGACGTCTCAGGGGACCATACCCCTGGATAAACAAAAAGGAACTACTATGCGATGACACCGGTAAATAGAAAACTACCCCAGGGAGGTACCGGCCGCTCCGCGGCTGGGGAATCCTCTGCGGGCCCTTCCGGGCCCGTCTGCCCCTCGTATTCTGGGGGGGGCACCCCGTGTCACTCGTCCACTCGTGAGGGTGGTTCGAGACGTTCGAGCCGTGCGAGCTCGAGGAGCGTTATAGGGGGAGATGCGGGGCCGTCCTCGGACGGCAACGTGCCGAGCCCTATGAGCGCTGATGAGTGTGTGGCCGGGGCGCTGGAGAACATCCAGCGGAAACGGCCACGCTCCACTTCGTCATCGCCTGATGGCGCGAAGTCTTGCCCGGGGTCGCGCTCGGGGAGCGCATCTAAGCGCGGCAGGGGCCGACCGCCTACCACCGGCCAATATGTCGGTGCAGCCAAGGCTCAGGCCGAGCTGAAGGCCGCGCTGAAGGTCGAGGAGAACCGGCAGAGGCAGCTGGACGCGGAGGAGGAAATCCTTCGCGCCGAAGCCGCTGCCCAGAAGAGAGAAGAGGCCCGGATCCGGGAAATGGAAGAGTCGGATGAGTCGGAGCTCCAGGACCGACTGGGCGTCATCGTCCAGGAGTCGGTCGAAGACTGCCTGAAGCTGGTGACGAAGGTTGCCGCCAAGTCCGGCAACCTGAAGGGCGGATACGTGCGGATTCTTAACGATTCCGCAAGACGTATCCGCCGCGATGTGGAGCTCCTCATCAAACGCAACACCACCGGTGAGACGGAGGTGCTCCAACGGGCGTGTTTCGCAGTAAAGGCTGAAAATGACAGCCTTTACAAAGAAATAAAAAAGCTCCGTCGCGAAGTGAAGGAGCTCAACAGGAAGCAGGGTGCGGCCGAGGCCGCCGCTGCTGCTTCGGTGCGTCCCCCCACCCAGGACGCTGAAGAGTTGACGCGCTCCATCTTGGCCCAGGTTGAGACCATGGTGGACGCGCGCTTCGCAGCAGAGCAGCAGACCCGTCCACCCCTTGCGGCGGACAGAAGGCGCGCAGACTCGCCGGCTGCAACGGAGTCCTCTCCAGTTGTTGCTGAGCGGCAGGCCGCTGCTTCCAACCCGTCAAAGGGGAAGAAGCAGCCGCCCAAAAAGAAGAAGACTGCGGAGCCTCCGCAGCCTTCAACCTCCGGAACGACGGCCGCCCCTGAGACCACCACCTCTGCCAGCCCCATCCTATTGGAGGAGGGCTGGACCACGGTGGTCAAGAAGGGGAAGAAGCAGAAGCCCGAACCGCCCAACAACAAAGGCTCGGGTGGCCCGAAGGAAAAGGGCAAGAAGAAGGAGGCGCCACGTAAGGCGCAGAAGAAAAGGGCACCGAGGCTGCGCGTGCCGCGCTCGTCGGCTGTAGTGATTACGCTGCAGCCAAGCGCGGTGGAGCGCGGCCTCTCCTACGCGGCCGTCCTCACGACGGCCATGGAAAAGGTGCCCTTAGCGGACCTCGGCATCACCGGCCTGCGCTACAGACCGGCGGTGACCGGGGCCCGCATTTTCGAGTTGCCGGGGGCGGACAGCGGCGGCAAGGCCGACGCCCTCGCGCAAAAGCTAAGGGAAGCACTGGGTGCAGAAGATGTCCGGGTCTCCAGGCCCACTAAATGCGCAGAGATGCGCATCTCTGGGCTGGATGACTCGGCGACTCCGGAAGGTGTCGTCGCCGCAGTCGCCCGTACGGGTGGCTGCACGGCTGACGAGGTCAAGGCGGGGGAGGTTCGACGAAGCCCCTCCGGCCTTGGCAGCGTATGGGTGCGCTGCCCTGTGGCAGCCGCAAATAAGGTGGCCCGGAGCAGGTTGCTGGTCGGTTGGGTCTCGGCGCAGGTAAAACTGCTCGATGCCAGGCCCACCCGATGCTACCGCTGCCTGCTCAACGGGCACGTGCAGCACGTCTGCACGTCCAAAGAGGATCGCCGCACGCAGTGCTACCGCTGCGGCGAGGTCGGCCACCTGGCCAAGTTGTGTGCCAGGGATCCGCACTGCACAGCCTGTGCTGCTGCGGATCGCATGGCCGACCACCCGATTGGCACCAAGCCCTGTCGGGATGGCGTGCCCCAAAAGGGTAAGGGGAAGGCCGCAGTTCTGCGGCCGACCCCCACTCCAGCTGCCACGGGTGGGGAGGTGGTGCCCATGTCTGCCTGATATGGCCCACTTCTCCCTCTGGTGACGCGCACCCATGCGCCGAAGAGACAGCGAGGAGACGGACTTGGCGTCCCCTCGCTGAGCAGAGGCCGCGGAGGCTGGGTTGGGAGACCCACCTCTGCATTGCACGGCCTCTGCGCCGAAGTCCTGTACCCCCCTACCTCTACATAGGGGGGAGCGAAGAATCCGCCCCACTTTACAGGGCGGACAGCGCTGGCGGGGTTGGCGGTAGAATGCTATAGCGATCCCGCCTCCCCGCCGATTATGCGCTGATGCAGGCAAAGTGTGAGGTTTTTAGTGGGTATGCCCCTGTGGATCTTATTGGGTTCACGGGGGAGAGTCCCACATATCCCCGTCGCCTCCCAGCGGCGGGGAATGCGTAACGCATTTCCCTCACGTTAAAAAAAAAAAAAAAAAAAAAGGTTAGGTTAGGTTAGGTTAGGTTAGGTTAGGTTAGGTTAGGTTAGGTTAGGTTAGGTTAGGTTAGGTTAGGTTAGGTTCCCGGCAGCTTCGGCTGGTCGAGTTTCTGGTCTCGGACCGGGCGCGTCCCCGGGTGGCGGATAGGGGAATGCCGCGCAGATATGCGCGGTACCGGTTTTTACCGGCGCGGACCAAAACCAGACACGTGGGATCGCTCCTCATTCATTGAGGAGTGGTCATAGTCGGTCGCTGGGGGGTGGGGAAGTTCGCTCCCGGTACGTGTCTGTTTTCAGACACGACTGGGATGCGGACTAGCGACCGGCTGAGTTGGGATCGCTTCTCGCGAGAGAGGCGATCATAGCGGCGGGTCTGGTCAGACGCCTTTTGTCTGGCCGGACGGCGACCTTTTGGTCACCGTCGTTGTAGGTCCGCACTTTGCGGTTTTGCGAGGTGCGGAGTGCCGGTCGGCGTCTCGGAATTATTCCGAGCAGCGGCGACGGCGGAGTGCTTGTTTCCTCCTCTCCTTCTGGAGGGGGAGGTGGTTACGAGCGCGGGCGGCGGGTCCGGCTGTTCACGAGAGTGGCAGTCGGGCATGGCAGTTGGCCACCGCCGGCCGAACCCGTAATCCTGTTCCTTTTGGGACAGGGACGGGGGTCTCTTGCCTTTATTGGCTGGGGGCCGCGTGAAGAAAAC